>CP106723.1:45178773-48045636 GCA_025506655.1 Gossypium rotundifolium
CTTGGCACATAGCCATCAGTGACAGTAATATAATCGGCACAAAGCCATAATCAAGATGGCACGAAGCCATAGCTAGGTTGGCATATAGCCATTATATAGGATGTGGCAGAGCCACCGATATATACTTCCCCGATCATCAATATCCCATCCCCATGCAATATGTCGTGTATGTCATGCTCAAGGACCTTATGAAGCGAAGAAGGCTTGTTCTAGGGAAGCATGGATATTGACCGAGATGGATGGCAAGGACCTTTCCAATCCAGTGAATTCAGATTCAATGAAAAAAACACAAAAAAAAAAAAAAAAGGAAAAGAAGAAAAAAATAAAGAAAAATGAGAGGTCAAGGCGAAAACTCGTAAAGGGCGCTTTGAGACCAAAAGGGATTTGAGTTGAAAACTCGAAAAGGCAGCTCAAATTTTGATCAAAAGTGGGGCATACATTAGTCTTGCTATGCCTGAATTAACAAGGAAGAAATATGTTACGTTTTGGGGCATCAATAGAGTACTCAAGATCCCCTAAACACATATTGAACTCAAAATGGTCTTCAAGAAGTTGGTACAGAGAGGCTCAAGCTGCGATATCTGGGGCACCTAGCTTTCTATTTTACCCATTTTCAAATTTGCTATCTTTGATTACCTTATTCTTTCCAAGATATGTCCCTATAAATTTCCTTCTTAATTGCATTTGATATCTTTGATTAACTTATTTGTTTCGAGTTATGTTCCTAATTAAGTTCCTTCCGGTCCATTGTATTGATATTTTTCAAGCATTTTACATTGAAATAATGATTAATGGACTAGTAATACTTTCATAAAAGGATTTTCGCTTATTACTTTGGAAGCTTCTAAATAATACAAGAACTTGAAACAGGACTGTTGTCAAAACTCACCAAGTTTAAGGGATGGAAATATTGGTGGAAGAAGAGTCTAAACTAAAACTATCTCTCTGGAATTTTGTCAAAAATGGTGATTGAGAAAAATGACAAGATATTGCATCTGTAATACAATCTTGACGAAAAATGGGCAATGTTAACCCAAGTGTAAAAGGGGACTCATTCTAAAAACAATGATATTCTACATCTATGCAAATATCATGCATACACATTTGGTTAGGTCACCCGGGGAGTGATCAGTTGATTGAACAAGTTAAAGATCCTATACCTTTGATTTGCAGCTGGTTGGATTAAAGATGACATAGATCCTATACCCCCCTGAATTGCAGTGAGAGGGTCTAAAGATGGTATAAGCCTTAAAGTCCCTAGAGATACTAGGGAATGGACTCTGAAATTACAGCGGGGCAAGCTTGTTGAGCAGAATATAATCGTTTTCTTGGGGTTTCTGTCAAGAATACTAGCCAAACAAGATGGTAGCATAATACGTCAATAATAAAGCCCTAATAAACAATGAGCGATAACACCTTAAAAAAGGGATCGTTCTCATGAAATTCTGCATTCATGCAAAACACATTAGTTAGGAGCATTCGACTCATTCTGATCATTACATCCTAATTTTTGTAAAAAGTTCATTCTCATGACATTCTGCATTTATACAAATATCGTCCATAATACATTTAGTTAGGAGCATTAGATTCCTTCTAGTCGTTGTGTCCTAATCATTTGGCATAAACATAAGCATATGAAATCGAGTCTATAAGACAAGTCACCCAGAGGATGGTGTAGCAACATTAGTGAATTCACCGTCCTATCTCCCTGACCAACAGGGGAATAGGTTGAAGATTGTAGATTTTGTCACCCTAAACAATAGTGGGACGAGGTCGAAAGTAAATCTTGGCTCCCTAAACAGGAGGGAACAAGATTTAAGCCATTGTCCTATACCTCTGACTAGCAGCAGAATAGGTTGAAGATTGTAGATATTGTCACCATAAACAGTAGTGGGGCAAGATCGAAGGCAAATCTTGGCTCTCTTGTAACGACCTGAAATTGGGCCTAGTAGAATTGGGCCCAATGGGCCTTAGGCGTAGGAGTGTTTAAAATTTTTGAGAACAAAAGAACGGCATTATTTTTTGTTGGACTTATTAAGAAGGTGATTTTGGAAAGTTTTGAGGCTTCTAGGAAGTTCCGGGTTCAAGTTAGGCTATAGGTAAATTTTTGTGTTTATGCACTTAAGGGGGAGAAGGTAAGGGGCACCAAGACTTAAGGAAATAAGTGTGCATTTTGCTAGCACAAGGAATCTATTGGTAAAGGTGGAAAGTGGCGTGTGGAATTTTCTAATGGTCTGAGGTTCGAATCCCATCTATTGCATTTTTGAGTAAATTTTTGTGCTTCTCTTCCATGTGTCAGTCATGACTTTATTATGGTAAGGAAGACTTTTTATTGCTGGAAAGATGGCTAAGGAATATGGTAAGGAGGAAGACTAGGAAAAATGAAGGAAATAAATGAAGGAAAAAGGTAAGAGAAGGGAACATGTTGGCTGAATTTTAGGAGTTACGAAGGGAAGGAATTTTTTTGGTCAACATGCATCTTTTTGGCAAAGATGAAATCGGTTTTGGTAAGGGGGTGTGCCGAATTTTTTTAGGCATTTTGGGGACCTTTTGATTTCTTTTTGAAAGTCTTTTCTTTCTTCATTTGGTACCTTTTGTCCTTTCCTATAACCGAGACCATTTGAGAGCAATTCTCCTTTCTTCTTTTCATCTTTGCCATAGCTATCTTTATTCTTTTAACATTTTGGTGCTTACCTTCCAATCTTTTCCCTTGGTTACCAAAAAAAAAAGTCCCTTTTGTTGTTCATCTCCTTCATGGTATTAGCCAAAATTTTGACACTTTTTATGACCATCTCTTCTTTTCCTTCCTCACTATTTCTCCAACTCTTCTCTCATTTTCTTTAATCGATTTTACATAGAGGCCGAATCATCCTTGTTCTTTTTCTCCAATAGCCGAACCACATAACAAACTTATATAAATATTTTAACTCAAAAATTTTCTCTCAAATTATCAACAATATTTTCAAAGGTTATTGGTTTTATAAGATCATTAGTTCAAATTTTTGATTTATTAATCAACTTCAAAATTAGTAGAATTTTATCAAATATTTCAATTCAAACTTGTTTTCTTGATTATAATAATACATATTTTATTCCGAATAAAAAGGATTTAACATGTTTTTCTCATGTGACATGCTAGATCCGGTCATAACGCATGGGCCGGGTTTGGGGTATTGTATTTTATGGTATCAGAGCCCGAATGCAAAACTCGACTGTGGTTTGGGTTCAAAAGCATTTTTCCAAAGCTGTTTAAAATTTTTATTTATGCATGCATGTTCTAAAGAAAGTATGGCACCACGGATATCCGGCACCAAGTCAAGTAAGTTCATGTTTTCAATTTATGATTATTGTGGTATGAACGTAGAAATACTCTAAAACTTTTAGCTTTAGGAGCTGAAACTATAGAGATTGAGACTATGGGATACATTTTGCAAAAATGACTTTACTTCCCATACTGCATAAAACATTGTTTAATAAAACATTGAATAGTATATTGATTCATAAGACTCTTAATATGATTA
The DNA here is from genome assembly GCA_025506655.1 of Gossypium rotundifolium. Taxonomy (NCBI): domain Eukaryota; kingdom Viridiplantae; phylum Streptophyta; class Magnoliopsida; order Malvales; family Malvaceae; genus Gossypium; species Gossypium rotundifolium. Next base: position 45,182,295 of record CP106723.1, read on the forward strand.
AATTGACTTAGCAAACATGAGCGCTAGAGATCGTGGAAGAGGTACATGCGATCGTGGTAGAGGCCGAGGTGCTAGGGATGGATCTTTAGCACCAAGGCATGTGCCCGAAAGGCAGGCGCCAGCATCGCCATCGACTGAGACGGAGTCTTATGACCAAGCCAGAGCCGATGAGTTGCCTCAGTTAGTTAATGAGGTATTGTAGGAGATTAAAGGAATCGGTGAAGCACTTCGAGTTGGGTGCGTTGACTATAAGAAGAAAAGAGATCGCAGTTCTTTTGGGTTGCAGTCTCATTCTGTGAAGCATGTTAAGGCACGTCCAAACTTTTCGACTTTCGATTATCGCAGAAGGCGTCATCTAGGAGAATGTTGGAGGAAGTCAGGAGCATGCTTGAGATGCGGGTCTAAGGAGCATAAGGCTCGAGATTGTTTCATCACCATCAAGTCAGGTATGTTTTGGTTGGACGTGATGATTGAATGTAGAAAATTTTAGGTATAAGTGGTACATGACTACTTGCTTCTGTGGTTAGATGTTTGGTTATGTGAAGGAGGATTCAAGATTAAGTTAAAAGTACATTAGTGTTATTAAGATTAGAGTGCACAGCGAAAGCATAGTGGTGTGATTTGAGTGGTGCATTTAGTAGTTGGTTGGAAATTTCGAGGACGAAATTTCTTTAAGGGGTAGAATTATAACGACCTGAAATTAGGCATAGTAGAATTGGGCCCAATGGGCCTTGGGCGTAGGAGTTTTTAAAATTTTTTAGAACAAAAGAATAGCATTATTTTGAGTTGGACTTATTAAGAAGGTGATTTTGGAAAGTTACGAGGCTTCTAGGAAGTTCCGGGTTCAAGTAAGGCTATATGTAAATTTTTGTGATTATACACTTAAAGGGGAGTAGGTTAGGGGCATCAAGACTTAAGGAAATAAGTGTGCATTTTGCTAGCACAAGGAGTCTATTGGTAAAGGTGGAAAGTGGCGTGTTGAATGTACTAATAGTCTGAGGTTCGAATACCATCTATTGCATTTTTGAGTAAATTTTTGTGCTTCTCTTCCATATGTCGGTCATGACTTTATTATGGTAAGGAAGACCTTTTATTGATGGAAAGATGGCTAAGGAATATGGTAAGGAGGAAAATTAGGGAAAATGAAGGAAAGAAATGAAGGAAAAAGGTAAGAGAAGGGAACATGTTGGCTGAATTTTAGGAGTTGCCAAGGGAAGGAATTTTTTTTTGGTCAACATGCATCTTTTTGGCAAAGATGAAATCAGTTTTGGTAAGGGGGTGTGCCAAATTTTTTTAGGCATTTTGAGGATCTTTTGATTTCTTTTTGAAAGTCTTTTCTTTGTTCATTTGGTACCTCTTTTTCCTTACCTATAACCGAGACCATTTGAGAGCAATTCTCCTTTCTTCTTTCCATCTTTGCCAGAGCTATCTTTATTCTTTTAACATTTTGGTGCTTACCTTCCAATCTTTTCCCTTCGTTACCGAAAAACAAGTCCCTCTTGTTGTCCATCTCCTTCATGGTATTAGCCAAAATTTTGACACTTCTTATGACCATCTCTTCTTTTCCTTCCTCACTATTTCTCCAACTCTTTTCTCATTTTCTTTAATTGATTTTACATAGAGGCCGAATCATCCTTGTTATTTTTCTCCAATAGCCGAACCACATAACAAACTTATATAAATATTTTAACTCAGAAATTTTCTCTCAAATTATCAACAATATTTTCAAAGGTTATTGGTTTTATAAGGCCATTAGTTCAAATTTTCGATTTATTCATCAACTTCAAAGTTAGTAGTATTTTATCAAATATTTCAAATCAAACTTGTTTTCTTGATTATAATAATGCATATTTTATTCCGAATAAAAAGGATTTAACATGTTTTTCTCATGTGACATGTCAGATCCGGTCATAACGCATGGGCTGAGTTTGGGGTGTTACATCCCTAAACAGTAGGGAACACGATTTAAGCCATAGTCCTATATCCCTGACCAGTAGTGGAATAGGTTGAAGATTATAGATCTTGTTTGCCCTAAACAGTAGTGGGACAAGGTCGAAGGAAAATCTTGGCTCCCTAAACAGTAAGGAACACGATTTAAGCGACCTTCCTATATACCTGACCAGCAATGGAATAGGTTGAAGATTGTAGATCTTGTCACCCTAAACAGTAGTGGGACAAGGTCAAAGGCAAATCTTGGCTCCCTAAACAGTAGGGAACACGATTTAAGCCACCGTCTTATATCCCTAGCCAGTAGTGGAATAGGTTGAAGATTGTAGATCTTGTCGCCTAAACAGTAATGGGACAAGATCGAAGGCAAATCTTGTTTCTCTCAATAGTAGTGGAACATGATTTAGGCCATAGCCCTATCTCCCGACCAGCAGTGGAATAGGCTGAAGATTGTAAATCTTGTCTCCCTGAAGATACAATAGATGCAAGTAAAAAATAAACAAATCTCATCCCCTCGAAGTTGCAGCAGGAGCACATTAAATCCACACGTCATGTCTCTCCGAAGTGGCGATGGAGTGCATTAAAGCAACAAGGTGCAGTGGATTGGAATGAAGTTACCTGACAAAGAGGAGCACCAAAAGAAGTCAGGACTCGGCAAGACCGTAAAATTGGTCTTCTTGAAAGCCTTTGCTACATTCTCATTACACGACAACAAGCAAAGAGGGGCAACTGTACAAAACCCAATTTGCTCGGGCCCATTTAACTCAATTAAACCACAACCCAACTAGCCCAAAGCCTAGACTAAAATCCTAAACAGCAACCCAAAAAACACTAAACCCAAGCTCAAGCCTAATACCCTAATAACCCAACACTAAAACCCAAACCAATTAACCAAACATTAAACCTAAAGCCTAGCCCATTCCAGAAACAAAAAAGAAACGACAAAACCTATGTAACACCCCAAACTCGGCCTAGAAGTTAGGCCCAAATCTGGCGTGTCACATTGAAGGAAGTTCAGAAGCTAAGCAATTGTTTAGAAAAGTTTTATCGATTTTTGAACTCCGAGTTCGTTGTTTGATTGAGAAAATGTGATTTACTAAATGACCGCTTAAAAGTTGTTATTAATTTGAAAAACTATTTTGTTATGAAAATTGATATTGCATCGCTATGTAAACATGATATTTTAGAAAACGATTGCTAATGTTTTAAGAAAACCCGTATTTATAAGTTTAATTATAAATGAAAACTTAGAAAAATAAACCAATGGCGTTATTAAAAATATTAACCCAAAATAAATAATCTAAAAAAAGGAAAAATCGAAATTACTAAAGTTCACAAGTAGTATCTCCGATGTATAGCCACCCCCGAGTCCTCCACGGCTCCCAATCCTCTATTGCTGGGAATTACCTGAAACTTTTAATTAAAAGAGGGGGTGAGTTTACAAAAACTCAGTGTGTACAACCCTCATCGGTAAGAACATACATCACAATAATTCGGGCCGAAGCCCATACAGTAACGGTGGCAATTGGGCCTTAGCCCAAAATAACCTCGGTTGAGCCTTAACCCATATCATATGTCACAGTAGATCATGTATGCAATGCGATGCAAACCCAGCCCATCCTAATTTTCCATCCTCTACATGCCACCCGTACCAACCCAACACACCGTGGGGATTTCTACAATCAACCCTCTATCCGCTACACGCCACTTTGGCAGTCATGCTGACAGGCACACTGCTCAAAGATAATATAACGTGGCCTAGCCACGATCACCATGTGACCAAATATAACGTGGCATAGCCACTGATCACCATGTAACCAAATATAGCGTGGCTTAGCCATCGATCACCATGTGACCAAATCATCGATATGATAATGTGGCACCAAGCCATCGAAATAATAATATAATCAGCACACGGCCCAGGGTAAATATGATTGACACAGAGTCATCAATAACTGTATTATGCTTGGCACATAGCCATCAGCGACGGTAATATAATTGGCACACAACCTTGGGTAAATATGATTGGCACAAAGCCATAGTCAAGATGGCACGGAGCCATATCTAGGTTGGCATATAGCCATTATGCAGAATGTGGCAGAGCTACCGATATACACTTCCCCGATCATCAATAACCCAACTCCATGCAATATGTCGTATATGTCATGCTCAATCATTACACGTGTATATAGAATGACCATGCTCAATAGCAATCATTTAAACATGTAATAAAAGCATATCAATCATACAACCATAGCCAAACCGATCATATCATAGCACAAGCCAATCACTTACTTACAAGGGCAAATCATTCATTTTACCTCTGTATGGGTATTCCGGCAATCTTACCATTCAAGGGTAGTTCAGTAATTCTACTGATAACTAATTCCTGTATGCAATGTATCTCAAACATAATCAATCATACAATTAACACATCAAACGCTAGTACTACCACGAGGGTACAATGGTCATTTTGTCGTTTAGGGGTAAAACAATAATTTTGTATATCGGGGGTATTTCGATAATTTTGTAGGCTAGGGGTATTTTGGTAATTTCACAAACTGAGGGCATTTTGATAATTTTACAAAATGAGGGTATTTTGATAATTTTGCAAACTAGGGGTATTTCGATAATTTTACAAACTAGGGGTATTTCAGTAATTTTACAAACCAGAGGTATTTCGGTAATTTTACAAACTAGAGGTATTTTGGCAATTTCTCAAACCAAGGATATTTCGTAATTTTATAAACCAGGGGTATTTTGGTCATTTTACAACCCAAGGGTATTTTGGTAATTTCACAAACCAGGGGTATTTCAATAATTTCACAAATTAGGAGTATTTTGGTAATTTCACAAGCTAGGGGTATTTCGATAATTTTTCAAACCAGGGTGTTAACGACCCAATAGAAGGGTCACTGTCGCCTCGAACAACTCAAGTATTCTAAATAGAGATAATGATGCAAATGGGCCTAAGGCCCATTCTTGCCCAAGTAGGCCCACACACTCTGTGGCCCATTTAGCCCAAACCTAGCCACATATATGAGATTCACATAGTCTAGTTCACTATCTACTACTGAATCATACAATTTACTCATATGGGCCCTCAGGCCCATTGGGCCCACTTGGCCCATATCGGGCCATTGTGGCCCAACAGCCCACACCCACAAGAACACTACTGATGGCCTTAACTATCGTGTTAAAGCGCAACACGTGCGCTCGCACGCTCGTGTGGTTACTATCACCGTGTCTCCGGCATTTTGGCATTTGCCGCTCTACAGCTAAAGTAGAGAGAATACACACTTGAAAGGGAGTCTGAAGCTGCTAAACCGCGCTCCGAGCACTCCTACGCCCAACGCCAACCAGGTATGCTCCTCTCCTCCTAGGCAGCTCTATATATAGCTAGCTTCTTACCTTCCTTCCTTGTATCTTTTCGATGTGGGATCCCTCCGTCAGTAGAGTTTAAATCCAACTCAAACTCTTCCCGTCCAATCCACAAAATAAATACTCCCTTGCTTGTCATGAGATTAGAACCCAAGCTCCATTGTAGCATAATCCACGCCGCTAACCACTTGGCTACAAGCTCCTCTTGTGTCTAAAATCATGCACAACTAAATATAACCCTATGGCAGAATTCTAGAGTCCATATAAAAAGAAAACCAAAAATGCAAGAGCTAAGACTTGAACCTTGGACCTCCGTCCTTCCTTATGGTGTCACCCCCTTCCCTCTTATGTGGCACCACTTTGCCACTACACCACACACTCCACTTGTGTTATTTTCTCCACATTTTATTCTTAAAGCCTACCTACTAACTCCCAGGGTTTTTTTCACCTAAAACCAAAATTTCCCTAAAGCCAAAGTTTGAACCCGAGACTTCATAGAAGCCCCCTAACCTTCCAAAATCACTCACCTACTAGATCCAACTTGCATTAAATCCATTCTCTTGTTCTCAAAAATTTTAACCGCTACTACGCCCAAGGCCCATTGGGCCCAATTCTACTAGGCCCAAATTCGGGATGTTACAACCTAGGTGCGCCGCACCTAGGTCTTCTGATCGCCACTTGCCCCTGCACCGTAGCCTGGCACCACCGGCCACCGCCTTGTCACCACAGTACCGCCCAAGCCACCTACAACATTAAAACAAGAAGTGACAAAAATTTTGTAAAATGAGGCTATAAAAGCCCATTCGAATTCTTTGTAATTTTTTGGGGATTTTGAATAGAAAATAGAGAGATTCAAAAAAAAAAAAAAAAAAGTTATCAATACGAGAACATCTGATTTCGAATACAACCACCAATACACTAAAACATGCAAGCAACGTACACCAACATAACAGATAAAATCGCATAAAGGTTGCTTTTTTTCTTCTTCTTTTTTTATATTTTTGAATCTGTCATATGGGACTCTTTCCCTTTCATTTGTTTTTTTTCAAATATTTTACATCTATACATATATACATATGCACTAAATATAAAAATAAAAAGGAAGTTTTTACAGGAAGGCGTGCAGTGCAAAGTCATTGGCGACGGACGGTGGTGGAGGAGCGGCGATGAACTGCCGGAAGTCGCACCGGCCCGTAGCCCTGCAGAGAAAACAAAGGGGGATAAAGGTTTTTTTTTTTTAGAGAGCAGCTAAAAATGAAAATTTTGTGGGATTTTTTTACTTATGTAGGCCACCCAAAATGACGTCGTTTTGGGACTGGCCCTAAACGTCAAAACGATGTCATTTTGCCCATGGGGCTAATTTCCCATTTGGTCCTTTCGCATTTTCAGTTTTTAAAACTAGATTTCGTTTTATTTTTAATTTTGCCAAAATTTTCGCGCAGTTTTAAATTTAATCCCGATTTAAACGTTGCGTTTAATGACTCGGGTAAATTACACTTTTCGTCCCTCTACGTCGCGTGCATGCTATAATGTAGCCCCTCTTTTTTTATTTTTTCAAATTTACCCCTTTACTTCTAGTTTGATTCCAATTTAATCCCTTTCTGATTGTTTAGCTACTTTGCTGTTAAACAATCAATTATTTTTTTACTATTATTTTTATTATCATTAATTATTATTACTTATTATCTCTATATTATTTTATATGCTATTATTCTTTACTTTATTATTATTGTCTTATTATTATTATTTTTGTTATCATTTTTTTATTATTATTAGTTTTATTATTTTATTATTATTATTTGCTCTTTACTATTAGTATCCTTATTATCATTTCTATTATTGTTTTTGTTACCACATTATTATCATCATTATTTATTATCATCATTATTTGTTATTATTACTATTATTATTACCGTCACTATTATATTATTAACATATTATTATTTGCTTTTTACTATTATTATCCTTATTAACACATTTTTATTTTTATCACTATTATTATTATTTTACTATTTTGTATATTCTTGATTTATTATCGGTTTACTATTAAGTTTCTTTTTATTTATTCTTATTTATTGTCATTTTATCTTTTATCACTTTTACCTATTATTTCCTTTTAAGTTACATAGCTTGTTGTTTTATTTCTTTTGTCATTCGTACTACTCGCTTATTATTATTCCGTTATGCTGTTAATATCATGATTTATTTCTTTTATTTTTACAAACTTGTGTTTTATTAACTTTCACCCTACATAAAATTGATTATTTTATAAAAGGAAATATTTCGTATTTAGAAATTCGATAAATCGTGCCCTAACTTACTGGGTTTCAATTTTTCTCGTTTAATCTAAATAACCGAATATCCTTTTAAATCGCAATAAGATTTAATTAAATAAAAGCTTATTCTTGAGAATTCAATATGTTGTGTCCTAACATGTTGGATGTGACATTTCGTTATTTCGAGATAAGATTTTATAAACCAAGGCAATATTCTGTGATTGGAAATCTGAGAACTCGTGCCCTAACCTGCTGGGTTTCGGTTTTTCATTTGGCCAAATCATCAAATATCCTTTTAATATTTTCAACGCATGAATTTTCGAAATCATGAAATGACCTTGGTATTGAGGGTTGAAACTTCGTGTCCTAACATGCTGGATGTGGTATTTCATCTTTTCAGAACAAGAGAATTTTGATATCTAATTCGAATTATCCAAACATTGTCTAAAGGATTCGTATTTTAAAATCTTTTCAAATTTTTGACATTAAGACATTAATTAATCAATTAGGTACCAATTTTGGGTGTATCGAGGGTACTAACTGTTCCTCGTACGTAACCGACTCCCATATCCATTTTCTGAGTTTCGTAGACCAAAATCGTTGTTTTGATAAATCAAATGTTTATTAAAAAATTGTTTTACGAGGTGACCCGATCACCCCTCATCAAAAAGGATAGGTGGTGACTCTCAGTTTTATTTTTGTTTTCAAAACCAAAGTCAATCCCCATTTTACAAAAAAATGGTTACTATAGGGCTTTTATCATTACTTAACAAGACTCAAGGATTTTGGGCTTTTGGGCTTTAAATTGTTAATTAGTAAAATCATTTTGAAGTGTCTTTAATGTGACATTCCGGATTCAGGCCTAACTTTTAAGGGGTGTTAGAAATTCAATCTCATAAGCACATAAAAGATTATGTGAGGTAACAATGTATTTCTACCTTGAAACAATTTAATCACAATAATCTTGCAAGTTATGCAAGGCAAATGTATCGTTAGATACCATTGCTAATTTAACCCTCAGCTACCTTAGATGATTAAACATGCACTGATTAAGTATCATATCAATTAATTACAATTCCAATCCATTTTAAATATTTAATTCATTAGTTACCTTGCAATTGTAATGCAAGAATAATTTATTCATGGTTTTACTTAATCAGACATCTTACCAAGGACTATAACAACACAAACACAAGTTTAATAAATTAAGTAGATGAAATGCAATCAACCTAACACGAATTAAATTTAAGCCATATTAATTAAATTAAACATTTCAACATCACAAATATTTATAGACATGTTCATCATAACAACAACAATAATTAAAAGGATAGGGAACAAGAATCAAATCTGGTGTTTCTCCGGTTTGCTGCACTCTTCCTTCTCCACTTGTTCTTGTCGAATCGAGGTTGCTACGAAAAATTTAATGTTGATTCAAATGGTGGATGAATGACTCTTTTTTAAGAGGTATCAGCAAGAGAATAAGACAAATGGATGGGAAATGAAGAGAGAAAATTGAGAGAGAATAGAAGAGATGAGAAAGTTGAGGTGTGTTTCAAATAAGCAGCCAATGGGGTTTTTTATAGGTTGAGAGGGCTACTAAAAATAGCCAAAATCAGAAGCCAAAGAGCCCTCCCATGGCTGGCCACACATGTGGCAGGTATGAAGTTTTCAAACTTGCTATATTAAGGTAGGGCAAATCTAGAAAGGCACAAATAGTGGAGGGGTTTGTTTGCAATTTGAAAATTCTTCAAGGGCCATTTTGTAAGCTAATTAATCAACCAAGCAAGCTGATTGGGTCAGCATGTGGGACAGTTTTGGGCTGCCCAGTACTCGGTCGGTTCAGTTTTTCTCGGTTCAGCTCAACTGGGCCACTTTTCATAATTAATTTATAATAATTTATTTAACCCAAATTAAATTGGATATAAATTAAAATTAATTATATTATGAATTAATACACATAATTTGGACTGTCTTAGGCTGAAAAATTAATTTGCCTTGATGCTTCAAAATTGTTTCTGGTTTTGTGCTTCTAGTAGTGTCTACCGAGCAGTTTTTCGCCCTTTGTGCAAATTTGTTGAAAATAATAAAACTAATCAAAATTAATTACAAAATTAATTAAAATTCATTATGTTAATAATTTAAGTACAAAATAATTATTTTATAATAATTATATATTTTTTGACAAGAATTTTACTGAACTTGCATGAATTTGAGTTAAAATGGCATGAAAAAGCGTGTATATTTTCTTGTTTCTAAGTACTAAGATGTACAGTGATCTGAAATAGATGTATTGGTGGTCAGGCATGAAACGAGACATTTCAAAAATTTGTGTTGAGATGCTTGGTTTGTCAACAGGTTAAAGCCGAACATCAAGTACCTTTGAGATTACTACAGTTAGTAATGATACCTAAGTGGAAATGGGATAGAGTTATCGTTTAACAAAATCTGCACATTTCATTTTGGTATGTACAGACTTTTCACCTAATAGATTAGCTTAATTGAACATCTCTGAGATTGTCGATTGCACGGGGTGCCAGTTTCTATTATTTCGGATACAGATCCACAGTTTATGCCACGATTTTGGAATAAATTGCAAGAGGCTTTGGGGACACGGTTGCATTTTAGTACTGCATTTGATCCTTAAACCAATGGTCAATCTAAAAGAGTGATTCAGATTCTTGAAGATATGCTTCGTTGCTGTGTTTTAGAGTTTGAGGGCAACTGGGAAAAATATTTACAATTGGTTTCATTTGTGTATAATAATAGTTTTCAATCGAACATAAAAATGGCACCATATGATGTTGAACTACTTTGTACTGGACCTAGCTTAGTGAGAAAAAGATTCATGGGGTTGATTTGATTAGAGAGACCGAGGAGAAAGTGAATGTAATTCGTGATAGTTTGCAAGCAGCTTCAGATCGATAGAAATCATATGTAGATTTGAAACATAAAGATATTGAATTTCAAAACGGCAACAAAGGGTTTCTACAAGTATCTCCGTGGAAAATGATTCTTTGATTTGGTCGCATAGGGAAATTGAGTTCACGATTTATCGGATCGTATGAGATTATCGAGAGAATTGGGCCAGTAGCTTATCGACTTGAGTTACCGCCAGAGCTAGAAACAAGATCATAATGTGTTTCATGCATCAATGTTACGACGGTACCAATTAGACCTATCACACATAATTTCTCCAGCAGATATTGAAATTCAGCTCGATATGCTGTATAGTGAAGAACTGATCAAAATTTTAGCTTGAGAAATTAAAGAGTTAAGAAACAAAAGCATAGCTTTAGTGAAGGTTCTTTGGCAACGTCACAGTGTTGAAGAGGCTACGTGGCAGCCTGAGGAAGCTATGAGAAAATAGTACCCTAACCTCTTTTCTGGTAAGATTTTTTGGGACGAAAATTTCTAAGGAGAGAGTTGTAACAGCCCAATGTCAGTCAAATCGAAATAATGGTTTGGGACCACAAATCAGAGGTAAAAATATTTATTTTATTATTATAGTGTCTACAGCATGTTAATTGAGTCATATAAAATTTTCGTTAAGAAATTTAATCGTTTACATGCTCAATTTGATAAAAAAGACTAAATCGTGTAAAGTACAAAATTGGAGTTCTAATAGCTAAAGGTGTCTAATAGCTATGGAACCTTAAAGTAGAGGTCCTTATGTTGTAATTAAACCATCCATAAAGTGAGTGGACTTTCATGGACATGGTATATGTGTTTTCTAAGGTTAATATAGTAAATTAGTAAATAAACAAATTAAAATAATGAAAACAAAGGTGTTGTCTTCCTAAATGGTTTTACCCACCAAAAATTTAGGCTAAATGCCACCTAAGGAGTTGGCTGAGCTTAAAGCTCAAATTCAAGAATTGTTGGATCGGGTTTTATTCGGCCAAGTGTGTCTCCGTGGGAGCACCGGTTTTGTTCGTCAAGAAGAAGGATGGATCGATGCGTATGTGCATTGACTACGCACAATTGAATAAATTGACGATCAAGAATCGGTATCCTCCGCCAAGAATTGACGACTGTTTGATCAATTAAAAGGAGCTTGCTTTTCTCAAAATTGATTTGAGGTGGGGTTATCACCACTCAAGGTGAAAGAAGCGGACATTTATAAGATGGCATTTTGGACACGTTACGGACATTATGAGTTTGTAGTGATGCTGTTTGGATTAACCAATGCACCACCGCATTTATGGACATGATGAACCTAGTCTTTCAACCATATTTAGACCGATTTGTGGTAGTGTTCATAGATGACATATTGGTTTATTCGAGAAATGAGCGAGAGCATGACAAGCATTTGCGGATAGTATTACTGACTACTTCGTGATAAGCAATTGTATGCCAAATTTAGTAAATGCGAATTTTGGCTAAAGGAAGTGACTTTCCTTGGTCATGTGGTATCACCAGAAGGAATAAGGGTGGATCCTCGAAAATTGAGGCTATTACGGATTGGAAACCACCAACATCAATAGTGAAATTGGAGTTTCTTGGGTTTATTTGGATACTATAGACGCTTTTGTAGAGGGTTTTCGTTGATTGTCGCACCCTAACTAAACTGCTGCGGAAGGAGTTCCGTATTATTGGACCTAAAAGCGCAAGAGAGTTTCGAGAAATTGAAGAAGATCTGACGGAAGCTCCAGCTTTGATTCATTTGAGGTGGAAAAAGAATTCATTGTTTATTGTGATGCATCTCACACGGTCAGGTTGTGTGTTGATGCAAAATGGAAAGGTGGTGGCCTATGCTTCGTCAATTAAGACCACACAAGTAAACTACCCTACTCATGATTTGGAGTTAGGCTGCTGGTCTTTGCTTTAAAGATTTGGAGGCACTATCTCTATGGTGAGAAGTCAATAATCTACACGGATCATAAGAGTCTTAAATACCTCCTTACCCAAAAGGAGTTAAATTTGAGACAAAGAAGATGGGTAGAATTATTAAAGGATTATGATTTCTCAATTGAATATCATCCTGGAAAGGCTAACGTGGTAGCTGATGCGTTAAGTCGTAAGGCGATGTCGATTTGAGAGCATTGTTTGCCCATTTGAGTCTGTATGAGGATGGTAGTTTGTTAGCGAACTTCGTGAAGCCTCGTGGTGGAACAAATCAAGGAAAAAGCAGACATCGGATGAGAAGTTGGGACTTTTACTTGACAAGAAGTGAAAAAGGTGAAATCGAGGATTTTGTAGTAAACACGGAAGGTGTGTTGTGCTTTCGAGAAGTGTTTGTATGCCTAAGGACTCGGATCCGAGGCAAATGATTCTCTGAGGCGATAGTAGCCCTTATGCTATGTATCCGGAGGAAATAAGATGTATCGAGATCTCCGTGAGCAGATTGGTGGCGAGTAGTGAGCGTGTTGGTCCAAAGGCTTATCGATTGAGTTACCTCCTAATTGGATCAAATTCATAATGTTTTCATGTTTCCATGTTGAGGCATTATAGATCGGATCCTTCGCACATTATACCCAGTAGAAGAATTAGAGTTGAATTGATTTGTCATTTGAAGAATAACCGGTGGAAATCTTAGGCCGAGATGTCAAAGTGCTAAGAAAGAAAACCGTGCTGTTGGTCAAAGTTCTATGGCGTAATCACGGAGTGGAGGAAGCTACGTGGGAGCTGAGGATGCAATTCATAACAATACCCTCACCTCTTTCAATCGTAAATTTCGAGGATGAAATTTTCTTTAAGGAGGGTAGAGTTGTAACACCTAAAAATCGAGTATTGATATATTGCATGATTTGGTGTTTAGATTATGAAGGAAATTTTATTATTATTATTATTAGTGCTTATTATAGCCCTGAAGAAGAATTAGAATTTATTGGGTATAGAATAATTTTTAGTTTTTAAAATTTATTGAAGTGGAGCAGGTGGCATTGACACATAAGTTAATTAAAGTGTCAAAGTGTAGCATAAGAAGAGTATATGGCAAAGTGGTGTTGGCGCATGAGTTAGTGCATAAGGGAGAAGGTTCGAATCCCTTGTTTAGCATCTAGATGAATTTTTATTTTTAATTTTCTGCACATGTATAGCAAGTGTCGGCCAAGTGCATATATGGTAAGTGTTGACCATGTTATTTTTGGTTAGCATATCAAAGGATTAAGGAAATTGTTAACTTAAGGAAGGGAATCAAGAAATTAAGGAAAGATATGAAGATATGGGGCAAGTATCAAGGAAATTATTATGGAAACAATATCATGGTCATTTGACCATGCATAGGACTGTAATGTGGACTAAAGGGGAGCCAAATTTTGGTGTTAGTTGGCTAGGATTTGAAGTCTTTTGTTTTGGTCATTCCTAGCAACTTTGTGCAAAATTTTGCAATTTCTCTTCTCAACTTTTCTCCCTTGGCCGAATTGTGCATTTGGTAAAGCTCTAATTTTGTGACCATTTGGTCATTTTGTTTATTTCTTTAGCATTTGTTTTGTGCTTTTTCTTTGAGTGCCAAATCACCCATACCAAAAACCATTCTTTTCTTTTCTTTTACCATTGCTTAGAATGTACCTTGTCCCTAAACCCATCTTTTTCTTCTCTTCTCTTTGAAATCAAAACAACATCATCACCATCTCTTCTTTCATATTTTATTTCTTTTCACTCAAAGTTTCTCCATTAAACTCTCTCATGGTGAATGCTAGAGTGCCCATGGTCGAACCTTTCTTTCTTTTCTTTGATCATACATAGTCGAATCTTTCTTTAATCACAAACATCTTTATCAATCGATTCTTTTCAACCGTGGAAATATAGGTAAGGGATTCTTTTTGTTTTCGATTAGTTAATAGTGATATGGTAGAATATTGATGGTATCATGAAGGACCATTTGGATCGAAATAAACGTTCGTTCTATTAACGTTTTATTCGTTATAATATAGTGCAATAACGGAAGATCGGAACTCAAGTGTTCGAGAGAATCGTAGAAACGTTGGAATCGATTTATTGTGGTAAGGAAATCACATCCTTAAAACCTTTAGTATTATTTCGATATTATTTTAGATTGGATTAATGTTCCTTTGTCATTGAAGACATTCAAAATAGGGAAGAAAAGGGCGGTGTTTAGTTATATTAAGAGGGGCGGATCCACTATTCCCCCTAAGCTTAAACGAAGAGCGGTTTGACGATCAGGATTTTTCACCGGTTGCGGACGTTCAACCGAGGAAAATCAAGCTGCTCAAGTCGTTCGTACTCCCGAACCATTATTCGTTGGTGGATTCTCAACGTATAACGAACCAATTAACGAGGAGAAATCGAAAATCGAAGTGATTCAAAATCAAGAGGGTAAGGTTTTGGATCTAATATCGATAATGTAATTTTTATACAAAATAGTGTTCTAACGGATCGAAATATGTTTTAGGTGTCGAGGCGAGAAGGATTAGTACTCTCGATATCGAGGTGTGTAACTTCACACTTTTTCTCGGGTTTGGATGTATTGCGATATTGAGTAAAATCGTAAAAATGTTTAGATTGGTTTAAAACGTAATAATTGGCATTTTGACGAAAATACATGAAAACGGCAAAATTGTAGAAATTACAAAAATGCCCTCGAGAGATTAATTGTAAATATGTAAAATTGTATATCTCGTAATAATTGGGCCGAAGTCACTGTTAGATCGATAATTGGGCCAAATTCTCATTAAATGGATAATTGGGCGAAATCTACATTAGATTGATAATTGGGCCAAAACCTCGGATAGATCGATAAATTGGGTAAATCTACATTAGATTGATAATTGGGCGAAATCTACATTAGATCATAATGGTAGTAATCTCTGTTAAAATTGTTAAACGAGCTGAAATCCCTGCTAGATTGATAAATGGGCCAAATTCCTGCTAAATCATAAATTTGGGCATAAGTTGTTAAATTGTTAATTGGGCCAAATGTTATTTTTGGGCCTTAATTAATTAATAAAAATTTTGGAAATATTGATTCTTGTTAATGGGCCTTTTTGATTAAATCATTGTATAATCACAAGTTTACTTTGCATACATATTGCATGGGTTGGGAAAATGATGAAGAGAAGAAGGCCTGTTGCCAAAATCTAGTTCGGTGGCTCTGCCACAAAATTATGGCTTTTTGCCTCTAGTTCGGTGGCTCTGCCACAAAAGCAATAAATGGCTATTTGCCTCTAGTTCGGTGGCTCTGCCACAAAATAATAATTGGCTCAATGCCTCTAGTTCGGTGACTTTGTCACAATCTAGTTCGGTGGCTCTGCCACAATTATAAAATGGCTTAAAGCCTACGATTGGTGTGATGGCGGGTGGGTTGACTTGATCCCCACAGGTGTGATGGTTGGTACGGGGGTGTGTAGCGGATGGGACTAGGTTTGGGAGGGAAAAATTCATATTTTTACATGCATGTTATTAATTATGTTTTCATTATGCTATTTATTATGTTATTAATCATGTTGTTAATTCTTCTTATGGGCTCAAGGCCCAAATCCATAATTTGAAAATCTGGCCCAGTGAACAAAGTAAGTGAGTTATACACTGAGTTCTAAGTAACTCACCCCCTTAAATTTTTCCATCTCAGGTAATGGAAATTGACGTGGACTTGGGCCGGGGATGACTTCGTGGAGGCCATACTGCAAAACATGGGTTTATTAAACTCGAACTTTTAATAAGTATTTTACTATTTTGGGTTAATGTAATAAGGGCCTCTATAAATAATTTATGGATTTTTATGTGTGTTTGGTTTTAAACTATATTTTGGAGTTTTAAATATGGGCTATGATTATATGATGTTTTTATTAAAATAAATTTGGGTTTTCAAATATATGAAATTCCTTTATAAATATTTTATTATTGTTAACTCTTAAACAAATTACCTAAGGGTTTTTGATAATACAATGTTAATAATGTTTTCAACTAATGTTTTCTAATATTCATCAAATTAAAATACTCTTCCGATTTTTATTAAACCCGTAAATAAAAATAATATTGTAGTTTTCAACTTATTGAAGATTTTAAGATAGCTCGATTCATGTAACAAACCAAATCTAGTCTCAATGCATAGACCGGGTTTGGGGTGTTACAGAATATTTGAAAAATATCGGTTGCTTTGGGTCTAAATAGTATTCGGCTATAATGGGTTGAAATTGAATTGCATGAATTTGCATTTTATGAGTTAGGGACTAAATTGTAGAGTAGTTAAATGTTTAGGGGCAAAATTGTATGTTTGCCATAATATGAATTTTGGGTTAAATTGAATAGAATAAATACTAAATGAATTGAATTTGATTTATTTAGATCAAGTTAAGCCTTGTACGGATCTAGAACGAGGAAAAGTTAAAATTTTGGACTAGTTAATCTATTTCATCATTTTTATGATCGAGGTAAGTTTGTATGTTTAATAAGCATTAAATTACAAGTGTTTGAATGCTTAATTGATATGATTGTGATGATATAACACCACAAAAATTCTCGACAAGTTATCAACAATATATAAATCTCAGTTGAACCTTAGGAATAGATATGATACAAATGACATGTCATTAGGGGTTACCGTGTTTTGGGTGTTGGTTTGTATGTTCTACCGGTGGTTGAGTTTTTTGGCATGTATTGCGGTTACTTGTCAGCCTGTGTGAGCAGCACCGTGTAGCTACGTCTTGATCGTCAGCTTGTGTGAGTAGACCCATGATAGATCGAGAGTGAGCATTTATATGAGATATGAGATTGAGATGGTTTTGACCATGTATTGGCACTTAGTGTGCGAGATTCTTGAGCATCCGATATTATTCCAAATGGTTCAACGAGTATATTGATGATATGAAAAAGTGAGATATCGATATGTATCGGTACAGGTATGTTCATGAATTGTATAAGCATTGAATCAATGGGAATTATGAGTTCATGTCTAACCTTTTGATGGAATATGTGTTAGGCTTTTGGTATTCAAATTAAATTGCATTATGCTATGTTAATTTCCTTACATTATGATTAAATGGTAAGTTGTTCTTTAGCCATACGAGCTTACTAAGCTTAATAGCTTACTCTATTTGCTATTCCATGATTTATAGTGATTTCGAAGCTTGCTCAGATTGGAAGTTGTTGGAGATCTCATCACACTACCCAGTCGTTGTTTTGATACTTTTGAACTATGTGTATTTAGGTTATATGGCATGTATATGTATTTTGGCTAATGTAGCCTGTAATAGCCCGAATTAGGGCCTAGTCAGAATAGTGGTGCTAGACCACAAATCTGAAGTAGAAATATGTATTTTAATGATTTTTTTATGAGGCTTGCAAGGTATTTGCATGATTGTGAGAAAATTTCATGAAGGAATTTTATTAATTAGTAAACAATTTGTCCATTAGGACTAAATTGCAAGGATTAGAAAATATGAGAATCTAGAAGATTTAAGTATGAAAAAGCATCATAAAAATTATTAGAAGTCCTTATTTAGTAATTAGACCAATATATGTTAAGATGTACAAAAAATAGACATGGGAAGGAAAAATCTCAAGAAAGGATCATTAAGGGCATTTTTGTCATTTGGTAAATAAAAGATTAAAAAAGGAAAAAGAAGTCAAAATTGTGTCCATCTTCTTCTCATTGGATGAAATTCCCTAAGGAAGACATAGCTAGGGTTTGTTCATCTTTCAAGCTTGATTGTAAGTGTCTTTTTGCCCTGTTTTTAATGTTCTTCGTATTTTTGATATCCTCATAGCTCAATTTAGCTATTTCTAGCTATATTTCTAGCTAGGGTTTATGTTCAAAAATTTACCCATTTATGACATGCATGTATTTTGATGTTTTAAGGAAGAATATGAAAGTTTGATGTATGATCAACATCATTTTCTAAGTGATTTTCATGAAAAATGCATAAAAGGACCAAATTATAAAAGTTATAAAATTAGTCATACATGAGTGAAATAGTGGAAATTAAGGGCTGTTGTAGTTAAGAGAATAATTCAGCTAAGCTTAAAATACAAGGAAGTTGAATAAAAATCATTTTACGAGCCTAGGGGCAAAAGTGTCATTATAAGTTTTCCAAAGTGTGATTCTTGAGCCTATTTAGTTGTGAGTATTAAATAAGTGAAATTGTCATTAAAGATCAAGAAAGGCGAAGCCCAGATCGAAACCAAGGCAAGAACAAGGTTGCAGACTAAATCGAACATCATATACATTTTGAGTACCGAGGTATGTTTCTGTGAAATTATGGTTACATGTGTTACTATGTTCAAATTATTTATTATTTTGTAAAATGCCTATTATTTCCATGAAGCCGATTAATAATGTCTTGGTGAGAAAATGAATAAGAGTATGTAAGTTGAAGTCCCGGTTGAAGACTCAAATAACGAGGATACCTATATCATGCCAAGAGATAAGGAAGGTCCTGTATAAGAACATATCCGGGATATGGCATCGGCACCGAATGTAGGTCCCGTATAAGACCATGTTTGGGACATGGCACCGACACTGAACGTAGATCCTGTATAAGACCATGTCTAGGATATGGTATCAGCATCGAATAAGGAAGTTCCTGTATAAGACCATGTTTGGGACATGGCATCGGCACCATACAAGGAAGGTCCATGTAAGATCATGTCTGGGACATGGCTTCAGCACCAATAGAAGATCTCGTGTAAGACCATGTTTGGACATGGCATCGACATTGAGCTAATAGATTCTGTGTAAGACCATATCTGGGATATGGTATCGGCATCAAGAGGTGATCCCATGTAAGGCCATATTTGGGATGTGGCATTGGCATCGAGATACATGCATGATGAGATTGAGTATCCTCTGATATTCTAGGTAATTCATCGGATAAAAGAGTTAAGTTTGTAAACGTTGCAAAAGAGCTAAGCATATAAAGATGATATAGAGCCAAGTTATACAAGGATGGCATTGAGTTCCATTTATGTTAAAGATGATGAAAACTTGAGTTTATGTTTATAATTTCGTAAGTGCTAAACTATGTGACTAAGTGAATAAAGGTACCATGAGTAAAGTACTGGTTATGAAATCATAATGTGATATGTGATGGGTAAGAGTAAGTATGAGTAAGTATGCCTAAGCATTTGAGACTTATGTTGCTATTGTTTCATGAGATTGAAGAGTTTATTATGAGCAATGATGTTGCTATATAAATTTCATGCAAACTTACTAAGCTATATACTTACCCCTCTCTTTTCCTTTTTCCTTATAGTACTCCAAGCTAGCTCGAGGATTGTAGAATGTCGGAGCTCGGATCACACTATCAATCACTATTTGGTATAGCAAAGTTGATTTATTTTGAGTATGGCATGTATAGGAACTTGATTATTTTGAGTTATGTCATATTGGGAGCCAAAGTGTTGGCTAATTAGGTTAATCACTCTTTTTGTATATGGCCAATAGAATTTGGCCAATATTTTTCAAGTTTTATTCATTGAGTTTTATGATCTTAGCGTTTATGCAATCGATAGAGTTATATGTGAGGAGTATGAATGATGATTTAGGGGATCCTTCATAGTACATGATTGCTATATTATGTGTTGCTTGAGTTGTTATAAGTGTGTTTATGTTTTGGGGTGGCAATTGGCTTGGAAAATAGCCTCTAATTGTCCACATGGGTAGACACACGGGCGCGTGTCTAGGCCGTGTATGACACACGGTCATCCCCATGGGTGTGTTAATAGGCTGTGTGTCCCCTGCATCGACTTGTGAGAATTTGATTCATCACACGGGCTAGCACACGAGCGTGTGCCCAGGCCGTGTGCTCTTAAGAGGTTGATGACGTCATAAACAAAGAGCTCCACGGGCAGAGACATGGGCGTGTCTAGAACGTGTGAAGAACATAGGTTGTAGACACGGCGTGTGTCTAGCCATGTAAAACTCCTATAGTTTCGAAGGGAAAATAAATTCCACATAGGCTAGGGACATGGGCGTATGAGACCACACGGGTGTGTCCCATGTCACACGGGCGTGTGAACCCTGTTTAGGTAAAAATTTTCTAAGAGTGTAAAAGTTTCTGGTTGAACTCTGAAACTTTTCGGATGTATGTTTAAGGCCTTGTAGGTCTATATTATGCATGTTATGATCAAGGATTAAAGGTTTTAAGTTGAAATAAAATTTTATAGCCCATTAATTCATGTTCAAACAAGGTTAAGTATAGTAATGCCTCATATCCTATCTCGGCGTCGGACACAGGTAAGGGGTGTTACATTCAGTGGTGTCAGAGCTACGATTTAGTCGATTCTCGGACTAACATAGTGTATGCATGAGTCTAGCTATACATGCCATACATATGAGTATTTATATAATGATAGTGTGATGACTCCTGGCGACTTAAATTGTATTCTCATATGGTAAATGGATCCCGATAGAGTTGTGGTGGATGATGTAGAAAGTAATTCGCTGGCTTCCACCGAAGGGACGGTGCTGAATGAAAATAAGGGTAGACTTACAACCGTGAGTCAGATAGGAGGAGAAGAAGCTAGGGAAGCCTTTCTCCATATGATGAATGCATGGTATATGGAGTTCGTTCGTACAAATCCGAATACACAACCCCCTCCACCCCTGCCTATTCCTCAGCCTACCCCTGTAGCTCCTCCAATGGTAGGAGTGGTAAGAAGAGAAAAGCATCTAGTTGATAGAATCTAGAAACAAAGGGCCAAAGAATTCTGAGCTAGTAAAGATGATGATCCAGAAAGAGAAGAATTCTAGCTCGGAAACACCATTCAAGTATTTGATGAATTATCTTGCAGACCTGAAGAGTGCATGAAATGTGTAGTGTCTCTTCTGAGAGATTCTGCTTATCAGTGGTGGAATACCTTTGTGTCAGTTGTACTAGGAGAAAGAATTACATGGGAGTTTTTCCAAGAATAATTTTGGAAGAAGTACATTAGTCAGAGGTTTATCGATCAGAAAAGAAAGGAATTCCTTGAACTAAAACAAGGTAAGGTGACAATAACTGAGTACGAGCGTGAGTTTGTAAGGCTCAACAAATACGCTGGAGAGTGTGTATCCACTGAGGCCATCATGTGTAAACGGTTTGAGGATGGATTAAATGAAGATATCAGATTGTTTGTTGGTGTCCTCGAGTTAAAAGAATTTGTTTTGCTAGTGGATCGGGATTGTAAAGCCAGAAAATTGGTGAAAGAGAAAAGAAAAGCTGAGATGGAGTCTTGTGATTTAAGAAAAAGACAGTTGAACAAGTCGTTTCAATCTTCATCCAAGAAGTCAAGAGACTTCTCTACCCGGTCAGTTATTTCAGCTGAGTTTTCGAATAGAAGTAAGGGTAAGCAGTACTTAGGGAATAAAGCTCTGACTACTTCAATTACTAGTGTTGGGAACATTCAATCTAATAGACCAGAATGCCTACAATGTGGCAAATGACACCTGGTGAATGCCGTGCACATGAGAGTGCTTGTTTTAAGTACGGTTCCCAAGACCATTTTATTTGAGAATGCCCTGAGATGGTTGAAGAAGAGAAGGTTCAGAGTGCAAAATCAGGAAGCGCTAATAGAGGAAGACAACAAAGAAACCCGTTAGTGGAACGATTAGTAAAGGTACACCCTGAGAGTAGACTACGAGGCCTGAGGGTTGAGCGCCTGGAAGGACTTATGCCATTCGCGCTCATGAAGAGGCATCATATTCTGATGTAATTACGAGTACATTTTCTCTCTATGATACTAATGTTGTTGCTTTAATTGATCCGGGATATACCCACTCATACATGTGCATGAAATTAGTATCTAGTATGAGCATGCCCATAGGGTCTATAGAGTTTGTGATAAAAGTGTCCAATCTACTAGACAAAAGTGTATTAGTTGATAAAGCATGCAAAGATTGTCCATTGATGATTAGAGGTCACTATTTTAAGGCAAATCTCATGCTATTGCCATTTGATTAATTTGATATAATTCTTGGTATGGGCTAGTTAACCACTCATGATGTGATAGTAAATTGTGGAAAAAAATACATTGAGTTGAGATGTGAAAATGGGGACACTCTTCGTATTGAATCAGATGAACAAGATAGATCACCGGTATTGATCTCTCATATGTCTACTAAGAAGTATGTAAGAAAGGGGTATGAAGCCTATCTTGCCTTTGTTATGAATGCTAAAGAAATCGAGTTAAAGATTGAATCAGTACTAATAGTGTATGAGTATCCAGATGTTTTCCCAGAAGAATTGCCAGGGTTGCCTCCGATTAGAGAGGTTGAATTTGGCATTGAGTTAGCTTCTAGTTTTGTACCAATATCGATTGCTCCTTACAGAATGGCTCCATCTGAGTTGAAAGAATTGAAGGCACAGTTGCAAGAGTTAAAGGACAAAGGTTTCGCAAGACCGAGTTATTCTCCATGGGGTGCACGAATGTTATTTGTGAAAAATAAAGATTGTTCTATGAGATTATGCATAGATTATCAGCAGCTTAATAAGGTAATCGTAAAGAACAAGTACCCATTGCCAAGGATCGACGATTTGTTTGATCAATTGAAGGGAGCCATTGTGATTTCCAAGATAGATTTGAGATCAGGGTATTATCAGTTAAAAGTGAAAGATTCAGATGTGCCAAAAACTGCATTTCGGACGAGGTATGGGCATTATGAATTTTTAGTCATGTCTTTTGGTTTAACAAATGCCCTTGTGGTGTTTATGGATTTAATTAACCATATTTTTCGGCCATACTTGTATAAGTTTGTGGTTGTCTTTATTCATGACATACTGATATATTCTAGTGATGAGCATGAGCATGCCGAGCACTTGAGGATAGTTTTATAGATTTTACGAGATAATTAGTTGTATGCCAAGTTCAACAAAAGTGAATTTTGGCTCAAGAAAGTTAGATTTTTGGGGCATATTGTCTCGGGAGATGGAGTCTGAGTTGATCCAAGAAAAATTTCAGCCATTGTTGAGTGGAAGGCACCCAAGAACATAACATAGGTGAGAAGTTTTTGGGCCTAGCTGGCTATTACAGACGGTTTGTCAAGGGGCTTTCTATGATAGCTACCCCGATGACGAGACTATTACAGAAATATGTAAAGTTTGAATGGACGGAAAAGTGTCAATAGAGTTTTGAGAAATTAAAAGCATTGTTGATAGAGGCTCCAATTCTAGTACAACCTGAATCGGAAAAGAATTTGTGATCTACAGTGATGCATCCTTGAATGGATTGGGATGTGTACTCATGCAAGAAGGCAAGGTGATAACATATGCTTTTAGACAGTTAAAGCCACATGAAAAGAATTATCCGACACATGATTTAGAGTGGGGTGCCATTGTCTTTGCATTGAAGATTTGGAGACACCATTTATATGGTGAAAGATGTTGGATATTCACCGGCCACAAAAGTTTAAAGTACTTGATGACTCAGAAGGAATTGAACTTATGGCAACGAAGATGGTTAGATCTGATAAAAGATTATGAGCTAGTCCTTGACTACCAACCTGAAAAGGCGAATGTAGTCGCCGATGCTTTGGGTAGAAAGTCTTTTTTTACTTTGAGATCTATGAATACATGTGTGACTTTGTCAGATGATGGTTCCATCTTAGCTGATTTGAGGGCTAGACCGATGTTCCTCCAAGAGATATATGAGGCTCAGAAAGATGATAGTGAATTGCAAGCCAAAATAGTTCAGTGCGAGTTAGGTATTGAGTCTGATTTTTGAATTAATTCAGATGGATGTTTGATGTTCAGAGACAGAGTTTGTGTACCAAGGAACGATAAGCTCATTCGTAAATTTTTGCATGAGGCACATAATGGATGCCTATCTATACATTTGGGCAGAACCAAGATGTATAATGATTTAAAGAAATGGTATTGGTGGCCGAATATGAAGAAAGATATTTCTGAGTTTGTTTCAAGATGCTTGATTTGTCAGCAAGTAAAGGCCGAACAACAAGTACCCTCGGGTTTGCTTCAACCTATTATGGTGCCCAAGTGGAAATGCGATCGTGTTACTATGGACTTTGTAATGGGTTTGCCGTTGACACCGAGCAAGAAAGATGCTGTATGGGTCATATTTTATATACTTACGAAGTTAGCCCATTTTATACTTGTACGTGTTGACTACTCACTATATAAGTTGGAAAACTTGTATGTTTCAGAGATTGTAAGACTTCATGAAGTGCCTATATCGATTATATCGGATAGAGATCTGAGATTCACGTCTAGATTTTAGAAAAAGTTGCAAGATGCTTTGGGTACAAAGTTGAGTTTTAGTATGGCTTTTCACCCCAAAACCGACGGATAGTCGGAGAGATTAATACAAATACTTGAGGATATGCTCTGGTGTTGAGTTCTTGAGTTTTAGGGCAATTGGGAAAAGTACTTACCGTTGGTAGAGTTTGCTTATAATAACAGTTTTCAATCAAGTTTGAAAATGGTGCCTTAAGAGGCTTTGTATGAGCGTAAGTGCTGAACGCCTCTATATTGGACTGAACTTAAGGAAAATTAGATTCACGTGGTTGATCTGGTTAGATAAACCAAAGAGAAAGTAAGGGTGATTCGAGATTATTTAAAAGCTACTTCTAATAGACAAAAATCCTATTCAGATTTGAAGCGAAAAGAGATCGAGTATCAAGTCGGTGATAGAGTATTCATGGCAGAAGAAAGTTCTTAGATTTGGCCGAAAAGGCAAACTGAGTCTGTGTTTTTTCGGACCATATGAGATCACCGAGAGGATAGGAACAATAGCCTATCGATTGGCTTTCTCGTCTAAGTTAGAAAAGATTCATGATGTATTTCACATGTCTATGTTACGACGCTACCGATCAGACCCTTCGCATGTAATTACACCGACAGAGGTTGAAATTCAACCCAACATGACATATGGTGGAGAACCGATTAAGATCCTAGCATGTGAAGTTAAAGAGTTAAGGAACAAAAGTATTACTCTTGTGAAAGTCTTGTGGAAAAGACATAGGGTAGAGGAGGCTACATGGGAAATAGAGGAGGCTACGAGGAGCCATTACCCAACCCTTTTTGTTGGTAAGATTTTCTGGGGACAAAAATCCCTAATGGGGAGAATTGTAACAGCCTAGTTAGAATGGTGGTGCGAGACCACAAATCTGAATTAAAAATAAGTATTTTAATGATTTTTATGAGGCTTATAAGGTCTTTGCATGATTGTGAGAAAATTTCATGAAGGAATTTTATTAATTAGTAAACAATTTGTCCATTAGGACTAAATTGCAAATATTAGAAAATATGAGACTCTAGAAGGTTTAAGTATGAAATAGCATCATAAAAATTATTAGAAGTCCTTATTTAGCAATTAGACCATTATATGTTAAGATGGACAAAAATAGACATGGGAAGGAAAAATCTCAAGAAAGGATCATTAAGGGCATTTTTGTCATTTGGTAAATAAAAGATTAAAAAGGGAAAAAGAAGTCAAAATTGTGTCCATCTTCTTCTTCTTGGCCAAAATTCCTTAAGGAAGACATAGCTAGGGTTTGTTCAACTTTCAAGCTCGATTGTAAGTGTCTCTTTGCCCCGTTTTTAATGTTTTTCGTATTTATGATATCCTCGTAGCCCAATTTAGCTATTTCTAGCTATATTTTTAGCTAGGGTTTATGTTCAAAAATTTACCCATGTATGACCTGCATGTATTTTGATGTTTTAAGGAATAATATGAAAGCTTGATGTATGATAAACATATTTTTCTAAGTGATTTTCATGAAAAATGTATAAAAGGACCAAATTGTAAAAGTTATAAAATTGGTCATACATGAGTGAAATAGTGGAAATTAAGGGCTGTTGTAGTTAAGAGAATAATTCGGCTACGCTTAAAATACAAAGAAGTTAAATAAAAATCATTTTACGAGCCTAGGGGCAAAAATGTAATTATGAGAAAGTTTAAGGGCAAAATTATAATTTTCCAAAGTGTGATTCTTGATTCGACTTAGTCAATGTGAGTATTAAATAAGTGAAATTGTCATTATAGATCAAGAAACGTGAAGCCCAAACTGAAACTGGGGCAAGAACAAGGTTGCGGACTAAATCGAACATCTATATACATTTGAGTATCGATGTATGTTTGTGTGAAATTAAGGTTACATGTGTTACTGTGTTTAAATTACTTATTATTTTGTGAAATGCCTATTATTTCAGTGAAGTCTATTAATAATGTCTTGGTGAGAAAATGAATAAGAACATGTAAGTTGAAGTCTCGGTTGAAGACTCAAAATAACGAGGATACCTATATCATGCCGAGAGATAAGGAAGGTCCGTATAAGACCATATCTGGGATATGGCATTGGCACCGAATGTAGGTCCCGTATAAGGCCATGTCTGGGACATGGTATCGGCACCGAACGTAGATCTTGTATAAGACCATGTCTAGGATATGGCATCAGCATCGAATAAGGAAGGTCCCATATAAGACCATGTCTAGGACATGGCATCGGCACCATACATGGAAGGTCCCATGTAAGACAATGTTTGGGAAATGGCTTCAGCACCAATGGAATATCTCATGTAAGACTATGTCTGGGACATGACATCGACATCGAGCTAAGAGATCCTGTGTAAAACCATATCTGGGATATGGCATCGGCATCAAGAGGTGATCCCATGTAAGACCATATCTGGAATGTGGCATCGGCATTTAGATACATGCATGATGAGATTGAGTATCCTCCAACATTTCAGGTCATTCATCGGATAAAAGAGCTAAGTGTGTAAAGGTGACAAAAGAGTTAAACATATAAAGATGATATAGAGCCAAGTTATACATGGATGTCATTGAGTTCCATTTATGTTAAGGATGATGAAAACTTGAGTTTATGTTTATAATTGCATAAGTGCTAAACTATGTGACTAAGTGAATAAAGGTACCATGAGTAAAATATTGGTTATGAAATCATAATGTGACATGTGATGGGTAAGAGTAAGTATGAGTAAGTATGCCTAACCATTCGAGACTTATGTTGCTATTGTTTCATGAGATGGAAGAGTTTATTATGAGCAATGATGTTGCTATATAAATTTCATGAAAACTTACTAAGCTATATGTTTACTCCTCTATTTTCCTTTTTCCTTATAGTATCGCCAAGCTAGCTCGGGGATCGTAGAACGTCGGAGCTCGGATCACACTATCAATCACTATTTTGGTATAGCAAAGTTGATTTATTTTGAGTATGGCATGTATAGGAACTTGATCATTTTGAGTTATGTCATATTGGGAGCCAAAGTGTTGGCTAATAAGGTTAATTACTCTTTTTGTATATGGCCAATAGAAATTGGCCAATATTTGTCAAGTTTTATTCATTAATGATGATGAGTTTTATGATGTTAAAGTTTATGCAATCGATGGAGTTATATGTGAGGAGTATGAATAATGATTTAGGGGATCCTTCATAGTGTATGATTGCTATGTTATGTGTTGCTTGAGTTGGTATAAGTGTGTTTATGTTTCAGGGTGGCAATTGGCTTGAAAAATAGCCTTTAATTGTCCACATGGGCAGACACACTGGCGTGTGTCTAGGCCGTGTTGACACACGGTCAGCCTCATGGGTGTGTTAATAAGCCGTGTGTCCCCTGCATCGACTTGCGGGAGTTTGATTCATCACATGGGCAAGGACACGGGCGTGTGCCCAGGCCATGTGCTCTTAAGAGGTTGATGACGTCATAAATAGAAAGCTCCACAGGCAGAGGACATGGGCTTGTCTAGGCAGTGTGAAGGACAAGGGTTATAGACACGAGTTTGTGTCTAGCCTTGTGAAAACTCCTGTACTTTTGAAGGGAAAATAAATTCCACATGGGATAGAAACATGGGTGTGTAAGACCACATGGTCTGACCACACGGGCGTGTCCCATGTCATACGGGCGTGTGAACCCTGTTTAGGTAAAATTTTTAAGAGTGTTAAAGTTTCTAGTAGAGCTCTAAAACTTTCTGGATGTATGTTTAAGGCCTCGTAGGTCTATATTATGCATGTTATGATCAAGGATGAAAGGTTTTAAGTTGAAATAAAATTTTATAGCCCATTAATACATGTTCAAGCAATGTTAGGTACTATAATGCCTCGTATCTTGTCCCGACATCGGACATGGGTAAGCGGTGCTACATAGCCTATATATCTCATAATGTTTTTGTTGTGTGTTTAGCCATATGATTTGCCTTATTTTGGTATACTTGGTTATATAAATATGTGTAAATAGCCCTATGATATTTAGTTTATAATTGCTATATAAATTCCCTATTGTGAATTGGTATTTAAGGTAGCAAATGGTTGAAATTAAGAATGTATTAGCATGCTAAACATTAGGTAAGATAATGCATAAAGAAAGTGACCATTTAGGTGAATGATTGAAGGTGAATTGGTATGTATTGAAATGGCATATTAAATGTTTGTTAGGCACAAAAATTGTATATATATACATTTGACCATTTAGGTAACTTTTGATAGTGATAATGGTATGTTTTTTAATGGTTTATTGTGATACTTATGAGCCTTTTGGTTGTTGGTATTGATATTGCTTGAACTGAACTTGGTTTAGATGGGTTTGAATGCCTATTGAAGATATGTTCATATGCTATATGGTATGTGTAGGTTTTTGCAAGTTTGGGTGAGAAAAATGGCTTGGACAATAGTCTATTTTTGTCCACACAGGCAGAGACACAGGCGTGTGTCTCAACCGTGTGTCACACACGACTAGGTGACATGGACGTGTGTCCCTTGGTACTTATTTAGAAAGCAAGTCAGCAGCTTCACATGGCATAGCACACGAGCTTGTGTTTTGGCCGTGTGGCATAAGTCAGTATACCCTCCAGTTTTCGCACGACCTATAACAACGCCTGGCACACGGGCGTGTGAGGCCATTTCAAAGGGTACATGGGCTAGTCACATAGGTGTGTGGTTGGCTGTGTGACCCAAGTTAGAGAGTTACACGGGGTCAGACCGGCCATGTGATCCCATTTCGAATGTCCACACAGGCCTATGACACGGGCGTATCTCTTGGCCGTGTGAGACAGATGGCCTGGCCACACGGGCATGTGTCCCCTGTACTTTGAAAATTTTCATTGTTTTTCCAAAATTTCCTTAAGTTCTCGGTTTAGGCCCGAACCACTTCTAATGCTTTTTTTGGTCCTCGAGGGCTCGTATTAGGGACCATATGATTGTATTTGAATGTTTTTTATTGGTATGAGAATTGTGATTCGAATTGTATGATTGTTTATGATATTAGTCTGGTAATGCTCCGTAACCCTTTTTCGGCGACAGATATGGGTTAGGAGTGTTACACAAGGGGTAGGTAAAAGATAGATAAATTTAGGTTAAAATACCATAGACTCAACTTGAATTGGACCTTCGGAATAATTACCTTCAATACACCAATTTATTTTGATTTAACATGCTTTTTTGTACATCTTTTTCTTTCGAGTAAATATGCTCTCTTTTTTTCACGTGATTTTTTTTTATGTACTATAATTTTTTTGAGTATTTGATACTTTTTTCAACTCGCTAACTTATTTTCAAATAATATTCTGAATAGTATTGAGTCTAGTGTTTAGGACAATTTGAAAAGAAAAGTGATGGCTAAATATTACAAAGGTTCAAATAAAATTAGGTCATATAGTCTCAAAGTTGGGTTTTAAGGGATAAAAATTCATCAAGGTTGGTTTGAAAGTCTCAAACGGTCCAAAGAAAAGTTGTTTAAATCATTTTCAACATTCCATGCTTCCTAGGATTTCACCTCAAGAATTTACTAAGTCAATTCTAGAGACTTAAACTTGTATGCATGCCTAGCTTTCCTAAGGAACTAAAAATTTTATAGTATGATTTACATACTTTATTAAGAGTATTTTTATGTCATAATTCAGCTAACATAACAATTATTGAAATAATAGAACTTTATTTGTTCTAAAGTTTAGCATACTTAACAAAATTTCAAATTCTTGAACAAAACATAACCTAACCATAATTAAAAGAAAATTTTATTTTCAGAGGAAATAATTTCAATTTTTTGGTCCCCCTACTTAAGATGAACAATGTCTGCATTGTTAGAAGTGAATAGATACTATACACTAGGTAGGAATCTAGAAAAGAGGAGGTGAGTCAATTTTGACTACTTAAGTACCAGGTAGGACTCGAATGGAACCTCTCAGTAATGGCGCCACGATTGTTGGCCCCAATCTAAACACTCGCCACTCACTCTAACACTCTAAGCATGGCCTGTGATACAGCCTCATTCGCAGGCTCTTGTTGGCTTTCATATACAGTGGGTTCGTGGTCCACATTTTCTACTATTGGCTTAAGGGTTCGTACTTGGGATGCAGATGAGTCGACTTGGGTTCCCTATCTCGGCTCTCCGCAAGCTCTCATTCCTCTAGTTCTAACTCTACCAGTACTCATTTTTAGTTTTATAAATTTTTGTCAATAGAGATAAGTTATCACTTGAATATTTTTAATTGAGGTTTATTCTTTTAATTAGCACTTACCTCACTTCCTATTGTTTTCCCAATCTATAGTTTTGCAGCCTATAGTTTTCTATAGTTATCACAGTCTATTATTTCACATCTAAAGAACACTTACCTTAGATCTGTTTTAGAACTCTTGGATTTCTTTTATAACAATTTTAATATGTGACATGTTTTTCCCAAAATACCCTTTTATAATGCATGAAGTTTTTCAAAAATATTTTACCCATAATTTGAGTTTTGGATCAGACTCTGATACCATAAAATGTAACCCCTCAAACTGGGCTAGACATTATGACCCAATATAAGCGATTACATAGGCCATAGAAATGGCTAAAACTTGAGTTAAAATAAACTGATTTAATCTTTGGAAACACATGCTAGTTTTTCCTTCAATACGATGTTTTTAAATATCACTTTGAAAGAAATCTTGTTTATTATTTGTAAAACATTGTGATGACCTTTAAATTTTAAGTTCGTTCAATTGAGTTTGTGAAGAAAACAAATTTTATTAAGTAAATTCTAAATCATTTAATCCATGCTAAAAACCCATGCAAAAAATCCAATAACCAAAGTTTTCAAAATGAAACATCCCACGCCATAGTTCAATAGTTTACCAAAAATAAAATCCCAAATAAAAATAATAAATTCCATAAAAGTCCTAAATTAAAATATAAGTCCATAACCATTTTTTTTTTTGAGAGCCTCTCCGATGACCGAATTTGAGTCCTAACCACGAGGTTTATCTAAACTGCACGAATAATGTGCGTGAGCTTTAAAGGGCTCAGTGTGTGATCAATAAAAATTATATTCACATACATATCATAGTATATCAATCAAACATCGTAATATTCAAGATTTATAAGACCGTTACTCATGCATGGACATATTGATGCAAATTTAAAAACGATGCACATTTTATAAAAGTTCCTACCCATCTCCACTACACACCACATATCAAGTTCCCCAGAACTCATCCATCTAAAACACCCTTTTTGGACAAGCCACCACTTATTTGCAAATAAACTGTCACTAATAACACTTTTGTGGACAAGCCATCACTATTATCAAATTTACTACCACTGATATGATATTATGGACAAGCCACACTGATATGCAGATCTACTACCATTGCTTCCACCTTTCACAAAATCCCACCCCATGTATATGATATGGCAATTTCACTATTAACACATATCGATCACTTTGAC
This sequence comes from Gossypium rotundifolium, assembly GCA_025506655.1. Taxonomy (NCBI): domain Eukaryota; kingdom Viridiplantae; phylum Streptophyta; class Magnoliopsida; order Malvales; family Malvaceae; genus Gossypium; species Gossypium rotundifolium. The sequence goes on from CP106723.1 coordinate 45,214,465, forward strand.
ACTTATGCATGTAGACATGCTTTCATAATCACATATCACATAATAATCACTTTTAACGTGTTAAACATATTAAATTGGATTGGACGATGAGTCGAAAAAGGAACGAAGTCCATGAATTTAGTGATCTAAAAGGATTGATAGAGTAAAGAGAAGATAAGATTTTAATCAATTATAAGAAACAAAGAGTAAAAGAGGAAAAGAAAGGAAGAATTTTGGTCACTGGCTATGGCAGTGGTGGTAGTGGCGTGATCGATTGTTTAATGTCACAACAATAATGTGTAAGCGTACGTTATCGATGCAAGTATAGTAGATAGATATGAGTCTGTCAGATATCGATCCCATGAGGATGGTTGTCTTTTGTTTATTAATGTCATTATAATAAATAGATGGAAACGAGATAAATTGTGAGAGTAATTGTCGAAGCAATAACTTGAAAACAATAAGATAAAATATGATAATGATAAACTGGGATCCCCAACATGAATATTCAACAGAATACTAAGTGCTCACAATATATGAAAGGATACGTGATTGTTGAAACATTAAATCACAAAGAATATCTTACCTAAGACTTAAACATGCACATTAACCACTGTAACAGCCCAATTTAGGGGCTAGTCGAAATAGTAGTTTTGAAGCCACTAATTCGAGGTTGAAAAAAATTATTTTAATAATATTTTATGTGTTATAGCATGATTATATGAATGCATGAAAATTTTGGTGCATTAATTTTAGCGATTGCATGCTTAATTGTGAAAAATGACTAAATCGCATAAAGTGCGAAAGTTCTATTTTACAAGTTAAAGGTGTCTAATAACTATACAATATTAATTAGAGGCCCTTAATGTTCAATTAGACCCATAGGGGACAAACAATGTCCAGATTGGTCAAAGTTGTTAGATTAGGTGGATTAAATTGATGAAATAAAATAAAATAAAGAAAAGGAAAAGATATCATTTTTCCTCTCTTCTTCTCCACCAAAATTTTTAGCAAAACAAGGGGGGTTTGAGAACTCAAAAATTTCCGCCAAGCTTTCTCCTTGGAAGTAAGCATTTTAATGGTCATTCTTTGATAATTTTTGTACTTTTGAGATCCTTGTAACATGATCTAGCTATGGAGGGGACTATTTTGCAAAATGATTAAGAGTCTAGAGTTTTGCCATGTGACTAATTATGTTGTTTGCTAAATTTTTATGAAAGAAATTGAATCTTCGGTGTTAAATACACAACTTTTGTGAAAGGTGTTTCCATGAAAACACCTAAAAGGACCTTTTTGTAAAGGTTGTAAAATAGGTGTTAAATGCATGAAATTATGAGTATTGGGAGATGCTATAAAAGTAATAAATGTTCAGCTGGGCTCGTTAAAGGAAGAAATTTGATTAGAATTGATTTACGAGCCTAGGGGTAAAATCATAATTTTATGAAAGTCTAAGGGCAAAATGGTAATTTTGCCAAAGTATGATTATTGAAATGTATTGATTAATGTGGTAATTAAATGATCTAATTTGTTATTATAGATCAAGAAGAACGAGGAATTAACCTTGACCGAGGAAAAGGCAAGGTTTCGGACTAGGTCGCAAAATTTCATATTTTGGTACCAAGGTAAGTTTGTATGTAATAAATTCAACATCATGTTGTTAAGTTTTAAAATGTTTGATATTCATGAAGATGTATATTATTTTTATGAAATTGAGTAATGATGATAAATGAGAAAATGATGAAAATTTATGATGTTGAATTCCCGGTTGGACTTTAAGAAGTGAGAGGATATCATCATCAAAACATGATATTGGTAAGGTCCCGTATAAGACTATGTTGGGACATGGCCTCAGTACTGAATTGAGATCCCTTATAAGACCATACCTAGGATATGGCATCGACATCGAATATGAAAATCGTATAAGACCATATCTGGGATATAGCATTGGCGTTGTGTTTATGTGCACGATGATGATTGTGTATCTTCAGGTATTCCTATTGATTCATCGGGATAAATAGTTAAGCTTACAATAGAGATGAAATTAGTGCTAAAGTTTTGTGATGAAGTGATACTGGTACATGTGAGTAATTCATGAGAAATGTTTACGATATGTGACATGTAATCGGTAAGAGTAAGCACGAGTAAGTTATGGCAATGTGCTTGAGACTTTGTGTTTTATTCAATGCAATGGATGGATGACATTATGAGCCTTTATGTTGCTATTTATTTCATGCAAACTTACTAACCTTCATGCTTACCTCTCTCATTTCCCTTCCTTGTAGTATCGCCAAGATAACTTGGGGATCGTGGGATGTCAGAGTTTAGAATCACACTATCAACTTCTCTTTGGTATAGCATAGTTTGATTAATTTTGAGTATGGCAAGTATAGGAACTTGGTTATTTTGTGTTATGCCATATTTGTTAGCCAATGTGTGGCTATCAATGTCATTAAGTTCATTTTGTAAATGGTCATTGAAATTGGCCAATACTTGACAAGTTTATATATTCAATGATGATAAAGTTCATGAAGTGCATGCTTGTGTGGATGTCTTGATTTTGGGTTCTTAAAAGTGCCTTATGGTCTTGATGTATGTTGCATTGAATTCGTATAAAGTGTGGATGCTTTGTAGGGTGAAGATTGGCTTGGTAGATAGCCTTAGAATTGTCCACACGAGTAGAAACACGGGCATGTGTCTAGGCTCTGTGTGACACACGGTTAGCCCTATTGGCATGTTGATAGACCGTGTGTCCCCTACATGCTAGGTTGGTAAGTCAAAATGCCTAGTAGTAATCACATGGACTGAGACATGGCCGCATGTCTCAACCATGTGGGAAAGATGGCCTAATACACGGGCATGTGCCCAGGCTATGTGAAATCTGCATCCTGAAATTAGGAATTTAAATCGCCACATGGTCTAAGGACACTGGCGTGTGCCTTGGCCGTGTCACCTTATTGAGATGATGACAGCATAACCAGAATGTTAAGGTTTCCACACACGGGTGAAGACACGGGTTTGTCATGGCCGTATGAGGGACATGGGCGTGTGTCAAGCCATGTGAAAACCCTGTAGGTTTGAAATGATAAATAAAATCCACACGAACTTGGGACATGGACGTGTGTGATTACACTACCTCCCCACACGGGCGTGTCCCTCTTCACACGGGCGTGTGACCATGTTTTGTGTCAAAATTTTCTAAGTGTTCAAAAGTTTCTGGTTTGGTCCCGAATCATTTTCGTGCAAGTTTAGGGTCTCCTAGATCTATAATAAGGACATTAAGGTCTCGAATGAAAAGTTTTAATTTGAAATGAAATTTTATGGATCGATGTTGTATGTTTGGGAAAGTTAAGTACTGTAATGCCTCGTACCCGGCTCAAGTGTCGAATACAGGTAAGGGCTGTTACATTTAGTGGTATTAAAGCTATGGTTTAGTCGATTCTCAAACTAACATAGTGTAAGTATGAGTCTAGCTATACATGCCATACGTATTAGTATTTACATAATGATTGTGTGACGACTCCTGACAATTTAAATCGTGTTTTTATTTAGTAAATGGATCCCAACTAAATGCGGCTAATGTTACTGCAAGTAATGCATCGGCTCCTGCGCAAGGGACCGCACCAATAGAAAGTAAACTCGAGACTTTGGGTCAGGGAGAAGAGGCTCAAGAAGCCTTTCTCCATATGATGAGCAACTGGTACACTGAGTTTATTTGAGCAAATCATAATGCTCAACCTCCTCCACCCCTACCTGTTCCTCAGCCTACCCCTATAGCTCTGCAAGTTGTGGAAGTAGTAAGAAGGGAAAAGCCTCTGGTTGATAGAATCCGAAAACAAAGAGATGAGGAATTTTGAGCTAGTAAAGATGATAATCCGAAGAGGGCAGAATTCTAGCTTGAGAATAGCATCAGGGTATTCGATGAGTTGTCATGCACACCTAAAGAGTGCATGAAGTGTGTGGTATCTCTCTTGAGAGATTCGGCCTATAAGTGGTGGAACACCCTTGTGTCGGTTGTACGAAGAGAGAAAATTAACTGGGAATTCTTCCAAGAAGAGTTTCGAAAGAAGTATATTAGTCAAAGGTTTATTGACTAGAAAAGAAAAGGAATTCTTGGAGCTAAAGCGAGGTCGAATGTAAACCTATTTGAATCTTGTAAATATTTGTGTGAGCAACCCAAACCTATAAGCCATCCGCTACTCTCCACCGTACCAACCTCTGCACACCGTGGGGACTACTAAGTCGACCCTCCATCCGCTACTCTCCACGTTGTGTCATTAGACACTATTGTAACCGGTTACCAAAATTTCGAATGTGACCGTAGTCGACATATTTCGTTGGTGAGACCAAATCAACACCTAAATTTCGCAATGTGACCGTAGTCAACATATTTAGTTGGTGAGACCAAGTCAACACTGTTCTCCCCTTTCGCATAAATCCGAATGCCCCAAAACATGTATATACATATATATAGCATAATTTAATTTCATGTTCATATTCATATATTCGCATGTTATTAAAATAACATTTTCACAATCCTATCGAAGTAGGAAACGTGCACAGGTACTTTTTGCCACATTTGTGGTACATAGCCACATTCACATTCTTATTCATAATCATATATTAAAATATTTAGCCATAAAATATCAAGAATAGTAAGGGTACACACCTTATTGGCTTAATAGATTCCTTGAAATCCCGAAGAACGATCTACCGATCTAGATCTTTATCTCCTATATTCGGCCAATTATTAAACATATTAACAAACCTATTTGGCTTAAAAAAACCAAATCCTAGTAGGATTTGTATTATTTACCTTGTTGCCGAATTGGATGATTGTAAATCAAATCCCGAAATTACTAGTATCCTTTTTCCTTGAAATCGGCTAATACTAAATCATGTAACCATGTGAGTTTTCGGCTTTTGAAATAATGAAAAATAATTCCAAATACCAAAATTAAGCCTTGGCCGAATATCACTTACCATACAAATTCCAAATCTGAAGAGAATTCCTTGCCCTATATGTCTGTCGAAATTTTCATGTTAGATCTAATCTAACATATACATCATAACCTTTAATCGAATAAATTATCTTACCTTGGATCCTTAGATTTCCCGAAAGATTCCTCCTTGTATTCGACGGTTGTAAAAGATCCTTAATGCCTTGACCGATTGCTTCCTTGCCTAGAGTTTGAGGTTTCGGCTATGGAGATTTAATCAGGATCAAAAGAAAAGGTTTTGGCTTGACAGATGAAGAAAAGAGAAGAAGAAAAGATAGAAAGAAAATTCGCAGAGGGAGAGAGAGCAAAGGGATTTTGGCTACTTGGAAAGATGAGAGAAAAGACCTTGGGTTCTCCTTTTATAGCCAAATTTGCTAGGCCAAGAGTCCTTGACTTGGCCACCACTCTCCATTAAGATAATATTATCTCTTTTATTTAAAAGATAAAAGCCTTTAATCCATCCATTATCTCCTCAATTATCTCCTTAGAAAATAATCCTTTATTTATCTCTTATTATTCACATATTTATGTGAATAAAACTCCTTTATTTATCTCTTATTATTCACATATTTATGTGGATAAAACTCCTTTATTTATCTCTTATTATTCACATATTTATGTGAATAAAACTCCTTTATTTATCTCTTATTATTCACATATTTATGTGAATAAAACTCTTTATTTATCTCTTATTATTCACATATTTATGCAAATAAAACTCTTCCTTTTCTAGAAACCCATGCCAGTCCACTCACTTTCTTCGGAAGCAAAAATAAAGCCTTCATTATTTGCTTCTGGATGACTCAAACTCAGACCCAAAAACCTCTTGTATTTGGGCCATTTCCTAAGACCTTAGGTGGCATCTTGAGCCACATTTCCAAGTTCGTTATTGGGGCAAATTTCATGTATCAGATATTTTAGGGTCACTTGGCCCTAAGTTCCTTTTGGCTCAAATTGACATTCCGGTCATTTTAAGTTTCCTAAAATTTTCAGCTGCTCAGATTTTCCGTGTTTCCAAAATGTTTAGGTTTCCAAAATGTTCGTGTTTCCAAAATGTTCAGTTTCCAAAATGTTCAAGTTTCCAAAATGTTCGTGTTTCCAAAATGCTCAAGTTTCCAAAATGTTCAAGTTTCCATTTTCATGCATTTCCATACATTTCCATACATTTCCTTACATTTCCATCCATTTCTTACATCTCTATACATTTCCATACATTTCCATACATTTCCATACATTTCCTTACATTTCCATTCATTTCTTACATCTCTATACATTTCCATACATTTCCATACATTTCCATACATTTCCTTTCATTTCCTTTCATTTCCTTTCATTTCCTTACATTTCCTTATATTTCCTTACATCTTAGGGTTCTTGAAACTCTTCGTAACACATCCAACACATCCACTAATCCCACTATCTCATGAATTACGCATTTAACGCATAACCCCTAATCTAGGATGTTACGCTTCTACCCCTTAAAAATAATTTCGTCCTCGAAATTACTTACTATCGTTCATCCGTGCATCTAACTCACCACACTACGCTATTGTCACAAGACTCGATCTTAAAGAACTATCATACTTTCTAGGCACATTCTCTAAGTTCACGTTCCTTAGAACTCATTTCTAACGTCATGATTTAATCGATTTAAAAGTTTTATACATTAGTACTTGTTTCACTTTATTACTCATGAAGAAATTTTATGAAAAAGAGTTTAGGAGTGGTTCTTTCAGATTTATACATGCACAGCCTTTTCATCCATTCATACATCCATCAAACAATTATGAACCTTAGTTCATTCGGAGAAACGTTGTAGTTTTTTTTCATTTGTTATTTTTCCACTACCCGGGGTATTTTCGTAATTTGTCCCACAGGTATTTTCGTAATTTGTCAAAATAAGGTTCCTTGGTGATTTTGTCACAAGGTATTTTTGGTCCTTTTAAGTTCCTGGGTATTTTGGAAAATTTTTGAAATTGAGGTATTTGAAATTTTTGGACATTGGGGTATTTTTGGTAATTTTTCCACAAATCGGGTAAATTGTAAAATTTTAATAAATCGTGGATATTTCGAAGTTGCAAAACTTTGAGGGTTCTTTTGAGAAATTTATTTTCCAAGATCGATAAAGTTGCAAAATTTTGGAAATTAGGGTCATTTTGGTAATTTTGTAAGTTAGGGGCAATTTTGTAATTTTCCAAAATCAATGTATTTTGATATTTCACAAATTAGGGTTTTGAATGTTTATAAAATAATGAAATTTTGGTAAAGTCGTTGAGTAATTGAACATTTTATAAACCAAGGGCATTTTGTAATTTTACCACTAAGGGTATTTTAGTAAATTTGTAAAGAAAATATTTTAGGAAAATTTATAAAAATATTCTTTTCAAATCAAGAGGGTAATTTAGAAATTTTAAAATTAGGGTTTCCATAAAATACTGCTAGTCCTTTCGGGTTTTAGTTATTGGGTTTAGCAGTGACTAAGTCCTCTTGATTAGGGTGAATCAGTTATTACGCACTGTGTAGGATTCGAGTAAAGAGGAGGTGAGTCACTAGGACCGCTTAAATACCAAGCTCTTCTTGAATCCACTCCTGACATGCGCACAACATTACCACACCTAGCTCGGTGACTTAATCACTGTGTTTGTCTAGTGCATTAAGTCTTATGTGTTACGTTTGAGTAGTCTAATCCTAGGGTTTAAGTTCCTATTTTTCTATTCTACGTTCCATGCCTTTTCTACCCTTATATAAATCATGAATCACACACATAGTTAGGGGTACTTACCGGTGGATCATGGGTCGGAGACTTAGGTGCCATGCCGTAAAACCCGCTATTTTTTCAAAGATAATCATTTGGCTCGCTTTGAAAACGTTTTGGGCCTTAGCCCACAGCCGAGAGTTTAAAATCGGGCTCGATACCAAATCGAAACACCCACACCCGGCCCACGAGCCTCGAACCGGATCCGTATGTTCCTAAAGTAAACCGGTTTCAAACATTTTCGTTATTTAGAGAAAATTTGTAAATTTTAAAAAAACTATTGTTTTGAGTTGGGCTTAGGTTGTAAACCTATTTATTTAATCTTGTAAATCCAATTTGAGGTAATGTGTCCAAAATAGATCTTAGCAAAATATTAAAAGTAATGTAAAAACAAAGAATAATCCATCGGGCCTTATGGCCTTATTACATCAAATACACCCAAAATAAAATTAAAGAGGTATTAAAATCAAATAATGTCCAAATTTCGAATAAATTCTTCAAGTGATGCATGGCCTCCTCATGGTCTCCTACCATTCAATCCTTGCTCATCGCTTTGAAAAAATAATTCCCACAATGGGGTGAGTCAATGCACTCAATGTGCACACAATACTATCAATCAATAATTCAGCATTCACATTTAAATCATCAAGTCCATATAATAATAGAATTCATGATGCAACCCAACCCAAACCTATAAGCCATCCGCTACTCTCCACCGTACCAACCTCGCACACCGTGGGGACTACTAAGTCGACCCTCCATCCGCTACTCTCCACGTTGTGTCATTAGACACTATTGTAACCGGTTACCAAAATTTCGCAATGTGACCGTAGTCGACATATTTCGTTGGTGAGACCGAAATCAACACCTAAATTTCGCAATGTGACCGTAGTCAACATATTTCGTTGGTGAGACCAAGTCAACACTGTTCTCCCCTTTCGCATAAATCCTTAATGCCCCAAAACATGTATATACATATATATAGCATAATTTAATTTCATGTTCATATTCATATATTCGCATGTTATTAAAATAACATTTTTCACAATCCTATCAGAAGTAGGAAACGTACCTGGGTACTTTTTGCCACATTTGTGGTACATAGCCACATTCACATTCTTATTCATAATCATATATTAAAATATTTAGCCATAAAATATCGAAGAATAGTAAGGGTACACACCTTATTGGCTTAATAGATTCCTTGAAATCCCGAAGAACGATCTACCGATCTAGATCTTTATCTCCTATATTCGGCCAATTATTAAACATATTAACAAACCTATTTGGCTTAAAAAAAAAACCAAATCCTAGTAGGATTTGTATTATTTACCTTGTTGCCGAATTGGATGATTGTAAATCAAATCCCAAAATTACTAGTATCCTTTTTCCTTGAAATCGGCTAATACTAAATCATGTAACCATGTGAGTTTTCGGCTTTTGAAATAATGAAAATAATTCCAAATACCAAAATTAAGCCTTGGTTTAATATCACTTACCATACAAATTCCAAATCAAGAGAATTCCTTGCCCTATATGTTCTGTCGAAATTTTCATGTTAGATCTAATCTAACATATACATCATAACCTTTAATCGAATAAATTATCTTACCTTGGATCCTTAGATTTCCGAAAGATTCCTCCTTGTATTCGATAGTTGTAAAAGATCCTTAATGCCTTGACCGATTGCTTCCTTGCCTAGAGTTTCGTGGTTTTGCTATGGAGATTTAATCAGGGATCAAAAGAAAAGGTTTTGGCTTGACAGATGAAGAAAAGAGAAGAAGAAAAGATAGAAAGAAAATTCTTGAGAGGGAGAGAGCAAAGGATTTTTGGCTACTTGGAAAGATGAGAGAAAAGACCTTGGGTTCTCCTTTTATAGCCAATTTGCTAGGCCAAGAGTCCTTGACTTGGCCACCACTCTCCATTAAGATAATATTATCTCTTTTATTTAAAAGATAAAAGCCTTTAATCCATCCATTATCTCCTCAATTATCTCCTTAGAAAATAATCCTTTATTTATCTCTTATTATTCACATATTTATGTGAATAAAACTCCTTTATTTATCTCTTATTATTCACATATTTATGTGGATAAAACTCCTTTATTTATCTCTTATTATTCACATATTTATGTGAATAAAACTCTTTATTTATCTCTTATTATTCACATATTTATGTGAATAAAACTCTTTATTTATCTCTTATTATTCACATATTTATGCAAATAAAACTCTTCCTTTTCTAGAAACCCATGCCGTCCACCTCATTTTCCGGAAGCAAAAATAAAGCCTTCATTATTTGCTTCCTGGATGACTCAAACTCGCACCCAAAACCTCTTGTATTTGGGCCATTTCCTAAGACCTTAGGTGGCATCTTGAGCCACATTTCCAAGTTCGTTATTGGGGCAAATTTCATGTCTTGTATATTTTTAGTTTGTAAGACTTAGTAAATACGCATAACGAGAGTGCGTATCAACAAAATCCATTATGTGCAAAAGGTTCAAGGACGGGTTAAATGAGGATGTCCATTTATTTGTTGGCATCCTAGAACTAAAAGAATTTTTGAGTTAGTGGATAGAGCCTGTAAGGCCGAAGAACTGGTTAAAGAGAAAAGTAGAGCTTAAATTGAGTCTTGTGACTCGAGGAAGAGATAGTTGGGCAAATCATTTCAATCCTCATCCAAGAAATCAAGAGAGTTTACTACCCGATCGGCCACTCCGACTGGGTTTTCAAATAGAAGTAAGGGTAAACAGTACTCGGGATCTAAAGCTTAGACCACTTCGGTTGCTAGTGTTGGCAACACTCTACCAAGTAGATCGAAATGTTTGCAGTGTGGCAGGTGTCATTCTGGGGAGTGTCGAGCAAATGAGAAAGCTTATCTCAAATGTGGATCCCTAGACCATTTTATCAAAGATTGCCCCGAGGTGGGTGAGAAAGAGAAACCTCAGAGTGCAAGACCTAGAAGTAGTATTAGAGGAAGGCCACAGAGAGTAGACTGCAATATCTGAGGGTAGAGCGCCTGCGAGGACTTACACTATTCGTGCTCCTGAAGAGGCATCTTCCCCCGATGTGATCACGGGTACATTTTCTCTCTATGATACTCATGTTATAGCTTTAATTGATCCAGGATCTACCCACTCATATATATGCATGAAATTAGTCCCTAGCATGAATATTCCTGTAGAGTCTACCGAATTTGGGATAAAAGTGTCAAATCCCCTAGGCAAATGTGTGTTAGTTGATAGAGTATGCAAAGGTTGCCCTTTGATGATTAGGGGTCATTATTTTTTGGCTAATCTTATGTTATTTCCATTTGATGAATTCGATGTCATCCTTGGGATGGATTGGTTAACTACTCATGATGTAATAGTGAATTGTTGAAAGAAATTTATTGAGTTAAAATGTGAAAATGGGGATGTTCTTCGTGTTGAATCAGATGATCAGGACAAGTTGCCTGTAGTGATTTCTCATATGTCTGATCTGAAAAATGTAAGGAAGGGATACAAAGCTTATCTTGCCTTTGTAATGAATGCTAAAGAGACTGAGTTAAGAATTGAATCGGTAGCCATAGTATCCGGATTTTTTCCCAGAAGAACTACCAGGGTTACCTCTGGTCAGAGAGATTGAATTTGGGATTGAGTTAGCTCCTGGTACTGCCCCCATTTCAATTGCTCTATATAGAATGGCCCCAACTGAGCTAAAAGAACTGAAGGCACAGTTGCAAGAGTTGACGGACAAAAGCTTTGCAAGACCAAGTTATTCTCCGTAGGGTGCTCCTGTTTTATTTGAGAAAAAGAAATATGGTTCTATAAAGTTATGTATAGATTATTGGCATCTCAATAAGGTAACCATGAAGAACAAGTACCTGTTGTCAAGAATCGATGATTTGTTTGATCAAATGAAGGGACCAAGTTATTCTCCGTGGGGTGCTCCTGTTTTATTTGAGAAAAAGAAATATGGTTCTATAAAGTTATGTATAGATTATTGGCATCTCAATAAGGTAACCATGAAGAACAAGTACCTGTTGTCAAGAATCGATGATTTGTTTGATCAAATGAAGGGAGCCACGATGTTTTCCAAGATAGACTTTAGGTTTTGATATTATCACTTAAGAGTCAAAGACTCGAATGTTCCCAAAACAGTATTTCGGACAAGGTATGGTCACTATGAATTTTTTGTCATGCCTTTCGGTTTAACAAATGCCCTTGCAGTTTTCATGGATTTGATGAATAGCATCTTTCCGCCATATTTGGATAAATTTATTGTAGTTTTTATTGATGATATATTGATCTACTCTCGGGATGAGAATGAGCATGCTGAGCATTTGAGAACAGTTCTGCAAATTTTGAGAGAAAAACAGTTATATGCCAAGTTTAGTAAGAGTGAATTTTGGCTTAGAGAAGTTTGATTTTTGGGGCACATTGTCTTGGGAGATGGAATTCGAGTTGACCCAAGTAAGATCTCAGCAATTGTGGATTGGAAACCGCCAAGGAACATAACCGAGGTTAGGAGCTTTCTGGGACTAGCTGGCTACTATAGACGATTTGTCAAGAGATTTTCCATGATAGCTACTCCAATGAAGAGGTTTTACAAAAGGATGTGAAGTTTGAGTGGACAGAAATGTAACACCCCAAACCCAGCCCAACATCACGACTGGATCTGACATGTTACTAGGGAAAAAGGTGTGAAAGGAATCTTGTTTCTAAGGTAAGAAAAACATTGTAAAATAAAAATAAAAAACTGTCTATTTGATTTGGGGTTTTTAAAATTAGGGGATTGTAGTTGGAGAAAATTTCAGCTGTTGAGTGAAAATATAATTTAATACCCTCATTGTTAAAAGCAGAAAACCGTTGTTTTATCACATTGCTCAAGTTTTGGAAACCCATTTTCAAATTGTTTCAATATTATCGGATGTAAAGTAAAACATTTCTTTAACAATTACGAATTAATAAAACTACTTAAAGAAATTCCCAAAGTTTAACAAATAAGAAGTGGCCTTATTACAGAATGAAAATATCCCAACAGAAAATAGCAATTAACATTATAAAACAAAATTGAAATTGAAACCCTGCACGGCCACCTCGAGTTCGATCCTACCCGGTCCAACGAGTCAAGGATTACTTGCAATGTGTTTGGAAAACAGGGTGAGTCATTGTGACTTAGTGTACAAGTATTCCACGCAATTCCACAAACGGGCTTGGCCCCAAATCCACATCAAAACGATATACCACATATAAAGATGCAATATGTTAACCCACCCCAACCTAGTATCCATCCTCTGCACACCACCCATACATCCATCCTCATACACACTGGGGGATTTCTACAATCAACCCTCCATTCACTATACACCTCTTTGGCAGTCTATGCTGACAGACACACTGCTCAAAGTCCACTTAAGTGGTCTAGCCACCAATCCATGTGATTACATCACCATTATCCACGATGAGAATCGAGGTCATCATCATTCCACAATGAGGCTCAAAGCCAACATTAATCATGACAGAGTCACCCATATATAGATACACTTCCCCTCTAACTCAGTATATCCCGAATCTCTTGAACATGCAACATAAAATGGTAAATGGCAATATGATAGAATATGAACACATCCATATATATATATATATATATAACATGTTTACATGCAACCACAACCATTTATCCTCGAGCTTTGATATAGGTAGTAAACTAACCTGGTTTACTAGATTACCCAACGTGGGTAACAACACCACCACAACCACCATTGTGGCTACCATATATGATTCATACATTTTAATTAAAACAATCAAGGCAACAGTGTGGTAATTACACACCTGATAACACGTAATATGATCCCCTCTACGTTGACACTCTCGTTAGCAGGCACTACCGCTATCTGTCTATCCTTTTGTTCAGAAGCTGGTCCATACCCAGCGACCAAACACGAATCGCAGACACAGCCCTCTTCTTGAACTTAGGGGCTGGGTTCACAGATCCAACCCCTCCTAACGATTGGCTATCATTTGAGTCCATGAACACCTTAGTCACTAATCTCGGATTAAAGCAGAGAAAATGAATCAAAAGAAATTAACGCTTAATGCCAAGGCCCTTACCTAGACCACCAACTCTCAAAGATCTTAAACTTAATCCACCAGCCAACCGAATCCCAGAGATCAAAGAATGCGACACACTTTCACTTACAATCGGCCAAGTACCAAACATAAGGCCATATGGCCATTCGACTTTGGTTCCCCAGAACCCAAAAGAGATAACGCACAATAGAAGCAATCGTTACTAACCTTACACCCAAGAGGATTCGGCACTAGCATAAAAGTAGTGGAAATTTGGCAACTCAAAAGAAGAAGAATAAGGAAGAGTAGGCCACTAAGAAGAATAAGGAAGAGTAGGCCACTAGGATTCGGTTTATGAAGGAAAGTCAGAGTTGAGAACCTTGGATGGGGATATTCGGCTAACACTCAAAGGTTGAAGATGATAATGGAGTTAGGGGTTTTTGGCTTTGAAACAAAAGAAAGAAGAATAAGAGATGAGCAATAGATGTGGCTATGGTGCTTAAAAGAAAACAAGAACAAGACAAGAAGAGGTTTCGGTCATGGTCAAAAGATGAGAAAAGAGTAGAGTAGTTTAAGAGCTTTTCGGCACAAGAGAGATTGAGGGAAGAAAAGGAGTCGAATGAGAAGGAAGAGTGATGATTTTAGCTTGGAACAAAGATGGAGAAAAAGAGTTGAGAGAATTCGACTTGGCTTTAGAGAGAAAAGAAGAGAAATAACCAAAATGTAAAATGTGAGATATGGGAGTGGTTCAAATCGGCACAAAATAAAATAAAAGGGGTAAGGGCCTAAGTGCATTCCAACTAACCGAAAACCACACCTCACCAAGGCCTATACCATAATCGGCCCCCCTAACTAGCACCCAAAACTGAAAGTCCCTCCTCCCCTCCAACTCTTCCAAATTTGGCTAACACACCCCCACTCCTATCCCTTCTTTTCCTCATTGTTTTTCTCTTGACCACCTATTCAAACGAGTTTGAATACTTCAAACTCCTAAATCTCCTCTCCTCCACCCATTCAAGACTATTGACTTCTTCAACCCTCATCCACCAGAGTCCATCCTGTGCACAACACTCCCTAATCTTGGCATCAAAATAAACACAAAAAAGGAGGTTCCCGCAGCTCGAACTCAAGCCTTCCCCTCCTACATAAGGCGTCACTTCCTTGACCCTTAAGTGACGCCCCTTGCCACTTTACCAAGGCCCAACTTGCGTCAAAACCTACCACCAACCACACTTAACACCTACTCTAATCAGCTTTCCCCTTCTAAAATCCCAAAACGCAAATTCCCCCTAAGGCTCTGGCCTACCTCTGACTCCTGTCTAGACCCTAAAATAGCCTAGACTAGCATGACATCCATACCATCCACATGCAAATAGATAAAATGAAAAGGCCCCGATTTAGGATGTTACAGTTCTACCCCTCTAAAAAAATAATTTCAGCCACAAAATTACCAGGTCAAAAGAGTTGAGGGTATTACCGTCGCATCACATCCTCGGGCTCCTATGTGGCTTCCTCTGTTCCATGATTCTGCCATAACACCATTACCAAGGGAGCTGATTTCCTACGCAAGACTTTGACATCCCGATCCAAAATCTGCACTGGTTCCTCTTCAAAAGACAAATCTGGCCTCACTTCAATCTCCTCCACAGGCACAACATGAGACGATTTGAATGATAGTGTCTAAGCATGGAAACACGAATACGTCATGGATCTGGCTCAATTCTAATGGTAACTCGAGCTGGAAAGCTACTGGTCCCACACGTTTCAACACCTTATAAGGCACGATAAACCTAGAGCTCAGCTTACTCTTTTGACCAAGTCTCAGCACTTTCTTCCACGACGACACTTTTAAGAAAACCTTATCAGTCATTGCAACCTCTATATCTTTTCACTTAAGATCGGCATAATATTTCTGCCTATTCGAAGCTTTCCTCAAACAAATCAAATCAGCTTAACTTTATCCTCTGTTTCAGCAACCAGTTCTGGACCCAACCACTGACGTTCACCCAACTCTGTCCAACACGTAGGGGTACGACACTTTCACCCATAAAGCGCTTCATACGATGCCATCCGAATACTTGCTTGGTAACTGTTGTTGTACGCGAACTCCGCCAGAGGTAAGTATTCTTCCCAACTACCCCTAAAATCAATGACGCAAGCCCTCAACATATCGTCCAGGACTTGAATTACCCTTTCAGACTATCCGTCCATCTGCGGATGAAATTTCGTGCTAAAATCCAACCTGGTGCCCAAAGCCTGATGCAACGCCCTCCAGAACTTCGACATAAATATAGGGTCCCTATCTGAAATGATTAACACTAGTACCCTATGCAGCCTCACAATTTTTGCCACATACAGTTTCACCAACCTCTACAGAGAGTAGTCGACACGAATAGGTATAAAATGAGAGGATTTTGTCAACCTATCCACAATCACCCATACCGAATCTTTCTTAGTAGGCATAAGAGGAAGCCCACTAACAAAGCTCATCGTGATTCTCTCCCACTTCCACTGCGGAATCTTCACTGGTTGTAGCAACCCCGAAGGCACCTGATGTTTAGCTTTAACCTATTAACACGTCAAACACTTCCCCACAAATTTTGTAACTTCTAGCTTCAACCCAGGCCACCAAAATTGTTCTCGCAGATCCTGATACATCTTACTTCCTCCAGGATGCATAGCATATGGGCTACTAAGCGATTCCAGAAGAATCATCTTCCTCAACTCCATATCCTTTGGCATGCATACCTTCCCACGAAAACACAAAACCCCATCGCTGTTCACACTGTAATTCTTTATTCCACCATCCTGCACTTGCAGAGGTCGAGCACTTAGAACCTCGTCCACCAACTGTTTCTATTTTACTTGACTTATCCATGCCGACTTTACTCGTAGCTCAGCTAACAAACTCTCGTCATCATACAGGCTAAAATGGGTGAACATCGCTCATAAATCTGATACTACCTTCCGGCTTAACGCATCTGCCACCACATTTGCCTTTCCCGGGTGGTATTCAATTGAGCAGTCATAATCCTTTAAAAACTCCACCCACCTTCGCTATCTCAAGTTCAGCTCCTTCTGAGTCAGCAGATACTTCAGACTCTTGTGGTCAGTGTAGATTACATACTTCTCCCCATACAAATAATGTCTCCACAGCTTTAGAGCGAAAACCACTGTAGCCAACTCCAGATCATGCGTGGGGTAGTTAATCTCGTGCGGTCTTAACTGTCGAGACGCATAAGCAACAACCTTCCCCTCCTGCATCAGTACATAACCTAACCCCGTGTGAGAAGCATCACAATACACCGTGAAATCCTTTCCAGCCTCAGGCTGAATTAATATCGGAGCCTCTGTCAAAATCCTTTTAGCTTCTCGAAACTCTCTTGCTGCTTGTCCAACCATACAAAAGGTACCTCCTTCCTCAACAACTTAGTCAAGGGTGCCACAATTGAGAAAAACCCTCGAGAAACCTTCTGTAATATCTTGCCAACCCTAAGAAACTTTGGATTTCTACGACAGACTTAGGTGGTTTCCATTCCAACACCGCCTCGATCTTTCGAGGATCAACTCTTATTCCTTCAGCCAACACCACATGGCCCAGAAAAGTAACTTCCATTAGCCAAAATTCGCACTTGCTAAATTTGGCATACAACCTCTTCTCCCTTAAAATCTGTAGAACTACTCAAAGATTGCATCATGCTCCTCTTCTGACTTGGAGTACACCAAGATGTCGTCTATGAACACCACTACAAACTGGTCCAGATAGGGTTGGAAAACCCAGTTCATCATATCCATGAACGCAGTTGGTACTTTTGTCAACCCAAATGGCATTACCAAGAATTCATAGTGCCCGTAGCGAGTCCAAAAAGTCGTCTTGTGAATATCTGCTTCCTTTACCTTAAGTTGGTGATATCCGGACCTCAAATCTATCTTTGAAAAGACCGATACCCTTTGAGCTGGTCAAACAAGTCGTCTATCCTCGGTAGCGGGTACTTGTTCTTGATCGTCAGCTTATTCAACTGGCGGTAATCTATGCACATACGTATAGATCCGTCCTTATTCTTTACGAACAACATCGGTGCTCCCCATGGAGACACATTGGGTCGAATAAAATCGCGATCCAACAACTCTTGGATTTGAGCTTTCAATTCCACCAGCTTCTTCGATGCCATCCGGTAAGGGGCGATAGACACTAGAGCTGTACCTGGTAGAAGCTCGATTCCAAACTCTACCTCACGATCTGGTGGCAACCCCGAAAGCTCTTCTGGAAAAAATCCACAAACTCCTTCACTGTTCTAACCTCCCCCAAGGTCGCCATTCTTTCCGCCTTGAGAGCGGACACTATGCTAGATAAATAGTTTCTCTTCTCACCTACCACCAAGACTTCTTCATCCTCAAGAGTCCTTAACATCATGCGCTTAGCAGCACAATCCAAATTCACATGATGCCTTACCAACCAATCCATGCCTAGGATCAAGTCAAATTCCCCAAATGGTAGCTCCATCAAGTTAGCTAGAAAAACTGACCTTTGAACTTCTAGATGCACATCTCTAAAGAATTTGTCTACCACTACCGATTGCCCTAAAGGACAAAGTATAGTCATCTCCCTAGAAACAGTTTCAGGATTCATACTCAAAGTTCCAGGCACCATACTAGCAATGTAAGAGTGAGTTGACCCAACATCAATCAGTGCAATAAAGGGTAACCCAAAAATGAGAAACGTACCCGTTATCACGTCTAGTGCCTCCCCCTACTCACTACGTCTAGCCGCGTACACTAACCCAGGCTACCTCGCCTCAGTACTCCATGATCCTCTGCCCGGTGCCCCGCGACCTCTGCCAAAACAATTCCTTCCTGGTTCGGACCACGACCTCTTGACACCTGTTGACCACCCCTTCTTGGTTGCACATACCCCTAACCTACCATCCAAGCCCTAGCCATATCTTGCGGACAATTCTTAACTAGATGATCCTTTGACCAACACTTAAAACACTCCTTGATTCTTCCCCAGCACTCCCCCGCGTGTGATCTCCCACAATGAGCACACTGTCGAAATTGCCCAACAGTAGTCGCTGTAGCAACGCGAACAGGTCCATCTACCCTAGGTCTTTTCTAAAACTTTTCGATGACCCTGACGGTCCATAACTCCTCTTATTCCTACCTCTGTCCTTATCCCTGTTCTGCTTCTCATTTTGCTTAACCTCCTCGGCTATCTTGGCTTTTTTCCACCAACACAAAAAAATCTGTCTCTCGCTGAGGAGCTATGAACACCCGTAGCTCGTCTCGTAGCCCATCTTTAAATCTCACACAGCACTCATAATTAGTTGCAACAATCCCTCGGGCGTACCGGCTTAACCTTAGAAATTCTACCTCATATTCGGCTACTAACTTACCCTCTAAACTAAATTTAAGAATGCCTTCCTCTGCGCATCCACATAACAGGCTTCGACATATTTCCCTTGAAACTTTATCTAAAAGAAATCCCAATCCACTCGGTCTGCTAGAGTACCCTCTCTGATGGTGAGCCACCACTGGTAGGCCTCATCTCAAAGTGATGAAATCGCACTCTTTAGCTTCTCTTCAGTTGTGCAGTACAGTCCAAGTCATCCATAATTCTCTCGACTGCCTCCAGCCAATATTCAGCCACGTTTGGAGTACTCCCAAGATACCTCTAAATATTTTGGCTCCATTAGCTCGGAGTCGCTCAAGGATGGACTTCCCCGCTGCTGTCCCATGCCTGCTCCAGCCACACGCTCTAAAACCTGCAGCCTTGATACTGCGTCGTCTCTATCCATTTGACCTTGAAGCTCTATTTTTGTAGCAGGCGGTAGCGGAACCTCATTCTCTGACCCATAACCAGACCCTACTGGTTCCGACACAATCACCCTACCCCTACCACGACCACGCACATTACGCCCGCGTCCTCGAGTGCTCATGACTAGCATTCACGGTTTAATCTAATTTAAAAGTTTTATGCATGAGCATCTCTTTCCACTATTTAACAACGGACAGTTTTATGGAAAAGAACTTTAACAGTAGTTCTTTCGAATTCAAATTCTATTTACAACATTCAGTTTCCAAGCCTGTATTTCCTAATTTTAGAGTTCACATTCAATCCACCTCAAGCAGAGCATCACATACATACATCAAACACAAGTAAACATCCATGAACTCACATCCATCACCTAGGGGAATTTTCTTCATTTCACTACTACCTAGGGGTATTTTCATAATTTTATCCTACATGGGTATTTTTGTAATTTTCCAAAATAAGGTTTCCAGTGATTTTGCGTAATAAGGGTATTTTGGTAATTTTGTAATCCAGGGGTATTTCGATAATTTTTAAATTCTGATAATTTCTAAATCAAGGGCTTTTCGGTATTTTTTCAAACCAAGGCATTTTGGGAATTGTCAAATCAAGGCTATTTTGGGAAGTTTCCACAAATCAGGGGTATTTCAAGAATTTTACAAAATGAAGGGTATTTTTGTGATTTTATAAAATAGGGTGGCTGGTCCCTTTCGGTTTTAGTTTTAAATTTTGGCCCGTCAACAAGTCCTCATGGCTAAGGTGAATAGACACTACGCACCAGGTAGGATTCCAGAAAAGAGGAGGTGAGTCACTAGGGCTGCTTAAATACCAAGCTCTTCCTGGATCCAATCCTAGACATGCGTATGCCTGTTGCCACACTTTAGTTCAACGACTTATTTTCGGGTTTGTTTGATTGGGTTAAGTTTTATGAAATTTTAAACTATGATGTAAACTAGGCCTAAAGTCTATCAAATTCTATTTACACTACTCTACGTCCCTTAGAGCCCATCAAGCCCACATATATACCACACAATGGTTCAGAATACTTGCTGGCGGACTTGGGCCGGAGACGCAGGTGCCATGCAAAAGGAAAAACATGTATTTCATTCTACTATGCTTTAAAACCATTTTTAAAAAAAAAAAAACATTTTGAACCCAAAACCCAAAGCCGAGCTTTTGAACCTGGCTCGATACAAAAATTGTAACACCCCAAACCCGGCCCAACATCACGACTGGATCTGACATGTTACTAGGGAAAAAGGTGTGAAAGGAATCTTGTTTCTAAGGTAAGAAAAACATTGTAAAATAAAAATAAAAAAACTATCTATTTGATTTGGGGTTTTTAAAATTAGGGGATTGTAGTTAGAGAAAATTTCAGCTGTTGAGTGAAAAATATAATTTAATACCCTCATTGTTAAAAGTAGAAAATCGTTGTTTTATTACATTGCTCAAGTTTTGAAAACCCATTTTCAAATTATTTCAATATTATCGGATGTAAAGTAAAACGTTTCTTTAACAGTTATGAATTCGTAAAACTACTTAAAGAAATTCCCAAAGTTTATCAAATAAGAAGTGGCCTTATTACAGAATGAAAATATCCCAACAGAAAATAGCAATTAACATTATAAAACAAAATTGAAATCGAAACCCTGCATGGCCACCTCGAGTCCGATCCAACCCGGTCCAACGAGTCAAGGATTACCTGCAATGTGTTTGGAAAATAGGGTGAGTCATTGTGACTCAGTGTGCAATTATTCCATGCAATTCCACAAATAGGCTTGGCCCCAAATCCACATCAAAACGATATACCACATATAAAGATGCAATATGTTAACCCACCCCAACCTAGTATCCGTCCGCTACACACCACCCGTACATCCATCCTCATACACACCAGGGGATTTCTACAGTCAACCCTCCATTCGCTACACATCTCTTTGGCAGTCTATGCTGACAGACACACTACTCAAAGTCCACTTAAGTAGTCTAGCCACTAATCCACATGATTACATCACCATTATCCACGATGAGACTCGAGGTCATCATCATTCCACTATGAGGCTCAAAGCCAACATTAATTGTGACAGAGTCACCCACATATAAATACACTTCCCCTTTAAATCAGCATATCCCGAATCCCATGCACATGTAGCATAAAATGGTAAATGGCAATATAATAGAATATGAACACATCCAAATATATATAACATGTTTACATGCAACCACAACTATTTATCCTCAGCTTTGATATAGGTAGTAAACTAACCTGGTTTACCGGATTACCCAACGTGGGTAACAACACCACCAAGCCACCATTGCGGCTACCACATATGATTCATACATTTTAATTAAAACAATCAAGGCAACAGTGTGGTAATTACACTCCTAATAACACGTAATATGATTCCCTCTACGTTGACACTCTCGTTAACAGGCACTACCACTATCTGTCTATCCTTTCGTTCAGAAGCTGGTCCACATCCAGGTGGCCAATCACGAACCGCAGACACAGCCCTCTTCTTGAACTTAGGGGCTGGGTTTATAGATCCAACCCCTCCCAACGATTGGCTATCATTTGAGTCCATGAACACCTTAGTCACTAATCTCGGGTTAAAGCAGAGAAAATGAATCAAAAGAAATTAATGCTTAAAGCCAAGGCCCTTACCTAGACAACCAACTCTCGAAGCTCTTAAACTTAATCCACCAGCCAATCGAATCTTGGAGATCAAAGAATGCGACACACTTCCACCTACAATCGGCCAAGCACCCAAACTTAAGGCCATATGGCCATTCGGCTTTGGTTCCCCAGAACCCGAAAGAGATAACGTGTAATAGAAGCAATCGTTACTAACCTTACACCCAAGAGGATTCGGCACTAGCACAGAAGTAGTGGAAATTCGGCAACTTAAAAGAAGAAGATTGAAGAAGAGTAGGCCACTAGGATTCGGTTTATGAAGGAAAGTCAGAGTTGAGAACCTTGGAAGGGGATATTCGGCTAACACACAAAGGTTGAAGATGATAATGGAGTTAGGGGTTTCACTTTGAAACAAAAGAAAGAAGAATAAGAGATGAGCAATAGATGTGGCTATAGTTCTTAAAAGAAAACGAGAACAAGACAAGAAGAAGTTCCGGCCATGGTCAAAAGATGAGAAAAGAGTAGAGTAGTTTAAGAGGTTTTCAGCACAAGAGAGATTGAGGGAAGAAAAGAGTCGAAGGAGAAGGAAGAGTGATGATTTCAGCTTGGAACAAATATGGAGAAAAAGAGTTGAAAGAATTTGGCTTGGCTTTAGAGAGAAAAGAAGAGAAACAACCAAAATGTAAAATGTGAGAAATGGGAGTGGTTCAATTCGGCACAAAAGAAAATAAAAAGGATAAGGCCCTAAGTACTTTCCAACTAACCGAAAACCACACCTCACCAAGGCCTATACCACAATCGCCACCCCTTAACTAGCACCCAAAACTGAAAGTCCCTCCTCCCTTCAAACTCTTCCAAATTCGGCTAACACACCCTCACTCCTATCCCTTCTTTTCCTCCTTGTTTTTCTCCTAACCACCTATTCAAATGAGTTTGAATACTTCAAACTCCTAAATCTCCTCTCCTCCACCCATTCAAAACTATTAACTTCTTCAACCCTCATCCACCAGAGTCCATCATGTGCACAACACTCCCTAATCTTGGCGTTAAAATAAACACACAAAAAGGAGGTTCCCCCAGCTCGAACCTAAGCTTTCCCCACCTACATAAGGCGTCACTTCCCTAAGCCTTAAGTGACGTCCCTTACCACTTTACCAAGGCCCAACTTGCGTCAAAACCTACCACCAACCACACTTAACACCTACTCCAATCAGCTTCCCCCTTCTAAAAGCCCAAAACGCAAATTCCCCCTAAGGCTCTAGCCTACCCCTGACTCCTGCCTAGACCCTAAAATAGCCTAGACTAGCATGACATCCATACCATCCACATGCAAATAGATAAAATGCAAAGTCCCCAATTTAGGATGTTACAAGAAAAGTGCTAATAGAGTTTTAAGAAGTTGAAGGCATTGTTGACTGAGGCTCTAAATTTAGTACAACCTGAGCGGAAAGGAATTTGTAGTCTACAGCAATGCATCCTTGAATGGATTGGGGTGTGTACTCATGCAAGATGGAAAATCATATGCCTCTAGACAATTTAAGCCGCACGAGAAGAATTACCCAATCCACGATTTGGAGTTAGCCACAATTGTATTTGCACTAAAGATTTGGAGACACTATCTGTATAGTGAGAAATGTCGGGTGTTCACTAATCATAAGAGCCTAAAGTACTTGATGACTCAAAAGGAGTTGAATCTAAGGCAAAGAAGATGGTTTGAGCTAATAATGGATTATGAGCTAGTGATTGACTACCATCCGGGAAAGGCAAACGTAGTTGCTGATGCCTTGATCAAGAAATCCTTTTTTACACTGAGAGCCATGGATACATGAATAGCTTTGTCAGATGATGGTTCTATTCTAGCTAAGTTGAGGACTAGACCAATGTTTCTCCAAGAGATTTGAGAAGCTCAGAAAGGCGACAATGATTTACAAGCTAAAAGAGTTCAATGGGAGTTAAATGTTGAGTTGGACTTTTAGATAAGTCCTAATGGATGTTTGATGTTTCGAGATAGAGTCTGTGTACTAATAGATGATGAGCTTATTCGAAGATTTTGCACAAAGCACATAGTGGATGTTTGTCTATACATCTAGGTAGCACCAAGATGTATAATGACTTGACAAGTATGAAGAAAGCCATTTTGAGTTTGTATCGAGATGCCTAATTTGTCAACAAGTGAAGGCTGAACACCAAGTACCTCCGGGTCTACTTCAGCCTATTATGGTTCTCGAGTGGAAATGGGACCGTATTACTATAGACTTTGTGACGGGTTTGTCGTTGACATCGAAGAACAAGGATGTCATATGAGTCGTGGTTGATAGACTTAAGAAGTTAGCCCATTTCATACCGGTATGAGTTGATTATTTGCTTGATAAGTTTTTCGAATTGTATATTTTTGAGATTTTGAGATTGCACGGAGTGCCTTTATTGATCATATCAGATAGAGATCTGAGATTAGCATCACAATTTTGGAAAAGATTACAAAAGGCCTAGGTACAAAATTGAACTTTAGTACAGCTTTCCATCCGCAAACCGACTGGCAGTCGGAGAGAGTAATACAGATACTTGAAGATATGCTTCGATGTTGTGTTTTAAAATTCTAGGTAATTGGGAGAAATATTTGCCATTGGTGGAATTCACATACAATAACAGTTTTCAGTCAAGCTTGAAAATGGCGCCTTGCGAGGCATTATATGGGCGTAAGTGCCGAACGCCCCTGTATTAGACCGAACTCAGAGAGAATCAGATTCACGGTGTCGATTTAGTTAGAGAAATTGAAGAGAAGGTAAAATTAATATGTGAATGTTTAAAAGCTGCCTTAGATAGACAAAAGTCCTACCCGGATTTGAAACGGAAAGAGATTTGAGTTTCAAGTTGGTGATAAGGCATTTTTGAAATTGTCACCACAAAAGAAAGTCATTAGATTTGGCTGAAAAGGCAAATTGAGTCTACGCTTTATCGAACCGTATGAGGTTACTGAGAGCATAGGGTTGGTAGCTTATCATTTGGCATTGCCATCTAAGTTGGAGAAGATTCATGATGTATTCTATGTGTCTATGTTTCGTTGCTACCGATCAAACCCTTCGTGAAACACCCCACATTCGGCCCACGAGAATGGACCGGATCTGGTATGTTCCTCGAAGAAACCCGATTCAAATTCATTTGAATACTTTGAAAACTGTGTGTTTTGGAAGTCAGTTTGTTGTGGGTTGGGCTCAAATTGAAAACAAATTTATTTTATATCAAAAACCCATTTGTTTTAGGTGACAAAATATTTTAACTTATTTTACATTAAATGGGCTTATTCTTTATAAAGCCCTAAATTCATAACATAGTAATTAAAGCGAAATAAAAGCATCACGATGGCCTTATTACATAAAATGAAACCCAAAAAATAAAATTGTACAGTACTTAAAATAAATAAAGATTCAAATTAAATTAAACTTCAAGCTGAACATGGCCACCACAAGTTCTACCATCCCGGTCCATTACTGCTCATCACCTGAAACATGTTCCCACAACGGGGTGAGTCGATAGACTCAATGTGTAACCAACACCAAAACATAATAGAAATAGGCACACCATACATATCATATTCATATAAAAAAATTCAAGATAATGATGCAAACCCGAACCCAAACCTATATGCCATCCGCTACACTCCACCTGCATTACAACCTCGCACACCGGGGACTACTAAGTCAACCCTCCATCCGCTACACACCATCAAATGCAATATTGCAATGACGTGCTCATCGCCCACTTATAATATTGTGGCATAGCCACCACTTTTAGATAATGTAACCGGGTTACCACATTCACTTAATGTGACCAAGTCACCACATTCACTTAGTGAGACCGAAGTCGTCACATATTCTTAGTGAGACCAAGTCATCACGTTTCACTTAGTGAGACCAAGTCATCACATTCACTTCCCTTTCTCAATTAACCCGAATACCCCAAATTATACATATCATGCATATCATATTTTATTTCACTTTCACACCACTTTTCACATGTTAAATATAACATATTTCAAATCCTAGTAGGAGTAGGAAAACGCATGCGAGTACTTTGTACCATAATATGGCACTTTAGCCACATTCTTTCACTTTCACATTAATCATATATATCATGTTTAAGCCATAAATCTATTAAGATTAGTGTGGGTACACACCGATTTGTTTAGCGATTCCTTGAGATTCAAAAGCTAGATCTAATGTTTAGATCCTTAGTCCCTACATTTGATTTACCATTTATTACTTAGCATAAATTCTATTTGGTTATAATATCCAAATCCTAGTAGGATTTGTAAAAGACTTACCTTTGATGCCGATTTGATGTTTATTCAAATCTAAAAACTGGTTTTCCTTCACCTAATATTCGCCAACCCTAAATCTCAACATAGATTAGTTTTGGCTTTTAATGATTAAAGATCTAATCTATGTAATCACACAAGCCTTGGTCAATACCTTTAGGTGCTTACCTTATGGATTTTAAATCTAAAAACTTCACCTTCCTCTTCCTTGAAATCGGCCAAATCCTAGATCTCCTAATCGGTTAGTTTTTGATTAATTTGATCTAAATAACTAAGATTTGGCCTTGGCCAATGTATAAACTCACTTACCTTGGAGTTCTCAAATCTCAAAATTGATCTTTATTTTAGATTCTGTAGAAATCACATGTTAGATTTGATCTACCATTCAATTATGGAAGAGACCTTTTGGTAGAATGTACATAGATGTACTTACCTCATTTTCAAATCCTTGATGATCCCTTATACTTTTCGGCTATGGCACTATTATGGATCACAAAGTTTCGGCTTTTGTGAATGGATAGTAGAAGAAAAGGAAAAGAAAAGAAAGGAAAAGAGATGGAGAGAGTTTTGACAGAGAGAATTTGGCTAAAGGAAGAAGAAAAGATTGGTGCTTATTTGGCTAGGGAATTTCGGCAAGAGGTTCTCTTGAAGAGAAAAGAATGAAGAATGGCTCTTAATTTTCCCTCTTTAGCCGAAACTATTAGCCTTAGAGTCCCTCAATCGGCCAACTCTTCCTATGTGATAAATTTTAATTTTATCAAATATTAAATTCCATCAAATCTCCTAATTAGCCGAAAATTCCAAAGGAATAAAACTCTTCCTTCTAGATCCCTTGTGCCGTCCAACTCTCTACTCATGGAGGCAAAATAAAAACTTCTTTTATTTTCTTCCTAGGTGACTCGAACTCAGGCCCAACACCCCTTGCATGTGGGCCATTTCCTGAGGCCTTGGGTGGCATCTTCAGGCCACTTTTCCAAGTCCGTTTTTGGGTCAAATTTCACATGCTTTTTATTTTAGGGTCACCTGGCCCTAAGTTCCCTTTTGAACTTTTTAATTCGACATTTCGAGGTCATTTTTAAGTTTCCAAAAATTTTCATGGATCGAATTTGACATTTCCTAGGTTTCCAAAATGTTTAGTTTCCTCTTTTAGCATAGTTTCCAAAATGTTTACTTTCCTCTTTTGGCTTATTTTCCAAAAGTTTACTTTCCTCTTTGGCTTAGTTTCCAAAATGTTTACTTTCCTCTTTTGGCTTAGTTTCCAAAATGTTCACTTTCCTAATTTACTTAGGTTTCCAAAATGTTCACTTTCCTAATTTGCTTAGGTTTCCAAAATGGTCATTTTCCTACTTTCAACGTAACCTTTCCATACATTCTCGTGTTTCCAAAATCATTCCAAATTTATTCCAAAACACATAAAACATGTTTTCTCGCATAATTAGGCCAAAATGCATAGGCCCTTTTTAGGATGTTACAGTTCTACCCCCTTAAAATAATTTCGTCCTCGAAATTTCCTAACTAAATAATTGAGGGTATTGTCAGCATTGCCTCCTTTGGCTCCCACGGCTTCTTCCGATCCATGATTGTGCCACAATACTTTGACTAGAGGAACCGACTTCCTCGTAGTACTTTCATGTCACGCCCGTAATCAATTGGCTCTTCCTTGTAGGTTAAGTCCGCCTTAGCTCCACTTCTTCTACGGTACTACGTGAGAGGGATCCGATCGGTAGCGACGTAGCATGGACACATGGAATACGCCATGCATTTGTTGCAACTCGGTGGCAACTCTAGCTGGTATGCCATCGGTCCCACTCGCTTTAGTACTCGATAGGGCAGATAAACCTTGGGCTTAACTTCCTTTTCGACCAAACCTCATCACATTCTTCCATGGTGAAACTTTTAGAAACACTTGATCTCCCACTTCAAAATCTATTTCCTTCCGCTTGAGGCTCAGATAAGACTTACGCCTATCCGAGGCTTCCTTTAACCGTGCTCAATTATCTCAACCTTCTCTTACGTCTCGTGCCACCATTTCGGACCCAAAACTCGACGTTCTCCTAACTCGGTCCAACAAGTAGGAGTACGACACTTTCGTCTGCATAATGCTTCATATGGTGCCATTCAATGCTAGCTCGATAATCGTTGTTGTAGGCGAACTCGCTAAAGGCAAGTAATCCTCCCAACTTCCTCGAAAATCCATCACACATCCTCTCAACATATCCTCCAACACTTGTATTACTCGTTCAGACTGCCCATCTGATTGTGGATGAAAGGCTGTAGTGAAATTCAACTTGGTGCCTAAAGCTTGATGAAGTGCCCTCCAAAATCGAGACGTGAAACTTGGGTCTCTGTCCAAAATAATTGACACCGGCACTCCGTGTAGCCTCACAATTTCTGCCACATATAGCTTAGCTAACTTTTGAAGGGAATAATCCATTCTCACTGGGATGAAATGTGCGGACTTAGTCAGACGGTCCACTATTACCCACACCGAGTCCTTCTTAGTAGGCGTAAGGGGAAGCCCACTAACGAAGTCCATGGTAATTCTTTCCCACTTCCACTGCAGAATCTGGATTGGCTGAAGTAATCCCGATGGAACTTGGTGTTCAGCCTTAACTTGTTGACACGTCAGACATCTTCCCATGAATTCCGTAACTTCTCGTTTAAGATCAGGCCACCAAAATTGCTCCCTTAAACCTCTGTACAACTTAATGCGTCCGGGATGCATAGCATAAGGGCTACTATGTGCTTCCCGAAGAATCCTCTGTCTTAACTCCTTGTCCTTTGGCATGCAGACTTTCCCTTTGTAGCACAATACTCCTTTATCATTAACCTCATAGTCTTCTAACTCTCCGCTCGTGCTTTTTGTAACTTAACACTTAAATCCTCATCAACCAATCGTCCCTCTTTCACCTCCTTCAACCATGTTGGCTTGACTTGTAACTCACCAACAAAGCTTCCATCCTCATACAAGCTTAAATGGGCGAACATTGCTCTTAGGTCCGACAACAACCTTCCTACTTAAGGCATCTGCATTACATTCTCCTTGCGGATGATATTCTATCGAATACCATAGTCTTTCAAGAATTCCACCCACCTTCGTTGCCTCAAGTTTAACTCTTTACGAGTTAATGTACTTGAGACTCTTGTGGTCTGTGTAGATCATCGACCTTTCTCCATACGTGATAATGCCTCCACACCTTGAGAGCGAAAACCACTCGCCGCCAATTCCAAGTCATGGGTTGGGTAGTTCACCTCATGCTGGCCTTAATCTGCGAGACGTGTAAGTGACTACTTTTCCATCTTGCATAAGAACACATCCTAACCCCGTATGTGAAGCGTCACAGTACACCACAAAATCCTTTCCTACCTCAGTGAATCAACACTGGAGCTTCATTAATACCTTCTTAAGTTTCTCAAAACTCTCCTTGCTTATCCGTCCACACAAAGGGTACTTCCTTCCTCAACAATTTTGTTAATGGCGCGGCTATCGACGAGAATCCTTCCACGAACCTTCTGTAATAACCTGCCAATCCTAAGAAACTACGAATCTCCGCCACCGACTTAGGTGGTTTCCAATCCAATACAGCTTCGATTTTCTTAGGATCTACCCTTATTCCCTCGGCAGACACCACATGTCCTAAGAAAGCGACTTCCCTAAGCCAAAACTCACACTTGCTGAATTTGGCATAAAGCTTCTTCTCCCTTAATACTTGCAACACAATCCGGAGATGCTCATCATGCTCCTCTTCAGACTTAGAATATACCAAAATATCGTCGATGAACACTACAATGAACTCCGTCTAAGTAAGGTTGAAACACTCGGTTCATCATATCCATGAATGTCTTTGGGTGTTTGTCAACCCAAACGGCATTACCACAAACTCAAAATGGTCGTATCTTGTTCTAAAAGTCATCTTATGGATATCCACCTCCTTTACTTTTAATCGGTGATATCCCGACCTTAAGTCGATCTTTGAGAACACCGCCTCCCTTCAAATGGTCGAACAAGTCATCAATCCTAGGCAAGGGATACTTGTTCTTGATGGTCGACTTATTCAATTGATTTATAGTCTATGTACATACGCATAGTTCCATCCTTCTTCTTTACAAACAGACCTGGTGCTCTCAACGGAGACACACCTGGCCGAATAAACCCACGATCCAACAATTCTTGGATTTGAGCCTTGAGCTCCACTAACTCCTTTGGCGCCATTCGGATAGAGCGATTGACACAAAGTACCGTTCCCTAGTGAGCAAGTCTATTCCAAATTCAACTTCTATCTAGGGGTATTCCTGGTAATTCCTTCGGAAACACATCCTCAAAGTCCCTTACCGTTCTAACTCCTTTGACACCTTCCTCCTTTCCATCCAGTGTACTTACAAAGGCTAAGAATGCCTCGCACCCTTTACGAACCATTCTTTCAGCCTTAAGCACCTAAACTACATTAGTCAAGTAGTTTCTTCTTTCTCCTATCATAATGACCACCTCATCCTCAGGGGTCCTTAGTTCCATTCGTTTAGCCGCACAATCCAACACGGCTCAGTGTTTTACCAACCAATCCATACCAAGTATGAGGTCAAATTCCCCGAAGGGTAATTCCATTAGGTCAGCCCGAAAGCTCACTCCCTGAATTTCTAGGGATATATTCCGAAAGATCTTATTTACCACTATAGTTTGGCCTAATAGGCTTACTACCGTCATCTCCTTATCAGAAAGTTCAGAGTCTAGGCCTAGTGTTTCAACTACACTACAGGCAACATAAGAATGGGTCGAGCCCACATCAATTAAAGCATAATAGGGTTTACCATGAATGAGGAACGTACCGGTTATGACGTCCGACATGTCTCCATCCTCCCTACGACGAACCACATAAACCAAACCTGGCTGTCTTGCCTCAGTATTATCGGTACCTCGCCACGCTCTCTCGCCAAAGACCATTACCTCTCATTATTCGAACCTTGACCTCGTTGAGGTCAGCCGTCCTCCCTACCGTCACGATTAACATTCGAGTTCTTTGGTCATTCATCATCCGATATCTTTGGACATCTTTGACCATATGGTCCTTGGACCCACACTTAAGACATGCTTCGTCTTTTTCCAACACTTACACAATGCTTCTTTCCACAATGCTCACAAGGACGATCGCCTCCGGTACCAACTTGTCAACCCTTGACCCCTCGATTCTGGGCCTTTTTCGTAGACATTTCTCGACGATCCATAACCCCTCTTAGGTCTATTCCTATCAGTATTTTGCCTAGTAGAGTCCTTGATTCCCTCAGCTACCTTAGCCTTTTCAACCAATGCGGAGAACTCCCGTTCCTGATGTAGAGCTATCAATAATCTTAGGTCATCCCTTAATCATCCTCAAAACAAACACAGCGTTCATGTTCGGTTGCGACTACTCCTCGAGCATATCTACTTAACCTCAGAAATTCAGCCTCATATGCTGCTACCGACTTGTTCCCTTGAACTAGTCCTAGAAAAGCTTTCCTCTGCTCATCAATATACCGTGTGCCAACATACTTTTTTTGATATGCCTCCTTAGCATACTGCCACGTCAGATCCTCAGTAGTGGCACCATCCCTGACGATTAACCACCATTGGTACGCCTTATCACGTAATGATGCCACCATCCCTTTCAACTTCTCTTCGGGTCGTCGAGTTCATCCATAATACGCTCGATTGCTTCCAACCAATACTTGGTCAGACTGGGTGCCACACCGACACTCCACGAAACACCTCGGCCCGCTTCGCTCGAGTCGCCGGCATGCATTTTTGAGCTCGTATTTCCACCGCGCCACCACCATTTCCAAAACTCGCAACATTGCTCGTGACAAGACATCATCCCCGTTTGAGCTTGTCGCCGACATTAATAAATTGGGGTGGTGGTGGCGGTGGTAACTCATTGTCGTAACCTTGACCCGATCTAACGGGTTCTCGACACGCTTATTCTTCCTCTACCACGCCCTTGACGATCGCGTCCTCTAGAACTCATTTCTAACGCCAAGATCCGATTAAGAAGTTTTTATAAATTAGTACTTTTGTTTCACTTTATTACTCATGAAGAAATTTTATGAAAAGAATTTTAGGAGTGGTTCTTTCAGATTCATACATGCATACAGCCTTTTCATTCATTCATACATCCATCAAACAATTATGAACCTTAGTTCATTCGGAGAAACGTTGTAGTTTTTCATTTGTTGTTGTTTTACCACTACCCGGGGTATTTTTGTAATTTGTCCTCTGAGGGTATTTTGTAATTTGTCAAAATAAGGTTTCTTGGTGTTTTTGTCACAAAGTATTTTTGGAAATTTTAAAGTTTTTGGGGTATTTTGGAGAATTTTTGAAATCGAGGGTATTTCATAAATTTTTGGACCTTAAGGTATTTTGGTAATTTTTTCCACAAACCGGTAAATTGTAAAATTTTAATAAATCAGGATATTTTAGAAGTTGCAAAATTTTAAGGGTTTTTTTTGAGAAATTTATTTTCCAAAATGATGAAGTTGCAAAATTTTGAAAATCGGGTCATTTTGGTAATTTTGGTGAGTTAGGGCAATTTTGTAATTTTCAAAAATCAAGATATTTTCCTGATAGTTTGCAAATTAGGGTTTTTGAATATTTATGATATAACAAAATTTTGGCAAAACCATTGAGTAGCTGGGCATCTTATAAACCAAGGGTATTTTTGTAGTTTTACCACTAGGGGTATGTTCGAAATTTTATAAGTCAAAAATTTTTCGGAGAAAATTGTGTATAAGAAATAGTTTTTTTTTTTGTGAATTAAGGAAAAAGAAAATGATTTAAGAATTTCAATAGTAAGGTTCCGAAAAATAGCTAGTTCCCTTTCGGGTTTTAGTTATTGGGTTTAGCTTATGACCAGCCTTCTTGGTCGGGGTGAACCAAAGCTACGCACTGCAGTGATTCGAGTGAAGAGGAGGTGAGTCACGTGGACTGCAAGTACCAAGCTTCCACCTAAACCATTCCTAGACATGCGTCTGGGGTTGCCACACCCACTAAGTCCTCTAGGTTAGGGTGAACCGAAGCTACGCACTGTGGGATTCTGTGAAGAGGAGGTGAGTCACTAGGATCGCTTAAATACCAAGCTCTTTCAGATCCACTCCTAGACATGCGTACCATGGTTGCCACACCCTAACTTGATTGACTTAGCCATAGGTTTGTTTAGTATATTAAGTCTTATGTATTTGTGTTTGAGTAGACTAATCTTAGGTTCAAGTTCCTATCATGCTATTCTACGCCCATTCCTTTTCTACCCTTCTATAATTCACATAATCACACGATAGATAGAGGTACTTACCCGGTGGATCATGGTTTGAGACTTAGGGGCCATGTCATCATACCGTCCATTTTCGTAAATATTTTCATAAAACTCATTTGGCTTGTTTTGAAAACGTTTTAGGCCTTAGGCCACAGTAGAAAGTTTAAAACGGGCTCGATACCAAATCGAAACATTCTACACCTACCCATGAGAATGGACCGGATCCGTATGTTCCTCAAGCAACCTTGGTTCAAATTCATTTGAATACTTTGAAAACTGTGTTTTGGAAGTAAGTTTGTTGTGGGTTGGGCTCGAATTGAAAACAAATTTATTTTATATCAAAACCCATTTGTTTTAGGTGACAAAATATTTTAACTTATTTTAAATTAAATGGGCTTATTCTTTATAAAGCCCTAAATTCATAACATAGTAATTAAAGTAGAAATAAAACTCATCACGATGGCCTTATTACATAAAATGAAACCCAAAAAATAAAATTGTACAAGACTTAAAATAAATAAAGATTCAAATTAAATTAAACTTCAAGTGAACATGGCCACCACAAGTTCTACCATCCCACCATTATTGCTCATCACCAAATATGTTCCCATTAACGGGTGAGTCGATAGACTCAATGTAACCAACACCAAAACATAATAGAAATAGGCACACCATACATATCATATTCATATAAAAACTCAAGATAATGATGCAAACCCAACCCAAACCTATATGCCATCCGCTACACTCCACCTGCACTCAACCTACACACCGTGGGGACTACTAAGTCAACCCTCCATTCGCTACACACCATCGAAGGCGTCATTGCCGGTGACGTGCTCATCGCCCACTTATAATATTGTGGCATAGCCACCACTTTCGAATAATGTAACCGGGTTACCACATTCACTTAATGTGACCAAGTCACCACATTCACTTAGTGAGACCAAGTCGTCACATATTCTTAGTGAGACCAAGTCATCACGCTTCACTTAGTGAGACCAAGTCATCACGTTTCACTTAGTGAGACCAAGTCATCACATTCACTTCCCTTTCTCAATTAACCCTAATGCCCCAAATTATACATATCATGCATATCATATTTTATTTCGGTTTCACATCACTTTTCACATGTTAAATATAACATATTTCAAATCCTAGTAGAGTAGGAAAACGTGCTCAGTACTTTGTACCATAATATGGTACTTTAGCCACATTCTTTCACTTTCACATTAATCATATATATCATGTTTAAGCCATAAATCTATTAAGATTAGTGTAAGGGTACACACCGATTTGTTTAGCGATTCCTTGAGATTCCAAAAGCTAGATCTAATGTTTAGATCCTTAGTCCCTACATTTGATTTACCATTTATTACTTAGCATAAATTTATTTGGCTATAATATCCAAATCCTAGTAGGATTTGTAAAAGACTTACCTTTGATGCCGATTTGATGTTTATTCAAACCACGAAAACTTGGTTTTCCTTCACTTAATATTCGGCCAACCCTAAATCTCAACATAGATTAGTTTTCGCTTTTTAATGATTAAAGATCTAATCTATGTAATCACACAAGCCTTGGTCAATACCTTTAGGTGCTTACCTTATGGATTTTAAATCCTCGAAAACTTCACCTTACTCTTCCTTGAAATCTACCAAATCCTAGATCTCCTAATCGGTTAGTTTTTGATTAATTTGATCTAAATAACTAAGATTTGGCCTTGGCGAATGTATAAACTCACTTACCTTGGAGTTCTCAAATCCCAAATTGATCTTTATTTTAGATTCTCGAAATCACATGTTAGATTTGATCTACCATTCAATTATGGAAGAGACCTTTTTGGCCGAATGTACATAGTGTACTTACCTCATTTTCAAATCCCGGATGATCCCTTATACTATTCGGGTATGGCACTATTATGGATCACAAAGTTTCGGCTTTTGTGAAGGGATAGTAGAAGAAAAGGAAAAGAAAAGAAAGGAAAAGAGATGGAGAGAGTTTTGACAGAGAGAATTCGCCAAAGTAAGAAGAAAAGATTGGTGCATATTTGGCTAGGGAATTTCTAACAAGAGGTTCTCTTGAAGAGAAAAGAATGAAGAATGGCTCTTAATTTTCCTCTTTAGTCAAAACTATTAGCCTTAGAGTCCCTCAATCGGCCAACTCTTCCTATGTGATAAATTTTAATTTTATCAAATATTAAATTCCATCAAATCTCTAATTAGTCGAAAATTCCAAAGGAATAAAACTCTTCCTTCTAGATCTCTTGTTCCGTCCAACTCTCTACTTATGGAGGAAAAATAAAACTTCTTTTATTTGCTTCCTAGGTGACTCAACTCGTGCCCAACACCCTTGCATGTGGGCTATTTCACGAGGCCTTGGGTGGCATCTTGTGCCACTTTTCCAAGTCCGCTTTTGGGTCAAATTTCACATGCTTTTTATTTTAGGGTCACCTGCCCTAAGTTCCTTTTGAACTTTTTAATTCGACATTTCGGGGTCATTTTTAAGTTTCCAAAAATTTTCGTATGCGGATCTGAATTTGACATTTCCTAGGTTTCCAAAATGTTTAGTTTCTCTTTTAGCATAGTTTCCAAAATGTTTACTTTCCTCTTTGGCTTAGTTTCCAAAATGTTTACTTTCCACTTTTGGCTTAGTTTCCAAAATGTTTACTTTCCTCTTTGGCTTAGTTTCCAAAATGTTCACTTTCCTAATTTACTTAGGCTTCCAAAATGTTCACTTTCCTAATTTGCTTAGGTTTCCAAAAATGGTCATTTTCCTACCTTCAACGTAACCTTTCCATACATTCTCAGGTTTCCAAAATCATTCCAAATTTATTCCAAAACACATAAAACATGTCTTTTAGTACAATTAGGCCAAAATGCATAGGCCCTTTTTAGGATGTTACACTTCGCATGTGATTGTACCATCAGAGGTAGAAATTCGACCGGACATGACTTATGGTGAAGAGCCAGTTAAGATTTTGGCACAAGAAGTCAAACAGTTAAGAAACAAAAGAATAGCCCTTGTGAAAGTACTATGGCAAAGACATGGGGTAGAAGAGGCTACATGGGAGCTCGAGGAGGCTATGAGAAACCAATATCCCAACCTTTTTACTAGTAATATTTTCAGGGACGAAAATCCTTGAGAGGGAGAATAGTAACAGCCTGATTTAGGGGCTTGTTAGAAAAGTGGTTTCGAAACCACTAATCTGAGGTTGAAGAAAATTATTTTAATATTATTTAATGTGTTATAGCATGATTATATGAATACATGAAAATTTTGGTGCATTAATTTTAGCGATTGCACACTTAATTATGAAAAAGGACTAAATCGCATAAAGTGCGAAAGTTCTATTTTACAAGTTAAAGGTGTCTAATAACTATAGAAAATAGGGTGGCCGGCCATAAGGGACAAACAATGTCAAGATTGGTCAAAGTTGTTAGATTAGGTGGATTAAATTGATGAAATAAAATAAAATAAAATAAAGAAAGGAAAATATATCATCTTTCCTCTCTTCTTCTCCATCAAAATTTTTAGCAAAACAAAGGGGTTTGAGAACTAAAAAATTTCATCCAAGCTTTCTCCTTGCAAGTAAGCATTTTAATGGTCATTCTTTAATAATTTTTGTACTTTTGAAATCCTTGTAACATGATCTAGCCATGGAGGGGACTATTTTGCAAAATGGTTAAGAGTGTATGAAATGCCCCTAACCCAAAACCGTCACCGGAATAGGGTTAAGGGGCATTACTGAACAATCAGAACATTTCAATACCATTTCGTGACACCAAATCAATTATCATTCAATCATATTCAAACATAATCATATAGTCCATTAGTGAGGTCATCGAGACCTTAAACATGCTTTAGAATAGGGCCAGGACTAAACCAAACACTTACAAAAATTTCTAAAATTTAAACATTTTTCTAAGTTATAGAGGTCACATGCCCGTGTGGGTAGGTCATGTGCCTCACACGGCCTCGGACACGCCCATGTGTCCAAGCCGTGGCAAAATAGGGAATACCTACTAACTTGACCACACGACCTGAGACACGCCCGTATGCCTCACCCGTGGTCGAGCCTGACTTGCACCACACAGCCAATCACACGCCCATGTGTCCAGCCCGTGGTCAAGCCTGACTTGTTTCACTTGGCAAACTTAAACATCACAGTCGAGCCACACGCCCGTGTGCTCAACCGTGTGGGTAGTTATAGGCCATATTCAAGGCCAAACTTGCCTCCCACACCTTGAATGACCTACATGCATCAAACCATTACCAATTTATGTCTCAAAATGCAACCAAAACATACCATTTCAGGCACCAATTAATCATCAACAATACCATCTATTCTTGTACTAAATTTCTACTCAATAAGTCTATTTCAAAACACAATATTTACAACTCAAATTCTATAACTATGCATCATTTAGTCATGCTACAAATTCACACTTAAAATGCCTTTCTCATCAACCAATTCAAGCATGAAAGTTACCATATTCATCATACACATATCCCACACATATATTACTACAATATTCAACCTTTAAACCAAAACTCATTGCAATATTTACACAACTCAAAACATGCCACATTCAATAGCCTATACATGCCATATACCACTTATACACACAAATCCAAAACTACCAAAATAGACTATTGATAGTGTGATTAGGTCTCCTGACAATCCCGAGATCTGAGCTCTGACACTGTAAAACAGAGAAACACATCGCACAGTAAGCTTAATAGCTTAGTAAGTTCGTAATATAATACATACTTCTCAATATTTCAACATCCATACATAATTAAACCATCACATATATAGATGCACAAATAAGCACATTATCATCCTCAACCAAAGGCTCAATATCCATTCATTCAACCTTTAAAGCTATCACCAACCACATAGGTTCAAACATACCTTTGCCAACACTTAGTCAACAAACGTTCTTGCTATTTGATGCTCGATACCATATCTCATTCACTGCTTGATATCTTTTGAACTCAATCGCACACTTAGTGCCCAAATAATAGCCGAAGCTTAATTAACATCGTACACTTAGTTCCTCGATACAAAACCAAGCTTAATTTGGTATCGCACACACAATGCCAATCAATAAAGTCGAATCTTCCATTACTTCGCACACACAGTGTTATTTACCTCTGTCATATTTCTAAATACGCACACTTAGTGCCATATAGTTTGATTTCTCACAAAGCATTTTTAATTCAATAACATCATAACCATTCATTTCATAACATTTAAACATAGTTAAGTACACGTATTATATCCAAACTTACCTCGGACGTCCCAGTAACAAAACAGTGGATTAATCGAGCACTTTGTCTTTACCTCGATCTCAATCAAAATCTCTCCTTTCTTTGTCTATACATATACAAATTTAACTCATTAAATCACTAGTTCATTCAATTTAGTCCAAATACACATATTTAGGCATTTTACAAAATAGCCAACACATTTTCACATTTCGACACATTAGTCCCTATTTCGTCAAATCACAAAATACACAAAATTTCTATTCACATAGGCTTAGCCA
This sequence comes from Gossypium rotundifolium, assembly GCA_025506655.1. Classification (NCBI taxonomy): domain Eukaryota; kingdom Viridiplantae; phylum Streptophyta; class Magnoliopsida; order Malvales; family Malvaceae; genus Gossypium; species Gossypium rotundifolium. The sequence continues at coordinate 45,253,839 of CP106723.1, forward strand.
AATTCTCCCAATGCTAATTCAAGCCCACACATTTCATTTATTTAATAATTTAGTTCTTCAAAAAATTATTCTCTCAATTAAGCCCAAATTACTGAAATTCATCAAAAATTCAAAGACAAAACTTGTTAATCTATCACATATCATTCATAATTCATCTTCAAACATCACAAAACTCATGTGTTCATCAATGGCACATTTCAAAAACATCATCAATTCAAAAAATTGAAGCAAGGGTTTTGAAGAACACAAAGCAACGATTACAAATACGTAGAAATTATCAAAATTCGAAGCAAAACATACTTTTAATCAAGCTCGAATGATGGCCGAATACCCTAGTTTAGTTTTCTTTCTTTTCTTTTCTTCAAATTCGACAGAAACAAGATGATAATGGCCATCTTTTATGTTTTATTATATTAAACATAACATAATTTCTAATTTACAAATTTAACCTTTAATAATAATATAATATAACACATGATAGTTGGTTATAATTGTCCAACTACCATCCACTCACTATAATGGCTTAATTGCCTCATAAGGCCACTTCATTTAAAAGCCATAACACATAGATACTTCAACAATTAGCACACAACTTTTACAATTTATACGATTAAGTCCTTTTCCATAATTCAAAACATAATAGATAAAATTTTCACATAAAACTTTCACACTTGTTCAATCACATATTATGAACACAAAAAATAATATTAAAATATTTTTCCAATCTCGTATTTGTGGTCTCAAAACCATTGTTTCGATTAGGGTCTAAACTGGTTTGTTACAACTCTCCCCCTTAGAGATTTTCGTCCCCGAAAATCTTACCAGTGAATAGGTGTGGATATTGCTCTCTCATGCCATCATCAAGCTCCCACATAGCCTCTTCTACTCCGTGTTTATGCCACAACACTTTCACTAATGAAATTCTTTTGTTTCTCAACTCTTTGGTCTCTCGTGCCAAAATTCAAATCGGCTATTCACTATACGACAAATCAGATTGAATTTCAACCTTAGTAGGAGAAATCACATGCAACAGATCAGATCTATATCGTTGAAGCATCGATACGTGGAACACATCATGAATTTTCTCTAATTCAGATGGCAACATCAATCTATAAGCAACCGGTCCAATCCGTTCAATAATCTTATATGGCCCTCGGACTCAACTTGTATTTTCGACCAAATCGAAGTATTTTTTTCCACAGAGACACTTTCAAAAACACTTTCTCACCAACATCAAATTCGATATCTTTCCATTTCAAATCTGCATATGACTTCTTTTGATTTGATGCTGCTTTCAAACTGCCACGAATCACTTTCACTTTCTGCTCAGTCTCTTTTATCAAATCAACCTGGTGAATCTTATTCTCACTCAGCTCAGTCCAATCAGTGGAGTTCGACATTTTTTATCGTAAAGAGCTTCATATGGAGCCATTTTGAAACTAGATTGGAAACTGTTATTGTATGCGAATTCAATCAATGGTAAATGCTTTTCTCACGTACCTTCAAACTCAAGAACACAGCATCTCAACATATCTTCGAGAACCTAAATGATTCGTTCGGACTGTCCATCCGTTTGCAGATGAAAAGAAGTACCGAAATGCAACTTTGGGCTTAAAGCTTCTTGCAATTTCTTCCAAAATCGTGAGGTAAATCTCGGGTCTCTGTCAAACACAATAGATAGTGGCACTTTGTGCAATCTCACAATTTCTGCAATATACAGTTCAGCTAACTTGTCAAGTGTATAATCTATTTTTATTAGAACGAAATGAGCTGATTTCATCAATCTATCAACTATCACCCAATTGCATCTTTGTTTTTCAGAGATAAAGGCAATCCCGACACAAAGTCCATTGTGATTCTTTCCCATTTCCACTAAGGAATCATAATCGGTTGAAACGAATCGACGGAACCTGATGTTTAGCTTTAACTTTTTAGAAGACTAAACACTTCGACACAAAGTCAGAGACGTCTCTTTTCATACCATGCCACCAATAAAATTGTTTCAGATCATTATACATTTTTGTACTCCCCGGGTGAACAGCTAAACGACTACTGTGAGCTTCATTCAAAATCATCTGAATTAACTCTAAATTCCTCAAAACACAAATCTGATCTCTAAATCTCAAACAATCATCATTATCAACTTGAAATTATGAATCAAAATTAAACCCACATTGAGCTCATTTTTTTATCATTTCACTATCATTTTTCTGATCATCACAAATCTGACGTATAAACATCGGCTTTACTTTCAACTCAGCCAAAATCGCACTATCATCACACAGATCTATCTGAGCATTCATTGCTCGCAAAGCACATATAGACTTTCGGCTCAAAGCATCAGTAACAACATTAGCTTTACCCAAATGATAATCAATCACAAGTTCGTAGTCTTTCAACAATTCAAACCATCTTCTCTGTCACAAATTTAATTCTTTCCAAGTCATCAAATATTTCAAACTCTTGTGATTAGTAAAAACATGACATTTCTCACCAATTAGGTAGTGTCGCCAAATCTTCAGTGCAAATACAATTGCAGCTAATTCAAGATCATGCGTTGGATAATTCTTTTCATACGGCTTTAACTGTCTCAAAGCATAAGCAATAAATTTACCTTCTTGCATCAACACACAGCTCAAACCATTCAATGATGCATCACTGTAAACTATAAACTCTTTACCCGATTCAAGTTGAACCAACACAGGTGCCTTTGTCAACAGTGCTTTCAACTGTTCAAAACTCTACTAGCACTTTTATGGCCACTCGAATGTAACATCTTTCTATAACAACTTCGTCAATGGAGTCGCAATCATCGAGAAGCCTTTCATAAATCGTCTTTAATATCCCTCTAGTCCTAGAAAACTACGGACTTCAAACACATTTCTTGGTGGTTTCCATTCAAAAATAGCTGAGATCTTACTCAGATCAACTCGTATTCCAGCAGCTGATAGAATATGCCCCAGAAAACCAACCTCAAAAACCAAAACTCACATTTGCTAAACTTTGCATGTAATTGTTTCTCACGTAGAGTCTATAATACAATTCTCAAATTCTTGTCATGTTGTGTCTCATCACATGAATAAATCAGAATATCATCAATAAACACCACAACAAAGCAATCTAAGTATGGTCTGAATATCCTATTCATTAAATCCATAAACACTGCAAGAGCATTCGTTAGTCCAAATGGCATAACTAAGAATTCATAATGTCTATACCTCGTTCTGAAAGTAGTTTCAGCAAATCTGATTCTTTAACTCTCAACTGATAATAGCTCAATCTCAAATCTATTTTTAAAAACACTTTAGCCCCTTTCAGTTGATTAAACAAATCATCAATACGAGGCAACAGATTTTTTCTTTATCGTCACTTTGTTCAACTGCCAGTAGTCAATACACATTCTCATTGTGCCATCTTTCTTTTTCACAAACAACACAGGAGCACCCCAGGGCGAGAAACTCGATCGTAGAAATCCTCGGTCTGTCAACTCTTGCAACTGAGACTTTAACTCTTTCAATTCAGTCGATGCCATTCTATATGGAGCTATCGATATAGGAGTCATCCCTGGTACCAATTTAATACCAAGCTCAACTTCTCGGATTGGAGGTAGTCTCGGTAGTTCTTCAGGGAACACATCTAGAAACTCACAAACTACTAGTACAAATTCAACTTTCTTTTCAGTCACTTTTGTATCAATCACATATGCCAAATAAGCTTCGCAACCCTTTTTCACATAGTTCAAAGCTTTCATAGATGATATAACAGCCGGTAGCCCATTCAACTCACTGGATTCAATTTGAACCATCTCACCATTCTGACTTTTCAAATCGATACTCTATCGTTTACAATTCACAATAGCATGATGCAAAGTGAGCCAATCCATACCCAGAATGATATCAAATTCATCAAAAAGTAGCAACATTAAATTAGTTATAAAGCATGTATCCTGAAACATCAATGGGCAGTTCTTACATACTTTATCCACCAAGACACACTTGCCTAAGGGGTTTGATACTCTAATCATAAATTCAATAGACTCAACAGGTAGAGTCTTACTTGATACTAGATTTACACACACATAAGAATGAGTAGAACCTGGATCTATCAATGCAATCACATTAGTATCAAATAGAGTGAAAGTACCAGTGATGATGTCTTGAGATGATGCCTTTTCTCGTGAGTGTATGGCATAAGCTTTAGCAGGTGCTCTCGCCTCGGATTTCACAGCTGTATTCTCCGTCCCTCTCTGACTTCCACTCATATTTCTGGTGTTTCGGGTGGTCTACCCCTAGCCGTTGTATTACTCGGTCTCACACTCTAAACATTTTCTTCTTTAGCTAACTTTGGGCAATCTCAAATAAAGTGATCTCATGATCCACATTTGTTGCAGGTTCTATTATTATACTTGCCCTAGCATTCTCCCACATGTCGCCTTCCACATTGTCTACACTCAGGTTTGTTCCTTTTGGCACTTCCAACACTAGATTCAATTAGAGCTTGAATTCTCTGACCAGCACTTTCACTCGGTCTCTATTTGAATGTCCAAACGAAGCATTTAAATGACTTCTTGCATCTTTCAATCTCATTGATAAAGTTTGAGATGACTTGCTCATCAATCTTTTCTTTCATCTCTAGCCTCAGAATAGGCTTTCTTCTTTTCTTTGCTAAGCTCCTCAGCTTTGCAGGCTCTTTCAACTAACACAATAAATTCATATATGTCAAGTATTCCAACCAACAATTTAATATCTTCATTCAGCCCTTCAATAAAGCATTTACACATAATAGCTTCAGTCGAAACACATTCTTGTGCATACTGACTCAATCTCACAAACTCCCGTTCATACTCAAAAATAGACATACAGCCTTGTTTCAGCTCTATAAACTCTTTACTTTTCTGATCAATGAATCATTGACTGATATATTTCTTTCTGAATTCAACTTGAAAGAAATCCTAGGTGATTCTCTCTCTCGGAACCACTGAAATCAAAGTTTTCCACCAATTATATGCAGTATCTATAAACAAGGAAACAACAGATTTAACACATTCATTGGGAGTCAACGACATCTTGTCAAACACTTGAATAGTATTCTCGAGCCAAAACTCAACTCGCTCGGTATTATAATCAGCTATGGCCCTAAACTCTTTGGCCCCGTATTTTTAGATCTTATCTATCGGAGGCTTGTTCAATCTGATCGGATCTACAACTTATGGCACAACAGGTACTTTTGGGGGTGGAGGTTGTGGAGCAATCGGATTAGTTTGAACGAACTCCAAAATCACCCATTCTATAACATCCCAAAGTTGGGCCTAGTAGAATTGGGCCCACTGGGCGTTAGGCGTAGGAGCGTTTAAAATTTTTGGGAATAAGAAAATGGCTTTAATGCAAGTTGGATCTAGTAGGTGAGTATTTTGGAAGGTTAGGGGGCTTCTATGAAGTCTAGGGTTCAAACTTTGGCTTTAGGGAAATTTTGGTTTTAGGTGAAAAATAACCCTGAAAGTTAGTAGTAGGCTTTAAGAATAAAATGTGGAGAAAATGATACAAGTGGAGTGTGTGGTGTAGTGGCAAAGTGACGCCACATAAGAGACAAGGGGGTGACGCTAAAAAGGAAGGAATGAGGTCTAGGGTTCAAGTCTTGGCTCATGCATTTTAGTTTTCTTTTTATATAGACTTTAGAATTTGGCCATAGATTTATATTTAGTTGCACATGGTTTTAGTCACAAGAGGAGCTTGTGGCCAAGTGGTTAGCAGCGTGGATTATGCTACAAGGGAGCCTGGGTTCGAATCTCATGGAAAGCAACAGAGTATTTATTTTGCAGATTGACGGAAAGAGTTTGATTTAGATTTAAACTCTATTGACATAAGGATCCCACATCGGAAAGATACAAGGAAGGAAGGTAAGAAGCTAGCTATATATAGAGTTGCCTAGGAGGAGAGGAGCATACCTGGTTGGCATTGGGCATAGGAGTGCTCGGAGCGCGGTTTAGCAGCTTCAGACTCCCTATTAGATGTGTATTCTCTCTACTCTGAAAGCGGGAAATACCGAAATGCTCGGTCACACGGCGATGGTAGCCACATGAGCGTGCGAGCACATGTGTGGGGCTTCAACGCGATAGTTGAGGCCATCAGTAGTGTTCTTGTAGGTGTAGGCTGTTGGGCCACGATGGCTCGAAAGGGGCCAAGTGGGCCCAATGAGCCCGGGGGCCCATATGAGTAAATTGTATGATTGAGTAGCAGATAGTGAACTAGACTATGTGAATCTCATATATGTGGCTAGGTTTGGGCTAAACTTTGGGTCGAGAATAGGCCTTAGGCCTATTCGCATCATTATGTCTGTTTAGAATACTTGAGTCGTTCGAGGCGACAGTGGACCTTCTGTTGGGTCATTAACACACTGGTCTGTAAAATTACCGAAATACCCTTAGCTTGTGAAATTACCAAAATACCCCTAGTTTGTAAAATTACCGAAATACCTCTAGTTTGTAAAATTACCAAAATACCCTTAGTTTGTGAAATTATCAAAATACCCCTACTTTGTAAAATTACCAAAATACCCCTGGTTTGTGAAATTATCAAATACCACTGGTTTGTAAAATTACCGAAATACCCCTAGTTTGTAAAATTACCGAAACACCCTCAGTTTGTAAAATTACCGAAATACCCCTAGTTTGTGAAATTATCGAATTACCCTTGGTAGGTAAATTACTGAAACACCCTCGATAGGTAAAATTACCGTTATACCCTTAGGGGTTGATTAGCGTGATTGTGTGTAAAAACTTCACCCACTTTATTTTATTTGTATCACTAATTGTATGAAATTTGAAAAGTCGGAAAAGTCATGTCTTGACAATGTGATACCATTATGGGTAAGATTAGGGATGCTAGCTAAGTGATTGTATCGTTTTCCTTGCGTACACGGATGTATGTGGAAATCTTCTGCTTGATGATCGCATGTTACATTCATTTATGACATATATGTTATACATGGGATAGGGATATGATGATAAAAGGGGAAGTGTTGATTAAGGTCACATCGTGATTGGTGGCTAAGCCACGTTTGATTTTAAGGTCACATCGTGATCGGTGACTAAGCCACGTTTGATTATAAGGTCACATAGTGATCAGTGGCTAAGCCACGTTTGATTATAAGATCACACTGTGATCGGCATTATAACTGACAGCATGACTGTCAAAATGGCGTGTAGCAGATGGAAAGTTGATTGTAGAAATCCCCACAGTGTGTTGGGCTGGTACGGGTGGCGTGTAAAGTATGGAAAATTAGGTTGGGCTGGGTTTGCATCGCATTGCATACATTATCTGCTGTGACATATGATATGGGTTAAGGCTCAACCGAGGCTATGTTGGGCTAAGGCCCAATTGCCACCATTCTCGCAATGGGCTTCTACCAATTGTTGTGATGCATGTTCTTCTGATGAGGGTTGTGCACACTGAGTTTTCGTAAACTCACCCCCTCTTTTTATTAAATGTATCAAGTGATTCCCAGCGATAGAGGATTGGGAGCTATAGAGGACTCGGGGGTGGCCATACATCAGCGATACTACTTGTGAACTTTAGTAATTTTGATTTTTACCTTTTCTTTTAGATTATTTATTTTGGGTTAATATTTTGTAATAAGGCCATTGGTTTACTTTTTCTAAGTTTTCATTTATAACTGTTAAACTTATAAATACGGGGTTTTCTTAAAACATTAGCAATAATTTTCTAAAATATCATGTTTATGCAACGATCCAAGTTCAATTTTCATAACAAAACAGCTTTTTCAAAATAATAACAACTTTTAAATGGTCATTTAGCAAATCGCATTTTTCACAAATAAACAATGAACTTGGAGTTTAAAAATCCGATAAAACTTTTCTAAACAATTGCTTAGCTTTTTAACTTCCTTCAATGTGACACTCTAGATTCAGGCCTAACTTCTAAGCTGAGTTTGGGGTGTTACAATTATGGTATCAGAGCCTAGGTTGCAACACTCGGCGTAGAATGGGTTCGAAAGTGTTTTTCAAAGTTATTTGAAATTTGATTTTAAAAAAAGTATCTTTATTGGAAGTATTGCACCCGAGTCTCTGGCACCAAATCCGTAAGTCCCCTTACTTATTACTTTATGCTATAATGACTGTATTTATTTTGTGTATATTTTGGATGTGATGTTTGAATGAAAATTTTTTGAAGTATGAGTGTTAAATATCTGTTTGCTTTTGTATTAGATATTTGGTTGTGTGAAGAGGTTCCAAGCTTAAGTTAGAAGTGTATTACTAATTTAGAATCAAAGTGCGCAATCTGAGCATAGTGTTGTAGGTTAAGATGTACGACTATTAGTTAGTTGGAAATTTTGAGGACGAAATTTCTTTAAGGGGGTAGATTTGTAACATCCCAAAGTTGGGCCTAGTAGGATTGGGCCCATTGGGCGTTAGGCATAGGAGCGTTTAAAATTTTTGGGAATAAGAGAACGGCTTTAATGCAAATTGGATCTAGTAGGTGAGTGATTTTGGAAGGTTAGGGGGCTTCTATGAAGTCCCGAGTTCAAACTTTGACTTAAGGGAAATTTTGGTTTTAGGTGAAAAATAACCTTGGAAGTTAGTAGTAGGCTTTAATAATAAAATGTGGAGAAAATGACACAAGTGGAGTGTGTGGTGTAGTGGCAAAGTGATGCCACATAAGAGATAAGGGGGTGACGTGAAAAGGAAGGAATGAGGTCCAAGGTTCAAGTCTTGGCTCTTGCATTTTGGTTTTCTTTTTATATGGACTTTAGAATTTGGCCATAGATTTATATTTAGTTGCGCATGGTTTTAGTCACAAGAGGAGCTTGTGGCCAAGTGGTTAGCGGCGTGGATTATACCACAAGGGAGCCTGGGTTCGAATCTCATGGAAAGCAATGGAGTATTTATTTCGGGGATTAGACGGAAAGAGTTTGATTTGGATTTAAACTCTACTAACAGAGGGATCCCACATCGAAAAGATGCAAGGAAGGAAGGTAAAAAGCTAGCTATATATAGAGCTGCCTAGGAGGAGAGGAGCATACATGGTTGGCGTTGGGTGTAGGAGTGCTCAGAATGCAGTTTAGCAGCTTCAGACTCCCTATCAGGTGTGTATTCTCTCTACTCTAGCTGTAAAGCGGCAAATGCCAAATACCGGTCACATAGCGACGGTAGTTCCCACAGCGCGCGATGCGACGTGTGGGGCTTCAACGCGATAGTTGAGGCCATCGCCAGTTGTTCTTGTGGTGTAGGCTATTGGGCCACGATGGCTCGAAAGGGCTGGTGGGCCCAATGGGCCTAGGGGCCCATATGAGTAAATTGTATGATTGAGTAGTAGATATTGAACTAGACTATGTGAATCTCATATATATGGCTAGGTTTGGGCTAAATGGGCTGCATAAGTGTGTGGGCCCACTTGTCGAGAATGGGCCTTCTACCATTCGCATCATTATCTCTGCTTAGAATACTTGAGTCGTTCGAGGCAACAATGGACCTTCTGTTGGGTCGTTAACACACTGGTTTGCAAAATTATCGAAATACCCCTAGTTTGTGAAATTATCGAAATACCCCTAGTTTGTAAAATTATCAAAATACCCCTGGTTTATGAAATTATCAAAATACCCTTGGTTTGCAAAATTATCGAAATACCCCTGGTTTGTGAAATTATCGAAATACCCCTAATTTGTAAAATTATCGAAATACCCCTGGTTTGTAAAATTATCGAAACACCCTTAGTTTGCAAAATTATCGAAATACCCCTATTTTCTAAAATTATTGAAATACCCCTAGTTTGTGAAATTATCGAATTACCCTTGGTAGGTAAATTACTAAAATACCCTCGGTAGGTAAAATTACCGTTATACCCTTAGGGGTTGATTAGCGTAATTATGTGTAAACACTTCACCCACTTTATTTTATTTGTATCACTAATTGTATGGGCTAAAAAGCTGAAAAAGGCTATGTGGACAGTCGTGATACCCTTATGGGTAAGATTAGGGATGCCGAGTACATGACTGTATCGTTTTCCTTACGTGCACAAATGTATGTGGTAATCTTCTGCTTGATGATAGCATGTTTCATTCATTTATGACATATATGTTATGCATGGGATAGAGATATGATGATAAAAGGGGAAGTTTTGATTAAGGTCACATCGTGATCGGTGGCTAAGCCACGTTTGATTTTAAGGTCACATCATGATCGATGGCTAAGCCTCGTTTGATTATAAGGTCACATAGTGATTGATGGCTAAGCCACATTTGAATATAAGGTCACATAGTGATCGGTGGCTAAGCCACGTTTGATTATAAGGTCACATTGTGATCGAAATTATAACTGATAGCATGGCTGTCAAAATGGCGTGTAGCGGATGGAGGGTTGATAGTAGAAATCCCCACGGTGTGTTGGGCTGGTACGGTGGTGTGTAGAGGATGGAAAATTAGGTTGGGCTGGGTTTGCATCGCATTGCATACATTATCTGCTGTGACATATGATATGGGTTAAGGCTCAACCGAGGCTATGTTGGGTTAAGGCCCAATTGCCACCGTTACTATAATGGGCTTTGGCCCGGATTGTTGTGATGCATGTTCTTAACGATGAGGATTGTGCACACTGAGTTTTCGTAAACTCACCCCCTCTTTTTATTAAATGTTCAGGTAATTCCCAGCGATAGAGGATTGGGAGCCGTGGAGGACTCAAGGGTGGCTACACATCGGAGATACTACTTGTGAACTTTAGTAATTTGAATTTTTGCCTTTTCTTTTAGATTATTTATTTTGGGTTAATATTTTGTAATAAGGCGATTGGTTTATTTTTTTAAGTTTTCATTTATAACTATTAAACTTATAAATACGGGGTTTTCTTAAAACATTAGCAATCATTTTCTAAAATATCATGTTTACACAACGATGCAAGTTCAACTTTCATAACGAAACAGTTTTTCAAAATAATAACAACTTTTAAACGGTCATTTAGAAAATCGCGTTTTTCTCAAACAAACAACGAACTCGGAGTTCAAAAATTCGATAAAAATTTTCTAAACAATTGCTTAGCTTTTTAACTTCCTTCAACGAGACACGCCAGATTCGGGCCTAACTTTTAGGCGGGTTTGGGGTGTTACACACTCATCATTCAGAAAAAAGCTTGTTTAGCCTCCCCTCTTGGCTACTACCATTCGGCTAGATGTGGCTGGCGCTGTCCCTTGAGTGGGAGCAGGCGCATTACTCTCTACATCATTAGCAACTGCTTGATCGGGATCCATTTACTATATGAAAACATATTTTCAACTGTTAGGATTCATCATACTATCGCAATTATATATATATGGCATGTATAGCTAGACTCATACGCGCTACATTAGTCCTAGAATCGACTAAATTGTAGCTCTGATACCAATAAAATGTAACAAACCTAACCCAAAATTGTCGCCAAAATAGGGTTAAGAGGCATTACCGAATAATCAAACATTTCAAATCCATTTAGCGACACCAAGTCAATTATCATTCAATCATATTCAAATATAATCATATAGTACCTTGTGAGGTCATCGAGACCTTAAGCGTGCTTTAGAATAGGGCTGCGACTAAACCAAACACTTACAAAAATTTCTGAAATTCAAACCTTTTTCTTAGTTACAGAGGTCACATGCCTGTGCAGGTAGGCCGTGTGCCTCACACTGCCTTAGACACGCCCATGTGTCCAAGTCGTGGCAAAATAGGGCATACCTACTAACTTGATCGCACAACTTGAGACACGCTCGTATGCCTTACCCGTAGTCGAGCTTGACTTGCACCACACGGCCAGTCACACGCCTGTGTGTCTAGCCCGTGGTCAAGCCTTACTTGTTTCACTTGGCAAACTTAAACAACACGGTCGAGCCACACGCCTGTGTGCTCAACCGTATGGGTAGTTATAGGCCATTTTCAAGGCCAAACTTGCATCTCACACCTTGAATCACCTACATGCATCAAGATATTACAAATTCATGTCTCAAAATGCAACCAAAATATACAATTTCAACCACCGATTATGTAACATCCAAAATTTGGGCCTAATAGAATTGGGCCTATTGGGTTGTAACGCCCCAAAAGTCCCGAAACTTTTAATTTCTGTGCATGGGAGTTAATATGTATGTGTAGCACTTAGAATAATAATATGAAGGTGTTATCAGGATTATTTGAAGCCTTAGAGTTAGGGGAGACCATAGGAAAAATTTATTTTCTTACTTAGTGGACCCTAGTCTCAGGCATGAGACCTCATAAGTTGATTAAGAGAAGAGAGGACACAAATGGGGTCCAGATTGGGCTCAGGAATGGGTTGAGGCCTTGACGAAATATTTTGTTAGGCACTCAAGGGCTTAAAATAAAGTTTTGGTAGGTTAATTAACATTATGAGCTTGTGGCTAGTGGCAAAATGGCGCCACTAAGAGGAAAGGGAGTTGTCATTAATGGCAAAGGAGGAGGCCCAAGTTTTGGCCACTTGGAGCCCATGTTTCTGGGCCAAATTTGGAACCTAAAGAGGAAGCTAGGAGGGGACATCACAAGGCTAAAATTTAGGAGTTTTAACGTTTAAAATATATGTGATATAAGTTGATAAAGGAGGGTGGAAGTGGTGTGATGTAGGTCTCTTTTGGATGGGTGTTTGATAGGATAAGGGATAGGATGAGGATCTATCGGAAGGCAAGTGTTGGTAAAAATCAAACTCAGAAGGGGAATCGGCTTAGTATAGGCTGAGTATGTGCTGAAATTTGTTGTCAAAGTTCTCATCATTTTCCCTTTTCTCTGCCGAAATTCCTACTCCATTCTCCCCCTCTTTTCTTTTTTTTTAGCTGGCCGAATCCTCTGACAGATTCTTTTCTCATCTCTTTCAGACACTTTAGCCGAATCTTCAAGCCTCTACTTGCTTTCTTTTCACTTTCCTCTTAAGCCGAAACACACCACTCAGAACTTTTAGAAGCCGAAACTACATCAGTCCATCTTTTTTGGGATTTTCATAAAAGTCAAAATCGTGAGATCTCATCTCCTGTGTTTGCCAAAATCACTCTGGGGTGTCTGCTTGTGCCAAAATCTGAAGGAAATTTTAGGTAAGTATTGATTCGAGAGATCCCAAATTTTTTTCGACTTTTCAAAGTTCTAGTGAATGGCTATTTAGAAACTAATCTCTTATTTCTCTCTTATTTGTGATGTCCTGGGATTAGAAGTGGAGTCCATCGCTTAGATCTCTAAGTCAGGGTTCAGTAACACACGAATCGTGTTACTTTCGGGATTTCAAGGTAAGGAGATCTATTAGTTTTAATGCGTAAATTCGAGTATTTATTAACCCTTGGTGAATGTAGGGGAGGCCAAATCTTCATGTTTTTCTGGTTTTTCTTGAACCAAGTTATAGACTGAGGATAGTAGATCCGGGTAGCAAGGATATCGACTAAGAGCATAGTACTACGCGATATCAGATGTGTAACTTTCCACACCATCTAGAATGTTTGTTAATACATGTATATAAATCTGCTATATTCTGTTAAAAGCCAAAATCCCGACATAATGGTTGAAACCCAAGGAGGGTAAAGGCGAATCACCAGGTTAGTGATCTCTGTCATTCTAAAGTGAATGGTTCTGTTGATTTGATGTGATAAACATGTATGCCGCTTAGAATTGCACGGGTTGGGTGATTAATGAAAGGGAAGTGTTCTACCGTAGTGGCTTATGCCATGATCTGTTGTAGTGGCTTATGCCATGATCTGTTGTAGTGGCTTATGCCATGATCTATTGTAGTGGCTTGTGCCATGATTTGTTGTAGTGGCTTATGCCATGATCTGTTGTAGTGGCTTATGCCATGATCTATTGTAGTGGCTTTTTGCCATGATCTGATGGTGTGTAGCGGTGTGGGTTGATTGTAGAAATCCCCAATTGTGTGAATGGCAGGTAAGGGTGGTGTGTAGCAGATGGAAACCTAAGATTGGGTTGGGCTTTGCATATTTTCTAATATATTATACTCTGTTATCTGTTTTGTGGGCTAAGGCCCAATCTAATGGTGCATGAGGGTTGCACCCTGACTCTCGCGACTCACCCTATTATTTAACATCTTTCAGATAGCACCTAGTACAACGAACTGGGCTGGAGAGGGGCGCAAGGTGGCCATGCGAGAGATTCTATGTTATAATAAGAAGACTTCATTTAGTTTATTTATTTTTAATATTTTTAATTAATGGGTTTTATATTTTGTTGTAATAAGGCCATGGGCCACTAGCTTTATATTTTGTCTCGGTTTTATTTTGGGCTTTCATCGCTAATGGACATGTAAAATTTTACGTTTAAATTAAACTAAGATAGGTACTAAACTTTGGGGTTTTTTTTAAAGGCATCTTATAAAGTTATATCTCTTATAAATTATCAAATCACTAAGTCCTCCCGAATATATGTTTAAACTCGACAAATGTTTTCCAAACATGCGACATGTTGTTACTAATTCTTCTTGGTGGCATGCCAGATTAGGTCATGGTGTTTGGGTCGAGTTTGGGGTGTTACAAATTGGTATCAGAGCCAGTTCAAAACTCGACTTTAGGGTTTTGGGCTCAAAACATTTTCTAAAGATGGGTTTTGAAACGTACATTTTCATAAATGATATAGGTCTGTTAGCTAGGCATGGCACCTGCGTCTCCGACCCAAGTCTGCCAGGTAAATATTCTGAACCATTGTGTGATATATATATGGGCTTGATGGGCTTTAAGGGACGTAGAGTAGTTTAAATAGAATTTGATGGACCTTAGGCCTAGTTTACATCATACTTTAAACTCCATAAAACTTAACCCAATCAAACAAACTCGGGAATAAGTCACTGAGCTAAGGTGTGGCAACAGGCATACGCATGTATAGGATTGGATCCACGAAGAGCTTGGTATTTAAGCAGTCTTAGTGACTCACCTCATCTTCGTTGGAATCCTACCTGGTGCGTAGTGACTGTTCACTTTAGCCATGAGGACTTGTTGACGGGCCAAAATTTATAATTAAAATTCGAAAGGGACCAGCCACCCTATTCTAAAAAATCACAAAAATACCCCTCGTTCTATAAAATTATCGAAATACCCCTAGTTTGTAAAATTACTGAAATACCCCTAGTTTACAAAATTACCGAAATACCCCTAGTTCGTAAAATTATCGAAATACCTTTATATTGTAAAAACACCAAGATACCTTATTTTGGAAAATTACAATAATACCCACGTAGGTTAAAATTACGAAAATGCCCATGGGTAGTGAAATGACGAAAATACCCCTAGGAGAGGAATATGAGTTTATGGATGTTGCTTGTGTGGTTGATGCGTGTATGTGATACTCTGATTGATGATGATTGAGAGAGAATTCTAGAATTAGGAAATACAGACTTGAGAACTGAACTTGTAGATAGAATTCGAATTCGAAAGAACTACTGTTAAAACTACTTTCCATAAGACTGTCCGTTATTAATCAAGGGAAGAAAGAATTATTAATTCATAAAATTTCTAATCAGATAAATCGCGAATGGTAGAATGAGCACTAGAGGACATGGTGTGTGTGGCAGAGGTAGAGGCCAGATTGCTGTGTCAGAACCCGTAGGGTCGGGTCATGAGTCTGGGAATGAGGTACTAGTGCCGCCAGCAGTGGAGGCAAAATTTTAAGATCAGATGGCCGAAGATGATGCTATATCTCAGGCTATGTTAAGGGTTTTGGAGAGAGTTGCGGAGCAAGCATAGGCACAGGAGCCCGAAAACTATTCCTGAGCGACTCCGAGCCAACAGAGTAGAGATGTTTAGGGGAGTTTTGGAATAGCTCCTAATGCCGCTGAGTACTGGTTAGAAGCAATGGAGCGGATTATGGATGACCTTGATTTCACTGTGGAGGAAAAGTTGAAGGGGGTCGTGTCTCTTCATCAAGACGAGGCCTATCAGTGGTGGCTCATGATGAAGGAAGGTACTTCCACAGACCGCATTGATTGGGACTTCTTTTAGGAGTTGTTTTAGGGAAAGTACATCGGGGACATTTATGTGGATGCACAAAGAAAGGCATTCCTGAACTTGGTACAGGGAAGTAAGTCTCAGATCTCGAATACGAGGCGAGTTTCATGTTGAGTTTATTACACTCGAGGGATTGTGGCGACTGACCATGAGCGTTGTGTGCGATTCGAGGATGGACTAAGGGATGAATTAAGGGTATTAGTAGCACCGCAGCGGGAAAGGGACTTTGCGGTTTTGGTTGAGAAAGCTAAGATATCTGAGGAGGTTAAGCGGACTAAGAAATAGAATAAGGATAAGGATAGGAATAAGAATAAGAGGAATTTTGGGTCGTCGGGATCATCCGAAAATTTTCAGAAAAGGCTTAGGTCTGATGGGCCAACTCGTGCTTCAACGGGTCAGAATTGACCATGTCTTTCATGTGGGAAGGTGCATTATGAGAAGTGTAGATGGAGAACCGGTGGATGCTTTAGGTGTGGATCCACAGAGCATATGATTAAGGACTGTCCACTGGTGGAGCAGGCACAGCCCGCGGGACGAGGTTCTGATTAGGTTAGGAGAGGAGGTTAGCAGCCGTAGAGAGGTCGTGGACAAGCCAGGGGCGATATTGGTAATGAACGCAGTCGTGGAGCACCAGGTAGAGGTGCAGGTTATGCTGAGGCAAGACGTCAGCTTTGGTCTATGCAGCACATCGCCAAGGGGACGAAGATGCTCCAGATGTGAATAACGGTGCGTACCCTACTATAGTTTATTGAGTGTTTATTTTTAGAATTGGAGTGCGCAGCGAAAGCGTAGTGGTGAGACTTGTAGTACAATTGATAGTTAGTTGAAAATTTCAAGGACGAAATTTCTTTAAGGAGGGTAGATCTGTAACATCCCGAATTTGGGCCTAGTAGATTTGGGCCCATTGGGTTGTAACGCCCCAAAAATCCCGAAACTTTTAATTTCTATGCATGGGAGTTAATATGTATGTGTAGCACTTAGAATAATAATATTAAGGTATTATCAGGATTATTTGAAGCCTTAGAGTTAGGGGAGACCATAGGAAAAATTTATTTTCTTACTTAGTGGACCCTAGTCTCAGGCATGAGGCCTCATAAGTTGATTAAAAGAAGAGAGGACACAAATGGGGTCTAGATTGGGCTTAGGAATGGGTTGAGGACTTGACGAAATATTCTGTTAGGCACTCAAGGGCTTAAAATAATGTTTTGTTAGGTTAATTAACATTATGGGCTTGTGGCCAGTGGCAAAATGGCACCACTAAGAGGAAAGGGAGTTGGGGTTAATGGTAAAGGAGGAGGCCCAAGTTTTGGCCACTTGGAGCCCATGTTTCTAGGCCAAATTCGGCACCTAAAGAGGAAGCTAGGAGGGGACGTCACAAGGATAAAATTTAGGAGTTTTAGTGTTTAAAATATATGTGATATAAGCTAATAAAGGAGGGAGGAAGTGGTGTGATGTAGGTCTCTTTTGGATGGGTGTTTGATAGGGATAAGGGATAGGATGAGGATCTATCAGGAAGGCAAGTGTTGGCCAAAAATCAAACTCTGTAAAGGGCGGGAATAGCTTTAGTATAGGCTAAGTATTTGCTGAAATTTGCTGTCAAAGTTCTCATCATTTTTCTCTTTTCTCTACCGAAATTCCTACTCCATTCTCCCTCTCTTTTCTTTTTCTTCAGCTGGCCGAATCGTCTGACAGATTCCTTTCTCATCTCTTTCAAACACTTTAGCCGAATCTTCAAGCCTCTCCTTGCTTTCTTTTCACTTTCCTTTTAAGCTTAAACACACCACTCAGAACTTCTAGGAGCTGAAACCGCATCAATTCATCTTTTCTAGGATTTTCATAAAAGTCAAAATTGTGAGATCTCGTCTCCTGTGTTTGCAAAAATCACTCTGGAGTGTCTGCTTGTGTCGAAATCTGAAGGAAATTTTAGGTAAGTATTGATTCGAGAGATCCCAAATCTTTTTCGGCTTTTCAAAGTCTCTATTCGAATGGCTATTTAGAAACTAATCTCTTGTTTCTCTCTTATTTACTGAAGTTTCGGATTGGAAGAGGAGTCAATCGCTTAGATATCTAAGTCGAGGTTCAGTAACACACGAATCGTGTTACTTTTGGGATTTCAAGGTAAGGAGATCTATTAGTTTTAACACGTAAATTTGGGTATTTATTAACCCTTGGCCGAATGTAGGGGAGGCCAAATCCTCGTGTTTTTCCAGTTTTTCTTGAACCAAGTAATAGATTGAGGACAGTAGATCCGAATAGCAAGGATATCGACTAAGTGTATAGTACTACGCGATAACAGATGTGTAACTTTCCACACCATTTTGATTGTTTATTAATACATGAATATAAATCTGGTATATTCTGTTAAAAGCTGAAATCCTGACATAATGGTTGAAACCCGAGGAGGGTAACGGTGAATCACCAGGTTAGTGATCTCTGTCATTCTAAAGTGAATGGTTCTGTTGATTTGATGTGATAAACATGTATGCCAATTTCTGTGATTGCACAGGGTTGGGTGATTAATGAAAGGGGAAGTGTTCTGCTGTAGTGGCTTATGCCATGATCTGTTGTAGTGGCTTATGCCATGATCTATTGTAGTGGCTTTTTGCCATTATCTGATGGTGTGTAGTGGTGTGGGTTGATTGTAGAAATACCCAATGGTGCGAATGGCAGGTAAGGGTGGTGTGTAGAGGATGGAAACCTAGGATTAGGTTGGGCTTTGCATATTTTCTGATATATTATGCTCTGTTATCTGTTATATGGGATAAGGCCCAATCTAATGGTCCATAAGGGTTGCACACTGACTCTTGCGACTCACCCTATTATTTAACATCTTTTAGATAGCACCTAGTGTAATGGACCAGGCTGGAGAGGGCCGCAAGCTGGCCATGCGAGAGATTCTATGTTACAACAAGAAGATTTCATTTAGTTTATTTATTTTTAATATTTTTAATTAATGGGTTTTATATTTTGTTGTAATAAGGCCATGGGCCACTAGCTTTATATTTTGTCTCGGTTTTATTTTGGGCTTTCATCGCTAATGGACATGTAAAATTTTACTTTTAAATTAAACTAAGACAGGTACTAAACTTTGGGGATTTTTTTAAAGGCATCTTATAATGTTATATCTCTTATAAATTATCAAATCATTAAGTCCTCCCGGAATATATGTTTAAACTCGACAAATGTTTTCCAAAAATGCGACATGTTTTAACTAATTCTTCTTGGTGGCATGCTAGATCCAATCATGGTGTTTGGGCGGGTTTGGGGTGTTACAAATTAGTCATCAACAGTACCATCTATTCTTATACTAAATTTCTACTCAAGAAGTCCATTTCAAAACACAATATTCACAAGTCAAATTCTATAACTATACATCATTTAGTCATGCTACAATTTCACACTTAAAATGCCTTTCTCATCAACCATTTCAAGTATGAAAGTTACCATATTCATCATGCACATATCCCACACATATATTACTACACTATTCAACCTTTAAACCAAAACTCATGTCAATATTTACACAACTCAAAACATGCCACATTTAATAGCCTATACATGCCATATACCACTTATACACACATATCCAAAAATACCAAATAGATTATTGATAGTGTGATTGGGTCACCTGAAATAGAGAAACACATCACACAGTAAACTTAAGAGCTTAGTAAGTTCGTAATATAATACATACTTCTCAATATTTCAACATCAATACATAATTAAACCATCACATAGATAGATGCACACATAAACACATTATCATCCTCAACCAAATGCTCAATATCCATTCATTCAACCTTTAAAGCTTTCGACAACTACATAGGTTCAAACATACCTTTGCCAACAATTAGTCAACAAGCGTTCTTGCTATTCGATGCTCGAAACATATCTCATTCACTACTCGATATCTTTTCAACTTAATCACACACTTAGTGCCCAAATCATAGTCGAAGCTTAATTAACATCGCAAACTTAGTTCCTCAATACAAAACCGAACTTAATTCGGTATCGCACACACAGTGCCAATCAATAAAGCCGAAGCTTCCATTACTTCGCACACACAGTGCTATTTACCTCGATCGCATTTCCAAATATGCACACTTAGTGCCATATAGTTCGATTTCTCACATAGCATTTTTAATTCAATAACATCATAACCATCCATTTCATAACATTTAAACATAGTTAAGTACACGTATTATATTCGAACTTACCTCAAACGTCACAGTGACAAAACGGTCGATTAATCGAGCACTTTGTTTTTACCTCAATCTCGATCCAAATCTCTCCTTTCTTGGTCTATACATATACAAATTTAACTCATTCAATCACCAATTCATTTAATTTAGTCCAAATACTCATATTTAGGGCATTTTACCAAAATAGCCCTCACATTTTCACATTTTGACACTTTAGCCCCTAATTCATCAAATCACAAAATACACAAAATCTCTATTCACATAGGCTTAGTTGAATTCTCACCATGCTAATACAAGCCCACACATTTCATTTATTTAATAATTTAGTCCTTCAAAAAATTATTTTCCCAATTAAACCAAATTACTCAAATTCATCAAAAATTCAAAGACAAAACTTGTTAATCTATCACATATAATTCATAATTCATCTTCAAACATCACAAAACTCATGTGTTCATCAATGGCACATTTCAAAAACATCATCAATTCACAAAATTGAAGCATGGGTTTTGAAGAACACAAAGCAACAATTACAAATACGTAGAAATTATCAAAAATCGATGCAAAACATACCTTCAATCAAGCTCAAATGATGGTTGAATAACTTAGTTTAGTTTTCTTTCTTTTCTTTTCTTCAAATTCGGTACAAATAAGATGATAATGGCCTTCTTTTATGTTTTATTACATTAAACATAACATAATTTATAATTTACGAATTTAACCTTTAATAATAATATAATATAACACATGATAGTTATTTATAATTGTCCAACTACCATCCACGCACTATAAAATGGCTTAATTGCCTCATAAGGCCACTTCATTTAAAACCCATAACACATTGATACTTCAACAATCAGTACACAACTTTTACAATTTATATGATTAAGTCCTTTTCCATAATTCAACACACAATAGATAAAATTTTCACACAGAACTTTCACACTTGATCAATCACATATTATAAACACCAAAAATAATATTAAAATATTTTTCCAACCTCAAATTTATGGTCTCGAAAACACTATTCTACTAGGGTCTAAACCAGGCTGTTACAGTCTAAGGTTTTGCCATGTGAGTAATTATGTTGTTTGCTAAATTTTTATGAAAGAAAATGAATCTTGGGTGTTAAGTACACAACTTTTGTGAAAGGTGTTTCCATGAAAACACCTAAAAGGACCTTTTTGTAAAGGTTGTAAAATAGGTGTGAAATGTGTAAAATAATGAGTATTGGGAGATGCTATAAGAGTAATAAATGTTTAGCTAGGCTCGTTAAAGGAAGAAATCTGATTAGAATTGATTTACAAGCCTAGGGGTAAAATCATAATTTTTTGAAAGTCTAAGGGCAAAATGATAAATTTGCCAAAGTATGATTATTGAAATGTATTGATTAATGTTGTAATTAAATGATCTAATTTGTTATTATAGATCAAGAGGAACGAGGAATTAACCTTGACCAAGGAAAAGACAAGGTTTCAGACTAGGTCGCAAAATTTCATATTTTGGTACCGAGGTAAGTTTATGTGTAATAAATTCAACATCATGTTGTTAAGTTTTAAAATGTTTGATATTCGTGAAGATGTATATTATTTCTATGAAATTGAGAATGATGTTAAATGAGAAAATGATGAAAATTTATAATGTTGAAGTCCCGGTTGGACTTTAAGAAGTGAGAGGATATCATCATCAAAACATGAGATTGGTAAGGTCCCGTATAAGACCATGTCTGGGAAGATCCTGTATAAGACAATATCTTGGATCTGGCATCAGTATCGAATATGAAAATCATATAATACCATATTTGGGATATGGAATCGACATTGATATAAGATCCCGTATAAGACTATATCTGGGATATAGCATCGGCATCGAGATGTGACCCTATGTAAGACCATATGAAGGATATGGCATGGGTGTCGCGTTTATGTGTACGATGATGATTGTGTATCCTCGAGTATTCCATATGATTTATCGGGATAAATAGTTAAGCTTATAATAGAGATGAAATTAGTGCTAAAGCTATGTGATGAAATGATACAGGTACATGTGAGTAATTCACAAGAAATGTTTACGATATGTGACATGTAATGGGAAATAGTAAGCATGAGTAAGTTATGTAAATGTGCTTGAGACTTTGTGTTTTATTCAATGCAATGGAAAGATAACATTATGAGCTTTTATGTCGCTATTTATTTCATGCAAACTTACTAAGCTTTATGCTTACCTCTCTCATTTCCCTTTTCCTTGTAGTATCACTAAGCTAACTCAGGGATCGTGGGACATCAAAGTTCGGAATCACACTATCAACTTCTCTTTAGTACAACATAGTTTGATTAATTTTGGGTATGGCAAGTATAGGAACTTGGTTATTTTGTGTTATGTAATATTTGTTAGCCAATGTGTGGCTATTAATGTCATTAAGTTCATTTTGTAAATGGTCATTGGAATTGGCCAATACTTGACAAGTTTATATATTCAATGATGATGAAGTTCATGAAGTGCATGCTTGTGTGGATGTCTTAATTTTGGGTTCTTAGAAGTGCCTTATGGTCATGATGTATGTTGCATTGAATTGGTATAAGTGTGGTTGCTTTGTAGGGTGGAAATTTGCTTAGTAGATAGCCTTATAATTGTCCACGCGGGTAGACACACGGGCATGTGTCTAGGCCATGTGTGACACACGGTTAGCCCCATAGGTGTAACATCCAGGATTTAGGGGCTTTTCATTTATTTTGTTTTCTCTGTATTTGGTATGTTTTGCCTACTGTTTGGGGGTGTTTGGGGGCCTCGAAAGGCTCGGGGTTAAGCCAAAGCCTTGGTGAAATTTTCAATTTTGTGCACTTTAGGAAAGAATAGACTAGGGCAGGACTTAAGGGTTATTGATTGTGTTTATTGACAAAAGAATTTAATTGGTAAAGTGGCAAGGAGGCGCCACTTAAGGTGCAGGTAAGTGACGCCTCAAGGGGAGTAGTGAGGGAGCAAGTTTGAGTCATGTCATCAGCAATGTGGAATTTTATTTTTGTTTATGCGCCTAAGGAGCTTGGATGGTGGATTCGGCAAGGACACTTCTTAGATGAGCATTGAATGGGTCAAAAGAGTTGAATGTGAGGCTAGAAGGAAAAGAGGGATTTGAAGTATTCAAATTGTTTGAATTGGGTGATCAAGAGTGAAGTTAGGAGAGAATTTGGGGATTGGATGTTGGTGAGGTTGGTGGCCAAATTGTTGGATGCTTGATGTAGGGGGAGAAGTCGATTTTGGCTGGTGGTGGGTGTGTCGAAATTTAGTAAGGGTTCTAAGTTTCTTTATTCCCTTGTAGTGCATTCGGTCATTAGGGGGTGGATAGTGTCAATTTTGGTAGGCTCTCCTAAAGCTCTTTCATTCTCTTTGGGTTCATAGTTCCTATATGCCGACTGTGCCTAGCCAATTTTAATTTTTTTTTTCATTTTCTATGACCTATAGCCAAAATTGAGGAGACCATTAGTGCATCTTTTCTTTATCTTCTTTTTTCTCTCTACTCATCCTCTTAAACTCCACAACCGAAAGCACCACACCTTTCCCTTGCAATCTTTTATTTTCTTCTTCTTCTTCTCTTCTTATATTCTTAAACCAAAACCTATTGCAATCCATCTTTGTTTTTCTTTCCCTATTTTTCCCCTCATCATTCTTTTCTCCCAATCTTTCCTCTCTTTTTCTTGTGTTGTCGAAACCCTTGAGCCTTTATCGAATCTCCCTTTCTCTCATTTTGGCTCTTCCATTTCATTCTCTTCCACTCTTGATCATTGCTAAATCTTCTCTGCTATAGTGACTTGTGCCGAGTTCTCTTGGGTGTTGTTTGGGTCCTCTGTGTTAAGACGAATACTGTGGGACAAGGTGTTAGGCATCTACTTCGGATCTTTCATTAGTTTGGTTGTGAAGGTAAGGGATTCTCCTCTTGTTATGAGATCGATTTCTCCTTTCGTTATTCATTGCCTTAACCCAACGTTGTTGGTAAACAACTGTTGTTTTATTATAGTATCTTCAGACTAAGATCTCTTACATGGAATCAAATGCTAGTCAATCAAAGGAGAGGGTTGGACCAATAGTTTCAGCCCCTAAGTTTAAGCGACATGCAGTATCGGCAGTACGAGATTGGCCACCGGGTTGTGGACCAACGTTAGAACAGAATAGGCAGATTACAGTCGTTCCCTCTTCTGAGAGTGTCGATAGTGTAGAGAGCTTAGTTCTCCTCATATACAGGTGTGTAATATTCACACCTCTTTTCATTACTCTTAAGTATGTGTATGCACTGCTAAATGCTGAAATTATGGTATTTCGCTATACTTTTACATCTGGTGAGTAAAAGTGGGACATCAGGTTAGTGACTTTTATTTGTAATTGGTATGTTGTTATACTGATATGATTTTATGTCGCATTTGGTATATATTGAGATATGTTGTATGCTTAAACCATGATTTCATGCTGCATGGGGGGAATATGCCATGACTAGAAGGGGAAGTGTAATTGGTGGCTTGTGCCATTTCAGCTTGGTGACTCTGGAACAACTCTGATAATCTGGTGGCTTGTGCCATTTTAACCTATTGACTCTGTCACAACTCTATTCTGGTGGCTTGTGCCATTTTAGCCTGGTGACTCTGTCACAATTTTTGATAATGAGCAACATGACTGCCATTGATGGTGTGTAGCGGTGAGGGTCGATTGTAGAAATCCCCATTATTGTGATTGGCAAGTATGGGTTGTGTGTAGCGGATGGAAATTTAGGTTGGGTTGGGTTCTGCATTATCTTACATATGTTATTCTACTATTCTGTACTATGGGCTAAGACCCAATCTGATTTCAGAAGGGTTTTGCCCAATGTGTTATCTAAAGGGGGCCAAGGCCCAAATGGTAAGTGGTGGGCTTGAGCCCTAAGTTGGTGCTTGGAAATTGCACACTAAGTCTTTGACTCACTCTATTTGTTTAACATCTATGCAGGTAATACCTAGTGCAGTGGACCGGGCCGGAGAGGACTGCAAGGTGGCCATGCACGGTTTCTTTCGCTTTGAATAGAACTTTAATTTCTTTAAATTTTTGGGATTTGGTAATGTAACAAGGCCACTTTTACTTTGGTTAAATTTTGATTTTAATCTTTGGACGTAATAAATACAAACTACTCGATAGGGCGTTTTTATTAAACACAAACAGAAGTTTTCTTTAAAACCTGTCAACCGACACTTCTTATAAAAAGGGATTTTTGTGACAAACTTCTGGTTTATTTTAATAATCAATAAGTGTTTTCAAATGTCACCTAATCACAAGGTATGGTTCTTTAGATTTTATCTTAAATGAATAATGGGTTTTCAAATGAACCACGAAACTAGGTTTTAAAAAAATCTTCTAAATTCGTAATACTTTTTAAATTCTTTCCTAGTGACATGCCAGATTAGGTCATGATGTTTGAGCCGAGTTTGGGGTGTTACAATTTGGTATCAGAGCCTGGTTTGAAAACTCGACCGTGGGTTTTGGGTTCAAAATGTTTTCCAAATTTTGAATTTAAGATGGGTTAGAAAGAAAATACATATGTACCTATTTTCTGGAAGTATGGCACCCAAGACTCCGGCCAAGTCCACCAGGTAAGTTTTCTGATTGTTAAGTGATTTGCATGAGATGGTTATATTATATGGGTATATCGCTATGGATGTTAGAATTTAGAAACTCTATTGTAGAGACGAAAACTTTTACATATACATGAGCTTTGTAGAAAAACTACTTATAACTCGATCCTCATAAAATTACTCGTTAATCGATAGTGAAATGAAATGCTAATTCATAAAACTTGTAAATCAGATTAAGACGGAACATTGGACATGAGTGGTAGAGGAAGTGGACGTGTTGCATGCAGCTATGGGAGAGGTCGAGGTGCTGAGGCTGAATTCTCAAAAGCAAGAAATGAGCCTGAGGGTGAAGCGCCAACATCACCTGTGGCAGAAGTAGGATCGCAAGATAGAACTGGTGGGGATGATGCCCTGTCTCAAGCAATGCTGCGTGTGTTAGAGCGAGTGGCTAGGGCAAGCACTGGAATAGCAACTCGAAAGTCCATCCCTGAACGATTCCGAGCTAATGGAGCTAAAATGTTCAGAGGCATTTCTAGGGTGGCTCCGAATGCGGCTGAGTATTGGCTAGAGGAAGTCGAGAGGATTATAGATGATCTGGACTGCAGGACAGAGGAGAAGCTGAAAGGAGCGGTGTCTCTTCTTCGGGACGAGGCATATCAGTGGTGGCTCACCGTAAGAAAGGGTACTCTGACGAATTGAATTGTTTGGGACTTCTTTAAGATGGTATTTCAGGGGAAGCATATTGGGGCTAGTTATGTGTATGCTCAGAGGAAAGCATTCTTGAATTTGGTACATAGGGGTAAATCTGTAGCTGAGTATGAGGCAAAATTTCTCCGCTTGAGCCGTTACACCCGAGGTATAGTGGTGACTGATTATGAGCCTTGCGTGTGATTTGAGGATGGGCTGCAAGATGAGTTGAGGGTATTAATAGCTCCACAGCGAGAGAGAGACTTTGTCATCTTGGTTGAGAAAATAAAAATAGCTGAAGAGGTGAAGCGAACTAAGGGACAGAATAGGGATAAGGATCGGGGTAAGAACAAGAGAAGTTTTGGGTCATCAGGATCATCTGGTGGTTTTCAGAAAAGGCCAAGGTTTGATGGGTCAACTCGAGTTCTGACGTCTACCGCAGTGGGTCAGTTTTGATCATGTGCTCTATCTGGGAGAAGGCATTTTAGGAAGTGTAGGAGGAGAACCGGTGGATGTTTCCAGTGTGGATCTGTGGATATATGGATCATATGATTAAGTATTGTCCACAAAGTAGAGCAGGTCGACTAGTTGGAAGAGTTTTGATCAGTTCAGAAAGGGTGGTCAGCAACCACAGAGGGGTCGTGGTCCAACTAGAGGAGGAAATGGTTTTGGTCGGGGTCATGGAGTACCGGGCAGAGGTGTTGAGAATACGGAGGCTAGACAGCTTTGGGTTAGTTTATGCAGCCAGAAGCCGAGAAGAGGGTGATGCAC
Organism: Gossypium rotundifolium; assembly: GCA_025506655.1. Taxonomy (NCBI): domain Eukaryota; kingdom Viridiplantae; phylum Streptophyta; class Magnoliopsida; order Malvales; family Malvaceae; genus Gossypium; species Gossypium rotundifolium. The sequence continues at coordinate 45,281,070 of CP106723.1, forward strand.
CAGACGTTATAATGGGTACGATCCTCATTTTCGGTTTGCCCTTTACTGTATTAATAGATATTGGGTTGACGCATTCCTATGTTGCTAGTGTGGTGTCTGGAGCTTTAAACATGAACTCTAAAATAGCTTCTAGGGAGATGACTGTACTTAGTCCTTTAAGACAATTTGTAGTGGTAAATAAACTTTTTAGAAGGGTGCCTCTTGAAGTACAAGGGTCAATTTTCCCGGCTGATTTGATGGAGCTACCGTTTGGGAAGTTTGATTTGATCTTAGGTATGGATTGGTTGGTAAGATATCAAGTAAACTTGGATTGTGCTACTAAGCACATCGTGTCAAGGACTCCTGAGGATAATGAAATTTTAGTGATAGGCGAAAGGAGGGATTACTTGTCCAATGTAGTGTCTGCTCTAAAGGCGGGAAGAATGGTGAGGAAAGGATGTGAGGCTTTCTTAACTTTTTTCAGTGCATTGGATGCAAAGGAAGTGACTATGAGTGAGGTTAGAACAGTAAAGGAATTTGTGGATGTTTTTCCTAGAAATCTTCCAGGGTTGCCTCCGGATCGTGAAGTGGAGTTTGGAATTGAGCTACTTCAAGGTACAGCTCTGGTGTCCATCGCCCCTTATAGGATGGCACCGAAGGAGCTGGCTGAACTTAAAGCTTAGATCCAAGAGCAATTGGATCGTGGTTTTATCTGACCCAGTGTATCTCCGTGGGGAGCGCCGGTACTATTTGTGAAGAAGAAAGACGGGCCCATGCGAATGTGCATTGATTACTGCCAGTTGAATAAGTTGACAATTAAGAACAAGTACCTGCTGCCGAGGATTGACGATCTGTTTGATCAACTCAAAAGGCCTTCAGTCTTTTCAAAGATAGATTTGAGGTCAGGATATCATCAGCTTAAGGTTAGGGAGTAGATATTCACAAGATGGCTTTTCGGACTCACTATGGTCACTAGGAGTTCCTGGTGATGCCGTTTGGGTTGACAAATGCACTAGCTACGTTCATGAATATGATGAACCGGGTTTTCCAACCCTATCTGGACCGGTTCATTGTAGTGTTCATGATGACATTCTGGTATATTCCAAGACAGAAGAGGAGCACGATTCGCATCTTCGGGTGGTTTTGCAGATTTTGAGGGAGAAGCAGTTGTACGCCAAATTTAGCAAGTGCGAGTTTTGGTTGAAGGAAGTTACTTTTCTGGGACATGTGGTATCGGCAGAGGGGATTAGGGTTTATCCCTGAAAGATTGAAGCTATGTTGGGTTGGGAACCGCCTAAGTCTGTGGCGAGATCCGAAGTTTCTTGGGGTTGGTAAGTTACTATAGAAGGTTTGTTGAGGGTTTCTCCTTAATTGCAGCACACTTAACTAAGTTGCTGAGGAATGGGGTACCATTTGTGTGGACTGACAGGCAGTAGGAAAGCTTTGAGAAGCTGAAGAGGATTTTGACAGAGGCTCCAATTTTGATCCAGCCTGAGGTCGAAAAAGAGTTCGTAGTTTATTGTGATGCTTCACACATGGGGTTAGGGTGTGTGTTAATGCAGGATCGAAAGGTTGTTGCGATGAGTCTCAATAGTTAAGACCACATGAGATAAACTACCCCACGCATGATTTGGAGCTAGCTGCAGTAGTTTTCACTTTGAAGATCTAGAGACATTATCTGTATGGAGAGAAGTTCATTATCTACACCGACCACAAGAGTTTGAAATATCTTCTAACTCAGAAGGAGTTGAACTTAAGGCAGCGAAGGTGGGTTGAGCTATTGAAAGACTATGATTGCTCAATAAAATACCATCCGGGAAAAGCTAACGTGGTGGCGGATGTGTTAAGTCAGAAAGTAATAACAGATTTAAGGACAATGTTTGCTCATCTCAGTTTGTTTGATGATGGAAGTTTGTTAGTTGAACTCCAAGTGAAACTGACATGGGTAAGTCAGATGAAAGAGAAGTAGTTATCGGATGATGTCTTGAGTGCTTGACTCCAGCAAGTACAGGATGGTGGGGTAGAGGATTATAGTCTAAACAGTGATGGGGTTTTGTGCTTCCGTAAAGGGGCCTGCGTGCCAAAAGATGTAGAGTTGATATAGATGATTCTTTAGGAGGTGCATAGTAGCCCTTACGCTATGCATCCTAAAGGGAATAAGATGTACCGAGATCTGCGTGAACAGTTTTGGTGGCCTGGATTGAAGCGGGAAATCAACGAGTTTGTGGGTAAATGCTTGACATGTCAGCAGGTGAAAGCAGAGCATCAAGTGCCTTCGGGGTTATTACAGTCGGTGAAGATTCCACAGTGGAAATGGGAAAGGATCACTATGGACTTTGTTAGTGGGCTACTGCTTACGCCTACGAAGAAATATTCAGTATGGGTGATCATGGATCGGTTGACGAAATTCTCTCATTTCACATCTGTTCTTGTCGACTATTCTCTTCAGAGGTTGGCTAAGCTGTATGTGGCAGAAATTGTGAGGTTGCATGGGGTACCAGTATTGATCATATTAGATAATGACCCTAGGTTTACATCGCGTTCTGGAGGGCACTGCATCAGGCATTGGGTACAAGATTGGACTTCAACACAGCTTTTCATTCGTAGACTGATGGTCAGTCTGAAAGAGTAATTCAGATCTTAGAGGATATGTTTAGAGGTTGTGTCATTGACTTCAGGGGTAGTTGGGAAGAGTTCTTACCATTGGTAGAATTTGCATAAACAACAGCTACCAATCTAGTATTCAGATGGCGCCCTATGAAGCGTTATATGGGCGGAGGTGTCATACTCCTACCTATTGGACAGAATTGGGTGAACATTAGATTTTGGGTCCAGAATTGGTTACAAAGATAGAGGAGAAGGTTAGGTTAATTCAGACTCGACTGAAGGAAGCGTCCGATAGACAGAAATCATATGCAGATTTGAAGCGAAAAGAGATAGAGTTTGCAGTAGGTGATCGGGTTTGGTTGAAAGTTTTACCGTGGAAAAAGGTGATGAGGTTTGGACGAAAGGAAAGATAAGTCCCAAGTTTATTGAGTTTTGAAACGTATGGGACCGATGGTGTATCAGCTGGAGTTACCTTCAGAATTGAAATAGATACGTGATGTGTTCCATGTTTCAATGTTAAGACGCTACCGTTCAGATTTGTCTCACATTGTACCAGTGGAGGAAATTGAGGTAAGACCAGATCTGTCTTTTAAGGAGGAACCAATGCGGATCTTAGAACGAGACGTCAAGGTACTAAGAAGGAAAGCGGTCCCGTTAGTTAAAGTCTTGTGGCGAAATCATGATATGAAAGAGGCAACGTTGGAGCCTGAGGATGTTATACGTCAACAGTACCCTCATCTCTTTAGATCAATTAATTTTGAGACCGAAATTTCTTTAAGAGGGTAGAACTGTAACATCTGGGATTTAGGGGCTTTCCATTTATTTTGTTTTCTCTGTGTTTGGTATGTTTTGCCTGCTGTTTGGGGCTATTTGGGGGCCTCGGAAGGCCCAGCGTAAAGCCGAAGCCTTGGTGAAAATTTCAATTTTGGGCACTTTAGGAAAGAACAGACTGGGGCAGGACTTAAGGGTATTGCTTGTGTTTATTGTCATAAGAATTTAATTGGTAAAGTGGCAAGGAGGTGCCACTTAAGGTGCAAGTAAGTGACGCCTCAAGGGGAGCAGTAAGGGAGCAAGTTCGAGTTGTGTCGTCAGCAAAGTGGAATTTTATTTTTGTTTATGCACCTAAGGAGCTTGGATGGTGGATTCGGCAAGGACACTTCTTAGATGAGTGTTGAATGGGTCAAAAGATTTTAATGTGAGGCTAGGAGAAAAAGGGGGAATTTGAAGTATTCAAACTGTTTGAATTGGGTGATCAAGAGTGAAGTTAGGAGAGAATTTGGGAATGGGATGTTGGTGAGGTTGGTGGCCGAAATTTTGGATGCTTGATGTAGGGGGAAGAAGTTAGTTTTGGCTGGTGGTGGGTGTGCCAAAATTTAGTAACGGTTCTAAGTTTCTTTATTCTCTTGCAGTGCATTTGGTCATTAGTGGGGGTAGATAGTGTCGATTTTGGTAGGCTTTCCTAAAGCTCTTTCGTTCTCTTTGGGTTCATAGTTCCTATATGCCGAATGTGCCTAGCCAATTTTCATTTTTTTTTGTTCCTATGACCTATAGTCGAAATTGAGGAGACCACTAGTGCATCTTTTCTTCATCTTCTTTTTTCTCTCTACTCATCCTCTTAAACTCCACAACCGAAAGCACTACACCTTTCCCTTGCAATCTTTTGTTTTCTTCTTCTTCTTCTCTCCTTATATTCTTAAACCAAAACCTGTTGCAATCCATCTTTGTTTTTCTTTCCCTATTTTTCCCCTCATCATTCTTTTCTCCCAATCTTTCCTTTCTTTTTCTTGTGTTGCCGAAGCCCTTGAGCCTTTATCAAATCTCCCTTTCTCTCATTTTGGCTCTTCCATTTCATTCTCTTCCACTCTTGATCATTACTGAATCTTCTCTGCTATAGTGACTTATGCCGAATTCTCTTGGGTGTTGTTCGGTTCCTCTATGTTAAGACAAATACTGTGGGACAAGGTGCTAGGCATCTGCTTCGGATCTTTTATCGGTTTGGTTGTGAAGGTAAGGGATTCTCCTCTTGTTATGAGATTAGTTTCTCCTTTCGTTATTCGTTGCCTTATCCCAACATTGTTGGTAAACAACCATTGTTTTATTATAGTATCTTCTGACCAAGATCTCTTACATGGAATCAAATGCCAGTCAATCAAAGGACAAGGTTGGACCAGTAGTTCCAGCCCCTAAGTTTGAGCGACATGTAGTATCGGCAGTATGGGACTAGCCACCGGGTTGTGGACCGATGTCAGAACAGAATAGGTAGATTACAGTCGTTCCCTCTTCCGAGAGTATCGATGTGTAGAGAGCTTAGTTCTCCTCATATACAAGAGTACTTTGTGTGCACTCAAATAGTTCTTTAATAACATTTTATTAAAAATGAAAGTGATAGGTTATACTCAAATTAAAGATTTAGATCCCACACCCTATTTTGTAGATCTGATTGCCACAATCCTATTAGAATAGATTTCGCTTGGATCTAAACTCAGTAGGTGAATCAAATGAACCAAATATGTATTTTAGTATATATCCATTGAATATGGTTTATTACTTAAAGACTGATTATTGAAATAAATCTCACAAACTACTTACCCTTAGATCAAAACTTGGATCTTATGCCCTCGTTGTCACACTAATGATTTTCTAGATTGGCATCATTTAGTCCTTCAAAGAACATAGGTACAAGATGTCAACACATGAAGAATGAAAGCATCTTAATACCATTCAGTGATGAGTGGAAAATATAAAGAGAAAGGAATATTCTCAATACTTCTCATGTACTTACACTACTCGATATCACAATGAAATCGATGATGAATCTCAATAAAAGAGTGGAGAGGTTTAATGATCTATAATGATTATATGATCGATGATTGTTTCGCACAAAATAAATAAAATAGGATGATTGAATCGTTAGAAAAGATTGGAGAGATTGAAAGAGAATAAATAAAGGAAAACCAAAACTCGATAAAAAATGGCGACGACGACGGGACAGTGGTTTGGCGGTGGCCAAATGAGGTGAGAAGAAATATAAAAAGAGTAGGGGTTCAGTCACAATATTGAATGAAAAGAGAAAAGAAAAGGAGTGGTGGAAGAAGGTTTTCGCGTGGTGGTTCGCTACAGCTCACGACAGCGATGGTGACGGTGAAGGGTGGTGATCAAAAGAAAAAAGGACTAGAGAACTTTGGATGGTGGTGTAGAGGTGATGAAGCCATAGCTCGTGGTGGAGGAATTTTAGCTGGTGGTTGAAGGTGGGGGTTGTTTTGTCAAAAGGAGAGAATTTTGAGTGGAGAGGAGAGAAAAAGAAAAGAAAGGAGAGGGAATGAGAGGGCTGGATGGAAATGGGGTGTTTCGGGGTAGTCAACACTTGATTTTTACCAAGGATAGGGTGAAAGGAAGGAGAAGGAACATAGGAGCATAAAGGGGGATCATGCTCCCAAACTTATGGTAAGTTTTACCAATAAAAGGGGAAAGGAATCAAACTAATTAAGGCAACAATAGGGATTGGACGGCAATGCTTTAATGCACATGGGAAAAGTGTGCAAAAAACTTTAATGAAAATAAGGGAGCAAAGGGATTCGAACTATAGACCTCCTAGATAGCTTAGGGGCTTGCTACCATAAGACTACACATTTCCTTGTTTTTGCACTACATTTTTTTTAAATATATGAGAAAATAACAACAACCTGCTAAGGGTTGTGGTCAGATGAGAGGAGATAATGGTGGTGGTTAGGGTCAAAGAGCACCGGGTAGAGGTGCAGTTCAGACTAAGGCTAGGTAGCCAGTTGTAATGTATACAATGAGGTGCCATGAGGACAGTGATGTGGTGGGTGTGATAGCTAGTATGTTTGTTATGCATTCTTTACCATATTTTTTCATTAATTGATTGTGGTTCTACACATTCGTACATATCTAATAGTGTATTGGGTAAATTGGGAATTCTAACTAGGGACACTAGTTATGAACATTCTGTGATTAGTCCTTTAGGTTAGCCTAGTCTGAGTTAGTCTAGTGTATAAGAGATGTCAACTTGAGGTTCAGGGGTCCATATTCCCGACTAATTTGATGGAGTTTTCGTTCGAGAGTGATTATGGGAATGGATTGGTTGGTGAAGCATTGGGTTGGATTAGCTTATGAATCTAAGAGAGTAACATTTGAGGTAGGAGATGATGTAGAGGTTTTGATGGTTTGTGAGCATAGAAATTAGCTCTCTAATGTGATCTCCACTCTAGTAGCTAAAAATTGATTCATAAGGGTTGTGATGCATATTTGGCATATGTGCATGATACGAGTAATGTGGGTTTAGTTGTGGAAGGGATTCTTACTGTTAAGGACTTTCTTGACGTTTTTCTTGAGGAGTTGTTGAGATTACCTCTGGATAGGGAAATTGAGTTTGAATTGAAATTTTGCCAGGTACAGTTCTGGTGTCTATCAGTCCAAATTATATGGCACCGAAGGAGTTGAAAGAATTAAAGTTACAACTTCAAGAACTTCTGGATAGGGCGTTCATTTGGCTTAGTGTGTTCTCATGGGGAACATCAGCTTTTTTTGTTAAGAAAAAAGACAACACTACGAGGTTGTGCATGGATTATCATCAATGTTCAATTGATGATAAAGAATAAGTTCCCACTTCCGAGGATTGATGACCTATTTTATCAGTTCTTTGGGGCATTTGTGTTTTCAAAAATTGACCTTCATTTAGGGTATCATCAGCTAAAGGTTAAGGAAGCAAATGTGCTTAAGATTTCCTCGGCATGCCCTTTAGGTTTTTCAACCATATCTGCACCAATTTTTCATAGTGTTTATCGACGAGATTTTGGTATATTCTAAGACCGAGGATGAGAATGATAAGCATCTTCGACTAGTTCTTCAGGTTCTTCGTGAAAAGGAACTATATGCCAACTTGAGTAAATGTGAGTTTTTCTTTAGTGAGGTTATGTTTCTAGGGAATGTAGCTTTTGCTGAGGGTATTCGAGTGGACCCTAAAAAGATTGAGGCTATTCTAGATTGAAAGCAGCCTAAGAATGTGGCTAAACTTCAGAGTTTCCTTGGGTTAGCAAGATATTATCGGAGGTTTTTCGAGGGGTTTTCACTAATTGTAGCTCCTTTAACTAAACTACTACGTAAGAATACTCCATTTTTTGGGGCTATTGTACAGCAATCGAGCTTTGAGAAGCTCAAATCAATTTTCACTCAGACACCCGTTTTGATTCAGCTTTAATCTAGAAAGGAGTTTGTTGTCTATAGTGATGCGTCGCATACTAGTTTGGGTTGTACGTTGATGTAGGTAGGTAAGTTGGTAGCATATGCATCTAGACAACTTAAGCAGCGCGAGGGTAATTATCCAACTCATTACCTCGAGCTTGTTGTAATTGTTTTTGCACTTAATATTTAGAGACACTATCATATGGTGAGAGGTGCATCATATACATCGACTATCAGAGCCTTAAGTATCTCCTCAACTAGAAGGAGTTGAACCCTATTTAGTGGATCAAGTTGCTTAAAGACTATGATTATTCGATTAAGTATCATCCTGGTAAGGCCAATATGGTGGTCGATGCTCTTAGTCGAAGATCAATGACTGATTTGAGGGCGATGTTTGATCGCCTAAGTTTGTTTGATGATGGTGGGATTCTAGTCGAGTTGCAAGTTAAGTCGTCTTGGTTGGATAAGTTTAAGATTAAGAAACTTTTGAATGAGTCTCTAATTAGTTGGGTTCAGCAGATGAATGAGGGTAAGACTACTGACTTCGAGAATAATAATGATGGTATTCTGTGTTTTTGAGGTCGTATTTGTGTACCTAAGGGTGTGGAACTAAGGCAAGCTATTCTAAGGGAGGCACGTAGTAGCTCTTATGCTATGAATCCTAGTGGTAATAAGATGTATCATGACCTCCATGAGTTGTACTGGTGGCCTAGGTTGAAACGAGATGTAACTGATTTTGTGTCGCACTATTTGATGTGCCAGCAAGTTAAGATTGAGTGCCAACTCCCTTCTGGATTGCTCAAACTCGTTAAGATTTCTTTGTGGAAATAGGAATAGATAACTATGGATTTCATTAGTGGGCTGCCCTTAACATCTACTAATAAGGATTTAGTTTGGGTTATTGTGGATTGTTTAACTAAGACCACTAGCTTCATTCCAGTTAGGATCGATTACTCCCTACAGAAGCTAGCAAAGCTTTATGTCTCTTAGATTGTTAGGCTTCATGGAGTTCTAGTATTGATTATTTCAGATCGTAATCCTCGTTTTACTTCTTGTTTCTGGCAGAAGTTATATGAGGCTTCAGGTACTCGACTAGATTTCAATACAACATTTCAACGACAAACCGATGGACAGTCTAAGAGGATAATTTAGATTTTAGAGGATATGCTTAGGAGCTGTGTAATTGATTTTGAGATAGTTGAGAGGAGTTTCTGTCGCTAACTGAATTCACTTACAATAATAGTTGTCAGTCTAACATTTAGATGGCGTCTTATGAGGCACTGTATGGTTAAAAATGTCACACTCGCTTTGTTGGACTGAGTTGGTTGAGAGGAAGGTTCTAGGTCCGGAGTTAGTGGCTGAGACTAAGGATACGGTTCGTTTGTTTTGAGATTGACTTTAGATTGATTCTGATAAACAGAAGTCTTACACAAACCTTAAGAGACAAGATATTGAGTTTGATGTGGGGAACCGTGTTTTCCTTAAGGTGTCTCATTGGAAAAAGGTTATTAGATTTGGTCATAAGGGCAAGTTAAGCCGCCGGTTCATTAGGCCATATCGATTTTGAGGCGTGTTGGGTCAGTTGCCTATCAGTTGGAGTTACCTCCAGAGTTAGATTGCATCCATGATGTCTTTCAAGTATTCATGTTGAGACGTTACCGATCTTATCCTTTTCATGTGGTTCTAGTGGAGGATATTGAGTTAAGGCCAGGTCTTTTGAGGAGGAGTCGATACAGATTTTGGATCGTGAGGTTAAGTTTTGAAGGAGGAAGACCAGTTAGTTAAGGTGTTGTGGAGGAATCATGGTTCTGAGGAGGCCACTTAGGAGCTAGAGGACTTGATGCATTAGCAATATCCTTATCTGTTTGACTCAGGTAAAATTTCATGGCCAAAATTTCCTTTAAGGAGAGGAGAGTTGTAATGCCCCAATTTTCTGGTGTTTAGATTGTTAAAGATTGTAGACTAATTTGATTTGGTGTGTTGGTTAAGCGTCTTGAAAGTCTACTTTAGGTTTTGGGTTCGAATCTTATGTTGTGAGATTTTATTATTTAAATTTGAATTATGCCAATTTGAGTCTTTGGGCTTATCTTATAATTTCATTAATTTGTTGGCAAGAGAATTGAATTGGTTCAGTGGTTGAGATTCTATAAACTCTTTGCTCTTGTGTTCGAGCCCTTACGCAAGCAAAATGAAGTTATTTTTGCTAATTCTTGGTTACGTTGTCTAGGTGGATGAGTTTGGATATAATTGGTATTCTAAGGGAGTTTCTTTAGGGATGTGTATCTAATTCGGTGGGTAGTTGATAACTCTTGAAAAGAGTTATATTTCATGCCTTTAGACCTAGCTAATTGCATGTACTTAAGTAAATTTAGTTACATTTTAGGACATTCCATTCATAATTTTCATTACATTACATTAAGAAGATTGGACTGCGCTAAAATGTTATTATATGTTACTTTTACTTGTTTACGGGAAGGATATGTTTGGTGGTTTGGTAGGTGCAGGATATGGAGAAAGAAATAAAGGAGTGAAGGTTTGTCAGGGCAAAAGGTTGGATAGTTTTCCATCTTGTATGTCGTGGCAATTCAAGAAGATGACTGAGTCAACACTGATAGTAGACCAGTTTCAGCCCAACTCTACTTGTACCAGAAAAATCAACCTAAAAAATAGGAGAATATATTGTGGGCTATTGGAGCTATTCTAGGAAGAAAAAGCCTATAAAAAGCCGAAGGAGGAAACCCTAAGAGTGGAGATCCGAAGGCAACAATTGAGCGTAGCGACTGAGTAGAGATGAAAAGGGGAGACCAAAGACAGTCCCTCTCAGCCATCACAGGACGTTGTGCTGCTGGATTGAGGATTGATTTGGCGACAACTATCTTTCTAAGTTCTTCCATTATTTCTTATCCTTTTTTTTCGTAATTTTAATTTGATTAAAACGATGTTGGGTGTTATAACAAACTTGAATTTTAATCACCAATCCATGAGCTAAATCTCATAGGGTTGGGATTACATGATGAAAACTTTTATTTTCTTTAATGGTTGAAGCATATATTTTATTTAATCTGTTGTTTCATTCAATTATTTTTATTTCCCAAGTGTATGCATACATTCTCTAGACACAGTATGCCCATAAAACTGAATCTAATTCTGAAAATGCTGGATGAGTTGGATCGTAATTGAATGATCTGAGTAAGTACTCAACAGATACTTGTAGTAGACTTTAGATGTAACACCCCAAACCCGGCCCATGCATTATGACCGAATCTGATGTGTCACATGAGGAAAACGTATAAAATCCTTGTGATTCGTACTAAAATAGATATTGATTTGTTATAAACAAGAAAACAAATTTAATTTGAAATATTTGAAAAAATACAGAGTAAACAAGCTTAGATGTAAATATTTGATAAAATACAACTATTTTTGAGAGGTTGATTGGTGAATCAAAAATCAAGGTAGTGAACTTTAAAACCGTGATTTTTAAAAATGTCATCGATAATTTGAAAGAAAGTCCGAGTTAAAATCATTTGTAAAGTTTATTATAAAATCCATTTATTAATCAACTTTGGAAAAAGCTGCTGGTTATGCTTTTAGAAAATCCTATTTTAAAAATAATTCAAGCAACATAATAAAAACGTCCAAACATAAAGCAAATTAAAGTTTACCCCAGAGGCCTTATTACAACTTTAAAACCCGAAATAGTAAAGGTAACGAAATAATACGGAAAAGTAGTTTACTAATGTTTGAAAACATCATTTATGAAGTATGGCCTCCACCGAGTCATCCATGGCCACAAGTCCTCGCCACTGAGCGTTACCTACAGGGATTAAGAAAAGAAAGGGGGTGAGTTACAAGAACTCAGTGTATAATCCCCTTACTGTTTTTCACTGGGCTTGAACCCGTTTAGCAAAAATTTGGGCCTGAGCCCATATAAGAATAACTTGGGCGGAAGCCCATAAAGCATAATCTTGGGCCAAAGCCCATTTACAAAACAGAATATATCAAATGAATCAAATGAATGTAATGCAAACCCAAACCAACCTAATAATCCATTCACTACACACCACCCGTACCAACCAACACACCTGTGGAGATCAAGTCAACCCACCCCGCCAACACACCAATCGCAGACATTTTGCCTTTTATAACAAATTTAATTGTGGACAAGCCACCAGAATCACAGAATATACGTGGCATAGCCACCAGACAGACTGTGACAGAGGCACCAAACGATCATCAATATCCCAATCCCATGGAGAATTATGTAAATGCATCATACATAGCAAATCATGATATTTACAAATATAACAATAATAATTAATTCAGACAAAAGTTCGGCCCATTAACACTTTGCAAATCGGCCCTTTAAGGAAAATTATCAAATCGACCCATTAAGCAATATATCAAATTGGCCCATTAAGCAATATATCAATTCGCCACATTAAGCAATATATCAATTTGGTAATTTTCGCAATCCAGACTTAACTACTAATTTGGGCATAAAAATTTAAACCATCCAACTGTGTCATACTAACTAAATTGACTATAACTCGAGTTAGGAAACTCAAAATTTAGATCCATAAATTTTCCTTGAAACTAGACTCATATATCTTCTTACTACAATTTTTCCAGAATTTTTGGCTTAACCATTTAGTACAGTTTATTCCTTAAATTTTCCCTTGTTTCACTGTCCAACAATTCTGACCTCTCTTACCCAAAATTCAAATATCTCATTGTATGGTTTTCATATGTTGCTCCCACTTGTTACCAAGAAATCTGTACATATAAATTATAACCAATAATTCACTTTGTACAATTTTATAAGATTTTTCCAAGATAGATTAGGGAGCCACGAAGTCAATCAGAACCAGTCTCACTAAAATTAGAATATCACAGAAAATAAAATTCTTTTCCTTCTCTGTTTCTTTCATATCAAAATAGACACAGTAAGCTTTTATTCGATATCTTATTCACTTTCAAATTCCCTTTCTCCTATTTTTCATGACTTTTCAAAATCACATCACTGCTACTAACCAAAACTGTTTCATTGCAAAAATATGGTTACCACTATGAACCTACGCACGCCTGAGTGATCACAAATGCCAGTTTCTAGTTTTCTTTGGTATTTCAACCAAATTACAAAACATTTCATGCAAATTTTCAGAGAAGTGTGAGATTACACACCATTTCAAACATGTATTCAGAAAGTACGGGATTACACACCTTGATTAGGATTCCCTAAAGAACCACTCTTCGTTCTCCCCTAAAAATAAAATCGATCAAAAGCTAGCCTTGATTTCTTAAAGTTTCCAAAAGCCGAAAAGTACTCACGCACAAGAGTCACTTACCACAATCGCGATCCTTCCCTACTAGATTCTAAAATCTGGCCTTGCACCTTGGCTATTGCAAAGAGTCCCAATCAACTTTCGAAACCATAGCTAAGAGAAAAATAATTAGCAGTAAAGGATGGCTTCATTCGGCCTTCATCAAAAGAGAATAAGAGGAGTTTAAAATAACAACAAGTGGCTAGGTTCGCTTAGCCAAGGGATGAGAGTTTCGGCTTAGCCAAGTCAAGAGAAGAAAGAACAAACAACATGAATAAAAAGAAAGAACCTTTACCTTAATAATAGGGATGAACCGAAATGAAGAACATGGTTTGGCACTAGTAGCAAGACAACAAAGAAGGATCAGTAGTTTCGATTTTCAAGAGAAGACGAGTGAAAAATAATTGGTCACAAAGGCTAGGTGTTTTCGGCAAGATAAGAAAGAAAAGAGAAATGTCCACTATTGTCTTGAAGTTGCGGCAATGGGAGGAGAAGTTGGAAGAATGAACACAAAGGATGCCAAAAGAAATTAGACCTAACAAGCACCAAAACTATCAAAATGCTCCCATAAAAATTCGGCTACCCTCTCATTTTTCCAAACCATTATCATCTTTACCAAAAGATGAACATGGACCAAATAAAACCGTTCCAAAACATCCCCCACAAAAAATGGCAACATGTTCCCTATTCCTTCCCTTTTCTTTTACTCCTTTCCATCCATTTTTCCTTACCATATTTCCTTAGCCACCTTGCCAAAATTAAAAAGTCCACCTTACCAAAAATACACCCATGGCCAACACTTAGGGAAGGAATACAAAAGAATTAGTCAAAAATTTACACTTGATGGGATTTGAACCTCTTCTCTCCATGTCCTCCACTTGATGCCATAACCTCTTTGCCATATGCTCATTTTTTCTAGCACATTATTCACCTATTTCCATAAGCCTTGATGTCACTTACTATCTCTCCTTAATAGGCTTAAACACAAAATTTTACTAAGGCCCAACTTAAAACCGAAACTTCCTAGAAACCCCGTAACATTCCAAAATCACCCTTCCAATAAGATCAACTTGAAATAAAGCCATTCTCTTGCTCTCCAAAAATTTTAAATGTTTTCATGCTCAAGGCCCAATGGGCCCACTTTCGAGATGTTACGCTAGATGTAGAGCAATGATCTTATATAATGAAGACAAAATAGTGTAGGGTATCGTGGTAAAGCCTGTAGACATAGGCCAGGTAACTTAAGACCTTGCTCTCAAAAGAAACAAGTCATTTTAGGTCCCTTCTAAGCAATAGATTGAGTAGGATTTTGCTGAGGCATTACTAAAAGTAAGGGAAGATTTTTAGTAATCCCAACCTTCTAAATCAACATTATATACCCTTTATCCTTTTCTATAGTACCTTTTTTGCACCATTCTTAGTTATTTATTTATTCATTTGCATATTATTCACGAATTATTCTCGTAATTGCCATTGCATTTTCACTCTTGACTTGTCATAGCATTTTCCATTATTTATCAATTACTCATATCACACACATTTACCACTACATACTCATCTTTGTTTTTTCATAGCATTAATCATAATTCATTATAATAACTTGACCACTTTTATACCTAATCCGATCCATGTGGAGACGATCTTACTTATCACTTTACTAATTGATTTAATGCTTATACTTGCACAATCCGCATATCATTTCACACGTGACAGTATTTGTGTGGAGTGGGTAAGTGATATTTGATTTTATATTTTGATTTTGCAAATTTATCCAAATATTCCAAAAAAATTCTTCTCCCTTTTGCCGTTTTCCCCAAGCTCCTTTTCCATGTTATTTTTGTTTTATTCTCCTCTTGTTCCCATTTTGCTTTTCTTTTCTTGCTTACTGTTCTTGAAATTTTATTATTGTGCTCTATCATCTCTCTTGCTTTGTGTTTCATCCTATCGTTAATCTGTTGATCGATTTTGTGTTCATCATATCGTTAATCTGTCAATCGATTTTGTGTAAGTGTTCTTTACTTAGTTGTTATAAAAGACTTTAGGGTTTTTTATTTGGGATCTTTCTTTGTGACGGGTTCTTGTTAATGGAGAAATGTTTCGTTTTGAGAGACGAACATGTGGCGTTTGACGATTCTCCTACGAATTAAGACTTTTATCCATTTGGACTATGTTATTCTCGTTGTAAGTATGCGTATATGGGAATTCAGGACTATTTTTCTTTAAGAAAAGAGTGGATTTAATTGAATTTAGTGAGACTAAATCGAAGTGGTAATCATTGTGTTTTGGTGTCGTTTGTAGGATTCAAAGTGCTTGATTGTGTGGTTAATCGGAATCAATACCGAGTGTGTGAAACTAACCCAAATTATCGCTTAAAACTCGAGAAAATTGTGAAACAAGGGCTATTTTCGAAACTGTCTAGCGCCACACGGTCGTGTGGTAGACCGTGTGCACCAAACGGCTATATGGTTGGTCGTGTGCTTGGCTGTGTCGAGCATATGGCCATGTGTGATTATGGTAGGTCATGTTCCAGGCCATGTGAATCACACGACCATGTGTGATTTTGCAGGCCATGTGACCCTCTAATGTTTCTAAAGAAGAATCCTTAGTCTATACTACCAAATGGCTTTAAACTTGGACCAGCATTGCCCTTGCTCCTCAACTCTCTACAGCTGGGGAAAAAAAAACTCTGCACAAAGCCATGAAGGTGTGAGCTGAAAAAATTCTGTAAGTGGCCATAAATTCTGAAACACCCCAAACCCGGCCCAAAGCGTCACGACCAAATCTGGTATGCTACGCGTTAAATGTTGAAAACTTTGCTTTGGAGGGTTTTGAAAATCTCAGTTCGTTTATGCAAGTATTTGTTAAATAAGTGATATTTGTAGAAAGCCTTTGTAGTTTTTTTTTTAACTTATTTGAAAATCTTTTTTTTCTTCTTATAATCAAGTCCTTGAACATAAGTTTGTAGAATATAAACATTAATAAATGGAAATTGATAACCTAAGTTATGGAGGCCTTATTACATAAATAATCCCAAAATTAAAAGTTAAAGGAAAACCGAAAATAGTTTGTGAAAATAAAAACTTGATGGCCCCTCGAGTCTGCCTCGGCTCCCATGTCCACGATCTACTGCTCATCTGAAAAGTCGGGGAAATAAAAGGGTGAGTCACCGAGACTCAGTGTGCAAATCCCGAAAACATAAAAAAGGGTAAGGCCCATAAACACATATGGGCCTTGGCCCATACACAATGGCAACAGAATATATATACATGCTACATGGCCCAACCCAATCCTATAATCCATCCTCTACACACCAGCCCATACCAGCCATCACACCTTGGGGATTTCTACAATCAATCCTCCATCCGCTACACACCATTTCGATAGCTGTGCTGCCTATCATAAAGACCGATCACTATGTGACCTATATGGCAGAGCCACCGATCGCCATGCAACCTTAATAATATATTGTGGTTTAACCACCGATCACTATGTGACCTATTAATCAGATGTGGCAGAGCCACCGATTGCCATGCGACCTAAATAATATGTTGTGGATTAACCACCAATCACTGAGTGACCTATTAGCATGCTCTTCCCCTTCGTCATATCAATCCCATCCCATGCATACATACATGCAGAATCAAAACAATATACTATCTAAAAAGATCACAGACTACCACATCCTTCGATACACATAGAGAAGTTTCTATGATTACATACCTGGCATCCTTTGCCTACCCTTTTCGGGTAACACGACTGTTCATATAGCCTTTTTCTGAATTTTAGCCTATAACATATATATAGTACAAATTAACTAGTGTGATAGAGATCCATACACCTGATTACAGTCAAGACGATACATTCTATGTCAACACTGTTAGTAGCCGATACGACTGCTAATTGCCTAAGTTTTTGCTCCGAAGTTGATCCACAACCCGGTGGCCAATCTTGAATTGCTGACACTGCTCGTTTCTTAAAATTAGGGATTAGTTTTATAGATCCAATCCCCTCCTTCGCCTAATTGACATTTGATTCCATCAAAAGACCTTATCAATTGCTACCAGCACAACATATGGTTGTTAATCCATAACATATGGTTAAGATTATAAACACGATGAATGAACCTAACAAAAATCTAAAGACAACCCCTTACCTTGAAATCCCGAAAAGAGATTGAGACTCAGGGACTAGTAGTTTCTGGCTTTTAGATCTAAACGATCTACTTTGATTCTCGACGTCTGCCAACGAGAAAACATCAAACCATTAATCAAACGTCAACCTTACCAAGCCCATTAGCCTTTCAGCTTTAGCTTTCAAAAACCGAAAGAAAAGTGAAAAGAAGAAGATCGGCACTTACCCTATCACAGGAGATTCGGCTACTCCTAAAAGATTTCAGCTTTTTACGGAAATCAAAAAGAGAAAATGATTCAAAGAATCTATGGAGATTTGGCTTTTTAATGAAAAAATTGGTAGGAAGAAAAAAAAGAATGGACACTAGGGTATTCGGCTATGGCAGAAGAGAGTAAAGAGAAAGAATACTTAAGGGTTTGACTACGTAAGAAATCGAAAAAAGGTGTAGAGAAAGGCTATGAGGTTTCGACTTTAGCGAGAGAATGAAGAAGAAGATGGAACTTTAGGAGTTTTCGACTTTTTGAGAAAAGAAAAAACCAAGAGAAGAGAATGAGAATAAATGCCGAAATTAAGAAGTACCCCATTTTCTAATCAAATTTTTGGCACACACACTAACCAAAAGTCGGAATTGCCTTCTTTTGAAAACTAAAACTAATTAATTAATAAGGGAAATTTCGGCAGCCCCTTAGCCTCATCAAAACCGATTTCCTCTTTCCCCCAGAGTTGGAAATTCGGCCACTAATGTGATCAATAGATAATTCCTAAACTTTCTCCCTTATCCATATCAGATCATACCTTCACAAGTGGCCTAGATAACACCACCTCTTTCTCCTTTTAATCTGCTACATTATCCACATTATCCACTCACATAAATCCCCTATTTCTAAGCCTCATTGTCGTCCCACTCTACCCACTTAAATGCCGAAAATTAACTAAATTTAATTAAAAGAATTGGGCTTCATGCAACTTGAATTTGGGCCTCCTCAGTTGACGCCACTTCTCTGCTCTTTAAGTGGCGCCACTTTACCACTGGGCCACAAGCCCCATTTTGTATCTTAAAACACAGATAACATCTTTTAAGCCCTATCTTATCTAGCTTTCCACTAGAGTGTCCAAACAGAAAATTCGATTAAGGCCTCGGCCCAACCCTGAGCCCATTCTGGACCACTAACACTCACATTAAACTTAACCACACATTAACGCAAAGGCCCATTAATTCAGGATGTTACAAATTCAATAAGTAAATCACACCAAAAACATACTTAAACCAAGGGAAATCATGTATCAAACTCCAGTATATGAATCATAGTTTCAATTATATTTTCATGCTCAATTATAGCATTCATTGACTAAAATTTCTAGCAACAGTGCAACATCATAACATCATAATTCTATATGTTATTCCACGAGTAAAAATCACATTTAGTATGGCATATGGGAACATAATTTAATTAACAAACAAACACTTATATTAGCAAATGACATCTATGGCAACATATAAACATGTGATAATGCATTAGATAAACGAATCTCCGATCTTCTAAATATCAAATACAATACTCCGATTGAGTGGGGCATGGCCATACACTCCCTTATATCACCTCGAAATAGCCAATAATTGAGTGGAGAAAAATGCTCAACACTCCCTTATCCACTCCAACAAAATCAATACTCCTAGAGTCATATGCTCACAAATAACACATATAATGGTGAATACTCACTAATCCTATGGCATGTCTTCTATATCCAATGGATCCACCATGCAATGTTTCCAATATAACCAATCATATAGGGCATAAAAACTGATATTAAAGCACTTAATTCATGATATAAAATTTCATTTTAAATTATGTCACTTAGTAATTTTAGTACCAACATAGATAAGCACTATAAGTGTCTTTTTCCATGGATCTAAAACCAATCAATAAACCATCATCAATTGCTCTAATATACAGTAATCCATGCTCCAATTATTATTCAATACAATCCAAATCAATCATACCAAACACACAATTCACAATTTCCATAAATCATTTACAAATATGCTTATATAAAATTAAAATCAATTTTAATAATCTAAACCATTTGAGATACAATTGAATCATTAGAAACAAAATTGAAAACCTCAATTTATAATGTAAATAGGCATGTTTACCAATTGCATTTAAAAAACACCTACCTTCACACTTTGCTTCTCAAGCCAAATTGTATCAAGTAGCTATGTTTGGACCTCGATTCTGATTAACAATGGCCCCTCCTCATTGTGGAGCTTAAACAGAGATAAAATACATGTTGCAAGTTATCGTAAATAATATGAAAATCAAAAAATCATGAGCTACACAGATCTAATAGGCCTCTCCAATCTACCTTACCGAAAACTCACGGTATAGCCAAAACACAAATTTCAGCCCCTAAATGAACTTCTTTGAACCAAAAACCATTTCTAAACATAATTTCTAATCTATCAACACAAAACTTGTAACATCCTAAAATTTAAATTCTATATGTTGCATTATTTTGGTGCTCAGCTAGTTAAACTATCCAATGTGTGTGTTAAGGTAGTCCTGAGAAGGCTCGGGATTTATTTGGATTTAAAAAAAATTTTGGCATTTAGTACTTTAAGGAAATGGAATAAGTGACCTTAAAGCTTACGGTAATAAAGTGGTTAATAGCTAGCATAAAATGAGCAATTAGTAAAGGGGTATGGTGCCATATGTGTTACCTTGAGGGAAGGAGTTCGAATCCCTTTGTGTGCATGTGTGAACTTTATTTTTTTGCTTTCCTTCCTTATAGTGTCGGTCAAGAATGAACTTATGGTAAGTTGGACTTTTATTTTTTATGGCAAGATGGCTAAGAGAAAAAGGCAAGATTGAAGTTAGGGAAAGGAATCAAATGGAAATGGTATGTAAGGGGAGCATAAGGCTTATTCCAAGGGTGATGTTTTGGACTTTTGACCAAATGGCTATGCACTTGGACAATTTTTGGGGCTAAGGGGGGTGGCCGAATGTTATTAGCACTTTGGTAAGGTTTAGGTGCTAGTGTTGGTCATTTTTTTTCATTAGCAAATATCAAATTTTCTCTCCAAAACTCTTTTCCCTAGCAAAATGTGTCATGAGCAATAGGTAAATTTTTGTTTATTTTGGCCATTTCTTTTTGACCAATTTGGTATCATCTTTAATACTCCCCAAGCTCTTTTCTTCTTTGTGCCGAAACCATACAACCTTGAAGGGGTATTTTCATTTCTTTTCTTCTCATTGCGGAATGCATAACAATTTGAAAACCTTTTCCTTGTTCATTTTCTACCCTTGAAAATTGAAACTTAAACACCATATCTTCTACTTCTTTTTCTTTTCTTTTTGTAAAAACTTTCAAACATCATTTCCCCTCCAATATTTTCACTATAGCCAAATCTTCCACTTCATGCGTATTTTCTTCTCAACCAATTTTCTACTCACACTTCGATCAATTGGTAAGTGATCCATTTCAACATTTTTTTTTGTATTTTTATTTTACCCTTTCTCTTAGTGCCAAACTTATACCTTGGTGTGGGATGGCCATATTGATCGAGACCATCACCATACTATCTCTCATATGAAATCACTTTTCTTTTCTATAGAAAATTAGTGGAAGGCCGAAACTTGGACTTCTGAAGTCATCATTTAATCGCTAGGATTCGGTCCAAAATCCTTAAGGTAAGGATTCTTTGAGGATTTTATAATCACTTTTTATTCGTTAAGATAGTGTTGATTAATCGATATTATTATAGGGACTCTATCACTCAATCTTTCATCTTGAGATCATATGGATTCTTGTGGTAAGCCGACTTTACCCCTAAGATAAATCGTTTATAACAACGTAATATTAGTTTGCACTAATATTTAGTTTCAATGGAGGCAAACAACATTGAATCAAAAGGGTAGTGATTGGTGATCGAAAAGGAGGCGGGTTTACGATCCTTCTAGATTCAAACGAAGGGTTGTTTGACGATCGAGACTTTCCACGGGTTGTGGACCTCATCCAAAGAGAATCAACTATTCGAAGTTTTTCACAATTGTGAGGCATCAGCGATTCGAGATTTTCCACCGAGTTGTGGACTGTCAACCTAGGAGAAACGGTAAATAGTAGTTGTTCGCGATTTCGAGGATAAAAATCTAGACCGTTTATCTTAGAGTAGATTTTCTATAAGTGTACATGATCTAATCGAGCGTTAAAAATTTTTTTAGGTGCCGACGATCAGGAAAGTGTAGTGCTTACCGTAATCAGGTGTGTAATCTCACACAGTATTTCATGGGTTAGATAATTATATCGTCTTAATTGCTTGATTAAATCACATGTTAGTGAAATCAGGTAAAATGGCATATTTGTCACTATGTTGGTAAAGACTATGAAATCGGTATTAAGACTGTAAAAATTACGAAATTTCCCTCAATGGGCAAAATCGATAAAAGTGGCTTTAAGGGCCAAATGTGATATTTGTTATACGGGCCAAAATGTGATGTTTGTTATATGGGCCAAAATGTGATATTTGTTATATGGGCCAGATTATGATATGGGCCAAACTGTGATATGGGCCAAATTGTGATATTTGCTATATGGGCCAAATGAGATATTGGTTATATAGGCCCAATTGTGATATTTGATATATAGGCCAGATTGTGATATGGGCCAGCTTGTGATAATTGTTATAATGGTCCAAATTGTTCGTAATAAATATTTGAATGAATTGTTGTAAATGAATATATATTAT
This sequence comes from Gossypium rotundifolium, assembly GCA_025506655.1. Taxonomy (NCBI): domain Eukaryota; kingdom Viridiplantae; phylum Streptophyta; class Magnoliopsida; order Malvales; family Malvaceae; genus Gossypium; species Gossypium rotundifolium. The sequence goes on from CP106723.1 coordinate 45,303,060, forward strand.
ATATATGAATTGCATGGGATGGGATATTGACGAAGAGAAGTTCTGGTAGCTCTACTACAAAATTCTGGTGGCTCTGCCACAAATCTGAAAAATGGCAATGCCATGTAAACTCTGTGAATCTGGTGGCTTGTCCGCAAATTGTTATAAATGGCTTAATGCCTATTTTGGTGTGTTGGCGGGGTGGGTGACTAAAGCTCCCCACAGGTGTGTTGGTTGGTACGGGTGGAGTGTAACGGATGGAAATTAGGTTTGGTTTGGGAATTGCATATCACATGCATATTATATACATGCTATTATGTTATAATTGTAAATGGGCTTTTGCCCAATAAATGCTAATTGGATTTTTGGCCCATGGACAAAGGTAAGTGGGTTACACTGCTGAGTTCTAGTAACTCACTCCGTTTTCCTTATCCCTTCGGTAATGATCATTGATGGAGACTTGGGCGTGGATATCTTGGTGGAGGCCATACTTAAAAGCAGTTAAATTTGGAAATTTGGATTTCTTTTAATACTTTTAATTATTTTGCTATTTTGAATTAAGGTTTGTAATAAGGCCTCTTGATAATTTTTTGATTTGGTTTTTGTTTGATGAAATTATAAAGCGCATCAAGTATTTTAAATTGTGATTATATTTTTTAAAACTTAAATAAACGTTTTATTCCAAATGAGTATATAAAAAGATTTCATAAATATTCATAATTGCAACTCGAAAATTATTCTTAAGTTTTCATCAATTCTTTCCAAAAAATATCTTTAATTTCTTTTAAAATTTTTCTCGAACTGTTAAATGATATTTTCAAATTTCAATTTATAAGATCTTACATCTCAAATTGTCGATTTATTATTCAAATATTTTTCTCGATAAAGACTTCGTCAAAACTTTGAAATCGGTTTTACTTAAAAAGGAATCAAAGTATATTTATTTTGTGTGGCATGTCAAAACTGGCCTTAACGCATAGGCCGAGTTTGGGGTGTTACAAAACCTAAGCACCAATTTCATCAAACAAACCATTTCATAATTTTCCAAAAAATCAACTCATGTTATTAGTTAAAAATGGATTTGTCAAAATTGATCAATCAAACAAGTTTAATCTTTTTTTCTGATCAAAAACATCTTCATAAACATGATTTGAGCTTAGATATCCATTTAAACTTGGATTCAAACTCAAAACCATGAATTCCCCATTGATGAATTTCAGGTTCAAGAAAGAAGAGATCAAGATTTGAAAAATAATTTTAATCGATTTAAATAAAATAATGATTAAAAACAACTTTAAAATGAATTTAGAGTTGAGAAATTACCTTCAATTGATCTAGAATCATCAATATTGAATATTGGATCAAGATCTTTGAAGAACTTGGATGAGTTTTTTCCCAACTTTGAAAATCTTTTCTAGAGAATTTTGAGAGAATTTGGAGAATATAAAAGATGAGATCTAATCTTTGTTATGTGGAATTAAAAAATTAAAAATAAAAATGAGAGGAAACACTTAGAAATTAGGAGAAAATTGTGTGTGAAGTGAGGGGGTTGTAGTGTTTTTGAGCTAAAAAGCCCCCCACCCGATTTTCAAAAATTGGTGAAATTGCCATCAGGCCACTACCAGAATTCCTTTGTTTTACAAAGTAATCATTTCCCTCCAAGATTCTAAAAATATGGGTAATTTTCCATAAAACCACTCAAACATTTCCCTTATATTGCAAAATGGTCATATGTAATTAATATTTTAAATTCCCTCAATTAAACCCCTATTTTATTTTGTTTTTGAATTCTAATTTGATCCAAAATGTTTATTTTACCCAAAAATTATTCAAAACTATAAAATTAATTTTTCTAAAAATATTTTTATTTTCGGAATATTATTTCCGATTTTAAATAAAATTAAGCTAGCTAAAATTTACTAATAAACCCGATTAACTCCTAATTTTCACTCAAACACGTAAACTTACCCGAGACTACTAGATCTATTTTTAGGGCCTCACAGATATCCTCTCATTAGCATTATGTGGATTGATAAATATGGAACGTGGCCACGAGTTGCTTGTTCTCGAACAAGCAATTTATTACAGTCATTTTTTATAGTGCTTATATTAACATTAAGAAGACACAATGGTGACAATGGGATAAAATAGGATTGTATTGAGTGAACGAATTTAATTCAAAGAAATCAATGATATCATATCAGGGTAACACACACATGACGAGGTCATTGGACAAAACAGTTGGCTCAATTGTTGTCGTAAATACTATACAATAAGGAGTTTTCAATCGTGGTACTTTTTATGCACTAACTCCATGATTAAAGTAATTATGAATTATCGGAATGATACTTCTGGACATAATTGAAATTGTTAGAGCCTAATTGTATATGTCCAATTGGTCCCTCCGTGTAACACCCCTAACCCGTAACCATCACCGGTTTAAGGTCAAGAGGCATTACCGGACAATCGAAATCTTTTACAGACATTTCATAGCAAATTCTGACAAATTACATCAAAGTGTCCCTAAAGTAGGTCAACGAGACCTTAAACATGCTTTAAAATAGGACCGGGACTAAACCGGACACATACGGAAGTTCTTCAAAATTTAAAAAATTTTCTAAGTTACAGAGGTCACACGCCCGTGTGCCTTCCATGGCCTCAGACATGCCCGTGTGCCTCCCATGGCCTCAGACACGCCCGTGTGTCTCACCCGTGGTCGATACTGACTTGCACCACACGGCTAATCACACGTCGGTGTGTCCAGCCCGTGGTTGAGCCTGACTTGTTTTGAAATAAAACCATTAGAGACACGATCGAGCCACACCTCTGTGTGCTCAACTGTGTAAGCAAATATCGGCCATTTGTAAGGCCAAAATGCCACCCACACTTGGTTCATTCTTCATGCACATTCAAGCATCATCCTATACACATTTGGAAACCAAAACACATCAAATTATACACCATATTTACTCAATTAGGAGCCTTACAATCATACCAAATTAATAGTTATTTAACTCAACATAACCACAAGCACTTTAAGACAAATCCATCACAAACTTACACTCATTTTGCATAAAAATCTTACCATTACCTTGACCATTTCACAACCATGGAATCATACCAAAACCAAACATAATATAGCATGACTCTTCATTCATTACACAACCATTTAACTAGCCAAATCATATGGCTATACACATATTTCAAACATAACTCATGGTAACTAGCCTATACATGCCATATTTAACTATATACACATTTTCAAGGCACCAAAATATGGTTGAGTAGTGTGATGACGATCCTCGATGATTCCTTAAGCCTTCAATAGCTTGAGGATCTATAAAATAGAATAAACACACACAAAGTAAGCTTTCAAAAGCTTAGTAAGCCATGTACAAATAAACTTAGTATAAAATGCACATAACCACATGGATACAATAACATTAATGTGTCTCATTTGCAAAATTCATCACATATCCTTTGGCTCATTTGTTTAGCCAATACTTACCCACATTTCATAGCTCGAAGTATCACTTAACTCATAACACATTCAAACATGTATCATATATTATCTCATCAAATCTATACACATATTCACTTTAGTGATTTCATATAAAAACTTACTTTTCATACACATACATAATGTACCTGTAATATCCAAATTTTGGGGGTCTGTGCATTTAGTATGTTGCATGGCTAAATTAGTAGGTTAAAGCCTTGAGGTGTGTATTGGGCTCAGGTTTGGGCATAAACCTAGGTTAAATTGATTATAAATAGTGTTAGTTTATGAATTAAGTTAAGTAAGTATGTTTAGTAGCAAGTTGGGCTTGTGGCCCAACGTTTGGAGGTGCTATAAGTGGGCATGTAGGTGGCATCACAAGGGGGAGGAGTTTGGGCCTAGTGTGGCCACTTGGGGCCCAAATTAATGGGTCAAAATTAGGCACTCCTAGGGGAAGGGGGAGGATGACATGTGCTATAATTTAGGAGCTTGAATTCTTTTTTTTTTTGGATAATGAAAAGATGATAATAGGGAAGGGAAGAGTTGGTTTTAAGGTGGTCTCTTTTAAAGGGTAAGATAATGATTAAGTTATCAGTTGAGATAAGGGCTATTAGGAGAGAGAGAGTTGGTCGAAACTCCAACTCTATATATGTGTATTACCGAAATTTAGTAGCCAAAGTGTCCATCTTTTCTTTCATTTTCCTCTTTTCTTTCTCATCTTTTCTCTCAAGCGAAAATTCTTTTCTTCCTTTTCTCTCGCTTCGACAAAACCGAAATTCCCTAGCCTTATTCTCCTTTCCAAAATTCTTCTAAAGTCGAATACCACGGTTCCCATCTTCTTCTCCCATAGTGAACCTATCTCGGTAGTCTCTTTTTCCGAAGGTGCACCATAGCCGAATACACCTCTTTAGTTTGGTAAGTTTTGAGATTTTCTTCTCTGTAATTTCTCTCTCTACTTCAATTAGTATCTAACCCGAATCATATTTTTCCTAAGGCTCTATCGGTTTCACTCTCTGTTATTGGTAGCCGAATCCTATCTTGATGTGCCCTCTATTGTCGATTTGTGGAAAAGTCAAAGGTAGGTTGGTGGTAGGTTCGGCCAAATGGCCACTTTTGTGTTCTTTCCTCTTTGGCCAAATGTTGTATGGTACTCGATTGGTTGTGATCAGCGCTTTGGTTTAATCTTTTAGGCTTGGCCGAATGTAGGTAGGAAGGAGACAATTTCTTAAGGGCTTTTTGGGATTCGATAGATTAGGTAAGGGTTTATTTTAAGTATACAATTAATTTAATTAATTGGATCTCATCGTTTTATTGGTTTAATGACCAAGGAGTTATTATGGACACTAATAACAGTCAAGTGATAGGTAGGGTTGGATATGTAAACCCAACGCTAAAGTACAAGAAACGATTAGTATCAGGAGTGCGAGATTGGCCATCCGAGTGTGGGCCGACATCGGAAGTAAATCGTAGGTCGATAGTCGTAGTCTCGAGTGACAATAGCGTAGAAGCAATAAAAATGCTAGTACGAGAACCAGGTGTGTAACTCTTACACACTTTCTTTACTTAATATGTTAATTATTATGTGTTGATAAAAGCTGGAGTGACGGCTGTGGTTACCAAAATACCCTTGTGGATAACAAGCAAGGATGCCGGGTAAGTGGTTATGTTTCTTGTGTTGATTGTGATCTATGAGAGCATGATATTCTGTTTACATAATTATGTATGTTAAGCATGATCATACTGATATTGTTCGCATGGATATATGTTATGGGTAATGGGAGGAGGGGGAGTATGATCTATCAGACTGTCAACAGTGGTTTGGTACCACATATGTTTATTTGTGACTTCGGTCACAAGTGGTTTGGCACCACCAGTGGTTTGGTACCACAAGGGGTAGATTTGGGAGACACGAATGGATACCTAGGTTGATGGGTCGCGTGACATGCATATTGGTATTTGAATTTGTGTAAGAGCTTAATTTCTTTTGAGATGGGGATTTACACACTGAGTCTAAGTGACTCACCCTTTCCATTATATTTTGCAGATAAACCTTAGATCGTGGATTTGGAGCCAGAGTGGACTCGAGGTGGCCATGCTCAACATTCGTTTTATTGTAAAGTTTTCATTTGGGCATAGTTGTTTATTTGCTTTGGGTTTTCAGCATTGTAATAAGGCCACTTAACTTTTATTTTTGGGACGTTTAGTTTGGTTGTTTCTATAACTTTTGTTAAGCATACCTGGTAAATATGAACTGGTTGTTTTCAAAACCTTGATAAGTACTTGTTTTCTGACATGTTCACTCATTAAGTAATAAATGCGGAGTAACAATAAGACAACTAAGTTTTTTTTTTAAATAATTTTTTAACACGTTTTAAACGTCACAAGACTCAACTTCGTTTTCTCTAAAATTATCCAAAAGTTTTCTCCTTAAACAAATTGACAAATTGATTTTCAAAACATTTTCTTCCCCTTGGCATGCCAGATTCAGTTATAGCATTTTGACCGGGTTTGGGGTGTTACATTTTGGTATCAGAGCCAGGTTCAAAAGCTCGGTTGTGGGTTTAAGGCCAAAAAATGTTTTAAGATTCTTTGAAATGAAATTTTCCAGAAAGCATGGCACCTGAGTCTTCGGGGCCGATCCACCCAGGTAAGTACCCTAACCTTTGATTTAATGTTTATATATTGGGCTTTATGGGTTTCTAGACATAGTTGAGCATGATAGTATTGATGGACCTTAGGGCTAGTTTACACAACTTCTTAATTACATAAGACTTAAGTCTAATCAAACAAACCTGTGAGTGAGCCGCTAAGTTAGGGTGTGGCAACTGTCATGCGTATGTCTAGGAGTGGATTCAGTGAGAGCTTGGTATTTAAGCAGTCCTAGTGACTCACCTCCTCTCATTTCGAATCCTACGGTGTGCGATGTGACTGCTCACTCGACCGTAAGGACTTGTTCACAGGCTAAACCTTATAATTAAAACCCGAAAGGGACCAGCCACCCTATTTTGAAAAAAAAAACCCTAGTTTTGAAATTACCAAATTACCCCTTGATTTGTAAAAATGACCCTAGATTTGAAAAATGACCAAAGTACCCCTGGTTTCTGAAATTACTAAATTACGCCCTAACTTATAAAATTACAGAAATACCTCCGAGTTGTAAAATTACCAACATACCCTACATCTTAAAAAAATTACGAAAATACCCTTATTTTAAAAAATACCTGAAACTTTATTTTGGGAAATTACGAAAATACCCCTGTAGGTTAAAATTACGAAAATACCCCCAGGTAGTGAAATGACAAAAATATCACTACACGTTGAATGTGGTCTGTAGATGTTGGTTGTGCGATAAATGTACTTAGAACTAGGAGAAAAGCCTGAAACTGAAACTATAGATAGATTCGAATTCGAAAGAATCACTTTTAAAACTATCTTTCATAAAATTGTTCGTGGATAAACAGTGAACAGAATTAATAATTCATAAATTTCTTAACCAGCTAAACGCGAGCAAGAAGCATGAGTACAAGAGGTCGTGGACGTCCATCGCGTGGCCGTGGTAGGGGTAGGATGGCCTTGTCAAAGCTAGCGAGTCCGCCATGGGTCGAGGAATGTGATCTTGGGATCTGCCGTAGCGAAGTTGAGTTCGGGACCAAGCTGGTGGTAATGATGCACGATATCTCGAGCGATCTGCGGGTTTTGGAAATAGTTGCAAGGCGAGAGCCTGGTTGAGGCGAAAATTGATGGCTGAGCGACTCCAAGCTAATGGAGCGGAGGTGTTTAGGGGGTGTCCGGTGTAGCTCCCAATACTACTGAGTACTGGTTAGAGGCAACAGAGCGTATAATGGATGACTTAGACTTCTCAGCTGAGGAGAAGTTAAAGGGGATAGTGTCTCTTCTCTAGGATGATTCGTATCAGTGGTGGCTCACGGTCAGGGATGGTACAGTGGCTGATGTCATCACCTGGGATTATTTTATGGCAGCCTATCAAAGGAAGTATCTGGGAGCTGGTTATACTGATGCACAACATAGGGTGTTCCTGAATTTGGTTCAGGGGAATAAGTCGATACTGATGCAGTAAAATTTTTGAGGTTAAGTAGGTATGCTCGGGAATGGTTGCTATAGAACATGGTATTTGTGTCGGGTTTTGGATGGTTAAGAGATGAGTCATGATATTGATTGCACCTCAGCGAGAAAGGGAATTTATCGTCCTCGTGGAAAAGGCTAGAATAGCTGAGGAGGTGAAGCAATCGAGAGATGTAATCGGGGTGAGGTAGGGATAAAAGGAGTTCTGGGCCGTCAGGGTCTACTGGAAGTTCACTGAAGAGGGCTAGATTTGGTGGACCAGATCGAAAGCAAAGCCTACTCTTGCTATTCGGTAGGCCACCTCAGTGTGCTCGGTGTGGGAAGTCTCATTCGGAGAGTATTGGGCTAGTAATAGAGGGTGTTTTGAGTGCGAGTCAATGGAGCACCGGGTAAGGGACTGTCCGTAGAAGTTAGCTAGGACTCAAGCTGAGGGTCAAGGGCGTGGTCAATTCAGAGAGATGGCCAAAGAACCACGGAGGGTTGTGGTGCGATTAGGTGGAAATGGTAGCAGACGGGCCGTGGAGCACTTGGCCGAGGTCTTTGGGGTGCTAATGCAAGACAGACTTGGGTTGGTCTATCGTGAAGCGTCGAGAAGAGGGCGACGCATCGGACGTTATAATCGGTACGTTTATAATTTCTAGGTTGCTTTACATTACTTTAATTGATGTTGGTTTGACACACTCATATGTTGCTAGTAGTATAGTGGAAACTTTGAACTTAGCCTATGAGATTTCTGCTAGGAAGATGATGGTAGTTAGCCCTCTAGGACACTCTGTGGTAGTACACAAACTGTATAAGGATGTACCCCTAGAACTTCAAGGGGTCGTGTTTCAAGCAGATTTGATGGAACTACCCTTCGGGGAGTTCGATTTAATCTTGGGAATGGATTAGTTAGTTAAGTACCGAGCGAATCGGGCGGTCTGACTAAGTGCATGGTGCTAAAATCGGTCGAGGTGAAGAGGTAGTGATGATAGGTGAGAGAAGAATTACCTATCCAATGTGGTGTCCGCATTTGGCGAGAAGATGGTAAAGAAAGGATGTGAAGCATTTGTGGTCTATGTCTGTGCTTTGGAGGTTAAGGAATCGGCAATAGAAAGTGTCCAAATGGTGAAAGAGTTTATTGATGATTTTTCAAAAGAGCTTCTGGGTTTGCCTCCGGATTCGAAGTGGATTTTGGTATAGATCTTCTACCGGGAACAGCGCCAATGTCTATTGCTCCGTATAGGATGGCGCCAAAGGAGCTGGTGGAGTTGAAAGCACAGATTCAGGAGTTGTTGGATAGGGGTTTCATCTGGCCAAGTGTATCATCTTGGGGAGCGCCTGTACTCTTTGTTAAGAAGAAGGACGAGTCCATGCGAATGTGCATAAACTACCGACAGTTGAATAAATTGACGATTAAGAACAAGTATCCATTGCCTATGATAGATGACTTGTTCGACCAGCTTAAGGGAGCATCGGTCTTCTCCAAGATAGATTTGAGGTCGGGATATCACCAACTTAAGGTGAAAAAGGCAGATATCCATAAGATAATGTTTCGTACTCGATACGGGCACTATGATTTTTTGGTAATGTCGTTCGGGTTGACGAACGTGCCAGCAGTGTTAATGGATATGATGAACCGGGTGTTTTAGTCGTATTTGGATCGGTTCATCTTAGTATTTATAGATGATATTCTGGTGTACTCAAAATCGGAGGAGGAGCATGACGCACATTTGCGGGTGGTATTGCAGATTCTTAGGGAAAAGCATTTATACGCAAAGTTTAGTAAGTGCAAATTTTGGTTGAAGGAAGTTACCTTTTTGGGCCATGTGGTGTCAGCTGAGGGGATTAGAGTGGACCCTCGGAAGATTGAGGCTGTATTGGACTGGAAGCCACTGTAGTCTATGACGGAGATTCAGAGTTTTCTAGGTTTGGCGGGATATTACAGAAGGTTTGTAGAAGGGTTTTCCCTGATTGCAGCGCCATTAACCAAGTTGCTAAGGTAAGGGGTTCCGTTTGTTTGGTCAGACAAGCAACAAGAGAGTTTTGAGAAGTTGAAAAGGATTTTGATGGAAAGTCTGACGTTGATTCAACCTGAAGCCGGGAAGGAGTTTACGGTTTATTGTGATGCGTCACAAACAGGATTGGGATGTGTGCTGATACAAGAGGGAAAAGTAGTAGCATATGCTTCTCGACAGTTGAGACCTCACGAAGTGAACTACCTGACGCATGATCTGGAATTGGCTGTAGTGGTTTTCACCCTAAAAATTTGGAGACATTATTTGTATAGAGAGAAGTCTATAGTGTACACGGATCACAAAAGTTTAAAGTACCTCCTTACACAGACAGAGCTAAATTTAAGGCAGAGGAGGTGGATCGAGTTGTTAAAGGACTATGACTGTTTGATAGAGTACCATCCGGGAAAGGCTAATGTGGTAGCGGACGCCTTGAGCCGTAAGGTGGTGGCAGATTTAAAAGCCATGTTTGCCCACCTTAGTCTCAGATGATGACAAAAGCCTGTTAGTGGAGTTGTAGGTGAAGCCAATGTGGGTAGATCAGGTTAAGGAAAAACAATTGGTAGATGAAGTTTTGAGCGCAAGGTGCTTGCAAGTGCAGGATGGTGGATTCGAGGGGTATAGCTTGAGCAGCGATGGAGTGTTGTGTTTTCAGGGAAAAGTGTGTATGCCTAGAGATGAGGAGTTAAGGCAGAAGATTTTGCAGGAGGCACATAGCAGTCCATATGCTATGCATCCAGGAGGTAGTAAGATGTATCGGGATTTGCAGGAACAGTTTTGGTGGCCGGGTCTTAAGCGTGAGATAACTGAGTTTGTGGGTAAGTGCCTGACGTGTCAGTAGGTCAAAGCTGAACATCAGTTACCCTCGGGATTGTTGCAACCAATTAAGATTCCACAGTGGAAGTGGGAAAGGATTACAATAGATTTTGTAAGTGGGCTACCCCTTGCACCCACTAAAAAGGATTCAGTTTGGGTGATTGTAGACCGTCTGACGAAGTCTGCTCATTTCATACCTGTACGCATGGATTTTTCTCTTCAGAAGATAGTGAGACTATATATAGTGGAGATTGTAAGGTTGCACGGGGTACCAGTGTCGATTATTTCGGACAGAGACCCTAGATTTACGTCAAGGTTTTGGAAGGCTTTGCATCAGGCATTGGGTACAAGGTTGGATTTCAGTATGGCATTCCTTCCCCAGTCAGATGGACAGTCGGAGAGGGTGATTCAATTTTTGGAAGATATGCTAAGGGGCTGTGTCTTAGATTTTAAAGGCAGTTGGGAAAAATTCTTACCGTTGGCAGAGTTCGCGTACAACAATAGTTACCAGGAAAGTATTCAAATGGCACCATACGAAGCGTTATATGGTCAGAAGTGTTGTACCCCTACGTGTTGGACGAAATTGGGGAGCGACAGATGTTGGGTCCAGAGTTGGTTGCTGAAATAGAAGATAAGGTGAAGGTGATTCGAGCTCGTTTGAAGGAAGCTTCGGATAGGCAGAAGTCTTATGCCGATCTTAAACGGAAGGATATAGAGTTTGTAGAAGGTGACAGGGTTTTCTTGAAGGTGTCGCCGTGGAAGAATGTTCTGAGATTTGGTAGCAAAGGCAAATTAAGCCCTAGATTTATAAGGCCTTATCGGGTGTTGAAGCGAGTGGGACCAGTGGCTTATCAGCTCGAGTTGCCACTAGAGTTGAGTCAAATCCATGACGTGTTTCATGTGTCCATGCTTAGACGCTATCGCTCAGATCCGTCACATGTTGTACCAGTAGATGAGATTGAGGTAACTCCAGACTTATCTTTCGAGGAGGTACCAGTGCAGATCCTAGATCAGGATGTTAAGGTTTTGCGTAGGAAATCAGTCCCTTTGGTGAAGGTATTATGGTGGAACCATGGGTCAGAGGAAGCGACATGGGAACCGGAGGATATCATGCGTTAGCAATACCCTCAACTCTTTTGACCAGGTAAATTTCGAGGTCGAAATTTATTTTAAGGGGGTAGAACTGTAATATCCTGATTTTGGGGGTTTGTGCATTTGGTATGTTGCATGGCTAAATTAGTAGGTTAAGGCCTTGAGGTGTGTATTGGGCTCAGGTTTGGGCTTAAACCTGGGTTAAATTGATTATAGATAGTGTTAGTTTATGAATTAAGTTAAGTATGTTTAGTAGCAAGTTGGGCTTGTGGCCCAACGTTTGGAGGTGCTATAAGTGGCCATGTAGGTGGCGTCACAAGGGGGAGGAGTTTGGACCTAGTGTGGCCGCTTGGGGCCCAAATTGATGTGTCAAAATTCAGCACTTCTAGGGGAAGGGGGAGGACAGCATGTGCTACAATTTAGGAGCTTGAATTCTTTTATTTTTGGATAATTAAAAGATGATAATAGGGAAGGGAAGAGTTGGTTTTAAGGTGGTCTCTTTTAAAGGGTAAGATAATGATTAAATTATCATTTGAGATAAGGGCTATCAGGAGAGAGAGAGTTGGCTGAAACTCCAACTCTATGTGTGTATTGCCGAAATTTAGTAGCCAAAGTGTCCATCTTTTCTTTCATTTTTCCTCTTTTCTTTCTCATCTTTTCCCTCAAGCTGAAATTCTTTTCTTCCTTTTCTCTCTGCTTCTTGACAAAACCGAAATTCCTTAGCCTTATTCTCCTTTCCAAAATTCTTCTAAAGACGAATACCCTAGTTCCCATCTTCTTCTCCCATAGCCGAACCTCTCCTGGGTAGTCTCCTTTTCCTTAAGGTGCACCATAGCCGAATACACCTCTTTAGTTTGGTAAGTTTTGGGATTTTCTTCTCTACGATTTCTCTCTCTACTTCAATTAGTATCTAACCCGAATCATATTTTTCCTAAGGCTTTATTGGTTTCACTCTCTGCTATTGGTAGCGAATCCTATCTTGCTGTGCCCTGTATTGCCGATTTGTGGAAAAGCCAATGGTAGGTTGGTGGTAGGTTCAGCCAAATGGCCATTTTCGTGTTATCTCCTCTTTGGCCGAATGTTGTATGGTACTCGATTGGTTGTGATCAGTGCTTTGGTTTAATCTTTTGGGCTTGGCCGAATGTAGGTAGGAAGGTGACAATTTCTTAAGGGCTTTTCGGGATTCAACAAATTAGGTAAGGGTTCGTTTTAAGTATACGATTAATTTAATTAATTGGATCTCATCATTTTATTGGTTTAGTGACCAAGGAGTTATTATGGACACTAATAACAGTCAAGCGATAGGAGGGGTTGGATCTGCAAACCCAACACTAAAGTACAAGAAACGATTAGTATCAGGAGTGCGAGATTGGCCATCCGGGTGCGGGCTGACATCGGAAGTAAATCGTAGGCCGATAGTCGTAGTCTCGAGTGATAGTAGCATAGAAGCAGTAAAAACGCTAGTATGAGAGCCAGGTGTGTAACTCTTACACACTTTCTTTACTTAATATGTTAATTGTTATGTTTGATAAAAGCTGGAGTGAATGCTGTGGTTACCAAAATACCCTTGTGGGTAACAGGCGAGGATGCCGGGTAACTGGTTATGTTTCTTGTGTTGATTGTGATCTATGAGAGCATGATATTCTATATACATAATTATGTATGTTAAGCATGATCATACTGATATTGTTCGCATGAATATTTGTTATGGGTAATGAGAGGAGGGGGAGTATGATCTATCTGACTGTCACCAGTGGTTTGGTACCACATATGTTTATTTGTGACTTTGGTCACTAGTGGTTTGGCACCACCAGTGGTTTGGTACCACAAGGGGTAGATTTGGGAGACACGGATGGATACCTAGGTTGATGGGTCACGTGACATGCATGTTGGTATTTGAATTTGTGTAAGAGCTTAATTTCTTTTGGGATGGGGATTTACACACTAAGTCTAGGTGACTCACCCCTTCCATTATATTTTACAGATAAACCTTAGATCGTGGATTTGAGCCGGAGTGGACTCGAGGTGGCCATGCTCAGCATTCATTTTATTGTAGGTTTTCATTTGGACATACTTGTTTATTTGCTTTGGGTTTTCAACGTTGTAATAAGGCCGCTTAACTTTTATTTTTGGGACGTTTTATTTGGTTGTTTCTATAACTTTTGTTAAGCATACCTGGTAAATATGAACTGGTTGTTTTGAAAACCTCGATAAGTACTTGTTTTCTGACATGTTCACTAATTAAGTAATAAATGCGGAGTAACAATAAGACAACTAAGTCTTTTTTCTAAAACAATTTTTTATCGCGTTTTGAACGTCACAAGACTCAACTTCGTTTTCTCTAAAATTATCCAAAAGTTTTCTCCTTAAACAAATTGACAAATCGATTTTCAAAACATTTTCTTCCCCGTGGCATGCCAGATTCGGTTGTAGCTTTTCGACCAGGTTTGGGGTGTTACAGTACCATTCAAACGTACCTGAATCATTTATACATTTCACATAAACATTCATTTCTCGGACTTGCCCATTGAACCATTAGGAACTAAATAGGATACTCAGAATGCTCGGAATAGTCGTACAATGCCAACGTCCTAGATGTGGTCTTACATATACTCAGATATCGATGCCATTGTCCCAGACGGTCTTACACGAATCAAATACGATGCCAATGCCCCAGACATGGTCTTACATGTAAATCTCAAATCGTTGCCAACGTCCCAAATGTGGTCTTACACAATATCACATAACGAACACCTATGTCATGACATATGTAATCCTATCTATTCCTAGGTTCGTACGGGACTTCTCGGACACTGATTCATTGTCGATACATCCTCTGATTTCATATTCTCATCATCTTGTATACATTCGTCATCATAAATTTTCATATAAATATACATATACCCATGTAAACACATTTATTTGTATATAAACTTATCTTAGATTCAGATATACGAAAACGAACTCGGCTACTCAATTACTTTTGATTTCCGTGATCTAAGTTCATTTTCTTCGGTTCTTGATCTATACATATTCAAATTTAACTCATTTATTCACTAATTCATTCAGTTCAATCCAAAAATACATATTTAGGGATATTTACATTTAGCCCTCATATTTTTACATTTTGACATTTCAGTCCCTATTTCACAAAATCACAAAATACACAAAATCTCAATATACCCATGCTTAGCTAATTTCTCTATAGGTCCCTCAGCAATCCATCTTTTTTATTTATTTCACAATTTAGTCCTCTAGAATATTATTTTATCAATTAAGTTCAAAATTCTCAAATTCATCAAAATTCCAAAGACAAACTATGTTAATCTAACACATATATTTCATATTTAATCATAAAACTCATGTGTTCTTCAATGGCACATTTCAAAATATTCATCAATTCACAAAATTAAAGCATGGGTTTCATAGTACTCGAAGTAACGATTACAAAAACGTAGAAATTATCAAAAACCAAAGCAAAACATGCCTTGAATCAAGATGGATAATAGCCAAACTGAAACACCCCACACCCGGCCCACGAGCCTGGACCGGATCTGGTATGTTCCTCGATGTAAACCGGTTCAAAATTCTTTTGTTACTTTGAAAACTGTGTGTTTTGAAGATAGTTTGTTTGTGGGTTGGGCTCGAGTTGAATTGAAAACCCATTAATTTCCGGTGACAAAATATTTAAAGTTTATTTTAAATTAATTTGACTTAATCTTTAAATAACATAAATTCGTAACATAGTAATTAAAACAACAATAAAATCATCACTATGGCCTTATTACATAAAACAAAACCCAAATAAAATTGAAGAGTACTTAAATAAAATAAAATGTCCAAATTAAATAAAACTTTAAAATGAGCATGGCCACCACAAGTTCTGTCAGTCGGTCCATCATTGTTCATCACACAAACATGTTCCCAGCAGGGGTGAGTCAACAGACTCAATGTGTAACCAATACTAAATTTTAATAGATTTAGGCATACCATACATATCATGTTCACATAATAATTCAAGATAATGATGCAACCCGAACCCAAACCTAGATGCCATCCGCTACACATCCCCGTACCAACCTGCACACCGTGGGGACTACTAAGTCAACCCTCCATCCGCTACACATCATCGAAAGCAGTCGCTGCAGTCGACGTGCTCATCGCCCATATAAACTTCGTGGCTTAGCCACCAGATTAATAATTGTGTCATGAGACACCACATTCAGATAATGTAACCGAAGTTACCACATTCAGATAATGTGACCGAAGTCACCACATTCAGATAGTGAGACCGAAGTCACCACTTTCACTTCCCCTTTTTCATATAACCCGAATGCCCCATATCATTCATATCATGCATATCATACTTAAATTCACATTTATGTCACTTTTCACATGTTAAATATAACATATTTCGTAATCCTAGTAGGAGTAGGAAGCGTGCACAGTACTTTATACTGTAACACGGTACCTTAGCCATATTCACATTTTATAAACATGCACATATTAAATATTACCATAAAACATATTAAAATTAGTGTGGAATACACACGATTAAACAACAATTCCACTAACATCCCGAATTCGATCTTATATCTTTAACTCCTACATTCGCCCATATTAAAGATTTAATGAAAAATTCATTGACCATATAACCAAATCCTAGTAGGATTTGTGCACTAGCTTTACCTTAATCTTGATTTGCTTATCTCTCAAATCCCGAGAACTTTGCTATTCTCCTTCTTGTATTCGGCCAAACACTGGATCTCTACATAGGTTAGTTTTGGCTTTTTAAACAAAGTAAGAGATAGATCTAGATATCCAAAATAGGCCTTGGTCGAATATACCTATGTGCTTACCTTCCTTCAATCGGCTAGGTACTTGTGATCTAAATCCCGGAATCCTTGTATATTTTGTCGACTGGCCCTTGTGATTCGTAAATCTCGAATTGGATCCTTACTTCTTTAGTGATGGCGAAATTCCTAAATACTCATGTTAGATCTAATCTAACATTAAATCATAATAATATAGCTTATGGCCGAATGGTATTCATAACTTACCTTAGATCTTAGAAGTCCCAAAGTTTCTTCTTTGTAGTCGATGACACCTAATTCCAAACTTCCTTCAAGTAGTCGGCCATAGACATTAATAGAGTTAGAGTCCTAATTTGACCTAAGAAAAGAAATAAGATGATAACTTATAGATCCTTACCCTTTATACACAAGTCGACAACCTCCCTTGCTTGAAGCCCTAAAGAAATCATTAGGAAGACTAAATAGTTATCACAGATTTGACTTTTGGACTTATTAGAGTAATCGGCTAGGGTTGGCTTTTGATGAATTGAAACAAAGAAGAAGAAGAATAGAGATGGAGGATTGACAATGGTGAGTCTTTGAGAGGAGCTTGCGGTTTTGTCAACAAAAGAAAATAGAGAAGATGACAAGGGAATTTGAGAGACTTTTAAAAGGAAAAAAAAAAACAAATGGCCTTTATTCCCTTTTGGTAGAAAATACTACACTTAGTTCCCCTATTCTACCAACTCTCCCTTATTTTGATAAAGTTTATCTTTTATTTATCACCTTATTAATCTCATCAATAATCCACTTAAAATAATCTAATATTAAATCTAGTATTTATCCCTATTTAGCCAAAATTTGAAGAGAATAAAACTCCTCTTTTAAGAGCCTTAATCTCATCCCACCTCTCGCTTACGGAAGCAAAATAAAACTTCTTTATTTGCTTCCCATGTGACTTAAACTTAGGCCCAATTCCCTTGTATGTGGCGCCATTTCCAGAGGCCCTAAGTGGCATCTCCAGGACACTTTTCCAAGCCTGTTTGTGTGTCAAACTTCTTCTATTATTTTTCTTAAGGCCACCTTGTTTCACTTTCCTCTTTTAACTTAAGTTTCCAAAATGTTCACTTTCCTCTTTTAACTTAGGTTTCTAAAATGTTCACTTTCCTATTTTAACTTAACATTTCCATACATTCCCAGGTTTCCAAAAATATTCAAAATACATTCATAACACATAAGACATGTCATTTCGTACAATTAAACCGAAAATGCATAGGCCCTTTTCAGGATGTTGCAGTTCTACCCCCTTAAAATAATTTCGTCCTCAAAATTTCCTAGCTAAAATAATTGAGGTTATTGCTGTCGCATTGCCTCTTCTGGCTCCCACGAAGCTTCCTCCGATCCATGATTGCTCCATAACACTTTGACTAGGGGAACTGACTTCCTCCGTAATATTTTCACATCACGTTCCAATATCTGAATCGGCTCTTCCTCGTAGGATAAGACTGGTCTTAGCTCCATTTCTTCAACTGGTACCACATGAGATAGATCCGATCGGTAGCGATGTAGCATGGATACATGGAATACGTCGTGCATCTGCTGCAACTCCGGTGGCAACTCTAGCTGATATGTCACTGGCCCAACTCACTTTAGTACTTGATAGGGCCCTATAAACCTTGGGCTTAACTTCCCTTTCCGACCAAACCTCATCACCTTCTTCCAAGGCGAGACTTTCAGAAACACTTGGTCTCCCACTTCAAACTCTATTTCCTTCCGCTTGAGGTCAGCGTAAGACTTCTACCTATCAGAGGCTTCCTTTAACCGCGTTCGGATTATCTCAAACTTCTCTTCGGTTTCTGCCACCAACTCTGGTCCCAAAACTCGACGTTCTCCTAACTCAGTCCAACAAGTAGGAGTTCGACACTTCCTACCGTACAATGCTTCATATGGTGCCATCCGAATGCTAGCCTGATAACTGTTGTTGTAGGCGAACTTTGCTAAAGGCAAGTAATCCTCCCAACTTCCTTGAAAATCCATCACACAGCCTCTCAACATATCCTCCCGTCTTTTTTCAGCACTCCCCTAAGTGCTTCTTTCCACAATGATCACAAGGGCGATCATGCCATCCTGTACCGACTTAGCGATTTCACGCCCATCAACTCTAGGCCTCTTTTGAACCTTTCAGACGATCCAAAACCTCTTTTTAGTTTATCACGATCCATAGTGCCTTTGTAGCATCCTTAATTCCCTCGGCTACCTTGGCCTTTTTACTAAAGCGGAAAACTCCGCTCGATGCGATGCTACCAACAATCTCAAATCATCTCTTAGTCCGTCCTCAAAATGGACACGGCGTTCATGCTCGGTTGCTACTACTCCTCGGCGTGTCGGCTCAACCTCGAAATTGACTTCATATCTTTGCTCTTGACTTGTTCCTTGAACCCCCGGAAAAGCCTTCCTCTGCTCATCAATATATCCGGTCCCCACATACTTCTTACGATACCTTTGTCTTAACATAATCCTGTGTCGGATCCTCGGTGTGGCACCATCCGAATCGTTAACCACCATTGATCGCTTCATCACGTAATGATGCCACCATTCCTTTCAACTTCTCTTGAGGGTCGGTCGAGCTCATCCATAATCGCTTCGGTCGCCTCTAACCGATATTCAAGCTGTCTTGGTGCCACACAGACACTCTCTGGAACACCTCGGCTCAGTTGGCTCGAGTCGCTCAGTCTGGACTTCCAAGCTCCCATATTTACGCCGCTCCACCACCATTTCTAGAACTCGTAGCCGACTGCGTCTGACATCATCCCGTGCGAGCTCTGCTGCTCGACACCAACAGCTAGGGGTGGTGGTGGCGGTGGTAACTCATTGTTAGACCCTTGACCCAATCTAACGGGTTCTGACACAGCCATTCTTCCTCTACCATGTCCATGATGACCGCGTCCTCTAGAACTCATATCTAACGATGCGCTTTAATCTGATTTAAGAAAGTTTTATAAATTAGCCCTTATTCCACCGATTATCCACGAAGTTTTACTGAAAAGAATTTTAAGAGTGGTTCTTCGTATTCATACATACACACATCTTCACATTCATACATCCATCGATCAATTATGAACTTCCATTCATTCGGAGAAATGTTGTAGTTTTCATTGTTGTTGTTTTCCACTACCGGGGTATTTATGTAATTTGTCCTACAAGGGTATTTTCGTAATTTGTCAAATAAGGTTCCTTAGTAATTTTGTCAATAAGGGTATTACGATAATAATTTTTTCATTCAGGGTATTATGGTAATTAACTTTGGTAAATTTGTAAAGTTTAATAATTAGGGATATTTCAAAATTTGCAAAACTTTGAGGTTCTTTTGAGAAATTTATTTTCCAAAAGCGATGAAGTTGCAAAAATTTTGGAAATCGAGGTCATTTGGAAATTTTGGTAAGTTAGGGGCAATTTTGTAATTTTCCAAAATCAAGGTATTTTGATAATTTACAAATAAGGGTTTTTAGGGTTGTTATAAAATAATGAAAATATTGATTAGAAGCTGTGGGTATTTTAGACATTTTTATAAACCAAGGGCATTTTGTAATTTTACCACTATAGGTATTTTTGTAATTTTATAAATCAAAATTTTTTGAAAATTGTGTGGAAAAAATAATAGTTTTCACAAATTAAAGAAAAATGATTTTAAGAGTTTTAAAATTAGGGTTCTTATATAAAAAAAACATGGCTAGTTCCCTTTCGGGTTTTAGTTATTGGGTTTAGCTTATGACAGAGTCTTCTTGGTCGGGGTGAACCAAAGCTACGCACTGTAGGATTCGAGTGGAGGAGGTGAGTCACACGACCGCTTAAATACCAAGCTCCCAGAAACCATTCCTAGGCATGCTTGCAGGGGTTGCCACACCCACTAAGTCCTTTGGGTTAGGGTGAACCGAAGCTACGCACTAGGTAGGATTCCTACGAAGAGGAGGTGAGTCACTAGGACTACTTAAATACCAGGCTCTTCCGGATCTAATCCTAGACATGCGTACAGGAGTTACCACACCCTAACTCGGTTGACTTAGCCATAGGTTTGTTTAGTTAGGCATTTAAGTCATATGTAGTAGTTGGGGCAGACTAGTCCTAGGGTTCAAGTACCTATCATTCTATTCTACGTTCCATTCCTTTTCTACCCTTCAATAAATCACATAATCACACAGATGGTTAGGGGTACTTACACGGTGGATTGCAATTGGGAGACTTAGGTGCCATGCCATCAAACTGCCTATTTTGAAAAACTCCCATAAAACTCATTTGGGCTCGATTTGAAAATGTTTTGGGCCTTAGACCACAGGCCGAGAGTTTAAAACTGGGCTCTGATACCAAACTGAAACACCCCACACCCGGCCCCCGAGCCTAGATCGGATTTGGTATGTTCCTCGATGTAAACCGATTCAAAATTCTTTTGTTACTTTGAAAACTGTGTGTTTTGAAGATAGTTTGTAGGTTGGGCTCGAGTTGAAAACAAGTTTATTTTTATATTGAAAATCCATTTATTTCAGGTGACAAAATATTTAAAGTTTATTTTAAATTAAATTGACTTAATCTTTAAATAACATAAATTAGTAACATAGTAATTAAAACAACAATAAAATCATCACTATAGCCTTATTATATAAAACAAAACCCAAATAAAATTGAAGAGTACTTAAATAAAATAAAATGTCCAAATTAAATAAAACTTTAAAATGAGCATGGCCACCACAAGTTACGCCATCCCGGTCCATCACTTGTTCATCACACAAACATGTTCCCTAGCAGGGTGAGTCAACAGACTCAATGTGTAACCAACACTAAATTTTAATAGATTTAGGCATACCATACATATCATGTTCACAAAATAATTCAAGATAATGATGCAACCCAAACCCAAATCTAGATGCCATTCGCTACACATCCCCGTACCAATATACAAACCGTGGGGACTAC
Organism: Gossypium rotundifolium; assembly: GCA_025506655.1. Classification (NCBI taxonomy): domain Eukaryota; kingdom Viridiplantae; phylum Streptophyta; class Magnoliopsida; order Malvales; family Malvaceae; genus Gossypium; species Gossypium rotundifolium. Next base: position 45,324,284 of record CP106723.1, read on the forward strand.
TAAGTCAACCCTCCATCCGCTACACACCATCGAAGGCGATCATTGCAATCGGCGTGCTCATCGCTCATATAAAATTCGTGGCTTAGCCACCAGATTAAATAATTGTGTCATGAGACACCACATTCAGATAATGTAACCGAAGTTACTACATTCAGATAATGTGACCGAAGTCACCACATTCAGATAGTGAGACCGAAGTCACCACTTTCACTTCCCCTTTTTCATATAACCCGAATGCCCCATATCATTCATATCATGCATATCATACTTAAATTCACATTTATGTCACTTTTCACATGTTAAATATAACATATTTCGTAATCCTAGTAGGAGTAGGGCGCTAGTAGGAGTAGGAAGCGTGCACAGTACTTTGTCTTAGTAACACGGTACCTTGGCCATATTCACATTTTATAAACATGCACATATTAAATATTGCCATAAAACATATTAAAATTAGTGTGGAATACACACGATTAAACAACAATTCCACCGAAATCCGAATTCGATCTTAGATCTTTAACTCCCTACATTCAGCCCATATTAAAGATTTAATGAAAAATTCATTCGGCCATATAACCAAATCCTAGTAGGATTTGTGCACTAGCACTTACCTTAATGCTGATTTGCTTATCTCTCAAATCCCGAAAACTTTGCTATTCTCCTTCTTGTATTCGGCCAAACACTAGATCTCTACATAGGTTACTTTCGGCTTTTTAAACAAAGTAAGAGATAGATCTAGATATCCAAAATAGGCCTTGGTCGAATATACCTATGTGCTTACCTTTCTTCAATCGGCTAGGTACTTGTGATCTAAATCCTGAAATCCTTGTATATTATTGTCGACTGGCCCTTGTGATTCATAAATCTCGAATTGGATCCTTACTGCTTTAGTGATGGTGAAATTCCTATATACTCATGTTAGATCTAATCTAACATTAAATCATAATAATATAGCTTATGGCCGAATGGTATTCATAACTTACCTTAGATCTTAGAAGTCCCAAAGTTTTTCTTTGTAGTCGTGACACCTAATTCCGAAACTTCCTTCAAGTAGTCGGCCATAGACATTAACAGAGTTAGAGTCCTAATTTTGGCCTAAGAAAAAGAAATAAGATGATAATTTATAGATCCTTACCCCTTTAAACACAAGTCGACAACCTCCCTTGCTTGAAGCCCTAAAGAAATCGGCTAGGAAGACTGAATAGTTGTCACAGATTTTGGCTTTTGGACTTATTGGAGTAATTGGCTAGGGGTTGACTTTTGATGAATTGAAACAAAGAAGAAGAAGAATAGAGATGGAGGATTCGGCAATGGTGAGTCTTTGAGAGGGAGCTTGTGGTTTTGTCAACAAAAGAAAATAGAGAAGATGACAAGGGAATTTCGGCAGAGACTTTCAAAAGGAAAGAAAAAGAAACAAATGGCCTTTATTCCCTTTTGGCGAAAATACTACATTAGTTCCCCCTATTCGGCCAACTCTCCCTTATTTTGATAAAGTTTTATCTTTTATTTATCACCTTAATTAATCTCATCAATAATCCATTTAAAATAATCTAATATTAAATCTATTATTTATCCCTATTTAGTTGAAATTTGAAGAGAATAAAACTCCTCTTTAAGAGCCTTAATGTCGTCCACCTCTACCTTGGAAGCAAAATAAAACTTCTTTTATTTGTTTCCCATGTGACTCGAACTTAGGCCCAATTCCCTTGTATGTGGCGCCATTTCCAGAGGCCCTAGGTGGCATCTCCAGGCCACTTTTCCAAGCTGTTTGTGTGTCAAACTTCTTCTATTAATTTTCTTAAGGCCACCTTGTTTCACTTTCCTCTTTTAACTTAAGTTTCCAAAATGTTCACTTTCCTCTTTTAACTTAGGTTTCCAAAATGTTCACTTTCCTATTTTAACTTAACATTTCCATACATTCCCAGGTTTCCAAAAATATTCAAAATACATTCATAACACATAAGACATGTCATTTCGTACAATTAAACCGAAAATGCATAGGCCCTTTTCAGGATGTTACACGAACCTAGCTTGGTTTTATCTCTTTTCTTTTTCTTCAAATTTGGCAAAAAGATGAGCACTATCTCATCATTTTCATGTTTGTTTTATTTTAATTAACATTTATTATTCTTTTACCAAATTAACCTTTATTATTAACATATAAAACATATGTACACAAGGTCATTAATGTCCATTTTCATTCACTCACTTATGTAATGGTTTAATTGCCTCATAAGGCCACTACATTCAAAAGCCAATTCAATTAAGCACATTAACATATAGAATGTCACTTTTACCTTTTATGCGATTTAGTCCTTTTCTCAAATTAAGCACGTAAATGACCAAATTTAATCACGAAATTTACACATATGCTTAATCACATATCATAGGCACGGGAAAATAATATTAAACTATTTTTTTACTCGAATTTATGGTCCCAAAACCACTATTCTGACAGGGTCTAAACCAAACTGTTACACTCCGCTATCTCAACAAAAGCTCGATCGGACTCCATTTGAATTCGAAGAAAATTTTATGACTTTGGAAATAATTTAATTGAGTCGATCTATTCGATGTGGAATAAAATTAGGTGGTCGTGAGAATTGTTCAACTAGAGAATTTGATTAAAGATTTTTCATGAAAAATTAATTTGAAAATCTAAATGATTTTTTAAAAAATTAATTTTGATCGAGTAAAATTAAATTAATCAAATATATTAAAATTAATATGATATTTTTAGAAATTAATTTTCAAGTCAAGTAATTGGCCCAATTGTAATTGAACTTGAAAATTAGACCTGAGATTGTACATTGGACCCGGGAGCCCAAATCCAATAAAATACCCAAAAATTGGTTGAATGGACCCTTTATGTGAAACCAGACCGACGGTCCAATCGGTGGCTAGACCAGACCGATCGGGTTGTCACTAACCGGATGAACACCTTTCGATGTCTTTGTAAGGGTGTCGCACCTACATCACCAAACACGGTGGTGCCGATAGCTGGGACGGCGACATCCCAGTGGTCGGCGGTAGTTGGTCTTCGGGGATTGAGTAGTAGAAGAGTTACACTCCTACTGTACTCTACCAAATAATTTGATTTGAATTAACTATTCCAAAAATAATATTATTTTAATAGTTTTAAGAATAAATTAAATTTAATGCTTATATTAATAATATTTTATTAATTTAATATTAAAGTTATTTTCTTAATATTAAAATTAATTTATTGTTTATCTTGTAGATAAACATTCTATTATTTTAATAAGATTTAATATTAAATTAATACAATATTTATCAAGATAAATATTATATTAATTTAATATTAAAGTGAATAAGTTTAATCATAGTTAAACTCTCTAAACTTTCCGTATATAAAGAAAGGCTTGGGTCATTATTTACACACACTTGAATTCAAGAGAAAGTTGTAGAGAGAAAATTCTCGGAAGAGATTATTTCAGAAAATTTCTAGAGATATATTTTTTGATTTACAACTTTACCCAAAAGTGTAGAGAAATTGTGAAATTACCCCACTAATAATTTTTGTGAAAATTTTCTGATTCAAGCGAGCCCACACTTGCAAGACATGAGCTTGAGGATAGCAGAGAAGGCTACTCGGTCGAAGCACTTACAATCAAGATCTTGTTTTGGAAAAAATTTAAAACTCTGGTTTTTCCCTAAATTTATTTCCCGTTGCATTTTTCAAACCCATTTTTATCAACACGTACTTCTTTTTGAATTCAAATTGAAAAAATATCCAAGTGATTGACCGCATCCAAATGTGTGAATGTTTTGAGTAAAAAGCGTGCAAATAAAATATATGTAATTAAGTGCGGTATCTGCAAGCAAACAAATCAAATTGCAATATAGATTAGTGTTCCGGCAGAACACCGAGAAGTATTTCGAGGATTGTTCCCAAGGGATTGCAAATTGGAGAAATTTATTATTAAATTAATTATCAAAATAAATACTAATCCAATTGAGTCAAGAATTCGTAGTGTTGATGTAACAACCCGTTTTCAGTGAAATTAGAACAGTGGTTTTGGGACCACAAATTTGAAGTCAAAAAATTTATTTTATTATTATTTTATGGTTTACAGCATGATAGTATTAGCGTATAAAAATTTTGTTAAGAAATTTTACCGTTTACATGCTTAATTTGATAAAAAAGATTAAATCGCGTAAAATACAAAAGTTGAGTTCTAATAGCTAATGGTATTAAATAGCTATATAACTTTAAAGTAAAAGTCCTTATATAGTAATTAGAACACTATTAGAGTTAGTGGAATGCGATGGCTTGGTATAAGTTAAATTATGAATTTATTAAAGGTTAAATAAGTAAATAATGGTTAAGATTAATTACAATAAATTACAAAGTACCATCTTTTACTTTCTTCAACCAATTTTGAAGAGAAAAGAAAGCCATTTTCTATTTTTGATGATTTTTATGTTTCTGGGATCGTTGTAGCTTAATCTAGCTAGCCCAAGGACTAATTTGTGAAACTGTTAAACTATTAGGGTTTTACCATTGTTGAATATACATGAGTATTGAAGTTTGATGATAGAAAATGAATGGGTGTTGTTAGATAAACAACTTTTGTAAAGAGATTTTTTATGAAATTGTCATTTAGGGACTAAATTAAAAATTATAAAATCTTACATGGTGAAATTATGAAATTAATGAAATATAGAGCATGCTAGGGACCTAATTGATATTTTTCCATAATGGATTGTGGTGAAATTGTGTAAATTTCCAATTTTATGAGATAGGGATTAAATTGTAAAGAAATTAAAAGTATGGAAAAAATGGTAATTTTTCCAAAAATATGTTTTGGATTAAATTGGTTGAATTGTGTGTTAAATTTATCCGTATAGATCCAATTAGACCCCGTACAGAGTTACATTGGGGCAAAGAGAAAGTCTCAGATTAATCGCCTCCGTATCTACGTATACTCGTTCGAGGCTAGTTCGTGTAATTAAATTGTGTTTATATGTTTTTAATTAAAATATATAAATGTTATGATTTTTCATACGTAATAACCAAGTGTATATCCAATGACGTATGATGAATACTAAGCCCTGTTTGATCCATAAGAATTCGTAGGATACAAATGAAAATCATTAGGGTTATCGATTTGGTTGAGGTCCTGCATGTGTTGTAGACACACCACAGCTCATGAGAGCTTACAGATTTATAGCTCGTGAGAGCGTATCGATTTACAACTCGTGAGAGTATATCGATTTACAGCTCATGAGAGCATACCGATTTATAGCTCGAGAGAGCATATCAATTCACAGTTTGCATGAGCATACATGTACAGGAATTGATAGATTATAATTTAGCACACTATGTGTAAGCTATCCTAAGTATCCAACGATATTTTAAATGGTTTGTTACATCCTAGAATTAGGGGTTCTGCATTTTGTGCTATTCTATGTGTTTGGCTCATTTAGCTTGTTATTTGGGTATGTTTGGGGTCTTGGGGAATCTCGGGTTCGAGCCAGAGCTTTGGTAAAATTTTCTCTTTAGGGCACTTTAAGGGGAGAGCTAGTGGATACATGCCTTAGATATGATTGGTTGTAATTTGATGTCATAAGGAGCAAGGTCGCTTAGTGGTTGGTGTCACTTGTGGGAGCAAAGGGGGAGGAGTTTGAATCCCATCTGCTACACTTTGGAGTTTAATTTTTATGTTCAAGGAGGGGAAGAGGTGGCATTCGGCTGGGTTGTGGAATGTGTCAAACAAATTCAAATGGATGGAGGAGAGGAGCTTGGGAAGTTTGAGTGGGTCAACCAATTCGAATTGGTGGATGGAGAGTGAATGGAGGAGAAAATCGTGGGAGGTGGGGAGAGAGAAGAAGTTTGGTCAAATGTGGGAAGGTGTGTAGGGGAGCATTTTTAGTTTTTATCTAGCATAGGTGTGTGTCGAATTTCCCTTTTGTTCTTAGGCATTTCTATCCCAGTATTTTCGGTCATTGTGTGTAGGGAGAGTGTACCGAAACTTTTCGATAAATGCTTTTAGTGATTCTTCACAAAGCCGAAACTCTCTTCTTCTTCTCCTACTTCTTTATCTTCTTTTCATCTCTTTCACCCATTCTTTACAAAGCCGAAACTCTCTTCTTCTTCTCTACTTCTTTATCTTCTTCTACTACTTCTTTATCTTCTTCTTCATCTCTTCTACTCTACTTCTTTCTCCTCTAGCCGAATATTTGTTCCTTTCCATATCAAATCGGTATTGCTTAAATAGCCTAAGGTGTGAAGGGCTATTTTCTGCCTAACCTATTTGGCTTTTCACCACCGTTGTCTGCGCAAGTCGAACCTTAAGAAGCAGGGTGCCAGGATTTCTTTGGTTGCCGAAAGTCTCATTCCAATTGGCTTTACTTGCTGTAAGGTAACGGGTTCTCTTTTTGTATGTGTTCTTTCTTCTCTTCTATCGATTGAAGCAGTCATTCTGTAACACCCCTTACCCGAAACCTTTGCCGGAGTCGAGTATGTGGCATTACTAGACTTGACTACTAATTTGGGCATAAAAATTTAAAGCTGTCCAACTGCATCATGCTGACTAAATTGACCATAACTCCAGTTACAAAACTCGAAATTTAGATCCGTAAATTTTCCTTGAAACTAGACTCATATAACTTTTTACCATAATTTTTCCATAATTTTTCATGTGGCCAATTAGTAAATTTTATTCATCAAAGTTACCCCTATTTCACTGTTTGATAATTCTGACCTATCTTTACAAAAACTCAGTTATCTCATTGCAAAAATTTCAATAATGTCCTTGTTTATTCCAATAAAAATAGACTCATTAAGGATTATAAAAATATAAACTATGCTCCATAATTATTTTTGTACAATTTTTAACAATTTTTCCAAGACAGAACAGGGACTCACGAATTCATTCAGAACAAGTCTCACTAAAACTTAAATATCTCATAATATATAATTCCTTTGCCTACTCTGTTTCTTTCATGTAAAAATAGACACAATAATATTTAATTCTATATCTAATTTACTTTCTAATTCAATTTATCCTATTTTGGTGATTTTTCAAAATCACATCACTGCTGCTAACTAAAAACTATTTCATTTCAAAATATGATTAACTAGTTTATGACCGAACATACCCAACATACAACTCATACGCCCATGCATTTTAATCATTTATACAAATTAACCTGTACCTAAAACATTCACATAATATCCTAACATCATCGATTTATTAACAAAACACAACTACGGTTCCATATAATCGAGTGTACCATAAGTACTCTTATCAAATATAAAAGTTTTACTATAATACTTACCACAAAGCCATACATCTTTAAGCATTATCAATTGACATTTTAATGCAAGCAACCATATCATATATGAAACCTAAATTTAACCAAAAACTCAAAAGCAACAGCCTTATTAGCAAGGCCATATTTATATTTACAAACCGACATCATTCTTATTTATCAAAATAAAGCCTATACATGCCTTTGATTCAAAAGTTTACAAAACTATACCAAAGAGAGTGATAGTGTGGTCGATTGTCTTGGTGATCCCCGAGCCCGTAGTTGAAATATTGATCTATAAAATAGAACACAACATAAACAGAGTAAGCTCAACGGCTTAGTAAGTCCTAAGCACATATACTTACAATGAACATACAATTAAACACTTAACTTTTCAAACTAATAATATTGCACATAAATTCCTCTATATATATATATATATATATATATATATATATATCAAATACACTAGCCGAATACTAAGGTCACATTTGTATCTATTTTCATCACTATATCACTCGATCATAAGCTTTATCAACTTCACATATATGCTATGTATATTCACATCAAATTGATTCATAACAAAAAGAACTTAACTCACTTTCTTCCTTACTAATATAGTAGGCAAATTCTTACCCTAACATTTAGTACAAAGCCACATATATATCTCACCTTGTTTGATCCTCAAAATCTCCACTTATGGCATATCACCGCACGAAGCACGCTAGGCATTTAAGCCGAATTAAATCAAGCACAAAGCACGCTAGGCATTATAGCGAAATAAATCAAAGACGAAGCACTGCTAGGCATTATAGCTGAAATAAATCACCAAGACGAAGCACCTCTAGGCTCAAAGCCGAAACAATATTATTATCATCTCATAAACATTACAGTAATGCTGCCCAAAATAACATAAATCACACATCATTCAAATCACTTTAACATACCAACTCGTTTAGAGATATAACAACATTTCATTTCAAATTCACTATCACGTATAATTCACGTATTATATCGAATAACAAACCAAAACACTTATTCACATCACTTTAAATAAAATTCCAACCAATCCATACCAATACTTTCACATTCTGCTAACACAAGGTTTTATACAAAATTCTATTGAATAGCATCATTTAACACATTCATAAATAATTCGATAACCTATACTTGTTAGGACTTACCTCGGTTGTCGATAGTCCGTGCGAATCGGCTTATTCGAAAACCTTCGTCTTTCCCGGTCTAATTCCGCTTCTTTGCTCTTGATCTAAAACACATTAGAATTTAGCTCATTTAATCGCATTTCATCTCAATTTAGTCCCAAAACACAAAAATGGGCAAATTACCATTTTGCCCCTAATGTTTCCGCTTTTACAAATTGGTCCTATTTACACAAAACACAAAATATGCAAAATTTACCAACACCATAGCTTGGCCGAATCTTCCCCATAGACATATGTGTCCATGCATTTCATTTATTTGTCATTTTAACCCTTCATAAATTTATTTTTTCAATTTAACCCTATTTACTTGAAATCTCCAAAAACTTCAACACAAAACTTATAAATCTTTAACATATATTAAATCTAAAATCATCAAACATCAAAACTATCCAAGCATGTTAATGGCGAATCCTATATACATAGTATTTTCAAAAATTTAGACATGGGTCAGTAATATCTGAAGCAACGATCTCAAAACGTAAAAATTATCAAAAACTAAAACCGACCATACCTTAATCAAGCTTTCTAACTTGCAAACTTGAAGCTTTAACAATGGTGTTTTCTATCCTAACATTCGCTAGGAGAGAATAAAAGAGATGATGGCTTTATTTTTATGTTTATTTTATATAAATGCATTAACATTATTATAATATATAACATAACCTTATAATAAAATTTTATATAATTAAACTAACATATATAGGTAGCTAACTTGGCCCATTGTCAGTCCATTAATATGGTCAATGGGTTAATTGCCCTTTGGGACACCCACTTAAAAGCCACAAGCAATCTAGTACATTACACCTTAGCATGCAACTTTTACGCTTTTCATGATTAAGTCCTTTTTTTTCAAATTAAGCACTTAAACAATAAAATTTTTCTCTGAAACTTTCACACACATTAATTCACATTTAATAGACTCAAAATATAATATTAAAATATTTCTCAGACTCGAATTCGTGGTCCCGAAACCACCATTCCGACTAGTGTAACACCCTAAAAATCTGAGTGTTTATATATTGCATGAATTGGTGTTTAGACTTTAAAGGAAAATTTCTTTCTTTTATTTAGTTCTTATTGAAGACCTAAAGAGGAGTATAGCATAATTTGGATAAGGAATAAAATTTAATTATTGAGAATTTATTGAAGAGAAGCAAAGGTCATTAAGACTTAAGTTAATTAAGTGTTAATGAGTGTCATAAGTTGAGTACATGGCATGGTGGAGTTGGCGCATGGGTTATAGCAAGAGGGAAGAGGTTCGAATCCCTTGTTTAGCATCTAAATGAATTTTTGTTTTAATTTTCTGCTCATGGATTGCAAGTGTCGGCCAAGAACATATATGGTAAGTGTTGACCATGTTATTTTTGGTTAGTGTATCAAAGGTTTAAGGAAATAGTTATCATATGGCATGGAATCAAATACTTAAGGAAGGATAGGGGGAACATAAGGCACATATCAAGGAAGAATTTTGGAAACAAAATCATGGCTATTGACCATGCTTTGGATGGCAATTGGGTATAGAGAAGGAGCCAAATTTTTGTGTTAGTTTTGGCTAAGCATTTCATTTTCTCTTTGGTCATTCCTAGCAACCTAGTGCAGAATTTTCTTCTTCTCAACCTCTTTTCCCTTTAGCCAAAAATTGATCATTGGTAAGCCTTGATTATTTTGACCAATTGGTCATTTTTGCTTTTCACTTTAGTGTTCAATTTTGTGCCTTTCTCTTAGTGCCGATTTTGCCAATACCTAAAAGACCATTCTTTTCTTTTCTTCTCCCCATTGCCGAACATACATTGCTCTCAAAACTCATCTCTCTTTCTTTCTTCTATTCTCCATTCTCTTTGAAAGTCAAAAGACATCATCATCATTCTTCTCTCATCTTTATTTCTTTTCACTCATATTTTCTTCCTTTTCTTCAATGGCCGAATGCTAGAGTGCCCATAGTCAATTTATTTTCTTTTTCTTTGGTTGCATAGTCAATTTTCCAACTCTCATAAGCATCGTTTTCAATCCTTTCTTTTGATCGTGGATTATAGGTGAGGGTTTCTTCTTTTTCGCTTTCGATTTACTAATGGTATTATGGCGAATATTCTGGTGTTATGAAGGACTTTTGAATCGATATAACGTTCATTCTAATAACGCTTTTCGTTATTATTTAGTGTAATAATGGAAGATCAAAACTCAAGTGATCGGAGAACCGTAGAAACGTTGGAAGCGTTTTATTGTGGTAAGGAAACCCACTCTTTAAAACCTCTAGTACTACTCGATATTATATTAGATTTAACTAATATTCCTTGATCGTGAAGACTGTCAAAATAGGGAAGAAAAGGGCGGTGGTTAGTCACGTTAAGAGGCGGATCTCAGAAATCCCCATTTGAGCGAAGAGTGATTTCGGCGATTCGGGATTTTCCACCGGGTTGCGGACCATCTTCCAAAAGTCAACTATTCAAGTAGTACGAACTTCCGAGCCATTATACGTTGGTGGATTCTCGTGACTAACGAACCAATAAGCGAGGAGAAGCGAAAATCAAGTGATTCAAAATCAAGAGGGTAAGATTTTGGATCTATTATCGATTAAGAATATTTTTATGAAATAGTATTCTAACGGATCGAAATATGTTTTAGGTGCCGAGGAGCGAGAAGGATTAGTACTCTCGGTATCGAGGTGTGTAACTTCACACTATTTTTTTCGGTTGGATGTCAATATCGGTATGGAAGTAAAAATTGTAAAAACGACTAGATCGGTAAAAACGTAAAAACTGATATTTTGACGAAAATACGTAAAAATGACTAAATCGTGAAAATTACGAAAATGCCCTCGAGAAATTATTTGTTATTACGAAAAATTGTATGTTTCTTGAAATTGGGCCAAAATACTCTAGTTCGATAAATTGGGCCAAAAATACTCTAGTTCGATAAATTGGGCAAAAAATACTCTAGTTCGATAAATTGGGCCAAAATACTCTAGTTCGATAAATTGGGCCAAAATACTCTAGTTCGATAAATTGGGCCAAAATACTCTAGTTCGATAAATTGGGCCAAAATACTTTAGTTTGGTAAATGGGCCAAAGCCCACTAAACTGGTAAATAGACAAATTGCTAAATTATGTTTATGGGCCAAATGAAATGTTTAAACGATAAACCCACCATGTCATGCATTATTAAGAAATTTTTATATTTTGTTATACACGCATAATTGCATGGGGTGGGATATATGAAGAGAAGAATGGCCAGTTGCCAAAAATCTAGTTCGGTGGCTCTGCCACAATAATGGCTTATTGCCTCTAGTTCGGTGGCCTTGCCACAAAAATAAATATGGCTTATTGCCTCTAGTTTGGTGGCCTTGCCACAAATATGGCTTATTGCCTCTAGTTCGGTGGCTTTGCCACAATTATAAAAAGGCTTAATGCCTACGATTGGTGTGTTGGCGGGGTGGGTTGACTCGATCCCCACAGGTGTGATGGTTGGTACGGGGGTGTTAGCGGATGGATATTAGGTTTGGTTGGGAAATTCATTTTACATGCATTTTAAATTATTTTATTTTATGATAAATTGTTGAATTCTGTAATTGGGCTCAAGCCCAGCATAATATCTTGATGATCTGGCCCAATAATGGTGGTAAGTGAGTTACACACTGAGTTCTAAGTAACTCACCCCCTTTAATTTTTCCATCTCAGGTAATGGAAATTGACGTGGACTTGGGCCGAGGATGACTTCGTGGAGGCCATATTGCAAAAGAGGTTATATAAACTCCGAACTTTTAATAAGTATTTTTACTATTTTGGTTATTGTAATAAGGGCCTCTATAAGTAAATTATGGATTTTATGTGTGTTGGTTTTAAATTATACTTTGGACTTTTAAATATGGATTATGATTATATGATGTTTTATTAAAATAAATTTGGGTTTTCAAATCCTTTTATAAATATTTTATCATTGTTAACTCTTTAATAAATTACCTAAAGGTATTTGATAATACAAGGATTTTCAACTAATGTTTTCAAATATTTATCAAATTCAATTACTCTTCAAAATTTTAAACCACTAAAATAAATATTGTAGCTTTCAACTCATTAGTGATTTAAAAAATAGCTCGATTCATGTAACAAATCAAATCTAGTCTCAATGCATAGATCGGGTTTGGGGTGTTACATTTAGTAATATCGAGCCGCTTCAAAAACTCTACCGTGGTTTGGGTTCATAAATAATTTACGTATGAAATCGTTCAAAATTTTTTTATCAAGATGGCACCACAAGCATCCGCAACAAGTCAAGTAAGTATTTATTGCTTAGTAATTACTATAATATAATCATAGGAACACTCTAGAACTTCTAGTTTTAGATGTGAAAACCGTAGAGATTGAGACTATAGGATATGTTGCGAAAAACAACTTTATATCTCAAATCTCATAAAATATCGTTAATAAATACCAAACAAATTTTACGATTCATAAAACTTGTAATCGATAAAAACTAACGAGCTACCATGAGCACTAAAGGACGTGGTCACCGACGCGATAGACGTGGCCGTGGTAGAGGCCGAGGTGCTACGATCAAGCACCAAATCATATGCGTAAGTAGATGCACCGCATCAATTGAAAGTGAGACGGATCACGCGATCACATGGAAGAAGATAATGCATTGACTCAAGCAATGCTGCGAGTCTTGGAAAGGGTCGCCGAGCTAGAATTGGGCCAACAACTCGTGGGTCAATTTGAGGCGACTTAAGGCAAATAATGCGAAGTTTTAGGGAGTCTCGGTGTAGCTCCGAATGTAGTGAATCTTGGCTCAAGGCGTGGAACGGATTATGGATGATATGAAATGTCTTGTCGAGCAAAAGCCGAGAGGAGGCAGTATCTTTGTTAAGAGATGAGGCGATCGGTGGTGGCTCACTGCTCGAGAAGGCACCGGTTGCACCGATTAATTGGGAATTCTTTAAAGCCGCCTTCCAAGGAAAATACGTTGGAACGAGTTATGTAGACGTCAAGGAAAGAATTTCAATCTTGTACAAGGAAGTAAGGCCGTGGCGATATGAAGTGAAGTTTTTACGTCTAAGCCGTTATGCGGACAATTGTAGCAACAGATCACGAGCGTTGTGTGCGTTTGAGGATGGACTTAATGATGAGTGAGGGTTCGATTGCTCCACAGAAGTTAGAAATTTTTCACTCGTGGAGAAGGCCAAAATAGCCAAGAGGCTAAGAATTGAACAACGTAATCGAGAAAAATTCGAAATAAGAGAGACACAGCGATGCGGTTCGTCAAAGAGATTCCGAAGAAACCTCGGAATGATGAATCGGTTCAAGGTAGAACCCCTAACAAATAATCGAGTCGAGATTGCACCGAGTGTGGGAAAAGACATTTTGGAGAATGTTGGAGGAAAGCGGTGCATGCTACAAATGCGTTCAATGGATCATCGATATAAAATTGTCCTCGACGTATGGATGCGACTCAAGAAGTTCGTAATAATGATGCACAACCGGCGAGAGGTAATCAGCAGCCACCGAGAGGTCGTGGACCAGGTCGTGGTGGTAATGGGGCTGGTCGTGGTCAAGGTGCACCGGTCGAGGCAATGGTCATAGAGGAAATGCGATGCAAGACGGCTGGATCGGTCTATGCAGCTAGACGTCATGAGAGGGCGGCAATGCACCGATGTGATAACTGATACGTTCTTCATTTTGATGTACTGTTATTGCCCTAATAGATATTGGCTCTACCCATTCATATGTATCTAGTGCCATATCTGGAAACCCGAAATTAGAATTTGAAATTACCGTAGTGAGATGGCGATAATTAGTCCTTTAGGACGATGAGAATTGTTAATAAAATATTTAAAGACGTGCCTTAAAAATTCAAGAGGAGATATTCTTAGCAAACTTGATGGAACTACCTTTAGCGAGTTCGATCTCATTTTGGGCATGGATTGGTGGTTAAACATCGGCCAGATTGGATTGTCTTGAAAACAAATGTCGATAAGAACCTCGGATGATAAGGAAGTCATAATGATTGGTGAGCGAAGGAACTATCCGGCAAATGTGGTATCTGCATTAAAGGCGGAGAAGTTGGTGTGGAAAGGATATGGAGCATTCCTAGCCTTTATCGTGCTTTGGATGCTAAAGAGTTATCTGTGGATGATGTGAGGACAGATGAAGGAATTTTCGATGTATTTCGAAGAACTTCCGGTATACCTCGGATCGGGAAGTAGAGTTTGGCATTGAGCTTTTGCAGGGGATACTCCAAAGTCCATTGCTCCTTATAGAATGGCACCGAAGGAGTTATTGAGCTCAAAGCTCAAATTCAAGAATTTGGATCGGGATTTATTCGACCAAGTGTGTCTCCGTGGGAGCACCAGCCTACATTCGTCAAGAAGAAGGATGGATCGATGCGTATGTACATTGACTACGATAATTGAATAAATTGACGATCAAGAATCGGTATCCTCTGCGAGAATTGACGACTGTTTGATCAATTAAAAGGAGCTTGATTTTCTCCAAAATTGATTTGAGGTCGGGTTATCACCACTCAAGGTGAAAGAAGCGGACATTTATAAGACGGCATTTCGGACACGTTACGGACACTATGAGTTTGTAGTGATGCTGTTTGGACTAACCAATGCACCAATTGCATTTATGGACATGATGAACCAGTCTTTCAACCATATTTAGACCGGTTTGTGGTAGTGTTCATAGATGATATATTGGTTTATTCGAGAAATGAGGAGGAACATGACCAAAGATTTGCGGATAGTATTACGACTACTTGCGATAAACAATTATATGCCAAATTTAGTAAATGCGAATTTTGGCTTAAGGAAGTGACTTTCCTTGGTCATGTAGTATCACCAAAGGAATAAGGGTGGATCCTCGAAAATTGAGGCTATTCGGATTGGAAACCACCAACATCGGTAGTTGAAATTGAGTTTCTTGGGTTTATGGATACTATAGACGTTTTGTAGAGGGTTTTCGTTGATTGCTACACCCTAACTAAAGCATTGCGAAAGGAGCTCCGTATAATTGGACCGAAAAGTAGCAAGAGAGTTTCGAGAAATTGAAGAAGATCCCACGGAAGCTCGGTTTGATTCGGTAGGAGGCTGAAAAGAATTTATGCTTATTGTGATCGTCTCACACGGGTTTGGGTTGTGTGTTGATGCAAAATGGAAAAGTGGTGGCTTATACTTCTCGTCAATTGAGACCACACGAAGTAAACTACCCTACGCATGATTTGGAGTTAGTCGCCATTGTCTTTGCTCTAAAGATTTGAGGCACTATCTCTATGGTGAGAAATCTATAATCTACACGGATCACAAGAGTCTTAAATACCTCCTTACCCAAAAGGAGTTAAATTTGAGACAAAGAAGATGGGTAGAATTACTAAAAGATTATGATTTCTCGATCGAATATCATCCGGAAAGGCTAACGTAGTAGTAGACGCGTTAAGTCGTAAGACAAGATCCGAATTAAGAGCTTTGTTTGCCCATTTGAGTGCATGCGAGGATGGCGGTTTGTTAGAGAACTTGATTGAAGCCTCGTGGTGGAACAAATCAAGGAAAAGTAGACATCGGATGAGAGTTGGGACCTTTACTTGACAAGTTGAAAACGGTGAAATTAAGGATTTTGGAATAAACACGGAAGGTGTGTTATGCTTTCGAGGAAGAGTATGTATGCCTAAGGATTCAGACACGAGGCAACCGATTCTCTGAGGCGATTATGCTATGCAATTTCGGAGGAAATAAAATGTATCGAGATCTCCGTGAACAGTATTGGTGGCCAGGGTTGAAACGTGAAATTTTAGAATTTGTGGGAAAATGTTTGACTTGTCAGCAAGTGAAGGCAGAACATCAATTACCGTCTGGGTTGTTACAACCGATAAAAATTCCTCTTTGGAAATGGGAATGGATAACCATGGATTTTGTTAGTGGGTTACCTTTAACACCTACTAAGAAAAATTCTGTGTGGGTAATTGTTGATCGGTTGACAAAGACTGCTCATTTCCTGCCAGTCCGTACAGATTATTCATTACAGAAGTTGGCGAAACTGTATGTATCCGAAATTGTGAGGTTGCATGGGATACCTGTATCTATTATATCGGATAGGGACCCTAGGTTTACATCACGATTCTGGAAAGCTCTGCATGAAGCCTTGGGGACAAAATTGAATTTCAGTACGGCTTTTCATCCTCAGTCTGATGGTCAGTCGGAGAGGGTAATTCAGATATTGGAAGATATGTTAAGGGGATGTGTAATCGACTTCAGGGGTAGTTGGGAGGATTATCTACCACCGCGTAATTTGCATATAACAACGGCTATCGATCTAGCATTGGATGGCACCTTACGAGGCATTGTATGGTCGTAAATGTCATTCTCCTATTTGTTGGAGTTGGGCGAAAAGATGATGTTAGGTCCCGAGATGATATCTCGAGACAGAGGATAAGGTAAAAGTTATTCGAGCACGGTTGAAAGAAGCCTCGGATAGATGAAGTCGTATCACGCGACTGAAGCGAAAGGATATCGAGTATGATGTGGGGATCGAGTTTTCTTGAAGGTATCTCCTTGGAAAAAGATCTTGATTCTAAGGAAGGGTAAGTTAAGTCCTAGATACATTGGACCTTATCGTGTCTTTGAGCGTGTTGGTCCATGGCTTATCGATTGAGTTACCTCCTAATTGGATCAAATCCATAATGTTTTTCATGTTTCCATGTTGAGGCGTTATAGATCGGATCCTTCGCACATTATACTGGTAGAAGAATTGAGCTGAATTGATTTGTCTTTTGAAGAAGAACCGGTGGAAATCTTAGGCCGAGATGTCAAGGTGCTAAGAAAGAAAACCGTGCTGTTGGTCAAAATTCTATGGCATAACCACGAGTGGAAGAAGCTACGGGAGCCCGAGGATGCAATTCGGCAACAATACCCTCACCTCTTTCAACCAGGTAAATTTCGAGGACGAAATTTTCTTTAAGAGGGTAGAGTTGTAACACCCTAAAATCCGAGTGTTTATATATTGCATGAATTGGTGTTTAGACTTTAAAGGAAAATTTCTTTCTTTTATTTAGTTCTTATTGAAGTCCTAAAGAGGAGTATAGCATAATTTGGATAAGGAATAAAATTTAATTATTGAGAATTTATTGAAGAGAAGCAAAGGTCATTAAGACTTAAGTTAATTAAGTGTTAATGAGTGTCATAAGTTGAGTACATGGCATGGTGGAGTTGGCGCATGGGTTATAGCAAGAGGAAGAGGTTCAATCCTTGTTTAGCATCTAAATGAATTTTTGTTTTAATTTTACGCTCATGGATTGCAAGTGTCACCAAGAACATATATGGTAAGTGTTGACCATGTTATTTTTGGTTAGTGTATCAAAGGTTTAAGGAAATAGTTATCATATGGCATGGAATCAAATACTTAAGGAAAGATAGGGGAACATAAGGCACATATCAAGGAAGAATTTTGGAAACAAAATCATGGCTATTGACCATGCTTTGGACGGCAATTGGGTATAGAGAAGGAGCCAAATTTTGTGTTAGTTTTGGCTAAGCATTTCATTTTCTCTTTGGTCATTCCTAGCAACCTAGTGCAGAATTTTCTTCTTCTCAACCTCTTTTCCTTTAGCGAAAATTGATCATTGGTAAGCCTTGATTATTTTGACCAATTGGTCATTTTGCTTTTCACTTTAGTGTTCAATTTTGTGCCTTTCTCTTAGTGCCGATTTTGCCAATACCTAAAAGACCATTCTTTTCTTTTCTTCTCCCCATTCTTAGAACATACATTTCTCTCAAAACTCATCTCTCTTTCTTTCTTCTATTCTCCATTCTCTTTGAAAGTCAAAGACATCATCATCATTCTTCTCTCATCTTTATTTCTTTTCACTCATATTTTCTTCCTTTTCTTCAATGGCGAATGCTAGAGTGCCCATAGTCAATTTATTTTCTTTTTCTTTGGTTGCATAGTCAATTTTCCAACTCTCATAAGCATCGTTTTCAATCCTTTCTTTTTGATCGTGGATTATAGGTAAGGGTTTCTTCTTTTTCGTTTTCGATTTACTAATGGTATTATGGCCGAATATTAATGGTGTTATGAAGGACTTTTTGAATGGATATAACGTTCATTCTAATAACGTTTCTTTTGTTATTATTTAGTGCAATAACGGAAGATCGGAACTCAAGTGATCGGGAGAACCGTAGAAACGTTGGAAATGTTTTATTGTGGTAAGGAAATCCCACTCTTTAAAACCTCTAGTACTACTCGATATTATATTAGATTTAACTAATATTCCTTGATCGTGAAGACTTTCAAAATAGAGAAGAAAAGGGCGGTGGTTAGTCACGTTAAGAGGGGCGGATCTGTAAATCCCCCATTTAAACGAAGAGCGATTTCGGTAGTCCGGGATTTTCCACCGGGTTGCGGACCATCTTCCGAAAGGAGTCAACTATTCGAAGTAGTACGAACTTTCGAGCCATTATACGTTGGTGGATTCTCTACGACTAACGAACCAATAAGCGAGGAGAAGCGAAAATCGAAGTGATTCAAAATCAAGAGGGTAAGATTTTGGATCTATTATCGATTAAGAATATTTTTACTAAATAGTATTCTAACGGATCGAAATATGTTTTAGGTGCTTAGGGCGAGAAGGATTAGTACTCTCGATGTCGAGGTGTGTAACTTCACACTATTTTTTCAGTTGGATGTCAATATCGGTATGGAAGTAAAATCGTAAAAGCGACTAGATCGGTAAAAAACGTAAAACCGATATTTTGACGAAAATACGTAAAAATGACTAAATCGTGAAAATTACAAAACGCCTCGAGAAATTATTTGTTATTACGAAAAATTGTATGTTTCTTGAAATTGGGCCAAAATACTCTAGTTCGATAAATTGGGCCAAAATACTCTAGTTCGATAAATTGGGCCAAAAATACTCTAGTTCGATAAATTGGGCCAAAATACTCTAGTTCGATAAATTGGGCCAAAATACTCTAGTTCGATAAATTGGGCCAAAATACTCTAGTTCGATAAATTGGGCCAAAATACTTTAGTTTGGTAAATGGGCCAAAGCCCACTAAACTGGTAAATAGACAAATTGCTAAATTATGTTTATGGGCCAAATGAAATGTTTAAACGATAAACCCACCATGTCATGCATTATTAAGAAATTTTATATTTTGTTATACACGATAATTGCATGGGTGGGATATATGAAGAGAAGAATGGCCAGTTGCCAAAATCTAGTTCGGTGGCTCGCCACAATAATGGCTTATTGCCTCTAGTTCTATGGCCTTGCCACAAAAATAAATATGGCTTATTGCCTCTAGTTCGGTGGCCTTGCCACAAATATGGCCTATTGCCTCTAGTTCGGTGGCTTTGCCACAATTATAAAAAGGCTTAATGCCTACGATTGGTGTGTTGGCGGGTGGGTTGACTCGATCCCCAGGTGTGATGGTTGATGCGGGGTGTTAGCGGATGGATATTAGGTTTGGTTGGGAAATTCATTTTACATGCATTTTAAATTATTTTATTTTATGATAAATTGTTGAATTTCGTAATTGGGCTCAAGCCCGAAGATAATATCTTGATGATCTAGCCCAATAATGGTGGTAAGTGAGTTACACATTTGAGTTCTAAGTAACTCACCCCTTTAATTTTTCCATCTCGGGTAATGGAAATTGACGTGGACTTGGGCCGAGGATGACTTCGTGGAGGCCATCTTGCAAAAGAGGTTATATAAACTCTAAACTTTTAATAAGTATTTTTACTATTTTGGGTTATTGTAATAAGGGCCTCTATAAGTAAATTATGGATTTTATGTGTGTTGGTTTTAAATTATACTTTGGACTTTTAAATATGGATTATGATTATATGATGTTTTATTAAAATAAATTTGGGTTTTCAAATCCTTTTATAAATATTTTATCATTGTTAACTCTTTAATAAATTACCTAAAGGTATTTGATAATACAAAGATTTTCAACTAATGTTTTCAAATATTTATCAAATTCAATTACTCTTCAAAATTTTAAACCTCAGAAATAAATATTGTAGCTTTCAACTCATTAGTGATTTAAAAAAATAGCTCGATTCATGTAACAAATCAAATCTAGTCTCAATGCATAGACCGGGTTTGGGGTGTTACAACTAGGGTCAAATTCAGTCCGTTACAACTCTCCCCCCTTTAAGATTTTCGTCCCGAAAATCTTACCGTTAAACAAGGTCGGATATTGTTGCCTCATTGAATCCTCGAGCTCTCCACGTAGCCTCTTCAACTCCGTGGCGATTCCATAGAACCTTTACTAACGAATTCTTTTGTTTCTTAACTCTTTTATTTCCCGAGCTAAGATACGGATCGGTTCTTCATCATATGTTAAATCGATTGGAGTTCAATCTCGTCGGTGATCACATGAGACGGATCGATCCAGACTTACGAAGCATCGAAGCGTGAAATCGTCATGTATCTTTTCTAACTTAGAGGGCAATCTCAATGTATAAGCAACCGGCCCAATACGTTCAATGACTTCGTACGGTCCGATAAATCTCGGACTCAACTTGCCTTTCCGACCAAATCGGAGTACCTTTTTCCACGGAGAAACTTTTAAGAACACCCGATCTCCGACCTGAAATTCAATGTCCTTACGTTTCAAATCGGCATAAGACTTTTGACGATCTGAAGCGGCTTTCAAATTACTCCTAATAACAACCACTTTCTGTTCTATTTCTTTAATCCAATCAACCCCGTGTATCTTATTTTCACTGAGTTTAGCCCAATACAACGGCATGCGACATTTTCACCCGTACAAGGCTTCATAAGGCGCCATTTTTATGCTAGATTGGAAGCTATTATTGTAAGCAAATTCAATCAAAGGTAGGTATCGTTCCCATCGCACCTTCAAACTCGAGGACGCAACACCTCAACATGTCCTCAAGTATCAAAATAGTTCGCCGGGTCGACCGTCTATTTGTGGATGGAAGGTTGTACTAAAATGAAGTCTAGTACCTAGAGCATCTTGCAATTTCTTCGAACCGTGATGTGAATCTCGGTCCCTATCTGAAACAATGGAACTTTTTTTACCGTGCAACCTTACAATCTGTGACACATACAATTGCAAGCTTAGTAAGTGAATAGTCAGTGCGTCTGGGGTATAAAATGAGCTGATTTAGTCAGTCTATCAATGATAACCCATACGGCATCTTTCTTACTCGGTGTCATAGGAAGACCGGCTACAAAATCCATTGTAATTCTATCCCATTTACATTCAGGTATCATGATTGGTTGAAGTAGTCCGGACGGCACTGATGCTCGACTTTTACTTGTTGATGATTAAGCACTTGGAAACAAACTCGGATATATCTCGTTTCATGCCAGGCCACCAATAGAACTGTTTCAAATCGTTATACATTTTAGTGCTACCCGGGTGTATCGATAGTCGACCACTATGGGCCTCACTTAGAATCACCTGCATCAAATCTGAGTTCTTTGGAACACACAATCGGCTTTTATAATTTAAACAATCATTTGCATCAATCTGAAAATCGATTACTGCATAGTTTTCACATCGAATCAGAATAGCAATCAAATTTTGTCAACTTTCGTATCACAAATTTGTTTGAATAAACATCGGTCTTGCTCGTAACTCTGCTATGATCGAACCATCACTAGACATAGCCATCATGCATTCATTGCACGAAGAGCAAATAATGATTTCGACTTAACGATCCGCAACAACCTTAGCTTTTCGGGTGATAGTCAATCACCAATTCATAGTCTTCGACGATTCTAGCCACTGCGTTGTCTCAAATTCAGGTCTTTCGAGTCATTAGATACTTGGACTTTTGTGATCCGAGTAAACATGGCATTTCTCGCCAAATAAGTAATGACGCCAAATCTTGATCATGAACACAATGGTCGCAAGCTCTAAATCATCGTCGGGTAATTTCTTTCATGCGGCTTCAATTGTCTTGAAGCGTAGGCTACAACTTTGCCTTCCTGCATCAAAACGCAGCCCAAACCATTTAAAGAAGCATCGAATAGACAACAAATTCTTTACGATTCAAAGCTAAACTAATCTCGGAGCTTCACAAAAGGGCTTTCACCGATCAAAACTTTTCCGACACTTTTCGACCACTCGAACGACATCTTTCTCGCAATAACTTTGTCAACTGGTAGCTATCATAGAAAATCTTTCACAAATCGTCGATAGTAACCCGCAAGTCCCGAAAACTTGAATCTCGAAAACATTTTTGGTGGCTTCCAATCAAGTATAGCCGAGATTTTGTTCGGATCAACTCGAATGCCCGATCTTTGAAACAACATGTCCTAAAAAGTCGACCTCTTTCATCCGAACTCACACTTACTAAACTTATGATATACGGTGATGATCTCGAAAGTTTGTAGCACTAACCTCAAATGTTCAACGTGTTCAATTTCATCTTTGGAGTAAATCAATATGTCATCAATAAACACCACCACAAATCGATCTAAAAGCGTCTAAAACCCGATTCATCAAATCCATAAAATAGCGGTGCATTAGTGAGTCCAAAAGGCATAACCAAAAACTCAAAATGTCCGTACCTCGTCCTAATGCGCCTTTGGCACATCTCGTATCTCCGACTCATGGCGATAATAACCCGATCTCAAATCTATTTTTGAAAATATCAAGCCCTTTCAATGATCAAACAAATCATCAATCCGAGGTAACGGATACTTATTCTTTATAGTTACTTTATCCAATTGTCGATAATCAATAAACATTTGCATCGTTCCATCTTTCTTTCTCACAAAAAGAACTGGTGCACCCCAAGGAGAGAAACTTGGTCGTACAAAGCCCCTATCTGTTAACCCTTGCAACTGTGCTTTCAACTCTTTTAGCTCAGTAGGTGCCATCCGATATGGAGCTATTGAGATCGGAGTTGTTCTCGGTACTAATTCAATGCCAAACTCAATCTCTCGTACTGGAGGTAAACCCGGTAGTTCTTCAGGAAACACATCCGAGTATTCACATACTATTGGTGCAGATTCAATCTATTTTTCGACAATTTATTATCCAATTACATGAGCTAAATAAGCTTAGCACCTTTTCTCACATATTTTCGGGCTAACATTGAGGATATTCTTGTAGGCAACCCATTTACATCACAGATTTAATTGATGGTCTCACCGCTTACGTGTCTCAAATCAATAAGCTTTCTTTTGCAATTCACCACAAGATCATGCGAAGTCAACTACCCATTCCCAAAATTATATCAAACTCATCGAAGGCAACGACATTAAATCGATGGAAGCAAAAATCCCGAATCATCAATAGGCAACTTTTACACACTTTATTAACAAACACACATCTACCCAAAGGGTTGGATACGCGAATCACAAACTCGATGAGACTCAACTGGTAGAGTCTTCTTGAATACCGTAGTTTCACATACATATGAATGAGTCGAACCAGATCAATCAATGCAATCACAGAGTATCATAAAGGGTGAAAGTACCGTAATGACGTGCGAGAAGCGGATCCTCCCTAGCTCGAGTGACATAAGCTCTAGCGGGAGCTCTAGCCTCGATCAAGCTAGCATGTTTTTCGTCCCTCTCGACTACCACCTACATTGCGGAATGCCCGGGTGGTCTCGCCTGCTAATGCCTTTGCTTTCGGGTCTAGAATTCTGCACCAGTATTATGCTCGGCTAACATCGGGCACTCTCGAATAAAATGGTCGAGGATCCACATTTAAAGCGGACCGATCACGAACTCTACAACTCCCGAATGCCATTTTCCACAATGTTTGCATTCAACTCGATTACGTGGAACGTTATCGACATCGCCATCGAGGTAGCTCGGGGAGCCCACGGAAGGTCGATCATGTCTACGTGAATCAAGTAGCTTTATGTCGGTTGAAGTCATCTCTAAACTTCTTAGATGTGGAGGAAAATTCTTGCCCGACGGTCTTTTACGAGTATCTCTAGCTTCTGTCTCAGCCTTTCTTTTCTCTTTCCCAAGCTCTTCAACTTTGCAAGCTCGCTCAACTAGTGTCACAAACTCCTTGATCTCAAGAATGCCAACTAGCAACTTTAAATCTTCATTCAAACCGTCTTCAAACCTTTTGCACATAATGGCTTCAGGTTGATACACACTCCTGAGCATATCGCTCAATCGACAAATTTTCGCTCATATTCGATCACGGTCATTTTCCTTGTTTCAGTTCAAGAAATTCTTTTTGTTTCTGGTCGATGAACCTCTGACTGATATATTTCTTGTGGAATTCATTCTGGAAGAAATCCCATGTCACTTTTTCTTTTGGAACCACTGATACTAGTGTATTCCACCGGTGATAAGCGGTGTCCCAAGTAATGATATAGCACATTTTAAACATTAAATGCAGAGTGCAAGATAGCTCGTTAAGTACCCAATAGTGTTATCAAGCCACATTTGGCTCTCTCAATCATCATCATCATTGGCTTTAAATTCTTGACCTCAAATTTTGAATTTTATCAACGAGGGCCTACTAGATCTCACCGTATCTATCATCGAAGTCTTTGAAGGAATCAGAGCTGAATTATTCGGGGGTGGAGGTTGTTGTACAGTCGGATTATTCTGAACAAACTGCGTAAACCATTCATTCATCATTTGGTAGAAGGCTTGTTTAGCCTCTCCCTCGTGGTTACCCGTAACTGGTTGAGAGTCTAATGGCGCTGATCCCATCGAGACCAAGCGCAACACTCTCCACATCATCATTATGGCTCTATCGGGATCGGAATCCATTTACTATATAAAATACAATTGAAATTGTCGGAAGTCACCACACTATCACATATAAAATTCAAAGGCATGTATAGCTAGACTCTTACGTACTACGGTAGTCCTAGAATCGACTAAACCGTAGCTCGATACCAATCAAATGTAACACCCTTACCCGAAACCTTTGCCGAGTCGAGTATGTGGCATTACTAGACTTGACTACTAATTTGGGGCATAAAATTTAAAGCTGTCCAATCGCATCATCTCGACTAAATTGACCATAACTCGATTCTGATCCGTAAATTTTCCTTGAAACTAGACTCATATAACTTTTTACCATAATTTTTCCAGAATTTTCATGTGGCCAATTAGTACAGTTTATTCATCAAAGTTACCCTATTTCACTGTTTGATAATTCTGACCTATCTTTACAAAACTCAGTTATCTCATTGCACAAAATTTCAATAATGTCCTTGCTTATTCCAATAAAAATAGACTCATTAAGGATTCTAAAAATATAAACTATGCTCCATAATTATTTTGTACAATTTTAACAATTTTTCCAAGACAGAACAGGGACTCACGAATTCATTCAGAACAAGTCTCACTAAAACTTAAATATCTCATAATATATAATTCCTTTGCCTACTATGTTTCTTTCATGTAAAAATAGACACAATAAGATTTAATTCTATATCTAATTCACTTTCTAATTCAATTTATCCTATTTTGGTGATTTTCAAAATCACATCACTGCTGCTAACTAAAAACTATTTCATTTCAAAATATGATTAACTAGTTTATGACCAACATACCCACATACAACTCATAATGCCCATGCATTTTAATCATTTATACAAATTAACCTGTACCTAAAACATTCACATAATATCCTAACATCATCGATTTATTAACAAAACACAACTACGGTTCCATATAATCAAGTGTACCATAAGTACTCTTATCAAATATAAAAGTTTTACTCTAATACTTACCACAAAGCCATACATCTTTAAGCATTATCAATTGACATTTTAATGGAAGCAACCATATCATATATGAAACCTAAACTTAACCAAAAACTCAAAAGCAACAGCCTTATTCGCAAGGCCATATTTATATTTACAAACCGACATCATTCTTATTTATCAAAATAAAGCCTATACATGCTTTTGATTCAAAAGTTTACAAAACTATACCAAAGAGAGTGATAGTGTGGTCGACTGTCTTGGTTATCCCCTGAGCCCGTAGTTGAAATATTGATCTATAAAATAGAACACAACATAAACAGAGTAAGCTCAACGGCTTAGTAAGTCCTAAGCACATATACTTACAATGAACATACAATTAAACACTTAACTTTTCAAACTAATAATATTGCACATAAATTTCTCTATATGTATATATATATATCAAATACACTAATGAATGCTAAGGTCACATTTGTATCTATTTTCATCACTATATCACTCGATCATAAGCTTTATCAACTTCACATATATGCTATGTATATTCACATCAAATTGATTCATAACAAAAAGAACTTAACTCACTTTCTTCCTTACTAATATAGTAGGCAAATTCTTACCCTAACATTTAGTACATAACCACATATATATATCTCATCTTGTTTGATCCTCAAAATCTCCACTTATGGCATATCAAAGACGAAGCTCGCTAGGCATTTAGGCGAACTAAATCACAGCACAAAGCCCTGCTAGGCATTATAGCCGAAATGAATCAAAAGCACGAAGCACGCTGGGCATTATAGCGAAATAAATCAAAGACGAAGCACGCTAGGCATTATAGCTCGAAATAAATCACGCCATCAGCACGAAGCTCTGCTAGGCTCAAAGCCCAAACAATATTATTATCATCTCATAAACATTACAAGAATGCTTGCCCAAAATAACATAAATCACACATCATTCAAATCACTTTAACATACCAACTCGTTTAGAGATATAACAACATTTCATTTCAAATTCACTATCACTTATAATTCACGTATTATATCGAATAACAAACCAAAACACTTATTCACATCACTTTAGATAAAATTCCAACCAATCCATACCAATACTTTCACATTCGCTAACACAAGGTTTTATACAAAATTCTATTGAATAGCATCATTTAACACATTCATAAATAATTCGATAACCTATACTTGCTTAAGGACTTACCTCGGTTGTCGATAGTCCGCAAATCGGCTATTCGAGAACCTTCGTCTTTCCCCTGGTCTAATTCCATTTTCTTTGCTCTTGATCTAAAACACATTAGAATTTAGCTCATTTAATCGCATTTCATCTCAATTTAGTCCCAAAACACAAAATGGGCAAATTACCATTTTGCCCCTAATGTTTCCCATTTTACAAATTGGTCCTATTTACACAAAACACAAAATATGCAAAATTTACCAACACCATAGCTTGGCGAATCTTCCCCATAGCCATATGTGTCCATGCATTTCATTTATTTGTCTTTTAACCTTCACAAATTTATTTTTTTAAATTTAACCTATTTACTTGAAATCTCCAAAAACTTCAACACAAAACTTATAAATCTTTAACATATATTAAATCTAAAATCATCAAACATCAAAACTATCCAAGCATGTTAATGGCGAATCCTATATACATAGTATTTTCAAAAATTTAGACATGGGTCGTAATATACTGAAGCAACGATCTCAAAAACGTAAAAATTATCAAAACTAAAATCGACCATACCTTAATCAAGCTTTCTAACTTGTCAAACTTGAAGCTTTAACAATGGTGTTTTCTATCCTAACATTCGCTAGGAGAGAATAAAAGAGATGATGGCTTTATTTTTATGTTTATTTTATATAAATGCATTAACATAATTATAATATATAACATAACCTTATAATAAAATTTTATATAATTAAACTAACATATATAGGTAGTTAACTTGGCCCATTGTCATTCCATTAATATGGTCAATGGGCTAATTGCCCTTTTGGGACACCCACTTAAAAAGCCACAAGCAATCTAGTACATTACACCTTAGCATGCAACTTTTACGCTTTTGTGATTAAGTCCTTTTTTCAAATTAAGCACTTAAACAATAAAATTTTTCTCTGAAACTTTCACACATTAATTCACATTTAATAGACTCAAATATAATATTAAAATATTTCTCGAGACTCGGATTCGTGGTCTCAAACCACCATTCCGACTAGGGTCAAATTCAGTCTGTTATACATTCGGCTACTCCCTTCTTTTTAGGCCAAATATAAGTACCCTCTCCACCTTGAAGGGTGTTTTTTCTTTCGTAGGAAGCCGGAGCTCTTTTCAGTAGTGGCTGAATATAGAACCAATCTGCGTTGAATATTAAGGTAAGAAGTTTTCTCTAGTTCTATACGGTTAATCTCTTCTCGTTGTACTCTGCTATAACCCAATCTCTTTGTTTGACAATCATTGATCTCTCTGAAAGTACTGTACTGATCAAAGATTCTCTTCATGGATGAGAGTGCTAGCCAATCTAAGGAGGGGAGTGGACTCATAGTCTCTGCTCCCAAGTTCAAACGACGTGCGATGTCGACAGTTTGAGACTTTTCACCGAGTTGTAGTAAAGAGCCAACATCAGTTTGGGATAGGCAGATAGTGGTTATTCCCGCTAGTGAGAATAACAACGATCAAGAGAGTTTGGTCCTTCGCGTAATCAGGTGTGTAATTCTCACACAATCGCTGGTTCGATTAATAACAAGTATGTGAATTGTTTAAAAGTCAAAACATTGGTAACGATTGTTGAGTTACCCTTGGGGGTAGAAATCGGAGATACAAGGTTAGTTACGTTTGTTGCAGTGGCTAGGCCACATACATCAGTGACTCTATCATATTATATCAGCTTTGAGCAGCATGACTGTCAGCATGACTGCCAATGAGGAGTGTAGCAGATGGAGGGTTGATTGTAGAAATCCCCATAGGTGTGTTGAGGTTGGACATACGAAAAGGTGTGTAGCGGATGGAATACTAGGTTGGGTTGGGTTGCATTGCATTCACTATCTGATATGCCATGTTGTTAGGGCTACGATCCAATTCGATATGTATGGGCTTCGCCAATTTGCTTCAGTGTACTGAGGCCCAGATTTCATTCTAAGGGGAAATACACACTGAGTCCTCGTGACTCACCCCTCTGCTTAATTTTGTAGGTAATCCCTAGTTCGAGAATTAGGAGCCGAGGAGGACTCTATGGTTGCCATGCATTATTTCTTGAGTAACCTTAGTTTTCTTTATTTAAACTTATTTATAGTTCAGGAATTTGTTATGTAATAAGGCCTTTGGGATTTCTTTTGGTTTTTTTGGATTTAATGTGGTTATTATGCATTATGAAATGTTAAGTACGAAGTTTTTCTAAAAAAATATAACAATCATTTTCCAAAATATGAACAAGCGGATAACAAGCAAATAAATAATTAAATTCAGGATTTTCTTAGAACTGCAAAATCTATTTTCAAGATATCACAATTCTTTGAAATCCGCTAATTTCAATTTTTCGTAACTCAAAAACAGTTTTTGATTGCTAACATTATTAATTGCAACATGCAAGAAAACCATTAGATCAACTCAATCTTGTTTTTTCAATAAAACCAAAACCCAAAATTTTTTAAACAATATCAAAGCTCCTAAACAACCATTCCATGTAACATGCCAGATCTGGTCGTAACATCTAGGCCGGGCTTGGGGTGTTACAATTATGGTATCAGAGCCCAATTGTAAAACTCGACTGTGAAATGGGTTCAAAAATGCTTTTCCAAAATTGGTTTAAAATGTGGTTTAGAAAAATATATGTCTTTCTGCAAGTATGGCACCCAAGTCTCCGGTACCAAACCCGTACTGTAAGTCTTCTGACTATTGGTTGATTTTTATGGAAAGATTTTTATTGTGTTGTGGTTGCTAGTTATAAGAGATACAATTTTAGAGATCGAGACCTTTAAAAATACTTTTTGCAAAAACTACTTTTAAATCTACATTCATAAGATATCCATTAATAAACAGTGGAATAATTTACTAATTTATAAAATTTCTAATCAGATTAAATCGATTCAGTAAACATGAGTGCTACAGGACGTGAATGTGGCACACGCGTCCGTGGTAGAGGCCGAGGTGCTGGGGCTAGATCTAAGGCATCGGGGTACGTGCTTGAAATGGAAGAACCCACATCACCGATAATTGAGGCAAGGTCCCATGATCGAGCTGGAGGGGACGATGCTTTGTCCCAAGCTATGCTGCGAGTGTTGGAATGGGTTAATGGGGCAAGCACTGGATCAGTAGCCCAAAAATCTATCCTTGAGTGACTCCGGGCAAATAAGGCTGAGATATTTAGGGGTATTTCTGGCATGGCCCCTAACGTAGCTGAATACTGGCTGGAAGCGGTTGAACAAATCATGGATGATTTAGACTGTACCGCAGAGGAAAAGTTGAAGGGAGTAGTGTCTCTTCTGCGTAATGAGGCGTACCAGTGGTGGCTCACAGTGAGGGAAGGTACTTCAGCAGATCATATCACCTAGGACTTCTTTAAGACATCGATCCAAGGAAAATATGTTGGGGCAAGCTATATGGATGCCTAGAGAAAGTATTTTTGAATCTGGTTCAAGTGGGTAAATTTGTGGTTGAATACGAGGTGGAGTTCCTGCGCTCTAGCCGTTATGCCCGGGGTATCGTTGCAACTAATTCTGAATGTTGTGTTCGGTTCGAGGATGGTCTGCGGGACGAACTGCAGGTACTGATAGCTCCACAGCAAGAGAGAAATTTTGCCATTCTAGTTGAGAAAGCAAAAATAGCTGAAGAGGTGAGGCGGTCTGAAAGGCAGAATCGAGATAAGGATAGGGGTAAGAATAAGAGGAGTTTTGGGTCGTCAAGATTTACTGGGGGTTTCCAAAAGAGGCCTAGGTTTTAAGGGCCGGATCAAGGTGCGATGCCTGATGCTGTTGGTCAGTATCGACTGTGTGCTCGATGTGGGAAATTACATTCAGGGGAATGTTGGGCAAGAAATAGAGGATGTTACAAGTGTGGATCTATGGACCATCTAATAAGGGACTGTCCACAAGAGTTGCTTAGAGCGCGATCGGTAAGCCAGGTTATGCATAGCCAGGAAGAGGTAGGCAACAGCCATCGAGAGGTCCTAGTCCGGTCAGAGGGGGAAATGGATTTGGTCGAGGGCGTGGAGCACCGGGTAGTTACTGGTAATACAGATGCAAGATAGCCTGGATTGGTTTATGTAGCCAGACGTCGAAAGGATGGCGACGCACCGGACGTCATAACCGGTACATTTCTTATGTTTGATGCACCATTTACAGCTTTAATAAATGTTGGGTCTACACACTCATATGTTGCCTGTACTGTATCTAGGACTTTGAGCATTAAATTTGAGCTTGCTGCTAGAGAAATATCTGTGATTAGCCCTTTAGGACAATCTGTAGTGGTGAAAAAACTATTTAGGAGTGTACCTTTGGAAGTGCAAAGGATTATTTTCCCGGAAGACTTAATGGAATTGATGTTCAGCGAGTTCGATTTGATTTTAGGTATGGACTAGTTAGTTAAGCATCAGGAAAACTTGGATTGTGCTGCTAAACGCATGATATTGAAGACTTTCGAGGATGAGGAAGTGCTTGTGATAGGTAAGAGAAGAAATTACCTGTCCAATGTTGTGTCTGCACTAAAGGCTGAAAGGATGGTGTGAAAAGGGTGTGAGGCGTACTTAGCTTTCATCAGTGCTTTGGAGGAAAAGGAATTGTCTGTAAGGGATGTTAGAATGGTGAAAGAGTTCTCAGACGTCTTTCCAAAAGAGCTTCCACGGTTACCTCCAGATCGCGAGGTGGAGTTCAATATTGATCTACATTCAGAAACGGCTCTGGTGTCCGTCGCCCCATATAGGATGGTGCCGAAAGAGCTTGTAGAACTTAAAGCTCATATCCAGGAGCTGTTGGACTATGGTTTTATCCGAGCAAGTGTGTCGCCATGGGGAGCGCCGGTGTTTTTGGTTAAAAAGAAGGATGGGTCGATGTGAATGTGCATTGACTATCGCCAATTGAACAAGTTGATTATCAAGAATAAATACCCATTACCAAGGATTGATGACTTATTCGATCAGTTGCGAGGAGCTTAAGTTTTCTCAAAAATAGATCTGAGATCTGGGTACCATCAGTTAAGGGTCAAGGAGGCAGATATTCACAAGACTGCTTTTCGAACGCAGTATGGGCATTACGAGTTTCTAGTGATGCCGTTCGAATTAACAAATGCACCAGCTACTTTTATGGACATGATGAATCGGGTCTTCCAACCTGATTTAGACCGGTTCGTGATGGTATTCATAGATGACATCTTGGCGTATTCAAGAACGGAAGAGGAGTATGATGCACATCTTCGGGTTGTTCTTCAGATATTGAGAGAGCAGCAACTGTATGCCAAATTCAGCAAGTGTGAATTTTAGCTGAAGGAAGTTACCTTTTTGGGGCATATTGTTTCTGCCGAGGGGGTTAGGGTTGATCCTTGAAAGATCGAAGTTGTTCTGGACTGGAAGCTGCCAAAGTTTGTAGTAGAAATTCGAACTTTTCTTAGGTTAGATGGGTACTACAGAAGGTTCGTTAAGGGATTCTCGTTGATTGCTACACCATTCACCAAGTTGTTACCGAAAGGGGTACCGTTTGTTTAGGCTGATAAGCAGTAGGAAAGCTTTGAGAAGCTAAAGAGGATTTTGAGTGAGGCGCTAGTGTTGATTTAGCCTGAGGTTGGGAAGGAGTTTGTCGTCTATTATGATGCATCACATATAGGGTTAGGATGTGTGCTAATGTAAGAAGGTAAGCTAGTAGCGTATGCGTCTCGATAATTAAGACCACATGAAGTGAATTATCCCACTCATGATTTGGAGTTAGCTGATGTGGTGTTCGCCCTAAATATATGGAGGCGCTATCTATATGGAGAAAAGTCAGTTATCTACATCGACCATAAGAGTCTGAAATATTTCCTTACCCAGAAGGAGTTGAATTTAAGACAACGAAGGTGGATTGAATTGCTGAAAGACTATGATTGTGCAATCGAATATCACTTGGGTAAAGCTAACGTGGTGGCAGATGCGTTGAGTCGTAAAGTGATAACAGATTTGAGGGAAATGTTTGCTCATCTTAGTCTGTATGAAGATGGTAGCCTGTTAGCTGAACTTTAGATAAAGCCAACATGGGTAGATCAGATTAAGGAGAAGCAATTGTTGGATGAATTGTTAAGTTCTCGACTTCAGCAAGTGGAAGGTGGTGAGATAGAAGATTTTGGTCTGAACAGTGAAGAGGTATTGAGTTTTCGTGGAAAGGTTTGTATGCCGAAGGACTTGAAGTTGAGGCAGATGATTCCACGGAAGGTGCATAGTACCCATACGCTATGCATCCCAGTGGGAGTAGGATGTATCGAGATTTGCATGAACAGTATTGGTGGCCTAGTCTCAAACGGGAAGTTATCGACTTTGTGGGTAACTGTTAAACATTTCAGCAAGTGAAGGCGGAACACTAGTTGCCTTCGGGGTTGCTACAACCGGTGAAGATTCCACTTTGGAAGTGGGAGAGGATAACTATGGACTTTGTTAGTGGGCTGCCCCTAACGCCTACTAAGAAAGATTCAGTGTGGATGATCGTCGATCGGTTAACGAAGTCTACCCACTTTATATCGGTTCGTATGGATTACTTGCTTTAGAAGTTGGCCAAGTTGTATGTGGCAGAAATCGTGAGGTTGCATGGGGTACCTGCATCTATCATATTAGACAAGGATCCTAGGTTTACATCATGGTTCTAGAAGGCATTGCATGAAGCTTTGGGTACGAGGCTAGATTTTAGCATGGCGTTTCATCCACAGACTGATGGTCAGTCAGAGAGAGTAATTCAGATTCTTGAAGACAGGTTAAGGGGCTGTGTAATCGACTTCAGAGGGAGTTGGGAGGATTTCCTACCATTGGTAGAATTTGTGTACTATAATAGCTATCAATCCAGCATTTAGATGGCACCCTATGAGGCATTGTATGGTCGTAGGTGTTGTACCCCTACCTATTGGACAGAGTTGGGTGAGCGACAGCTATTGGGTCCGGAATTGATCTCAAGACTGAGGAAAAGGTTAAGTTAATTCGAGCTTGATTGAAGGAAGCTTCTGACAGGTAAAAATCGTATGTAGATCTGAGACGCAGAGAAATAGAATTCTCTGTGGGTGATCGGGTTTTTCTAAAAGTTTCACCTTGGAAGAAGGTTCTAAGGTTTGGATGGAAGGGCAACTTGAGCCCCAAATTCATCGGGCCTTATCGAGTTTTGAAACGTGTAGGACCGGTGGCTTATCAGCTTGAGTTTCCTCTAGAGTTGAGTCAGATCCATAGTGTATTCCATATTTCAATGTTAAGGCGTTATCGTTCGGATCCATCTCACGTAGCATTAGTGGAAGAAATTGAAGTAAGACCTGATCTATCTTTTGAAGAGGAGCCAGTACAGATATTAGATCAGGATGTTAAGGTGTTGATAAGGAAGTTGGTTCCTTTGGTCAAAGTGTTATGGTATAATCACAGTTCAGAGGAAGCCATGTGGGAGTCGAAAGAGGAAATTCGACAGCAATACCCTCACCTCTTTTGACCAGGCAAATTTTGAGGTCGAAATTTCTTTAAGGGGTAGAACTATAACATCCTATAATTAGGGATTCTGCATTTTGTGCTATTTTATGTGTTTGGCTCGTTTAGCTTGTTATTTGGGTATGTTTGGGGGTCTTGGGGAGGCTCGGGTTCGAGCCAGAGCTTTGGTAAATTTTTCTCTTTAGGGCACTTTGGGGGGAGCTAGTGGATGCAGGCCTTAGGTATGATTGGTTGTAATTTGATGTCACAAGGAGCAAGGTGGCTTAGTGGTTGGCCTCACTTGTGGGAGCAAAAGGGGGAGTTCTAATCCCATCTGCTACACTTTGGAGTTTAATTTTTATGTTCAAGGAGGGAAGATGTGGCATTTGATTGGGACTCTAATGGTGGTTGTGGAATGAGTCAAACAAATTCAAATGGATGGAGGAGATGAGCTTGGGGAGTTTGAATAGGTCAACCAATTCGAATTGGTGGATGGAGAGTGAATGGAGGAGAAAATCGTGGGAGGTGGGGAGAGAGGAGAAGTTTGGTCGAATGTGGGAAGGTGTGTAGAGGAGCATTTTTGGTTTTTAGCTAGGATAGGTGTGTGCCAAATTTCCCTTTTGTTCTCAGGCATTTCCATCATAGTATTTTTGGTCATTGTGTGCAGGGAGAGTGTGCTAAAACTTTTCGGTAAATGCTTTTTTAGTGATTTTTTTTTTCTTTCAAATTGATGCACTTTTGTTCTCTTGAGACATCCATAGGCGAATCTTTGTTTTCTTCTATTCATCTCTTTCACCCATTTTTTACAAAGCCGAAACTCTCTTCTTCTTCTTCTACTTTTTTTTCTTCTTCTTCATCTATTCTCCTCTACTTCTTTCTCTTATAGCCGAATCTTTGTTCCTTTCCATATCGTATCGGTATTGTTTAAATAGCCTAAGGCATGAAGGGCTATTTTCTGCCTAATCTATTTGGCTTTTCACCACCGTTGTCAGTACAAGTTGAACCTTAAGAAGCAGGGTGCCAGGATTTCTTTGGTTGCTAAAAGTCCCTTCCCAATCAGCTTTACTTATTATAAGGTAACAAGTTCTCTTTTTGTATGTGTTCTTTCTTCTCTTGTATCAATCGATGCAGTCAGTCGGCTACTTCCTTCTTTTTAGGCCAAATATAAGTACCCTTTCCACCTTGAAGGGTGTTCGTTCTTTCATAGGAAGCCAGAGCTCTTGTCAGCAGTGGCCGAATATAGAACCAATCTGCGTTGAATATTAAGGTAAGGAGTTTTCTCTAGTTCTATTGATAAACCGTAAAGGTAACATATTTTAATCCCACATTTAGTATGCTTTTAGATGAATTTATCCTCGATTTATGTAAAAAGGTGCTCTTAATCCTTTCTTTTCATGTCTTATACTTAGGAGAACACCTAAGGATAAAAAGAACGTAAAACGGGCTTAATACGGACCAAATTGGGCCAACCCAAGAAGTCGACATGGCCTGGGCTTTATTCCACATGGCCATGCCTTGCTATCCACCTAGAACACGGCCTGTCACCAATTTACACGGCCATGTCTCGTCGACAAAAAGCCCAACACGGCCTATCCCCGATTTGCATGGCTGTGCCCTAATTGACAGACCCGAAGCATGGCTCGACCTCGACTTGCACTGGCATGCCGCCACTCGTGCCTAAATCAACAGAATAGAGATGTATTGAGCCTCAATTTACACGGCATGCCTTTTAGCAAAGCCCTACCATGAGAAAGAACAATTTCACTCAGAATAGGATGCTTGGAGCCCAAGAAACGCAATCCTAAGTCTACTCAAACACCTAGGACGAATTATACCTAAATTATGAGTACTTAGGAGACAGGTAAAGCATCCCAAAGTCTATAAAAACACCCTAAGGTGGCTATTCAAGCGGGCGATCATTGAGCAGAGTTTCCTGCCAAGCCTTTCTCATTCAGGGATTGTCTCGAAGATAGCCAATTGATCCATCTCGAAAAGTCAAAGTTCTACTCAAGACAGAGGATATCCTCTTCAATTCCTTCAGGGGGTTTTAGGGATTTCCTATGTTTTGTTTTATCTTTTCTCTTGAGATGTTTTCTTATTTAGTTATGAACTAAACCCCTCAGATACCTGAAGGGGATGAAACCTACGATGGATTTTGATATTTAATTCTTTTGGTTTATATGATAAATACTTAGTTTGTTCTTAATTATGTTGCTTAAATTTATCAAATGTGCTTAGGTGGAGGAGGAATAGACCCTGCCTAAGAGTAGATCTAGCATAATTAAGCGGAGTTGATCGGACGCCTAGAGATAGGGTTTCGAGATTTTGCCAGATTAGGGTGAAACCTAATATGGGAGCCCATTGATCAATTTACTGCTTCCTTAGGGGGCTATTATAAGAGAACGAGAGTTCCACTAATTAACCAAAGGTTAGACGTTATTCACTTCGAGAGAAGGTTTAATATAGGTTAGGGGGTCTCACAGATCAAGCTAAGTAAAGAAATCATATGAATTGAAAAGGTAGATAATAAGTAAAGTCATAGGTGGATTCTTCCCGAAGGTATCAATTTAGTTTTCTTCAAAATCTTTTCCCAAAGTTTCGTTCTTTTGTCTTTACATTTAAGTTTAAGTATTTCATTTGTTTTAGATTAATAAACCAATCACTCCATATTTTAGGCTAAATAATAGAAAGAAAGTGAGTAGTAGTACTTTTAGGTTCTTTGGGTTCGATAAGATATTCTTGCCTGAGCTATACTACTGTTCAATAGGTGTGCTTGCCTCTATCATTGTCGCAGTCAGTCTACAAGTTCGATCACTCTTTTATAAATATTAAAACTAGACTGTTTTGTAGCAATCAAGTTTTTGGCACCGTTGCCGGGGAACTCCTAAAATATTAAGAAAACTCTATTTATATTACTTTGCCATTATTTTTTTATTTCTCTTATTTTTATACATATATTTTTGCTTTTCTAAATATTTTCCTTTCTTTTTATAGCAGGTACATCTAGTTTATGACTAGAAGAAATCCGAGAGGCCCATTAAAATACGAAATTGACATTGAAGCTACCGCTCGCAGAAATCGTAGAGAAATTAGACGAGCCCTAGACTATCACAGAGGAGAACAGCAAGGATTCAATCCTACTGAAGGGATGGACAAAAACAATCCACCGCCAAATGTGTAAGAAAAGAATGCTCTGCGTACTATGTATGATTATGCTAAACCTAATTTAACAGGAGTAGAATCTAGTATTGTTAGGCCCTCTGTAGCTGCTAATAATTTTGAATTAAAGCCTAACACAATACAAATGATTCAACAATTTGTTCAATTTGATGGTTTGTAGGATGAAGATCCAAACACTCATATATCTATTTTTTTAGAATTCTGTGATACCTTCAAAATAAATGGCGTTTCTGATGATAACATACGTCTTTGGTTATTTCCTTTTTCATTAAGGAATAAAGCAAAGTAGTGGTTGAACTCGTTACCACGAGGGTCAATCACCACATAGGATCAAATGACCGAAAAATTTCTTTTAAAGTATTTTTCACCAGGAAAAATGGCCAAATTTAGGAATGATATATCTTCTTTTGTGTAGAATGACGCAGAAACATTATATGATGCATGGGAAAGATATAAGGATCTCCTAAGGAGATGCCCACACCACGGATTACTATGTGGCTTCAAGTCCAAACTTTTTACAATGGTGTGAATTCTCCAACAAGGCAAATGATTGATTAATCAGCCGGTGGAACTCTGAATAATAAAACTCCTGAAGCGGCTTACGATTTTATTGAGGAGATGCCATTGAACACCTATCAATGGCAAATTACAAGAGCTAAACTGACAAAATCAGCTGGAGTTTTTAACATAGACGCAGTGACAATGTTGTCAACACAAAT
This sequence comes from Gossypium rotundifolium, assembly GCA_025506655.1. Lineage (NCBI taxonomy): Eukaryota > Viridiplantae > Streptophyta > Magnoliopsida > Malvales > Malvaceae > Gossypium > Gossypium rotundifolium. The sequence continues at coordinate 45,362,988 of CP106723.1, forward strand.
GGAGTTAATGAATAAAAAGTTTGATAATTTATATTCTTCACAAGTACATCCAGTCATGAAATGCGAAGTGAGTGGGAATGTGGCCAATTCTGAGTACCCACTTTACCAACTAGGAGCAGAAAATGAGCAGACAAACTATATAGGTAACAATTTTAGATCTAATAATAATCCTTATAGTAACACTTATAGTCCAGGTTGGAAGAACCACCCAAATTTTTCGTGGGGAGGACAAGGAAATCAAAGGCAGCAACCTCTTCCAAATTACCAAAATCAACCTTATCCACCGAAAAAGAAGCCAAGTCTTGAAGAGATGTTGAAAAAGTTCATGGTAGACACAGATGCCCGTCTCCAAAGAACTAATACAATGCTTGATAACCAAGGAATATCAATCAAAGAAATCAAGGAACAAGTCGGGGAAATCACTAGGTTAGTGGGACAACTCACAAAGCTTGTTTTAGAACGACAACAAGGACGTCTACCAAGCAACACAGAAATAAACCCAAAAGAACAGATACAAGCCATCACATCTCAAGAGGATACAAAGCTAGACAAGCCCACCCCAGTACAAGAAACCAAGGAAGAAATAGGTAAAATAGAGGTAGCACAAGAAAAATCGGTAATTAAATAGTAGCACAAGAAAAATCGGTAATTAAAGAGTACCAACCTCGAATACCTTATCCCGAAGCATTGAAAAGAGATGATTCAGAAGAATAATTCGGTAAGTTTTTAAAACTTCTAAAGAAATTACACATTAACTTACATCTTCTTGAAGCTCTTTTTTAGATGCCCGATGCAAGGAAATTCTTAAGATAGCTCTTAACAAACAAACAAAAAATAGATGAAGAGCACCATGTGGAATTAAACGCAACATGCTCAGCAATGTTACAGAACAGACTACCACAAAAAATAAAAGATCCAGGGAGTTTTACTATTCCATGTTTAATTGGTAGTTTGATTATTGATAATGCGTTAGCTGATTTAGGGGCAAGTATAAATGTCATGCCTTATACACTGTTTAAACGACTAGGTCTAGGGAAGCCCAAACAAACTAGGATGAGTATCCAACTAGCTGATAAAACTGTTAGAATTCCTAGAGGCATTATTGAAGACATTTTAGTAAAAATTGATAAATTCATTTTCCCAGTAGATTTTGTTGTTTTAGACATGGATGAGAAAAATTCAATCCCTTAAATTTTAGGAAGACCTTTTCTTGCAACTGCCAAGACTAAAATTAATGTTTCCATAGGAGAACTCATACTTCGTGTAGGAGATGAATCACTCCATCTTCAAGCTCTCGACTCAGCCAGAACCACAGAAGATGAAGGTAAGAAAGTCATGTTAATAGATAATCAAATTATTCAACCTTCATCGTAGGAAACATGACAAAACATCAAAACTGAGCCAACATAAAAGCGTACGATCAACAATTTAGAAGAGAAGAAGATACACACCAAAGAAAAGCCAGACCAACACGAAGTAAAACCTAAGGAACCACCAGAAGAGCTCATAGGAACATCAAATCACTTTAAAATAGGAGACTAGGTGCTGTTAGACAAAGCCGATCTTCACATCACTTCAACAGACTTGAGGGCAAAGGGAGAAATTCTTCCCAAGGTACACGAAATCTTCCCCCACAACACAGTCGAGGTAAGTAACCCAAAATTCGATAAATTCAAGGTAAATGCTTCTCGACTCCAATTTTGTCATAAAATCGCAAGCATAAGGGAAGATATTCAAACCTTTAAACCTCCCTAAAATTTTCAAACATGAGGACAATCTAGCTTAAGACTATAAACGAGCGCTTCTCGGGAGGCAACCCGAACATTAACACTATTTATTTTCAAATTTGTTTTTAGTTTCTTTTCATTCCATCTTTCTTTCCTAAGTATTTAATTGGAAACTAACACAAAAGTGCAGATTTCTAGACCACACAGCCGTGTCCGTGGTCGTGTGAACCACAGGAACCGCCACACTGACAAGACCAGGGCCGTGCAAGTCAATCCAACCACTCCCAGACATCATGAGTCCAACCACCCTGAAGCACAGAACCGACAAAAATAGCACGGCCATGCCTCACAACCGTGCTAAGTTACCGACTTATTTAGCACGGGAAGACCGCGTCTGTGCAGTCCAACCGTGCTCATATACTTGTCTTTTGGGAATAGGCGTGCAAACCAACAAAATGGGTGTGGGAGGACAACACACCCCACAACAGGGCCGTGCGATATGGTCGTGTGAATCGACACACCCTCGATACACGGGCGTGGGAACATGCCAGATTTGAAATCCTATTTAATCCCCACAGCCTGTCCTCTTTGTCTCATCTTCTTTCTTATTCCTTCTCTCTCTTTTCTTTCAAATTTTTCCTCCTATTCATAGAAAAAATCCAAGACACTTGAGAAACACAAAAATCATGCCGAAGAAACGTAAGCATCATCTCCTCAAAGGAGACCTCAACATGAGTTCATGCCGACAGCTTCACTTAATTGACACGCCAAGGGTCTCAAAATCTTTTCCGGTTCTATTTTTCTTTTCTCGTCTCCTTTATTTTCCTTATCTTTACTTATTTCCTGCTTAAATTAATTTATTTCGTATTAGTTTCTTGGTTTTAGGTTCTAAAGACTGCTTGGGAATCACGCACCATAGCCTTGGAGGTCACACCCACTTCGCAAACCATCCAACAATAAGGACTCCTTAGTCTATTAGTCTTTTCTTTCAATTTCAATTCTCTTCTTAGTCTCCTTCTTTTTATTTCCTTAATCTTTAAATATATTATTAGTATATTATTATTTCTCTAGATATCTTGGCTATATCTTCACAGGCTACCTAATTTCTTCATCTAGCAAATTGCTTTTCAATAGCCATTCTACCATGCCCATAGAAAACACCATCACCGCCACCAAAGACACTGTGGATCATCTAGATTTCGTGGAGTATTACTTTCCCACTTCTTTTTTGATTTGGCACATAAATTTCATTATTCTATCTTTGTACATTGAGGGCAATGTACATCTTAAGTGTGGGGTAATAGTGCCTAACTTTTGCATAATTCTCAAAACCTCAAATTAGTCTTGATCTTAAGTATTTTCTCATAATATTAATTAGGATGAAATTTCTAATGATTTATGATTTTTATTGATATGTTTTAGAATAAGTCTTAGTTAATTGTGCATTGATAATTAAATTTGAAGAACACTAGAGAATCGAGCATGATAAGTCTACTTTCTAAAAATTTAAAATTGATAGGTTCTTGAACTGAATTTGAGTATCACCTTGAAGTTCAAAATTTATAAGGATTGATGGCAAAACACCCACAATTTTTTGTGAGATTTTGAGCCTTATAGAGCATGTACCCTTTTTTTGTGCTCACTTTAATTGATTATGAGTGTGTCAACTTTAAACTGTTATTCTAGAACTTGCTTCGTTTATAGATGTCGAGACCACGTTAATGATTTGATACACTGAGATGATAAAGGCAACTAGGTTTTAACCCGTTCACTACGCTAAAAAGCCTATCCATACAAATTAACCCCTAGTAAACCCCATTGAATCCTAACAACCTTTTTATTGACTCACCGACTAATATTAACCCATAATCCCTTTGTATTTGTATCAACATTCCTTTGACTACCCCTTTAACGAGAATTGATTTGATTAATTGCCGAATTAGGTTATTTCAAAGTTCCTTCTATTATGTTTATTTTAGTTTATTCTTAAAAATAATAATAATAATAATCCAAGTATATTCAATATTAGTAGTAAATAAAAGAGCTTAGAGCATTTAAAACTCCAATTATTGAAGAAAAAGCTCATATTAAAGTATTATAAAAAATACTCCTTATTATAGAGTAATTATCAATAGTAATATTAGTAGTTTTCATTCGAAGTCAATATTCATATTTAAGTTCAGTATTTTTAGTTAGATAATTTGTCAAGACAGTCTCGATTATAACCTCTAATTTAGCCTTTATCCACACCTTTTAACCCTAGCCTCGTTAAAACATTGATTAAAGACCTTTTGATCTGTGTATCACCTCATATGCAGTGGTGGAGATTTGATTTTTAGGCAAGCTTATGGGATTAACTTTTTAGGTTCGACTTAGAGTGCTTATTCTTGAACCTTAAATACTTTTGAGTGATTTGAGTGAATCTTTGGTGAGGATGTCGGTCCTTGTCGATTTTGAATCAAAGGCAATTATTTAGATAAGGGGAGACACCTATGTTTTCATGCTACAAAATCATGACTTATCTCATTTGAATCTTTAGGGCTCTTTGAATTAAATTATCCATGTATAAATTATCTATGTATTATGATGAGGCATTATTAATAGGAATTATGAATTGTGGGAAGTTCGTTTTAATTGTAAGTTGAGAATTTTGCTTGAGGACAAGCAAAAGCTTAAGTGTAGGGGTATTTGATAAACTGTAAAAGTAAAATATTTTAATCCCACATTTAGCATGCTTTTAGATGAATTTATCCTCGATTTATGTAAAAAGGTGCTCTTAATCCTTTCTTTTCATGTCTTATACTCAAGAGAACACGTAAGGATAAAAAGAACATAAAATGGGCATAATACAGACCAAATTGGGCAAACCCAAGAAGTTGACACGGCCTGGGCTTTATTCCACACGAACGTGCCTTGCTATCCACCTAGAACACGGCCTGTCACCAATTTACACAGTCACGTCTCATCGAAAAAAAGCCCAACACGACCTATCCCGATCTGCATGGTTGTGCCCCAATTGACAGACCCAAAGCATGGCTTGACCCTCGACTTGCACGGGCGTGCCACAGCCGTGCCTAAATCAACAGAATAGAGACACGGGCTGAGCTTCAATTTACATGGGCGTGCCTTAGCCTACCCCTGCCATAGGAAAGAGCAATTTCACTCAAAATAGGATGCTTGGAGCCTAGGAAATGCAATCCTAAGTCTACTCAAACACCTAGGACAAATTATACCTGAATTATGAGTACTTAAGAGACATTTAAAGCATCCCAGAGTCTATAAAAACACCCCAAGGCGGCTATTCAAGCGGGTGATCATTGAGCAGAGTTTTCTGCCAAGCCTTTCTTATTCAGGGATTGTCTCGAAGATAGCCAATTGATCCATCTCGAAAAGTCAGAGTTCTACTCAAGACGGAGGATCTCCTCTTCAATTCCTTCAAGGGGTTTTAGGGATTTCCTATGTTTTGTTTTATCTTTTATCTTAAGATGTTTTCTTATTTAGTTATGAACTAAACCCCTCAGATACCTGAAGGGGATGAAACCTATGATGGATTTTGTTGTTTAATTCTTTTGGTTTATATGATAAATACTTAGTTTGTTCTGAATTATGTTGCTTAAATTTATCTAATGTGCTTAGGTGGAGGAGGAATAGGCCCTGCCTAAGAGTAGATCTAACATAATTAAGCGGAGTTGATCAGGCGCTTAGAGATAGGGTTATGAGATTTTACCGGATTAGGGTGAAACCTAATATAGGAGTCCATTGATTGATTTACTGCTTACTTATGGGGTATTTATAATAGAATGAGAGTTCCACTAATTAACCTAAGTTAGACATTATTCGCTTTGAGAGAAGGTTTAATATAGGTTAGGGGGTCTCACGGATCAAGCTAAGTAAAGAAATCATATGAATTGAAAAGGTAGATAATAAGTGAAGTCATAGGTGGATTCTTCCCGAAGGTATCGTCTTTATCAATTGAGTTTTCTTCAAAGTCTTTTCCCAAAGTTTCGTTCTTTTGTCTTTACATTTAAGGTTAAGTATTTCATTTGTTTTAGATTAATAAACCAATCACTCCATATTTTAGGCTAAATAATAAAAAGAAAGTGAGTAGTAGTACTTTAGGTTCCTTGGGTTCGATAAGATATTCTTGCCTGAGCTATACTACTGTTCGATAGGTGCACTTGCCTCTATCGTTGTCCCAGTCAATCTATGAAACACCCCAAACCCGGCCCACAAGCCCTGACCGGATCTGGCATGCTTCTAGGAAAAACCATTCGAATCTTATTTGAAACTTTGCTAAAATTTTTCGTGTTTTTGAAAATAGTTGATTTGGGTTGGGCTCGAATTTTAAAACCCGTGTTGATTAGGTGTCAAAACAATTAATATTTATATTTAAGAAAAATTAACTTTAACTTCAAATCGATAAATGTCGTATCATACTAAGTAGTTTAAATGCATGCATAGACAATTTAATACTTATGGCCTTATTACATCAAATAAAACCCGAAATAGTTCAAAACTTAAATAAATAAAAAACTAAACTAATAAAAATAAATAGTCTTTGAGTTATGCATGGCCACCATTGAGCTCCTGCCGACCTGGCCCATCTACTAAGTGTCATCTAAAAAATAATCCCACAAAGGGGTGAGTCAAACAAACTCAATGTGTACAACCAATACAAGTCTCAATTAAATTCGTGCATATCAAATCATACATCATAAACACATATAAACCATGATGCAAACCCAACCCAAGCCTAGATAACCATCTGCTACACATCACCCATACCAACCATCACACCGTGGGGACTACTAAGTCGACCTCCATCCGCTACACACCATCGGGCAACATCGCAGCTTGACGTGCTCATCGCCTCTTATAAAATTTGTGGCATAGCCACCAGATAATTATTTTGTGACATAAGTCACAACATTCAGATTTCGTGACATAAGTCACCACATTCAAATTACGTGACATAAGTCACCACATTCAGATATTGGGGTATAAAACCACCAATTCACTTCCCCTTTACATATCACCCACATGCCCCATGTCAAACAAATCATGCAATATTATGCCTTATTTCACATTCTTATCACTATTGACATATGTGCCATCATAGATCATATCATACTCATAGTAGGAGTAGGTAAAAGTACTGGAGTACTTTGTACCATTGCAAGATACTTTTAGCCACATCTTAACATATTCTTAGTAACATATTTATCAAAACATAGCCGTAATCTAATTAAGGCTTAGTGTGGGGTACACACTTGATTTACTTAGCGCTTTATTGAAATCCCAAAACCCAATTTAATGCTTTTAGACCCTTAATCCCTATATTCGGCCAACCTTAAACACTTTAGCAAAAAGTTATTCGGCTAATTAATTAAATCCCGAAGGACAATCAAAACCAAAATCTTACCTTGTTGCCGATTTCACTACTAATCAAATCCCAAAATTCCGTAGTCTTTCTCCCTTGGAATCGGCTAACACTAGATCAATTGATTTGGTTAGTTTTCAGCTTTTGAATAAATAAGAAATAGATCCTAGCCACTGAATATGGCCTTGGCCGATTGGTATATTTACTTACCTTTGCGAATCTAAAATCCCAAAAATATCACTTGTCCTTGATATCTATCGAAATCCCTACAAACACTATGTCAGATCCAATCCTAACATTTGAATAAATGGCCTTCGGCCTAATCCACACTTTGTTTACCTTAGATTTTGGAATCTCGAGTGATCTCCTACTTGTAGTCGACACAACCAAATCCCGAAAGACCCTTCAAAGTTTCAACCATAGAGAATTTTTGGGATTAGACACCTATTTTTCGGCTAAAAGAAAAGAAATAATAATATGACATCAATTGAATCCTTACCCTTAATGTTGTAGGTGACGGCACCCTTACCAAAACTCACAGAGATATTCGGCTAGGACTTCTTTGAGTATTCGGCTATGGCCTAGAAGGAACTTGCTTTCGACTTTTGGAAGTTTGCGAAAAGAAGAAGAAAAAAAGGTGAAGAAATCGACTAAAGTACCTTGAGATTCAGCTTTTGGGGAATCAAAAGGAAAAGACAAGATGATGTATAAGTCTTAGAGAGAATCGACAATGGTGGATTTTGAGAAAGAAAATATTCGGCTTTATTCAAAAATAACAGAGAACAGAGGAGGTCCACTAGAGAATTTTGGCAGAAAGCTAAAGAGAAAAGAAAAGAATGGCCTCACTTCTCCCCTTTTGGCCGAAAATACCACCCAAGAGAGTCCTTTGGCCGGCCACTACATCCTCTCTTATCAAATCCCCTAATTCACTCTTCCTTAGCCAAATCTTCAAGTTTTTAACTTGATCTACACTTCATCTTGAAGTGTCCTTGTGCCGCCCACTTCTTCTCTTCCTTGTAGCAAAATAAAGACTTTTATTTGCTTCCCTTGTGACTTGAACCCTGGCCCATTTGCACCTGCTTGTGGCGTCACTTACAGAGGCTTTAAGTGGCGCCTCCAAGCCACTTAACCAAGCCCATTTGTGTGTCATAACTCCCTACATTTTCTCTTAAGGCCACCTCGCTTAGCTTCCTCTTTAGATTTAAAATCTAATAATTTCTAAGACACTCTCCTATTTTCTAAAGTTCACAAAATTCACACAACACATTCTTAACACACAAAGGCATGCTATTTTATATAATTAAGCAAAAATGCATAAGCCATAATCTGGGATATTACAGTTTTACCCCCTTAAAATAATTTCGACCTCAAAATTACCTGGCTAAAATAGGTGGGGGTACTGCTATCGTATTGCTTCTTCTGGCTCCCAAGAAGCTTCTTCCGATCCATGGTTACGCCACAACACCTTGACCAAAGGGACTGACTTCCTCCGAAGCACCTTTACATCTCGTTCCAGAATCTAAATTGGCTCTTCCTTATAAGACAGATCTGGTCTCAGCTCTACCTCTTCAACCGGAACTACATGAGATGGATCCGATCGGCATCGACGTAGCATGGAAACATGAAATACTTTGTGCATCTGCTTCAATTCCGGAGGTAACTCCAACTGGTATGCCACCAGTCCAATTCGCTTCAATACCCGATAAGGTCCTATGAACCTTGGACTTAGCTTTCCTTTGCGACCAAATCTCATTACCTTCTTCCAAGGTGACACTTTAAGAAACACTTGATCTCCCACATCAAATTCTATTTCTTTCCATTTGAGATCTGCATATGACTTTTGCCTACTAGATGCCTCCTTCAATCGTGCTCGAATTATCTTAACCTTCTCTTCAGATTCAGCCACAATTTTCGGACCCAAAATTTGACGTTCCCCTAATTCCGTCCAACACTTAAGAGTGTGACACCTCCGTCCATACAACGCCTCGTACGGTGCCATCCGTATACTTGCCTGATAGCTGTTGTTGTAAGCAAATTCTGCTAAAGGCAAATATTCTTCCCAACTTCCTCTGAAGTCTATCACACAGCCTCTTAGCATATCTCCAACACTTGTATTACTCGCTCAGATTGACCGTCTGACTGTGGATGAAAAGCCGTACTGAAGTCCAATCTGGTGCCTAAAGCCTGATGTAGAGCTTTCCAAAATCAAGACGTAAACCTTGGATCCCTATCCGAGATAATCGACACCGGTACTCCGTGCAACCTCACAATCTCCGCTACATACAACCTTGCTAACTTTTGGAGAGAATAGTCCACCCGCACTAGAATGAAATACGCGGACTTTGTCAGCCGAACCACTATCACCCATACCAAGTCCTTCTTAGTAGGCGTAAGGGGAAGCCCACTAACGAAGTCCATGGTAATTCTCTCCCACTTCCACTGCGGAATCTTAATCGGCTGAAGCAACCCTGACGGGGCTTGGTGTTCAACCTTGACTTGCTGACATGTCAAACACTTGCCAATATATTCGGTAACTTCTCGCTTAAGACCAGGCCACCAAAACTATTCTCTTAGATCTCTGTACAATTTACTACCTCCGGGATACATAGCATAAGGGCTACTATACGATTCTCAAGAATTCTTTGCCTAAGCTCCTCGTCCTTCTAAGATACGACCTTACCCTTGAAGCACAATACTCCTCATCATTAACACCATAACCTCTAACTCTCCATTCTCAGGCTTGTAGCAACTTAACACTTAGATCTTCATCCATTAACCGACTTTCCTTCACCTCATTCAACCAGTCGATTTGACTTGCAATTCGCCAAACAGACTTCCATCGTCATATAAGCTCGATGTACGAACATCGCCTCGGATCCGCTACTACCTTCTCGACTTAGGGCATCCGCCACCACATTCGCCTTGCGGGTGATACTCTATAGAACAATCGTAGTCCTTCAATAATTCCACCCACCTTCGCTATCTCAGGTTCAACTCCTTTTGAGTCAGTAGATACTTAAGGCTTTTGTGGTCTGTGTAGATCACTGACTTCTCCCCATAAAGATAATGCCTCCATACCTTTAGAGCAAAGACCACTGCTGCCAATTCCAAGTCATGCGTCGGGTAGTTAACCTCGTGTGGCCTTAGCTGTCGAGACGCATAAGCGACTACTTTCCCATCTCGCATAAGGACACCTCCCAATCTTGTATGGGAAGCATCACAGTACACTACAAAATCCTTCCCCACCTCAGGCTGAATCAAAACTAGTGCTTCAGTCAAAACCTCTTAAGCTTTTCAAAGCTCTCTTGTTGCTTATCGGTTCATACAAAAGGCACTTCCTTTCTCAACAACTTTGTCAGAGGCGCGACTATTGACGAGAGCCCTTCTACGAACCTTCGGTAATAGCCTGCTAATCCTAAGAAACGCCAAACTTCCACCACAGACTTAGGGGGTTTCCAATCCAAAACTGCCTCAATCTTCTAAGGATCCACCCTTATTTCTTCAGCAGATACCACGTGTCCTAAAAACATAACCTCCTTAAGCCAAAATTCACACTTGCTGAATTTGGCGTAGAGCTTCTTTTTCCTCAACACTTACAACACAACTCGGAGGTGCTCATCGTGTTCCTCCTCTGACTTCGAATATACCAAGATATCGTCTATGAACATAATAACAAACCGATCCAGATAGGGTTGGAAAACCCAGTTCATCATGTCTATAAACGCGGCTGGGGCATTTGTCAATCCAAACGGCATTACCAAAAACTCATAATGCCCATACCTTGATCGGAAAGCCATCTTATGGATATCAGCCTCCTTCACCTTAAGTTGATGATAACCAGACCGTAGATCTATCTTTAAGAATACAGCAGCCCCTTTAAGCTGATCAAACAAGTCGTCAATCCTTGGCAAAGGGTACTTGTTCTTGATGGTCAGCTTATTCAACTGACGATAATCTATGCACATGTGCATAGTTCCGTCCTTATTCTTCACAAACAAGACTGGTGCTCCCCATAGAGACACACTAGGTCAAATAAACCCACGGTCTAGTAATTCTTGGATTTGAGCCTTGAGCTCAACCAACTCCTTTGGTGCCATTCTGTATGGGGCAATTGACCCAGGAGCTGTACCCGGTAGCAAATCAATTCCAAACTCCACCTCCCTGCCCGGGGGTATTCTTGGTAATTCCTCCAGAAAGACATCCACGAACTCCCTTACGGTTCTAACTCCACTAACTCCCCCTTCTTTTGTATCCAAAGCACTAATGAATGCCAAAAATACCTTGCACCCTTTCCGTACCATCTTGTCAGCCTTCAAAGTAGAAACTACGTTAGACAAGTAGTTCTTCTTTCTCCTATAATAATTATCGCCTCCTCCTCTGGGGTCCTTAACTCCATTCGCTTAGCTGCACAATCCAATACAGCCTGATGCTCCACTAGCCAATCCATGCCAAGTATATGATCAAATTCCCCGAAGGGTAATTCCATTAAGTCGGCAGGAAATATCGCTCCTTTAAGCTCCAGAGGTACTCTCCGAAACATCTTATTCACTACTACAATTTGACCTAGTGGGCTTACTACAGTCATCTCCCTACTAGATAGCTCAGAGGCTATTCCTAGAGTTTCAACTACTCTACATGCAACATAAGAATGGGTCGAGCCCACATCAATCAAAGCAACATAAGGCTTGCCAAATATAAGAAAAGTATCGGTTATGACGTCAAGCTGCCTCCGTCCTCCCTCCGACGAACCAAGATAAACTAAACCCTACCGCTTAGCCTCCATGTTACTTAACACCTCGGCCGGTGTTCCCCATCCTCTACCAAGACTGCTTCTCTATCATTCAACCACGGCCCCACCGAAGTCGCTGTCCACCTCTTCCAACCTGGTTAGGACCTTGACTTACTGGTCGTCCCCCTTCGATTCTCACAAGACAATCTTTAATCATGTGGTCCTTGGACCCACACTTGAAGCATCCTCCCGTCTTCTTCCAACACTCTCCTAAATGCTTCTTCCCACATCGGGCACAAGTACGATACTGCCATCTAGTAGCAGCCTGCTGACCTCGTGGCCCATCAACTCTAGGCCTTTTTTGTTATTCTTAGAAGACCCTGAAGATCCAAAGCCTCTCTTCTACCTATTCCGATCGGTGTTCTGCCTTACAGAATCCTTGATACCCTCGGCTACCTTAGCCTTCTCCACCAACACAGCAAACTCCCGCTCTTGCTGTGGAGCTATCAACAGTCTCAAATCATCCCTCAGCCCGTCCTCAAATCGGACACACCGCTCATGCTCAGTTGACACTATGCCTCGAGCATAATGGCTCACTTTTAGAATTCAACCAGACTCGCCACGGACTTGTTCCTTGAACCAACCCTGTAAATGCATTCCTCTGTGCATCGATGTAATGAGTACCAACATACTTCTTCTGGTATGCCGCCTTAGCATAATCCCAAGTGAGCTCCTCAGCTGTAACACCATCCCAAACCGTGAGCCACCATTGATATGACTCATCGCAAGAAGCGACACCAACCCTTTCAATTTTTCCTCAGCTTAAATCAAACTCATCCATAATCCGCCACCGCCTCCAACCAATACTCAAGAAGATTAGGTGCCACACCAGATACACCATGGAACACCTCACCTCCGTTGGCTCGAGTCGCTCAGTACTAACTTCGAGCTCCCATGCCTCCACCGCCCAACCACCCTTTCCAAGACCCGCAAGATCGCCTGTGACACTGCGTCATCCCCCGTCGATCTCGATATTCCACATCAGCGGCTGGTGGTGGTGGTGGCATTTCATTTTTAGATCCTTGACCCGATCTAACGGGTTTCGACATAATCATTCGGCCTCTACCACAGCCTCGCACATTACGGCTACGTCCCCTTGAATTCATACTTCCAATTTGCGTTTATCTGATTAAAGAATTTTATAGATTAGTTTTGTTCCACTAATTTATCACGTACAGTCTTATGTTCAATAGTTTTTAAGGGGTAGTTCTTTCAAATTCATTCACATACAGTCTTAGATCATTCATTCAATCACATACATGAACTTGCGTTCATTACAGAGAAATGTTGTAGTTGTCGTTATTTGTTGTTTTCCACTTTTCCGTAATTTTATCCCATAATGGTATTTTGGTAATTTGTTTTTTCCAAATTAAGGTATTTGAAAATGTTGCAAAATAGAGATTGTTGATATTTTACAAAATTAAAATACTTGTTTGAAAAAATTTTAAGGGTGAAATGGTAATTTTATACACTAAGGGTATTTTTGTAATTTTACAAGCCGTGGTTATTTCGTAATTTTTTGCGTAAATATGGTTCTTGGTGACTTTTCAAAATAAGGGTATTTTGAAGGTTTCTAATTTGAGGGTACTTCGTAATTTTCCTTCTTCGAGGGTATTTTGGTCTTTTGCAAATCGTGGTAATTTCAGAAATTTTCCAAATCGTAGTATCTTAATATTTTGTAAAAATAGGGTTTTTGGATATTTGTAAGGTAAGAGAATCTTGATAAAACTGTGGGTAGTATGGAAATTTTATGAACTAAGGGTATTTTAGTAATTTTTTCAATCGTGGGTATTTAGGTCATTTTAGTAAATCGAGAATATTTTGGAATTTTTTTCGTAATAGTTTTCCTACACATCAAAGGGTCATTTGGTGATTTTAAGACTAGGGTTTTATAAAATATGGCTAGTCTCTTTCGGGTTTTAGTTATTGGGTTTAGCATGTGGCTAAGTCCTCTTGGTTAGGGTGAACCATCACTACGCACCAGGTAGGATTCGAGTGGAGAGGAGGTGAGTCACTAGGACTGCTTAAATACCAAGCTCCCACCGAAACCAATCCTAGACATGCACACGATGGTTGCCACACCCTAACTCGGCGACTTAGGCACAAGTTTGTTTAATTGTGCATTAAAGTTTTATGTAGTTCTCATCTTGGGGGTAAACTAGCTCTAAGGTTTAATAATTCCTAGTCCACTAATCTACGTCCCTATATATTCCCACATACAATTCACAGAAGAGTTAGGAGTACTTACCTACTGGACTTCGGGCTGGAGACTCAGGTGCCATGCTAGAAATCAAGCTTATTTCTTAGAAAACCCAATTTCAAAAGAAAGAAACATTTTGGGCCCTAAAAGCCTTCAAGGTCGAGTTTTGAACTTGGCTCTAATACCAAAATGAAACACCCCAAACTTGGCCCATAAGCCCTGACCGGATCTAGCATGCTTCTAGGAAAATCATTCGAATCTTATTTGAAACTTTGCTAAAATTTTTCGTGTTTTTGAAAACAGTTGATTTAGGTTGGGCTCGAATTTTAAAACCTGTGTTGATTAGGTGTCAAAACAATTAACATTTATATTTAAGAAAAATTAACTTTAACTTCAAATCGATAAATGTCGTATCATACTAAGTAGTTTAAATGCATGCATAGACAATTTAATACTTATGGCCTTATTACATCAAATAAAACCCGAAATAATTCAAAACTTAAATAAATAAAAAAAATAAACTAATAAAAATAAACAGTCTTTGAGTTATGCATGGCCACCACTAGGCTCCTGCCGACTCGGTCCATCTACTGAGTGTCACCTGAAAAATAATCCCACAAAGGGGTGAGTCAAACAGACTCAATGTGTACAACCAATACAAGTCTCAATTAAATTCAAGCATATCAAATCATACATCATAAACACATATAAACCATGATGCAAACCCGAACCCAAGCCTAGATAACCATCCGCTACACATCACCCATACCAACCATCACACCGTGGGGACTACTAAGTCGACCCTCCATCCGCTACACACCATCGAAGGCAGTCGCTGCAGTTGACGTGCTCATCGCCCTTATAAAATTCGTGGCATAGCCACCAGATAATTATTTTGTGACATAAGTCACAACATTCAGATTTCATGACATAAGTCACCACATTCAAATATTGGGGTATAAAACCACCAATTCACTTCCCCTTTACATATCACCCATATGCCCCATGTCAAACAAATCATGCAATATTATGCCTTATTTCACATTCTTATCACTATTGACATATGTGCCATCATAGATCATATCATACTCATAGTATGAGTGGGTAAACGTACCTGAGTACTTTGTACCATTGCAAGATACTTTTAGCCACATCTTAACATATTCTTAGTAACATATTTATCAAAACATAGCCGTAATCTAATTAAGGCTTAGTGTGGGGTACACACCTGATTTACTTAGCGCTTTATTGAAATCCCGAAAACCCGATCTAGTGCTTTTAGACCCTTAATCCCTATATTAGGCCAACCTTAAACACTTTAGCAAAAAGCTATTCGACTAGTTAATTAAATCTCGAAGGACAATCGAAACCAAAATCTTACCTTGTTGCCGATTTCACTACTAATCAAATCCCGAAATTTCGTAGTCTTTCTCCCTTGGAATCGGCTAACACTAGATCAACTAATTTGGTTAGTTTTCGGCTTTTGAATAAATAAGAAATAGATCCTAGTCACTGAATATGGCCTTGGCCGATTGGTATATTTACTTACCTTTCCGAATCTAAAATCCCAAAAATATCACTTGTCCTTGATATCTGTCGAAATCCCTACAAACACTATGTCAGATCCAATCCTAACATTTGAATAAATGGCCTTCGGCCTAATCCACACTTTGCTTACCTTAGATTTTGGAATCTCGAGTGATCTCCTACTTGTAGTCGACACAACCAAATCTTGAAAGACCCTTCAAAGTTTCGGCCAAAGAGAATTATTGGGATTAGACACCTATTTTTTGGCTAAAAGAAAAGAAATAATAATATGACATCAATTGAATCCTTACCCTTAATGTTGTAGGCAACGACACCCTTACCAAAACTCATAGAGTTATTCAGCTAGGACTTCTTTGAGTATTCGGTTATGGCCTAGAAGGAACTTGCTTTTGGCTTTTGGAAGTTTGCGAAAAGAAGAAGAAAAAAAGGTGAAGAAATCGACTAAAGTGCCTTGAGATTCAGCTTTTGGGGAATCAAAAGGAAAAGAGAAGAGGATGTATAAGTCTTAGAGAGAATCAACAATGGTGGATTTTGAGAAAGAAAATATTCAGTTTTATTCAAAAATAACAGAGAACAGAGGAGGTTCACTAGAGAATTTCGACAGAAAGCTAAAGAGAAAAGAAAAGAATGACCTCACTTCTCCCCTTTTGGCCGAAAATACCACCCAAGAGAGTCCTTTGGCCGGCCACTACATCCTCTCTTATCAAATCCCCTAATTCACTCTTCCTTAGCCAAATCTTCACGTTTTTAACTTGATCTACACTTCATCTTGAAGTGTCCTTGTGCTGCCCACTTCTTCTCTTCCTTGTAGCAAAATAAAGACTTTTATTTGCTTCCCTTGTGACTCGAACCCTGGCCCATTTGCACCTGCTTGTGGCGCCACTTACAGAGGCTTTAAGTGGCGCCCAAGCCACTTAACCAAGCCCATTTGTGTGTCATAACTCCCCTACATTTTCTCTTAAGGCCACCATGCTTAGCTTTCTCTTTTAGATTTAAAATCTAATAATTTCTAAGACACTCTCCTATTTTCTAAAGTTCACAAAATTCATACAACACATTCTTAACACACAAAGGCATGCTATTTCATATAATTAAGCAAAAATGCATAAGCCATAATTCGGGATATTACAGTCTACAGGTTTTCGATCACTCTTTTATAAATATTAAAACTAGATTGTTTTGCAGTGATCATCTATATGGTTAATCTCTTCTCGTTCTACTCTGCCATAACCCAATCTCTTTGTTTGAGAATCATCGACCTCTCTGAAAGTCCTATTCTGATCAAAGATTCTCTTTATGGGTGCGATTTCTAGTCAATCTAAGGAGGAGAGTGGATTCATAGTCTCTACTCCCAAGTTCAAATGACATGCGGTGTTGGCAGTTCAGGACTTTTCATCGGGTTGTGGTAGAGAGCCGACATCCATTTGGGATAGGCAGATAGTGGTTATTCTCGCTAGTGAGAATAACAGCGAACATGAGAGTTTGGTCCTTCGCTTAATCATGTGTGTAATTCTCACCCCATCAATGGTTTGATTAATAACAAGTATGTGTATTGCTTAAAAGCCAAAACATTAGTAACGATTGTTGAGTTACCCTTGGGAGGTAGAAATCGGAGATACCAAGTTAGTTACCTTTGATTGTGTCATGTAAATACCTTATTATGAATATATGTATGCTCTGAATATTCGATTTACATTGACATATGTTGCATTCATTATATTATGATTATATGTTTGCATGGGATTGGGATATGATATTTATGAAACGAGGCAGTGTATATCGGTGACTCTGTCACATTATTTTGATGGCTCGGTGCCACATATATATCGGTGACTCTGTCACATTATTGCAGTGGCTAGGCCACATACATCAGTGACTCTGTCACATTATATCGACTTTGAGCAAAGATGATCACAAGATGACTACCAATAAGGAGTGTAGCGGATGGAGGGTTGATTGTAGAAATCCCCACAGGTGTGTTGAGGTTGGACATACAGAGCGGTTTGTAGCGGATGGAATACTAGGTTGGGTTGGGTTGAATTGCATTCACTATCTGATATGCCATGTTGTTAGGGCTACGACCCAATTCGATATGTATGGGCTTCAGCCAATTTGCTTCGGTGGGCTGAGGCCCAGATTTCGTTCGTTAGGGAAAATACACACTGAGTCCTCGTGACTCACCCCTCTGCTTAATTTTGCAGGTAATCCCTAGTTCGAGGATTAGGAGCCGATAAGGACTCTGTGGTGGCCATGCGTTATTTCTTGAGTAACCTTTGTTTTCTTTATTTAAACTTATTTATAATTTGGGAATTTGTTATGTAATAAGGCCTCCAGGATTTTAAATTTGGTTTTTTTTGGATTTAATGGTTATTATGTATTATGAAATGTTAAGCACGAAGTTTTTCTAAAAAATATAAACAATCATTTTCCAAAATATGAACAAGCGGATAACAAGCAAATAAATAATTAAATTCGAGTTTTTCTTAGAACTACAAAAACTATTTTCAAGATATCACGTTTCTTTAAAATCTACTAATTTCGATTTTTCGTAACTCAAAAATAGTTTTCGATTGCTAACAGTATTAATTGCAACATGTAAGAAAACCATTAGATCAACTCAATCTTGTTTTTTTTCAATGGAACCAAAACCCAATTTTTTTTAAACAATATCAAAGCTCCTAAACAATCATTCCATGTGACATGCCTGATCCGGTCGTAATGTCTAGTCCATGTTTGGGGTGTTAAATGGTTCAACGGGCAATGTTCTGTTACGAGATAATATGTGCTCAATACAAACTATTACAGGTATTTGCATGAAATACATGGAAATGATTGTACACGATATATAGATACATGAAATGGATGTTACATGTATATGGAAACTTGATTAATTGTTGGGCTCATCCATGATTATTGATTCATATATGAATTTACATGACTAATGTGGTTGGTGTATATGTGCTTAGACTTTTGGCCATGTTGTGTTGAGATATGCTTTGTTACTTACCTATTTTTGATCAAATGGTAAGTTAAATTCTATGTTATACTAACTTACTAAACTTAAATGCTTACTTTGTGTTATTTTTTGTGTTTTTATAGTGAATCGAAAGCTCGTTCAAGTTGATGAGAAAATCGATTTTGATGAGGCTAAAGGGGTGCCAAAATTTCCCTTGTTCATTAATTAGTTTTAGTTTTCAAAAGAGGGCAATTTCGCTTTTGGTTAGTGTGTGTGTGCCAAAAATTGGATTAGAAAATAGGGCACTTCTTAATTTCGGCATTTATTCTCATTCTCTTCTCTTAGTTGTTTCTTTTCTCAAAAAGCCAAAACTCCTAAAAGTTCCATCTTCTTCTTCTCTTCTGCTAAAGCCGAAACCTCACAGCCTTCTCTACGCTTTTTCTCTATTTCTTCTATAAGCCAAAACCCTAAGTATTCTTTCTCTTTACTCTCTTCTACTATAGTCGAATGCCCTAGTATCCATTTATTCTTTTTCTTCCTGCCGATTTCCTCATTAAAAGTCAAACCTTCCTGTCGATTTCTTCATTAAAAGCCGAAACCTTCCTTATTGTGGTAAGTGTCGACTCTTGTTATTCCTTAAGATCTCTTTCAATTTTTAGGGGCCAAGGCCGAATGGCCACTTGGTTTGTTAAGGCTGTTGATGGGGCTAATATTCCCTATCTTTTTACGTTTTGGGCGGCCTTCTGGAATTTGTAGGAGGCCTAATCGTTTTGGTTGTTCAGCCAGGAACCGTTAACTTTCGAACCATATTTCTTCTTTCGGGATTTTTAGGTAAGGGATCCTACTCTATGAATATACATTAGTGTTAGTATTCGATACAATGTTTTAATCCAGTTTGTTGACTAGGATCTGTTCCATGGATACAAATGCTAGTCAAATGAAAGAGGGAATTGGATCTGTAAATCCAACCCCTATATTTAAGAAGTGAGTGGTGTCAGCAGTTCAAGATTGGCCACCGGGTTGTGGATCGACTTCAGAACAAAATCTTAGACTTTTAGCAGTCGTAGCGGCTACTGATAGTGTCGACATAGAAAGTACTGTCCTATCGGTAATCAGGTGTGTGGACCTCTACCACCTTAGTTAATCTGTATTATATGTATGATATGATAAAAGCCGGATAAAGAGGCCGTATGAATAGTCGTAATACCCAAAAAGGGTAGGCAAGGGATGCCAGGTACATAATCATAGAAATTTCTCTATGTGTATTGAAGTATGTGAAAGTATGTGATCTGGTTAGATAGTTTAATGTTCTGATTCTTGCATGTATGTATACATAAGATGGGATTGATATGATAAAGGGGAGCAGGTCGCGAGGCGATCAGTGGCTTTGCCACATAGGTCACATAGTGATCGGTGTTTATGACAGGCAGCGCAGCTGTCCATATATTATTAAGGTCGCATAGCAATCGGTGCCTTTGCCACATAGGTCACATAGTGATCGATATAGTGTGTAGCGGATGGAGGGTTGATTGTAGAAATCCCCACGGTGTGATGGTTGGTACGGGGGTGTGTAGAGGATGGACTCTTAGGTTTGGGATGGGCCATGTTACATAAAAATATATTCTGTTGCCATTGTTATGGCCCAAGGCCCATAATGTGTTTGTGGGCCCAAGGCTTTCATGTGTTTTTGGGATTTACACAATGAGTCTTGGTGACTCACCCTTTTATTTCTCCCAACTTTTCAGATGAGCAGTAGATCGGGGACATGGGAGCCGAGTCAGACTCGAGGGGCTATCAAGACTAGTATTTCCATAAACTATTTTTGGTTATCTTTTAAGTTTTAATTTTGGAATTTTTTTTGTAATAAGGCCTCCATAACTTAGGTTATTTTTCTTTATTATTATCATGTCACATTTTTATAAACTTACGTTTTCAAAACTTTAATTATAAAGCGAGAGGAAAATGGGCTTTTCAAACACATTCACGCAAATTTTAAAGTTTCATTCAAGAATTACACAATTAATGATTAATTGGTTATAATAAACTGAGATTTTCAAAACTCTTCAAGGCAAAGTTTGCAACGTTCAACTCGTAGCATAGTAGATCCGGTCATGACGTATGGGCCAAGTTTGGGGTGTTACATTTTTGGTATCAGAGCCCAGTTCAAAACTTGGCCTGTGAAATGGGTCCAGTAGTGATTTGTAAAATTGATGTAAGTTTGAGAAAAGTTCAGTTGAGATATGGCCTTCGAGTCTATCGGCACCCTATCCACGCAGGTAAGTATCCTAAACTCATTATGTGATGTGCATGTTGGGCTTTAGGGGCTCTATAGGGACGTAGGCTAGTATGATTAAAGCTTGATGGACTCTAGGCTTAGGTTAAACAATTCTTCAAATTCCATATGACTTAAATTTTTTTAATTAAATATGTCTGTGAACAAGTCACAGGGTTAGGGTGTGGTAACAGGCATATGCATGTCTAGGACTTGATCCAAGGAGAGCTTGGTATTTAAGCGGCCCTAGCGGCTCACCTCCTTTTCACCGAAATCCTACCTAGTGCATTGTGACTGTTCACCTTAGCCACGAGGACTTGTTGACAGGCCAAAATTTATAACTAAAACCCGAAAAGGACCAGCCACCTTATTTTGCAAAATTTCAAAAATACTCCTAGTTATGTAAAATTTTTGAAATAACCTTGATTTGTGAAAATTTTCTCAAGATACCCTTGGTTTGCAAAATTACTGAGATACCCTTGGTTTTTAAAAAATTACTAAAATACCCCCGAGTTGCAAAATTACCAAAATACCCCTATTTTATAAAATCACCAAGAAACCTTATTTTAGAAAATTACGAAAATACCCCTGTAGGATAAAATTACAAAAATACCCCTAGGTAGTGAAATGATGAAAATATCCTTACGTGATGAATGTGAGTTCATGGATGCTACTTGTATGTTAATGTGTGATGGTGGAATGTATGTGGATTCTAGATCTAGGAAATATAGGCCTGAGAACTGAACCTTGTAGATAGAGTTCGAATTCGAAAGAACTACTGTTAAAACTACTTTCCATAAGATTGTTCGTTATTAATCAATGGAAGAAATTAATAATTCATAAAATTCCTAATCAGATAAACGCGAATGGGTAAAATGATCACTAGAGGACGTGGTGTGCGTGGCAGGTAGAGGCAGGATTGCTGTGTTAGAACCGGTGGGTCCGATCATGAGTCGGGGAATGAGGTACCAGTGCAACCAGCTATTAAGGGAGAATTTCAAGATCAGACGGCCGGAGATAATTTGGTATCTCAGGCGATGTTGAGGGTTTTAGAGAGGGTAGCTAGGGCGGGCATGGGCACAGGAGCCCAGAAATCTGTGCCGAAATGACTTAGAGCTAATGGGGCAGAAGTGTTTAAGGGAATTTTTGGTGTAGCCTCTAGTACAGCTGAGTATTGGTTGGAGGCAGTCGAGTGCATAATGGATGATCTGGATTTCACGGGAGAAGAGAAGCTGAAAGGAGTAGTGTCCCTTCTCCGGGACGAAGCGTATCAATGGTGGCTTACGGTTAAGGATGGTACCATGGCTGATCGTATCACTTGGTATTACTTCAAAGTGGCGTTCCAGAGCAAGTACATTGGAACGAGCTATTTGGATGCACAGCGTAGAGCGTTCCTAAATGTGGTTTAGGGAAGTATGTTAGTGGTGGCATATGGAGCAAAATTCTTATGCTTGAGCCGTTATGCTTGAGGGATTGTGGCCACAGAACATGAACGGTGTGTTCGTTTTGAAGATGGCCTGAAGGATGATCTATGTGTTTTGATAGCTCCACAGCGGGAGAGGGAATTTGCTATGCTTGTGGAGAAAGCTAAGATAGCTGAGGAGGTAAGACGGACAGAAAAACTAAACTAGGATAGAGATAGGGGTGGAGGTAAGAGAAATTTTGGATCATCAGGGACAATTGGGAGTACTCAGAAAGACCTAGGTCAGATGGGCCGAGATGGGCTGAGAGACCTGCTGTTGCTAGCCAAACACGGAAGTGTGCTCGATGTGGTAAATTCCATGTAGGTGAGTGTTGGTCAGGCAGTGGAAAGTGCTTTAGGTATGGATCGTTGGATCATCAGATTAGAGATTGTCCACAGCCATGAAGCGATGTAGGACCCGCAGGGCAAGACAATGCTCAATCGGGTAGAGGAGGTCAACAGTCGCAGAGGGGTCATGGTTCAGCTAGAGGTGGTAACGATTTTAGTCAGAGCCGTGGAGCACCAAGCCGAGGGGCGAAACACTGAGGCAAGACAGTTGGGGTTAGTCTATGCTACCAGACGTCGAGAGGAGGCCGACACACTGGATGTTATAATTGGTACGTTTTTAGTATTTGGTTTACCTTACACTGCATTGATTGACATTGGGTTGACACATTCATATGTTGCTAGTAGTGTGTCTGGAACTTGAAGTTTAGATTTTGAGATTACCCTTAGAGTGATGACTATAATTAGCCCATTAGGACAATCTGTTCTACTTTATCGGGAGGTACCCTTAGAAGTTTAGGGAATAGTTTTCCTGACTGATCTAATGGAATTACCGTTCGGAGAGTTCGACTTAATATTAGCATGGACTGGTTGGTGAAGTACCAAGCTAATTTAGATTGTGTAGCCAAGTGTATGGTGTTAAGAACCCCCGAGGGTGGTGAAGTGTTGGTGATAGGAGAAAGGGGGAACTGTATGTCGAATGTGGTGACTGCCCTAAGTGCAGAAAGGATGGTGAGAAAAGGATGCGAGGAAGTATTAATGTTTGTTCGGGCTCTGGAAGCTAAGGACCTAACTGTTGGGGACGTTAGGACGGTGAAGGAGTTTCCTGATGCTTTTCCAAAAGAGCTTTCAGGATTACCTCTAGATCGTGAAATAGAGTTTGGTATCGATCTTCTTCTGGGAACAGCACTAGTGTCTATCGCTCCATATAGGATGGCGCCAAAGGAGCTGGTAGAGTTGAAAGCACAAATACAAGAGTTGTTAGATAAAAGATTTATTCAACCAAGTGTGTCGCCTTGGGGGGCACCGGTGTTGTTTGTTAAATAGAAGGATGGATCAATGCGTATGTGCATTGACTACCATCAGCTGAACAAGTTGACTATCAAGAACAAGTATCCATTGCCAAGGATTGATGACTTGTTCGATCAACTGAAAGGGGCGTCAATGTTCTCAAAGATAGATCTGAGGTCAGGATACCATCAACTTAAGGTCAAGGAGGTAGATATTCATAAGACGACATTCAGGACTCGCTATGGTCACTACGAATTCATGGTGATGCCATTTGGATTGACCAACGCGCTAGCAGCATTTGTGGATATGATGAACTGAGTGTTTCAACCCTACTTGGATCGGTTTGTCATGGTATTTATAGATGATATCCTAGTTTACTCAAGATCGAAGAGGAGCATGATTCACATCTGCGAGTGGTTTTGCAGATTCTGAGGGAGAAGCAGTTGTATGCCAAATTCAGTAAATGTGAATTTTGGCTAAGTGACGTTACATTTTTAGGCCACGTTGTGTCGACAGAGGGGGTTAGGGTTGACCCTCAAAAAATTGAAGCGGTGTTGGATTGGAAGCTGCCTAGTTCTGTGGCAGAAATTCAAAGTTTTCTTGGTCTAG
Source organism: Gossypium rotundifolium (assembly GCA_025506655.1). Classification (NCBI taxonomy): domain Eukaryota; kingdom Viridiplantae; phylum Streptophyta; class Magnoliopsida; order Malvales; family Malvaceae; genus Gossypium; species Gossypium rotundifolium. The sequence continues at coordinate 45,387,227 of CP106723.1, forward strand.
CCGGATATTACAAAAGGTTTGTTGAAGGATTCTCTTTAATTGCGGCACCATTGACTAAGTTATTACGGAAAGGAGTTTCATTTATTTGGTCTAGTAAGCAGTAAGAGAGTTTCGAGAAGTTGAAAAGGATTTTGACGGAGGCTCCAGTATTAATTCAACCGGAGGTTAGGAAAGAATTCATGATTTACTGTGATGCATCACACATAGGACTAAAATGCGTGTTGATGCAAGATGGAAAGGTTGTTGCGTATGCATCTCAGCAGTTAAGATCGCACGAAGCAAATTATCCCACCCATGATTTGGAGTTGGCGGCGGTGGTTTTTGCTTTAAAGATTTGGAGACATTATCTGTACGGGAGAAATCTATTATTTATACAGATCATAAAAGCCTAAAATACGATCGAGTTGTTAAAGGATTATGATTGCTCGATCGAGTACCATCTGGGTAAAGCTAATATAGTGGCGGATGCCTTAAGTTGTAAAGTAATCTCTAACTTGAGGGCAATGTTTGATCACCTTAGTTTGTACGATGATGGGAGGTTATTGGCTGAACTTCAAGTGAAACCTTGTTGGGTCAGTCAGGTTAAGGAGAAGCAGCAGACCGATGAGTTGCTAAAGGAGAAGTTTCATGTAGGATCAAGTGATGGATCGATGTACTTTAGTATGAATGTGGAAGGATTGTTATGTTTTCAAGTGAGAGTTTGCATGCCAAAAGATACAGAGTTGAGGCATAGAATTTTGTAAAAATCGCATGCTATGCACCCAAAAGGGAGTAAGATGTATCGGGATTTGCAGGATTAGTTCTGGTGGCCGGGCTTGAAGCGTGAGGTAATTGAATTGGTGAGTAAGTGTTTGACCTCGTCGCAGTAAAGGCGAGCATCGCTACCATCGTGGTTGTTGCGACCAAAGGAAGATTCCACAATGGAAGTGGGAAAGGATTATAATGGACTTTGTTAGGGGGCTACCCCTCACGCCTACTAAGAAAGATTTAGTCTGGGTGATTGTTGATCGCTTGACGAAGTCTGCTCATTTCATACCAGTATGGGTCGATTACTCTTTATAGAAATTGGCTAAGCTATCCATAGCCAAGGTGGTGAGGTTGCATGGAGTACCAGTATCGATCATAACAGATAGGGACCCAAGGTTCACGTCGCGATTTTGAAGGCGTTGCACCAAGCGTTAGGTACAAAGTTGGATTTTAGTATAGCATTTCATCCTTAGACCGATGGACAGTCTGAGCAGGTTGTTCAGATCTTGGAGGACATGTTAAGGGGTTGTGTCATTGATTTCATAGGTAGTTGGGAGGAGTTTTTACCATTAGCAAAATTTGCTTACAACAACAGCTACCAGTCTAGTATTCAAATGGCGCCCTATGAAGCATTGTACGGGCGGCAGTGTCGTACTCCTACCTGTTAGACAGAGTTGGGGGACTGTCAAATTTTGGGGCCAGAAATGGTTACCGAGACAGAAAAAAGGTTGAGTTAATTTGGGCTCAACTAAAGGAAGCCTTGGATAGACAAAAGTCCTATGTTGATTTGAAGCGTAAGGACATGGAGTTTGCAGTGGGTGATAAGGTGTTCTTGAAGGTGTCGTTGTGGAAGAAAGTGCTGAGGTTTGGACGGAAGGGTAAATTAAGTCCCAAGTTTATCGGACCTTATCAAGTGTTGAAGCGAGTAAGGCCAATAGCCTATCAGCTAGAGCTACCTTCAGAGTTAAGCCGATCCACAATATGTTTCATGTCTCTATGCTGAGACGATATCATTTAGATCCGTCTCATGTGCAGCGTGTGGAAGAAATCAAGGTGAGACTTGACCTATCCTTTGAAGAGAACCAGTGGAAATCCTGGATCGGGATGTCAAAGTGTTGCGAAGGAAGACGGTTCCATTGGTTTAGGTTCTATGGCGGAATAACAGTTCTGAGGAGGCTACTTGGGAACCAGAGGAGATGATGCAGCAGCAGTACCCGCATCTATTCTGATCAGGTAATTTTGAGGCTGAAATTTCTTTAAAGGGGTAGAATTGTAACATTCTAAATTAATGGGCCAATGCGTTTAATGTGTGTTTATGTTTAATGAGTGTGTTAGGAGTCCTGAATGGGCTCAGGAATTGGGCCGAGGCCTTAATTGAATTCTCTGTTCAGACACTCTAGTGGAAAGCTTGATAAGATAGGGCTTAAAAGATGTTATCTGTGTTTTAAATACAAGTGGGCTTGTGGCCCAGTGGCAAAGTGGTGCCACTTAGAGAGCAAGGAGGTGGCGTCAACTGAGGAGGCCCACATTCAAGTTACATGAAGCCCAATTCTTTTAATTAAAGTTAGCTAAAGTTCGGCAATTAATTAGGTAGAGTTGGATGGCAGCAAGGCTTAAATATAGGAGGATTTATTTGAGTGGATAATAAAGATAATATGGCAGATAAAGGGAGGAAATTTAGGATCTGATCTATTGGTCACAGTAGTGGCCGAATTTCCAACTCTAGGGGAAGGAGGAAATCGATTTTGATGAGGCTAAAGGGGTTCTGAAATTTACCTTGTTCATTAATTAGTTTTAGTTTTCAAAAGAGGGTAATTTCGGCTTTTGGTTAGTGTGTGTGTGTGCCGAAAATTGGATTAGAAAATAGGGCACTTCTTAATTTTGGCATTTATTCTCATTCTCTTCTCTTAGTTGTTTCTTTTCTCAAAAAGCTAAAAACTCCTAAAAGTTCCATCTTCTTCTTCTCTTCTTCTAAAGCCGAAACCTCACAGCTTTCTCTACACTTTTTCCCGATTTCTTCCATAAGCTGAAACCCTAAGTATTCCTTCTCTTTACTCTCTTCTGCTATAGCCAAATGCCCTAGTATCCATTCATTCTTTTTCTTCCTGCCGATTTCTTCATTAAAAGTCGAAACCTTCCTTATTGAGGTAAGTGTCAACTCTTGTTATTCCTTAAGATCTCCTTCGGTTTTTAGGGGCCAAGGCCGAATGGCCACTTGCTTTGTTAAGGCTGTCAATAGGGCAATATTCCCTATCTTTTTGCGTTTTGGGTGGCCTTCCGGGATTTGTAGGAGACCTGATCGTTTTGGTTCTTAAGCCAGGAACCGTTAACTTTCGAACCATATCTCTTCTTTTGGGATTTTTAGGTAAGGGATCTCTACTCTATGAATATACATTCATGTTAGTATTCGATACAATGTTTTAATGCAGTTTGTTAACTAAGACTTGTTACATGGATACAAACGATAGAAAAATGAAAAAGGGAATTAGATCTAGAAATCCAACCCTAGATTTAAGAAGCAAGCAGTGTCAGCAGTTCAGGATTGGCCACCGGGTTGTGGACTGGATTCAAAACAAAATCTTAGACTGTTAGCAGTCATAGCGGCTACTGATAGTGTCGACATAAAAAGTACTGTCCTGTCGGTAATCAAGTGTGTGGATCTCTATCACCCTAGTTAATCTGTATTATATGTATGATATGGGCTAAAAGTCGGATAAAGAGGCTGTATGAATAGTCGTAATACCCAAAAAGGGTAGGAAAGGGATGACAGGTACGTAATCATAGAAACTTCTCCATGTGTATCGAAGTATGTGAAAGTATGTGATCTAGTTAGATAGTTTAATGTTCTGATTCTTGCATGTATGTATGCATGGGATGGGATTGATATGATGAAGGGGAGCAGGTCGCAAGGCAATCAGTGGCTTTGTCACATAGGTCACATAGTGATCGGTCTTTATGACAGTAACGCAGCTGTCGATATATTATTAAGGTCGCATAGCGATCGGTGGCTTTGCCACATAGGTCACATAGTGATCGATATGGTGTGTGACGGATGGAGGGTTGATTGTAGAAATCCCCACGGTGTGATGGTTGGTATGGGGGTGTGTAGAGGATGGACTCTTAGGTTTGGGATGGGCCATGTTGCATGAAAATATATTTTGTTGCCATTGTTATGGCCCAAGGTTGTAGGCCCAAGGCTTTCATGTGTTTTTGGGATTTACACACTAAGTCTTGGTGACTCACCCTTTTATTTCTCCCAACTTTTCAGATGAGCAGAAGATCGTGGACATGGGAGCCGAGTCAGACTCGAGGGGCCATCAAGACTATTGTTTCCATAAACTATTTCTAGTTATCTTTTAAGTTTTAATTTTGGGATATTTTTTTTGTAATAAGGCCTCCATAACTTAGGTTATTTTTTTTTATTATCATGTCACATTTTTATAAACTTATGTTTTCAAAACTTTTAATTATAAAGTGAGAGGAAATTAGGCTTTTCAAACACATTCACGCAAATCTTAAAGTTTCATTCAAGAATTACACAATTAATGATTAATCGGTTATAATAAACTGAGATTTTCAAAACCCTTCAAGGCAAAGTTTGCAACGTTCAACCCGTAGCATACCAGATCCGGTCATGACATATGGGTCGAGTTTGGGGTGTTACAGTTTGGTTTTGGCATGTAAATATTGGATTTAATATGGTTAATGGTTTCGTTAATGTGGTTGAATGATGGAAGATGAAATGATAGATGAATATGCATAACTTATATGGCTTGTGACTTGTTGAGAATTGGTACTTTGTTTGAATAGCTTAAATGACTATTGATGCTAATTATAGAATGGCATTTTGGTACCATTTTGTATGTTTTGGCAAGTTAATTTAATGGTTGTATTGATACAAATCTAGATGGAAGTTAGTTGATCATGTTGACAAAAATGAGTATATGATTATACATGTTTGCATATTGTCATTTGAGGTACCTAGGGGCATATTGGTTGTATGATGTTATACCATATGTGTATGTCTTGTTTATGCATGGTTTTGATGCCTTGATATGGCTTCTATATTTGTGCAAAAGTGCTTGTAGGTACATACTAGTTTGGGTGAGAAAAATGGCTTGTAAAATGATCTATTTTTGTCCACACGGGAAGAGACACGAGTGTGTGCCTCAGCCGTGTGTGACACATGGCTGTGTGTCCCCTGTAGCTTTTAAAGGGTTGCAAGTTAGGCTATTTGTAACACCCCTAACCCGTATCTATCTTTGGAATAGGGTTACAAAGCATTATCGGACTTATTTCACAAACGAACATACGATTCTTATACAATTATCAATACAAATATAAATCATTTAAAATTATTCATAACGTCCCTAATACGAGCCTACGAGGCACAAAGCATGCTTTAGAAGTGGTTTGGGGCTAAATTGATATCTCAAGAAATTTTTGGAACACTTAGAAAATTTTACAAGATACAGAGGATACACGCTCGTGTAGCCCGGCCGTGTGAACATTCGAAATGGGATCACATGGCCCTATCCCAGCCCATGTCTGACCCCATGTAGCACTCTGACCTAGCCCGTGTGCCCTTCGAAATGACCTTACACTTCCATGTGCCAGGCCGCGTGCTAGGCCATGCCAAAATTATAAGGTATACTAACTTATGCCACACGGGCAAGTCACATGCCCATGTACTGGGTCATGTGGAGTATAATAACTTGATTTCTAATTAAACACCAAGGGACACCTGACCGTGTGTCACACATGGCTGAGACACACGCCCGTGTCTCTGCCTATGTGGAAAAAAAATAGGCTATTTACCAAGCCATCTTTATCACCCAAATTGCATTCACCTATACCAAACCAAAAGGAATATAACATGGCATAAATGGACATTGAAACCAATCTCAACCAAGCCTAATTCATGCTATTTCCATACCAGGAACTATATGACTCATTACACCATATTTTACCAATTCAAAACATACCAAATCCACATTCTCAAGTCATAAATATGGTTACTTTCAATTATGCATCACTTTACCTAAAATCACAAACATACCAATCTCAAATTCAACCATTTGATACTCCAAATACCAATTTCCATCAAGCATATAAATGGCAATTATACACAACATATCAAAAGGCATTTTTCACATATATATATGTTACCAAGCATGCCAAAATAAGCCAAATTACATGGCTATTCACATAATCAAGCATTCATCATTTACAAGCCAAATCAAATTGCTAAATCTATTACCAAAATATTGACCATAATGACCAAAACTCATATACATGCCATATAACCAAATATAAGTTCAAAAGTACAAAAGTGATAGCTTGATAGTGTGATGAGATCTCCGATGACTCCCAATCCGAGTAAGCTTCGATAAACATTATAAAACATGGAAAAGTAAACAGAGTTAGCTATAAAGCTTAGTAAGTTCACATAGTATTAAATTCAACTTACCACATATACACAATTTAAGAAATTAAACATATCATAAGATAACTCATATTGATCCACAAACCTATTACATATTCATTCACAAGGTTAGATAATAAATTCACAAGTTTCTTCGATTCAATGCTCATATGGTTTTCATACATACCTGTACTGATACCTATTTATCTCACACTATTTCATATCTTTGATATACCTGTTGAACCATTTGGGAAAATATCGAATTCTCGGGAATCTCTAACCCTAAGTTCCAATACATAGCCGAAGCTATCTCAATCTCATATCTCATATAATACTCACTCTCGAGCCTATCAATGGGTCTGCTCACACAAGTTGACAAGAATCCGCAACACATGCCGAATAACTCAGCCACCGATAAGACATACGGACCAGCACCCAAAACACATAACCCTTAATGACATGTCATTCATATCCTAATCTATTCTTAAGGTTCAACCAAGATTTTCACATTGTCGAATCTTCATCGAACATATTCGTAAGGTCATATTCACAATTAAATTCAATAATAAAGCATTTAAAATACAATTATAATAATGCCTATTAACATACGAACTTACCTCGATCACAAAAACATAATAACAAGATCGACTAGTCCAATACTTTATTTTTCCCCCGATCTAGATACGAACTTCGCTTTTCTTGATCTATATAATATCAATTTTAACTTATTTAATTATCCGTCTATTCAATTTATCCCAAAAATAAATTATAGAAAAATTACACTTTTGCCCCTAATATTTCAACATCATTACAATTTAGTCCTTAGCTCAAAAAATACAAATTCATGCAATTAGGCCTCTACCCATGCTAGCCGAATTTTCCTTATTATCATAGCAACCCATATATTTCATTTATTTCACAATTTAACAATGAATTTTTCACATTTTACAAATAAATCCCTAATTTGCAATTTGAACCAAAATCACTTAACAAATGTTGTTTATCAACAACAACCATTCGTTTTCTACCATCAAACATCAAAATACACACATATTCATAAATTGAAAAACCCTATCCCTTTAACAGTTTTGCAAATTAGTTATTGGCCTAGCTAGATTAAGCTACAACAACTCCAAAAATATAGAAATCATTAAAAACTGAGTCAAAAATCACTTACATGCATGGATGATACATAACAGAACCTTCAAGATCTATCAATGGTGTTTCCTTAGCTAAATTTTGGTGGATGAATATACTAAGGAAGATGAAAAATTTGTTTTCCTATATTTTACTTAGTTAAATTACTAAATTACAATATTAACCTTAATTAATAACATTTAAAACACCTAATAATGTGTCCAAATATGTCCACTCATATTATGGATGGTTTTCCACATTAAGGTTATATAGCTATTAAACACCTTTAGCTGATAGAACTCAACTTATACACTTTTCGCGATTTAGTCCTTTTTATCAAATGGAGCACTCAAACGATAAAATTTCTTAGCGAAATTTTTAGAAAATCATACTATCATGCTATAGACATTAAATTATATTAAAATAATTATTTTTACCTCAAATTTGTGATCACAAAACCACTATTCTGATTTAACTAAAATGAACTATTACAACTCTCCCCCTTATGAATTTTTGTCCCTGAAAATCTTACTAGAAAATAGGTTAGGGTACTGTTTTCTCATAACATCCTAGAGTTCCCACGTAGCTTCTTCGACACTGTGATGTTTCCAAAAAACCTTCACTAAAGCTATGCTTTTATTTCTTAACTATTTAATTTTCCTAGCCAGAATTTTAATCGGTTCTTCATTATACATCATATCAAGTTGAATTTCAACTTCATAGGAGAAATTACAAGGATCTGATCTATATCGGCATAACATTGACACATGAAACACATTGTGGATCGTTTCTAATTCTGACGGTAAAGCTAGCCAACATGCCACTAGCCCTATTCTCTCAATAATCTCATACGGCCCGATAAATCATGGCCCGATAAAGCTAGCCAAAATGAAAAATCTTCTTCCACAGAGATACTTTTAGAAATACTCTGTCGCCGATTTGAAATTTAATGTCTTTATGTTTTAAATCTGCATACGATTTCTATCAACTTGAAGCTGCTTTCAAACTGTAATGGATTACTTTCACTTTCTCTTTGGTCTATCTGATCAAATCAACCCCGTGAATCTTTTTCTCACTAAGCTTGGTCTAGTATAACGGATTTCGGCATTTGTGACCATATAAAGCTTCATATGTGCCATCTTTATGCTCAATTGAAAACTGTTGTTATAGGCAAATTCAACCAACGATAAATACTTTTCCCAGTTACCTTCAAACTCTAAAACACAACAAGGAAGCATATCTTCAGGAATCTGAATTACTCTTTCAGACTGACTGTCGATTTGCAGATGAAATGCAGTACTAAAGTTCAACCGTGTACACAAAGCTTCTTGCAATTTCTTCCAAAATCACGATGTAAACCTCGGATATCTATCCGAAATAGTAGAAACTAGTACCCCGTGCAATCTGACAATCTTAGAAATATACAATTTAGCTAATCTATCGAGTGAAAAGTCTATACGTATCGGAATGAAATGTGCTGATTTTGTCAGTTGATAAACAACAACCTAAATAGCATTTTTGTTTTTCAGAGATAGGGGTAACCCCGATATGAAATCCATCGTAACTCTATCTTATTTCCACTCTGGCATCATCACTGGCTATAGTAGTCCCGAAAGAACTTGATGTTCAGTTTTGACTTGTTGTGTAACACCCCAAACTTGGCCTAGACGTTATGACCGGATCTGGCATGTCACATGAAAGGGGTTGTTTAAAAACTGCGCGCTCGATAAAAACTTCGTATTCTTTTTGAAACTCTGCGCTTTGTTGTTTGTGAAATTCAGATTTGCTTTTATGGTTTTCTTGTAAAAGCGTTGTTATTTCTATTAGCGAAAACTTTGTTTATAGCAGAAATCAAATCCAACAATTTACAGAAATGTGATATTTTGAAAATAGTTATTAACTTTTTAAGAAAACCCAGTGTTTAATCATTTATAGTTTGAATATAACAGAAATGAAAGTTAAAAAGTAAAACAAAATCCAAAGGCCTTATTTCAAAATACTGAACCCAAATTAAATAATCTTAAAAGGAAGTAAAGATCGGATTTACTAAAATTCGTGAATAAAGCTCCGATGTATGGCCACCATAGAGTCCTCCGCAGATCCAAATCCTCTAATGTTGGGGATCACCTGTAAGGCTAATGCAAATGGGTGAGTTACGAGAACTTAGTGTGTAATCTCCTAATTGATCATTAAATGGGCCCGAGCCCATACAAGCCTATCTGAGCATCGAGCCAAGCCTATATGTATAGACCGAGCCAAGCCCATCATGTATGCAGATTGAGCCAAAGCCTATACAGATACGGGTTAGGGGTGTTACAAATAGCCTAACTTGCAACCCTTCAAAAGCTACAGGGGACACACAGCTATGTGTCACACACGACTGAGGCATACGCCCGTTTCTCTTCCCGTGTGGACGAAAATAGGTCATTTTACAAGCCATTTTTCTCACCCAAACTAGTATGTACCTACAAGCACTTTTACACAAATATACAAGCCATATCAAGGCATCAAAATCATGCATAAACAAGACATACACATATGGTATAACATCATACAACCAATATGCCCCTAGGCACCTCAAATGACAATATGCAAACATGTATAATCATATACTCATTGTATGGGCTTTGGCTCAATCTACTTCTGTATGGGCTTTGGTTCAGTCTGCTTTTGTATAGGCTTCGGCTCAATCTGCTTCTGTATGGGCCCTTAGGCCCATTGGGCCCACTCGGCCCCTTTTAGCCCATCGTGGCCCAAACAACATCAACCCACAAGAATACTCATGGTGGCCTCGACTATCGCATCGAAGCTCCCACACGTGCACCCGTACGCTCGTGTGGCTACCATCACCGTGTGACCAGTATTTCGGCATTTGCCACTCTACAACTAGAGTAGTGCGAGATACACACCTAATAGGAGTTTGAAGCTAATCCGCTCTCCGAATGATCCTATGCCCAAACACCCACCAAGGTATGCTTCCTCTCCTTATAGACAGCTCCATATATAGCCAACTTCTCACCTTCCCTATTGCTAGCTTTCCGATGTGGGATCCCTTCTTCAGTAGAGTTTAAATCCAACACAAACTCTGGCTGTCCAATCCACAAAATAAATACTCCCCTACTTGTCATGAGATTCGAACCCAGGCTCCCTTACACCCTTAATGACGCCTTTACACTAAATCACTTACTTCCTTGTGTCTAACATCATTTGGAACTAAATATAAACCTATGGCCAAAGTCTAAGTTCACTTAAAAATAAATCAAAATGAAATGGCAGTGCAAAGGCTTGAACCTTGGACCCCTTACTTTCTTGTGTGGTGTCACCTCCTTGTCTTCCATGTGGTGCCATTTGCAACTAGACCACAACTCCTTTTGTGTCATTTTTCTCCCCATTTTATTCTTAAAGCCTACTTACTAACTCCCAGGGTTTTATTCACCTAAAACCAAAATTTTCCTAAAGCCCAAGTTTGATCCTAGGACTTCATAGAAGCCCCCTAACCTTTCAAAATCACTCACCTAATAGGTCCAACTTGTAGTAATGCCGTTCTCAAAAAATTTTTAAATTCTCCCATGGCCAAGGCCTAATGGGTCCAATTTTACTAGGCCCAAATTCGGGTCGTTACAAATCTACCCCCTTAAAGAAATTTCATCCTTGAAATTTCCAACTAACGAAATGTTGCACATCCTAACCTAGCACACTACGCTCTCGCTGCGCACTCTGATCTTAATAACACACGCACGCACCACACTATTTATCCATCAGAGCGGATGGACATCACACGCAAATAATTTCCACACACTACAGCAAAATAGACTTTTAGCGAAATTTTTTTAGGCTTTTAGCGGCATTTATAAGCGCCACTAATAGTATTTACGGTGCTTTTAAAAGCACCGCAAGAAACGCAGCTAAAAATAACGTCTCAAACTTTATCGGCGTTTATGAGAAAAATGCCACTAAAGGTCATGACTTTTAGCAGCACTTCTCCAACAAATGCTGCTAAAAGCCATGAACTTTAGCGGCGCTTACCCAAAAACACCGTTAAAAAACATGACCTTTAGCGGTGCTTTTCCTAAAAACGGCACTAAAAGCCATGATCTTTAGCGGCGCTTTCCCCAAAAACGCCACTAAAGGCCATGAAAAATAAAAAAAGTTTAAAAATTATATAAAAGAGCAGCACTATTATCACAAACACGCAAACAAGCTTTAATTGGATAACAGTTTATATACAAATCCATTCCTATCCATCTACCCGCTTAAGCAAATCCTTTAGCATTACTTTGATAACAGTTCCTATACAAATCCATTTATGTTCCAGAGGCACAAATCTATTTAACAAACAAATAGAAACTCAACCAATACACAAAAATTTTCAAAGTCTATATTATGTTATGAGTTTATCCAACTCACAAGAAAAATCAGGCTCCTACCACTGAAAATAGGTGGTGTCAAATCCAAAGACCAAAGACAATTAAACAAATAGCCTATTAAACAATTAAGTCGAGTAAAATCCAACTCAATTTTCCAATCATGCTAACATCAAGACCAAAGAACCAATGCCTCCATGAATTCCTTAGTCCCTGACCTAGCAATGGTACCAAGATTGTTCACCAAATTTGAATAAAAAGACACAATCTCATTAGAACCTCTCTCTTGATTAAAATTCAATGAATAACCGAATGCACAAGAAACAATAACAAAACTTATCGGCCTTAGTAATGCCAATACTACTATCAATGATCGATAGAGTATTATTTGTCTTGTCGGGGACAATGTGGATAAACAACTTGGGTTGAGCATCAAGCTTGCTTTTGTCCGTCAAACTATCGAATCTAATCTTGTCCAATGCCTAAAACCATAATTTTTAATAATTAAATTAAATGATACTAGCTTTAAATTTATCATAAAACCTAAAATTAAAACCCACTTCTATGCTAACGATTTGCAAGTTTAATCAAACTTCGAAAACCATAGATTCAAAGACTACCATTTGCATTTCAATCTTAAACTTTCATACTATAAATTCCTAAAATTATAATAAACAAATCAAATGACAGAATGGCAACAAATGTAATTTTCAATTGAAATAAACAACCAACAGAGCACCGCCTATAAATTAAAAACAAAGAGAAATAAAAACCTAAATTTTGTTTCCATACAAAAAAGCAAACAAAACTAACAAGCATTAAAGCAAAAAAGATTAGATCCAATTAACCATACCTTAAAATTAAAATAAAGTAATTAAAAAAAATCTCCATATTGACGACCAAAAAAAAAGTTAAAATAGAGAAGAGCAGGACCTACATCAGAAGCATTGCTGATGAGCTCACAAAGAAAGATCTCCTTGTTGTTGTAGAAAGTGTTGATAATTAAACTAAGAAGTTGGTTAATCTCAGCTTGAAAAGCAAACGTCTCTGTGTCCATCATTGATGAATAACTAAAGGCAGGAGATTAACTTATTGATTTGTTCTTAAAGGCACTAAAGGAAATCGATTTAACTACTTATGTAACAAGCTAGGCATGATTAATATCTATGCTCTAGCTTAAGTGTTACCTATATATTAATGTAATTATAGAGATCTAAAAGAATCAATAAGCAATTAGAGGATCCATTAGGACTAATTAAAATTATTCATTTTCTTGTATATAGAGTTCACCTGTATAAATATATGTATAATCAGTAGCATTACACAACTTTCTCTCCATCTTTTCTTTCTTTATCCTTTCCATTATTCACAAATTTAATTCATTAAAGAAAAATGAACAATAACGAAAAGTAACTTGTTTCTTTTTTTCTAAAAAATGAAAATGAATGGGAATGGCAACTGGTACCTGGAGTCATTCCAAGTTCATACATTCGGGCAAGAATTTTCTTTTGCAAAGTTAATTGTCCATTAAACTAACTTTTCTAGAAGTGGTCCACCCTATCTGGCATTGAATTGCAACTTATTAGATTCAAAACTACAACACTATCATAACAATACAAATTTTCTCTACCTAGGGCTATTACAATATGCCATTAAAAGAACGTTCCAGAAAAAGTATCACAACATTTATTCTAATGAATTAAATGATGGGGAATGAGGAACCATACTCTGGATAGGAAGGTAAAAGATGCTTTCCATTAGCTTGTGCTTAAAATGCCTTAATATTAGACTTACCATGTTGGCAACCCAAATTAATCAAGCCAACGACAAAAAGAGTTCTAAAATTTTTCCGAATTACTTACCCATGCAAATTTCCCATACGTGACCTAGCAAAAATGCAGGACCCCCAAAGAAGTCATCCAAATTAGAATTGGTTATATTGAATTGATGACTTTGGAAACAATGATGGTTATCCAAAATTAATTCCTAGAGCAAATTAACTAGCCAATGAGGCCAACTCCAGTTTTATTAATGAAAATTTAAAAGTAAAACATCCCAGGTTGTTACTGGTAATAAAAACAAATAATTTTAACTTATTAATAGTATGTGGAAGATAAAACTAATAATAAGTACTTCTGGGAACATAAAGAATTAATGAATGACAAAGGTACTACCAGCGCACTGATTATACACCTTTCGGTCAGCATTAATGCATATTGAGCAGAAGTAAGCAATCTATGGCTATATATATATATATATAAAGGACTTTGTCTTAACCTCGATAGTGTCAGTGACAGCTATATCTATATGCAAAGAACATTTAGAATTCACAATCTAACCACTAGCTATAGAACTTTGTACAAACTTTAAAAGACTAGTATTATGTACCAGAATATATAAAATAAGGTTCAGCTAGAAGTTCAGAAAGAATAGGGAACAAGCATATAAGCCATGCTCAATTACGTCATCCACCTCAATGCAGATACCATTTGTGAGTCCAACATAAAAAGGAAAAAATACACTATCAATATAGCCAGTAAATGGATGCAGACTAAGTGGCATCCTATCCCCGTCAATGCCAGAAATCTTTCAAGAGGACATGCATGAGCATGGAGAGCAGAGTTGCTGGTGGAGGGTTGTGCATGTGACTAGCGTTTCTCCACAAGAAAGAAAAGGTGAAAAGACAAGAAAAATGAATAAAGTTTGCTAAGTTAGCCAAATTTTGAAAACTTTATATAAGGAAATTACTTGGAAAACTTTTCTCCAAATGGTTTCTTGCCCAGTAAATGCTAGTGGCAAGTTGATACCTTGGAGAGCCATCCAATCAATTTACTGTTCCCATCTTTCCCAATCCCACCAAGCAAAAGTATCTTCCAAAAGCAAACAAATGCATATATTTTGCATCAAAAAATATTTCAAAATATTTTAATAACTTATTAAGAGATAGAAGTAGAAGCTCACAGCTTGATGTAACAACATTTTGGTAGTAATTCCATGGAATGGGTCTCTGGACCAAGATTCCACCATCTTGAACACGAGGAAGAGAGCCTAAAATAAGGTTCCAATTGTTAATCACTTAATATTACCTTCCTTTTCTTTAAAATAAGGTTAACTATATCTTGAAGTTGTCTGTTCTTGTGTGTTTTCTTGCTTTGTCTAAAGCAACTTCAGCCTCTTTAATAACTCAACAAAGTTAATGAATATAATTGGCAGAGCACCAGACTGCATTCCAAATTGAAATTAGTAAAGAAATACCCAAATATACTAGTAATAACAAGGTGAACTGCGGAAGCAAAAGGCTGAGTACAGGAATACAGTTCTCAAACTGATTATAATTATCCCATTCAACCTTACACATGGTTAATCTCAAGCTCAAGCCACAAAGATAGTTACTAAAACCTCCTCGAAAGAAGGACAAAAAAAGAGTAGAAAATCAGCTAGCATTTAAGGCTTGTTCAGTCTTCTGCATTAAAGTACAGTCCTAAAATTTCCTAAGGGAAAAAATGGGAACAGTCTATTGCAAATAAAAATTCCTAATTTGAAAACATAACCATCTCCATTAAGCTCTGCTCATTTCAATTAAGTGCTAATTTGCATCTAAACAGACTTTAAATCATCGATAGATCGTGATCATGAAACATCATAATAGAACGGCTTACTCATCATTTCTAACTTCTCAATCTGCTCCTTCATTGCCTGTGGATCCTTCTTCAAAATCCCTACCTGTCTCAGCTTCTTTCTTTCCTTGTTCTGTTAACAACTATTAAAACATTAAAATAAAATAGAATTCTAAGCTGAAACAATCACTTATATTTACAAATTCTGTTCCAAAACAACAAAATAAAAATTAAGCGACATTATTATGTTCTATTTTTTTTTTTAACTTCTAAAAGCTTATTTGAGACAAGATATTAACATGGAAGCCAATAATTCCCCTCGAATTCAACATTGTTCTTTGCAAATTCATTCAATTAAAATAACTAGTAAAATAACAACAAAAATCTAAGCCATTCAAACTAGCTGAAATCGTTTTGCATTAATCTTCATTCAAACAGGCAAAATGAAGAACGAAATTGATTTTCTTTTTTAAATAAAGAAGAAAATGAAGTAAAAAAGGGAAACATAAAACCCTAAAATGAAACTGAACTTTTACCCGTTAGAGTTCTTTCTTACGGAGCTCCTTACGATAGGTGTCCGTAGGGTTCATCACTTTGCCTCCTTTCGTCGTCTTCATGTTCTCTTTTTGCCAAAATCTTCACCAACGGATTTACGAAAAAAATAAAAGAAGATGATACAAAAAAAAAAAGTTCCAAAATCGCAGACGAAGAAAATCCCAACCTTCCTTGATACTTTCCTCTTTGCTTTTGCATTTGGGGAAAAATTTAGGAATTGGGGAGAAATTTTAGGGGGAAAAAATTAAGGCGTCTAAATCCTTTTGCGGCGTTTTTTACTTAGCGCCACTAAAGCTCGATTTATTGTGGCATTTTATGAAAACGCCACTAAAAAGTTAACAATACGGACCTTTATTTAAATTAAAATAAAATACCTTTTATGCGCTTATCAAAAAATGCCGCTATTTCTTACCTTTTGTATGCGTTTTTATCAAAAAAACGCACTGGTGTTTTTGATACTAAGATATATTTAAAGATTTAATCCAATTTTCTTCTTTATTTTAAAGTTTAACTAATATTTAAAAGAATTAGATAAATTTTGAAATCTTTACAATTTAAAATTATTTAATAAATAAATTAAAAACAATCACTCATATACCCAAAAAATTTAAATTATTTTAAATAATAGTATTTTAATTTTTAATTTAAATAAATATTTTATAAAATTTAAGTAATATTTAAAAGAATTAGATGATGTTTGAAATCTTTAAAATTATTTAAAATTTAAAATCTTTAAAATTATTTAAAATTTGAAATCTTTAAAATTTGAAATTATTTAATATATAAATTAAAAAACAATCAGTCATATACCAAAAAAAAAAAAACTTTAAAATATAATGATATAATATTATTTTAATTTTTATCATTTTTAACATATATTTTTCTATGTTTTTACTTTCAAATTTTTTTTACGTGTCGAAAAGAATACATGATGGGCACTTGAATGATGGGTGAGAATATAGAGAGCAAAATTGCGCCGTTTAGTTTAAAGTAAAATGACTTTCTACGACATTTTTTATCAAAGCCTTAAACCTTAAAACCCTAAGTCCTAAACTCAAAACCTAAACTTCAAAGTATAAACCCTAAAACCATAGACCTTAGACCTTAAATCACTAAACCCTGTCATAACTTATATCGCATTACACCAAACCTTAATTTTTTTAATTTTTAACATATATTTTCTATGTTTTTACTTTTAATTTTATTTCAAGTGTCATTATTTTTTTTTTGAAGAATTTAAATATTCAATTTAAAATAAATTGTATTTTAATTAATATAAATAGTTAGGGTTTAGGGTTTCGATAAAACAAAACTTCTAAATAGTTTAGTTATCAATTTGTAACTTTTCATAATTAAGTCAGTTTCAAATAGCAAAATAAAATTAAATTCAAAAAAAAAGAAAAAATAGAAATTAAATCGAATCAAATCGAAATGAGTGTCGGTTACCCTAGATGAGAATGGAACTATTGCTAAACTTTTAGCGTCGTTTTCACCAAATCGTCGCTATTCCACTATTTTTTAGTGGCGTTTTTATCACAAACGCCGCTATTGCTTTATTTTTAGTGGCGTTTTCACCAAAGCGCCGCTATTGTACTATTTTTTAGCGGCATTTTTTTATCACAAACACCGCTATTGCTCTATTTTTAGCGGCGTTTTCACCAAAACGCCACTATTGCACTATTTTTTAATGGCTTTTTTACCACAAACGCCGCTATTGCTCTATTTTTAGCGGCATTTTCACCAAAGCGCCGCTATTACGCTATTTTTTAGCGGTGTTTGTGATAATAACGCCGCTATTGCTCTATTTTTAGCGGCTTTTTCACGAAAGCACCACTATTGCACTGTTTTTAGCGGCGTTTGAGCCAAAAATGCCATTATTTCTCTGTTTTTAGCGGTGTTTGTGCCAAAAACGCCGCTATTGCTCAACTTTTTGTGGTGTTTCCTTGCAAATGCCGCTAATGTTTAATACTTGTGGCGTTTTTTGTCCAAACGCCACTAAAAATGCCGCTAAAACCCTATTTTCCTGTAGTGACAATATACATGGAATAGATACAAACTCTAAGTTTAAGCATTACATCCATAAAACATACACAGAATAACTATAGTCAATACAACATACAACAAAGCATAGTATCAGGAACTTACGGATTTGGAGCTGGAGACTCGGTGTGCCATACTTCCAGTAACACTATCACTTTTCTAAACCAAAGGTTAAACAGATTTAGAAAAAAATTTAAACCCATTCCACAGTCGAGTTTTGTAACTGGGCTCTGATAACATAAAATCTAACACCCCAAACCCGGCCTAGACGTTACGATCGGATCTGGCATGTCACATGAAAGGGGTTCTTTAAAAACTGCGCGCTCGTTGAAAACTTCTTATTCTTTTGAAACTCTATACTTTGTTGTTTGTGAAATTTAATTTGCTTTTATGGTTTTCTTGTAAAACCGTTGTTATTGCTATTAGAGAAAACTTTGTTTATAGCAGAAATCAGATCCAGTAACTTACGGAAACGTGATATTTTGAAAATAGTTATTATCTTTTAAGAAAACCTAGTGTTTAATCATTTATAATTTGAATATAATAGAAATGAAAGTTAAAAAGTAAAACAAAATCCAAAGGCCTTATTACGAAATACTGAACCCAAATTAAAATAATCTTAAAATGAAGTAAAGACCGGATTTACTAAAATTCGTGAATAAAGCTCCGATGTATGGCCACCACAGACTCCTCTTCAGCTCCAAATCCTCTAATGTTGGGGATCACCTACAAGGTTAAAGCAAAATGGTGAGTTACGAAAACTCAGTGTGTAATCCCCTAATCGGTCATTAAATGGGCCCGAGCCCATATGGAAGCGAATGGGCTAAAGCCCATATAAAGTAGACTGAGCTAAAGCCCATACAGAAGCATACTGAGCCAAAGCCCATACAAAAGCAGATTGAGTGAAGCCCATATAGAAGTAGATTGAGCCGAAGCGCTATTCGGTAACAATCTGGGCCTTAGCCCTATAAACATGATCGTGTAAACAAAATATGCAGCCTAGCCAAATAATCCATCCGCTACACACCACCCGTATAGCCTAACACAACTTTGGGGATTTCTAAATCGACTCATCCATCCGCTACACACCTCGATGGCAGACAAGCTGCTAATCACAGAATTTGTGGCAAAGCCACCAGAATAATAGAATATGCGTGGCATACCACTATACAGATTGTGGCAGAGCCACTAGAATATGTGGCAGAGCCACCAGAATAACACTTCCTCCGATCATCAATATCCCAAAGCCATGCAAAACGTCATGTATGCAAAGCACATATCGAAATGTTGTATGAAATAAATTACCATCATGAACAGTTAAACAGAATACACACAATCGTACTAATTAACCCCTAATGGTATAATAGTAATTTACCTACCAAGGGTATTTCAGTAATTTACCCACCAAAGGTATTTCAGTAATTTACCCACCAGGGGTATTTCGATAATTTCACAAACCATGGGTATTTCGGTAATTTCATAAATCAGGGGTATTTCGGTAATTTCTCCAACCCCTTAGAAGGTCTATAGTCACCTCGAGCGACCCAAGTATTCTAAATAGAATAATGATGTGAATGGGCCTAGGGCCCATTCTCAGCCCAATTAGGCCCACATGCTCGTATGGCCCATTTAGCCCAAATCTAGCCACAGATATGAGATTCACATTGACCAATTCTCTATCTACTACAAAATCATACAATTTATTCATATGGGCCTTTGGGCCCATTGGGCCCACTTATCCCCTTTCGACCCATTGTGGCCCAAACAAGGTCAACCCACAAGAATACTCATGATGGCCTCGACTATCGTGTCGATGCTCCCACACGTGCGCCCGCACACTCATATGGCTACCATCACTGTGTGACCGACATTTTGACATTTGCCGCTCTATAGTTAGAGCAGTGCGAGATACACACCTAATAGGAGTCTGAAGCTAATATGCGCTCCGAATGCTCCTATGCCCAAACACCCACCAAGGTATGTTTCCTCTCCTCATAGACAGCTCCATATATAGCCAGCTTCTCACCTTCCCCCTTACAAGCTTCCTGATGTGGGATCCCTTCTTCAGTAGAGTTTAAATCCAACACAAACTCTGGCCGTTCAATCCGCAAAATAAATACTCCCCTAATTGTCATGAGATTCGAACCTAGGCTCCCTTACACCCTTAATGACATCTTGCCACTAGACCACTTACTTCCTTGTGTCTAACATCATGCACAACTAAATATAAACCTATAGCCAAAGTCTAAGTTCACTTAAAATAAATCAAAATGAAATGGCAGTGCCAAGGCTTGAACCTTGGACCCCTTGCTTCCTTGTGTGGCGTCACCTCCTTGTCTCCCATGTGGCACCATTTGCCACTAGACCACAACTCCATTTGTGTCATTTTTCTCCACAGTTTATTCTTAAAGCCTACTTACTAACTCCCAGGGTTTTATTCACCTAAAACCAAAATTTTCCTAAAGCCCAAGTTTGATCCCGGGACTTCATAGAAGCCCCTTAACCTTCCAAAATCACTCACCCAATAGGTCCAACTTGCAGTAATGCCATTCTCTCATTCTTAAAAAAATTTTAAATGCTCCTATGGCGAAGGCCCAATGGGCCCAATTTACTAGGCCCAAATTCGGGTCGTTACATGTTGACAAACCAAGCATATCGATACAAACTCTAAAACATCTCGTTTCATACCTGACCATCAGTACAACTGTTTCAAATCATTATACATTTTAGTACTACAAGGATGAACAGATAAACAACCACTGTGTTCTTCATGTAGAATTTTTTGAATAAGCTTGGAGTTTTTCGGTACACAAATTCTACCTCGGAACATTAAACAATCATAGGATCCGATCTGATATTATGAATCACTAGTCGGCTCGCACTATACTCTTTTAGCTTGCAATTCATTATCACATTTTTTAGCTTCACAAATTTGCTGAAGAAATAATGGTTTAGCTTTTAACTCAGCTAAAATCAAATCACCATCATACAAGGTTAATTGTGTATTCATCACCTATAAAGAAAATAATGATTTTTTACTCAGAGTATCCACGACTACACTATCTTTCCTCGGATGATAATCAATCACTAATTTATAGTCTTTCAACAGCTCAAGCCATCTTCGTTGTCGCAAGTTTAAATCTTTCTGAGTCATTATATACTTCAAACTCTTGTGGTCAGTAAAGATATGGCACTTCTCACCAAATAAATGATGTCACCAAAATTTCAATGCGAACACAATAGCTGCCAACTCTAAGTCATGCGTCAGATAGTTCTTTTCATGTTGTTTCAATTGTCCGGAAGCATAATCTATCACTTTGCCTTCTTACATCAACACATATCCGAAACATTCAATGACGTGCCATTAAAAATCACAAACTCTTTACCCGACTCAGGCTGAACCAAAGCTGGTGCTTCAGTTAACAATGCTTTCAACTGTTCAAAACTCTTTTGACATTTTATCAGACCATTTGAACTTCACATCTTTCTGTAGCAATTGAGTCATCGTGTAGCAATCAATCGAGAACCCTTTTACAAAACACCGATACTAGCCGGCTAATCCCAGAAAGCTTCTAACTTTTGACACATTTCTTGGTGGCTTCTAGTCAACAACTACTAAAATCTTACTCGGATCAACTCGTATACCTTCTGCTGAAACAATATGTCCCCAAAATCCAACTTCTCAGAGCCAAAACTCGCATTTACTGAATTTAGCAAATAGTTACTTATCTCTCAATGTTTGTAACACAATCCTCATATGTTCAGCATGCTCAAATTCATTTCAGAAATAGATCAGGATGTCATCAATGAATACAATAACAAATCTATCTAAATACGGTCTAAATATTCGATTCATCAAATCAATAAAAATCGCAGGAGCGTTAGTTAACAAAAAATGGCATAACAAAAATTCATAATGCCCGTACTTGGTTCTGAATGCAGTTTTTGACACATCTGAATCTTTAACTCGTAACTGATAATAACCAGACCGCAGATCAATCTTTGAAAACACTGTTGCTCCTTTCAACTGATCAAACAAATCATCGATTCTTGGCAAAGGATAGTTATTCTTAATTTTAACCTTGTTAAGTTGACGATAGTCAATACTTAGTCTCATCGATCCATCTTTCTTCTTTACGAACAGAATTGGTGCACCCCAGGGTAAAAAACTAGGTCGCACAAAACCTCTATCAATTAACTCTTACAATTGAGATCTTAATTCTTTCAATTTTGTTGGATCCATCTTGTATGGAGCTATCGATATCGATGATATTCCTAGTACTAATTCAATAGAAAATTCAACCTCTCGGATCAGGGGCAACCCAATAACTCTTTTGGAAACACATTCGGATATTCACAAACCACTGGCACTGATTCAATCTTCGATTTAGACACTTTTGTATCCAATACATATGCAAGATAAGTGTAAAAAAACCTTTTCTTACATATTTTTGAGCTCGTCGATATCACTATAGGCAACCCACTCGAATTATCGTATTTAATACGAAGAATTTCACTATTTTGACACTTTAATTCAATGGTCTTTCGTCTATAATTCACAACAACATCGTGCAAAGTCAACCAATCCATAACCAATATCACATCGAATTCACCAAATGGTAAAAGCATCAAATCAGCCAGAAAATAGTAAACCCATGTCATCAAAGGATAGTTCTTGCAAACTTTATCAATTAGGACATACTTGCCTAAGGAGTTCGATACTTTAATCACAAATTCAGTAGACTCAATAGGTAGACTCTTACTAGACACTAGATTCTTACAAACATACGAGTGAGTTGATCCAAGATCAATCAAAGCAATTATATCAGTGTAATAGAGCGAAAATGTACCGATGATAACATCTGGTGATGAAACATCTTCGAGGCCGAATAGCATAAGCTTTGGCTAGCACCCTAGCCTCAGATCTCATAGCAGAGTCCTTTGTTGCATCTTTGCTATTAATCACATTTCTCATATTTCTAGGTGGTCTCCCTCTGGTAGCTATATTGCTCGATCTTGCATTCTGATATTTTTTTCTCGGATTACTCATGACAATCCCGAATAAAATGATCTTGCAAGCCACATTTAAAATAAGCTTTGTTATTCAACCAACAGTCTCAATAAATGCCATCTTTCACACTATTGACACTCGGGTTTGTTGGTTCTAACACTACTAGCTCTCGATACTGAAGTGGCTTGAGCTTTAGGACTCGTATATTGCTTCCCACGATCTCTATTACAATACCTCAATGAAGTATTCAAACAATTATAAAAATCCTATGATTTCTTCGGCGAAGAGTGATATGGTTTACTCATCGACCTCTATCTCGAATCTTTAGCCTCAAAATTAGGTTTTCTTTTTTCTTTGCCATGTTCCTCAACTTTGCAAGCTCTGTCGACTAACACAACAAATTCTTTCAATTATAAAATCCCTATTAGAAGTCTAATGTCTTCGTTCAACCCGTCTTTGAATCGCTTACACATAATTGCCTCATTTGAAACACATTCTCGAGCATATTTACTAAGTCTCACCAATTCTCTTTCATACTTGGTCACATACATACGATCCTGTTTCAGTTCTAGAAATTCTTTACGCTTTTGATCAATAAACCACTGACTTATGTATTTCTTTCTAAACTCGATTTGAAAGAATTGCCATGTGACTCTTTCTCTCGGTACCATTGATATCAAAGTGTTCCACCACTAATATGTAGTATCTCTCAGAAGTGATATGACGTATTTCACACGTTCATCTGGTATGCAAGACAGTTCATCAAATACCCGAATCGTATTCTCAAGCCAAACCTTGATGAGCTACGAGAATCGGTTGGGGAATAGGTGGGGGTGGAGATTGCTGAACAATCGAATTAGTTCGGACAAACTTAGTGAACCATTCATTCATCATTTGGAAGAAGGCTTCCTTGGCCTCTCCTCCCTAACTACCCGATACGAGTCTCGACTCAGATTGCGCTACTCCATAAATGGAGGCTAGCGCATTACTCTCAACATTATCAGCCATTCCTCAATTGGGATCTATTACTATATAAAAATACAATTTAAACTGTCAAGAGATATCACATTATTACAGGTTATATATGGCATGTATAGCCAGACTCTCACAAATGCTACGTTAGTCCTAAAATCAACTAAACTATAGCTCTGATACCAATAAATTTAACACCCCTAACCCATATCCGTCACCAAAATAGGGTTACAGAGCATTACCGAACTTATTTCACAAACAAACATACAATTCTTATACAATTCTCAATCCAAATATAAATCATTCAAAATCATTCATAACGTCCCTAATACGAGCCTATGAGGCCCAAAATATGCTTTAGAAGTGGTTCGGGACAAAATTGATATCTCAAGAAATATTTGGAATGCATAGAAAATTTTACAAGATACAGAGGACACATGCCTGTGTCACAAGCCGTGTGAACATTTGAAATGGGATAACATGGCCATGTCCCAGCCTGTGCCCGACCCCGTGTAACTCTCTAACTTGGGTCAGACGGCTAACAACATGCCCGTGTGATTAGCCCGTATGCCCTTCGAAATGGCCTCACATACTCGTGTGCTAGGCCATGCCAAAACTGTAGGCTATACGGACTTATGCCACACAGCTGAGTCACATGCCCGTGTGCTGGGCCGTGTAGAGCATGATGACTTGATTTCTAATGAAACACTAGGGGACACATGGCCGTGTCACCTGACCATGTGTCACACATGCCCGTCTCTCTACACGTGTGGACAAAAATAGGCTATTTACCAAGCCATCTTTATCACCCAAATTGCATTTAGCTACACCAAACCAAAAGGCATATAACATGGTATAAATAGACATTCAAACTAATCTCAACCGAGCCTAATTCATGCTATTTCCATACCAAGAACTGTATGACTCATGACACCATATTTTACCAATTCAAAACATACCAAATCCACTTTCTCAAATCATTAATATAGTTACTTTCAATTATGCATCACTTTACCTAAAATCACAAACATACCAATCTCAAATTCAACCATTTGATACTCCAAATACCAATTCACAACAAGCATATAAATGGCAATTATACACAACATATCAAAAGGCCTTTTTCACATATATATATATATATATACATCACCAAGTATACCAAAATAAGGCAAATTACATGGCTATTCACATAATCAAGCATTCATCATTTACAAGCCAAATCAAATGGCTAAATCCATTACCAAAATATAGACCATAATGACCAAACCTCCTATACATGCCATATAACCAAATACATAAGTTCAAAGTACCAAAGTGATAGCTTGATAGTGTGATGAGATCTCTAACGACTCCCAATCCGAGTAAGCTTTGATAAACACTATAAAACATGAAAAAGTAAACAGAGTAAGCTATAAAGCTTACTAACTTCGTATAGTATTAAATTCAACTTACCATATATACACAATTTAAGTAATTAAATATATTATAATATAAATCATATTGATCCACAAACTTATCACATATTTGTTCTTAAGGTTAGATAAGAAATTCACAAGTTTCTTCGATTTAATGCTCATATGATTTCTATACATACCTGTACTGATACGTATTTATCTCACACCATTTCATATCTTTGATATACCCATTGGACCATTTTGAATAATATCAAATACTCAGGAATCTCGCACCCTAAGTGCCAATACATAGTCGAAGCTATCTCAATCTCATATCCGATATAATGCTCACTCTCGAGCCTATCAATGGGTCTACTCACACAAGTTGACGGTCATGACATAGCTACATGTTGCTGCTCACACAAGCTAACGAGAATTCTCAACACATGCCGGATAACTCACCACCAGTAAGACGTACGGACTAGCACCCAAAACACATAACCCTTATTGACATGTCATTCGTATCCTAATTTATTCCTAAGGTTCAACCGGGATTTTTACATTGTCGAATCTTTGTCGAACATATCCATAAGGTCATATTCACAATTAAATTCAATAATAAAGCATTTAAAATACAATTATAATAATGCTTATTAGCATACATACTTACCTCGATCACAAAAACTTCGGAACAGGATCGACTAGTCCAATACTTTATTTTTCCCCCGATCTAGATCCAAACTTCGCTTTTCTTGATCTATATAATATCAAATTTAACTTATTTAATTATCCGTCTATTCAATATAGCCCAAAAATCACATTATAGTAAAATTATACTTTTGCCCCTAAAATTTCAACGTCTTTACAATTTAGTCCTTAGCTCATAAAAATACAAATTTATGCAATTAGGCTTCTACCCATGCCAGTCAAATTTTCCTTATTATCATAGCAACCCATATATTTCATTTATTTCACAATTTAACCATGAATTTTTCACATTTTACAAATAAATCCCTAATTTACAATTTCAACCAAAATCATTTAACAAATGTTGTTTATCTAACAACAACCATTCGTTTTCTACCATCAAACATCAAAATACACACATATTCATCAATGGAAAAACCCTAAACCTTTAACAATTTTGCAAATTAGTCCTTTAACAGTCATTCTCAAGGCTTGAGTTGGATTGATAGGTCATCGAAACACTAAAAATGTGTAAAAAATGCTTATTTTTCTAATAATTACATCTAAGCTACTAAAATAGAAAACAACACAAAATAACATAAAATGACTTGAAATCAAACTCATTAACTGCCAAAACTAGTCTAATTTGCCACAATGAATTATGGCATATCAGTGATCTGATTTGCTACCACATATTAGGTGACAATTTTCCACCATTGATATGTTGGAAAAAATACAATTTAAAAATTATTTTGTCACAACAAAAATTAAAATTTTAAAAACGGAGCCGATTTGTGATATTTATAGCAATAAATTTTTCCTAAAAGTACTTGTGCTTTGTGCAAGACGGATCCTAAACGTTCCTAGCTATCAACCTAATGACCTTTGATGTGCCACGATTTATCATGTTAATTGTTATCCCTTTGCACATATTTTTAGCATGTTTAATAGAAAATTCAAGTTAATTTAGTAATAATTCATGTTTTTAGATTTAAGTAGTAAAAGTATAATTTATAGTAGTTTTTATTGTATTTTATAGCTCATAAAGATTATGTGGCTATGTAGGATGGATCGGGAGCTGGAGATGCAACTTCGAGGATAAAATTTCTACCAATTTTGTGACAATAAAGCATAGAAGTCATGACATCGAAGATAGATGTAACACGCCTAACCTGTATTCGTCGCTGAAATAGGGTTATGAGGCTTTTCCGATCAAATCACAACATACAACATACATTTATGCATCCATTCTCAAACACCATTCAATCATAATCACATTGTCCCTTATAAGGGCCTACAAGGCCTTAAACATGCTTTAGAATTGGTTTGGGACTAAACCGATAACATACTAAAATTCTTGAAAACTTAGAAATTTTTCAAACATCACACGCCCATGTAAACAGTCCATGTGCCTCACACGGCTCCAAACATGCCCATGTCCTAGGCCATGTAAAAACAGGGCACACATACTGACTTAGGTCACACGGATGACCACACGACCGTGTGTCTAGACCATGTGCCTGTCATAATGGCCACACACACCCATGTTCTAGGCCGTGTGCTAGGCCATGCCAATCCTGTTGGGTATACTGACTTATGCAACAAGGCCAAGTCACATGCCCGTGTGCTAGACCGTATGCCATTTAGAGGGGTTTACTGACTTGTGACACATGGTCGGCCACACGCCTGTGTGTGAGGCCGTGTGGAGCATACTGACTTCAATTCAATTTCAACACTAGGGGACACACGGCCGTGTGTCGGACACATTGATATACACGCCTGTGTGGACAAGAATAGCCCATTTGTAGGACCAATTTTCCATCCTTTCTCATGCTCACCTAAACAACCAAAATAATACCATTTCAACACATTTATAGGCAATTAAAACATGCTATTTCATATACAAATCATGCCATTTAAAGTCCATCCATTTTACTACTCAAATCATAATCCATAACATACTAAAACAATATGCCACTACCAACAATTTCACCTATCTTCTCTATGCATTTTTCTCATAATCTTATCAACTAATTCATGTCATAAAATATACCAAATCAACATCTTAAAATCAAGCCACAACAAGCCATTTTTCACGCAATAATACACCAATTGGCAACTAACTAATTGAGCAACCATATAACCATTACAACAACCATCCCAAAACACATGACAATATATACATCATATATCACTTATCAAACTTATGATTTAAGCCAACTTAAATGGCCAAATACACATCAAAATTTACATCATTCATGAGCCAAATCTCATGGCTAATTGATGGGCTCGAAACTAACTATTATTTTGACAAAGGCAAGCACACCTATCAAACAGTAGTATAGTTATGGCGAGTCCGAATATCGCATCCTCAAGGACTAAAATTACTAGTAATAACTATCTTTTTATTATCTAGCCTAATAATTAAGGGACTTATTTTATCTAAAATTAACTAACTAATTTAACTAACTAAATGACTATGAACGTGACAGAGAGTGAATTGGGAAAATACTTTTGGACAACTTATATGAGATAGGCAATACCTAAGGAAGAATCCACCTAGACTTCACTTATTACTTTTGATTCATATGAATTATTCACTTGACTTAATCCGTAAAAATCCCTGATTTATGTTAATATCTCTTTTAAGAATAAAAACAATTGACTATAGGTTGATTAATTGAAACCTCTTTCTAATTAAAACATCTATTGCCGCATTAACTCGATCTATGGATCCCCTTATTAGATTTGACTCTAATTCGACAGATTTTTGTTGCCCTATTTTTAGGGTTGCAGTAATTTTCTAAAGAACTTGATGGGAGATCTCAAGATCTTATTCAAGATCCTTCTCTAAGTTACCCGATAATTGTCTTGGAGTAATTTTTGCCTCCTATTGACATCTATTCAACGTCCCTCTTAGATTACCACTAAGGGTGTTTATAGGCCTTGGAACACCTCTCCAGCCCACATACCCTATTCGAATTGCCTTTTGCCTTTGCTTTCTGAGGACACACCGTGTTTGACTCCTTAGATCGTGCTCATTTACGCTGCCACACACGGTAGTGTGGTCAAGGCGACGTATGTTGATCGGTGCGTGTCTCAATTTTGCTCAAACACACAGCCATTTCTAATAGCCCGGTAGTGTGAGTTCCTAAGGTAGGCCCATTTTGTCCTATTTTGGCCCGCTTCT
The DNA here is from genome assembly GCA_025506655.1 of Gossypium rotundifolium. Lineage (NCBI taxonomy): Eukaryota > Viridiplantae > Streptophyta > Magnoliopsida > Malvales > Malvaceae > Gossypium > Gossypium rotundifolium. Next base: position 45,416,369 of record CP106723.1, read on the forward strand.
CGTTCTTTTGACTCCTAAGCTCTCTTGAGTGTAAAACATGAAATTAAGAGATTAGGAGCATCGAATTCATCAAATCTAATTAGAATTCATCCAAAAATAAACCAAGCATGGGGTTATAATATGTGTAAATTATGGTTAACAAAATATCCCCACACTTAAGCATTTGTTTGTCCTCAAGCAAAATCCTCAACTCACAATTAAAATTAACTTCCCTCAATTTATAATTCTCATCAATAATGTCTCATCATAATTTATAGATAATTCATACATGGATAATTTAACTCAAAGAGTCCTAAAGATTTCAACAATCTAAGTCATCAATTTTTATAGCACGAAAACATATGTGTTTCCTTTACCTAAATAATTACCTCCGATTCAAAACCAGACAAGGATTGACATCCTCACTAAGGATTCACTCAAATCACTCAAAGTGTTTAAGGTTCAATTTAAGCACTCAAAAGTCAAACATGAAGAGATAATCCCATAGGCTTGCATGAAAATCAAATCTCCACCACTATAAAATGAGATGATACACAAATCAAAAGCTTTTTAAAGGGTTGTAATGGGGCTTGGGTTAAAGGTATGGATAAAGGTTGAATTAGATGGTTAGAATCGAGATTGAATTGACAATTTACCTAACTAGAAATAATGAACTAATAATTACTAATTACATTCAAATAATACGAGCTCTTTCTCAAAATGTAAAATTAATTACTTTAAGCTCAACGATATCAAACTAATAATAGATAAATTTCCAACTTCTTTTTAAGAACATACATGTAACACCCCAAACCCGGCCCGAGACGTTACAATTCGGATCGGCATGCCACATGAAAAGGTTGTTAAAGAAACTACGATTGTTGAATATTTTGGGTTTTGTTTTCATTGAAAATTAGCTTCGTTTTTAAGGTTTTCTTGCAAAATGTTATTAGAAATACAAACACCAAAAATTATTTTATAATAGAAATCGATTCATTGGGTTTGAAAATGTGACGTTTTGAAAACAGTGGTTGTAGTTTTAAGAAAATTCCATATTGATCAATTCATAGTAGATATTAAATGCATTAAAAACAAAATCCAAATTAAAATCCCAATGGCCTTATTACAGAACCAAATCCCATTTTTAAAATAAATTTAAAGAAATGTAAAACAGAAATTAACTAAAGAAACGATGCATGGCCACCACAAAGTCCTCCTCGGCTCCAAATCCACCAAGCTAGGAATTACCTGCAAAATTAAGCAGCGGGGTGAGTTACTAGAACTCAGTGTGTAATTCCCCATACAAATAATAACTGGACCCGAGCCCATTTGGATACCAACTGGGCCTTAGCCCTTACGGAAACAAATTGGGCGAAGCCCATACGGAAACGAACTGGACCTTAGCCCTATTAGCATGGTACAGTAGATAATGAATGCAATGCAACCCAGCCCAACTTAAATATCCATCCGCTACACACCACCCATTCCAGCGAAAACACACGGTGGGGATTTCTACAATCAACCCTCATCCGATACACACCACCGATGGTATTCACTGCTGCTCATCGCCGAAATTGTGGCGATTACCCTCAAATAATATGACAGAGTCATCAAATATGTGGCAAAGCCACCAAAATAATATAATGAGCCAAAAAATACACTTCCCACGATCAATCGATATCCCTTTCCTATACAACATGTCATAACGTCATAATGTGATGAATGCAAACATATATCAAAGTATGTTAGATAATCAGAACACGCATGCAATCATGCTAATTTACCCAAAATGGTATAGTCATAAGTTTGCTTACTTGGTATATCTCCAACCTTACCCACTAGGGTATCCCAACTGCATTCCCGTTAAGGGTATTTTGGCTTTTGGATGACACATAATATAACACAAATCAAAACGAATTGAAGGTGTGAGATTACACACCTGATTACGCGAAGCACTATACCCTCCTGATCGTAGTCACCCTCCCTAGCAAAAATAACCACGATTTGCCTATCCCAAATAGATGTCGGCTCTCTACCACAACCCAATAGAAAATCTCGAACCGCTGATACCTTAAGCCGTTTGAACTTGGGAGTAGAGTTTATAAGTCCACTCCCTCGGGCTCCTTTGTCGATACCTCCTTAGAAAGCATAGCTTTTCGCATCCATGAAGAGAGTCTTGATCGATGGTATCACAGTGAAAATGGTGATTGTCTAACAAGAGGTTTGGTTATGGCGAGAAAGTGAAAAGAGAATAGACAAGCAAAATTAGAGAGAACTTCTTACCTTGATCAAAGAAGAACCAAACACGACAGATTCGCTATAGATTCTATCGATGTGAACATGCCATGTTAAAGAAGAACGAGAAGAGATTAGCCGTGATCTAACATTAAGAAACAAATTATCCACTTGACCATGACTACATAAGACTAAAGATAAAGAAAGAAACAAAGAATTTCCATTACCTTGCACAAACAAAAATTGATTGAGGAGGGACCTTGACGGACAATTAGCACCTTGCTTCTTCAGTTCGACTAAAATCACAAAATGAAAGAATCAAATTTAGTTGCCAAAAGAAGAGATTCGACTTTAAGGGAAACTCAAAGAAGAAAAGATGGAATACCAAGTTATCTTTTCTTGACAATGGTGGTGAAAAGCCAAATAGCTTGGTGAAAATAGCCCTTCACGCCTTAGGCTACTAAAACAACACCGATTGAAATGGAAAAGCAGAGGTTCGATTAGTGGAGAAAAAGTGGAGGAGAAAAGATGAAAAAGAAGAAGAAGAAGATAAAGAAGTAGAAGAAAGGAGATTTGGCTTGTGAAGAATGGGAGAAAGAGATGAATAGAAGGAAACACCACTGAAGGAAAAAGTTTCGGCTAAAAATGTGCACAGTGGAAAAGATGAGAAGAGGAAAAAAGAGAAAAAAGGAATGGCAACTAAAGGTTTCGGCAAAGAGAGCAACAAAAAGACTTGGGATACTTTAAGTCAAAATGCAAAGGAGTCAAAAGAATTACCTCTCAAATGACCACTAAAAGAAATGACACTCTCGCACACCACTATGACCGAACATGCAAACAAAAGAAACGCTAAAAATTATCCTTAAGGCCTTTTGTGTCATCAAACACAAGTAATTATCCTTAAGGCCTACTTCCACTAGCTCTCTCCCTTATGCCCAAAAAGCAAAATTTTACCAAAGCTCAGCTCAAACCCGAGCCTCTTGAACCCAGGACATACCTAAATAGCAAGATAAGCGAGCCAAACACATAGCACAACACAAAATGTAGAACCCCTAATTCTAGGATGTTACAGTTCTACTCCCTTAAAGAAATTTTGGCCTCGAAATTTACCTAATTAAAAGAGGTGGGGGTATTGCTATCATATTGCCTCCTTCGGCTCCCACGTGGCTTCCTCTGAACCGTGGTTACGCCATAAAACTTTAACCAGTGGAACCGATTTCCTTCTCAATACCTTAATATCTCGATCCAAGATCTCAGACCGGTTCTTCTTGAAAGGAGATTGGTCTCACCTCAATTTCCTCCACCGGCACAACATGAGATGGATTTGAGCGATAGCGTCTTAGCATCGACACATGGAATACATTATGTCGACTTAAATCAGGAGGTAACTCATCTTTGGTAAGCCACTTTGGTCCCATCGTTTCAACACCGATAAGGCCCATGAATCTGGGCTCAACTTGCCCTTCCGTTGAATCTTAAAACCTTCTTCCAAGGTAAGACTTTCAAGAAGGCATAATCCCTAATGAAAATTCTATCTCCTTTCAATTCAGATTCGCATACGATTTCTATCTATCAGAAGCTTCTTTTAACCGGTCTTGAATCAGCTTAACCTTCTCCTCCATTTTTGAGTTCAATTCTAGACCCAACAACCGTCACTTACCTAACTCTGTCCAACAGGTAGGGGTACGACACCTACGACCATACAATACCTCGTAGGGTGCCATCTGAATGCTAGATTGATAGCTGTTATTGTACGCGAATTCAGCCAATGGTAGGTAATCTTCCCAACTACCTCTGAAGTTAATCACACAGCCCTTTAACATGTCTTCTAGAATCTGAATTACCCTTTTGGTGACCATCGATGCATGGATGGAACAATGTGCTTAAATCTAGCCTTGTACCCAAAGCTTCATGTAACGTCTTCTAGAACGTGATGTAAACCTAGAGTCCCTATCGATATGATGAGCGATTGGTACCCATGTAACCTCACAATCTACTGCTACATCTGACTTGGCCAACTTCTACAACGAATAGTAAGTATGAACCATTATGAAGTGTATGAGACTTAGTCAACGGTCAACGATTACCCACTGAATCTTTTTAGTAGGCGTTAAAGGTAGCTCACTAACAAAATCCATCGTTATCCACTTCTACTTCCAAAGTGGAATCTTCATTGGTATAGCAATCCACGAAGGCAAGCGATGTTTTGCTTTCACTGCTAGCATGTCAAACACTTACTCACAAACTCGGTAACTTCTTGCTTCAAACTAGACCACAAATATTGCTCATGTAGATCTCGATACATCCTATTACCATTGGCATGCATAGTGTATAGGCTACTATGCGCCTCCAGTAGAATCATCTGCCTCAACTCAGAGTCCTTGACATACAAATTCTTCCACGATAACACAATACCCCTTCATTGTTGGACTAAAATCCTGTCTCTCTCTTTTCACTTGTTTGAAATCGAGAACCCAATGATTCATCCAACAATTGCATCTCTTTAATCGACCTACCCATGTTGGCTTCACACAAGTTCTACTAACTCGAATTATCAAAACAAGTATAAAAACTCACAATTAAGAATAAGAACAAGTATTTATCTTATAAATCAAATAATAATAAGATTCGTCTTAGGTTTCATCCCCTCAAGTATTTGACAGGTTTAGTTCATATTAATAGAAGGAAGCATCATAAAATAGGGAAAACCACAAAACATAATGGAAACCCAAAAACTTCTAAAGAACTTGATGGGAGATCTTCAGTCTTAATGGAGATCCTTCTCCTAAGCTGTTCCCGACGGCTGTCTTGGAGTAATTTTTGCCTCCTATTCAGCATCTATTCAACGTCCCCTTTTAGATTACCCCTTAGGGTGTTTATATAGGCCTTGGAACACCTCTCTTAGCCCACAAGTACCCTATTCCGAATAGAATTTGCCTTTGCTACGGCAGGGACACACCCGTGTTTGACTCCTTAGATTGTGCTCATTTCTGCTCGCCACACACGGCCGTGTGGTCAAGACGTGTATGTTGATCCAGGCCGTGTCTCAATTTTGCTCAAAACACACAGCCGTTTCTAATAGCCCAGGCCGTGTGAGTTCCTAAGGTAGGCCCATTTTGTCCTATTTTGGCCCGTTTCTCGTTCTTTTTGACTCCCTAAGCTCTCTTGAGTGTAAAACATGAAATTAAGAGATTAGGAGCATCGAATTCATCAAATCTAATTAGAATTCATCCAAAAATAAACCAAGCATGGGGTTATAATATGTGTAAATTATGGTTAACAAAATATCCCCACACTTAAGCATTTGTTTGTCCTCAAGCAAAATCCTCAACTCACAATTAAAATTAACTTCCCTCAATTTATAATTCTAATCAATAATGTCTCATCATAATTTATAGATAATTCATACATGGATAATTTAACTCAAAGAGTCCTAAAGATTTCAACAATCTAAGTCATCAATTTTTATAGCACGAAAACATATGTGTTTCCCTTTACCTAAATAATTACCTCTGATTCAAAACCGACAAGGATTGGCATCCTCACTAAGGATTCACTCAAATCACTCAAAGTGTTTAAGGTTCAATTTAAGCACTCAAAAGTCAAACATGAAGAGATAATCCCATAGGCTTGCATGAAAATCAAATCTCCACCACTATAAAATGAGATGATACACAAATCAAAAGCTTTTTAAAGGGTTGTAATGGGGCTTGGGTTAAAGGTATGGATAAAGGTTGAATTAGATGGTTAGAATCGAGATTGAATTGACAATTTACCTAACTAGAAATAATGAACTAATAATTACTAATTACATTCAAATAATACGAGCTCTTTCTCAAAATGTAAAATTAATTACTTTAAGCTCAACGATATCAAACTAATAATAGATAAATTTCCAACTTCTTTTTTTAAGAACATACATGTAACACCCCAAACCCGGCCCAGACGTTACGACCGGATCTGGCATGCCACATGAAAAGGTTGTTAAAGAAACTACGCGATTGTTGAATATTTTGGGTTTTGTTTTCATTGAAAATTAGCTTCGTTTTTAAGGTTTTCTTGCAAAATGTTATTAGAAATACAAACAGAAAAATTATTTTATAATAGAAATCGATTCAATGGGTTTCAAAATGTGACGTTTTGAAAAGCAAAGGTTGTAGTTTTAAGAAAATCCCATATTGATCAATTCATAGTAGATATTAAATGCATTAAAAACAAAATCCAAATTAAAATCCCAATGGCCTTATTACGAACCAAATCCCATTTTAAAATAAATTTAAAGAAATGTAAAAGCAGAAATTAACTAAAGAAACGATGCATGGCCACCACAAAGTCCTCCTAACTCCAAATCCACCAAGCTAGGAATTACCAAAATTAAGCGGTGGGTGAGTTACTAGAACTCGGTGTGTAATTCCCCATACAAATAATAATCGGACGAGCCCATTTGGATACCAAGCTGGCCTTAGCCCTTCGGAAACAAATTGGGCGAAAACCCATACGAAACGAATCGGACCTTAGCCCTATTAGCATGGTACAAGAGATAATGAATGCAATGCAACCCAGCCCAACTTAAATATCCATCCGCTACACACCACCCATTCCAAATAAAACACACCGGTGGGGATTTCTACAATCAACCCTCATCCGTTACACACCACCGATGGTATTCACACTGCTCATCGCCGAAATTGTGGCAGTGCCACTGAAATAATATGACAGAGTCACCGAAATATGTGGCAAAGCCACCAAAATAATATGACAGAGCCACCGAAATACACTTCCCTGATCAATCGATATCCCTTTCCTATACAACATGTCATAACGTCATAATGTGATGAATGCAAACATATATCAAAGTATGTTAGATAATCAGAACACGCATGCAATCATGCTAATTTACACAAAATGGTATAGTCATAAGTTTGCTTACTTGGTATATCTCCAACCTTACCCACTAGGGTATCCCAACTGCATTCCCGTTAAGGGTATTTTGGCTTTTGGCTGACACGTAATATAACACAAATCAAAATGAATTGAAGGTGTGAGATTACACACCTGATTACGTGAAGCACTATACCATCCTCGATCGTAGTCACCCTCCCAGCGAAAACAACCACGATTTGCCTATCCCAAATAGATGTTGGCTCTCTACCACAACCCAACGAAAAATCTCGAACCGATGATACCTTAAGCCGTTTGAACTTGGGAGTAGAGTTTATAAGTCCACTCCCCTCAGGCTCCTTTGTCGATACCTCCTTAGAACAGCTAGCACTCGCATCCATGAAGAGAGTCTTGATCAGTAAGGTATCACAGTGAAAATGGTGATTGTCTAACAAGAGGTTTGGTTATGGCAGAGAAAGTGAAAAGAGAATAGACAAGCAAAAATTAGAGAGAACTTCTTACCTTGATCAAAGAAGAACCAAACACAGACATATTCGCTATAGATTCTATCCGATGTGAACATGCCATGTTAAAAGAAGAACAGAAGAGATTAGTCGTGATCTAACATTAAGAAACAAATTATCCACTTGCCATGACTACATAAGACTAAAGATAAAGAAAGAAACAAGAATTTCCATTACCTTGCACAAACAAAAATTGATTGAGGAGGACCTTGGCGGACAATTAGCACCTTGCTTCTTCAGTTCTACTAAAAATCACAAAATGAAAGAATCAAATTTAGTTGCCAAAAGAAGAGATTCGACTTTAAGGAAACTCAAAGAAGAAAAGATGGAATACCAAGTTATCTTTTCTTGACAATGGTGGTGAAAAGCCAAATAGCCCGGTGAAAATAGCCATTCACGCCTTAGGCTACTAAAACAACACCGATTCGAAATGGAAAGAAACAGAGGTTCAGTTAGTGGAGAAAAAAGTGGAGGAGAAAAGATGAAAAAGAAGAAGAAGAAGATAAAGAAGTAGAAGAAAGGAGATTTGGCTTGTGAAGAATGGGAGAAAGAGATGAATAGAAGGAAACACCACTTTGAAGGAAAAGTTTTGACTAAAAATGTGCACGGTGGAAAAGATGAGAAGAGGAAAAAAGAGAAAAAAGGAATGGCAACTAAAGGTTTCGGCAAAGAGAGCAACAAAAAGACTTGGGATACTTTAAGTCAAAATGCAAAGGAGTCAAAAGAATTACCTCTCAAATGACCACTAAAAGAAATGACACTCTCTGCACACCACTATGACCGAACATGCAAACAAAAGAAACGCCTAAAAAATTATCCTTAAGGCCTTTTGTGTCATCAAACACAAGTAATTATCCTTAAGGCCTACTTCCACTAGCTCTCTCCCCTTATGCCCAAAAAGCAAAATTTTACCAAAGCTCTGGCTCGAACCCGAGCCTCTTCAGGCCCCCAGACATACCTAAATAGCAAGATAAGCGAGCCAAACACATAGCACAACACAAAATGTAGAACCCCTAATTCTAGGATGTTACAGTTCTACTCCCTTAAAGAAATTTTGGCCTCGAAATTTACCTAATTAAAAGAGGTGGGGGTATTGCTATCATATTGCCTCCTCCGGCTCCCACGTGGCTTCCTCTGGAACGCAGTGGTTACGCCATAAAACTTTAACCAGTGGAACCGATTTCCTTCTCAATACCTTAATATCTCGATCCAAGATCTCTGACCGGGTTCTTCTTGAAAAGCAGATTGGGTCTCACCTCAATTTCCTCCACCGGCACAACATGAGATGGATTTGAACGATAGCGTCTTAGCATTGACACATGGAATACATTATGTATCTGACTTAAATCTGGAGGTAACTCATGCTGGTAAGCCACTGGTCCCATACGTTTCAACACCCGATAAGGCCCAATGAATCTGGGGCTCAACTTGCCCTTCCGTCTGAATCTTAAAACCTTCTTCCAAGGTAAGACTTTCAAGAAGGCATAATCCCCAATGAAAATTCTATCTCCTTTCAATTGATTACATACGATTTCTATCTATCGAAGCTTCTTTTAGCGGTCTTGAATCGACAACCTTCTCCTCCATTTTGAGTTCAATTCTAGACCCAACAACCGTCACTTACCTAACTCTGTCCAACGGTAGGGAGTGCGACACCTCGACCATACAATACCTCGTAGGTGCCATCCAATGCTAGATTGATAGCATTGTATTGTCTGTGAATTCAGCCAATGGTAGGTAATCTTCCCAACTACCTCCGGTTAATCACACGACCCTTTAACATGTCTTCTAGAATCTGAATTACCCTTTTGGTGACCATCGATCACATGGATGGAAACGTGCAAATCTAGCCTTGTACCCAAAGCTTCATGTAACGCCTTCTAGAAGCGTGATGTAAACCTAGAGTCCCTATCGATATGATGACAAGGGTACCCATGTAACCTCACAATCTATGCTACATACAGCTTGGCCAACTTCTACAACGAATAGTCAGTATGAACCAGTATGAAGTGTACAGACTTAGTCAACCGGTCAACGATTACCCACACTGAATCTTTTTTAGTAGGAGTTAAAGGTAGCTCACTAACAAAATCCATCGTTATCCACTTCTACTTCCAAAGTGGAATCTTCATTGGCTGTAGCAATCCTGAAGGCAACTGATGTTTTGCTTTCACCTGCTAGCATGTCAAACACTTACTCACAAACTCGGTAACTTCTTGCTTCAAACTAGACCACAAATATTGCTCATGTAGATCTCGATACATCCTATTACCACCGCATGCATAGTGTATAGGCTACTATCGCCTCTGAGAGAATCATCGCCTCAACTCGAGTCCTTGACATACAAATTCTTCCACGATAACACAATACCCCTTCATTGTTCAGACTAAAATCCCCTGTCTCTCCTCTTTTCACTTGCTGAAATCGAGAACCCAATGATTCATCCAACAATTGCTTCTCTTTAATCTGACCTACCCATGTTGGCTTCACCTGAAGTTCTACTAACCTGAATTATCAAAACAAGTATAAAACTCACAATTAAGAATAAGAACAAGTATTTATCTTATAAATCAAATAATAATAAGATTCGTCTTAGGTTTCATCCTCAAGTATTTGAGAGTTTAGTTCATATTAATAGAAGGAAGCATCATAAAATAGGAAAACCACAAAACATAATGGAAACCCAAAACTTCTAAAGAACTTGATGGGAGATCTTGGTCTTAATGGAGATCCTTCTCCTAAGTTGTTCCCGACGGTACATCTTGGAGTAATTTTGCCTCCTATTCAGCATCTATTCAACGTCCCCTTTTAGATTACCCCTTAGGGTGTTTATATAGGCCTTGGAACACCTCTCTTAGCCCACAAGTACCCTATTCCGAATAGAATTTGCCTTTGCTACGGCAGGGACACACCCGTGTTTGACTCCTTAGATTGTGCTCATTTCTGCTCGCCACACACGGCCGTGTGGTCAAGACGTGTATGTTGATCCAGGACGTGTCTCAATTTTGCTCAAAACACACAGCCGTTTCTAATAGCCCAGTAGTGTGAGTTCCTAAGGTAGGCCCATTTTGTCCTATTTTGGCCGTTTCTCGTTCTTTTGACTCCTAAGCTCTCTTGAGTGTAAAACATGAAATTAAGAGATTAGGAGCATCAATTCATCAAATCTAATTAGAATTCATCCAAAATAAACCAAGCATGGGGTTATAATATGTATAAATTATGGTTAACAAAATATCCCCACACTTAAGCATTTGTTTGTCCTCAAGCAAAATCCTCAACTCACAATTAAAATTAACTTCCCTCAATTTATAATTCTCATCAATAATGTCTCATCATAATTTATAGATAATTCATACATGGATAATTTAACTCAAAGAGTCCTAAAGATTTCAACAATCTAAGTCATCAATTTTTATACCACGAAAACATATGTGTTTCCCTTTACCTAAATAATTACCTCTGATTCAAAACCGACAAGGATTGACATCCTCACTAAGGATTCACTCAAATCACTCAAAGTGTTTAAGGTTCAATTTAAGCACTCAAAAGTCAAACATGAAGAGATAATCCCATAGGCTTGCATGAAAATCAAATCTCCACCACTATAAAATGAGATGATACACAAATCAAAAGCTTTTAAAGGGTTGTAATGGGGCTTGGGTTAAAGGTATGGATAAAGGTTGAATTAGATGGTTAGAATCGAGATTGAATTGACAATTTACCTAACTAGAAATAATGAACTAATAATTACTAATTACATTCAAATAATACGAGCTCTTTCTCAAAATGTAAAATTAATTACTTTAAGCTCAACGATATCAAACTAATAATAGATAAATTTCCAACTTCTTTTTTTAAGAACATACATGTAACACCCCAAACCCGGCCCAGACGTTACGACCGGATCTGGCATGCCACATGAAAAGGTTGTTAAAGAAACTACGCGATTGTTGAATATTTTGGGTTTTGTTTTCATTGAAAATTAGCTTCGTTTTTAAGGTTTTCTTGCAAAATGTTATTAGAAATACAAACACCGAAAAATTATTTTATAATAGAAATCAGATTCAGTGGGTTTCGAAAATGTGACGTTTTGAAAACAGTGGTTGTAGTTTTAAGAAAATCCCATATTGATCAATTCATAGTAGATATTAAATGCATTAAAAACAAAATCCAAATTAAAATCCCAATGGCCTTATTACAGAACCAAATCCCATTTTTAAAATAAATTTAAAGAAATGTAAAACGGAAATTAACTAAAGAAATGATGCATGGCCACCACAAAGTCCTCCTCGGCTCCAAATCCACCAAGCTAGGAATTACCTGCAAAATTAAGCAGCGGGGTGAGTTACTAGAACTCAGTGTGTAATTCCCCATACAAATAATAACTGGACCCGAGCCCATTTGGATACCAACTGGGCCTTAGCCCTTACGGAAACAAATTGGGCGAAGCCCATACGAAAACGAACTGGGCCTTAGCCCTATTAGCATGGTACAATAGATAATGAATGCAATGCAACCCAGCCCAACTTAAATATCCATCCGCTACACACCACCCATTCCAGCGAAAACACACCGGTGGGGATTTCTACAATCAACCCTCATCCGTTACACACCACCGATGGTATTCACACTGCTCATCGCCGAAATTGTGGCAGTGCCACTGAAATAATATGACAGAGTCACCGAAATATGTGGCAAAGCCACCAAAATAATATGACAGAGCCACCGAAATACACTTCCTCGATCAATCGATATCCCTTTCCTATACAACATGTCATAACGTCATAATGTGATGAATGCAAACATATATCAAAGTATGTTAGATAATCAGAACACGCATGCAATCATGCTAATTTACACAAAATGGTATAGTCATAAGTTTGCTTACTTGGTATATCTCCAACCTTACCCACTAGGGTATCCCAACTGCATTCCCGTTAAGGGTATTTTGGCTTTTGGCTGACACGTAATATAACACAAATCAAAATGAATTGAAGGTGTGAGATTACACACCTGATTACGTGAAGCACTATACCATCCTGATCGTAGTCACCCTCCCTAGCGAAAACAACCACGATTTGCCTATCCCAAACAGATGTTGGCTCTCTACCACAACCCAGCGAAAAATCTCGAACCGATGATACCTTAAGCCGTTTGAACTTGGGAGTAGAGTTTATAAGTCCACTCCCCTCAGGCTCCTTTGTCGATACCTCCTTAGAACAGCTAGCACTCGCATCCATGAAGAGAGTCTTGATCAGTAAGGTATCACAGTGAAAATGGTGATTGTCTAACAAGAGGTTTGGTTATGGCAGATAAAGTGAAAAGAGAATAGACAAGCAAAAATTAGAGAGAACTTCTTACCTTGATCAAAGAATAACCAAACACAGACAGATTCGCTATAGATTCTATCTGATGTGAACATGCCATGTTAAAAGAAGAACAGAAGAGATTAGCCGTGATCTAACATTAAGAAACAAATTATCCACTTCGGCCATGACTACATAAGACTAAAGATAAAGAAAGAAACAAAAGAATTTCCATTACCTTGCACAAACAAAAATTGATTGAGGAGGGACCTTCGGCAGACAATTAGCACCTTGCTTCTTCAGGTTCGGCTAAAAATCACAAAATGAAAGAATCAAATTTAGTTGCCAAAAGAAGAGATTCGGCTTTAAGGGGAAACTCAAAGAAGAAAAGATGGAATACCAAGTTATCTTTTGCTGACAATGGTGGTGAAAAGCCAAATAGCTTCGGTAGAAAATAGCCCTTCACGCCTTAGGCTACTAAAACAACACCGATTCGAAATGGAAAGAAACAGAGGTTCAGTTAGTGGAGAAAAAAGTGGAGGAGAAAAGATGAAAAAGAAGAAGAAGAAGATAAAGAAGTAGAAGAAAGGAGATTTGGCTTGTGAAGAATGGGAGAAAGAGATGAATAGAAGGAAACACCACTGAAGGAAAAAGTTTCGGCTAAAAATGTACACAGTGGAAAAGATGAGAAGAGGAAAAAAGAGAAAAAGGAATGGCAACTAAAGGTTTCGGCAAAGAGAGCAACAAAAAGACTTGGGATACTTTAAGTCAAAATGCAAAGGAGTCAAAAGAATTACCTCTCAAATGACCACTAAAAGAAATGACACTCTCTGCACACCACTATGACCGAACATGCAAACAAAAGAAACGCCTAAGAAATTATCCTTAAGGCCTTTTGTGTCATCAAACACAAGTAATTATCCTTAAGGCCTACTTCCACTAGCTCTCTCCTCTTATGCCCAAAAAGAAAAATTTTACCAAAGCTCTGGCTCGAACTCGAGCCTCTCCAGGCCCCCAGACATACCTAAATAGCAAGATAAGCGAGCCAAACACATAGCACAACACAAAATGCAGAACCCCTAATTCTAGGATGTTATAGTTCTACCCCCTTAAAGAAATTTTGGCCTCGAAATTTACCTAATTAAAAGAGGTGGGGGTATTACTATCATATTGCCTCCTCCGGCTCCCACGTGGCTTCCTCTGAACCGTGGTTACGCCATAAAACTTTAACCAGTGGAACCGATTTCCTTCTCAATACCTTAATATCTCGATCCAAGATCTGCACTGGTTCTTCTTCGAAAGACAGATTGGGTCTCACCTCAATTTCCTCCACCGGCACAACATGAGATGGATTTGAACGATAGCGTCTTAGCATCGACACATGGAATACATTATGTATCTGACTTAAATCTGGGGGTAACTCATGCTGGTAAGCCACTGGTCCCATACGTTTCAACACCTGATAAGGCCCAATGAATCTGGGGCTCAACTTGCCCTTCCGTCTGAATCTTAAAACCTTCTTCCAAGGTAAGACTTTCAAGAAGGCATAATCCCCTAATGAAAATTCTATCTCCTTTCAATTCAAATTCGCATACGATTTCTATCTATCAGAAGCTTCTTTTAACCGGTCTTGAATCAGCTTAACCTTCTCCTCCATTTTTGAGTTCAATTCTAGACCCAACAACCGTCACTTACCTAACTCTGTCCAACAGGTAGGGGTACGACACCTACGACCATACAATACCTCGTAGGGTGCCATCTGAATGCTAGATTGATAGCTGTTATTGTACGCGAATTCAGCCAATGGTAGGTAATCTTCCCAACTACCTCTGAAGTTAATCACACAGCCCTTTAACATGTCTTCTAGAATCTGAATTACCCTTTTTGACTGACCATCAGTCTGCGGATGGAACGCTGTGCTTAAATCTAGCCTTGTACCCAAAGCTTCATGTAACGCCTTCTAGAACTGTGATGTAAACCTAGAGTCCCTATCTGATATGATAGACAGTGGTACCCATGTAACCTCACAATCTCTGCTACATACTGCTTGGCCAACTTCTACAACGAATAGTCAGTATGAACCAGTATGAAGTGTATAGACTTAGTCAACCGGTCAATGATTACCCACACTGAATCTTTTTTAGTAGGCGTTAAAGGTAGCTCACTAACAAAATCCATCGTTATCCACTTCTACTTCCAAAGTGGAATCTTCATTGGCTGCAGCAATCCTGAAGGCAACTGATGTTTTGCTTTCACATGCTAGCATGTCAAACACTTACTCACAAACTCGGTAACTTCTTGCTTCAAACTAGACCACAAATATTACTCATGTAGATCTCGATACATCCTATTACCACCGGCATGCATAGTGTATAGGCTACTATGCGCCTCCAATAGAATCATCTGCCTCAACTCAGAGTCCTTCGGCATACAAATTCTTCCACGATAACACAATACCCCTTCATTGTTCAGACTAAAATCCCTGTCTCTCCTCTTTTCACTTGCTGAAATCGAGAACCCAATGATTCATCCAACAATTGCTTCTCTTTAATCTGACCTACCCATGTTGGCTTCACCTGAAGTTCTACTAACAAGCTACCATCTTCATATAGACTGAGATGAGCAAACATTGCCCTCAAATCCGTTATCACCTTATGACTCAACGCATTCGCCACCACGTTAGCTTTACCGAGGCGATACTCAATCAAGCTATCATAGTCTTTTAGCAACTCAATCCACCTCTATTGCCTTAAATTCAACTCCTATGGGTAAGGAGACATTTTAAGCTCTTATGATCCGTATAGATAACTGACTTTTCTCCATATAGATAGTGCCTCCATATATTTAGGGTGAACACCACTGTAGCTAACTTCAAGTCATGGGTGGGATAGTTCACTTCATGTGGCCTTAATTGACGAGATGCATATGATACCACCTTCCCTTCTTGCATTAACACACATCCCAAACTTGTGTGCAATGCATCACAGTAGACGACAAATTCCTTCCCAACCTCAAGCTGAATCAGTACTGGTGCCTCTGTCAAAATCTTCTTTAACTTCTCAAAAATTTCCTGTTGCTTATTGGTCCACACAAACGAACTTTTTCTTCAATAACTTGGTTAAAGGTGCAGAAATTAACGAGAACCCCTCAATGAATCTTCTGTACTACCCCGCCAAACCCAAAAAGCTTCGAATTTCAGACACAGACTTTGGTGGTTTCTAATCCAATACATCTTCGATCTTTCGAGGATCAACCCTAATCCCCTCGGTAGAGACAACATGCCCCAACAAGGTCACTTCCTTCAGCCAAAATTCACACTTGCTGAATTTGGCATACAGTTGCTTTTCTCTTATTATTTGTAGTACAACCCAAGATGAGAAACATGCTCTTCCTCTATTCTCGAATACACTAAAATGTCGTCTATGAACACTACCACAAACCGGTCTAGATAGGGTTGAAAGACCCAGTTCATAATATCCATAAAAGCGGTCGATGTATTTGTTAACCTGAACAGTATTACTAGAAACTCATAATGCCCATAACGCATTCGAACAACAGTCTTATGAATATCTGCCTCCTTGACCTTTAACTGATGATACCTAGATCTCAAATCTATCTTCGAGAAAATTGAAGCTCCTCACAGCTGATCGAACAAGTCATCAATCCTTGGTAATGGGTACTTGTTCTTAATTGTCAACTTGTTCAATTGCCTATAATCAATGAACATTCGCATCGACCCATCCATTTTCTTACAAACAATACTGGTGCTCCCCATGGTGATACTCTTGGTCAGATAAATCCACGATCCAACAGCTCTTGGATTTGAGCTTTAAGTTCCAGCAGCTCTTTCGGTGTCATCCTATAAGGGGCAATGGACACCGGAGCCGTTCCCGAAAGTAGCTCAATGCCAAATTCCACCTCGCGATCTGGAGGTAACCCTAGAAGCTCTTCAGGAAAGATGTTTGAGAACTCTTTCACCGTTCTAACATCTCTTATGGACAATTCCTTGTCCTCAGATGAGCTAACAAAAGCCAGATATGCCTTGCACTCTTTTCGCACCATCTTTTCGGCCTTTAGTGCCGACACCACATTAGACAGTAATTCCTTCTTTCCCCTATCACTAGCACCTCCTTATCCTCTGAAGTCTTCAATATCATGTGCTTAGTAGCACAATCCAAGTTTGCACGATGCTTTACTAGCCAGTCCATGCCTAAGATCAGATCAAACTCGCCGAAAGGTAGTTCCATCAAGTCTACCGGGAAAACAATCCCTTGCACCACCAAAGGCACATTCCAAAATAGTTTGTTCACTACCACAGATTGTCCTAGAGGGATAACCATAGACATTTCTTTAGCAGCAACCTTAGATTTAATGCTCAAAGTCCCAAATATAGTACAAGCAATATATGAATGTGTAGACCCAATATCTATCAATGCTGCAAATGTAACAGACCGAATTTGACCCTAATCAGAATGGTGGTTTTGAGACCACGAATCTGAGTCTTAGAAATAACTGAATATTATATTTTGAGTCTATTATGTGTGAATTAATGTGTGTGAAAGTTTCGTAGAAAAATTTTATCGTTTAAGTGCTTAATTTGATAAAAGGACTTAATCGCGTAAAGCGTAAAAGTAGCATACTAAAGTGAAAGGTGTTAATTTGAGCATGGCTTTATAAAATGAGGTATAAAAGGGTAAATAACCCAATTTAAGGGTTAGTGGCGGCCATGGACAAGATTGTCCTTAAGTTAAAATGTTTCATTATTTTAATTAAAAGGTTAGTTAAGTAAATTGGTAAATAATTTTATATGTTAAAAATAAAAGAAAAGGAAGCCATCATCTTTTGTTTTCATCCATGGCCGATTGTGGAGAAGGAAATAAACCTTAAAATCCTTTGTAATTTTGACACTTTGAAGCCAAAAATCTAAGGTGAGTTTTAGTTAGTTTTTGATAAATTTTACGTTTTTGAGATTGTTGCTTCGAACCGTAACCGACCCATGTTGAAATTTTTGAATCTAAGCATGCTTGATGTTTGGCCATTGTTGTATTCATGTGGTTTTTGATATTTGATGATTTTAGATGAAAGATATGTAAAGGATTAGTATATTTTGTATTGGAAGTTTTGATGAAATTGAGTATTTAGGGCTAAATTGTAAAAATAAATTTTTAGAGGGGCCTATTTGCAAAATAAATGAAATATGAGGACTTGTAAAGTCCCTAGGAACATTTGGCCCTTGTATAGTCTTGGCTAATTTGGTGTATTTTGTGTGTTATGCAAATAGGACTAAATTACAAAGTTGTGAAATGCTAGGGGTAAAATAGTAATTTGCCCATTTATGTGCTTAGGGACTAAATTAAGATGAATTGTACTTGAATGAGCTGAATTTCAATGTGTTTTAGATCAAGAGCAAAGAAAAACGAATTTAGATCGGGGGAAGACGAAGGTTCTCGAATAGCCGATTTGCACGGCCTATCGACAACCGAGGTAAGTCCTTAAGCAAATTTATATCAAGAAGTTAATTACAAAAGTAGTATATGATAAAATTTGGTATACTAAGGCATAATAATGTATATAGGCTGAATGTGGGGCATGAAATGGTATTAACTTTGTTGGTTGAATGTGATGTGGATACTTACGTTCGGTTTAACATGATATTGTAAAATAATGTATATGAGATGGATGTGATTATAGCATTAAGTAATGTGCATGGGAATGTTAATTGTGTTATATATCGGGCTTTAATGCCTAGCAGGCCTTGTGCCGGTGTTACATTTCGGGCTTTAATGCCTAGCAGGCTTCGTGCCAGTGATATATTCGGGCTTAGTGCCTAGCAGGCTTCATGCCGGTGATCTATTCGGGCTTAGTGCCTAGCAGGCCTCGTGCCGGTGATCTATTCGAGCTTAGTGCCTAGCGAGGTTTCGTGTTGGTGATCTATTTGGGCTTAGTGCCTAGCAAGTTTCGTGCCGGTGATCTATTCGGGCTTAGTGCCTAGCAGGCCTCGTGCCGGTGATCTATTTGGGCTTAGTGCCTAGCAGGCTTCGTGCCGGTGATTTATTTCGGGCTTTAAATGCCTAGCAGGCTTTATGCTGGTGATACGCTATAAGTGGAGATTCTGAATATCAAATAAGGTGAGATGTTTATATAGTGTTAAGTGGTACAAGTTCAGGTAAGAACTAACCTACCATTTTAGTAAGGAATGAAGTGAACTAAAATTCTTATTGTATAGTTGAAGATCGGTGATGAGGTGTGACAAAAGCGCTTGTGCTTGCGTATAAGTAGAAATAGAAGATCGATGCCTAGATTGATTTATATGGAATAATAATATATAGTTTCACGATGTCATAGCAATGATGTTTACGTAAAGAGCATTACTATTATTGACTATCAAAATTTTACATAATGAAATAATTGTGTTTTATACTACAAGCTTGGATTTTAATATGTTTAAATGTATGCTCATTATATTGATATTTGCTTGAGACTTACTAAGCTAGTAAGCTTACTGTGTGTGTGTCTTTGTCTACCTCTGTTTTATAGATCTTGAATCGAACTACGGGCTCGAAGGATCATCCGTGAAGTCAACCACACTATCGACTTTCTTTTGGTATTGAAAACTTAGTTCGTTAATTAAAAAGGGCATGTATAGGCTAGACTAAACCGTATAACTAATGTTTTGGTAATAGTGTAAATATGCTAGCCATGCGAAAATGGCTATCTATTTTGAATAACGTGTTCCGTGTTTTGATGATATAGTTTGCTCATGCCTTGAACTATTATTTATGCTTGATTATGGTTTAATCATGTGTGAGAGTGGTGTTATTATTTATGTATGAAAGGTTATGACATGAATGATTTATAAATTAATTCATGATGAAGAGCTTATAATATGGTATATACATTTATAATGTTGGATTCATGATTTGGCAATGAATAATGGTAAGCTTGGTGTAATATTAGGTTTAGTCAATAAAGTAAATGATGGATGTATATTGAAGTTATAATATGTGAGATATATGTGTTAAATAACATTATGACATGCGTATATTTGAATTGGTCACTTAATAGATAAGCATTAAGTTCAATAATGTATGATTGTATTGGGCTATTTCGATTAGGTTTGTGTAAGTGAGTACATACATATATTATTCTTGGTTAGTTGTATATTAGGTTCGAACTTTTGTTTAGTTTATTGATTGTTAGAACAAATGATGTTTAGATATGATATGTTTGTTATGTGATAACTTATATGAGATTTTGATAAACCTTTTATATGTGAATAAGGGTGGTAGTTTAGTGAGTCGGATTAGGACTCGGTGCATATTATTTGGAAGTGTAAATTGAAAGCATGAGTTAGCCTTGTAAACTTTGCATTTGGTAACATAGAATATTAGTGAATATGGTAAGTGTATTGACTTAATGAAATAATGATATGAAAATTGTGGAATTGATTCTTAAATATGTGTATATATGACCATGTATATTACCACATAAGTAATATATATACGTGATGTTATGTTATGATTATAGAGTTTGTGCATATGGGTGTATGTATATTTGGTTATATAATGACATTTTGGTTTTTGCAAGTTGAATGATAATTTGTTATTTTAAATATATTAGCATTCTATTAAAGTAGCATTTGGTATGAATAGTGCATGCAAAAGTAATGAATAAGTTGTTTAAATTTATGTGGCTCATTTATGAGCATGTTAACAAATTTTAGGTTTGCATTGGATCGATTGAGTGTTGGTTCTGTTTGATTTTAGTATGAGAGAGTTTTTATTTAAACGACATGACTATTTCATAATTAAAATTTGATTATGATGTATATGACTTAAGTGATTGATTAAAAGTTGTGATTTAAATAGTAATGCCCAGAACCCTAATCCGACGCGGATCTTGGTTAGAGGTGTTACATTTTATTGAGTATCGAGCTACGGTTTAGTCGATTCTAGGACTACCGTAGTATGTAAGGGTCTAGCTATACATGCCTTTAAATTGTATATATGATAGTGTGGTGACTTCTGACAATTTCAATTGTATTTTATATAGTAAATGGATTACGATCTTGATAGAGCCGTAGCGATGATGTGGAGAGTGTTGCTTTGGTCTCGCACGTGGATCAGCGCCACTAGACTCTCAACCGATTCTGGGTAACCACGAGGAGAGGCTAAACAAGCCTTCTACCAAATGATGAATGAATGGTTTACCCAGTTTATTGAGAATAATCTGATTGTACAACAACCTCCACCCCAAATAATCCGACTCACGGTGCCTTGAGCGCCTCAGATGATAGATCCAATGAGATCTAGTAGGCCTCCGTTGATAAAATCAGAAATTTGAAATGAGGAATTTAAGGCTAATGATAATGATGATGCGAGCGCGCGAAATGTGGCTTGATAACACTATTCGGTACTAGATGAGCTATCCCGCACTCCGGAAGAATGTTTGAAATGTGCTATATCTTTACTTCAGGACACTACCTATCACTGGTGGAATACACTAGTATCAGTAGTTCCAAAAGAAAAAGTAACATGGGATTTCTTCCAGAATGAATTCCGCAAGAAATATATCAGCCAGAGGTTCATCGACCAGAAACAAAAAGAATTTCTTGAACTGAAACAGGGGCAAATGACCGTGACAGAATATGAACAGAAATTTGTCAGGCTCAGTAGATATGCTAGAGAGTGTGTTTCTACTGAAGCTATTATGTGCAAAAGGTTTGAAGATGGTCTGAATGAAGATATAAAGTTGCTTGTTGGCATTCTTGAAATTCAAGAGTTTGTGACATTAGTTGAGCGAGCTTACAAAGCTGAAGAGCTCGGGAAAGAGAAAAGAAAGGCTGAGACGGAAGTTAGAGACACTCAAAAGAGACCGTCGGGTAAGAATTTCCAATCCACATCTAAGAAGTTTAGAGATGATTTCAGCCGACATAAAGCTACTTCGGATTCATCTAGACGTGATCGACCTCCAGTGGGCTCCCGAGCTACCTCGGTGGCCAGTGTTGGTAATGTTCCACAAGATCAAGTTGAATGTAAACATTGTGGAAAATGGCACTCTGGGAGTTGTAGAGTTCGTGATTGGTCACCTTTAAATGTGGATCCTCGATCATTTTATTCGAGAGTGCCCGATGTTAATGTAAGCGAGAATCGGCACAAAATTCTCAACCGAACGATTGCATCAAGACGGATGACCACCTGCATTCCGAAAATGTAGTGGTAGTCGAGAGGGATGAAGAACTTGGCAGCTCGATCCGAGGCTAGAGCTCCAAATAGAGCTTATGTTACTCGAGCTAGGAGGATGCCGCTTCTCGGATGTTAATCTGGTACTTTTACCCTTTATGATACTCTTGTGATTGCATTGATTGATCTGGTTCAACCCATTCATATGTATGTGAAACTTTGGTATTGATGAAGACTTTGCCGTTAGTCGATGAGTTTGTGATTCGCGTATCCAACCCTCTGGGTAGATGTATGTTTGTTAATAAAGTGTGTAAAAGTTACCCATTGATGATTCGGGATTTTTGTTTCCCGGTCGATTTAATCTTGTTGCCTTTTGATGAGTTTGATATAATTTTGGGAATGGATGGTTAACCGCATGACGCAGGTGGTGAATTGTAAAAGAAAGCTTATTGATTTGAGATGCGAGCGGTGAGATCGTCATAATTGAATCCGATGATTTAAGTGGGTTTTCTCAAAGTGATATCTTGATGTTAGCCAGTATATGTGAGAAAAGGTGTGAAGCTTATTTGGCCTATGTATTGGAAAATAAAGTGTCGAAGAGCATATTGAGTCTGTCTGGGTTGTGTGTGAGTACCCAGACGTGTTTCTGAAGAATTACCAGGTTTACCACCGAAGACGAGAGATTGAGTTCTGCATTGAATTAGTCTGAGGAATGACTCGATCTCGATAGCTCCGTGTCGAATGGCACCTCTGAGTTAAAGAGTTGAAATCGTAGTTGCAAGAGTTGTGAGATAGGGGTTTTGCACGGCCAAGTTTTTCCCTTTGGGTGCACCATTCTTTTTATGAAAAGAAAGATGGAGCGATGCTGAATGTGTATTGATTATCGACAACTAAATAAGGCAACTATAAAGAATAAGTACCGTTACCTCAGTTGATGATTTGTTTGATCGGTTGAAAGGGCTTGTATTTTGAAGATAGATTTGAGATCGGGTTATTATCGATTCTTGAGTCGAGATATAAATGTGCCAAAGATCGCATTTGGACGAGTACGGAAATTTTGAGTTTTTGGTTATGCCTTTTGGGCTTACTAATGCACTCATTGTTTTTATGGATTTGATGAATCGATTTTTAGGCAGTTTTGGATCGATTTGTGGTGGTGTTTATTGATGACATATTAATCTACTCCAAAGATGAAATTGAACACGCGAACATTTGAGGTTAGTGCTACAAACTTTGCGAGATCATCAATTTGTGTCGAAGTTTAGTAAGTGTGAGTTACGGATGAAAGAGGTCAACTTTTTGGGACATGTGGTTTCACGCCGGGCATTCGAGTTGATCCAACAAAATCTCGGCTATACTTGATTGGAAGCCACCAAAAATGTTTACGAGATTGAAGTTTTACGGGACTTGCGGGTTACTATCGACGATTTGTGAAAGATTTTTCTATAATAGCTACCCGTTAACAAAGTTCTGCGAAAGATATCCGGTTCGGTGGTCGGAAAAATGTCGAAAAGTTTTGATCGGTTGAAAGCCCTTTTGATGAAGCTCGATTATTAGTTCGGCGAATCTGTAAAGAATTTGTTGTGTATTCGATGCTTCTTTAAATGGTTTGGGCTGCGTTTTGATGCGAGGGAAGGCAAAGTTGTAGCCTCACGCTTCAAGACAATTGAAGCCGCATGAAAGAAATTACCCGACGATGATTTAGAGCTTGCGACCATTGTGTTCGTGACCAAGATTTGGCGTCATTACTTATTTGGTGAGAAATGTCATGTTTACTCGGATCATAAAAGTCTCAAGTATCTAATGACTCGAAAGATCTGAATTTGAGACAACGTGGTGGCTAGAACTATTGAAAGACTATGAATTGGTGATTGACTATAACCCGGGAAAAGCTAACGTTGTTGCGAGATCGTTAAGTCGAAATCTTTATTTGCTCTTGAGCAATGAATGCCTGAGATGGCTATGTCTAGTGATGGTTCGATCATAGCCAAGTTACTGAGCAAGACCGATGTTTATCCAGCAAATTTGTGATGCATGAAAGTTGACAAGGATATGATTGCTAAGCGAATTTAGTATGAAAAGGTGCAGAGTCGATTTTCAGATTGATGCAAATGATTATTTGAATTTTAAAAGTCGAATGTGTGTTCCAAAGAACTCGATTTGATCTGAGATGATTTTGAGTGAGGCTCATAGTGGCCGACTATCGATACATCCGGGTATGCGAAGATGTATAATGATTTGAAACAGATTCTATTGGTGGCTTTGGCATGAAGCGGGATATATCTGAATTTGTTTCAAAATGCTTAATTTGTCAGCAAGTAAAAGCTAAACATCAAGTGCCATCTGGACTACTTGACCAATCTCGATACACGAATGGAAATGGGATAGAATTATAATGGATTTTGTATCCGGTCTTTCTATGACACCAAGTAAGAAAGATGCCGTATGCGTTATAGTTGATAGACTGAGTAAATCAGCTCATTTTGTGCCGATTCGTACAGACTTTTCACTCGATAAACTTGCTGAATTGTATGTATCGCAAATTGTAGGATTTGCATGGTGTACCGAGTTCCATTGTGTCAGACAGAGACCCGAGATTTACGTCATGGTTTTGGAAGAAGTTGCAAGATGCTTTAGGTACTAAACTACATTTTAGTACTGTAGTTCATCATGAGACAAGCGGTCGGTCAGAGTGAACTATTCAAATACTTGAGGATATGTTGAGAAGTTGCGTTCTCGAGTTTGAAGGTACGTGGAAACGATACCTACCTTTGATTGAATTTGCTTATAATAATAGCTTTCAATCAAGTATTAAAATGGCACCTTATGAAGCCTTATACGGGCGGAAATGTCGAACACCATTATACTGGACTGAGCTCAGAGAAAATAAGATACACGGGGTTGATTTGATTAAAGAGATCAATGTAAAGTAGCCATAATCAAAGATAATTTGAAAGTCGCATCGGATCGACAAAAGTCCTATCTGATTTGAAGCGTAAAGACATTGAATTTCGGTAGGAGATCGTGTATTCTTAAAAGTTTCTCCGTGGAAGAAAGTACTCGATTTGGTCGGAAGGCAAGTTGAGTCTGAGATTTATCGGACCGTATGAAATCATTGAGCGTATTGGGCGGTTGCTTATAGATTGAGATTGCCCTCGAGTTAGAAAAGATACATGACGATTTCACGTTTGATGCTTCGTAAGTCTGGATCGGATCATCCCATGTGATCACCTCGGCGAGATTGAACTCCAACTGATTTGACATATGATGAAGAACCGATCCGTATCTTAGCTTGGGAAATAAAAGAGTTGAGAAATAAAGAATTCCATTAGTGAAGGTTCTATGGAATCGTCACGGAGTTGAAGAGGCTACGTGGGAGCTGAGGATTCAATGAGGCAACAATATCCGACCTTGTTTAACGGTAAGATTTTCGGGATGAAAATCCTTAAGGGAAAGTTGTAATGCATCAATTTGACCCTAATCGAAGCGGTGATTTTAGGACCACGAATCGAGTCCGAGAAATAATTAAATATTATATTTTGAGTCTATTATGTGTGAATTAATGTGTGAAAGTTTAGTGAAAAATTTTATCGTTTAAGTGCTTAATTTGATAAAAGGACTTAATCACGTAAAGCGTAAAAGTAGCATACTAAAGTGAAAGGTGTTAATTTGAGCATGGCTTTATAAAATGAGGTATAAAAGGGTAAATAACCCAATTTAAGGGTTAGTGGCCGGCCATGGACAAGATTGTCCTTAAGTTAAAATGTTTCATTATTTTAATTAAAAGGTTAGTTAAATAATTTTTATATGTTAAAATAAAAGAAAAAGGAAGCCATCATCTTTTGTTTTCATCCATGGCGATTGTGGAGAAGGAACTAAACCTTAAAATCCTTTGTAATTTGACACTTTGAAGCCAAAAATCTAAGGTGAGTTTTAGTTAGTTTTGATAAATTTTACGTTTTTGAGATTGTTGCTTGATAAATGCACCCATGTTGTAATTTTTGAATCTAAGCATGCTTGATGTTTGACCATTGTTGTATTCATGTGGTTTTTGATATTTGATGATTTTAGATGAAAGATATGTAAAGGATTAGTATATTTTGTATTGGAAGTTTTGATGAAATTGAGTATTTAGGGCTAAATTGTAAAAATAAATTTTTAGAGGGGCCTATTTGCAAAATAAATGAAATGTGAGGACTTGTAAAGTCCCTAGGAACATTCGGCCCTTGTATAGTCTTGGCTAATTTGGTGTATTTTGTGTGTTATGCAAATAGGACTAAATTACAAAGTTGTGAAATGCTAGGGGTAAAATAGTAATTTGCCCATTTATGTGCTTAGGACTAAATTAAGATGAATTGTACTTGAATGAGCTGAATTTCAATGTGTTTTAGATCAAGAGCAAAGAAAAACGCAGTTTAGATCGGGGAAGACGAAGGTTCTCGAATAGCCGATTTGCACTGACTATCGACAACCGAGGTAAGTCCTAAACAAATTTATATCGAGAGTTAATTACAAAAGTAGTATATGATAAAATTTGGTATACCAAGGCATAATAATGTATATAGGCCTAATGTGGGGCATGAAATGGTATTAAATTTGTTGGTTGAATGTGATGTGGATACTTACGTTGGTTTAACATGATATTGTAAAATAATGTATATGAGATGGATGTGATTATAGCATTAAGTAATGTGCATGGAATGTTAATTGTGTTATATATCGGGCTTTAATGCCTAGCGTGCCTTATCTTTGGTGTTGCATTTCGGGCTTTAATGCCTAGCGAGCTTCGTCTAGGTGATATATTCGGGCTTAGTGCCTAGCGAGCTACGTCATCAGTGATCTATTCGGGCTTAGTGCCTAGCGTGCCCTCGTCTGGGTGATCTATTCGGGCTTAGTGCCTAGCGGGCTTCGTCTTGGGATATATTCGGGCTTAGTGCCTAGCGAGCTTCGTCTTGATGATCTATTCGGGCTTAGTGCCTAGCAGGCCCTCGTCTTGTGATCTATTCGGGCTTAATGCCTAGCGGTGCTTCGTCTTTGATTTATTTTGGGCTTTAAATGCCTAGCGTGCTTTATGCACGTGATACGCTATAAGTGGAGATTCGAATATCAAATAAGGTGAGATGTTTATATAGTGTTAAGTGGTACAAGTTCAGGTAAGAACTAACCTACCATTTTAGTAAGGAATGAAGTGAACTAAAATTCTTATTGTATAGTTAAAGATCAGTGTTGAGTGTGACAAAAGCGCTTATGCTTGCGTATAAGTAGAAATAGAAGATCGATGCCTAGATTGGTTTATATGGAATAATAATGTACAGTTTCACGATGTCATAGCAATGATGTTTACGTAAAGAGCATTACTATTATTCAGCTATCAAAATTTTACATAATGAAATAATTGTGTTTTATACTACAAGCTTGGATTTTAATATGTTTAAATGTATGCTCATTATATTGATAAGCTAGTATGCTTACTGTGTGTGTGTCTTTGTCTACCTCTATTTTATAGATCTTGAATCAAACTACGGGCTCGAAGGATCATCCGTGAAGTCAACCACACTATCGACTTTATTTTGGTATTGAAAACTTAGTTCGTTAATTAAAAAGGGCATGTATAGGCTAGACTAAACCGTATAACTAATGTTTTGGTAATAGTGTAAATATGCTAGCCATGCGAAAATGGCTATATATTTTGAATAACTTGTTCCGTGTTTTGATGATATAGTTTGCTCATGCCTTGAACTATTATTTATGCTTGATTATGGTTTAATCATGTGTGAGAGTGGTGTTATCATTTATGTATGAAAGGTTATGACATGAATGATTTATAAATTAATTCATGATGACGAGCTTATAATATGGTATATACATTTATAATGTTGGATTCATGATTTGGTAATGAATAATGGTAAGCTTGGTGTAATATTAGGTTTAGTCAATAAAGTAAATGATGGATGTATATTGAAGTTATAATATGTGAGATATATGTGTTAAATAACGTTATGACATGCATATATTTGAATTGGTCACTTAATAGATAAGCATTAAGTTCAATAATGTATGATTGTATTGGGCTATTTCGATTCGGTTTGTGTAAGTGAGTACATACATATATTATTCTTTATTAGTTGTATATTAGGTTCGAACTTTTGTTTAGTTTATTGATTGTTAGAACAAATGATGTTTAGATATGATATGTTTGTTATGTGATAACTTATATGAGATTTTGATAAACCTTTTATATGTGAATAAGGGTGGTAGTTTAGTGAGTCGGATTAGGACTCAGTGCATATTATTTGGAAGTGTAAATTGGAAGCATGAGTTAGCCTTGTAAACTTTGCATTTGGTAACAGAGAATATTAGTGAATATGGTAAGTGTATTCGACTTAATGAAATAATGATATGAAAATTGTGGAATTGATTCTTAAATATGTGTATATATGACCATGTATATTCGGCCACATAAGTAATATATGTACGTGATGTTATGTTATGATTATAGAGTTTGTGCATATGGGTGTATGTATATTTGGTTATATAATGACATTTTGGTTTTGCAAGTTGAATGATAATTTGTTATTTTAAATATATTAGCATTAACTAAAGTAGCATTTGGTATGAATAGTGCATGCAAAAGTAATGAATAAGTTGTTTAAATTTATGTGGCTCATTTATGCGCATGTTAACAAATTTTAGGTTTGCATTGGATCGATTGAGTGTTGGTTTTGTTTGATTTTAGTAGGAGAGAGTTTTTATTTAAACGACATGACTATTTCATAATTAAAAACTGATTATGATGTATATGACTTAAGTGATTGATTAAAAGTTGTGATTTAAATAGTAATGCCCCGTAACCCTAATCCGGCGACGGATACTGGTTAGGGGTGTTACAGCAAAGGGTGCATCAAATATAAGAAACGTACCAGTTATGACGTCCAGTACGTCGCCATCCTCTTATTGTCGAGCTACATAGACTAACCTTAGTTGTCTTGTATCTATATTACCAGTACCTCTACCGGTGCCCCACGACCTTGACCAAAACCATTTCCTCCTCTGGTCGGGCCACTACCTCTCAGTGACTACTGACCACGTCTCCTTGACTGAGCAAAACCCTGACCTATCGTCGCATCCATTCCAACTCTTATGGACAGTCTTTTATCAGATGATCCCTAGATCCACATTTAAAACATCCTCCAATTCTTCTCCAACACTCCCTGGATGTGTTCTCCCATATTGTGCACAAGGTCGCAGCTGACCTACAACAACTGGCATCACAGCTCGAACTGGCCCCTCTAACCTAGGCCTCTTTTGGAAACCCCTAGATGATCCTAAATACCCAAAACTTCTCTTATTCTTACCCCTATCCTTATCCCTATTTTGCCTCTCAGACTACTTCACTTCTTCAGCTATTTTTGCTTTCTCGACTAGAACGGCAAAATCTCTTTCTCGCTGCGGAGCTATCAGTGCTCGCAGCTCATCCCGCAGGCCATCCTCGAATCGAACACAACGCTCATAATCAGTTGCGATGATACTCCGAGCGAACGGCTTAGGCGCAGGAATTTCACCTCATATTCGCCACAGACTTATTCCCCAGACCAAGTTCAGAAAAGCCTTCCTCTCGGTGTCCACATAACTTGCCCCAACATACTTTCCCTGGAACGATGTCTTAAAGAAGTCCCATGTGATACGGTCCCGATGTACCCTCCTTCCCTATGAGCCACCACTGATACGCCTTGTCTTGCAGGAGGGACACTGCTCCCTTAAATTATTCCAATGCCATGTAGTCTAGATCATCCATGATTCGCTCAACAGCCTCCAACCAGTATTCAGCTACGTTTGGGGCTACACCAAAAATGCCCCTAAATATCTCAGCCCCATTTGCCCGCAGTCGCTCAGGGATAGATTTTCAGACCATCGATCTAGTACTTGCCCCAGCAATCCATTCCAAGACCCGCAATATAGCTTAGGACAAAGCATCGTCCCCTGCAACTCGATCATAGGACCCCGCCTCGGTCACAGGTGATGCAAGTGCTTCTATTTCAAGCATGTGCCCCGATGCCTCAATGATAAACCGTAAAAGTAACATATTTTAATCCCACATTTAGCATACTTTTGGATGGTTTATTTCCTGAATTGCATAAAAAAGTGCTCTTAATCTTTTCTTTTCATGTTTTATACTCAAGAAAGCACCTAGGGATGAAACGAACGAGAAACGGGCCTAAAACGGACCAAATGGGCCATATCACTAAATCGACACAGCTTGGACTTAATCCCACATGGTCGTGCCTCTTAAGAGAAGTCCGAACACGGCCTGATCACAATTCACACGGCCGTACCTCATTAACAGGCTCGTACATGGCCTGGCCATGAAACACACGGGCGTGTGCCCTATGGCGTGTCCCTGCCACAGAAAGAGAAATTCTATTCAGAATAGGATACTTAGAGGCAAAGAAACACATTCCAAAGCCTATTCAAACACCCTAGTAGGAATTCTACTTGAATTAGGATATGTAGAGGCCAAGTAAAGCAACTCAAAGTCCATATAAACACCCTAGGGGGCAACTTAAGTGGGGAGTTTGACAAAAACCTTCTGCTAGGGCTTTTTGTCGCGGTGGTAAGCTAGGCCAAGGGGCTGAGCTGAAAATGCCAGATTTGTGGGAATCACTTGAAGATAGCCAGTTGAACCATCTTAAGAAGCAGGAATTCTACTCAAGATGGCGGATTTCTCCATCAATTCCTTCAGGGAGTTTTAGGGATTTCTTATGTTTTGTTTTATCTTTTCTTTTGAGATTTTTTCTTTTATTGTTATGAACTAAACCCTTCAGAGACCTGAAGGGGATGAAACCTAAGACGGATCTTGTTATTGTTTTCTGAACTATATGATAAATATTTGATTTGTTCTTAATTATGCGAGCTTAATTCTTGTGTTAATATTTTAAGGATATTTATTCAAGTTGAATGTGCTTATGTGGTGGAGCAAAAGTCCCCGCCTAAGAGTAGATCTAGCATAATTAAGTGGAGTTGATCGCGTCCCTAGAGATAAGGTGACGATATTTTGCTGAATTAGGGTGAAACCTAATATGGGAGTCCATAAATCGAGTTAATGGAATTCTAGGGGTTTTAATTAGAAAGAGATTTCAATTAATCAACCTAGGGTAGACGTTATTAGCCTCGAGAGAGGGTTTAATATAAATTAAGGAATCTTACGGATCAAGTCAAGTAAATAAATCGTCTGGTTTAGTGTTAAATAACAAGTGAAGTCTAGGTGGATTCTTCCTAAGGGTATCATCTTAATCAACTGAGTTTTCCCAACAGTATTTCCCCAATTCATTCTTTTTGTGTTTGCGTCTTTAGCTTAGTAGTTAGTTAATTTAGATTAAACAACCAATCACTTAATATTTAGGCTAAATAATAGAAAGAAGGTTAGTATTAGTACTTTTAGTTCCTTTGGGTTTGACAATCTGGTCTTGCCTAAGTTATACTACTATTCGATAGGTGCACTTGCCTTAAGTCATTGTCAGGGTTAGTTTCCAGGTTCGATCATTCTCTTTATAAATTTTAAAACTCGATAAAATAACGATCAAGTTTTTTGGCACGTTCTTTGAGGAACTAAAATATTAAGAAAGCCCTATTTTTATTACTTTAGCCATTATTTTTTATTTTTTTGCATTTTTTATTTTTATTTTTATTTTAGTTTTAACTTTACTAATTTTTCTTTAATTTGCTTTGGACAGATAATTTTAGTTTATAGAGGTGATGACACTAAATAACTATAGGTGGCAAGTTGTGAGGACAACGCCAATAAAAACAGCCGATATTTTCAACCTCAACACGATCACCATGTTATCTAACCAAGTAGAGCGTTTAAATAAAAAATTTGATGATTGGTATGATTCTACACAGGTACATCTTGTAAAATAGTACGATACAAATGGAGGAGGGGTGAACAACACATAATATCTATCCTACAACCCTAGCACAGAAGACGAACAAGTCAACTACATGGGTAACTATTCCAAACCACAAAATAATTTTTATAATGACACTTATAATGCAGGTTGGAGGTACCATCCCAATTTCTCGTGGGATGATCAAAATAGTCAAAGATCGGAACTCCATCCAAATTTTCAACAACCACCTCACCAACAGGAAGAGGAGTCGAACATTGAAGAGATGCTGACAAAATTCATGGCAGCCACAGATACCCATCTCCAAGACACTGAGACCACCCTTAAGAATCAATAAACATCGATTAAAGGGATCAAGAACCAAGTTGGTGAACTTACTAAGTCAGTTGGGGAAATTACTAAGTCGGTTGGACAACTTGCTAAGCTGATCTCAGAACTACCATAAGGAAGCTTGCCAAGCAATACTAAAACTAACCTAAGAGAGCAAAATCAATCCATTTACGATAGTGGAGGGTTAGACGTACCAAACCCAAGGGAAGAACCTGTGGTAAGTGAAGGTAAGGTTGAGGTGTGCCATGATATACCAAAACCGAAAATTATAGAGTACCAAACTCGTGTGCCATATCCCAATGCAATAAAGAAAGACTACACAGGGAAAGAATTCGGTGAACTCACACTTCGTGTAGATGACAAAATAATCACTCTTCAAGCTCTTGACTCAGCTAGGACATCGAGTAATAAAGGTATGAACGTTAATTCTATTGATAACCATTTGGTTCAACCTTCTTTACAGGAAGCATCACGAAATCACCTAGCTAAGCCATATCTTAGACCTCGTACCTATAAATAAATAATTTATGAAGAACTAAGGCTTCAGATCAATGAACTAGACGAGTGGAAAACACACTTTATAGAAAAACTAGGAATACATGAAGTAAAACCGAAGGAAACCCCAGACGAGCTGATAACAAATCACTTCAAAATAAAGGATCAAGTATTGTTGAATAGGGAAGACTCTCAATTCGCCAATTCAGACCTCAAGACAAACGAAGAAATCACTTTTGAGGTACTTAATGTCTTCCTATATAGTACAGTCGATGTAAGCAATCCTAAATTCAACACTTTTGAGGTAAACACTACTCGACTTAAACTACATATCCATAACCAAATTGATCGCATGCGAAAGGATTTTCACCTCCTCAAACCACCATGACCATACGAATAACAGGTAAAGTCTAGCTTAAGACTTTAAACGAGCGCTTCTCGGGAGGCAACCTGAGCACTAACCCTATTTATTTTTTTATTTTTATTTTTTCTTCTTTCCTTTTCTTCTTCTTCTTTAGCACCGAACTAACCAAGAGAGTAGATCTCCAGACCACACGGCCATGGCCGTGGCCGTTTAACAACAAAAAAATCCCAAAACACGGCTACATCTCTATTTAAACCTCTTTCTTCCTTTTCCTTTTTTAGTTGTCTTTCTTCTTTCATTTTCCATTATTTACTTTTACTTTTATGTTTATTTTATTTTATCTTTATTTTTATCTTCTTTATTATTTTCTTCTTATTCTTCATGCCATTTAGATTTAGCTTAGGATACAATAAAACCAAGCTCGCTACTTCGAGGATTCAATTTCAAACAGTTCAAGATGCTTCCCTACGTTCACCTCCAATCTTATCCGATTTCTTTTCATTAACTTCATCCAAAATTTAGGAAGTTTCACTTCTCTCCCCATCTTATGATTTTATGAATATTTTGATATTATCTATCTTTGTACATTGAGGGCAATGTACATCTTAAGTGTGGGGGGTTAACTATAGTATTATCTGAAAATCCCTAAATTATGCCTTGTTCTAAAGTAAGTTTCTCATATTATAATTAGGATGAAATTTCTCTGATTTATGATTTTTATTGATATGTCTTAGATTAAGTCATAGTTAATTGTACATTGATTATTTAAACTTTAAGATACTAGAGAATCAAGCATGATAAATCTATTTTTCAAGAATAAAAAATTTTCTAGGTTGTCGAATTGAAATTGAATATTACCTTAAAGTTTGAAATTTACAGGGATTGATGTCAAATACCCATAATTTTTGTGAGATTTGAGCCTTTTAGAGCATATATTCTTTTCCGTGCTCACTTTATTGATTATGAGTGTGTCAACACTGAATTGTTATTCTAGAACTTGCCTCAATTATACATGTCAAGACCACATTTTTTATTTGATATACTGAGATGATAAAGGCACCTAGGTTTTAACCCACTCACTACAATAAAAAGCCTACCTTCACAATTAACCCTTAGTGAACCTTTTGATCCTAACAACCCTTTTATTTGATTCACCCATTAATATTAACCCAAAACCCCGCTCGTATTTGTTATCACCATTCCCTTGACTACCCTTCTATCGATAATTAATTTGATCAGTTGCCTAATTACTTTATTTCAGTTGATAAATTTCTTTCTTATATTATGTATTTACTTGATTTGTTCTAAAAAAATGAAGTATATTCATTATTAGTTCCATGTTCTAAGAGCTTGTACGTTTAAATTCATCATCTTGAAGAAGAAGCTCGTATTATTAGTGTTTTAAATTTTCATATGATGTAATTATTCAGGTTATTAATTAATTTTTTTCTAAAGTTAGGTAACTTGTCAATTCAATCTCAATTTTAACCTTCCAAATTTAGCCTTTATTCACACCTTTAACCTAAGCCCCGTTACAACCCTGTTAAAGACCTTTTGATTTGTGTATCATCTCATATTACAATGGTGGAGATTTGATTTTTAGGCAAGCCTATGGGATTAACTTTTCAGGTTTGACTTATGAGTGCTTTTTCCTTAACCTTAACCACTTTGAGTGCTTTGAGTGAATCTTTAGTGAGGATGTCAATCTTTGTCAATTTTGAATTAAAGGTAATCATTTAGATGAAGGGAGACACCTATGTTTTCACGCTACAAATATATGACTTATAATTGTTTGAATCTTTAGGAGTATTTAAGTTAAATCATCTATGAATGATTATCTATGAATTAGGATGAAACATTGTTGATGAGGATTATGAATTATGGAAAGTTCGTTTTAATTGTAAGTTGAGAATTTTGCTTGAGGACAAGCAAAAGCTTAAATGTGGGGGTATTTGATAAACCGTAAAAGTAACATATTTTAATCTCACATTTAGCATACTTTTGGATGATTTATTCCCTGAATTGTGTAAAAAGGTGCTCTTAATCCTTTATTTTCATGCTTTATACTTAGGAAAGCACCTAGGGATGAAAAGAATGAGAAACAGGCCTAAAACGGACCAAATGGGCCATATCACAAAATCGACACTGCTTGGACTTAAGCCCACATGGTCGTGCCTCTTAAGAGAAGTCCGAACACGACCTAACCATGATTCACACGGTAGTACCTCATCAACAGGCTCGCACACGGCCTAACCACGAAACACACGGGCGTGTGCCCTAGGGCATGTCCCTGCCGCAGAAAGAGTAATTCTATTTGGAATAAGGTACTTAGAGGCAAAGAAACACATTCCAAAGCATATTCAAACACCCTTGTAGGAATTCTACTTGAATTAGGATATGTAGAGGCCAAGTAAAGCATCTCAAAGTCTTCATAAACACCCTAGGGGGCAACTTAAGCGGGGAGTTTGGTAGAAACCTTCTACCAGGGCTTTTATCGCGAGCGGTGACCTAGGCTAAGGGGTCGAGCCGAAAAGGCCAGATTTGTGGGAATCACTCGAAGATAGCCATTGATCCATCTCAAGAAGCCAAAATTCTACTCAAGACGGTGGATTTCTCCTTCAATTCCTTTAGGGAGTTTTAGGGATTTCTTATGTTTTATTTTATCTTTTCTTCTGAGATGTTTTCTTTTATTGTTATGAACTAAACCCTTCAGATACCTGAAGGGGATGAAACCTAAGACGGATCTTGTTATTGTTTTCTGAACTATATGATAAATATTTGATTTGTTCTTAATTATGTGAGCTTAATTATTGTGTTAATATTTTTGGGATATTGATTCAAGTTGAATGTGCTTAGGTGGTGGACCAAAAGTCCCTGCCTAAGAGTAGATCTAGCATAATTAAGCGGAGTTGATTATGCGCCTAGAGATAGGGTGACGAGATTTTGTTGGATTAGGGTGAAACCCAATATGGGAGTCCATAGATCGAGTTAATGTAATTCTAGGGGTTAATTAGAAAGAGATTTCAATTAATAAACCTAGGGTTAGACGTTATTCGCCTCGAGAGAGGGTTTAATATAAATTAGGGAATCCTACGAATCAAGTCAAGTGAATAAATAAATGCAGTTCGAGTTAGATAACAAGTGAAGTCTAGGTGGATTCTTCCTAAGGGTATCATCTTAATCAACCGAGTTTTCCCAACAGATTTCCCAATTCATTCTTTTTGTGTTTGCGCCTTTAGCTTAGTAGTTAGTTAATTTAGATTAAACAACCAATCACTTAATATTTAGGCTAAATAATAGAAAGAAGGTTAGTATTAGTACTTTTAGTTCCTTTGGGTTCTACAATCTGATCTTGCCTAAGCTATATTACGGTTCGATAGGTGCACTTGCCTTAAGTCATTATCAAGTTAGTTTCCAGGTTCGATCATTCTCTTTATAAATTTTAAAACTTGACAAAACAATGATCACTCAGAACCGGCCCTAGCACCTCGGCCTCTCCCTCGGCCACGTATACCACGTCCACGTCCTCTTGTGCTCATGACTGCTGAATCGATTTAATCTGATTAGAAATTTTATGACTTAGTATATAATTCCAATGTTTATGAACAATGTTTTATGCATGGTGGGTGTAGTAGTTGTTTTCGAAAATCGTCTTTCCTAATGTCTCAGTATCTATAATCTTAACTCTTATAACTAGCAGTCATAAAACACTAGCTCTAATAATTTCTTCCTAAAATCGTTTCATCATATCAAAAAAAGTTAGAAGACTTATGGATTTGGTGCCAGAGACTCGGGTGCCATACTTCCAAAAGGCATACATTTCTTAAACCAAATTTCAAACCAATTTTGGAAAAAAAATTGAAACCCATTCCACAGTTGAGTTTTGTAACCTGGCTCTGATACCACAAAAATAACACCTCAAACTTGGCCCAGATATTACGACCGAATCTGGTATGCCACATGAAAAGGTTGTTAAAGAAACTATGCGATTGTTGAATATTTCAGGTTTTGTTTTCATTGAAAATCAGCTTCGTTTTTAAGGTTTTCTTACAAAACGTTATTAGAACTAACACTAAAATTTTATTTTATAATAGAAATCAGATTCAGTGGGTTCCGAAAATGTGATGTTTTGAAAACAGTGGTTGTAGTTTTAAGAAAATCCCATATTGATCAATTCATAGTAGATATTAAATGAATTAAAAACAAAATCCAAATTAAAATCCCAATGGCCTTAATACAGAACAAAATCCCATATTTAAAATAAATTTAAAGAAATGTAAAACGAAAATTAACTAAAGAAACGATCCATGGCCACCACAGAGTCCTCCTCGGCTCCAAATCCACCAAGCTAGAAATTACCTGCAAAATTAAAAGCGGGGTGAGTTACTAGAACTTAGTGTGCAATTCCCCCTACAAATAATAACTGGACCCGAGCCTATTCGGATACCAACTGGGCCTTAGCCCTTACGGAAATAAATTGGGTGAAGCCCATACAAAACAAATTAGGCCTTAGCCCTATTAGCATGGCACAGCAGATAATGAATGAAATGCAACCCAGCCAAACCTAAATATCCATCCGCTACACACCACCCATCCAGCGAAAACACACCGGTGGGGATTTCTACAATCAACCCTCATCCGCTACACACCACCTGTAACGACCCAAATTTAGGCCTAGTAGAATTGGGCCCATTGAACCTTAGGCGTAGGAGCGTTTAAAATTTTTGGGAATAAGAGAACGGCATTAGTGCAAGTTGGACCTATTAGGTGAGTGATTTTGGAAGGTTGAGGGGGCTTCTATGAAGTCCCGGGTTCAAACTTTGGCTTTAGGAAAATTTTGATTTTAGGTGAATAAAACCCTGAGAGTTAGTAGTAGGCTTTAAGAATAAAATGTGGAGAAAAATGACACAAGTGGAGTGTGTGGTGTAATGGCAAAGTGACGCCGCATAGGAGACAAGGGGGTGACGCCACAAAGAAGGAAGGAGGGCCAATGTTCAAGTATTGGCTCTTGCATTTTGGATTTCTTTTTAAATGGACTCTAGAATTTTACCATAAGGTTATATTTAGTTGCGCATGATTTTAGACACAAGAAAGTGAGTGGACTAGTGGCAAGGCATCATTAAGGGTGCAAGGGAGCTTGGGTTCGAATCTCATGACAAGCAAGGAAGTATTTATTTTGCGGATTGGACGAGAAGAGTTTGAGTTGGATTTAAACTCTGCTAACGGAGGGATCCAACATTGGAAAGATACAAAGAAGAAAGGTGAGAAGCTAGCTATATATAGAGCATTCTATGAGGAGAGTTAATATACCTTGGTGGGCGTTTGGGTGCAGACCTAGAGGATAATCGCCAATAATTGCGAAGGAAGGGCTACTATAACGTGAGATGCACGGTAAGGTTACGGTGAGGTTTTAGTTTCTGATAAGTGTCTATTAAGTTATGATTAATCGTTAGGTGATGTCAATTGTAGGTTCGTGACTAAGGGGTTTGCGGTCGTGTGTGGTTACGGTGTGTACAAACACTACACACAAAAATCGGCAAAGCCGAAAGTGGCTAAATGGGCCGGCGGGCCCTGAGGCTAAGTTTGATGAAATGGTTTGATTGGTTATACGAATTGAATTAGACATGCATGATACATGATTTGAATTTGTTCTGGGCCTATTTGGCCATATGATGAGACTTGGGCCTCATGGGCCGTAATGATGTAATTTGGGTTTGATGAGCTTTATGGGGACGTAGACAAGTATGCTAGGGTTTATGGACCTTAGGCCTAGTTTTGAACAACTCTTAAATTCCATAAGACTTAATTTTGATTAAACATGTCTGTAAACAAGTCGTAGGGTTGAAGTGTGGCAACGGGCATACGCATGTCTAGGATTGGATCTAGGGAGAGCTTGGTACTTAAGCGGCCTTATTGGCCCACCTCCTCTTTTCTGGAAACTTACCTGGTGCGTAGTGTCTATTCACTTTAGCCGCGAGGACTTGTTGATGGGCCAAAGTTCATAACTAAAACCCGAAGGGACCAAAACACCCCCGATTTACGAATTACCAAAATACCCCCGATTTGTGAAATTACCGAAATACCCCAAATTTGTGAAATTACTAAAATACCCCAATT
This sequence comes from Gossypium rotundifolium, assembly GCA_025506655.1. Classification (NCBI taxonomy): domain Eukaryota; kingdom Viridiplantae; phylum Streptophyta; class Magnoliopsida; order Malvales; family Malvaceae; genus Gossypium; species Gossypium rotundifolium. Next base: position 45,455,687 of record CP106723.1, read on the forward strand.
TGTGAAATTACTAAAATACCCCCGATTTATGAAATTACCAAAATACCCCTATTTTGCAAAATTACCAAAATACCCCCAATTTGTGAAATTATCGAAATACCCCCGATATGTGAAATTACCAAAATACCTTTGATTTATGAAATTACCAAAATACCTCGATTTGTAAAATTATCAAAGTACCCTCGATTTGTAAAATTATTGAATACCCTCGATTTGTAAAATTATTGAAATACCCTCGATTGGTAAAATTACTAAAATACCTCCAATTTATAAAATTACCGAAATACCCCAAATTTATAAATTTATAAAAATACCCTTACTTTATGGAAGTACCAAAATACTCTTATTTTGGAAAATTACCAAAAATACCCCTATTGGGTAGAATTACGAAAATACCCCTGGGTTGTGAAATGACGAAAATACCCCTATGTGACGAATATAAGTTTATGGATGTTACTTGTGTGTTTGATGCATTCATATGATATTCTGCTTAGGATACATATGGGTGGGAATTATGGTACGGAGGAAGATTTGAGGATCGCGTGACCGTATGGTATGGATCCAGGATCGCATGGCCGTATGGTATGGATCCACCACAGGCTTTTAGCCACCGAGCAGCCATGCTGCACCGATAATGTTACCGAGGGCTGTGTGCCACTAATATGGGCTTCGTGCCGTAATTATGGGCTTTGCACCAATACCGAAGGCTTTGTGCCATTATTATGGCTTTGTGCCAATCATATTTATCGTGTCTATGTGCCTAACATATATATATTGATAACTCTATGTCAATATTTGAGGATGGCATGGCCGTATGGTATGGATCCAGGATCGCATGGCCGTATGGTATGGATCCACTAGAGGCTTTAAGCCCAATATTTGATTAGTAGCTTTGCTGCAACATTGGTAGTACCGCAATCGGGCTACCCTTGGTGTGTAGCGGAGGGGTGGGTCGAGCTAGAATTCCCTACAAGAGTCATAAGGTTGGAAGGGAAATGGTGTGTGTAGCGGATGGATTTTTGGGGTGGGTTTTGCATTATTTGTTTATGAATGATACGATTTGATATGATATGAGGTCATTGTGGGATAAGGCCCAAGACCACCGATTTTGATAAGGCTTAGGCCCAATGTGGATATTTGTAAGTGATTTATTTTCCAAGGGTTGTGCACACTGAGTTTCGAAACTCACACCCTTTAATTTAATGTTTCAGGTAATCTCGAATAGACGACTCGACGTGGGAGAGGACTCGGAGATGGCCACACTACAAGAGGCTTGAAATTCCATTTATTTGTTTCAAAATACATGTTTTATTTACTTAATTTTCAGTGGACGTAATAAGACCTTGTACTCCATTTTGACTTCAGATTTAATTTGGGTTTTGAGATTAAATATTTATTTAATTATTAAACCTAAGTAAGCTCTTATGTTCAAACTTGGTTTACTGAAAGCTTAAAATAATAAAATGGGTTTTTTTTTAATCTTTAATTAATAAGTCTATTAGATTTTGGGCTTTTGGGCCTTAAATTCTTAATTAGCAAAATCGTTTTGAATTGTGCCTTTAATGTGACATTCCAAATTCGGGCCTAACTTTTAGGCCAGGTTTGGGGTGTTACACCACCGATGGTAGTCACGCTGCTCATCGTTGAAATTGTGGCAGTGCCACTGAAATAATGTGACAGAGGCATCGATATATGTGGCAAAGCCACCGAAATAATGTGACAGAGTCACCGAAATACACTTCCCCGATCAATCAATATCCCTTTCCCATGCAACATGTCATAACGTCATAATGTGATGAATGCAAACATATATCAAAGTATGTCAGATAATCAGAACACGCATGCAATCATGCTAATTTACCCAAAATGGTATAGTCATAAGTTTACTTACTTGGTATATCTCCAACCTTACCTACTAGGGTATCCCAACTGAATTCCCGTTAAGGGTATTTCGACTTTTGCATAACACATAATATAACATAAATAAAATCAAACTGAAGGTGTGAGATTACACACCTGATTAAGAGAAGCACTATACCCTTCTAATCATAGTCACCCTCCCTAGCGAAAACAACCACGATTTGCCTATCCCAAATAGATGTTGGCTCTCTACCACAACCTGGCAGAAAATCTCTAACCCATGACACCTTATGCCGTTTGAACTAGGGAGTAGAGACTATAAGTCCACTCCCCTCAGGCTCCTTTATCGATACCCCCTTAGAATGGTTAGCACTTGCATCCATGAAGAGAGTCTTGATCAGTAAGGTATCACAGTGAAAATGGCGATTGTCTAACAAGAGGTTTGGTTACGGAAGAGAAAGTGAAAAGAGAATAGACAAGCAAAATTAGAGAGAACTTCTTACCTTGATCAAAGAAGAACCGAACACGACAGATTCGGTTATAGATTGTAATCCGATGTGAACATGCCATGTTGAAACAAGAATATAAGAGATTAGCCTTGAACTAACATTAAGAAAAAAATTATGCACTTCGATTATGACCACGTAAGACCGAAAGATAAAGAAATAAGTGAAAGAATTTCCATTACCTTGCACAAATAAAAATCAATTGAGGAGGGACCTTCGGCAGACAACTAGCACTTTGCTTCCTGTGGTTCGGCTAAAAAGCACAGAATGAAAGAATCGGATTTAGTTACCACAAGAAGAGATTTGGCTTTAAAGGGAAACTCAAAGAAGAAAAGATGGAATACCAAGTTACCTTGTGCTGACAACGGTGGTGAAAATCCAAATAGCTTCAGCAAAAAAATAGCCCTTCACACCTTAGGCTACTCAAACAACAACGATTCAAAATGGAAATAAACAGAGGTTTGATTAGTGGAGAAAGAAGTATAGGAGAAAAGATGAAAAAGAAGAAGAAAAAGATTAAGAAGTAGAAGAAAGGAGATTCGGCTTGTGAAGAATGGGAGAAAGAGATGAATAGAAGTAAACACCACAGAAAGAAAAGGTTTCACTAAAAATGTGCATAGAGGAAAAAAGGAGAAGAGGCAAAAAAAGAAAAAGAGAATGTCAACTAAAGGTTTCAGCAAAGGGAGCAACAAAAAGACTTGGAATACTTTAAGATAAAATGCAAAGGAGTCAAAAGAATTACCTCTCAAATGACCACTAAAAGGAATGGCACTCTCCCCACACTACTATGACCGAACATGCAAACAAAAGAAATGCCTAAGAAATCAAAAGAGAATTCGGTACACACCCATGCTAGCTAAAAATCGAAAATGCTCCCCCTTAGGACCACCCCACTTTCGGCCAACCACTACCATACACCCACACCCATGATTTGCTCCTTGATTCACTCCCCCACTCACTCTCCACCCCATTTGAAATAGTTGACCAATTCAAACTCCCCAAACTCCTCTCTTCCATCTATTTCAAATTATTTGATTCATTCAACAACCACCCATCAGAGTCCAAGCTGAACTCTACCTCTTCTCACCTTGAGCACAAAAGTTATACTCCAAAACGTAGCCTGTAGGATTCAAACCCCACTCCCCCTTCCATGCTCCCTTGTGATGCCAACATTACTCCACTAAGAGCTCATTTTGTGTCATCAAACACAAATAATTATCCTTAAGGCCTACTTCCACTAGCTCTCTCCCCTTATATCCAAAAAGCAATATTTTACCAGATCTCTAGGTCAAACCTGAGCCTCTCCAAGACCCCAAAACATACCTAAATAGTAAGCTAAGCGAGCCAAACACATAGCACAACATAAAATGAAGAACCCCTAATTCTAGGATGTTACAATACAATAATAAGATAGAATTTAACAACTAAAATAAAGAACATAGTTAAGCAACTGCTCAAATCAAACCTCGGCATAAGGGGATTCAAAGTAAGGGTAAGTAAAAATTTTGTTTTGGGTTAACATTAAATGTTAAGTCAATAAATGGTTTATTAGGATCAAAGGGGTTCACTAGGGGTTAATTATGAAGGTAGGCTTTTTATGGAGTAAGTGAATTAAATCCTAGGTGCCTTTATCATCTCAGTATATCAAATCAAAAGTGTGGTCTCGATATACATAATGGAAGTAAGTTATAGAATAACAAATCAATGTTGACACACTAATAACCAACAATAAAGTGAGCAAGAAAAGGATATACTCTTAAAGGCTCAAAATCTCACAGGAATTATGTTGTTTTGATGTCAACCTTGTAAATTTCAAACTTCAAAGTAAGATCTAAGATTAGGGGAACAACCTAATAAATTTTAATTCTGAAAATAGACTTATCATGCTTGATTCTCTAATATCTTAAAGTTTAAACTATCAATGCACAATTATCTATGACTTAATCCAAAATATATCAACAAAACTTATAAATCAATAGAAGTTTCATTTTAATTAGTAAAATGAGAAAATTACTTTAAGAACAAGACATAATTCAGGGATTTTTCTGATAATTAGTTAAATAACCTCCCTACACTTAAGATGTACGTTGTCCTCAATGTATGATAAATCAAAATAATAACATATTTTAATCCCACATTTAGCATGTTTTTGAATGATTTTTCCCTTTAATTATGAAAATAAGTGCTCCTAATCCTTTGTTTTCATGTTTTACACTTAGTAGAGCACCATAGGACAAAAAGCACGAGAACGGGTGAAAACGGAGAAAATGGGCCAAAGCATGAAACCCATACGACCTGGGCCCAAGACCACATGGCCGTGCCTTGCAAGAAAAGTTGACCACTGCTTGGACCTCGAAATACATGGCTGTGCCTCATCAACAGCATCAACCACGGCTTGGCCATGATTTACACGGGTGTGTGCCGTGGGCGTGTCCCTGTCACAGGAAAATAGAATTCTATTCGGATTAAGGTATTTAGAGGCAAAGAAACATATTCCAAAAGTCTATATAAAGACCCTAGAGGCCAACCTTTAGGGCAGCGTTCAGCTAGGCCAAAGAGCCAAGCCAGAGTAGTTAATTTTAGGGATTTACTTGAAGAAAGCCAGTTGATTCATCTCAAGAAGTCGAATCATACTCAAGACGGAGGAACTCTCCTTCAATTCCTTTAGGAGGATTTAGGGTTTTCTTATGTTTTGTTTTATCTTTTCTTCTAAGATGTTTTCTTTTATTATTATGAACTAAACCCTCCGATACTTGAGGGGGATGAAACCTAAGATGGATCTTGTTATTGTTATCTGAACTGAATAATAAATATTTGATTTGTTCTTAACTATGTGTTCTTAATTCTTGTTTTGGTATTTTCGGGATATTGATTCAAGTGTGATGTGCTTAGGCAGAGGAGGAAGAGACCCTGTTTAAGAGTAGCTCTAGCATAGTTAAGCGGAGTTGCTCACACGCCTAGAGATAGGGTGACAAATATCTATCGGATTAGGGTCAAACCTAATGTGAAAGTCCACAGATCGAGTTAATGCAATTCTAGGGGTTTTAATTAGAAAGAGATTTAAATTAATCAACCTAGGGTTAGATGTTAGTAGCCTTGAAGAGAGGTACAAATGTAACTTAGGGAATCCTACGGATCAAGTTAAGTGAATAAATCGTCCGGTTTAGAGTTAGATAACAAGTGAAGTCTAGATGGATTCTTTCTCGGGTATTGTCTAAATCAATCGGTTTTTCCCTCAAGTCTATTCCCCTATTTCTTCTTTGTCTTAGCACCTTTAGCTTAGTTAATTAGTTAATTTTAGATTAGATAAAAATCCACTTAATTCTTAGGCTAAATAATAGAAAGAGAGTTAAAATTAGTACTTTTGGTTCCTTTGGGTTTGATAATCCGGTCTTGCCGCTAGCTATACCACTGTTTGATAGGTGCACTTGCCTCCATCGTTGCCTTAGTTAGTTTCTAGGTTCGATCATTCTTTTTATAAATTTTTAAGACTCGACAGACACGATCAAGTTTTTGGCGCCGTTGTCGGGGAACTAAAATATTAAGAACGCTCAATTTTTATTACTTTAGCCATATTATATTTTATTATTTTTGCAATTAAATTTTATTTTTACTTTTCTAAATTTCTTTCTTTTTCTCTTTTCCTAGCAGGTACCTCTAATTTATGACTAGAAGGAACCCGACAGGACCACTACTTTACGATAGTGATATTGAAGGAACCGCATGCAGAAATCATAGAAAAGTAAGGTGGGGCTTAAATTACATACAAGAAGAGCAAGAGGACGAAACCAATACCACCGAAAGGATGGCTAAAAATAATCCACCTCATCAAGAAATGATCAACCATCATGCTCCTCAAACTATGTATGATTATGCTAAACTTAATTTAGCAGGAGTTGAATCGAGTATTGTTAGGCCTACTATAGCTTCTAATAATTTTGAATTAAAACCTAACACTATACAAATGATTCAATAGTTTGTTCAATTTGATGGTTTGCAAGATGAAGACCCAAATACTCATTTAGCTAATTTTCTAGAATTCTATGATACCTTCAAAATAAATGGTGTTTATGATGATGCCATTCGTCTTCGGTTATTTCCCTTTTCTTTAAGGAATAAAGCCAAACAGTGGTTACATTCTCTTCCGCTAGGATCAATCACTACATGGGACCAAATGACCGAAAAATTTTTGCTAAAATATTTTCCACCGGCCAAAACTGCCAAATTAAGGATCATATCTCTTCTTTTGTTCAGATGGATTTAGAAACATTATACGATGCATGGGAGAGATACAAGGATCTGTTGAGAAAGTGCCCACACTATGGCTTACCCTTGTGGTTACAAGTCCAAACATTTTACAACGATGTGAACCCCTCAACTCGGCAGTTTATTGACTCAGCATGGTGGAACCCTTAATAACAAAACTCTTGAAGTGGCTTTTGAATTCATAGAGGATATGTCACTGAATAACTATCAGTGGCAAAGCACTAGGACAAACCAACTAAAGTAGCCGGAGTTTTCAATCTCGACGCAATCACCATGCTATCAAGTCAGGTAGAGATGATGAATAAAAAGATTAATGGTTTGTGTGGTTCTTTGCAGGTATAAAAAGTCATGCAATGTGATTCAAACCTAGGAGGTGTGGCAAATCCTGAGTACCCACCCTACAATCTGGGCATGGAAAGTGAACAATTAAACTATACGGGTAACAATTTTAGACCTCAAAATAACCCCTATAGTAATACTTATAATCCAGGTTGGAGGAACCACCCCAATTTCTCGTGGGGTGGCTAAAGAAATCAGAGACAACATCCTCCTCCTCCAAACTTCCAACAACAACCCTACCCATAGGAAAAGAAGTCAACCTTGAGGAGACGCTGACAAATTTTATAGCGGTGTCTGAAACTCGATTTCAAAACATTGAGACAACACTTAAAAATCAACAAGCATCGATTAAGGGAATCGAGAACCAGTTATGGCAACTCGCGAAGCTATCTCCGAATGACCACTGGGTAGCTTGCCAAGTAACACTGAGACTAATCCCAAGGAGCAAATTCAAGCCATAACAGCTCATGACAGTGAAAGGTTAGTAGAATCTGAATTTGAGCCAAGGCAAGAACCTATGGTAAGTGAAATAAGGTTGAGGTAAGCCAAGAAAAGCCAATACCGGTAATTAAAGAATACAAACCTTGTATACCTTACCCCAATGCGATGAAGGAAGACAACACAGAAGATCAATTCGGTAAGTTCCTTAAACTCTTAAAGAAATTACATATTAACTTACCACTTCTTGAAGGTCTTTCGCAGATGCCAGATTCAAGGAAATTTTTAAAAGAGTTCTTAACAAACAAGCGAAAGTTAGACGAGAAGTCGCATGTGGAACTAAACGTAGTATGCTCAGCAATGTTATAGAACAGACTACCATGGAAATTAAAAGATCCAGGGAGTTTTACAATTCCATGTTTAATTGGTAGTTTATCTATTGATAATGCTTTAGATGATCTAGGGGCAAGCATCAATGTTATGCCATCTAAAATGTTTAAACGGCTAGATCTAGGGAAACCCAATCAAACTAGGATGAGTATTCAATTAGCTGATAAAACTATTCGCTTCCCTAAGGGTATATTTGAAGATGTACTAGTTAAAGTTGACAAATTCATATTCCCCGTAGACTTCGTGGTTTTAGATATGGATGAAGACAATAGTATCCCTTTAATTTTAGGAAGACATTTTCTAGCAACTGCTAGATCTAAAATTGATGTTATCACAGGTGAACTCATACTCCGTATAGGTGATGAGTCAACTAGTCTTCAAGCTCTCGATTCAGGTAGGACATCGAGTGAAAAAGGTGAGGACGTAAATTCCCTTGATAAGCATTCAATTAAACTTCCTTTCCAAGAAACACCACGGAATCACACTATAGAGCTAGATCCTATAGCTCGCACCATCAAGGAAATATCTCATGAGGAACAACGGCTTCAGACCGATGAGCTACATGAGTGAGAGACACATTTCAAGGATGAATCAAACCCACACGAAAGTGAAACCAAAGGAAAGCCCAGAAGAACTTAAAGGGACATCAAATCACTTCAAAATAGGAGATCAGGTACTATTAGATAGAACAGACCCACGAATCGCCATATTAAATCTGAAGATAACCGAAGAAATCCCTTTTACAGTACTTAATGTTTTCCCTTACGGAACAGTCGAGGTAAGTAATTATACTTTCGGTACTTTTAAAGTAAACTTTACTCGACTCAAATTATATGATGATAGCACAAAAAGGATTTTTCACTCCTTAAACCACTATGAAGGTACGAATGAGAGGTAAGTCTAGCTTAAGACTTTAAACGAGCGCTTCTCGGGAGGTAACACGAGCACTAACCAATTTATTTTCATTTTTTTTCTTTTAGCACCTAAACTACAGACTAACCAAGTTAATGAAGTAAGATCGTCACATCACACGGCTTTACACATGGCCATGGTCGTGGCCGTGTGGATGCTACGAAATTCAGTACTGACATAGCATAGATAGTACAAGACAGGATGAGAAAAATATCTTTGAATCACGGACTCACCTAACACCACGGCCGTGCAACATAGTCGTGGCCTACTACTGATGAACCAACATGGGCGTGGTGACTTAAATATCAGGCGTGGGAGAAGCGATTGAACCACCACACGGCCATGCGACATCGTCATGTGACATGACATGCCTACGATACATGGGCGTGGGGATGTACCAGGATTGGAATTTTCTATTTAAAACACCCCTCTCCCCTTCTCATCCATTCCCCATCCACCCCTCACTTCCTTTCATCCTCACTTTCTTCCTTCTTCATTCTATAAAAGTCTCAATCTACGCTTCAACAATGTCGAAGAAATGGAAAGATCTGAGTCCTGTCTCCCTATGCGAGACAAATCAACATAAGCTCATGCTGGCCGCTTCATTAACTCGACAAGCCAAGAGTCTTTGAGACCATTCAACTTTTATTTTACTATTCTCTTGTCCTCTATTTTCCTTTTCTTTATTTTTCATACATTAAATTTAGTTTATTTTGTTTTAGTTTCTTGGTTTTAGGTTCTAAAGGCTGCTAGGGAATCATAACACCAAGGCTTTAGACACCACACCCATCTCGCGAACCATCTATCAATAAGGACTTTCTAGTCCATTCATCTTTTCTTTTAGTTTTATTTTAATTCATATTATCTTTCTTGTTATCTTTATTTACTTTAATTATATAATTAGTATAATTTAAATTATCATTACTATTTCCTAGCTAATTCTTCACGAGTTACCTAATTTCTTCATCTAGCACAGGAATTAGAAGCACCCCCTCCAACTTATCTTTAACCTCCAAATCAAGTTTCCACACTTCCAACTCAAGGAATCCATCCAAAAATTTAGGAAGTTTCACCTTTCTCCCTCTCTTTTGGTTTTCTTATTATATGATTGTTATCTATCTTTGTACATTGAGGGCAATGTACATCTTAAGTGTGGGGGTAAAAGTTTATTAGAAAAAGTGCCTAACTTTTGCATTATTCTCAAATCCCTGAATAATATTCTGTCTTAAAGTAATTCTCTCATATCACTAATTAGAATGAAATTCTTGTTGATTCATGATTTTTATTAATATGCTTTAGATTAAATCATTGATAATTATGCAAGGATGATTTAAACTTTAAGATACTAGAGAATCAAGCATGATGAGTCTATTTTTAAAAATTAAAATTCTTTTAGGTTGTCTACCTGAATCTAAATTGTTACCTTGAAATTTGAAATTTACAAGGTTGACATCAAAATACCCATAATTTTTATGAGATTTTGAGCCTTTGGAGCATACATTCTTTTCGTGCTCACTTTATTGATTATGAGTGTGTCAACATTGATTTTTATTCTAGAACTTGCTTCGATTATACATGTCGAGACCATACTATTGATTTGATATATAGAGATAATTAACGCACTTAAGATTTAACCCACTTAATCCACTAAAAGCCTACCCTCATAATTGACCCCTAGTGAACCCCTTTGATCTTAACAACCCTTTTTATTGACTCAACCCACTAATATTAACCTGAAACCCATCTCGTATTTGTTATCACCATTCCTTTTGACTACCCTTCTATCGAGACTTGTTTTGATTAGTTGCCTAATTAGATTATCTCAGTTGTTAAAGTTTTATATCATATTGATTTGTTCTTAAAAAAATTCAATCAAAATTCAAAGTATATTCATTATTAGTTATGTGATTAAGCTAATTTCAACATCTTGAAAAAGAAGCTCTTATTATTAATATTACAAGTTTTCAGTTGATGTAATTATTCAGGTTATTAGTAATTTTTCTAGTTAGGTGATTTTCAATTAAATCTCAATTCTAACCATTCTAATTCAGCCTTTATCCACACTTTTAACCTAAGCCCCGTTACAACCCTTTTTAAAGACCTTTTGATTTGTGTATCATCTCATTTTATAGTGATGGAGATTTGATTTTCATGCAAGCCTATGGTAATAACTTTTCATGTTCGACTTTTGAGAGCTTAATTTTTGAACCATAAACACCTTGAGTGATTTGAGTGAATCTTTTCTAAGGATGTCCACTTTTGTTGATTTTGAATTAAAGGTGATTATTTAGGTAAGGAGAAACACCTATGTTTTTGTGCTACAAACTAATGACTTTGATTGTTTGAATCTTTAGGACTCTTTAAGTTGAATCATCCATGTATAAATTATCTATGAATTATGATGAGGCATTTTTGATGAATATTATGAATTGAGGAAGTTCGTTTTAATTATGAGTTGAGAATTTTGCTTGAGGACAAGCAAAAGCTTAAGTGTGGGGGGTATTTGATAAACCGAAATAGTAACATATTTTAATCCTACATTTAGCATGTTTTTGGATGATTTTTCCTTTAATTATGGAAATAGGTGCTCCTAATCCTTTGTTTTCATGTTTTATACTTAGTAGAGCATCGGAGGACAAAAAAAAAATGAGAAACGGGCCAAAAACGGAGAAATGGGCCAAAGCATGAAACCCACACAGCCTGGGCCCAGGACCACACGGCCGTGCCTCGCAAGAAAAGTTGACCATGGCTTGGACCTCGAAATAGATGGCCGTGCCTCATCAAAAGGATCGACCACTATAGCATCCCAAACCCGGCCTAGACGTTACGTCCGGATCTAGCATGTCACATAGAGAGGTTGTTTAAAAACTAAATACGCGTTCACTAAAACATTCGTATTCTTTTTAAAACTTCGAGTTCAGATGTTTATTAATAAAAGCCCGATTTACTAAATGTCTCTTTTAGAAAGTTGTTATTATTTTGCAAATCGCTTTTGTTATGAAAATCAAAATTTAAATATTTGTGGTATCATGATATTTTTGAAAACAATTATTAAAGTTTTAGGAAAACTACGTATTTAAAAGTTTAATGGTTATTAATGAAAACTTAAAAGAAATTAAACCAACGGCCTTATTACAAAAATATTAACCAAAAATAAAATAACTTTAAAGTAAAGAAAAAACAAAATTTTACTAAGTCTTGAGAAATATTCCCGGTGCATGGCCACGCTAGAGTCCTCCATCGCTCCAAATCCTCTAACGATGGTGCTCACAGGCAAGGTTAAAGCAGAGTGAGTTACGAGAACTTAGTGTGCATTTCCCCTAGTCGGTCATTAACTAGGCCCAAATCCATACCGAAGCAGACTCGGCTGAAGCCCAATTCAGTAACAATTTGGGCCTTAGCCTATAAGCATGATAATGCAAATAATGTAGTGTAATGTAATGTAACCCAACCCAATCCAACAAATCACACCCCCGTACTAACCAATCATCACCTGTGGGGATCAAGGCAACCCACCACACTAATCGCACTAATAACGTAAATGAGCTACAAATCATAATATTTGTGGCTAAGGCACCAGAGTCATAGTGTATATATATATATATATATATATATATGTGGCATAGCCACTAAAACAGTATATGGCAAAGCCATCAGGCTACACTACTCTTCAGTCATTATCCCACCATGCAAAATGATATAATGCCATGTCTCAACATATAATAGTGAATAATTAAATCATACATATGAGATTCCATCATAATTAAGGGTATATCAATCATTTTTGCCCCCTCGGGGGTATTTCACAACTTAGGGGTATTTCGATAATTTACCCTCTAAGGGTATTTTGGTAATTTCGTAACCTAGGGGTATTTCAGTAATTGACCCTCCAATGGTATTTTGGTAATTTCGCATTCCACGGCCTTTCCGAAGGCCTACTGTAGCCTCGAGCAACATGAAACTCTTTTTAAGTTAATTATAGAGTTAATGGGCCTAAAATCCTTTTTAGGCCCAATCGAGCCCACACGCTCGGGTGGCCCATTTCGCATGTTTTCGGTCTCAAATTTATAGATTTTGTAGTTAGGCCAATCGTAGGCTAGTTTTTCGATAGTTTTGCCCAAGTGGGCTGGTTAGCTCGTAGGGCCCATTTAGCCCGTTTCGACTTGGTTAGGCCTATTACTGCCCCATCTTCGTGAGAGTGGTCGTGACATTCTCCACGTCTCACCATCATTATTCAAATTCTAATTTACCACTACGAGCACTCACACGCTCGAGTGGGTACGAATGTTGATTTTTGGCTTTTAGGCATTTGGTCGATTCGCAGATAATTTCATGCAGACATTCAGAAAGGTGTGAGATTACACACCTGATATGAGCGTAGATTACAACCCTCTAGATTACATACCACCAGATCTGACCTCCTTCAATCGAGTGACAATAAATGGTGTTGCTTCTTTCCTGGCTAAAGGGAGATCCTCCTAAATCGATTATACGCAGAAGGGGTTAGCATCCACCAATATTCGACAAAAGAGAGAGATCCCACAATGATTAATGTAACTTACCCTTATACTTGGCTAAGATGGATTCCTTGAACAATAGGAGTTGAGCACACACGGCCCTCAACGATGGTAATTAACTAGGAAGGAAAAGAAGAAGTTAGAAATACACCCAGAACCAAAAGAAATAGATTCAACAGTTGATCCCCCCAAAAGAGTTTCGACCCTTACCAATCGGAAGACAAGTAGCTCAAGAAGGATTCCAGTGAATAGGTTTCGCCTTCGACCAGGGATACGCCAAATGGAAAGGAAGGTTTCGGCCACAAGGGTGGCACCACGAACTAAAGATGGACATCGAAGAGATTATGAAAACTCAGGTTTTTGGAAAAGAAAGAGATCGTCAAGTATGGTAAAAGAAAGGCAAAGAATATGCGTTGCGATGGTTTAGAGGTATGGAAGATAATAGACTAGAGCAAATGAGAATCAAGGGGGATGGTCTTACCAAATTGGCACCTAGCAGAGAAAAGTGTATGATAAAGGAAAGAGATGGAAATCAAGGAGTTGATTGAAGTCAGAATAGCAGAGAAAAAGACCTGAAATGCTTAAGGAGAAAAGCCCAAAATGCAAGAAAAGAAATGCTAAGAGACTTGAGAAATTTCAGCACACCTACTAACCAAAGCTGGATATGCTACCCAATCCCCGCACTTTAGCCAAAATTCCCCCCTTAGAGACCCCCATATTCGGCCAACACCTCCTTCCACCTGACTCCCATGATTTTCTCCCTTTTTCTCCACAAATTGCTCTCCACCACTCATTCAAACTCACCCAACAACCTTGACCAATTCCAACTCCTCAATCTCCTCTCCACCTTCCATTCAACTTGATTGACCAAGTCTCCATCCACTTTGTAGAGTTCCACTCCAACCCAACCTCCTATCTTCTCCTGAGAAAAATAAAAGCCTTATATTTGCCACCTGTAAGATTCGAACCCTTCTCCTCCTTGCTATCATACTGATGCCACCACCACTCCACCATGTGGCCATTTTTGTCTTAAACCATGCACAACAAAAGTTAAGCCTACAGCTTAAATTTTAATTCCCTTTAAATAAGAACACTCTAAAAGAAATGCATGTGCCAAGACTTGAACCTTGGATCTCCTTACTTCTCTATGGAGTCACTCCATTGCTCCCTAAGTGACGTCACTTTTCCACTACACCACAAGCTCCTCTTGTGTCCTTTATTTACACATTTAATTCTTAAAGCCTACCTACTAACTCCCAGGGTTTTATTCACCTAAAACCAAAATTTTCTTAAAGCCCAAGTTTGATCCCGAGACTTCATAGAAGGCCCCTAACCTTCCAAATTCACTCATTTAATAGGTCCAACTTGTAATAATGCCATTCACAAAATCTCAAAAAATTTTAAAATGCTCCTACGCTCAAAGCCCAATAGGCCCAATTCTCCTAGGCCCAATTTTAAGGTGTTACAAATCTACCCCCTCAAAGAAATTTCGTCCTCAAAATTTCCAGCTACCTAACTGTGGTTTGAACACAGGCTACTCCACTACGCCTGCTGTGCACTCTGATTCCAATAACACTAATACGCTTCTAACCTAATCTAGAAAACCTCCTCACACAACCAAATATCCAACCATAGAAGCAAATAGATATTTGTCATACATGCATACAATTTCTATATTAAAAAATCACATCCAGCTAAAACATACTCGACTTAATGGTGATGAAGCAATCCCAAGCCTTGTGCTCCTTAGACTTGCATCCCAAGCATGCTCCTAACCTTCTCTAGCATTCACCCGGATGACGCCTTTTGCAATATTCACTAGCGGAAAGGTTTGGACGTGCCTTAACACGCTTCATGGAACGAGACTGCGACCCTAAAGAATCGCAATCTCTTTTCTTCTTACGGTCCACACACCCAACTCGAAGTGCTTCACCGATTCCTCTAACCTCCTCCAATACCTCCCTAACAAGATGAGTCAGTCCATCAGCTCCGGCTCAATCATGAGACCCCGTCTTAGTCACTGGCAATGTCGGAGCCTCCCTTCCGGGCCTATTCCCAGATGCTAAGGATCCAACCCTAACACTTTGGCCTCTACTGCGGCCACGTGTACGTCGTCCACATCCCCTTGTACTCATGTTGCTAAATCGAATTAATCTGCTTAAAATTTTTATGAATTAGTATGTAATTCAGTGTTTCTTAACAAATGTTTTATGAAGAGTCGATATAAGAGTTATTCACGTAGATCAAATTTCCTAATGTCTTAGTCTCTATAGGCTTAACTCTTATAGCTAACAGTCTCAGTATACTATCACTAACTCTAGTAGTTTCTTACTAAAGTCATTGTATCGTATAATCAAACATATAGTAAGAGCACTTACGGATTTAGTGCCGGAGACTTGGGTGCCATACTTCCACTAAAACATATATTCTCTAAACCTTATTTCAAACAAATTTTGAAAACATTTTCAAACCCATCCACAGCCGAGTACCAAAAAATGTAACACCCTAAACCCGACCTAGACGCTACGTTCGGATCTAGCATGTCACATAGAGAGGTTGTTTAAAAACAAAATGCTGCGTTCCCTAAAACGTTAGTATTCTTTTTAAAACTTCGAGTTCAAATGTTTGTTAATAAAAACCCCGATTTACTAAATGCCTCTTTTAGAAAGTTGTTATTATTTTGCAAATCGCTTTTGTTATGAAAATCAAAATTTAAATATTTGCGGTATCGTGATAATTTGGAAAATAATTATTAAAGTTTTAGGAAAACTACATATTTAAAAGTTTAATAGTTATTAATGAAAACTTAAAAGAAATTAAACTAGTGGCCTTATTACAAAAATATTAACCCAAAAAAAATAACTTTAAAGTAAAGCAAAAACAAAAATTTACTAAGTCTTGAGAAATATTCCCGGTGTATGGCCACCCTAGAGTCCTCCGTTGCTCCAAATCCTCTAACGCTAGTGCTCACCTGCAAGGTTAAAATAGAGGGGTTAGTTACGAGAACTCAGTGTGCATTTCCCCTAGTTGGTCATTAACTGGGCCCGAACCCATACTGAGGTAGACTAGCCCGAAGCCCAATTCAGTAACAATCTGGGCCTTAGCCCTATAAGCATGATAATGCAAATAATGTAGTGTAATGTAATGTAACCCAACCCAATCCAACCAATCACACCCCCGTACCAACCAATCGTCACCTGTGGGGATCAAATTAACCCAGCCCGCCAATCGCACTAATAATGCAGACGAGCTGCAAATCACAATATTTGTGGCTGAGCCACCAAAGTCATAATATATATATATATATATATATGTGGCTTAGCCACGAAAACAATATGTGGTAGAGCCACCGACTACAGTTTTCATCATTATCCCACCCCATGCAAAATGATATAATGCCATGTCTCAACATATAATAGTGAATAATTAAATCAAACATATGGATTCCATCACAATTAAGGGTATATCAGTCATTTTCGCCCCCTCGAGGGTATTTCGATAATTTTACCCATCGAGGGTATTTTGGTAATTTTGAACCTAGGGGTATTTTGGTAATTTACCCTCTAAGGGTATTTTGGTAATTTTGCATTCCACAGCCTTCCCGAAGGCCTACTGTCGCCTCGAGCGACACGAAACTCTTTTTAAGTCACTTATATAGTAATAGGCCTAAAATCCATTTTAGGCCCAATCAGGCCCACACGCTCATGTGGCCCATTTCGCATGTTTTCGGTCTCATATTTATAGATTTTGCAGTCGGGCCAATCGTTGGCTAGTTTTTCGACAGTTTTGCCCAAGTGGGCCGGTTAGCCCGTTGGGTCCATTTAGCCTTTTCGGCTCGGTTAGGCCTGTTATAGCCCCATCTTTGCAAGAGTCCTTGTGACACTCTCCACGTCCTACCATCATTATTCAAATTCCGATTTACCACTAAAAGCCCTCGCATGCTCGAATGGGTACAAATGTCAGTTTTTGACTTTTCAGCATTTGGCCGATTCGCAGATCATTTCATATAGACATTTAGAAAGGTGTGAGATTACACACCTGATATGAGCTAGACTACAACCCTCTAGATTATGCACTGCCAGATCTAACCTCCTTCAACTAAGTGACAATAAATGGCGTTGCTTCTTTCTTGGCTAAAGCGAAAAACCTCCTAAACCGATTATACACAGGGGGTTAGCATCCACCAATATTCAACAAAAGAGAGAGATCCCACAATGATTAACGCAACTTACCCTTATACTTGGCGAAGATGGATTCCTTGAACAATAGGAGTTGAGTACACACGGCCCTCAACAATGGTAATTAACTAGGAAGGAAAAGAAGAAGTTAGAAATACACCCAGAACCAAAAGAAATAGATTCAACAGCTAATCCCCCCAAAAAAAGTTTTAGCCCTTACCAATTGGAACACAAGTAGCTCAACAAGGAGTCGAGTGAATAGGTTCAGCCTTCGACCAGGGATATGCCAAATGGAAAGGAAAGTTTCGGCCACAAGGGTGGCACTACAAACTAAATATGGATGTTGAAGAGAGTATGAAAACACGGGTGTTTGGAAAAGAAAGAGATCATCAAGTATGGTAAAAGAAAGAAAAAGAATATGCGTTGCTACGATTTAGAGGTATGGAAGATAATGGAGTAGAGAAAATGAGAATAAAGGTGGATGGTCTTACCAAATCAGCACCTAGTAGAGAAGAGTGTATTTGGAAGGAAAGAGATGGAAATAAAAGAGTTGATTGAAGTCAGAATAGCAGAGAAAAAGACCTAAAATGCTTAAGGAGAAAATCCCAAAATGCAAGAAAAAAAATGCAAAGAGACTAGAGAAATTTTGGCACACCTACTAACCAAAGCCGGATATGCTACCCAATCTCCCCACTTAGCCAAAATTCCCCCCTTAGATACCCCCATATTCGGCCAACACCTCCTTCCACCTGACTCCCATGATTTTCTCCCCTTTTTGCGCCATAAATTGCTCTCCACCACTCATTCAAACTCACCCAACAACCTTGACCAATTCCAACTCGTCAATCTCCTCCCCACCTTCCATTCAACTTGGTTGACCAAGTCTCCATCCATTTTGTAGAGTTCCACTCCAACCCAACCTCCTATCTTCTCCTAATAAAAATAAAAGCCTTCCATTTGCCACCTATAGGATTTGAAACCTTCTCCTTCTTGCTATCATACTGATGCCACCACCACTCCACTATGTGGCCATTTTTTTCTTAAACCACGTACAACTAAAGTTAAGCCTACAGCTAAAGTCTAATTCCATTTAAATAAAAATACTCTAAAAGAAATGCAGGTGCCAAGACTTGAACCTTGGATCTCCTTACTTCCTATGGCATCACTCCCTTGCTCCCTAAATGGCATCACTTTGCCACTACACCACAAGCTCCTCTTGTGTCATTTATTGAGACATTTAATTCTTAAAGCCTACCTATTAACTCCCAGGGTTTTATTCACCTAAAACCAAAATTTTCTTAAAGCCTAGGTTTGATCTCGGGACTTCATAGAAGCCTCTTAACCTTCCAAAATCACTCACCTAATAGGTCTAACTTGTAATAATTTCATTCAAAAAATCTCAAAAATTTTTAAAACGCTCCTACGCTCAAAGCCCAATAGGCCCAATTCTCCTAGGCCCAATTTCAGGGTGTTACAACCACGGCCTGGCCACGATTTACACGGGCGTGTGCCATGAGCGTGTCCCTACCATAGGAAAATAGAATTCTATTCGGATTAGGGTACTTAGAGGAAACGAAACATATTCCAAAAGCCTATATAAAGACCCTAGAGTCCAACCTTTAGGGTGGCGTTCAGCTAGGACAAAGAGCCAAACTAGAGCAGTTAATTTCAGGGATTTACTCAAAGAAAGCTAGTTGATTCATCTCAAGAAGTCGAATCATACTCAAGACGGATGAACTCTCCTTTAATTCCTTCAGGGGGTTTTAGGATTTTCTTATGTTTTGTTTTATCTTTTCTTCTGAGATATTTTTTTATTATTATTATGAACTACCCCTCAGATACTTGAGGGGGATGAAACCTAAGACGGATCTTGTTATTGTTATCTGAACTGAATGATAAATATTTGATTTATTCTTAACTATGTGTTCTTAATTCTTGTTTTGGTATTTTCAGGATATTTATTCAAGTGTGATGTGCTTAGACAGAGGAGGAAGAGACCCTGTCTAAGAGTAGATCTAGCATAGTTAAGCGGAGTTGCTCGCGTGCTTAGAGATAGGGTGACAAAAATCTCCAATTAGGGTCAAACCTAATACAAGAGTCCATAGATCAAGTTAATGCAGTTCTAGGGTTTTAATTAGAAAGTGATTTCAATTAATCAACCTAGGTTAGACATTAGTAGCCATGAAGAGAGGTATTAATATAACTTAGGGAATCCTACGGATCAAGTCAAGTGACTAAATCGTCCATTCAGAGTTAGATAACAAGTGAGGTCTAGGTGGATTCTTCCTCAGGTATTGTCTTGATAAACAATGAAAGTAACAAATTTTAGGCCCACATTTAGCATAATTTTGGATGATTTAATCTTGATTTATGTAATTTGGTGCTCTTAATCCATTGTTTTCATGTTTTATACTCAGGAGAGCACCAGAGGATGAAAAGAATGAGAAACGGGCCTAAAATGGACCAAATTGGGTCAAAATAGAAATCGACACGGCCTGGGCCCAAGACAACACGGTCGTGCCTCCTTAAATTACTCTAACACGGCCTGGACTCTAAAACACACGAGTGTGTCTCTTCAGCAGACTCGACCACGGCCTAAAATCGATTCACACGGGCATGTGCCATGGGCGTGTCCCTATCTTGATAAAGAGAAATTTCACTCGGATTAGGATATTTAGGGGCGAAAAGCATATTTCAAAGTCTATATAAACACCCTAAGTATAACCTAAAAAGGGGGAACCCAAGGCTTTAGTCATGGGGCGTCCAGATAGGCCAAAGAGGGTAGATTTGTGGAGATTTAGTAGAAGATAGCCAGTTGATTCATTTCAAGAAGCTGGAATTATACTCAAGACGATGGATCTCTTATTCAATTCCTTCAGGGGGTTTTAGGGATTTCTTATGTTTTGTTTTATCTTTTCTTTTGAGATGTATTCCTTTATTATTATTATTATGAACTAAACCCCCAGATACCTGAGGAGGATGAAACCTAAGATGAATCTTGTTATCGTTTGTTGAACTATATGATAAATATTTGACTTGTTCTTAATTATGTGTCCTTAATTCTTGTGTTGATATTTTCGGGATATTAATTCAAGTATGATGTGCTTAGGTGGAAGAGCAAAAGTCCCTGCCTAAGAGTAGATCTAGCATAATTAAGCGGAGTTGATCGCGCCTAGAGATAGGGTGACGAGATTTTGCCGGATTAGGGTGAAACCTAATATGGGAGTCCATAGATCGAGTTAATGCGATTCTAGGGGTTTTAATTAGAATGAGATTTCAATTAATGAACCTAGGGTTAGACGTTAGTCGCCTCTAGTGAGGGATTAATATATGTTAGGGAATCTTACGGATCAAGTCAAGTGAATAAATCGTCTGGCTCAGTGTTAGATAACAAGTGAAGTTTAGGTGGATTCTTCCTTGGGTGTCATCTTAATCAATTGGTTTTTCCTCAAGTTATTTTCCAAATTTCATTCTTCTTTGTCTTAGAAGTCTTTAGTTTAGTAGTTAGTTAATTTAGGTTAAACAACAAATTCCCTTAATTCTTAGGCTAGATAATAAAAAGAGAGTTAGTATTAGTACTTTTGGTTCCTTTGGGATTCGACATTTCGGTCTTTCCTAAACTATACTACTGTTCAATAGGTGTGCTTGCCTCCATCGTTGTCTTAGTTAGTTTCCAGGTTCGATCATTATTTATATAAATTTTAAGACTCGACAAAACAACAATCAAGTTTTTGGCTCCGTTGCCGGGGAACTAAAATATTACGAATGCTTAATTTTTATTACTTTAGCCATATTTTATTTTTGCAATTAAATTTTATTTTTGCTTTTCTAAATTTTCTTCTTTCGCTCCTTTCAGGTACCTCTACTTTATGACTAGAAGGAACCCGACAGGACCTCTACTTTACGATAGTGACATCGAAGGTACCATTCATAGAAATCGCAGAGAGATAAGGCAAAGCTTAAACTACATAGAAGAAGAGCAAGAAGGCAAAACTAATCCTACTGAAAGGATGGCCAAGAATAATCCGCTACCTCCAAAGACGGCAAAACATCATGCTCCATGTACTATGTATGATTATGCTAAACCTAGTTTAACAGGAACTGAATCAAGTTTGTTAGGCCCACTATTGCTGCAAATAATTTTGAACTGAAACCTAACACTATAAAGAAGATACAACAGTTTATTCAATTTGATGGTTTGCAGCATGAGGATCCTAACACATACTTAGCGAATTTTCTAGAATTCTGTGATACGTTCAAAATAAATTGCATTTCTGATGATGCCATCCATCTTATGTTATTTCCCTTTTCTCTGAGAAATAAAGCCAAACAGTGGTTACATTCTCTTCCACGAGGATCAATCACTACATGGGATCAAATGACAGAGAAATTTTTATTAAAATATTTTTCACCGGCCAAAATGGCCAAGTTAAGGAATGATATCTCTTCTTTTCTGCAGATGGATTTAGAGACACTTTACGACGCATGGGAGAGATACAAAGATTTTTTGAGAAGGTGTCCACACTATGGATTACCTTTGTGGCTACAGGTGCAGACTTTCTACAACGGTGTGAACCCCTCAACAAGGCAACTAATTGATTCAGCCACCGGTGAAACTCTGAACAACAAAACTCCTGAAGTAGCCTACGAATTTATAGAGGAGATGTCACTGAATAACTATCAGTGGCAAATTAAAGAACAAGGCCAGCCAAAGTAGCCGGAGTTTTCAACCTTGATGCAGTAACCATGTTATCAAACCAGGTAGAATTGCTACATAAAATATTTAATTGTTTATATGGTTCTTCGTAGGCACATCCAGTTATGCAGTACGACGCAAGTGAAGAAGTGGTGAATCCTAAGTACCCACCTACAGACAGGGCATGGAGAGCGAACAAATGAACTGTATGGGTAATAATTTTTTATCTAAAAATAACCCTTATAGTAATACTTATAATCCAGGTTGGAAAAACCACCCCAATTTCTTATTGGGTGGCCAAGGAAATCAAAGGCAACAACCATCTCAAAACTTCCAACAACAGCCTTACCCACAGGAAAAGAAGCCAAACCTTGAAGAGATGCTGGCAAAATTCATAGCAGCTTTAGAAACACGTTTCCAAAAGGTAGAAACAAAACTTGAAGTATTGTCACAGGAGTTCAAGGATCAAATAGGGCAACTTGCTAAGCAGATCTTTGAGATACCACAGGGAAGACTACCAAGCAACACCGAGACTAACCCAAGGGAGAAAATTCAAGCCATAATAGCTCAAGATAGTGAAGGGTTAGACGAGCCCAATTTGAGAGAAAAGAGTGCGGTAGAAGAAGGTAAGGTTGAGGTAAAACCAAAACCAGTAATCAAAAAATACAAACCGCGCATACCATTTCTCGAAGAAATAAAAAAAGATGACACAGAGGAACAGTTCGGTAAGTTTCTTAAACTTTTAAAGAAATTACATATTAACTTATCATTTCTTGAAGCTCTTTCAAAGATGCCAGATTCGAGAAAATTTTTAAAGAAGCTATTGACAAATAAACGGAAGATAGATGAGGAATCACATGTGGAACTGAACACAGTATGCTCAACAATATTGCAAAATAAACTACCACAAAAATTAAAAGATCCAAGGAGTTTTACAATTTCATGCTTAATTGGTAGTTTATCTATTGATAATCTTTAGCTGATTTAGGGACAAGCATAAAAGTCATGCCTTATAAATTATTTAAACAACTAGATCTAGGGAAGCCCAAACAAACTAGGATGATCATTCAATTAGCTGATAAAATTCTTAGAGTTCCTAGGGGTATAATTGAAGATGTACTTGTGAAGATTGATAAATTCGTATTCCCGGTAGACATTGTCATTTTAGACATGGATGAGGACAACATGATACCCCTAATTTTAGGAAGACCATTCTTAGAAACTGCCAAGACTAAAATTGATGTCGACGCGGGTGAACTCATACTCTGTGTAGGTGACAAGACAATTACTCTTCAAGCCTTCGATTCAGCTATAACATCGAATAACCAAGGTGAGAAAGTAAATTCTATTGATAACCATTCGGTTAACCCATCTTTTCAGGAAGCACCACAAAAGAACACAACTGAGTCTGACCTTAAAACCTGTGCCAACAAGGAAATAACTCACAAGGAACAAGGGATTCAGATCGATGAACTAGAAGAGGAAAAGACGCATCTTAAAGAAGAACTAGGGATACACGAAGTAGAACCAAAGCCACTTCATGAGGTAGACAAGTTCAAAATCGGAGATCAAGTACTATTAGACAAAGCAGACCTACGAATATCTCCACCTAATCCTAACACAAGTAAGGAAATCCCTTTTAATGTAATCAATGTCTTCCCATACGGAACAGTCGAGGTAAGTAATCTCATGTTTGGCACTTTGAAAATAAACGCCACTCATCTTAAACTCTATCATGATAATGGAACTGCTAACACGAGGAAAGACTTTCAACTCTTCAAACCACCATGAATATACAAAGGAGAGGAAAGTTTAGCTTCAGACTATAAATGAGCGCTTCTCGGGAGGCAACCCGAGTTCTAACCTCATTAACTTCTACATTTTTCATTTTATTTTTATCTTATTTATTTTATTTTATCCTTTCTTTATAACACATAACTATAAACTAACCAAAAATACAGAATTTCAAGCCACACGACCGTGGCCGTGGCTGTGTGGATATACCGAATCTCCATACTGACATAGCAGAGATGGTACGAGTCAGAACGGATTAATTTTCAAGTCACGGACTCAACTACCATGCCACAGCCATGCGATGCGGCCGTGGCCGACACTATTAGATCATACATGGGCGTGGAGACCAGAACACGGGATGGGAGAAGCGAACAAAACACAACATGGCCGTGTGATACACCACGCCCATGGTACAAGGTCATGGGAAAGTACCAAGCCCTAAAATCCTATTTGAACCCCTTCCATCCTCCAACCTACTCCCCATCTCCCTTCTTCCATGTCATTTTCTTTTCCTTTTTTTTCAGACCTTTAATCTCCCATATCATTCTTCACACTCTTTACCTCCACAATGGCTATGTCGAAGAAACGAAAGGAACAAAGCACAGTCTCCCCGTAGGAGATCGACCTACATAAGTTCATGCCGGCTTCTTCATATACTCGACAAGCCAAGGGTATTTGAGACCTTTTCGATCTTATTTTTCTTTAATCTTTTCCTTTATTTTCCTTATCTATACTTCTCTTCAGCTTAATTCATTTCATTTTCTTTTAGTTTCTTAGTTTTAGGTTCTTAAGGCTACTAGGGAATCACGCACCACGGCCTTAGAAATCACACCTATGTCACGAACCATCTTACAATAAGGATTTTTCTATCCATTTACCATTTCTTATGAGTTTATTTTACTTGTTATTTTCCTTCACTTTATCTTGCTTTTCTTTAAATATTTATTTCTTATATTTTGAATCTTTATTATTAATTCCTGGCTAATTCTTCACGAGCTCCCCAATTTCTTCATCTAGCGTAGAACTCGTTAGTAACCACCACACCAAAAGATGACACCTCCAATGTATTTTTCACATACTCCAAGGAATTCATCCATAATTCAGGAAGTTTCACTTCTCCCCATATCTTTTGATTTTCTTATTATGTGAATATTATTTGTATTTGTACATTGAGGGCAATGTACATCTTAATTGTGGGGGGTAAAAGTTTATTTAGAAAATGCCTAACTTTTGCACTATTCCCAAATCTCGAATGATATCTTGTCTTAAGTAATTTTCTCATATTACTAATTAGGATAAAATTTCTATTGATTTATGATTTTATTGATATGTCTTAGATTAAGTCATAGTTAATTGTGCATTGATGATTTAAACTTTAAGATACTAGATAATCAAGCATGATAAGTCCATTTTTCAAAGAATAAAAATTTTTAGGTTGTTGAACTGAATTTGAATATTACCTTGAAGTTTGAAATTTACAGGGATTGATGTCAAAAAACCATAATTTTTGTGAGATTTTGAGCCTTATAGAGCATATATTCCTTTTCATGCTTACTTTATTGATTATGAGTGTGCCAACACTGAATTTTTATTTTGGAACTTACCTCGATTATACATGTCAAGACCACACCTTTGATTTGATATACAGAGATGATAAAGGCACCTAGGTTTTAACCTACTTACTCCACAAAAAGCCTACCCCCACAATTAACCCCTAGTGAACCCCGTTGATCCTAACAATCCTTTTCATTTACATACCCACTAATATTCCCCCAAAACCCTTTGTATTTGTTATCACCACTATTTTTGACTACCCTTATATCGAGATTTGATTTGATCGGTTGCCTAATTATTTTATTAGTAAATTCATCCTTTGACTTGTTCTTAAAAAAAACACACGAAGTATATTCATTATTAGCTCTATGTTCTAAGAGCTTATACGTTTAAATTCAACATCTTAAAAAAGAAGCTCGTATTATTAGTATTTTAAATTTTCATGTGATGTAATTATTCAGGTTATTAGTTCATTTTTCTAGTTAGGTAATTTGTCAATTCAATCTTGATTCTAACCCTTCTAATTTAGCCTTTATCCACACCATTAACCCAAGCCCCATTACAACCCTGTTAAAGACCTTTTGATTTGTGCATCATCTCATATTACAGTGGTGGAGATTTGATTTTCAGGCAAGCCTATGGGATTAACTTTTCAGGTTTGACTTATGAGTGCTTATTCTTGAACCTTAAACACTTTGAGTGCTTCGAGTGAATCTTTAGCAAGGATGTCAATCCTTGTCAGTTTTGAATTAAAGGTAATTATTTAGATAAGGGGAGACACCTATGTTTTCGTGCTACAAATATATGACTTAGAATTGTTTGAATCTTTAAGAGTCTTTGAGTAAATTATCCATGTATAAATTGTCTATGAATTATAATGAGACATTGTTGATGAGAATTATGAATTGTTGAAAGTTCGTTTTAATTGCAAGTTGAGAATTTTGCTTGAGGACAAGCAAAAGTTGAAGTGCGGGGGTATTTGATAAACCTTTAAAGTAACATATATTAGGCCCACATTTAGCATACTTCTGGGTGATTTCAGTTTTGAATTATGTAATTTGGTGCTTTTAATCCTTTATTTTCATGTTTTGTACCCAAGAGAGCACCGGAGGATGAAAAGAATGAGAAACGGGCCTAAAACGGGCCAAATTGGGTCAAAATAGAAATTGACGTGGCCTAGGCCCAAGACCACACGGTCGTGCCTCCTTAATTTACTCTAACACGGCCTGGACCCCGAAACACACGGGCGTGTCTCTTTAACAGACTCAACCATGGCCTGAAATCGATTCACACAGGCGTGTGCCATGGGCGTGTCCCTGTCGTGACAAGAGAAGTTTCACTCGGATTAGGATATTTAGGGGTGGATAAACACTTTCTGAAGCCTATATAAACACCCTAAGTATAATCTAAAAAGGGGGAACCCAGGGCTTGAGTCAGTGGGCATCCTGGTAGGCCAAAGAGGGCAGATTTGTGGAGATTTACTAGAAGATAGCCAGTTGATTCATCTCAAGAAGCCGAAATTATACTCAAGACGGCAGATCTCTCATTCAATTCCTTCAGGGGGTTTTAGGGATTTCTTATGTTTTGTTTTATCTTTTCTTTTGAGATGTATTCCTTTATTATTATGAACTAAACCCTCAGATACATGAGGGTGATGAAACCTAAGATGAATCTTGTTATCGTTTGCTAAACTATATGATAAATATTTGACTTGTTCTTAATTATGTGTCCTTAATTCTTATGTTGATATTTCTGGGATATTAATTCAAGTATGATGTGCTTAGGTGGAGGAGCAAAAGTCCCTGCCTAAGAGTAGATCTAGCATAATTAAGCAGAGTTGAACGCGCGCCTAGAGATAGGGTGACGAGATTTTTTTGAATTAGGGTGAAACCTAATATGGGAGTCCATAGATCGAGTTAATGCGATTCTAGGGGTTTTAATTAGAAAGAGATTTCAATTAATCAACCTACAGTTAGACATTAGTCGCCTCGAGAGAGGGATTAATATATGTTAGGGAATCTTACGGATCAAGTCAAGTGAATAAATCATCTGGTTCAGTGTTAAATAACAGGTGAGGTTTAGGTGGATTCTTCCTTGGGTGTCGTCTTAATCAATTGGTTTTTCCTCAAGTTATTTTCCAAATTTCATTCTTTTTTGTCTTAGAAGTCTTTAGTTTAGTAGTTAGTTATTTTAGATTAAACAACAAATTCCTTTAATTCTTAGGCAAGATAATAAAAAGAGAGTTAGTATTAGTACTTTTGGTTCCTTTTGGATTCGACATTCCAGTCTTGCCTAAATTATACTACTGTTCGATAGATGCGCTTGCCTCCATCACTATCTTAGTTTGCTTCCAGGTTCGATCATTATTTATATAAATTTTAAGACTTGACAAAACAACGATCATGTCTAAATCAATCAGTTTTTCCCTCAAGTCTATTCCCCTATTTCTTCTTTGTCTTAGCACCTTTAGCTTAGTTAATTAGTTAATTTTAGATTAGATAAAAATCCACTTAATTCTTAGGCTAAATAATAAAAAAAGAGTTAATATTAATACTTTTGGTTCCTTTGGGTTTGACAATCCAATCTTGTCGCTAGCTATACTACTGTTCGATAGGTGCACTTGCCTCCATCGTTGTCTTAGTTAGTTTCCAGGTTCGATCATTCTTTTTATAAACTTTTAAGACTCGACAGATACGATCAATGTACAAGAATGGATAGTAACAATATAGTAAGAAAGCATAAGAGAGGGAGAGAAGTGAAACTTCCTAAATTATGGATGAAATCCTTAGGGAGATAAGCACGATGGACTAGGTAGAGGTGCACGGTGAGGGAATGCTCCGGTGGTGTAGTCATTCTTTACTAGTGTCCTGAACCCTTAGATACTGATGGCTGCCCATGCCCGTGTTCCATGGGCGTGTTAGGTTGCACGGCCGTGTGGTGCCTCGTTTGTTTCTCCCACACCTATGTAGAGGTTTCCACGCCCGTATAGATTTTTCAGTGTCATCCACCGCCGCATCGCACAGCCGTGGCATTTTTATCGCAGCCCGTGTTTTGGAAAAATTTTTGTCCTATTTCCACACGGCCATGGCCACGTTGATGTGCCTATTCGTGGTGTCCGTACGGCCATGGCCACGTCCGTGTGCCAGGCAGTGTGGGTAGGAAATCTTGTGCCTATTAAATTGATTAGTTCTTAGTTAGAAGCTAAAATAAAAAATATGGATGTCAATGAGGTTAGTGCTCGGTTTGCCTCCCGAGAAACGATCATTTAAAGTCTTAAGCTAGACTTACCTTTCATTCAATAATCATGGTGGTTTGAGGAGTTGAAACTCCTCATTCTTGCTATAAATTGAATTAAAATAAGGTTTTAAACGAGTACAATTTTCTTTGAAGGTGCCAAATTGAGAATGAATTACCTCGACTGTACCGTATGGGAATGTATTAAGTACCGTGAAAGGAGTTATCCCATTAGGTTTAGAATTGGAAACACGAGGATCTATATTATCCATTAGAACTCTGTCTCTAACCTTGAAGTAGTATGCTTTGTTGGTAGGTTTGTTATGGAGTTGCCTCGGTTTGCTTCGTGTGTTCTTGGTTTCTCCTTAAAATATGTCTTCCACTCGTCTAGTTCATCAATCTGAAGCCTTCGCTCCTCATAAGTTATTTCATTGTTGGCACGAGGTCTAGGATATGGCTTAGTTGTGTAATTTTGTGGTGCTTCCTGAAAGGAAGGTTGAACCGAATGGTCATTAATAGAATTTATGTTCTCACCTTTATTACTCGATGTCTTAGCCGAGTCAAGAGCCTGAAGAGTGATCATTTCGTCACCTACACGAAGTGTGAGCTCACCTGTACCAACATCAATTCTAGTTTTTGCAGTTGCTAAAAAGGGTCTTCCTAAAATCAAAGGAACATTATTGTCCTCATCCATGTCTAAAACAACGAAGTCAAATGGGAATATGAATTTATTAGTTTTTACTAGTACATCTTCTATTATACCTCTAGGAATTCTAATTGTTTTATTAGCCAATTGAATGCTTATTCTAGTTTATTTGGGTTTTCCAAGACCTAGCTGTTTAAACATTTTATAAGGCATAACATTTATGCTTGCTCCTAAATCTGCTAAAGCGTTATTTATAGATAAACTACCAATTAAGCAAGGAATCGTAAAACTCCATGGATCTTTTAACTTTTGTGGTAGTCTATTTTGTAAGATTGCTCAGCACACTGCATTTAGCTCCACATGAGATGCCTCATCTAACTTTCGTTTGTTTGTCAAAAGCTCTTTCAAAAACTTTTTTGAATTAGGCATCTGCGAAAGAGCTTCAATAAACGGTAAGTTAATATGTAATTTTTTTAAGAGTTTGAGAAATTTATCGAATTGTTTATCTATGCGGTCTTTCTTTATCGCATTGGGATATGGCACACGAGGTTGGTATTGTGTACTTACCAATTTTTGAGTTTGGTGGCTTACCTCAACCTTACCTTCCTCTACCACATTCTCTTGCCTCAATTTTGGTTCATCTAACCCTTCATTATCGTGAGCAGTAACGGCATGAAGTTGCTCCTTTGGGTTAGTTTCGTGTTGCTTGGCAAGCTGCCTTGTGGTCGTTCTGAGATGAGCTTAGCAAGTTGTCCTAATTGGTTCTCAAGCCCTTTAATCGATGCTTGTTGTTTTTGAGTGCTATTTTGGTGTTTTGGAAACGAGTTTCTGACACCATGATGAATTTTATTAGCATCTCCTTAAGGTTCGGCTTCTTCTCTTGTAGGTAGGGTTGCTGCTGAAAGCCTAGGGGGTTGCTGTCTCTGATTTCCCTGACCACCCCATGAAAAGTTGTGATGGTTCCTCCAACATGGATTGTAAGTATTACTATAAGGGTTATTTTGGGGTCTAGAATTGTTACCCATATAGTTCATCTATTTGCTTTCTATGTCGGGATTGTAGGATGGATATTCTATATTGTTTGCCCTTCATCCATTTGTATCGCACTGCATCACTAGGTGTACCTGCGAAGAGCCATACAAACCATCAATTTTCTTACTTAAAGCTCTACCTGGTTTTATAGCATGATCACTGCGTCGAGGTTGAAAACACTGGCGACTTTTGTTGGCTTTGTCCTCATAACTTGCCACTAATAGTTATTCAGTGCCATCTCTTCTATAAACTCATAAGCTGCCTCAGGTGTTTTGTTGTTTAAGGTTCCACCGGTGATTGAATCTATCAACTGCCTAGTTGAGGGGTTCACACCGTTGCAAAAGGTTTGAACCTGTAGCCACAAAGGTAACCCATGGTGTGGGCATCTCCTTAGTAGATATTTATATCTCTCCCATGCGCCGTAGAGTGTTTCTAGATCCATCTACACAAAAGAAGAAATATCATTCCTCAACTTAACCATTTTATCTAGCAAAAAATATTTTAACAAAAAAAATTCAGTCATTTGGTACCATGTAGTGATTGATCCTCGTGGTAACGAGTTCAACCATTATTTAGCTTTGTTCCTCAATGAAAAGGGAAATAACCGAAGGCGAATGGCATCATCAGAAACGCCATTAATTTTGAAAGTGTCGTAAAACTCTAGAAAATTTTCCAAGTGATCGGTTGGATCATCATCCTGCAAACCATCAAACTGAACAAATTGCTGAATCATCTATATAGTATTAGGTTTCAGTTCAAAATTATTTGCAGCAATAGCAGGTCTAGCAATACTTGATTCAATTCCTATTAAATTAGGTTTAGCATAATCATACATAGTATGAGGAGTAGGATTTTGATTCACTAGATTTCCAGCAACCACAGGAGGTAGCGGATTATTATCAGCCATCTCTTCAGTATTATTGGTTTTGTCTTCTTGCTCTTCTTCTATGTATTGTAAGCTTCGTCTTATTTCTCTTTGGTTTCGTGAGCAGTAGCTTCTATATCACTATCAAAAAGTAATGGTCCTGAGGGCTTCCTTTTAGTCATAAACTATAAATGCCAGCCAGAAGCAAATAAAAGAAAAATTAGTAAAATTATAACAAAATAAAAATAAATTGCAAATAAAATGGCTAAAGTAATAAAAATTTAGTTTTCCTAAAATCTTAGTCCCCGGCAACGGCGCCAAAAACTTGATGCGCTCAAAACTAACTATTATTTCAACAAAGGCAAGCGCACCGATCGAACAGTAGTATAGTTATGGCGAGTCCGAAATATCGTATCCTCAAGGACTAAAATTACTAGTAATAACTATCTTTTTATTATCTAGCCTAATAATTAAGGAGACTTATTTTATCTAAAATTAACTAACTAATTTAACTAACTAAATGACTATGAACGTGGTAGAGAGCGAATTGGGAAAATACTTTTGGACAACTTATATGCGATAGACAATACCTAAGGAAGAATCCACCTAGACCTCACTTATTACTTTTGATTCATATAATTTATTCACTTGACTTAATCCGTAGAAATCCCTGATTTATGTTAATATCTCTTTCAAGGCTAAAAACAACTGACTCTATGTTGATTAATTGAAATCTCTTTTTAATTAAAACCCCTATTGTCGTATTAACTCGATCTATGGATCCCTTTATTAGATTTGACTCTAATCAAGCAGATTTTCATCGCCCTATTTCTAGGGTTGCAATCAACTCTGCTTAATTGTGTAGATCTTCTCTTAAATAGGGACTTTTTCTCCACTGAATAAGCACATTCGACTTGAATCAATAACCTAAATTATCAGTACAAGAATAAAAACTCACAATTAAGAATAAGAACAAGTATTTATCTTACAAATCAAATAACAATAAGATTCATCTTAGGTTTCATCCCTTTAGGTATTTGACATGTTTAGTTCATATTAATAGAATGATACATCATAAAATAGGGAAAACCACAAAACATAATGAAAACCCAAAAACTTCTAAAGAACTTGATGGGAGATCTTTAGTCTTGATTGAAATCCTTCTCCTAAGCTGTTCTCGACGGCTGTCTTGGAGTAATTTCTACCTCCTATTCAGCGTCTATTCAACGTCCCCTTTTAGGTTACCTCCTAGGGTGTTTATATAGGATTTGGAACACCTCTCTTGGCCCACAAGTACCCTATTCCAAATAGAATTCATCTTTTCTATGGTAGGGACACGCCCGTGTGACACGCTCGTTTGACTTCTTAGATCGAGCTCATTTCTACTCGCCACACACGGCCGTGTGGTCAGGCTGTGTATGTTGATCTAGTTAGTGTCTCAGTTTTGCTCGATACACACGGCCGTGTCTGATAGCCCAGTGTGTGAGTTCTAAGGTAGGCCCATTTTGTCCCTTTTTGGTCATTTCTCATTCTTTTTTACTCCCTAAGCTCTCCTAAGTGTAAAACATGAAATTAATAGATTAGGAGCATCGAATTCATCAAATCTAATGAGAATTCATCCAAAAATAAGTCAAGCATGGGGTTAAAATATGTGTAAATTATGGTTTATCACTAATATCATATTTCAAAACACATCATCATATCACTAGCCTATACATGCCATATACCATATTTACAAAGCATCAATAATGCCAACAAGTTGATCAATAGTGTGATGATATTCCTGATGATCCTCGAATCCGAGCTAACTTTGATTATCTATAAAACAGGGGAATAACACACAAAGTAAGCTTTAAAAGCTTAGTAAGCCATATACAAATAAAATTACCACATGAATCAACATTATTTCCATCAATAGGTAAACTATGAGTAAACACATATAAGCTCACAAACCTTTCCCAATGTATACATATTCAATATCACAAGTGAATTCATCAAATACTTCCCTTTTCAATACTTATAAGAATCTCGTATGTACCTGAGTCACTTAACTCATTCACACATTCTTTCTTGACTTGACTTTGCCCGTTGAACCTTTTGGATTCATAGAGGATACTTGGAAATCACATATAGCTCGTACAACGTCATATCCTACATATGGTCTTACATGTTTTTACATGTAGATTCCAATAGCCCAGCTATGGTCTTACAAGAAATCAAATAATGATGCCAATGTCCCGCACATAGTCTTATGTGTAATCACATAATGATGCCAATGTCCCAGACATGGTCTTACACATAATCATATCTCGTTAATCCTAATGTCATGACATTCGTATCCTATATTATTCCTAAGGTTTGTACGGGACTTTTGAATATTGTAATCCTGTCGATTCTTGCTCGTACTTAATCATTCAACATTCATAGTAGTTCAGTGACAATTAAACATATATAACTCAATTTAAAAACATTTATTTGCATATGAACTTACCTTGTATTCGGGATAAACAGACTGGATCGACTATTCAATAACCTTTGATTTTCCCCGATCTAAATCCAATTTCTTTTGTTCTTGATCTATATACATTCAAAATTAACTCATTTATTCATCAAATCATTCAATTCAGTCCACAAACACATATTTGGGCATTTTTACACTTTAGCCCCTAAATTTTCACATTCTTACAATTTAGTCCCTAATTCACAAATACACAAAATTCATGAAACTTTCATTAAACCCAAACCTAACTGAATTTCATATAGGTCCCTAGAAGCCCAAACTTTCATTTATTTCACCTTTCAACCCCTTAATTTACACTTTTCATAATTAAACCACTTTTTGACATTTTTGTCAAAAATCACTTAATAAAACTTGTATAACTATTAACAAATATTCATTTTCCATCATAAAACATTCAAAAGCTCAAGCATTCATCAATGGAACTTCATAAAATCATTAACAAATTTCAAAATTAAGGCATGGGCTAGCTAGAACAGAAAGCAATGATCTCAAAAATGTAAAAATCATAAAAAAATCGAGCTAAAACAATACCTTAATCAAGTTATGCAAGTGTTGAACCCTTAATGA
Source organism: Gossypium rotundifolium (assembly GCA_025506655.1). Classification (NCBI taxonomy): domain Eukaryota; kingdom Viridiplantae; phylum Streptophyta; class Magnoliopsida; order Malvales; family Malvaceae; genus Gossypium; species Gossypium rotundifolium. Next base: position 45,490,002 of record CP106723.1, read on the forward strand.
ACAACAATGGCTCTTTTTCTTCTTCAATATTCGGCTAGGTGATGAAATTTGAAAGAAAAATGGCTTTTTTTTATTTCATTAAACTTAATTTAAAATTTTACTAATATAACATTAATGAAACCATTACAAAATCACCTAATATATGCCCATTTATGTCCATTCCCGCAATCAATGGTCTATTCACAACATCCTCGGGTTTAATCCTTTTATCAAATTAAGCATTCAATCCTCGGGTTTAATCCTTTTATCAAATTAAGCAACTAAACACTTTTAACAAGTAGAATGCAACTTTCGCATTTTACGCGATTTAATCCTTTTATCAAATTAAGCATTCAAATGCTAAAATTATTTCACAAAGCTTTCACACATAAATAATCAAATGTTATAAACACCAAAAATAATATTAAAATAATTTTTTGTCCTCGAATTTGTGGTTCGAAATCGGGCTGTTACAACTCTCCCCCCTTAAGGATTTTCGTCCCCGAAAATCTTACCAGCTGAATAGGTTTGGGTATTGCTTTCACATAACATCCTCGGGTTCCCACGTATCTTCTTCAACCCTGTGTCGATGCCATAATACTTTCACTAACACTATTCTTCTATTTCTCAGCTCTTTGATCTCACGAGCTAGAGTCTGAATTGGTTCTTCACTATACGACAAATCTGAATGAATCTTAACCTTAGAAGCGAGAAATAACGTGTGACGGATCGGGTCGGTATTGTCGAAGATTGATACGTGAAACACATTATGTATTTTCTCTAATTCATACGGTAAGGATAATCGATAAGCAACTAGCTCGATTCACTCGATAATCTCGTTAGGTCTGATATATCGTGAACTCAATTTCCCTTTCCGACCAAACCGTAATTTTCCATAGAGACACTTTCAGGAACACTCTATCCTCGATCTGAAACTCAATATCTTTTCATTTCAAGTCTGCGTCGATTTTTGTTGATCTGACGCTGCTTTCAAAATATCACAAATTATTTTCACTTTTTCTTCAGTCTTTCTGATTAGATCAACCCCGTGAATCTTATTTTCGCTAAGCTCACTCCAATACAATGGTGTTCGACATTTACAACCATATAGGGCTTCGTATGGTGCTATCTTTCCTTTTCACAAATAATATCGATGCACCCTAGGGAGAGAAACTCGGTCTAGCAAAACCTTTATCTGTCAACACTTACAACTGAGCTTTCAATTGTTTTAACTCTATCGGGGCCATTCTGTACGGAGCTATTGATATCGACGTAGTTCCCGGCACTAACTCAATGCCAAACTCAACCTCTCGGATCGGTGGTAAACCTAGTAACTCTTCAGGAAACACATCCGGATACTCAAACAAAACTGGCACTGATTCGATCTTCTTCTCAGCCACTTTCGTATCAGGCACATAAGTAAAATAAGCTTCGCAACCCTTTCTCACATATTTTTGAGCTAACATCGATGAAATTACTGCTGGTAAACCATTCAAATCATCTGAATCAATCTGGATAATCTCATTATTCTAACATCTCAGATCAATCATCTTTCGTTAACAGTTTACTACAGTATCATGTAGCGTTAGCCAATCCATACCCAAAATTATATCAAATTCATCAAAAGAAAACAACACCAGGTCAGCTAGAAAATAGAAATCCTAAATCACCAATAAACAGTTCTTGCACACTTTATCAACCAAAACACACTTGCCTAAGGTGTTTGATACTCTAATCACAAATTCAGTAGACTCTATAGGCAAAGTCTTATAGGATATTAAATTCACAGATATATACGAATGAGTTGATCCTGGATCTATCAATGCAATCACATTAGTATCATAGAGAGTAAAAGTACCGGTGATAACATCTTGAGATGACGATTCTTCGCAAGAGCGAACAACGTAGGCTCGTGCAGTGCTCTGGCCTCAGATCTCACAGTAGAGTCTTTTGCCACTCTCTGACTACCACTCACATTATCAAGATTTCTAGGTGGTCTCCTTCTAACTACAGTAGCCTCATACTCGGTCGTTATCTTTTTCAGCTAACTTTGGGCAATCTTTGATAAAATAATCTAACGATCCACATTTAAAACAAGTCCGATCACTCAATCTACAATCACCTAAATGTCATTTTCCATATTGTTTACATTAAGGTCGATTTGGTTTTGCACTCCCGGCACTAGCTATCGAGATAGTCGGAGCTTTAAAGCTCGAATGTTGCCTTTCACAATCTCTGTTTGAATGTCCCACTTATGCATTAGAACAATTAAACGAGTCTCGAAATTTATTCGATAAAGATTGATACGGCTTACTCATTGATCTTTTTCTCGAGTCTTTAGCTTCTGAATTTGCCTTTCTTTTTTCTTTACTAAGATCCTCGGCTTTATAAGCCTTCTCGACTAGAACGACAAATTCTTTCAACTCTAGAATTCTGACTAGTAATTTTATATCTTCATTCAATCCATCTACAAATCATTTGAACATGATTTCTTCAGTTGAAATATATTCCCGAGCATACTTGCTTAATCGTACTATTCTCTTTCATATTCTGTCACAGTCATTCGACCCTGTTTTAACTCTAAAAACTCTTTATGTTTCTGATCAAGGAATCCCTGACTTATGTATTTCTTTCAAAATTAAGATTGGAAAATCTCCCAAGTAACCCATTCTCTAGGAACCATAGATATCAACGTTTTCTACCAATGGTACGTATTATCTATCAGCAAAGATAGAACACATTTAATACACTCATTAGGAGTACAAGATAATTCATCGAATAATCGGATCGTATTTTCGAGACAGAACTCGGCTCTCTCAGCATCATTATCAACGGTAGCCCGAAACTCTTTAGCCCCATGTTTACGAATCTTATCTACTGGTAGCTTATTCAATTGTATCTGGTCTACAACTTGAGGATAAACAGGGATTTGTTGAGGAATAGGTGGGGGTGGATTTTTTTGAGCAGTCAGATTCGTTCGAATGAACTCCATAAACCACTCATTCATCATCTGGAAAAAGGCTTGTTTAGCCTCTCTCTCATGGCTACTAAATACAGGCCTAGAGTTAGATTGTGCTACCCTTTGAGCAGGAGCGGGCGCGTTACTCTCTATATCGTTAGGTACAGCTCTTTCGGGATCCATTGCTATATGAAAACACAATTAGTTGTCAGGAATCATCACACAATCGCAGAGTATATATGGCATGTACAACTAGACTCACACATACTACATTAGTCCTAGAATCGACAAAATTGTAGCTCTGATACAAATAAATGTAACACCCATAACCCGTATCTATCGCTAAAATAGGGTTACAAGGCATTACCGATCAAATCACAACATGCAACATACATTTATGCATCCATACTTAAACACCATTCATTCATAATCACATTGTCTATTATAAGGGCCTACGAGGCCTTAAACATGCTTTAGAAATAGTTCGGACTAAACCGATAACATACTAAAATTCTCAAAAACTAGAAATTTTTCAAACATACAAGGGTCACATGCCCATGTAAACAGGTCGTGAGCCTCACAAGGCTCAAACACTCCCATGTCCCAGGCCGTGTGAAAACAGGGCATACATACTGACTTGGGCCACACGGCTGACCACATGCCCATGTGTCTAGCCCGTGTTCCCTTCGTAATGGCTACACATGCCCGTGTGCCAGGCCATGGGCTAGGCCATGCCAATCCTATAGGGTATACTGACTTATGCAACACGGCCAAGTCACACGCCCGTGTGCTAGGCTGTGTGCCATTTAGTATGATATACTGACTTGTGCCACACAACTGGTCACATGCCCGTGTGTGAGACCGTGTGGAGCATACTAACTTCAATTCAATTTCAACACCAGAGGACACATGGTAATGTATTGTGACTGTGTGTTGCACACGGCTGAGACACACGCTTATGTCTCTACCTGTGTGGACAAGAATAAGCCATTTGCAAGGCCAATTTGCCACCCTTTCTCATGCTCACCTAAACAACCAAAATAATACTATTTCAACACATTTATAGGCAATCAAAACATGCTATTTCATATACAAATCATTCCATTTAAAGTCCATCCATTTCACTACTCAAATCATAATCCAAAACATACTAAAACAATATGCTATTACCAATAATTTCACCTATCTTCTCTATGCATTTTTCTCATAATCTTATCAACTAATTCATGTCATAAAATATACCAAATCATTATCTTAAATTCAAGCCACAACATGCCATTTTTTAAGCAATAATACACCAATTGACAACTAACTAATTGAGCAACCATATAACCATCACAACAACCATCCCAAACATGCCAAAACACAAGACAATATATACATCATATATCACTTATCAACCTTATGATTTAATCCAACTTAAATGGCCAAATACACATCAACATTTACATCATTCATGAGCCAAATCTCATGGCTAATATCATATCTCAAAACACATCATCATATTACTAGCCTATACATGCCATATACCATATTTACAAAGCATCAAAACTACCAACAAGTTGATCGATAGTGTGACGATGTTCTTGATGATCCCCGAATTCGAGCTAGCTTTGATTATCTATAAAACAGGGAAGAACACACAAAGTGAGCTTTAAAAACGTAGTAAACCATATACAACTAAAATTACCACATGAATCAACATTATTTCCATCAATAGGTAAACTATGAGTAAACACATATAAGCTCACAAACCTTTCCCAATCTATACATATTCAATATCACAAGTGAATTCATCAAATATTTCCCTTTTCAATACTCATATGAATCTCGGATGTACTTGAGTCACTTGACTCAATCACACATTCTTTCTTAACTTGACTTTGCCCGTTGAACCTTTCGGATTCGTTATGGATACTCGAAAATCACATATAGCTCATACAATGCTATATCCTAGATATTGTCTTACATGCTATTACATATCTGTAACATCCCTAAACCGTAACCGTCACCGATTTAGGGTTAAGAGGAATTACCAGACAATCAAAAAACTTTTACGGACATTTCATAATACAATTGATCAAATCTAATCAAAGTGTCCATTTAATAGGTCAACGAGACCTTAAACATGCTTTAGAATAGGGTCGAGACTAAACCGATCACATATGAAAATTTTTGAAAATTTAATTTTTTTTCTAAATTATAGAGGTGACACGCCCGTATAGGCAGGCCGTGTGCCTCCCACGGCTTCAGACATGCCCGTATGTCTAAGCCGTGCCAAAACAGGGCATAAATAGGACTTGCCTCCACGGCCTGAGACACGCCTGTGCCCCACCCGTGGTCGATCCTGACTTGCACCACACGGCTAGTTACACACCCGTATGTCTAGCCCGTGGTCGAGCTTGACTTGTTTCGAATTAAAACCACGAAGAACACGGTCGATCCACATGTCCCAGTGGGCAACTGTGTGGGCAAATATAGGCCATTTGCAAGGCCAAAATGCCACCCACACATGGTAATCCCTACAAGCTCAATCAAACATTATTTCATACACAATTGGCAACCAAAATCATGTCAAATGTTCAACTTATCATCCCATTCAATTACATTACTAAACATGCCAACTTGTATGCCAATTAGACCAACTAAATCACATGTAAAACCAAGCATGATTCATTCACAATTTCACCAATTCAATATGGCATCAATCCATCAATAAGCTTACCATTTATAAGACCATTTCATTGCCATCAAGCCATACCAAAACATACATCATATACCATTATCACTAGTGCATATTACCAACATTTATCTAGCCTATACATGCCATATTTAGCTCTATACACAATCAAAAGTACCAAAATTGAGTTCGATAGTGTGATGACGATCCTCGACGATCCCCGAGCCTTTAGTAGCTTTGACGATATATAAAACAGAGCAAACACACACAAAGTAAGCTTTCAAAAGCTTAGTAAGCCATATACAAATAAACTTAACACAAGTTGCACATAGCTATATTGAAACAATGACATTAATATTTCTCATTACAAATTCATCACATGTTCTTTGGCTCATTTGCTTAGCCATAGCTTACCACATTCCTCAACTCAAATATCACATATACATATAGCTCATTCTTGCATATAATCACATATTATCTCATAACTAAACACATATTGACTTTAGTAAGCTTATATAAACACTTACCTTTCATACACACATAGTGTACTTTACAATCGTACCTGAATCGTTATTACTTCTCATATAGACATTCATTTTGTAGACTTGCCCGTTGAACCTTTTGGAATCTAATAGGATACTCAGACTTCTCAAAAAGTCATACAATACCAACATCCTAGACGAGGTCTTACATGTACTCAGATATCGATGCCACTGTCCCAGATAGGGTCTTACACAAATCAAATACGATGCCAATGTCCCAGACATGGTCTTACACGTAAATCTCATATCGATGCCAACGTCCCAGACGTGGTCTTACACGAAATCTCGAGTCAATGCCAACTCCCAGACATGGTCTTACATGATATCACATATCGACACCTATGTCACGACATATGTAATCCTATCTATTCCTAGGTTCGCACAGGTCTTCTCAAACCTCGATAACTTGTCGACATATGCTCGGATTTCATATACATCATTTTGAACATTTACTATACAATTTATATCTCATAGGTACATAAATAATTCAAATCGAATACATTTATTTGTATATCGACTTACCTCGAATTTAGATATTTGATCGGATTCGGTTATTCGACCACTTTTGACTTTCCGTAATCTAAATCTGTTTTCTTCAGTTCTTGATCTATACATATTCAAATTTAATCCATTTATTTACCGAATCATTCAATTCAATCCAAAAACACACATTTAGGGCAATTCACAATTTAGCCCTCACATTTTCACATTTGGACAATTTAGTCCCTATTTCACAAAATCACAAAATATACCAAATTTCATGGTACCCATGCTTGGCCGAATATCACCCATTCTCATTCAAGTTCGCACATTTCATTTATTTCACAATTTAGTCCCTCAAAATACTATTTTCCCAATTAAGTCCAATTTACTCAAAATCACAAAAAAAAAAACTCTAAATGTAACATCCTGAATAGGGCCTATGCATTTTCGGTTTGATTGTATGAAATGGCAAGTTTAAGCACTAAGAATAAATTTTTGATATTTTTGAAACACGAAATGCATGAAAATGGAAACCTAAACATTTTGGAAACACGAACATTTTGGAAACCCGAACATTTTGGAAACACGAACATTTTGGAAACTCGAACATTTTGGAAACTCGAACATTTTGGAAACTCGAACATTTTGGAAACTCGAACATTTTGGAAACTCAAGATGTAAGAAAATGGCAAGTTACTGAGCCGATCGAAAATTTTAGGAAACTTAGAAATAAGGTGGAATGACAAATTTTAAAGCCCAAAATAGGAAATAAGGCGGGAGGGCCTTAAAAGAAAAAGTTGGTGAAATTTGACACACAATCGGGCTTGGAAAAGTGGCTCAAGGTGTCACTTAAGGTTTATGGAAATGGCTCGAGTTCGAGTCACTTGGAAAGCAAATAATAAAGGTTTTATTTTGCTTCCAAGGCTATGAGGTTGGACGGCACAAGCATCTAGAATTAGAGGAGTTTTAATTCCATAAATATATGATTAAATAAGTGATAAATAAATGATTTGCTTTTACTAAGATAAACGAGGAGTTAAAGGATGGATTAAATACTTTTAATTTAATTAGGTGAAAATTAATGGAGATAAAATTATCACTTGTGGGAGTAGTGGCCAAGTTATGGACTCTTGGTCTAGCAATTTCAGTTAAAGAGGAAAATTGAGACTATTCTCTCATCCATTCTAGCCTTGCCAAATTTTGCTAACTCTCTCCCCTCTCTCGCGAATTTTCCTTAAGCAAGAAACCATCCTCTCTTTTCTATTTTCTTCTCCTTTTCTCTCACAAAGCCGAATCTTTATTTGATTCTAAGTAAAGAAGCAATCAACTACAATATCAAAAAGAGTAAGATCCGTGGTCAATCAACTTCTATTCTTTTCTTTTTACCAAAATTCGGGTACTAATCCCTATTCTTGTTCATGGCCGAATCTACCATGATCTCTTAGGTTTCTACCATCATCAAATAGAAGGATCAAGAATCCAAGGTAAGTGAGTTCATTCTGCCAAGGCCAAATCTTAGATATTCAAATCGAATTAATCAAAACTAACCCATATTGAGATTTAGGATTTGGCCGACTCCAAGGAAAAGGAAGGTGAAGTTTTGGATTTAAAGTCCATAAGGTAAGCATCTAAGAGTATTCGCCAAGGCTTGATCAAGTTCTTTAATTATTAAAAAGCGAAAACTAACCCATATTGAGATTTAGGGTGGTAGAATATCGTAAAGGAAAACCAAACTTTCGGATTTGAATAAACACCAAATCGGCAAAGGTGAGTCTTTTACAAATCCTACTAGGATTTGGTTTTGTTTTAAGCCAAATAGGTTTATTAATGTGTATTATATGATGGCGAATATAGGCTTAATGATCTAAAGTTAGATCGGGATTTTCGAGATCTCAAGGAACCTATTAAGCAAATCAAGTGTACGCACACTAACTTTCGATATTTCATATGGCAATTACTTTTATTATATGATTATACTAAAGTATGTGAATATGGCTAAGTACCCTAAAGTGGTACAAAAGTACTCGTGTACATTTCCTACTTGATAGGATTGTGAAATATGTTATTTTATAACATGTGAATATATGTATCTGAATATGAAATTAAGTAAGTTATGCATGATATATAAATTTTGGGGCATTCGGATCTATGTGAAAGGGAAGAGGTGTTGACTTGGTCTCACCAACATTATATGAAGGTGTTGACTTGGTCTCACTAACGTTATATGGTAACTTCACACAAAATCAATTTGGTAACTTCGGTTACATTATTTTGAATATAGTGCCTATGACACAAATTATATGGGCGATGAGCACGTCGACTGCAACGAATCTGCCTTCGATGGTGTGTAGCGGATGGAGGGTTGACTTAGTAGTCCCCACGGTTTGACTGGCAGGTACGGGTGGTGTGTAGCGGATGGACCATTAGGCTTGGGTTTGGGTTGCATCATCATTTATTTTTACATGAATTTGATTTGAACATGTATGCCTGATTTGTTGAATGTTAGTACTGTGTGCACATTGAGTCCGTTGACTCACCCCATTGTGGGAAATATTTTCAGGTGATGAACAAGGATTTTGACCGGACTAGGTAGACCTTGAGGTGGCCATGATCCATTTGAAGATTCTATTTAAATTTGGGCTTCATTGATTTATGTTTAGTACCTTTAATTTCATTTTTGGGTTTTATTTGATGTAATAAGGCCATAAGGCCCAGTGGATTTTCTTATTCTGCTTCACTTTAAATTATTATGTTACGAACTATTATGATTAAAGTTAAGTGTTTTTTTTTTTAGAACCTTAAAAATTATTTGTCACCTTAATAAAATTGGATTTAAAAATTTAACTAAATGGGTTTCAATCTAAGCCCGATCCACAACAACATTTTCTAAATATTTTTTTTTAGAATTTCTCTAAGTATCGAAACTTTTTGAATCCAGTTTATTTTAGGAACATACCAGATCCGGTTCATTCTCGTGGGCCGGGTGTGGGGTGTTTCAATTTGGTATCAAAGCCCAGTTTTAAACTCTCGGCCTGTGGGCTAAGGCCTAAACGTTTTCAAAGCGAGCCAAATGATTTTCTTTGAAAATAAGCAGGCTTCTGGCATGGCCCCTAAGTCTCCGACCCGCAGTCCACCAGGTAAGTACCCCTAACTATATGTGTGATTCTATGAACTGTATAAGGGTAGAAAAGGCATGGAACGTAGAATAGAATGATAGGAACTTGAACACTAGGATTAGACTACTCAAACACAAAACCACATAAGATTTAATACACTGAACCAACCTATGGCTAAGTCACCGAGCTAGTGGTGTGGTAACCCCTGATGCATGTCTAGGATTGGATCCTAAGAGCACAGTATTTAAGCAGTCCTAGTGACTCACCTCCTCTTGAGAATCCTACAGTGCGTAGCCGGTTCACCATAACTCGGAGGTTCAAGGTGTGGCAACCTCTGTGCGCATGTCTAGGAATGGTTTCTGGGAGCTTGGTATTTAAGCATTCGCGTGACTCACCTCCTCTCCACACGAATCCTGCACAGTGCGTAGCTTTAGTTCACCCCGACCAAGAGGGCTCGGTCATAGGCTAAACATAATGACTAAAACCCGAAAGGAACTAGCCATGTTTTAAAAAAAAAGAGAGAACAAAACAACAAACCCTAGTTTTTTAAAACCTTTAAAACTTTCTTTTAAATCGAGAAAATTATTTTTACAACATTCTCTAAAAACTCCCGATTTGCGAAAATTACAAAATGCCCTTAGCGAGAAAATTACCAAAATGCCCCGGTTTGTAAAATGTTCAACTACTCAACAACTTTACCAAAATTTCATGATTTCATAAACATTCAAAAACCCTACTTTGTAAAATATCAAAATACCATGATTTTGGAAAAATTTCAAAATTGCCCTAACTTACAAAATTACCAAAATGACCCTGATCTCCAAAATTTTTGTAACATCCTCATTTTTGAAGGAACCATTTTGAAAAGAACCTCAAAGTTTTACAACTTTTGAAATACGAAATTTATTAAATTTTACAAATTTACCACGATTTGTGAAAATTACCAAAATACCCACGAGATCAAAAATTACCGAAATACCCTCGATTTTAAAATTTTTCCAAATTACCCAGATTTTGAATTTCCAAAATAATTTTGACAAAATCACCAAGGAACCCTATTTTGACAAATTACTAAAATACCCAGTAGGACAAAATTACAAAAATACCGGGTAGTGGGAAACAACAACAACAACAACAAAACTACAACGTTTCTCCGAATGAACGGAAGTTCATACTTGTTTGATGGATGAATGAATGAATGGAAAAGACTGTGTTTTGTATGATACGAAAGAACCACTCTTAGATCCCTTTTCATAAAACTCCTTCGCTGGTAAATAAGTGGAACAATGACTAATTCATAAAAATTTCTTAATCAGATCTCGACGTTAGAAAATGAGCTCTAGAGGACGTGGTCGTCGTGGTTGAGGAAGAGGAAAGATGACCGTGTCGGAACCCGTTAGGTTGGGTCAAGGGTCCGACAATGAAATGCCACCGCCACCACCACCCCCAGCTGTTAATGTTGAGCAGCAGAGCTCGACGGGAAGATGTCAGTCGCAGTCGTACTACTGAGTTTTGGAATTTGTGGCAGATGCAAGAGGAAATTCAGGAAACCGAAAGTCGGTACCTGAACGGCTCCGAGCTAATGGAGCGAAAATGTTTCGAGGAGTATCTAATGTGGCACCCAAGATAAATTGAGTCTTGGCCGGAAGCAACGAGCGTATCATGGATGAGCTTGACCGACTCAGAGGAAAAATTGAAAGGGATGGTGGCGTTATTACGCGATGAAGCGTATCGATGGTGGTTAACTATTCGTGATGGTACTACAAATGAAAATTTGACACAGGAGTATGTTAAAGAGGCCTTTCAAAAGAAGTATGTGGAACCGGTATACAGATGAGCAAAGGAAGGCTTTTCTAGGGTTAGTACAAGGGAGTAAGTCCGCGCAGAATATGAGGCGTAATTCTTGAGATTGAGCCGCTATGCTCGAGGGTAGTGGCAATCGAAAGCATGAACGCCAGGTCCGCTTTGAGGACTGATTGAGAGACGACCGAGATCGTTGATAGCACCGCATCGGAGCGGAATTCTCTTTGGTGGAAAAGGCCAAGGTGGCGAGGGATTAAGGACGCTACTAAGCGGTGTGGATAAGAATAAGGCCAAAAGAGGGTTTGGGCCATCTGAAAAAGGTTACAAGAGGCCTAGGGTTGACGGGCCACGAAATTAATAATTTGGAGCAGTGAAGCGTGACGCCCTTGTGAGCATTGTGGGAAGAAACACTTGGGAGAGTGTTGGAGAAAACAGGAGGATGTTTCAAGTATGGGTCCAAGGACCATCTGCTAAGGATTGTCCCAAGCAATCGGATGAGAGCCGACCGCGCTTCGAATGCTAGCTGAATTCCAGAGGCGGCGACAGAACCTCAACAGGTCGTGGTTCGTGTAATCGAGGTGGTAGTGTTGGCGAGGCCGTGGAACATGAGTGAGGTACTAATGTTAATCTGTAGCAAGACAAGCTGGTTTGGTTTATGCGGTTCACCAAGGAAGATGGTGACGCACCGATGTAATAACCTATGTTCTTTATCTTTGACAAACCCTACTTTGCTTTGATTGATGTGGGCTCGACCCATTCCTATGTTGCAAGTAGTGTAGTGGAAACACTAGGCCTAGACTCGAACTTTCGATAGGCGATGACCGTAGTAAGCCCATTAGGCCAAATCAGTAGTGGTAGACAAGATCTTTCAAATGTACCCCTAGAGATTCGGGAGTGAACTTTCGAAAGGACTTAATGGAGTTACCCTTCTAGAGTTTGAGCTTATACTCGGAATGGATTGGTTAGTAGAACACCAAGTCGTGTTGGATTGTCTTGCTAAACGATGGAACTAAGAACCCGGAGGATGAAGTGGTGGTAATGATCGGAGAAAGGAGGAACTACTTGTCTAATGTAGTTTGACCTTTGAAGGTCGAGAAGATGGTTAAGAAAGGTTGCGGCGTTCTTAGCTTTCGTAAGTCGCGATAAATGGAAAGGAGGAAGGTATTAATGGAGTTAGGACGGTAAGGGACTTCGTGGATGTGTTCCCAGAGGAGTTACCAGGAATACCCCCAAACAGGGAGGTGGAATTTGGGATTGATTTGCTACCGGGGATAGCTCCTGTGTCAATCGCTCCATACCGAATGGCACCAAAGGAGTTAGTGGAGCTCAAGGCTCAGATACAAGAACTGTTGGATCGTGGGTTCATCCGACCCAGTGTGTCTCCGTGGGGAGCACCGGTCTTATTTGTGAAGAAGAAGGACGGACCTATGCGTATGTGCATAGACTACCGTCAGTTGAATAAGCTGACCATTAAGAACAAGTATCCTTGCCAAGGATCGATGACTTGTTCGATCAAATTTGAAAGAGCCGCAGTGTTTTGAAGATCGATTTATAGTTGGGATACCATCGATTGAAGGTGAAGGAGGTGATATCCATAAGACCGCTTTTAGGACAATATATGGCCACTTCGAGTTTGTAGTGATGCCGTTTGGGTTGTGAACGCTCAAACCGCATTCATGGACATGATGAATCGGGTTTTCCAACCCTACTTGGATAGGTTCGTCGTTGTGTTCATCGATGATATTTTGGTGTACTCAAAGTCGGAGGAGGAGCATGATGAGCATCTCCGAGTCGTGTTGGAAGTATTAAGGGAGAAGAAGCTATATGCCAAATTCAGCAAGTGCGAATTTTGGCTTAGGGAGGTGGCATTCTTAGGACATGTGGTATCCGCAGAAGGAATAAGAGTGGACCCTAGGAAGATCGAAGCAGTGTTGGATTGGAAACCACCTAGGTCCGTGGCTGAAATCCGAAGTTTGTTAGGCTTGGCGGGGCTATTACGTAAGGTTAGTGGAAGGATTCTCGCCAATAGCCGTGCCTTTAACCAAGTTGCTAAGGAAGGAAGTACCCTTGAATGGACGAATAAGCAGCAGGAGAGCTTTGAAAAGCTTAAAGAGTGTTGATGAAGCCCGGTGTTAATTCAAATGGAGGTAGGAAAAGAATTTGTGGTGTCTTGTGGCGCTTCGTGCATCGGGGTTAGGTTGTGTGTTAATGCAAGAGGGCAAAGTGGTTGCTTATACGTCACGGCGCCTAAGGCCGCATGAGGTTAACTACCCCACGCATGACTTGGAACTAGCAAAGCGAGTGGTTTTCGCCTTAAGGTTTGGAGGCACTACCTTTACGGAGAAAGGTCATTATCTACATGCACCACAAGAGCCTTAAGTATTTATTAACTTCGAAGGAGTTGAACTTGAGGCAACGAAGGTGGGTAGAATTGTCAAGGACTACGATCGCTTAATGGAGTATCATCCGGGCAAGGCAAACGTAGTAGCCGATGCCCTAAGTCGGAAGGTTGTAACGGATCTATGGGCTTTGTTCGCTTATTTAAGTCTGTATGATGACGGAAGTCTGTTGGCAGAGTTACAAGTCAGGCCCACATGGCTAAAGGAAGTGAAAGAGGGACAGTTGGCTGATAACGACTTAAGTATTAAGTTGCAGCAAGTACAGCAAGGGGGATTAAAGGACTATGGCATCAATGATGAAGGAGTATTGTGCTACAAGGGAAAGGTCTGTATGCCAAAAGATAAGGAGCTGAGACAAAGGATTCTTCGGGAAGCGCATGGTAGCCCTTATGCTATGCATCCCGGAGGTATCAAACTGTATAGAGATCTGAGAGAACAGTTTTGGTGGTCTGACCTGAAACGAGAAGTGACTAAATTTGTGGGGAAATGTTTGACGTGTCAGCAAGTTAAGGCTGAACACCAAGTCCCATCAGGATTGCTTCAACCAATCGAGATTCCCCAATGGAAGTGGGAGAGAATTACCATGGACTTCGTTAGTGGGCTTCCCCTTACGCCTACTAAGAAGGACTCGGTATGGGTAATAGTGGACCATTTGACCAAGTCCGTACACTTTATCCCAGTCAGAATGGATTATTCTCTTCGGAAGTTGGCTAAGTTGTATGTGGCAAAATTGTGAGATTACATGGAGTACCAATGTCGATCATCTCTGATAGAGACCCAAGGTTTACATCTCGATTTTGGAAGGCACTTCATCAAGCTTTAGGCACTAAGCTAGACTTCACTACGGCTTTTCATCCACAATCAGACGGGCAGTCTGAACGGGTTATACAAGTGTTGGAGGATATGTTGAGAGGTTGTGTAATGGATTTTCGAGGAAGTTGGGAAGATTACTTGCCTTTAGCTGAATTCGCCTACAACAACAGCTATCAAGCCAGCATTCGGATGGCACCATACGAAGCATTGTATGGAAGGAAGTGTAGAACACCTACTTGTTGGACTGAGTTAGGAGAACACCGAGTTTTGGGTCCAGAGTTGGTGGCAGAAACTGAAGAGAAGGTTGAGTTAATTCGGGCACAGTTGAAGGAAGCCTCTGATAGGCAGAAGTCATACGCGGACCTTAAGCGAAAGGAAATAGAGTTTGAAGTGGGAGACCAAGTATTCCTAAAAGTCTCGCCTTGGAAGAAGGTTATGAGGTTGATGCATAAGGGAAGTTAAGCCCAAGGTTTGTAGGCGCTATCAAGCATCTTGAAGCGAGTTAGGCGTTGGCATACCAATTAGAGTTGCCACCAGAGTGCAGCAGATGCACGACGATTTCATGTGTCCATGTTACGTCGCTATCGATCGGATCCGTCGCATGTGGTATCTGTTGAAGAAGTGGAGCTAAGGCCAGACTTAACCTACGAGGAAGAACCGATTCGGATCTTGGAACGTGATGTGAAAGTATTGCAAAGGAAGTCAGTACTCTAGTCAAAGTGTTATGGCACAATCATGGATTAGAAGAGGCTTCGTGGGAGTTGAGAAGAGGCGATGAGACAAAGAATACCCTCAACTATTTAAGTTAGGAAATTTCGGGGATGAAATTTTGTTTAAGAGGTAGGATCGTAACATCTTGAATAGGGCCTATGCATTTTCGGTTTGATTGTATGAAATGGCAAGTTTAAGCACTAAGAATAAATTTTTGATATTTTGGAAACACGAAATGCATGAAAATGGAAACTCGAACATTTTGGAAACACGAACATTTTGGAAACACGAACATTTTGGAAACACGAACATTTTGGAAACTCGACCATTTTGGAAACCCGAACATTTTGGAAACTCGAACATTTTGGAAACACGAACATTTTGGAAACACGAACATTTTGGAAACTCGAACATTTTGGAAACTTGAACATTTTGGAAACTCAAGATGTAAGAAAATGGCAAGTTCTGAGCCGATCAAAATTTTAGGAAACTTAGAAATAAGGCCTGAATGACAAATTTTAAAGCCCAAAATAGGAAATAAGGCGGGAGGGCCTTAAAAGAAAAAGTCGGTGAAATTTGACACACAATCGGGCTTGGAAAAGTGGCTCAAGGTGTCAATTAAGGTTTATGGAAATGGCACGAGTTCGAGTCACTTGGAAAGCAAATAATAAAGGTTTTATTTTGCTTGAAGGCTAAGAGGTTAGACGGCACAAGCATCTAGAATTAGAGGAGTTTTAATTCCATAAATATATGATTAAATAAGTGATAAATAAAGGATTTGCTTTTACTAAGATAAATGAGGAGTTAAAGGATGGATTAAATACTTTTAATTTAATTAGGTGATAATTAATGGAGATAAAATTATCACTTGTGGGGAGTAGTGGCCAAGTTATGGACTCTTGGTCTAGCAATTTCAGTTAAAAGAGGAAAATTGAGACTATTCTCTCATCCATTCTAGCCTTGCCGAAATTTTGCTAACTCTCTCCCCTCTCTGCCGAATTTTCCTTAAGCAAGAAACCATCCTCTCTTTTCTATTTTCTTCTCCTTTTCTCTTGTCAAAGCCGAATCTTTATTTGATTCTAAGTAAAGAAGCAATCAACTACAACATCAAAAAGGGTAAGATCCGTGGTCAATCAACTTCTATTCTTTTCTTTTACCAAAATTCGGTACTAATCCCTATTCTTGTTCATGGTCAATCTACCATGATCTCTTAGGTTTCTACCATCATCAAATAGAAGGATCAAGAATCCAAGGTAAGTGAGTTCATTTGGCCAAGGCCAAATCTTAGATATTCAAATCGAATTAATCAAAAACTAACCCATATTGAGATTTAGGATTTGGCCGATTCCAAGGAAGAGGAAGGTGAAGTTTTCGGGATTTAAAGTCCATAAGGTAAGCTTCTAAGAGTATTCGGCCAAGGCTTGATCAAGTTCTTTAATTATTAAAAAGCCGAAAACTAACCCATATTGAGATTTAGGGTGGGCTGAATATCAGGTAAAGGAAAAACCAAACTTTCGGGATTTGAATAAACACCAAATCGGCAAAGGTGAGTCTTTTTACAAATCCTACTAGGATTTGGTTTTGTTTTAAGCCAAATAGGTTTATTAATGTGTATTATATGATGGCCGAATATAGGGCTTAACAGATCTAAAGTTAGATCGGGATTTTCGAGATCTCAAGGAACCTATTAAGCAAATCAGGTGTGTACGCACACTAACTTTCGATATTTCATATGGCAATTACTTTTATTATATGATTATACTAAAGTATGTGAATATGGCTAAGTACCCTAAAGTGGTACAAAAGTACTCAGGTACGTTTCCTACTGATAGGATTGTGAAATATGTTATTTTATAACATGCGAATATATGTATATTGAATATGAAATTAAGTAAGTTATGCATGATATATAAATTTTTGGGGCATTCGGGATTTATGTGAAAGGGGAAGAGGTGTTGACTTCGGTCTCACCAACGTTATATGAAGGTGTTGACTTCGGTCTCACCAACGTTATATGGTAACTTCGGTTACAAAATCTGAATTTGGTAACTTCGGTTACATTATTTTGAATATGGTGTCTATGACACAAATTATATGGGCGATGAGCACGTCGACTGCAGCGACTGCCTTCGATGGTGTGTAGCGGATGGAGGGTTGACTTAGTAGTCCCCACGGTGTGGTGGCAGGTGTACGGGTGGTGTGTAGCGGATGGACCATTAGGCTTGGGTTTGGGTTGCATCATCATTTATTTTACATGAATTTGATTTGAACATGTATTCTGATTTGTTGAATGTTAGTCTTGTGTGCACATTGAGTCCGTTGACTCACCCCATTGTGGGAAATATTTTCGGTGATGAACAAGTGATTTGATGGGACGGTAGACCTTGAGGTGGCCATGATCCATTTGAAGATTCTATTTAAATTTGGACTTCATTTATTTATGTTTAGTACCTTTAATTTCATTTTGGGTTTTATTTGATGTAATAAGGCCATAAGGCCCAGTGGATTTTCTTATTCGCTTCACTTTAAATTATTATGTTACTTAACTATTATGATTAAAGTTAAGTGTTTTTTAAAACTTTAAAATTATTTGTCACCTTAATAAAATTGGATTTAAAAATTTAACTAAATGGGTTTCAATCTAAGCCCGATCCACAACAACATTTTCTAAATATTTTTTTTTAGAATTTCTCTAAGTATCGAAACTTTTTGAATCCAGTTTATTTTAGGAACATACCAGATCCGGTTCATTCTTGTGGGCCGGGTGTGGGGTGTTTCACTAAAGACAAAACTTGTTAATCTAACACATATCTTTCATTTTTCACCATCAAACATCACAAAATTCATGTGTTCATCAATGGCACATTACAACATTGAAGCATGGGTTTTGAAGTATACAAAGTAACGATTGCAAAAACGTAGAAATTATCAAAAATCGATCAAAAACACATACCCGATTTTGCATAGACCATGGCCGACTTTTTTTTCCTTTGTGTTTTCAGTGGAAGCATGAATGAATAAATGCCCATTTTCATACTTTGTTTTTATTATAAAACATTTTAATACATGATTTACTATAATAACCTTACTAAATTAATTAGAAAACCATATCACTCAAACCCATAACCGTCCATGCTATAAACAAATAGCCATTTTTCATTTGAAGGCCTTCATATTAAAAGAACATGGCAATTTAGCAACTAAACAAATAGCTTGTCACTTTTGTCTTTTATGCGATTTAGTCCTTTTGTTAAATAAACACACAAATAGACAAATTTTCATACCAGACTTTCACACATGCTTAATCATATATTGCAGGCACAGAAAATAATATTAAAATACTTTTCTGACTCAGATTTGTGGTCCCAAAACCACTGTTCCGACTAGGGTCTAAATCGATCATATAATTCTCCCTTAGGATTTTCATCCCGAAAATATTACCGCTAAATGTGATTCAATAATGCTTTGTCTCATTGAATCTTCAAGGTCCCATGTAGCCTCTTCCACTCCGTGTCGATGCCACAACACTTTCACTAACGGAATTTTCTTGTTTCTCAACTCTTTCACTTCACGAACTAAGATACGGATTGGTTCGTCCTCGTAAGTCATATCAGATCAGATTTCAATTTTAGACGGAGGAATCACATGTGATGGATCGGATCTGTATAGACGAAGCATTGACACATGAAATACATTATGAATCTTTTCCAGCTCAAGTGGTAACAACAACCTATATGCAACAGGTCCAACCCATTAAATGATCTCATACGGTCTGATGAACCTTGGACTCAATTTGCCTTTATGTCCGAATCTGAGTACTTTCTTCCATGGAGGCACTTTCAAGAATACTTTGTCACCGATTTTAAACTCAATATCTTTTCATTTCAAGTCCGCATAGGACTTCTGACGATCAGACGTTACTTTCAGACTGTCACAGATTACTTTCCCTTTCTGTTCCGTATCTTTTATCAATTCAACCCCGTGTATCTTACTTTCACTGAACTTAGTCCAATACAGAGGTGTTCAAATTTACGTCCATACAAAGCCTCATACGGTGCCATTTTGATACTCGATTGAAAGCTATTATTATATGCAAATTCAATCAATGGCAAATATTGTTCCCACGAACCATTAAATTCAAGGAGGCAACATCTTAACATGTTCTCAAGTATCTGAATGATCCGCCCGGATTGACCATAGTTTGTGGGTGAAAAGCTGTACTAAAATGTAATTTTGTGCCTAAATCTTCTTGCAATTTCTTCTAGAATCGTGATGTAAATCTCATATCCCTATTTGGCACAATGGATAATGGCACTCTTGTGCAATCTTTCAATCTCTGAAATATATAGCTCAGCTAACTTTTCAAGTGAGTAATCAGATCGTACCGAAATAAAATGGGTTGATTTCGTCAATTGATCGACGATGACCCAAATTGCATCTTTCTTTCTCGGAGTTAATGGTAGTCCAGAAACAAAATCCATCGTCACTCTATCTCATTTCCACTCGGGGATCAGAATCGATTGTAACAAACCAGATGGAACCTAATGTTCAACTTTAACTTGCTGACAGACTAAACATTTCGAAACAAAGTCAGAAATGTCTCGTTTCATTCCAGACCACCAATAATGTTGCTTCAGATCATGATACACCTTTGTACTTCCTGGATGAACAGATAGACGACTATTATGAGCTTCACTCAAAATCAACTAAATCAACTATGAGTTTCTCGGAACACATATTCGATCTCAGAACCTCAAGCAATCATCAGCATCAACTCAAAATTCAGAATCAAAGTTTGAATCACACTGAGCTCGTTTCACTATCATTTCATTATCTACTTTTTGAGCATCACATATTTGTTGCAGAAACAACGATTTTGCCTTCAATTTTGCCAAAATTGAACCATTATCAGATAGATCCAAATGAGCATTCATAGCACACAACGTAAACAGTGATTTCTAACTTAATGCATCAGCAACAACATTTGCTTTACCCTATGATAATCTATCACAAGCTTGTTGTCTTTCAAAAGCTATAACAACCTTCTTTGTCACAAATTCAATTCTTTCTGAGTCATCAGATACTTCCAAATTTTGTGATCTGAAAATACGTGAAATTTCTCACCAAAGAGGTAGTGACACCAAATCTTTAATGCGAACACAATCGCAGCTAGCTCAAGATCATGTGTCAGATAATTGTTTTCATGCAGCTTCAATTGTCTCGAGGCATAAGCTATAACTTTTCCTTCCTGTATCAAAACAAATCCCAGACCATTTAATGAAGCATCACTCTAAATCACAAATTCTTTACCCAATTCTGGTTGTATAAAAACTGGAGCCTCAGTCAAAAGAGTTTTCAACTGATCAAAACTTCTCTGACATTTATCGGACCATTCGGATCTCACATCTTTCTGAAGAAATTTAGTCAACGGAGTAGCTATCATCAAGAATCCTTTTACAAACTGACAATAATAACCAGCAAGTCCCAGAAAACTGCAAACTTCAGACAATTCTTCAGAGGTTTCCATTCCATATTAGCAAAAATCTTACTCAGATCAATTTCGCATACAATTACTTTTCTTTTAGAGTTTGCAACACAATTCTCAACTGCTCAACATGTTCAATTTCATTTTGAGAATAAATCAAAATGTCTTCAATGAACACAACAACAAATTGATCTAAATACGATTTGAAAATTCTATTCATCTAATCCATAAAAATAGCAGGAGCATTTGTTAATCGGAAAGGTATAAATAAAAACTCATAATGCTCGTACCTCGTTCTGAAAGTAGTTTTCTAAATATCTGAATCTTTTACCTGCAACTCTTAGTATCCCGATCTCAGATCTATCTTTGAAAATACAGTGGATCCTTTTAACTGATCAAATAAATCATCAATTCTAGACAGAGGATACTTGTTCTTAATGGTCACCTTGTTCAACTGACGATAATCAATGCACATTCTCATGGTGCCATCTTTCTTTTTCACAAACAGAACAGGAGTACCCCAAGGTGAGAAACTCGGTCGTACAAATCCTCTATCTGTCAATTCTTGCAACTGTGACTTCAATTCTTTTAGCTCTGTTGGTGTCATTCTATACGGGGCTATCAAAATAGGATTTGTTCACGGTAATAGATCTATACCAAATTCGACTTCACGTATCGAAGGTAATCCCAGTAATTCTTCAGGGACTACATCAGGGAATTCACAGACAACTGGCACTGATTCAACTTTCCTTTCAGATACTTTAGAGTCAATTACTTAAGCAAAATAAGCTTCATAATCCTTTCTCAAATAATTTTGAGCTTTCAATACAGATATCACAGTAGGTAACCCAGTCAAATCATTAGACTCAACTCAAACTATTTCATCATTCTAACATCTCAAATCAATGGTCTTTCTCTTGAAATTCACAATAGCATCATGCAACGTCAACCAGTCATACCCAAAATTATATCGAACTCATCAAAAGGTAATAACATTATATCAGCCAGTAAGCAGATATCTCGAAACATCAATGGACAGTTCTTGTATACTTTATCAACTAGGACACTTTTACCTAAGGGGTTTGATACTTTATAACAAACTCAATAGACTTTACAGGCAAAGTCTTGCTGGATACGAAGTTCATGCATATATACGAATGAGTAGAACCTGGGTCTATCAATGCAATCACAGAAGTATCATAAAGAGTAAATGTACCCGTAATAACATCTGGAGATGAAGCTTCCTCTCGAGCTCGGATGGCATATGTTCTGGTAGGCGCTCTAGCTTCAAATCTCGCAACTGTATCTTTCGTAGTTCTCTGACTACCACTGACATTTCTTGCATTTCGGGAAGGTCTACCTCTCACTGAAACATTATCAGATCTCATATTCTGAACAATCTATTGCTCAATAGACTTTGGGCAATCTAGGATAAAATAATCTAACGATCCACATCTGTAACAGGATCGATCATTCAATCTACAACTTCTCAAATGTCTTTTACCGCAATGATTACATTCAGGTTGATCGGATCGAACATTTCCAACACTTGCCATTGAAGTTTCTGGAGCTTTGGTATTCGACTATGATCTAGCTCGATCTCTCGGATTCGAATGTCCCACATTAGTTCTGGAACGGCTATGCTCACCTCTAAATTTTTTTGAAGCAGACTGAAATGATTTGCTCGAAAATCTCTTTCTCGCATCTCTAACTTCATACTCAGCTTTTCTTTTGTATTTCCCAAGTGCCTCAGCTTTGCACGCATGATCAACAAGCACAACAAAATCTTTTATTTCCAGAATACCAACTAGCAAACAAATATCTTCATTAAGGCCATCTTCAAATCTCTTGCACATTATTGCCTCAGTTGATACTTATTTCCGAGCATACTGACTTAATCTCACAAACTCTCATTCGTATTTAGTGGCAGATAGGCGCCCTATTTCAATTCCAAGAATTCTTTTAGCTTCTGATCAATGAATCTCTGATTGATGTATTTCTTTTGGAACTTAGACTGAAAGAAATCTCAAGGAATCCGTTCTTTTAGAACAACAGAAATCAAAGTCTTCCACCGTTGATAGGCCGTGTCTCGTAACAAAGATACAACACATTTTATACATTCTTCGGGAGTCAATGACATTTCATCAAACACTCGTATTGTGTTCTCTAACCATAACTCGGCTTTCTCAGTATCGCCCTCACTAGTAGCCCTGAACTCTTCAGCCCCATATTTACAGATTTTGTCAACTGGAGGCTTATTCAATAGATTTATACCAATTATCGGAGGCACATTTGAGGTCTGAGGGGGATTAGGTGGGGGCAGAGGTTGTGAAACAACTGGATTGTTTCTCACAAACTGAGTGAACCACTCACTCATCATTTGGAAGAAAGCTTGTTTAGCTTCTCCTTCTTGACCGCCAGAGCTGGTCTCAAATCGATGATATTGTGCCTTGAGCGGGAGCAGGCGCATTGCTTTCAACATCGTCAGCTACAGCTCTTTCGGATCCATTACTATAAGAAAATCACATTTTATACGTTAGGATTCATCACACTATCACATTTCATTTATATGGAATGTATAGATAGACTCTCACACGCTATGTTAGTCCGAGAATCAACAAAACCGTGCCTCTAACACCAACCAAATGTAACACCCCTAACCCGTAACTATCGCCGATTTAAGGTTAGGAGGCATTACCAGACAATCGAAAACTTTTACAGACATTTCATAATATAATTCATCAAATCTAATCAAAGTGTCCCTTTAATAGGTCAACAAGACCTTAAACATGCTTTAGAATAGGGTCGGGACTAAACTGATCACATATGAAAATTTTTTAGAAATTTAATTTTTTTCTAAATTACAGAGGTTACACACCCGTGTGGGTAGGCCATGTGCCTCCCACGGCCTTAGACACGTCTGTGTGTTTGAGTCGTGCTAAAATAAGGCATACATACTGACTTGCCCCCATGACCTGAGACACCCCATGTGCCCCACCCGTTGTTGATCCTGACATGCACCACACGGCCAGTCACACACCCGTGTGTCCAGCCTGTGGTCGAGCCTGACTTGTTTTGAATTAAAACCACGAAGAGCAAGGTCGAGCCACATGCCCGTGTGCTCAACCGTGTGGGCAAATATAGGCCATTTTTAAGGCCAAAATGCCACCCACACATGGGTCATCCCTACAAGCTCAATCAAACATTATTCCATAAATAATTGGCAACCAAAATCATGTCAAATGTTCAACTTATCATCCCATTCAATTACATTTCTAAACATGCCAACTTGTATGCCAATTAGCACAACTAAATCATATGTAAAACCAAGCATGACTCATTCACAATTTCACAAATTCACTATGGCATCAATCCATCAATAAGCTTGCCATTTATAAGACCATTTCATTGCCATCAAGCCATACAAAAAACATTCATCATATACCATAATCACTCACGCATATTACCAACATTTATCTAGCCACATCACATGGCTATTTACATCCCAAACATATTCCAAAATGACTAGCCTATACATGCCATATTTAGCTATATACACAATCAAAAGTACCAAAATTGAATTCGATAGTGCGATGACGATCCTCAACGATCCCCAAGCCTTCAGTAGCTTTGACGATCTATAAAACAGAACAAACACACACAAAGTAAGCTTTCAAAAGCTTAGTAAGCCATATACAAATAAACTTAACACAGGTTACACATAGCTATATTGAAACAATGACATTAATATTTCTTATTGGAAATTCATCACATGTTCTTTGGCTCATTTGCTTAGCCATAGCTTACCACATTCCTCAAATAAAATATCACATATATATGTAACACCCCAAACCCAGCCCAAACACCACGACCGGATCTGGCATGTCACTAGGGATAACAGGTTTGGAAAGTTTTATAAGTTTTGGAGAATTGCTTAAATAAAACCAAGTTTCATGCCTCAATTGAAACTCATTATTCAAGTTTTTAAAGTTAATTAGCTAAACCTAGCGTTTAGGCGATGTTTGAAAAACTTAGCGATTTTTTTCTTTTTCCGGTTTATGGATTGTCAATAAAAATTTTTAGTTTCATAGGAAATGTGTGTTAAACGGGCTGCGAAGAAAATTTTGTTTATCTTGATAAAAACGTTCCATCAAATAGGTCATAATTAATGTGTAACAACACAGACTTTAAATCCAAAATTTACCAAATTTAAAGTGGCGTTATTACATATTAAAAATACCCCAAAAGAAAATAGCAATTAATAATTTAAAATAAAGTTTAATAAAATAACCCTTGCATGGCCACCTCGAGTCCATTCCAACCCAGTCCAAAGAATCATGAGCTACCAGCAATTTGTTAAGAAAATAGAGTGAGTCATCAGACTCAGTGTGCAATTAGTCCACAAAATTCCACAAGTGGGCTTGAGCCCCAAACCATCATCGAATTATCACATCTACACACCGCTCCACATGTCCATCCTCAACACACCTGTGGGGATTTCTACAATCAACCCTCCATCTGCTACACACCTCTTTGGCAAATATCTTGACAAATACATCGCTCAAAGTCCACATATAGTGGTCTAACACTGATCCACACGTGATTAAATCACCAATTCCATAATGAGGCACCACGCCATCATTATTCATGACAAAGTCACCAATATACACTTCACCTTTAAATTATTATCATCCCAATATCCCATGCACATGCAACATAGTATAAAAGATAGGTTATATAATGTGATACATGTAATACTTAGCATACACCCACAATCATATTATCCAGAAACCTTAAAAGGTTCAAAATACAATATCTCGACACAGGGTTCGGTTTACCCAACTCGGTAACTCAATCACCATTGCCGCTATTTTTGGCTTTCAAACATAACACATGCTCATTTATGAAATTCAGGAAATAGTGTGATAATTACACACCTGTAAACCTGAAGAAATAAACTATCGATCTCACTAATGTCTTCACTCGTAGGGATCACAGCGATCTTCTTATCCCTTTTAGAAGCTGGCCCACACCCCGATGGCCAATCTCGAACTGCCGATGCTGCTCGCTTCTTAAACTTTTTAGTCAAAACGAAATGTTTGCTTTCTTTCCCAACTTGAACGTTTCTTGCATCCATTAAAAGTCTTGGTCAATAAATCGCTACAAAAGAGATGATGGTATAACCACTCAACTGGGTTAAGGCGATGAACAACGGATAAATAGACTAATAGAATACTAGAGAGAAATCCCTTACCTTACAATCCCGAAAAGAGAGATGGGGTTCAGACATTAGTCGCTCCACAAACTTAGAACCTAAATGGTTCGACTAACGATATTTCCCGGATGAAACACCCTTCACAACCAAACCAAAGAATGATCCGAAGTAGATGCCGAACACTTTGTCCCCCTATTTGCCATAACAAATAGAGAAAGAAATAGGTTTAAGTATTGATCAAGACATGTTTGACCTTACCAAGAAAAGAAGGAATACGGGTTTAATCAAGGGGAAAACGAAAGGGAATGATCTTACCTTAACACAGAGGATTCGAACAACACCCAAGAGAATTCGGCAGACCACCAATAGCAGATAAGATTTGGCAACGAACAAGAGTAGAAGAGAATAATATGAAAGAATCGAAAATGAAACCAAGAGAACTTCAATGAAGTCCTAAGAGTTTCGGCAACACCAGAGAAACCAAAAAGAGAAGAAAGGTTGGGAGAAAAGAATGATAAGGGGAAAAATGGGGAAAGAAGAACAAAGGTTTCGATTTAAAAGAGTAGATAGAGAAGAAGAAGAAAATGAAAGATTGCAAGGGACAAATGTGTTACTTTCGGTAGTGGAGTTTTGAAAATGAGTAGAGAAAAGAAGATGAGAAGAAATATGCACAAAATGGTCTCCCTAGTTTCGGCTATAAGTTATAGTAAAAGAAAATAGTGGGAATTGACTAGGCACTTTTTGGCAAAAGAGAGCAAGAAAAGAACTAAAAGAAGAGCACACCCAAAATGCTGAAAAAAAGAAACCCTTAACGCACAAAACCTAATAAAACCTATAAAAATTTTGGCACCAGCTCCCCTTACCAAAACCGAAAGCCTCACCCCCTACACTACTCAAAAATTCAGCTTACAACCCCTTCTCACCTCAATCGCCATGCCGTCCCTTGAAACACTCCTTAATTCCCTCTCCTCCACTTATTCAAACTAGTTTGAATAATTCAAACTAGTTTGAATAATTCAAACTAGTTTGAATAATCTCCACCATCCATTGAAATATTTGACCAAGTCTTGTCTCTCTCCTCTAGAGTTTGATTACCATCCAGCTACCTCCCTTGTTTGAACCAAAAATAATACTCCCTTGTGCTGCTTGAGAGTTTCTAACCCTCTCCCTCTCAACTTCTCCTTGTGACGCCATCTCCCTGCATGTTAGGTGGCGTCCCCTTACACTCTTCCACCGCACCTCTTGTGTCACCAAACGCAAACATTAACGCTTAAGTCCTGCTCCCAATTAGCTTCCCTCCTAAAATGCCTAAAACTAAAATTATACCAAGGCTTCTGCTTAACCCCGAGTCTTCTCGAGGCCCCTAAACACATCCAAACAACATGCATAACTCAATAAACGTAGAAAAACATAAAAGGTGCAAAGCCCCTAAATCCCAGGATGTTACAGTTCTACCCCGTAATTACCTAATCAAAAGAGATGGGGGTATTGCTATCGCATTTAATCCTCTGGCTCCCACGTCGCCTCTTCTGAACCATGGTTCCGCCACAAAACTTTGACCAAAGGAACTTATTTCCTCCTTAGCACGTTGACGTCTCGATCCAAGATCTGGACCAGTTCCTCCTCATAGGACAAGTCTGGCCTTACTTCAACTTCCTCAACTGGCACGACATGAGATGGCTCTGAACGGTAACGTCTTAACATCATAACATGGAACACGTTATGCATCTGTTTCAATTCTAAAGGTAACTCCAACTGATACGCCACTGGTCTCAC
This sequence comes from Gossypium rotundifolium, assembly GCA_025506655.1. Lineage (NCBI taxonomy): Eukaryota > Viridiplantae > Streptophyta > Magnoliopsida > Malvales > Malvaceae > Gossypium > Gossypium rotundifolium. The sequence continues at coordinate 45,517,963 of CP106723.1, forward strand.
ACGCTTCAAAACCCGATAAGGCCCGATAAACCTAGGACTTAGCTTACCCTTTCATCCAAATCTCATCACCTTCTTCTACGGTGAAACTTTCAAGAAAACCCGATCACCTACTGCAAACTCTATCTCCTTTCGCTTCAGATCTGCATATGATTTCTGCCTGTCGGATGCTTCCTTCAATCGAGCCCTAATTAACTTAACCTTCTCCTTTGTTTTTGCAACCATTTTCGGACCTAAAATATGGCATTCACCTAATTCCGTCCAACAGGTGGGAGTGTGACACCTCCGCCCATATAGCACTTCATAGGGCGCCATTTGAATACTTGGTAGCTGTTGTTGTAAGTGAACTCTACCAACGGTAAGAACTCTTTCCAACTACCCCTGAAATCGATGACACACCCTCTCAACATATCCTCCAAGATCTAAATTACTCTCTCAGACTGTCCATCTATCTGCAGATAAAACTCTGTGCTGAAGTCAAGTCTTATGCCCAAAGCCTGATCCAATGCTTTCCAGAATCGCGACGTAAGCCTAGGGTCTCTATCTGATATAATCGATGCTGGTACCCCGTGCAACCTCACAATTTCTGCCACATACATCTTAGCCAATCTTTATAGAGAATAGTCGACACGAACAGGTATGAAATAAGCAGACTTCATCAACTAATCCACAATCAGCCATGCCGAATCTTTCTTAGTAGGCGTAAGAGGTAGCCCACTAACAAAGTCTATAGTGATCCTCTCCCATTTCCACTTTGGAATCTTCACTGGTTGCAACAACCCCGAAGGCAACTATTGTTCAGCTTTGACCTGCTGACACGTTAAACACTTTCCCACAAATTTCGTAATTTTCCCGCTTTAATCCAGGCCACCAAAACTATTCACGCAAATCCCGATACATCTTACATCCTCCATGATGCATAGCGTAAGGGCTACTATGTGCTTCCTGAAGAATCATCTACCTCAATTTCACATCTTTCGGCATGCAAACCTTTCCACAAAAACACAAAACCCCATTGCCGTTCAAATTGTAATCTTCAACCCCACCATTCTGTACTTGCAGAAGTCGAGCACTAAAGACATCATTCGATAAATGTTTCTCTTTAACCTAACTTACCCATGTCGACTTCACTTGTAGTTCAGCTAATAAACTTTCATCGTCGTATAAACTGAGATGGGCAAACATCGCTCTCATATCTGATATAACCTTTCGGCTTAACGCGTCTGCCACCACATTTGCCTTACTCAGGTGATATTCAATCGAGCAGTCATGATCCTTCAACAGCTCAATCCACCTTCGTTGCCTTAGATTCAGCTCCTTCTGAGTTAGAAGATATTTTAAACCCTTGTGGTCAGTGTAGATAACAGACTTCTCCATACAAATAATGTCTCCAAACCTTTAAAGCAAAAACTACCGCAGCCAATTCCAAGTCATTCGTGGGATAGTTAATCTCATGCGGTCTTAACTACCGGACGCATAGGCAACAACCTTCCCATCCTGCATTAGCACACAACCTAACCCCGTGTGAGAAGCATCACAATACACTACGAAACCTTTTCCAGCCTCATGCTGAATTAAAATCAGAGCCTCTATCAAAATCCTTTTCAGGTTCTCGAAACTTTCCTACTGCTTGTCAGTCCACACAAATGCTACCCCTTTTCTCAACAACATAGTTAAGGGTGCTACAATTGAGGAAAAACCTTCAACAAACCTTCTGTAGTAACCTGCCAAACCCAAGAAACTTTGAATCTCTGCCACAGACTTAGGTGATTTCTAGTCCAGCACTGCCTCAATCTTTCGATGATCAACGTTATCCCTTCTGCAGATACCACATGACCCAGAAAAGTAACTTCCTTTAATCAAAACTCACACTTACTAAATTTTGCGTAACTGCTTCTCCCGTAAAATCTGTAGAACCACCCAAAATATGAATCATGCTCCTCTTCTGACTTGAAATATACCAAAATATCGTCTATGAACACTACCAAGAACCGGTCCAGATAGGGTTGAAAAACCCAATTCATCATATCCATGAATGTGGCTAGTGTGTTTGTCAACCCAAACGGTATTACCAAAAATTCATAGTGACCGTAGCGAGTCCGGAAAGATGTCTTATGAATATTTGTTTCCTTTACCTTAAGTTGATGGCATCCTAACCTCAAATATATCTTTGAAAAGACCGAAGTCCCCTTGAGCTAATCAAAAAGATCATCTATCCTCGGCAGAGAGTACTTGTTCTTGATGGTCACTTTATTCAACTGGCGATAATCAATGCACATTCGCATGGACCCATCTTTCTTCTTCACAATATAGCACTAGGCGGCCACGCCCACGAGCAACGATACACTAGGCCAGATAAAACCACAATCCAATAGCTCCTAAATCTGAGCTTTAAGTTCAACGAGCTCCTTCGGGGCCATCTGAGCCCTGGTTATATCTAACGGACAATTCTTTATCAGATGATCCTTTGACCTACACTTGAAATATTCCTTATTTCTGCCCCAACACTCTCCACTACCGATTGCCCTAAAGGACTCAATACAGACGCATGAGACCTCCCAAGAATGACCGAGCACACTATCGAAATTACCCAACAACCGTTGGTGTTGCAACACGACTCGACCCCTCAACCCTAGGCCTCTTTTGGAACCCCCTGATGATAGTGATGGTCTAAAATTCCTCTTATTTCTGCCTCTTTCCTGGTCCCTATTTTTCTTCTCAGTTCGCTTTACCTCCTCGACTATCTTAGCTTTTTCCACCAAAATAGTAAAGTCTCTCTCCCGCTGTGGAGCTATCAACACTAGCAGCTCATCTCGCAGCCCATCTTCGAGCCATACACATCGCTCATAATCGGTCGCAACTATCCTTTGGGCATACCGACTTAACCGCATAAATTCTGCCTCATACTTAGCTACCGCTTTACCCCCTTGAACTAGATTCAAGAATACCTTCCTCTGAGCATCCACATAATTAGCTCCAACACACTTCCCTTCAAACATCATCTTAAAGAAATCCTAATCCATTCGATCTGCTGGAGTACCTTCTCTCACAGTAAGCCACCACTGATAGGCCTCATCACGAAGTAAAGACACTGCGCCCTTCAGCTTCTCCTCCGTCGTGCATTCCAAGTCATCCATAATTCTCTCGACTGCCTTTATCCAATACTCAGCCACGTTTGGAGCTACCCCATAAATACCCTAAACATTTCATCTCCATTAGCCCAAAGTCATTCAAGAATGGACTTCCGAGTTGCTGCTCCAGTACTTGCCCCAGCCACATGCTCTAACACACGCAACATCGCTTGAGACAGGGCATCGTCTCCACCAGTTCTGTCTTGCTAACTCGCTTCTGCCACAGGTGATGCTAGCACCTCGTTCTCAGGCTGATTCCTCACTTTTGAACGCTCAACCTTAGTACCCTGACCTCTCCCACAGTCACAAGTAACACGTTCACGTCCTCTACCACTCATATCTATCGCTCTGCTTTACTCTTGTTATAACTTTTATGAGTCAGTAAATCTTTCCACTTGTTTATTAACGAGTAGTTTTATGAGCTAGAATTATAAGTAGTTCCTTCGCAAAGTACATACATTCCTAAAGGTTTCCATCTCTACAATAAAGTTTCTAAATTCCAACATCCACAACAATACATCATATAACCACCTCATGCAATTCACTTAACAATCAGAAAACTTACCTGGTGGACCTGGGCCGAAAACTCAAGTGCCATTCTTCCAAAACACAAGTTTATATTAAATTTCTTTTTAAACTATCTTAAATACATAATTTGAAAACGTTGTGGCCCTAAAAACCAAGGCCGAGTTTTTAAAACATGGCTCTGATACTAAATTGTAACACCCTAAACTCGGCCCAAACACCACGATCGGATCTGGCATGTCACTAGGGAAAACAGGTTTGGAAAGTTTTATAAGTTTTGGAGAATTGCTTTAATAAAACCAAGTTTCATGGCTCAATTGAAACTCATTATTCAAGTTTTTAAAGTTAATTAGCTAAGCCTAGCGTTTAGGCAATGTTTGAAAAACTTAGCGATTTTTTTCTTTTTTCGGTTTATGGAATGTCAATAAAAATTTTTAGTTTCATAGGAAATGTGTGTTAAACAGGTTGCGAAGAAAATTTTGTTTATCTTGATAAAAACTTCCATCAAGTAGTTCGTAATTAATGTGTAACAACACAGGCTTTAAATCCAAAATTTACCAAATTTAAAGTGGCCTTATTACATACTAAAAATACCCTAAAAGAAAATAGCAATTAATAATTTAAAATAAAGTTTAATAAAATAACCCTTGCATGGCCACCTCGAGTCCATTCCAACCCAGTCCAAAGAATCATAAGCTACCTGCAATTTGTTAAGAAAATAGAGTGAGCCACCAGACTCAGTGTGCAATTAGTCCATAAAATTCCACAAGTGGACTGAGCCCCAAACCATCATCGAATTATCACATCATGCACAAGTAATCAAAATAATAGCCCAACCCAACCTAGTATTCCATCCTCTACACACCGCTCCACATGTCCATCCTCAACACACTTGTGGAATTTCTACAATCAACCCTTCATCCGCTACACACCTCTTTGGCGGTCATGCTGATAGGCACACTGGTCAAAGTCCACATATAGTGGTCTAGCCACTGATCCATACGTGATTAAATCGCCAACTCCACAATGAGGCACCACGCCATCATTAATCGTGACAAAGTCACCAATATACACTTCCCTTTAAATCATTATCATCCCAATATCCCATGCACATGCAACATAGTATAAAAGATAGGTTATATAATGTGATACATGTAATACTTAGCATACACCCACAATCATATTATCCACAAACCTTAAAAAGGCTTAAAATACAATATACTTACCTGGGGTTCCAGTTTACCCAACTTGGGTAACTCAATCACCATTGTCGCTATTTTTGGCTTTCAAACATAACACATACTCATTTATGAAATTAAGGAAATAATGTGATAATTACACACCTGTAAACCTAAAGAACTAAACTATCAATCTCACTAATGTCCTCACTCGTAGGGATCACAGCGAACTACTTATCCCTTTTAGAAGCCGGTCTACACACCCGGTGGCCAATCTCAAACCACCGATTCTTCTCGCTTCTTAAACTTTGGAGTCGAAATCAAAGGTTTGCTCCCTTCCCCAACTTGAATGTTTCTTGCATCCATTAAAAGTCTTGGGCAATAAATCGCTACGAAAGAGATGATGCAACTCAACTGGGTTAAGGCGATGAACAACGGATAAATAGACTAATAGAATACTAGAGAGAAATCCCTTACCTTACAATCCCGAAAAGAGAGACGGGGTTCAGACATTAGTCGCTCCACAGATTTAGAACCTAAATGGTTCAGCTAACGATATTTCTCGGATGAAACACCTTTCACAACCAAATCGAAGAATGATCTAAAGTAGATGCCTAACACTTTGCCCCCTATTCGCCGTAACACAGAGAGAAAGAAGCAGGTTTAAGTATTGATCAAGACAGGTTCGACCTTACCAAGAAAAGAAGGAATACGGGTTTAATCAAGGGAAAACAAAAGGGAATGACCTTACCTTAACACAGAGGATTCGAACAACACCTAAGAGAATTCGGTACACCCACAATAGCAGAGAAGATTTGGCAACGAACAAGAGTGGAAGAGAATAAGATGAAAAAATCGAAAATGAAAACAAGAGAACTTCAATGAAGGCCTAAGAGTTTTGGCAACACCAGAGAAACCAAAAAGAGAAGAAAGGTTAGGAGAAAGAATGATAAGGGCAAAAATGGGGAAAGAAGAACAAAGGTTTCGGTTTATAAGAGTAGGTAGGGAAGAAGAAAAAAACGAAAGATTGCAAGGGACAAGTGTGTTACTTTCGGTAGTGGAGTTTTGAAAATGAGTAGAGAAAAGAAAATGAGAAGAAATATGCACAAAATGGTCTCCCTAGTTTCGGTTATAAGTCATAGTAAAAGAAAATAATGGGAATTGACTAGGCACTTTTCGGCAAAAGAGAGCAAGAAAAGAACTAAAAGAAAAGCACACCCAAAATGCCGAAAAAAAGAAAACCTTAACACACAAAAGCTAATAAAGCCTATAAAAATTTCGGCACCAACTTCCCTTACCAAAATCGAAAGCCTCACCCCTACACTACTATAAAATTTGGCTTACAGCCCCTTCTCACCTCAATCCCCATGTCGTCCATTGAAACACTCTTTAATTCCCTCTACTCCACTTATTCAAACTAGTTTGAATAATTCAAACTCTCTTAATCACTCTCCACCATCCATTAAAATATTTGACCAAGTATTGTCTCTCTCCTCTAGAATTTGATTACCATCCAGCTACCTCCCTTGCCTGAACCAAAAATAATACTCCCTTGTGCTGCTTGAGAGTTTCGAACCCTCTCCCTCTCAACTTCTCCTTGTGACGCCATCTCCCTACATGTCAGGTGGCGTCTCCTTGCCACTCTTCCACTGCACCTCTTGTGTCACCAAACGTAAACAATAACCTTTAAGTCCTGCTCCCAATTAGCTTCCCCCCTAAAATGCCTAAAACTAAAATTATACTAAGGCTTGTACTTAACCTCGAGTCTTCCCGAGGCCCCCAAACACTTCCAAACAACATGCATAACTCAACAAACGCAGAAAAACATAAAAGATGCAAAGCCTCTAAATCCGGATGTTACAATATGCATAGCTCATTCAAGCATATAATCGCATATTATCTCATAACTAAACACATATTCACTTTATTAAGCTTATATAAACACTTACCTTTCATACACAAATAGTGTAATTTACAATCATACCTGAATCGTTATTACTTCTCACATAGACATTCATTTCGCAGACCTACCTGTTGAACCTTTTGGAATCTAATAGGATACTCAAAGTGCTCAGAAAAGTCGTACAATGCCAAAGTCCCAGAAGAGGTCTTACATGTACTCAGATATCGATGCCACTATCCCAGATAGGGTCTTACACGAATCAAATACGATGCCAATGTCCTAGACATAGTCTTACACGTAAATCTCATATCGATGCCAACGCCTCAGACATGGTCTTACACAAATCTCGAATCAATGCCAACGTCCCAGACGTGGTCTAACATGATATCACATATCGGACACCTACGTCATGACATATGTAATCTTATCTATTCCTAGGTTCGCACGAGACTTCTCAAACCTCGATAACTTGTCGACATATCCTCGGATTTCATATACATTCCATTTTGAACATTTACTATAAAATTTATATCTCATAGGTACATAAATAATTCAAATCAAATACATTTATTTGTATATCAACTTACCTCGGATTCGAATATTTGATCGATTCGGTTATTCAACCACTTTTGACTTTCTGCGATCTAAATTCGTTTTTCTTTGGTTCTGGATCTATACATATTAATTTAATCCATGTATTCACCGAATCATTCAATTCAATCCAAAAACACACATTTAGGGTAATTTACAAATTATCCCTCACATTTTCATATTTGGACAATTTACTCCCTATTTCACAAAATCACAAAATAGACCAAATTTCATGATATTCATGCTTGGCTGCATATCACCCATGCTCATTAAAGTTCACACATTTCATTTATTTCACAATTTAGTCCCTCAAAATACTATTTCTCAATTAAGTCCAAATTACTCAAAATCACAAAAACTCCAAAGACAAAACTTGCTAATCTAACACATATCTTTCATTTTTCACCATCAAAAATCACAGAATTCATGTGTTCATCAATTGAACATTACAAAATATTCATCAATTTACAACATTGAAGCATGGGTTTTGAAGTATACAAAGCAATGATAGGAAAACCTTAGAAATTATCAAAAAACTGATCAAAAACACATATCCGATTATGCATAGACCACGGCCGAAAGTAACAAGCTTTTCGACCATGGCCGAATGTAACAAGCTTTTCTTCTTTTCCTTCTTTTGTGTTTTCGGTGGAAGGATGAATGAATAAATGCCCATTTTCATACTTTTTTTTAATTATAAAACATTTTAATACATGATTTACTATAATAACCTTACTAAATTAATTAGAAAACCATATCACTCAAACCCATAACCATCCATGCTATAAACAAATGGCCAATTTTCATTTTAAGGCCTTCATATTAAAAGAACATGGTAATTTAGCAATTAAACAAATAGCTTGTCACTTTTGTCTTTTATGCGATTTAGTCCTTTTGTTAAATTAAACACACAAACAGACAAATTTTCATATGAGACTTTCACATATGCTTAATCATATACCGCAAGCACAAAAAATAATATTAAAATATTTTTTGGCTCAAATTTGTGGTCTTAAAACCACTGTTCCGACTAGGGTCTAAACCAGACTGTTAAAATATTGATGCCAATAGCCCAACTATGGTCTTATACGAAATCAAATAATGATGCCAATGTCCTAGACATGGTCTTACGCGTAATCACATAATGATGCCAATGTCCCAAGCATGGTCTTACACATAATCACATCTCGTTAATCCTAATGTCATGACATCCATATCCTATACTATTCCTAAGGTTCGTACGGGATTTTCTAATATTGTAAGCCTATCGATTCTTGCTCGTATTTAATCATTCAACATTCATAGGGATACGATCTCGCCTCGAGAATGATTCGAGTCATTTTTGTGCTCGATCATAAAATTGAGGAAGTATCGTTCCAATTAAAATAAATTGAAATTGGTTAAGAATAGGCTTTAAACAAAGGGAATTTTTGAAGAGTTTTAGAATGGATTAGGAAAGGATCAGCTAGGTGTTGGAACAAAGGGGAATAAAGAGAAGGGCTAAATTGCCAAAGCGAAATGATGATGGAATTGGATAAGTGATTGAGGCTGGAAATTGGATTGCAAAAATGGCTCAAAAAGGTTTGGAAGTAGATGCATGTTGATTCGACTAGCAAAAAAATTAAGATAGCTTAGAAATGGAAAAAGTCTAATGGATGGAATCGGCTTAAGGCCAAGGAAGAATGAATACTATAGGGGGTATTGACCCAAACCTTATACGATACTTAAGGTGGATGGATGTTGAAGGATAGGACCTTGACCAACTAACTAGGAAGTTAGGAACAATAGGTATCAATGGGGTGAACGCCACACTCGATGGTGAGTGATAAGTTCTAAAGAAACATAATGACTCCACTAGCAAGCTAGATAAGTCAAGTTGAGTCTAAAACGAATTAAGAGAGTTGAAAAACTCACAAATGTTATAAACATTCATAAAAGTAGAAAAAAAAGTCTCTACAAAATGAAATTAGCTAAGTATTTATAGATAGAAGTCTAGGCTAGCCTAATAGTCAAATGAATAACTAAATGGACACTTGATTTCAGCTTTTAATGAGCTGAAAAATCCAGAAATTTCAAGAAAATTCTAGGAAGCTCCTTCCTCCTTGGTGACGCCAATGGATAGCTTCTAGATGCCTTGATTTAGCTGAAAATTAATTGAAGTGATTGGGGAGTTGAATTGGTTGAATGGAGTTGTTTAGACTAGGCTAAATTCGTCCAAAGGGTGTGAAAGGCTTTAATGAGCAGGCCTTGGTTAGCTGAATGATCTTGAGGTGCTAAATGATGTCTTGAATACTCCAATGGACATTAGGTGTGAAAATTGAATGTAGACAACCCCTTATGGGTGAATGCACAAAACTGAATGGGCATATAATGTGAAAGGAATGTCCAGCTTGTGTGAAAGCTTTTAAGGCTACTTTGGTGTTATCAATGGCTAGCTTGGGAACAAGAATCATCAACTGGTTGTGGCTTTTGCAATGATCGAACCATCATCTTACTTGAAAGAAATAAATGAGCAGCTCACTTGCATTTATGCCATCCCAAGCATGTACATGCACCTAATTAATTCAGCAAATAAATTCTTTAACACCCTAAACCCGGTAAACACACCACGACCGAATTCAGTAGGTTACAAAGTGTAAAATATTTTGTAGAAAACAAGTTGCTGGTTTACTTTTGTGAAAAATTATTCTCGAAAACATTTATGTCATTTTGGATTTGAAAGAAAACTCCCTTGAGAAGATCGTTTGTCATTTCTAGTTTTGGAAAGTCGTTTGGTTTTATGAAAACCCGAGCGAGTTTAGCATAATAAAGTTGAAAACCATTTTGTATCTGAACATAACGAAAACTTGGTTTGGAGAAAGTCTGAGTTAGTTTGTTGACTTCATTTGTTTAGTATTACCCGATGGTAAAGTTTGAAAACCCCGATAAGTTGTACAAATTTTGAAAACGTTGATTTTACAGGTTTTTAGAACATGCTATGTTATTTAACTTAGGCACAATATGATAAAACTTAAGCGGATAATCAAAAACCCAGAATAATAAAATTTAGTGGCCTTATTACAAATCCAAAACCAAATTTAAAAGTAAATTAACCTAAAATAGTAATTGAAATAAAACCTGAAAACATAGTGCATGGCCACCTTGAGTCCACCCCGGCTCCACATTCGCGATCTATGCCTCATCTGCAAAATGTAAGGAAAGGAGTGAGTCACCGAGACTCAGTGTATAAATCCCCATCCCGATAATAACAGGGCACTTACACATTTCATAAGTCAATATGAAAATCATGCAAACCCAACCTAACCATCTGAAATCCAGAACTCTTCCAGAACTCAGTGTATAACTATTGTTATACGCGAACTCTTCCAATGGTAGATATTCCTCCCAACTATCGCTGAAATCCAGAACACAGCCCCTTAACATATCTTCTAAGATTTGAATTACCCTTTCAGACTATCATCTGACTGCGGATGAAAAGCCGTGCTGAAATCCAACCTCGTACCCAACGCTTGATGCAAAGCTTTCCAAAACCTTGACGTGAATTTGGGATCCCTATCTGAAATAATCGACACCGGTGCCCCATGTAACCGTACTATCTTCGATACATACAACTTTGCCAAACTTTGGAGTGAATAATCAATCTGAACTGGTATGAAATGGGCTGACTTTGTCAAACGATTAACAATCACCCAGACTGAACCCTTTTGCTGGGCGTAAGGGGTAGCCCCGTGACGAAATCCATCGTAATCCTTTCGCACTTCCACTGCAGAATCTTCACCGGTTGCAATAGACCTGATGGTAACTGATGCTCAGCTTTGACTTGTTGGCATGTTAGACACTTACTCACAAATTCCGTTACTTCTCTCTTCAAACTCGGCCATCAGAACTGTTCCCCCAAATCCCAATACATCTTGCTACCTCCAAGATGCATAGCGTATGGGCTATTATGAGCTTCTTGAAGAATTCACTGTCCCAACTCAACGTCCTTCGGCATACACACATTCCCTTGAAAACACAGCACACCCTCACTGCTCAAGCTATAACCATCCAAACCACCATTCTGCACTTGTAACCTCCGAGCACTCAAAACCTCATCCACTAGCTGTCTCTCCTTAACCTGATCCACCCACGTTGGCTTTACTTGCAATTCTGCCAATAGACTCCCGTCATCATACAGACTGAGATGAGCAAACATTGCTCTCAGATCCGTTACCACCTTACGGGTCAATGCGTCAGCCACTACTTTAGCCTTACACGGATGGTATTCAATTGAGCTGTCGTAGTCCTTTAACAACTCGATCCACCTACACTACCTCAAATTCAATTCTTTCTGTGTCAACAGATACTTCAAACTCTTGTAGTCAGTGTAGACGATAGACTTCTCCCCGTACACATATTACCTCCATATCTTCAGGGCGAAAACCACTACAGCCAATTCCAGATCATGTGTCGGGTAGTTACCTTCATGAGGTCTCAACTATCGAGATGCATACGCCACCACTTTACCCCCTTGCATCAGAACCACCCCAAACTAGTATGCGATGCATCACAATAAACCATGAATTCCTTCCCTGCTTCAGGCTGAATCAAAACCGAAGCTTCATCATAATCTTCTTTAACTTGTCAAAACTTTCCTGCTGCTTACCAGACCACACAAATGGAACCCCTTTCCGCAACAACTTAGTTAACGGTGCTGCAATCAAAGAAAACCCTTCCATGAATCTTCTGTAATATCCTGCCAAACCCAGAAAACTCCGAATCTCTAGTACCGACTTAGGTGGTTTCCAATCCAACACCGCCTCAATCTTCTGAGGGTCCACTCTAATCCCCTTAGCTGATACCACATAACCCAGGAAGGTTACCTCTTTCAACCAGATCTCGTATTTGCTAAACTTTACTAATAATTGCTTCTCCCCCAGGATCTGTAAAACCACACGTAGATGTTCATCATGTTCTTCCTCTGATCTCGAGTACACCAAAATATCGTCTATAAACACCATGACAAACCTATCCAAGTACAGTTGAAACACTCGATTCATCATGTCCATGAACGCTGCCGGTGCATTAGTCAACCAGGACGGCATTACCAGAAACTCGTAGTGCCCATAACGAGTACGAAACGCCGTTTTATGGATATCAGCCTCCTTCACTTTGAGTTGATGATACCCCGACCTAAGATCTATCTTAGAAAAATAGATACACCCTTAAGCTGATCAAACAAGTCGTCTATCCTGGGCAATGGATACGTGTTCTTGATCGTCAACTTATACAGCTGGCGGTAGTCTATACACATCCGCATTGTACCGTCTTTCTTCTTAACAAAGAGCACAGGCGCTCCCTAAGGTGATACACTCGGCTGGATGAAATCACGGTCCAACAATTCCTGAATCTATGCCTTCAGTTCCACCAATTCCTTGGGCGCCATCCTATATGGGGCAATAGACACTAGCGCGATTTTGGGTAAAAAGTCTATACCGAACTCAACCTCATGGTCCGGTGGCAGACCCAGAAGTTCCTCTAGGAATACATCGGTAAATTATTTTACCATTCGGACATTCCCCACAACTGATTCCTTGGCCTCCAAGGCACAAACATGCACCATAAATGCCTCACAACCCTTCCTCACCATTTTCTCAGCCTTCAGAGCAGACACAACATTAGATAGATAATCTCTTCTATTACCTATCATTACCACCTCTTCACCTTCAACTGTCCTCAAAACCATGCGCTTAGCTCTGCAATCTAAACTGGCCTGGTACTTCACTAGCCAATCCATCCCGAGAATCAGATCGAACTCCCCGAACGGCAGTTCCATCAGATCAGCCAAAAACACTACCCCTTGAAGTTCTAGGGGTACACCTCTATATAGTTTATTTACTTCTACAGAGTGACCTAGAGGGTTTATTACTATCATCTCCCTAGAAGTAATCTCAAAGTCTAAGTTCATAGTTTCCACTATACTACTGGCAACATATGAGTACGTCGAACCAATATCTATCAAAGCAGTATAAGGCAGACCAAAAATTAAGAACGTATCGATTATGACGCCTGGTGCATTGCCCTCCTCTCGATGCCTCACTGCATAGACCAACTCAGTCGTCTCTCTCAGGCTCTCAAAGACTTTACCCTGTTCTCCACGACCTCGCCCAGAACCGTTACCTTCCCTAGTCGAACCGTGACCCATCTATGGTTGCTGACCATCCCTCCTGAACTGTGTACAACCACGATTCCCAGGTGAAACCTAGTGACCTCTCGTGGACAATCCTCACCAAGGTCCCATTGACCCACACTCAAAACATCCTCTATTTCTAGTCCAACATTCCCCCGCGTGAGACTTCCTACACCGAGCACACCGTGGCGGCCATTGAGTAGTAGCAGCAGTAGGCCTCACAGCTTGATTCGGCCCACCATATCTAGCTCTTTTCTGCTAGTTCTCAGCGGAATCTTGGATGACCGAATTCCTCTTATTCCAACCCTTATCCTGATTCCGTCTCACTGACAGTTTCACTTCCTCAGCAACTTTGGCCTTCTCTACTAAGACTGCAAATTCTCTCTCTTGCTGTAGAGCAATCAACATCCGCAGCTCATCTCTCAACCCATCCTCAAATCTGACACAGCGCTCATGTTTCGTGCCCACAATACCTTGTGCATACTGACTTAACCGAAGAAATTCTACCTCATACTCCGATACTGACTTATTTCCCTGAACCAAATTCAGGAATGCCTTACGCTGCGTATCAATGTAACTAGCCTCAACGTATTTCCTCTGATAGGCTACCCTAAAGAAATCCTAAGTGATGTCATCGGCCATTGCTCCATCCCTAACCCTGAGCCACCATTGATATGACTCATCTCGGAGAAGAGATACTATACCCTTCAGCTTCTCCTCAGCCGTAAAATCCAGGTCGTCCATGATACGTTCTGTCACCTCCAGCCAATATTTCGCCGTACTAGAAGCCATACCAGATACACCTTTGAATACCTCTGCACCATTAGCCTGGAGTCATTCGGACACAAATTTTTGAGCTCTCGTTCTGACGCCTGCACCCGCGACTCTTTCTAGAACCCGCGGCATCGCCTGCGGCACTGCATCATCACCACCCGTCTGATCCTAAAATTCTGTGCCCACAACTGGCGGTGGTGGTACCGCGTTCTCTGACACATGTCTAGACCCTACCGATTCCGACACTGTCGTCCTACCCCTACCTCGTCCACGTATATTATGCCTACGTCCTCGTGCGCTCATAACTGCTGATACAAATTGATCTGATTTAACAGTTTTATGCATTAAACTTATTCCACTGTTATTAAAGCACAGTCTTATGAATAGTTTAATATAGGGATTATCTTCATAAGTTCACACAATCCTACGCTTTAAGTCTCTAAAGTAATTCCCTATTACTACTAGTCATAACGTTATAATTACAGACATATTAACAACAAATAGGGGTACTTACCTGGGCGAATCGGAGCCGGAGACTCGGTGCCATACTTTTCCAATCGTACCTTTCCCACAAAAACCTTTCATAACCCATTTAAAACATTTTTGGGCCTCGGACCCACAGTCGAGCTTTTGAACTTGGCTCTGATACCAAAATTGTAACACCCCAAACCTGGTCAAGACACCACGACCGAATTCAGTATGTTACAGAGTGTAAAATATTTTGTAGAAAATAAGTTGCTAGTTTACTTTTGTGAAAAATTATTCTCAAAAACATTTTTGTCATTTTGGATTTGAAAGAAAACTCCCTTGAGAATATCGTTTTTCGTTTCTAGTTTTGGAAAGTCATTTGGTTTTATGAAAACCCGAGCGAGTTTAGCATAATAAAGTTGAAAATCATTTTGTATCTGAACATAATGAAAACATGGTTTGGAGAAAGTTGACTTCATTTGTTTAGTATTACCCGATGGTAACGTTTGAAAAACCCGATAAGTTGTACAATTTTTTAAAACGTTGATTTTACAGGTTATTAGAACATGCTATGTTATTTAACTTAGGCACAGTATGGTAAAACTTAAAGCGGATAATCAAAAACCCGAAATAATAAAATTTAGCGGCCTTATTACAAATCCAAAACCAAATTTAAAAGTAAATTAACCCAAAATAGTAATTGAAATAAAACCTGAAAACATAGTGCATGGCCACCTCGAGTCCATCCCGGCTCTACATCTGCGATCTATGCCTCATCTGCAAAATGTAAGGGAAGGAGTGAGTCACCGAGACTCAGTGTATAAATTCCCATCCCGATAATAACAAGGCACTTACACATTTCATAAGTCAATATGCAAATCATGCAAACCCAACCTAACCAACCGACCTCCTATGTCTACCCCGTGTGGTTAAAACCACTAGTGGTCACTGGTGACCGTAGTCACAAATCATTTAAGTGTGGTCAAAACCACTGGTGACCGTAGTCACAAATCATATAAGTGTGGTCAAAACCACTGGTGACCGTAGTCACAAACCATATGGTGGAGCCAACCCACCTTGTGGTCAAAACCACTGATGACAATCCCGTAATCAACATGTGGGGCCAACCCACTGTGGTACCAAACCAATGGGACGAGTCATAATAATCCAAGTGTGGTCAAAACCACTGGTAACCGTAGTCACAAATAATATCCGTGTGGTCAAAACCACTGGTGGTCAAAACCACTGAGACTGGTCACAATAATAAGGAAAGCGGGGCCAACCCACTATGTGGTCAAAACCACTGGTGACAGTCTAAATCATCCTTCCCCCTCCTCTCAACATACCCATCATCATGAACACATTTTTCGTGGCATATTAACATGTTTGTAATGCAAATATCACATAGCATAGTTATTTCGGAGCCGATCCACAGGGGACTTACCCGGAGTCCACGCTCATACCCACAAGGGTAACACACCATTGTCAATAGTTATTTCAGTTTTTAACAGTAAACATAACTAGCAAATTAACTAATGAAGTGTGTAAGAGTTACACACTTGATTGCACGCAAAACTACACTTTCTACGTCAGTACTATCGTTAATTGACACAACTGCGATTTGTCTACTCTCTTGCTCGGATGCTGGTCCACACCCCAGTGGCCAATCACGAACCGCTGAGACCGTCCTCTTCTTGAACTTAGGGCTGGGGTCTCACATCTAACCCTACTCACTGCTTGATTAGCCTTCGAATCCATAGTATATCTTATCACTAAATTGGGTTAAAGAAGTGAACTAAAATATAAAGAACTGGAATCCCGGAGTTAGATCCCTTACCTAAGTCGATAGATCCCGAAGGGTCTGGGCTTGGCTCATGACTAATAAATCCCAAAAACTCCACCCCAGATGGCGTCAATCACCCCCTCCTGTATTCGACCAAGCACCAAAGAAATGTGGAATATCTGCCTTCAGCATTTAATCATGAAAGGAGATGTCGAACAATTGAAACACTTACCCTCTATACTAACGAAACCGATTAGGAGTGATGACGAATGGTCCACGATGAATCTACTGCCACTAAACCTGAAAGAACACTTATGAGTGACAAAAGAATTCAGCTTATAGAGGAATAAGAACCATGCCAAACATATGCCGAAATCTGGCTTTTGTTCCCTATGAGTCATTTGAGAAAGAAAAAAGAGATAAGAGAGATTTGACCAAGAGCAAAACTTACCCCCCAAACACCAAAGTCGATCCACGAAGCAACGAGAGAAGAAGAAAATAGAGAGGTCTTCAAGGGTTGATATTTGGCCAAAGTGTTGGAAACAAGAAGAGAAGAGTAGAGAAGTTTCGGCAAAAGAATAAGCTACAATTATGGTGTGGTGATCAAGGTGAATTCGGCTAAGCACTTGAGAAGAAAAAGAAAAGACCCCAAGGGAAGTTTAGATGAGTATTCCGCTAAGGGTGTTTTGAGAGAAAAGAAAAATAATCAAAGATGCAAAAATGACCAAAAGTGAGAGTGATTTCGGCACAACAAGAATGAAAGAAAACTGAAAGTCAAGAAGTGAAACACCTACACCCAAATGCCAAAAAGCAATGCCCCAAAGCAACCCAAATTCGGCACACCAACCACCCACCTAAAACCAAATGCTTCAAGCTCTCATAGCCACTCCCACAATTTGGCTAAGCCTTCCCCCACTTCAATCCCCTTTTCTCTCCTTGTTTTCCTCTTGGCCAACCATTCAAACAAGTTTTAATTCTTCAAATTCCACAAATTCCTCTTCTTCACCCATTTTGAATCTGTTGACTTGCTCAACATCTACCCACCAGAGTTCCACCTGAGCACAACTCCTCTCAGTTCTGGCATCAAAAAGAAATACCCAAAGAGGGATTCCTGCAGCTCGAACCAAGGCTCCTTCCCCCTGCTTGTGGCGTCACCTCCCTGACTCTAAGTGGCGCCTTCTTGCCACTTCACCAAGGCACTTCTTGTGCCAAAACTTGCTACACAATACTCTTAACACCTAGCTCCTTCAGCTTACCTTATCAAGTGCCCAAAATAAAATTTTTCTATCGCCCAAGCCTACCCTTGGCTCATATTCAGACCCTACGACACCCTAACTAGCATCACAATTAAACCATTCACATGCAGAACAATTAAAATGCAAGAGCCCCTATTTAGGGATGTTACAAATCAATTAAGACATAATAGATTCGGCAGCTCAAAAACACATTAAAAACAAGTTTTAAACTAGGACATATTTATAACATGTATTTAAGCTAAGAGTCAAATTAAATTTAGCCATAGCTAAACATATTAAAAACATGTAATAACTAGAACACAAATTAAATTTGGTTGTACCTATGACACATTAAAAATATGTATTAGACTAGGACACGTTTAACACTCTAATTTAACATGTTCTGATTAAAGACATATTTATTAACACTTAATTATTAACTTAAGCTAACTAGTTGAATTAACTAAATGCATTTATTTTATTCCAGCAACTAAAATTGTAAAAATTAAAATAAACTCAAAACGAGCAAATGAACAAACAAGCTCATTGAGCTGGAAATGAGCTGATTTGAGCTCAACGAGCTGGAATCTAACTAATTCAGTTTGCAAGGGATTGCAAGCAACGCTTAGGGAGTTGGTCTTAGGGAGTTGGTCCAAGAGTGTGCTCGGGGCATGGTTGTATCATCCCCTCCCTTTTAAAGCGATTTGTCCTCAAATCGGGCCACTTGCTTGCGAAAAATCTTTCACCATCACAACCCCCTTGATTGATGAAGTTGGCAATGTTGCTTTAGATAACCTAAAATTGACACATAACTTGAACACAAAATAGGTTGTTTGCACGCCCTCCCTCTTTTGGTTGGAAATTTTCCAAAGTGCCACCTACACAAAATTTAAATGGATTAGTGACACCATGGTTTATAGACTCAATAGAACTTGTGGAAAATCTTATTCACAAATTGAACATATGAATTGATGCCAGGATCAAAAAAAGAAGTTGATTTTACCTTGTTCCTTGATAGAAACAAACTAGAATCATGGAGCATTCGAGAGTTATAATTTTGGACAACAAAAGTCCATGACTCAAATCCTTTGAACAATGATAGAGAATAATGTTCACCGAGATCAAAAATAATATTTCCTCTTACCTCTCCAATCTGACCCGAAAGAATCATGACCAGCAACTTAGAAAGAACATGTAGCAATTGAGTAGTAAAATATTGCAAAACATGGTCGAATCTTTTAAACCACAATTTAGAACAACCTCTGGAGTCAAAGATACGAGTTTGATTTTGCAAGCCAAAAAAATTCACTTCGTTTGTTTTCGAACTAAATGATTAAATTCGGAGCATATGAAAAGGTTCAACACATTTATTTAAATGAAATTACAATGCTTACCTTTTCTTAGTAACAACTTAAGATGACGTGCTCTGGGCTTAAACACATGATTTTGGTCGTTCATTGTTAAAAGCAGCAAGGGCTTTTCTTTCATCAACAACTCATAGATACGAAACAAAGAAGATGTGAGCATACAAACATTCAACCAGTCAAACCTGTCACATTTCCTCCGCAAGGGCATGCTTATACAAGAGGATTTTGCACAAAAATTTAAAGACTCGACATAACCATCACAATCAAACAAAACAAGCTTTTTATGTGAATGATCTCTATCACACACATCCAAATTTTGTATATGATGAATTAACCCAACATCTTCAACAGATTTTTCAAAGCTAAACACATCAAGTAAACAACGCTTCAAGCCTCCATTTACAATAAAATTTTCAACCATAAACAGAGAATAGCAGTTAACCAAAACAAAATATGGAGGTCTTTTGAGGACTATGTCACTAGCAACTATCTCAAAAACATTCAACTTTAATTGTCGTGATTCAAAAACATCGATGGGTCTTACCTTTTCATGATGAATAAAAATTTGATAACCGGCAACGTAGAATGAACAGAGATCAATTTAAAGTTATAAATAGCTTGCACAACTTTTGTTTTCTTAATTAAGGACCAAACATCAATTAAGCATACATTGTGCACATACTTATTCACAAAAAATTTAGGTTGCTGGCTCTCTCTCAATGGTTAACCAGAATAGCAAACTCCAGGATTGAACACACAAGATTGTTCACTCGTTCCAAAATGCAGCGCGAATTTCTTAATCACCAACAATTCACACAAGTGAAACAAAGAGAATTTGAGCATGCATATATTCAAATAATCATACATCGTAAATCTCATTCGAACAGACTTGCACAAATAGGTGGCATTTGCACAACAATTTAGAGACTTCATTTTATCATCAGAAACAAACAAACTAGGAAATTTACATGGCAACTTTTTATCACAAAAGATCAAAATTTGTTTGTTTTGGTTTATTCTTACTTTATCAAAAATCTTGCCGACACCATACCCATCAATAGGAAAACACTTCGTACCACTATGAAAAACAAAATCGTCATCAATCAGAATATGTGAAACACCCCAAACCTGGCCCATAAGCCCTAACCGGATCTGGCATGCTCCTAGGGAAAAACCATTCGAATCTTATTTGATGTTTGTCAAAATTTTGTGTGTCTTTGAAGAACCATTGATTTGGGTTGGGTTCAAAATTAAAAACGGTGCTAAAACATTTAATATTTATTTTTAAGAAAAATTATTTGAACTTTAAATTGATAAGAATCGTACCATAATAAAACAATTAAAATGCATAAGTAAATAGTTCATACCATGGCCTTATTACATCAAGTCAAAACCCAAATTAAATCCAAAATACTTAAAAAGAGAAAGCCCAAAATAAAATAAATAAATTCAGAGCTGAGCATGGCCACCACTTGAGCTCCTGCCGACCCAGGTCCATTCTTTGAGTGTCACCTAAAAAATAATCCCACAAAGGGGTGAGTCAAATAGACTCAATGTGTACAACCAACACAAGTCTCAATTAATTGAGGCAAGTCAAATCATACATAATATACATATATAAATCATGATGCAAACCCGAACCCAAACCTAGCTAACTATCCGCTACACATCACCCATACCAACCATCACACCGTGGGGACTACTAAGTCGACCCTCTATCCGCTACACACCATCGAAGGCGTTCGCAGCATTTACATGCTCATCGCCTTATAAATATTGTGGCATAGCCACGGATAATTATTTTGTGACATAAGTCACCACATTCGATATTGTGACATAAGTCACCACATTCGAATATTGTGACATAAGTCACCACATTCGAGATATTGTGGTATAAAACCACCGGATCACTTCCCTTTACATATCACCCATATGCCCCGTGTCATACAATTATGCATTAACCATGTCACATACCTTATTCACATTCTTATAGTTTCACATATACATATAATGCATCTTATCATAATCATAGTAGGAATGGGCAAGCGTGCCTAGGTACTTTGAACCATTGCACGGTACTCATAGCCACATCTTACATATTCTTATTAACACATTTATTAAAACATAACCAGTAAATTTATTAAGGCTTAGTGTAGGTACACACACGGTATTAACGCTTTATTGAAATCCTGAAACTCGATCTAATGCTTTAAACCCTTAATTCCTATATTCGGCCAACACCACACATTTTAGCTGAAGGCCATTTGGCCAAATAATCAATCCCGAAGGATTTATCACAACTTAAATCTTACCTTGCTGCCGATTTTCTTACTAATCAAATCCCAAAAACTTTGTGAGGACCCTTCTTGCAATCGGCTAGACACTAAACCACAGAACTAATTAGTTTCAGCTTTTAAACGAAGTAAGACATAGAGCTAAGTCACTAAGTATGGTCTTAGCCGAATGGCAGATTCACTTACCTTGCAGATCTAAATCCCGAATTAGCTTCTGGTATTTACCGAATCCCTACGGATAAATGTTAGATCCGATCTAACATTTAATCTCAATAAAATGGCCTATGGTCGAATGTTACCATCCACTTACCTAACTCGTCTAAATCCCAAATCCTTGCTTTTTGAAGTCATCGCCGATATCCCTTGATCACTATAGATCCCAAAGACTCCCTCTTGAAATCGGCTGCAAGAGAAATCCCGGAAGACCCTTCAAAGTTTCAGCCAAAGAGTTCTAATGGGATTAGTGCTTTTAATTTCAGCCACAAGAAAAAGAAATAGAGCGATGATGGTAGAATCCTTTCCCTTAATATTGAAATTGATAGTATTCCTTCCTGACACCACTACAGAGATTAGGCTATAGGCTAAGTAGATATTTGACAGATTTCGGCTTTTGAGGCTTATTGAGAAATCAGCTTCAACAAGAGTGAAATGAGGAAGATTGATGATGGGGATTTGGCTTCAATGGAAGAGTATGGGACTTAGGAAGAATCGGCAATGGTGGTCTTTAGGGAGAGGAAGATTTCAGCTATAATAAAAGAAGAAGAAAAGAAAAACTTTGGAGAGAAAAAGAGAAAACGAGAAGGGAGGCTAATTTGCTAAATGAAATTCGGCTATTCTCCCTTTACTAACTTGACCGAAATTCCCCTCAAGAGAGTCCCTAGGCTGGCCACACTCTTCCCCTATCTAATCCCTAAATTTTCTCTTTATCATCTTATTCAAATTAATAAAATTAATCCATCATTTATCCCCTTATCTAGCTGAATTTTAAAAAGGATTAAACTCATCCCCTTAATGCCTTAATGCCACCCACTACTACTCACTCTTGCAGCAAAATAAAACTCTTTTATTTGCTTTCCTTGCAGCTCGAACCTAGGCCCTTGCACCCTACTTGTGGCGTCACCTACCAAGCCTTAAGTGGCACCTCCAAGCCACTTAAACAAGCTCATTTTTGTGTCATAATTCCCCTACAATTTCTCTTAAGACCACATTGCTTAGCTTCCTCTTTTATATTTAAAATCTAATGATTTCTAAGGC
Organism: Gossypium rotundifolium; assembly: GCA_025506655.1. Classification (NCBI taxonomy): domain Eukaryota; kingdom Viridiplantae; phylum Streptophyta; class Magnoliopsida; order Malvales; family Malvaceae; genus Gossypium; species Gossypium rotundifolium. The sequence goes on from CP106723.1 coordinate 45,540,632, forward strand.
ATTTCTCTACATTCTAAGGTTCACAAAATTCATAAAACAAATTCATAATTTATCATGGCATACAAGCACATGCAATTAGGCAAAAATGCACAAGCCCTAATTCTTGGATATTACAGTTCTACCCCCTTAAAATAATTTTGGCCTCGAAATTACCTAGCTAGAATAGGTGGGGGTATTGCTGTTGCATTGCTTCTTCCGGCTCCCAAGAAGCTTCTTCCGATCCATGGTTGCGCCACAGCACTTTAACCAGAGGGACCGACTTCCTTCGAAGCACCTTCACATCACGTTCCAGAATCTAAATCGCTCTTCCTCATAAGACAGATCTGGTCTCAGCTCCACCTCTCCAACCGAAACTACGTGAGATGGATCCGATTGGTATCGACGTAGCATGGAAACATGAAATACGTCGTGCATCTGCTTCAATTTCAGAGGCAACTCTAACTGGTATGCCATCGGTCCAATTCGCTTCAATACCCGATAAGGTCCTATAAACCTCGGACTTAATTTCCTTTGTGACCAAATCTCATCACTTTCTTCCAGGGCGAAACTTTAAGAAACACATAGTCTCCCATTGCAAACTCAATCTCCTTCCGCTTGAGATTTGCGTAAGACTTTTGCCTGTCAGACGCCTCCATCAACCGTGCTTGAATTATCTTAACCTTCTCCTCGGATTCTGCCATAATTTTTGGACCCAAAATCTGACATTCTCTCAATTCCGTCCAACATGTAGGAGTGCGACACTTCCGACCATACAGTGCTTCGTACGGTGCCATCCGAATACTTGCTTGATAGCTATTATTGCAAGCAAATTCCACTAGAGGCAAATATTCTTCCCAACTTCCTCTAAAGTCAATCACATAGCCTCTTAACATATCCTCTAACACTTGATCACTCATTCAGACCGGCCGTCCGACTGTGGATGAAAAGTCGTATTGAAATCCAATCTAGTGCCTAAAGCCTGATGTAAAGCTTTCCAAAATCGAGACGTGAACCTCGATCCCTATCCGAGATAATCGACACCGGTACTCCATGCAACCTTACAATCTCCGCCACATACAACTTTGCTAACCTCTGGAGAGAATAGTCCACCCGCACTGGAATGAAATACGCGGACTTTGTCAGCCGATCCACTATCACCCATACCGAGTCCTTCTTAGTAGGCGTAAGGGGAAGCCCACTAACAAAGTCCATGGTAATTCTCTCCCACTTCCACTGCGAAATTTGTATTGGCTGAAGCAATCCCGACAGAACTTGATGTTCAGCCTTAACTTGCTGACATGTCAAGCATTTGCCAACATATTCGGTAACTTCTCGCTTAAGACCAGGCCACCAAAACTGTTCCCTTAGGTCTCTGTACAACTTACTGCCTCCAGGATGCATAGCATAAGGGCTACTATGCGATTCCCAAAGAATTCTCTGCCTAAGTTCTTCATTCTTCAGCATACAGACCTTACCCTTGAAGCGTAATACTCCCTCGTCATTAATGCCATAACCCTCTATCTCTCCATTCTGCACTTGTCGTAACTTAGCACTTAGATCCTCTTCCATTAACTGACTTTCCTTCACCTCATTCAACCATGTCGGTTTGACTTACAATTCTGCCAGCAGACTTCCATCATCATACAAGCTCAGATGTGTGAACATTGCCCTCAGATCCGACACAACTTTTTAACTTAGGCCATCTGCTACAACATTTGCCTTGCTCGGGTGATACTCTATAGAACAGTCGTAGTACTTCAACAATTCCACCCACCTTCGCTATCTCAGGCTTAGCTCTTTCTGAGTCAGCAGATACTTAAGGCTCTTATGGTCTGTGTAGATTGCTGACTTTTCTCCATGAAGATAGTGCCTCCATACCTTAAGGGAAAAGACCACTTTCGCCAATTCCAAGTCATGCATCGGGTAGTTAACCTCGTGTGGCCTTTTTTGTCAAGAAGCATAAGAAACTACCTTTCCGTCTTGCATAAGGACACCTCCTAATCCTGTATGGGAAGCATCACAATACACCACAAAATCCTTCCCTGCCTCTGGCTGAATCAAAACTGGAGCTCTTCCCTGCCTCTGGCTGAATCAAAACTGGAGCTTCGGTCAAGACTCTCTTAAGCTTCTCAAAGCTCTCCTGTTGCTTATCAGTCCATAAGAAAGGTACTTCCTTTCTTAGTAACTTTGTCAAAGGTGCGACTATTGATGAGAACCCTTCCACGAACCTTCGGTAATAGCCTGCTAAACCTAAGAAACTCTGAACTTTCGCCACAGACTTAGGGGGTTTCCAATCCAAAATTGCCTCAATCGTCCAAGGATCCACCCTTATTCTTTCAGCAGACACCACATGTCCTATGAATGTAACTTCCTTCAGTCAAAATTCACATTTGCTGAAATTGGCGTAGAGCTTCTTTTCCCTTAACACTTGCAACACAACTCGAAGGTGCTCGTTATGTTTTTCCTCAGACTTCGAATACACCAATATGTCGTCTATGAACACAACAATGAACCGGTCCAGATAGGGTTGGAAAACCCAGTTCATCATGTTCATGAATGCAGCTGGGGCATTTGTCCACCCAAACGGCATTACTACGAACTCAAAATGTCCATATCTTGTCCGAAAAGTCGTCTTATGGATATCTGCCTCCTTCACCTTAAGCTAATGATATCCAGACCTCAGATCTATCTTTGAGAAAATCGTGGCCCCCTTAAGTTGATCGAACAAGTCATCTATCCTTGGCAAATGATACTTGTTCTTGATGGTCAGCTTATTCAACTGACAATAATCTATGCACATGCACATAGTTCCATCCTTCTTCTTCACGAACAAGACCGGTGCTCCCCATGGAGACACATTGGGTCGAATAAACCCACAGTCTAGCAATTCTTGAATTTGAGCCTTGAGCTCAACCAACTCCTTTGGTGCCATTCTATATGGGGCAATTGACACAAGAGTTGTACCTGGCAGCAACTTAATTCCAAACTCCACCTCCCTGTCCAGGGGTATTCCTGGTAATTCCTCCGAAAAGACATCCACAAACTCCCTTACGGTTCTAACTCCACTAACTCCCCCTTCTTTCATATCAAAAGTACTAACGAAAGCCAAAAATGCCTTACACCCCTTCCAAACCATCTTATCAGCTTTTAAGGCTGAAACTACATTAGACAAGTAGTTCCTTCTTTCTCCTATCATAACTATCACCTCATCCTCTAGGGCTTTAACTCCATTCGTTTAGCTGCACAATCTAATACAACCCGATGCTTCACTAGCCAGTCCATGCCAAGTATAAGATCAAATTATTTGAAGGGTAATTCTATTAAGTTGGCAGAAAATACCGCTCCTTGAAGCTCTAAAGGTACTCTCTGATACATCTTATTCACTACTACAGTTTGGCCTAATGGGCTTACTATAGTCATCTCCCTACCAGATAGTTCAGAGGCTATTCCTAGAGTTTCAACTACTCTACATGTAACATAAGAATGGGTCGAGCCCACATCAATCAAAGCAACATAAGGCTTGCCAAAAATAAGGAACGTACTGATTATGACGTCCGGTGCATCTCCGTCATCCCTCCGACGAACTGCATACACTAAACCCGACTGCCTGGCCTCCGTGTTACCAACACCTTGGCACGGTGTTCCCCATCCTCTACCAGCACCGTTTCCTCTACCATTCAAACCACGGCCCCGCTGAGGCTGCTGTTCACCTCTTCCAGCCTAGTTAGAACCTTAACTTACTGGTCGTCCCCCTTCGGTTCTCATAGGACAATCCTTAATCATGTGGTCCTTGAACCCACACTTAAAGCATCCTCCCGTCTTCTTCCAACACTCTCCTAAATGCTTCTTCCCATATTGGGCACAAGTACGACATCGCCTCCAAGAGTAGCTTGTCGACCTCATGATCCATCAACTCTAGGCCTCTTTTGCTCATTCCTTGAAGACCCTGATGATCCAAAGCCTCTCTTCTGCCTATTTTGATCCGTGTTCTGCCTCACAGAGTCCTTAATTCCTTCGGCTACCTTAGCCTTCTCCACCAACACAGCAAACTCCTGCTCTTGCTGTGGATCTATCAATAGTCTCAAGTCATCCCTCAGTCCGTCCTCAAATCGAATACATCGTTCATGCTCTGTAGCCACTATCCATCGAGCATATCGACTTAACCTTAGAAATTCAGCCTCGTACTCCGCTATGGACTTGTTCCCTTGAACCAGCCCTAGAAATGCCTTCATCTGCGCATTAATGTAATGAGTACCGACATACTTCTTCTGGTATGCCGCCTTAGCATAATCCCAAGTGAGTTCCTCAGCTGTAGCACCATCCCGAACCGTGAGCCACCATTGATATGACTCATCGCGGAGAAGCGACACCAAACCTTTTAGTTTTTCCTCGGCGCTTAAATCGAGCTCATCCATAATCCGCCGATCGCCTCCAACCAATACTCGGCGATCTTGGGTGCCACACCAGATACACCACGGAACACCTTCGCTCCATTGGCTCGAGTCACTCAGTACCGACTTCCGAGCTCCCATGCCTCTACCGCCCAAACCACTTTTCAAAACCCGCAAAGATCGCCGTGACATCTGCGTCATCCCCGTCGATCCTCGATATTCCACATCACGTGGTGGTGGTGGTGGTGGCATTTCATTTTCGAACCCTTGTCACGACCTAACGGGCTCCGACACGGTCATTTGGCCTCTACCACAGCCACACATGTTACAACCACGCCCCTTAAATTCATACTTTCGATTTGTGTTTATCGATTAAAGAATTTTATAGATTAGTTTTGTTCCACCGATTTATCACGAGCATGCTTTATGTTCAATAGTTTTAAAGTAGTTCTTTCGAGTTCATGCACACACAGTCTTAAATTCATTCATTCAATCAACTCATTCATGAACTTATGCTCATCACGTAAAAGTGTTGTGGTTGTCATTGTTGTTGTTTTCCACTACCTAAGGGTATTTCCAAAATTTTATCTTATAGGGGTAGTTTGGTAATTTTTTAAATTAGAGCATTTGAAAATTTTGCAAAGTAGAGATTTTTGGTATTTTTTACAAAATTGAAATACTTGGTAAGAAAATTAAAGGGTAATATGGTAATTTTATAAATTGGGGGTATTGTTGTAATTTTACAAGCCAGGGGCATTTCGATAATTTTTCACAAAATATGGTTCCTGATGACTTTTCAAAACAAGGGTATTTTTAAAGATTTCTAATTTGAGGGTACTTGGTAATTTTCCTTCGAGGTATTTTGGTCATTTATACAAAGTTAGGAGTAATTTGGTCAAGTTGCAAATCGAGGTATTTTGGTCATAAATCGGGGTCAATTCGAAAATCCTAATAAATCAAAGCACTCTGAAATTTCCAAAACTCAAGGGTATTTTGAAAATTTTCCCAAATCAGGGGTATGGCAGAAATTTTGAGAATCGGCGTCATTTTGGTAATTTTGTAAATCAGGCGTATTTATGTAATTTTGATATTTTGAAAAAAATTTAAACAATTTTTTTCTACCAATCCTAGGGGTAATTTGGTGATTTCTAAAACTAAGGTTTTTATAAAAATATGGCTAGTCCCTTTCGGGTTTTAATTATTAGATTTAGCCCACGAATAAGTTCTCTTGGTTAGGGTGAACCCTCACTACGCACTAGGTAGGATTCGAGTGGAGAGGAGGTGAGTCACTAGGACTGCTTAAATACCAAGCTCCCATCGAAACCAATCCTAGACATGCGCACAATGGTTGCCACACCCTAACTCGGCGACTTAGACACAGGTTTGTTTAATTAGGCTTCAAAGCTTTATGCAATTTTGTGTGGGAGTAAGCTAATCCTAGGGTTTAATAACTTAATATACTGATCTACGTCCCTATAAATCCCACATACAATCACAAAAGAGTTAGGAGTACTTACCCGGTGGACTTCGGGCCGGAGACCCAGGTGCCATGCCAGAAAACCTACTCATTTCTTAGAAAAATCCACTTTCAAAAGAGAGAAAACGTTTTGGGCCCTAAAAGCCCTCAAGGTCGAGTTTTGAACCGAGCTCTGATACCAAAATGAAACACCCCAAACCCGACCCATAAGCCCTAATCGAATCTGTCATGCTCCTAGGGAAAAACTATTCGAATCTTATTTGATGTTTGTCAAAATTTTGTGTGTCTTTGAAGAACCATTGATTTGGGTTGGGTTCAAAATTAAAAACGGTGCTAAAACATTTAATCTTTATTTTTAAGAAAAATTATTTGAACTTTAAATTGATAAGAATCGTACCATAATAAAACAATTAAAATGCATAAGTAAATAGTTCATACCATGACCTTATTACATCAAGTCAAAACCCAAATTAAATCCAAAATACTTAAAAAGAGAAAGCCCAAAATAAAATAAATAAATTCAGAGCTGAGCATGGCCACCACTTGAGCTCCTACCGACCCGGTCCATTACTGAGTGTCACCTGAAAAATAATCCCACAAAGGGGTGAGTCAAACAGACTCAATGCTTACAACCAACACAAGTCTCAATTAATTCAGGCATGTCAAATCATACATAATATGCATATATAAATCATGATGCAAACCCGAACCCAAACCTAGATAACCATCCGCTACACATCACCCGTACCAACCATCACACCGTGGGGACTACTAAGTCGACCCTCCATCCGCTACACACCATCGAAGGCAGTCTCTATAGACGACATGCTCATCGCCCTTATAAATATTGTGGCATAGCCACCAGATAATTATTTTGTGACATAAGTCACCACATTCAGATTTTGTGACATAAGTCACCACATTCAGATATTGTGACATAAGTCACCACATTCAGATATTGTGGTATAAAACAACCAGATCACTTCCCCTTTACATATCACCCATATGCCCCAGGTCATACAATTATGCATTAACCATGTCACATACCTTATTCACATTCTTATAGTTTCACATATACGCCTATAATGATCTTATCATAATCATAGTAGGGTGGGTAAACGAATCGGGTACTTTGAACCATTGATCGGTCCTCATAGCCACATCTTACATATTCTTATTAACACATTTATTAAAACATAACCATAAATTTATTAAGGCTTAGTGTGGGGTACACACCTGGTATTAATGCTTTATTGAAATCCCAAAACCCAATCTAATGCTTTAGACCCTTAATTCCTATATTCGGCCAACACCACACATTTTAGCTGAAGGCCATTCGGCCAAATAATCAATCCCAAAGGATTTATCATAACTTAAATCTTACCTTGCTGCCGATTTGCTTACTAATCAAATCCCGAAAACTTTGTGAGGACCCTTCTTGCAATCGGCTAGACACTAAACCACAGAACTAATTAGTTTCAGCTTTTAAACGAAGTAAGACATAGATCTAAGTCACTAAGTATGGTCTTAGTTAAATGTCAGATTCACTTACCTTGTGGATCTAAATCCCGAATTAGCTTTTGGTATTTGTCAGAATCCCTACAGATAAATGTTAGATCCGATATAACATTTAATCTCAATAAAATGGCCTATGGCCGAATGTTACCATCCACTTACCTAACTCGTCTAAATCCCGAAATCCTTGCTTGCACCTGAAGTTGTCGATATCCCTTGATCACTACAGATCTCGAAAGACTCCCTCCTAAAATTGGCTGCAAGAGAAATCCCGGAAGACCCTTCAAAGTTTCGGCCAAAGAGTTCTAATGGGATTAGTGCTTTTGATTTCTGCTACAAGAAAAAGAAATAGAACAATGATGGTATAATCCTTACCCTTAATATTAAAATCGACAGTATTCCTTCCTGACACCACTATAGAGATTCGGCTATAGGCTAAGTAGATATTTGATAGATTTCGGCTTTTGAGGCTTATTGAGAAATCGGCTTCAACAAGAGTGAAATGAGAAAGATTGATCATAGGGATTCGGCTCCAATGGAAGAGTATGGGACTTAGAAAGAATCGGCAATGGTGGTCTTTAGGGAGAGGAAGATTTCGGCTAGAATAAAAGAAGAAGAAAAGAAAAACTTTGGAGAGAAAAAGAGTAAACGAGAAGGGAGGCTAATTTGCTAAATGAAATTCGGCTATTCTCCCTTTACTAACTTGACCGAAATTCCCCTCAAGAGAGTCCCTAGGCCGACCACACTCTTCCCCTATCTAATCCCTAAATTTTCTCTTTATCATCATTTTCAAATTAATAAAATTAATCCATCATTTATCCCATTATCTAGCCGAATTTTAAAAAGGATTAAACTCATCCCCTTAATGCCTTAATGCCGTCCACTACTACTCACTCTTGCAGCAAAATAAAACTCTTTTATTTGCTTTCCTTGCAGCTCGAACCTAGGCCCTTGCACCCTGCTTGTGGCGTCACCTACCAAGCCTTAAGTGGCACCTCCAAGCCACTTAAACAAGCCCATTTTGTGTCATAATTCCCCTACAATTTCTCTTAAGACCACATTGCTTAGCTTCCTCTTTTAGATTTAAAATCTAATGATTTCTAAGGCATTTATCTACATTCTAACGTTCACAAAATTCATAAAACACATTCATAATTTATCCTGGCATACAAGCACATGCAATTAGGTAAAAATGCACAAGCCCTAATTCCCGGATATTACACTATGACAATCAGCCAAATTACGGTGATGAGTTCTTTCAAAAACTAAGTTTTTGGCTTTCTCATCAATAACATGAGAGTGAATTTGTTGAGACTTACATAACAAAGAACCCTTACCTTGCTTACCTTTAAGAAATTGAGGAATAATTTCACCTTCAACCTTACCTTTCTCGATCAATTTAAATCGTCTCTCATCGAGAAGGTATTGTACTTGAAATTTGTAAATGGGATCTTCAGAAACCTGAAAAGAAGTAATATGAGGATAACTTACACATTGGTTAGTCAAATCATTGCTTGCTTGTTCACTTTCATCTTTTCCACTTGTTTCTTTTGCACTCTCGTTTCTTTCTTCAATCTCACTCTCTTTTTTAGCTTTCGTTTCTTGCTCACATTCTTTTTCGCTCTCAATCTCTTTTTCTTTCTTTCATTCTCTTTTTCTGTTTTGATTTCTTTTTCTTTCATTTGTCTTTTTCTCTCGATTTCATTAAAGATCCACTCATTTTCTCGCATTAACATTTCTTGTCTCTCTTTTCATTTAATTTCTTTTTCTCTCTTCCCTTCATTACAAGAAGAAGCTAACATGAAAGATTCAGAATGACAAGTTTTTCGATGGAAAGAAGGAAAAGCATCTACATATGAAAAACATTCATCTATTCATGATTGATCATCCATGGATGAGTACTTTGATGCATACAAAGAATGACTTGTGCTTCCTCGTTCATTACCATGACATGCTTCAAACTCGAAGCTGACTTTTCTTCGTCTCGAATTCTCTCATCATATAAGAATCACTATAACACCCCAAACCCAGCCTAGACATTATGGCCGAATCTGGCAGTGTCACATTGAAGTGTTTAGCGTAAACTTGTTGTCGTTGAAATCCTCAAAATCAATTAATCATTTTGTTATTCAACGATGATTCCAAAATTGGTTATTCATTTCCAAAAGCGTGCATCATTAAAAGCTAATCACTTTTCAAACGTTATTAATTTTCAAATTCTCATTTATTGCAGAAGTTCATTAGGAAATGTTGCGAAAAAGTGGTGTCTTTGAAAATAGTTACCTTTTGAAAACCCGTCTTTTTCTACAACTAGCAGTTTATATCAAACTAAATAAATAAAAACCCCAAATTAAAGTTTATAACTTTAAAGAGGCCTTATTTCATAAAAATACCCAAATTCGGTTACTTATAAATCAAAAGCTAAAAACGAAAGTTGATGTGGTTGTGTGGCCATCATCGAGTCCTCAGATGATCGACCCGCCTCTGACGGGGATTACCTATCTGATTTAACGTAGGGTGATTTACGAAAACTCAGTGTGTAATCCCCTAACAAGCAAACAGTCAATTAAATAGTAGATAAATGCAGTCTGGGCTTGAGCCCATTAAAATAATAGTCTAGTTCAGTATGGGCCTAAGCCCTCTCCTGTAACAGTAAACGATTGGGCTTGAGCCCATCACAATACCAGTAATCAATAGGGTATTTTCCCAATTTTAGTATTAGTATCAGTGGGGTCTTGGACCATAACAATAAAAGATATCAGTCATGCAGTTAACGGTATGTAATATCATTAATCGATGTAGTAACAGTACAGTATCATTAATCAGTGTAGATATGCAGTTAGCAATCCTACCCAATCCAGCCTCTACTCACCACTCTGTCCTACCAAACACACCATGTGGGGATAAAATCGACCCACCCAACTAGAAACACCAAGATTAGCACCGATTGCGACACTAAACAGTATTACAGTAAAGCTATCAGTAAAATAAATGGCATATAGCCATCAATAGGTCCACAGTCGTCCTGGGCGACCCGTGTGACCTTATCAGTACAGTACACTTCCTCAAAATATAACAACGATCCCCATGCAATATGTCGTGACATAATATCATACGTGTATACAAAATGTCATGCTCAAACATAGTCATACATATCATTTAGAAAATCAATCATACATAACATAAGGCCATACATTCATTTCATCACTTAGGGGTATAACAATCATTTTACCCTGTGGGGGTATTTCGTTCATTTTATCCTATAAGGGTATTTTGATCATTTTACCCTATGGGGCTATTTCGGTCATTTTACCTTATGGGGGTATTTCGATCATTTTACCCTATGGGGTATTTCGGTCATCATTTCGACCCAACATGGCCCAAAATGGCCTAAGCCCATGAGATAGATCATAGTGGCCTCTAAAGACAAACGCCCCTGTTTTATGGGCTCGGATTGCCACACATGCGATTGCACGCCCATGTGTCATCAAATGCCATATTTTTTGGCTTTTCAGCTTTTGCTGACCTATGATTAAAACAGTGTGAGTACACACTTTTTTGACTTTTTTGCTGATTACCATTTACAAAATATCGTTACACACCTGATGCGATTTGCAGTTTCTCCTCGTTCTGAACACTCTTATTCCAAAATCAATGATCATCGCACCTTTGGTTCCTAGGAAATGTGCCAATCAACCTTGACCACCACCTACAAAAAAGTTACCATCTCTATATTAAACTCATACTTGACAAACCATCTCAACTACACCCCACTTACCACTCAATACTATTTCTCAAAAAGTAACAGATGGCTCATTATCATACCATAACCACTTACCAATGACGATAAAACAGATTACAGATCAAAGATGTAGAGTACAAAGAACCAAGAATCAGGATTAATCTATCAGTATTCAGCCAATGAAGAGCACTTGAGGGAGAGGAAGAGAAAAATCATGCGCTCCCAATTGATCAACGAACCCTTGCTAAAGTCGAGAGCAAAAAATAGAAAGGTGCGATGGGTGCTCAGCCAAAGTAACAACATAACAAGGAAAAGAACAGAGAAAAAGAAAAGAGGGGAGAGTATTTGGAAGAGCTTAAAAAAGAAGAATGGAGAATCAGCTAGGAGAGAAAACCGAAAAGAAAAATGGTGAGGGAGGAGAGAAGCTTTATTCGGCCAAGGTTGAAAGAAAAGTGTAAAACTGAAACTCAAGAATTGGAAGAGACAGAAAAGATTCTACAAAGAGAGAAGAGGATCAACAAACAAAACGAAAATCAAAGGCCACCAAAATCGAAAGGTACTTGACAACACTAGCAAAATTCGGTACTAAGGAAAAACCAAAAGTCGGCAAAGGATAATGACAAACACAATTATGGCCAAAATTGAAATGAAGAGAACTCTCCATGTTTCACTTAGCCATTGAAAAAAATGAAAGAAAAGGAATGAAACCCGATTTCTAACTCTCACTAAATCTGCAACAACCCCAAATCCCAAAAAATCCCTCCTCTAATTTGGCTACACACTCTCCTCTAACTAGGCCCAAATTCGGGGCATTACAAAATCACACAGTAAGCTTTCAAAGCTTAGTAAGTTTGAATTTATATACAATTAACTCAATGAGCCAATTTAATATACACATTTAGCCATCACTTAGATAATTTTCCAATGGTACACAAGTTCAACTTTATCCAATTCTCACATAGCATTCCATTCATATACTTTCAATTTCATCTACCACATAGGTATCATACACACCTTTGCCAACACATAGTAAAATTCACCAACCGCGCTACTTAATCTATGACTTTATACTTCGATCAATCTTTGTTATTCTCTTGCTTATATCGCACACTTAGTGCCAATTTGTAAACCTGACATACTTGTCATTGCACACTTAGTGCCATTACGTTAAATCGAGTTTATATCGGTATCGCACACACAGTGCCGGTTCAATGAGCTGAAGCTTCTATCAACTCGCACACACAGTGGAAATCATTTCTATCGTGTTTCTAATTTCGTACACTTAGTGCTTTCTAATTCAATTCAACACATAGCATTTATAAGCTAATAGTTATATAGATATTTATTCAATTCATATGACATAGAACACAAATTAACAACTTATTCTAAATATGAACTTACCTCGGATGTTGAATAGTGAAACAGTCAATTAATCGAGCACTTTATCTTTACCTCAATCTCGATCTGAACCTTTCTTTTCTTGGTCTATACACATTCAAATTCAATCCATTCAATCACAATTTCATTCAATTTGATCGACACATACATATTTAGGGCATTTTAAAAAATAACCCTCACATTTACACATTTCGACACTTTAGTCCTTAATTCATCAAATCACCAAATACACATAATTTTCTTATACTCAAGCCTAGCCGAATTCTCACTATGCTCATACAAGTCTACACATCTCATTTATTTCACATTTTAGTCCCTCAATTTCTCAATTAAGCCTAAATTACTCAATTTCACTAAAAATCCCAATACAAACTATGTTGACTCAACACCAACTTTTCATATTTCACTATCAACTAGCATATAGCTCAAACACTCATCAATGGCTCATCACAAAAACATCATCAATTCATAAAATTACAACATGGGTTAGCTAGAGCACAAAGCAATGATTACGAAAACGTAGAAATTAACAAAAATCGAGCTCAAACATACCTTAAATTAAGCAAATTGCTAGCCGAATGCCCTAGTTTCCTTATTCTCTTTTTCTTTTCTTTATTTTAGCAAGATGGATAAGTAAAACACCAATTCTCATCTTTTGTTTTATTAACTATCATATTATTAATTTATTTACTATATTAACCTTTCTATTAATAAATAAAACAAGCTTTCATTAAGGACATATTTGTCCAACAACCATCCAATATCCAAATATTGGTATATTTTCCTCATAAGGCCTTTACATTTAAAAGCCATAACACATAAATACTTCAACAACTAGCACACAGCTTTTATACTTTACGTGATTAAGTCCTTTCTCTTAATTCGGCACACAATCGATAAAATTACCACAAAAAATTTTCACATAGGCTATATCACACATAATCAACACCAAAAATAACATTAAAATATTATTTTGACCTCAAATTTGTGGTCTCAAAACCACTGTTCTGACTAGGGTCTACACCGGGCTGTTAAACTCTCCCCTCTTAGAGATTTTCATCCTCGAAAATCTTACCAGCTGAATAGTTGTGGATATTACTCTCTCATAACGTTCTCAGGCTCCCACGTAGCCTCTTCAACTCCGTGTTTGTGCCACAACACTTTAACTAAGGAAATTCTTTTGTTTCTCAACTATTTGATCTCTCGTTCCAAAATTTGGATCCGTTCTTCACTATACGACAAGTCCGACTGGATCTCAACCTCAATAGGACCAATTACATGAGATGAGTTTGATCTGTACCGTCGAAGCATGGAGACATGAAACACGTTATGAATCTTTTCTAACTCAGATGGTAACAACAATCTATACGCAACTGGCCTAACACGCTCGATGATCTCATACGGTCCGATAAACCTTAGACTTAACATGCCTTTTCCACCAAATCGAAGTATTTTCTTCTACGGAGATACTTTCAAAATACTTTGTCACCAACTTCAAACTCAATATCCTTTCATTTTAAGTCTGCATAAGACTTCTGACGATCTGAGGCCACTTTCAAGCTGCCTCGAATTACTTTCACTTTCTGTTCAATTTCTTTAATAAGTCAACCCCACGAATCTTATTCTCACTTAGCTCGGTCCAATACAATGGAGTTCAACACTTTCGACCGTAAAGAGCCTCATATGGCGCCATTTTGATACAAGATTGAAAATTGTTGTTGTACACAAACTCAATCAATGGTAAATGCTTTTCCCACGCACTTTCGAATTCAAGAATACAACATCGCAACATATCTTCAAGAACCTGAATGATCAGCTCAGACTGACCATCCGTTTACGGATGAAACGCAGTACTGAAATGTAATTTTGTGCCTAAAGCCTCTTACAATTTCTTCCAAAATTGCGAGGTAAATCTTAGATCTCTATTAGATACAATAAATAATAGCACTCCGTGCAATCTCACAATCTCGGCAATATACAATTCAGCCAATCTATCGAGTGAATAATCTATTCTTACTGAATGAAATGGGCTAATTTTGTCAATTTATCAACTATCACCCAGATCACATCTTTCTTTCCCGGAGATAAAGGCAATTCCAAGACAAAGTCCATCATGATTCTTTCCCATTTCCACTCAGGAATCATAATTGGCTGTAACAAACCAAACAGAACTTGATGTTCAGCTTTAACTTGCTGACAAACTAGACACTTATACACAAAGTCAAATATAACTTGTTTCATACCATGCCACCAATAAAACTATTTCAGATCATTATACATTTTCATACTCCCAGGATGGACAGTTAATCGACTATTATGAGCTTCTTTCAAAATCATTTGAATCAACTCTGAATTTCTCGAAACAAAAATCTGATCTCTAAATCTCAAACAATCATCACTATCCACTTGGAATTCTGAATCAACATTCAATTCACACTGAGTTCGTTTAGCCGCTATTTCAACATCATCTTTTGAGGATCACAAATTTGACGTACAAACATCGATTTTACTTTCAACTCGGCTCAAACTGCACTAGCATCACACATATCTATCTGAATACTCATAGCTTGCAAGGCACATAACGATTTTTGACTGAAAGCATCAGCTACAACATTAGCTTTACCCGGGGTAATCTATCACAAGCTCATAGTCTTTCAACAATTCTAACCATCTTTTCTGTCGCAAATTCAAATCTTTCTAAGTCATCAAGTATTTCAAACTCTTGTGATCTGTAAAGATATGACACTTCTTACCAAAAAAATAATGACGCAATATTTTCAATGTGAACACAATCGCGGCCAACTCAAGGTCTTGTGTTGGGTAGTTCTTTACCTTCTTGCATCAGTACATAGCCCAAGCCATTTAATGATGCATCGCTATAAACTATAAACTCTTTACTCGACTCAGGTTGAACTAACACTATTGCCTCTGTCAATAATACTTTCAACTGTTCAAAACTCTGTTAACACTTTTCTAACCACTCAAATTTAACATCTTTCTATAGCAACTTTGTCAACAATATTGCAATCATCGAGAAGCCTTTCACAAACCGTCTATAATATCCTACTAATCCCAGAAAACTATGAACTTCAGGTACATTTCTCGAAGGCTTCCATTCTAAAATAGCTGAGACTTTATTCGGATCAACTTGTATTCCTGTAGCTGACACAACATATCCTAGAAAACCAACCTCACGCAACCAAAATTCACATTTGCTAAACATAGCATACAATTTCTTCTCGCACGAGTTTGTAGTACAATTCTCAAATGCTCGGTATGCTACGTCCCATCACATGAGTAGATCAAAATATCATCAATGAACAACACAACGAAACGATCCAAATATAGTTTAAATATCTGATTCATCAGATCCATAAACACTGCAGGAGCATTTGTTAGTCCAAAAGGCATCACTAAGAATTCGTAATGTCTGTACGTCATTCTGAAAGTAGTTTTCGGTACATCAGATTCTTTAACTCTCAACTGATAGTAGCCTGATTTCAAATATATCTTAGAAAACACTGTAGCTCCCCTCAACTGATCAAACAAATCATCAATACAAGGCAATGAATATTTGTTCTTTATCATCACCATATTCAACTATCGATAATCAATACACATTCTCATAGTACCATCTTTCTTTTTCACAAATAACATAGGAGCCCCCAGGGTAAGAAACTCGGCCGTGCAAACCTCTGTCAGTCAACTCTTACAACTAAGATTTTAACTCTTTCAATTCAGTTGGTGCCATTCTATATGGAGCTATTAAGATTGGAGTAGTCCTCAAACTAATTTAATTCCAAATTCAACTTCTTAAATCGGAGGTAATCCCGGTAGTTCTTCAGGAAACACTTTTGGAAACTCACTAACCACAAGCAGAGATTCAACTTTCTTTTCTACACTTTTGTATCAATCACATATGCCAAATAGGCTTCACAACCCCTTCTCACATAGTTCATAGCTTTCATTGCAGATACAATAGCCGGTAACCCTTTTATATCGCTGGATTCAATTCAAACTATCTCACTGTTTTCACTTCTCAATTCAATACTCTTTCTTTTAATATTCACAATAGCATTATGCAAAGTGAGACAATCCATACCCAGAATTATATCGAACTTATCGAATGGAAGCAACATCAAATTGACCGAAAAACATAAATCACGAAACATCAATGAGAAATTCTTGTACACCTTATCTACCAAGACACACTTGCCTAAGGGGTTCGATACTCTAACCACAAATTCAGTAGACTCAACAGGTAGAGTCTTATTCAATACTAGATTAATACAATCACATCAGTATCGAATAGAGTAAAAGTACCAATTATGACATCTAGAGATGATGCTGCCTCTCGTGCTCTTATAGCATAAGCTCGGGCAAGTGCTCTCGCCTCTAATCTCACAGCTATATCAGTGGTCCCTCTTTGACTTCCACTAACATTTCTGGCATTTTGGGTGGTATACCCCTAGTCGATACATTACTTGATCTCACATTCTAAACATTTTCCTCTTCGACCATCTTTGGGCAATCTCAAATAAAATAATCTCGGGATCTACATTTATAACAAACTCTATTGTTGTACTTGCCCTAGCATTCTCCCACATTTCATCTTCCACACTGTCTGCACTCAGGTTTGTTACTTTTAGCACTATCAACACTTGATTCAATTGGAGCTTCATTTCTCAAACCAACACTTTGTCTTGTACGATCTCTACTCGAATGTCCAAATGAAGTATTTGATTTGTTGCTTGTATCTCTAAATCTCTTTGTAGAAGGTTGAGAAAACTTACTCATCGATCTTTTTCTTTCATCACGAGCTTCAGATTCAGCTTTCTTCTTTTGTTTACTAACCTCCTCGACTTTGCATGCTATAATGACCCAAATTTGGGCCTAGTAGAATTGGGCCCATTGGGCCTTCGGCGTGGAAGCGTTTAAAATTTTTGAAAACATGAGAATGGCACTAATACAAGTTGGACCTATTAGGTGAGTGATTTTGAAAGGTTAGGGAGTTTCTATAAAGTCCCGGGATCAAACTTGGGCTTTAGGAAAATTTTAATTTTAGGTGAATAAACCCCTAGGAGCTAGTAGGTAGGCTATAAGAATAAAATATGGGGAAAATGACACAAAAAGAGTTGTGGTGTGGTGGCAAAGAGGTGCCTCTTAGGGAGCAAGGGAGTGACACCACAGGGAAGCAAGGGATCCAAGGTTCTAGTCTTCGTATTAGCTTTTCTTTTAGATTATTTTCTTTTAAAGGGACTTAAGCTTTAGTTGTAGGCTTAACTTTTGTGGTGCATGGGTTAAGACACAAAGGGCCACATGGTGGAGTGGTGGTGGCGTCAATATGATAGCAAGGAGGAGAGGGGTTCGTATCCTGCAAATGGTAAATGTAAGGCTTTTATTTTACTCAGGAGAGGATAAGAGGTTGTGTTGGAGTGGAACTCTACAAAGTGGATGGAGACTTGGTCAATCAAGTTTGATTGGAACGTGGAAAGGAGATTAAGGAGATTTGAACTGGTCAAATATTTGAATGAGTGAAGGGGAGTTAGTGTAGGAGAGAATCAATAAGGGTATCATGGGATGTGGAGAGTGAAAGTGGTTGGCCGAATTTGTGAGGGGTGTTTAGGGAGCATGTTCGATCATTTGCTAAGTTCATTTTATTTTTGGGAGGAGTGCGTATTCGGGTGGAGCAAGGGAAGAGTGCCAAATTTCCTTAACTTTTTACTTAGCAGTTGCACAATTCATGTGTTTTTCTTCTTGGTACATTTCAAGTCACCTGGTGGCATTTTCTTTCTTGTAAAAATCCTTTTCTCACTCTCTCCTTCTCTAATTCTTTTCTAGTCTTTTTTCTTCTCGATGTACCTAAGCTGAATTGCTCATTTGAATCGGGTTGTCTTTTTATTTTTACTAGTAGCCGAATTCTTTAACCATTCACCTACCTCTCTCGTTCATCCACTCCTTCTCTTTTATTAAATCAATAGTCACTCTACCTCTATTTTGGTTTTCTTAGCCGTTTGCTTGGTGTTGTACTTTTTGAGTGCCGAATCTTTTCTTCCATTCGACTTCTCTTTGAGTTAAACTAAAACACTCTTTTGGGGTAGTTCAATTCTTCTGATTGACAATAGGTGAGGATCGTTAACATTGGTTGCAGTAAAGGTAAAGTTATGCGAGTATCCCTTTTATTTCGATGTGTAGTGATTCTTGACATTCTGTTTTGTGGTGATGATATCGGTTCCCTGCCTTGTGGGAGGAATGAATATTGGATTAAGGCTAACCCCTTTGGTACATCACTTATTTACTTTTAGGAACTCATTGCGATAGCCAAAGTGGAAGGCTGGATTTTAGAATCTTGTAGGGAAAGATCACGATTGTGGTAAGTGACTTTTGTAAGTTAGTACTTTTAGCTTATGGAATCTTTTAAGAAATCGAGGCTAACTTTTGATCGGTTTTATTTTTAAAGAGCAACGAATAGTGATTTTGTTGGAAATCCAAAATAGGTGTGTAATCTCACACCCACTTCAATGGTTGCTTGTGTTAATCTGTGAAACGGCCAAAAGCTGAAAAGTCGATAATAGTGACTACTTGAGCGTGCGAACCCTCGTAGTGGTAAATCAAGATACAAATCATGACGCTAAGTTGTTGAGAGTGTCACGAATACTCTCGCACTATCGAAGATGTAATAGGCCCGATCAGGCCAAACCGGGCTAAATGGGCCTAACGAGCTAACTGCCTACTTGGGCAAAACTATTGGATTTGTAACAAATGATATGCCCAGATATGAAATTTGCAAATCTGTTTGCAAAACCATGCGTTTTGAGCCACACGAGCGTTTGGGCCCGTTTGGGCCTAAAATGGGTTTTAGACCCAATAGTGCTTAAAGAGCCAAAAAGGGTCCCGAGTCACATGAGGCGACAATAAGCCTTCGAAAATACCATTAAAGAGAAAATTACCAAAATACCCCTGGGTTGCGAAATTACCAAAATACCTCGATGGGTTGAATGGTCGTTTTACCTTTAGTGTTGTTAAGTAACGATTGTATGTTTACATTACACTTGTATATGTTGATATGTATATTGCATTTTATCATGATTGCATGGGGTGGGTTAATGAACGAATAGCAGTGTAGCATGGTGGCATAGCCATAATATATTATATATATAATCATGACTCCGGTGGCTCAGCCACAAATATTCTCGATTAGTAGCTTGATTGTAATATTGGTGTGTGTGGCGGGGTGGGTTGACTTGATCCCCACAGGTGTCATTGACTGGTCAGAGGTGTGTTGGTTGGATTGGGTTGGGTTGCACTACTTCATATGCACATTCATGATTATAGGGCTTAGGCCCAAATTGATTTCTTATGGGCCTCAGCTCAGTTAATGCCGGTTTAAGGGATTACACACTGAGTTCTTGTAACTCATCCTTTTCTTTAACCTCGCAGGTAATACCCAGCGATAGAGGACTTAGAGCCGAGGAGGACTCAGTGGTGGCCATACATCGGAGATTTCGAGCAAACATCAGTAAATTCAACTTTTACCTTATTTTTTAAGATTATTTAGTTTGGGTTTAATGTTTTGTAATAAGGCCTTTAGACTTAAATTTCCTTTTAAACCTACTTTTCCATTATTATATATTGTTAAATGCTTAATACGGGAGTTTTCCTAAAAGTGTTAACAAATGTTTTCAAAATATCACGTTTCTACAAGTATTCAAAATCGATTTCATAATCAAAGCAGTTTTCAAAATAATAACGACTTCTTAAAGAATCGACCTTAAGAAAGTCGTGTTGTTTTCAAAATAAATAACGAAACTTAGAATTTTCAAAAGAGGCGCAACATTTTCAACGAACAACTTTTTTAAACAATCACTTAGCTTTTTAAACAAATATCTAAACTTGAAGGTTTAAATTTTTAACGAATGCGTAGTTTAGGTTTTTTTCAACAACCCTTTTCATGTGACATGCCAGATCTGGTCGTAACGTCTAGGCCGGGTTTGGGGTGTTACACATGCTCTTTTGACTAACACAACAAATTCATTTATATCAAGTATCACAACCAACAATTTAATGTCTTCATTCAATCCCTCTATAAAGCATTTACACATTGTAGCTTCGATCAAAACACATTCTCTCGTGTATTGACTCAATCTTACGAATTCCTGCTCATACTCAGTAACAAACAAATGACCTTGTTTCATCTAAAAAACTCTTTACATTTCTGATCAATGAAGTGTTGACTGATATACTTCTTTTTGAATTCAACTTGAAAGAAATCTTAGGTGATTCTCTCTCTCAGAACCATAGATATCAATGTTTTTCACCAATTATATGCAGTATCCCTCAACAACCAAATAACACATTTTATACATTCATCAGGTGTCAACGACATCTCATTGTATACTCAGATTATGTTCTCGAGCCAAAACTCGGTTCACTCAGCATCGTCATCAACTGTGGCCCTAAACTCTTTGACCTCATACTTTTGGATCTTATCCACAAGAGGTTTATTCAATCTAATCGGATCTATCACTTGTGGTACAACAGGTACTTGTGGGGGTGGAGGTCGTGGAGCAGCCAGATTCATTCGAATGAACTCTATAAACCACTCGCTCATCATATGGAAGAAGGCTTGCATAACTTCTCCTCTCTCACCACTATCATTCGGCTAGATGTGGTGGCGCTATCCCTTGAGTGGGAGCAGGTGTGTTACTCTCTCGTGTCGTCAGTAACTACTCGACCGGGATCCATTACTATATGAAAACACATTTATATCTGTCAGAATTCATCACACTATCACAATTTCATATATGGCATGTATAGCTAGACTCGCACACGCTATGTTAGTCTAAGAAACGACTAAATCGTAGCTCTGATACCAATAAAATGTAACACCCCTAACCCGAGATTGTCACCGGAATAGGGTTAAGAGGCATTAACCAAACACTTCATGATACAAAGTCAAACATCAATATCACAAGTATATAGTCCCTTATTGAGATCTTCAGACCTTAAACACGTGATAGTAAGGGTGTAACACCCTAAACTCGGCCTAGAAGTTAGGCCCGAACCTGGCGTGTCACATTGAGGTGTTTTTTTTTGAAAACCACGTTTTCATTGAAAACCCCTCTTGATATTTAAAAACTAAAGCCCCAGTTTGCGATTGTTATTAATAATTGACATTTATTAAGAAGTCATTACCTTCAAAACCTTGTTCGTTGTGGAAGCTTAATTTAAAACAACTGACTTATAAAACGTGATATTTACAACTTGGTTACGAAAACGTAGTGTTTTGAAAATAGGTATTGTTTTGGAAACTCGCGATTCAATGTTGAGCAGATTTAAAACATAATAAACTAAAAATCCCAAACTATACCAGAATTTAAGAGAGGCCTTATTACAACCCAATAAAAAATGATTTAATAAAGTAAAGTAGAATACTAAAATCCAAAACTGCTCATAGTGTGGCCACCTCTGAGTCCTCCAATACGTTAAATTGCCTACTGAGGGTTACCTAGAAAAATTAAAAAGAGGGGTGAGTTTGCGAAAACTCAGTGTGTACAACCCTCATCAGTAAAAATATGCATCACAATAATCCGGGCTAAAGCCCATTACAATAACGGTGGCAATTAGACCTTAGCCCAAAATAGCCTCAGTTGGGCCTTAACCCTGTATCATATGTCACATATCATAAATATCTGGGCCTAAGCCCATCTTAATAATATAGTCCATATATGCAATGCATTAATGTCGATACCAACCCTACACTCCGTCTCCTGTCCAACCGTGCACTCCTATGGGGATTTAATCGACCGACCCGTCTGTCCACTCCTTATGTAGCACCGATTGCAGCACTAACTTATCGGTGCAGCGTGGTTGCTCGATGGCTAAAAAGCCTTTGGTGGATCCACAGTCGTCAAGTGACCATGCGATCCTATTAACACTTCCTCCGTATTAATAAACCCATCCCCATGCAGCATAATAACACATGAATGCATCATAGGATAATAAACATACCATAATAATCACAAATCGCATACAATAATAACCATATAACATGTAGGGGTATTTTCGTCATCTTGCACTTCAGGGGCATATCGGTCATTTTACCCATCGGGGGTTTGCAAACCAGGGGTATTTTAGTAATTTCACAAATTAGGGATAATTCGAGAATTTTGCAAACCAGTGTATTTTGATAATTTCACAAACCAGGGATATTTCGATAATTTCACAAACTAGGGGTATTTCGATAATTTCGTAAACCAGGGATATTTTAGTAATTTCATAAACTAGGGGTATTTCGGTAATTTCACAAACCAAGGGTATTTCAGTAATTTTGTAAACTAAGGGTATTTCAGTAATTTTGTAAACCAGGGGTATTTCAATAATTTTGCAAACCAGGGGTATTTTAGTAATTTCGTAAACTAGGGGTATTTCGATAATTTTATAAACCAGGGGTATTTCAGTAATTTCACAAACCAGGGGTATTTCGATAATTTCACAAACCAGGGGTATTTTGTAATTTTACAAACTAGAGGTATTTCGGTAATTTTTCAAACTGAGATATTCTAAATAGAAAAACGATGCGAATGGGCCTAGGGCCCATTCTCGGCCCAAATGGACCAACACGTTCGTGTGGCCCATTTAGCCCAAATCTAGCCACAGATATGAGATTCACACAGACCAATTCACTATCTACTACACAATCATACAATTTATTCATATGGGCCTATAGGCCCATTGGGCCCACTTGGCCTCTTTCTACCCATCGTGGCCCATACTGCAACACCTTTAACCCGAATTCGTCGCCAGAACAAGGTTAAGAGGCATTATCGAGCAATCAAAACATTTTAACAAATCTATTTATGACACAAAGTCATTCATTAGTATATCTTATCAAATACATAACATAAATCTCTTATTTAAAGTATATACGACCTCAATTATAGGCTAGAGCAAGATCGGGATTAAACTAAAACACATGCAAAAATTCTAGGAAACATACAAACTTAATTAAAAATACAGGGGAGACATGCCCATGGGGGTAGGCCGTGCCTCTCCCACAGCTACATGACACACCCGTGTGACCTCCCCGTGGTTACATGCTGCCAAAATCAACACGGCTAACAAGCACACCCGTGTGCTAAGGCCGTGTCCTATAAGGTCATATACTGCCATTTCTCGCACGACCTGTAGGCATGCTCGTGCCATGGTAGCGTGCAGTTTAATCCACATTCTTCAATTTACCCATGATCTAAGGCACACCCGTGTGCCCCAACCGTGTGACATTATAGGCCTTTTTGCAAGACCAACATGCCACCCACTTAGGGTTAAACCTACAAGACAATCAATACCAACTCTAATCATACCCAATTCAATACCAATACTTATTCTATCCCAAGCATAATTCATTCCCAATCTCACTACCCCTACTAGCATTTATCAACACAAAGTTACAGTAACACCCCAAACCCGGTCCATGCGTTACGACTGAATCTGGTATGTCACAGGGTGAAGTAAAATCAAGTCTTAGTTAAATTTTAGAAAGAACCGCAATTTGAAAGATAGCTTTTTTGCTTGCTGCGGTGTCTTGAAAATAATGATGCTTAGATTACTGAAAACTCCACTTTTTACTTTAATATTTAACTGACGAGGTGTCGCATTCGATATAAATAGTAAAATAATAAAATAAACCAAAGTATAACCTTGAAAGGCCTTATTACATAGCAAAAATCCCAAATTTAAAAAAATGTAAACTTATAGTATTGCCAAACTATAAAGAAAGGAAATCGAAATTTATGGCCTCCACGAGTCTGCCTCGGCTTCCCACGAGCTACTACTCACCTGAAAAGTTAAGGAAATGGGTGAGTCACCAAGATTCAGTGTGTAAACTTTCAAACACACTATACTATAACTGTACTAACATTTGTATGGGCTAAAAAGCCCGAAAAAGGAGTTTTTTTAATATATGTGCCTAAGGAGTGATAGGTGGTTTCGGCTGGGACTCTAAAGGAGTGAGTGTGGATTGAGTCAGAAGATAAGAAGATGAGGATAAGAGGAAAATGAGGGATAGTGGCCACCGAGCATGAGCGTTGTGTTCAATTTGAGGATGGTTTGAGAGATGATGTGCGGGCGTTGATAGCCCCTCAATGAGAGCGAGAATTTGTAGTTTTAGTAGAAAAGGCTAAGATAGCCGAGGAAGTTAAGTGAATCGAGAAGCAAGAATAATGAGAGAGATAGAGATAGGAATAAGAGGAATGTTGGATCGCCAGGGTCAGCAGGGCATTTCCAGAAAAGACCTAAGATGGATGGGCTGAGACAGGGTGTGAGATCTGGGGGTAATGGTCAAGCTCAGAGGTGTGGCCGGTGTAATAAATATCATTCGGGTGAATGTTGGGTAGGTGACAGGAAATGTTTTAGGTATGGGTCCTCGGATCATCTGGTTAGGGACTGTCCACAGGATCAAGGTGGCGTGAGCCGTGAGATGAACTAACGCTTAGCTTGATAGAGGAGGTCCACAACCGTAGAGAGTCATGATCAAATGCAGAAGGTAATGGTTATGGTTGGGGCCATGGATTGCAAGGCAGAGGTGCAGGGAACATCGATGCAAGATAGACGAGGTTGGTCTATATAGCAAGACGTCGAGAGGAAGGGGATGCACCGGATGTCATAACCGGTACTTTTTAATTTTTAGGTTGCCTTTTTCTACATTAATTGATATTGGATCGACACACTCTTATATTGCTAGTATAGTATCTGGAACCCTAAGTATAGACTCCGATGTTATTCTAGGGAGATGATTGTAATTAGCCCGCTAGGCTAGTCAGTAGTGGTGAATAGACTGTATAGGGATGTACCTCTAGAAGTGCAAGGGGTAGTTTTTTCGGCGAATTTAATGGAACTGCCTTTTGGGGAGTTCGATCTGATCTTAGGTATGGACTGGTTAGTGAAATATCGAGCGAATCTAGACTGTACAGCCAAGCATATGGTACTAAAGACTAGTCAAGAGGATGAGGTGGTGGTAATAGGTGAAAGGAGGGACTACCTGTCTAATGTAGTATCCGCTCTAAAGGCTAAAAGAATGATGAGAAAAGGGTGTAGGGTGTTCGTAGCCTTTGTTTGTGCTTTGGAGATCCAGGATTCAACTGTGGAGAATGTTAGAATGGTAAGGGAGTTTTTTGATGTTTTCCCAGAAGAACTTCCCAGACTACCTTTGGATCGTGAGGTGGAATTTGGAATTGATCTTCTTTCGAGAACAACACTAGTATCCATTGCACCATATAGAATAGTGCCAAAAGAGTTGGTGGAACTAAAAGCCTAGATTCAGGAATTGTTGGATCGGGGTTTCATCCGACCAAGTGTGTCACCTTGGGGAGCGCTAGTGCTATTTGTCAAGAAGAAGGATGGATCAATGCGTATGTGCATTGACTACCGTCAACTGAACAAGTTGACTATAAAGAACAAGTATCCGTTGCCAAGGATTGATGACTTGTTCGATCAACTGAAAGGGGCGTCAGTGTTCTCAAAGATAGATTTGAGATCAGGATACCATCAGCTTAAGGTCAAAGAATCAGATATTTATAAGACAGCTTTCGGGACCCATTTTGGCCATTACCAATTTTTGGTAATACTGTTTGGGTTGACTAACACACCAGCGATGTTCATAGATATGATGAACCGGGTGTTCCAACCCTATTTGGACCGGTTCATGGTGGTATTTATAGATGATATCCTGGTGTATTCAAGGTCGAGGAGGAGCATGATTCACATCTACGAGTGGTACTACAAATCTAAGGAGAAGAAATTATACGTAAAACTCAGTAAGTGCAAATTTTGGTTAAGGGATGTTACTTTTCTAGGACACGTTGTGTCAGCTGAAGGGGTCAGAGTTGATCCCCGGAAGGTTGAGGCTATCATGGATTGGAAATCACCCAGGTCTGTGACAGAAATTCAGAGTTTTCTAGGTCTAGCTAGTTATTACAGGAGGTCTATAGAAGGATTTTCCTTGATTGTGGAACCTTTAACCAAGTTGTTGAGGAAAGGAGTACTTTTTGTGCGGGGTGACAAGCAACAGGAAAGTTTTGAAAAGTTAAAGAAGGTGTTGACGGAAGCTCCATTGTTGATTCAACCGGAGGCTGGAAAGGAGTTCATGGTTTATTGTGATGCTTCGCACACCGGGCTAGGATGTGTGTTGATGCAAGGAGGAAGAGTGGTTACTTATGCGTCTCGATAGTTAAGACCATATGAGCTAAATTATCCCACGCATGATTTGGAGTTAGCGGTGATGGTTTTGCTTTAAAGATTTGGAGACACTAACTGCATGGGGAGAGGTCCATCGTTTATACAGATCATAAGAGCTTGAAATATCTCCTCACCCAAAAGGAGTTGAATTTAAGGTAGAGGAGGTGGATTAAACTACTAAAGGATTACAATTGTTCGATTGAATACCATCCGGGCAAATCTAATGTGGTGGCGGATGTGTTAAGCCGAAAGGTGATCTCAGATCTAAGGGCAATGTTTGCTCATTTGAGCCTGCATGAAGATAGGAGTTTATTAGCTGAGCTTCAGGTAAAGCCGACATGGATAAATCAGATTAAAGAGAAGCAGTTGCAGGATGATGACTTGAGTGCTCGATTATCTCAAGTGCAACATGGTGAAGTAGGGGACTATATTTGAACGATGATGGGGTTCTATGTTTTCGAAAAAAGGTTTGTATGCCAAGGGATGTGGAATTAAGGTGGATGATTCTTCAGGAAGCGCATAGTAGCCCATATGCTATACATCCGGGATGAAGTAAAATGTATCGAGATTTACGAGAATAATTTTGGTGGCCAGGTCTGAAGCGGGATGTAACTAAATTTGTAGGTAAATGTTTGACATGTCAGCAGCTAAAGACAGAGCATCAGTTGCCTTCGGGGTTGTTACAGTCAGTGAAGATTCCGTAATGGAAATGGGAGAGAATCACTATGGATTTTGTTAGTGGGCTACCTCTTACGCCTACTAAGAAGGATTCGATATGGGTAGTCATAGATCGGTTGACGAAGTTCGCTCATTTTATACCAGTTCAGGTTGATTACTCTCTACAAAGGTTGGCTAAGTTGTATATAGCAGAGATTGTGGGGTTGCATGGAGTACCTATGCCCATTATCTCAGACAGGGATCCTAGGTTTACGTCAAGATTTTGGAGGCGTTACATTAGCGTTGGGTACAAAGTTGGATTTTAGTACGGCGTTTCATCCACGCATGCATCGATCGAGAAAGGGTGATCTGATTTTGGAAGACATGTTGAGAGGTTGCATTATCGATTTCAAAGGTAGCTGGGAAGAATTCCTACCATTGGCAGAATTCGCATATAATAACAGCTACCAGTCTAGTATTCAGATGGCACCATATAAAGCGTTGTACAGACAGAAGTGTCGTACTCCTACGTGTTGGATGGAGTTGGGTGAACGATAATTATTGGGTCCGGAACTCATTTTGGAAATGGAGAATAAAGTTGTGTTGATTCGGGCCAGGTTGAAGGAAGTGTCGGATAGGTAGAAGTCCTATGTTGACCTGAAGCGAAGGGACATAGAATTTGCAGTGGGTGATCGAGTTTTCTTGAAGGTATCATCGTGGAAGAAAATTCTAAGGTTTGGATGGAAGGGTAAGCTAAGCCCTAGCTTCATCGGGCCTTATCAGGTGTTGAAGCGTGTAGGACCAGTTGCTTATCAGCTTGAGCTACCTTCGGAGCTAAGTAAGATTTATGATGTGTTCTATATTTCGATGTTGTGATGTTACTGTTCAGACCCATCTCATGTGATACCGTTGGAGGAACTCAAAGTAAAGCCTGATTTAACTTTTGAAAAGGAACCAGTTCAGATCTTGGAGCAGGATGTTAAAGTTTTGCGAAGAAAATCAGTTCCTTTGGTTAAGGTTCTGTGGCAGAATCACGGATTGGAGGAAGCTACATGGGAGCCGGAGGATGTTATACGATAGCAATACCCTCACCTCTTTTGATCAGGTAATTTTGGGGATGAAATTCTTTTTAGGGGAGTAGAACTATAACATCCTAGATTAGGGGCTCTGCATTTGTGGTGTGTTATGTGTGTATGACATCCTGTGTGTGTGTCTGGTGTGTTTAGAGCTTTAGAGAAGGCTTGAGGTTAAGCCTGAGCCTTGGTAGAAATTTTGTTTTTAGACTCTGCAAGGGAGAACTAGGTGAAGTGGGCCTTAAGGGTACTTGAATGGGAAAGTAACACAAAAACCTAGTTGGTAAAGTGGAAAGGAGGCGCCACTAAGGGCATAGGAAGGTGACGCCACAAGGGATTTGAAGGAAATAGGTTGAATCCCATATTAAGCAAAAGGAGTGTAGGGGATGGAGGGTTGATTGTAGAAATCCCCATGGTGTGATTGTGTAACACCCTGAATTAATGGGCATTTGCATTTGATGTGTGTTATGTTCAATATGATAATTAGAGTGTTTAAGTGGTTCAGATTGGGCTCAGGTTTGGGCTGAGGCCTTAATCAAATTTTCTGTTTGGGCACATTAGTGGAAAGCTAGATAGATCTAGGCTTAAAAGATATTATTCGCGAATTAAAACACAAAAATGGGCTAGTGGCCCAGTGGAGAGTGGCGTGAAAAGTAGTAAGGGGATCCAAGGTTTGAGTCGCATTACCCACTTATTTATTTTAATTGTTTTTGGTGTTAAAAGGAGAGGAGAGTAGGGGCGGCTAGGATGCTTTAAAATAGGAAGATTTATCTATTGGATAATGTGGATATTGTGCTGATAATAGTAGGGAGAGGCGGTGTCATTTAGGCCTCTCCTAAAGGTGAATAGATCAAGATAAAGGAGAAAAGATAGGAGCTATCTGTTGAGAGCAGAGTTAGCCGAAATTCCATCTCCTAGAGGGGGAAGGAATCGGTTTCTTCATGTTAAAGGGGTGCCAAAATTTCCCCTATTATTTGATTAATTATTAGTTATCAGGAAGGGCACTTTCCGAAATTCTCTATAAATAGGGGTGGTATCTCTTCAATTCCGGCATTTGAACCCTATTCTTTTCCTCATTCTCTGTGCCAAAATTCTCACTCTTTCTCTGTAATTTATGTTCTCTCTTCTTTTCCAAAAGTTGAAACCTCTCAATTCTTTCTCTCACCTTCACTTTCTTCAAAAGTCGAAACCTCTCACTCCACTTTCTTTTTCCATTCTTTTCTCTTGTGCCGATTTCTGCATAAAGCCAAAATCTCTTATAAGTTGCCGAATTCCCTAAAAAGGTAGGTGCCAATTTTTTTCTGTTCTTTTTCCCTTCTCTTTCAGTTTTGAGACTATAGCCGAATGGCTAGTTGATTGATAGGTCATCTTTAGTTTAACTTTTTCTCTAATCACATGTTCTTTTGGGTGGCACTTTGGTAAATCATAGTAGATTGAATCATCCAGATCTCAAAAAATCAGAAGCCGTTAATCTCTAAGTATCCTATCGATTTTGGGATTTCAAGGTAAGGGGTTTCCTTTAGATTCCTATTAGATTCATTATCATATTTGAGATCTTAACTCATATATGGTTTAACAAGCCTATTTCGCTATAATAATTCTGACAAGGACTTTTTGGATGGAATCAAATATGGATCAGGCAAAGGAGAGGATTGGGTCCGTAAACCCAATCCTTAAGTTTAAGAAACGAGCAGTGTTTGCTGTTCGAGATTGGCCGCCAGGTTGTGGGCTGGCTTTTGAATAGCATCTTAGGCAGATAGCAGTCGTATCGGCTTCTGACAGTGTCGACATAGAGGGTGTTGTCTTACCGTAATAAGGTGTGTAGATTCTTGACACATAAGCTTTGTTATGTTATATGTATGCTATGGGCTAAAAGCCGGAAAGAGAGGCTGTATGAATAGTCGTGTTACCCAAAAAGGGTAGGTAAGGGATGCCAGGTACGTAATCATAGAAACTTTCCTATGTGTATCGAAGCATGTGAAAGTATGAGATCTGTTAGATGGCTTGATGTTTTGATTTTGTATGTGTGTATGCATGGGATGGGATTGATTGATCGATTTATGGAAGGGGAGCAGGTCGCGGGGCGATCGGTGGCTTTGCCACAAAGGTTCGCATTAGTGATCAGTCTTTATGATAGGCAGTATAGCTGTCAAAATACTAAATGTATTTTTGAGGTTCACATTAGCGATCGGTCTTTATGACAGGCAGCACAGCTGTCGACGTGGTGTGTAGCGGATGGAGGGTTGATTGTAGAAATCCCCACGGTGTGATGGTTGGTACGGGGGTGTGTAGAGGATGGACTCTTAGGTTTTGGGATGGGCCATGTTGCATGACATATTTTGTTATCATTGTATATGGCCAAGGCCCATAATGTCTTTGTGGGCCCTAGGCTTTTATGTGTTTTCAAGTTTTGCACACTGAGTCTTTGTGACTCACCCATTTATGTTTTTCCCACTCTACAGATGAGCAGTAGACCTTGGAAATGGGAGCCGAGGTGGATTCGAGGGGCCATCAAGACTATTACTATTTTCATAGACTATCTTTGACTTTTCGTTTAAAATATAAATTTTTGGGAATATTTTTGTAATAAGGCCCCATAACTTAGGTTTCCAATTTATGTGTTACTCGCTTTATTTTATTTTCACCCTTAATGAGCCACATGCTTATAAACCTATATTTTCCAAAGTCTTATTAATAAAATGAAATGATAAATGGGCTTTTCAAACTCAACCGACGAATTGATAAGTTCTTCAAACTTTTCACAAATATCACGAGTAATGAAAAAATCGAGACTTTTCAAAACCCATCAAGCAAAGTTTTAAAATTTAACTTTTGTAGCATCTGATCCGTAACGATGTATGGGCCGGGTTTGGGGTGTTACATTTTTGGTATCAGAGCCCAGTTCAAAACTCGGGCTATGAAATGGGTCCAGTAGGAATTTATGAAAGTAATGTAAGTTGAGAAGAGTTTTAGAAGATATGGCCTTCGAGTCTACCAGAACCCAATCCACCCAGGTAGGTACTCTAACCTTTGATGTGATATATATGAAGGGCTTGATGGGCTTTATGGACGTAGACTAGTAGGATAGTGTTGATGGATTTTAGGTTTAGTATAAACACTTCTTCAAATCTCATAAGACTTAATTTTTCTTAAGACTTAATTTTTCTTAATTAAACATGTCTGTGAACAAGTCACAGGGTTAGGGTATGCAAACAGGCATACGCATGTCTAGGATTGGATCTAAGAAGAGCTTGGTATTTAAGCGGTCCTAGTGACTCACCTCCTCTTTTCTGGAATCCTACCTGGTGCGTAGTGACTGTTCGCCTTAACCACGAGGACTTGTTGACAGGCCAAAATTCATAACTAAAACCCGAAAGGGACCAGTACCATAACTAAAACCCGAAAGGGACCAAGACTTATTTTTGTAAATCTACTTGTATGTCCCTGATTTTGTAAATTATCCAAAACACCCTAGGTTGAGAAAATTTACCGAAATACCCTTGTTTAAAAATTACCAAAGTACTCTTGTTTGAGAAATTACTAAATTACCCTTGATTTACGGAAGTTACCAAAATTTGCAAAATTACCAAAATACCCCGGATTGAAAATTACCAAAATACCCCTATTTTGTAAAATCACCAAGATACCTTATTTTGAAAATTACAAAAATACCTCTGTAGGTTAACATTACAAAAATACCCCTGGGTAGTGAAATGACGAAAATACCCATAGGTGATGAATGTAAGTTCATGATGCTGCTTGTGTATTGATGTGTTGGATGTTGATTGAATGTGTATTCTACAACTAGGAAATACTGATTTGAGAACTGAACTTGTAGATAGAATTTGAATTCGAAAGAACTATTAAAACTACTTTTCATAAAACCGTCTGTTATTGATCAGTGAAAGAAAGAATTATTAATTCATAAAATTTTTAATTAGATAAATCACGAATGATAGAATGAGCACTAGAGGACATGGTGTGTGTGGCCGAGGTAGAGGCAGGATTGTTGTGTCAGAACCCATAGGGTCTGGTTATAAGTCATGGAATGAGGTATCAGTGCCACTAGTCAGGAGGCGTAATTTCAAGATCGATTTATTGGAGATGATGCTGATCTCAAGCAATGTTACGAATCTTAGAGAGGGTTGCTGGGGCAGGCATAGGCACAGAGCCCGAAAGTCTGTGCCAGAGCGATTGAGAGCCAACAAGGCGAAAGTGTTTAAGGGAATTTCTGGTGTAGCTCCTAGTACAGCGGAGTATTGGTTGAAAGCAATAGAGCGGATAATGGATGATATCGACTTTACGGATGAAGAGAAGCTGAAGAGAGTGGTGTCTCTTCTCCGGGATAAAGCATATCAATGGTGGCTTATGGTTAAGGAGGGTACTGTAGCTGACTATATCACCTAGGATCACTTCAGAACGGTGTTGCAAAGTAAGTACATTGGGACAAGCTATGTGGATGCACAGCGTAGAGCATTCCTAAACTTGGTTCAAGGAAGTAGGTCGGTAGTGGCGTATGAAGCAGAATTCCTATGCCTTAGCCGTTATGCTTGAGGGATAGTGGCCACAGAGCATGAGAGATGTGTTCATTTTGAGGATGGCCTGAAGGACGATCTACGTGTGTTGATAGCTCCACAACAAGAGCGGGAATTTGTTGTGCTTGTGGAGAAGGCTAAAATAGCTGAGGAGGTGAAACGGATGAAAAAATTGAATCGGGATAGAGATAGGGGTAGAGGTAAGAGAAATTTTGGATCGATAGGGACAGCTGTGCGTACTCAGAAAAGACCTAGGTCGAAAGGACTGAGACGGGTTGAAAGACCTGCTGCTAACCGAACACGAAGGTGTGGCCGATGTGACAAATTCCATGTAGGTGAGTGTTGGGCAGGTAGTGGGAAGTGTTTTAGGTGTGGTTCTTTGGACATCAGATAAGAGATTATCCTCAGCCACGGGATGAGGTAGGACTCGTAGAGCAGGGAAATGCTCAGCCGAGTAGAGGAGGTCAGCTACCACAGAGAGGTCGTGGTCCAACCAGAGGTGGTAATGGTTTCGGTCGAGATTGTGGAGCACCAGGCCGAGGGGTAAGAAACACTGAGGTGAGGCAGCCAGGGTTGGTCTGCACTGCTAGACGTCGAGAGGAGGCAACGCACCAAATGTTATAACCAATACGTTTTAAATTTTTGGATTACCTTATACTGCATTGATTGACATTGGGTCAACACATTCATATGTTGCTAGTAGTGTGTCTGGAACTTTAAGTTTAGATTCTAAAGTTACCCCTAGGGCGATGACGATAATTAGCCCATTACAAAAATTTGTGGTAGTAGATAAACTTTATCGGGAGGTACCCTTAGAAGTTTAGGGAGTAGTTTTCCTGAAGAACCTGATGGAATTACCGTTCGGGGAATTCAACTTAATTTTAGGCATGGATTGGCTAGTGAAGTATCAGGTCAATGTAGATTGTGCAACCAAGTGTATGGTGTTAAGAACCCCAGAAGGTGAACTATTGGTGATAGGAGAAAGGGGGAATTTCTGTCAAATGTGGTAACTGCCCTAAGAGCAGAAAGAATGGTGAGAAAAGGGTACGAGGCAGTTCTAATGTTTGTATGGGCTTTGGAAGCCAAGGACCTAACTATTGAGGATGTTAGGACGGTGAAGGATTTTCTCTAATTGTGGCACCATTGGCTAAGTTGCTACGAAAAAGAGTTCCATTCGTTTGGTCTGATAAGCAGCAGGAGAGTTTTGAAAAGGATATTGACGGAGGCTTCGGTGTTGATTCAACCGGAGGCTGAGAAGGAATTCATGATTTACTATGATGCGTCACACACGGGACTAGGATGCATGTTGATGCAAGATAGAAAGGTGGTTGCATATGCATCACGGCAGTTAAGACCGCACAAAACAAACTATCCCACCCATGATTTGGAGTTGGCGCGTGATGTTTGTCTTGAAGATTTGGAGGCATTATTTATACGGGAGAAATCATCATTTACGGATCATAAGAGTTTGAAGTACCTTTTGACACGTAGGAGTTAAATCTAAGGCGAAGGAGGTGGATCGAGTTTTTAAAGGATTATGATTTCTCCATCGAGTATCATCCGGTAAGGCCAATGTGGTGGCAGATGCTCTAAGTTGTAAGGTGATCTCTGACTTGAGAGCAATGTTTGCTCACCTTAGTCTGCATTTACAATGGGAGTTTATTGGCGTAACTTCAAGTAAAACCCTTATGGGTCAATCGGAGTTAAGGAAAAGCAGCAGATGAGTTCTTTGAAGGAGAAGTTTCCGGTTGGAGTAAGTGATGAATCAACAAAATTTAGTATGAATGAGGAAGGGCTGTTATGTTTTCAAGGGAGAGTGTGCATGCCAAAAGATCCTGAATTGAGGCATAGGATCCTGCAAGAAGCGCATGGTAGTCCATATGCTATGCATCCTGGAGGGAGTAAGATGTATCGAGATTTACGGGAGCAGTTTTGGTGGCAAGGCTTAAAATGAGAGGTGACCGAATTAGTGGGGAAGTGTTTAACCTGTTAGCAGGTAAAGGCCGAGCATCAGTTACCATCAGGGTTGTTGCAACCGGTGAAGATTCCTCAATGGAAGTGGGAAAGGATCACAATGGACTTTGTTAGTGGGCTACCTCTCACGCCTACTAGGAAAGATTCAGTTTGGGTGATCGTTGATCGTTTGACGAAGTCCACTCATTTTGTACCGGTTCGGGTCGATTATTCCTTTTAAAAGTTGGCTAAGCTGTATATAGCAGAGATTGTAAGGTTGTATGGGTACCTATGTCGATTATCTCAGACCGAGATCCTAGGTTTACGTTAAGGTTTTGGAAGGCGTTGCATCAAGTGTTGGGTATGAAGTTGGATTTTAGTACAACGTTTTATCCTCAGACCGATGGACAGTCTGAGCGGGTGATTCAGATCTTGGAGGACATGTTAAGGTGTTGTGCCATTGATTTCAGAGGTAGTTGGGAGGAGTTTCTGCCATTGGCGGAGTTTGCATACAACAACAGCTACCAGTCTAGTATTCAGATGGCGCCCTATGAAGCATTGTACGGGTGGAAGTGTCGTACTCCTACCTGTTGGACGAAATTAGGAGAACAGTGGATTTTGGGTCCGGAGTTGGTTATCAAGACGGAGGAGAAGGTTAACCTAATTCGGGCTCGACTAAAGGAAGCGTGGACGATGTAAGTCCTATGCTGATTTGACGCGCAAGGACATAGAGTTTGTAGTGGGTGACAAGGTGTTCTTGAAAGTCTCGCCATGGAAGAAAGTATTAAGGTTTGGACGGAAGGGTAAGTTAAGTCCCAGATTCTTCGGACCTTATCAGGTGCTGAAACGAGTTAGACCAGTAGCGTATGAGCTTAAGCTACCTGCTAAATTGAATCAGATCCACGATGTATTTCATGTCTCTATGTTAAGACGTTATCATTTGATCCGTCTCATGTGGTACCTGTGGAGGAAATCAAGTAAGACCTGACCTATCCTTTGAAGAGGAACTAGTGGAAATCTTGGATCATGATGTCAAAGTATTACAAAGGAAGAAGGTTCCGTTGGTTAAGGTTCTATGGCGGAATCACGGCTCTGAGGAGGCTACGTGGGAACTGGAGGAAGTGATGCGATAGTAATACCCACATCTATTCGGATCAGGTAATTTCAAGGATGAAATTCATTTAAGGGGGTAGAACTAT
Source organism: Gossypium rotundifolium (assembly GCA_025506655.1). Taxonomy (NCBI): domain Eukaryota; kingdom Viridiplantae; phylum Streptophyta; class Magnoliopsida; order Malvales; family Malvaceae; genus Gossypium; species Gossypium rotundifolium. The sequence goes on from CP106723.1 coordinate 45,576,786, forward strand.
AACATCCTGAATTAATGGGCCTTTGCATTTGATGTGTGTTATGTTCAATATAATAATTAGAGTGTTTAAGAGGTTCAGATTAGGCTCAGGTTTGGCTGAGGCCTTAATCAAATTTTCTGTTTGGGCACTATAGTGGAAAGCTAGATAGGTCCGGGCTTAAAAGATATTGTTCACGAATTAAAACACAAAAATAGGCTAGTGGCCCAGTGGACAGTGGCAAGAAAAGCAGTAAGGGGATTCGAGGTTCGAGTCACATTACCCACTTATTTATTTTAATTGTTTTTGGCATTAAAAGGAGAGGAGAATGGGGGCGACTAGGATGCTTTAAAATAGGAAGATTTATCTATTGGATAATATGGATATTGTGGTGATAATAGTAGGGAAAGGTGGTGCTATTTAGGCCTCTCCTAAAGGTGAATAGATCAAGATAAAGGAGAAAAGATAGGAGCTATCTGTTGAGAGTAGAGTTGGCCAAAATTCCATCTCCTAGAGAGGGGAAGGAATCGATTTCTTCATGTTAAAGGGGTGCCAAAATTTTCCCTATTATTTGATTAATTATTAGTTATCAGGAAGGGCACTTTTCGATTTTGATAAGTAAGTCCAAATTCTCTATAAATAGGGGTGGTATCTCTTCAATTCGGCATTTGAACCCTCTTCCTTTCCTCATTCTCCGTATCGAAATTCTCAATCTTTCTCTATAATTTCTATTCTCTCTTCTTTTCCAAAAGCCGAAACCTCTCAATTCTTTCTCTCATCTTCACATTCTTCAAAAGCCGAAAACTCTCACTTTTCTTTCTTTCTCCATTCTTTTCTCTTGTGTCGATTTCTCCATAAAGCCGAAATCTCTTGGAAGTTTTCAAATTCCCTGTAAAGGTAGGTGCCAATTTTCTTTTGTTCTTTTTCCCTTCTCTTTCGATTTTGAGACTATAGCCGAATGGCTAGTTGATTGATAGGTCATATTTAGTTTAACTGTTTCTCTAATCACATGTTCTTTTGGGTGGCACTTCGGGAAATCATAGTAGATCGAATCATCTAGATCTCAAAAAGTCAGAAGCCGTTAATCTCTAAGTATCCTATCGATTTTGGGATTTCAAGGTAAGGGGTTTCCTTTAGATTCCTATTAGATTCACTATCATATTTGAAATCTTAACTCATATATGGTTTAACAACCCTATTTCGCTATAGTAATTCGACAAGGACTTTTGGATGGAATCAAATATGGATCGAGCAAGGAGAGGATTGGGTAAACCCAATCCCTAAGTTTAAGAAATGAGCGAAGGTCCATTGCTTGAGATTGGCCGTCAGTTGTGGACTCGCTTCAATAGCATCTTAGGCGATAGCGATCGATCGACTTCGACGAAGGTTCGACATAAAGGGTGTCGTCTTAATCATAATAAGGTGTGTAGATTCTTGAGACATAAGCTTTGTTATGTTATATGTATGCTATGGGCTAAAAGTCGAAAAGAGAGGCTATATGAACAGTCGTGTTACCCAGAAAGGGTAGGCAAGGGATGCCAGGTACGTAATCATAGAAACTTTCCAATGTGTATCGAAGCATGTGAAAGCATGGGATATGTTAGATGGCTTGATGTTTTGATTCTTGTATGTGTGTATGCATGGGATGGGATTGATTATCAATTTATGGAAGGGGAGCAGGTCGTGAGGCGATCGGTGGCTTTGCGATAAAGGTTCGCATTAGCGATCGATCTTTATGATAGGTAGCATAGCTGTCAAAATACTAAATGTATTTTCTGAGGTTCGCATTAGCGATCGGTCTTTATGACAGGCAGCACAGCTGTCGACGTGGTGTGTAGCGGATGGAGGGTTGATTGTAGAAATCCCCACGGTGTGATGGTTGGTACGGGGGTTGTAGAGGATGGACTCTTAGGTTTTGGGATGGGCCATGTTGCAAGAGATATTTTGTTACCATTATATATGGGCCAAGGCCCATAATGTGTTTGTGGGCCCTAGGCTTTTATGTGTTTTCAAGTTTTGCACATTGAGTCTTTGTGACTCACCCATTTATGTTTTTCCCACTCTACAGATGTGCAGTAGACCGTGGACATGGGAGCCGAGGCAGACTCGAGGGGCCATCAAGACGATTATTTTTTTCATAAACTATCTTTGACTTTTAATTTAAAATATAAATTTTTGGGAATATTTTTGTAATAAGGCCCCATAACATAGGTTTCCAATTTATGTGTTACTCGCTTTATTTTATTTTCACCCTTAATGAGTCACATGCTTATAAACCTATGTTTTTCCAAAGTCTTATTAATAAAATGAAATGATAAATGGGCTTTTCAAACTCAACCGACGCAAATGATAAGTTCTTCAAACTTTTTCACAAATATCACGATTAATGAAAAAAAACTGAGACTTTTCAAAACCCATCAAAGCAAAGTTTTTAAGATTTAACTCAGAGCATACCGCATCCCAGAACGACGTATGGGCGGGTTTGGGGTGTTACAGATTGGTTGGTACGGGTTGGTGTGTAGCGGATGGAAAAACTAGGCTTGGGTTGGGCTTATTGCATTCATATGTGTATGATGATATGTGGGCTAAGGCCAATGTGTGATTGTGGATTGGATGCAGTATGTATAATGTGGGAGATTTTTACACACTGGGTCTTGGTGACTCACCCCTTTCCTTAACTTTTCAGGTGAGCAGTAGCTCGTGGATGCAGGAGCCGAGGCGGACTCGTGGAGGCCATAAATTTTGATTTCCTTTCTTTATAGTTCGGCAATACTATAAGTTTACGTTTTTTTAAATTTGGGATTTTCGCTATGTAATAAGGCCTTTCAAGGTTGTACTTCGGTTTATTTTATTATTTTACTGTTTATATCAAATGCGACACCTCGGCCGGTTAAATGTTAAAGTAAAACATGGAGTTTTCAGCAATCTAAGCATCATTGTTTTCAAGACACCGTAGTAAGTGAAAAAATTATCTTCCAAATCGTCGGTTCTTTCTAAAATTTAACAAGACTTGATTTTACTTCACCCTATGACATACCAGATTCTGTCGTAACGCATTGGTCGGGTTTGGGGTGTTACAGTTACCGTTCAATAGCAAATATCTCAATTCACAAATCATGCCAAAAGATGTATCACATATACCAAAACCATTCACGCTAAAACTAGCACATATCTAGCCACATACCATGGCTACTTACAAAATCAAATATGATTCAAATAACCAGCCTATACATGCCATATTACTACTATATACATCCTTTCAAGAGTACCAAAATAGAATGCAGATAGTGTGATTGAGAAGCTGACAATCCTAGATCCGAGCTAGCTTTTATCGACCGCAGCGTAGAAAAAAATCACACAATAAGTTTTCCAAAGCTTAGTAAGTTCGAATTATAAAACAATTAACTCAATGAACCAAGTCAATATACACATTTAACCATCACATAGATATTTTATCAATGGTACACAAGTTCAACTTTATTCAATACTCACATAGCATTCCATTCTTTCACTTCAAATTTCACCAATCACATAGGTATCATACTTACCTTGCCAACACTTAGTTAATCACTAATCATACTATCCAACCATCACATAGATAATGACACAACTAAGCACAATATCAATCTTATCCACATACTCAATTATCTATTCAATCAACTCTTACATCTATTATCAACCACATAGGTTCATACGTACCTTGATCAACACATAGTTACTTACCATTTATGCTACTCAATTGTTCAATTTTTACCTCTCGTTCAACCTTTGCTATTCCATTGGTTTATTCGCACACTTAGTGCCAATTTCATACCACTCAATTCCTCGATTTTATATCTATTTCAACCTCTGTTATTACTCAAATGAATTTGCACACTTAGTGCCAATTTGACAACCGAAGCCTATTTGTCATCGCACACTTAGTGCCGATATGTTAAAACGAACTTATATTGGTAATGCGCACATAGTGCCATTTCGATGAGCCAAAACTTCTATCGTTACACACACACAGTGCTATTCATTAAAGCCGTAGCTTCTATTGTTTTGCACACACAGTGCTAGTTGTTAATTATAATCGCACACTTAGTGTATATTCTTTTATTCGACTTGCCTCAATGTCGCACACACAGTGCCAATTCAATAAGCTGAAGCTTTCATATCATTGCACACACAGTGCTATTCATTTCTTATAATCATACACTCAGTGCCTTAATACAAAACCGAACTCAATTCGATATCGCACACACAGTGCCAATCACAAAGCCGAAAGTTCTATTATTTCGCACACAAAGTGCTAATCTCCTCGGTCACCCTCCCAAAAGCACACACTTAATGCCACATAGATTCATTTCTCACATAACATTTATAAATCAATAATATCATAACCATTCATTTCACAACATTTAAACATATCTAAGTACATATATTATAACCGAACTTACCTCGGATGTCAAAATACTAAAACGGTCAGATAATCGAGCACTTTATCTTAGCCTCGATCTCGATCCGAACCTTTTCTCTGTTGGTGTATACACATTCAAATTCAATCCATTCAATCATCAATTCATTCATTTTAATCCAAACACACATATTTAGGGCATTTTACAAAATAGCCCACACATTTTCACATTTTGACACTTTAGTCCCTATCTCACAAAATCATCAAATACTCAAAATTTCACTACACTATGCTTAGGCTGAATTATCCTTAGTCTCGTAGGAGTCCACACATTTCATTTGTTTCACATTTTAGTCCCTCAATTTACACTTTTCGTAATTTAGCCCAAAATACCCAATTTCATCAAAAATCCAAAGACAAAACATGTTAATCCAACACCAAGTATTCATATATCACTATCATCTAGCACATAGCTCGCACATTCATCAATGGCTCATCACAAAAACATCATCAATTCACAAAATTACAATAAGGGCTTGATAGTAGAAGAAGCAACGATTACAAAAACGTATAAATTATCAAAAATCGAGCTCAAACATACCTTCAATCAAGCTCACAATGACTGAATACCCTAGCTTGATTTCTTTCTTCCTTTTCTTTGGTATTTTCATCTAGAATGGACGAACACATCCACTAGCTTCTTTTCATTTGTTTTATTATTAGCATATTAATAATTCATTTCCTATTTTGCCCTTAATAAAACCTTATTAATAAACATTTAAACTTTGGGCATGATTGTCCATCAACTATCCACTATCTAAATAATGGGCTAATTGCTTCATAAGGCCTCCACCTTAAAAAGCCAACAATGTTTAAGTACTCATAAATCAGCACACAGCATTTTACTCTCTATGCAATTAAGTCCTTTATCTTAATTCGACACTAAAACGATCAAATCATCACACAAAATTTTCACACGGCTATGTCACATATTATTCACACAGAAAATATCATTAAAATATTTTAACAACCTCGGATTCGTGATCTCAAACCACTGTTCCGACTAGGGTCTAAACTGGGCTATTACAACTCCCCCTTAAGGATTTTCGTCCCTGAAAATCTTACCAGTGAATAGTTGAGGATGTTGCTCTCTCATAACGTTCTCAGGCTCCCACGTAGCCTTTTCAATTCCGTGTTTCTCACCATTTCAGTAATATACCCCAATCAATCAAGTGAATAATTTGTTCTCATCAGAATGAAATGAGCGATCTTCACCAATCTATCAACTATCACACAAATTGCATTCTTTCTTTCCCAGAGACAAAGAAATTCCCGACACAAAGTCTATAATAACAGATAAACTTGATGTTCAACTTTAATTTGCTGACAAACTAATCATTTCCACACATAGTCAGAGATGTCTCTTTTCATATCATGCTATCAATAAAACTGTTTCAGATCGTTATACACTTTCATACCCTTCAAATGCACAGTGAAATGATTACTATAAGCTTTATTCAATATTAACTAAATCATCTCTGAATTCATTGAAACATAATTCCGGTCTCTAAATCTCAAACAATCAGCACTATCAACTCAAACTCTGATTCCGCATTTGAATTACATTGAACTCTTTTTGCTAACAACTAATTATTAATCTTCTGAGTCTCACATATCCCCTGTATAAACAACGATTTTACTTTCAATTCAGCTACAACCGCATCATCATCACACAAATCCATCTGATTACTCATAGCTCGTAAGGTATATAACGATTTCTGACTTAAAGCATCAACTACAATATTAGCTTTACTCGGTGATAATCTATCATAAATTCGTAATCTTTCAATAATTCTAACCATATTCTCTGTCGCAAGTTCAAATCTTTCTGAGTCATCAAATACTTTAAACGCTTATGATAAGTATAAATATGACATTTTTCACCGAATAAATAATGACGCCAAATCTTTAATGCAAATACAATCGTAGCCAATTCAAGATCATGCGTTGAATAATTCTTTTCATACGGTTTTAATTGTCTCAAACCATAAGCGATGACTTTTCCTTCTTGCATCAAAAGACATACATTAAACCATTCAACAATGCATCATCAGAACTTTAATTTTTCTTTGCCCGATTCAGGCTGAACTAATATTGGCACTTTCGTCAACAACACTTTCAACGGCTTAAAACTTTGCTGACACTTTTCTGACCACTCAAATCTAACATCTTTCTGTAACCACTTCGTCAATGGAGTCGCAATCATCGAGAAGCTTTTCACAAATCGTCAATAATATATTTCTAGTCCAAGAAAACTACGGACTTCAAATACATATCTTAGAGGCTCCCATTCCTATAATAGTAGAGATTTTACTCGGATCAACTCTTATTCCCGCAACTAATACAACATGCTCCAAAATCAACCTCACGCAACCAAAACTCACATTTACTACACTTAGCATACAAATGCTTCTCACGTAATGTGTGTAACAAAATTCTCAAATGCTCAAAATATTATGTCTTATCATAATGCTACAACAAAGTGATTCAAATACGGTCTAAATATCTGATTCATCAAATCCATAAGCATTGCAGGATCATTCGTTAGTTCGAAAGACATTATTAAGAATTCATAATATCTATACCTCGTTCTGAAAATAATTTTTGACACATCAGATTCTTTTACTTTTTTTCTAATACCTTTGTATCAATCACACATGCCAAACAGTCTTCGCAATCCTTTATCATATAACTCAACTTTTATCGAATGATAGCAATATCAAATTAGCCGGAAAGCAAACATCCCAAAATCAACGGACAGCTCTTGCATATTTTATCCACTAAGACACACTTGCCTAAGGGTTCGATACTCTAACCACAAATTCAGTAGACTCAATAGGTAGAGTCTTATTCGAAACTAAATTCATACATACATAGGAATGGGTTGACCCGTGATATATTTATGCAATCACATCAGTATCGAATAGAATTACAGTACCGGTCATGACGTTTGGAGATGATTCTTCATCTCTTGCTCGTATAGCGTAAGCTCGGAAGGTGCTCTCACCTCTGATCTCACAGCTATATCAATGGTCTCTCTTTGACTTCCACTAATGTTCCCGACATTTCTGGTTGGTCTACCCCTAGCTGCCACATTACTCGATCTCACATTCTGAACATTTTCTTCCTCAGTCATCCTTGGGTAGTCTTTAATAAAATGATCTCGTGATCTACATTTATAGCAAACTCTATTGTTGTATTTGCCCCAACATTCTCCCACATGTCGTCTTCCACACTGTCTACACTTAGGTTTGTTACTTTTGGCACTATCAACATTAGATTCATTTAGGGCTTGAATTCGTAAACCAGTACTTTGTCTCAAACGATCTCTACTTGGGTGTCCAAACGAAGCATTTGTATGGTTGCTTGCATCTTTATATCTCTTAGCTGAAGATTGAGAGAACTTATTCATCAATCTCTTTCTTTCATCACAAGCCTCAGAATCAGCTTTCTTCTTGTCTTTACCGAGCTATTCAGCTTTGCATGCTCTTTCAACTAATACAACAAATTTATTTATATCCAGTATTCCAACCAACAACTTATTGTCTTCATTCAATCCCTCTATAAAACGTTTGCACATAGTAGCTTTGGTAGAAACACACTCTCTAGCATATTGACTCAATCGTACAAATTCTCGCTCGTACTTAGAAACAGACAAACGGCCCTATTTTAGCTCTAAAAACTCTTTACGTTTCTGATCAATGAAGCGTTGGCTGATATACTTTTTCTAAACTCGACTTGAAAGAAATCCCAAGTTATTCTCTCTCTCAGAATTACAGATATCAATGTTTTCCACCAATTGTAAGCTGTGTCTCTCAACAAGGAATCTGCACACTTAATGCACTCTTTAGGGTTCAGTGACATCTCATCAAATACTCTGATTGTATTTTTAAGCCAAAACTCGACCCACTCAGTATCGTCATCAGCTGTGGCCCTAAACTCTTCAGCCTCATACTTGTTAATCTTATCCACAGGAGGTTTATTCAATCTGATCGGATCTACAACTTGTGGCACAACAAGTACTTGTAGGGGTGGAGGTTGTGGGGCAGTCGGATTTGTTCTAACAAATTTTGAAAACCATTCTCTCATTATACGGAAGAAGGCTTGCTTAGCCTCACCTTCCTCACCACTATCATTTGGCCTTGATGTGGCCAGCGCTATCCTTTGAGCGGGAGCAGGCGCATTACTCTCTACATCGTCAGCAAATGCTCGATCGGGATCCATTAGTATGTTAAAACATATTTCAACTTTCAGACTTCATTACACTATTGCAATTTTACAATATGGCATGTATAGCTAGACTCACTCACGCTACGTTAGTCAGAGAATCGACTAAATCGTAGCTTTGATACCAATAAAACATAACACCCTTAACCCGAATCCGTCATCAGAATAGGGTTAAGAGGCATTATCGAGCAATCAAAACATTTTAACAAATCTATTTACGATACAAAGTCATTCATCAGTATATCTCATCAGATACATAACATAAATCTCTTATTTGAAGTATATACGACCTCAATTATAGGCTAGAACAGGATCGGGATTAAATTAAAACACATGCAGAAATTCTAGGAAACATACAAACTTAATTAAAAATATAGGGAGACACGCCCATGGGGGTAGGCCGTGCCTCTCCCACGGCTACATGACACACCCATGTGACCTCCCGTGGTTACATACTACCAAAATCAACACGGCTAACAAGCACGCCTGCAAAGCTAAGGTCGTGTCCTATAAGGTCATATCTCGCCATTTCTCACACGACCTGCAGCATGCCTGTGCCATGGCCGTGTGCGCTTTAATCCACATTCTACCAATTTACCCACGGTCCTAAAACACGCCATGTGCCCCAACCGTGTGACATTATAGGCCATTTTTGCAAGGCCAACATGCCACCCACTTAGGGTTAAACCTACAAGCCAATCAATACCAACTCTAATCATACCCAATCAATACCAATACTTATTCTATCCCAAGCATAATTCATTTCCAATCTCATTACCCCTACTAGCATTTATCAACACAAAGTTACCATTCAATAGCAATTATCTCAATTCACAAATCATGCCAAAAGATGTATCACATATACCAAAACCATTCACGCTAAAACTAGCACATATCTAGCCACATACCATGGCTACTTACAAAATCAAACATGATTCAAATAACCAGCCTACACATGCCATATTACAACTATATACATCCTTTCAAGAATACCAAAATAGAATGCCGATAGTGTGATTGAGAAGCTGACGATCCCAGATCCGAGCTAGCTTTACTGACCCTGCAAAGCAGAGAAACAAATCACACAGTAAGCTTTCCAAAGCTTAGTAAGTTTGAATTATAAAATAATTAACTCAATGAACCAAGTCAATATACACATTTAACCATCCAATAGATATTTTACCAATGGTACACAAGTTCAACTTTATTCAATACTCACATAGCATTCCATTCTTTCACTTAAATTTCACCAATCACATAGGTATCATACTTACCTTGCCAACACTTAGTTAATCACTAATCATACTATCCAACCATCACATAGATAATGACACAACTAAGCACAATATCAATCTCAGCCGCATACTCAATTATCTATTCAATCAACTCTTAAATCTATTATGAACCACATAGGTTCATACATACCTTGATCAACACATAGTTACTTACCATTTATGCTACTCAATTGTTCAATTTTTACCTCTCGTTCAACCTTTGCTATTCCATTTGTTTATTCATACACTTAGTGCCAATTTCATACCACTCAATTCCTCAATTTTATCTCTATTTCAACCTCTGCTATAACTCAAATGAATTTGCACACTTAGTGCCAATTTGACAACCGAAGCCTATTTGTCATCGTACACTTAGTGCCTATATGTTAAACAGAACTTATATCGGTAACGCACACGCAGTGCCATTTCGATGAGTCAAAACTTCTATCGTTACACACGAGAGTGCTATTCATTAAAGTCGTAGCTTTTATTGTTTCGCACACACAGTGCTATTTGTTAATTATAATCGCACACTTAGTGTCTATTCTTTTATTCGACTTGCCTCGATGTCGCACACACAGTGCCAATTCAATAAGCTGAAGCTTTCATATCGTTGCACACACAGTACTATTCATTTCTTATAACCGCACACTCAGTGCCTTAATACAAAACCGAACTCGATTCGATATCGCACACACAGTGCCAATCACAAAACCAAAATTTCTCTTATTTCGCACACAAAGTGCTAATCTCCTCGCTCACCCTCCCAAAAGTGCACACTTAATGCCACATAGATTCATTTCTCACATAACATTTATAAATCAATAATATCATAACCATTCGTTTCACAATATTTAAACACAGCTAAGTACACATATTATAACCGAACTTACCTTAGATGTCAAAATATCGAAACGGTCGACTAATCGAGCACTTTATCTTTGCCTCGATCTCGATCCAAACCTCTCCTCTCTTGGTCTATACACATTCAAATTCAATCCATTCAATCATCAATTCATTCATTTTAATGTAAACACACATATTTAGGGCATTATACAAAATAGCCCTCACATTTTCACATTTTGACACTTTAGTCCCTATCTCACAAAATCATCAAATACTCAAAATTTCATTACACTATGCTTAGGCTAAATTCTCCTTAGTCTCATAAGAGTCCACACATTTTATTTATTTCACATTTTAGTCCCTCAATTTACACTTTTCACAATTTAGCCCAAAATACTCAATTTCGTCAAAAATCCAGAGACAAAACATGTTAATCCAACACCAAGTATTCATATATCACTATCATGTAGCACATAGCTCACACATTCATCAATGGCTCATCACAAAAACATCATCAATTCACAAAATTACAACATGGGCTTGATAGTAGAAGAAGAAACGATTACAAAAACATAGAAATTATCAAAAACCAAGCTCAAACATACCTTCAATCAAGCTCACAATGACCGAATACCCTTGCTTGATTTTTTTCTTCTTTTTCTTTGGTATTTTCGGCTAGAATGGATGAACACATCCACTAGCTTTTTTTCATTTGTTTTATTATTAGCATATTCATAATTCATTTCCTATTTTGCCCTTAATAAAACCTTATTAATAAACATTTAAACTTTGGGCATGATTGTCCATCAACTATCCACTATCTAAATAATGGGCTAATTGCTTTATAAGGCCTCCACCTTAAAAAGCCAACTACATTTAAGTACTCATAAATTAGCACAAAGCATTTTACTCTTTATGCAATTAAGTCCTTTCTCTTAATTCAACATTAAAATGATCAAATCGTCACACAAAATTTTCACACAGGCTATTTCACATATTATTCACACAGAAAATGTCATTAAAATATTTTTTATGACCTCGAATTCGTGGTCTCAAACCACTATTCTGACTAGGGTCTAAATCGGGTTGTTACACAAATAGCCTAAACGCACAAGAGCACTCAAGCTGGCCTCAACTATCGCGTCGAAGCTCTCACATGTGCGCTCGCACGCTCGTGTGGCTACCATCGCCGTGTGATCGGTATTTCAGCATTTTTCGCTCTACAACTAGAGTAGAGAGAATACACACCTAATAGGAGTCTGAAGCTAATCCGTGCTCTGAAAGCTCCTATGCCCAAACGCCCACAAAGGTATGCTTCCTCTCCTCATAAATAGCTCCATTTATAGTCAGCTTCCCATCTTCCCTCTTGCTATCTTTCCAATGTGGGATCCCTCTGTCAATAGAGTTTAAATCCAACTCAAACTCTGGCCGCCCAATCCGCAAAATAAATACTCCCTTGCTTGTCATGAGATTCAAACCCAGACTCCCTTGCACCCTTAATGACGCATTGCCACTAGACCACTCGCTTTCTTGTGTCTAACATCATGCGCAACTAAATATAACTCTATGGGTCAAATTCTAAGTTCACTTAAAAATAAATCAAAATGAAATGCACGTGCCAAGGCTTGAACCTTGGACCCCTTACTTCCTTGTGGCGTCACCTCCTTGTCTCTTATGTGGCATCACTTTGCCACTACACCACAAGCTTTTTTGTGTCATTTTTCTCCATATTTTATTCTTAAAGCCTACTTACTAACTCTGAGGGTTTTATTCACCTAAAACCAAAATTTTCCTAAATCCTAAGTTTGATCTCGAGACTTCATAGAAGCCCCATAACCTTCTAAAATCACCTTTCTAACAGGTCCAACTTGAAATAATGCCGTTCTCATAATCCCAAAAAATTTTAAAATGCTCCCATTGCCAAGTCCTAATGGGCCCAATCTTACTAGGCCCAAATTCAGGGTGTTACAAATCTACCCCCTTAAAGAAATTTTGTCCTCAAAATTTTCAACTAACAAAACTGTCGCACACCCTAACCTAGCACACTACGCTCTCGCTGTGCACTCTGATCCTAATTGAAACCTCAAGTAAATAGCACATTACATATAAATACGTACCAGTATCTACCTACAGTATAACAGTTTAAAACAGATAGGAGAACTTACTTGGTCCGACGATGGAGACTTGGTGTGCCACATAAAAATCCTCCAAAACCACTTCAGATTATTTTGTAAACATCTTTAAAATAGAAACTAAAGCCCATTTCACAGCCCGAGTTTTATAATCGGGCTCTGATACTACCAAATGTAATACTCCAAACCCAGCCTAGAAGTTAGGCCCGAATCTGACGTGTCACATTGAGGTGTTTTTTTTTTTTGAAGACCATGTTTTCATTGAAAACCCCTCTTGATATTTAAAAACTAAAGTCCCAGTTTGCGATTGTTATTAATAATTGACATTTATTAAGAAGTCATTATCTTTAAAACCTTGTTCATTACGAAAGCTTACTTTAAAGCAACTGACTTATAAAATGTGATATTTACAACTTGGTTGTGAAAATATAGTGTTTTGAAAACAGATATTGTTTTAGAAAATCGCGATTCAATGTTGAGCAGATTTAAAACATAATAAACTAAAAATCACAAACTATACCAGAATTTAAGAGAGGCCTTATTACAACCCAATAAAAAATGATTTAATAAAGTCAAGTAGAATACTAGAATCCAAAATTGCTTATAATGTGGCCACCTCTGAGTCCTCCAATACGTCAAACCGCCTACTGAGGGTTACCTGGAAAAATTAAAAAGAGGGGTTGAGTTTACAAAACTCAATGTGTACAACCATCATTAGTAAAAACATGCATCACAACAATCCGGGCCAAAGCCCATTACAATAATGGTGGTAGTTGGGCCTTAGCCCAAAATAGCCTCGGTTGGGCTTTAACCCATATCATATGTCACATATCATAAATTTATGGGCCTAAGTCCATCTTCATAATATAATCTATATATGCAATGCATTAATGCCCTTACCAACCCTGCACTCTGTCTCCTATCCAACCATGCACTCTTGTGGCGATTTAATCGACCCACCCATCCGTCCACTCCTTATGTAACACCGATTGTGGCACTAACTTATCGGTGCAGCATGGCTGCTTGATGGCTAAAAAGCCTTCGGTGGATCCACAGTCGTCAAGCGACCATGCGATCCTATTAGCACTTCCTCCGTATTAATAAACCCATCCCCATGCAGCATAATAACACATGAATGCATCATACGATAATAAACATACCATAATAATCATAAATCGCATACAATAATAACCATATAACATGTAGGGGAATTTTCGTCATCTTGCACTTCAGGGGCAAATCGGTCATTTTACCTATCAGGGGTATTTTGGTAATTTTTGCAAATTAGGGGTATTTTAGTAATTTTACAAACCAAGGATATTTCGATAATTTTGCAAACTAGAGGTATTTCGATTATTTCACAAATTAGGGATATTTTAGTAAATTTACAAACTAGGGGTATTTCGATAATTTTACAAACTAGGGGTATTTTGGTAATTTTGTAAACTAGGGGTATTTTAGTAATTTTGCAAACCAGGAGTATTTTGGTAATTTTGCAAACTAGGGGTATTTCGATAATTTCATAAACCAGGGGTATTTCAATAATGGAGCAAACCAGGTATTTTGATAATTTCACAAACTAGGGGTATTTTGGTAATTTTGCAAACCAGGGGTATTTCGATAATTTTACAAACTTGGGGTATTTTGGTATCTTTGTAAACTGAGATATTCTAAATAGAGATAACGATGTGAATGGGCCTAAGGCCCATCACGTTCGTGTGGCCCATTTAGCCCAAATCTAGCCACAGATATTAGATTCACATAGACCAGTTCATTATCTACTACAGAATCATACAATTTATTCATATAGGCCCACTTGGCCCCTTTTCGTCCATCGTGGCCTAAACAGCCTAAACGCACAAGAACACTTAAGCTGGCTTCAACTATCATGTCGAAGCTCCCACACGTCCACTCGCACGCTCATGTGGCTACCATCGCCGTGTAACCGGTATTTCGATATTTGTCGCTCTACAGCTAGAGTAGAGAGAATACACACCTGATAGGAGTCTGAAGCTAATCCATGCTCCGAATGCTCCTATGCCAAAAATCCCACCAAGGTATGCTTCTTCTCCTCATAGACAACTCCATTTATAGTCAGCTTCCCATTTTCCCTCTTGCTATCTTTCCGATGTGGGATCCCTCCGTCAGTAGAGTTTAAATCCAACTCAAACTCGCCGCCCAATCCGTAAAATAAATACTCCCTTGCTTGTCATGAGATTCGAACCCATACTCCCTTTCACGCTTAATGACGCATTGCCACTAGACCACTCGCTTCCTTGTGTCTAACATCATGCGCAACTAAATATAACTCTATGGGCCAATGTCCAAGTTCACTTAAAAATAAATCAAAATGAAATGCCCGCGCCAAGGCTTCAACCTTGGACCCCTTACTTCCTTGTGGCATCACCTCCTTGTCTCTTATGTGGCGTCACTTTGCCACTACACCACAAGCTATTTTTGTGTCATTTTTTTGCACATTTTATTCTTAAAGCCTACTTACTAACTCTTAGGGTTTTATTCACCTAAAACCAAAATTTTCCTAAAGCCCAAGTTTGATCCCGGGACTTCATAGAAGCCTCAATAACCTTCCAAAATCACCTTCCTAATAGGTCCAACTTGAAATAATGTCGTTCTCATAATCCTAAAAAAATTTAAAATGCTCCCATGGCCAAAGCCCAATGGGCCCAATCCTACTAGGCCCAAATTCAGGGTGTTACAAAGGGGTCAGGATTAAACCGGAACACATACAGAAATTTTCAAAAATTTAAAACTTTTCAAAGTTTCGGGAGTTACACACTCGTGTGAACAGGCCGTGTGCCTCCCACGACTGGTAGACACACCCATGTGTCTTCCTCGTGGTCGAACCTGACTTAACTCCATAGCCACCAAGCACGCCCGTGTACCTTGGCTGTGGTCGATCCTGACTTGGCTCCACGGCTACTAGGCATGTCCGTGTGCCATGGCTTTGTACACTTAATTAGCTACTGACTTAGTCCCACAGTCACTAGGCACGCTTGTGTGCCACAACCGTGTGGCAAAATAGGCCATTTGCAATGCCAATTTGCCACCCACATAAGGGTTAATCTCTACAAGCATATGGAAGCATACTTATCCATACAAATGACAACCAAAAACACATCAAACGAGCATCATATCATTCCCTTCCATCTCATTTTTAAACATACCCACTTGTACAACCAATTTCCATGTAAATCTAAGTATAAATCATCTATAACCTCACTAAATCACTAAGGCATCAATTCATCATTGAACTTACCATTCATAAAACTATTTCCATCAAGCTATATTAAGATATGCACCAAATACCATATTCTCTCATGTACCCTACTAACATTTAACTAGCCAAATCACATGGCTATTTATGTCTTAAACATATATAAAGTGACTAGCCTATACATGCCATATTCTATTATATACATTCTTACAAAAGTACCAAAATATATTTGTCGATAGTGTGATAGAGATGCTGACGATTCTCAAATCTGAGCTAGCTTTACTGACACTGCAAAGCAGAGAAACAAATCACACAGTAAGCTTTCAAAGCTTAGTAAGTTCGAATTTATATACAATTTATATACACATTTAGCCATCACATAGATAATTTACCAATGGTACACAAGTTCAACTTTATCCAATTCTCACATAGCATTCCATTCATATACTTTCAATTTCATCTACCACATAGGTATCATACATACCTTTGCCAACACATAGTAAAATTCACCAACCATGCTACTTAATCATTTGACTTTATACTTTGATCAATATTTTTTATTCTCTTCCTTATATCGCACACTTAGTTACAATTTGTAAACCTGACATACTTGTCTTCGCAAACTTAGTGCAATTACATTAAACCGAGTTTATATCGGTATCGCACACACATAGTGCCAATTCAATGAGTCAAAGCTTCTATCAACTCGCACACGCAGTGCAAATCATTTCTATCGTGTTTCTAATTTCGTACATTTAGTGCTTTCTAATTCGATTCAGCACATAGCATTTCTAAGCTTATAGTTATATAGATATTTATTCAATTCACATTACATAGAACACAAATTAACAACTTGTACTAAATTCGAACTTACCTCAAACATTGAATAGCGAAACGGTCGATTAATCGAGCACTTTATCTTTACTTTGATCTCAATCTGAACCTCTCTTTTCTTGGTCTATACACATTCAAATTCAATCCATTCAATCAAAAATTCATTCCATTTGATCCACACATACATATTTATGACATTTTACAAAATAGCCCTCACATTTACACATTTTGACACTTTAGTCCTTAATTCATCAAATCACCAAATACACATAATTTGCTTGTACTCAAGCCTAGCTGAATTCTCACTATACTCATACAAGTCCACACAAGCCTAGCTGAATTCTCACTATACTCATACAAGTCCACACATCTCATTTACTTCACATTTTAGTCCTTCAATTTCTCATTTTCTCAATTAAGCCCAAATTACTCAATTTCATTAAAAAACCCAATACAAACTATGTTGACTCAACACCAAATTTTCATATTTTAGTATCAACTATCACATAGCTCAAACATTCATCAATGGATCATCAAAAAAATCATTAATTCACAAAATTACAACATGGGTTAGCTAGAGCACAAAGCAAACGATTACGAAACGTAGAAATTAACAAAAACTGAGCTCAAACATACCTTAAATTAAGTAAATTGCTAGTGAATGCCCTAGTTTCCTTATTTTCTTTTTCTTTTCTTTATTTTGGTAAGATGGATGAGTAAAACACCAATTCTCATCTTTTGTTTTAATAACTATCATATTATTAATCTATTTACTATATTAACCTTTCTATTAATAAACAAAACAAGCTTTCATTAAGGACATATTTGTCCAACAACAATCCACTATCCAAATATTGGTATATTTTCCTCATAAGGCCTTCACATTTAAAAGCCATAACACATAGATACTTCAACAATCAGCACATAGCTTTTATACTTTACGCGATTAAGTCATTTCTCTTAATTCGGCACACAATCGATAAAATTACCAAACATAATTTTCACACAGGCTATATCACACATAATCAACACCAAAAGTAACATTAAAATATTATTTTGACCTTAGATTTGTGGTCTCGAAACCACTGTTCTGACTAGGGTCTAAATCTGGCTGTTACATTACTTCTACAGTTAAATAGAGGGTGAGTTTACGAAAACTCAATGTGTAATCCCCTAACAAGCAAACAGTCAATTAAACAGTAGATAAATGCAGCTTGGGCCTGAGCCCATTACAATAGCAGTCTAGTTTAGTGTGGGCCTAAGCCCTTTCTTGTAACAGTAAACGATTGGGCTTGAGCCCATCACATTGCCTATAATCAGTAGGGCATTTTCCCAATTTTAGTATTAGTAACAGTAACAGATATTAGTCATGCAGTGAACAATATGTAATATCATTAATCGATGTAGTAATAGTATAGTATCATTAATCAGTGTAGATATGCAGTCGGCAATCCTACCCAATCCAACCTCTACACACCACTCCGTCCCGCCAAACACACCATGTGGGGATAAAATTGACCCACCCAGCCAGACACACCAAGATTAGCACCGGTTGCAGCACTAAACAGTATTGTAGCAAAACTGCCAGTAAAATAAATGGCATATAGCCATCAGTAGGTCCACAATCATCTTGGGCTACCCATGCGACCTTATAAGTACAGCACACTTCTTCCAAATATAACAACAATCCCCATGCAATATGTCATGACATAATATCATACGTGTATGCAAAATGTCATGCTCAATCATAGTCATACATATCATAGAGCAAATCAGTCATACATAACATAAGGCCATACAGTCCTTTCATCACCTAGGGGTATAACAATCATTTTACCCTGTGGGGGTATTTCGGTTATTTTATCCTGTGGGGTATTTCGATCTTTTTACCTTATAGGGGTATTTTGGTCATTTTACCCTATGGGGGTATTTCGGTCATCATTTTGACCCACATGGCCCAAAACAGCCTAAGCCCATGAGATCGCTCATGGTGGCCTCTACAGAAAAATGCCCCTGTTTCGCGGGCTTGGATTGCCACACGTGCGATCGCACGCCCATGTGGCATCAAATTTCATATTTTTTGGCTTTTCGGCTTTGGCTAACCTACGGTTAAAACAGTGTGAGTACACACTTTTTTTACTTTTTCACCGATTACCTTTTACAGATACTGTTACACACCTGATGTGATTTATAGTTTCTCCTCGTTCCAAACACTCTTATTCCAAAAATCAATGATCATCACACCCTTGGTTCCCAGGAAATGTGCCAATCAACCTCAACCACCACCTACACAAACGTCACCATCTCTATATTAGACTCATACTTGACAAACCATCCCAATTGCACCCCACTTACCACTCAATACTATTTCTCAAAAAGTAACAGATGACTCCTTATCATACCATAACCACTTACCAACAACGATAAAATAGATTGCAGATCAGAGATGTAGCATACAAAGAACCAAGAATCGGGATTAATCTATCAGTATTCAACCAATAAAGAGCACTTGAGGGAGAGGAAGAGAAAAATCGTACGCTCTCAATTGATCAATGAACCCTTGTTAAAGTCGAGAGCAAAAATAGAAAGGTGCGATGGGTGCTCAGCCAAAGTAACAACGTAACAAGGAAAAGAATAGAGAAAAAGAAAAGAGGGGAGAGTATTCAGTAGAGCTTAAAAAAGAAGAAGGGAGAATCGGCTAGGAGAGAAAATCGAAAAGAAAATGGTGAGGGAGGAGCGAAGCTATATTCGGCCAAGGTTGAAAGAAAAGTGTAAAATCAAAACTCAAGAATTGGAAGAGAGAAGAAAAGATTCTGCAAAGAGAGAAGAGGATCAACAAACAAAACAAAAATCAAAGGCCACCAAAACCGAAAGGTACCTGACAACACTAGCAAAATTCAGTACTAAGGAAAAACCAAAAGTTGGCAAAGGATAATGGCAAACACAATTATGGCCAAAATCAAAATGAAGAGAACTCTCCAAGTTTCACTCAGCCATTGAAAAAAATGAAATAAAAGAAATAAAACCCGAATTCTAACTCTCACCAAATCGGCAACAACCCCAAATCCTAAACATCCCTCCTCTAATTCGGCTACACACTCTTCATCAACTTCCTATCCTTTAATTTTCTCCTATTATCTCTCCACAACAACAACCTCCCCAAATCTCAATACTCTCTCCTCAAATCTCTCCAAATATCCCTCTTCAATTCTCTCTATGACTAGTTCAAACTCCATTCAGCAGTATTTCAATCCAACTCTACCACCCACATGAATTAGGCAGCAAAATAAATACTCCATTTCTAATGCACCACCACTCGAACCTTAGACCCCATGTATACTCTGTAATAGCCCTGTTTAGACCCTAGTTAGAATAGTGGTTTTGAGATCATAAATCTGAGGTCAAAATAATATTTTAATGTTATATTTGGTGTTTATTCTAAGTGACATAGTCTGTGTGAAAATTTTGTGTGATAATTTGATCGATTGTGTGCCGGATTAAGAGAAAGGACTTAATCGCGTAAAGAGTAAAAGCTATATGCTGAATTATAAGTACCTAAGTGTTGATGTCTTCCTAATAGGATGGCCTTAAGAGACAATTAAGCCATTATTAAAGATAGTGGATGGCTAAATGACAAATAAGCCTTAATATATATTTGTTTATATGTTTAATGAAAGGGCAAATGAGTAAAATGTTAAATAAGATAATAATAATAAAACAAAACATTAAAGATGACCATTATCATCTTTTCTTTGCTGAATGTGAAGAAGAAAAAGAAAGAAATAGGGCTTGAAGCATTCATCCATCGTTACTATTGATTGAAGTATGTTTTGAGCTCGATTTTTGATGATTTCTATGTTTTCATAATCGTTGCTTCGTGTTCTAGCTAACCCATGCTTTGATTTTGTGAATTGATGATGTTTTTGTGATGAGTCATTGATGAACACTTGAGCTATGTGTTAGTTGATAGTGAAATATAGAAACTTGGTATTGGATTAACATAGTTTGTATTGGGATTTTTAGTGAAATTGAGTATTTTGGACTTAATTGAGAAAATGAGAAATTGAAGGGTTAATTTATGAAATAAATGAAATGTATGAGCTTGTATTAGCATGGGAAGAATTTGGCTAGCATATGTGTTTTGAAATTATGTGTATTTGATGATTTTATGAATAGAGGACTAAAGTGTCGAAATGTGAAAATGTGAGGGCTATTTTGTAAAATGCCCTAAATGTGTGTATGTGGACTAAATTGAATGAATTGGTGATTGAATGGATTGAATTTAAATATGTATAGACCAAGAGAGGATAAGTTCGGATCGAGATCGAGGCAAAGATAAAGTGCTCGATTAATTGACCGTATCGATATTTTGACGTCCGAGGTAAGTTCGGATATAATACATGGTTTTAAGATATGTTTTAGTATTATGGAATGAATATGTGTATGATTATGAAATTTGAAATGCTATGTGAAAAAATTAAATTAGATGGCACAAAGTGTGTAAAATTGAAATCGAATTAGAGATGAATAGCACTGTGTGTGTGATGTTATGAAAGCTTCGGCTTATTGATTTGGAACTGTGTGTGTGATACCGAGATAAGATGGTTAAAATAATAGGCACTAAGTGTGCGATGACGAATGTACTTCGATCAAGTATATGGCAATGAGTGTATGATTAAATTAAATGAATATCAAAGAATGATCAACATGTAATATCGAGCATTGAATAGCTTGGAAGTTGAATAACTATGTGTTAGCTAAGGTATGTATTGAAACTTTGTGGTTGATGAGTTTATAGATAAAGCTATGAATGGATGAATAAGTATTTTAGCTATGGAGGATATGGTATGAATAAGAGAGAATTTATCTATGTGATGGTTTATTATATACATTGGTTTGGTTTGTTGAGATAATTGTATTGTACTTCGAACTTACTAAGCTTTTGGAAAGCTTACTGTGTGATTTGTTTCTCTGCTTTGTAGTGTCAGTAAAGCTAGCTTGGATCTGGGGATCGTCAGCATCTCAATCATACTATCGGCAATCTATTTTGGGTACTTTTGGAAAGATGTACACAGTTGAAAATACGGCATGTATAGGCTAGTTATTTTGAAACATATATGAGATGTGTAAATAGCGATGTGATGTGGCTAGATATATGTTGGATTTAAGCATGAATAGATTTGATATATGATGCATATTTTGGTATGGCTTGTAGGTAAAGAGGACTTATGAATGGTAAACTTTATGATAGTATGATGTTAGTATGATATATTGAAATTGGGGATGAATCATGTTTGATATTGAATGTGTACAAGTGGTGAATTTTAGTTTATAAGTTGACTTGATTAGAAATAAGATGATATGAGATGATATGTTGATCACTTGACATGAAATTGGTTGCTAAATTGTGTGTGGGATTATGCTTAAATGTGCTTGTAGGTTTGACCCTTGTGTGGGTGGCAAATTAGCCTTGCATATGGCCTGTTTTGCCAACACAGTTATGGCACACGGGCGTTCCTAATGACCATGGGGGAATGATAGGATCTAGCTTAATAGTACACTGCCTTGACACAGGCGTGTCAACTAGCTGTGGGCATAAGTCAGTAGCTAGCTTAAAAGCACACGGCCATGGCACACGGGCATGCCTAGTGGCCGTGTGGAGAAGTCAGAATGGTTGCTCTGTTTTGGCACGGCCTGGACACATGGGGGTGTCTAGTGACCGTGTGAGGCACACGACCTTGTGGCATGGACGTGTGGCCTCAACAGATTTGTTAAATGTTTGAAATTTCTAAAATTTTTTAAGTGTTTAGTTTAGTCCCGACCCCTCTCTGTCATGTGTTTAGGGTTTTGTAGACCTCAATAAGGGACTATTTGATTATGTCTTGATGTACTATGATGATGATTGACTTTATGTCGTAAATGGAATATGAAATGATTTGATTGTTCGGTAATGCCTCATAATCCCTATTTCACGATGAATTCGAGTTAGGGGTGTTAGACACTCCACACGCCCCTTACCACTAGACCAACAACTCCTTTGTATCATATTTTAACCACAATAATTTAAGAACCTACTATCTAGATCCAAGGATTTTATTCACTTAAAAAAATTTTTGTATATGCTAAGACTTGAACCCCTGACTTCTCAGACACTTCCAAACACTCCTAAATCACTTAACCACTAAAGCAGACATTCATTTATGTCACTTTCTTGGACAACTAAATATTTATGTGCAGTCTCTTAACTGTTCCCTTATTCAAAACCTATTTCTTCTTGGCCCAAAATTCGGGGCATTACAATCATGGTATATGCCTTTTCTCAAATAATCATTGGATGTATGTTTCCATGATGATCTTGTCTTTGACTCTCAATTTGGTGAAATTTGCTCACATTGGACTCGTTCATTCAATCGCTTCAATCATTCTTTTACGGGTTCTAATTTTCTTGGAGCATTTGATCAACCTCGTGAAAGAGTGCTTGATATATTGGATTGGACAGAACATCACCATCACCAACAATCCTTGCGAACTTCTTAACATTTTGTTTAATCATGCAACAAATCTCACAACTTCTCTCACAAAGAAATTTTCACACACTTTAGCTTTTACTCTCTCGATTAGTCTCACCTCACTCTTGCCTTCTTCCACTAGATTCTCCTCTCGAGGTTCGCAGAAGACTCATTTAGACTTAGAAGCAAGCTTAGGGGTTGGCTTCAAAGGGTTAACAAGGGTGGATGATGCTTGGGTATTTGGAAGGTTGAAAAAAAATTAAGATGGGCTGAAAATGTGGTGCAAGGGGTTGATTGTAGGCAGAAATGGATTTGGAAGATCGGGAACAAATTGAGCACTTTCAAAACAACTTTTTCTTTTTTAAAAAAAATTCAAATCTCTTCCTATTTTTTTCTTTTTTGTTTCACACGAATTGTTTTTCGAATTCCTTTCTTTCTTTTTTTCAATACAAATATTCTAAATGTATATATTCCATTGCAAACGAAATAACTTTTTTTGATTTTTTTATTTTTCAAAACTTACCCCGAAACTTAATGAACATCCATACTTCCTGATTTTAGGAAGCTCTGATATCAAATGATACGATCTTGCCTCGAGAATGATTCGAGTCGTTTGTTGTGCCCGATCGTAAAATTGAGGAAGTATCGTTCCAATTGAAATAAGCTGAAATTGGTTAAGAATAGGCTTTAAACAAAAGGGAATTTTCGAAGAGTTTTAGAATGGATTAGGAAAGGATCGGCGTGGTGTTGGAACAATGGGGAATAAAGAGAAGGCTGAATTGGCTAAGTGAAATGATGATGGAAATGGCTAAGTGATTGAGGATGGAAATTGGATTGAAAAATGGATCAAAAAGGTTTAGAAGTAGATGGATGTTGATTCGGCTAACAAAGAAATTAAGATAGCTTAGAAATGGAAAAAGTCGAATGGATGGAATAGGCTTAAGGCCAAGGAAAAACCAATACTATAGGGGTATTGACCCGAACCTTATACGACACTTAAGGTGGATGGATGTTGAAGGATAGGACCTTGACCCACTAACTAGGAAGTTAGGAACCACAGGTATCAATGGGGTGAAAGCCACACTCGATGGTTGGTGATAAGTTCTAAAGAAACAAAATGATGCCACTAGCATTCTAGATAAGTCAAGCTGAGTCTAAAACAAATTAAGAGAGTTGAAAAACTCACAAATGTTATGAACATTCATAAAAGTGGAAAAAAAGTCTCTACAAAATGAAATTTGCTATATTTATAGCTAGAAGTCTAGGGTAGTCGAATAATCAAATGGATAACTAAATGGACACCTGATTTCAGCTTTAAATGAGCTGAAAAATTCTAGAAAATTTCAAGAAAATTCCAGGAGGATCCTACCTCCTTGGTGACGTGAATGGATAGCTTCTAGATGCCTTGATTTAGCTAAAAATTAATTGAAGTGATTGGGGTGTTGAATTGGCTGAATGGAGTTGTTTAGACTAGGCTAAATTCGTCCAAAGGGTGTGAAAGGCTTTAATGAGTAGGCCTTGGTCAGCTGAATGATCTTGAGGTGTTAAATGATGTCTTGAGTACTCCAATGGACACCGAATGTAAATAGCCCCATATGTGTGAATGCACAAAACCAAATGGGCATACAATGTGAAAGGAATGTCCAGCTAGTGCGAAAGCTTTTAGGGCTACTTTGGTGATCTCAATGGCCAGCTTGGGAACAAGAATCATCAGCTAGTTGTGGCTTTTGCAATAACCGAACCATCATCTCACTTGGAAGAAATAAACTAGCAGCTCACTTGCATTTATGCCGTCCCAAGCATGTACCTGCACCTAATTAATTCAGCAAATTAATTCAATTAAGACATAATAAATTCGACAGCTCAAAGACACATTAAAAACAAGTTCTAAACTAGGACATATTTATAATATGTATTTAAGCTAAGACTCCAATTAAATTCAACTATATCTAGACATATTAAAAACATGTAATAACTAAAACACAAATTAAATTTGGCTACACCTAGGACACAGTAAAAATATGTATTAGACTAGGACACATTTAACACTCTAATTTAACATGTTTTGATTTATTAACACTTATTTATTAACTTAACCTAACTAGATCAATTAACTAAATGCATTTACTTTATTCCAGCAACTAAAATTGTAAAAATTAAAATAAACTCAAAATGAGCAAACGAGCTCATTGAGTTGGAAACGAGCTGATTTGCGCTCAATGAGCTGGAATCGAACTAATTCAATTCGCAAGAGATTGCAAGCAACGCTTAGGGAGCTAGTCCAAGAGTGTGCTCGGGCGTGGCTGTATCACATAGCATTTCAATGACAATTAAACATATATAATACATTTAAAAACATTTATTTGCATATGAACTTACCTTGTATTCGGGATAAACGGTGGATTTACTATTCAATAACCTTTGATTTTCCCCGATCTAAATCTGATTTCTTTTGTTCTTGATCTATATACATTTAAAATTAACTCATTTATTCCTCAAATCATTCAATTCAGTCCACAAACACATATTTGGGCATTTTTACACTTTAGCCCCTAAAGTTCCATATTTTTACAATTTAGTCCCTAATTCACAAATACACAAAATTCATGAAATTTTCATTAAACTCAATCCTAACCAAATTTCATATATGTCCTTAGAAGCCCAAAACTTTCATTTATTTCACATTCCAACCCTTCAATTTACACTTTTCATAATAAAACCCTTTTTTGACATTTTTGTAAAAATCACTTAACAAAACTTGTATAACTATTAACAAATATTCATTTTCCATCATAAAACATTCAAAAGCTCAAGCATTCATCAATGGCACTTCACAAAATCATTAACAAATTTCAAAATTAAGGCATGGGCTAGCTAGAACACAAAGTAACGATCTCAAAATCGTAAAATTCATCAAAAATTGAGCTAAAATCGTACCTTAATCAAGCTATGCAAGTGCCAAACCCTTAATGAACAACAATGGTTCTTTTTCTTCTTCAATATTCAGCTAGGTGATGAAATTTGAAAGAAAAATGGCTTTTTTTTTATTTATTTAAACTTAATTTAAAATTTTACTATTATAACCTTAATGAAACCATTATAAAATCACCTAATATATGCCCATTTATGTCCATTCGCACTATCAATGGTCTATTCAAAACATAAGCACTTCACATTTAATAAATCATAGCAATTAAACACTTTTAACAAGTAGAATGCAATTTTTGCATTTTATGCTAGTTCATTTATCAAATTAAGCCTTCAAATGCTAAAATTATTTCACAAAACTTTCACACATTTATAATCAAATGCTATAAACACCAAAAATAATATTAAAATAATTTTTGACTTTGAATTTTTGGTTCCAAAACCACTGTTCCAATTTAGCTAAAATTGGGCTGTTACAATAGATGTAAGGACAAGATAAAATATATTCCATGTCGCGATGTCACGACGATTTCCTGCGCGTGTTGGCTACGATTTTAAGGGTAATCTGATGTTATTTTTCAAATTAAAACCCTAATTGTCGTATTAAGCGGAGGGTATTAAGTTTTTGTATTTCTCACTATATAACTAACATTCTACTCAGAATTAAGGAGAACGAACAGAAATGAACAAATTTTTAGTAGAGTGTATTAATTTTAGGGTTAGGTTTTCTCTTAAATTAACTTTGTATTTTTCTCATTTCAGTTTAAATGTTTTTTTTGGTAGATTGAAGTTCTATCTCCTCAATTGAACTTTGCATTCAGAGAAGATTCAAGGCTTCGTGATCTACCAGATTTATCAATGAGAAATTTCTCCCCTTCAATCTCATTTTTATATATTCTTTTCTCAATAATTTTATCCATTGTGTATATGTAACGCCCCAAATTTGGGCCTTAAGTATGGGTCCGTAAGGAGGTTATAAATAGGTATTTAATTATGCAAGGAAATGACACAATTAAATGTCTGCTCAAGTGGTTAAGGGTCCTGAGAGGTGTTGGAAAAGTCTTGGGTTCAAACTTTGGCTTTAGCAAAAATTTTGGTTTTAAATGAATAAAACCCTGGATGCTTGGATGTAGGCCTACACAAGGAAGCATGTGGCCTAGTGGTTGTGGCGTCATTAAGGTTGTAAGGGAGCCTGGGTTCAAGTCTTAGCTCTTGCAGAATTTTTATATTTTTCTCTTAAAAGAATCTGGACACTGGCACATAGGCTTTATAAATATTTGCGCATGTTTTAAGTCACAGAAGAGCTTGTGGTCTAGTGGCATGTGGAGTAACCTTGAGGTCTGAGGTTCGAGTGTTGGCACAGCATAATGGGGTATTTATTTTGCAGTTGGGACGGTTGGAGTTTGTGTTGCATTCGAATTCTGATGGATGAGGTTATTGTGGAGAAGATTGTGGAATGATCATGGGAGTGATGTGTGGAGAGATTTTAGGAGAGAATTAAGGAGTTTGATTTGTGAGGGAGTTTGGGCCGAATTTGAAAAGTGGAAAGCATAGGATTTTCGGCTAAGGGAAATTGTGATCGTCATTTTCAGCTTTGGAGGAACATTTGGTATATGCATTTGCCGAAATTCCCTTTTCCTTTTTCTCTTTGGTTCATTTGGGTTGGCATTGGTTGCTGGATATTATATAACACCCCTTACCCGAGTCCGACACCGAGATCGGATACGAGGCATTACTATAGTTAATCTTACATTTCGGCCATAAAATTTCGTTACATCTTAAAAACTCTTCTTTTCAATCATAATGTACATATAATAGGCCTACGGAGCCCTAATTGTATGTTTGGAAGGATTCAGAATTGATCCGAGAACTTAAAAGCTCTTAAAAACTTTTTACCTAAACAATGGCCACATGCCTGTGCGGTCCAAAGGACACACCCGTGTGCCCCTAAGACATGCCCGTGCTCGAAACTCGTGGTTGACACTGACTTATTTCAAATGGCTGAGCACACGCCCATGTCTATAACCCATGTCCTTCACACGGCCTTGACATGACCGTGTCCTCTACTCATGGAGCTCTCTATTTATGACATCATCATACTCTTAATAGCACACGGCCATGGCACAAGCTCGTGTTCTGGCCCGTGTGACAAATATTATTTTCGTGAATTAATGCAGGGGACACACAATCTATCAACACAACCATGGGGCTGACCGTGTGTCACACACGGCTTAGACACACCCATGTGTCTACCCGTGTGGACAATTATAGGGCTATTCTCCAAGCCAATTGCCACCCTGAAACATAAACACACTTATACTATCCTAAACAACTCAATTATTCCATCCAATGCATAAACTTATCATCATGGAAGGGCATATAACTTAACAAATATTGACCAATTTCTAATGGCTAAATACAAAAGAATGTATACTCTTAATAACCAAGCCTTTAACTCACAATATGTCATGACCAAAATGATCAAACTCCTATACATGCCATACTCAAAATTAATTAACTTTACTATGCCAAATTAGTGGATGATAGTGTGATCCGAGCTCCGACGTCTGTGATCCTGAGCTAACTTGGCGAACCTACATAGAAAAAGGAAAGGAGAGAGATAAGCATATATCTTAGTAAGTTTGTATAAGGATTTAACAAAGTAATATAATAGCTTGTAATTAAACTCATCCCTCATAAGTCTAAAGCAACATAAATCTTAAGTGCTTGAACTTACTTACTCTTACTTACTCTTTCTCATCACTTACAACATTATAATTTCATACTTATAATTAAATTAGGGTACCTATACCATTTAATCACATAGATTAGCACTTTTGCTAATATAACATAAACATCAAAACATTATCTTCCTTAACTTAGGTAGAATTCTTTATTATTCTTGAATAACTTGTGTCATTTTGCTTACTTAGCTTTCTTGTTACTTCTTTCATACTTGTCTCTTTTGCCCATTGAATTACTTGGAATGTCGGAGGATACTCAATCTCATCATACATGTATCTCGATGCCAATGCCATATCATAGATATGGTCTTACATGGAATCGCCTTATGATACCGATGCCATATCCCAGATATGGTCTTACACGGGATTCCTTAGCTTGATGTAGATGCCATGTCCCAGACATGGTCTTATACAAGATCTTCCATATATGTTTCCTTTGAAACTTACCATTGCCATGTCTTGACATGGTCTTACATGGTATCCTTGCCTTATGAACTCACCAATGCCATGCCTTGGCACGATTTTACATGGGATCCTTTCCTTATAGTAACTTATCAATGCCATGTCTTGACATGGACTTACATGATATCCTTCCTTTATTCGATGTTGATGCCATGTCCCAGACATGGTCTTACACAGGATCTACATTCGGTGCCGATGCCATGTCCCAGACATGGTCTTACACGGGCTTTCCTTGTCTCATGTTATGACATAGGCATCCTCGTTATTCTGAATCTTCAACCGGGACTTTCACTTACTTATTCTCATTAATTTTCTTATTAGGAATTGTCAATAAACTTTATGATAAAAATGTACATTGTATGACATAGTAAGTAATTTAATTGTAAAATTAATATGTAGCTTTAAATTCATACAAACTTACCTCGGTACTCAAAATGTGTAGAGTTGTGCAATTTAGTCCTTAACCTTATTTTTACCTCGGTTTCAGTCTGGGCTTCATGTTTCTTGATCTATAATAACAATTTATCTTGTTTAATACTTACATTGACTAAATCGACTCATAAATCATACTTTGGAAAAATTTACATTTTGCCCCTAAACTTTCTTAAAATTACACTTTTGCCCCTAGGCTCGTAAAATGATTTTTATTCAACTTTCTTGCATTTCAAGCCTAGTCAAATCATAGTCTCAACTATAACAACATTCAATTTCCACTATTTTACTCATGTATGACTATTTTTATAACTTTTGCAATTTGGTTCTTACATGGATTTTTCATGAAAATCACTTAGGAAAAAATGTTTATCCTGCATCAAACTTTCATAATCTTTCATAAAACATCAAAATACATGCACGTCATACATGGGTAAATTTTTTAACATAATCCCTAGCTCAAAATATTGCTCGAAATAGCTAAACCGAGCTACGAGGATTTCAAAAATACGAAGAACATTAAAAATGAGGCTAGGATGCACTTACTATCAAGCTTGGAAGTTGAACAAAAACCTAGCTATGGCTCCTTGTGATTTTCGGCCAAGAAGGAAGAAGATGGACACTAATTTTGACTTCTTTTCCCTTTTAATTCTTTAATTTACCAAATGACAAAAATGCCCTTAATGTTTATTTCTTAAGATTTTTCCTTTCTATGTCCATTTTTGTCCATCTCAACATATAATGGTCTAATTGTTAATAAGGACTTCTAATAATTTTTATAATTCTATTTCAAACTTAAATCTTCTAGAATCTCATATTTTCTAATCCTTGCAATTTAGTCCTAATGGACAATTGGTTCACTAATTAATAAAATTTCTTCACGAAATTTTCACACAACCATGCAAATACCTCATAAACCATGCAAATTTTTCACACATATTTCTTCTTCGAATTTGTGGTCTCACACCACTATTCTGACTAGGCCCTAAGTCGAGTTGTTACAATTCTCCCCCCTTATGGATTTTCGTCCCCGAAAATCTTACCGGCAAAAAGGTTTGGGTATTGACTCCTCATAGCCTCTTCAGGCTCCCACGTAGCCTCTTCTACCCCATGTCCCTGCATAAGACTTTCACAAGACCTATACTTTTATCCCTTAATTGCTTGACTTCCCAGGTTAGAATCTTAATTGGTTCTTCGCCATAAGTCATATCAGGTTGTATCTCAACCTCCATCGGTGTAATCACATGTGAAGGTCTGATCGGTAACATCACAACATGGACATGTGAAACACATCGTGAATCTTTTGTAACTCAGGTGGCAAAGCCAATCAATAAGCTATTAGCCCTATCCTCTCGGTGATCTTATACAGTCTGATGAAACGTGGACTTAGTTTGCCTTTTCAACCAAATCTAAGGACTTTCTTCCACGATGAAACTTTTAGGAATACTCTATCACCTACTCGATACTCAATTTCTTTCCTCTTCAAATCTGAATAGGATTTTTGTCAATCAGATGCCGCTTTCAGGCAATCTCGAATTACCTTCACTTTTTTTTGGTTTCTCTAATCAAATCAATCCCATGGATCTGGTTTTCCTTGAGCTCAGTCCAATATAAAGGCGTTCGGCACTTACGCCTATACAAAGCGTCATAAGGCACCATTTTCAAGCTTGACTAAAACTATTATTGTAGGCAAATTCTACCAACGACAAATACTTTTCCCAGCTACCCTGAAACTCAAGAACACAACACTTGAGCATATCTTCGAGAACTTAGATCATCTTTTCCGACTAGCTGTCAGTTTGGGGCTGAAAGGCTGTACTAAAATTCAACGTTGTGCCTAAAGCCTCTTGCAACTTCTTCCAAAATCTGGATGTGAATCTCGGTCTCTATTCGATATAATCAATAAGGGCACTCTGTATAGCCTTACAATCTCAGAAATTTACAAGTTTGCCAACTTGTCAAGTGAGTATTCAACTAGAACAGGTATGAAATGGGCTGACTTAGTAAGTCTATCAATTACAACCCATACAGCATCTTTCTTACTCGGTGTCAACGGCAAACCCATTACAAGATCCATGGTAACTTGGTCCCATTTCCATTCATGAACCATAATAGGTTGAAGCAGACCTGAAGGTACTTGGTGCTTAGCTTTCACTTGCTAACAAATTAAGCATTTCGACAAGAATTATAAAATATCTTTCTTCATACTCGACCACCAATACCATTGCTTCAAGTCATTATACATCTTGGTGCTACCCGGATGTACAGATAAACATCCGCTATGTGCCTCATGCAAAACTTTACAAATAAGTTCATCGTTCTTCAGTACACAAACTCTATCTCTGAACATTAAGCATCCATCTGAATTGATTCGAAAGTCGGTCTCAACACCTGACTCACACTGAACTCTTTTGGCTTATAACTCACAATCATTTTGTTGAGCTTCGTAAATCTCTTGAAGAAACATCGGTCTAGCCTTCAACTCAGCTAGAATGGAACCATCATTGAACAAGGTCATCTATGTGTTCATAGCTCTCAAAGAAAATAGAGACTTTCTACTTAAAGCATTGACTACTACATTCGCCTTTCCCGGGTGATAATCAATAATTAGCTCATAATCTTTTATCAATTCCAACCATCTTTGTTACCTTAAGTTTAATTCCTTCTGAGTCATCAAGTACTTTAGACTTTTGTGATCAATAAAGATCCAACATTTTTCACCATACAAATCGTGTCTCCAAATCTTCAATGCAAAAACAATAGCAGCTAACTCTAAGTCATGTGTTGGATAATTCCTTTCATGTGGCTTTAGTTGTCTGGAGGCTTATGCAATTACCTTACCTTTTTGCATTAGTACACAGCCCAATCCATTTAAGGATGGATCACTGTAAATCAAAAATTCTTTTCCCGACTCATGTTGTACTAGAACTAAAGCCTCTGTTAACATTGCCTTTAATTTCTCAAAACTCTGTTAGCACTTTTTCGTCCATTAAAACTTTACATTTTTCTGTAACAGTTTCGTCATTGGAGTCACTATCATGGAAAACCCCTAGAAAAATCGTCTATAGTAGCCAGCTAAGCCCAGAAAACTTCTAACTTCAAATACATTTTTTGGGGGTTTCCAATCAATGATGGCTGAGATCTTACTTGAGTAAACTCGGACTCCATCTCCCGAAACAATGTGTCCCAAAAATCCAACTTCCTTGAGCCAAAATTCACTTTTACAGAACTTGGCGTACAACTGACTATCTCGTAGAATCTCTAAAATTGTTCTTAAGTGCTTGGCATGCTCAGGCTCATCTTGGGAATATATCAATATATTATCAATAAAAACAACCAAAAACTTATCTAGGTATGGCCAAAAGATGCGATTCATTAGATCCATGAACACTATCGGGGCATTAGTTAAACCAAAAGGCATGACTAAAAATTCATAGGCCTATACCTCGTCCGAAATGCAGTCTTCGGCACATCTGAGTTTTTACTCTCAACTGATAGTATCCTGACCTCAAGTCTATCTTAGAGAACACAGTGGCTCCCTTCTATTGATCAAACAAATCACCGATCCTTGGCAATGGGTACTTGTTCTTCACTGTTACTTTATTAAGTTGTCAGTAATCTATGCACAATCTCATAGAGCATCTTTCTTTTTCACTAATAATGAAACACCCCAAACCCGGCCCACAAGCCTTGACCAGATCTGGTATGTTCCTCGAGTAAAACACTTGAAAAACTGTTTGTCACTTAGGAAAAATTTGAATGGTTTTGAAGGAAAATTTGATTATGTTGGGTCCAATTGGAAACTTGTAAATTTTGAAATCGAAGAATTATTAAAACTTGGTTTTTATATCAAAAACACATGCCAATTTTGTGTTAAGAATTTTACTTTTTAATTTAAAGCATTTGTATATAGATGTCATAATATTTGAAGGTTTATTTTAAGAAAACTTACTTAACTTTAGATTTTATAGAAATTGTGTCGATCAAATAAATGACATGCATGCATAAAATGGTTCATACTATGGCCTTATTACATCAACATAAAACCCAAATTAAATTCAGAGTAATAAAAAGTCCAAATAAGATAAATTCCTTGCTGAGCATGGCCACCACTAAGCTCATGCCGACCCGGTCCATCACTGAACATCACCTAAAAAAAATTGTTCCCACAACGGGGTGAGTCAAACGGACTCAATGTGTACGGCCCACACTAAGGCCCAACGGATTATGGCATACAGAATCATACATACAAATATAAAAACATAAAAAAATGATGCAATTCAACCCAACCTAGATGCCATCCGCTACACATCACCCGCACCAACCTCGCACACCGTGGAGACTACTAAGTCAACCCTCCATCCGCTACACACCATCAAAGGCAAACGCAGCAATGACGTGCGGCATCGCTCATCTTATAATTTGTGGCATAGCCACTAGATAGTTATTTTGTGTCATGTGACACCACATTCAGATAATGTGACCGAAGTCACCACATTCAGATATCGTGGTATAAAACCACCACATTCACTTCCCCTTTCATAATCTCCCAAATGCCCATGTTATACAGATCATACATTAACATGCCATGTTCTATATGTTCACATTCTTATAGGTGCACATAGGTGCCATAACAACTCAAGTCATACTCATAGTGGGAGTAGGAAAACGTACCTGATTACTTTGTACCATGGCAAGGTACTTTAGCCTTATTTTCCACATTCTTATTAACTCATATAATAAATTCAAGCCATAAAATTATTAAGATTTAGTGTGGGGTACACACCTGATTAACTTAGCAAATTCACTCTAAATCCCGAAAAGCCCAATCTAAAGCCTTAGATCTCAAGTTCCTACATTCGACCAACATGCAATATTTTAGCTAAAGGCCATTCGGCCAAGTAATCAAATCCCAAAACTTACCTTGTTGCCGATTTGTCTCCTAACCAAATCTCGGAATGTCGTAATCCTTTTTCCTGGTAATCGGCAAGCACTAGATCAATTGGCTTGGTTAATTTTTGGCTTTAAGGTGAATAAGAAACAGATCTAAATATCACAATAGGGCCTTGGCCGAATGTCAGATTCACTTACCTTGTGAATCTAAAATCCCAAATTTATCACTTGCCTTAGAAGCTATCGAAATCCCTATAGTCACTGCTAGAATCGACTTAGTACATAAATC
Organism: Gossypium rotundifolium; assembly: GCA_025506655.1. Classification (NCBI taxonomy): domain Eukaryota; kingdom Viridiplantae; phylum Streptophyta; class Magnoliopsida; order Malvales; family Malvaceae; genus Gossypium; species Gossypium rotundifolium. The sequence goes on from CP106723.1 coordinate 45,612,026, forward strand.
CATAACTATGGCCCTTGGCCGAATAGTACATGCTACTTACCTTGAATGCTCCAAATCCCAAAAGACTCCCTTGATGCTCCTAGCGTTGGCTACCTTCAACAGAGACACATAATATGGCTTAAAGAACATTCGACCATCCTTAAGGCCTAACACCATGATTTCGGCACACTAATAGAAAGAAGGGAAATCGATTGCTAAGGAAGAAATACTTACCACCAACACGATTAAGAATAGGAAAGATCAAAAAAGAGTAGTTGACATCCCCCCTTAGAGATTCGGCTTTAAGACTTGTGACAGAAGAAAAAAGGATAAGGGCCCCTTGATATTCGGCTATGACTTCTAATGATGATGAAACATTCGGATATCACAAAGAATATTTCGACTTTTGAAAAACTTGTAAAAAGAAGAGGTGAATGCTTATAATGGTTTGGCTAGCCTCTAAATCACAAAAGCATATTCGGCTACAAGGGAATTGGGGTTGAGAGGAAGGAAAAGAATAGAAGAAGAGTAGAAGACTTTTGGCAAAGGTGACTAGGGAGAATTCGGCTTCAAATGACAAGGAAGAAAAAGAGAGAACTCTCTTGACTACAAATTTCGGCAATGGAGATTAAAAGATGAACAAACAATTTTGCACCTAATCCCCTCTACATAGCCGAAAATACTCACCTACAGAGTCCCTTGGCGCCCACTTTATCTTTACTTATCATATCCCTCATATTTCTCTATTTCTCTTAATCACCTATTCAAAATAAATAAAAAAACATAATTATCCCTACTCTTCTAGTGAATTCTAAAAAGAATAAAACTCATCTTTTAAGTGCCCTTGTCATCCACTTCTCTAGCTCCTTGCAGCCAAAAAATAAAAATTCTTTTTGCTACCCATGCAATTTGAACTCAAGCCCTCATTTCACATATGGTGTTACTTACTGGGCTTTAAGTGGCGTCTCCAAGCCACTTAGACAAGCCCATTTCTGTGTCATATTCTACATACAATTTCTCTTAAGGCCCTACTAAGCTTGGCTCCCTTATTAAAACTTAAAATTAAATATTTTCTAAGGCATTTTCCTACATTCGAAGGTTCACAGAATTCACAATACACATTCACAACACACTCAAGCATGCTATTTCATATAATTAGGCATAAATGCATAAGCCATAAACTAGGATATTACAGTTCTACCCCCTTAAAATAATTTCGTCCTCAAAATTACCTAGCTGAAATAAGTGAGGGTATTACTGTCGCATTGCTTCTTCTGGCTCCCACGAAGCTTCTTCCGATCCATGATTGCGCCATAACACCTTGACTAGAGGAACTGACTTCCTCCACAACACTTTCATATCTTGCTCCAAGATCTGAATTGGCTCTTCTTCGTAGGACAAGTCTGGCCTTAGCTCCACCTCTTCAACTGGTACTACATGAGATGGATCCGATCGATAACGGCGTAGCATGGACACATGGAATACGTCATGCATCTGCTTCAATTCTGAATGCAACTCTAACTGGTATGCCACTGATCCAACTCGCTTCAACACTCGATAGGGCCCTATAAACCTTGGGCTTAACTTCTCTTTCCTTCCAAACCTCATTACCTTCTTCCAAGGCGAGACTTTAAGAAACACTTGATCTCCCACATCAAATTCTATCTCCTTCTATTTCAGATCAGCATACGACTTTTGTCTATCAGATGCTTCCTTCAACCGTGCCCGGATTACCTCAACTTTCTCCTCAAATTCTGCCACAATCTCGGGACCCAAAACTCGATGTTCTCCCAATTCCATCCAACGTGTAGGAGTTCGACACTTCCGACCATATAGTGCTTCATACGGTGCCAATTGAATACTTGCCTAATAGCTGTTATTGTAGGCAAACTCTGCTAAAGGCAAATATTCCTCCCAACTTCCTCTAAAATCCATCACACAGCCCCGTAACATATCCTCTAAGACTTGGATTACTCGTTCAGATTGGCCGTCCGACTGTGGATGAAAAGCCGTAGTGAAATCCAATTTGGTACCTAAAGCCTGATGTAGAGCTTTCCAAAACCGAGACGTGAACCTCGGATCCCTATCCGAGATAATTGACATCGGTACTCCATGCAACCTTACAATTTCGCCACATACAATTTTGCCAACTTCTGCAAGGAATAATCAACCCTTACCGGAATGAAATGCGCGGACTTGGTCAATCGATCCACTATCACCCATATCGAGTCCTTCTTAGTAGGCGTAAGGGGAAGCCCACTAACGAAGTCCATGGTAATCCTCTCCCACTTCCATTGGGGAATCTGTATTGGCTGAAGCAACCCCGATGGCACTTGGTGTTCAGCCTTAACTTGCTGACACGTTAAGCATTTGCCAACATATTCGGTCACTTCCCGCTTAAGACTAGGCCACCAAAATTGTTCCCTTAAATCTCGGTACATTTTACTACCTCCGGGTGCATAGCATAGGGGCTACTATGCGATTCCCAAGAATTCTTTGCCTAAGTTCCACATCCTTCTGCATACAGACCTTCCCTTGAAGCACAATACTCCTTCATTATTAATACCATAATTTTCCAACTCTCCATTCTGCACTTGTCTTAACTTATCACTTAGATCCTCATCCACCAACTGTCCCTCTTTCACTTCATTCAACCATGTCGGCTTAACTTGCAGTTCTACCAGCAGACTTCCATCATCATACAAGCTTAGATGTGCAAACATCACCCTCAGATTCGACACTACCTTCCGACTTAGGGCATCCGCTACCACATTCGCCTTCCTCGGGTGATACTCTATCGAACAATCATAGTCCTTCAATAGTTCCACCCACCTTCACTGTCCAGATTCACCTCTTTCTGAGTTAGCAGATACTTAAGACTCTTGTGGTCTGTGTAGATCACCGACTTCTCTCCATAAAGATAGTGCCTCCACACCTTAAGAGCAAAGACCACTGCTGCCAATTTCAAGTCGTGCGTCGGCTAGTTAACCTCATGTGGCCTTAGTTGTCGAGACGCATAAGCGACTACTTTTCCATCTTGCATAAAAACACCTCCTAATCCTGTGTGGGAAGCATCACAATACACCACAAAATCCTTCCCTGCCTCTGGCTGAATCAAAACTGGAGCTTCGGTCAAGACCTTCTTAAGCTTCTCAAAGCTCTCCTGTTGCTTATCAGTCCAAATGAAAGGCACTTCCTTCCTTAACAACTTTGTCAGAGGCGCGGCTATTGACGAGAACCCTTCCACAAACCGTCTATAATAGCCTGCCAATCCTAAGAAACTCTGGACTTCCGCCACTAACTTAGGGGGTTTCCAATCCAACACCGCCTCAATCTTCCTAAGATCCACCCTTATTCCTTCTGCGGATACCACATGCCCTAAAAAGGCAACTTCCTTAAGCCAAAATTCACACTTGCTGAATTTGGCATAAAGCTTCTTCTCCCTCAACACTTGCAACACAACCCGAAGATGCTCATCATGCTCTTCTTCAACTTGGAGTACGCTAGGATGTCGTCGATGAACACAACGACAAACCTATCCAAGTAGGGTTGAAAAACCTGATTCATCATATCCATGAACGCGGTTGGGGCATTCGTCAATCCAAATGGCATTACCACGAACTCAAAATGGCCATACCTTGTCTGGAAAACCGTCTTATGGATATCAGCCTCCTTCACCTTAAGCTGATGATATCCAGACCTTAGATCTATCTTTGAAAATACCGTGGCTCCTTTAAGCTGATCGAACAAGTCATCTATCCTTGGCAATGGATACTTGTTCTTGATGGTCAGCTTGTTCAACTGACGATAATCTATGCACATGCGCATAGTTTCGTCCTTCTTCTTTACGAATAAGACCGGTGCTCCCCATGGAGACACACTGGGTCGGATAAACCCACGGTCTAGCAATTCTTGGATCTGAGCCTTAAGCTCAACCAACTCCTTTGGTGCCATTCTGTATGGGGCAATGGACACAAGAGCTGTACCCGGCAGTAAGTCGATTCCAAACTCTACCTCCCTGTTCGGGGGTATTTCGGGTAATTCTTCCGGAAAAACATCCTCAAACTCTCTTACAGTTCTAACTCCACTAACTCCTCCTTCTTTCCCATCCAAAGTACTAATGAAAGCCAAAAATGCCTTGCACCCCTTCCGAACCATCTTATCAGCCTTTAAAGTAGAAACTACATTAGACAAGTAGTTTCTCCTTTCTCCTATCATAATCACCACTTCATCCTCCGGGGTCCTTAACTCCATTCTCCTAGCAGCACAATCCAAAACATCTTGATGTTCTACCAGCCAGTCCATGCCAAGTATAAGATCAAATTCCCCGAAGGGTAATTCCATTAAGTCGGCAGGAAATATCGCTCCTTGAAGCTCCAAAGGCACTCTCCTAAACATCTTATTCACTACTACAGTTTGGCCTAGTGGGCTTACTACAGTCATCTCCCTATCAGAAAGTTCAAAGGCTATGTCAAGAGTTTCAACTACTCTACATGCAACATAAGAATGGGTCGAGCCCACATCAATTAAAGTAACATAAGGCTTGCCATAAATAAGGAACGTACCGGTTATAACGTCCGGTGCGTCTCCATCCTCCCTCCGATGAACCGCATAAACCAAACCCGGTTGCCTTGCCTCAGTATTAGCAACACCTCGGCCCGGTGTTCCACGTCCTCTGCCAGCACCATTTCCTCTGTTATTCGAACCACGACCCCGCTGAGGCTGTTGACCACCTCTACTAGTCTGATTAACATTCTGAGCTACTGGTCGATTCCCATCTGGTCTCATCGGACAGTCCTTAATCATATGGTCCTTTGACCCACACTTGAAACATCCCCCTTGTCTTCTTCCAGCATTTACCTAAGTGCTTTTTCCCACATTGATCACAAGTACAATATTGCCCTCCAGTAGTAGCTTGCTGACCTCGCGGCCCATCAACTCTTGGCCTCTTCTGAACACTCCCAGATGATCCTAACAGCCCAAACCCTCTTTTATGTTTACTCTGGTCCGTGTTCTGCCTTATAGTGTCCTTAATTCCCTCGACTACCTTAGCCTTTTCTACTAATGCGGCAAACTCTCGCTCCTGGTGTGGGGCTATCGATAACCTCAGGTCATCCCTTAGTCCATCCTCAAATCAGACACATCGCTCATGCTCCGTAGCCACTACTCCTCTAGCATACCGGCTCAACCTCAGAAATTTAGCCAGACTCACTCTGAACTTGTTCCCTTGAACCAGCCTTAAATGCCTTTCTCTGCTCATCAATATATCCGGTTCCCACATACTTCTTCCGATGTTGCCTTAACATACTCCTGTGTTAGATCCTCAGCGGTGGCACCATTCCGAACTGTGAGCCACCATTGATACGCTTCATCGCGTAATAGCGCCACTATTCCTTTCAATTTCTCCTCAAGGGTTAGATCGAGCTCATCATAATTCGCTCGGTCGCCTCCAACCAATATTCAACTGCACTAGGTGCCACACCAGATACGCCATAAAACACCTCAGCTCTGTTGGCTCGGAGTCGCTCGGGTACAAATTTTTGGGCTCCCATATTCCCTCCAAAGACCAGCCACTATTTCAAGGACTCGCAAGACCTGACTGCGATCTGAGATCCTCTCCGTCGATCTTGTCGCTCAACACCAATAGCTGGTGGTGGTAGTGGCGGTGGTACCTCATTCTCAAATCCTTGACCCGATCTAACGGGTTCCGACACGGTCATTCTACCATGATCGTGTCCTTGTACATTACGACCATGCCCCCTTGTGTTCATCTTTACGATTACGCTTTAATCTGATTAAGAAATTTTATGAATTAGTTTTGTTCCACTAATTTAACACGAGCAATTTTATGTTTAATAGTTCTAGGAAGTAGTTCTTTCGTTCCATACACACACAGTCTCATATCATTCATTTAGTCATACACATGAATTTGCGTCCATTACAGAGAAATGTTGTAGTTATCGTTGTTTGTTGTTTTCCACTACCCATAGGTATTTTCGTAATTTTGTCCTACAGGGGTATTTTGGTAATTTTTCAAATTAAGGTATTTGAAAATGTTGAAAAATAGAGATTGTTGATGTTTTACAAAAATTAAAATACTTGCTGGGAAAATTTCAAGGATGGAATGATAATTTTATGTATTAGGGGTATTTTTGTAATTTTACAAGCTAGGGTCATTTCGATAATTGAAAAATATGTTTCCTGGTGATTTTTCAAAATGAGGGTATTTTTAAAGATTTCTAGATTGAGGGTACTTTGGTAGTTTTCCTTTCTGAGGGTATTTTGGTTATTTTGCAAATCAGGGGTAATTTCGTAAATTTTTCAAACCAAGGTATCTTGAATTTTCACAAGTTAGGGTTTCATGAATACTTTTGCAAAGTAGGGAAATTTTATTGAAATCAAGGGTAATATGGAAATTTTAGAACCAAGGGCATTGTAGTAATTTTTACCACTAGGGGTATTTAGGTAATTTGTAAATTAAGAATTCTTAAAAAGTTTTGCCAAAATAATAATTTTCACAATTCAAAAGGGTAGTTTGTTGACTTTTAAAACTAGGATTTCCATAAAAATGTGGCTAGTCCCTTTCGGGTTTTAATTATTGAGTTTAGCCCGTGACTAAGTCCTCCTAGTTAGGGTGAACCGAAGCTACGCACCAGGTAGGATTCGAGTGGAGAGGAGGTGAGTCACGCGGACTGCTTAAGTACCAAGCTCCCACCGAAACCAATCCTAGACATGCACACAATGGTTGCCACACCCTAACTCGGCGACTTAACCACAGGTTTGTTTAATTAGGCACTTAAAATTTTATCTAATTGTTGAGGTAACCTAGTCCTAGGGTGCAAGTACTTATCATGCTAATCTATGTTCCCTTTCTACCCTTCTACAATTCATATCATAAATCACACAAGAGATAGAGGTACTTACCTGGTGGACTTCGGGCCGGTGACTCAGGTGCCATGCCAGAAAACCTACTTATTTCTCAAAATTTTTCATAAAATCCTTTTGGGCTTAATTTCTTGAAAACGTTTTGGGCCTTAAACCCGAGGCCGAGAGTTTAAAACACAGCTCGATACCAAATTGAAACACCCCAAACCCGCCCACGAGCCTTGACCAGATCTCGTATGTTCCTCGAGTAAAACACTTGAAAAACTGTTTGTCACTTAGGAAAAATTTGAATGGTTTTGAAGGAAAATTTGATTATGTTGGGTCCAATTGGAAACTTGTAAATTTTGAAATCGGAGAACTATTAAAACTTGGTTTTTATATCAAAAACACTTGCCGATTTTGTGTTAAGAATTTTACTTTTGAATTTAAAGCATTTGTATATATATGTCATAATATTTGAAGGTTTATTTTAAGAAAACTTACTTAACTTTAAATTTTATAGAAATTGTGTCGTACTGAAATAAATGACATGCATGCATAAAATGGTTCATACTATGGCCTTATTACATCAACATAAAACCCAAATTAAATTCAAAGTAATAAAAAGTCCAAATAAGATAAATTCTTTGCTGAGCATGGCCACCACTAAAATCCTGCCGACCCGGTCCATCACTAAACATCACCTAAAAAAAATTGTTCCCACAACGGGGTGAGTCAAACGGACTCAATGTGTACGGCCCACACTAAGGCCCAACAGATTATGGCATACAGAATCATACGTACAAATATAAAAACATAAAAAAATGAAGCAATCTCGAACCCAACCTAGATGCCATCTGCTACACATCACCCGTACCAACCTGCACACTGTGGGGACTACTAAGTCAACCCTCCATCCGCTACACATCATCGAAGGCAATCACTGCAGTCGACGTGCTCATCGCCCTTATAATTTGTGGCATAGCCACCAAATAGTTATTTTGTGTCATGTGACACCACATTCAGATAATGTGACCACAGTCACCACATTCAGATATCGTGGTATAAAACCACCACATTCACTTCCCCTTTCATAATCTCCCAAATGCCCATGTTATACAGATCATACATTAACATGCCATGTTTTATATGTTCACATTCTTATAGGTGCACATAGGTGCCATAACAACTCAAGTCATACTCATAGTGGGAGTAGGAAAACGTACCTGATTACTTTGTACCTGATTACTTTGTACCATGGCAAGGTACTTTAGCCTTATTTTCCACATTCTTATTAACTCATATAATAAATTCAAGCCATAAAATTATTAAGATTTAGTGTGGAGTACACACCTGATTAACTTAGCAAATTCAATCCAAATCCCGAAAAGCCCGATCTAAAGCCTTAGATCTCAAGTTCCTACATTCGACCAACATGCAATATTTTAGCTAAAGGCCATTCAGCCAAGTAATCAAATCCCAAAACTTGCCTTGTTGCCGATTTGTCTCCTAACTAAATCCCAGAATGTCGTAATCCTTTTTTCCTGGTAATCGGCAAGCACTAGATCAATTGGCTTGGTTAATTTTCGACTTTAAGGTGAATAAGAAACAGATCTAAATATCACAATAGGGCCTTGGCCGAATGTCAGATTCACTTACCTTGTGAATCTAAAATCTCGAAATTATCACTTGCCTTAGAAGCTGTCGAAATCCCTATAGTCACTACTAGAATCGACTTAGTACATAAATCCATAACTATGGCCCTTGGCCGAATAGTACATGCTGCTTACCTTGAATGCTCCAAATCCCGAAAGACTCCCTTGATGCTCCTAGCATTGGCTACCTTCAACAGAGACACATAATATGGCTTAAAGAACATTCGGCCATCCTTAAGGCCTAACACCATGATTTTGGCACACTAATAGAAAGAAGGGAAATTGATTGCTAAGGAAGAAATACTTACCACCAACACGATTAAGACTAGGAAAGAACAGAAAAGAGTAGTCGACAGCCCCCCTTAGAGATTCGTCTTTAAGACTTACGACAGAAGAAAAAAGGATAAGGGCCCCTTGATATTTGGCTATGACTTCTAATGATGATGAAATATTCGGGTTTCACAAAGAATATTTTGACTTTTGAAAAACTTGTAAAAAGAAGAGGTGAATGCTTATAATGGTTCGGCTAGCCTCTAAATCACAAAAGCATATTCGGCTACAAGGGAATTGGGGTTGAGAGGAAGGAAAAGAATAGAAGAAGAGTAGAAGAATTTCGGAAAAGGTGACTAGGGAGAATTCGGCTTCAAATGACAAAGAAGAAAAAGAGAGAACTCTCTTGACTACAAATTTCGGCAATGGAGATAAAAAGATGAACAAACAATTTTGGCACCTAATCCCCCTCTACATAGCCGAAAATACTCACCTACAGAGTCCCTTGGCCGGCCACTTTATCTTTACTTATCATATCCCTCATATTTCTCCTATTTATCTCTTAATCACCTATTCAAAATAAATAAAAAAACATAATTATCCCCTACTCTTCTAGCCGATTTCTAAAAAGAATAAAACTCATCTTTTAAGTGCCCCTTTGCCGTCCACTTCTCTAGCTCCTTGCAGCCAAAAATAAAAATTCTTTTTCCTACCCACGCAGCTCAAACTCAAGACCTCAGCCCCCTGCATATGGCATCACTTACCTGGGCTTTAAGTGGCGCCTGCAAGCCACTTAGACAAGCCCATTTCTGTGTCATATTCCACATACAATTTCTCTTAAGGCCCTACTAAGCTTAGCTCCCTTATTAAAACTTAAAATTAAATATTTTCTAAGGCATTTTCCTACATTCGAAGGTTCATAGAATTCACAATACACATTCACAACACACTCAAGCATGCTATTTCATATAATCAAGCATAAATGCATAAGCCATAAACCAGGATATTACAAATAATACTGAAGCAGCCCATGGAGAACAACTTGGTCTAGCAAAACCTTTGTCCGTCAATTCTTGCAACTGTGCCTTTAATTCCTTCAACTCAGTTGGAGCCATTCTATGAGGAGCAATTGATATCGATAGTACCGGGAGCTAACTCGATGCCAAATTCAACCTCTCTAACCAGAGGCAGTCCTGGCAATTCCTCGGGAAAGACATCTAGGTACTCACATACTATCGGTACTAATTCAATCTTTAACTCAATTTCCTTGGAATTCATCACAAAGGTAAGATATGTCTCAAACCTCTGAGCCGACATGTGAGGAATCACTACCGACAATCTGTCTTGTTCATCTGATTCAACATAAAGAGTATCTATATTTTCACATCTTAACACACTATATTTCTTTCCACAATTCACAGTCACATCATGATCAGTTAACCAGTCTGTAACGCCCAAAATTTTTGGGCCTAAAAGTGTTGGGCCTTGTGCACAAGATCCGCTAAGAGGTTGCACCTAAAAGTTTATGTGTGCAAGAAATATCACAAACTGCTTGTTTAGTTTAATGGTTAAGTGATTAGGAGTGTTTGGGAGTGTTGGAGAAGTCTGGGCTTTAGCAAAAATTTATATTTTCTCTTAAAGGAGCCTTGATGTTAGAGGGTAGGTTTTAAGAATATTTTTTGGATAATTTATAACACAAGAGGAGCTTGTGTTGTAGTGGCAAGTGGCGTTAGGAGTATGCATGTGGTCTGAGGTTCAAGTTCATAGCGTGTGTAAAATTTTTTGTTTTACTTTAATGAACCTGGATATCGGCATGAAGGCTTTATAAATATTTGAGGATAAAATGTGACACAAGGAAGCATGTGGTCTAGTGGCTGTGGCATCATTAAGGTTGCAAGGGAGCATGGGTTCAAGTCTTGGCGCTTGCAATTCATTTTGATTTCCTTTTAGATGAACTTAGACTTTGGCCCATAGGCTTATATTTAGTAGTGCTTGTTTTGTTACACAAGGAGCTAGTTGGTAAAATGGCTAGCAGCGTGGATTAAGTTACAGGGGAGCTGAGTTTGAAACCCCTTGCATGTGAAAGGTGACTATTTTGCTAATTTAGGACGATTTTAGAAGATTGATGGAGGGATCCCACATCAAGAAGCTAGCATGAGAGTAGGCAAGAAGTTGGCTTTAAATAGAGCGATCTGTGAGGAGAGTAAGCATACCTTTTTTGGCGTTTGTGCATGGAAGTGTTCGAAGGGTGGATTAACTCTAGATTCCTATTAGGTGTGTATTTCATAGTACTCTAGTTGTAGAGCGACAAATGCCGAAACGCCGGTCACACGACAGTGGTAGCCACACGACCATCCGAGTGCACGTGTGGGAGCTTCGACATGATAGTTGAGGCCATCATGAATGTTCTTATGGGTTTAGGCTGTTTGGGCCACAATAAGCCGAAAGGGGCCATATGGGGCCAATAGGCCAATGGGCCCAATTGGATAAGTTGTATGATTGTGTAGTAAATATTGGACTGGACTATGTGAATCTCATATATGTGGCTAGATTTGAGCTAAATGGGCCACACGAGCGTGTGGGCCTATTTAGGCTGAGAATGGGCCCTAGGCCCATTCACATCGTTCTCTTTGTTTAGAATACCTTGCTTTACAAAATTACTAAAATACCATTGGTTTACAAAAATTACTGAAATACTCTTTGTTTACAAAATTACTGAAAAACACTTGGTTTACAAAATTACTAAAATACACTTGGTTTACAAAAATTACTAAAGTACCCTTAGTTTACAACATTACTGAAATACACTTGGTTTACAAAATTACTGAAATACCCTTGGTTTAAAAAATTATTGAAATACCCCGACTTGTAAAAATTACTGAAGTATCCCCGGTTTGTAAAATTACCGAAATAACTTCAAATTGTGTAATTGCCAAAATACCCTTATAGGCTAAATGACTATTTTGCCTTTGCAGGTAACTGACTGATTAGAACTATGATTGATCTAACTGTGAATGTATGATTGTGTTTTAACTGATTTGACTGTGGTCATGTGACTGATATATTTTTAATATATGTGTAAATAACTGTTACTGAGCATGGCCATTTTGTATACATGTGTAACGATTGAGCATGGTATACACGACATATTGCATGGGGTTGGGACATTGATAAGAAGGAAGTTCTGATATGGTCGCACGAGTTGTATGACGACTGTGGACCCAGTAATGATCTGTTAAGGTCTCACGGGTCACACGAGACGACTATGGATCTACCATGACATTAAGCCAGTTAATCTGATTATGGCTCTGTGCCAACCTAATTATAGCTCTGTGACGTCTTGATTATAACTTTGTATCGATCATATTTATCCATGGCTATGTGCCAATCATAATTATTGATGACTTTATGTCGATCATACTTACCCATGGCTGTGTGCCAGTTATATTACCGTAACTGATGACTATGTGTCGATCTTATTGCAGTTAACGATGGTTATTTGCCAATTATGAGATCGTTACTGAAGGCTTAAAACCGCATATATACTAGCAGCTTTGCTACGATTTTGGTTAGTGCTACAATCGGTGCTAACACTGTAAGTGTAGGGATGGCGTGGTGATTTATTCCCTACAGGTAGTGTAGGGTTGGACGGAGGCAAGTGCAGGGTTAGATGGGTTTGCATGCATCATGCATTATGCATCATTCATACTCTGTTACTATGATGGGCTAGGCCCAATTGATTCTATTATGGGCTGTGACCCAAATGATATTCTTTTGGTCTTTGGCCCACATATACTCTGAACTGAACTATATTGCTACTGTTAAAAGGGCTTTGGCCCAGATTGTTTAGGTTTCTGTTTCTAAATACTAACTTTTACTCTAGTAAGGGGATTACACACTGAGTTTTTGTAAACTCACCCCGTTTTTAACTATGCAGGTTATCCTCAGCCTTAGACGGATCAGTGCTGCGAGGGACTCGGAGAAGGCCACACACTACTTCAGTTTTCCTTTTGATTATTTACATTCAAGTATTTTGATTTGGATTGTAATAAGGTCTCTTTAAGTTTCTATATTTTAACTATGGGTCTTTCTTTACTTTGAATTATATCCGTTAGAAGTAAATCACAGTTTTCCAAAAAGTTAACTGTTTTTAAAACAACACTGCGTTTTCACAACATTTTTGAAATGGTTTCGTGACTTAATCTTTTTCGTAAATCAATTACTTTCAAAATCAACTTCTGCAACTGAAAAGACGTTTTAAGATTAAAACTAATAATTTTTCTACCATGTTTTAAAAATAAACCAACATAACTGGGATTTTACGTAACGCTTTAAACAATAAGGGTTTTCAATGAAATCATGGTTTTCAAAAACACTTCAATGCGACACGCCAGATTCGAGCCTAACTTCTAGGTCGAGTTTGGGTTGTTACATTTAGTGGTATCAGAGCTAGGTTACAAAACTCAACTATAGATTAGGTTTTAAAAATTGGATTTCTGAAAGAATTATATCAAAAGGGTTTGAAAAGATTTGAACTAATCGAAATGTTTTTCTGAATATTTTCCTGAAAGTGTGGTTGACCGAGTCTCCAGCACCGAATTTGTAAGTTTGCTGTTAGACAATATTTAAAGTTAGATTCTGTATTTATTCAGTGTATGTTCTAGAAGGCATTTTTTTTAAAGTTAGCAACAGTGCTGTGATGGATTCTGAAGGCAAGCAAGGTCGCGAGGAGTTGCCCGTCTTTTCAAAACATAAGATGGTTCAGGAGACGGTGGTCGAGGTAAGTCTGCCAACTTCGAGGAGTGAAAACCCGAGCTTGGTACGGAGGCATTGACCCGGTTGGTAAGGGAAGTACTGGAAGAAGTGTTTGAGGCAGGAGTTAAGGCGTATGGTGAAACACTTCAAGCTAGGTGCTTAGAGTGCAGCAAGAAAAGGGATCACAGTCCTCTGAAGTAGGAGCCTTGTTTTGTGAAATGTTTTAAGATGTGTCCGAACTTTTCAGCTTGCGAGCATTGCAAAAGGCGTCATCCAGGTGAATACTAGAAGAAGTCAGGAGCGTGTCTTAAATGCGGGTCTAAGGAGCATCGGGTTCGGCATTGCACAATCCCTTTTAAGTCAGGAGTATTTTGTTTGGATGTGATGTTTGAATATAGATATTGAGTGCATGTGTGATAAATATATGTGTTTATATGTTTGGTTGTGTGTAAGAGATTTCAAGATTAAGTTAAAAGGGTATTAGTGTTATTTGGATCAGAGTATGCAGCGAGAGCATAGTGTGGTAGGCTAGGATGTGCGACTATTAGATAGTTGGAAATTTCAAGGACAAAATTTCTTTAAGGGGGTAGAGTTGTAATGCCCCGAATTTTTGGGCCTAAAAATGTTGGGCCTTGTGCATGGGAGCCGCTAAGAGGCTACACATAAAAGTTTATGTGTGCAAGAAATATCACAAATTGCTTATTTAGTTTAATGGTTATGTGATTAGGAGTGTTTGGGAGTGTTGGAGAAGTCTTGGGTTCAAACCTAGGCTTTAGCAAAAATTTATATTTTCTCTTAAAAGAGCCTAGATGTTAGAGGGTAGGTTTTAAGAATATATTTTGGATAATTTATATTGTAGTGGTAAGTGGCGTTAGGAGTATGCATGTGGTCTAAGGTTCAAGTCATAGCGTGTGCAGAACTTTTGGTTTTTCTTGAATGAACCTGGATATCGGCAAGAAGGCTTTAAAATATTTGAGGATAAAATGTGACATAAGGAAGCATGTGGTCTAGTGGTTGTGGTGTCATTAAGGTTGCAAAGGAGCACGGGTTCAAGTCTTGAAGCTTGCAATTCATTTTGATTTCCTTTTAAATGAACTTAGACTTTGGCCCATAGGTTTATATTTAGTAGTGCTTGATTTGTTGTATAAGGAGCTAGTTGGTAAAATGGCTAGCAGTGTGGATTAAGTTACAGGGGAGCTGAGTTCGAAACCCCTTGCATGTGAAAGTTGACTATTTTGCTAATTTAGGATGATTTTGGAAGATTGATGGAGGGATCCCATATCGAGAAGCTAGCATGAGAGTAGGCAAGAAGTTGGCTTTAAATAGAGCGATCTGTGAGGAGAGCAAGCATACCTTTTTTGGCGTTTGGGCATAGGAGTGTTCGAAGGGTGGATTAACTCTAGATTCCTATCAGTGTGTATTTCGCAGTATTCTAGTTGTAGAGTGGCAAATGCCGAAATGCTGGTCACACGATAGTGGTAGCCACACGAGCATCCGAGCGCATGTGTGGGAGCTTTGACATGATAGTTGAGGCCATCATGAATGTTCTTATGGGTTTAGGCTGTTTGGGCCACAATAAGTCGAAAGGGGCCATATGGGGCTAATAGGGCCATGGGCCCAATCGGATAAGTTGTATGATTGTGTAGTAAATAATGGACTGGACTATGTAAATCTCATATATGTGGCTAGATTTGAGCTAAATGGGCCACACGAGCGTGTGGGCCTATTTGGGTCGAGAATGGGCCCTAGGCCCATTCACATCCTTCTCTTTGTTTATAATACCTTGGTTTACAAAATTACTGAAATACCATCGGTTTACAAAAATTATTGAAATACCCTTGGTTTACAAAATTATTGAAATACATTTGGTTTACAAAATTACTAAAATACCCTTGTTTTACAAAAATTACTGAAATACCCTTAGTTTACAAAATTATTGAAATACACTTGGTTTACAAATTATTCTGAAATACCCTTGGTTTACAAAATTTACTAAAATACCATTGGTTTAAAAAATTACTAAAATACACTTGGTTTACAAAATTACTGAAATACCATTGGTTTACAAAAATTGTGGAAATACCCTTGGTTTACAAAATTATTAAAATACCCTCGACTTGTAAAAATTATCGAAGTACCCCGGTTTGTAAAAATTATCGAAGTACCCTCGGATTATGAAATTACTGAAATACCTTATAGGGTAAAATGACCGATTAGGACTATGACTGATCTAACTGTGAATGTATGACTGTGTTTTAACTAATTTGACTGTGGTCGTGTGACTGATATATTTTTAATATATGTGTAAATGATTGTTACCGAGCATGGCCATTTTGCATACACGTGTAACGATTGAGCATGGCATACACGACATATTGCATGGCGTTGGGATATTGATACGGAGGAAGTTCTGATAGGGTCGACGGGTCACATGACGACTATGGACCCAGTAATGATCTGTTAAGGTTGCACGGGTCGCACAAGATGACTGTGGATCTACCGATGGCTTTAAGCCAATTAATCTGATTATGGCTCTATGACAACATAATTATAGCTCTGTGCCGTCTTGATTATGGCTTTGTGTCGATCATATTTATCCATGGCTATGTGCCAATCGTAATTATTAATGACTTTGTGTCGATTATACTTACTCATGGCTGTGTGCCGGTTATATTACCATAGCTGATGACTATGTGTCGATCTTATTACAGTTACCGATGGCTATGTTCCAATTATGAGACCGTTACTGAAGGCTTAAAGTTGTATATATTGTAGCAGCATTGCTGCGATTTTGGTTAGTGTTGCAACCGATGCTAACATTGTTAGTGTAGGGATGGCATGGGTGATTTATTCCCCATAGGTAGTGTAGGGTTGGATGGGTTTGCATACATCATGCATCATTCATACTGAGACTGTTACTATGATGGGCTAGGCCCAATTGGTTCTGTTATGTGCTGTGGCCCAAATGATATTGTTTTGGGCTTTGGCCCACATATACTTTGAACTGAACTGTACTGTTACTGTTAAAAAGGCTTTGGCCCAGACTATTTAGGTTTCTATTTTTGTATACTGATTGTTACTCTAGTAAGGGGATTACACACTAAGTTTTCATAAACTCACCCCATTTTTAACTGTGCAGGTAATTCCCAGCCTTAGACAAATCAGTGCTGTGAAGGACTCGGAGAAGGCCACACACTACTTGTGTTTTCCGTTTTGATTATTTACATTCAAGTATTTTGATTTGGGTTGTAATAAGGCCTCTTTAAGTTTCTGGATTTTAACTATGTGTCTTTCTTTACTTTGAATTATATCCATTAGAAGTAAATCATGGTTTTCCAAAATGCTAACTATTTTTAAAACAACACTACGTTTTCATAACATTTTCGAAATGGTTTCGTAACTTAATCTTTTTCGTAAATCAATTACTTTCAAAATCAACTTCCGCAACTAAAAAGATGTTTTGGGATTAAAACTAATAATTTTTCAATGTACCACATTTTAAAAATAAACCAACATAACTGGGATTTTACGTAAGCCTTTACATAAGAAGGGTTTTCAATGAAAATATGGTTTCGAAAAACACTTCAATGCGACAAGCCAGATTCGGGCCTAACTTCTAGGCCAAGTTTGGGGTGTTACACAATCCATACCAATAATAATGTCAAATTCATCAAATGGCACTAGCATGAGATTAGCCTTAAAATAATGACCCCTAATCATCAATGGGCAATCTTTGCATACTTTATCAACTAAAACACTTTTGCCTAAAGGATTAGACACTTTTATCACAAACCATGTGGACTCAACAGGTATGCTCATGCTATATGCTAATTTTATGCAAATATATAATGGGTAGACCCTAGATCAATTAATGCAACAACATTAGTGTCATAAAGAATAATGTACCCGTAATTATATCGAGAGACCCTCGGGTCTTGCAGTCTGTTCTCGGGGTGTACCCTTGCTACTCGTCCCACTTCTAGGGTTCCTTTGTAGTCTTCCTCTATTAATGTTTTCTGCTCTAGCACTCTGAACCTTGTCTTTCTCAATCATTTGGGGCATTCTCTGATAAAGTGATCTTAGGAACCACACTTAAAACAAGAACTCTCATGCTCTCGGCACTCACCGGGTGTCATCGCCACACTGTGGGCATTTCGATCTATTAGATCTGACATTCCCGACACTAGTGACTGAAGTAGTCTGAGCCTTATTCCCTGAATATTGTTTACTCTTGCCTTTGCTTGAAAACCCAGTTGAAATAGCTAATCGAGTAGAGAAATCTCTTAACTTCTTGGACGAGGACTAGGAGTGAATTACTCCACTGTCTCTTTCTTGAGTCACGAGACTCCATTTCAACTTTTCTTTTTTCTTTTACTAATTCTTCTGCTTTACAAGCCCGATCCACCAGTACTACAAATTCTTTCAATTCTAGTATAGCAACAAACAATTTAATGTCTTCATTTAGTTCATCTTCAAATCTCTTACACATGATAGCTCTAGTGGATACGCACTCTCGGGTGTATTTGCTGAGCCTTACAAACTCACGCTCATACTCTGTTACTGACATTTTACCTTGTTTCAATTCCAAGAATTCCTTCCTTTTCTGATCGATGAATCTCTGACTAATGTACTTCTTCTTGAATTCTTCTTGGAAAAACTCCCATGTGACCCTTTCCCTTGGTACAATCAACACAAGGGTATTCCACCACTAATATGCAGAATCTCTTAAGAGAAAAACTACACACTTCATGTACTCTTCGGGTGTGCATGACAACTCATTAAATACCCTGATGGTATTTTCAAGCCAAAACCCTACCCTTTTCGGATCTTCATCTTTACTAGCCCAGAGTTCTTCAGCTCCTTACTTTCAGATTCTGTCCACCAGAGGCTTTTCTCTTCTTACTACTTCTACCACTTGTGGGGCTTCAGGGGTAGGCTGAGGAATAGGTGGGGGTGGAGGGGTAGTGCATTCAGGTTCGTGCGAACGAACTCCATATACCAAGCATTCATCATGTGGAGAAAGGCTTCCTAGCCTCTTCTCCTCCTCTCTAACTTACTGTCGTGGGTCTATTCTCATTTTCATTCAGCACCATCCCTTCAACGGGAACTAGACATTACTTTCTACATCGTCTACTACAGCTCTTTCAGGATCTATTTACTATATGAAATACAATTTAAGTCATCAGGAGTCGTCACACTATCAATATATAAATACTTTTATGTATAGCATGTATAGCTAGACTCATACTTACGCTACGTTAGTCCTAGAATCGACTAAAATGTAGCTTTAATGCAACTAAATGTAACACCCCTTACCCGAGTCCAACGGTGAGATCGAATACGAGGCATTACTATACTTAATCTTACTTAATCTTATATTTACGGGCCATAAGATTTCGTTACATCTTAAAAACTTTTCTTTTCAATCATAATGTACATATAATAGGCCTATGGAGCCCCAATTGTATGTTTAGAAGGATTTGGAATTCATCCGAAAACTTAAAAGCTCTTAAAAACTTTTTGCCTAAACAAGGGCCACACGCCATGTGGTCCAAGGGACACGCCCGTGTGCCCCTAATACATGCCCGTGTCTGACACCCGTGGTTGACATTGACTTATTCAACATGGCTAAGCACATGCCCGTGTCTATAACCGATGCCCTTCACATGGCCTTGACACGCCCGTGTCCTCTACCCGTGGAGCTCTCTGTTTATGATGTCATCATACTCTTAATAGCACACGGCCATGGCACACGCCTGCTGGCCCGTGTGATGAATCGTATTTTTGTGAATTAATGCAGGGGACACATGGCCTATCAACACACCCATGGGGCTAACTGTGTGTCACACATGGCCTTATAATAACTTATCAATGCCATGTCTTGACATGGACTTCCATGATATCCTTACCTTATTCGATGTTGATGCCATGTCCCAGACATGGTCTTACACAAGATCTACGTTCGGTGCCGATGCCATGTCCCAGACATGGTCTTACACGGGACCTACATTCCTTGATGCTGATTCCATGTCCCAAACATGGTCTTACACGCTTTCCTTGTCTCATGTTATGACATAGGCATCCTCGTTATTTCGAATCTTCAACCGGGACTTTCACTTACTTATTCTCATTGATTTTGTTATCAGGCATTGTCAATAGACTGTATGATAATAATGTACATTGTATGACATAGTAAGTAATTTAATTGTAAAAGTAATATGTAGCTTTAAATTCATACAAACTTACCTCGGTACTCAAAATGTGTAGAGTTGTGCAATTTAGTCCTCAACCTTATTTTTGCCTCGATTTCAGTTCGGGCTTCGTGTTTCTTGATCTATAATAACAATTAGACTTGTTTGATATTTACATTGACTAAATCGACTCATAAATCATACTTTGGAAAAAATTACATTTTTGCCCCTAAACTTTCTTAAAATTACACCTTTACCCCTAGGCTCATAAAATGATTTTTATTCAACTTTATTGCATTTCAAGCCTAGCTGAATCATATTCTCAACTATAACAACATTTAATTTCCACTATTTTACTCATGTATGACCATTTTCATAACTTTTGCAATTTGGTCCTTACATGGATTTTTCATCAAAATCACTTAGGAAAAGATGTTTATCCTACATCAAACTTTCATAATCTTACATAAAATATCAAAATACATGCATGTCATACATGGGTAAATTTTTTAACATAATCCCTAGCTCAAAATATAGCTAGAAATAGCTAAACCGAACTACAAGGATCTTAAAAATACGAAGAACATTAAAAACGAGACTAGGATGCACTTACTATCAAGCTTGGAAGTTGAAAAAAACCCTAGCTATGGCTCCTTGTGAATTTTGGCCAAGAAGGAAGAAGATGGACACTAATTTTGACTTCTTTTCCCTTGTAATTCTTTAATTTACCAAATGACAAAAATGCCCTTAATGATTATTTCTTAAGATTTTTCCTTCCTATGTCCATTTTTGTCCATCTCAACATATATGGTCTAATTGCTAAATAAGGACTTCTAATAATTTTCATAATTCTATTTCATACTTAAATTTTCTAGAATCTCATATAAATCTTCTAAAAGCTCATATTTTCTAATCCTTGCAATTTAGTTCTAATGGACAATTGGTTCACTAATTAATAAATTTCCTTCACAAAATTTTCACATAACCATGCAAATACCTCATAAGCCTTATAAAATCATTTAAACACATATTTCTTCTATGGATTTTTGGTTTCGCACCACTATTTTGACTAAGCCCTAAGTAGGGCTATTACATATTATCCGACAACTCTATTTTTGTTTCAGTCAATCGTGGTTAGTCAGTTTGGTGAACAACTCTCCCATTTCTTCCTCTCTCATTCCCTTCTTCAATTTGTGCTCTCTTAGTCGAATACATCATCTTTCCCTTTCCCAAACTCTTTTGCCCTTATTTAGTAGTACTAAGTTACTTCTTTGGTGAATAGGTGTTTATCTGTTTGTCTCATTTTGTTGCCAAGCTTTGCTTCTTTCTTCTTAAACCTTGCCGAATTGACCTTGTCTCTTGCCATACGTTTTCTTTCAATTTTTAAAACTTCTCAAGGTGTAGAAGAGTTTTCAAGTATCATTGGAGCATTTGAATCTGCCTTTTTCTTTCGATCGAATATCTAAGGTAAGTTAGATTGTATTCTTCGTTTGGGCTAAATGCCACTTTCCCTGTTCTGGGGTGTTGTGCTTCCTATAGATTAATATATGTTTAACCCATGGGTTTAGGCAATCAAGAGATTATCATGGAGGCAAGTGATAGCCAATCTGAAGGGGGATCAGAAAGAGTGCCTACTGGAAATGGACTCATAGTCCCTGCTCCCAAGTTTAAGAGGCGTGCGGTGTCGGCTATTCAGGACTTTTCGCTAGGATACGGAAGGGTGGCTACACTAAACGCTGGTTCGAGTCGGCTAATCACAGTTGACCGACCAAGTCAAGGCAAGTGGTAGTCGATCCTTCGGCTAAGGGGTTTAGTTAATGTTCTTTTAACTCTGTTGATAAGTGATTAACTATTGTTATGTTTGAATAGGTTTCGATGCACGAGAATTCTTAATACTCTACGTGATCAGGTGTGCAACTATATGTTATGTTTGATAAAGCGGCTGAAAAGTTGAAAGTATGTGTTATTTACACTACTATGATTGTAGATCGACAAAATGCCGAAAAGTCAAGTACCGACAAATGATGCCACACGAGCATGCGATTGCACATATGGTGGACCAAGCCCACGAATATGGGCATAAGATGGTTGAGGCCACCATGAGCGTTCTCATGAGCTTAGGTCGTGTTGGGGCCAAATGGGCCATGTGGGCCTAATGGGCCTATGGGCCCTACACGGATAAAAGGTATGTGATGTGGTAAGTGTTGTGTGGACTGTGACATTTGCATAGCTGTGGTTGTTTCTAGGCTAAATGGGTCATACGAGTGTGTGGGCCCACTTGGGTGAGTAATTAGCCTTAGGCGCATTTACACCATTGTGTCTGTTTGGGTTCTTAAGTCGCTCGAGGCGACGGTGGACCTTCTGTTGGGTCGTTAAGCCTCGATTTGTAAAATTACTGAAATACCCCTAATTTTTAGTTGGGAAACTAACAAAATACCCCTGGTTTGCAAAATTACTAAAGCACCCTCGATTTGTAAAATTACTAAAATACCCAGTTTGCAAAATTACTGAAATACCCTCGATTTGTAAAATTACTAAAATACCCCCTGGTTACAAAATTATCAAAATACTCCTGTATGGTAGAATTACCGAAATACCCTTGAAGGGTAGGATTAATGAAACACCCTTATAGGGTAAAATTATCGAAACACCCTTATAGGGTAAAATGACTGTTTTTCCCTCGTGCGTAAATGATTGTTTTATGTTATGTTTTGACTGACCTAAGCTATGATTTGTTTGTCTTCCTAGAGTATGTCATGTGAGTTATATATATGTTCTTTGCATACATGACATATTGCATGGGATTGGGATTTTGGAATTGGAGTAAGTGATTGATCTGTTAGGGTTACACGGGTCACCCGAGATGATTGTGGACCCACCGATTTGATTGTTAGGGTTGTACGATTGCCCGAGATGATTGTAGACCCATCGATTTGATTGTTAGGGTTGCACGGGTCATCGGAGATGACTGTGGACCTACCAACGGCTTTAAGCCGCTTATATTTTGGCAGCTCTGTTGCGATATTGGTTAGTGCCGCAACCAGTGCTAACATTGGTGTGCTGGCTGGGTGGGTCAATTTTATCCCTACATGGTTGTTGGTTGGTACGGTGGTGTGCTGGATGGATTGGGATAGGAAGTATACTTACATTATTGCATTTCTATTTATAAGATCTGATATAGATATGGGCTAGGCCCAAACGATACTGTTATGGGCCGAGACCCAAACGATATGGCAAAGGGCTTAGGCCTACTAAAACTGTATAGTGACTAAATAGGGCTCAGGCCCAGACTACTTCTGTATTCTATTTATCTGGCTGACTATTTTTATATCAAGGGATTACACACTGAGTTTTCGTAAAGTCACCCCATTTTTAACTATGCAGGTAATCCCCAGCCTTAGACGGATCGGAGCTGCGAGGGACTCGAAGATGGCCACACAACTGCTTCTGTTTTTCTATTAAGTTATTCATAAGTACTTTATTTTAGTTTGGTTTGTAATAAGGCCTCTTAAAGTTTCTAGATTTTAAATTTTAGGTTTGGTTTTATTTTAATTTACATATGTTAGAAGTAAACCATGATTTTTCCAAAATTATTACTATTTTCAAAACACTACGTTACAACAATTGTTTTCGGTTATCACATTTTCGCAACATTTTTAAAGCTTCCATAGTTGGAGGAGATTTTGAAGGAAATCAATAACATTTTAAAAGTGAACAACCTTTTTCAATGAACCCTATTTTGAAAATAAATGAATGCAAGCTGAGGCTTTACACAAGTTTAAATGGAAGAAGTTTTTAAATATTAAGAAGGGTTTTTCAATGAAATCATGGTTTTCAAAAAACACTTCAATGTGACACACCATATTCGGGCCAAACTTCTAGGCCAGGTTTGGGGTGTTACAGTATATTAATGAGAATGATTTTATGTGCTTTCATGAATCACTTATTTGGCTAGGTTTGATTTTGATTCGATTGTGAATTGTTATTCCATTTTGCCCAAATTATTAGTATATTGAAATTGACGCCTCTAGTAGAATATTTAGGCATATGAGACTGAAAAGGTATTCTATTGTGCATTAATTTGGTCGATTTGTGCTTCTAAGTGAGACCAAAAGGGTATCTTTGCGGTAATCCTTGGTCAGGATGAAACCGAGAAGGTATTTTTGGGTAAGGTTAATTGTGACAGCCCAATTTAGGGGCTAGCTGGAATAGTGATCTCAGGATCACTAATCCCAGATTAGAGAGAGATTTATTTTCATGTTATATTATGAGTTAGAACATGATAGCATATGTGCATGAAAATTTTGGTGCTTTAATTTTTAGCGATTTCATGTTTAATCGCGAGAAATGACTAAATCGCATAACGTGCGAAAGTTCCATTCTATAGGCTAAAGTTACCAAATAGCCATAGATTGTTAATTGGAGGTCTTTAAAAGGAAATTATACCCCTAAAGTTAGCATGGCAGGCCATAGGAGAAAAAGATGGACAACGTTAGCCAAAGTTGGTGATAGTTGGTGACTTATTTGACTTGTATTAATAAAATAAGGAGAAAAAAATCATCTTTTCTCCTTTTCTCTTCCACCAAAAATTAGCAGCAAATAGGGGGTAGAAAGCTTCAAAATTTTAGCACACTCATCTCTTCACAAGTAAGTGTTTTAGTGAACTTTTCTTGATGATAATTGTACTTTTGAGACCCCTAAAGCTTAAGCTTTCATATGAGGGGACTAATGTACAATATGGTGAAGAGTTTAGAGTTTTGCCATGAAGTCTTCATTGTTACTTGCTGCATTTTTATAAAAGAAATTGAGTCTTAGTTAGTAGATGAACAACTTTTGTGAAAGGTGTTAGCATGAAAACACCACATAGGACCTTGATGAAAAGGTTACAAAATTTGTAGTAAGTACATGAAATGTTGAGTTTTGATGATAGCTATAAGAGTATTAAATGTTCACCTAGGCTTGTTGAAGGTAGAAATACGATTAGAATTTATTTCTGAGCCTTGGGGCAAAATGGTCATTTTGCCAAAGTCTAGGGGCAAAATAATAATTTCACCTAAACATGATTTTTGAAATGCTTTTATTAATATGGTGATTAAAATGAGTTAAATTGCTATTATAGAGAAAGAAGAATCGAGGACTCACCTTGATCGGGAAAAATAAAGTCTCGAATTAGATTGATAAGCTAGCTCATTTTGAAATCGAGGTAAGTTTGTATGTGATTTAAGTAACATTTATATTAGCATGTTGAGGAATGCTTGGCATTATATTAATGTATGATGCACTACCAAATTGAGTAGTTAATGTGAATGAGATGTTGAAATCCTAATGGGCCATATTGATTATAAAAATGCTATCATTGAGATATGAAATAGATAAGGTCCCGTATAAGACCATGTCTGGGACATGGCCTCGACACCGAGTTGAGATCCCGTATAAGACCATATCCAAGATATGGCTTCAGTAATGAATATGAAAATTGTATAAGACCATATTCGGGATATGGCATCGATACATGATAGGAAATTCCATATAAGACCATATCCAGGATATGGCATTGGCACCTAAAAGTTATCCCATATAAGACCATATTTGGGATATGGCATTGGCATTTAGAGGTGACTCCATGTAAGACCACTCGAGGATGTGGCATTGGCTTTATACTTACAGTAGTGACGATAAAAACACGTCTTTGACTATCCCTAGTGAATAGTGGGATAAGTAGATGAATTTAGAAGTAAAGATGTGAATGATATTTAAGTCATGTGAATGAGTGAATACAGGTACTCGTGAATGAGTCACAAAAAATCAGTTTCGATATGTGGTGCGGTATGTGCTAGATAAGGGCAATTGTAAGTAAGTATTGTCAAGAAGCCTTGACTCGAGTACTATTAGCTAATACCGTGGATGCATTATTTTATGAGCTTATTATTGTTATTTATTTCCATGCAAACTTACTAAGTTTTATTCTTACCTCTTCTTCATTGCCCTTCTTTCTTGTAGTATTGCCAAGCTAACTCGAGGATCGTGGATGTAGGAGTTCAGAAATTGCACTATCGATAGCATTTTGGTATAATAATTTTGGACTTATTTTGAGTATGGCATGTATAGGGCTCAAGTATTTTGTTAAGTTGATATTGTTAGTCAAAGTGTTGACTATGTAAGTTAGTAAAAGTTATTTTGTAAATGGCCTTATGAGTTAGGCAAATACTTGGCAAACTCTTTTGTGTAATGAAGATGGAATTCATGAAGTGTATGTCCTTTTAATTATCTTGTATGTTGAAATGAGTTCTTAGACTTTCTTATGGGATAGGAATTGTATTATTTTGAGTAGAAGTATGTATGTGTGCATACTAGGGTGGCAAGGGCTTGGTATATAGCCTGCTAATTGCCCACTTAGGTAGACACACGGGCATGGGTCTAGACCATGCGGGAGGCACGACTAGCACATGGGCGTGCACCCAGGCCGTGTGAAGACTGCACCTTGCACTTGGGATTTAAATCACCACATGGTTGGGGTACACGGGCGTGTGTATAGGCCGTGTGGATAAGTCAGAATGCCAAGGTTTGGAACACGGGTTAGTGACACGGGAGTGGCAAGGCCATGTGAAATTAGTCAGTGTCGATCACGAGTGGAAGAAACGGGCATGCGTTAGGGGCACACGGGCATGTCCCTAGGCATACACGGGCGTGTGGCCTCTATTTTGATTAAAAAGTTTCTCAAACTCGTGAAAGTTCTCAAAAGATTTTGATACTTCTCGAAAGTATATTTAAGGCCTCATGGGCCAAATATGTGCGAGCGATAGGGTTTAGCGAAATTTTATAGCCTTATTCTAGATGTTTAAGCAAGATTAGCTATGTAATGCCTCAAACCCTATTCTGACCTAAACACGGGCAAAGGGTGTTACATATATTGGTATTAGAGCTACAATTTAGTCGATTCTAATACTAACGTAGCATAAGTATGAGTCTAGCTATACATGCCATATCTAAGAATGTCTGAGTAATGATAGTGTGTTGGCTCCTAACGTATAAAATTGTGTTTTATGTAGTATATGAATTTTGATCCGGACAAAACTGTAGTTGATGATGCTGTAAGTAACGCACCGACTCTCGCTCAAGGGATCGCGCCAGCTAATAGTAGACTTGAGACCTTGAGTCAGGGGAAGAGGCTCGAGAAGCCTTTCTCCACATGATGAGTAATTGGTATATAGAGTATATCCGAAGAAATCCTAATGCTCAACCCCTCAACCTCACTAATTCCTCAACCCTCTCTAGTAGCCCTTTAAGTGGTTGAGGTGGTGAGAAGAGAAAGGCCTCCAATGGATAAGATCCGGAAGCAAGAGCCGAGGAATTTTGGGCGAATAAGAATGATGACCTAGGAAAGTGGGATTTTGGCTCGAGAATACCATTCGGTATTCGATGAGTTATCATGTACGCTTGAGGAGTGCTTAAAGTGTGTGGTGTCTCTCTTGAGAGATTCAGCTTATCGGTGGTGGAACACCTTGGTGTCGGTGGTGCCAAGGGAGAGAGTTAGTTGGGAATTCTTCTAAGAGGAATACTAGAAGAAGTATATCAGCCAGAGATTCATCGACCACAAGAGAAAGGAGTTTTTAGAATTGAAGCAAGGTCGTATATTAGTGACCAACTATGAATGGGAGTTCGTAACGCTTAGCAAGTATGCACGGGAGTGCGTGTCTACTGAGGCCATTATGTACAAGAGATTCGAGGACGGATTGAATAAAGATATCTGCCTATACGTGGGGTTCTCGAATTAAAGGAGTTTGTAGTGTTGGTGGATAGAGCCTGTAAAGCCGAGGAGTTAGCTAAAGAGAAGAGAAGATCTGAGTACGAGTCTCATAACTCGAGGAAGAGGCAACTGAGTAAGTCTCATCAATATTCATCTAAGAAATCGAGGGATTTCACTACTTAATCGATCACTTCAACGGGATTTTCAACCCGAAGTAAGGGCAAGCAATTCTTAGGATCGAAATGGCAAACCACATTAGTTGCTAGTGTGGGCAATGTTCGACCGAGTTCGACCGAGTAAACCGAATGCCCTCAGTGTGGCAGGCGCCATTCTGGTGAGTGTCGGGCTAATGAGAAAGCTTGCTTCAAATGTGGGTCCTTAGACCACTTTATCAGAGATTGTCCCGAGATGGACGAGAAAGAAATGCCTCAGAATGCAAGATTAGGAAGTTCCACTAGGGAGACCATTGAGAAACCTGAGGATTGAGATGGGAAGCAAGAATCCTTCTAAAGAGCAAGCTGCTAGAGTCGAAGGTAAAGCACAGGCGAGGATTTATGCCATTCGTGCTCATGAAGAGGCATCTTCCCAAACGTGATCATGAGTATCTTCTCTCTCCATAATACTAGTGTTATAGCTTTAATTGACTTGGGATCTACCCACCATACATATGCATGAAATTAGTCTCTAGCATAAGCATGCCTATAGAGTCTACTGAATTCATCATAAGAGTATCTAATCCCCTAGACAAGTGTGTGTTGGTTGATAGAGTTTGTAAAGGATGGCCTTTGATGATTAAAGGTCATTGTTTCCCAATCGATCTTATGTTATTACCGTTTGACAAGTTTGACGTCATCCTCGGGATGGATTGGTTAGTTACCCATGGAGTAATTGTGAATTGTGGGAAGAAGCATATCGAGTTGAGAGATGAAAATTATGATTTTATTCATGTTGAATCAGATAAGTCGGATAGGTCACCAATAGTGATATCAACCATGTCGGCTTAGAGGTACCTAAGGAAAGGGTATGAGGCTTATCTTGCCTTTGTGTTGAACACTAGAGAGACTGAGTTAAAATTGAGTTAATACCCATAGTATGCGAGTACTAAGATGTTTTTCAGGAAGAGTTTCCAGGGCTACCTCCGGATAGAGAAATTGAATTTGGGATTGAATTAGTTTCGGGTACTTCTCCTATTTCTATTGCTCCATATAGAATGGCTCCAATCGAGCTAAAAAGCTAAAAGCACAGTTGTAAGAATTAATGGATAAGGGTTTTGTGAGGCCGAGTTTTTCTCCATGGGGTGCTCCGTTCTATTCGTGAAGAAGAAAGATGGTTCCATGAGACTATATATAGACTATCGGTAACTCCAATAAAGTGACGGTGAAGAATAAGTACCCATTGCCAAGGATCGATGATCTATTTGACCAATTGAAGGGAGCTACAGTATTTTCCAAGATAGATTTGAGGTCAGGGATCAGTTGAGAGTCAAGGACTCGGATGTGCTGAAAATCGCATTTAGGACTAGGTATGGCCATTATGAATTTTTGGTCATGCCTTTTGGTCTAACGAATGTCCCCGTGATCTTTATGGATTTGATGAATCGTATTTTTTGAACTTGGATAGATTTCTTATGGTCTTTATCGATGACATATTGATCTACTCTCGAGATGAGGACGATCATGCCGAGCATTTGAGTATGGTTCTACAAGTTTTGAAAGAAAAACAATTGTATGTCAAATTCAGTAAGAGTGAATTTTGGCACAAGGAAGTAGGATTTGTAGGGCACATGGTCTCAGGAGACGGGATTAGAGTCGACCCAAGTAAAATTTCAGTAATTGTTGAATGGAAACCGCCGAGGAGCATAGTTGAAGTGAGTAGTTTTCTAGGCCTAGCTGGTTATTATAAGAGTTTTGTCAAGGAGTTTTCCATGATAGCTACCCCGATGACGAGACTTTTGCAAAAATATGTGAACTTCGTTTGGACAGAGAAATGTCAACAGAGTTTCAAGAAACTGAAGACACTGTTGATTGAGGCTCATGTTCTAGTGCAACCAGAGTTGGGAAGAGAATTTGTAGTTTACAGTGATGCATCTTTGAACGGATTGGGTTGTGTACTTATGCAAGAGGGTAAAGTGATTGCATACGCCTCTAGACAGTTGAATCCGCAGGAGAAGAACTACCCGACTTATGATTTAGAGTTGGCCGCAATCGTGTTCGCACTAAAAATTTGGAGACATCATTTATATGATGAAAGGTGTCAAATTTTCACTGACCACACAAGCCTAAAATATTTGATGACCCAAAAGGAATTGAATTTAAGGCAACGAAGATGGTTAGAGCTGATTAAAGATTATGAGTTGGTAATTGACTACTATCTGGGAAAGGCAAATGTAGTCGCCTACGCTTTGAGCAGAAAATCATTATTTACGCTAAAAGCCATGAGTACTCAGATGACCTTGTTAGATGATGGTTCCGTTTTAGCCGAGTTGAGGGCTAAACCATTGTTTCTCCAAGTTATTTGTGTAGCTCAGAAGGATGATAACAGTTTGCAAGCCAAGAGAGTTTTATGTGAGTCAAGAGTTGAGACAGACTTTTGAGTAAATCTTGATGGATGTCTAACATTTTGAGATCGAGTTTGTGTACCCGAGAATGATGAGCTTATTTGCAAAATTTTGCATAAAGCACATAACGGGTGTTTGAATGTACACCTAGGCAGCACAAAGATGTACCATGATTTGAAGAGATGGTATTGGTGGTTGGGTATGAAGAAAGATATTTCTGAATTTGTGTTGAAATGCCTAATTTGTCAGCAAGTGAAGGCTGAACACCAAGTACCTTTGGGTTTACTTCAACCCCTTATGATTCCTGAGTGGAAGTGAGGACCGTATTACTATGGACTTCGTGACGGGCTTACCGTTGACTCCCAAGAGAAAGGATGCAGTATGGGTAGTAGTTGATAGACTCACTAAGTTAGCCCACTTTATACCAGTGCAAATTGACTATTCACTCGATAAATTAGCAGACTTGTACATGATTGAGATAGTAAGACTTCATGATGTACCGTTGTCGATCATTTTAGATAGAGATCCGAGATTCACGTCACTATTTTGGAAGAAGCTCCAAGAAGCATTGGGCACGAAATTGAGTTTCAGTACCGCCTTCCATCCACAAATTGACGGGCAGTCAGAGAGGGTAATTTAGATACTTGAAGACATGCTTCGATGTTGTGTTTTGGAATTCCACAGTAATTGGGAGAAATACTTACCATTGGTGGAATTTGCCTACAACAACTGCTTTCAATCAAGTTTAAAGATGGCGCCTTATGAGGCATTGTATGGGCGTAAGTGTCGAACACCTTGTATTGGTCAGAACTCAGAGAGAAACAGATACACGGGGTTGATTTGGTTAAGGAAACTGAAGAGAAGGTAAAAGTGATACGTGATTGTTTGAAAGTTGCCTCAGATAGACAGAAGTCCTATTCGGATTCAAAAAGGAAAGAGATAGAATTCAAAGTTGGTGATAAAGTGTTCTTGAAAGTATCACCTTGGAGGAAAGTCCTCAGATTTGGTCATAATGGCAAATTGAGTCTGTGTTTTATCAGACCTTATGAAGTTTCTAAACCATTTTTTCCAATAGGCTAAGTTTCGACAGTAGTTGGTTGAACTAAGATTCTGGGAGGGATAGATGCAGTTGGATTGGAGACCAATTGATGCGATCCTGGTCGCATCATGGTTCGACTCCATTCGATGCCATCGAGAGTGGCCTAAGCTCGAGGGGCCAAAGTGAAAAATGAAACTAATTCCAGCTATTTGAACCGATCCAACTAAATTGAGCACTTTATTTAATTTTCAGCTTTGCATTTAGTTTGCATTTAAAATACTTGCATTTAAGCAACTTAGTTCAATAAATGGTTGCTGGTCATTAATTCAACTCAACTTAGTTTAATTAACTGAGTTCTTTTAGTGAATTTAATAATTGTGTCTTTAATTAATCTAGTTACTAGGTTAATTTATTGATGCATGAGTTAAGTTCATTTAATGATGCTTTATTTAATTTAGTTGCTGGAATAAATGAAGTTTAAGTGTTAGTTCATTTATTTAAGTCAAGTTGCTAGAATAAATGAAGCTTAAGTGTTAGTTCATTTAATTAAGTTAGTTCTTAATTTATTTTAAGTTTAATAATTGCATTAATTTTTCGGTTACATGTGATAATTGCAGGAGACTTTTCATCTTACAACCATTATTTCTAAAGCCTGTTATGCATTCGTTTAAGAGTTACTCGCATTGAAGAAGGAAGTTACATGGATAGAATTCCAAAGGTTGAGACCCTTCATTTGGTTAGTGACTTTTCGATTGATCATGGAGAACTCAAAGGATTTTGATAAACAATTTAATTCAAGAGTTACTCACATTGAAGATGGAAGTTACATGGCTATAATTCCAAAGGTTGAGACTCTTCATTTGGTTGGTGACTTTCAGTTGATCATGGAAGAACTCAAGGGACATATTTTAAAAGCATTCATGATGGACATTTAAGCCTTTAAAAACACCATTAGTTGCTGGAGACTTTTCGGCTAGCCAAAGGCAACTCAAAGGACATTTTTAAAGCATTCAAATTCATTTAATCATCTCATTAGGAGTCAGAAAGTTGTTGTTATTTGGCTGGAGGAATTCAAGAGTTTTTAGATTTTAATTGCATATTAAAGTTGAATTCATTTGTCTCCTTAGCTAACCACATGTAAGCACTATATATACTTGTTATTACTTTGTAAAAAAGGGAATTTTTTAAGACTTTGGAATTTTGAATATATTTTATGAACTTTTGTTCATTGAGTGAGATTATTCTCCTCTCTATCTTTCGTACGAGTTTTGATTTCGACTTATCAAGTTTTCTTGCTTGTGGCGTCAATCGTTCTCTTCCATCAACCTATACCATAAGTTCTTATCTTTACAGATAACGGGTCTTGGTCCATCATCGACTACCATTTTTCCACCTTAAACAAATATAGAACCCGGGGTGACACTTTATTAGTGTTGAATCGATTCTTTGTTTAAGTTCTTTCATCCATTTCCATCAACTATCACCTATCATTTATCTAAACCATCACTTATCCATCTATCCAATTCCATTACCATTAGCCTATCATTTTTTGTTCAACCTTAAACCGAATCCCATTTTCTTTCCCTTCATCTTAAACTGAACCTATCCTATTAATTATCCAAATCAACTCTTTCATTTAAACATCTTCATTCCTAACTTAAACCCACCTTCTAAAAAAATTCACCTAAAGCTTCCGCAAACTCATCCATATTTTTCCGATTATTTTTCGAAGATTTGATTCCTCCTCGTAGACGATTGGGCAATTCACATACGACTCGACTCACCCCGAGGCGGATCGTATCATTTGGTATCAGAGATAGAAAACGAGGAGCTACGGCGAACATCGTAAATCCAATGTAAGTACGTAAAAAAATCGAAAAAAAAAAGTTGTATTTCATTTCTTTTGTATTCATCTTTTTACATTTGAAGTGAAAAAAAATACAAAAAAGAGAAAAAATATGAGAAAAAAGGAAAAAGAAAAAGAAGTGAAGTTTTCTTTTGAAAGTTTGGCAAGTATTTGTTGTTTCTAGTCTCATCTTCTTACCCCGATCTTCAAAAAAAAAAAAAAAATTCTTCTACCATTATTTGGTTTTTTCTCTTTTGACCCAACGCCACCCACCCTTACTCCATTTGCCTTTTCCTTTTTTAGCCTACCCGATACCCAACGTCAAACCTTTGTTAACCAATTTTGAAGCCGACCCTTAAGTTACAATAAGTCTTTCGAAACGAAGTACGAAATTGTGAGAGCGAGAGAGAGCGGTAAAAGGCACGAGTGCTACAATAGAGAAAAAGCCATATTTGAGTGAAACACAAGTGTGAGCAATTTTTTTCTTTACAAGTGACTTGTGAGAATTTTGTGGCAAGGATTTAATTTTCTATTTTATTCTTTTTAACAATATTTCTTTTTAAAAAAATAAACATGAATCAAGAAGCGTTGACAGAATCTAATTATCAATACTTGTTGAACGAGATGCGAAAAGTCATGAATGCCAAGTTTGACAAGTTACATAAGCGGTTGGATCGAATCGAGGAATGAGACCAACAAGAATGACTTTCTTCAAGTCAAAGAATGGAGTCAAGGTCGTCTTGAAAACACGCTTTTGAAGATCATTCAAGAAGAGATTTCAATCGAGATTATGGTTCATATAGAAGTTCGAGACGGTATGAATCAAACCGCGAATGTGAGACCTCTCGTGATTACCATCGAGAAGGTATGATTTTTCTTCACAAGCTTCAACATATTCATCCACGAAGAAATCTTTACGAAGAAGTGAACGTGGTTCATATGCGTCAAAGAATTCATCCATGAAAGATCGATCTTGAAGTAGTTTAAATTGTGATTCTTATTCGGCGAAGGATTCAAGGCAAAGCAAAGCAAAGTTTGAAGCCTACTATGGTGACGAACAAGAAGAAAGTACGAGTTACTCATCTTATGAATCAAAGATGTCGAGCACGAAGGATTTTTCACGAAGCATTAATCGTGACATCTACTAAAATATTTCTTCGATCCTTGAGTCAAATCCATCTCTTTTCATTTCTTTTGAATCATTCTCTTGTTGTAATGAAAAAGAACTTGAAAAAGAGTTTGAGAGAAAAGAAAATAAAAATGAGAAAAAAAAAAGAGATAGAAAAAGAAGAAAAAGAAATTGAGAAAGAAAAGGAGAATGAAGAAAAGAAAATTGAAAAGAAACTTGAAATTGAAAAAGATCTTGAAAAAGAAAGTGAAAAAGAGTGTGAAAAAGAGACAAAAGAACAAGATGAGCGAGAAAAAGAGAGTGATTTTTCACCTAACCCATTTGAAGTTTTTTTCTTATTTTATTTCTTCATTTCAGATTCCCAACGTATCGGACAAAGATCTTCAACTTCAATACCTCCCGGAAGAACATCGTTTTCAAATGATCGAAAAAGGTAAGGTTGAAAGTGAAATTGAACCGCCTACGCTAGAAGGTAAGGAAGGTAAGTGCTTTGATGAGATTCAATCTCCACCGAATCTTTCTACTATTTGTGATTATGTGGATAATTTTGTCATTTTCCATCCTTTGATTCATTATGATGACTTAAAAGATGGTAAGACGAGTTTACCCCATAATAACTATTGTGAAGTAAAGTGTGAAGGTGGAGTAACATCTATTCGACAAGTGCAAGACTCAAGTAAGTATGACGATGAATTTTCTCTTAATCCCAACTTGTTTGATTGTGATTATTACAAAATTCGTTCATTGTCTAATACGGAAACTTTGAGTTTTTGTACATTAGTTTTGAAACATATAAAGAGTGTGCATAAGTCTTATTGGTTTAACATGTTTGATTTTTCTAAACCCTTGTCACATCTTGAGTTTAATAATCAAAATCATGTCTTTAAACCGGGACTATGTTTTGTATCATTTGGTATGCCTTGTTGGAAAATAAAGCAACGACAATTGTGCTTGAAGAATTTCAATCATTTTGATACTTGGTTTTTTATTAAGGTAGCGAAATTTGCCCATTTTGTGTTCAATTTTTATTCGCTCCTTAAAACAAATTTTATGGTTGCACTTGAAATTCACATTCCATTTGAAAAGTGCTAAATCAAACGCAAGGCTTCGACTACATTATCTTCCCGAAGAGAGAAGGTTTGTATTGCTTGACCATGGTAAGACTGATCTTTTTATTTTTGACTATAAAGGTAAGTCTTCTGAACTTGTTGACACCTTTGTGATCTTTTTGAAAAGTGACGAGCTTTGCATTGATGGACTAGTTTTTATAAAACATTTAGATCATGTTATGATTAATCGTTCTATTTTACCTGTTTGTGATCTATCTGTTTCATTGAATGATGGCAGGATTCTTGAGTTTGATAATTTTGATAATTTCCGTGTGAAAGAATCCATATTGCATCACATGTGTGAGCCATGTAAAAATTTTGAGATGTCTTTGTTCTCTTTGGTTGTTGATAGAACACTTGATGCTGATTTTCATCATTTAGATCATGAAATGTTTAAACGTCCTATCTTGTTTAATGACGGTCTACTTGTTGACAAAAAGAATCTTGTGTTTGATAATTTTTGTTCATGTGTGAGTGATTACATATGTCATTCAATGCAAGATTTGGATGTTTACTTTCGAGTGCCACATGTATTTTCTCAACTAACTACTTGTGATGAATATATCTATCATTTGATGTGTTATTTGCATGTTGATTTTGACTTGTGGAATGTATTCGAATTATATGCATACCATGAAACTTATCCAATTCATATTCAAATATTTGATAAGGCTTTGTTCCTTTTGTATGATAATGCGAATATGCCCGTGTATGTTCGATCTATTCATTTTATTTTACTCATATTTCGATTGCAAGTTTGTTTGACACAACTCTTGCTAACTCTTGATTATATTTTACAGGTATCTCGATTACCATCCTCCCCATTTATTCGAGGAAAACTGATCAAAAGGAATTCTGTTCGAGAGAACTATCGGCTCGATTCGAGGACGAATCGCTTTCAAGAGGGGGGTATGATGCGATCCTGGTCACATCATGTTTCGACTCCATCCGATGCCATCGAGAGTGGCCTAAGCTCGAGAGGCCAAAGTGCAAAATAAAACTGATTCTAGCTATTTGAACCGATCCAACTAAATTGAGCTTTTCATTTAATTTTCAGCTTTGCATTTAGTTTGCATTTAAAATACTTGCATTTAAGCATCTTAGTTCAATAAATGGTTGCTGGTCATTAATTCAACTCAACTTAGTTTAATTAATTGAGTTCTTTTAGTGAATTTAATAGTTGTGTCTTTAATTAATCTAGTTACTAGGTTAACTTATTGATGCATGACTTAAGTTCATTTAATGATGCTTTATTTAATTAAGTTAGTTCTTTGGAATAAATGAAGTTTAAGTGTTAGTTCATTTATTTAAGTTTAGTTTCTAGAATAAATGAAGCTTAAGTGTTAGTTCATTTAATTAAGTTAGTTGTTAATTTGTTTTAATTTTAATAATTGCATTAATTTGTCGGTTACATGTGATAATTGCAGGAGACTTTTCATCTTACAACCATTATTTCTAAAGGTTGTTATGCATTCATTGAAGAGTTACTCACATTGAATAAGGAAGTTACATGGATAGAATTCCAAAGTTTGAGACCCTTCATTTGGTTAGTGACTTTTCGGTTGATCATGGAGAACTCAAAGAATTTTGATAAACAATTTAATTCAAGAGTTACTCACATTGAAGATGGAAGTTACATGGCTAGAATTCCAAAGGTTGAGACTCTTCATTTGATTGGTGACTTTTTAGTTGATCATGGAAGAACTCAAGGGACATATTTTAAAAGCATTCATGATGGACATTTAAGCCTTTAAAAACACCATTAGTTGCTGGAGACTTTTTGGCTAGTCAAAGGCAACTCAAAGGACATTTTAAAGCATTCAAATTCATTTAATCATCTCATTAGGAGTCATAAAGTTGTTGTTATTTGGCTGGAGGAATTCAAGAGTTTTTAGATTTTATTTCAGCCATTTAATTTCATATGAAAGTTGACTTCATTTGTCTCTTTAGCTAACCACATGTAAGCACTATATATACCTGTTATTACTTTGTAAAAAGGGAATTTTTTAAGACTTTGGAATTTTGAATATATTTTATGAACTTTTGTTCATTTAGTGAGATTATTCTCCTCTCTATCTTTCGTACGAGTTTTGATTTCGACTTATCAAGTTTTCTTGCTTGTAGCATAACTTATACCATAGGTTCTTATCTTTATAGATAACGGGTCTTGGTCCATCATCGACTACCATTTTTCCACCTTAAACAAATATAGAACCCGGGGTGACACTTTATTAGTGTTGAATCGATTCTTTGTTTAAGTTCTTTCATCCATTTCCATCAACTATCACCTATCATTTACCTAAACCATCACTTATCCATCTATCCAATTCCATTACCATCAGCCTATCATTGTTTGTTCAACCTTAAACCGAATCCCATTTTCTTTCCCTTCATCTTAAACTGAACCTATCCTATTAATTATCCAAATCAACTCTTTCATTTAAACACCTCCATTCCTAACTTAAACCCACCTTCTAAACAAATTCACCTAAAGCTTCCGCAAACTCATCCATATTTTTTCGATTATTTTTCGAAGACTTGATTCCTCCTCGTAGACGATTGGGCAATTCACATACGACTCGACTCACCTTGAGGCGGATCGTATCACCAATGGAACATTAAGTGCTACCATGAGCTGTGCAAGAGATGGAAAAAGATAAGAGGTTGATTAAAGAAGTGGGTTCAATGATCACATGGAAGGTGCATTCTAAGTAGAGTTCAAGCTTAAGGAGGATTCAGGGTTTGTCAAGTTGATGGGGTTTGCTAGAGTAGAAGAGTTTGTGGGGTTGGTAGAGTTGATTGGGTTTGTTGGGTTGAGGGAAGCATCGATCTAAGGAAGCTATGGTAATAGTCTATGCTCATTGCACCAATTGTTGATGTGGGGTATCAACAAGGGAAGAGACAATGAGGAGGATATGGTGGTGCTGACAACAGTCGGTTCACCCTATAGGACAGAGAACCAGAGGATGTAAGTGAGCAAGGAGGCTAAAAAGTGACTATAGGGTGGCTAAAATGCTTAAGAGTTTATCCCTTCTCCATTGAGTCAAAGGTATATAGTGGAGGTTTCATGCTTGGCGATGTTGTCATTATTGCGAAGTGCATGAAGGATGCTTGTGATGAGACTCATTTTGTCATTCATTTTGAATTGTGGTCCAAGGTAGTTATGTTCAAATGGGGTTTGGTAGCCTAAAAGTCTTGTTCTTAATAGAAGAATGAGTGGCTTGAGGAATGGTCTATTCATAAAGGCAAGTAGGCAAGACTACTCCAAAGGGAGTGCATGGTTCACTCGCAGGGATGAGTAGTCGAGATGTTCCTGGAGAAATCGGGAGGTTGTGTATAAGTAGACCTTTCGAGACATTCGTAACCTAGTGAGCTCTTGAACGATAGAGAACGGAGAGCTGTCCACAAGTGTATCTTCGATCACTTCTCATATTTTCACGTTTCCCAAGCCATAGGGGTATAACAGTACTAATAATTTTTTATAGTAATTATTATTTTTAAAATATAAATTATTTAACTGTGGAATTGCAATTATAAAATAAGACATTGACAATTACGATATAATTACACTCTATCAATCAAACAAATTTAAGAAATTAGAATTTTTTTTAATTTCAAGAGAATTTAATTATTACCTTAATGCTTACACTTCAATTTAAATATTCTGCGGAATTATGCTAACCAAAAATCTAACTTTTTTTTTTTTAAAATTTCATGTTTGAAGTTTTCAAAACTGATTAATAAATTAATGGCAAATTGATCTTAGAAAGGATGATTTTTTCCAACTGCGTAAGC
Organism: Gossypium rotundifolium; assembly: GCA_025506655.1. Lineage (NCBI taxonomy): Eukaryota > Viridiplantae > Streptophyta > Magnoliopsida > Malvales > Malvaceae > Gossypium > Gossypium rotundifolium. The sequence continues at coordinate 45,650,962 of CP106723.1, forward strand.
TCTTATTTAACTGCTCCCCGATTTCTTAGCAATAAAATAATAAAAGATAATTATAAAAAGTATAACTCAATAGCTAAAGTGTTGTATTTGACTTTTTGACCCAGAAATTATTGAAATCATGTTATAACTAATGTAAGAATTGCGCGAGTATCTTATTTATCAAATTAAATGATCAATTATTACATTTAACATAAAATGGCCTTAACAAATATTAAGAAAAAAAATTTAATAAAAACTTATAATATAAATCTTGTTTTCAAGAAGCGCACTTTGCACTTGGATCTAATATTTATTTATAATAGGTAATTTTTTCCTTTTTAAAGTTTATAATTAGGTTAAGTTGGATATAAAACTTAATGACATTGATCTTATAATTATTTAATTATACTAAAATTAATTATGATGTAATCTTTAACCAGTATCTTTTAGTTCCTTCTAATCATATATCGAATATATATATGTGTTCTTTCAAAAAAAAAAGAATATATATATGTGTCTGATATTTTAAAAACAAATTAAAATATCTGATATTTTAAAAGCTAGAAACACAATATTTGCAAGAAATCAAGAAAAAAGAATAACGATAAGAAAACTAATTTTTAATGCTTTGAAATTACATCAACATTGCGGAGAAATAAAATTTTATATCAGATAAAGAGAGAAAAAAAAAGAAGAAAAAAGATTGATGGGTATCACAGTATTTTTTGAGGCAGATCTGCCTATCAGAAGGCCCACCACATGAAGCCAATTAAGAAGTTTCAAACCTACCAAAATACGCATATCAAATTTCTAGTTCAATCCTCAACCTTCACCATTAATTCAAGTTGCAGAAAAATCCAATATCCACCACTCCAATAAACATCTTCAGAAATCCCATAAATCAAAGGGAAATGAATTTCTAGTTGTATATCTTCCTAAAGAAAAAAATTTCTTTAAAGGTCAAAGAAATTGTTGAAAAGGTCTATTGATGGAGTAGTAGGAGACGGTATGGAAAATGGTGAAATATTAAAGCTTGAAGGACTAGGCATGAAACTACCTTCTATGAAATTCCTATTCCCATGAAGAACCGGGCTCAAATCATGGAAGAAACCGATTGAGTTTGGATCAGACGGTGGTGAGAAGAAGTTTGGTGATATCCGAGGCAGTGAGGTTGGCCCAGGAGACAAAATCCCTGGAAACAAGCTTGTCCTTTCAATTCCAGGATTCATCTCTACGCCTTGTACAAATCCATAGTTTTCTTCATAAATTTGTTGTCGTTTCCCTTCTGCAGGTGGCTTGGTTTTCTCAATTGTAGCAAACCTTGCTGCTGGTGAGATCGCACCACTGGTAGTATCACTGAATATTGGGTGATCGGATGTTGATGGCGGAAGCGTTGAAGATCCCGAAGACGAAGATGATGTTGATCCTGTAAGGCGTTGCACTAGGTTCATGAAGTCGCTAGGGTTAGTATGGATCACCTTTGGTGACACAGTGTAGATGATTACGGGAGGCCTTATCTGGATTGGTTGTTGTTGTTGTTGCTGTTGCAGCAGTGGTTGTGGTGCCAATGGAGGTTTCTTGATCTTGTACGAGTCTTTACGGACCTTCAAAGGAGCCGGCCGAGGTCCTTGAAGTTCTTTTCTAGGTGATCTACTTGTAGGAAAATCTGATGAATCCATGTTGAATTTTGAAACCAAGTAAGGAGAATACAAGGAAAGTTAAGAGGACAAAAATGCCGGCAGATGGAGGAAAAAATTAATAGCATTATTATTGTATTTTCCAGCAATGAACAAAAGGGGGACAACAAGTATTTAAAGAGAGCAAGTCAAGGGAAATAAAAGCGTATAATTGAATGTGGGAAGAAAATGATTTAGTAAACTTTGGCTATATGTATTGTATATTTTAGGGAAAAATGATGACTGGGTTCGTGATTTATGAATGTTTGAAATTGTCCAAGTGTTTTTTTTTTCTTTTTATGGAGTGGACGGCGTCATTGCCCCTTCGGCTAGAGGCTAGAGCAATGGTGACGTAGCTGGTACAATGTATGCTTACTTGTAATTTTTTTAATAAATTTATGATAACATCATAAATAAATGTAGTTCATTTTATATTTTTTATTTATTTTCTAATCAACTATTTAAAATAATAAATATGAAATTATAAATTAAGACAGTAAAAGTAATAAATGTCTCTTCTAAATTTAAATAATTTAAATGCAAATTATAATTTAAAAAATTTATTTCGCTATCATATACATTCTTTAAAGTCCATAATTTCATTATAAGATTATGTCTAATTTCATTTGTATTCTTTTGTACTTATGTTAAGTTTGTATATTTTATATGTGAAATTCATTTTACTTAACTACATATTTATTGTATTGAATTTTAATTTAAAAGTAATGATTATGTGTTATTTTACTAATGATTTTATGTAAATTTAACTGATTCATATGTTGATATATTTTAAGGTAAATTATATTAGAAGTGATTTTAAAATAGTGTTGTTTCTATTTTAATTATTTTATTAATTTAATTACTATGATTAAAAAATTAATTCAAATGGTCACTCGGTTGTTAAACTTTTATCTTAACAGATTATTGATTGTACCTGTTTAAAGAAAAGAAAAATTATTATTTTAACTCTTTAAATTTTATAAAATTTCAATTAACACCATTGTTGTACTCACAAAAGTTTAAATTTTTATGCTTAGACAAAGAAATAGATAGCAATTTTTCATAACTTCGCCCTCTATAACATCATCTATCTCTACTCTATCATCTCTCACCTGAACAAGAAAATTCTGTCATGATTTTCGTTTTAAAGAAAAGTAGAGGTAAAGCAAATTGGGAAAACACATTATTTGGCTGGCTTGGCATGATATTGAACTCAATTATATATATATATATATATATATATATATTTGTTGTTATTTTGGTTTATTTATTTTATTCACTACTATGATTTATGTCTGCCTTGTAATTTCTATGATTTTTTCTTTGCGTTATTTTTTTGAAGTTTTTATTCAGGAACACACACCCTTGAAGGGAGGTAATGCATGAATTTTTGGCAGAGGCACAAAGCATGAGATAGGATTTACTTGTGTTCTAGAAAGTGATCCCTCTTTTTTCTTCCTTTATATTTGAAAATTTCCCAAAAAAGAAAAGTAAGAAACAAAATTGCAACACAATAATAAAACTAAAACTAAGCATTCACTAGCACTCTAAAAACCATTAGAGTTTGAATTTCATTAATTTTTATATTTTTTGATGGGTAATTTTAGAAGTAGAAGAAGAACCCTGGCCATGATACCAAAATCCAAACCGAAGTCAATAACGACATCAACAGTGGAGGAAGAGGAAGGTACTAAACCAGTGATGATGTTTATGAGGGCAGAAACTATGACGGAGTTTTTTTGTTTAGGTGAAAGACGACGGAGCGGAGACGGTGACGATGATGATGTCATAGAGAGCAAAACTATGGTAAATTGTTGTCTTTTCCTTTCCCTAAGTATAAAAAATTAAACATTGCACATATAGGAATGGTGTTAGCTGAAATTTTGTAATTTTTAAAAGAAATAAAAGAATAATTTTCCCTTTTATTCAGGTCCAATCAGCAATCTCTTATGGGTTTAAGACTATTTTTGTTAATTTTTTAACGGTAATAATTAAATTGACAAAAAAAAATTAGAGTGACCGACCTCCAATGTAATTTATCCTATATTTTATGCTAATGATGATAACATATACATTTATATTGATAACGATATTAGAAATATACATTCATAATACTTACTATTATATGCAAATGAACCCTTATAATACTCTATAAAGTAATATTATCACACAATTATAATATTAATAAATTTAAATTTAAAGCTTAAAATGCAATTATATAAGAAACATAACTAAAATTAATATTATCCATTTATAAAGTTAAAACACATAAAATATATGAAACCAAATAGATGAAACAGAACTCTCAAATTTGAACTATCTGGACAAAGCAGTCGTGGTTCATTATCAAGCTAAAAGAAAAGAAAAAAAAAAAACAACCTTCATTTTTCTTTTCTGTGTAACTGGAAATTGGAAATTAAAAATAATTAAACTTATAGAAAAGTTCACTTTATTTGAGACAACAATTATTCAAATAAAATAAATATATATTAATTGAAAAGTAATTTATGTCAATTAAAATATTCAAATATTATATAAATTAGTTTTTCATCCACGCGATACACAAATTGGTTTTGATTTATTAACGTATTTTCATAATCATTTAAAATTTTTGAAACAATTTAAATATGATTTCGAATTTTTTCATGTAAATATGAATTGAATGTAGTTAAGATCGTTGATTCAAAATTTTATTTTTCTATCAATTTTTCTTAAACTTCTTTTTGATATGCTAGTTTTTGAGAAAGTTTAAGTTTTACTTAAAATTTAAAAAGAAAATAATAAATAAGTTGTTTCAAAAATAATTTTTAATAAAGTAATTAAGAGACATATTATTGTTAACCGTAAATATGTTGTTGTAATTGTGAAAGAGGTGTTTTAAAAATTTAAAGTAGGTAAGCAGGTAATCAGATTAAAAAATAAAATGTATATTAAAATATAGAAAAGTATATATAAAATTCTAACAAAATATTTTAAAGGAAGAGTCGAACATTGTTCTCTTTGCAAAGTTTCTCATTCCATTGCCACCAAATCAATTAGTGTAGTGCAAAATATTGAGAAAACAAATTTCTATTGTGATAAAAAGTTTTCGATTTCTTATGTGAATATCATTATTTATAGATAGTATGAAGATTTTATAGAATATTTTATTTTCATTTATTTTCCACTCTTACCATGCATTTTATGAAAAAAAATTCAGATGTAATTTTCATATATAATTATTATTATTTTAATTACTGCCAAATATTGATGGAAATGAAAATAGGGTATTGTCCAACTAAATATCGAATTGAATACTTTAATTTAGACCTATATTTTCGGTAAAAATATTAAGATCATAAATTTGTTTAATGTCCATATTTTAAAAATTCAGCCTTGGATTTTATTCATTTGCGAAATATCTCTTACAAATTAGCACCACAATTTATTTTACAACCATTTTGAAAGAATGTATTACTTAAAGGTTAAAAATAATATATTGTATAACATCACAATTTATCTTCAAATTTTGTTTTGCAATTTAAAACCGATAAATCTATAAATTTTAATATGATTGAACCCTCAACCATCCACAAAATTTTATTATATTTTCAATTATGTATGTAAATTATCTTTGATTGACAGATATAAAACTTGTAATTATAGGATAATAACATATACATGCATGGTCGTATCATGTAATTATCCGGCTAAATGAATGCTTGATTGGACCAAATTCCAATCATCTCTCTTTAATGGGCCAGGAATTACCTTTGTCCAATTCATGGAGCTTAATGGACATTTCTTTAGAGGAATAGGGCCTAAGGAAGTCAACTATGGACTAAACTCAATTATTAAGGCCCAATATGGGAAACCCAAGTTCAAGATGAAATATTCAAATTTCAAATCCTATGCTCTATTTCATATATGTTACATTTCATGCGTTGAGTTTTGTTTGTCATATATTTACTTTGCTTTTATAGATTTTATGTCATCATATTGTTTATGCTTGGTTCATTATTTCCTATGTCACAACTTAGTTATTTTTTATGTATTCATCTGTTCCTACCATTTCATCCTGTTTGTGTTAAATATTGTCATCTGTTCAAAGAGTCCTTTCCTCAGAATTCATTTGCGTTTTTACTTATGTTTAAGAGTCTTCATTTTGAACATAATGGAGTTTTATTTATAGTTTTCTAGGTTCATTTGGTTGACCACATATCATCTTATGACCTTTCAACTTCCTTTTCAAATACATGTATGGAAGAATGCTTAAGACTTAAGAGTTCATGCACTCACTTAAGGCCATATGTCTCTTCACATTTCATGCCCAAATTCAATGTTCCAAACACATATATTCATGATCGAATTCGATGGATCATTCTTTATGCATGGATGATGACACAAAGGGGATTCAATGTGACTTTTCGACATATTCATACACTTCCTAAATCCATGCACATACAAAGGGGCTTGTACAATTTAAATGCAGCACATTGAACCAAAAGATACATCAACAAGAGGGGAATAACGTCCATATACATGCACAACCAAGGGGGGACGTTTTTGGACCATTCAATTTGAACATTGAACATGCATGCACATCAAAAAGAAAGACTCATTGAATTGAAATATTCATGTATTTGAAGATACATGCATGGACGGATAAGGGAGGATGAATGTGACTCTTCAACAGGTTCATTGAATAATAAGGTTGACGTATCTATTTTGGTTCATGTATGGATGTTATTATGCATGTACTCATTAATGGATGGTTTGTGGTCGTTCATCTACTTAGGCTATTCCTATAAATAGTTGTTATTTGTAAGCATTTTAACAACTTTGCTGATTATAAAACTTTGTGAGATTTACTCTCTTTTGGGTTTTAAGAACATTTTATCCGAACTTATCAAGACTCTGCCTTGTGGTGTTCACAACCTCTTGATCTTACCACTCCCCTCCTCATCTCTGTTTGTGAGTGTGGCAATCACCAATACTGTTGGTTCCTATCTCCTTATAGATAGTGGGTCACAACTTTTTCCTTTTTAACTTTCGTTTCTATTACGAAAATTATAGAAATTTGGTCATGTTCCTTTATAACATTGGTTCATTTTTGGGTTTGTCTTAGGATCGAAAGTTTTGTCTTTGTTTAAACTTGTTTTTCATACTTTTTTAGAAGGATCAGAAACAAAGTGTTCTTGTAATCAACATCCGATTACGAACATGTGTCATTTGGTATTAGAGCTAAATTTCTATTCATGTATCATATTTTGATTTTCGATATTCATAAAAAAGTTTTAAAAAAAGAGTTAAAATATATATATATATTCCATAGCAAAGAAAAAAGATAAGAGGCGAAAGTAAAAAAAAAAATTGAAGTGAGCAAAAAAATTAGTTCAAAAAAGTACAAAAAGTAAAGAAAATTTTCAAGTGTGTTGTTTTGATATCATTTAACATCATTTGGTATCTTGAGGGATTGTGAGTTTTTTTAGTCAAAATTTCATCCCCCAAGTCTGGTGGATCCAAGAATATGGCGTAGAGTTGTAAAATTATATGTTTAGCATAAATGTAATTTGTTATGCTGTAGCCTTTTGGCGAATTAGAATATGACGTATAATACATGTCATAGAGGTAAATAAAGGTTTTAGGTTATTTTGTTATCTAAGTGATACGGCCACGCCCCGAATCACACCTAGCTCAAGCAAGAAGCCTTTGGAGCTGCCTCAAGATCCTATCACCCAATCACGAGCCAAGCACTTCAAAGAGGCTATCTCGACCTTAGTAGATCAAGTGCGGGGCGAGACCTTGGCTGGACACATTGAGAGAGCTTGGATCAGCCCTAGGAGTTCACCTTGCAACCTTTTGCAAGCTGAACTAAGCTCAAACTTAGCTCAATGAGATCGATTCAACTTAATTGAGCTCATATCTATCTTTTAGTTCATGCGATTTACATTGCTGGAATAAACTTAGTTGTTTAATTAAGTTAATTAATTTAGTTTCAGCTCATAAATATGTCCTATTTGAACTTATTAATTTTGTGTTAAATGCATTTTATTTTTTAATGCATGTTTTTAATATGTCATAGTTAATACATGTTATTAATTTTTCTTAGTCTATTACATATTTTTAATATGTTCTAGCTTCAGCTGAATTTAATATGCAAGTGTTAAAGTGTCTTAGCTATTACATGTTTTAAATGTGTCCTAGTGCTACCGAATTTAACATGTCTTAAACTTAATTAATTTGTTGAATTAATGGTGCAGCTACATACATGGAATAGCATGAACGTAAGGAGCTGATGGTTGCCTTTCCCTAAGCAGCTGTTCGGTTATAGCAAGAGCCAAAAGTTAGCTGCTGTTTTTTTTCCCAAGCTACCTTTTCGTGCATTTCAACAGCCCCAAATGCTTTCACATTTGTTCCATTCGGCTGGAGGGACTTTTCACACATAAGGGTTGTTCGATCTTAGCTTTCACACTTCATGGTTGCTCATATTCAGCTGAACCTTTTACAGGTCCATTGAAGTGCCCAAGCTGCCCATTAAAGCTCATGACTATTATCAACCCGAAGTAGCTCTTTAAAGTCTATTCACACCTTTTTGACCAATTGAATTTAGCTTGTTTCATCTCCTTTTCACCTCAATTAAACTAAGCTAACCTTGAATACTTCATAGGACATTTTAGGAAGGTTCTTAGAAATTTTAGCTCATTTAAGTTGAAATCAGCTGTCTATTTAGCTACCTTTATGCTTATTCGGCTAGCCTAGGAATGTAGCTATAAATACTTAGCTTTTTGCTGGTTGTACAGACTTTTGATTTTTTTTAATGAATTCTGAGTTATTTGTGAGTATTTAAACTCTCAAATTTCGTTCAAGACTCAGCTTGACTTATCAACTTAGCTAGTGGCATCAACCTGTTTCTTCTATCCGAACTTATCACCTTCAAAGTGTGGTGTTCACCCCAAATTTATACCTCTAGTTCCTATCTACTTAGATAGCGGGTCAAGGTCCTATTTTAATTCCCTACCCACCTTAAGAGTCTTATAAGTCTCGGGTCAACACTCTCCTTTAGTGTTGGTTCATTCTTGACCCTTAAGTCTTATTTCCATCCCATCACCATTATCACTTTATTTTCTTTATTTTCTTTGTTAGCCGAACTATCATTTTTATTTACTTTTCCATTTTGAACCTACTTTGTTAAACTAAAGTCTCTACTTAGCCGAATTCATCGTTTTTCCCCTAATATAACGATGCTTCTCATTTTAATGATCGGGCAACTACACGACTCAAACACTTTAACAAGGTCGTGGTTATATCATTTGATATCAGAGCTAGTTAAAATGAAGAGTACGAGCGTTTCCATCTATTCCAAATTAAGTTAAAAAATATTCGTGCACAAAAGCATTTTTTCTTAAATAGCATTTTGTAATTAAAAAAAGAAGAGAAATTTGAAATTTAAAAAAAAAGTGTTTGAAAGTGTTCACTTGTACCCGATCATCAAAGTTCTCTTCTACTATCATCAAACACCCTTTTGCCACACTCTAGAACCAAACTTAATTTCTTTCAGCCTACCTTGCACCATTTCACCTGCTATCGTAGCAAAACCCCTTTGTAGCCGATCCTAGTCAAAAAGTAAGTCTAAATGAATCTTCTACAAAATCACGAGAGGAGAAACGAGTGGAAAAAGGCACGAGTGTAGTGAAAGCATTAGAGAGAAGATAAAGCCATTAAAGAGTGCAAACACAAGTGGGAGTGCCATCTACTTTTCTTTTCAAGTGAAACGTGAGGATTTGCTGTGAGGTTTATTTTACATGTCTAGAAGTCCTGGACGCAATATGCCAGAAGGAGGTAGACGTCAACCGATAAGAAACGTTACACCCGGAGGAGGTGGAGTGCGGACTTGGCTCAACAAGCCCTTTTTCAAGAGTTCCAACGCATGCTCTAGAATGAGTTGGAATCAATCAACGAGCACTTGGAATGAGTCAAGGAGATGGGCCAAAGAGAACGAACTCTCCAATGCCCACAAAGAGATCGAGGCCGATGAAAATCAACCAAGATGACCTTGATGACCCAAGTGATGCCAAAAGTGACCAAGAGTCAAACCAAAGTGAAAGGCAGAGATGGCCAAGGAACCGTGGCTTTAGAGAACGAGGACTAGTGGACAACGACTTGAAAAATATTAAACCTCCATTCCACCCTTTCAAGGTAAATCTGATCCGAAGCTTACTTAGAGTGGGGAAGAATATTGAATTGGTTTTTGATTGCCATAATTATTTCGAGACCATGAAGGTGAAGTTGGCAGCAATTGGGTTTTTCGACTACGCCATGATTTGGTGAGACCAACTCACTACAAGTCGGAGAAGGAACGGAGAATGATAAATATCTACTTGGGCCGAGATGAAGACGGTGATGCGGAGGTGATTTATTCCATCTTACTACCACTAGGAACTCTACCAAAAACTCCAAAACCTTACCCAAGGTACGAGGAGTGTTGACTACTTCAAAGAGACAAAAATTGCAATGATCCAAGCGGATGTCCAAGAAGACCGTGAGGCAACAATGGCGCATTTCCTAGTCGGTCTCAACTAAGACATTGGCAACATTGTGGAACTTCAACACTATGTTGAAGTCGTGGACATGGTGCACATGGCCATCAAGGTGGAAAAACAACTCAAGCGAAAGGGTGTCGTTTGAGGCTATTCCACCATAAGCACATCAAAATGGGGCCAAAGCACTAGCAAAAATAATCCACCGAGCCGTGCCAATGAGCAAATGGTGCCAACCAAGATGATTAAGCCTATTGGCGACACTAGTAAAGGCAAGGTGACCGAGTCATTTTCCAACCAAACAAGGGATGTCAAGTGTTCCAAGTGCCTTGGGAGGGGCATATCGCCAGCCAATGTCCCAACCGTAGCAATATAGTGGTATGTGCAGATGGAGAAATTGAGTCAAAGGAGGAAGATGAAAATGAGCTCGATGCCACTACCGATGAAGAGGAGGAGTTGAAATATGCTGCTGATGGCGAACTCCTTGTCATCAAAAGGAGTCTAAGTCTCCAAGGTGTAGAAAACAAGCAGCAGAGAGAGAATATTTTCCATACTCGGTGTCAAGTCCAAGGAAAGGTTTGTTGTGCAATGATCGACCGTGGGAGTTGCACCAATGTGGCTAGCACTCTCATGGTGGAAAAATTGAGGCTACCGTGTAACACCCCTTACCCGAGACCATCGTCAGAGTCGAGCATGAGGCATTACTAGACTTAACTTACTAGTTCGGGCATAAAAATTGCTTTTAAAATTAATTCGTTCACATACATCCAATATGTTCCTAAAAAAGGCCCTAAAACATGCAATTGAAACGGTTCGGGACCAAACTGGAACACTAAAAATTTTCTGATTTCTTAAACAAATCAAAACAATTTATTTCCCTATTCATAATGAAACTGTCCATTTCCATCATAGTCACTAAATTGACTATAACCCTAGTTAAAAAACTCAAAATTTAGATCCGTAAATTTTCCTTGAAACTAGACTCATATATCTTCTTACTATAATTTTTCCAAAATTTTTGGTTTGGTCAGTCAGTACATTTTATTAGTTAAAGTCTCCCCCATTACACATGTCTGACGGTTTTGACCCCTCTTCACTAAAAATCAATCATCTCATAATATACAATTCTTTTTTCCTACACCGTTTCCTTTCATATAAAATAGACTCAATAATATTTAATTCTATACCTCATTCACACCCTAATTTCATTTCTACTATCCTTAGTGATTTTTCAAATTCACGTCACTGCTGCTATCCAAAAACTATTTCATCGTAAATTTTACTCTTTCATAACTTCTTTGCAATAACTATCATTTAGGCATACATAACACCCAAAACATGTTCTTAATTAGCCATTTTAATGGATGATCATTATCAAGTATTTATAAGCCATTCTTTAACCATATCATAAGGACATACACACAAAATGGCTAAGTCCCTATACATACCATAACTTAAAACATTTTGAGTCACAAAATACCAAGATAATCCTTTGATAGTGTGAAACAATCTCCGACGTCCTTGTGATCCCCGAGTTGGCTTTCAAACTAAAAAAGAGAGAGAAAGGAATTGGAGTAAGCATAAATCTTAGTAAGTTTGCATGTAAATGAATAACAACGCTCTTAATGAATTATCTTATTCTTTTCTTATCAAGATCATTCAAGCCTTTAACTCAATATGCTTAAGTCTTGAATTCTTACCTGTACATTTTTAACATGAACATGTCTTACCTTTCCTTTGGTATACTCTTTGAATTTTCCGTTGAACCACTTGGAATACTAAGGATACACGGGTACCTTTCCTTTTGAAACTTACCATTGCCATGTCTTGACATGGTCTTACGTGGTATCCTTGCCTTATGAACTCACCAATGCCATGCCTTGACATGGTCTTACATGAGATCTTTGCATTATAGTAACTTATCAATGCCATGTCTTGACATGGTCTTACATGATTTCCTTAAACCCTAATGCCATGACATTTGTATCCTACACAGTCCTAAGGTTCAAACTGGGACTTTTTGAGATTGCTTCTCCATCAATTCATGCTTGAGTCTTTAAATGATAAATTTATAGAATAAATATGTAAATGCTGGAATTTAATCGTATTGAATGTAAAATAATAGAATATTGCATTTATTTACCGCAAACTTACCTCGGAACAAAATACGATCAACTATATTGATTTAGTCCACGGTCTTTTTCTTTCCACGGTCTAACTCTGAATTTTGTTCCTCTTGATCTATAATAGCAAATTTAGCTTATTTAATACTCACATTTATTAAAACAGTCCTTGACTCTAACTTTCACAAAATTACAATTTTTCCCCTAAACTTTTACATATTTGCACATTTGCCCCAAAGCTCAAAAATTAAAATTTATCCCTTATTCTTATGTTTTATGTCATGTTGATCATTTTTCCCTTCTATGACAACATCAAATTCTCACTCTAACATGTACTTATGAACATTAGGTATTTTTACCGATTAAGCCATTTTACTCGTTTTCACTTAAAATCGCTTAGCAAAAGTTGTTTAACATAATTTTAGACTTCATATTCTATCATAAAACATCAAAATAAACACATTTCACCTATGGGTATTTTTCCAAATATGAACCCTAGGATAAATTATTGCTAGAATAAGCTAAATCAAGTTACTGGGACTCTAAAAACGTAAAGATTATTAAAAACGGGGCTTGGATGCACTTACTATTAGCTTGAGAAGTTGAAGAAACCCTAGCTATGGTGTCTCCTCTGAAAATTTGGCCTAATGAAGAAGATGGAAAACATTTTGCCATCTTTTTCCCTTTTAATTCCATTTGAATTCCAAATGACTAAAATGCCTTCATTAAAACTTTAGTTATTTTTATCTATGTATGTCCATTTTTGTCCATGGAAAATATAATGGTATAATTACCATTTGAGGACTCCTACTTCAAATCCCCATTTCAATCAAGTAATTTATGAATTAGAACCCCTATTTAGCAACTTTTGCAAACAAGTCCTAATAGGCAATTTAAGCATGCAATCAATAAAATTTCTTATCGATACTCTAACACATGTATTTAATCACTTGGTAAATCATAATAATTAATCGTAATAAACTTTTCTATTTCAAATTCGTGGATTCAAAATCATTGATCTATTTAGGCCCTATTTTGGGATGTTATATTTCTCCATTTAGGGATTTTCGTCCCCAAAAATCTTACATGTGAAGAGATTTGGGTACTAGTTTCGCATAATCTCTTCGGGCTCCTATGTAGCCTCGTCTACTCCATGCCTATTCCATAATATTTTCACAAGTGCAATACTTTTGTTCCTTAATTGTTTAACCTCTCGAGCTAGAATTTTTACCGGTTCTTCACCGTAAGTCATATCTGGTTGAATCTCAACCTCTGTCTGCGAAATCACATGCGAATCTGAACGATAACGACGTAGGCATAGACACATGAAACACATCATGAATCTTCTCTAACTCGGTTGGCAAAGCTAACCTATATGCCAATAGCCTAACTCTCTCAATCACCTCAAATGGTTGGACTTAGTTTGCTTTTCTTGCCAAATCTGAGAACTTTCTTCAACGGGGATACTTTCAAGAATACCCTATCACCAACTTGAAACTCAATCTCTTTTCTTTTCAAATCTACATAGGATTTCTGTCTATCTGAAGCTGCTTTCAAGCAATCTCTGATGACTTTCACTTTCTCTTCTGTTTCTTTGACTAGATCAACCTCATAAATTTGATTTTCCTTAAGCTCTATACAATACAAAGATGTGCGACATTTACATCCATACAAAGCTTCATAAGGTGCCATCTTCAAACTCGATTGATAACTATTATTATAGGCAAACTTTATTAACAGTAAATATTTCTCCCAACTAACTTGAAATTCCAATGCACAACATCTAAGCATATCTTCAAGTACCTGAATAACTCACTCTGACTGACCATCAGTCTGAGGATGGAAAGCTGTACTAAAGCTCAACTTTGTACCTAAATCTTCCTACAATTTCTTCCAAAACCATGAAGTAAATCTCGGATCTCTATTTGAGATAATCGATAACTATTTGAGATAATCCATGTAGTCTAACTAACTCTGAAATATACAACTTGGCCAAGTTGTCATGTAACACCCTAAACCCGGCCTAGACGTTACGACCGGATCTTGGCATGTCACATGGAAAGGTTGTTAAAGAATCTACGCGTTCGTTAAAAATGTCAAGTTTTGTTGCTTGTGAAAAAAAATCCAATTTGTTTTATAGTTTTCTTTGCAAAAACATTTTCATTGCTATTTTTGATGATCTTGTTTATAATTAATCCAACTCAATGAGTTTCAGAAAAACGACATTTAAATTATTGTAGACATGCGATATTTTGAAAAGAGTTATCAACGTTAAGAAAATCCAGAGTTTTATCCATTATAGTTTGTAAACCGTATTAACATTATAGAAAAACCATTATTAGTGTTTTAGAAAGTCCCAAATTGAGTATTCAAAATTAATAAGCAGTAACCAAGTTAAAAGCTAAAACCAAAACAAAATACCAAAGGCTTTATTACAAAACAAAAACCCAAATTTAAATAAAATATATAGTACCGCAAAATAAAATTTATTAAGCTACGATGTATGGCCACCATAGAGTTCACCTCGGCTCCAAATCCGTAAAGTTAGGAAATACCTGCAAAATTAAGTAGAGGGGTGACTTACGAGAACTCAGTGTGTAATCCCCTATACGAACGATAACTGGGCCTAAGCCCATAGAAGCACATTGAGCCTTAGCTCTCACAGTAATGAAATTGGCCGAAGCCTATACGAGTCGAATTGGGTCGTAGCCCTAACAACATGAGACTAATAGTGAATGCAATGCAACCCAGCCCAACCTAGTATTCCATCCTCTACACTCCGCTCCATAAGTCCATCCTCAACACACCTGTGGGGATTTCAACAATCAACCCTCCATCCTCTACACACCTTTTGGCAGTCATGCTGACAGACACACTGCTCAAAGTCAATATAATGTGACAGAGTCACCGATATATGTGGCACCAAGCCACTCGTGGTTCCAGACCATCGTGATACTAGATCACCGTGATAGAGTACTATAACATATGTATGGCCAACCCACCGTGGTACCAAACTACCGTGACAATCCCTGATGAATGTATGTGGGGCCAACCCGCTATGGTACCAAACCATTGGGACGAGTCACTAAATCATATATATATGTGTGGTATTAAACTACCGTGGCACCAAGCCACCGAGACATGGTCACTGAATCAGATATATGTAGGGTCAACCCACTTGTGGTACCAAACCACTATGACAGTCTCTAACACTTCCCCTTTCGCATCACATACCAAACCCATGCAAAACATACATATCAAATGAATGCAACATGCTCTCAACAAAGTGACAGATTAAAGCATACATTTTCATCCCCATTAATAAAACGTTATAATCACTTACCTGGTATTCCCAGCTTTACCCACAAGGGTATAACGACTTTCTAACCAGTCACTTTAGCTTTTCAGCCCAAACAATTAATAACACACATTAATAACAGAGTGTGAAATTTTACACACAATCACGCTAATCAACCCCTAAGGGTATAACGGTAAGTTTACCTACCGAGGGTATTTAAAACTAGGGGTATTTGGTAATTTTACAAGCCAGGGGAATTTGTAATTTTACAAACCAGGGGGTATTTTAGTAATTTTATAAATTAAGGTATTAACGACCCAACAGAAGGTCCACTGTCACCTCGAATGACTCAAGTATTCTAAACAAAGATAATGGTGCAAATGGGCCTAAGGCCCATTCTCAACCCAAGTGGGCCCACATACTCGTGTGGCCCATTTAGCCCAAACCTAGCAACATATATGAGATTCACATAGTCTAGTTCACTATCTACTACTCAATCATACAATTTACTCATATGGCCCCCCAGGCCCATTAGGCCCACTTGGCCCATTTCGGGCCATCGTGGTCCAACAGCCCACACCCACAAGAATACTCATGGTGGCCTCAACTATCGCGTCGAAGATTTCACACGTGCACTCGCACGCTCATGTGGTTACCATCGTCTTGTGATTGGCATTTCGACATTTGCCGCTCTACAGCTAGAGTAGAGAGAAGCACACACCTGATAGAAGTCTGAAACTGCTAAACCGCACTCCGAGCAGCCCTACGCCCAACGCCAACTAGGTATGCTTATTCTCCTCCTAGATAGCTCTATATACAACTAGCTTCTCACCTTCCTTCTTTGTATCTTTCCGATATGGGATCCCTCCGTCAGTAGAGTTTAAATCCAACTCAAACTCTTCCCGTCCAATCCGCAAAATAAATACTCCATTGCTTTCCATGAGATTCGAACCTAGGCTCCCTTGTAGCATAATCCACGCCGCTAACCACTTGGCCACAAGCTCCTCTTGTGTCTAAAACCATGCGCAACTAAATATAAATCTATGGTCAAATTCTAAAGTCCATATAAAAAGAAAACCAAAATGTAAGAGCCAAGACTTGAACCTTAGACCTCCTTCCTTCCTTTTGGCGTTACCCCCTTACCTCTTATGTGGCGTCACTTTGCTACTACACCACTCACTCCACTTGTGTCATTTTCTCCATATTTTATTCTTAAAGCCTACCTACTAACTCCCAGGGTTTTTTTCCACCTAAAACCAATTTTTTCCTAAGCCCAAGTTTGATCCCGGGACTTCATAGAAGCCCCCTAACCTTCCAAAATCACTCACCTACTAGATCTAACTTGCATGAAAGCCTTTCTCTTATTCCCAAAAAATTTTAAACGCGCCTACGCCTAAGGCCCAATGGGCCCAATTCTGCTAAGCCCAACTTTGGGATGTTACAAATCTACCCTCCTTAAAGAAATTTCGTCCTCGAAATTTCTAGCTATAGAAACAGTCGCACATCCTAACCTACAACACTACACTCGCGCTTCACACTCTGATTCTAAAACAGTAATACACTTTCTAACTTAAGCTTGGAACCTCTTCACACAACCAAATATCTAATACAAAAGCAAACAGATATTTAACACTCATACTTAAAAATTTTTCATTGGAACACCACATCCAAAACATATACAGAATAAATACAATCAGTATAGCATATAATAATAAATAAGGGGACTTACGAATTTGGTGCCGGAGACTCGGGTGCCATTCTTCTAACAAAGATACTTTTTTTTATAACCAACTTTCAAATAACTTTGAAAAAAATATTTTTGAACCCATTCCACAGTCGAGTTTTGCAACCTAGGCTCTGATACCATAATTGTAACACTCCAAACCCGATCTAGACGTTACGATCGGATCTTGGCATGTCACATGGAAAGGTTGTTAAAGAATCTACGCGTTCGTTAAAAATGTCAAGTTTTGTTGCTTATGAAAAAAAATCCAATTTATTTTATAGTTCTCTTTGCAAAAACATTTTCGTTGCTATTTTCGATGATCTTGTTTATAATTAATCCAACTCAATGAGTTTCAGAAAAATGACATTCAAATTATTGTAGACATGCGATATTTTAAAAAGAGTTATCAACGTTAAGAAAATCTAGAGTTTTATCTATTATAGTTTGTAAACCGTGTATTAACATTATAAAAAATTGTTATTAATATTTTAGAAAGTCCCAAATTGAGCATTCAAAATTAATAAGCAGTAACCAAATTAAAAGCTAAAACCAAAACAAAATTCCAAATGCCTTATTACAAAATAAAAACCCAATTTTAAATAAAATATATAGTACCGCAAAATAGAATTTATTAAGCTACGATGTATGGCCACCACAGAGTTCACCTCGGCTCCAAATTGCAAACTTTGGGAATACCTGCAAAATTAAGTAGAGGGGTGACTTACGAGAACTCAGTGTGTAATCCCCTATACGAATGATAACTGGGCCTAAGCCCATAGAAGCACATTGAGCCTTAGCTCTCACAGTAATGATATTGGCCGAAGCCCATACGAGTCAAATCGGGCCGTAGCCCTAACAACATGACACTAATAGTGAATGCAATGCAACCCAGCCCAACCTAGTATTCCATCCTCTACACTCTGCTCCATAAGTCCATCCTCAACACACCTATGAGGATTTCTACAATCAACCCTCCATCCTCTATACACCTTTTTGGCAGTCATGCTACCAGACACACTGCTCAAGGTCAATATAACGTGACAGAGTCACCGATATATGTGGCACCAAGCCACTCGTGGTTCTAGACCATCGTGATACTAAATCACCATAACAGAGTCACTATTAACATATGTGGGCCAACCCACCGTGACAATCCCTGATGAATGTATGTGGGGCCAACTCGCTGTGGTACCAAACCACTGGATTTGTCACTGAATTATAGATATATATATATATATATGTGGTATTAAACCACCGTGGCACCAAGCCACTGAGACATGGTCACCGAATCAGATATATGTGGGGTCAACCCACTTGTGGTACCAAACCACCATGATAGTCTCTAACACTTCCCCTTTCGCATCATATACCAAACCCATGCAAAACATACATATCAAATGAATGCAACATGCTCTCAACAAGGTGACAGATTAAAACATACATTTTCATCCCCATTAATAAAACGTTATAATCACTTACCTGGTATTCCCAGCTTTACCCACAAGGGTATAACAACTTTCTAACTAAATACTTGACTTTTCAAATTTCAAACAGCTTAATAACACACATTAATAACAGACTGTGAAATTTTACACACAATCACGCTAATCAACCCCTAAGGGTATAATGGTAAGTTTACTTACTGAGGGTATTTCAAACCAGGGGCATTTGGTAATTTCACAAGCAAGAGGTATTCTATAATTTTACAAACCAGGGGTATTTTGATAATTTTACAAATTAAGGTATTAAAGACCCAACAGAAGGTCCACTGTCACCTCGAACGACTCAAGTATTCTAAACAGAGATAATGGTGCGAATAGGCCTAAGGCCCATTCTCAGCCCAAGCGGGCCCATACACTGTTGTGGCCCATTTAGCCCAAACCTAGCAACATATATGAGATTCACATAGTCTAGTTCACTATCTATTACTCAATCATACAATTTACCCATATGGCCCCTGCCTATTACCCACTTGATTTCTCATTGTCCAATGTCCAGCACCACAAGAATACTCATGGTCGCTATCGCACAAGCTTCCACATGCCGCTTGCGCTCGTGGTGGCTACCATCGTCGTGTGACTGGCATTTCGGCATTTACCGCTCTACAGCTAGGGTAGAGAGAAGTACACACATGATAGGAGTCTGAAGCTACTAAACCGCTCTCCGAGCACCCTACACCCAACGCCAACTAGGTATGCTTGTTCTCCTCCTAGACAGCTCTATGTATAGCTAGCTTCTAACCTTCCTTCTTTGTATCTTTCCGATGTGGGATCCCTCCGTCAGAAAGTTTAAATCCAAATCAAACTCTTCCCGTCCAATCCACAAAATAAATACTCCATTGCTTTCCATGAGATTTGAGCCCAGGCTCCCATGTAGCATAATCCACGCCGCTAACCACTTGGCTACAAGCTCCTCTTGTGTCTAAAACCATGCACAACTAAATATAAATCTATGGCCAAATTCTAAAGTCTATATAAAAAGAAAACCAAAATGCAAGAGCCAAGACTTGAACCTTGGACCTCATTCCTTCCTTTTGGTGTCACCCCCTTACCTCTTATGTGACATCACTTTGCCACTACACCACACACTCCACTTGTTTCATTTTCTCCACATTTTATTCTTAAAGCCTACCTGCTAACTCCTAGGGTTTTTTTCCACCTAAAACCAAATTTTTTCCTAAGCCCAAGTTTGATCCCGGGACTTCATAGAAGCCCCCTAACCTTCCAAAATCACTCACCTACTAGATCCAACTTGCATTAAAGCCATTCTCTTATTCTCAAAAAAATTTTAAACGCTCCTACGCCTAAGGCCCAATGGGCCCAATTCTACTAGGCCCAACTTTGGGATGTTACATGTCAAGTGAATAATCCATAAGAACTAGGATAAAATGAGCTAATTTTGTTATCTTATCAATCACAACCCATACTCCATCTTTCTTACTCGGTGTCAAAGGCAATCCTGTCACAAAATCCATAGTAACTTGATCCCATTTCCACTCGAGAACTAATACAGGCTACAATAAACCTGAAGGTACCTGATGTTAGGCTTTTACCTGCTGACAGATCAAGCATCTAGAAACAAACTCTAAAATATCTCTTTTCATTCCTGCCCACCAATACATTTTCTTCAAATTATTATACATCTTTGTACTACCTAGTTGAATAGAAAAGAACTGCTATGTGCTTCCTGTAAGATCTTCGGAATAAGCTCATCATTCTTTGGTACACATACCTTGTCTTTAAACATCAAACAATGGTCAGAATCGATCTGAAAATTAGACTTTACACTTGACTCGCACTGAACTCTTTTGGCTTTCAACTCACTGTCATCCTTTTGAGCTTCACAAATTTCTTCAAGAAACATCGGTTTAGCTCTCAATTCAGCTAAGATAGAACCATCATCTGATAAGGCCAAACTAGTGTGCAAAGCTCTTAATGCAAATAAAGATTTTCTACTCAAAGCATCAGTAACAACATTTGCCTTACTCAGGTGATAATAGATCACTAGCTCATAATCTTTAATCAAGTCTAGCCATCTTCTTTGCCTCAAATTTAGATCTTTTTGAGTCATTAAGTATTTCAAACTTTTATGATCAGTGAATATTCGACATTTCTCACCATACAAGTGATGTCTCTAGGTTTTCAATGCAAATACAATAGCACCTAGCTCTAAATCATGTATCGGATAAATTTTCTAATGTGGCTTTAACTATCTAGAGGCATAAGCAATTACCTTTCCTTCCTGCATAAGTACACACCTAGTCCATTCAAGGATGCATTACTGTAAATCACAAACTCTTTACCCGGTTCTGGTTGTACTAAGACAGGAGCTTCAGTCAATAATGCCTTTAACTTGTCAAAACTCTGCTGACACTTCTCAATCCATTCAAACTTGATAGCTTTCTGTAGCAATCTTGTCAATGGAGAAGCTATTATGGAAAATCCTTCTACAAATCGTCTATAATAACCGGCAAGACCAAGAAAACTTTTGACCTCTGATACATTCATAGGAGGCTTCCAATCAACAATGGCTAAAATCTTGCTCGGATCAACTCTAGTACCTTCACCTGAGACAATATGTCCAAGAAAATAGACTTCTCGTAACCAAAATTCACTTTTGCTAAACTTGGCATAAAGCTGATTATCTCTCAAAGTCTATAAATCTATTCTCAAATGCTCTACATGCATAGTCTCATCATGAGAATAAATCAAGATGTCATCAATGGACATAACTACAAACTTGTCCAAGTAAGGTCTAAAATTTGATTCATTAAATCCATGAAAATGGAGGGAGCATTAGTTAAGCCAAATGGCATCACAAGAAACTCATAGTGACCATACCTAATTCGAAAAGTAGTCTTCAAACATCTGACTCTTTAACTCGCAACTAATAGTATCAAATCTATCTTATAGAACACAGTGCCTCCTTTCAATTGATCAAACAAATCATTTATTCTAGGTAGTGGATATTTGTTCTTGATGGTTACCTTGTTAAGCTGCCAATAGTCTATGCACAATCTCATGGAACTGTCCTTCCTTTTCACAAATAACACTGGTGCACCCTATGGTGAACAATTGGGTCTTATGAAGCCTTTATCAGTTAATTCCTATAGCTGAGCTTTCAATTCCATCAAAGCCATTCTATAAGGGGAAATAGAAATAGGTGTTGTACCTGAAATCAATTCAATACCAAACTCAACTTCTCTGATAGGAGGCAAACCTGGTAGTTCTTCCAAAAACACATCAGGAAACTCACTTACCACAAGCACTGATTCAATTTTCAACTCTGGATCTTTAGTATTCAACACAAAAGTAAGATAAACTTCACATCCTTTCCTCAAGTATTTCTGAGCAGACATAACAGAAATCATGGTAATTGAACTATCTAACTCATCTGAATTAACCCAAAAATTTCACCATTTTTACATTTCAAATCAATGAATTTCTTTCCACAATTCACTATTACATCATGTGCAGTTAACCAATCCATACCAAGAATCACATCAAACTCATCAAATGGTAATAGCATGAGATCGACTGGAAAAAAGTAACCTCTAATCATCAAAGGCAATTTTACATACTTTGTTTACTAACACATACTGGACCTCATGGATTCGATACTTTAATCACAAATCTCATAAACTCTATGGGCATGTTCATACTAGGCATCAATTTCATGCAAACATAGGAATAGGTTGAACCCGAATCAATCAAAGAAATAACATTAACATCATGAAGAGAAAATGTTCCCGTAATTACGTTAGGGGAAGATGCTTCTTCACGAGCATGGATAGGATAAGTCCTTGCAGGTGCTCTAACATCTTATCTCATTATTGAATCTCTAAATGTACCTCTTCTTGCCTCTATCCCGGATTTCTCTGATGTCTATCTCTAACGAGGGCATTGTCTAATCTTACACTCGGTATTACTTCTCTTTTAACCATCTCAGGACACTCCCGAATGAAATGATCTGGTGCACCACATCAGAAACAACCAGTCTCAGTTGCTCGACATTGACCTGGATGACGTCGACCACATTGAGGACACTTGGGTCTATCAGGCTGAATACTACTAACACTCGTAATTGAAGTGGTTTGAGCTTTCGGACCCATAAATCTTCTACCTCTATTTTGGCTAGAATACCCAACTGAAAAATTAGATCTCGTAGAGAACTCTCTAGGCCTCTTGGATATAGATTGAAACGACTTGCTCATCTATCTTTTCTTCATATCTTGCTTATCAATTTTAGCTTTACCCTTTCCTTTCAATAACTCCTCTGCCTTACAGGCTCGTTCAACTAAAACAACAAATTCTTTTATCTCTAGAATACCAACTGACAGTCGGATATCATCATTGAGCCCATCCTCAAATATTTTAAACATGATAGCCTCTGTAGATACACACTCTCGAGAAAAGTTGTTGAGTCTGACAAATTCACATTCATACTTGATCACAGTCATCTTACCCTATTTTAACTCAAGGAACTCTTTTCCTTTCTGGTCAATGAACCTCTGACTGATGTATTTCTTATGGAACTTCTCCTAAAAAAAATCCTAGGTAACTTTTTCTTTCGGTACTACTGACACAAGTGTCTTCAACCACTGGTAGGCCAAATCTCTAAGAAGTGACACCACACACTTAATACACTCTTTAGGTGTGTAGGATAACTCGTCAAAGACTCTGATAGTATTCTCGAGCCAAAATTTAGCTTTCTCTACATCATCATCTATGGTAGCCCGAAACTCTTCGGCCCCTTGTTTTCTAATCTTGTCAATGGGTGGCTTTTCTCTTTTGATTGTATCTGTGACCGGGGAAGCTACATGGGTGGTCTGAGGATCATGAGGGGCTGGAGGTCTAACGGCCGGATTCGTACGAATGAATACAACAAACCATTCATTCATAACTTAGAAGAAGGCTTCTCGAGCCCCTTCTCCCTGAATAACTGTAACGAGCCTTTCACTACTATTTGGTGGCACCATCCTTTCTGTTGGAGCAGGCGCATTACTCTCTATATCATCTGCACCACCTTCGCTCGGATCCATAACTATAAAAGAAAAATAAATTTAAAATCATTAGGAGTCGTCACACCATCAAAATATAAGTATGGCATGTATAGCTAGACTCTTAGCCATACTGAATATTTCAAGAACTAACTAAACTCTCACTCTAATACCAATAAATGTAACACCCCTTACCCGAGACCATCGCCAGAGTCGAGCACGAGGCATTACCAAAGTTAACTTACTAGTTCAGGGCATAAAAAATTACTTTTAAAATTAATTCGTTCACATACATCCAATATGTTCCTAAAAAGGGCCTTAGAGGTCCTAAAACATGCAATTGAAATGGTTCAGGACCAAACCGAAAACATTAAAATTTTTTTTGATTTCTTAAACAAATCAAAACAATTTATTTCCTATTCAAAATGAAACTGTCCATTTGCGTCATAGTCACTAAATTGACTATAACTCGGGTTTCGAAACTCAAAATTTAGATCCGTAAATTTTCCTTGAAACTAGACTCATACATATTCTTACTATAATTTTTCCAGAATTTTTGTGTGGTCAGTCAGTACATTTTATTAGTTAAAGTCTCCCCTATTACACTGTCTGATGGTTCTAACCCCTCTTCACTAAAAATCAATCATCTCATAATATACAATTCTTTTTCCTACACCGTTTCTTTCATATAAAATATACTCAATAATATTTAATTCTATACCTCATTCACACCCTAATTTCATTTCTACTATCCTTAGTGATTTTTCAAATTCACGTCACTGTTGCTGTCCAAAAACTGTTTCATTGCAAATTTTACTCTTTCATAACTTTTTTGTAATAACTATGATTTAGGCATACATAACACCCAAAACATGTTCTTAATTATCCATTTTAATGGAAGATCATTATCAATTATTTAAAACCCATTTTTTAACCATATCATAAGGATATACACACAAAATGGCTAAGTCCCTATACATGCCATAGCTTAAAACGTTTCAAGTCACAAAATACCGAGATAATCCTTTGATAGTGTGAAACGATCTTCGACGTCCTTGCGATCCCCGAGTTGGCTTGCTATACTATAAAAAAGAGAGAAAGGAATTGGAGTAAGCATAAATCTTAGTAAGTTTGCATGTAAATGAATAACAACATTCTTAATGAATTATCTTATTCTTTTTTTATCAAGATCATTTAAGCCATTAACTCAATATGCTTTAGTCTTGAATTCTTACCTATACCTTTTTATCATGAACTTGTCTTACCTTTCCTTTGGTATACTCTTTGAATTTTCCGTTGAACCACTTGGAATACTAAGGATACATGGGTCCATTTCCTTTTGAAACTTACCATTGCCATGTCTTGACATAGTCTTACGTGGTATCCTTGCCTTATGAACTCACCAATGCCATGTCTTGGCATGGTATTACATGGGATCTTTACCTTATAGTAACTTATAAATGCCATGTCTTGACATGGTCTTACATGATTTCCTTAAACCCTAATGTCATGACATTTGTATTCTACACAGTCCTAAGGTTCAAACTGGGACTTTTTGAGATTACTTTCCGTCAATTCATGCTTGAGTCTTTAAATGATAAATTTATAGAATAAATATGTAAATGCTGGAATTTAATATTATTAAATGTAAAATAATAGAATATTGCATTTATTTACAAACTTACGTTGGAACAAAATACGATCAACTATATTGATTTAGTCCACTATCTTTTTCTTTCCCCGGTTTAACTCGGATTTTGTTCCTCTTGATCTATAATAGCAAATTTATCTTATTTAATACTCACATTTATTTAAACAGTCATTGACTCTATCTTTTGCAAAATTATGATTTTTTCCCCTAAACTTTTACATATTTACACATTTGCCCCAAAGCTCAGAAATTAAATTTTTCCCTTATTCTTATGTTTTATGACATGTGGATCATTTTTCCCTTCTATGAAAACATCAAATTCTCACTCTAACATGTACTTATGAACATTAGTATTTTTATCGACTAAGCCATTTTACTTGTTTTCACTTAAAATAGCTTAGCAAAAGTTGTTTAACATAATTTCAAACTTCATATTATATCTTAAAACATCAAAATATACACATTTCACCTATGAGTATTTTTCCAAATATGAACCCTAGGTTAAATTATTTCTAGAATAAGCTAAATCAAGTTCTTGAGACTTTGAAAACATAAAGAACATTAAAAACGGGGCTTGGATGCACTTTCTATGAGCTTGAGAAGTTGAAGGAACCCTAGCTATGGTGGCCCCTTTGAAATTTCGGCCTAATGAAGAAGATGGACAACATTTTGCCATCTTTTTCCCTTTTAATTCATTTTTAATTTCGAATGACTAAAATCCCCTTCATTAAAACTTTAGTTATTTTTATCTATGTATGTCCATTTTTGTCCATGGAAAATATAATGGTCTAATTACCATTTAAGGACTCCTACTTCAAACCCCCATTTCAATCAAGTACTATAACAGTCTGAATTTGACCCTAATCAGAACGGTGGTTTCGAGACCATGAATCCGAGTCCAAAAAATATTTAAATATTATTTTCTGTGATTAATTATGTTTGAATTAGCATGTGTGAAAGTTTCGTATAAAAATTTGATTGTTTGTGTGCTTAATTAGACAAAAAGGACTAAGTCGCGTAAATGGTAAAAGCAACCGTTTATTAAATTAAAGGGATAAATTTATTTGTCTTCATTTGTAAGTGTATTTAAGTTGAAAATTTACCTTTTTTTCATGTAAGTGGGCGGCATAAGGTTATAACTTCATGTTAATATTTTTTTATATATATATTATATAAATATAAGTTAAAGTGTTATAAAATATGTTAATAATATTATAATAATATGTTTCTCCACTAATTATTTCATTCTTCTTCACCAAAATAAAGAAGAAAAGAAAGAAAAACATAAGCAAATGGTTCAGCCATGGTTTTGGTCTAATTAAAGGTTAGTTTTCGATTCGTTTTTGATAATTTCTACGTTTTTGTAATCGTTGCTTTGAGAGCTTTAAAGCCCATGTCTCAATTTCATGAATTGATGATGTTTTTGTAAAATGCCATTGATGCTATGTTGAGTTTTATGATGTTTTATGGTGTTAAATAATAGATATATAATTGATTAACATACTTTGTTCTTGAATTTTTGATGAATTTAGCTAAATACGCCTAAATTGAGAAAATAAATTTTTGAGGGACTAAAATGTAAAATAAATGAAATGTATGGGTTTATATGACTATATTAAAGATTCGGCCTAACTAGGTTGTTGTGAGGTTTTGCTTAATTTGTGTTTTGTGCAAATAGGACTAAATTGTAAAAGTGTGAAATATTAGGGGCAAAATGGTAATTTGCCCATTTAGGTGTTTTTGGATTAAATTGCAATGAAATGTGTTTGAATGAGCTTAAATTGGATATGTTTAGATCAAGAAGAAAGAAAAACGGACTTGGATCGGGGAAAGGCAAAAATTATCGAATAGCCGATTTTTGTTATCCGACGATATCCGAGGTAAGTCTTTAAGAAATTTAACACCATTAATATCAATTATGATTTTAATTACATGCTGAATTTTGAATTTATAAATGGGAATTTGGCCAAAGCCAATTGTGATAAGTGTTTTTTTTTTTTTAATAATGAAATGTAGTTAACTTTAATTGAATTTGATATGCGAAAGTGATATGAATTATGTGTGACATATGTGATATTGGTAATATGTAAGATGTATGAGATGATTTAATAATATCGATATTCGGGCTTGAGCCTAGCGGTGCCTTGTGCTTGAATTATATCAGGCTTATTGCCTAGTAGGCCTTGTGCTGGTGAATTATATCAGGCTTATTGCCTAGTAGGCTAAATGCCGGTGATTAAATTTTAGACCTCGAGTCTAGCAGGTGCTTAAGCGTGGTGTGTTTCAGGCTTTGTTGCCTAGCAGGCTTATTGCCGGTGAATTATTATAAATAGAGGATACATGGATCACCAATAAGGTGGAATGTAATTCTGCAAGTAAGCTAAATGTTCAGGTAAGTATAAGTTTCATAGTTGCAAGGAATAAGGTAAGTTATTATATTACTATTCGAAGTGAGCAATATGTGATATAGTTGAAGTATTTTTGTAAGATTTTAATATGTGTATTTGGTTTACAAATAATGAGTATGATATATTGAATTTAATATTGGTTGTGCCTTTGAGATTCAAATTTATATTTGAGGGCAAATGGATATGTTTACATATATGTATGATTGATTATATGTGGTTAATTGGTATATTGTACTTACTTGATCTGGTTATATATGGATACATATTACATTTATGAGTATTCGGTGAGTTTGCACAATTAAGGTGAGATAAGGATATTTTGAGGTTATTAAAGAAAAGGGTAATAGCATTCGGTATTAGTAGATCATTTAAGTGCTATGCTTTGAAATTGTATGATATTAAATTTGGATTTGAAAATGTTTGAATGATCATTTGATTTAATACTTTTGCTTAAGACTTACCAAGCTAGGTTACCTTATTATGTGTTTTTGTTATTCTGTTTTATAGATATTGGTCAATCTACGAGCTCTGGGGATCGTCAAAGAAGTCATCCACACTATCGACTATTTTGGTACCTTTAAAGTCTAGATTTCAAACTAAAGGCATGCATAGGCTAGACTAGATTTTGAAATAATGAAATTTTGTTCCTGTATATATATATATATATATATATATATATTTAGAGCCATGTGAAAATGGCTAAATTATAGTACTTTGGTCTTTAATGTATTCGGCCTTAATGCTTGATCTTTATAAAGGTAGAATCGGTAAAGTAAGCAAGCATGGTTGGTAATTTGGTTGATTTATATGTCTCTTATGCCATGCATTTGCTATTTAGTAAATAGCTAATTTTAGAAGCATATCTTATAGTATATTATTTGTGATGGATGTTCTATGACTTGACTTTGAGATTAAGATAATTGTTGAATGTGATTGTTGGTGCTTGGTTGATAGTTGGTTATATTAGGTGTTTATGAACATTAGGAGTTGCATTAGAAAGTTTGGTATATGCACATTTGAAGTTTTTTTGAGCCATGCTTTGATAAATATTTATTAATAGAGTACACATTTTGAAATGCAAATCAGATTGTGATAATGTCAAATACATAATTAGGTATATTCAGCCATGTTATGATATTATTGGTTGGAATGATAATTTGACTCTGTCGAATATGTTTTATGAAGTGTATGAGTATAATTCAAATTGATATGAATCACGAATTATGGAAGATATTTATTTGATCTTGTTACTCTATTTTGCTCTTAAATGTATATGGATTTATACCTTGTTTGGTTGTATTGGTAATTGGTATAGGAAGTTAGAAAAAGTTTAAATTCGAATATGCAAGGTTAAAGCATAATTATTCTTATACTTGAAAACTTAGTATTGATATTTGATATCTTGTTTAGGTTTGATAAATAAGAATATGAGCATATTCGGTCATTGAAGAATGTGTTACCAAAATGAGTAGTAATAAGATTATTCGATGAAAAATACTTCTTTGTAATTGTGGCTAAATGAAATATGATATGTATATTAATATTTAAGCATGCTATGAAAGTATACTACCCTTACTGTATTCAATCATGTCTATTGAGCTGTTAATAATTGATAAGATTTGTCCTATGCATGGTAATGCCTTATAACCCTAATCCTGCGACGGATACGGGTTATGGGTGTTACAGGTACTTTATGAATTAGAACCCCTATTTAGCAACTTTTGCAAACAAGTCCTAATAGGAAATTTAAGCATGCAATCAATAAAATTTCTTATCGATACTTTAACACATGTATTTAATCACTCGATAAATCATAATAATTAATCGTAATAAACTTTTCTATCTTAGATTCATGGATTCGAAACCACTGATCCGTTTAGGCCCTATTTTGGGTTGTTACGTATCGACCACCAAGCACCCCAGCTCTTACAAACTCCAATGGCTCAACGATGGAGGCTAGCTAAAGGTGACCAAACAAGTGCTTGTGACATTTTCTATTGGAAGTACTTGAATAAAGTGTTGTGTGATGTTGTGCCAATGCACGCAGGGCATTTGTTACTCGGACGTCCTTGGCAATTCGATAGACGAGTCATCTATGATGGGTATACCGATAGTTATACTTTCAAGCATTTGGGAAAGACCATGACCTTAGCACCATTAACGCCGAAACAAGTTTACGAGGACCAAGTGAAGTTGAAAAATTCTGTTAAACAAGCGAGAGAAAAAGAAAAGAGTGGGAGTGTGAAAGAAAAGAAAGACGAGAAAAAGAAAGGAAAAATGAAAAAAAAGAGAGTGAAAAGATTGTAAGAAAAGAAAGAGATGAAGAAGAAAAAGAGTGTGAAAAATTGAATGTATTTGCAAAAGGAAGTGATGTTCGAAAGGCATTCTTGATGAGACAATAGGTCCTTGTGCTTATGTACAAGGAAAACTTGTTTAATACTAATGAATTAACCGAAAATCTCCCTTCTTCTATTGTGTCTCTTTTGCAGGATTTCCAAGACATTTTTCTAGAAGAAATTCAGTGGGTTGGCACCAAATTGATTTTGTGCCCATAGCCGTGATTCCAAATCAACCAACATATTGAACTAATCCTAAAGAGACCAAAAACTTTAATGACAAGTCAATGAACTTATGGAAAAAGGCTACATTCAAGAGCCTTAGCCCATACGCCGTGCCAGTTTTGTTAGTGCCAAAGAAGGACGAGATTTGGCGCATGTGTGTCAACTGTCGCGTTGTAAAAAAATCACCATCAAGTATAGGCATCCAATACCACGCCTAGATGACATGCTCGATGAGTTAAGTGGTGCCAAGTTGTTTGGAAAAATCAATCTCAAGAGTGGGTACCATCAGATTCGTATGAGAGAAGGTGACGAATGGAAGACTGCATTTAAAACGAAACATGGTTTGTATGAATGGTTGGTCATGCCATTTGGCCTAACCAATGCCTCTAGTACTTTTATGAGACTTATTAACTATATGTTGTGATCGTTTATTGGTAAGTTTTGTGTGGTGTACTTTGATGATATTCTTATCTATAGCAAGTCGTGGGATGAGCATGTAATGCATCTTAAGTCCATTTTGGAGGTTCTTCAAAAGGAGACCTTATATGCTAATCTTAAAAAGTGCACGTTTTGTTCTGACAAAGTTGTTTTTGTAGTGGTCTGTTTTTGCAGTTTTGTGGTCCCTCGGAAGGACTTGAGGTGGACCAAGAGAAGATTAAGGCTATTCAAGAGTGGCCGACACCAACAAGTATCAGCCAAGTGAGAAGCTTCTATGGCTTGGCAAGCTTCTAAAGGCACTTTGTACCCAATTTCAGCACTTTGGCCGCACCATTGACAAGCGTCATCAAGAAGAACTCAACCTTTCATTGGGATGAAGAGCAAGAAAAATCTTGTAATGTTATTAAAGATTGTCTTACTAAACCTCTTTTACTTGCACTACCTGATTTTTCTAAAACCTTTGAAATTAAATGTGATGCATCAGGTGTGGGAATCGGGGTTATGTTAACTCAAGATGAAAGGCCTATCGCTTACTTTAGTGAAAAGTTGAACGGAGCCATGCTAAACTACCCCATCTACGACAAAGAGATGTATGCTCTCATTCGAGCTCTTGAGACTTGGTAGTATTATCTGTGGCCAAAGGAGTTTATGATTTACTTCGATCACGAGGCATTAAAGCACATCAAAGGCCAACACAAGTTGAACAAATGGCATGCCAAATGGGTAGAATACTTAGAATCATTTCCCTATGTCATCAAATATAAAAAAGGTAAATATAATATAGTGGTTGATGCACTTTCGAGAAGGTATACACTTTTGTCATATTTAGACTCTTAAGTGCTTGGTTTTACATTCTTGAAAGACTTATATGCTTCTTATGATGACTTTGGTGAAATGTCCGTTGCTTGTGAAAATGTGGCTGTTGATAAGTTCTATAGGTACGAAGGCTTCCTCTTTAGGGATGGTAAGTTGTGTATCCTACAAAGTTCCATTCAAGACTTGCTAGTTAACGAGGCGCATAGCAGGGGTCTCATGGGCCACTTTGGCGTGGGAAAACTTTGGCGATGCTTCAAAAGAATTTTTGTTGGCCTAGAATGAAACGGAATGTCGATCGAGTTTGTGAACGATGTGTGATGTGCAAGAAGGCCAAATCCATGATTAAGCCACATAGGTTGTACACGCCACTTCCTACACCCGAAGTGCCTTGGATGGACCTATCCATGGACATTGTCTTTCGATTGCCTAGAACTAAAACGGGGAAGGACTCCATTTATGTTGTTGTTGATCAATTTTTAAAAATGTCTCATTTTATAGCATGTACAAAAATTGATTATGCTGTTTATATTGCTAATCTTTTCTTTAGGGTAATTGTTCAACTACATGGCATCCTGAGAATAGTTGTGTCTGATCGAGACACAAAGTTTTTAAGCCATTTTTGGAGATCGTTGTAGGGAAAGCTCGAGACCAATTTTCTGTTTTCAACCACTTGTCACCCCCAAATGGATGGCCAAACAGAGGTGGTCAATCATGTGCTATCTACCTTGTTGCGAGCCATCTTTCAAAAATTTGAATTCGTGGGAGGAGTGTTTGCCACATATCAAATTTGCATATAATCGATCCTCACACTGAACAACAAATACTCTCCTTTTGAAATAGTTTATGGATTTAATCCTTTTACTCTATTAGACCTAGTGCCATTACCTAATGATCAACTTATTCATACAGAAGCTAAGAAAAAGGCCAAGTATGTGAAGGAGTTGCACCGAAAGGTACAAGCAAACATTGAAGCAAGGACTGAGAGTTATATGACAAAGGAAAACAAGGGCCGAAAAAGAGTTATGTTTGAACCCTACGATTGGGCTTGGGTTCACATGAGAACGGAATGATTCCCAGCCTAACGAAGGTCCAAGCTATTACCGCGTGGAGATAGTCCCTTCCATGTTTTGGAACAGATCAATGAAAATTCCTATCGACTCGACCTCCGGGTGAGTATAATATAAGTGTAAGCTTTAATGTGTCTGACTTATTTCTTTTTGAAGCAGGTTCCGATTTGAGGACAAATCGCTTTGAAGAGGGGGGATGATACGACCATTCCCCGAGTCACACCTAGCTCGAGCAATGAGCCTTTGGAGCTACCTCAAGGTCTTATCACCCGAGCACAAGCCAAGCACTTCAAAAAGGCTATCTCAGCCTTAGTAGATCAAGTGTGGGGTGAGACCTTGGCTGGACACATTGAGAGAGCTTGGACCAGCCGTACGAGTTCACCTTGTAACCTTTTGCAAGCTGAACTAAGCTCAAACTTAGCTCCATGAGTTTGATTCAGCTCAATTGAGCTCACATCTATCTTCTAGTTCATGCGATTCATATTGTTAGAATAAACTTACTTGTTTAATTAAGTTAGCTAATTTAGTTTCAACTCATAAATATGTCTTAATTTAAACTTATTAATTTTGTGTTCAATGTGTTTTACTTTTTAATGCATGTTTTTAATATGTCATAGTTAATACATGTTATTAATTTGTCTTAGTCTATTACATATTTTTAATATGTTCTAGCTTCAGCCGAATTTAATATGCAGGTATTAAAGTGTCTTAGCTACTGCATGTTTTAGATGTGTCCTAGTGTTGCCGAATTTAACATGTCTTAAACTTAATTAATTTGTTGAATTAATGGTGTAGCTACATACATGGAACAACATGAATGCAAGGAGCTGATGGTTTCGTTTCCTCAAGTAGCTATTCAGTTATAGCAAGAGCCAAATGTTAGCTATTGTTTTCTTTTCCCAAGCTACCTTTTCGTGCATTTTAATAGCCCCAAATGCTTTCACATTTGTTCCAGCCGGTTGGAGGGACTTTTCACACACAAGGGCTGTTCGGTTCTTAGCTTTCACACTTCATGGTTGCTCATATTCAACTGAACCTTTTACAACTCCATTGAAGTGCCCAAGCTTCCAATCAAAGCTCATGATTATTCAGCAACCCAAAGCAGCTCTTTAAAGTCTATTTACACCTTTTTGATTGAATGGATTCAACTTGTTTCAGCTCCTTTTCACCTCAATTAAACTAAGTGATCTTGAAGACTTCATGGGACGTTTTAGGAAGGTTCCTAGAAATTTTAGCTCATTTAAGCTGAAATTAGTTGTCTATTTAGCTGCCTTTATGCCTATTCGGCTAGCCTAGGAGTGTAGCTATAAATACTTAGCTATTTGCTTGTTGTACAGACTTTTGCTATTTTTTTAAATGAATTATGAGTTATTTGTGAGTATTTCTACTCTCAAATTTCGTTCAAGACTCAGCTTGACTTATCTACTTAGCTAGTGGCATCAATCTGTTTCTTTTATTTGAACTTATCACTTTCAAAGTTTGGTGTTCACCCCAAATTGATACCTTTGGTTCCTATCGTCTTAGATAGCAAGTAAAGGTCCTATTTTAATTCTGAACCCACCTTAAGAGTCTTATAAGTCTCGGGTCAACACTCTCCTTAGTGTTGGTTCATTCTTGACCCTTAAGTCCTATTTCCATCCCATCACCACTATCACTTTATTTCCTTTGTTTTCTTTATTAGCCAAACTATCCTTTTTATTTACTTTTCCATTTTGAACCTACTTAGTTAAACTAAAGTCTCTACTTAGTTGTATTCACTCTTTTGTTCCTAATAGAATGGTGCTTCTCATTTTAACGATCGGGCAACTACACGACTCAAACATCTCAACAAAATCGTGGTCGTATCACTAAGATAAGCATATATCAAGCGAAGTAAGTCATTGAAAGTTACCGCCAAAGGTATGATTTACCCAGTTACCTGAGCATTGTGCTGAATTTGTTTTGTAAGGCAATTTGGTTACAAACCAACTAGATTGACTGGTCAAATATCAATTCTACAGGATTCTCATTTATGTTTCTCTCAAAGTCTGTAAGCCACTAAGAAGGACAAATTTTGGATTCAAGTGACACTTGTTATGTTCCACTAAGTGGAAATTGGGTATATATATGTGTCAGAAGGGTTCGTGAGGGGTTTCTTCTTACTTTAAAATATTACTCTTTGATTATTTTCTTAAATTTAAATGTTATTTTTTCCACATTAATTTGGAAGTTAAGGATCTTAATTTAATTAGTGGTTGTTCCACCTCATGGTAAGTAATATAGCTCTGCATGTTAAGTTTTTGAAAGAGTAAGGTCGTTAAGAGTTACATAAATAGTAAGTCATGATATATAGCCTTGTATGGGGGTTATTTATGATTAGGATGTTAGCAGATTATATATAAATGGGTTTTAATAGTGAATTTATGTTCTTCAAAAAATTGTGGCTTTTGGTTCGAGGTGGATGTTTGAATCTGGAGCATTGAGCCACGGTTTAACTAAGTACCAGGTGAGTCTTTACTCTGACTCTTGTATGTGATCTATTCAAATAGATGTATATATAAAATTAATGACATCTTGAATAACTAGTAAGTGTATGGAGTATATAAGGATCCTATATGTACGAGAATGATATGCATGAATAGAAAGTTGAATTGTAAGTATGTAGGTAAAACTTGATATAGGAAAGTACAAATCAGTCAGGTATGTGAGCAACTTTAAGTAAGAGAATGATGAGTAAAATGTCCCTTTATGATGTGTCTGGTAGGCAATCATATTGATAATCGGACTTGTAGATCATGATATGGAAATAAGTGTATGACCATGTTGTTGAGACCCATGGCATCATATGATATGAAAATACTCATGGTGATGCCTCTAGTTTGATGAAAGTTGGACTGGCAAATCACGTCATGAGAATTTGTAAGTCCATGTGGCTGAGACCCATGGCATGATATGATGATATGAATGTTCATGATGAAGCCTTTGGTAATATGCAAACTGGACTGGAAGATGATGACATGAAAATATGTATAAGTCCATGAGGGAAAAACCTATGACACATTTTGTGAAAGTCCGTCGGGATAGTAAACACAAGATTCTATACATTTCCTGTGTGGCATGATCTGCTAAGCCTCTGTGGCATATTTTGTATGGCCTTTGTGGCAAATTCTGTTTCATTTCATTAGTGCATTCAATGATGTTTGTGTGGTTGAATATGAATATTCACCTTCGTGGTAAGTTTCAGTAGTCCTTTGACATGAAACTCTATGATATGAATATTATACGTATAAAGTTAAATTGGTTTGATTGGTTCAGTGATGTATTTGAAGAGTTTAAGGCAAGTCTCTAGGAGAAAATATTTATCTGTATTGTTAATGAGGGTATTTTCCATAGTAAGCTACTAATTTAAAAAAACAGGTGTATTCATAGTTATAAAAAGAGATAAGTATTCGTCGGTTGAGTTCACTTGCACTAAATAGAGTTGAAATCTATGTCATCAAGTATCCACCATATCTAAATAATATCCTGTGGCCTTCTGGAATCTTAGTTGTTTTTCATCTTGGGTTTTCTTTTGTTTTGTAACAAAGATGTGGGGAATTCTTCTAAATGATATAGACAGTTCATTACCAATATAAGCATGTGTTTGGTTTGAACTAGGTTACGATTTTTTTGGTATACTAATAGTATTAAACTCAGCTTGGGAATCCGTCAAAAGTGAATCTATATAGTTAGTATCTGTCCATGAACAACTATTCTGGGAAAATGTTAAGGGTTGGTTTGAAGAGAAAAACCATAAGAAATGAACTCTGTAGAGGTACCTTTTGAGAGGTATCTTTGGGGTTATATGAAGAAAATGATAATGGAATATTGTCTATAATATCTAAACTTTGAAAAGTAGTGAAGTGGAAGCTGATAAATTAAGTATTACTATTGGAGTATAAGTGAATGTCCAAATATTCCGAAGGTGTCTGCCCAAAACAAGAATAAAAGGTTTAGTATGGAAATTGGCATACATGCATGTAGGTGATACTATAACTTTATCTGCCAATGTATTTTGTAACACCCCAAATTTTTTAGATTTAAATTCTAAAAATTATCAAGAAATTTCATTTGGTTTAGTGGTTGAGTGTTTTGGTTGTCTACTTAAGGTTCTGTGTTTGAATCCTCATGGAGGTAAATGGGAAATAATTCTTTTTGTGTTAAATTCCAGTAGGGATTGTCTGCAGGAAAGAGTTTTGGTTGGATTTGAATTCTGAAGAAAATGGATAAGTGGTTAGGGAGAGTGGATTTGGTGGGATTTACTTTGCAATTATCCCCTAAATTTCTCACCCACTTCCTACACTTTCTCTCTTTCCCTAGTCAACCATCCCATCTTTTTCATTTGTTCCAGTTTATTTTATTTCTTTTTTTTGTTCCAATTCCAATCTTCTTTACTTTATTTTTTTCACCAAAATTTCTATTTTCCTCGATTTCGGTTGCCTTCTTTCTTTCTTTTGCTAATTCAATTTGTGTTGGTATGGTGTGTTTTCATCGCTTGAATTTTTCTTTTGTCGGGTAAGTAAATGATTTTTGTTTTGGTTGTGACACCCAAAACCTAACCAGGATAGTTCGACTCAATTTTTGAACATCACATTAGCCACCGAGGTGACTCTCCATTTAAAACTTTACGAACCACACCAACCAACCATACACACCATACAATTGCAGAATTATTTATATAGGAAATTAGACCTAAGTGCATGCTTTCCTAAATTAATTATTTCATTCACACAATCAAAAGGTATAACGCGTACCTTAATTCTCGGTGGTCTCCCTTAGTTGCAAAATTTTTTTAGTTCATTTAATTATCATTACATTAAACAAGTAATTAAACCCATCCATAAAAGTAATCAAGCAAGCAATTTTAATGTTCAAAGAAAATCCAAAAAATCAAGCAAACCATAATGTCCATTTAAAACCATTGAAAATTTTATTTAAAAAGTCTAAGTCTAATTTTTGTACTAAACCCTTAGAAAGACCCACATTGCCTTCATTTCAGAGTTTAAAAGCTCAACACACATACTGTAAACAAAATGCATTGCGATGGATCACTGATTTACCACCTCCTTCATGAACTATTTACCTACAAGGTAAAGTAAGGAGTGTGAGTTCGGTAAAGCTCAATGAGTACACATGTATACAACACAAGTAAACACACCAAACATGTAAGGATTTGAGCATACTTGAACAATTTACATATAACACAATTTTCATACACAACACGATATATTGGCAATTTTTGAATATGAAACATAGTCAAATTATATGCTTATTAGATAAACGGATCTCTAAAACACACAATTGGAAAAAAATGAGTTTGGGAAATGCAATGGAAAATAAATTTAGGGAAAAACCAGAGTTACAAATTTTTTTCCAAAATAAGATTTTGGTTGTGATGTCTAAAATCTTTTCAATTCGTCTAGAATGAGCACTTCGACCGAGTAGTCTTCTCCGCTATCCTCAAGCTCACGTCTACCTAGTGTGGGCTCACTTCGAATCATAAAATTTTTCACAAAAATTACTAGTGAGGTAATTTCGCAATTTATCTAAACTTTTGGGTCAAGTTGTCAATCAGAAAAATATTTCTAGAAATTTTATGAAATAATCTCTTCATAGAATTTTCTCTCTACAACTTTCTCTTGAATTCAAGTGTGTTTGTAAAATAATGACCCAAGACTCTCTTTATATAGGAAAGTTTAGAGAGTTTTAACTATAATTAAACTTAATCGGTTTACTATTAATTTTAATCTTATTAAATATTAGATAAACATTAAATTAAATTTAATATTAAGATAATCACTTTAATATTAAAATAATAAAATACTATTAAGATTGGTATTAAGTTAAACTTAATATTAAAATATTAAATATTATTATTTTTTGAATAGTTAATCTGAAATCAAATTCTCTAGTAGAGTCCCAGTAGGAGTGTAACTCTTCCACTGCTCAATCACCGAAGACCAAGCACCGCCGGCCATCGGAACACCGCCGTGTTTGGTGATGCAGGTGCTTACGACACTCCAAGTCGATTTGGTTACTACCTATCTGGTCTGGGTCAGTGACGACCAAACCGGTTCAGTCTAGTCATTGATTGGACCGTCAGCTCGATTTCACATACAGGGTCCGGTTCGACCAATTTTTGGGTATTGGTCTTAGTTTTGGGCTCCCGAGCCAAATTTACGATATTAGGTCAATTTTTAAGTTGAATTACCCATTGGGCCAATTATTTGAATTAAAAATTAATTTCTAAAAATACCATGTTAATTTTAATTAATTTGATTAATTTAATTTTACTTGATCAAAATTAATTTTTCCAAAATCACTTAGAGTTTCCAAATTGATTTTTCAAGAAAATTCTTTAATCAAAATTCTCTTGATGAACAATTCTCACGACCACCTAATTTAATTCCACATAGAATAAATCAACTCAATTAAATTATTTCCAAAGTCATAGAATTTTCTTCTGATTCAAATGCAATCCAATCGAGTTTTTTTTAGCTAGCGAAA
Source organism: Gossypium rotundifolium (assembly GCA_025506655.1). Taxonomy (NCBI): domain Eukaryota; kingdom Viridiplantae; phylum Streptophyta; class Magnoliopsida; order Malvales; family Malvaceae; genus Gossypium; species Gossypium rotundifolium. Next base: position 45,690,248 of record CP106723.1, read on the forward strand.
GGACCAATCAAACATATACAATTAGGTTCTAGTAGTTCCAATTGTGTCCAGAAGCATCGTTCCGATAATTCACAATTACTTAATCATGGAGTCCATCCACAAGAAGTACCATGATTGAAAACTCCTTATTGCATACTCTTTGCAAAAACAATTCATCCAATTGCTTTATCCAATGACCTCATCATGTGCGTGTTACCCTCATATGATATCCTTGACTCCTTTAAGTTAAATCTATTCACTAAATACAATCTTATTTTATCTCATTGTCACAATTGTGTCTTCTGAAAGATTACTATGATCCACTGTCAAAAAATGACTGTGATAAATTGCTCGTTCGAGAACAAGCAACCCATGAAAACATTCCATATTTATCAATCCACACAATGCCAATTAGAGGATATCTGTAACACCTCTAACCCGTATCTGTTGCCAAAACAGGGTTATAGAGCATTATAAGAGTTTACAGTTCAATTACAATTAATTTTATGTCATTTACTATTCATTTCCAAAAATCAATCACAATCAATCATAATGTCCCTTATATAGGTCATTGAGGCCCAAAATACATATTAGAATCGAGTCGGGACTAAACCGGGATCACAAAAGTTTTTTACGAAATCTCAAAATTTTTCTTAGGTGCAAGGGACACACACCTATGTGGCCAGGCCGTGTGGATCACACAGCCAATAAAACTCCCGTGTCCCAGACTGTGTGGGCATTCAATCTGAGGTACACGGTCGTGTTCCAACCCGTGTCCTTACCTGTGTAACTGTCTGACTTAGGTCATACGGCCAACCACATGCTTGTGTGCTAGGCTATGTAGATAATTTAATTTTTGGAAAATTAAGTGCAGGGATTACACGGCCAAGACACACGCCTATGTGCTGGGCCGTGTGTCTCACACGGCTGAGACACACGCCCGTATCTCTGCCCTTGTGCTCAATTCTGAGCATTCTGTTTCTCAATTTTTAAGATGCATGGGACACACAGCCAAACTACACGCCTGTGCGCATGGCCGTGTGTCACACACGGTTGAGACACATGCCCGTGTGTCTGCCCGTATGGACAAAATAAGGCTATTTTCCAATCCTTATTTCTCACCCTTTTTACCTTGCAGATACATCAACACGCCAACATATTTCCAAACCAAATTGACATTTATAATCCAAGCCAAATACAAGTAGTATGTATGATGTATTAACACATATATATTCAAATGTTTAACTTACCACAATATCATTTATGTTTGTTTGCAATTTTTACCAATTATTAACTCAACTTCATTCATCCTTTGATTTATATGTCTTTTACCATTTAACCATTTCAACACATCTCAACATGATATGGTCTTTTATTTTTACATCAAAATACACTTTACACCAGCCATTCCAATGGCTAGATACAACTAAAATATTTCATCATTTATTGTAATTTAGCTTTTACATGCCATTATACTAAATAAGTTTGCTATTTGTACCAAAATAGGCTGAAGGATATTGTGATGAAACTCTGACCGATTTCCAATCCTTTCGAGCTTTCGAGCACTATAAAATAGAGAAAAATAAAACAGAATAAGCATTTTATGCTTAGTAAGTTTGTATAACAAGAATTTAACTTGCCAATCATGCTCATTTAATTAAACATGTATAACATGCATCCAAACATTTTTGATCAATTGCCTAAACACAAGCTCTCATCAAACAAGTTAGTCATATGATTCATATGTATATCAAGATAACAAAGATGAGCTCATCGTATAATAATTTTTGAGTATTTTAGGGATATTAAAAAAAATAATCATATTAATCTCATGTTTTCTTTTAACAGAAGTTTTATCAGTAGAATCATTGAAATATCGATGGATACCCAGGTAGTATACTCGAGGTATACAAATCAATGATCTGTCAACTCATGTTTAGGAGTACCCATAAGGGCATTTAATCAGGAAGCACTCTCTCGAGCCATGTAATAGGATGCTCATATGAGCCATGTAACAGAAAGCTTATCTGGGCTATATTAGGAAACTTATAAGAGTCATAACAAGAAGCTCATTGAGCTTAATAGGGAACTCTGAAGAGTTATTATTAGGGAGCTCTGAATAGCATAATAGGGAGTTAAAGTGATCCATGTTAGGAAGCTCATAAGATCCTATATTAGGATGCTCATGAAGAGCTGCGTTTGTGTTCGCAATAAATGCTAGATCACAACTGATCGAATCGTGTAACAGGATGCTCACAAATAGCTGTGGTAGTGTGCAACAAGTGCAGGATCACTACCGATCAGGATGCTTGCAGGAACTATATAACAAGATGCTCGAGAGGGCGTATAACAGGATTGCTCGTCTGAGCTATATTCTATCTGCAACATATGCAAGACCTCATTCAATATGGAAATCATGTATCAATCGAATTTCATTAATCAAATGGAACTTAACATTTTCGAACATTATTGATCATGTGATTATTTCCTACATTTTTAAAATTTATATAATTCATATAAACACATACCACACTCAATTAAAGCATAAAAATAAACACAATTTAGTTACACGAACTTACCTCGACACTTGTTCGTTTATGAAAATCTACTAATCCGTCACATTTTCTTTTCCTCGATCTAACTCTTTATTTGATCTTTCTGAATCTATATAAATGAATTTAACATCAATTTAATCCATTTCATACTCAATTGAACTCAATTCACTTCCTCGGCAAAATTATCATTTTGCCCCTATACTTTTCATAAATGACAATGTTGTCCCTAAGCTCAGAAAATAAAATTCATGCAATTTAATCCTTATTCCAAGTCTAACCAATTTTTACATGTTTTAATAACAGCCCAAGAATTTCACAAAAATAAAAAATTTTCATGGGTTTTACCTTTTTTACAATTTAGTCCTTAAATCATAATTTCATCAAATTTCTCTTTGTAAAAGTTGTTTATCTATCAAGAACCTTTCATTTTCTACCATAAATTTCAAATTTTCAGCATTTACATCAATGAAAAATTTTCTATACTTTGATATCTTTACAAATTAATCCCCAAAATAGATAGATTAAGTTATTTCGATCTCCAAAATATAAAAAATACTAGAAACGGGACAAGATTACTTACCTAATTAAGCCAAGAAAGCTTCCTTTCGCTTTCCTAGGGTTTCCATGTATTTTTGGGGAAGAAGATGATAATAATAATATGTTATTTCTATTTAATTATTATATCATCCTTTATTTTTCCTACTTTCCAATTTAGTCTTTTTTTTCTAATTTTCAATGGATGATTCACCAAAATATCTACTAACTATTCTTAATGGTCTAATTACCATATAAGGACCTTAAATTTTGAATTTCATAGCTATTTGATACTCATAGCTACTAGAATTCAACTTTTACATTTTATGCAATTTAGTCCTTTCCATAATTAAACATGAAATCGATCAAATTTTCTTATCAAAATTTTCATACGTCTTTCCTATCATAATGCAGACCATGCAATAATATTAAAATAAATTTTCTTATAACTCAAATTTGTGGTCCCAAAACCACTATTCTGATTTCATCGAAAACGGTTGTTACAACTTTCCCCCTTAAAAATTTTCATCCTCAAAAATCTTACCAGTAAAAAGGTTTAGGTATTGCTTTCTCATGGTATCCTCCGGTTCCCAGGTAGCTTCTTCAATCCCATGTCGTTGCCAAAGAACTTTTACTAAAGCTACCTTTTTATTTCTTAATTTTTTTTTTGCTTGACGTGCCAGATTTTGATCCGTTCTTCACTGTAAGTCATATCAGGCTGAATCTCAACTTCTGGCAGAGAAATTACATATGAAGGATTTGGTTGATACCGTCGTAACATGGACACATGAAAAACATTATGAATTCTGTCAAGCTCTGGTGGTAATTCCAATCGATAAGCAACAGGTCCGATTCTTTCAATAATCTCATATGGCCCGATGAACCGTGGACTTAGTTTTCCTTTACGGCCAAACCAGAGAGCTTTCTTCCAAGGTGATACTTTAAAGAATACCTTGTCATCAACCTGAAATTCTATCTCTTTTCATTTAAGATTGGCATAAGACTTTTGACGATCAGAGGCTACTTTTAAACTATCCTGAATCACCTTTACCTTTTCTTCTGTTTCATGGACTAAGTCAACTCTGTGTATCTTTTTCTCACTAAGCTTTGTCCAATACAATGGAGTTCTACATTTACGACCATACAGAGCCTCATACGGTGCCATTTTAATGCTCGAATGATAACTATTATTATTTGCAAATTCAACCAAAGGTAGGTATTTTTCCCAATTACCTTCGAATTCCAAAACACAACATCGGAGCATATCCACTAAAATCTATATTACATGTTCAGATTGACCATCATATTGAGGATGAAATGCAGTACTAAAATGTAACTGCGTACCTAGAGCTTCTTGTAATTTTCTCTAGAATCGAGATGTAAACCGGGGATCTTTGTCTAAAAAATGGAAACTAGCACTCCATGTAGTCTAACAATCCCAGAAACATTTAATTCAGCCAATCTATCCAAGAAGAAATTCTTACATTCCAGAATAAAGTTTGCAGACTTTGTTTTATGGTCAACAATTACCCAAATAGCATCTATCTTTTTTCAGAGATAAGGGTAATCTGGATTCAAAATCCATGGTAACTCTTTCCCATTTCCATTCTAGTATTGTAATTGTGTAACACCCCTCACCCGTATTCAACGCTGAAATAGGGTTACGAAGCATTACCGAACTTATAAAACAATTACACATACATTTCCAAATTTCATTCAAAATTTAATCAACACATTCATATTGTCCCTAATACGAGCCTACGAGGCCCAAAATATGCATTCGAGATGGTTAGGGACTAAACCAATAACTTTGAAAATTTTAATAACACTTAGAAAATTTTTGCCAAAATAAGGGACACATGCCCGTGTGGGCCGGCCGTGTGAGAAGACATGCCCGTGTCACAGGCCGTGTGGACATTCGAAATGGAAGCACATGGCCGTGTCCTAATCTGTGTTTGACCCCGTGTAACTCTCTAGCTTGGGTCACACGGCCAACACACAAGCCCGTGCGGCTAACCTGTGTGTCCTAAAAATGGCCATACATGCCCGTGTGCCAGGCCATGTGCTACACCGTGCCAAACCTGTAGGGTACACTGACTTATGCCACATGGCCAAGTCACACGCCCATGTGTGAGGCCATGTGGAGCGTACTGACTTGGTTTTAATTTCAACACCAACGGACACAAGGCCACGTAACATAGCCGTGTGTCACATATTGCTGAGACACACGCTCGTGTCTCTGCCCGTGTGGACAAAAATATGCTATTTACTAAGCCAATTTGCCACCCATTGTGCACAGCTACACCAAACTCAAAGGGCACAAAACATAGCATATATTAGGCATTCAATCAACCTCACTTAAGCATATTTTATACCATTTTCACCACCAACAATACAAAACATGAATACCACAATATACCACCCAAATTCATAGCAAACTTTACTTTCATAATACATCAATAGTGACCAATCTCAAATATGCATAAATGCCTAGATTCACTAGCATACCAATATTAATAACTCAACCATTTGTTATCTATAATACCTATTGCCAACAATCATCACATATATATTAACCAACACATTACACAAACTATACATACATATATATACATGATCAAAATACCAAAGTAAGCCAACTTCCATGGCTATATACAAAACCAAAACATGAACAATTATAAGCCAATTCAAATGGCTAAATTTACTACCAACAGATATATCAAAATGACCTAAGTCCTTATACATGCCATATACTCAAAACATAAACTCAATAATACCAAAGTGATAGTAGGATAGTGTGACGTAGTCTCCGACGATCCCCAAATCTGAGCTAGCTTTGAAATCACTATAAAACATGGAAAAATAAACAAAGTAAGCTTTATAGCTTAGTAAGCTCGTATGCAATAAACTAAATATAATCATAAATACACAATTCAACAAATTGAATATATCATCATGTACTCATATTAACGAACAAACCTTTCACTTATTCAATCAAAATATTATATGTGATCTTCACAAATCACTTTGATTTAAACCTTATACAGTTCATGTACATACCTGTACTATCTCGCATCAATCTCATACTCAACCATGTCTTTCATTTACCCATTAAACCATTCGAAATACTATCGGATACTTGGGAAACTCGCATCCTAAGTGCCACATATATTGCCAAAGCTATCTCAATCTCAAATCACATATATGCTCACTCTCGAGCTATCAACGGTCCTGCTGACACAAGCTGTGGGTCAAGACGTAGCTACAAGGTGGTGCTCACACAAGCTGTCAAGTAACCGCAACACATGCCGGTGTACTCAGCCACCGGTGGGATGTATAGGACCACCACCCATATCACATAATCACAATAAGCCCTAATGACATGTCATTCGTATCCTAATCTATTCCTAAGGTTCAACTAGGATTTTCAATGCCAAATTGTCGTCGAATCATTGTCGAACATGTCCGTAGCCTCATATTCACAGTTATGCAATATCAAAGCATTTAAAATATAATTATAACGAACTTATTACATACGAACTTACCTCGATTCACAAAAATGATAAAATGAACCGACTAGTCTGATACTTTATTTTTCCCCCGACCGAGATCTGAACTTTGCTTTTCTTGATCTATATGTAATCAAATTTAACTTATTTAATTACTCACTATTCAATTTAATCCAAAACACTTATTAAAGTATATTTACACTTTTGGCCCAAGTATTTCACTACTTTTACAATTTAGTCTTTATTTAATAAAAATACAAATTCATGAAATTCAATACCAACCCATACTAGCCGAATTACAATTAGATCCCTAGTAGCCCATATTTTCAATTTATTTCACATTTTAACCATAGAGTTTCCACATTTCACAATTTAGTCCATAATTTGTATTTTCACTAAAAATCACTTAACAAAACTTGTATAACTATCATTAAACATCAAAATACTCATGTATTCATCAATGGCAACATCCGAAATCTTTAATAGTTTTACGAAATAGTCCTTAGGCTAGCTAGACCTAGTTGCAACGATCTCAAAAACATAGAAATCAATAAAAACGAGACAAAATACATACCAAAATGACAAAGATGAAGATGACCGAAAATTCAAGATAAAAAATGGCTAGGTTTTCCTCTACAATCAGTGGAGATAGGAAATAAAAGATGAAACTTTGTTTTGGTTTTATTTAATTAAGCATTATTTATCTTTTTACTAATTTGCCATTAAAATAAATTCATATTTACACAACAATGGAAAACCAATATCATCCACTATCTCACAATTGGGCTAATTACCACATAAGGACCTTCACTTTAAAGTTCTATAGCTATTAGATTCGTTTAGCTAATAGAACATAACTTTTGCACTTTACGTGATTTAGTCCTTTTTATCAAATTGACCACTCAAATGATAAAATTTCTTAACGAAACTTTCACACAATCATTCAATCATGCTATAAACATTAAAATAATAATAAAATAATTATTTCAATTTCAGACTTGTGGTCTTGAAACCACTGTTCCGATTTGACTAAAAACAAGCTGTCATAACTCTCCCCGTTAGGGATTTTCATCCCCAAAAATCTTACCAGAAAAGAGGTTAGGGTACTGTTTTCTCATAGCTTCCTCAGGTTCCCACGTAGCCTCTTCGATGCTGTGTTGTTGCCAAAGTACTTTCACTAAAGCTATGATTTTATTCCTCAATTATTTAACCTCACGAGCTAAAATTCTGATCGGTTCTTCACTGTATGTCATATCAGGTTGAATCTTAATCTCTAACGGTGAAATTACGTGCGATGGATCTGATCAATAATAGCGTAACATTGACACATGAAATACATTATGAATCTTTTCTAATTTTGACGGTAAAGCTAGTTGATATGCCACTGGCCCTATTCTTTCAATTATCTTATACGACTCGATAAATCGCGACTTAATTTACCTTTATGACCAAATCGAAGGATTTTCTTCCATGGAGATACTTTCGAAAATACTTTGTCATCGAACTAAAGTTTAATGTCTTTTTGTTTTAAATCCGTATATGATTTTCGTCGATCTGAAGCTGCTTTCAAACTATCACGAATTACTTTCACTTTATCTTCAGTCTCTAGAATCAAACCAACCCCGTGAATCTTTTTCTCACCCAGCTTGGTCTAGTACAATGGAGTTCGGCATTTGCGACCATACAAAGCTTCGTACAGTGCCATCTTTATGCTCGATTGAAAATTGTTGTTATACGTGAATTCCATCAACATTAAATATTTCTCCCAATTGCCTTCAAACTCTAAAACATAGCAACGAAGCATATCTTCAGAATTTGTATTACTCTTTCAGACTGTCTGTCAGTTTGTGGATGAAATGCTGTACTAAAATTCAACCTCGTACCTAGAGCTTCTTGCAATTTCTTCCAAAATCATGATGTGAACCTTGGATCTCTATTCGAAATAATTGAAACTGGCACCCTGTGCAATCTAATGATCTCATAAATGTACAATTCAACTAATTTATCAAGAGAATAATTAGTACATACCAGAATGAAATGTGCTGATTTCGTAAGTCGATCTACGACAACCCAGATAGTATCTTTCTTCTTACGAGACAGGGGCAATCCCGATACGAAATCCATCGTAACTATATCCTATTTCCACTCTGTTATCATCATAGGCTGTAGTAATCCCAAAGGAACCTGATGTTCGGCTTTAACTTGTTGACAAACCAAACATCTCGATACAAATTTTGAAATGTCTCATTTCATACCCGACCACAAATACAACTATTTCAAATAATTGTACATTTTGGTACTCCCCTGGTGAACAAATAAACAACCACTGTGTGCTTCATTCGAACTTTCTGTATAAGCTCTAGATTTCTCGATATGCAAACTCTACCTTTGAACAATTGACAATCATCGGTTCTGTTCTCAAAGTCTGAATCATTAGTCGACTCATATTGCAATCTTTTAGCTTGTAACTCATTATCAAACTTTTAAGCTTCACAAATTTGCTGAAGAAATATCAGTTTAGCTTTTAAATCTGCTAGAATTGAACCATCTTCAGATAAGGTTAATTGAGTATTCATCGTTCTCAAAGAAAATAATGATTTTCTACTCAGAGCCTCCGCGACTACATTCGTTTTCCCCGGATGATAATCAATTATTAACTCATAATCTTTCAATAGCTCGAGCCATCTCTGTTGTCACAAATTCAAATATTTCTGAGTCATTATATATTTCAAACTCTTGTGATCTGTAAAGATATGACACTTCTTGCCGTATAAATGATGTCGTCAAAATTTCAATGTAAATACAATGATGGCCAACTCTAAATCATGCATCGGATAATTCTTTTCTTGCAGCCTTAACAATCTGAAGGCATAAGCTATCACTTTTCCTTCTTGCATCAAAACATAACCCATACTGTTCAATGACGCATCGCTGAAAATTACAAGCTCTTTACCCGACTCAAGTTGAACTAAAGTTGGTGCCTTAGTTAACAACATTTTCAATTGATCAAAACTCTGTTGACATTTCTCTGACCACTCGAACTTCACATCTTTCTATAGCAATCTAATCATCAGTGTAGTAATCATCGAGAATCCTTTAACAAAATGTCGATAGTAACCAGCTTGTAACACCCTAAACCCGGCCTAAACGTTACAACCAAATCTGGTATGTTACAGGGTTGAGTTAAAACGATTTTTCTTTGTCTTTGGGAAAAAAACCATAATTTTCAAAACTTTCCGGTTAAGGCGATGGCTTAAAAAAACTAAGGCTTATATTTTTAGTTTAGGAGAAATTCCAAATTTTAAATAAACAATTATTTGTTATACTAAGTGAATTTTTTAAAAAAAATGTTGATTTTGCGAACTCATATTTCTAAAACCTCATCTTTAAATTCATGACTAAGTAGTCATTGCATCGGGTATAAATATAAAATAAAAACCAAATATTAATTCAGAAAGGCCTTATTACATCAAAAATCCCCAATTTAAAATTAAATTAAAGCAGTAAAAAGTTTACGAAATGAAAAGACTTTATGGCCTCCACGAGTCCGCCTCGGCTCCCAAATCCACAAAACACACAAAACAGCCCACGGCCCACAATCTCATATACAACTCATACAAGATATCATACAACTACATGAATGCATCAAGCTCGGCCCAACCTAGTATTTTCCATCCTCTACACGCCATCCCGTACCAGCCATCACACCGTACAGATTTCTACAATCAACCCTCCATCCGTTACATGCCGTCTTGACAGTCATGATGTCAGTTATAATGCCGATCACTATGTGACCTTAAAATCAAATGTGGCAGAGCCACCGATCACCATGTGACCTTATAATCAAATGTGGCAGAGCCACCGATCACTAAGTGACCTTGTAATCAACACTTCCCCTTTATCATCATATCCATATCCCATGCACAACATATATGTCATGATGAATGCAACATGCTATTATCTAGGTAATAAATTATCACATACTTCCAAAATCGCAATAAGTTATTACAGATATGTACCCGGCACTCCTTGCGTTACCCACAAGGGTATTTCGACTGTATACACAAGAAGATAAAATAAAAAAACCATAAGTCCAAACGATGGCCTCCACCAAGCCAATTAGCCATTCAGCTTTGGCTTTCAAAAACCGAAAGGGAAGATAAAGAAATAGAAGAAATCGCCTCTTACCTAAACACCGAGGATTCAATAGCACCTAAGAGGATTCGGCACTAGCACAATAGTAGAGGATATTCGACAATGACTAATGGTAAAAGAGAACAACTTGAAAGAACAAAAATGAAGATAAAAGAACCTCAATAGAGGCTTCAGAGTTTTGGCTTTTAGAAGAATCAAAAGAGAAAGAATGTAGGAAAGAATGGCTAGGGAGATTCGGCCTATAGAGGAGATTTAGATAAGAGAATAATAGACAAGGAATATTCAGCTTTAGCAGAAAATAGAGAAGAGAGTGGGAGTTTTGGGGTTTCAGCTTGAGATTGAACAAATAAAGAAGAGAGAAAAGATGAGAAACTGATTTCGGCTTGGCAAGAAAGGGTATAGGAGTTACCTTGGATGCGATTATGGTGCTTTAAGGAAACATAAGGAAGGGGAAAGGAATTCAGCTAGTAAAGAAAGTAATAAGAAAAAAAGTGGAGAACACCCTAGTTAATAGAAGAAAAAAAGTGAAAAAGAAGAAAAAAAAGAATGAAGCTAAATGATTTGGCAACTAACAAGAAGGAAAAATTCAGCACCTACCACTCCCAAAGCCGAAAATGCACTTTTAAGAAAAACAATGCCTATCACCAATGTTGAAATTCGGTATATCCTAAACAAGCCAAAATCGATTCCCCCTCTACACCCAGTGTTTGAAATTCGGCCAACACCATGATCACATGCCCTTCCCTTTTTTTTTTCTCCTCAATTCACTCCTGAACACTCATTTGAATTAATTTGAATGCTTCAAACTCCACTTTTTCCTCTCAGCCACTCATTCAAAATATTTGACTCAGTCCACTCTCCCATCCTGAAGTGTCCCTCTCGAATTCTACTTCTGTTCTCTTTGACGCAAAAAATAATCCCCAAAATAAACTTTTTGTGACTTGAACTTGCTCCCTCTCTGCTCCCTTGTGGTGTCACCTTCCAACCCTTATGTGGCGTCACCTTGCCACTTTACCAACACCTTGTTTGTGTCAACCAAACACAAACAATACCCCTTAGGTCCTATTCCAGCTAGCTCTTCCACTAAAGTGCCTAAAACGAGAATTTTGGCCAGGGCTTCGGCTTATCCCCGAGCCCTTCCTAGACTCCCACACACCCTAAACTAGAACATTAAACAAAGCATACACAAAAAAAATACATCAAATGCATAGCCCCCAATTCAATATGTTACACAGCTAGTCCCAAAAAACTTCTAACTTTAGATACATTTTTCGGTGGTTTCCAATCAACAACTGCTAAAATCTTGCTCGGATCCACTCATATGCCTTCATCTCAAACAATATGTCCCAAAAATCCAACCTCTCAGAGCCAAAACTCGCATTTATTGAATTTAGCAAATAGTTGCTTATCTCTCAAGGTTTGAAGCACAATTCTCAAATACTCGACATGCTCAGACTTATATCTTGAATAAATCAAAATGTTTTCAATGAAAACTATAACAAATCTGTCTAAATATGGTCTAAAAATTTGATTCATCAAATCCATAAAAACGGCAAGAGCGTTAGTTAATCCGAAAGCATAATAAGAAATTCATAATGTTCGTACCTCATTCTGAATGCAGTTTTTGGTACATCTGAATCTTTAACTCACAACTGATAATAGCCAGACCGTAGATCAATCTTTGAAAACATTGTTGCACCTTTCAACTGATCAAATATATCATATATTCTCGACAACGGATACTTATTTTTTATCGTAATGTTATTAAGTTGACGATAGTCAATACACATCCTCATCGATCCATCTTTCTTCTTTACGAATAACACTGGCGCACTCTAGGGTGAAAAACTTGGTCGTGCAAAGCCTCTATCTGTTAACTCTTGTAACTGAGCTTTCAACTCTTTCAACTCTGTTGGAGCCATTATATACGGAGCTATCGATATCTGTGAAGTTCCTGGTACTAACTCCATAGCAAATTCAACCTCTCTTATTTGTGGTAACCCCGATAATTCTTTTGGAAACACATTCACATACTCACAGGCAACTAGCACTGATTCAATCTTAGATTCAGGCAGTTTTGTATCCAAAACATAAGCTAGGTAAGCATCACAACCTTTTCTCACACATTTCTAAGCTGACATAGATGAAATCACAACAGGCAATTCTCTCGATTCATCTGATTCAATTTGAATGATTTCACTATTATGACATTTCAATTCAATAATCTTTCGTCTAGAATTTACAACAGCATCATGCATAGTAAACCAATCCATACCTAGAATTACATCGAACTCATCATATGGAAATAGCATCAAATCAGTCAAAAAACAGTAACCCTGAGTCATTAAAGGACATCTCTTGCAAACTTTATCAACTAGAACATATTTGCTTAAGGAGTTCAATACTTTAATCACAAACTCAGTAGATTCAATAGGAAAACTCTTATTAGACACCAAATTCATAAAAATATACGAATGAGTTGATCCAGGATCAATCAAAGCAATCACATTAGTGTCATATAGAGAAAATGTACCGGTGATAACATCTGGTGACGATGCATATTCACGAGCGCGAATAGCGTAAGCTCTAACAGGTGCTCTGGCCTCGAATCCCATAGCTGAATCTTTTGTCATGCCTCTACTACTGGTCACATTTCCCACATTTCTTGGTGGCCTCCCTCTAGTGACTGTGTTACTCGGTCTTCCATTCGGAATTTGTCTATCTCATCTACTTCAAGACAATCTCGAATGAAATGATCTTGTGAGCCACACCTAAAACAAGCCCAGTCATTCATTTTTCACTCACCAGGATGTCGTCTTCCACATCGTTGACATTCAGGTCTTTAGTTTCTCGCACTGCCAACACTCGATACTAATGTAGCTTGAGTTTTAGGACTTGAGTATTGTTTCCCACGATCTCTATTGGAATACCCGATTGAATCATTTGGATGAGTATACGAACCTCTGGATTTCTTTTATGAAGATTGGTACAATTTACTCATCGATATTTTTCTCGACTCTCTAGCCTTTGAATCTATTTTTCTCTTTTCTTTGCTAAGCTCATCGACTTTGCAAGCTCTATCAAACAAGACAACAAATTCTTTCAATTCTAGAATTCCTACTAGAAGTTTAATATCCTCGTTCAACCCATAAATGAACCGTTTGCACATGATTTCTTCAGCAGAAAAATACTTCTGAGCATACTTACTTAATCTTGCAAATATTTTTTCATACTCAGTCATAATCATATGACCCTATTTTAGTTCTAGAAACTCTTTGTGCTTTTGATTGATAAATCTCTGACTTATGTATTTCTTTCTAACTCAGTCTGAAAGAATTCCCATGTGACTTTTTCTCTAGGTACCACTGATACTAGAGTATTCTACCACTGATACGCAGTGTCTCTCAATAACGAAATGGAATATTTTAAACACTTGGCTAGCGTGCATGAAAGTTCATCGAATACTTTGATAGTGTTTTCAAGCCAAAACTCGACTCTCTCTAGATCATCGTCAACAGTAGCTCTAAAATCTTCGACCCCGTACTTCCAAATCTTATCAACTGGTGGCTTATTTAATCGTAAAAGTTCCACATTGTGAGGAGCTAAAGAAACTGGTTGGGAATTAGGTGGGGGTGGAGGTTGTTGAGCAGCCGGATTTGTTCAAAAAATTTTGTGAATCACTCATTCCTCGTTGGAAAAAGGCTTCTTTAGCCTCTCCCTGCAACTACTCGATACGTTTTTAGATTTAGACGGTGCTATCCCTTGGGCGGAAGCTGGTGCATTACTCTCAACATCATCAACTACAGCTCGATTGGGATCTATGTTCTATACAAAAACACAGTTTAAATTGTCGAGTCATCACACTATCACAGGTTATATATGGCATGTATAGCTAGACTCTCACATACACTACGTTAGTCCTAGAATGGACTAAACCGTAGCTTTGATACCAATAAATGTAACACCCCTCTCCCGTATTCAACGTCAGAAGCAGGATTACGGAGCATTCCCAAACTTATGAAACAATTATACATACATTTACTCATACATTTCCAAATTCATTCAAATATCAATCAACACATTCATATCATCGCAAATACGAGCCTACGAGGCCCAAAGTACGCATTCGGGGTGGTTCGGGACTAAATCGATAACTTTGAAAACTTTAATAAAACTTAGAAATTTTTTTCTAAAAATAGGGGACACACGCTCGTGTGGCCCAGCCGTGTGTCTCACATGGCCAAAGACACGCCCGTGTCACAGGCCGTGTGGACATTCGAAATGGAAGCACACGACCTGTAACAACTCATTTTTGGTTAAATCGAAACAGTGGTTCCAGGACCACAAATCCTAAGTAAAAACATTTATTTTATTATTTTAATAAAGTTTACATCATGATAAAATTATTGTGTGAAAGTTTTGTGAAGAAATTTTATTGTTTAGTGGGTCAATTTGGGAAAAAAGACTAAATCGCTTAAGGTGTAAAATTAGGGTTCTATAAGTTAAATGTGTTAAATAGCTATGGAATCTTAAAGTAAAGGTACTTATGTGGTAATTAGACCATTAATTAGATAGTGGATGATAATGACTTGGTAAAATTGAAATACTGAATTAGTAATAAGGTTAATTAAGTCAATTAGTAAATAAATGACAATTAAATAAAATAAAAAGCCATTTTCTTCATTATCATCTTCGTATAACATAAATTAGGGTGGAGAAAATCCATTTTCAAGTTTTCAATGTTTCGGCTACTTCATTTGACTAAATTGGTATGTATTTTGTCTTGTTTTTAATGATTTCTATGTTTTTGAGATCGTTGCAGCTAGTACTAGCTAGCCTAGGGACTAATTTGCAAAGCTGTTAAAGATTTTGAATGTTTCCATTGGTGAATATGTATGAGTTTTGATGATTGATGATAGATTATGAATGTTTTTTGTGAATTAAACAAGTTTCGTAAAGTGATTTTTAGTGAAAATTTAAATTAGGGATTAAATTAAGAAAAGTGTAAAGTTAGTGGTTAAAATGTGAAATAAATACAAATTATGGGATACTAGGGGCATTATGGTAATTTGGCTAGCATGGGTTAGTCTTGAATTTCATTAATTTAAGATTTTTGGGAAATAAGGACTAAATTGTAAAAATGTGAAACTTTGGTGGCAAAAGTGTAAACATACCCAAATGTGTGTTTTGGATTAAATTGAATAAAGTAGTGATTGAATATAGATTAAGAAAAGCAAAATTCATACCTAGATCGGGGGAAAACTAAAGTTATCGACTAAATGACTCGATTCACCATTTTAGCATCCAAGGTAAGTTCGTATGTGATAAACATTGCTACAATTATGCTTTTAATGCTTTGATATTGCATAAATTGTATACACGAGATTTCAGTCATGTTCAACAATAAATCGACTATGTTTAGCACTTAGTGTGCGGTTTGAGATAGCTTAACTATTTATGGCACTTAGTGTGCGATTGGGAATAGCTTCGGCTATATATGGCACTTAGTGTGGGAGATTGAGATAGCTTCGGCTATGTGAGGCACTTAGTGTACGAAACACCGAGTATTTGACAGTGTTACGAGAAGGTATGAGTTCGTTACGAATTTGTATAGGTATGTACATATAAGTATGAAGTTTAAATAGAAAAGGTTCGACTTTCAATATAAGTATATGAATAAGGTTATGGAAGGTTTGATATTATCATGAGTTATACATTAACTTGTTCAAATTGATGATTTGTGTTTTATGAATTGTTGAGTATATTTAGTACGAACTTACTAAGCTTTGTAGCTTACCTTATTTATTTTTCCCATGTTTTATAGTGAATCCAAAGCTAGCTCAAATTCGGGGATCATCAGAGACTACGTCACACTATCCAACCATCTACTTGGTACTTTTGAGTTGTGTATATATGGTATATGGCATGTATAGGCTTGAGTCATTTTGGTATGTTTGATGAACATGTATTTTGGGCCATTGAGTTGGCTTATGATAATGAAAGTTGATGATGTTTATAAATGTGCAAATTGTTCTATTTTGAGTTTGGTAATTGACCTCTATTGTATGGTTGAAGTTGAATCTATACTGCTAAATGATATTAGGTAATTTGGAAAGCTATTGCTTGAGAATTGATGATTGATAATGTATGTATAGAATGGTTTAGTTGATTGAATTGAATATGTGAATTAGGTATGAAATTAGATGATAAATTGTAGCATATTTGTAAATTATATCAATGGTAAAGAAAGGGTATGATTTGAACATTGGTTGATGTTATTTGGATGCATATTAGTGCCTTGAATTGGTACCATTTGTGCTTGCGTAGGTATGTGCAAAATGGAGAGGCAAAATGGCTTGGCAAATAGCCTATTTTTGACCACACAGGTAGAGACACGGGCGTGTGCCTCAACTGTGTGTGACACACAGTTAAGTTATATGGCCGTGTGTCCCCTAGTATTGAAATTAAATTGAAGTCAGTATGCTCCACACGGTCTCACACAGGCGTGTGACTGGCCATGTGGTACAAGTCAGTATACCCCCTAATTGCCACACGGCCTAACACACGGGTGTGTGACTTGGCCGTGTTGCATAAGTCAGCATACCCTACAATTTTGGCACGGCTTATCACACGGCTCGGCACACGGCGAGTGTAGCCACTTCGAAGGGTACACGGACTAGACATACGGGCGTGTGGTCGACCGTGTGACCCAAGTCAGTATGTATGCCCTATTTTTAAATGGCCCGAGACATGGGCCTGAGATCGATAATACCTCGTAACCCTATTTCGACGTTTAATACGGGTGAGGGGTGTTACATTTATTGGTATCAGAGCTACGATTTAGTCGATTCTAGGGCTAACGTAGTGTGTATGACAATTTAGCTATACATGCCATATATATGCTGTGATAGTTTGATGACTCTTGACATTTTGAACTATGTTTTCATATAGTAATGGTCCCTAATCAAGCTATAGTTGATGAGGTTGAGAGTAATGCACCTGCTCCTGCACAAGAGACAGCACCATCTGATTCTAGACATGTGACTAGTAGCCAGGGAGGATAGGCTAAAAAAGCCTTCTTCCAAATGATGAACGAGTGGTTCACTCAATATATTCGTACGAACCCGGCTACTCAACAACCTCCACCCATCATAATCCCCAACTTATACTTGTAGCTCCTCAAGGAGTCGAGCTTTTAAGATTGAATAAGCCTCCAGTTGACAAGATCCGTAAACACAGATCTAAATAGTTCAGAGCTAATGTTGATGATGATCCTGAGAGAGCCGAGTTTTGGCTTGAAAATACAATTAGAGTGTTTGACGAGCTTTCTTGTACGCCAGCGGAATGTTTAAAGTGTGCTATATCCCTTTTGAGAGATAATGTCTATCAAAGGTGGAATACATTAGTATCGGTGGCACTGAGGGAGAAAGTTACCCGGGAATTCTTTTAGATGAATTTCAAAAGAAGTACATCAGTCAACGATTTCTAGATCAAAAGGATAAAGAGTTTTTATAATTGAAACAAGGCCGCATGACTGTAACCGAGTATGTGTAACAGCCCGGTTTAGACCCTAGTCAGAATAGTGGTTTTGAGACCACAAATCTGAAGTTGAAAAAAATATTTTAATATTATTTTTGGTGTTTATAGTATGTGATTAAGCATGTGTAAAATTTCTGTGCGGAAATTTTAACGTTTGTGTGCTTAATTTGAGAAAAAAAAACTTAATCGCATAAAATGTAAAAGCTGTGTGCTAATTGTTGAAGTGTCTATTTGGTAGTGGAGATGGACATAAATGGCCATTAAATGAATGAATTATAATGTTTTAAACAAAGGGTAAAATGGTAAAATTTGTATTAATGTTAATAAAATTAAACAAAACAAAAATTAAATCCATTTTATCATCTTTTCTTTCCAAAAGTTGAAGAAAAAGAAAGAGAGAAAGCTTGTTAGGTTTCGGCTAGCAATTGGTTTAATCAAGGTATATTTTGAGCTCGATTTTTGATAATTTCTACGTTTTTGTGATCGTTGCTTCGTCTTCTTTAAAACCCATGCTTTAATTTTAGAATTTGATGGTGATTTTGAGATATGCCATTGATGAATGTTTGAGTTTTGTGATAGTTGATGATGAATTATGGAAGATATGTGAAGGATGAACATGTTTTGTCTTTGAATTTTTGGTGAAATTGAGTAATTTGGACTCAATTGTGAAAATAATATTTTGACAGACTAAAATGTGAAATAAATGAAATGTGTGGGCTTGTATAAGCACAATGAAAATTTGGCTAGGCATAAGAGAAGAGAAATTTTGTGTTTTGTGATTTTGTGAAACAATGACTAAAGTGTCGAAATGTGAAAATGTGAGGGCTATTTTTTAAAATGCCTTAAATATGTGTGTTTGGACTAAATTGAATGAATTGATGATTGAATGAGTTAAATTTGAATATGTATAGACCAAGAATTGAAAGATTCAGATCGAGATCGAGGCAAAGACAAAGTACTCGATTAATCGTCTAGTCTCGGTACTTCGACATCCAAGGTAAGTTCGGATATAATACATGTTGTTAAATTATGTTTTATTATTGTGGAATGAATATATATGTGAATATGAGATTAGAAATGCAATGTGTGAAATTGAATTTAGATGGCACTAAGTGTGCGTAATTGAAATCGAGATAGAAATGAATAGCACTGAGTGTGCGAAATTATGAAAGCTTCGGCTTTATTGTTTGGCACTGTGTGTGCTGTAACACCCCAAAACCGACCTAGACGTTAAGACCGGATCCAACGCGTGCCACATCAAATGATATTTGAAAACTATATGTTCATTGGAAAACCATTCTATGAAACAAAACTTTCTACCCTTTAAAAATCCCGATTTACGTTGCTCATTAACAAAACAAAATTTGCTCAATGTCATTTCCTTGCAAAAATATTATATTTTTTTAAAACCTTGTTCGTAGCAAAAGTCAGACTTAAATAGTTGCGAAACATGATATTTTGAAAGCAGTAGTTATTGTTTTTTTCAAAACCCGTATGTAATGGACTAGCAGTTTGTAATTAAAAGAAATACCAAATAAAAGTTAAAGTGAAAATCCCAATGGCCTTATTACAAAATCATTAACCCAATAATTAAAATAAAGTGAATATAAAGTCGCTAAGTTTAGCTTTAAAGCATGTCGGTCGTGTCGCAACCTCTGAGTCCCTCGTAGCTCCAAATCCTCTTCGACTGGGGATTACTTGCACAGTTAAAGGAAATGGGTGAGTTACGAGAACTCAGTGTGTAATCCCCTATTACGTTCATAGTCTGGGCCTGAGCCAATATGGTATCAGTATGGGCCTAAGCTCTATTCGGTAACAATTTGGGCCTAAGCCCTATTCAGTATCAATCTGGGCCTAAGCCCTAAAATCATATCAATGCAATGGACATGTAACCCAACCCATACCAACCAAACTCTCCACCCGTACCAACCAAACACTCCATGTGGGGACCATGTCGACCCACCCAGCCAAACTCTCTAATGGTACAGCCTAGCTGCTAACAACGGTATATGTGTAATATCCGGGATTTATGGCCTATGTATTTTTGCTTAAGTATGTGTGAAAGCATGTTTATGTGTTCTGAATTGTGTGGCATGAATTTTGAAAACTTTAAAGTATAGTAAATGCCTTAGAAATTATTCAATTTTTTTTAATTTAAAAGAGGAAGCTAAACCTAAAAGGCCTTAAGAAAATTAGTAGGGGAAATAAGACACTAAATTGGGCTTGTTTAAGTGGCTTGGAGGCGCCACTTAGGGCTTCAGTAAGTGACGCCACAAGCATGGGTGCAAGGCCTAGGTTCGAGTCACAAGGGAAGCAAATAAAAGTTTTTATTTTTCTACACGGAGGAGAGGTGTTGGACGGCAATGGGGCACTGAGTGGAGGTGTGTAGATTAAGTTAAATTTCCTTTTAAAATTCGGCCAAGATAAGGGATAAATGATGGATTAATTTTTTATTATTAATCTTAAATGAGGTGATAAGAAAAAAGGTGGAATTTGAGAGGAGGATGAGTGTTGGCCGGCCAAGGGATTCCTTGGTGACCAATTTCAGTCATAGCCGAATTGCTAAAGGGAGGTTTAGAGGTTCTTTTCAGTTTATCTTTCTTTCTCTAGTAGTGGTGCTGAAATTGCCTTTGTAGGAGTGTCCATCTTTTTCTTTCTTCCTTAGTCTCTCTTGCCAAAATTTAGCCCCTCTCTTCATCTTCTCTTAACTTTTCTTCCATTGTTAAAACCGAATATCCCTCTCAATGTCCTATGATTGCCGATTCTTCTTAAGCCTCACACTTCTTCTTTCTTTTCTTGTGATCTTTAAAGCCGAAATACTCTTTGATAGCCGAATCATCCTAGTGTTCATCAAAATCCGAAACTTGTCGATTCCTATCTAAGTCCACATAGCCGAATCTCTGTGGGTTCAACAAGGAGCAGTCGACTACAATATTAAGGGTAAGATCCATCGTGATTTGATCTTCAATCTTTTTCTTCTACCCGAAAGCTAAGGACTAATCCCATTAATATTTTAGTTTGTTTGTCGAAAGTTGGAAGGTGAATTTTAGGATTTTCATAGTAGCCGATTTCTAAGGAAACCATTCGGGATTTCAGATCTAAGGTAAGTAAGGTATAAGATTAGGCCGAATGCCATTTATTTGAATGTTAGAATTGGATCTAACATATGTCTTGTAGGATTTTGACATCTTCTTAGCCAAGAGACTATTTTAGGGATCTAAAATTGCAAGGTGAGTGACTATATATATTCGGCCAAGGTCATATTGGTGTTTTAGATCTATTTGTTCGTTTAAAAAGTCGAAACTAACTAGTTCAGTAGTTCAGCATCTAGCCGATTGCAAGAAGAGTTATCACAAGGTTTTCGGGATTTGATTAGTAGTGAAATCGGCATCCAGGTAAGATTTTCCTTCGGGATTTGGCTAGATAGCCGAATGGCTCTTTGCTAACATGTGTAGGGTTGGCCGAATGTAGGAACTAAGGATCTAGGATGCTAGATCGGGTTTTCGGGATTTTCAGTAAACTTGCTAAGTAAATCAGGGGTGTTGTAACATCCTAAATATCTGAGTATCAATAAGTTGCTAAATGTTGGTTCGGGTTTTCTTGGAGTTAGAATAAAAATATTAGTTAAGTGTACTTTAGAGCAAAGAAATTAGGTGACATTGAGATTTAAGTTAATTAAGTACTACAAGAAGGCATAAGATGAGTTAATAGCATAGTGGTGATGGCGCCATGAGTTAGACATGAGGGAAGAGGTTCGAATCTCCTAGCTTGCAACTTGAAAAATTTTTATTTTTGCTTTCATCTATCAAGTGTCGGCCAAGAAGCAAACATGGAAAGTTTGACTTCTTGATTTTTGGTATGATAGCTAAAGGATTAAGAAAATATTTAAGTTGAGGAAAGAAATCAATGGGATAAGGTAAGTAAGGGGAACAAATGGCTTAAGTTAGGGAGTGTGCTATGGAAATAATGGGTGGCAAAAATTGGTCTTTGATAGCCAAGTATTTGGACGGTTTTTGGGCAAGGGGCTAGCCGAAATTTTGAAGGCATTTAGATGAATTAGGGGCTAGTTGAGCATATTTTTTTCTTTTGGTCATTTGTTAATTTATTTTTCTTTTTCCTCTCAAAGCTTGTTTCTCTCAAATTTCCTCCCCTTAGCCGAATGTTTATTGGACAAAGGTAAACAAATTTTGTTTTGTTATCTTTTCTTTTAGTCATTCGGGTTTTGACCATTTAGGTCTTAATTCACCTATTCTCTAAAAACTTTTCCCTTGTGCCGACACCATCATCACACAAAGAAGGTTAATTTTTCTTTCTTCTTCACAAAACAGTTACACAATCCTTCCAAAAAAACTCAATTCTTTTCTTCTCTTTTCTTTCTCCTTTCTTTTTCTTTTCTTCTCCCTTTCTCACTTGGAACCGAATTATACTATCTCCATTGTTCCATTCTTTTACTTTTCTCTCAATTAAAAATCTCCACAATAATCTCTCTCATGGCCGAATGTTAACTTGTACTTGTGCCAAAATTTCTTTCATTTTCTTGATCAAAACCGAATTCTTCTCACACAATTTCTTCCAATCGTGAGCATTAGTGAGATTTTGGAGGGTAGAAACTCAAGGTGATCTTTAGAATTTTGGAACTTTGGAATCGATTTCAAGAATCAAGGTAAGGAGTTTTTCTTTTAAGGATTTAAATTTATTATATTAGTATAGTTAGTATTAATCGATTTCGTTTTAAGGTCTCAATCGCTCGATCGTTTCTCGTGGAACGAAGATAAATCGTGGTAAGCCAAATCTCAAACCTTACAAATCATTAGCCATATTTCAATATTTATAGTCGGACTAATGATCGTATATCTTTAGAGACTTTCAAGATAGGGTAGAAAAGGGTAGTCCATAGTCTTCGAAAGAGGGGCGGTTCCGAAATCCCCCTAAATATAAACGAAGGGCTGTTTCGGGAATACGGGATTTTCAACTGGGTTGTGGACCATCAACCGAGGAGAATCAATTATTTGAAGTAGTTCGTACTCCCGAGCCTTTATGCGTTCGTGGATTCTCATCGAACAACGAATCAATAAACGAGGAGAAACCAAAATAGAAGTGGTTCAAAATCAAAGGGTAAGGATTTAGATCGAATACCAATAGTGTATTTTTGATAAATGATAGTGTTCTAATGTCCGTATTACGTTTAGGTGTTGACGAGCGGGAAGGTTTAGTACTCACGATATCAAGGTGTGTAACTTCACATTTTTCTCGGGTTGGATGTCATTTGTGGTATTGAGTAAAATCGTAAAAACGACAAAATCGGTATAATACGTAATAATTGGTATTTTGGTGAAATAATATGAAAACGATTAAAATTATGAAAAATTACGAAAATGCCCTCAATGAGTTAGTTGTTAATATGTAAATTTTATGTCTCGTAAAAATGGGATAAAAAGTATGCTAGATAGCTAAATGGGCCGAAATCTCAGTTAGATCGAAAATGGGCCAAAATCTACATTAGATCGAAAATGGGTTGAAATCTACATTAGATCGAAAATGGTAGAAATCTACATTAGATCGAAAATGGGCGTAATCTACATTAAATTGTTAAATGGGCCAAAATCTATGCTAGATCACTAAATGGGCCAGAAATTTTGCTAGATCGTTAAATGAGCCAAAGATGCTAAATAGTTATATGGAATAAATGATATTTTGTATTATGGGCCTTAATAAAAACCCGAAATATTGACTCATATATATTGGGCCTTTTGATAAAATCATCATATGTACATAGGCTATTTTGCATACATGTTGCATGGGTTGGGATTAACGATGAAGAGAAGAAAGGTCTGTTGCCAAAATCTAGTTCGGTGGCTTTGCCACAAAATAATTAAACGGCTGATTGCCTCTAGTTCTGTGGCTATGCCACAAATATTTTAATGGCTCAACGCCTCTAGTTCGGTGACTTTGTCACAATCTAGTTCGGTGGCTCGCCACAAATATAAAATGGCTTAATGCCTACGATTGGTGTGATGGCGGGGTGGGTTGACTTGATCCCCACAGTGTGATGGTTGATGCGGGTGGTGTGTAGCGGATGGAAATTAGGTTTGGGTGGGAAAACTTCATTTTACATGCATTCCATTATTTATCTTTGTTAATCTTGATAATGGGCTCAAACTCAAAATTATGACTTGATGATCTGGCCCAGTGGATTAAGTAAGTAAGTTATACACTGAGTTCTGAGTAACTCACACCCTCAAATTTTTCCTCTCAGGTAATGGAAATTGATGTGGACTTGGGCCGAGGATGACTTCGTGGAGGCCATACTGCAAACATGGGTTAAATAAATTTTGAACTTTTAATAAGTACTTTCTTTAAATTGCTATTTTGGGTATGATGTAATAAGGCCTCTATTATTATTATTTTTATGGATTTTTATGTGTGGTTGGTTTAAAATTTTGTTTTGGATATTTTAATATGGGCTTATGATTATTATATAATGTTTACTTAAAATAAATTGGGTTTTTAAACATACGAGAAATTTTTTTAACTATTCTTATTTCTCAAATACATCAAACTTAAAATTATTTCTCTTGGTTTTTCTTAAACTCTAATTTCAAAAGGGTTTTGAAATACCGATTCATCTGAAATTATTAAGATAGTTCGATCTGTGTAACAAACCAAATCCAGTCTTAATGCATAGACCGGGTTTGGGGTGTTACAGGTGTACCCCACACTAAGCCTTAATTAAATTACGGCTATGTTTTGATAAATATGTTACTAAGAATATGTTAAGATGTGGCTAAGAGTATCTTGCAATGGTACAAAGTACTCAGGTACGTTTACCCACTCCTACTATGAGTATGATATGATCTATGATGGCACATATGTTAATAGTGATAAGAATGTGAAATAAGGCATGATATTGCATGATTTGTTTGACATGGGGCATATGGGTGATATGTAAAGGGGAAGTGAATTGGTGGTTTTATACCCCAATATCTGAATGTGGTGACTTATGTCACGTAATTTGAATGTGGTGACTTATGTCACGAAATCTGAATGTGGTGACTTATGTCACAAAATAATCATCTGGTGGCTATGCCACAAATTTTATCTGAGCGATGAGCACGTCATTGCGATGATTGCCTTCGATGGTGTGTAGCGGATGGAGGGTCGACTTAGTAGTCCCCACGGTGTGATGGTTGAATGCAGTGATGTGTAGCGGATGGTTATCTAGGCTTGGGTTCGGTTTGCATCATGGTTTATATGTGTTTATTATGTATGATTTGATATGCACGAATTTAATTGAGACTGTATTGGTTGTACACATTGAGTCTGTTTGACTCACCCTTTGTGGGATTATTTTTGGTGACACTCGGTAGATGGACCGGTGGCGGGAGCTCGATGGTGGCCATGCATAACTCGAGAGACTATTTTATTTTATTAGTTTATTTTTTATTTATTTAAGTTTTGAATTATTTGGGTTTTATTTGATGTAATAAGGCCATAAGTATTAAATTGTCTATGCATGCATTTAAACTACTTAGTATGATCGACATTTATCGATTTGAAGTTAAAGTTAATTTTTCTTAAATACAAATATTAATTGTTTTGACACCTAATCAACACGGGTTTTACTTTTGACCCCAACCCAAATCAACTGATTTCAAAAACACACAAGTTTTTGGCGAAGCCCAAATAAGATTCTAATGGTTTTTCTCAGAGGCATACCAGATCCAGTCAGGGCTTGTGGGCCGGGTTTGGGGTGTTTCATTTTGGTATCAGAGACCGATTCAAAACTCAGCCTTGAGGGCTTTTTGGGCCCAAAATGTTTCTTTCTTTTGAAATTGGGATTTATAAGAAATTGAGCGGGTTTTCGAGCATGGCACCTGAGTCTCCGGCCCGAAGTCCACCAGGTAGGTACTCCTAATTCTTTTGTGATTTGTATGTGGGAAGATATGGGGACGTAGATTAGTGGACTAGGAATTAAACCCTAGGATTAGTCTACTTCAACATCAAGTTACATAAAACTTAAAGTCAATCTAAACAAACACATGTCTAAGTCGCGAGTTAGGGTGTGGCAACCATCATGCATGTCTAAGATTGGTTTCGGTGGGAGCTTGGTATTTAGCAGGTCTAGTGACTCACCTCCTACCCACTCGAATCCTACAGTGCG
This sequence comes from Gossypium rotundifolium, assembly GCA_025506655.1. Taxonomy (NCBI): domain Eukaryota; kingdom Viridiplantae; phylum Streptophyta; class Magnoliopsida; order Malvales; family Malvaceae; genus Gossypium; species Gossypium rotundifolium. The sequence continues at coordinate 45,716,680 of CP106723.1, forward strand.
TAGTGATGGTTCACCACTAACGAGAGGACTCGACCATAGGCTAAACCCAATAACTAAAACACGAAAGGGACTAGCCATATTTTATAAAAACCCTAGTCTTAAAATCACCAAATGACCCCTTTGATGTGTAGGAAAACTATTTTGAAAAAAATTCCAAAATATTCTCGATTTACTAAAATGACCTAAATACCACAGTTGAAAAAAATTACTAAAATACCCTTGGTTCATAAAATTTCCATACTACCCATGTTTTTATCAAGATTCTCTTACCTTACAAATATCCAAAACCCTATTTTTACAAAATATTAAGATACTACGATTTGGAAAATTTATGAAATTACCCCGATTTGCAAAATGACCAAATTACCCACAACTTTGAATAAAAGACCAAAATACCCTCAATAAGGAAAATTATCGAAGTACCCTCAAATTAGAAACCTTCAAAAATACCTTTGTTTTGAAAAGTCACCAAGAACCATATTTCACGAAAAAAATTACCGAAATGACCCTACCTTGTAAAATTACAAAAATACCCCTAGTGTATAAAATTACCATTTCACCCTTGAATTTTTTCCAGCAAGTATTTTAATTTTGTAAAATATCAACAATCTCTATTTTACAACATTTTCAAATACCTTAATTTGGAAAAAAATTACCAAAATACCCCTATAGGATAAAATTACAGAAATACCCCTAGGTAGTGGGAAAATAACAAACAACGACAACTACAACATTTCTCTGTAATGAACGCAAGTTCATGTATATGATTAAATGAATGATCTGAGACTGTATGTGAATGAATTTGAAAGAACTACCCTTAAAAACTATAGAACATAAGGTATGCGTGATAAATCGGTGGAACAAAACTAATCTATAAAATTCTTTAATCGGATAAGCATAAATTGGAAGTATGAATTCAAGGGGCGTGGTAGTAACGTGAGAGGCCATGGTAGAGGCCGAATAGATATGTCGGACCCGTTAGATCGGGTCAAGGATCTGAAAATGAAATGCCACCACCACCACCACCGGCGATGTGGAATATCGAGGATCGAGCGGGGATGACGCAGATGTCACAGGCGATCTTTGCGGGTCTTGGAAAGAGTGGTTGGAGCGGTGAAGGCATGGGAGCTCGAAGTCGATACAGGCGTCTACGAGCCAATGAGTGAGGTGTTTAAGTGGTGTATCTGGTGTGGCACCAGTCTGCATGAGTATTGGTTGGTGGCGGTGAGCGAATTATGGATGAGCTCAATTTAGCTAGAGGAAAAAGCGAAAGGGTTGGTGTCGCTTCTCCACGATGAGTCATATCAATGGTGGCTCACGGTTTGGGATGGTGTTACAATTTGAGTAACTCACTTGGGATTATGCTAAGGCAACATACGGAAGAAGTATGTTGGTACTCATTACATCGATGCACGAGAGGAAGGCATTTCTAGAAATTTGGTTCAAGGAACAAGTCCGTGGCGATCTGTTGAATTTCTAAAATTTGAGCCGTTATGCTCGAGCATAATGTCAATCGAGCATGAGCGGTGTGTCCGATTTGAGGGCAGAGCTAAGGGATGTTTGAGACTATTGATAGCTCTGATGAAGAGCGAGAGTTCTTTGTGTTGGTGGAGAAGGCTAAGGTAGCCGAGGGTATCAAAGATTACGTAAGGCGTAACACCGTCGAAATAAGCGGAGAGAGGTTTTAGATCTATAAATACCTTAAGGGTGAATATCTATAGCAGCATACACGATCTAGCACCTATCTTTCATTTAACATCAATAACCATCAAAAGCTTAAAATATCATCAATGGCATATCACACAAACATTATCGATTCACAAAATTAGTACATGGGTTTGATAGTTCTCGAAGCAATGATTACAAAAGGTAAAAATTATCAAAAATCGATACCCGATTTAAGCTTCAATAGTGCCGAATAAAGCTCATCCATGGCTTCTTTCTTCCACATTCGGCCATCCATGAAAAAGATGATCACCATCTTTATTTTGTCTTAAACATATAACATTAATTAAAATGGATTACTATTTTACCCTTTTAAAATAATATACTTAACATATATTTTAAGGTCATTTTAGACCATTGTCATACTAACTTGTAGAATGGGCTAATTGCCCTTTAGGACTCCATATTAAAAAGCCATTATCACTTTAGCACTTTTCACTATAGTATGCAACTTTTACACTTTACGATTAAGTCCTTTTTGTCAAATTAAACACTCAACGATAAAATTTTCTTAGAAACTTTCACACATTAATTCACATATAATAAACAAAATAATATCTAAAATTTCGAACTCAGTTCGTGGTCTCGAAACCACCTTCGATTAGGGTCAAATTTGAGGATTTTCGTCCCCAAAATCTTTCATTGAACAATTTCGATATTGTTATCTTAAATCTTCAAGTCGCCATTTTTTATTTCTCACTCCTTTATCTCAAGGCTAAGATATGGATCAGCTCTCTTCATATGTCATATTAGATCGGATCTCTTTTGAGATGGGGTAATCACACGTGAGGATCGGTAGATATTTATGAAATATTGAAACATGAAATACTTTGTCGTCGATCTCAAATTCTATATCTTTTCGTTTCAAGTCTATAAAGGACTTTTGACGAAAATCGCTTCACTTCACCTTCAGATCCTTTATCAAATCAACCCCGTGTAACTTATTCTCACCGAGTTCGATCTAATCGGAGGTATCGATTTTTACATTCGTAAATATTCATTGGTTGCGGCTTCAATTGTCTCGAAGCGTGAACGACTTTGCCTTATTGCATCAAAACACAGTCCATGAAGAAGCATCACTAAAAAAAACAAATTCTTTACCGATTCAAAGCTAAACTAACACTAGAAATCAAAAGGGCTTTCAACCGAAAAACTTTTCTAACACTTTTCGACCATTCAAACGACATCTTTCCAAAGTAGTCCGATCAATGAGTAACTATCATCGATCTAATCGAGTGATACAATATGTCCCGGAAGACTAACCCGTGGAATATCATATATATAATTGTTCTTCTCAAAGTGCAAAAAATTCTCAATGTTCAAGATGCTCCTTTTCATCAAGTGAATAAATAAAGGATCGACAATAATGATTTAACTTCGAATCGAAAGCACCCGATAACTCTTGAGAAACATATCGAAAACTCACAAACAATAGGCATTGATTAAATTTTCTTCCCGATACTTTCAAATCAATCACGTAGACAAAATATGCCTCATAACCCTTTTTTTTTAATAATTTTGAGCTTTTAAAATAGATGTTACATAGTCAATCTACTCAAACCATTGGACGAGTTTCCTATCTTTCGAGACATCTCAAATTTATAGTCTTTCTTTTGCGCTTCAACAACATCATGCATAACAACCAAACCCTTCCCAAAATAATATTGAGGTAAAATCATCAAATCGGGAAGCAGATATCTCAAACATTAATGGGCAGTTTTGCATACTTTATCAACCATGACACTTTTATCTAGGGGTTCATACTTTTATAGCAAACTCGAAAGATTCTGCAGTCAAAGTCTTGAATACTAAATTCATGCATACATACGGATATGTAGAACCAAGGTTTATCAAAACAATCATAGAAGTATCATAAAGAGTAAATGTACATTATGACATTGATGAGGCATCCTCTAGAACTTCGAATAGCATACACTCTGACCGCACTTTCGGCTTCAAATATGTTAGAGTATTGGTTGGTGGCGATCGAGCGGATTATGGATGAGCTCAATTTAACTACGAGGAAAAACGAAAGGGTTGGTGTCGCTTCTCCACGATGAGTCATATCAATGGTGGCTCACGGTTTGGGATGGTGTTACAGCTGAGTAACTCACTTGGGATTATGCTAAGGCAACATACCAGAAGAAGTATGTTGGTACTCATTACATCGATGCACAGAGGAAGGCATTTCTAGAAATTTGGTTCAAGGAACAAGTCCGTGGCGTCTGTACGGTTGAATTTCTAAAATCGAGCCGTTATGCTCGAGGCATAATGTCAACTGAGCATGAGCGGTGTGTCCGATTTGAGGACAGGCTAAGGGATGTTTTGAGACTATTGATAGCTCTACAGTAAGAGCGAGAGTTTGCTGTGTTGGTGGAGAAGGCTAAGGTAGCCGAGGGTATCAAAGATTCTGTAAGGCAGAACACCGATCGAAATAGGCGTAAGAGAGGCTTTGGATCTTCGTGGTCTTCTAGGAATGAGCAAAAGAGGCCTAGAGTTGATGGGTCAGCGAGGTCAAGCAGTTACTCTCTGGAGGGCGATGTCGCACTTGTGCCCAATGTGGGAAGAAGCATTTAGGAGAGTGTTGGAAGAAGATGGGAGAATGCTTCAAGTGTGGGTCCAAGGACCATATGATTAAGGATTGTCCTGTGAGAACCAAAGAGGGACGATCAGTAAGTCAAGGTCCTAATTAGGATGGAAGAGGTGGACAGCAGCCTCAGCGGGGCCGTGGTTCAAATGGTAGAGGAAACAGTACTGGTAGAGGATGGGAAACACCGGGCTTGGTGTTGGTAACACGAAGGCCAGGCAGTCGAGTTTAGTGTATGCAGTTCGTCGGAGGGAGGACGGAGATGCACCGAACGTCATAACCGGTACATTTCTTATATTTGGCAAGCCTTATGTTGCTTTGATTGATGTGGGCTCGACCCATTCTTATGTTGCATGTAGAGTAGTTGAAACTCTAAGAATAGCCTCTGAACTATCTAGTAGGGAGATGATCGTAGTAAGCCCACTAGGTTAAACCGTAGTAGTGAACAAGATATTTGGTGTGCCTTTGGAGCTTGGGAGGTATTTCTTGCCAACTTAATGGAATTACCCTTCGGGAATTTGATCTTATACTTGGTATGGACTGGCTAGTGGAGCATCGAGCTGTATTGGATTGTGCAGCCAAACGAATGGAGTTAAGGACCCCAGAGGATGAGGTGATAGTTATGATAGGAGAAAGAAGGAACTACTTGTCTAACGTAGTTTCTGCTTTGAAGGCTGATAAGATGGTACGGAAAGGGTGCAAGGCATTTTTGGCCTTCATTAATGCGTTGGATGCGAAAGAAGGGAGAGTTAGTAGAGTTAGAACCGTAAGGGAGTTTGTGGATGTTTTTCAGAAGAGTTACCTAGAATACCCCCGGATAGGGCAGTGGAGTTCAGAATTGACTTGCTGCAGGGTACAGCTCCTGTGTCAATTGTCCCGTACAGAATGGCACCAAATGAGTTGGTTGTGCTCAAGGCTCAGATCTAAAAATTACTAGACCGTGGGTTTATTCGACCCAGTGTGTCTCTATGGGGAGCACCGATCTTGTTTGTGAAGAAGAAGGACGGAACTATGCGCATGTGCATAGATTATCGTCAGTTGAATAAGCTGACCATCAAGAACAAGTATCCGTTGCCAAGGATAGATGACTTGTTCGATCATCTTAAGGGGGCCGCAGTATTCTCAAAGATAGATCTAAAGTCTGGATATCATCAGCTTAAGGTGAAGGAGGCTGATATCCATAAGATGACTTTTCGCACAAGGTACGGGCATTATAAGTTCTTGGTAATGTCGTTTGGATTGATAAATACCCTAGCCGTGTTTATGGACATGATGAATTGGGTTTTCCAACCCTATCTGGATCGGTTTGTTGTTGTGTTCATAGATGATATCTTAGTGTATTCGAAGTCTGAGGAGGAACGCGATGAGCACCTCCAAGTTGTGTTGCAAGTGTTGAGGGAGAAGAAGCTCTACGCCAAATTCAGCAAGTGTGAATTTTGGCTTAAGGAGGTTACGTTTTTAGGACATGTGGTATCTGCTAAAGGAATAAGGTGGATCCTCGAAAGATTGAGGCGCTTTGGATTGAAACCCCTAAGTGCGTGGCAAAAGTTCGAGTTTCTTAGGATTAGTAGGCTATTACCGAAGGTTAGTGGAAGGGTTATCATCAATAGCCGCGCCTCTGACAAAGTTGTTGAGAAAGGAAGTGCCTTTCGTTTGGACCGATAAGCAACAGGAGAGCTTTGAAAAGCTTAAGAGGGTCTTGATCGAAGCTCCAGTTTTGATTCAGCCTGAGGCAGGGAAGGATTTTGTAGTGTAATGTGATGCTTCCCATACAAGATTGGGAGGTGTCCTTATGCGGGTTGGGAAAGTAGTCACTTATGCGTCTCGACAGCTAAGGCCACACGAGGTTAACTACCCGACGCATGACTTGGAATTGGCGGCAGTGGTCTTTGCTCTTAAGGTATGGAGGCACTATCTTTATGGAGAGAAGTCAGTGATCTACACAGACTACAAAAGCCTTAAGTATCTGCCGACTTAAAAGGAGTTGAACCTGAGACAGTGAAGGTGGGTGGAATTATTGAAGGACTACGATTGTTCTATAGAGTATCACCCGAGCAAGGCGAATGTGGTGGCAGATGCCCTAAGTTGGAAGGTAGTGATGGATCTGAGGGCGATGTTCGCACATCTGAGCTTATATGATGATGGAAGTCTGCTGGCAGAATTGCAAGTCAAATCGACAAGGTTGAATGAGGTGAAGGAAAGTCAGTTAATGGATGAAGATCTAAGTGTTAGGTTACGACAAGCGCAGAATGGAGAGTTAGAGGGTTATGGTGTTAATGACGAGGGAGTATTGTGCTTCAAGGGTAAGGTCTGTATGCCGAAGGATAAGGAGCTTAGGCAAAGGATTCTTCGGGAATCGCATAGTAGCCCTTATGCTATGCATCCTAGAGGTAGTAAATTGTACAGAGATCTAAGGGAACAATTTTGGTGGCCTGGTCTTAAGCGGGAAGTTATCGAATATGTTGGCAAGTGTTTGACGTGTCATCAAGTTAAGGCTGAACATCAAGTTCCATCAGGATTGCTTAAGCCAATACAAATTCCGCAGTGGAAGTGGGAGAGAATTACCATGGACTTCGTTAGTGGGCTTCCCCTTACGCCTACTAAGAAGGACTCGGTATGGGTGATAGTGGATCGGCTGACAAAGTCCGTGCATTTAATTCCAGTGTGGGTTGACTATTCTCTATAAAAGCTAGCAAGATTGTATGTAGCGGAGATTGTAAGGTTGCACGGAGTGCTGGTGTCAATTATCTCGGATAGGAATCTAAGGTTTACGTCTCGATTTTGGAAAGCTCTACATCAGGCTTTAGGCACCAGATTGGACTTCAGTACGGCTTTTCATCCATAGTCAGACGGTCAATCTGAGTGAGTAATACAAGTGTTGGAGGATATGCTAAGAGGCTGTGTGATAGACTTCAGAGGAAGTTGGGAAGAATATTTGCCTTTAGCAAAATTTGCTTACAACAACAGCTATCAGGCCAGTATTAAAATGGCACCCTATGAAGCGCTGTATGGACGGAAGTGTCGTACTCCTGCGTGTTGGACGAAATTAGGGGAACGTTAGATTTTGGGTCCGAAAATTGTGGCAGAATCTGAGGAGAAGGTTAAGATAATTTGGGCACGGTTGAAAGAGGCGTCTGATAGGCAAAAGTCATATGCAGATCTCAAATGGAAGGAGATCGAATTTACTGTGGGAGATCAAGTGTTTCTCAAAGTTTTACCTTGGAAGAAGGTGATGAGATTTGGTCGTAAAGGGAAGCTAAGTCCAAGGTTCATAGGACCTTATCGGGTATTGAAGCGAATTGGATCGGTGGCATACCAGTTGGAGTTACCTCCGAATTAAAGCAGATGCATGACGTATTTCATGTTTCCATGCTACGCCGATACCGATCGGATCCATCTCATGTAGTTCCGGTTGAAGAGGTGGAGCTGAGACCAGATCTACCTTTTGAGGAAGAGCCAATTCAGATTCTGGAACGAGATGTGAAGGTCCTTCGGAGGAATTCGGTCCCTTTGGTCAAGGTGTTGTGGCATAACCATGGATCGGAGGAAGTTGGGAGCCAGAAGAAGCAATGCGATAGCAGTACCCCCACCTATTCTAGCCAGGTAATTTCGAGGTCGAAATTATTTTAAGGGGGTAGATTGTAATATCCGAGATTTATGGCCTATGCATTTTTGCTTAAGTATGTGTGAAAGCATGTTTATGTGTTCTGAATTGTGTGGCATGAATTTTGGAAACTTTAAAGTGTAGTAAATGCCTTAGAAATTATTCAATTTTTTTTAATTTAAAAGAGAAAGCTAAACCTAAAAGGCCTTAAGAAAATTAGTAAATAAGACACTAAATTGGGCTTGTTTAATTGGCTTGGAGGCGCCACTTAGGGCCTTAGTAAGTGGCCTTCAAAGCATGGGTGCAAGGCCTAGGTTCAAGTCACAAGGAAGCAAATAAAAGTTTTATTTTGCTACAAGGAGGAGAGGTGTTGGGCGGCAATGGGGCCTTTGAGTGGAGGTGTGTAGATTAAATTAAATTTCTTTTTAAAATTCGGCCAAGATAAGGGATAAATGATGGATTAATTTTTTATTATTAATCTTAAATGAGGTGATAAGAAAAAAGGTGGAATTTGAGAGGAGGATGAGTGTTGGCCGGCCATGGATTCCTTGGTGACCAATTTCACCATAAATTGAATTGCTAAAGGAGGTTTAGAGGTTCTTTTTGGTTTATCTTTCTTTCTCTAGTAGTGGTGCGAAATTGCCTTTGTAGGAGTGTCCATCTTTTCTTTCTTCCTTAGTCTCTCTTGCCGAAATTTAGCCCTTCTCTTCACTCTTCTCTCAACTTTTCTTCCATTGTTAAAACCAAATATCCCTTTCAAAGTCCTATGATTGCCGATTCTTCTTAAGCCTCACACTTTTTCTTTCTTTTCTTGTGATCCTTAAAGCCAAAATACTCTTTGATAGCCGAATCATCCTAGTGTTCATCAAAAGCCAAAACTTGTCGATTCCTATCTAAGTCAACATAGCCGAATCTCTATGGGTTCAACAAGGAGCAGTCGACTATAGTATTAAGGGTAAGATCCATTGTGATTTGATCTTCAATCTTTTTCTTCTAGCCGAAAGCTAAGGACTAATCCCATTAATATTTTAGTTTGTTTGCCGAAAGTTGGAAGGTGAATTTCAGGATTTCCATAGTAGCGGACTTCTAAGGAAACTATTCAGGATTTCAGATCTAAGGTAAGCAAGGTATAAGATTAGGCCGAAGACCATTTATTTGAATGTTAGAATTGGATCTAACATATGTCCTGTAGGATTTCGACATCTTCTTAGCCAAGAGGCTATTTTCGGGATCTAAAATCGCAAGGTGAGTGACTATGTATATTCGGCCAAGGTCATATTGGTGTTTTAAATCTATTTCTTACTTCGTTTAAAAAGCCGAAACTAACTAGTTCGGTGGTTCAACATCTAGCCGATTGCAAGAAGAGTTATCACAAGGTTTTCGGGATTTGATTAATAGTGAAATCGACATCCAGGTAAGATTTTCCTTCGGGATTTGGCTAGATAGCCAAATGGCTCTTTGCTAACACGTGTAGGGTTGGCCGAATGTAGGAACTAAGGATCTAGGACACTAGATCAGGTTTTCGAGATTTTCAATAAACTTGCTAAGTAAATCAGGTGTGTACCCCACACTAAGCCTTAATTAAATTACGGCTATGTTTTGATAAATATGTTACTAAGAATATGTTAAGATGTGGCTAAGAGTATCTTGCAATGGTACAAAGTACTCAGGTACGTTTACCCACTCATACTATGAATATGATATGATCTATGATGGCACATATGTCAATAGTGATAAGAATGTGAAATAAGACATGATATTGCATGATTTGTTTGACATGGGGCATATGGGTGATATGTAAAGGGGAAGTGAATTGGTGGTTTTATACCCCAATATCTGAATGTGGTAACTTATGTCATGTAATTTGAATGTGGTGACTTATGTCACGAAATCTGAATGTGGTGACTTATGTCACAAAATAATTATCTGGTGGCTATGCCACGAATTTTATAAGGGCGATGAGAACGTCGACTGCAACGACTGCCTTCGATGGTGTGTAGCGGATGGAGGGTCGACTTAATAGCCCCCACGGTGTGATGGTTGGTATGGGTGATGTGTAGCGGATGGTTATCTAGGCTTGGGTTCAGGTTTGCATCATGGTTTGTATGTGTTTATTATGTATGATTTGATATGCCTGAATTTAATTGAGACTTGTATTGGTTGTACACATTAAGTCTGTTTGACTCAACCCTTTGTGGGATTATTTTTCAGGTGACACTTAGTAGATGGATCGGGTCGGCAGGAGCTCAGTGGTGGCCATGCATAACTCAGAGACTGTTTTATTTTTATTAGTTTATTTTTTTATTTATTTAAGTTTTGAATTATTTCGGGTTTTATTTGATGCAATAAGGCCATAAGTATTAAATTGTCTATGCATGTATTTAAACTACTTAGTATGATACGACATTTATTGATTTGAAGTTAAAGTTAATTTTTCTTAAATACAAATATTAATTGTTTTGACACCTAATCAACATGGGTTTTACTTTTGAACCCAACCCAAATCAACTATTTTAAAAAACACACAAGTTTTTGGCGAAGCCCAAATAAGATTCGAATGGTTTTTCTCTAGAGGCATGCCAGATCTAGTCAGGGCTTGTGGGCCGGGTTTGGGGTGTTTCAATATGTGGCTGAGCTACTAGAATCAGAATATGTGGCGATGCCACTATAACGATACTTCCTCCAAATAAAAAAAACCCAACCCAATGGAATATATCATGTATGCATTGTATCACAATCATATACAGTTGTATAAATATCACATAATCATCATTTAAACTACCACTAAGGGCGTAATGGTCATTTAGGCGGTTAGGGGTAAAACGGACATTTTGCCCATAAGAGAATCTCGTAATTTTACCCATCAAGGGTATTTCAATAACTTTACCCATAGAGGTTATTTTGGTAATTTTACCCGTGAGGGTATTGTGGTAATTTCATTCGTGAAGGGTATTTCGATAATTTTACCCCTCTAATGGCCTCTTCGAAGGCCCACTGTCGCTTCGAGCGACACAGATACCATTTTTTGATCAAAATGGTGCAATTGGGCCTAAAGACCATTTTCACCCAAGTGGGCCCACACGCTTGTGTGGCTCATTCAGCCCATTTTCTGTCACGATTTTGCGAACTTCGTAGCCGCATCTATCAACCAACACTTACCATGGATTTCGCTCCTGTGGGCCTGTTAGCGCATTGGGCCCACTTAGCTCACTTCGGCTCAATAGGGCCCATTACAACCTCAGTCCCACGAGGGCGTTCGTGACACTCCCAATAGTCTATCGCCAACACTTGTGGCTCGATTTATCTCTACGAGTGCTCGCACGCTCGAGTGACCTCAGATGCTGATATTTTAGCTTATCGATATTTTAGCTTTTAGCCAATTCACAGTACATCGCATTATCAGAATAACAGAGGTGTGAGATTACACACCTTATCACGTAGAGTACTAAATAATCACAAGCGCCTTCACCTTCACTAGAACAATCAACTACGATTTGCCTAGTTAAACCAAAGTTTGATGCCGACGCCCTTCCGCATACAAGCAGAAAGTCCCAAATCGCTGACACCCTACGTCGCTTAAACTTGGGAATAGAGGCTATGTGCACAGTCTCGGTTGGCACCTTTGCTGCCCCTTATGGCTAGAATCCCGTTTGTTCATCAAGAACACAATCTTACAGAACCGGTGTCAACACGAATGCTTAAATCACAACCACAAAGTAACCAATCACCCTAATAGGAAGCAACGAGATTATGATGCGGTTGGGTATAGGGCCCATTCTCGGCCTAAATGGGACCATGCTCTCTGTGGCCCATTAAGCCCAAATCTAGCAACAGATATGAGATTCACATAGTCCAATACAATATCTACTACACAATCATACAATTTATTCATATGGGCCCATGGGTCCATTGGTCCCACATGGTCCAAACAACCTAAACCCTCAAGAACACTCAAGATGGCCTCAATTATTGCGTTGAATCTCCCACGTGCGCTTGCATGCTCATGTGGCTACCATCGCCATGTGACCGGTATTTTGGCATTTGTCGCTCTACAGCTAGAGTAGTCCGAAATACACACCTGATAGGAATCTGAAGCTAATCCGCGCTCCGAACACTCCTATACCCAAACACCAACCAAGGTATTCTTACTCTTCTCATAGATTGCTCTATTTAAAGCCAGCTTCTCACCTTCCCTCATGCTAGCTTTTCGATGTGGGATCCCTCCTTTAGCAGAGTTTAATTCCATCACAACCACCTGTCGCCCCAACTTAGCAAAATAAATATCCCTTTTTGCTTGCAATGGGATTCAAACCCTTGCCCTCTTCTATGCTCCAGATGCTACATGCCACAACACAAGCTCCTTTTGTGACTTAAAACATGTGCAACTAAATATAAGCCTATGGGCCAAAGTCTAAGTTCATTTAAAAAGAAATCAAAATGAATTTCAAGTGCCAAGACTTGAACCTTGGACCCCTTGCTTCCTCTATGGTGTCACTTTCTTGTCTCCCATGTGGTGCCATTTTCCACTAGACTATAACTCCTTTTGTGTCATTTTTCTCCATATTTTATTCTTAAAGCCTACTTACTAACTCCCAAGGTTTTATTCACCTAAAACCAAAATTTTCCTAAAGCCCAGGTTTGAACTTGGGACTTGATGGAAGCTCCCTAACCTTCCAAAATCACTCACCTAATAGGTCTAACTTGCATTAGTGCCGTTCTCTTGTTCTCAAAAATTTTTTAAATGCTCCCCTGCCCAAGGCTTAATAAGCCCAATTCCACTAGGCCCAAAAATTTGGGGCGTTACATGTGCAATACCGAGATAAGTTCAGTTTAAAATATAGGCACTAAGTGTGTGATGACAATTAAGCTTCGGCTATAAATTTGGCACTAAGTGTGTGATTAAATGTAATGAATAGCGAAGATTGATCGAAATGCGATATCAAGCATAAACAAGCATAGATGGTGAGCAACTATGTGTTTGCTAAGGTATGTATTGAGCCTTTGTGGTTGATGAGATTGCATATGAATTTATGAATGGTTAAGTTGAGATTACTAGCTAAGGATGATATTGTGTGAACATTTGAGAGTTGATCTATGTGATGGATTCATTTTATGTATTGTATTTGAGATAAAAAATTGAATGTATTATATTACGAACTTACTAAGCTTTAGAGCTTACTGTGTGAATTGTTTCTCTGTTTTATAGTGTTAGTAAAGTTAGCTCAGATTTGGGGATCGTTAACGACTCAATCACACTATCGGCAATCTATTTTGGTACTTTTAAATGATGTACATATTTCGTATATGGCATGTATAGGCTAGTAGATATAGTGTATTTTGAGATGTTGGATCTTTCCATGTGATATGGTTTGAAAGATAGATATGTGTGAGCTATGTCAATAATGAATATGGTATATTTCATGCTTAGTTTGGTTGTGGAGAAATGAGGTTTAAATGTGGAATTATGATATGAATTGTATGATGCTTGGTTTAGGATGTGAAATTTGTATTTTGATGATTTTATTTGAGATGAGATTGAGTATTGTTATTGATGGTATGGTTGAGGATGGATTGGTGCTTGTATTGGTATGTTTGATAGCATTTTGAGACATAAATTGGTATTGAATTGAGGCTTGTAAGTGATTCAATGTGTGGGGGCAAGTTTGACCTTGAAAATGGCCTATAATTGCCCACACGATTGAGCATACGGGCATGTGGCTCGACCGTGTTGTTTAAGTTTGCTAAGTGAATCAAGTCAGGCTTGACCATGTGCTGGACACACGGGCGTGTGACTGGTAGTGTGGTTCAAGTTAGTGTCGACCACGGGTGAGGCACACGGGCGTGTCTCAGGCCGTGTGGACTAATCAGTAGGTATGCCCTATTTTTCCACGGCTTGGATGCACGGGCATGTCCAAGGCCGTGTGAGGCACACGGTTGATCGCTGCAAAATAGTCTAGTTTTTATAAAAGAGTGATCGAACCTATAGACTGACTGTGACAACGATAGAGGCAAGCGCACCTATCAAACAGTAGTATAGCTCAGGCAAGAATATCTTATCGAACCCAAGGAACCTAAAAGTACTATTACTCACTTTCTTCCTATTATTTATCCTTAAATATGGAGTGATTAATTAACTTATCTAAGACTAATGAAATACTTAAACTAAATGCAAAGACAAAATAATAAACTGGGAAAAGACTTTGGAAAACTCAGTTGATAAAGACGATACCCTCGAGAAGAATCCACCTATGACTTCACTTATTATCTAACTTTCAATTCATATGATTTCTTTTACTTAGCTTGATCCGTGAGACTCCCTAACCTATATTAAACCTTCTCTCGAAGCGAATAACGTCTAACCTAGGTTAATTAGTGGAACTCTCCTTCTCTTATAATAACCCCCTAAGGAAGCAGTAAATCGATCAATGGACTCCCATATTAGGTTTCACCTTAATCCGAAAAAATATCATAACCTTATCTCTAGGTGCCCGATCAACTCCGATTAATTATGCTAGATCTGCTCTTAGGCAGGGTCTATTCCTCCTCCACCTAAGCACATCAGATTAAATTAAGCCACATAATTAAGAACAAACTAGCCACATAATTAAGAACAAACTAAGTATTTATCATATAAACCAATAAATCAAATAACAAAATCCATCATAGGTTTCATCCCCTTCAGGTACCTAAAGGATTCATAATAAAATAAGAAAACATCTCAAGAGAAAAGATAAAACAAAACATAAGAAATCCCTAAAACCCCTTGAAGGAATTGAAGGAGAGATCCTCCGTCTTGAGTAGAATTCTGACTCTTCAAGATGGATCAACTGGCTATCTTTGACTAATTCCCTAAACGAGCAAAGCTCTGGCAGAAAACTCTGCTAAAACTTGATGCCCTTGAATTGCTGCCTTAGATTGTTTATATAGATGTTTGGGATGCTTTACTTGGCTCCTAAGTATTCGTAATTCAAGTGAAATTCGTCCTAAGTGTTTGAGTGGACTTAGGATTGCGTTTCTTGGGCTCCAAGTATCCAATTTCGAGTGAAATTACTCTTTTCCGCGGTAGGGGCGGGTCTTGACACGCTCGTGTTAATCGTGGTCCAGTCCGTGTCTCCATTCTATTGATTTAGGCACGGCTATGGCACGTCCGTGCAATATCTGGGTAGAGGCCGTGCTTCGAGTCTGCCAATTGGGGCAAGGCCGTGTACATCGGGGTCAAGCCGTGTTGGGATTTTTGTCGACGAGGCACGGTCATGTAAATCAGGGACAGGCCGTGTTCTAAATAATTATCGAGGCACGATGCGTGGAAAGAAGTCCAGGCTGTACTAATTTCTTGGGTTGGCTCAATTTGGTCCATTTTAAGCCCGTTTTGTGTCCTTTTCATTCTAAGGTGCTTTCCTAAGTTTAAGACACGAAAAGAAAAGATTAAGAGCACCTTTTTACATAAATTAAGGATAAATTCATCCAAAAGCATACTAAATGTGGGATTAAAATATGTTACTTTTACAATTTATCAAATACCCCCACACTTAAGCTTTTGCTTGTCCTCAAGCAAACTTCTCAACTTACAATTAAAACGAACTTTTCAAAATTCATAATTCCCATTGATAATGCCTAATCATAATTCATAGATAATTTATACATGGATCATTTAGCTCGAAGTGCCCTAAAGATTCAAATGAGATAAGTCATGATTTTGTAGCATGAAAACATAGGTGTCTCCCCTTATTTCAAAAGTTACCTTTGATTCAAAATCGACAAGGATTGACATCCTCACTAAAGATTCACTCAAAGCACTCAAAGTGTTTAAGGATCAAGAAAAAGCACTCAAAAGTCGAACCTAAAAAGCTAATCCCATAGGTTTGCCTGAAAATCAAATCTCCATCACTGTATATGAGATGATAAACAGATAAAAAGGTCTTTATTAGGGTTGTAACGGGGCTTGGGTTAAAAGGTGTGGATAAAAGCTGAATTAGAGAGTTAAAATTGAGATTGAATTGACTAATTGCCTAATCAATAAAAAAAATAATGAACTAAATATGAATATTTATATCGAATGAAAAGTAATAATACCACTATTGATAATTACTCTATAATAAAGAGTATTTTCTTCACTTTAAAATTTGATAATACTTTATTACGAGCTTTTCCTTCAACAATTGGAGTTTAATTGCTCTAAGCTCTTTTATTGAATAAACTTGGATTTTTTTTTTAAGAACAAACTAAGAAAAACTTAATAGAAGGAACTTTGATAATTGAAATAACCTAATTTGGCAATTAATCAAGTCAATTCTCAATAGAGGGGTAGTAAAAAGAATGTTGATAACAAATACAAAGGGATTTTGGGTTAATATTAGTGGGTGAGTCAATAAAAAGGTGGTTAGGATTCAACGGGGTTCACTAGGGGTTAATTTGTGTAGGTAGGCTTTTTAGTGGTGTGAACGGGTTAAAACCTAGGTGCCTTTATCATCTTAGTATATCAAATCATTATTGTGGTCTCGACGTGCATAAACAAGGCAAGTTCTAGAATAACAGTTCAAAGTTGACACACTCAATATCAATAAAAGTGAGCATGAAAAATAATATATGCTCTATAAGGCTCAATATCTCATAGAAATTATGGGTGTTTTCGACACCAATCCCTATAGATTCCAAATTTCAAAGTAATACTCAGATTTAGTTCAACAACCTATCAATTTTTATTTTTGAAAAATAGACTTATCATGCTTGATTCTCTAGTATTCTTCAAATTTAATCATCAATGCACAATTAACTATGTTTTGTTCTAAAAAATATCAATAAAAATCATAAATCATTAGAAATTTCATCCTAATTAATATTATAAGAATAATACTTAAGATCAAAACTAATTTCAGGGTTTCGAGAATTATGCAAAAAGTTAGACACTATTACCCCCACACTTAAGATGTACATTGTCCTCAATGTACAAGGATAGATAATGAAATTTATGTGCCAAATGAAGAAGATAAGTGGGGAAAGTAATACTTCCTGAAATTTGGATGATCCTGGGCGTCTTTGGTGGCGGTGATGGTGTTTTCTATGGGCCCGATGGAGTGGCTACCGAGAAGCAATTTGCTAGATGAAGAAATTGGGTAGCCTATGAAGATATAGCCAAGAGATCTAGAGAAATAATGATAATATACTAATAATAAATTTAAATATTAAGGAAATAAAAATGAAAGAGACTAAGGATAAAACTGAAATTGAAAGGAAAGACTAATAGACTAAGAAGTCCTTATTGTTGGATGGTTTACGAAGTGGGTGTGACCTCGAAGGCTGTGGTGTGTGATTCCCTAGTAGCCTTTAGAACCTAAAACCAAGAAACTAATATGAAATAAATTAAATTAAGCAGAAAAGAAATATAGATAAGGAAAATAAAGGAGATGAGAAAAGAACCAAAAAGGTTTCCGAGACCCTTGGCGTGCCAATTAAGTGAAGCTGCCGGCATGAACTCATGTTGAGGTCTCCTCTAAGGAGATAATGCTTATGTTTCTTTGGCATGATCTTTGTGTTGCTCAAGTGTCTTGGATCTTTTCTATGAATAGGGAGAAAAATTTGAAAGAAAAGAGAAACAAGGAATAAGAAAGGAGATGGGACAAAGAGGACAGGCTGTGGGGATTTAAATAGGATTTCAAATCTGGCACATTTCCATGCTCGTGGACCGAGGGTGTGGCGATTCACACGGCCGTATCGCACAGCCGTGTTGTGAGGTGTGTTGTCCTTCCACGCTCGTTTTGTTAGTTTGCACACCCATTCCTAAAAAACCAGTATAGAAGCACGGTTGGAATGCACGGGCATGGTCTGCCCGTGCTAAATAAGTCAGTATCTTAGCACGGCTGTGAGGCATGACTGTGCTATTTTTATCGGTGCCTATGCTGTGGGTGGTTGGATCCGTGAAGTTAAGGGGGGTGGATGGACTGACTTGTACGGCTCTGCTCTGTCAGTGTGGTAGTTCTGGTAGTCCACAAGGCCACGGGCATGGCCATGTGTAAGGCAGTGTGGCCTAGAAATCTTAACTTTTATGTTAGTTTTCAATGAAATAATTAGGATAGAAAGATGGAAAGAAAAAAAACGAAAATAAAAATTGTTAGTGTTTGGGTTACCTCCCGAAAAACACTCGTTTATAGTCTTGAGCTAGACTATTCTTGTGTTGAAGATTTCAAGGAGGTTTAAAGGTTTGAATATCTTCCCTCATGTCTGTAGTTCTTCTTTCATGAAAAAATTAGGGTCGATAAGTGTTTACCTTGGAATTTATGAATATTGGATTGCTTACATCGACCGTGTTGTGGGGGAAGATTTCGTGTACCTCATCTTTTATTTTAAAGTGATTCGATGTCCCTATGAGTTGTTCTGGCGGTCCCTCAAACTTTACTTTGTGCGGATCCGTCTTTGCTTGTGTCTTCTACCCTTCTAATTTGTCGACCTTAAATGTACGTGATTCTTCTTTGTCGACTAAGATGCTATGGTTTGACTCAGATTTGATGTCGTGTGGTGTTTCCTGCAATGAAGGTTGAATAATTTGATTATCGACTAGAGTAATTTCTATATCTTCATCATTCATGGCTCTGGCTGAGTTGAGTGCTTGAAGATTTATTGATTCATCTGCCATGCGAAGTATGAGTTCTCCTGTGGCAACATCAATCTTAGTTCTAGCAGTTGCTAGAAAAGGCCTTCCTAAAATCAAGGGATTGAATTATCCTCATCCATGTCTAAAACAACAAAGTCTCTTCGGGAAAGCAAATTAATCGATTTTGACTAAAACATCTTCAATAATGCCCTTAGGGATTCTAACAGTTTTATCAGCTAGTTGAATACTCATCCTAGTTTGTTTGGGCTTTCCTAAACCTAGTCATTTAAGCAGTGCTTAAGGCATAACATTTATACTTGCCCCTAAATCAATTAACGCATTATCAATAGTCAAACTACCAATTAAGCATGGAATCATAAAATTCCCAAGATCTTTTAGTTTTTGTGGTAGCTTGTTCTGTAACATTGCTGAGCATGTTGTGTTTAATTCCACATGGTGCTCTTCATCTATTTTCTGTTTGTTCGTCAAGAGCTTGCTTAAGAATTTCCTTGCATCGGGCATCTGAAAAAGAGCTTCAAGAAGAGGTAAGTTAATATGTAATTTCTTTAAGAGTTTTAGAAACTTACCGAATTGTTCCTCTGAGTCATCTTTTTTCAATGCTTCGGGATAAGGTATGCGAGGTTGGTATTCTTTGATTACGGTTTGGCTTTTCTTGAGCTACCTCAGTCTTATCCTTCTTTTCTTGTCTTGATGTGGGTCTATCTACTGCATACCCTCTTGAGTTGTAATGGCTTGGATTTGCTCTTTTAGGTTTATTTACGTGTTGCTTGGTAGATGTCCTTGTTGGCTTTGAAATTAGCTTTGTGAGGTGTCCTTGACCTAGTAAGTTCTCCAACTTGATTCTCGAGTCCTTTCATCGACTTACATTGTTCATCAAGGTTTGTATCAGTCTTTTGAAGACGAGATTCTGTGGCTGCCACAAATTTTGTCATCATCTCTTCAAGGCTTGATTTTCTTTCCTGTGGGTCGGGCTGATTTTGATAATTTGGAGGAGGTTGCTGCCTTTGAATTCCTTGATTTCCTTGTCCTCCCCACGAAAAATTTGGGTGGTTCCTCCAACCTAGGTTATAAGTATTACTATAAGGATTATTATTGGACCTGAAATTGTTACCTATATAGTTTGTCTGCTCATTTTCTGCTCCTAGTTGGTAGGGTGGGTACTCAACATTCGCCACATTCCCACTTGATTCGCATTGTATTACTGGATGTACCTGTGAAGAACATAAATTATCAAGCTTTTTATTCATTAACTCCACCTGTGTTGATAGCATTGTCACTGCGTCTATGTTGAAAACTCCGGCTAATTTTGTCGGTTTTGCCCTTGTGATTTGCCATTGATAAGTGTTTAATGACATCTTCTCAATAAAATCATAGGCCACTTTAGGAGTTTTGTTGTTCAGAGTTCCACCGGTTGATGAATCAATCATTTGCCTTGTTGAAGAATTCACACCATTGTAAAAAGTTTGGACTTGAAGCCACAAAGGTAATCCATGGTGTGGGCATCTTCTTAGGGGATCCTTGTATCTTTCCCATGCATCATATAATGTTTTTGCATCATTCTGCACAAAAGAAGATATGTCATTCCTAAATTTGGCCGTTTTGGATAGTGAAAATACTTTAAAAGAAATTTTTCGATCATTTGGTCCCATGTGGTGATTGACCCTCGTGGTAATGAGTTCAACCATTGCTTTGCTTTATTCCTTAATGAAAATGGAAATATCACAGAACTCTAAGACATATGGCATCATCAAATTGAATAAACGCCATTTATTTTGAAAGTATCACGAACTCTAATTACGAAATTAGCTATATGAGTATTTGGATCTTATTTTAAACCATCCTTGATTGGATCTGCGCAATCCATCAAATTGAATAAACTGTTGAATCATTTGTATTGTGTTAGGTTTTAATTCAAAATTATTAGCTTTAGTAATATTTTAGAATTCCTATAAAAACTTGATCATTGCAAAAGCCTAACAAGAGTATCGAACTTGTAGATTTTGCTCTGTCAAATTAGGTGTAGCATAATCAATGAACTCCTATATTAGGTTTCACCTATGACTAATCTATCTAACTTTCAAAATCTCTTAGTAACCCTATCTCTCTCAGTGAATAATGTCTAACCTTAGATCAACTCCATTTAATTATGTTAGATCTACTCTTAGGCGCTCGATCAACTCCGTTTAATTATGTTAGATCTACTCTTAGGCGTGGTCTATTCCTCCACCTAAGCACATTAGATTAAATTAAGCCACATAATTAAGAACAAACTAAGTATTTATCATATAAACCAATAAATCAAATAACAAAATCCATCATAGGTTTCATCCCTTCAAACACCAAGGATCTAGTTCATAATAAAATAAGAAAATATCTCAAGAGAAAAGATAAAACAAAACATAAGAAATCCTAAAACCTCAGAAGGAATTGAAGGAGAGATCCTCCGTCTTGAATAGAATTCTGACTCTTCGAGATGGATCATTTGGCTATCTTCAAGTAATTCCCTAAACGAGTAAAGCTCTGGCAGAAAACTCTACTAAAACCTGATGCCCTTGAATTGTTGCCTTGGATTGTTTATATAGACGTTTGGGATGCTTTACTTGGCTCTTAAGTATTCGTAATTCAAGTGAAATTCATCCTAAGTGTTTGAGTGGACTTAGGATTGCGTTTCTTGGGCTCCAAGTATCCAATTATGAGTGAAATTACTCTTTTTCATGGTAGGGCACGGTCTTGACATGCCGTGTTAATCGTGGTCCAAATTTCGTGTCTATTTTGTTGATTTAGGCACGGCTATGACACGCCCGTGTAATATCTGGGTAGAGGCCGTGCTTTGAGTCTGCCAATTGGGGCACGGCCGTGTACATTGGGGTCAGGTCATGTTGGGCTTTTAGTCAATGAGACATGGTCGTGTAAATTAGGGACAGGCCGTGTTCTCAATAATTATCGAGGCGCGGCCGTGTGGAATGAAGTCTAGGCCGTGCTGATTTCTTGGGTTGGCCCAGTTTGGTTCGTTTTAAGCCCATTTTGTGTCCTTTTCGTTCTAAGGTGCTTTCCTAAGTATAAGACATGAAAAGAAAGGATTAAGAGCATCTTTTTACATAAATTAAGGATAAATTCATCCAAAAGCATACTAAATGTGGGATTAAAATATGTTACTTTTACAATTTATCAAATACCCCCACACTTAAGCTTTTGCTTGTCCTCAAGCAAGCTTCTCAACTTGCAATTAAAACAAACTTTTCAAAATTCATAATTCCCATTGACAATGCCTCATCATAATTCATAGATAATTTATACATGGATCATTTAGCTCGAAGTGCCCTAAAGATTCAAACGAGATAAGTCATGATTTTGTAGCATGAAAACATAGGTATCTCCCCTTATTTAAATAATTAACTTTGATTCAAAATCGACAAGGATTGACATCCTCACTAAAGATTCACTCAAAGCACTCAAAGTGTTTAAGGATCAAGAAAAAGCGCTCAAAAGTCGAACATGAAAAGCTAATCCCATAGGCTTGCCTAAAAATCAAATCTCCACCACTGTATATGAGATGATAAACAGATCAAAAGGTCTTTATTAGGGTTGTAACGGGGCTTGGGTTAAAAGGTGTGGATAAAGGCTAAATTAGAGAGTTAAAATCGAGATTGACTTGACTAATTACCTAATAAAAAATAATGAACTAAATATGAATATTTACATTGAATGAAAAGTAATAATACCACTATTGATAATTACTCTATAATAAAGAGATTTTCTTCACTTTAAAATTTGATAATACTTTAATACGAGCTTTTCTTTAACAATTGGAGTTTAATTTCTAAGCTCTTTATTGAATAAACTTGGATTTTTTAAGAACAAACTAAGAAAAACTTAATAGAAGGAACTTTGATAATTGAAATAACCTAATTTGGCAATTGATCAAGTCAATTCTCGATAGAGGGGTAGTCAAAAGAATGTTGATAACAAATACAAAGGGATTTTGGGTTAATATTAGTGGGTGAGTCAATAAAAAGGTTGTTAGGATTCAACGGGGTTCACTAGGGGTTAAATTGTGTAGGTAGGCTTTTTAGTGGAGTGAACGGGTTAAAACCTAGGTGTCGTTATCATCTCAGTATATCAAATCATTAGTGTGGTCTCGATGTGCATAAACGAGGCAAGTTCTAGAATAACAGTTCAAAGTTGACACACTCAATATCAATAAAAGTGAGCATGAAAAATAATATATGCTCTATAAGGCTCAATATCTCACAGAAATTATGGGTGTTTTCGACATCAATCCTATAGATTTCCAAATTTCAAAGTAATACCCAGATTTAGTTCAACAACCTATCAATTTTATTTTTGAAAATAGACTTATCATGCTTGATTCTCTATTATTCTTCAAATTTAATCATCAATGCACAATTAACTATGATTTGTTCTAAAACATATCAATAAAAATCATAAATCATTAGATATTTCATCCTAATTAATATTATAAGAATAATACTTAAGATCAAGACTAATTTCAGGGTTGTGAGAATTATGCAAAAAGTTAGACACTATTACCCCCACACTTAAAATGTACATTGTCCTCAATGTACAAAGATAGATAACAAAATTTATGTGCCAAATCAAGAAGATAAGTGGGGAAAGTAATACTCCCTGAAATCTGGATGATCCCTGGTGTCTTTGGTGGCGGTGATTGTGTTTTCTATGGGCCCGGTGGAGTGGCTATCGAGAAGCAATTTACTAGATGAAGAAATTGGGTAGCTGTGAAGATAGCCAAGAGATCTAGAAAAATAATAATATACTAATAATAAATTTAAAGATTAAGGAAATAAAAGAAGGAGACTAAGAAGAAAATTGAAATTGAAAGAAAAGACTAATAGACTAAGAAGTCCTTATTGTTGGATGGTTTGTGAAGTGGGTGTGACCTCGAAGGTCGTGGTGTGTGATTCCTAGCAGCCTTTAGAACCTAAAACCAAGAAACTAATATGAAATAAATTAAATTAAGCGAAAAAGAAGTATAGATAAGGAAAATAAAGGAGACAAGAAAAGAAAAATAGAACCAAAAGGTTTAGAGACCCTTGGCGTGTCAATTAAGTGAAGTGCAAGGCATGAACTCATGTTGAGGTCTCCTCTAAGGAGATAATGCTTACGTTTCTTCACTTGATCTTTGTGTTGCTCAAGTGTCTTGGATCTTTTCTATGAATAGGGAGAAAAATTTGAAAGAAAAGAGAAAGAAGGAATAAGAAAGAAAATGGGACAATAAGGATGGGCTGTGGGGATTTAAATAGGATTTCAAATCTGGCACATTCCCACGCCCATGTACCGAGGGTGTGTCGATTCACACGGCCGTATCGCACGGCCGTGTTGTGGGGTGTGTTGTCCTTCCACGCCCGTTTTGTTGGTTTGCACACCTATTCCTAAAAAGCCAGTATAGGAGCACGGTTGGAATGCACCGGCGTGGTCTGCCCATGCTAAATAAGTTAGTATCTTAGCACGGCTGTGAGGCACGGTTGTGCTATTTTTGTCAGTGCCCGTGCTGTGGGTGGTTGGATCCATGACGTTGGCGGGTGGTTGGACTGACTTGCACGATTTTACTCTATTAGTGTGGTAGTTCTGGTGGTCCACACGGCCACGGGGATGGCTGTGTGTAAGGTCGTGTGGCCTGGAAATCTACACTTTTATGTTAGTTTTCAATGAAATAATTAGGACAGAAAGATGGAAAGAAAAGAAACTTAAAATAAAAATTGTTAGTGTTCGGGTTGCCTCCCGAAAAGCACTCGTTTATAGTCTTGAGCTAGACTATTCTTGTGTTGAATATTTCAAGGAGGTTTAAAGGTTCGAATATCTTCCCTCATGTATGTAGTTCTTCTTTCATGAAAAAATTGGGGTCGAGAAGTGTTTACCTTGGAATTTATGAATATTGGATTGCTTACATCGACCGTGTTGTGGGGGAAGATTTCGTGTACCTCATCTTTTATTTTAAAGTGATTCGATGTCCCTATGAGTTGTTCTGGTGGACCCTCTGACTTTACTTTGTGCGGATCCATCTTTTCTTGTGTCTTCTGCCCTTCTAATTTGTCGACCTTAAGTGTACGTGATTCTTTTGTGTCGACTAAGATGCTATGGTTTGACTCAGATTTGATGTCGTGTGGTGTTTCATGCAATGAAGGTTGAATAATTTGATTATCGACTAGAGTAATTTCTATATCTTCATCATTCATGGCTTTGGTTGAGTTGAGAGCTTGAAGATTTATTGATTCATCTCCCATGTGAAGTATGAGTTCTCCTGTGGCAACATCAATCTTAGTTCTAGTAGTTGCTAGAAAAGGCCTTCCTAAAATCAAGGGGATTGAATTATCCTCATCCATGTCTAAAACAACAAAGTCTCTTTGGGAAAACAAATTTATCGATTTTGACTAAAACATCTTCAATAATGCCCCTAGGGATTCTAACAGTTTTATCAGCAAGTTGAATACTCATCCTAGTTTGTTTGGGCTTCCTTAGACCTAGTTGTTTAAACAGTGCATAAGGCATAACATTTATACTTGCCCCTAAATGAGCTAATGCATTATCAATAGTCAAACTACCAATTAAACATGGAATCGTAAAACTCTCTGGATCGTAAAACATGGTGCTCTTCATCTATTTTTCGTTTGTTCGTCAAGAGCTTGCTTAAGAATTTCCTTGCACCAGGCATCTGAAAAAGAGCTTCAAGAAGAGGTAAGTTAATATGTAATTTCTTTAAGAGTTTTAGAAACTTACCAAATTGTTCCTCCGAGTCATCATTTTTCAATGCTTCGGGATAAGATATGCGAGGTTGGTATTCTTTGATTACCGATTTTGGCTTTTCTTGAGCTACCTCAGTCTTATCCTTCTTTTCTTGTGCTGACGTGGGTCTATCTACTTCTGTACCCTCTTGAGTTTTAATGGCTTGGATTTGCTCTTTTGGATTTATTTCTGTGTTGCTTGGTAGACGTCCTTGTTGGCGTTCAGAAATTAGCTTTGTGAGGTGTCCCACTGACCTAGTAAGTTCTCCAACTTGATTCTCGAGTCCTTTCATCGACTTCTATTGTTCTTCAAGTTTTGTATCAGTCTTTTGAAGACGAGATTCTGCGGCTGCCATGAATTTTGTCAGCATCTCTTCAAGGCTTGATTTTCTTTCTTGTTGGTAGGGCTGATTTTGATAATTTGGAGGAGGTTACTGCCTTTGAATTCCTTGATTTCCTTGTCCTCCCTACGAAAAATTTGGGTGGTTCCTCCAACCTGGGTTATAAGTATTACTATAAGGATTATTATTGGATTTGAAATTGTTACCTATATAGTTTGCCTGCTCATTTTCTGCTTCTGGTTGGTAGGGTGGGTACTCAGCATTTGCCACATTCCCGCTTGATTCGCATTGCATTACTGGATGTACCTGTGAAGAACATAAATTATCAAGCTTTTTATTCATTAACTCCACCTGTGTTGACAGCATTGTCACTGCGTCTATGTTGAAAACTCCAACTAATTTTGTAGATTTTGCCCTTATGATTTTCCATTGATAAGTGTTTAATGACATCTCCTCAATAAAATCATAGGCCGCTTTAGGAGTTTTGTTGTTCAGAGTTCCACCAGCTGATGAATCAATCATTTGCCTTGTTGAAGAATTCACACCATTGTAGAAAGTTTGGACTTGAAGCCACAAAGGTAATCCATGGTGTGGGCATCTTCTTAGGAGATCCTTGTATCTTTCCCATGCATCATATAATGTTTCTGCGTCATTCTGCACAAAAGAAGATATGTCATTCCTAAATTTGGCCGTTTTGGCTGGTGGAAAAACTTTAAAAGAAATTTTTCGGTCATTTGGTCCCATGTGGTGATTGACCCTCGTGGTAACGAGTTCAACCACTGCTTTGCTTTATTCCTTAATGAAAAAGGAAATAGCGAAGACGATGGCATCATCGAAATGCCCTTTATTTTGAAAGTATCACGTAACTCTAAGAAATTAGCTATATGAGTATTTGGATCTTCGTCACGCAATCCATCAAATTGAACAAACTGTTGAATCATTTGTATTGTGTTAGGTTTTAATTCAAAATTATTAGCGACTATACGTGTCTAACAATACTAGATTCGCTCTGTCAAATTAGGTGTAGCATAATCATACATAGTACGCGAGCATTCGATCTTGTGCATCGTAGATTATTTTCGCCATCCTTGATGAGATTGGATCTGTTTTGTTGTTCTTCTCTTTGGTAGTCTAGAGCTCGTCTAGTTTCTCTACGATTTCTGTGAGCGGTAGCTTCAATATCACTGTCATTTTCTAATGGTCCTCTAGGGTTTCTTCTAGTCATAAACTAGAGGTACCTTGCAAGTTTAATAAAGAAAGAGGATTAGTAAAATTAGAAATTTAATAAAAATTAAAAATAATGGCTAAAGTAATAAAAATAGAGCTTTCGTAATATTTTAGAATTCCTCGGCAATGGCGGCAAAAACGTGATCGCTGCAAAACAGTCTAGTTTTTATAAAAGAGTGATCAAACCTATAGATTAACTGCGACAACAATAGAGGCAAGCGCACCTATCGAACAGTAGTATAGCTCAGGCAAGAATATCTTATTGAACCCAAGGAACCTAAAAGTACTATTACTCACTTTCTTCCATTATTTAGCCTTAAATATGGAGTGATTAATTAACTTATCTAAGACTAATAAAATACTTAAAATAAATGCAAAGACAAAAGAATAAACTGGGAAAAGACTTTGGAAAATTCAGTTGATAAAGACGATACCCTCAAGAAGAATCCACATATGACTTCACTTATTATCTAACTTTCAACTCATATGATTTCTTTTACTTCGCTTGATCCGTGAGACTTCCTAACCTATATTAAACCTTCTCGCAAAGCGAATAACGTCTAACCTTAGGTTAATTAGTGAAACTCTCATTCTCTTATAATAACCCCTAAGGAAGCGATAAATCAATCAATGGACTCCCATATTAGGTTTCACCCTAATCGGCAAAATCTCGTAACCCTATCTCTAGCGCTAGATCAACTCCGTTTAATTATGCTAGATCTACTCTTGGCGTGGTCTATTCCTCCTCCACCTAAGCACATCCGATTAAATTAAGCCACATAATTAAGAACAAACTAAGTATTTATCATATAAACCAATAAATCAAATAACAAAATCCATCATAGGTTTCATCCCTTCAATACCACGAAGGATCTAGTTCATAATAAAATAAGAAAACATCTCAAGAGAAAAGATAAAACAAAACATAAGAAATCCCTAAAACCCTCAAGGAATTGAAGGAGAGATCATCCGTCTTGAGTAGAATTCCAACTCTTGAGATGGATCAACTGGCTATCTTGAGTAATTCCCTAAGCGAGTAAAGCTCTGGCAGAAAACTTTGCTAAAAGCTGATGCCCTTGAATTGCTACCTTGGATTGTTTATATAGATGTTTGGGATGCTTTACTTGGCTCTTAAGTATTTGTAATTCAAGTGAAATTCGTCCTAAGTGTTTGAGTGGACTTAGGATGGCATTTCTTGGGCTTCAAGTATCCAATTATGAGTGAAATTACTCTTTTTTAGCAGCAAGGGCACGGTCTTGACATGCCCATGTTAATCGTGATCCCGCCCGTGTCTCCATTCTATTGATTTAGGCACGACTATGACACGCCCGTGCAATATCTGGGTAGAGGCCATGCTTCGAGTCTGCCAATTGGGGCACGGCCGTGTACATCAGGGTCAGGCAGTGTTGGGCTTTTTGTCGACGAGGCACGGTCATGTAAATTAGGGACAGGCCGTGTTCTAAATAATTATCGAGGCACGGCCGTGTGGAATGAAGTCCAGGCCGTGCTGATTTCTTGAGTTGGCCCAATTTGGTCCGTTTTAAGCCCATTTTGTGTCCCTTTCGTTCTAAGGTGATTTCCTGAGTATAAGACACGAAAAGAAAGGATTAAGAGCACCTTTTTACATAAATTAAGGATAAATTCATCCAAAAGCATACTAAATGTGGGATTAAAATATGTTACTTTTACGGTTTATCAAATACCCCAACACTTAAGCATTTGCTTGTCCTCAAGCAAAATTCTCAACTTACAATTAAAACGAACTTTTCAAAATTCATAATTCCCATTGACAGTGTCTCATCATAATTCATAGATAATTTATACATGGATCATTTAGCTCGAAGTGTCCTAGAGATTCAAACGAGATAAGTCATGATTTTGTAGCATGAAAACATAGGTGTCTCCCCTTATTTAAATAATTACCTTTGATTCAAAATCAACAAGGATTTACATGCTCACTAAAGATTCACTCAAAGCACTCAAAGTGTTTAAGGATCAAGAAAAAGCACTCAAAAGTCGAACCTGAAAAGCTAATCCCATAGGCTTGCCTGAAAATCAAATCTCCACCACAGTATATGAGATGATAAATAGATCAAAAGGTCTTTATTAGGGTTGTAACGGGGCTTGGGTTAAAAGGTGTGGATAAAGGTTTAATTAGAGAGTTAAAATTGAGATTGAATTGACTAATTACCTAATCAAAAAAAAAAAAAATAGTGAACTAAATATGAATATTTACATCGAATGAAAAGTAATAATACCACTATTGATAATTACTCTATAATAAAGAGTATTTTCTTCACTTTAAAATTTGATAATACTTTAATACGAGCTTTTTCTTCAACAATTGGAGTTTAATTGCTCTAAGCTCTTTTATTGAATAAACTTGGATTTTTTTAAGAACAGACTAAGAAAAACTTAATAGAAGGAACTTTGATAATTGAAATAACCTAATTTGGCAATTGATCAAGTCAATTCTCGATAGAGGGGGCAGTAAAAAGAATGTTGATAACAAATACTAATGGATTTTGGGTTAACATTAGTGGGTGAGTCAATAAAAAGATTGTTAGGATTCAACGGGGTTCACTAGGGGTTAATTTGTGTAGGTAGGCTTTTTAGTGGAGTGAACGGGTTAAAACCTAGGTGCCTTTATCATCTCAGTATATCAAATCATTATTGTGGTCTCGACGTGCATAATCGAGGCAAGTTCTAGAATAACAGTTCAAAGTTGACACACTCAATATCAATAAAAGTGAGCATGAAAAATAATATATGCTCTATAAGGCTCAATATCTCATAGAAATTATAGGTGTTTTCGACATCAATCCCTATAGATTTCAAATTTCAAAGTAATACTCAGATTTAGTTCAACAACCTATTACTTTTTATTTTTGAAAAAATAGACTTATCATGCTTGATTCTCTAGTATTCTTCAAATTTAATCATCAATGCACAATTAACTATGATTTGTTATAAAACATATCAATAAAAATCATAAATCATTAGAAATTTCATCCTAATTAATATTATAAGAATAATACTTAAGATCAAGACTAATTTCGTGGTTTTGAGAATTATGCAAAAGTTAGACACTATTACCCCCACACTTAAGATGTACATTGTCCTCAATGTACAAATATAGATAACGAAATTTATGTGCCAAATCAAGAAGATAAGTGGGAAAGTAATACTCCCTAAAATCTGGATGATCCCGGGCATCTTTGGTGGCGGTGATGATGCTTTCTATGGGCTCGATGGAGTGGCTACCGAGAAGCAATTTGCTAGATGAAGAAATTGGGTAACCTGTGAAGATATAGCCAAGAGATCTAGAGAAATAATAATAATATACTAATAATTAAGTTAAAGATTAAGGAAATAAAAGAAGGAGACTAAGAAGAAAACTGAAATTGAAAGAAAAGACTAATGGACCGAGAAGTCCTTATTGTTGGATAGTTTCCGTGGGTGTGACCTCGAAGCGTCGTGGTGTGTGATTCCTAGCACCTTTAGAACCTAAAACCAAGAAACTAATATGAAATAAATTAAATTAAGCGAGAAAAGAAGTATAGATAAGGAAAATAAAGGAGACGATAAAAGAAAATAGAACCAAAACGGTTTCCGAGACCCTTGGCATGTCAATTAAGTGAAGCTACCACCATGAACTCATGTTGAGGTCTCCTCTAAAGTGATAATGCTTACATTTCTTCGGCATGATCTTTGTGTTGCTCAAGTGTTTTGGATCTTTTCTATGAATAGGGAGAAAAATTTGAAAGAAAAGAGAAATAAGGAATAAGAAAGAAGATGGGACAAAGAGGACGGGCTGTGGGGATTTAAATAGGATTTCAAATCTGGCACGTCCCACGCCCGTGGACCGAGGGTGTGGCAATTCACACGGCCGTATCGCACGGCCATGTTGTGGGGTGTGTTGCCCTTCCACGCCCGTTTTGTTGGTTTGCACACCCATTCCTAAAAAGCCATCATAGAGCTTGGTGTGAATTACGGTGTGAATTGGGCTCGGTTGGACTTTAAAACCTGGGTTAAGTGGTCGATAAATAGTGTTAGTAGAAATTAAAAGTTAAACAATTATATTTGATAGCAAGTTAGGCTTGTGGCCCAAAGTTTAGAGGAGTTTTTAATGGGTATTAAGTGGCGTCACTTAGGGGAGGAGTTTGGGCCAATGTGGCCGCTTGGGGCCCAAGTTAATGAGCCAAAATTTGGCACTCCTAAGGGAAGGGGGTGGACGGCACAATGGCTACAAATTAGGAGCTTAAATTCTTTTATTTTGAGTGATAGATGATGATAATTAAGAGGGAAGAAGTGGATTTCAGGTGGCCTCTTTTAAAAGAGAGATAAAAGTTGGTTTATCAAGATGGATAAAAGTTATCAAGAGGCAGAGAGTTGGCCAAAACTCCAACTCTGAGGGGTATGCATGTGTAGCCAAAACTAGTAGGCACTAGTCCATCTTTTCTCCCATTTGTTTTCTTTCTTTCCACAACTTTTTCTCTGAAAGCCGAAATTCCCTTTTTCTTTGGTGAGATTCTTTGCCGCAACTCTCTAATATTTTCTTCTTCTCATCCTTTTTCCTCCTCAAAAATCTTCTAAAAGTCGAATACCCTAGTCCCCATCACCTTCTTCCATAGCCGAATCTTCAAGGAGAAATCTCTTTTTCCCGAAAGTGCACCATAGCCGCATACACCTCTCGAGCTTGGTAAGTTTTTGGGATTTTCTTCTTTGTGGTTTCTCTCTTCTTTAATTAGTTTCTAACCTGAATCACGTTTCCAAGGTTCGGTCAATTTCACTCCTTACTCCTAGAAGCCGAATCAGACTCACTAAAAGTCTCCTGTGCCGATCTGTGGAAAAGCCGAAGGTAGGATGGTGTAGGTTCGGCCTAATGGCCACTTCTCTTGAATCTTTTCTTTTGGCCGAATGGCCTTACTTGTACAATCATGGTTGGCCGAATGGTCTTACTTGATCAATCATGGTTGGCCAAATGGATTATGATACTTATTGATTTCGTTTAAGGGTTTGGTCTAATAAATAGGGTGTTGGCCAAATGTAGGTTGGTAGTGACGATTCATCAAAGACTTTCGGGATTTGGTTGGTAACCAAATCGGCAACAAGGTAAGGGTTTTGGTCTCGTTAACCCTTGGGATTTGTGTTTAGCCAAATGGCCTATTGACTAATGTGCTTAGTGTTGGCGAATGTAGGAGAAGAGATCTAGTGCATTAGATCGGGATTTTGGGATTTCGATTAGATCTACGAGTAATCAGGTGTGTAACCCACCCTAAATTCCCAACTAACAATAATATTGATTTGTATATGTTAATAAGGCTATGCATGAATATGGCTAAGGGTACCATTCCATGATACAGTGCATTCAGT
Source organism: Gossypium rotundifolium (assembly GCA_025506655.1). NCBI lineage: Eukaryota > Viridiplantae > Streptophyta > Magnoliopsida > Malvales > Malvaceae > Gossypium > Gossypium rotundifolium. The sequence continues at coordinate 45,748,910 of CP106723.1, forward strand.
CGTTACCCCTAACTCTCAGTTAAGTAAAGTTTATAAAACATGAATATGGATATATGTGAAATATTGTTAAGGCTATGGGGTAAGGTATAATGCATGTTATTCATATGTTATGTATGTTGCATGGGCATATGGGTGATTTTGTGAAAGGGGAAGTGATCTTGTGGTTCATACCACATTATCTACACATTATCTCTAGTGACTCTGTCACATTATCTGAATCTGGTGACTCTGTCACATTATCTGGTGGCTATGCCACAATTATAAGGCGATGTGTGCGTTTGATTGCGGTGGCGCCTTGATGGTGTGTAGCGGATGGAGGTCGATTTAGTAATCCCACGGTGTGATCGGTAGAATGCGGGTGATGTGTAGAGGTTGGATCTAGGTGGTTTGGGTTGCATCATGGTTCACAATTATTTTATGTGATTTATTATGCCTTGTATGATTTGGGAATCTGTGATGGTAGTTACACACTGAGTCTATTGACTCACCCTTCGTGGGCTAACTTTTTCCAGATGGAACTCAGTAGATGGATCGGGTCGGCAGGAACTTAGCGGTGGCCATGCACAGCTCAATTTTTCAGTTTTTCTTTTTAAGTCTATTTTGAATTATTTTGGGTTATAATTTGATGTAATAAGGCCATTATTTTTTAGCTATTTCATTTTCCCTGCGTTTTAAATTTCTATTATGTTGCGAACAACATCAATTGTTTTGAAACTCAAACACCTATGGTATTTTTTTTTCAAGTTAACAGTAATATTAAACTCTAAAATTCGGTATTTCTTTAACTTGTAACTTTTGAAATATGAACTTATCGATTTAGTACAAATTAAGTTACAACTAAATTTTTAACTCGAGAACAACCCAAATCTATTTTCTTCGAAACCACCACGATTTTCAAAAAATGTCATATGAGACTTAACTACGTTTTACTCAAGGAGCATGCGGATCCGGTCGGGGCTTGTGGGCGGGTTTGGGGTGTTTCAATTTGGTATCGAGCAGGTTCAAAACTTCGCCTTGAGGGCTTTTGGGCCCAAAACATTTTCTTATTTTGAAATTGAGTTTTACTAGAGAATGAGCGGGTTTTACGGCATGGCACCTAGTCTCGGCCAAGTCCACCGGTAAGTACCCTAACCCTTGTGTGATTTGTATGTGGGAATTATAGGGACGTAGATTAGTAGATTAGGAGTTATTGAACCCTAGGATTAGTCTACTCCAACACGAATTACATAAAATTTAAAGTCTAACCAAACAAACACAGTGAGTGAGTCATCGAGTTAAGGGTGTGGCAACCGTTGTGCGCATGTCTAGGATTGGATTCAGGGGAGCTTGGTATTTAGCAGTCTAGTGACTCACCTCCTCTCGCTCGAATCCTACAGTGCGTAGTGACGGTTCACCCTAACCAAGAGGACTCAATCACAGGCTAAATTCAATAATTAAAACCCGAAAGGACCAGTCACCTTGTTTTGTATAATCCTAAAGTCAAACCATGATTATAAAATTACCAAAGTATCCTTGATTCGGAAGATGACCAAAATACCCCTGATTTGCAAATTGACCAAATTACCCCTAACTTGTAAAATTATCAAGCTACCCTTGGTATGAAGGTTGCTGAAGTACCCCCGAATTGAAAATTTCCCAAATTTCCCTTACTTCGTGAAATCACTTGGAACCATATTTTACCAAATTACCGAAATGCCATGGTTTGTAAAATTACAAAAATACCCTCAACTTATAAAATTACCATACTACCCTCGATTTCTTTTATAAAAATATTCCTATTTTCAAAAATACCAAAATCCTATTTTGCAAAATTTCAAATACCCTAATTTGGAAAATTACCAAAATACCCCTATAGGAAAAATTACGAAAATACCCACAGGTAGTGGAGAACAACAACAATGACAACCACAACACTTTTACGTAATGAGCATAAGTTCATGAATGTTGATGATTGGATGAATGAACTTGAGGCTGTAGTGTGTATGAACTCGAAAGAACTACTTTTAGAACTATTAAACATAAAGTTTTTAGCGATAAATCGGTGGAACAAAAACTAATTCATAAAATTCTTAAGCAGATTAAATCACGAACGTAGACATGAGTTCTAGAGGATGTGGTAGTAATGTGCGTGGTAGTGGTAGAGGTCGAATGACCGTGTCGAACCCGTTAGGTGCGGTCAAGGTCCGAGAATGAAATGCCACCACCACCATTGCTTGTGTGGAATATCGAGATCGAGACGGGGATGATCGATATCACGAGCGATCTTTGCGAGTTACGGAAAGGGTGGTGGAGCGGTGGAGGCATGGGAGCTCGGAAGTGCATGCACTGGCGACTCGAGCTAATGGAGCTGAGTTTTTTTGTGGTATATCTGGTGTGGCGCCCAATACGGCTGAGTATTGGTTGGAGGCGACGGAGCAAATTATGGATGATTTGGACCTGACTGCCGAGGAGAAACTGAAAGGGGTAGTGTCACTACTCCGTGATGAGTCATACCAATGGTGGCTCACGGTTAGGGATGGTGCTACAGAGATGATCTTACTTGGGAGTACTTTAAGGTAGCGTATCGGAAGAAGTATATTGGGACTAGTTATGTTGATCTTGTGAGGAAGGCGTTTACGAGGTTGGTTCAGGAAATAAGTCCGTGGCGGAGTATGAGGCGGAATTCCTAAGGTTGAGCCGATCGCTTGAGGTATAGTGGCTACTGAGCATGAGCGATGTGTCGGTTTGAGGACGGACTAAGGGATGACTGAGATTGTTGATTGCCCCACAACAGGCGGGAGTTTCTTGTGTTGGTAGAAAAGGCAAAGGTTCTTTGAAGGAGTTAAGGAGTCGTGAGACGAACACGGACGAGAATAAGCAAAGAGAGGTTTTGGATCATCGAGGTCATCAGGAATATCCAAAGAGACCTAGAATGGATGGGTCGCGAGGTCGACAAGTTGCTACTGGGAGGACGATCTGTACTTGTGCCCAGTGTGGAAAGATGCACTTGGGAGAGTGTTGGAAGAAGGCGGAGGATGTTTCAAGTGTGGGTCCAAGGATCACATGATTAGGGACTATCCCATGAAAATAGAGCGGGAGCCAACCCGTAAGTCGAGGTCCTAATCGAGTTGGAAGAGGTGGGCCAGACCACCATGCAGTCATGGTTCAATTTGGCGAGAGGTAATGGTTCTAAAGAGGGCGGGAACACAAAGCGAGAGGTGTTGGTAGCACGAAGGCGAGATAGTCGGGTCTAGTATATGCGATTCATCGGAGGGAGGATGGTGGCGCACGATGTCATAACCCAGTATGTTCCTTATCTCTAGATTACCCTTTATTACGTTGATAGATATTGGGTCAACTCATTCATACATTGCTAGTAAGGTGTGCGGAACTCGCATGTGAACTACGAGGCTGTACCTAGGAAGATGGTATGTACTTAGTCCTTTAGGGCAATCGGTAGTGTTAGACAAACTCTTTAGGCAATCGATACCCTTGGAAGTTCGAGCGCAAATTTCCAGCAGACTTAATGGAGTTGCCGTTTGAGGAGTTTGACCTAATCTTAGGCATGGATTGGTTAGTGAAGTACCATGCAAATGTGGATTGTGCTGCTAAGCGCATGTCGTTAAGAACTTCTGACGACAAAGAGGTTGTGGTGATGGGCGAGAGACGGAATTGCTTGTCAAATGTGGTATCTGCCCTTAAGGCAGAGAAGATGGTGAGAAAAGGGTGTGTAGCTTTTCTGATGTTGATAAGTGCCTTAGAGGCTAAGGAAGCAGCTGTAGGAGGAGTTAGAACAGTAAGGGAATTTGTGGATGTCTTTCTGGAGGAGCTGCCTAGGTTACCCCGGATAGGGAGGTGGAGTTCAGAATTGACTTATTGTCGGGTACAGCCCCTGTGTCAATTGCTCCGTACTGAATGGCACCAAAGGAGCTAGTAGAACTCAAAGCCCAGATCCAAGAGTTACTCGATCGTGGGTTTATTCGACCTAGTGTGTCTCCATGGGGAGCACCAATCCTATTTGTGAAGAAGAAGGATGGGACTATGCGCATGTGCATAGACTACGGCAGTTGAATAAGCTGACCATCAAGAACAAGTATCCATTGCCAAGAATAGATGACTTGTTCGATCAGCTTAAGGGGCAGTATTTTTGAAGATAGATCTAAGGTCAGGATATCATCAGCTTAAGGTGAAGGAGGTTGATATCCATAAGATAGCTTTTCGGACAAGGTACGGGCATTATGAGTTCTTGGTAATGCCGTTCGGATTGACAAATGCCCCAGCTGCGTTCATGGACATGATGAATCGGGTTTTCCAACCCTACCTGGATCGGTTCATCGTTGTGTTCATAGACGATATTCTAGTGTATTCCAAGTCTGAGGAAGAACATGATAAGCACCTTCGAGTCGTATTGCAAGTGTTAAGGGAGAAAAAGCTATATGCCAAGTTCAGCAAGTGCAAATTTTGGCTGAAGGAAGTTACGTTTTTAGGACATGTGGTATCTGCTGAAGGAATAAGGGTGGATCCTCGGAAGATTGAGGCAGTATTGGATTGGAAACCACCCAAGTCTATGGCTGAGGTTCGTAGTTTCTTGGGGTTAGCAGGCTACTATAGGAGATTTGTCGAAGGGTTCTCGTCAATAGCAGCACCTTTGACAAAGTTGTTGAGAAAGGAGGTACCTTTCGTATGGGCGGATAAGCAGCAGGAGAGTTTTGAGAAGCTTAAGCAAGTATTGACAGAAGCTCCGGTTTTGATTCAGCCTGAAGCAGGGAAGGACTATGTGGTATATTGTGATGCTTCCCATACAGGATTGGGATGTGTCCTTATGCAAGATGGGAAGGTGGTCGCTTATGCGTCTCGGCAATTGAGGCCACATGAGGTTAATTACCTGACACATGACCTAGAGTTGGCTGCTGTGGTTTTTGCACTAAAGGTGTGGAGGCACTACTTATATGGAGAGAAGTCGGTGATCTATACGGACCACAAGAGTCTTAAGTATCTGTTGACCCAGAAGGAGCTGAATCTGAGACAGCGAAGGTGGGTGGAGTTGTTGAAAGATTACGATTGCTCAATAGAGTATCATCCGGGCAAGGCGAATGTAGTGGCAGATGCCCTAAGTCGGAAAGTAGTGTCGGATTTGAGGGCGATGTTTGCACATTTGAGCCTCTATGATGATGGAAGTTTGCTAGCGGAGTTGCAAGTGAAGCCGACATGGTTAAGTCAGGTAAAGGAGAAGCAGTTGGCAGATGGTGAACTAAGTGCTAAGCTGCTACAAGTACAAAATGGGGAATTGGAAAATTTTGGTGTAAACAATGATGGAGTCTTTGTGTTTTGGGCAAGAGGTCGTATCTTTGAAGGATGAGGAGTTAAAGCGAGAGAATTCTTGAGAATCGCATGGTAGCCCTTATGCTATGCATCTGGAGGAAGTAAGTTGTACAAGGATTTACGGGAACAGTTTTGGTGGCCTGGTCTTAAGCGGGAAATTATAGAGTATATAGGGAAGTGCTTAACGTGTCAGCAAGTCAAGGTTGAACACCAAGTACCGTCAGGAATTGCTTCAGCCAATCAAGATTCCGCAATGGAAGTGGGAGAGAATTACCATGGACTTTGTTAGTGGGCTTCCTCTTACGCCTACTAAGAAGGACTCGGTATGGATGATAGTAGATCGGTTGACGAAGTCTACACATTTCATACCAGTGTGGGTTGACTATTCTCTACAGAAATTGGCAAAGTTGTATGTAGCAAAATCGTGAGGTTTGCGAGTCTTGGTGTCAATTATCTCGAACGAGGATCAGAGGTTTACGTCTCGGTTTTGGAAGGCACTACATCAAGCTTTGGGCACGGGTTGGATTTGATCTGGCATTCCATCCATGATCGGACGACCAATCTGAGCGGGTAATTCAAGTGCTGGAGGATATGTTGAGAGGTTGCGTGATAGACTTCAGAGGGAGTTGGGAGGAGTTCTTGCCTTTAGCGAAATTTGCGTACAATAATAGCTATCAGGCAAGTATTCGGATGGCACCGTACGAAGCGCTGTATGGACGGAAGTGTCGCACTCCTACATGTTGGACGGAATTGGGAGAACGTCAGGTTTTGGGTCCAAAAATTGTGGCAGAATCGGAAGAAAAGGTTAAGGTAATTCAGACACGGTTGAAGGAGGCATCTGATCGGCAAAAGTCATACACAGATCTTAAGCGGAAGGAGATTGAGTTTGTTGTAGGAGATTATGTGTTTCTCAAAGTTTCACCATGGAAGAAGGTAATGAGATTTGGTGCATGAGGAAAGTTAAGTCCTAGGTTTATAGGACCTTATCGGATTCTGAAGCAGGTTGGTCGATAGCATATCGGTTAGAATTACCTACGAATTGAAGCGGATGCATGATGTGTTCCATGTTTCGATGTTACGTCGTTACCGATCGGATCCATCTCATATAATACGGTTGAGGAGGTGGGCTGAGACCGGATCATCTATGAGGAAGAGCGATTCAATTCTGAAGCGGGATGTGAAGGTGCTTCGGAGAAAATCAGTCCCTTTAGTCAAAGTGTTGTGGCGTAACCATGGATCGGAGGAAGCTTCGTGGGAGTCAGAGGAAACAATGCGACAACAATACCCTCATTTATTTTAGCCAGGTAATTTCGAGGTCGAAATTATTTTAAGGGGGTAGAACTGTAATATCCTGATTTTTATGGGTCTGTGCATTTGGTATGTTGCATGGCTAAGGCATTACGGTGTGAATTGGGCTCGGGTTGGACTTTAAAACACAGGTTAAGTGGTAGATAAATAGTGTTAGTAGAAATTAAAAGTTAAACAATTATATTTGATAGCAAGCTGGGCTTGTGACTCAAAGTTTAGAGGAGTTTTTAATGGGTATTAAGTGGCGTCACTTAGGGAGGAGTTTGGGCCAATGTGGTCACTTGGGGCCCAAGTTAATGAGCCAAAATTCGGCACTCCTAAGGGAGGGGTGGACGGCACAATGGCTACAAATTAGGAGCTTAAATTCTTTTATTTTGAGTGATAGATGATGATAATTAAGAGGGAAGAAGTGGATTTCAGGTGGCCTCTTTTAAAAGAGAGATAAAAGTTGGTTTATCAAGATGGATAAAAGTTATCAAGAGGCAGAGAGTTGGCCGAAACTCCAACTCTGAGGGGTATGCATGTGTAGCCGAAACTAGTAGGCACTAGTCCATCTTTTCTCCCATTTGTTTTCTTTCTTTCCACAACTTTTTCTCTGAAAGCCAAAATTCCCTTTTTCTTTGGTGAGATTCTTTGCCACAACTCTCTAATATTTTCTTCTTCTCATCCTTTTTCCTCCTCAAAAATCTTCTAAAAGCCGAATACCCTAGTCCCCATCACCTTCTTCCATAGCCAAATCTTCAAGGAGAAATCTCTTTTTCTTGAAAGTGCACCATAGTCGCATACACCTCTCGAGCTTGGTAAGTATTTGGGATTTTCTTCTTTGTGGTTTCTCTCTTCTTTAATTAGTTTCTAACCTGAATCACGTTTCCAAGGTTCGGTCAATTTCACTCCTTACTCCTAGAAGCCGAATCAGACTCACTAAAAGTCTCCTGTGCCGATCTGTGGAAAAGTCGAAGGTAGGATGGTGTAGGTTTGGCCTAATGGCCACTTCTCTTGAATCTTTTCTTTTGGCCGAATGGCCTTACTTGTACAATCATGGTTGGCCGAATGGTCTTACTTGATCAATCATGGTTGGCTGAATGGATTATGATACTTATTGATTTCGTTTAAGGGTTTGGTCTAATAAATAGGGTGTTGGCCGAATGTAGGTTGGTAGTGACGATTCATCAAAGACTTTTGGGATTTGGTTGGTAACCAAATCGGCAACAAGGTAAGGGTTTTGGTCTCGTTAACCCTTCGGGATTTGTGTTTAGCCAAATGGCCTATTGACTAATGTGCTTAGTGTTGGCCGAATGTAGGAGAAGAGATCTAGTGCATTAGATCGGGATTTTCGGGATTTCGATTAGATCTACGAGTAATCAGGTGTGTAACCCACCCTAAATTCCCAACTAACAATAATATTGATTTGTATATGTTAATAAGGCTATGCATGAATATGGCTAAGGGTACCATTCCATGGTACAGTGCATTCAGTCGTTACCCTAACTCTCGATTAAGTAAAGTTTATAAAACATGAATATGGATATATGTGAAATATTGTTAAGGCTATGGGGTAAGGTATAATGCATGTTATTCGTATGTTATGTATGTTGCATGGGCATATGGGTGATTTTGTGAAAGGGGAAGTGATCTGGTGGTTCATACCACATTATCTGGTGACTCTGTCACATTATCTAAATCTGGTGACTCTGTCACATTATCGGTGGCTATGCCACAATTATAAGGACAATGTGCGATTGATTGCATTGGCGCCTTCGATGGTGTGTAGCGGATGGAGGTCGATTTAGTAATCCCACGGTGTGATCGGTAGATACGGGTGATGTGTAGAGGTTGGATCTAGGTGGTTTGGGTTGCATCATGGTTCACAATTATTTTATGTGATTTATTATGCCTTGTATGATTTGGGAATCTGTGATGGTAGTTACACTTGAGTCTGTTGACTCACCCTTCGTGGGCTAACTTTTGCGAGATGGAACTCGATAGATGGACCGGTCGGCGGGAACTTAGCGGTGGCCATGCATTTCGATTTTGGTTTTCTTTTAAGTCTATTTTGAATTATTTTGGGTTATAATTTGATGTAATAAGGCCATTATTTTTTTTAGCTATTTCATTTTCCCTGCGTTTTAAATTTCTATTATGTTGCGAACAACATCAATTGTTTTGAAACTCAAACACCTATGGTATTTTTTTCAAGTTAACAATAATATTAAACTCTAAAATTCGGTATTTCTTTAACTTGTAACTTTTGAAATATGAACTTATCGATTTAGTACAAATTAAGTTACAACTAAATTTTTAACTCGAGAACAACCCAAATCTATTTTCTTCGAAACCACCACGATTTTCAAAAATGTCATTTTACGAGACTTAACTCACGTTTTACTCAAGGAGCATGCCTTCAAGTCTTGATTTTCTTTCCGTGGGTAGGGTTGATTTTGATAATTTGGAGGAGGTTCTTGCCTTTGAATTCCTTGATTTCCTTGTCCTCCCACAAAAAATTTGGGTGGTTCCTCCAACTCAGGTTATAAGTATTACTATAAGGATTATTATTGGATCTGAAATTGTTACCTATATAGTTTGTCTGCTCGTTTTCTGCTTCTGGTTGGTAGGGTGGGTACTCAGCATTCGCCACATTCCCGCTTGATTTGCATTGTATTACTGGATGTACCTGTGAAGAACATAAATTATCAAGCTTTTTATTTATTAACTCCACCTATGTTGACAGCATTGTCATTGCGTCTATGTTGGAAACTCCGGATGATTTTGTCGGTTTTGCACTTGTGATTTGCCATTGATAAGTGTTTAATGACATCTCCTCAATAAAATCATAGGTCGCTTGGAGTTTTGTTGTTCGAGTTCCACCTACCGATGAATCAATCATTTGCCTTGTTGAAGAATTCACACCATTGTAGAAAGTTTGGACTTGAAGCCACAAAGGTAATCCATGGTGTGGGCATCTTCTTAGGAGATCCTTGTATCTTTCCCATGCATCATACAATGTTTACGTCCATTACGCACAAAAGAAGATATGTCATTCCTAAATTTGGTCGTTTTGGTGGTGGAAAAACTTTAAAAGAAATTTTTGATCATTTGGTCCCATGTGGTGATTGACCCTCGTGGTAACGAGTTCAACCACTGCTTTGCTTTATTCCTTAATGAAAAAAGAAATAGCCGAAGACGTATGGCATCATCAGAAACACCATTTATTTTGAAAGTATCGCAGAACTCTAAGAAATTAGCTATATAAGTATTTGGATCTTCGTCCTGCAATCCATCAAATTGAACAAGCTGTTGAATCATTTGTATTGTGTTAGGTTTTAATTCAAAATTATTAGCAGCTATACCAGGCCTAACAATACTAGATTCTGCTCCTGCCAAATTAGGTGTAGCATAATCATACATAGTACGTGGAGCATTCTGATCTTGTGCATCAGTCATATTATTTTTGGCCATCCCTTCAGTAGGATTAGATCTGTTTTGTTGTTCTTCTCTTTGGTAGTCTAGAGCTCGTCTAGTTTCTCTGCGATTTCTGCGAGCAGTAGCTTCAATATCACTGTAGTATTCTAATGGTCCTCTAGGGTTTCTTCTAGTCATAAACTAGAGGTACCTTTCAAGTTTAATAAAGAAAGAGGATTAGCAAAATTAGAAATTTAATAAAAATTAGAAATAATGGCTAAAGTAATAAAAATAGAGCTTTCGCAATATTTTAGAATTCTCCGGCAATGGCGCCAAAATCTTGATCACTGCAAAACAGTCTAGTTTTTATAAAAGAGTGATCGAACTTGTAGACTAACTGCGACAACGATAGAGGCAAGCGCACCTATTGAACAGTAGTATAGCTCAGGCAAGAATATCTTATCGAACCCAAGGAACCTAAAAGTACTACTACTCACTTTCTTCCTATTATTTAGCCTTAAATATGGAGTGATTAATTAACTTATCTAAGACTAATGAAATACTTAAACTAAATGCAAGGACAAAAGAATAAACTGGGAAAAGGCTTTGGAAAACTCAGTTGATAAAGACGATACCCTCGGGAAGAATCCACCTATGACTTCACTTATTATCTAACTTTCAACTCATATGATTTCTTTTACTTAGCTTGATCCGTGAGACTCCCTAACCTATATTAAACCTTTTCTCGAAGCGAATAACGTCTAACCTTATGTTAATTAGTGGAACTCTCGTTCTCTTATAATAACCCCCTAAGGAAGCAGTAAATCGATCAATGGACTCCCATATTAGGTTTCACCCTAATCTGGTAAAATCTCATAACCCTATCTCTAGGCGCCCAATCAACTCCGCTTAATTATGCTAGATCTACTCTTAGGCAGGGTCTATTCTTCCTCCTCCTAAGCACATCAGATTAAATTAAGCCACATAATTAAGAACAAATTAAGTATTTATCATATAAACTAATAAATCAAATAACAAAATCCATCATAGGTTTCATCCCCTTCAGGTACCTGAAGGATCTAGTTCATAATAAAATAAGAAAACATCTCAAGTGAAAAGATAAAACAAAACATAAGAAATACCTAAAACCCCCTGAAGGAATTCAAGGAGAGATCCTCCGTCTTGAGTAGAATTCTGACTCTTCGAGATGGATCAACTGGCTATGTTCAAGTAATTCCCTAAACGAGTAAAGCTCTGGCAGAAAACTCTGCTAAAACCTGATGCCCTTGAATTGCTGCCTTGGATTGTTTATATAGATGTTTAGGATGCTTTACTTGGATCATAAGTATTCGTAATTCAAGTGAAATTCGTCCTAAGTGTTTGAGTGGACTTAGGATTGCGTTTCTTGGGCTCCAAGTATCCAATTCCAAGTGAAATTGCTCTTTTCCATGGCAGGGGCATGGTCTTAACACGCCCGTGTTAGTCATGGTCCAGCCCGTGTCTCCATTCTGTTGATTTAGGCACGGCTATGACATGCTCGTGCAATATCTGAGTAGAGGCCGTGCTTCGGGTCTGCCAATTGGGGCATGACCGTATACATTGGGGTCAGGCCGTGTTGGGCTTTTTGTCGACGAGGCACGATCTTGTAAATTAGGGACAGGCCATGTTCTAAATAATCATCGAGGCACGACCGTGTGGAATGAAGTCTAGGCCGTGCTGATTTCTTGGGTTGGCCCAAGTTGGTCCGTTTTAAGCCCGTTTTGTGTCCTTTTCATTCTAAGGTGCTTTCCTGAGTATAAGACACAAAAGAAAGGATTAAGAGCACCTTTTTACATAAATTAAGGATAAATTCATCCAAAAGCATACTAAATGTGGGATTAAAATATGTTACTTTTACGATTTATCAACGGCCTACCTACAGAGATGTGTGACCTCTGCAGTATTGAAAAATGTTTAAATTTCAAAATTTTTATATGTGTTCGGTTTAGTCTCGACCTCTTTCTAACATGTGTTTTTGGTCTCGTAGACCTCATTAAGGGACTATATGATTATATTTGAATATGATTGAATGATAATTGACTTTGTGTTGTGGAATGGATATGAAATGTTTCGATTGTCTGGTAATGCCTTTTAACCCTATTCCGGTGACGGTTATGGGTTAGGGGTGTTATATTTTTTTGGTATCAGAGCTATGGTTTAGTCAATTCTAGGACTAACATAGCGTGTATAAGTTTAGCTATACATGCCATATATATAATTGCAATAGTGTGATGAATCCTGGCAGTTGAAAATATGTTTTCGTATAGTAAATGGATCTCGATCGAGTAGTTGCTGATGATGTAGAGAGCAATGCTCCTGCTCCCAATCAAGGTACAGCGCTAGCCACATCTAGGCCGAATGATAGTAGCCAAGAGGGAGAGTCTAAGCAAGCCTGTTTCTAAATGATGAGTGAGTGGTTTTCGGACTTGATTCAAACTAATCCAGTTTCTTCACAACCTCCACCCCGACAAGTACTAGTTGTGCCACAAGTTACAGATCTGATCCAATTGAATAAACCTCTTGTAGATAAGATTCGAAAGTATAGGGCCGAAGAGTTTAGGGCCACAACTGATGATGACACTGAATGAGCTGGGTTTTGGCTCGAGAATACCATTCGAGTATTTGATGAGATGTCGTTGATGCCTGATGAATGTATCAAATGTGTTGTTTCGTTGTTGAGGGATACCGCGTATAATTTGTGGAAAATGTTGATTTCAGTGGTTCTGAGAGAGAGGGTTACTTGGGATTTCTTTCAATTTGAATTCTGAAAGAACTATATCAGTCAACGATTCATAGATAAGAAACATAAAAATTCTTTGAGCTGAAACAAGGCTGTATGATAGTTATGGAATATAAACGGGAGTTTGTGAGACTGAGCCAATACGCGTGGGATTATGTTTCGACCGAAGCTACTATGTGTAAACATTTCATTAAAGGGCTAAATGAAGACATCAAATTGTTGGTCGAATACTTGACATAAATGAATTTGTTGTTTTAGTTGAAAGAGCCTGCAAAGTTGAGAAGCTTAGCAAAGAAAAGAAGAAAGCTGGTTCTAAGGCTAGAGATGAAAGAAAAAGATTGATGAGTAAGGCGTCTCAAACTTCATGATTAGAGTAATGAACCCCTTAGGCAAGTGTGTCTCAGTGGATAAAATGTGCAAGAATTGTCCATTGATGTTTCGTGATGTTTGTTTTCCACCTAATTTGATGTTGCTACCTTTTGATGAATTTGATATCATTCTGGGTATGGATTGGCTCACTTTACATCATGCTATTGTGAATTGTAAATGAAAGAGTATTAATTTGAGAAGTCTGAATGGTGAGATAGTTCGAATTGAATCCAACGATTTAAATGGGTTGTCAGCTATTATATCATCAATGAAAGCTCTGAAATATGTGAAAAAGGGTTGTAAAGCTTACCTCGCGTATGTGATAGATACAAAAGTAATTAAAAAGAACATTGAATCTGTGCTTGCAGTTTGTGAGTTTTCGTGTGTTTCTCGAAGAACTCTTGGATTGCCTCCGATACGAGAAGTTGAGTTTGGTATTAAATTAGTACTTGGTATAACTCTTATCTCTGTAGCTCCGTATAGAATGGCACCAATAGAATTGAAAGATTTGAAGTCACAGTTACGAGAGTTAACAGATAGAGGATTTGCAAGATCGAGTTTCTTACCCAGGGTGCTCCTGTATTGTTCGTGAAAAGAAAGATGGAACTATGAGAATGTGTATTGACTATCGACAGTTGAACAAGGTGATGAGAAAGAATAAATATTCGTTGCCTCGTATTGACGATAAAGGAGCTATAGTGTTTTCAAAAATAGATTTAAGATCAGGCTATTATCGGTTGAGAGTTAAAGAATTAGATGTACCGAAGACTGCTTTTAGAATGAGGTACGGACATTATAAATTCTTAGTTATGCCTTTTGGACTAACGAATGCTCCTAGTGTTTATGGATTTGATGAATCGGATATCCAGACGATACTTAGATTGTTTTGTTGTGGTGTTCATTAATGATATTCTGATTTATTCCTATGATAAGAAGCAACATGCCAGGCATTTGAGAATTGTGTTGCAGACTTTGCGTGAGAAGCAATTGTATGCAAAATTTAGCAAATGTGAGTTTTAGTTGCAGGTTGGTTTTCTGAGACATATTGTATCAGCTGCAGGAATACAAGTTGATCAGAGTAAGATCGCAGCCATTTTGGAGTGGAAGCCTCCGAGAAGTGTGTCAGAAGTCCGTAATTTTTTGGGACTAGTGGGATATTATAGGCGGTTTGTGAAAGGCTTTGCAATGATTGTGATGCCATTAACGAAGTTGCTATAGAAAGATGTTAAATTCGAGTGGTCAAAAAAATGCCAGCAAAGTTTTGAGCAATTGAAAGCATTGTTGACAGAGGCGCTAGTGTTAATTCAACCTAAATTGGGTAAAGAGTTTATAGTTTACAGTAATGTATCGTTGAATGGTTTGGGCTGTATGTTGATGCATGAAGGAAAAGTTATTGCTTATGCTTCGAGACAGTTAAAGCCGCATAAAAAGAACTATCCGACGCATGATCTTGAATTAGTCACGATTGTATTTGCATCGAAGATTTGGCGTCACTATTTGTTTGGTGAGAAATGTCATGTTTTTACTGATCATAAGAGTTTGAAATATCTAATGACTTAGAAAGAATTGAATTTGAGACAGTGGAGATGGTTAGAATTGTTGAAAGACTATGAGCTTGTGATAGATTATCATCTGGGTAAAGCTAATGTTGTTCCTAATGCTTTGAGACAAAAGTCTATATGTGCTTTGTGATTAATGAGTACTCATATAGATCTATGTGATGATGGTTTGATTTTGGCTGAGTTGATAGTAAATCCGATGTTTATACGTGAGATATGTGATGCTCAAAAAAATGATGCTGAGATGATGACAAAACGAGCTTAATGTGATTTGAATTTCGATTCAGAATTTTGAGTTGATAGTGATGATTTTTTGAGATTCGGGATCAGATTTGTGTTCTGAGGAATTCAGAGTTAATTCAGTTGATTTTGAACAAAGCTCACAGTAGTCATTTGACTATTCACCCCGGGAGTACAAAAATGTATAACGATTTGAAACAGTTTTACTGGTGGCATGGTATAAAATGGGACATCTCAGAGTTTGTTTCGAGATGCCTGGTTTTTCAGCAAGTTAAAGCTGAACATTAGGTTCTGCCCGATTTGTTCAATCGATTATGATTCCTGAGTGGAAATGGAAGAGAATTACGATGGACTTTGTGTATGGATTTTCTTTATCTCTGGGCAAGAAAGATGCAATCTGGATGATAGTTGATAGGTTGACGAAATCAGCTCATTTTGTTCAGATAAGAATAGATTATTCACTTGATAAGTTAGCTAAATTGTATATCTCTGAGATTGTGAGATTACACGGGGTACCACTATCTATTGTGTCTAACAGGGATTCGAGATTTACCTCGTGGTTTTGGAAGAAATTGCAAGAGGCTTTAGGCAAAAAACTACATATCAGTACTGCATTTCATCTGCAAACTGATGGACAATCCGAGTGGATCATTCAGATTCTTAAGGATATGTTGAAATGTTGCATTATTGAATTTGAAAGTACGTGGGAAAAGCATTTTCGTTGCTTGAATTTGCATACAATAATAGTTTTCAATCTAGTATCAAAATGGCACCATATGAGGCTTTTTACAGTCGAAAATGTTGAACTCCATTGTATTGGACTATAACAATCCGATTTAGACCTTAGTCGAATAGTTGTTTAGGGAACACAAATTCGAGTCAATGAAATATTTTAATATTATTTTCTGTGCCCTTGATATGTGATTAAGCATGTGTTAAAGTTTCGTAAGTTAATTTGTCTGTCTGTGTGCTTAATTTGATAAAAGAATTAAATTGCATTGAATGCAAAATCTGCATGCTTTATGAAAAGACACCTATTTGAGATAGCTTGTAAATGGGGAGGCCTTATGTGGAAATTAAGCCATTTATAAGATAGTGGTTGTTTAATGGACAATAATGGTCTTGAATTATATGTTATTATATGTTTATTAAAAGGGCTAAATAAGAAATTTGATTAATAAAAGATTATTAATGAAACAAAAGCATGAAAAGAGGATTGTTATCATCCTTAGTGCCAAAAATTAGCAAATAAAAAAAAGAACATCTAGGTTTTGGCTAAGATTAAGCTTGATTCAAGATATGCTTGACTTCAGTTTTTGATAATTTGAACGATTTTGTAATCATTGCTTTGTATATTACAAAACCCATGGCTCAATTTTGAGAATTGATGATGATTTTGAAATGTGTTTTTGATGAACATATGAGCTTTGGAACATTTGATGATGAAATATGGAATATATGTGTTTGATTAGCATATTTTGTCTTTGGAGTTTTGTTGATTTTGAGTAATTTGGTTGTAATTGTGAAAATGATTATTTGAGGGACTAGATTATAAATTTGATGAAAACATGAACTTGTATGGTCCCTAGGGAGTTTCGGATATGCATGTGTGTTAACAAATGGTGTATATTTGATGTTTTAAGAAAAATGGACTAAATTGATAAAATGTGCAAATGTGAGGGCTAAATTGCAAATTACCCTAAATATGTGTTTTGGATTGAATTGAATGATTTGATGAATGAATCAATTAAATCTGTATATGTATAGATCAAGAACCAAAGAATATGGATTTAGATCGTGAGAAAGCGAAAGTAGTTGAATAACCGAATCCGATCGAACATCCGAATCTGAGGTAAGTCGATATGCAAATAAATGCATTTGAATTGAATTATTTGTGTACATATGGATTTGAATTGCTATGAATATCCATTGAGATGGAATGTTTGTGAAATCTGAGTTTACAAATAAGTCGATAAGATGTTAAAGTTTGAAAGTCCCGTATGAGCCTAGTAATAGATAGGAATGCATATGTCATGACATAGGTGTCTATTAGTAATATCATGTAAGACCACGTCTGGGACGTTGGTTTTGATTCGAGATCTCGTGTAAGACCATGTCTGGGACGTTGGCATTGATATGAGATTTACGTGTAAGACCATGTCTGGGACATTGGCATCGTATTTGATTTGTATAAGACCCTGTCTGGGACAGTGGCATCGATATCTGGATACATGGAAGACCACATCTGGGACGTTGGCATTGTACGACTATTTTGAGCATTCTGTGTATCCTATTAGATTCCTAATGGTTCAACAGGCAAGTCCAAGAAACGAATGGCTTTGTGATTTGTATATCTGTTTCAGGTACGTTTGATATGTACACATTGTGTATATAAAAAGTTAAGTATATTCATAAAATTACCTAGATGAGTTATGTATTTGAATAAGAGAAAGTAAATTGTGTTACATGAATGGACAAGCTATGATGCAATAAAGTATATGGTGATATGCAAGATTGAAAGTTGAATGGCTAAGTGAATGTGCCAAGAAGAATTATGGCTATGCAATTGAGCTAATTGTGAATCCATATTGATTATATGTTTTGAATGCTTATATGTTAAGTTTATTTGTATATGGCTTACTAAGATTTTGGAAAGCTTACTTTGTGTGTGTTTATTCTTTTTTATAGATTGTCAAAGCTACTAAAGGCTTGGGACCATCGAGGATCATCATCACACTACCTAAGCTCATTTTGGTACCTTTTGGAAATGTATATATATAATATGACATGTATAGGCTAGTCATTTGGTATATGTTTGAGATGTAAATAGCCATGTGAATTGGCAAGATAAATGTTGGTAATATGAATGGGAGAATATAATATATCATGCAAGTTTTAATATGGCTTGATGGTGGTGAAATGGTCTTATGAATGGTGAGCATATGGATGAAAGTTGAGTATGCATGTTTGATCAAAGAAATGATTATATGATAGGTATTTATGGATGAATCATGCTTGAACATATATCCGTTTTCATTGTGCAAATTGGCATGATTGGAAATGAAATTCAATGTGGAGATTTTTGATTATTTAACATGTTTTTGGTTGTCAAATGTTCATGAAATGAATTGGTGTGTTGCTTGTAGGGTTGACCCTAGCGTGGGTGGCATTTTGGCCTTACAAGTAGTCTATTTTGCATACAAGACTGTGGCACATCGGTGTGCCTAGTGATCATGTGAATAAGTCAGTAGCTAGCCTAAATTTACACGGCCATGGCACATGGGCGTGTCTGGTGGTCGTGTGGTTAAGTCATATACATTCTCTATTTTGGCACGGCCATGACACATGGGTGTGTCTAGCAGCCATGGGAAGCACACGGCCTGCCCAAATGGGCGTGTGACCTCTGTAAATTAGAAATGTTTTAAATTTCTGAGAATTTTAGTATGTGTTCAATTTAGTCCCGACCCTATTCTATAGCATGATTAAGGTCTCGTTGACCTATAAAAGGGACACATTGATTACTGTTGATGAATTGTGATATGGAATGTCTATAAAAGTTTCCGATCTGTTCGGTAATGCCTTTAGCTCTAATCCGGCGACGGATACGGGTTAGGGTGTTACATGGACTGAGCTGAGTGCGAATAAGATTCACAGGATTGATTTGATAAAAGAGATTGAGCAGAAAGTGAAAGTGATTCGTGAAAGTTTGAAAGCGGCTTCAGATCGTCAAAAACCCTATGCATATTTGAAATGGAAAGATATTGAATTTAAGATTGGTGACAAAGTGTTTTTGAAAGTGTCTTCGTGGAAAAAGAGTACTTCGATTTGGCCAAAAAGGCAAGCTGAGTCTGAGGTTCATCGGGCCATATGAGATCATCGAAAGAATTGGGCTAGTTGCTTATAATTTGTTGTTGCCACCTGAATTAGAGAAAATTCATAATGTGCTCCACATATTGATGCTTCGATGATATAGATCTGATCCATCACATGTAATTGCTACTAATGAGGTTGAGATTCAGTCAGATTTGTTGTGTAGTGAAGAACCGATCCGAATTCTAGCATGTGAGATTAAATAGTTGAGAAACAAAAGAATACCATTGGTGAAAGTGTTGTGACATAAACATGGAATTGAAGAGCTGAAGATGTTTTGAGAGATCAATATCCAAACCTATTCACTGGTAAGATTTTCGGGACGAAAATCCCTAAGAGGGGAGAGTTATAACAGCCCGATTTAGACCCTAGTTGGAACAGTGGTTTCGAGACCACAAGTCCGAGGTTGAAACAATATTTTAATATTATTTTTGGTGTTTACAATATGTGATTAAGCATGTGTGAAATTTCTATGTGAAAATTTTAACGTTTGTGTGCTTAATTTGAGAAAAGGACTTAATCGCATAAAATGTAAAAGCTGTGTGCTGATTGTTGAAGTGTCTATTTGACATGGTTTATCAAATGAGAAGTCCTTATGTGGTAATTAACCCTTTGGTAGTGGAGATGGACATAAATGGCCATTAAATGAATGAATTATAATGTTTTAAAAAAGGGGAAAATGGTAAAATTTGTATTAATGTTAATAAAATTAAACAAAACAAAAATTAAAGCCATTTTATCATATTTTCTTGCTGAAAGTTGAAGAAAAAGAAAGAAAGAAGGCTTGTTAGGTTTTGGCTAGCAATTGGTTTAATCAAGGTATGTTTTGAGATCAATTTTTGATAATTTCTAGATTTTTGTAATCATTGCTTCGTGTTCTTTCAAACCCAAGCTTTAATTTTAGAATTTGACGGTGATTTTGAGATATACCATTGATGAATGTTTTGTAACACCCCTAACCCGAAACCATCGCCGGAATAGGGTTAAGAGGCATTGCCGAACAATCGATACATTTCACATCCATTTCACGACACTAAGTCAATCCTTAATCAAACATATTCAAATACGAGCATATGGTCCCTTATCAAGGTCTACGAGACCTTAAGCACGTGTAAGAAAGAGGTCGGGACAAAACCGAACACTTATGAAAATTTTTAGAATTTTAAACATTTTTCAATACTACAAAGGTCACACGCCCGTGTAGTCAGGCCGTGTGCCTCCCATGGCTACCAGACACACCTATGTGTCCAAGCCATGCCAAAATAGAGCCTATTTACTGACTTGTTCCCATGGCCAGTAGGCACGCCCGTGTGCCATGGTCGTGTAAAATTAAGCTAGCTACTAACTTGATAACATTGCCACCAGGCACGCCCATGTGCCACGGCCGTGTAACCAGCCCAGGCACACTTCGAAGTGCCCCTTGAGCCACACGGCAGAGACACACACCTATTTCCTTGGTCATGTATGTAAAATAGGCCATTTGCAAGGCCAAGTTGCCACCCACACAACGGTTACTCCCTACAATCACAATTGAGCATCTTTCCATGTATAAATAGCAACCAAAAACACATCAAAGTATACACCAAATAATTATCAACAACATCATCCATTTCCTTACTCAAAATCAACACAAATAAGTCCATCCAAATAACAATTCCACAACCTAAAGTATTCAAGTTGAGCATCATGTAATTCTTACTACAATTCATTTTCAACCCACATCTTTCATCATTCACATAACCATGAAATATACCATATTGATAGTCCATTCATAAATTCAACGTCATTCAACTTCCAAGCCAAATCACATGGCATGGATTAAGCCTCTCAAAACATGCCATAACTTCTAGCCTATACATGTCATATTTCAACTATATACAATCTTTCCGAAAGTACCCAAAAATAGATTGCTGATAGTGTGATAGTGATGCTGACGATCCCCGGATCCAAGCTAGCCTTACTGACACTGTAAAACAGAGAAACAACATAGTAAGCTTTTAAAAGCTTAGTAACTTCATAATATAATACATATTACTCAATAAGACCACATCAATACATAATTAAACCATCACATAGATAGATTGCACAATTAGGCTTATCATCAATCTCAACCATATGCTCAAGTATCTATTCATTCAACTCTTAAGGCTACCATCAACCACATAGGTTCAAACGTACCTTGGTCAACACATAGTTATTCACCATTCATGCTACTCAATTGCTCAATATTACCTCTCGTTCAACCTTTGTTATACATTTGATTTATTCGCACACTTAGTGCCAACTTCATAACCGAAGCATAATCGTCATTGCACACTTAGTGCCAATATCTTAAACCGAATTTATATCGATATCGCATACACAATTGCCTATTCAATAAGCCAAAGCTACTATTTTTCCGCACACACAGTGCTAATCATTAAAGTCGTAGCTTCTATCATTTTGCACACACAGTGCTAATCAACTTTGTATCAACTCAATTTCATACACTTAATGCTTCAATACTCGAACTCGTACAGAACACATTCTATTCCATTAATATACATTCATTCATTTCTCATCACATAGATTCTAGTTTATTCGCAAGTATTATATCCAAACTTACCTCGAACGTCGAAATGTCGAAACGGTCGATTAATCGAGCACTTTGTCTTTGCCTCGATCTCGATCCAAACCTCTCCTTTCTTGGTATATACACATTCAAATTCAATCCATTCAATCACCATTTAATTCAATTTAGTCCTCACACACATATTTAGGGCATTTTACTAAATAGCCCTCACATT
This sequence comes from Gossypium rotundifolium, assembly GCA_025506655.1. Classification (NCBI taxonomy): domain Eukaryota; kingdom Viridiplantae; phylum Streptophyta; class Magnoliopsida; order Malvales; family Malvaceae; genus Gossypium; species Gossypium rotundifolium. Next base: position 45,770,521 of record CP106723.1, read on the forward strand.
TTCACATTTTACACTTTAGTCCCTAATTCATAAAATCATCAAATACACATAATTTGCTTGTGCCCATGCCTAGCCGAATTCTCACTATACTCATACAAGCCCAAATATTTCATTTATTTCATATTTTAGTCCCTCAATTTACACTTTTCTCAATTTAACCTAATTTACTTAATTTCATTAAAAATCCAAATACAAACTATGTTAACCAAATACCAAGCTTTCATATTTCACCAACTAAGATCAAAAAAGTCACATGCTCATCAATGGAACATCTCAAAATCTTTATAAATTTCAAAATTTTAAGCATGGGTTTGAAAGAACACAAAGCAACAATAAAAAAATGTAGAAATTATCAAAAATTGAGTTGAATTCACATACCAATTTGAGCCTAAGCTTGTCGAAACCTTCAAAGCTCCCTAACCCTCCTTTCTTTTCTAATTTCGGTGGGTAGAAGATGAACACTCATCTAATTTCATGTTTTTGGTTTTATTATTATTACCTTATTAAACATTTTACCAATTTACCCTTAATGAACATTAAGAATAACAACCAATGCCATGCCATTATCATCCATTAACTATTTGATGGTGTAATATCAACATAAGGACGTCTCCTTTAATAAGCCATGTCAAATTAACACTTTAACAATCAGCACATAGCTTTTACATTTTACGCGATTAAGTCCTTTTTTCATAACTTGGCACACAATTGATAAAATTACCACACAGAATTTTAACACAGAATATATCACATATAATAAACACCAATAATAATATTAAAATATTATTTTGACCTCGAATTTGTAGTCTCAAAACCACTGTTCTGACTAGGGTTTAAATCGGGCTGTTACAACTCTCCCCCTTAGGGATTTTCGTCCCCAAAAATCTTACCAATGAATAGGTGTGGATATTGCTCTCTCATAATGTTTTCAGGCTCCCACGTAGCCTCTTCTACTCTGTGTTTGTGCTGAAACACTTTCACTAAGGAAATTATTTTTTTCTCAATTCTTTGGTCTCTCGTGTCAAAATTTGAATAAGTTCTTTACTATATGAAAAATCTGACTGCATTTAAACCTCAATAGGAGCAATCACATGAGACGGATCAGATCTATACCATCAAAGCATCGACAATGAAACACATTATGAATTTTCTCTAATTCAGGTGGCAACAACAATCTATAAGCAACCGGCCCTATTCGTTCAATGATCTCATACGGCCGATGAACCTCGGACTCAGCTTGCCATTTCAGCCAAATCGAAGTATTTTCTTCCATGTAGACACTTTCAAAAACACTTTATCACCAACTTGGAATTCATACCTTTTCATTTCAAGTATGCATAAGACTTCTGACGATCTGAGGTCGCTTTCAAACTATCACGAATCACTTTCACTTTCTGCCCAGTCACTTTTATTAGATCAATCCCGTGAATCTTATTCTCACTCAGTTCATTCCAATACAATGGAGTTCGGCATTTTCGACCGTAAAAAGCCTCATATGGTGCCATTTTGATACTAGTTTGAAAATTATTATTGTACTCAAACTCAATCAACAACAAATGTTTTCCCACGTACTTTCAAACTCATGTATACAACATCTCAACATATCTTTGAGAATTTGAATAATCTGCTCGGATTGACGTTTGCGGATGAAATGTAGTACTGAAATGCAATTTTGTGCCTAAAGCCTCTTGCAATTTATTCCAAAATCGCGAGGTAAATCTCGGATCTCTATCAGATACAATAGATAGTGGCACCCCGTGCAATCTCACAATCTCAGCAATATACAATTCAGCCAATCTATCGAGTGAATAATCTGTTCTCATAGGAACAAAATGAGCTGATTTTGTCAATCTGCCAACTATCACCTAGATTAAATCTTTCTTTCCTGGAGATAAAGGCAATCCCAACACAAAGTCCATTGAAATCCTTTCCCATTTCCACTCAGGAATCATAATCGGTTGTAATAAACCGGATGTAACCTGGTGTTCAACTTTAACTTGCTGACAAACTAAACACTTCGACACAAAGTTAGAGATGTCTCTTTTCATACCATGCCACCAATTGAATTGTTTTAGATCGTTATACATTTTCGTACTTCTCAGATTCACAGTCAAACAACTATTGTGAGCTTCATTCAAAATCATCTGAATCAACTCTGACTTTTTTGAAATAGAAATCCAATTTCTTAATCTCAAACAATCATCACTATCAACTCGATATTCTAAATCGAAATTCAAATCACATTGTGCTCGCTTAGTCATTATCTCAACATCACTCTTCTTGACATCACAAATCTGATGTACAAACACCAACCTTACTTTCTACTCAACCAAAACTGAATCATCATCACATAGATCTATTTGAGTACTCATAGCTCGTAAAGCACATAAAGACTTTGACTCAAGGCATCAACAACAACATTAGCTTTTCCGGATGATAGTCAATCACAAGTTTGTAATCTTTTAACAATTCTAACCATCTTCTCTGTCACAAATTCAATTCTTTCTGAGTCATCAAGTACTTCAAACTCTTATGATCTGTAAAAATGTCACCAAATAAGTAGTGATGCCAAATCTTCAATGCGAACACAATCGTGGCCAATTCAAGGTTGTGCATCGGATAATTCTTTTCATGTGGCTTTAGCTGCCTCGAAGCATAAGCAATGACTTTTCCTTCTTGCATCAGCACACAGTCCAAACCATTCAACAATGCATCACTGTAAACTATGAATTCTTTGCCCGATTCAGGCGAACTAACACTGGTGCTTCTATCAACAACGCTTTCAACTGCTCAAAACTCTGATGGCACTTTTTTGACCACTCGAATTTAACATCTTTCTGTAACAACTTTATCAATGGAGTCGCAATCATCGAAAAGCCTTTCACAAATCATATATAATATCCTGCTAATCCCAGATAACTACGGACTTTAGACACATTTCTCGGATGTTTCCATTCTAGAATAGCTGAGATTTTACTTAGATCAACTCGCATTCCCCCAGCTGATACAATATGTCCCATAATACTATCCTCTCGCAACCAAAACTCACATTTGCTAAATTTTGCATATAATTGCTTCTTACGTGGAGTCTATAGTACAACTCTCAAATGCTCAACATGTTGTATCTCATCACAGGAATAAATCAGAATATCATCAATAAACACTACAACAAAGCAATCCAAATACGGTCTAAATATCCGATTCATCAAATCCATAAACACTGCAGGAGTATTCGTTAGTCTAAAAGGCATCACTAAGAATTCATAATGTCCATACCTCGTTCTAAATGTAGTTTTTGGTACATCAGATTCTTTAACTCTCAACTAATAGTAGCTCGATCTCAAATCTATCTTAGAAAACACCGTAGCTCCTTTTAGCTGATCAAACACATCATCAATACGGGTAATGGATATTTATTCTTGATTGTCACTTTGTTCAACTGTCTATAGTCGATACACATCCTTATAGTGCCATCTTTCTTTTTCACAAACAACACAAGAGCACCCCAGGGCGAGAAACTTGGTCGTGCAAATCCTCTATCAGTCAACTCTTGCAACTAAGACTTTAACTCTTTCAATTTAGTTGGTGCCATTCTATATGGAGATATTGAGATAGGAGTCGTTCTTGGCATTAATTCAATTCCAAATTCAACTTCTTGAATCAGAGGCAATCCCTGTAGTTCTTCAAGAAACACAGTTGGAAACTCACTAACCACATGCACAGATTCAACTTTCTTTTTTGACACCTTTGTATCAATCACATATGTAGATAGGCTTCGCAACCCTTTCTCACATAGTTCAAAGCTTTCATTATAGACACAACAGCTGGTAATCCTTTCAAATCACTGGATTCAATTTGAACTATCTCATCGTTTTGACTTCTCAATTCAACACTCTTTCTTTTACAATTTACAATGGCATTATGCAAAGTGTACCCAGAATTATATCGAATTCATCGAATGGTAGCAACATCAAATTAGCCGGAAAGCATATATCCCAAAACATCAAGGGGAAATTCTTGCACACTTTATCCACCAAGACACACTTGCTTAAGGGGTTCAATACTCTAATCACAAATTCAGTAGACTCAACAGGTAGAGTCTTACTAGATACTAGATTCACACACATATGAATGAGTAGATCCTGTATCTATCAATGCAATGACATCAGTATCAAATAGAGTAAAAGTACCAGTGATGACGTCTGGAGATGACGCTTCCTCTCGTGTACGTATAGCATAGGATCGAGCAGGTGCTCTCGCCTCCGATCTCACAGCTATATCGGTATTCCCTCTTGGCTTCCACTCACATTTTTAGTTTTTTGGGTGATCTACCCTTAGCCATCATGTTACTCGGTCTCACATTCTGAACATTTTTCTTCCTCAGTCATTTTTGGGCGGTCTCAAATGAAGTGATCTCATGATCCACATTTATAACAAACTCTATTGTTATACTTGCCCCAGCATTCTCCCACATGCCATCTTCCACATTGTCTACACTCAAGTTTGTTGCTTTTAGCGGTTTCAATACTTGATTCAGTTGGAATTTGATCTCGTGAACCGATGCTTTGTCTCACACTATCTCTACTTGGATGTCCAAATGAAGCATTTGATTGACTTCTTGCATCTCTAAATCTCTTTATTATAGGTTGAGACATCTTACTCATCAATCTTTTTCTTTCATCTCGAGCTTCAAAATCGGCTTTCTTCTTTTCTTTATTGAGCTTCTCGGCTTTACAGGCTCTTTCGACTAACACAACAAATTCATTTATGTCAAGTGTCCCAACCAACAACTTAATGTCTTCATTCAACCCTTCTATAAAGCGTTTACACATAGTAGCTTCGATCGAAACACATTCCCGTGCATACTGGCTCAATCCCACAAAATTTTGTTCGTACTCAGTAACTGTCAAATGGCATTGTTTCAACTCAAGGAACTCTTTATGTTTTTGATCAATGAATCATTGACTGATATACTTTTTTCAGAATTCAACTTGAAAGAAATCCAAGGTGATTCTCTCTCTCAGAACCATAGAAATCAACGTTTTCGACCAGTTATAAGCCGTATCTCTCAACAAAGAAGTTTCACACTTGATACATTCATCAGGGGTCAACGACATCTCATTGAATACCCGAGTTGTATTCTCAAGCCAAAACTCAGCTCGCTCAGCATCGTCATCAGCTATGGCCCTAAACTTTTTGGCCATGTACTTACGAATCTTATCCACAGGAGGTTTATTCAATCGGATCGGATCTATCACTTATGGCACAACAAGTACTTGTGGGAGTGGAGGTTGTAGAGCAGCCAGATTTGTTCGAACGAACTCCCAAAACCACTCACTCATCATTCGAAAGAAGGCTTACTTAGCCTCTCCTCCCTCACTACTACCATCCAGCCTAGATGTGGCCGGCGCTGTCTCTTGAGCTAGGGCAGGCGTGTTACTCTCAACATCATCAGCAACTGCTCGACCGGGATCTATTACTATATGAAAACACATTTTCAACTGTCAAGATTCATCAGACTAGCACAATTTATATATATGCATGTAAAATTAGACTCACACGCGTTATGTTAGTACGAGAATCGACTAAACCGTAGCTCTGATTCAAATAAAAATGTAACACCCCTAACCCGAAACCGTCATCAAAATAGGGTTAAGAGACATTACCGAACAATCAAAACATTTCACATCCATTTCATGACACTAAGTCAATCATCAATCAAACATATTCAAATACGAGCATATAGTCCCTTATCAAGGTCTACGAGACCTTAAACACGTGTTAGAAAGAGGTCAAGACTAAACCGAACACTTAGAAAAATTTTTAGAATTTTAAACATTCTTCAATACTGCAAAGGTCACACACCAGCAGTCAGGCCGTGTGCCTTCCACGGCTACCAGACACACCCATGTGTCTAGGCCATGCCAAAACAGAGCCTATATACTAACTTGTTCCCACGGCCACTAGGCACGCCTATGTGCCATGAACGTGTAAAATTAAGCTAGCTACTGACTTGATCACACAACCACTAGGCACGCCCGTGTGCCACAACTGTGTAACCTGCCCAGGCATACTTCGAAGTGCCTCTTGAGCCACACGGCAGAGACACACGCCCGTGTCACTTGGCCATGTTTGCAAAATAGACCATTTGCAAGGCCAAGTTGCCACCCACACAAGGGTCACTCCCTACAATCATAATTAAGCATCTTTCCATGTATCAATAGCAACCAAAAACATATCAAAATATACACCAAATAATCGTCAACAACATCATCCATTTCCTTACTCAAAATCAACACAAATAAGTCCATCCAAATAACAATTCCACAATCTAAAGTATTCAAGTTGAGCATCATGTAATTCTTACCACAAATCATTTTCAACCCACATCTTTTGTCATTCACATAATCATGAAATATACCATATTCATAGTCCATTCATAAATTCAACATCATTCAACTTCCAAGCCAAATCAGATGGCATGGTTTAAGCCTCTCAAAACATGCCATAACTTCTAGCCTATACATGTCATATTTCAACTATATACAATCTTTCCAAAAGTACCCAAAAATAGATTGTTGATAGTGTGATAGAGATGCTGACGATCCCTAGATTCGAACTAGCCTTACTAACACTGTAAAACATAGAAACAAATCACACAGTAAGCTTTTCAAATCTTACTAACTTCATATTCTAATACATATTACTCAATAATACCACATCAACACATAATTAAACCATCACATAGATAGATTGCATAATTAGACTTATCATCAATCTCAACCATATGCTCAAGTATCTATTCATTCAACTCTTAAGGCTACCATCAACCACATAGGTTCAAATGTACCTTGGTCAACACAAAGTTATTCACCATTCATACTACTCAATTGCTCGATATTACATATTGTTCAACCTTTGCTATACCTTTGATTTATTCGCAACACTTAGTGCCAATTTCATAATCGAAACATAATCATCACCGCACACTTAGTGCCTATATGTTAAACCAAATTTATATCGATTTCACATACACAGTGCCTCTTCAATAAGCCAAAGCTTCTATTTTTTTCACACGTAGTGCTAATCATTAAAGCTGCTACTTCTATTGTTTCGCACACACAGTGCTAATCAACTTTATATCAACTCAATTTCGCACACTTAATGCTTCAATACTTGAACTCGTACATAACACATTCTATTCCAACAATATACATTCATTCATTTCTCATCACATAGATTCTAGTTTATTAGCAAGTATTATATCCGAACTTACCTCGGACGTCGAAATACCGAAACGGTCGATTAATTGAACACTTTGTCTTTGCCACGGTCTCAATCTGAACCTCTCATTTCATGGTCTATACACATTGAATTTTAATCCATTCAATCACCAATTCATTCAATTTAGTCCTTACACACATATTTAGGGCATTTTACAAAATAACCCTCACATTTTCACATTTTGACACTTTAGTCCCTAATTCATAAAATCATCAAATACACATAATTGCTTGTGCCCATGCCTAGCCAAATTCTCACTATACTCATACAAGCCCAAATATTTCATTTATTTCACATTTTAGTCCCTTAATTTACACTTTTCTCAATTTAACCCATTTTACTAATTTTATTAAAAATTCAAATACAAACTATGTTAACCCAACACCATGCTTTCATATTTCACCAACTAACTTCACAAAGCTCACATGCTCATCAATGGCACATCTCAAAGTTTTTATAAATTTCAAAAATTTAAGCATGGGTTTGAAAGAACACAAAGCAACAATCACAAAAACATAGAAATTATAAAAAATCGAGTTGAATTCACATATCAATTTGAGCCTAAGCTTGTCGAAACCTTCAAAGCTCCCTAACCGTCATATCTTTTCTAATTTTGGTTGGTAGAAGATGAACACTCATCTAATATCATATTTTTGGTTTTATTATTGTTACCTTATTAAACATTTTACCAATTTACCCTTAATGAACATTAAGAATAACAACCAATGCCATGCCATTATCATCCATTAACTATTAAATTGTGTAATATCAACATAAGGACCTCTCCTTTAATAAGCCATGTCAAATTAACACTTTAACAATCAGCACATAGCTTTTACATTTTACGCGATTAAGTAATTTTTTCATAATTCGACACGCAATCGATAAAATTACCACACAGAATTTTAACACAGACTATATCACATATAATAAACACCAAGAATAATATTAAAAATATTATTTTGACCTCAAATTTGTGGTATCGAACCCACCGTTTCGACTAGGGTTTAAATCGGGCTATTACATGTTTGAGTTTTGTGATAGTTGATGATGAATTATGGAAGATATATGAAGGATGAACATGTTTTGAGTTTGAATTTTTGGTGAAATTGAGTAATTTGGACTAAATTGGGAAAATAATATTTTGAGGGACTAAAATGTGAAATATATGTAATGTGTGGGCTTGTATAAGCATAATGAAAATTCAGCTAGGCATAAGAGAGGAGAAATTTTGTGTGTTTTGTGATTTTATGAAATAGGGACTAAAGTGTCAAAATGTGAAAATGTGAGGGCTATTTTGTAAAATGCCCTAAATATGTGTGTTTGGACTAAATTGAATGAATTGGTGATTGAATGAGTTAAATTTGAATATGTATAGACAAAGAAATGAGGGATTTGGATCGAGATTGAGGCAAAGACAAAGTACTCGATTGATCATCTAGTCTCGATATTTCGACGTCCGAGGTAAGTTCGGATATAATACATGTTGTTAAATTATGTTTTAGTATCATGGAATGAATATATATGTGAATATGAGATTAGAAATTCTATGTGCGGAATTGAATTTAGATGGCACTAAGTGTGCGTAATTGAAATCGAGATAGAAATGAATAGCACAAAGTGTGCTATACCGAGATAAGTTCGGTTTAAAATATAGGCACTAAGTGTGCGATGACAATTAAGCTTTGGCTATAAATTTGGCACTAAGTGTGCGATTAAACCTAATGAATAACGAAGGTTGATTGAAATGCGATATCGAGCATAAATTAGCATGGATGGTGAGCAACTATGTGTTTGCTAAGGTATGTATTAAACCTTTGTGGTTGATGAGACTGTATATGAATTTTGATAGGCTCAAAACTAACTATTATTTTGATAAAGGCAAGAGCACCTATCGAACAGTATTATAGTTATGGTGAGTCCGGAATATCATATCCTCAAGGACTAAAATTACTAGTAATAACTATCTTTTTATTTTCTAGCCTAATAATTAAGGGGATTTATTTTTAATCTAAAATTAACTAACTAATTTAACTAACTAAATGACTATGAACGTGATAGAGAGTGAATTGGGAAAATACTTTTGGACAACTTATATGAGATAGGCAATACCTAAGGAAGAACCGACTTAGACTTCACTTATTGCTTTTGATTCATATGATTTATTCACTTGACTTAATCCGTAGAAATCCTGTTCTAGCCCCAGTTCTAGCCCCATTAACCCTTTCCAAGACTCGTAACATTGCTTGAGATAGAGCGATGTCCTCCCTCATACAATCATGTGATCCAGCTTTAGTCACAAGTGTCGCAGGTGAGTCCATTTCTGGCATATGTCCCTACGCTTCAGACGCAACTCTAGTGCCTCAACCTCTACCACGGCCACGTCTACCGCGTCCACTCCTCTAGCACTCATATTGGCTAATCCGATTTAATCTGATTAAAAGTCTTATGAATCAGTATACTATTTTGGTGTTTATTAAACAATTTATGAAATATAAGAAGTGAAGTTGTTTTCGTAAACACATATTATAGTCTCAATTTCTATAGTTTCAATACTTAAAACTAGAAGTTCTAGAGTATTCCTACAGTCATATCACAATCATTATAATCATACACTAACATACGCTTACTTGACTTGGTGCCGGATACCCATGGTGCCATACTTCTTTTAAAAATGCATTCTAAATTTTACATTTCAAAACAACTTTTTTTAAAAAAATATTTTGAACCCAAACCACAATCGAGTTTTGAATCGGCTCGATACCATAAATGTAACACCTCAAACCCGCCTATCGTTAAGGCATCATCACATGAATTAAATATACTTTTAAGTCCTTTTTCATTTGTACGTAAATAGATAATGATTTAAATTTTAGTAAAAGCTGATTCAAAAATTTTGACAAAGTATTATTGAATAAAAGATTGATTTATAAATCGATAAATTTGAGATATAAAGATCTTATAAACCATGTCTTTGAAAATATTGCTAATAGTTCGAGAAGATTTAAAAGAATTTTAAATAAAATATATTTTGTAAGTTTATTATGAAACCCTTTGTATATCCATTTTACAAAACATTTATTTAAGTTTTCGAAAATCTCAATTTGAAGTACTTAGAGCAAAATATAAATACGTCAAACATAAAACAAAACAAAATTTTATTTAGAGGCTTTATTACAACCTTCATTCAAATAGTAAAATAAATAGGTGAACTAAAAGAAATCCAAAGTCCAAATAAAACTGTTTTTGTAGTATTGCCTCCACCAAGTCATCCATGGCCCAAGTCTCCATTACTGAGCATTACCGAGAGGAATAAAGAAATGGGGTGAGTTACTAGAACTCAATGTATAACCCCCTTACCGTTGTCCACTAGGCCATAATCCCATTTAGCAATAATTTGGGCCTAAGAAAAATTACAATAATAATGTATCAATTATATCATGTGTATGTAATGCAATTCCCAAACCAAACCTAGTAATCCATCCGTTACACACCACCCGTACCAACCAACACACCTGTGGGGATCAAGTCAACCCACCCCGCCAATACACCAATCGTAGGAATTAAGCCATTTATAACAAATTTAATTGTGGAAAAGCAACCAGAATAACAGAATATACGTGGCATTGCCACTATATAGATTCGTGGCAGAGCTACCAAAATATGTGGCAGAGCCACCAGAACTTCTCTTCAATATTATCCCATCCCATGCAAAATCATGTATATAATGCATAACAAATCATGATTTTTACAATATAACAACAATAATTTATTTGGATATTCATTACAATAGTACGACCATTATATCAATTTATCAAAAAGGCCCATTAAGCAAAATATCAGATTGGCCCATTTAGCAAAATATCAGATCGGCCCATTTAGTGAAAATATCAGATCGACCCATTTAGCAAAAATATCAGATCGGCCCATTTAGCAAAAATACCAGATCGGCCCATTAATCAATATGTCCATTCGGTCCATAAGGCAATATGTCAATTCAACCCATTAAGCAATTTCGTATTTCGGCCATTTAGGGGGTATTCTCACAATTTACACAATGATACTACCAATTTCATCAATTTATTCAAAATAATATATATAAGGCCATTTTTTCTGATTTATGCCCTATTACGATTTTAGTCATAGTGATATGTTTTCGATACTATATCCACCTTAAACCCACGAAAAACGGTGTGAGATTACACACCTGATTACGGTAAGCACTAAGCCTTCTTGATCGTCAACACCTAAGATATCGTAACACTCGATTAGTCGACATTTGTGATTTATTAGTCAACTCTAAAATGAACGATCTATGGTGCTTACCCTTGGAATCGTGAATGACCATGATTTGTCAGTTTTCCCCGGATGACGGTCCACAACCCGTGGAAAATCTCGAACCGCGATACCGCCCTTCATTTGAATTTAGGAGTAGGGATCCCCAATCCGCTCCTTTGGAGTTCTCCACTCAACTTTCCTTTCGAATCGGTACCACAATCCTCCATTCGATTAGATCTTATATAGATCGATATTACGATAAAATATGGATTGTCAAAGGGTAAAAGAACGGCTTACCACTAATTTCAAATGATCAACGAGCGGATAGATCGAGCGATTAAAACCCTAAAATTATAATCGATTAATCATCACTATACCAATAACATCTTAACGAATAAAGAATGATTTCATAGAATCTGTGAAGAACTCCTTACCTTAAAGATTTTTAGGACCGATTCCCAACGATTATACGATAACTTCAGAAGAATCAAAGTTTCGGCCTTTCACTATATCACTACGAAGAAGAAAATGATCTCATTTGAGAGAGAATAAGGTGATGGTCTTGGTCAATATGACCATCCCAAACCAAAGCATAAATTCAACATTAAGAGAAAGAAAAATAAAATGTTGAAAACAACACTTACCAATTGATCAAGGAATGAGTGTTAATACGGATGAGAAGAAAAGATAGAGAAGAGATAAAGGTTCGATTATAGAGGAAAATGAATATTGATATTCAGCTATGGAGGATTATCATACAAGAAGAAGTGATCTTATAGTGGTGTCGATTTTAAAGAAGAGGAAGATTGAAGAAATGGTTAAAAGAAAAGAATGGAAGGTTGGATGGATACTAGGTGATTCGGCTATCAAAGGAAGATGAACAAGAGATGAATGTTTTGACCAAACAAAAGAGAAGAAAAATACACAAATGTGCTAGGAGGTTTTGACAATGAGAATAACAATTTGGAGAAAATGACACAATTGATGCTAAAGGAATTTTGCCCAAAACAAGCACTAAAGCTTTACCAAAAGACTAAGAAAATTTCAGCTACCTCCCTCTACACCCAAAACCATCCACATTCATGACAATAAGGGTCAAAAATTGGCCAACCACACTTTCCAAAACAATTTCCTTGACAAAGGCCACATGTTCCCCTTACTTTCCCCTTTCTCTTGATTTCTTTCCTCACCTTCATCCTTTCCTATTTTCCTTAGCCATCTTGCCCAAAAAAAAAAAATCCACCTTGCCTTATTTACTTGTTTGGCCGACACATAGGGAAAGAATGCAAAAATAATAGTCAAAATTTGTACACAGTGGGATTTGAACCTCTTCCCTTAAAGTCATTCACTTGATGCCATAACCTCTTTACTAATTGCTCATTTATGCTAGCAATTTACTCATTTATTTCCATAAGCTTTGAGGTCACTTACTATATCTCCTTAAAGTGCTAAACGCCAAAATTTTTACTAGAACCAAATAAACCCCGAGCCTTCTCAAGATCCCCTAAACATACACAATTAATAATTTAATAGCTTAGCACCAGAAATAATGTAACACATAAAATTCCAATTTTTTAGGATGTTACAAAATCACTCGCATCACACATTAGTTCAAAAAGTAAATTCTAATCAGGTGCAATTATAATTGGAGCATTTATTAATTTATCTTTGAGGATATTAAATGGATCTAAACATTCCTGATCAAAATTAAAAGGTACATCTTTTTCTAGTAATTTTGTTAAAGGCTTAGCTAATTTAAAAAAATCCTTAATAAATCTTCTATAAAATCCAGCATGTCCTAAAAAGCTTCTAATAGCCTTAACTAAACTAGGAGGAGGTAATTTTTCTATGGTTTCAATTTTTGCTTTACCAACCTCAATCCCTTTACTAGAAATTTTGTGACATAACACAATCCCTTCTAGAACCATAAAGTGACACTTTTCCCAATTAAGCACAAGGTTCATTTCCTCACATCTCATTAGAACCCGTTTTAAATTTTTAAGGAAAAGATGGAAAGAATTACTGAATATCAAAAAATCATCCATGAATACCTCCATAATATCTTCCACAAGTTCATCAAAGATGGCTAGCATGCAGTGCTAAAAAGTTGCAAGAGCATTACATAATCCAAAAGGTATTCTATGATAAGCAAATGTACCATATGGACATGTAAATGTTGTCTTTTCTTGATCCTTTGGAGCTATTGGGATTTGGAAGTAGCCAAAGAGCCCGTCTTGGAAGCAATAGTACATATGCCCAGATAATCTTTCTAACATCTGATCAATGAAGGGTAAAGGAAAGTGATCTTTTCTCGTGGCATTATTCAACTTCCTATAGTCAATGCAGACTCTCCAACCTGTGACTATTCTTGTTGGAATCAATTCATTCTTTTCATTGGCTACAACAATCATGCCTCTCTTCTTTGGAACAACCTGCACAAGACTTACCCAAGTATTGTCAGGAATAGGATAAATAACCCCAGCATCTAGAAGTTTAATTACCTCAACTTTAACAACTTCCTTCAAGTTGGGATTCAATCATCTTTGAGGTTGCACACATGGTTTGTATTCATCCTCCATTAAAATTTTGTGGGTTAAAAATGATGGACTTATCTCTTTAATGTCAGAATTTTTCCAAGCTATGGCTCTTTTATGCTCCTTTAATACCTGTAGTAACTCATCTTTCTCATTAGGTTTTAACTCTGAAGAAATAATTATCGGTAGTGTAGAGTTATCTCTTAGGAATGTATACTCTAAGTGGTTTGGTAACTATTTCAATTCCAATTTGGGAGGCTCTTCAGTAGAGGGTTTTAGTTTGTCGTTTATTTTAATGCCCTCACACTTCTTTTGTCTTGGGGAAGAAGTATTAGAATTTAACTCACTTTTATCATTGTCTACCCCCTCACCTTGGGTAAGACACAGTTCCAACGTGTCTTCATGCATTATTTCCTGAAAAGAGTCTTGAATAAAATGATCAATAGTATCAAGAAAATAAAAGGAATCACCTTGTTCTTTAGAATATCACATCGCATCATAAATTTTAAAAATAATTTCCTCGTCACCTACCTTTAGCACAAGTTTTCCATTTCTCACATCAATAATATCCCTGGCTGTAGCTAAAAAGGGGCGTCCTAAAATTAAAGACACCTTCACATCCTCATCCATGTCCAGCACAACAAAATCAATAGGGAATATAAATTTATTAGCTTTTACCAGAATATCTTCAATAATTCCCCTAGGATATTTAATAGATTTGTCAGCTAATTGAATACCCATCCCAGTGGGTTTTGGTTCCTCAAGACCAAGCTGGTTGAACATTTTATAAGGCATTAAATTAATACTAGCACCTAAGTCAGCTAGTGCTTTTTCAATATTTAAACTACCAATTAAACAGGGAATAATAAAAATTCCTAAATCCCTTAATTTGGTTGGTAGCTTATTTTGGAGAATAGCTGAACATTCCTCGTTAAGCTCCACGGTCGATAGCTCTTCAAACTTCCTTTTATTTGTTAGAAGCTCTTTTAGGAACTTTGCCTATGTCGGCATCTACGAAATAGCTTCAACAAAAGGTAAATTAATATGTAATTGTTTAAAAAGTTCAAGAAATTTACCATATTGTGCGTCCATGTGGTCTTTCTTTAACTTTATCGGATATGGGATCGGTGGTTTATATTCTTTAAGCATCGGTGTTACATTCTCATTTACTTCCTCACCTTTTTCTTTATCGGTTTCTTGTGGAGTATTCTTTTCATCTTCAACCAATACCTTCTCACTCCTTAGTGTAACTGCTTTGCATGCTCTTTTGTTTTGGGTTCGGTGTTACTAGGTAAATTACTTGATTGCCTTTCAGAAACTATCTTGGTCAGTTGTCCAATTTGATTCTTAAGCCCTTGAATTAATGTTTGTTGATTTATCAATGCTATTTCAATATTCTAAAATGAGTTTTTGACATCGAAATAAACTTTGCTAGCATATCCTCAATGTTCTATTTTTTCTCTTATAGGTAAGGTTACTGTTGAAAGCCTGGAGGGGGTTGTTGTCTTTGATTTCCTTGGCCACCCCATGAGAAGTTTAGGTGGTTCCTCCAACCTGGATAGTACGTGTTACTATAAGGGTTATTTTGAGGACTATAATTATTACCCATATGGTTCATCTATTCGTTCTCCATGCTCGGATTGTAGGGTGGGTATCTTGTAATGTTCGTCCCTCCTCCATTTGTATTGCACTGCATCACTAGATGTACATGCGAAGAACCATACAAACCATCAATCTTTTTATTTAATAGTTCTACCGGTTTGATAGCATGGTCACTACGTCGAGGTTGAAAACACTGGCAGCTTTTGTTGGCTTTGTCCTCATAACTTGCCACTAATAGTTATTCAGTGCCACTCTTCTATAAACTCATAAACCACTTGAGGGGCCTTTTTATTTAGGGTTCCATCGGCAACTGAATTAATCAAATGCCTAGTTTAGGGGTTCACACTGTTATAAAAGGTTTGAACTAGTAGCCACAAAGGTAACCCATGGTGAGAACATCTCCTTAGTAGATCTTTATATCTCTCCCATGCGTTGTAGAGTGTTTCTAGATCCATCTGCACAAAAGAAGAAATATGATTCCTCAACTCAGTGTTTTAGCCAGTAGAAAATATTTTAACAAAAAATTTTTGATCATTTGGTCCTATGTAGTGATTGATCCTCATGGTAACGAGTTCAACCATTGTTTAGCTTTGTTCCTTAATGAAAAGGGAAATAACTCAAGGCAAATGGCATCATCAGAAATGCCATTAATTTTGAAAGTGTCGCAAAACTGTAGAAAATTTGCCAAGTGATTGTTTGGATCCTCATCCTGCAAACCATCAAACTGAACAAATTATTTGCATCAATAGCAGGTCTGAAAATACTTGATTCGATTCCTGTTAAATTAGGTTTAGCATAATCATACATAGTACGAGGAGTAGGATTTTGATTCACTAGATTTACGGCAACCACAGGAGGTAGCGGATTATTATCAACCATCTCTTCAGTTAGAACTTGAGGAATATGAAAACCCATGGTATGCGAACTTGAGTAGCTCAAGACTAGTGATTAGCTTTTCAAGGACTTGTGTTTGACTCTATACAAAGGGCAACGTTAATGTGTATATCGCTAAAGGCGGAAATATAGAGATTAAGGATGACACAATATCCCAAGCAATGTTGAGAGTTTTAGAAATGATTTTGGAGACTACAATTGAGAAGGAAAAAATATTATAAGGAAGTAAGTGATTAGAACACAAGAGAGAGGAAAAGAACAAAGTATGAAATAGAGGAAGTCTAGTCCTACTGTCCCCAATTCACGACCTTTGAAGTGGGATAGAAAGGATAGACCACAACAAAATGTTGTAAAATTTAATATTGGAAGTTCTATTGGATCAATGAGAAATTTTCTTTGTAAGTATTGTAATAAGCGCTATTCAAGCGAGTGTTAGAAAAAGTCAAGAACATGCTTGAGGAATAGGTCTGTGGAACATTGTGTTACGGATTGACCATGATGTCATCCTGTTTAAATGCAAGCTTCGACTCAAAAACAAAATCAGAGACTAGTTTATACTTCCAAGCATCGGAGGATCGAGACACATCTGGCATCAATGAAGGTACTTTTACAATCCATTCTAATCATACCTTGCATTAATTGAACATTTGGTTTTACCTAAATATTTGTTTTTAGTTGTGTATTTGTGAAATTCAGAATTTGAGAATGAGGAAACTATTAGTGATATTTCTAAAGATAGCCCCTTAAGACAATTTGTGTAAGTAAATAGGAAATCCATAAAAGATTTAAAGTGAATAACTAGAACTACATTGGAATCAGAGTTGTGCAGTAAAAGCGTGGTGGTTGGTTTTGAAAGAAGAGTTATGAATTTTGTGGATAAGTGAATTGGTGTGACAATAAGAATTTTGAGGATGAAATTCTTTTTAAGGAGGGGAGTGTTTTCACATCTCAAAAATTGGGTTAGTAAAAGTTGGGTTAATGAATACATGAGTGGTAGCCTAGATTTTATTTTTATTTATTTAGTTTAGATAATCTTTTGATATTAATAAATATCAAGTATAGTGGTTGAGAAGTGGTGGAGTTGTCCATGATGACTTGTGCTCGAATCCCTTCCCTCACACTATTTTCTATGTGGTGCAATTTTGCCTCAAACCTTAGCAAAGGTCACACCATGTTTTTAAAATAAATGTGGTAGGAATGAAAACAAGGAAGTGTCTAGTGTAGTGGTTTAATGACTCCTTAGTTATTCTTTTGGTCCAAGGTTCAAGTCCTAATGTTCACACTCTTTTTTTTTTTTTACAATTCTTCTATGTGACTTAAGTGCTTACCGTCCACCCCCTTTGTTGCCTCAAATAAGTTGATTCCTTTCCATTTTTATGAGTCAAACTTACCTTAGGTTGGGAAACAAGATCCTCCTTTATGCTCATATGTTCCATCTCTTTCCTTTCACTTCATTCTTGCTTATTTTTTATGATTCAATGAACCTGGGACTTTCAGGTATTGTAACCCTGTCGATTCTTGCTTGTAATTAATCATTCAACATTCATAGCAGTTCAATGGCAATTAAACATATATAATTCAATTTAAAGACATTTATTTGCATATGAACTTACCTCGTATTACGGATAAACAAACTAGATTGACTATTCGATAACCTTTGATTTTCCCTAATCTAAAATCGCCTTCCTTTGTTCTTGATCTATATGAATTCAAATTTAACTAATTTAATCATCTTTTCATTCAATTCAGTCCACAAACACATATTTGGGCATTTTTTACACTTTAGCCCCTAAAGTTCCATATTTTTAAAATTTAGTCCCTATTTCATAAAAAAATAAATTACATAAAATTTAACAAAATACATGCTTAGTTGAATTACTATAGTACCCCTAATAGCCCATATTTCACATTTCAACCACATAATTTTTACTTTTCACAATTTAATCCCTAAATAGTATTTTTACCAAAAATCACTTAACAAAATATGATAATTTATCAACAAATATCCACTTTTCATCATCAAACATTTAAAAGCTTAAACATTCATCAATGGCACTTCACAAAATCATCAACAAACTTGAAAATTAGGCATGGGCTAGCTAGTACTCAATGCAACGATCACAGAAACATAAACTCAATGCAACGATCATAGAAACATAAAAATCATCAAAAACCAAACAAAACTCATACCTTAATGAAGAATACAAAGGTTCAAACCCTAAAATGCTTCAAATGTCTTTCTTCTTTTGATTTTCGGTGAGAAAGATGAGTAATATGACTAACTTTTATGTTTTGTTTTATTAATAACACATTAATACATAGTTTACCATTTTACCCTTGGTTATTAAACTATTTAATCATCAAATATAAGGTCATTAATGTCCATTAACCTTATCAATGGCATAATAACATCATAAGGACCTTTGGTTTAATAAACCATAACAAATAGACACTCTTAACTTATAGCATGCTACTTTTTTATTTTACGTGATTAAATCCTTTTATCTAAATTAACCACACAAACGATAAAATTATTTCACAAAATTTTCACACATACATATTCACATTCTATAAACACCAAATACAATATTAAAATAATTTTTTGATTTCAAATTTGTGGTTCTGAAACCACTATTTCAATTTAACGAAAAGCGGGCTATTACACTATAGTTTTCTCAGTGTAAACTTTTTCACAGTAAAAAATCTAAATAACACTTACCTCGGATAAGCTTTGGGAGTCTCTTATTTCTTTTATAAACAAATCAACATGGGGCATGTTTTCCCTAAAATACCCTTTTGTAATGCATGAAGTTTTTTAAAAACATTTTAACCATAGTTTGAGTTTTAAACTAGACTCTGATACCACTAAATATACTCCTTCAAACTAGGCCTAGATGTTATTGTAACATCCTAATTTAGGCGCTAGTTAGAATAGTGATTTCGGGACCACTAAACCAAGGTTGAGGAAAACTATTTTAATGTTATTTTATGTGTTATGGTATTAATATATGGCTATGTGAAAATTTCAGTGCTTTAATTTGAGTGATAGCATGCTTAATTGTGAAAAAGAACTAAATTGCATAAAGTGTGAAAGTGTTATGCCTTTTGGACTAACAAATGCTCATGCTGTCTTTATGGACTTGATGAATAGAATTTTTAGACCGTATTTAGATCGATTTGTTGTTGTATCCATTGATGACATTTTGATTTATTCGCGTGATGAGATGGAGCATGCCGAACATTTGAAAATTGTGTTACAAACTCTACGTGATAAACAATTGTATGCAAAATTTAATAAATGTGAGTTCTGATTACGTGAAGTTGGCTTTTTGGGGCATATTGTGTCAGCATCCGGTATACGAGTTGATTCGAGCAAGATTTCAGCTATTTTAGAGTGGAAGCCTCCGAAAATTGTGTTCGAAGTTCACAATTTTCTAGGACTTACTAGTTATTACCGATGGTTCGTAAAAGGATTTTCTATGATTGCAACTCCGTTGACGAGGTTGCTTCAGAAAGATGTGAAATTTGAATGGTCAGAAAAGTGTTAGAAAAGTTTTGATCAGTTGAAAGCTCTTTTGACTGAAGCTTTAGTGTTAGTACAGCCAGAATCCGGTAAAGAATTTGTGATATGTAGTGATGCCTGATTGAACGATTTAGGATGCTTTTTGATGCAGGAAGGAAAAGTTATAGCTTATGCCTCGAGACAATTGAAACCGCATGAAAAGAATTATCTGACACACGACCTTAAGCTGGCTATGGTTGTGTTCACTTTGAAGATTTGGTGTCACTATTTATTTGGTGAAAAATGTCAAGTGTTTTCAGATCATATAAGTTTGAAATATCTGATGAGTCAGAAAGATTTGAATCTGCGTCAAAAAAGGTGGTTAGAACTATTAAAAGACTACGAGCTAGTTATAGATTATCATCTGCGAAAAACAAATGTTATTGCTGATGCTTTGAGTCAAAAATCATTGTTTGTGTTGCATGCGATGAACACTCATTTAGATCTGTTTGATGATGGTTCGGTTTTGCCCGAATTGAAAGCGAGATCATTATTTTTACAACAAATTTGTGATGCTCAGAAAGTTGATAATTAAATATTAGCAAAATGAAATTAGAGGTCCTTAAAGTGCAATTAGGCCTTAGAGAATGTATTGGCCGACCATAGATAGCAAAAGGGGACAATAGAATTAATTGTAGTTAAATTGAGTGAAATTAGGTGAGAAAAGATGAATAAAATATGGTAAAAAAGAAAACTATCATCTTTCACTATTCACTCATCTCTTTTCACCAAAAATTGAAGAGAAATAGAGGTCTTTGAGGTTCAAACTTTCAGCCACTCAATTCTCATTTAAGTAAGTGATTTAGGTGGTTTTAATTGATGATTTTTGTGTTTTTAGAGTCCCCAAAGCTTAAGCTAGCTAATAAGGGGACTAATTTGTGATATGGTTGAAAGTCTAGAGACTTGCCATGAGAATGTTTATGTTGTTAGCTGAGTTTTTATGGAAGAAAATGAATGTTAGGAAGATGAGAAACAACTTTTGTGAAAGGTGTTAGCATGAAAACACCTAAACAGGACTTAAATCCAAAAAATGAATTTGTGTCATAAATGCATGAAATGGTTGGAATGGTGAGTAGTTGTAAGAGAAATAAATGTTCAGCTAGGCTTGTTTATTGATAAAATATGTTCAAAAATGATTTACGAGCCTAGGGGTAGAATCGTAATTTTGCCATAATGCAAGGGTAAAATAGTCATTTTTGCCTAAGTGTAGATTTTGATGCATTATGATCATTAAATGATCTAAATGAATGAATCTTATTGTTATAGATCAAGAAGAACGTGGAATTAACCTTGACCGATGAAAAGGCAAGGTTACCAAGTAAATCGCAATTCAATATGTTTTGCACCGAGGTATGTTTATGTGTAAACGATGCATTATATATATAAATTATTGTTGCTAGCTAGTACATGGCACAATTGAGAACATGTATGTTTCAAGAGGGTAGAATGTGGTAGTTATTGAATAACTCTAGTGTGAATGATGGAATGGATATGTAAATGTGTTATATCAATATTTGATGGCGGGGTAAGTGCGATACCACCTTAATACTTAATTATGATGGGCTATGTGCGATACCATCATCTATTTATTACTTGGTGGGCTATGTGTGATACCATCGTAGCTAACCTCTCTGGTGGGCTATGTGCGATACCATCATCTATTTATTAATTGGTGGGCTATGTGCGATACCACCGTAACTAACCTCTTTGGTGGGCTATGTGCGATACCACCTTAATAAAGACTGATGGTGGGCTAAGTACGGAACCACCGAATAATTCGATTATGAGTAGTTGATTGAAAGATTGTGATGCGTTGTATCATGTGACATTGTGGTGCTAAGTGCAGGACGGCATACTAATAAATGTGTACATTAAGCTTGTGATATGGTTTGGATGTGGATATGGAAGAAATGAGTAAGCATGATTATGAATATGGAATGCTTCTTGTTTAGTACGTAATGCTGTTTATTGTTTAACACATACTATAATGCTAATTGTTTACATGAAAACTTACTAAGCTTAAAGCTTACTCCCCCTTTTTTTTTCCTTGATTTATAGAGTTTAAGAGCTGAGTCGGGATACGCCAATAAGTAGAAGATTGCCCACACTATCAGCTCACCTCGATCTATCTAGACTTAGTGATTTTGTATATGGCATGTATATGGGCTATATTAGCTAGATTATTTTGTTATTTTGGCCAAAAGTGTGTTGGCCCTTTATTAAGACAATTATTTTGTATATTGCCATGGTTGATGGCTCGCCTTGTCATTTATGAAAATAGGAAATTATTCATGAAAGTTCATGTTGTAGATTATGAGTTGTTTATTCATATGTTGAATGGATTCATGTGGTGTGAACTAAATGGAGTGCAAAGAGCTTCGCAAATAGCCTCATTCTTGTCCATATGGGTAGACACACGGGCGTGTTTCTAGGCCGTGTGCGACACAGTCAGTCCATGGAAGTGTGCCCAGGCCATGTAAAGTTTGCACTTAGGATTTAGAATTTGAATCACCACACGGCGAAAGCACACGCGTGCGACTAACCGTGTGGATTAATCAGAGATGACTACGGGCATCAAACACGATCGTGAATATAGGTCATGTGAAGGAGTCAAAATGCCAAGGTTTGGCACACAGGCCAGGGCCACGGACATGTCCAAGTCGTGTGAAATTAGTCAATGTCGACCACGGGTGGAAGACACGGGCATGTCTTAGGGGCACACGGGCGAGTCCCTAGACCAACACAGGCGTGTGGCCCCTATTTAGGTGAAAATTTCTAAGTGTTCATAAAGTTTCGTTTGGTCCGTAATATCTCGAGCGGGTGTAAAGGGTCTAGTTGACCCATGATAGGGATGGTGTGATGGTGAACGAAAAGTTTTAAATTGGAGAAAAAATTTATAGCCTAAAGGGAATGATCAATAAGTCAAGTCCGAAAATGCCTCACGCCCGTTCTGCGGAGAACTCGGGTTACATTTAGTGGTATTAGAGCTACAGTTTAGTTAGTTCTCGGACTACCATAGTGTTTGTAACAGTCTAGCTATACTATCCATAAGCATATAGTGATAGTGTGGTGGCTTCTGATGATTCTAAACTTTGTTTTTATGTAATATATGGATCTCGATCAATCAATTGCCAATGTGTAGGCTCCCGCACAAGGGATCGTGCCTGTGCAGAGTGGACCCGTGATTGGGGTTCAGGGAGAAGAGGCTCGGAAGCCTTTCTCCAAATGATGAGTAATTAGTAAATATGTACAGGAAAACCCCAATGCTCCACCCCCTCCTATACCTCAGCTAGTTCCTGTGGCTCCCCAAGGTATAGAATTAGTGAGGACCACTAAAACCCCAGTGGAAAAAATTCAGAAGCAAGGGGCTGTGGAATTTTGAGCTAATATAGATGATGACCCTAAGAGGGCAAAGTTCTGGCTTGAGAACTCGATGAGAGTATTTGATGAACTCTCTTGTACCCTTGAGGAAAGCTTAAAATGTGTTGTATCCTTGTTGAAGGACTCGACATACCATTGGTGGAAAACATTGACATCTGTGGTTCTGAGGGAGAGCATGATGTGGGCCTTATTTTTGGAAGGGCTCTGAAAGAAGTATATAAGTCAAAGGTTTGTAGACCAGAAATGAAAGGAGTTCCTCGAGTTAAAGCATGGAAAAATGAATGTGATGGAATATGAGAGCGAATTTGTTAGGCTCAGTAAGTAGGAACAAGAGTTCGTGTTTACAGAAGCCATTTTATGCAAGAGGTTCGAAGATGGGCTAAACAAGGATGTCAGACTTTTAGTTGGGATTTTAGAACTAAAAGAATTTGTGGTATTAGTGGATAGGGCCAGTAAGGTTGAAGAATTGAATAAGGAAAAGAGGAAGGCTGTGAGTGAGGCTTGGGATGCAAGGAAAAGGCCTATGAGTAAGTCTTACAAAGCTCAATCGAAGAGGTCCAAGGAAGTGAATCCTCGGAAGACTACATTAGTCAGGTATTCACAAGGAGAGCGAGGCAACACATACTCGGGTTTAAGAGTTCAGGTCACCTCAATGGCAAGTATGGGCAAACCAAAGTCCAAACCGAAGTGTCCACGTTGTGGCAGACATCACACTAGAGAGTGTTGGGGAAACAATCGAAATTGTTATAAGTGTGGGTCCCCTGACCATTTCATCCAAAATTACCCCGAAAGGGATGACAAGGAGAGGAAGCAAGAGATAAGATTAAACAGTGTATCCTCTGGGGGTAGGCCACAAAAGAACCCGGGAGATGGGACTAGTGGTAGAGGTGCCTCACGAGACTCTACTATAAGGTCAGAGAGTCGGGCGCCAACAAGGACTTAAACTATTCACGCTCGAGAGGAGGCATCATCGTCGATGTAATAACGGGTACTTTCTCTCTTCACGACACATTCGTTATTTCTTTGATTGATCCAGGGTCTACCCATTCTTATATTTGTACGAGATTGGCATCTATTTTGAGCTTGATTGTTGAGTTTACAGAATTTATGGTAAAGGTGTCAAACTCGTTAGGTAAATATGTGTTAGTTGACAAGGTGTGTAGGAAGTGTCCTTTGATAATTAGGGGTCATTGTTTTCCAGTAGACTTTATGTTGTTGCCTTTTGATAAATTTGATTTGATTCGATTCTTGGTATGGATTGGTTGACTACCCATAGTGTTTTAGTGAACGGTGGTAGTAAATTTATTGGATTGAAAAGTGAATATAGAGACGTTATTCAGGTTGAATCAGGTGGGTCAGATAGTTTGCTGGTGACGATTTCTTCGATGGTGGCTGAGAAATATCTAAGAAAAGGGTACGAGTCTTATCTCGATTTTGTGTTAAATACTCAAGAGTTTGAAGTAAATATTGAAACAGTGCCGGTTGTATGTGAGTATTCAAATGTATTCCTAAAAGGGTTACCTAGATTACCTCCAGTTAGAGAGGTTGAGTTTGGGATTGAGTTAGTTTCGGGAATGACACCAATTTCGGTTGCTCCATATAGGATGGCATCATTAGATTTGAAAGAACTGAAGGTTCAATTGCAAGAGTTAATGGATAAGGGTTTTGCAAGACTGAGCTATTCACCATGGGGAGCTCCGGTGCTTTTTGTAAACAAGAAGGATGGGTCGATAAGATTGTGTATAGACTACAAATAGCTCAACAAAGTTACTGTTAAGAACAAATACCCTTTACCAAGGATGGATGATCTATTTGATTAACTAAAGGGAGCTACGGTATTCTTCAAGATTGACTTGAGGTCTGGTTATTACCAATTGAGGGTTAGGGAGCAAGTTGTGACGAAAACGGCATTTTAGGCGAGGTATGGCCTTTATGAGTTTTTGGTCATGCCGTTCGGTTTAACGAATGCCCCTACAGTCTTTATGGATTTAATGAATCGTGTCTTCTGACCATATTTAGACAAGTTTGTAGTTTTCTTTATCGACGACATATTAATTTATTTGTGGGATGAGAGTGATCATGCAGAGCATCTGAGAATTGTTTTGCAGACTTTAAGAGACAAGCAGTTGTATGCTAAATTTAGCAATAGCGGGTTTTAGCTCCTAGAGGTTGGATTCTTGGGACACATCGTGTCGGGTGACGGTATTAGAGTTGACCCGAGTAAAATCTCGACTGGAGTGGAAAGCACCGAGAAACGTGTCAAAAGTCAGATGCTTTTTGGGTTTAGCGGGGTACTATAGATGGTTTGTGAAGGGATTTTCCATGATTTCTACTTCGATGACGAGACTGTTGCACAAAGATGTTAAGTTTGAATGGACTAAGAGATGTCAATAGAGTTTTGAGAGATTTAAATCATTGTTGACTGAGGCACCCATTTTGGTTCAACCTGAGTCGGGGAAAGAGCTTGTGGTCTACAATGACATGTCGTTTAATGGTCTCGGGTGTATGTTGATGCAAGAGGGTAAGGTAGTCACTTACACCTCGAGGCAGCTAAAACCGCATAAGAGGAATTATCTGACTCATGACTTGGAGTTGGCCGCGATTGTGTTCGCATTAAAAATTTGGTGACATTATTTGTATGGTGAGAAGTGTCGAATCTTCACAGATCATAAGAGTTTGAAGTACTTGATGGATCAAAAGGAATTGAATTTGCGACAATGGCTGTGGCTTGAGTTATTGAAGGACTATGAGCTAGTAATTGATTACCATTCGGAAAAGCAATGTGGTTGCTGATGCCCTTAGTAGGAAATCCCTATATGCTTTGAAAGCTATGAGCACGAGCTTAGCATGGTCTAACGATGGTGTTTTATTAGCCGAATTGAGAGCTAGGCCGCTATTTGTTCAATAGATATGTGAAGCTCAAAAGAATGATAATGAGATGCAAGCTGAGAGAGCTAAGTGTGAATCGGATGATGATTCTGATTTTTGGATAAGTTCAGATGGTTGTTTGATGTTTCATGATAGGATTTGTGTACCTAAGAATGATGAATTGATCCAGAAGATATTAAATGAAGCACATAGTGGTTATTTGTTAGTACATCCATGCAGTACAAAAATGTACAATGATCTGAAGAAATTTTATTGGTAGTCGGGTATGAAAAGAGACATCTCGGAGTTTGTAACAAGGTGTCTGATATGTCAACAAGTGAAAGCTGAGCACCAAGTGCCTTCGGGATTGCTTCAGCCAGTGATGATTCCTGAATGGAAGTGGGATCGGATCACTATGAATTTCATGACGGAGTTCACTATGACTCCTAAAAGAAAGGTGCTGTGTGGGTTGCCATTGATAGACTAACAAAGTCGGCTCACTTTATATCAGTGCGTGTTAATTATTCGCTGGATAAGTTGGCTGAGTTGTATATTGCGGAGGTGGTGAGATTACATGGAGTGCATGTATCTATTATCTCGGATAGAGATCCAAGATTTACTTCGAGGTTTCGGAAAAAGTTACAAGAAGCCTTAGGTACAAGGTTAAATTTTAGTATTGCATTCCATCCTCAAACTGACGATCAGTCTGAAAGAATGATTCAAGTTCTTGAAGATATGCTCCAATGTTGCGTGTTCAAATTTGAAGGTAGTTGGGAGAGATACCTACCTTTGGTTGAGTTTGCCTACAACAACAGTTATCAATCGAGTATACAGATGGCACCGTATGAAGCCTTGTATGGTCGTAAGTGTCGGACTCCTTTTGTTGGATCGAGCTGAGTGAGAAGCAAATTCATGGGGTCGATTTGGTTAAAGAGACTGAGGAGAAAGTGAAAGTGATTCGGGACATTCTAAAAGCTACTTCAGATGACAAAAGTCGTATGTGGACTTGAAAAGAAAGGAAATCGAGTTTAATGTGGGTGAAAAAGTATTTCTGAAAGTGTCCCCGTGGAAGAAAATGTTGAGATTTGGCCGAAAAGGGAAATTAAGTTCGCGGTTCATAGGATCGTATGAGATTACGGAGAGGATTGGGCAAGTGGCATATCGGTTGGCTTTACGGTAGGTTAGAGAAAATTCACAATGTGTTTCATGTATCGATGTTAAGGCATTATCACTCCTATCCTTCGCATGTGATTCCTCCAATAGAAATTGAGATACGACCAGACATAACATATGAAGATGTAACACCCCGCACCCAAGACCAATACTGGGTTTGGATACGAGACATTACTATGCATGAATTCACTGAAACATGTACTTACGGGCTATAAAATTTCGTTCCAACTTAAAAACTTCACTTTCTTAGTCAACACATATAACAAGGGCCTACGAGGCCTTTAACTCATGTCAATAAACTTTCGAAATTAAAATCAAATAACTTATTTTTGAAGTAGGGTTCACACGCCCGTGTGACTTGGAACACACCCATGTACCCTTAAGCACGCCTATGGCCTCAAACCGTGTAGAACTACTAACTATTTCCACACGACTTAGACACGCCCATGTCTACCAACCATGGAAGGTTACTGACTAATTTCACATGGCCATGACACGCCCGTGGGCTTAGACCGTGTACTAATCCTTGATATACTGACTAAATTAACATGGTCTGAGCAGACGCCCATGTCCAAACTATGTGTCTTACACGGCATACACACATGGCCATGGGATTTGCCTGAGGCCTATTATGATTAATATTACTAAGGTGCATGGTTGACATGGCCTTGACACATGCCCGTGTGTCCAACCGTGCCAGCACTTAAATGCTATTTACCAAGCCTATAGCCACCCGAAATGAAGACCATATCCATACTCAATTCAACGATGCAATAACACCCCAATTTTATGAATAATACTACATGCTTCATTGATTTCAATAAACATACATGCTTAGTCAAATTTGGCCAATCACTTAGCCATATACAAAAGAATAATAAACTTGATAGCCTTTACAAAGGCCCTTCTTAAAACATGTTCACAAAATGAATGTTTCCTATACATGCCATACTTAGTAAAGTAACTTGGCTATACCAAAATAAGAGTTGATAGTGAGTTACAAGCTCCGACTTTAATGATCCACGAGTTAGCTTGGCGGGACTGCATAGAAAGAAAGAATCATAACGTAAGCATATAGCTTAGTAAGTTTGCATGTAACAACTCATAACATCATCATTGCTTAATATAAATCATTTCACATAAACAATGGTATCATGAATTTCAGCTAAAGAGCTTACTTACTCATATAGATTCTTATATGTCTCATGACACTTACTATTATCATACTTGTAAGGAAACCTTGATACATGTATCACTTGATCACATTGATCAAGATCTTCGTAATAAAATAATCATGATATCTACTTTCTCATTCACAACATGAATAATACTCAACTTCATTTAACTTCATCTTGATACTAACTTTACTTTCTTAGCTTTCTTGCTATCTTCTTTTAGCTTACTCATTTGCCCGATGAATTTCTGTGAATAACCGAGGATACTAAATCTCTTCCCACATAATATGATGCCAAAGCCATATCCTAGACATGGTCTTACATGGGTTATCTCATCTTGGTTTCATGGCCATGTCTTGACATGGACTTATATCAAGTCTTGCTCTTGATAACATACTCAATGCCAAGCTTGAGTCTTTGAACTTACATGATAACTTGCTTGCTAACTTGATCAATGCCAAGCTTGCCTTAGACTTACATGATATCTTGATCAATGCCAAGCTTGCCTTGGACTTTCATGATAACTTGCTTGCTAACTTGATCAATGCCAAGCTTGCCTTGGACTTACATGATATCTTGATCAATGCCAAACTTGCCTTGGAATTACATGATAACTTGCTTGCTAACTTGATCAATGCCTCGATTGCCTTGGACTTACATGATATCTTGATCAATGCCAAGCTTGCATTGGACTTACATGATAACTTGCTTGCTAACTTGATCAATGCCAAGCTTGCCTTGGACTTACATGATATCTTGTGTGGTAGATTGAGTATCCTGGGAAATTCATCTCCCATCGGGACTTGCTCGTACTTATCATCATGATTTCTTGCTTGAACATAACATGATCATTTCATACAATTATTGTACATTATATTAAGCAATTTAATGATAATAATCATAAAGCTTAGAGATCATACAAACTTACCTCAATATAAAATTTAGTCCTCGACTTTGTTCTTACCTCAGTTTCGATCCAGGCTTCGTCTTTCTTGATCTATAATCATAAATAGATCATTTAATAACCATATTGACTAAATTGACTCATAACTCATACTTTGGCAAATTAATATTTTGCCCCTATACTTTCTAATATTTGCACTTTTGCCCTAATTCTCGTAAAATGATTTTCATGCAACTTTCTTAAACTTCATGCTCAACTGAATCATTTTCTCTTCTATGACAATCATCAATTCTCACTATTTCTAGTAGGTATGACCAATTTTATAACTATTACAAGATGGTCCCTACTACCATTTTTCATGAAATTCCTTAAGGAAAAGATGTTTATCTAACATCAAACTCTCTTAAACTTCCATAAAACATCATTTAACAAGCATGTCATTCAAGGGTAGATTTTTGAACATGCATCTTATCTCATTTTATAGCTAAAATTAGCTAATTCATAATATGGGAACTTCAAAAATACGAATAATATTAAAAACGGGGCTAATATGAACTCACTATGAGCTTGAAAAAAATGAAGAACCCTAGTTATGGTGTCTCCCAATTTTCGGCAGCAACAAGGTAGAAGATGAGTGAACTTTTCTCATCTTTATCCTATTTTAATCACTAATAAGGCCAAATGACCAAAATGCCCTTCCTCTTAAAAATTTCTATAATGGTCTCTTAAGGCCAATTTTGTCCAAAAATTAAATTTTAGGCAAATTGCTATTTAAGGGCTCATAATTATTATTCTAAAGCTATTTCATGCAAAAAGCTTCTAGAAACTCATATATTGCAACTTTTGCAATTTAGTCCTTTTTGGACCAATTGACCTCAACTTAATAAAATTGCTTTACAAAACTTTCATACTAACATGCAAACATGGCATAAACTTGAAAAACTCATAATTTCACCTCGGGTTTGTGGCCTCGCACCACTATCTTGACTAGGCCCTAAATCGGGCTGTTATAGAGGAGGACTAAAAATGTAGCTTTAGTAAAAGTGTTATGGAAAAAACATGGTGTAGAAGAAGCTACATGGGAATTGAAAGAAGCCATGAGAAGTAATATCCAAACCTCTTTACCGATAAGATTTTCGAGGGCGAAAATCCCTAAAAGAGGGGAGAGTTGTAACAGCCTGATTTAGGGGCTAGTCAGAATAGTGGTTTTGGGACCACTAAATCGAGGTTGAGGAAAACTATTTTAATGTTGTTTTATGTGTTATGGTATTAATATATGGCTATGTGAAAATTTTGGTGCTTTAATTTGAGTGATAGCATGCTTAATTGTGAAAAAGGGCTAAATCGCATAAAGTGTAAAAGCTCTATTTTTCAAGGTAGAGGTGTCCAATAGTCATAGATTACTAAATTGGAGGTCCTTAAAGTGTAATTAGGCCCTAGAGAATGTATTGGCCGGCCATAGATAGCAAAAGGGGACAAGAGCAATAATTGTAGTCAAATTGAGTAAAATTAGGTGAGAAAAGATGAATAAAATATGGTAAAAAGAAAAACTATCATCTTTCACTATTCACTCATCTCTTTCCACCGAAAATTGAAGAGAAAATAGAGGTTTTTGAGGTTCAAACTTTCAGCCACTCAATTCTCATTCAAATAAGTGATTTAGGTGGTTTTAATTGATGATTTTTGTGTTTTTAGAGTCCCCAAAGCTTAAGCTAGCTAATAAGGGGACTAATTTGTGATATGGTTTGAAAGTCTAGGGACTTGCTATGAGAATATTTATGTTGTTATCTGAGTTTTTATGGAAGAAAATGAATGTTAGGAAGATGAGAAACAACTTATGTGAAAGGTGTTAGCATGAAAACACTTAAATAGGACTTAAATGCAAAGAATGAATTTGTGTCATAAATGCATGAAATGGTTGAAATGGTGAGTAGTTGTAAGAGAAATAAATCTTCAGCTAGGCTTGCTTGTTTATAAAATGTGTTGAAAAATGATTTACGAGCCTAGGGGTAGAATCATAATTTTACCATAATGCAAGGGCAAAATGGTCATTTTTTCCTAAGTGTAGATTTTGATGCATTATGATCATTAAATGATATAAATGAATGAATCTTATCGTTATAGATCAAGAAGAATGCGCAATTAACCTTGACTAATGAAAAGGCAAGGTTACGGAGTAAATCGCAATTCAATACGTTTTGCACCGAGGTAAGTTTATGTGTAAACGATGCATTATATATATATATATATACACACACATTGTTGTTGCTAGCTAGTACATGGCACAATTGAGAACATGTATGTTTCAAGAGGGTAGAATGTGGTAGTTATTGAATAACTCTAGTGTGAATGATGGGATGGAAATGTAAATGTGTTATATCAATATTTGATGGTGGGGTAAGTTAATACCACCTTAATACATAATTACGATGGGCTATGTGTGATACCATCATCTATTTTTTAATTGGTGGACTATGTGCGATACCACCTTAATAAAGACTAATGGTTGGCTAAGTGTGGAACCACCGAATAATTCTATTATGAGTAGTTGATTGAAAGATTGTGATGCGTTGTATCATGTGACATTGTGGTGCTAAGTGCAGGGAGGCATGCTAATAAATGTGTACATTAAGCTTGTGATATGGTTTGAATGTGGATATGGAAGAAATGAGTAAGCATGATTATGAATATGGAATGCTTCTTGTTTAGTACGTAATGCTATTTATTGTTTAGCACATACTATAATGCTAATTGTTTACATGTAAACTTACTAAGCTGGAAGCTTACTCCCGCTTCTTTTTCCCTTGATTTATAGAGTTTAAAAGTCGAGTCGGGATATGTTAATAAGTAGAAGATCGCCTATAATATGAACTCACCTCAGTATATCTAGAATTGAGTCGGGATATGTTAATAAGCAGAAGATTGCCTATACTATCAACTCACATCAGTATATCTAGACTTAGTGATTTTGTATATGGCATGTATAGAGGCTATATTAGTTAGATTATTTTGTTATTTTGGCCAAAAGTGTGTTGGCCCCTTATTAAGACAACTATTTTGTATATTGCCATGGTTGATGGCTCACTTTGTCATTTATGAAAATATGAAGTTATTCATGAATGTTCATGTTGCAAACTATGAGTTGTTTATTCATATATTGAATAGATTCATGTGGTGTGAACTAGAGGGGTGGAAAGAGCTTGGGATTTAGAATAAACATAGTGCCAAGTCGATAAGCCGAAGCTTCTATGTTTTCTCACACACAGTGCCAATCATCTCTTTCTCATTTCAAATTTAGCACACTTAGTGCCCCTTTATCTCAATTCAGCACATAGCATTTCAAATCTCATAGATACATATACATCCATTCAATTTATATCACATAGATAAGTTTACAACTAGTATTATATCCGAACTTACCTCGGATGTCAAAATACCGAAATGGTCGATTAATCGAGCACTTTGTCTTTGCCTCGATCTCGATCCGAACCTCTCCGTTCTTGGTCTATACACATTTAAATTCAATCCATTTAATCACCAAATCATTTATTTTAATCCAAACACACATATTTAGGGCATTTTACAAAATAGCCCTTACATTTTCACATTTCGACACTTTAGTCTCTATCTCACAAAATCATCAAATTCACAAATTCCACACATTCACATGCTTGGCCGAACCTCTCTAGGGATTATATAAGTCCAATTATTTCATCAATTTTTCTATTTAGTCCCTCAACTTACACCTTTCACAATTTAGCCCAAAATACTCAATTTCATCAAAAATTCAAAAACAAAACATGTTAATCCAACACCAAGTCTTCATATATCACTATCATCTAGCACATAGCTCACACATTCATTAATGGCTCATCACAAAAAAAAAATTACAACATGGGCTAACTAGAGCACGAAGCAGCGATTACAAAAACGTAGAAATTATTAAAACCGAGCTCAAACATACCTTTGTTTTTGCTTCATAGTAGTCAAATGTATGAGAGGTTTTAATCTTTCTTTTCTTTTGAATTTCGGTGGAAGAATGCATGAAATAATATCCATTTTTCCTAGTTTTATCATATTATAATTCTTTAATAAATAATTTCCCATTTTAACCTTATAATATAAACTTATAAAACAAATTTCCAAAGGTTAATATGGACTAATACCGTCCACTAACTAAAGAAATGGCTAATCTACCATATAAAACCTCTATCTTTTCAAAGCCACAACATATAAGTACTCACAAATCAGCACACAGCATTTTACTCTCTATGTAATTAAGTCCTTTCTCTTAATTCGACACTAAAACGATCAAATCATCACACAAAATTTTCATACAGGCTATGTCACCTATCATTCACACAGAAAATAGCATTAAAATATTTTTACGACCTCAGATTTGTGGTCTCCAACCATTGTTCCAACTAGGGTCTAAACCGGGATGTTACAACTCTCTCCCCCTTAGGGATTTTCATTCCCGAAAATCTTACTAGTGACTTGTTGTGGATGTTGCTCTCTCATAACATTCTCAGGCTCCCACGTAGCCTCTTTAATTCCGTGTTTGTGCCACAATACCATCACTAAGGAAATTCTTTTGTTTCTCAACTCTTTGGTCTCTCGTGCCAAAATTCGGATCGATTCTTCACTATACAACAAGTCTGACTGAATCTCAACCTCAGTAGGGCCAATCACATGAGATGGATCCGATCTGTACCGTCGAAGCATTGACACATGAAACACATTATGGATCTTTTCTAATTCAGATGGCAATCTCAATCTATAAGCAATCGGTCCAACTCGTTTAACAATCTCGTACGGTCCAATAAACCTCGGACTCAACTTACCCTTTCTGCCAAATCGAAGTATCTTCTTCCACGGGGATACTTTCAGAAACACTTTATCACCATCCTCGAATTCAATATCCTTTCGTTTCAAATCTGCATAAGACTTCTGACGATCTGAGGCTGCTTTCAAACTGTCACGAATTACTTTCACTTTCTGCTCAGTCTCTTTTATAAGAAAACCTCGTGAATCTTGTTCTCACTTAGCTCGGTCCAATACAATGGAGTTCGACACTTTCAATCGTAAAGAGCCTTATATGGTGCCATTTTAATGCTAAATTGAAAACTGTTGTTATACGCAAACTCAATCAACGATAAATACCTTCCCCACGTGCTTTCAAATTCAAGTATACAACATCTCAACATGTCTTCAAGAATCTTAATGATTCGTTCGGATTGACCATCTGTTTGTGGATGAAAAGCAGTACTGAAATGCAATTTTGTGCCTAAAGCATCTTGTAATTTCTTCCAAAATTGTGAGGTAATTCTCGGATCTCTGTCAGACACTATAGATAACGGTACTCCATGCAATCTCACAATCTTATCGATATACAATTCAGCCAACTTATCTAAAGAATAATCGGTTCTCACCGGAATGAAATGAGCTGATTTTGTGAATCTATCAACTATCACCCAGATCGCATCTTTCTTGCTCGGAGATAAGGGAAAAATCGACACAAAGTCCATCGTGATCCTCTCCCATTTCCACTCAGGAATCATAATCGGTTGCAATAAACCAGACGGAAGTTGATGTTCAGCCTTAACTTGCTGACAAACTAAACATTTCGACACAAAGTCAGAAATATCTCTCTTCATACCATGCCACCAATTGAACTGTTTCAAATCATTAAACATTTTCGTACTCCCCGGATGTACAGTCAAATGACTATTGTGAGCTTCAGTCAAAATCATTTGAATTAACTCTAAATTTCTCGAAATGCAAATTTGACCTCTGAATCTCAAACAATCATTATTATCAACTTGAATTTTTGATTCGCATTCGAATTACATTGAACTCTTTTTGCTAACAACTCATTATCAATCTTCTAAGTCTCATATATCTACTGTATAAATAATGGTTTTACTTTCAATTCAGCTACAACCGCATCATCATCACATAGATCCATCTGATTATGCATAGCACGTAAGGTATATAACGATTTCTGACTCAAAGCATCAGCTACAACATTAGCTTTACCTAGGTGGTAATCTATCAGAAGTTCATAGTCTTTCAACAATTCTAACTATCTTCTCTTTCGCAAGTTCAAATCTTTCTGAGTCATTAAATACTTTAAACTCTTATGATCGGTATAAATATGACATTTTTCACCGAATAAATAGTGACGCCAAATCTTCAATGCAAATACAATCGCAGCCAATTCAAGATCATGTGTTGAATAATTCTTTTCATGCGGTTTTAATTGTCTCAAAGCATAAGCAATGACTTTTCCTTCTTGCATCAGCACACATCCCAAACCATTCAACGATGCATCACTGTAAAATATGAATTTTTTCCTAATTCGGGTTGAATCAACACTGGTGCTTCTGTTAACAACACTTTCAACTACTCAAAACTCTGTTGACACTTTTCTAACCACTTGAATCTAACATTCTTCTGTAACAACTTTGTCAAAGGAGTCGTAATCCTCGAGAAGCCTTTCACAAATCGTCTATAATATCCCACTAGTCCCAAAAACTACGGACTTCAGACACATTTCTCGGAGGCTTCCATTCCAAAATAGTAGAGATTTTATGCGGATCAACTCGTATCCCAACAACGGATACAATATGCCCCAAAAACTGACCTCATGCAACCAAAATTCACACTTACTTAAGTTTGCATACAACTATTTCTAACGCAGAGTTTGTAGCACGATTCTCAAGTGCTCAGGATGCTGCCTCTCATCACTCGAATAAATCAAAATATCATCAATGAACACCACCACGAAGTGATCCAAATGCGATCTGAATATCCGATTCATCAAATCCATAAACACTACAGGGGCATTTGTTAGTCCAAAAGGCATCATTAAGAATTCACAATGTCCATACCTCGTTCTGAATGTAGTTTTTGGCACACCGGATTCTTTAACTCTCAACTGATAGTAGCCCGATCTCAAATCTATCTTAGAAAATACTATAGCTCCTCTCAACTAATCAAACAAATCATCGATCCGAGGTAAAGGTTATTTGTTCTTTATCGTCACTTTGTTCAATTGTCGATAATCAATACACATTCTCATAGTTCCATCTTTCTTTTTCACAAATAATACAGGAGCTCCCCAGGGTGAAAAACTAGGTCGTACAAATCCTATATCGGTCAATTCTTGCAACTGATATTTCAACTCTTTCAACTTTGTTGGTGCCATTCTGTATGGAGTTATCAAAATAGGAGTAGTTCCCAACACTAACTCAATACCAAATTCAACCTCTCTAATTGGAAGTAACCCCGATAACTCTTTTGGAAACACATCTGGAAACTCACATATCATAGGCACAGATTCAACTTTCCTCTTCGACACTTTTGTATCAATCACGTACGCCATATAAGCTTCACAGCCATTTCTCACATAGTTCATAGCTTTCATCACAGATACAACAGCTGGTAATCCTTTCATATCACTAGACTTAATTCGAACTATCTCACCATTCTGACTCTTCAATTCAACATTCTTTCTCTTACAATTCACAATGGCATTATGCAAAGTAAGCCAGCTATTTCCAGAATTATGTCAAAATCATCAAATGGTAGCAACATCAAATTGACCTGGGAACATAAATCACAAAACATCAATGGGCAATGCTTGCACACCTTATCCACCAAAACAAACTTGCTTAAGGGGTTCTATACTCTAATCACAAATTCAGTAGAGTCAACAGGTAGAATCTTATTCAATACTAAATTCATACACACATAAGAATGAGTCGATCCTGGATCTATCAATGCAATGACATCAGTATCAAATAAAGTGAAAGTACCGGTGATGACGTCTGGAGATGATGCTTCCTCTCGTGCACATATAGCATAGGCTTAGGCAGGTGCTCTTGCCTCTACCATACAGCTGTATCAGTCGTTCCTCTTGACATTTCTGATGCTCTTGGGTGGTCTACTTCTGGCTATCACATTACTTGGTCTTTCGTTCTGAACATTTTCTTTTTCAACTATCTTTGGGCAATCTCGAATAAAATGATATTGGGATCCACACTTCTAGCATGTTCTATTGTTATACCTACCCTGACATTCTCCCACTTGTCGCTTCCCACATTGTTTACATTCGAGCTTGTTGTTCTTAACACTGCCCACACTTGACTCATTCGGAGCTTGAATTTGTAAACCAGTACTCTATCTCAAACGATCCCAATTAGGATGACCAAACGAAGCATTTGAACGATTGTTGGCATCTCTATATCTCTTTGAAGAAGACTAAGAAAATTTATTCATCGATCTCTTTCTTTCATCTCGAGCCTCATAATCAGCTTTCTTCTTTTCTTTACTGAGTTCCTCAGCTTTGCATGCTCTCTCCACAAGTACAACAAATTTATTTATATCCAGTATCCCAACCAATAACTTTATGTCTTCATTCAATCCCTCTACGAAACGTTTGCACATAGTAGTTTCAGTAGAAACACACTCTCTAGCATATTGACTCAATCGCAAGAATTCTCGTTCATACTCAGCAACAGATAAGCGGCCTTGTTTCAGCTCTAAAAACTCCTTACGTTACTTATCAATGAAACGTTGGTTGATATACTTCTTTCTGAACTCGACTTGAAAGAAATCCCATGTGATTCTCTCTCTCGAAACCACAGATATCAATGTTTTCCACCAATTGTAAGCCGTGTCTCTCAACAAGGAAACTGTACACTTA
Source organism: Gossypium rotundifolium (assembly GCA_025506655.1). Taxonomy (NCBI): domain Eukaryota; kingdom Viridiplantae; phylum Streptophyta; class Magnoliopsida; order Malvales; family Malvaceae; genus Gossypium; species Gossypium rotundifolium. Next base: position 45,808,886 of record CP106723.1, read on the forward strand.
ATGCACTCATCATGGTTCAGCGACATCTCATCAAATACTTGAAGGGTATTCTCAAGCCAAAACTCAGCTCGCTCAGCATCATTATCAGCTGTGGCCCTAAACTCTTTGGCCTCATACTTGTGAATCTTGTCTACAGGTGGTTTATTCAATCTGATCGGATCTACAACTTGTGGCACAACAGGTACTTACGGGGGTGGAGGTTGTGGAGCAGTCGGATTTGTTCTAACAAATTTTGAAAACCATTCACTCATCATACGGAAGAAGGCTTGCTTAGCCTCACCTTCCTCACTATTATCATTTGGCCTTGATGTGGCCGGCATTGTCCCTTGAGCGAGAGCAGGCGCATTACTCTCTACATCGTTAGCAACTGCTCGATCGGGATCCATTACTATATTAAAACACATTTCAACAATCAAATTTCATCACGCTATCGTAATTTCACAATATGGCATGTATAGCTAGACTAACACATGCTACGTTAGTCTGAGAATCGACTAAATCGTAGCTCTGATACCAATAAAATTATAACACCCCTAACTCAAAACTATCACCGGAATAGGGTTAAGGGTATTACCGATCACTCAGAACATTGAACCTCTAAATATCGACACAAAGTCCGATATCATCAAACACATTCATTTACAATCATAGTGCCCTTAAACGAGTCATCAAGACCCTAAGTATGCTTATAAACCAAGTGGGGACTAATCTGAAACACATGTAAATTTTCATGAAAAATTGAAAACTTTTCTAGAATACAGGGGAGACAAGCCCGTGGGGGCAGGACGTGCCTCTCCCACGGCTACATGACACACCCGTGTGCCCTCCTCATGGTTACATACTGCCAAAATCAACACGGCTAACAAGCATGCCCGTGTGCTAAGGCCGTGTCCTATAAGGTCATATACTGCCATTCCTCGCACGACCTGTAGGCATGCCCGTGCCATGGCCGTGTGCAGTTTAAGCTACATTCTGCTACTTTTCCCACGGTCTAAGGCACGCCCGTGTGTCCCAACCGTGTGACATTATAGGAAATTTTTCAAGGCCAACATGCCACCCACTTAGGGTCAAACCTACAAGCCAATCAACCAAACATCACATGCACATATTTCCATCTAAAAGCATACTAATTTAGCAATTTAAAACATGCAATCAATACCAACTCTAATCCTACCCAATTCAATGCCAATACCTATTCTATCACAAGCATAATTCATTCCCAATCTCACTACCCCTTCTAGCATTTATCAACACAAAGTTACCACTCAATAACAAATTTACCAATCTACAAATAATGCCAAAAGATGCATCACACATATCAAATTCATTCATACCAAACCTATCACATATCTAGCCACATCTCATGGCTAATTACAAACCTCAAACTTGATTCAGTTTACTAGCCTACACATGCCATATTCTAGCTACATACATCTTTCCAAAAGTGCCAAAATAGAATGTCGATAGTGTGATTGAGAAGCTGACGATCCCAGATTCGAGCTAGCTTTATTGACACTGCAAGGCAGAGAAACAAATCACACAGTAAGCTTTCCATAGCTTAGTAAGTTCGTGATATAATACATATTACTCAATATAACAACATCGATATGTATATATATATGTACCATCACATATATAAAGGCACAACTAGGCACATTATCAATCTCAACCACATACTCAATTATCTATTCAATCAACTCTTCAATCTATCATCAACCACATAGATTCATATGTACCTTGATCAACACATGGTTACTTACCATTTATGCTACTCAATTGTTCAATTTTACCTCTCGTTCAACCTTTGCTATTCCATTGGTTTATTCGCACACTTACTGCCAATTTCATAATTGAAACATAAACATCACCGCACACTTAGTGCCAATACATTAAACCAAACTTATATCGGTATCGCACACACAGTGCCAAGTCGATAAGCCGAAGCTTCTATCTTTTCGCATACACAGTGCCAATCATCTCTTTCTCGTTTCAAATTTTGCACACTTAGTGCCCCTTTATCTCAATTCAGCACATAGCATTTCAAATCTCATAGATACATATACATCCATTCAATTTATATCACATAGGTAAAGTTTACAACTAGTATTATATTTGAACTTACCTCGGATGTCAAAATACCGAAATGGTCGATTAATCGAGCACTTTGTCTTTGCCTCGATATCGATCCGAACCTCTCCGTTCTTGGTCTATACACATTTAAATTCAATCCATATAATCACCAAATCATTCATTTTAATCCAAACACACATATTTAGGGCATTCTACAAAATAGCCCTTACATTTTCACATTTCGACACTTTAGTCTCTATCTTACAAAATCATCAAATTCAAAAATTCCACACATTCACATGCTTGGCCAAACCTCTCTAGGGATTATATAAGTCCAATTATTTCATCAATTTTTCTATTTAGTCCCTTAACTTACACTTTTCACAATTTAGCCCAAAATACTCAATTTCATCAAAAATTCAAAAACAAAACATGTTAATCCAACACCAAGTCTTCATATATCACTATCATCTAGCTTCACACATTCATCAATGGCTCATCACAAAAACATCATCAATTTACAAAATTACAACATGGGCTAACTAGAGCACGAAGCAACGATTATGAAAACGTAGAAATCATTAAAAATCGAGCTCAAACATACCTTAATTTTGGCTTGATAGTAGCCGAATGTATGAGAGCTTTTAATCTTTCTTTTCTTTTGAATTTCGGTGGAAGAATGCATGAAATAATATCCATTTTTCCTAGTTTTATCATAAAATAATTCTTTAATAAATAATTTCCCATTTTAACCTTACAATATAAACTTTTAAAACACATTTCCAAAGGTTAATATGGACTAATACCATCCACTAACTAAAGAAATGGCTAATCTGCCATATAAAACCTCTATCTTTTCAAAGCCACAACATACAAGTACTCACAAATCAGCACACAACATTTTACTCTCTATATAATTAAGTCTTTTCTCTTAATTCGACACTAAAATGATGAAATCATCACACAGAATTTTCACACAGGCTATGTCACCTATCATTCATACAGAAAATATCATTAAAATATTTTTACGACCTCAAATTTGTGGTCTCGAACCACTGTTCCAACTAGGGTCTAAGGTGGGCTGTTAAAACTCTCCCCCTATGGATTTTTGTCCCCGAAAATCTTACCAGTGAATAGTTCTGGATGTTGCTCTCTCATAACGTTCTCAAGCTCCCACGTAGCCTCTTCAATTCTGTGTTTGTGCCACAATACCTTCACTTAGGAAATTTTTTTGTTTCTCAACCCTTTGGTCTCTCGTGCCAAAATTCGGATCGATTCTTCACTATACGACAAGTCTGACTAAATCTCAACCTCAGTAGGGGCAATCACATGAGATGGATCTGATCTGTACCTTCGAAGCATTGACACATGAAACACATTATGGATCTTTTCTAATTTAGATGGCAATCTCAATCTATAAGCAACCGGTCCAACTCATTCAACGATCCCGTACGGTCCAATGAACCTCGGACTCAACTTGCCCTTTCTGCCAAATCAAAGAATCTTCTTCCACGGAGATACTTTCAGAAACACTTTATCACCAACCTCAAATTGAATATCCTTTCATTTCAAATATGCATAAGACTTATGACGATCTGAGGCTGCTTTCAAACTGTCACGAATTACTTTCACTTTCTACTCAGTCTCTTTTATAAGATCAACCTCGTGAATCTTGTTCTCACTCAGCTCGGCCTAATACAATGGAGTTCAACACTTTCGATCGGAAAGAGCCTCATATGTTGTCATTTTATTGCTAGATTGAAAATTGTTGTTATACGCAAACTCAATCAATGATAAATTCCTTTCCCACGTGCTTTCAAATTCAAGTATACAACATCTCAACATGTCTTCAAGAATCTGAATGATTCGTTCGGATTGACTATCTATTTGTGGATGAAAAGCAGTACTGAAATGCAGTTTTGTACCTAAAGCATCTTGTCATTTCTTCCAAAATCGTGAGGTAATTCTCGGATCTCTGTCAGACACTATAGATAATGGTACTCCGTGCAATCTCACAATCTCATCGATATACAATTCAACCAACTTATCTAAAGAATAATCAGTTCTCACCGGAATGAAATGAGCTGATTTCGTCAATCTATCAACTATCGCCCAGATCGCATCTTTCTTGCTCGGAGATAAAGGCAAACCTGACACAAAGTCCATCCTGATCCTCTCCCATTTCCACTTAGGAATCATAATCGGTTGTAATAAACTGGATAGAACTTGATGCCCAGCCTTAACTTGCTAACAAACTAAACATTTTGACACAAAATTAGAAATATCTCTCTTCATACCATGCCACCAATAGATTTGATTCAAATTATTATACATTTTTGTACTCCCCGGATGTACCGTCAAATGACTATTGTGAGCTTCAGTCAAAATCATTTGAATCAACTCTGAATTTCTCGAAACACAAATCCAATCTCTGAATCTCAAAACAATCATTATTATCAACTCAAAATTCTGATTCCGCATTTGAATTACATTAAACTCTTTTTGCTAACAACTCATTATCAATCTTCTGGGTCTCACATATCTGCTGTATAAACAACTGTTTTACTTTCAATTCAACTACAACCGCATTATCATCTTACAGATGCATTTGATTACGTATAGCTCGTAAGATATATAACAATTTCTGACTCAAAGCATCAGCTACAACATTAGCTTTACCTGGGTGGTAATCTATCACAAGTTCATAGTCTTTCAACAATTCTAACCATCTTTTTTGTCGCAAGTTCAAATCTTTCTGAGTCATCAAATACTTTAAACTCTTATAATCAGTATAAATATGACATTTTTCACCGAATAAATAGTGACGCCAAATCTTTAATGCAAATAAAATCGCAACCAATTCAAGATCATGTGTTGGATAATTCTTTTCATGCGGTTTTAACTTTCTCAAAGTATAAGAGATGACTTTTCCTTCTTACATCAGCACACAACCCAAACCATTCAATGATGCATCACTGTAAACTATAAATTCTTTTCCTGATTCGGGTTGAATCAACACTGGTGCTTCTATTAACAACACTTTCAACTACTCAAAACTCTGTTGACACTTTTCTGACCACTCGAATCTAACATCCTTCTATAACAACTTTGTCGAGGAGTCGCAATCATCGAGAAGCCTTCCACAAATCATCTATAATATTCTCGCTAGTCCCAAAAACTACGACTTCAAACACATTTCTCGGAGGATTCCATTCCAAAATAGTAGAGATTTTATGCGGATCGACTCGTATCCCAGCAGCGGATACAATATGCTCTAGAAAATTGACCTCATGCAATCAAAATTCACACTCCTAAACTTTGCATACAACTATTTCTCTGGCAGAGTTTGTAGCACGGTTCTCAAATGCTCAGCATGCTACACCTCATCACTCGAATAAATCAAAATATCATCAATGAACACCACCACGAAGTGATCCAAATAAGATCTGAATATCCGATTCATCAAATCCATAAACACTGCAGGGGCATTTGTTAGTCCAAAAGGCATCACTAAGAATTCATAATGTCCATACCTCATTCTGAATGCAATTTTTGGCACATCAGATTCTTTAACTCTCAATTGATAGTAGCCCAATCTCAAATCTATCTTAGAAAATACTGTAGCTCCTCTCAACTGATCAAACAAATCATCGATTCGAGTTAACGAATATTTGTTTTTTATCGTCACTTTGTTCAATTGTCGATAATCAATACATATTCTCATAGTTCCATCTTTCTTTTTCACAAATAATACAGGAGCTCCCCAGGGTGAAAAACTAGGTCGTACAAATCCTTTATCGGTTAATTCTTGCAACTGAGATTTTAACTCTTTCAATTCTGTTGGTGCCATTCTGTATGGAGTTATCAAAATAGGAGTAGTTCCCGGTACTAACTCAATACCAAATTCAACTTCTCTAATCGGAGGTAACCCCGGTAACTCTTCTGGAAACACATCTGGAAACTCACATATCACAGGTACAGATTCAACTTTCCTTTTCGACACTTTTGTATTAATCACATATGCCAAATAAGCTTCACAACCCTTTCTCACATAGTTTATAGCTTTCATCACAGATACAACAGCTGGTAATCCTTTCATATCACTAGACTCAATTCGAACTATCTCACCATTCTGACTCTTCAACTCTTACAATTCACAATGGCATTATGCAAAGTAAGCCAGTCCATTCCCAGAATTATGTCAAATTCATCAAATGGTAGCAACATCAAATTGACCGGGAAACATAAATCATGAAACATCAACGGGCAATGCTTGCATACCTTATCCACCAAAACACACTTGCCTAAGGGGTTCGATACTCTAATCACAAATTCAGTAGACTCAATAGGTAGAGTCTTATTCAATACTAAATTTATACACACATAAGAATGAGTCAATCCTGGATCTATTAATGCAATGACATCAGTATCAAATAAAGTGAAAGTACCGATGATGACGTCTAGAGATGATGCTTTCTCTCCTGCACATATAGCATAGGCTCAGGCAGGTGCTCTTGCCTCTGACCTTACAGCAGTATCATTCGTTCCTCTCTGGCTTTCATTCACATTTCTGATGCTCTTGGGTGGTCTACTTCTGGCTATCACATTACTTGGTCTTTTATTCTAAACATTTTCTTCTTCAACTATCTTTAGGCAATCTCAAATAAAATGATATCAGGATCCACACTTATAGCATGTTCTATTGTTATACCTGCCCCAGCATTCTCCCACATGTCGTCTCCCACATTGTTTACATTCGAGCTTGTTGTTCTTAACACTACCCACACTTGACTCATTCATAGCTTGAATTCGTAAACTAGTACTCTGTCTTGAATGATATCTATTAGGATGACCAAATGAAACATTTGAACGATTACTGGCATCTCTATATCTCTTTGAAGAAGACTGAGAAAATTTATTCATCGATCTCTTTCTTTCATCTCGAGACTCAGAATCAACTTTCTTCTTTTCTTTAATGAGTTCCTCAACTTTGCATGCTCTCTTCACAAGCATAACAAATTCATTTCTATCCAGTATCCCAACCAATAACTTTATGTCTTCATTCAATCCCTATACGAAATGTTTGCACATAGTAGCTTTAGTAGAAACACACTCTCTAGCATATTGACTTAATCGCACGAATTCTCGTTCATACTTAGCAACAAACAAACAGCCTTGTTTTAGCTCTAAAAACTCCTTACGTTTCTGCTCAATGAAACGTTGGCTGATATAATTCTTTCTAGACTCGACTTGGAAGAAATCCCAGGTGATTCTCTCTCTCGGAACCACAGATATCAATGTTTTCCACCAATTGTAAGCCGTGTCTCTCAACAAGGAAATTGTGCAACTTAATGCATTCATCAGGGTTCAGCGACATCTCATCAAATACTCGAAGGGTATTCTCGAGCCAAAACTCAGCTCGCTCAGCATCATCATCATCAGCTGTGGCCCTAAAATCTTCGGCCCCATACTTGCAAATCTTGTCTACAGGTGGTTTATTCAATCTGATCGGATCTACAACTTGTGGCACAATAGGTACTTTCGGGGGTGGAGGTTGTGGAGTAGTCGAATTTGTTCTAACAAATTCCGAAAAACATTCATTCATCATACGGAAGAATGCTTGCTTAGTCTCACCTTCCTCACCACTATCATTTGGCCTTGATGTGGCTGGCGCTGTCCCTTGAGCGGGAGCATGCATATTACTCTCTACATCATCAACAATTGCTCAATTGGGATCCATTACTATATTAAAACACATTTCAACTGTCAGATTTCATCGCACTATCGCAATTTCACAATATGGCATGTATAGTTAGACTCACACAACACTATGTTAGTCTGAGAATCGACTAAACCATAGCTCTGATACCAACAAAATTGTAACACCCCTAACCCGAAACCGTCGTCGAAATAGGGTTAAAGGGTATTACCAATCACTTAGAATATTTAACCTCTAAATGTTGACACAAAGTCAAACATCATCAAACACATTCATTTACAATCATAGTGTCCCTTAAACGAGTCATCAAGACCCCAAGTATGCTTATAAACCGAGTCGAGACTAAACCGAAACACATGTAGAATTTTATGAAAAATTGAAAACTTTTCTAAAATACAGGGCAGACACACCCGTGGGACGTACCTCTCCCACGGCTACATGACACACCCTTGTGACCTCTTCATGGTTACATACTGCCAAAATCAACACAGCTAACAAGCACGCCCGTATCCTAAGGCCGTGTCCTATAAGGTCATATACTGCCATTTCTCTTACGACACAGGCACGCTTGCCATGCCATGGCAGTGTCTGCGATTTAAGCCACATTCGCCGGTTACCCACTAGTGCGAGGCACGCTGTGTCCCAACCATGTGACATTATAGGCCATTTTGCAAGGCCAACATGCCACCCACTTAGGGTCAAACCTACAAGCCAATCAACCAAACATCTCATGCACATATTGCCATCTAAAAGCATACCAATTTAGTAATTTAAAACATGCAATCAATACCAACTCTAATCCTACCCAATTCAATGTCAATACCTATTCTATCACAAGCATAATTCATTCCCAATCTCACTACCCCTTCTAGCATTTATCAACACAAAGTTACCACTCAATAACAAATTTATCAATCTACAAATCATGCCAAAAGATGCATCACACATATCACATTCATTCATACCAAACCTATCACATATCTAGCCACATCTCATGGCTAATTACAAACCTCAAACTGGATTCAGTTTACTAGCCTACACATGCCATATTCTAGCTATATACATCTTTCCAAAAGTACCAAAATAGAATGTCGATAGTGTGATTGAGAAGCTGACGATCCCAAATCCGAGCTAGCTTTACTGACACTACAAGGCAGAGAAATAAATCACACAGTAAGCTTTCCAAAGCTTAGTGAGTTCGTAATACAATACATATTACTCAATATAACAACATCGATATGTACATATATATGTACCATCACATAGATAAAGGCACAATTGGGCACATTATCAATCTCAACCATATACTCAATTATCTATTCAATCAACTCTTAAATCTATCATCAACCACATAGGTTCATACGTACCTTGATCAACACATAATTACTTACCATTTATGCTACTCAATTGTTCAATTTTACCTCTCGTTCAACCTCTTCTATTCCATTGGTTTATTCGCACACTTAGTGCCAATTTCATAACTGAAACATAACCATCACCGCACACTTAGTGCCAATACATTAAACCAAACTTATATCGGTATCACACATACAGTGCCAAGTCGATAAGCCAAAGCTTCGGTCTTTTCGCACACACAGTGCCAATCATCTCTTTCTCGTTTCAAATTTCGCACACTTAGTGCCTCTTTATCTCAATTCAGCACATAGCATTTCAAATCTCATAGATACATATACATCCATTCAATTTATATCACATAGATAAAGTTTACAACTAGTATTATATCCGAACTTACCTCAGATGTCAAAATACTAAAATGGTCGATTAATCGAGTACTTTGTCTTTGCCTCGATCTCAATCGAAACCTCTCCATTCTTGGTCTATAAACATTTAAATTCAATCCATTTAATCACCATCATTTTAATCCAAACACACATATTTAGGGCATTTTACAAAATAGCCCTTACATTTTCACATTTCAACACTTTAGTCTCTATCTCACAAAATCATCAAATTTACAAATTCCACACATTCACATGCTTGGCCGAACCTCTCTAGGGATTATATAAGTCCAATTATTTCATCAATTTTGCTATTTAGTCCCTCAACTTACACTTTTCATAATTTAGCCCAAAATACTCAATTTCATCAAAAATTCAAAAACAAAACATGTTAATCCAACACCAAGTCTTCATATATCACTATCATCTAGCACATAGCTCACAGATTCATCATCAATTCACAAAATTACAACATAGGCTAACTAGAGCACGAAGCAACAATTACGAAAACGTAGAAATTATTAAAAACTAAGCTCAAATATACCTTAATTTTGGCTTGATAGTAGCCGAATGTATGAGAGCTTTCAATCTTTCTTTTCTTTTGAATTTCGGTGGAAGAATGCATGAAATAATATCCATTTTTCCTAGTTTTATCATATTATAATTCTTTAATAAATAATTTCCCATTTTAACCTTATAATATAAACTTATAAAACACATTTCCAAAGGTTAATATGGACTAATACCGTCCACTAACTAAAGAAATGGCTAATCTGCCATATAAAACCTCTATCTTTTCAAAGCCACAACATATAAGTACTAACAAATTAGCACACAATATTTTACTCTCTATGCAATTAAGTCCTTTCTCTTAATTCGACACTAAAATAATCAAATCATCATACAAAATTTTCACACAGGCTATGTCACCTATCATTTACATAGAAAATAACATTAAAATATTTTTACGACGTCAAATTTGTGGTCTCGAACCACTCTTCCAACTAGGGTCTAAACTGGGCTGTTACAAACTGGCACATCATTTCCACCTTTCACAAAACCCACACCATGCATGTGATATGGCTATTTTCAAATTTAACACATATAATCAATTTTCGCATTTCTTATGTAGTCATACTCATAGTCGCATATTTCTCAATTTTACACATTTGCATGTAAACATGCTCACATTTTTATGTATCACATAATATTCACTTTTTATTCACTTAAGCATGCTTTAATATATTTTCATATTAAATCATCGATCTCAACACACACATATATATAACACATAGTTAGATCATCGCATATCAATGAAGCCATGTATCACATGATATAGAGATGAGATTTGCACACATGTTGTCATTGCATACATCAACACATCACAAATCATAGTTTTATGAACTAATAATTTTACGAATACTTACTTGGAATTTCCCTTTGATGAGTTTTTCAACTCTTCTTTTGTGTACTTAGTGTACTCTTAAATAATTATTTAATATCATTTTATAAAAATAAAAGTAGCATATTATAATCAAATCAATGATTTAGATCCCACTCTTTATATTCAAGATCTAATTGCCACAATCCTATTAGAAGAGATTTAACTTGAATCTAAACTCAGTAGATTAATCTATCGTAGCAAACATGTATTTTAGTTCTAGATCTATCGGATGTGTCTTATTACTTAAATATTAATCACTAAAATAATTCTCACCAATTTTTAATTCTTAAATCGAGACTTAGGTTCGATGCTTCTTTATCACACTAAGGATCTCTTGGATTTACGTTGTTTGGTCCTTTAAAGAATATAGGAACAAAATGTTAACGCATGAAAAGGAAATGTGTCTTAACACCATATGACTGTGAGGTAAAACAATAGAGAGGAAATAATGTTCCCAACACTCCTCATGCACTTACACTACTACGAGATCATTGATAAGCCTTGACGAAGGAGCGAATAGGTTTAACGATCTACAAAAATTATATGATCGATGAGTCTTGAACACAAAATAAATAAATTAGGATAATTGAATCCTTAGAGAAGATGGAAGAGATCGAAATGGAAAGAAAGAGGGGAAAAACCAAATCCAGGCGAAAAATGGCATTGGCAGCGATGGTCCAATGAGGAGATAGAGAAAATATAAAAATAATGGGATGGTTTGGTCATAATATTGAGAGAAAAGAGCAAAAAAAAATGAGCAGTGGGTGAAGGTTTTCATGTGGTGGTTCGTAGTGGTTCACGGTGGTGACGATAGTGGTGAAGGGCAATGATCAAAAGGAAAGAGGAGGAGAAGAGAACCTTGGATGGTAGTGTGGAGATGGTGAGGCTATAACTAGTGATGGTGGAATTTTAGGTGGGGTTTTTTGTCAAAAAGGAGAGAAAATGAAAAATGATGAAATTAAAAAAAATTAGAATATATGAGCAAATGAGTGGTATGGACAGCAAGGAGGTGGGGTAAGCTTGGTCAACTGTGACTAGGTTTATTGAATCATAACAAATAGGCAAGAATGAAATGAATGGAAAGAAAGGGAACATAAGAGCATAACAAGGGATCATGTTTCCTATCTTAAGGCAAGTTTGACTAATAAAAGGGGAAAATAATAAACTTATTTGAGGCAACAAACGGGGTGGACAGCAAGCACTTAAGTCACTTGGAAAAATTGTAAAAAAAATTAATTAGAAGAGTGTAAACATTAGAACTTAAACCTTGGACCATTTGGATAACTAGGGAGTCATACTTATATGATTTACGTACATACCTGCACTGATATGTATCAATCTCTTACCCTTCCATATCATCAATTTACTTGTTGAACCAATCGAAATAAAATGGGATACTCGGGAATCTTGCGCACTAAGTGCCAATACATGGTCGAAACCATCTCAATCTCATATCTTGTATGTAAATGCTTATCTCGAGCTATCACCAGGTCTGCTCACACAAGCTAACGGTCAAGACGTAGCTACATGGTGCTGCTCACACAAGCTGATGAGTAATCGCAACACATGCCGCAGTGCTCAACCACCGGTAGAACGTATGGTCCAGCACCCAAAACTCAATAACCCCAATTACATGTCATTTATATCCTATATATTCCTTGGGTTCAACTGGGATTTCACACGTCGCCAAATCTTCGTCAAACATTTTCGTAAATTCGTATTCATCAATAATTAAATTATAAAGCATTTAAAGCACAATTACATTAATGCTTCTTAACATACGAACTTACCTCGAATTTATACGGAGAGAATCTAGCTATCAATCAACTATTTTATTTTCCACCCAATCTAATTCCAAACGTTGCTTTTCTTAATCTATATATAATCAAATTTAACTTATTCAAAATACATTCTATTCAATTTATTCCAAAAAATCATGTTTTGGCAAAATTACACTTTTGCCCTTAAACTTAGATTTCATTACAATTTAGTCCATATCTCATAAAAATGAAAAATTCATGCAATTCCATTTCAACCCATACAATCTGAATTCTATATAGACTTATTGCGGCCCAAAATTTTCATTATTTCTCACAATTACAACATACTTTTCCCATTTTATAAATAAATCCCTACTTGTCACTTTCAACAAAAATCACTTAACAAATGTTGTTTATCTAACAACAACCATTCATTTTCTATTTTCAAACATCAAAAAACATATGCATTCATCAATGGTAAAACCTTATACTTTTAACAATTTTGCAAATTAGTCCCTGGGCTAGCTAGATTAAGCTACAACGACTCTAAAAACATAGAAATCATTAAAAATTGAGTAAAAATACATACCATGCACTCAAAAATACCATGGATGAACTTAGCAAGGTTTAATGGATTTTATTCCTTTGTAAAATCGGTGGAAGAAGATGGAGAAAGATGATGACCATGTTATTTTTATTTAATTTCTCATTATTTACTAGATTACTAGTTTGACGTTTATTAAAAATCACTTAAATGATGTCCATCTTTGTCCATTAATAATATTAATGCTCTAACTACCATTTAAGGACCTACACTTTAAAGTTACATAGCTATTAGACACCTTTAGCTATTAGAACACAACTTTTACACTTTACTCAATTTAGTCCTTTTTATCAATTGAGTAAGCAATTGTAATTTCTTAACAAAATTTTTATATGATTCAATTAACATGCTATAGACACTAAAATAATAATAAAATAACTATTCTGACCTTAAATTTGTGGTCCCAAAACATTATTCTGATTTGACTAAAACCGGGCTGTTACAACTCTCCCCCTTAGAAAATTTTATCCCCAAAATTCTTACCAGAAAATAAGTTAGGTGCTATTTCCTTATGGCTTCCTCGGCTTCCTATGTAGCCTCTTCAACATTGTAACATTGCCAAAGAACCTTTACTAGAGCTATACTTTTATTTCTCAACTCTTTGATCTCTCGTGCTAAAATTCTAATTGGTTCTTCACTATACGACATGTCAGTCTGAATTTGAACTTCTGTTGGAGAAATTACGTGTGACGGATCTGATCTATATTGCCATAACATCAAGACATGAAACACATTATGTATCTTTTCTAATTTTGGCGGTAAAGCTAGCCGATATGCCAATGGCCCTATTCTTTCGATAATCTCATACAACCCGATAAATTGTAGACTCAATTTTGTTTTACGACCAAATTGAAGAATTTTATTCCATGGTGATACTTTTAAAAATACTCTATCACGAATTTGAAATTCAATATCTTTATGTTTCAAATCCGTATACGACATTTTTCAATTTGAAGCTGCTTTCAAACGTCACGAATTACTTTCACTTTCTCTTCGGTCTCTTTGATCAAATCAATCATGTGAATCTTTTTCTCACTAAGCTCGGTCCAATACGACGAGTTTGGCATTTAAGACCATATAAAGCTTCATATGGTGCCATCTTTATACTCGATTGAAAACTATTATTATATGCAAACTCAGCCAATGGTAAATATTTTTCCCAATTGCTCTCAAACTCTAAAACATAGCAACGAAGCATATCTTTGAGAATCTAAATCACTCTCTCAGTCTGACCATCGATTTGAGGATGAAATGCAGTACTAAGATGCAACCGTGTACCCAAAGCTTCTTGTAATTTCTTCCAATCGCAATTTCTATCCTAAATAATGGAGAATGGCACCCCGTTAAATCTAACAATCTCAGAAATGTACTATAACAGTCCAGTTTAGACCCTATTCGAAACAGTGGTTTTGATACCACAAATCCAAGGTTGAAAAATATTTTAATATTATTTTTAGTGTTTAGAGTATGTGATTAAGCATGTGTGAAATTTCTTTGTGAAAATTTTATCGATTGAGTGCTTAATTAGCAAAAAAGAACTTAATCGCATAAAATGTAAAAGCTGAGTGCTAGTTGTTAAAGTGTTAATTTAACATGGCTTATTAAAGTATGAGTCCTTGTATTCCATTGATAAATTGGATGGACATAAAAACCAACGGATAGTGGAAAATGAATGAAAATAAAAAGGTTAAAATTGGAAATTATTAATTAAGTTAACAATAAATAAAATAAAAAGGAATTAAAAGCCATTTTTTATCATCTCTTTGTGCTAAAACTTGAAGGAAAAAGAAAGAAATAGGGCTTTGGGGTATTCGACCATAGTTGCTCAAAATCAAGGTATGTTTTGAGCTCAATTTTTTATAATTTCTACGTTTTTGTAATCATTGCTTCATGCTCTACAAAACCCATGCTTAAATTTTGTGATTTGATGATGAATTTGAAATGTGCCATGGATTTATGAGTTTTTTTAAGTTTGGTGATGAATAATGAAAGTTATGTGATAGATTAACATAGTTTGTCTTTGGATTTTTGGTGATTTTGAGTAAATTGGACTAAATTATGAAAATAAGAAATTGGAGGACTAAAATGTAAAATAAATGAAATGTGTGGACATGTATGGTCATAAGGAGAATTCAGCTAGCATGGGTGAAGTGAGATTTTGTGTATTTTATGATTTTGTGAATTAAGGACTAAAGTGTCAACATGTGAAAATATGAGGGCTATTTCGTAAAATGCCCTAAATATATATGCTTGGACTAAATTGAATGAATTGGTGATTGGATGAGTTAAATTTGAATGTGTTTAGACCAAGAAATGAGAGGTTCAGATCGAGAGCGAGGCAAAGATAAAGTACTCGATTGATCAGCTAGTTCCAGTATTTCGACGTCCGAGGTAAGTTCGGATATAATACGTGTTCTTAATTTATGTTTAAATGCAATTAAGTGAATAATTTTGTGATTATCGAATTAGAAACGCTATGTGTGGAATTGAGTTAAATGGCATTAAGTGTGCGTAATTGGAATCGAGACAGAGATGAATGGCACTATGTGTGTGATGTATTTGAAGCTTCAGCTTTATTGATTGGCACTGTGTGTGCGATACCGAGATATATTTTGTTCTATGTAAAGGCACTAAGTGTTCGATGATAATTAAGTCTCAGCTATGAAATTTGCACTAAGTGTGTGAGTGTATCGAAGAAATATTGAAGATTGGTCGAAAAGTGGGATCGATTATTAAGTATCAAAAATTGGATATAAACTAAGTGTTGGCAAAGGTGTGTATGAACCTATGTGGTTGATGAACTTGTAAATGATGATTGAATAAAGATGTGAACATATGCTTATAGTTGGAATTGTGTATTCATGAAAATCAATCTATGTAATGGTTTATTTTATACATTGATTTGAATTGTTGAGTTACATGTATTGTATTACGAACTTACTAAGCTTTTATGCTTACTGTATGATATGTTTCTCTATTTTATAGTGCCAGTAAAGCTAGCTTAGATCCGGGATCATCAGTAGTTCTATCACACTATCGGCATATCTATTTTTGTACTTTTGAAAGATGTATATAGTTGGTATATGGCATGTATAAGCTAGAAGTTATAATATGTTTTGTAATGTTTGGTATATGCTATGTGACATGGTTTGGAAATTGAATGATGTTAGTACATATATGTAGGTTATGAAAATGATTAATGAGATATGAATTAGTGAGAATGAAAATGGTACATTACATATTTGAATTAGTTGATGGAAATGGTGTTTTAAGTGTGAAATTGTGGCATGACTAGATTATGTTTAGTTATATAATTTGAGTTGTAAATATAATGTTTTGGATGGGTTTATTTGAGTACATATTGAGTATGGCAATAGATAGTATAGTTGATGATTAATTGGTGCTTGAAATGGTATGTTTTGGTTACATTTGAGGCATGAATTGGTATTCGTTTAATGTATATAGGTGATTTTAAGAGTGTGAATTGTAATTTGGCTTTGAAAATGGCCTATAATTTCCCACACAGTTGAGCATACGGGCGTGTGGCTCGATCGTGTCCTTCGTGGTTGTGTAATTGAAACAAGTCAGGCTCGACCACGGGCTAGACACACGGGTGTGTGACTGGCTATGTAGTGTAAGTCAGTGTCGACCACGGGTGAGGCACATGGGCGTGTCTCAGGCCGTGTGGACAAGTCAGTAGGTATGCCCTGTTTTGCCATGGCTTGGACACATGGGCATGTCTGAGGCCGTGTGAGGCACACGGTCTACACACACAGGTGTGTGACCTCTGTAACTTAGAAAAATGTTAGAATTTTAGAAATTTTTGTATGAGTTTGGTTTAGTCCCGACCTTATTCTAAAAGCATGATTAAGGTCTCATAGACCTCATTAAGGGACTATATGATTATATTTGAATATAATTGAATGATAATTGACTTTGTGTTGTGAAATGGATATGAAATATTTTGTCCGGTAACACCTCTTAACCCTATTTCTGATGGTTATGGGTTAGGGGTGTTACATTTTATTGGTATCAGAGCTACGATTTAGTCAATTCTAGGACTAACGTAGCGCGTGTGAGTCTAGCTATACATGTCATATATATAATTGTGATAGTGTGATGAATCCTGACCATTAAAAATATGTTTTTATATAGCAAATAGATCTTGATCGAGCAGTTGCTAATGATGTAGAAAGTAATATGCCTGCTCCCGCTCAAGGGACAGCACCGGCCACATCTAGGCCAAATGATAGTAGCCAAGAGGGAGAGGCTAAGCAAGCCTTTTACCAAATGATGAGTGAGTGGTTTTCAAAGTTCGTTCGAATAAATCCGGCTGCTCAACAACCTCCACCCACACAAGTACTGATTGTGCCATAAGTGGTAGATCCTATCAGATTGAACAAACCTCCTATAGATAAAATATGAAAGTATAGGGCTGAAGAGTTTAGGGCCAAAGTTGATGATGATTCTGAGTGAGCTGAGTTTTGGCTCTAGAATACCATTCAAGTGTTTGATGAGATGTCGTTGACACCTGATGAATGTATCAAATGTGCTATTTCATTGTTGAGAGATATCCGCGTACAATTGGTGGAAAACGTTGATATTTGTGGTTCTAAGAGAGAGAATCACTTGGGATTTCTTTCAAGTAGAATTTCAAAAGAAGTATATCAGTCAACAATTTATAGATCAGAAACGAAAATAATTCCTTGAGCTGAAACAAAGCCGTATCACAGTTATGGAATATGAACGAGAGTTTGTGAGACTGAGCCAATACGCTCGAGAATGTATTTCGACCAAAGCTACTATGTGTAAACATTTCATTGAAGGGCTGAATGAGGACATTAAATTACTGGTTGGAATACTTGACTTGAATGAATTTGTTGTATTGGTTGAACGAGCTTGCAAAGCCGAGGAGCTTAGCAAAGAAAAGAAGAAAGCAGATTTTGAAGCTAGAGATGAAAGAAAAAGATTGATGAGTAAGTCATCCCAACCTTCGACGAAGAGATTTAAAGATGCGAGCAATCATTCAAATGCTTCATTTGGACATTTGGGTAGAGATTGAGTGAGACAAAGTGTTGGTCCAAGAACTCAATCTCCAATTGAATCAAGTGTTGGAACTATTAAAAGCAATAAACCTGAGTGTAGACAGTGTGGAAGACGACACATGGGAGAATGTTGGGAAAAATACAATAGTAGAACTTGTTATAAGTGTGGATCCCGAGATCATTTCATTCAATATTGCCCAGAATTAGCTGAGAAAGACATTGTTTAGAATGCAAGACCGAGATGACAGCTAGGGGTAGACCACCCAAAAACACTAAAATGTGAGTGGAAGCCAAAGAGGGATTACGGATACAGCTATGAGATCTGAGGCGAGAGCACCTGCCCGAGCCTATGCTATACGTGCATGAGAAAAGTATCATCTCCAAACGTCATTACTGGTACTTTTACTCTATTTGAGACTAATGTGATTGCATTGATAGATCCAGGTTCTACTCATTCCTATGTGTGTGTGAATCTAGTATCAAGTAAGATTCTACCTGTTGAGTCTACTAAATTCGTGATTAGAGTATCAAACCCCTTAGGCAAGTGTGTCTTGGTGGATAAAGTGTGCATGAATTGTCCATTGATGTTTCGGGATGTTTGTTTTCTAGCTAATTTGATGTTGTTACCTTTTGATGAATTATATCATTCTGGGTATGGATTGGCTCACTTTACATCATGCTATTATGAATTGTAAACGAAAGAGTATTGATTTGAGAAGTCAAAATGGTGAGGTAGTTCAAATTGAATCCAACGATTTAAATGGGTTGTCGGCTATTATATCATCAATGAAAGCTCTGAATTATGTGAAAAAGGGTTGTGAAGCTTACATTACGTATGTAATAGATACAAAAGTAACTGAAAAGAAAATTGAATATATGCTTGTAGTTTGCGAGTTTCCAAATGTGTTTCCTGAAGAACTACCGGGATTACCTCCGATACGAGAAGTTGAGTTTGGTATTGAATTGGTATAGGGGACAATTCCTATCTCTATAGCTCCTTATAGAATGGCATCAATAGAATTGAAAGAGTTGAAGTCACAGTTGCAAGAGTTGGCAAATATTGGATTTGCAAGACCGAGTTTCTCACCCTAGGGTGCTCCTGTGTTGTTCATGAAAAAGAAAGATGGCATTATGAGAATGTGTATTGACTACCGATAATTAAACAAGGTGACAATAAAGAATAAGTATCCCTTGCCACGTATTGATGATTTGTTTGATTAGCTAAAAGGAGCTACATTATTTTCGAAAATAGATTTGAGATTAAGCTATTATCAACTGAGAGTCAAAGAATCAGATGTGGTGAAAATTGCTTTTAGAACGTGGTACGGACATTATGAATTCTTAGTTATGCCTTTTGGACTAATGAATGCTCTTGTAGTGTTTATGGATTTGATGAATCGGATATTCAGACCGCGTTTGGATCAGTTCGTTATTGTGTTTATTGATGATATTCTGATTTATTCCTGTGATGAGAAGCAACATGTCGAGCATTTGAGAATTGTGTTGTAGACTCTGCGAGAGAAGTAATTGTATGCGAAATTTAGCAAATGTGAGTTTTGGTTGTATGAAGTTGGTTTTCTAGGGCATATTGTATCAACTGCGGGAATACGAGTTGATTCGAGCAAAATTTCAACTATTTTGGAGTGGAAACCTCCGAGAAGTGTGTCAGAAGTCAGTAGTTTTTAGGGACTAGCAGGATATTATAGGCGGTTTGTGAAAGGCTTTTCGATGATTGTGACTCCATTGACGAAGTTGCTACAGAAAGATGTTAAATTCGAGTGGTCATAAAAGTGCCAGCAGAGTTTTGAACAGTTGAAAGCATTGTTGACAGAGGCACCAGTGTTAGTTCAACCTGAATAGGGTAAGGAATTCATAGTTTATAGTGATGCATCATTGAATGGTCTAGGCTGTATGTTGATGCAAGAAGGAAAAGTCATCGACTACACTTCAAGATAGTTAAAGGTGCATGAAAAGAACTATCCGACGCATGATCTTGAATTAGCCACAATTGTATTTGCATTGAAGATTTGGCGTCATTACCTATTTGGTGAGAAATGTCACATTTATACTGATCACAAGAGCTTGAAGTACTTGATGACTCAGAAAGAATTAAATTTACGACAGAAAAGATAGTTAGAATTGTTGAAAGACTACGAGCTTGTGATAGATTATCTCCGGGTAAATCTAATGTTGTTGTTGATGCTTTGAGCCAAAAGTCTATATGTGCTTTGCGAGCAATGGGTACTTAAATAGATCTATGTGATGATGGGTTGATTTTGGCTGAGTTGAAAGTAAAGTCGATGTTTATACGTCAGATTTGTGATGCTCAGACAAATGATGCTGAGATTATGAAACAATAAGCTCAATGTGGTTTGAATTTTGATTCAGAATTTCAAGTTGATAATGATGATTGTTTGAGATTCAAAGATCGGATTTGTGTTCCAAAGAATTCAAAGATAATTCAGTTAATTTTGAATGAAGCTCACAGTAGTCATTTGACTGTTCACTCGGGGAGTACAAAAATGTATAACGATTTGAAACAGTTTTATTGGTGGCATGGTATGAAACGGGACATCTAAGAGTTTATTTTGAGATGCTTGATTTGTTAGCAAGTTAAAGCTGAACATCAGGTTTCATCTAGTTTGTTACAATCGATTATGATTCTTGAGTGGAAATAGGAGAGAATTATGATGGACTTTGTGTCGGGATTGCCTTTATCTCCAGGCAAGAAAAATGCGATCTGGGTGATAATTGATAGATTGACGAAATCAACTCAATTTGATATGGTGAGAACGGATTATTCACTTGATAAGTTAGCTGAATTGTATATTTATGAGATTGTGAGATTACACGGAGTACCACTATCTATTGTTTTTGACAGGGATCCAAGATTTACATCATGGTTTTGGAAGAAATTGCAAGATGCTTTAGGTACGAAACTACACTTCAGCACAGCTTTCCATTCGCAAAACAGATGGTCAGTCTGAACGAATCATTCAAATACTTGAGGATATGTTGAGATGTTGCATTCTCAATTTTGAAGGTACGTGGGAACGATACTTACCTTTGATTGAATTTGCTTATAATAATAGTTTTCAATCTAGTATCAAGATGGCACCATATGAGGCCCTTTATGGTAGAAAATGTCGAACTCTATTGTATTGGACAGAGCTGAGTGAGAATAAAATTCACGGGGTTGATTTGATAAAAGAGACTGAGCAGAAAGTGAAAGTGATTCATAAAAGTTTGAAAGCGGCTTCAGATCGTCAGAAATCCTATGCAAACTTGAAACGGAATGATATCAAATTTGAGATTGGTAACAAAGTGTTTTTTAAAGTGTCTCCGTGGAAAAAGATACTTTGATTTGGCTGAAAAGGCAAGCTGAGTCCGAGGTTCATCAGGTCGTATGAAATCATCGAAATAATTGGGCCAGTTGCTTATATGTTGTTGTTGCCACCTGAATTAAAGAAAATTCATAATGTATTTCACATATCGATGCTTCGACGATATAGATCTTATCTGTCGCATATAATTGCTATAACACCCCTTACCCGAGTCTGACGCAGAGATCGAGTACGAGGCATTACTATGCTTAATCTTACATTTACAGGCCATAAAATTTCTTTACATCTTAAAAACTTTTCTTTTCAATCATAATGTACATATAATGGGCCTACGGAGCCCTAATTGTATGTTCAGAGGGATTCGGAATTCATTCGGGAACTTAAAAGCTCTTAAAAACTTTTTGCCTAACAAGGGCCACATGCCCACGAGGTCCAAGGGACACACCCGTGTGCCCCTAAGACATGCCCGTGTTTGATACCTGCTGTCGACACTAACTTATTCCATATAGATGAGCACACGCCCATGTCTATAACTCGTACCCTTCACATGGCCTTGACACCCCGTGTCCACTACTGTGGAGCTCTCTGTTTATGATGTCATCATACTCTTAATAGCACACGGCCATGGCACACGCCCGTGTGACGAATCATATTTTCGTGAATTAATGCAGGGGACACAGGCCTATCAACACACCCATGGGGCTTGAAACACCCCAAACCCGGCCCAAAAAGCCTAACCAGATTTGGTATGTTCCTCGAGTAAAACTTTAGCGGAATCACATTGTAAAGAAATTTTGTCTTTTGAAACATTATTTTTTAGGAGGAATTAATAAAATCAAAAGGAAACCAAACTTAAGAAAAATTTCTTTGAAAACATTTATATATTAATGACAAAAACCTTTTAATTAATTATCGAAAACCAATTTAGTTATTTAATAGATATTTGTTCATGGCAAAATAAAAGTAAATCCAAACATGAAATTAAAGATAGTTTATAGTGGCCTTATTACATAATATTGGCAACCCAAAATAAAGTCTAAGTAATAAAATTTAAAGTAAAAGTTTAAGTTGGAAAATCTCCACAATACTTAATCTGAGCACTCGCCACCTCGAAATCCTTCTTTGCCCTAGATCCATCGCACCACTGAGTCATCTGAAAAGTTATCCCATAAAAATGGGTGAGTTATAAACTCAATGTATAACACATACATTAAAAAAAAACCCATTTTATCAAATGCTTTCAAGCCCAAAAATTTCACATATGGCCATAGGCCCATTTAACTCATATTTAGCCCGAAGGCCCATTAGCTCATATTTAGCCCAAAGGCCCATTTCATAACAGATCAAGTAATAAACATACAATATTACATAATTATATACATAAAATGAAATGCAAGCCCGGCCCAACCTAAATATCCATCCGCTACACACCCCCGTACCAACCAGCACACCGTGGGGATTACTAAATCGACCCTCCATCCGCTACACACCATCGAAGGCAGTTGCTGCAGTCAACATGCACATCGCCCTTATTGTGGCAAAGCCACCAAAACAGATGTGACCGAAGTCACCTGACCGAAGTCCAAATTTCATATACGTGACCGAAGTCACCAGATTCACATACGTGACCGAAGTCACCTGAGTCAAATATGTGACCGAAGTCACCGGAGCCAAATATATGTGACCGAAGTCACCGGAGTCAAATATATGTGACCGAAGTCACCGGAGTCAAATATATGTGACCGAAATCACTGGAGTCAAATATGTGACCGAAGTCACCGAAAATGTGGTAAAACCACCAGAATACTTCCTCCATTATCAATATACCCATATGCCCATGCACATACACATCAAATCAGATTTTCATGCTATTTACCCACAATCATAATATTGTCATGCTTATTTCATATTGATGCATATAGCAAAATAAATGAATATTGGGGTAACATACCTGAATTTTTGTATACCAATGATTGGTATCCACAAACAAACATATTATCTGTAATCACTTTTTAACCATATAGATCTATGGAAATTTTTAATGTAAGGTTACACACCTAGTAACAGTGAGAACAATACCCTCTTGCTCGTCAACACCTAATTGATTAACACACTTGGTTAGTATAAACTATTGTTAACAAAACCATACTTATTGACGATGGATCTAAATCCTTACCCTCAGATTCACGAACGATAGTTATTTGTGGTTTTTCTCCACTAGATGGATCAAAACCCGCTGATATTCCACCAACGTAAAGTGGTTCGGTTGTACGCACTACTTCGAATAATCGATCCTCGTTAGCGGAGGTCCACAACCCGTGGAAAGTCTCTAACCCCAATCTCGCTCTTCGTTTGAAGTTCGATGGTAAAGGAATACCTCCTTTTTCCAAACACTCCGTGATACCCTTTTCTTACCTATCTTGTTGATCTTAAATCGTCCCTAAAAGTAACATAGATTAGTGATCCATCTAAGGAAATTGATGTGATCTTAAATTAATAACCTTACCTTGATGATTTTGAATGGTCACTTAAAGGTTGTCCTCAACAAGATCTTTGAAAAATTCTTTTCAAATGAATCGGCCTTGAAGAGAAAATAAAGATCACGATTCTAAGTTTGCTAAAGTGAAAAGAAAAGATAAAAATAATTGATAAAATCTTACTTGAGTCCTTCAAGATTCGGCTTTAACAAAAAGAGAAGAGAAATGGTGGTTTCAATATGATGGTTTCGATTTTGAGGAATAGAAGAAAGAGAATGAAAGGAGAAGGAAAGAGAGAAGGAAGAAAAGTGAAAGAGGAGAAGGATATGATGATGGTGATTTCTCAAAAGAAAAGAAATGTTTAGGAACTTTTGCTCATTCGGCCAAGGGGGTATCAAATGGTTCTTGATCCTATGAGGTTTCGACAATGAGAGAAAGAGAAGAGAGAAATAAAATGAAAAGAAAAGAAAAGGAGAATTGATCAAAGAGAAAAGAGATTGATTTTGGGGCTTAGATGCATTCGGTTAAGGAGAGAAAAATAAAGAAGAAAATGGTGTTTAGTCTTTTATGGTTTCGGCTATGAGAGGGAAAAGAAGAGAAATAAAATGAAAAGAGAGAAAAGAAAATGAAAGAGAAGGCTTATGGTGATAGCTAAATTAAGACTAAAGAGAAAGAAAAAGAGTGACTTCAAAAGTGACAATATTTTGTCAACAAAGAGAGAAATTTTGAGAATAAAAGATGGAATAAGGGTACCTCTTTGGTCAAAAATACCAATACCAAAACAAAGTAATCCTTGCACCAATGCCAATGATAGTTTCGGTTTAGGGAAAAGTTTTGGAGAAGGAGGAAAGATGGACAAAAGAATATGCAAGACTTTTGGCCAACTCCCCTAATGGCAAAGCACAAATTCGCCAAATCAATGCCATCATTATCCCTTTTCCCTCCTTGTTTCTTCCCCATCAACTCTTGATTTGCTATCAAAATTAAACCACTCCTTTTAGCCTCCATGTTGTCTAGGTTCATGGTCAAATGACCATGAACACATCCCCAAAACATAGCCCAATATCATGCCTTTGTCCCCTCATCTTATCATGAACTTATGATTCCATGCCTTAAGTTCTTTGCTTCCTTTTCACATGGTCATCTAGCCAAAAATGAATGAAAGCTCATCCACTCTAGAACTTTCTTGGCCGACACTTATAGGGAAGAAAACAAAAAATTTAAAATCCTCCCTAATGCTAGCTAGGAGATTGAACTTCACACCTCAAGCACACATCCATGCATCTTAACCACCTTGCCAATTACTTAATTCATGCTAAAACTTCTTATCATTAATTCTTAAGGTCTAACTTGCTTAGCTCTCTCTTAATTAATAGAAATTAAAAGTTTAACTAAGCATTCACTTAATTAATGAAACTCAAATAACTTCCAAAAATATACTCATTAATAAATAAGCATGCAACATCATTCAATTAAGTAAAATGCATAACCCCTAATTATCAGGATGTTACAGGGCTGACCATGTGTCACACATGCCCATGTGTCTACTCGTGTGGACAATTATAGGGCTATTTTCCAAGCCAATTGCCACCCTGAAATATAAACACACTTATACTATCTTAAACAACTCAATTATTCCATCCATTGCATAAACTTAAATACATAAACTTATCATCATAAAAGGGTATATAACTTAACAAATATTGACCAATTTCTAATGGCCATATACAAAAGAATGTATAATCTTAGTAACCAAGCCTTTAACTCACAATATGTCATGACTAAAATTATCAAACTCCTATACATGCCATACTCAAAATTAATTAACTTTACTATACCAAATTAGTGGATGATAGTGTGATCTGAGCTCCAACGTCTGTGATCCCTGAGCTAACTTGGTAAACCTACATGGAAAAAGGAAAGGAGAGAGGTAAGCATATAGCTTAGTAAGTTTGCATGAGGATTTAACAAAGCCATATAATAGCTTATAATTAAACTCATCCCTTATAAGTCTAAAGCAACATAAATCTCAGGTGCTTGATCTTACTTACCCTTACTTACTCTTACTTACTCTTTCTCATCACTTACCACATTATAATTTCATACTTGTAATTAAATTAGGGTACCTGTATCACTTAATCCCATAGATTAGCACTTTTGTTAATATAACATGAACATCAAATCATTATCTTCCTTAACTTAAGTAGAATTCCTTATCATTCTTTAATAACTTAACTTATATTATTTTGCTTACTTAGCTTTCTTGTTACTTCATTCATACTTGTCTCTTTGCCCGTTGAATTACTCAAAATGTCAGAGGATACTAAATCTCATCAAACATGTCTCGATGCTAATGCCATATCCCAGATATGGTCTTACACGGGATTCCTTAGCTTGATGTCGATGCCATGTCCCAGACATGGTCTTTTATGAGATCTTCCTTATATGTTTCCTTTAAGACTTACCATTGCCATGTCTTGACATGGTCTTACGTGGTATCCTTGCCTTATGAACTCACCAATGCCATGCCTTGGCACGGTTGTACATGGGATCCTTGCCTTATAGAAACTTATCAATGCTATGTCTTGACATGGACTTACATGATATCCTTGCCTTATTCGATGCTGATGCCATGTCCCAGACATGGTCTTACACCAGATCTATGTTCAATGTCAATGCCATGTCCCAAAAATGGTCTTACATGGGACCTACATTCCTTGATGCCAATGCCATGTCCCAGACATGCTCTTACACGGGCTTTCCTTGTCTCATGTTATGACATAGGTATCCTCGTTATTCCGAATCTTCAACTAGGACTTTCACTTATTTATTCTCATTGATTTTCTTATTAGGCATTGTCAATCAACTTTATGATAATAATGAACATTGTAGGACATGGTAAGTAATTAATATGTAGCTTTAAATTCATACAAACTTACATCGGTACTCAAAATGTGTAGAGTTATGCAATTTAGTCCTCAACTTTATTTTTGCCTCAGTTTTGGTTCGGGCTTTGTGTTTCTTGATCTATAATAACAATTTAAATTTTTTAATACTTACATTGAATAAATTGACTCATAAATCATACTTTGGAAAAATTACATTTTTGCCCCTAAACTTTCTCAAAATTACATTTTTACCCCTAGGCTCGTAAAATGATTTTTATTCAACTTTCTTGCATTTCAAGCCTAGAAAAATCTTATTCTCAACTATAAAAACATTCAATTTCCATTATTTTACTCATGTATGACCATTTTCATAACTTTTGTAATTTGGTCCCTATATGGATTTTTCATGAAAATCACTTAGGAAAAGATGTTTATCCCACATCAAACTTTCATAATCTTCCATAAAACATCAAAATACATGCATTTCATACATGGGTAAATTTTTAAACATAAACCCTAGCTCAAATTATAGCTAGAAATAGCTAAACCAAGCTACGATGATCTCAAAAATACGAAGAACATTAAAAACGAGACTAGGATGCACTTACTTTGAGCTTGAAAATGAGAAAAAAACCCTAGCTATGGCTTCTTTCCAAATTTTGGCACCTAAGGAAGAAGATGGACACCATTTTTGACTTCTTTTTCCCTTTTTAATATTTTATTTACCAAATGACAAAAATGCCTTTAATGATTATTTCTTGAGATTTTTCCTTACTACAACCATTTTGTCCATCTCAACATATAAGGGTCTAATTACTAAATAAGGACCTCTAATAATTTTTATAATTCTATTTCATACTTAAACCTTCTAGAATCTCATATTTTCTAATTCTTGCAATTTACTCCTAATGGACAATTTGTTCACTATTTAATAAAATTCCTTCATGAAATTTTCACACAACCATGCGAATACCTCATAAGCCTTATAAAATAATTTAAACACATATTTCTTCTTTGGATTTGTGGTCTTGTACCATTATTCTGACTAGGCCTTAATTCGGGCTGTTACAATTCTCCCCCTATAGATTTTCGTCCACGAAAATCTTACCAGTAAAAAGGTTTGGGTACTGACTCCTCATACCCTCCTTGGGTTCCTACGTAGCCTCTTCTACCCCATGTCTCTTCCATAAGACTTTCCCTAAAGCTATACTTTTATTCCTTAATTGCTTGACTTCTTGGGCTAGGATCTTAACTGGTTCTTCGCCAAAAGTCATATCAGGTTGTATCTCAACCTCCGTCAGTGTAATCACATGTGAAGGGTCTGATCAGTAGCATCGCAACATGGACACGTGAAACACATCGTGAATCTTTTCTAACTCAAGTGGCAAAGCCAATCAATAAGCTACCAGCTCTATCCTCACGGTGATCTCATACGGTCCGATGAAACGTGGACTTAGTTTTCCTTTTCGACCAAATCTAAGAACTTTCTTCCACGGTGAAACTTTTAGGAATATTCTATCACCGACTTGATACTCAATTTCTTTCCTCTTCAAATCTGAATAGGAGTTTTATCCATTAAACACACTTTCAAGCAATCTTGAATTAACTTTACTTTTTCTTCAGTTTCTCTAATAAAATCAATCCCATGGATCTGGTTTTCCTTGAGCTCAGTCCAATATAAAAGCGTTCGGCACTTACGCCCATACAAAGTCTCATAAGGTGCCATTCTAAAGCTTGACTAAAAACTGTTATTGTAGGCAAATTCTACCAACGACAAGTACTTTTCCCAGTTGCCCTGAAACTCAAGAATAGAACACCTAAGCAAATCTTCGAGAACTTGGATCAACTTTTCCGACTGGCGGTCAGTTTGGGGTGAAAGGTTGTACTCAAATTAAACTTTGTGCCCAAGGCCTCTTGCAACTTTTTCCAAAATCTAGATGTGAATCTCGGATCTCTATCCACTATAATCAATAAAGGCACTCCGTGTAGCCTCACAATCTTAGAAATGTACAAGTTTGCCAACTTATCAAGTGAGTAGTCAACTCGAACAGGTATGAAATGGGCTGACTTAGTAAGCCTATCAATTACAACCCATACAGTATCTTTCTTACTCGGTGTCAAAGGCAAACCTGTTACAAAATCCATGGTAACTTGGTCCCATTTCCATTCGGGAACCATAATAGGTTGAAGCAGGCCTGAAGGTACTTGGTGCTCAGCTTTTGCTTGCTAACAAATTAAGCATTTTGACACGAATTATTAAATATCTTCCTTCATACTCGGCCACCAATACCATTGCTTCAAGTCATTATACATCTTGGTGCTACCCGGATGTACAGATTGTAACAATCCGGTTTATACCCTAGTTAGAACAGTGGTTTCGGGACCACAAATTTGAGTCTGAATAATATTTTAATATTATTTTCTGTGCCATTGATAAGTGATTAAGCATGTGCTAAAGTTTTGTTAGTTAATTTGTCTGTCTGTATGTTTAATTTGACAAAATAATTGAATTGCATTAAATGTGAAAGTTGTATGTTATATATTAAAGTGTTTATACATTGTGGCTTATTAAGGTGGAGGCCTATTGTTGTTATTAAACCAATAGTTAGTTTGTGGATGGTTAAAGGACTAGTATGCCCATAATAAATATAAGTTTCTTATGTTTAATAAAAGGTTAATAAGGTAATTAGATTAATAATATGTTTATAACAAAATAAAACATTTGTTTCATCTTTTTGGTATTCATCCATCACCGAAAATTTGAAAAGAAATAAGGGTTGTAAAGCTCTCTTCTATTTGGACATTTGAGAACTTAATTCAAGGTATGTTTTTTTATTGGTTTTCGATAATTTTTATGTTTTCGCAATCGTTGCTTCGTCTACTATAAAACCCATGCTTCAGTTTTGAGAACTAATGATGTTTTTGAAATCAGACTTGTAACACCCCAAACCTGGCCTAGACGTTATGACCGAATCTAGCATGTCACATAGAAGGGTTGTTTAAAAACTTGGCGTTCTTTTAAAAGTTCATATTCTGTTTGAAACTTCGAGCTTTATTGTTTGTGAAAATCTGATTTGTCCTTATGGTTTTCTTGTAAAAACGTTATTGATATTATTATTTCTAAAAACTTGTTTAAAATAGAAATTAGATTCAGTGAATTGCAAAGATGAGATATCTTGAAAATAGTTATTGTCGTTTCATGAAAACCACGTATTTATAGGTTTAACAGTTATTAATGAAAACTTAAAAGAAAATAAACCAACGGCCTTATTACAAAATATTAACTCAAAATAAATTAAATTGTAATAAGGTAAAACTAAATTTACTAAGTTCACGATGAATATTCCCGATGTATGGCCACTATAGAGTCCTCTGCAGCTCCAAATCCTCTAACCTGGGGATCACCTGCAAGGTTAATGTAGAGGGTGAGTTACGAAAACCTAGTGTGTAATCCCTTTAATCAGTCATTAAATGGTCCCAAGCCCAAACAGAAGCAGACTTGGGTGAAGCCCATACAGAAACAAACTGGGTTAAAGCCTATCCAGAAGCAGACTAGGCCGAAGCCCTATTTGGTAATAATCTTGGCCTTAGCCTTATAAACATGATAATGTAGATAATTTATATAGCCTAACCTAATAATCCATCCACTATACACCACCCGTACCGGCCCAACACACCTGTGGGGATTTCTAAATCGACCCACTCGTCCGCTACACACCAATAAGGCAGACAAGCTGCTAATCATAGAAATTGTGGCGAAGCCACCAGAATAAAAAAAAAAATATACGTGGCATAGCCACTATATAGATTGTGGTAGAGCCACCAGAATATGTGGCAGAGCCACCAGAATATACATCCTCCGATCATCAAACCCAACCCAATGCATGATGTCGTAGCATAAATATTTCGTGTGTGTAATATGTCACAATCGTAATCAATCATATAAATATCACACACATATCACTTAAACTACCATTAGGGTATAACGGTTATTCACCCTCTAGGGGCATTTTGGTAATTCACCCTTCCAAGGGTATTTCAATAATTTACCTTCCAAAGGTATTTCAGTAATTCTCTCTACAGGGTATTTTGGTAATTTTACCTTTCAGGGGTATTTTGGTAATTTTACCCTCAAGAGTGTTTCAATAATTTTACCCTCAAGGGTATTTCAGTAATTTACCCTCTAGGGGAATTTCAATAATTCTACCCTATAGGGGTATTTCGGTAATTTTACCTCTAAGGTTATTTTGGTAATTTTACCCTCTAAGGGTTTTTGGTAATATTACCCTCCAAGGGTATTTTGGTAATTTTACCCTTAAGGATATTTCTGTAATTTTGCATTTGACGGCCTTTCCAAAGGCCTACTGTCGCCTCGAGCGACACGAAACCCTTTTTGGGTCTCTATGGAACTATTGGTCCAAAAATCCATTTTAGGCCCAAACAGGCCCACACGCTCGTGTAGCCCAAAACGTATGGTTTTGGTTTCAGATTTGTAGATTTTGCATTCGTCCTATCATTTTGCTATTTTCCAAAAGTTTTGCCCAAGTGGGCCAGATAGCCCATTGGCTCGTTTTAGCCCGGTTAGGCCCATTACAGCTTTAGTATCGCGGGAGTGTTCGTGACACTCTCAACGGCTTAACGTCATGATTCGTATTTTGATTTACCACTACGAGTGCTCGCACGCTCGAGTGGTCACAATTGCCAACTTTTTGGCTTTTGGCCGTTTCACAGAACATCATAAGCATTCATCGAAATGGGTGTGAGATTACACACCTGTTTATGATTTGCGATACTCAACACTACTTCCAGAATACCTAAGATCCATATTGAATAGCAGTTAGTCTAAATTCTTAATACAACTTCTTCCAAATATTGAGATTGATTAACAATCTACATCACTTACCAACGATCCAAGAATTCCACTACAAGGGATAGGTGCTCAGTTAGCCCTTTGCTTAAGCACTTCGAGACCTTAGTAATGTTTGGCACCAAAAATAGATGTTAGAAACTCCCTTAATCATGACCACAAAAGGAACTCAAACAACCATTTGGCTTGAGGATGAACCAACCGAATAAAAAAAACCCCTCACCCACATTTAGCCATTACCCTACTTACCAACCAACTCTCGAAAACCATAGATTAGAAGAAGGACGAGAAGGTATACTAACCCTTCAATAGATTCGGCCTAGATACAAAAGTCAAGAAGATAGTTTTAGCTTTTAGGAGAGAATAAGAGAGAAAACAAAACAAGAAAAAGGAGGTAGAGAAAGAAACAACCACCCTTTCCCTACTATTCGGCCATGGATAAACTTACCAAAGTACCACAGATTTGGCAATTGCTCAACAAGAGTCTCAGCTTCACAAAGGAACAAACAAGGTCTAGGTTGGAGAGGAGTATTCAGATTCGACTTTAGAAAAAAGAGGTAGAGTGAGGGATTCAGCTATACCTGAGAGAAAAGAAATAAGAAATAGAAAAGAATCAAATGGAAAGAGGCATTACCTTGATCACAAAAGATCCGAATAACAAGGTAGATTCGACTAATGTGGAAGAGACTAGAGAAGACAAAGGAGTAGGGGTTTCAGCTTTGGTGTAGAAGAAAATGCAAATGAGAGGAGATGGAGGGTGAGTTTCGACGAAGGTGATTAGCTAACAAGCAACAAGCAAAAAAAGTGTGAAAACCGAACGTATGAGAAAAAGAACTGAGGAATTTGGCAATAGCACAATTGAATAGAAAAGACCCGGAATGCTTTTAGCCAAAATGCCAAAAAGAATACTAAACTCTCTCAAAAATGAATTAAGGAAAATGACACCCTACACACATGACCGAATATGCTACCTATCACTCTCCTTTTTATTCTTTTGACCGAAATTCCCCCCAAGCACTTCCCTATTTTCGACCAAACACCTCCACTCCCCCAAATCCCTTGATTCTCTCCATGATATTCTCCTTGCATTCCTCTCTTCCACCCATTCAAATGGTTTGACTGAGTCACCAACCTCCAAGGCAGAGTTCTGACTGAACTCTACTTCTTCCATCCAGCTAACACAAAAATAGAAGCCTTGATTTGCCCACTATGGGATTCAAACCTCCAACCTCCTTACACTTCCCTTGACACCACACCAACTTGCCACAAGCTCACTTGTATCTTAAAACATGCGCAACTAAAGATAAGTCTATAGTCATAGTCTAATCCCATTAAAAAAGGTAATCTAAAAGAAATACAAGTGCTAAGACTTGAATCTTGGTCCCCTTGCTTCCTTGTGGCGTCACTCCCTTGCTCCCTAAGTGGCGCCAATTGCCACTAGGCCACAACTCCTTTTTGTGTCATTTCTCTCCATATTTTATTCTTAAAGCCTACCTACTAACTCCTAGGGTTTTATTCACCTAAAACCAAAATTTTCCTAAAGCCAAGTTTAATCTCGGGACTTCATAGAAGCCCCCCAACCTTCCAAAATCACTCACCTAATAGGTCTAACTTGCAATAATGCCGTTCTCATGTTCTCAACAATTTTAAACGCTCCTACACCCAAGGCCCAATAGGCCCAATTCTACTAGGCCCAATTTTGGGGTGTTACAAGACTTTGATGAACTCATATTATTTATGATGATTTATGGTGTTAAATGAAAGATATGTGTTAAAGGAACATGTTTTGTTCTTGAAGTTTTGATGAATTTCGCTAATTAGGGCTAAATTGTAAAAATAGTATTTTTAAAGGGCTAAATTATGAATTTGATGAAATGTTTGGACTTGTATGAGATACATGAGCATTCGGCTAAGCATGGGTATAAGCTGATTTTGTGTATTTGATGTTTTGAGAAAAATGGACTAAATTGATAAAATGTGTAAATGTGAGGCCTAAATTGCAAATTACCCTAAATATGTGTTCTTAGATTGAATTGAATGTGTTGGTAAATAAATGGATTACATTTCATTATGTATAGATCAAGAGCCGAAGAAAATGGACTTAGATGGCGGGAAAGTGAAAGTAATTGAATAATCGAGTCCAAACGAATATTTGAATCCGAGGTAAGTCATCATGAAAATAAATGTATTTGTATTGAATTATGTTTGTTCATGTGACTATTGATAACGATGAATATTTATAAGATGATGTGTACATGAATTCTGAGAAAAGATTGACATAGCGATAATGTCCAACAAGCCCCGAACCTAGGCATATATAGGATTAGCTATGTCATGACATAGGTGTCTGTTTTGTTTTATTATGTAAGACCACATTTGGGACGTTGGCATTGATTCAAGATTTTCTGTAAGACCACATCTAGAATGTTGGCATCGATATGAGATTTATGTGTAAGACCATGTCTAGGACATTGGCATCATATTGACTCGTGTAAGACCCTATCTGGGACAATGGCAACGATATTTGAGTACATGTAAGACCTCATCTGGGACATTGGCATTGTATGACTATTCTGAGTATTCTGTATATCCTATTAGATTTTGAACGGTTCAACGGGCAGTTCTGAGCTATGAACGATTATGTGAATGTAAATTCGTTTCAGGTATGTTTAATAAATACACAAGGTGTGTATGAAAGGTAAGTATCTATATGAACTTACTAAAGTGAATATGTGCAATGGAATAATGAGATGATATGTGAAATTATACTTGAACGAGCTAAGTTCACATATGATATGAGAATAGAAGTTGTGGTAAGCTTTATTTAAGTAAATGTGGAAAATATCATGTGATGAATTGGCTTTGAGAATTATAAGTACCAATGTATTAATTTGGTTATATGCATTATATGTTATGTTTATTTGTATATGGCTTACTAAGCTTTTGAAAGCTTACTTTGTGTGTATTTGCTCTGTTTTATAGATTGTCAAGCTACTGAAGGCTCGGGGACCGTCAAGGATCATCATCACACTACTCAACTTGTTTTGGTACTTATGAAATATGTATATAGCTAGATATGACATGTATAGGCTAGTCATCTTTGTAACATCCTTAACCCGTAACTATCACTAGAATACGGTTAAGAGGTGTTACCGATCAATCAAAACATTTAACCACTAAAATTACGACACAAAGTCAATCATCATCAATCCCATTCGTTTACAAACATGTTGTCCCTTATCAAGGTCTATGGCACCTTTAACATATACTTGAGAGGGGTCGGGACTAAACTGAACACTTACAATAAATTTTAAAAATTTATAATAATTAAGAAATCTGTTGAGGCCACAGCCCGTGCCACTAGGCCGTGTACCTCACACGATCACTAGACACCCCCATGTCCAAGCCGTGCAAAAATAGAGCAAGCATTCTAACTTTATCCACATGGCCACCAAGCACGGCCGTGTGTTAAGGCCGTGTCCTACAAGGTCATATACTACCAATTCTCACATGGCCTTTAGGCACGCCCATCATGACTGTGTACTTCTTAAGCTAGCTGCTGAATTTACCCCACGGTTACTAGGTACGCCTGTGTGACATTATAGGTCATTTGCAAGACCAAAATGCCACCCACTTAGGGTCATTTCTACAAGCCAACCATCAAGACATATCAAACCTATTTAACGACCAAACATATACCAAATTAACCATTCAATCTATACATTCAATGCCATTCTCATTCATGCCAAATTACAAACTAATATTCATATCAACACAAGCATTAATCATCCATTTTGTTTAGTCAAAACTTAACCACTTCATTTGCATCACACCATACCAAAATTTGTACCATATAACTCACTCATTCAAGCATTTATCAACTCAAAACTTACCAAAACATATGGCTAAGTTCACTTCATAAACATATTCACATAACTAGCCTATACATGCCATATTTCAACTATATACATCCTTTCAAAAGTACCAATATAGAATGCCGATAGTGTGATTAAGAAGCTAATGATCCCGGATCCGAGCTAGCTTTACTGACACTGTAAGGCAGAGAAACAATTCACACAGTATGCTTTCCAAAGCTTAGTAAGTTCGATATACAATACAATTATCTCATTAATCTAACTAATGTACATAATAAACAATCACTTATCTCATATTCATATCATCTCATCTATAGCTAAAATACTCATTCATTCAATCATGGCTTGTCTATAACTCATCAACCACAAAGGTTCAACACATGCCTTAGCTAACACTTAGTTATTCAACTTCCAAGCTATTCAATGCCCGATATTGATATTACATTTCGATCATCCTTTGATATTCATTCAATTTAACCGCACACTCAGTGCCAAATATATATATTCGAAGCATAATTGTTATCGCACACTTAGTGCCTATTCTTTTAACCGACTCGTCTTGGTGTCACACACACAGTGCCAATTCAATAAGTCAAGCTTTCATATCATCGCACACATAGTACTATTCATTTCTATTTCAATTTTGATTTTGCACACTTAGTGCCATCAACTAAAATCGTGCACATAACAACTCACTTTCATACACATATACATATTCATTTCATATCGCTAAAACACATCTCAAATACATGTATTATATCCGAACTTACCTCGGACGTCGAACTATCGATACGGTAATTAATCAAGCACTTTATCTTTGCCTTGATCTCGATCCAAACCTCTCCTCTCTTGGTCTATACAAATTCAAATTCAATCCATTCAATCATCAATTCATTCATTTTAGTCCAAACAAACATATTTTGGGCATTTTACAAAATAGCCCACACATTTTCACATTTCGACACTTTAGTCCTTAATTCATCAAATCATCAAATACAAAAAATTTGCTTGTACTCTAGTCTAGCCGAATTCTTACTAAGCTTATACAAGTCCACACATTTCATTTATTTCACATTTTAGTCCTTCAATTTACACTTTTCTCAATTTAGCCCAATTTACTCAATTTCATCAAAAATTCAAAGACAAAACATGTTAATCCAACACCAAGTCTTTATAATTCACTATCATCTAGCACATAGCTCAAGCATTCATCAATGGCTCATCACAAAAACATCATCAATTCACAAAAT
The DNA here is from genome assembly GCA_025506655.1 of Gossypium rotundifolium. Lineage (NCBI taxonomy): Eukaryota > Viridiplantae > Streptophyta > Magnoliopsida > Malvales > Malvaceae > Gossypium > Gossypium rotundifolium. The sequence goes on from CP106723.1 coordinate 45,845,968, forward strand.
TACAATATGGGCTAGCTAGAGCACGAAACAACGATTACAAAAACGTAGAAATTATCAACAATCGAGCGAAAACATTCCTAAATTTTTGCTTAACAATGGCCAAACCCCTAGATTTCTTTTTCTTTTATTTTCTTTACTATTTTTGATTCCAAGATGAACAAGAATGACCATTTTCATGCTTTGGTTTCATTAAACACATATTATTTAACTATTTACTATTTTATCCTTTCAATTAATAATTAAAACATATAATCACCAATGTTATAGTTGTCCATTACCACCCACTATCTTAAAAATTGGTTTAATTGCCTCATAAGGCCTCCATATTACTAGTACAACAACACTTAGGTACTTAAATATCAGCACACAGCTTTTACTCTTTACGCGATTAAGTCCTTTCTCTTAATTCAACACTAAAACGATCAAATCATCACACAGAATTTTCACACAGACTATGTCACACACTATTTACATAGAAAATAATATTAAATTAACATTTCAACCTCAGATTTGTGGTCTCAAACCACTCTTCTGACTAGGGTCTAAATCGGGCTGTTACAACTCCTCCTTAGGGATTTTCGTCCCTGAAAATCTTACCAGTGAAAAGTTGCGGATGTTGCTCTCTCATAACATTCTCAGGCTCCCACGTAGCCTCTTCAATTCTATGCTTATGCCATGATACTTTTACTAGAGAAATTTTCTTATTTCTCAACTCTTGGTCTCTCATGCCAAAATTCGGATTGGTTCTTCACTATATGACAAGTTTGACTGAATCTCAACCTCAGTAGGAGCAATCACATGAGACGGATCTGATCGTACTGTCGAAGCATTGGCACATGAAACACGTCATGAATCTTCTCTAATTCATATGGAAATCTCAATTTGTAAGCAACTGACCTAACTCGTTCAATAATTTCATACGGTCTGATGAACCTCGGACTTAGTTTGCCCTTCCGGCCAAATCGAAGTATTTTGTTCCAAGGAGATACTTTCAAAAATGCTTTGCCACAAACCTCAAATTCGATATCTTTTCGTTTCAAATCTTCATAAGACTTCGACGGTCCGAGGCTGCTTTCAAACTGTCATGAATTACTTTCACTTTTTGCTCAGTCTCTTTTATAAGATCAACCCCATGAATCTTATTCTCACTTAGCTCGGTCCAATATAATGGATTTCGACACTTTCGACCATAGAGATCCTCATAAGGTGCCATTTTGATACTAGATTGAAAACTATTGTTATACGCAAATTCAATCAACGATAAAGGATTTTCCCACGTGCTTTCAAATTCGAGTATACAACATCTCAACATGTCTTCGAGGATCTGAATGATTCGCTCGGACTGACCATCCATTTGTGGATGAAATGTATTACTGAAATGCAATTTTGTGCCTAAAGCATCTTATAATTTCTTCCAAAATCGAGAGGTAAACCTCAGATCTCTGTCGGATACTATAGATAACGGTACTCCGTGTAATCTCACAATCTCATTGATATACAGTTTAGCTAAATTATCTAAAGAATAATCAGTTTCCACCAAAACAAAATAAGTTGATTTCGTCAATCTATCAACTATCACCCAGATCGCATCTTTTTTGTTCGGAGATAAGGGCAAACCCGACACAAAGTCTATCATAATTCTCTACCATTTCCACTCAGGAATCAAAATTGGTTGTAATAAACCGGACGAAACTTGATGTTCAGCCTTAACTTGTTGAGAAACTAAACAATTCAACACATAGTCAAAATGTCTCTTTTCATACCATGCCACCAATAGAATTGTTTCAGATCATTATACATTTTCGTACTCCTCGGATGTACAGTCAAATGACTATTGTGAGCTTCATTTAAAATTATTTGAATCAACTCTGAACTTCCCGAATATAAATCTGATCTCTAAATCTCAAACAATCATCACTATCAACTCGAAATTCTGAATCAGCATTGGAATTGCATTGAACTCTTTTTACTAACAACTCATTATCAGTCTTTTGAGCCTCACATATCTGTTGTAAAACCAATGGTTTTACTTTCAATTCAACTACAACGTCATCATCACATAGATCTATCTGATTACTCAAAGCTCACAAAGCATATAATGATTTACGACTCAAGGTATCTGCTACAACATTAGCTTTACCCGGGTGGTAATCTATCACAAGTTCATAATCTTTCAACAATTCTAACCATCTTCTCTGTCGCAAGTTCAAATCTCTCTGAGTCATTAAATAATTTAAACTTTTATGATTAGTATAGATGTGACATTTCTCTCCAAATAGATAGTGATGCCAAATCTTCAATGCAAATACAATCATAGCCAATTCAAGATCATGTGTTGGGTAGTTCTTTTCATATGATTTTAACTATCTCGAAGCATAGGCAATGACTTTCCCTTCTTGCATTAGCACACAGCCCAAACCAATCAACGCTGCATAACTGTAAACCTTGAATTCTTTGCCTGATTCAGGTTGAACTAACACTGGTGCTTCCTTTAACAACATTTTCAATTGTTCAAAACTCTGTTGGCACTTTTCTAATCACTCGAATCTAATATCTTTCTGTAATATTCGAGATTTTTGGGTCTTACATTTACCTTGTATTTATGTGCTCTTGTGTGTTGCATGGCTATTTGAGTGTGTTTGGGGGCTTCGGGAAACCTTGGGGTTAGGTAGGAGCCTTGGTGGAAATTTTTGGTTTGAAGCCTTTAGGGGAGAGCTAGGGGAGCTAGGCCTTAAGGGATTAAATATGGGATTTAAGGGCATAACAAGTGGAGTGGTGGAGTAGCAAGGAGGCATCAGTTAGAGTGCAAGGGAGTTGCGTCAAGGGGAGTTCCAATGGGGAGGAGGTTTGAGCAGTATAGGCAGCATTTTAGGTTGCATTTTACGTTAAGAGGGGGAAGGTAGTGGATTCGGCTATGGCACTTGAAAGGTGGAAGGTTGATTAGGTCAAATATTTTGAATGGGTGGCTATGAGGGGAGATAGGAGTTTGAATCATTCAAATCTGTTTGAATGAGTGGAGGGGAGGAAAATTAGGAGCGAAAAAAAGATAGGGAGAGGGGTTTGAGTGGTGGCCGAATATGGGGTTCTAGGAGGGGGCATTTTTGATCAGGAGGGGGTGTTTTGGGTGGGGGATTTGTGTGCCGAATTGGGGTGTTTAGTAGGGGGTGTTCAATTGTTGAGTCTTTTCTTCTTTGGTTTGTTTTGTCGAAAGTGTTAGTGAGGATCTTTCTATTGTTTTCTCTTCATATGACCAAAAGCCAAAGTGAGATACCATTTGGGCATTTTTGCTCTTTTCTTTGCAACTCTTTCTCCTCTTCTCTATTTACTCTCTAAAAGATGAAATATACTCTTCACTCTTCCCATAGCTGAAATCTCTCAAACCTTAAACCTCTCTTCTCTTTTTGACCAATCACTTTACTCTCAAAGGTCGAATAACCCTCCTAACCTTTAGAACCTTGGCCGAATCTCCCATTCACCATTTCTTTCCTCACTTTCACATACCTACTCCTTATTTTCTTCTTTTATTTTGTTCCTCCTCAAGCCTCATCTCCTTGCTGAATCATTCTAAGCCGAATAGCTCTTTGGTGGTAGCACTCTTCGTCATCAATTGTTAGAGGAAGCGTTGTCACTCTTTTAGTGCCGATCCTCTCAAATCAGTTCTAGTGTTGTGGCAAGGATTCGATATTTCATTTTAGTCCTTTTCTTTTCTCTTTGGTTGCCTAAACCAAAAGCTTAAACTTTATTCTTGTGTGGTCAAATCTTTGAAGGGTGATTTCGGGTCTTTTGCTTGAAGCTAGCGTTAAGGGTAGTAGGGATCTTCTGGGACTCGGATAACCAAGATAAGGGGATTACATCTCTCATTCAGCCAAAGGCCATTTCATGTGGACAATGGGTGTTTAGGCCGATACTAACATGGGTTGTTGTAGGGTCCCAATAACCTTTAAGTTCAAGCGAATAGTCTCCGGATTCTGTCAATTTTGGTAAGGTACTTTCAATCAAAGTATTCTTTTAGTTAGTTTAGATCTGATTCAATGTTTAACCCGGTTTTCTAACCAAAGACTTGTTTAATGGATTCAAATACCAGCCAAGGGACGCAAGGGGTTGGACACGTAGCCCCTACCCTAAAATTTAAGAAGTGGTATGTTTCAGCGATTTGGGATTGGCCACCGGGGTGTGGGCCAGTGTCGAAACAAGATCGTAGGCAAATAGCGGTGGTATCGATTAGTGACAATATCGACGTAGAGGGCATGGTATTTCGAGTTATCAAGTGTGTAAGTAACATGTTGTTTATTTATCTGCTTTAATTCAAATACATGTATTGTGTACGGTGGCTGAAACAGTGGCTGTGGCCATGTTGGGTAATCCGATAACCAGGTTGGTATACTACCCATATTATGGATGTGGTAGTAATTATGGATCTGTGTAAGTATGTCATATATGCATATTTTGTATGTTCATATGTTATGTTACCATTCAATCATGTTATGCTGCATGTGCATGGGGTTCGGGAGATATTGATAAAGGGAAGTGTGTACATTTATGTACATGGATTGATGATGGCCTCGAGCCTCATCGTGGATTGATAACGACCATGAGTCTCATCGTGGATATTTGTGATTTCAATCACGTGGATCAGTGGCTAGACCATTAAGTGGACTTTGTGCAGTATACCATTGGTACGGACTGCCAAAGAGGTGTGTAGCAGATGGAGGGTCGATTTAGTAATCCCCAGGTGTGTGGTGGTTGGATACGGGTGGTGTGTAGCGGTTGGATATTAGGTTGGGCTGGGATAACATATTGCATCACTATGAGTGGTATGTGGTTTAATGTGGGTTAGGGCCAAGGCCAATTGTGGATATGTGTGGACTAATTGCACACTGAGTCTGGTGACTCACCTTGCTTTTCAAACAATGCAGGTAATTCGTAGTCTAATGGACCGGGTTGGAGTGGACTCGGGGTGGCCATGCAGAAGCTATTTTTTTTATTTTGAAGTACATTATGAACTTTTGGTTATTTTTGGGATATTTTTATTGTAATAAGGCCACTAAAAAAAAAGATGTTTTGTGATAATATGGTTAAAATTCAGATTTATTATTGGTTAATTAAATATTACTAAAAGTGGTTTTTTTAAGATGCTTATAACATAAGAGTAACATATGAAGTTTTGTTGAGATGTTGGATCGCTTATAAGCAAATGTTTTAACTCAAGCATGAATCATGTTTTGGACTTTAAATAACCCAAATTTTTTCTCACCGTCAAATTGCTAATCTTGAACGAGAGACCCTTTTCTTGAAAAACGGCGTTTTTAATTTAGAAAAATAAAACTTATTTTCACTTTCAAGCAGATCTCTTTTCAACCTTTTTCTTAGAACATTCTAAATTTGATCGTGATGTTTGGGTCAAGTTTAGGGAGTTACAATTTAGTATTAGAGCCGGTTTTAAACTCGGCCTTTGGGTTTTGAGGCCCATAACATTTTCAAAATGGGTATATAAAGCTAGCTGAAAGAAATTTTTCCTGAAATGGTTTTGTGAAGGCATGGCACTCGAATCTTCCAGCCCAGGTCTACCAGGTAAGTCTCTTGACTATTAAATGAAATAAGTGGAAGTGGATATATGATGCATTATTGTGGATGATGTTGGGGATATTAGAATCTAGGACATTCTCTTTAGAGACTGAAACCTTTAGGGATATGTACTCTTTATGAAGGAATAACTTAAAATTCTATGCCATAAAACTACTTCTTTAATAAACAAGTGGACAGAAGCTAATGCATAAAAATTTCTTAAAACAGATTAAAACACGACGATAGACATGAGTTCTAAGGGATGTGGACGTAATTCGCGTGGGCGTGGTAGAGGTAGGATGGCGATTTTAGAACCCACTGGGTCTGGTCATGGATCGGGAACGAGGCACCGCCATCGGCTGTAGAAGCTAAGTTTCAAGATCAGACGGGTGGAGATGATGCAGTGTCTCAGGCTATGTTACAGGTTCTAGAGAGAGTTGCGGGAGCGAATATAGGTATTGGGGCTCGATAGTCCGTGTTTGAGCGACTTCGAGCAAATGGAGCTGAGATATTTAAGGGTGTCTCGGGGGTAGCTCCGAATGTGGCAGAGTATTGGTTAGAGGCAGTCGAGAGGATCATAGATGAATTGGACTGCACTACTAAGGAGAAGTTAAAGGGCACTGTGTCCTTACTTCGGGATGAAGCCTACCAGTGGTGGCTCACCATCAAAGAGGGTACTCCGGTGGACCGAGTGGATTGGAGTTTCTTTAAGGTAAAGTTTGAGGGGAAGTACATCGGAGCTAGTTACGTGGATGCACAGAGGAAGGTGTTCTTGAACCTAGTACAAGGGGTAAGTCAGTAGTGGAATATGAGGCAAAATTCTTGCGGTTGGGCCGGTACACTCGGGAAATTGTTGCTACAGATCTGAATACTGTGTGAGATTTGAGGATGGATCATGAGATGAGTCATGGGTGTTGATAGCTCCTCACCGAGAGAGGGACTTTGCCACATTAGTGGAGAAGGCTCAAATAGCTGAGGAGGTTAAGCGAACTGAAAGACAAAACATGGATAAGGATAGGGGTAAGAATAAGAGGGGTTTTAGACCGTCGGCATCATCTGGGGGTTTCTAGAAAAAGCCTAGGGTTAATGGTCCTGCTCACATTTTTATGCCAGTTGCTGGGAATCAATTTCGTCTATGTGCTCAGTGTGGAAGGTCTCATGTAGGAGAGTGTTGAGGAAGGAATAAAGAGTGTTTCAGGTGTGGGTCAAAGGATCATCGGGTTAAGAATTGTCCTCAGGACATGGCTAGGACTGGGACAGTAGGTCAAGGGTATGTGCAGCCAGGAAGGGGTGGTCAACAGACGTCAAGGGGTCGTGGTTCGAACCGAGGAGGGAATGGTTTTGGCCGAGGTCATGGAGCACAGGGCAGAGGTCCTGGGGGCTCAGATGCAAGACAGTCTGGGTTGGTTTATGCAACCAGACATCGTAAGGAGGGGGATGCACCAGATGTTATCACGGGTACATTTCTCATTTTTGGGTTACCCTTTACTACTTTAATTGATGTTGGGTCGACTCACTCTTATATTGCGAGAATGGTGTCTGGAACCTTGAATGTGAACTCTAAAATTGTCTCTAGGAAGATGATAGTACTTAGTCCTTTAGGTCAATCCGTAGTGGTAGATAAACTTTTTATGGAGGTGCCTTTAGAAGTTCAGGGGTCAGTGTTTTCGGCTAACTTGATGGAGCTACCATTTGGGGAATTTGACTTGATCCTAGGCATGGACTGGTTAGTATGGTATTGTACGAATTTAGATTGTGCGGCTAAGCGTATGACATTGAGGACTTCTGAGGACAATGAGGTTTTGGTGATAGGTGAGAGGAGAAACTATTTGTCTAATGTAGTGTTTGCCCTTAAGGCGGAGAAAATAGTGAAAAAGGGGGCTTGGCTTTCTTGATGTTTGTTAGTGCGTTGGATGCTAAGGAAGCAGCAGTGGGAGAGGTTAGGACAGTAAGGGAGTTTGTGGATGTTTTTCTGGAAGAACTTCTAGGGTTGCCTTCGGATCATGAGGTGGAGTTTGGAATAGACCTGCTGCCGGGTACAGCACCGGTGTCCATCACTCCTTACAAGATGGCTCGAAAGGAGTTGGTTGAATTTAAAGCCCAGATCCAAGAGTTGCTAGATTGCGGTTTCATCTGACCCAGTGTGTCTCCATGGGAAGCACCGGTGTTGTTTGTAAAGAAGGATGACTCTATGCGTATGTGCATAGATTATCGCCAGTTGAATAAGCTGACGATCAAGAACAAGTACCCGCTGCCGAGGATAGAAGACTTGTTTGATCAGCTTAAAGGGGCTGCGATCTTTTCAAAGATAGATTTGAGGTCGGGGTATCACCAACTTAAAGTGAAGGAAGTAGATATTCACAAGACAGCGTTCCAGACTCGATACGGGCACTATGAATTCATGGTAATGCCGTTCGGGTTGACAAACACCCCTGTTGCGTTCATGGATATGATGAACCGGTGTTTCAACCCTATTTGGATCGGTTCATCGTGGTGTTCATAGACGACATTCTCGTGTATTCCAAGTCAAAAGAGGAGCATGATGCGCATCTTTGAGTAGTGCTGTAGGTTTTAAGAGAGAAAAATTGTATGCTAAGTTTAGTAAATGCGAATTTTGGTTAAGAGAAGTTGCTTTTCTGGGTCACATGGTATCTACAAAGGGATAAGAGTAGATCCTCGAAAGATCGAGGCAGTACTAGATTGGAAACCACCTAAGTCGATGGCGGAGATTCAAAGTTTTCCGGGGTTAGCAGGTTACTACAAAAGATTTGTCGAGGGTTTTTCCTCAATAGCGGCACCTTTGACTAAGTTGTTGAGAAAGGAGGTACCTTTTGTATGGAAGGACAAGCGGAGGAGAGTTTTGAGAAGCTAAAAAGGGTGTTGATTGAGGCTCTAGTCTTAATTCAGCCTGAAGCGGGGAAAGATTTTGTGGTGTATTGTGATGCTTCTCATACGGGGGGTTGTGTGTTGATGCAGGATGGGAAGGTTGTTGCCTACGCGTCTCGACAGTTAAGACCTCATGAAGTCAACTATCCAACGCATGATCTGGAGTTGGCTGCAGTGGTTTCGCTTTGAAAGTGTAGAGGCATTACTTTTATGGAGAGAAGTCGATGATCTACACGGACCATAAGAGTTTGAAGTATCTGCTGACACAGAAGGAGCTGGACTTGAGACAACAAAGGTGGGTGGAGCTATTGAAGGATTACGATTGCTCGATTGAATATCACCCGGGTAAGGCGAATGTGGTGGCAGATGCACTAACTCAGAAAGTGGTATCGGATTTGAGAGTGATGTTCGCTCATCTTAGCCTATATGACGACGGAGTTTGTTAGCGGAGCTGTAAGTGAAGCCGACATGGTTAAGTTAGGTTAAAGGGAAATAGTTGGTGGATGAGGTTTTGAGTGCTAGATTTTTGCAGGTTCAGAATGGGGGATTAGAGGACTACAATGTAAATAGTAACGGGGTGTTGTGTTTTCGTGGTAGGGTTTGTATGCCGAAGGATGGGGAATTGAGGCAGAAGATTCTTTGGGAATCGCATAGTAGCCATTACGCTATGCATCTTGGAGGAAGTAAGTTGTATAGGGATCTACAAGATCAATTTTTGTGGCCTGGATTGAAGCAGGAAGTTACAGAATTTATGGGGAAGTGCTTGACGTGTCATCAGATCAAAGCTGAACATCAAGTGCCTTGAGTTACTGCAACCAGTGAAAATTCCGCAGTGGAAGTGGGAGAGAATCACGATGGATTTTGTTAGTGGGCTTCCTCTTATGCCTACTAAGAAAGACTCAGTATGGGTGATCGTGGATCGGTTGACAAAATCCACTCATTTCATACCTGTTCGTGTTGATTACTCTCTACAGAGGTTGGCGAAGTTGTATGTGGCAAAAATTGTGAGGTTACATGGGGTGCCGGTATCGATCATATCAATAGGGACCCTAAATTTATGTCGTAATTTTAGAGGGCGTTGCATCAAGCATTGGGCACCAGGTTGGCTTTTAGGACAGCATTTCATCTGCAGATGGATGGCCAGTCCAAAAGGGTAATTCAAGTGTTGGAGGATATGTTGAGAGGATGCGTGATTGACTTCAGAGGTAGTTGGGAGGAATTCTTGCCCTTAGCAAAATTTGCTTACAACAACAGTTATCAAACAAGCATTCGGATGGCGTCGTATGAAGCTTTATATGGGCAAAAGTGTTGCACTCCTACCTGTTGGACAGAGTTAGGTGAACGTCTTATGTTAGGTCCAAAGATGGTGGCAGAATCTGAGGAGAAGATTAAGATAATCGGGCATGGTTAAAGGAGGCATTTGACAGACAGAAATCGTATGCGATCTTAAGTGGAAAGAGATAGAATTTGCAGTGGGTGATAATGTGTTTTTGAAAGTTTCACCGTGGAAGAAGGTGATGAGATTCAGACGTAAGGGTAAGCTGAGTCCCAGGTTTATAGGGCCTTATCAGGTCTTGAAGCGGGTTGGACCAGTGGCGTATTAGTTAGAGTTGCCTGCAGAATTGAAGCAGATGTATGATGTGTTCCACATCTCGATGCTACGACGTTACCGATAGGATCCGTCTCACACGGTGCCAGTAGAGGAGGTGGAGTTAAGGCCAGACTTGTCTTATGAGGAAGAGCCAATTGAGTTTGGAGCGAGATGTGAAGTGGCTACGGAAGAAATCAGTTCCTCTGGTCAAGGTATTGTGGTTGAACCATAGTTCAGAAGAAGCTTTGTGGGAGCCGAAAGAGGCGATGCGATAGTAATACCCTCACCTATTTTGACTAGGTAATTTTGAGGTCAAAATTTCTTTAAGGGGGTAGAACTGTAACATTCAGGATTTTGGGGTCTTGCATTTACCTTGTATTTATGTGCTCTTGTGTGTTGCATGGCTATTTGAGTGTGTTTGGGGGCTTCGGGAAACCTTGGGGTTAGGTAGTAGCCTTGGTGGAAATTTTTGGTTTGAAGCCTTTAGGGAGAGCTAGGGGAGCTAGGCCTTAAGGGATAAGGCCATAACAAATGGAGTGGTGGAGTGGCAAGGAGGCGTCAGTTGGAGTACAGGGGAGTTGCGTCAAGGGGAGTTCCAAGGGGGAGGAGGTTCGAGCAGTATGGGCAGAATTTTGTGTTGCATTTTGCGTCAAGAGGGGGAAGGTAGTGGATTCGGCTATAGCACTTGAAAGGTGGAAGGTTGATTGGGTCAAATATTTTGAATGGGTGGCTATGAGGGGAGATAGGAGTTTGAATCATTCAAATCTATTTGAATGAGTGGAGGGGAGGAAAATTAGGAATGAAACAAGGGATAGGGAGAGGGGTTTGAGTGGCGGCCGAATATGGGGTTCTATGAGGGGCATTTTCAGTCAGGAGGGGAGTGTTTTGGGTGGGGGCTTTATGTGCCAAATTGGGGTGTTTAGTAGGGGTGTTCAATTGTTGAGTCTTTTCTTCTTTAGTTTGTTTTGCCGAAAGTGTCATTGAGGATCTTTCTATTGTTTTCTCTTCATATGACCAAAAGCTGAAAGTGAGATACCATTTGGGCATTTTTGCTCTTTTCTTTGCAACTCTTTCTCCTCTTCTCTATTTACTCTCTAAAAGCCACAATACACTCTTCACTCTCCCCATAGCCGAAATCTCTCAAACCTTAACCCTCTCTTCTCCTTTTCACGAATTACTTTACTCTCAAAGGTCGAATAACCCTCCTAGCCATTAGAACCTTCGTCGAATCTCCCATTCACCATTTCTTTCCTCACTTTTGCATACCTAATCCTTCTTTTCTTCTTTTATTTTGTTCCTCCTCAAGCCTCATCTCCTTGCTGAATCATTCTAGGCCAAATAGCTTTTTGGTGGTAGCACTCTTCGTCTGTCAATTGTTAGAGGAAGCGTTGTCGCTCTTTTAGTGCCGTTCCTCCCAAATTGGTTCTAGTGTTGTGGTAAGGATTCGATATCTAATTTTAATCCTTTTCTTTTCTCCTTGGTTGCCGAAACCAAAAGCTTAATCTTGATTCTTGTATGGTCGAATCTTTGAAGGGTGATTTCGGGTCTTTTGCTTGAAGCTAGCGTTAAGGGTAGTGGGGATCTTTCGGGACTCGGATAACCAAGGTAAGGGGGGTTACATCTCTCATTTGGCCAAAGGCCATTTTGTGTGGACAATGGGTGTTTAGGCCGATACTAACATGGGCTGTTGTAGGGTTCCGGTAACCTTTAAGTTCAAGCGAATAGTCTTCGGGAAACTGTCGATTTTGGTAAGGTGCTTTCAATCAAAGTATTCTTTTAGTTCGTTTAGATCTGATTCAACGTTTAACCCGAGTCTTCTGACCAAAGACTTGTTTAATGGATTCAAATACCAGCCAAAGGATGCAAGGGGTTGGACACGTAGTCCCTACCCCAAAATTCAAGAAGCGGTCAGTTTCAACGATTTGGGATTGGTCGTCGGGGTATGGGCCAGCGTCAGAACAAGATCGTAGGCAAATAGTGGTGGTATCGATTAGTGACAGTGTCGACGTAGAGGGCGTGGTATTGCGAGTTATCAGGTGTGTAATTAACACTATTTATTTATCTGCTTTAATTCAAATACATGTATTGTGTGCGGTGGCCGAAACAGTGGATGTGGTGGTGTTATTACTCATGTTGGATAATCCGATAACTAGGTTGGTATACTACCCATGTTATGGATGTGGTAGTAATTGTGGATCTGTGTAAGCATATCATATATGCATATTTGGTATGTTCATATATTATGTTTCCATTCCATCATGTTATGCTGCATGTGCATGGGGTTTGGGATATATTGATAAAGGGGAAGTGTGTACATTTATATACGTGGATTGATGATGGCCTCGAGCCTCATTGTGGATTTATGACGACCATGAGTCTCATCGTGGATATTTGTGATTTCAATCACGTGGATCAATGGCTAGACCACTAAGTGGACTTTGTGCAGTGTAACCTTGGTATGGACTGCCAAAGAGGTGTGTAGCAGATAGAGGGTCGATTTAGTAATCCCCAGGTGTGTGGTGGTTGGATACGGGTGGTATGTAGCGGTTGGATATTAGGTTGGGCTGGGATAACATATTGAATCACTATGCATGGTATGTGGTTTAATGCGTGTTAGGGCCAAGCCCAATTGTGGATATGTGTGGACTAATTGCACACTAAGTCTGGTGACTCACCTTGCTTTTCAAACAATGCAGGTAATTCATAGTCTAATGGACCGGGATGGAGTGGACTTGGGGTGGCCATGCAGAAGCTATTTTTTTTATTTCGAAGTACATTATGAACTTTTGGTTATTTTTGGGATATTTTTATTGTAATAAGGCCGCTAAAAAAAAGATGTTTTGTGATAATATGGTTAAAAATCATATTTATTATTGGTTAATTAAATATTACTAAAAGTGGTTTTTTTTAAGATGCTTATAACATAAGAGTAACATATGAAGTTTTTTTGAGATGTTGGATTGCTTATAAGCAAACGTTTTAACTCAAGCATGACTCATGTTTTGGACTTTAAATAACCCGAATTTTTTTTCTCACTGACAAATTGCTAATCTTGAACGAGAGACCCTTTTCTTTAAAAATGACGTTTTTGACTTAGAAAACTTAAAACTTATTTTCACTTTCAAGCAGATCTCTTTTCAACCTTTTTCTCAGAACATTTTGAATTCGGTCGTTGTGTTTGGGCCGGGTTTGGGGTGTTACACTTTCTGTAACAACTTTGTCAATGGGGTAGCAATATTCGAGAATCCTTTCATAAATTGTCTATAATATCCTGCTAGTCCCCAAAAACTACGAACTTTAGACATGTTTCTCGGAGGCTTCCATTCCAAAATAGCAGAGATTTTAATCGGATCAACTCATATCCCAGCAGCTGATGCAATATGCCCCAAAAAACTAACCTCATGCATCCAAAATTCACACTTGCTAAACTTTTCATACAACTGTCTCTCAGGCAGAGTGTGTAGCACGATTCTCAAATGCTCGGCATCCTGCATCTCACCACTCGAATAGATCAAAATGTCATCAATGAACACTACAACAAAACGATCCAAATACGGTCTGAATATCCGATTCATCAGATCCATAAACATTGCAGGAGCATTGGTTAGTCCAAATGGCATCACTAAGAATTTGGAATATCCATACCTCGTTCTGAAAGTAGTTTTTGGTACATCAGATTCTTTAGCTCTCAACTGATAGTAGCCTGATCTCAAATCTATCTTAGAAAACACTATAGCCCTTTTAGCTGATCAAACAAATCATCGATACGAGGCAACAGATATTTGTTCTTTATCATCACTTTGTTCAACTATCGATAATCAATACACATTCTCATTGTTCCATCTTTCTTTTTCAAAAATAATACAGGAGCTCCCCAGGGTGAGAAACTCGGTCGTGCAAATCCTCTATCGGTCAATTCTTGCAATTGAGATTTCAATTCTCTCAATTCGGTTGGAGCCATTCTGTATGGAGTTATCAAAATAGGAGCAGTTCCCGGCACCAACTCAATACCAAATTCAACTTCCGAATTAGAGGTAATCCCGGTAATTCCTCAGGAAACACGTTTAAAAACTCACATACTATAGGCACAGATTCAACTTTCTTTTCCGACACTTTTGTATCAATCACGTACGCCAAAAAAGCTTCACAACCCTTTCTCACATAGTTCATAGCTTTCATCGCAGATACAATAGCTAGTAATCCTTTCATATCACTGGACTCAATTCAATCAATACTCTTTCTCTTACAATTCACGATGGCATTATGCAAAGTAAGCCAATCCATACCCAGAATTATTTCAAACTCATTGAATGGTAACAACATCAAATTAACCAGAAAACATAAATCACGAAACCTTAATGGGCAATTTTTACACACCTTATCCACCAAAACATACTTGCCTAAGGGGTTCGATACTCTAATCACAAATTTAGTAGACTCAATAGGTAGAGTCTTATTTGATACTAAATTCATACATACATAGGAATGAGTTGATACTGGATCTATCAATGCAATGACATCAGTATCAAATAAAGTGAAAATACCGGTGATAATGTCTAGAGATGATGCTTCCTCCCGTGCACATATAGTATAAGCTCAGGCAGGTGCTCTCGCTTCTGACATCACAACTGTATCAGTTGTCCCTTTCTGGCTTTCACTCACATTTCTGGTGTTTATAGGTGGTCTACCCCTAGCTGTCACATTACTCGATCTTTTATTCTGATTATTTTCTTCTTCGACCATCTTTGGGCAATCTCAACTAAAATGATCTCGGGATCCACACTTATAGCATGTTCTATTGTTATACTTGACCCAGCACTCTCCCACATGTCGCCTCCCACATTGTCTAGACTCGGGCTTGTTACACTCAACGCTGTCAACACCTGATTCATTCGAAACTTGAATTCATAAACTAGTACTTTGTCTCGAACGATCTCTACTTGGATGTCCAAATGAAGCTTTTTGAACTATTTCTTGCATATCTATATCTCTTTGTAGTAGGTTGAGAAAATTTATCCATAGATCTCTTTCTTTCATCACGAGCTTCAGAATCAGCTTTTTCTTTTCTTTACTGAGTTCCTCGACTTTGCATGCTCTTTCCACTAGTACAACGAATTCATTTCTATCAAGTATTCCAACCAACAACTTAATGTCTCCATTCAATCCCTATATGAAATGTTTGCACATAGTAGCGTCGGTAGAAACACACTCTCTAGCATATTGACTCAAACGTACAAATTCTAACTCGTACTCAGTAATAGACAAACGACCATGTTTCAGTTCTAGAAACTCTTTACATTTTTGAGCAATAAAGCATTGACTGATATACTTCTTTCTGAACTCAGCTTGAAAGAAGTCCTAGGTGATTCTTTCTCTTGGAACCACAAATATCAGAGTTTTCCACCAGTTATAAGCCGTATCTATCAATAAGGAAACTGCACAATTAATGCACTCATCAGGATTTAATGACATCTCATTGAATACTCGAATTATATTCTCGAGCCAAAACTCGACTCGCTCAACATCATCATCGGGTGTGGCCCTAAACTCTTCAACCCCGTACTTTCGAATCTTATCTACAGGTGGTTTATTAATTCTATTCGAATCTACAAATTGTGGCACAATAGGTACTTGTGGGGGTGGAGGTTGTGGAGCAGTTGGATTCATTCGAACGAACTCCATAAACCATTCACTCATCATTCAGAAGAAGGCTTGCTTAGTCTCTCCTCCCTCATTACTTTCATTTAGCCTAGTTGTGGCCGGCGCTGTCCCTTGAGTGGGAGCAGGCGCATTACTCTCTATATCGTAAGCAACTGCTCGATCGGGATCCATTACTATATTAAAACACATTTCAACTCTCAGAATACATCACACTATCGTAATTTCATAATATGGCATGTTTAGCTAGACTCACACACACTATGTTGGTCCAAGAATTGATAAAATCGTAGCTCTGATACCAATTAAAATGTAACATCCTTAACTCGTAACTATCGTGGAATACAGTTAAGAGGCGTTACTGATCAATCAGAATATTTAACCACTAAAATTACGACACAAAGTCAATCATCATCAATCCCATTCATTTACAAACATGTTATCAAGGTCTATGGGACCTTTAACATATACTTGAGAGGGGTCGGGACTAAACCGAACACTTATAATAAATTTTTGAAATTTATAACAATTAACAAATCTATTGAGGCCACACGCTCGTGCCACCAGGCCGTGTACCTCACACGATCACTAAACACCCCCATGTCCAAGCCGTGCCAAAATAGAGCAAGCATTCTGACTTTATGCACATGGCCACCAAGTATGCCCGTGTGTTAAGGCCGTGTCCTACTAGGTCATATACTGCCAATTCTCACACGGCCTTTAGGCACGCCAGTGCCATGACTATGTACTTCTTAAGCTAGCTACTGACGTTACCCTACGGTTACTAGGCACACCCATGTGCCATTGCCGTGTAACATTATAGGTCATTTGCAATGCCACCCACATAGGGTCATTTCTACAAGCCAATCATCAAGACATATCATACCTATTTAACGAGGCAAACATATTCCAAATTGACCATTCAATCTATACATTCAATGCCATTCTCATTCATGCCAAATTACAAACTAAAATTCATATCAACACAAGCATTAATCATCCATTTTGTTTAGTCAAAACTTAACCATTTCATTTGCATCACACCATACCAAAATTTGTACCATATAACTCACTCATTCAAGCATTTATCAACTCAAAACTTACCAAAACATATGGCTAAGTTCAATTCATAAACATATACACATAACTAGCCTATACATGCCATATTTCAACTATATACATCCTTTCAAAAGTACCAAAATAGAATGCCGATAGTGTGATTGAGAAGCTGATGATCCCAGATTCGAGCTAACTTTATTGACACTGCAAGGCAGAGAAATAATTCACACAGTAAGCTTCCAAAGCTTAGTAAGTTCGATATACAATACAATTATCTCAATAATCTAACTAATGTACATAATAAAAAATCACTTATCTCATATTCATACCATCTCATCTATAGCTAAAATACTCATTCATTCAATCATGGCTTGTCTATAACTCATCAACCACAAAGGTTCAACACATACCTTAGCTAACACTTAGTTATTCAACTTCCAAGCTATTTAATGCTCGATATTACATTTCGATCATCCTTTGATATTCTTTTAATTTAACTGCACACTCAGTGCCAAATATATATATTCGAAGCATAATTGTTATCGCACACTTAGTGCCTATTCTTTTAACCGACTCGTCTCGATGTCTTACACACAGTGCCAATTCAATAAGCCGAAGCTTTCATATCATCGCACACATAGTGCTATACATTTCTATTTCAATTTCAATTTCGTACACTTAGTGCCATCAACTAAAATCGTGCACATAGCAACTCACTTTCATACACATATACATATTCATTTCATATCGCTAAAACACATCTCAAATACATGTATTATATTCGAACTTACCTCGGACGTAAACTATCGATACGGTCGATTAATCGAGCACTTTATCTTTGCCTTGATCTCGATCAGAACCTCTCCTCTCTTGGTCTATGCACATTCAAATTTAATCCATTCAATCATCAATTCATTCATTTTAGTCCAAAACACATATTTTGGGCATTTTACAAAATAGCCCTCACATTTTCACATTTTGACACTTTAGTCCTTAATTCATCAAATCATCAAATACAAAAATTTGCTTGTACTCTAGTCTAGCCGAATTCTTACTAAGCTCATACAAGTCCACACGTTTCATTTATTTCACATTTTATTCCTTCAATTTACACTTTTCTCAATTTAGCCCAATTTACTCAATTTCATCAAAAATTCAAAGACAAAACATGTTAATCCAACACCAAGTCTTTATAATTCACTATCATCTAGCACATAGGTCAAGCATTCATCAATGGTTCATCACAAAAACATCATCAATTCACAAAATTACAATATGGTCTAGCTAGAGCACGAAGCAACGATTATAATAACGTAGAAATTATTAAAAATTGAGTTAAAACATACCTAAATTTTTACTTAACAATGGTCGAACCCCTAGCTTTCTTTTTCTTTTATTTTCTTTGTTATTTTTGTCACCAAGATGAACAAGAATGACCATCTTCATGCTTTGATTTCATTAAACACATATTATTTAACTATTTACTATTTTATCCTTTCAATTAATAATTAAAACATATAATCACCAATGTTATAGTTGTCCATTACCACCCACTATCTTAAAAATTGGTTTAATTACCTTATAAGGCCTCCATGTTACTAAGACAACAATGCTTAGGTACTTAAAATTAGCACACAGCTTTTACTCTTTACTCGATTAAGTCATTTCTCTTAATTCGACACTAAAATGATCAAATCATCACACAAAAGTTTCACAAAGACTATGTCACATACTATTCACACAAAAAATAATATTAAATTAATATTTTGACCTCAGATTTGTGGTCTCAAACCACTGTTCTGACTAGGGTCTAAACCGGGTTGTTACAATTTTGGTTATGTTTGAAATGTGTACAATAGCCATGAGATGTGGCTAGATAAGTATTTATAATATGCTTGAGCAAATATGAAAATGATGTATGTTTTGTCATGGCTAGATAGCTTATGAAATGGTTAGATATTTGGTAAGCATAACAATGCACCATGAACATGTTTGATGGATCAAAGGAATGGATATATGAATGAAAAAGATGGATGAATTATGCTTAATTGCATATGTATTAGTTGTACAAATTGGCATGGTTGAAGTTGCAATTGTAGGTGAAAAATTAATGATTCTTTGATCTATTTTGGTTACAAAATTATGAATGAAATGAGTTGGTAATTTGATTGTAGAGAATGATTCTTGTAAGGATGGCATTATGGTCTTGACAATGGCCTGTTTTGCCTACACGGCTATGGCACAAGGGTGTGCCTAATCGCCATGGGAAAATGGCAGTATCTAGCTAAGAGTGCACGGCCATGGCATATGGGCGTGCTTGGTAACCGTGTTATTTAGTCATTATATGGCCTAAGAGCACACGGGCATGGTACACGGGCGTGCCTAGTGGCCGTGTGGAAATGTCAGTATACAAGCCTTGATTTGGCACGACCAAGACACATGGGTGTGTCTGGTGTTCGTGGAAGACACACGGCCTACCCACACGGGCATGTGTCCTGCATAAATTAGAAAATTTTAAATTTTTGATAATTTTTGTAAGTGTTCAGCCTAGTCCTGACCCTACTTTAAGGCATGATTTAGGTCTCGTTGACCTATTTAAGGGACACTTCTATTGTGATTGATGATTAAGTGAATGTAATGTCTGTATATATTTTTGAACTATCAGATAACACCTTTAACCCCAACTTGACGATGGATACGGGTTAGGGGTGTTACATTTTGTTGGTATCAGAGCTACAATTTAGTTGATTCTCGGACTAGCATAGCGTGTCAAAGTCTAGCTATACATGCCATATATTTGAATTGTGATAGTGTGATGAATCCTGACGTGAAAAATGTGATTTTTATATAGTAATGGATTCCAAAAGAGCCGTGACTGATCACGTATAAAGTAATGCTCTTTCTCCCGCACAAGGGACAGCGCCTTCTGAATCGAGACCGGTTACTAGCGGTCAAGAGAGAGAAGCTAAACAAGCTTTCTTCCAGATGATGAGTAAGTGGTTCACTCAATTTGTAAGAAATAACCCGACTATTTAGTAACCCTCGCCCCTGGGTAATCCCCCTCAGACTTCAGTTGCACCCCCGGCTATGTATCTGAATCTATTGAACAAGCCTCCAGTTGATAAAATCTGTAAGTATAGAGCTGAAGAGTTTAGGGCTACCAGTGATGACGATGCCGAGAAAGCTGAGCTCTGGTTAGAAAGCACTATTCAGACATTTGATGAGTTGTCTCTAACTCCAAAGAAAGTATTAAATGTGTTGTTTCATTGTTAAGAGATGCGCCTATCAATGGTGAAAAACTCTGATTTCTGTTGTTCCGAGAGAACAAGTTACATGGGACTTCTTTCAGATTGAGTTTCAAAGAAATACATCAATGAGATATTCATTGATCAAAAATGGAAAGAATTTCTGGAGTTGAAACAGGGACGCATGTCAGTTACTAAATACGAACGAGAGTTCGTGAGGTTAAGTTAGTTGCTCGAGAATGTGTATCATTAAAAGCAATAATGTGAAAAAGATTCGAAGATGGCCTTAATGAAGATATCCATTTGTTAGTCAGGATTTTAGAGATAAAAGAGTTTGTTGTACTCATTGACTGAGCATGCAAACCTGAGGCACTCGGGAAAGATAAAAGAAAAGCTGAGTCTGAAGCTCGAGATGTGAGAAAGAGATTTTTGAGCAATTCATTTCAGTCTGTCTCAAAGAAATTTAGAGATGAACAAAGCCGATCAAGAGATAATGTAGGACATTCGAATAGAAATCAAGCTAGATCACAAATGAGCTCCAAAACTCCAGCAACTTCAGTAGCAAGTGTTGAAAATGTTCGATCTGAGAAACATGAATGTAACCATTGTGGAAAACGGCATCCGGGAAGTTGTAGATTAAATGACAAAGCTTTCTTTAGATGTGGATCACTTGATCATTTTATTCGTGATTGCCCTGAGTCTGTTGAGCTAGAGACTGTTCAGAATCTGAGATCCGATAATGCACCTATGACAGGTAGACCTTCTCAGAATGTAAGAAATGTCAGTGGTAGTCAAAGAATTATAAGAGACACAGTTGAGAGATCCGAAGTCAGAACGCCTGCCAGAGCATATGCTATTTGAGCTCGAGAGGAAGTTTTATCTCCAGATGTTATAACGAGTACATTTATACTTTATGATACTTTTGGGATTGCATTGATAGTCCCTGGTTCTACTCATTTGTTTATATGCATGAACTTAGTATCCAGTAAGACTTTGCATATAGAGTCTACTGAGTTTGTTATAAAAGTATCAAACCCCTTAGGTAAAAGTGTCTTGGTTGACAAAGTATGCAAGAATTGTCCGTTAATGTTTCAAGATATCAATTTCCCTACTAATTTGATGCTTTTGCCATTGGATGAGCTTGATATCATTCTGGGTATAGTCTGGTTGACATTACATGATGCCATTGTGAATTGTAAAAGAAAGACTATTGATTTGAGAGGTCCGAATGATGAAATGGTTCGAGTTGAGCCTAATGACTTGAATGGATTACCTGCTATAATATTTGTATTAAAACCTCATAATTATGTGAAAAAGGGTTATGAAGCTTATTTTGCTTATGTGATTGATTCGAAAGTGTCTGAAAAGAAAGTTGAATCTGTGCCAATTGTTTGAGAGTTTTCTGATGTATTCCCTAAAGAATTATCGAGATTGCCTCCGATATGTGAAGTTGAATTTGGTATTGAATTGTTTCCTGGTACGACACCTATTTCAATAGCTCCATCTAGAATGGCACCAACAGAGTTGAAAGAGTTAAAGTCACAACTACAAGAATTAACTGACAGGGAGTTTGCTAGACTGAGTTTCTCACCTTGGGGTGCGCCCGTTTTGTTTGTGAAAAAGAAAGATGGCACGAGGAGAATGTGCATTGATTAACGTTAGTTGAACAAAGTAACTATAAAGAACAAATATCAGTTGCCCAGGAGTGACAATTTGTTTAATCAGTTGAAAGGAGCTACCGTATTTTCTAAGATTGATCTGAGATTGGGATACTACCTGTTGAAAGTGAAAGATTCAGACATTTCGAAAATTGCTTTGGAATGAGGTACGGGCATTATGAGTTTTTAGTTATGCCTTTCGAAGTAATGAATGCTCTTGCTATTTTTATGGATTTGATGAATAGATTTTCAAACCGTATCTAGATCAATTTGTTGTTGTATTCATTGACAACATTTTGATTTATTCACGGGATGAAATTGAGCATGCCGAGCATCTAAGGATTGTGTTGCAAACTCTGAGAGAAAAGCAATTGTATGCGAAATTCAGTAAATGTAAATTCTAGTTGCATGAAGTCAATTTTCTGGGACATATAGTATTTGCCATTGGTATACGAGTTGATCCAAGCAAGATTTTTGCTATTCTAGATTGGAAACCTCCGAAGAATGTGTCTAAAGTCCATAGCTTTTTGTGACTAGTTGGTTATTATCGTCGATTTGTAAAAGGCTTTTTGATGATTGCAACCCCGTTAACAAGATTGCATCAGAAAAATATGAGTTTTGAATGGTCTGATAAATGTCAGAAAAGCTTTGATCAGTTGAAAGTTTTATTAACTGAAACTTTAATTTTAGTACTACCAGAATTGGGTAAAGAATTCGTGATATACAGTGATGCTTCGTTAAATGGTCTGGGATGTGTTCTGATGCAAGAAGGCAATGTCATAGCTTATACTTCAAGACAATTGAAGCTATAGGAAAAGAACTATCCGACACATGATCTTGAGCTTGCTACGATTGTATTCGCATTAAAGATTTGGCATCAATATCTGTTCAGTGAGAAATGCCATGTATTTTTAGACCATAAAAGTTTGAAGTATTTGATAACCCAGAAAGATTTGAATTTACGATAGAGAAGGTGGCTAGAATTGTTGAAATACTATGAACTTGTGATAGATTATCATCCGGGTAAAGCAAACGTTGTTGCTGATGCATTGAGTAGAAAATCATTATTTACACTACGTGCTTTGAATGCTCAAGTAGATTGATCTGATGATACTTTTGTGATAGCTGAATTAAAAGCAAAATCGTCGTTTATATAGCAAATAGGTGATGCCCAAAAATCTGATAATGAGTTGTTAGCGAAACGAGCTCAGTGATGATTTGAATTCTAATTCTGAATTTAGAGTTGTTGATGATTGCTTAAGATTTTGAGATCGTGTCTATGTTTCAAGAAATCAAGAGTTGATTTAGTTGATTTTAAGTGAAACTCATAATAGTTGACTATCTGTTCATCCGGGAAGCACTAAAATGTATCATGATCTAAAACAATAGTATTGGTGGTCTGGTATGAAGCGAGACATTTCTAATTTTGTTTCAAATGTTTAGTCCGTCAGGAACTTAAATCTGAACATCAGGTTCCGTCGAGTTTGTTACAATCGATTCTGATTCCCGAGTGGAAATAGGATAAAGTAACAATGGACTTTGTTTTAGGATTACCTCTGACTCCGAAAAAGAAAGATGCAATTTGGGTTGTGGTTGATAGATTAACGAAATTTGCCCATTTTATTCTGATACAATTTGATTACTCACTTGATAGATTAGCTGAGCTTTATATTTCTAAGATTATGAGATTGCACGGAGTGCCACTATCCATTGTGTCTGATAAAGATATGAGATTCGGATCACGATTCTCGAAGAAACTACAAGAAGCTTTAGGCATAAAATTGTATTTCAATACCGCTTTTCATCTGCAAACAGATGGTTAGTATGAACGGATTATTCAGATTCTTGAAGATTTGACATATGAGGAAGAATCGATCCATATCTTAGCTCGTGAAGTGAAAGAATTGATAAATAAGAAAATTCCATTACTTAAAGTGTTGTGGTATCGACACGGAATAGAAGAAGATATGTGGGAGCCCGAAGATTCAATAAAACAACAATATCCAAATCTGTTTAATGGTAAGATTTTAGGGGACGAAAATCCCTAAGGGAGAGAATTGTAACAGTCTGGTTTATACCCTAGTTAGAACAGTGGTTTTGGGACCACAAATCCGAGTCTAAATAATATTTTAATATTATTTTCTCTGCAATTGATAAGTGATTAAACATGTGCTGAAGTTTCGTAAGTTAATTTGTCTGTTTGTGTGTTTAATTTGACAAAAGGATTGAATTGCATTAAATGTGAAAGTTGTATGTTATATATTAAAGTGTTTATACGTTGTGGCTTATTAAAGTGGAGGCCTATTGTTGTTATTAAACCAATAGTTAGTTGGTGGATGGTTAAAGGACTAGTATGCCCTTAATGAATATAAGTTTCTTATGTTTAATAAAAGGTTAATAATGTAATTAGATTGATAATATGTTTATATCAAATTAAAACATTTGTTTCATCTTTTTGGCATTCATCCATCATCGAAAATTTGAAAAGTAATAAGGGTTGTAAAGCTTTCTTCTATTCGGCCATTTGAGAACTTAATTCAAGGTATGCTTTTTATCAGTTTTCGATAATTTTTACGTTTTCGCAATCGTTTCTTTATCTACTACAAAACCCATACTTCAATTTTAAGAATTGATGATGTTTTTGAAATCAGACTTTGATGAACTCATATGATTTATGATGATTTATGGTGTTAAATGAAAGATATGTGTCAAATGAACATGTTTTGCTCTTGAAGTTTTGATAAATTTAGCTAATTAGGGCTAAATTGTGAAAATAATATTTTGAAGGGCTAAATTGTGAATTTGATGGAATGTTTGGACTTGTATGAGATACATGAGCATTCGGCTAAGCATGGGTATAAGCTAATTTTGTGTATTTGATGTTTTAAGAAAAGTGGACTAAATTGATAAAATGTGCAAATATGAGGGCTAAATTGCAAATTACCCTAAATATGTGTTCTTATATTGAATTGAATGTGTTGGTAAATAAATGGATTACATTTGATTATGTATAGATCAAGAGCCGAAGAAAATTGACTTAGATCACAGGAAAGCGAAAGTAATTGAATAATCGAGTCCAAACGAATATCCGAATCCGAGGTAAGTCATTATGCAAATAAATGTATTTGTATTGAATTATGTATGTTCATGTGACTATTGATAATGATGAATGTTTACGAGATGATGTGTACATGAATTCTGAGATAAGATCGACATAGTGACAATGTCCGAGAAGTCCCGTACGAACCTAGGCATAGATAGGATTAGCTATGTCATGACATAGATGTTTGTTCTGTTTTATCATGTAATACCATATCTGGGATGTTGGCATTGATTCGAGAATTTGTGTAAGACCACGTCTGGGACGTTGGCATCGATATAAGATTTACGTGTAAGACAATGTCTGGGACATTGGCATCGTATTGACTCGTGTAAGACCCTATCTGGGATTGTGGCAACGATATTTGAGTACATGTAAGACCTTGTCTGGGACGTTGGCATTGTATGACTATTCTAAGCACTCTGTAAATCCTATTAGATTCTGAATGGTTCAATGGGCAGTTTTGAGCTATGAACTATTATGTGAATGTAAATCCATTTTAGGTATGTTTAATAAGTACACAAGGTATGTATGAAAGTTAAGTATCTATATGAACTTACTAAAGTGAATATGTGCTATGGAATAATGAGATGAATGAGCTAAGTACACATATATATGTGAATAGAAGTTTTGGTAAGCTTTATGTAAGTAAATGTGCCAAAGATCATGTGATGAATTGGCTATGAGAATTATAAGTACCAATGTATTAATTTGGTTATATGCATTGTATGTTATGTTTATTTTTATATGGCTTACTAAGCTTTTGAAAGCTTACTCTATGTGTATTTGCTCTGTTTTATAGATCGTCAAAGCTATTGAAGGCTCGGGGACCGTCGAGGTTCATCATCAAACTACTCAACTTGTTTTGGTACTTTTGAAATATGTGTATAGCTAGATATGGCATGTATAGGCTAGTCATCTTGGTTATGTTTGAAATGTACAGAATAGCCATGAGATGTGGCTAGATAAGTATTGATAATATGCTTGAGCAAATATGAAAATGATGTATGTTTTGGCATGGCTAGATAGCTTAAGAAATGGTTAAAGATTTGGTAAGCATAAGAATTCACCATGAACATGTTTGATTGATCAAATGAATGGATATATGAATGAAAAAGATGGATGAATTATGCTTAATTGCATATGTATTAGTTGTACAAATTGGCATGGTTGAAGTTGCAATTGTAGGTGAAGAATTAATGATTCTTTGATATGTTTTGGTTGCAAAATTATACATGAAATGATTTGGTTATTTGATTGTAGAGAATGGTTCTTCTAAGGACGGCATTATGGCCTTGACAATGGCCTGTTTTGCCTACACGGCTATGGCCTATGGGAGTGCCTAATGGCTGTGGGAAAATGGCAGTATCTAGCTAAGAGTACACGGCCATGGCAGACGGGCGTTCTCGATCGCTGTGTGATTTAGTCAGTATATGGCCTAAGAGCACACGACCATGGTACACGGGCGTGCCTAGTGGCCATGAGGAAAAGTCAGTATACATGCCTTGATTTAGCACAGCCAAGACACATGGGTGTGTCTGGTGTCCATGAAAGACACACGGCCTACCCACATGGGTGTGTGTCCAGCATAAATTAGAAAAGTTTTAAATTTCTGAGAAGTTCTGTAAGTGTTCGGCCTAGTCCCGGCCCTACTTTAAAGCATGATTTGGGTCTTGTTGACCTATTTAAGGGACACTTCTGTTGTGATTGATGATTAAGTGAATGTAATGTCTGTATATGTTTTCGAATTATCCGATAATGCCTTTAACCCTAATCTGGCAAGACGATATGGGTTAGGGGTGTTACACAGATAAACATTTGCTATGTGCTTAATGAAAAACTTTACGAATAAGTTCATCATTCCTCGGTACAGAAACTCTGTCTCTGAACATTAAGCATCCATCTGAATTGATTCAAAAGTCGATCTTAGGACTCGACTCACACTGAACTCTTTTGGCTTGTAACACACAGTCATCTTGCTGAGCTTCATAAATCTCTTGAAGAAACATCGGTTTAACCCTTAACTCAGCTAGAATGGAACCATCATCGAACAAGGTCATCTGTGTGTTCATAGCCCTCAAAGCAAATAGAGACTTTCTACTTAAAGCATCAGCGACTACATTCGCCTATCCCGAGTGATAATCAATAATTAGCTCATAATCTTTTATCAGCTCCAACCATATTCGTTGCCTTAAGTTCATTTCCTTTCGTGTCATCAAATACTTTAGACTTTTGTGATCAGTGAAGATCCGACATTTTTCACCATACAATGGTGTCTCCAAATCTTCAATGCAAAAAAATAGCATCTAACTCTAAGTCATGTGTCGGATAATTCCTTTCATGTGGCTTTAGAGGCATATGCAATTACCTTACCTTCTTGCATTAGTACACAGCCCAATCCATTTAAGGATGCATCGCTGTAAATCACAAATTCTTTTCCCGACTCAGGTTGACTAGAACTAGATCCTCTGTTAACATTGCCTTTAATTTCTCAAAACTCTGTTGGCATTTTTCCGTCCATTCAAACTTTACATTTTTCTATAACAGTTTTTTCATTGAAGTCACTATCATGGAAAACCCCTTGACAAACCGTCTATAGTTGCCAGCTAAGCCCAGAAAACTTCTAACTTTGGATACATTTTTGGGGTTTCTAATCAATGATGGATGAGATCTTACTTGGGTCAACTCGGACTCCATCTCCCAAAATAATGTGTCCCAGAAATCCAACTTCCTTGAGCCAAATTCACTTTTACTGAACTTGGCGTACAACTGAAGAATCTATAAAACTGTCCTTAAGTGCTCGGCATGCTCAAGCTCATCTCGGGAAAATATCAATATATCATCAATAAAAAACCACAAACTTATCTAGGTATGGCTGAAAGATGTGGTTAATTAGATCCATAAACACATCCGGGGAATTAGTTAAACCAAAAGGTATGACTAAAAATTCATAGTGCCCATACCTTGTATGAAATGCAGTCTTCGGCACATCTAAGTCTTTTACTCTCAACTGATAGTATCTTGACCTCAAGTCTATCTTGGAGAACATAGTGGATCTCTTCAATTGATCAAATAAATCGTCGATCCTTGGCAATGGGTACTTGTTCTTCACTGTTACTTTATTAAGCCATCGGTAATCTATGCACAATCTCATGGAGCCATCTTTCTTTTTCACAAATAATACCGGAGCACCCTATGGAGAACAACTTGGTCTAGCAAAACCTTTGTCTATCAATTCTTGCAACTGTGCCTTCAATTTCTTCAACTCATTTGGAGACATTCTATAAGGAGCAATTGATATCGGTACAGTACCGAGAGCTAACTCGATGCTAAATTCAACCTCTCTAACCGAAGGCAGTCCTGGCAATTCCTCGGGAAAGATATCTGGGTACTCACATACTATTGGTAATGATTCAATCTTTAACTCGGTGTCTTTGGCATTCATTACAAAGGCAAGATATGCCTCATACCCTTTTCTTACATACCTCTGAGCCGACATATGAGAAATCACTACCGACGATCTGTCCTGTTCATTTGAATCAACATAAAGAGTATCCCATTATCACATCTCAACTCAATATATTTCTTCCCACAATTCACTGTCACAATATGAGCAGTTAACCAGTCCATACCAAGAATAATTTTGAATTCATCAAATGGCAATATCATGAGATTAGCCTTAAAATAATGACCCCTAATCATTAATGGGCAATCTTTGCATACTTTATCAACTAATACACTTTTTCCTAAATGATTAGACACTTTTATCACAAAACCTATGGACTCAACAGGTATGCTCATCCTAGATGCTAACTTTATGCAAATAAATGAATGGGTAGACCCCGGATCAATTAAGGCAACAACATTAGTGTCATGAAGAGAGAATGTACTCGTAATTACATCGGAGATGATGCCTCTTCGCGAGCACGAAAGGCGTAAGTCCTTGCAGGTGCTCTACCCTCGGGTCTTGCAGTCTATTCTCGGGGTGTACCCTTACTACTCGCCCCACTTCCCGGGTTCCTTTGTAGTCTTCCTCTATTAGTGCTTCCTGCTCTAACACCTGAACCTTGTCTTTCTCAATTATTTTGAGGCATTTTCTGAAAAAGTGATCTTGGGAACCACACTTAAAACAAGCACTCTCATGTGTTCGGCACTCACCGGGGTGTCGTCTTCCACACTGTGAGCATTTTGGTCTATTAGATCGGATATTCCCGACACTAGCAACTGAATTAGTCTGAGCCTTATTCCCTGAATACTGTTTACTCTTGCCTTTGCTTGAAAACCCAGCTAAAGTAGCTAATTGGGTAGATAAATCTCTTGACTTCTTGGATGAAGACTGGAATGACTTACTCCACTGTCTCTTTCTTGAGTAACGAGACTCCATTTCAACTTTTCTTTTCTCTTTTATTAATTCTTTGGCTTTACAAGCCGGATCCATTAGTATAACAAATTCTTTTAATTCTAGTACAGTAACAAACAATTTAATGTCTTCGTTTAGCCCGTCTTCAAATCTCTTGCACATGATAGCTTTAGTGGGTACACACTCTTGGGCATATTTTATAACATCCTTAAATCGGGGTCTCTGTATTTTTGTGTGTTGTATGTGTTAGTATGATTGCTGTGCTATTTTAGGGTGTTTTGGGGTCCAGGCATGAGCTTGGGGTAGGCTTGAGCCATGGCAAAAATTTTTGTTTTGGGTACTTGGAAGGGGGAGCCAAGGGAGTTAGGTGTTAAGAGATGTTATTGGGTTGTTTGGACACAAATAAGCCAGTGGAAGAGTGGCAAGGAGGCACTACTTGGGAGGCAAGGGAGTGACGCCTCATGCAGGAGGTAGAGCCTTGGTTCGAGCTGCAGGAATCCCTCTTTGGGTATTTATTTTTGACGCCAGGGGCAAGAAGGAAGTGTGCTCAGGATGGACTCTGTTGGATGGGCGTTGAAGGAGTCAACACATTTGAATTGGATGGAGAGGAGTGAATGTAGGAGCTTGACTCATTCAAACAATTTGAATGAGTAGAAGGGAGGAATTTGGGGAGAAAGGAGGGGTACAGCTTAGTGGTTAAAGTTGTGTGGGTGTGAGCATTCGGTTTTAGTGTGTGGAAAGGAGGTGTGCCGAAATTTGAACTATGGGTTCTTTACATTATCAGTTTTGGTTGCTAGTCAGAGGGGGTGGTGAATGTGGTTGTAGGCTCTAGTGAGGTGTGCAAATTTGGCTAGTTGGGGTAGCACTTAGAGCCTTTTCTTTCTTAGTTTCATGTGTGACAAAATTAAACCCTTCCCATTTGGTATTGTTACATTTCATTCTCCTCTTTTTCTAGCCAAAACCGAATGCTCTTCTAAGCTTTTCTCCCTTTTCTTTTCTATATTGTTGGTTAGCCAAATCTACCTTGCCCACTATCCATTAGTTGTGTTCCAATTGCTATCTCCTTCAAAAGCTTGAAACATCATATCTATCTTCCTTTTTACTTTTGTTTTCATCTTCTTCCTTGAAACCCTCTATAGCTGAATCTCCCCAAAATCGTATCATTCTTCTTCTCTTCTTCCATTTGAGGTAGCAAGAACCGAAACCATCACCCTTCCTCTCTTTTGACACCTTTCTTTTTTCTTCTTTTGGAGCCATAGTTGAATCCTTTTGAGCCTCACCCTTTGCCAAAACCTTTGTTACTCATCTCTTCTCCTTTAATCTCTGGCTGAATACCATTTGTTAAGGATTTCCCTTCGATCTCATCTTTCTCCTTGCATAAGTGAAGCACTTTAGGCATTTGGGTAAGTCTTGGCACTTTGACCGAATCTTTTCTATCCTTATTCCCTCCCCTCTATCGTTTTCTATAAGGAAGAAAACTAGGATTTGGCATCGGTGGTGGGTAGTTCCTTGGCCAAATTCCCTTGGCTATTATAATCATTTCTTCGATTTTTGTAGAGGCGGATCATCGTTGTCTATCCAATCTCAATTGATTTTGCTAGTTCTGTGGGGGGAGACTTGCCATCGTTTGGCTTTTGGATTTTGCGTGAAGACCGAAAGGTGTTAAGGTAAGAGTGATCAGTTAGTTGCGTTATCTCTTCCTTCAGGATTTCTTGGTTAAGCCGAAAGGCTATTTGCTTATTAGTGATACATGTGTGGCCGAATATAGGAAGGTGTGATGCAAGTGGTTGGATTCCTGGGTTGTGCTCGGTTCGTGGTTTAAATATCAATCTTCGGGATCTATCGACTTAGGTAAGGGATCTAACTCCGGGATTCTAGTTCTTTATATTTTAGTTCACTTCTTTAACCCAATTTAGTGATAAGGTATATTATGGATTCGAAGGCTAATCAAGCAGTGAGTGGGGTTAGATCTGAGACTCTAGCCCCTAAGTTCAAGAAGAAGGCGGTCTTAGTGATTCGTGATTGGCCATCGGGGTGTGGACCAGTATCCAAGCAGGAGAGTAGACAAATCGCGGTTGTGTCGATTAACGACAGTACCGACGTAGAAAGTGTAGTTTTACGCATAATCAGGTGTGTAACTCTTACACACTTCATTAGTTAATTTGCTAGTTATGTTTTACTGTTAAAAGCTGAAATAACTATTGAAAATAGTGTGTTACCCTTATGGGTATGAGCGTGGACTCCGGGTAAGTCCCCTGTGGATTGGCTATCAATAAATGCTGTTATATTATTTTATGCTATGCTATGTGATATTTGCATTACAAACATGTTAATATGCCACGGAAAATGTGTTCATGATGATGGGTATGTTGAGAGGAGAGGGAAGGATGATTTAGACTGTCACCAGTGGTTTTGACCACACAGTGGGTTGGCCCCGCTTTTCTTATTATTTGTGACTAGTCTCAGTGGTTTTGACCATACGGATATTATTTGTGACTACGGTCACCAGTGGTTTTGACAACATGGATATTATTTGTGACTACGATCACCAAAGGTTTTGACCAATGATATTATTTGTGACTACGGTCACGGTGGTTTTGACCACATGGGATTATTGTGGCTCGTCCAAAGAGTTTGGTACCACGGTAGGTTGGCCTCACATGTTGATTACGGATTGTCATCGGTGGTTTTGACCACACGATGGGTTGGCCCCACCATATGATTTGTGACTACGGTCACCAAAGTGGTTTTGACCAAACTTATATGATTTGTTACTACGGTCACCAAAGTGGTTTTGACCACACGGGTAGACACAGGAGTTCGGTTGGTTAGGTTGGGTTTGCATGATTTGCATATTGACATATGAAATATGTAAGTGCCTTACTATTATCTGGATGGGGATTTATACATCGAGTCTCGGTGACTCACCCTTCCCTTACATTTTTGCGTATGAGGCATAGATCGCGGATGTGGAGCCGGTGGACTCGAGGTGGCCATGCGCTATGTTTTGGGTTTTATTTCAATTACTATTTTGGGTTAATTTACTTTTAAATTTGGTTTTGGATTTGTAATAAGGTCGCTAGATTTTATTATTTCGGCTTTTGATTATCTACTTTAAGTTTTATCATACGTGCTTAAGTTAAATAACATAGCATATTCTAATAACTCAGAAATCAACGCTTTGAAAATTGTACAACTTATCGGTTTTTCAAACTTTACCATCGGGTAATACTAAACAAATGAAGTTAACAAACTAACTCAGACTTTCTCCAAACCAAGTTTTCGTTATGTTCAGATACAAAATGGTTTTCAACTTTATTATGCTAAACTCGCTCAGGTTTTCATAAAACCAAACGGCTTTCCAAAACTAGAAACGATAAACGATCTTCTCAAGGGGATCTTTCTTTCAAACTCAAAATGACAAAACGTTTTTGATAACATTTTTTCACAAAAGTAAACCAGCAACTTGTTTTCTTCAATTTATTTCCACTCTGTAACATACTGGATTTGGTCGTGGTGTGTTGACCAGGTTTGGGGTGTTACAATTTTGGCATCAGAGCCAAGTTCAAAAGCTCAGCTGTGGGCTCGAGGCCCAAAATGTTTTAAAAATAGGTTATGAAAGGTTTTTGTGGGAAAGTTATGGTTGAAAAAGCATGGCACCGAGTCTCCAGCACCGATCCACCCAGGGAAGTACCCCTATTTGTTGTTAATATGTCTATAATGATGATGTTATGACTAGTAGTAATAGGGAATTAGTTTAGAGACTTAAACTGTAGGATTGTGTGAACTTATGAAAATAATCCCCGTATTAAACTATTCATAAGACTATGCTTTAATAACAGTGGAATAAGTCTAACGCATAAAACTATTAAATCAGATCAATTCGTATCGGCAGTCATAAGTGCACGAGGACGTGGGCGTAATATACGTGGACGAGGTAGGGGTAGGACGACAGTGTTGGAACCGATAAGGTCTGGACATGGGTCAGAGAACGAGGTACCACTGCCGTCAGTGGTAGGTGTGAAATTTTAGGATCAGACGGCTGGTGATAACGCAGTATCACAGGCGATGCTGCGGGTTCTAGAAAGAGTCACGGGTGCAGGCATCGAAACGGGAGCTCAAAAATCTGTGTTCGAACCACCCCGGGCTAATGGCGCAGAGGTATTAAGAGGTGTATCTGGTGTGGCCCCTAGTACGGCGAAATATTGGCTGAAGGTGATAGAATATATCATGGACGACCTAGATTTTACAGCTGAGGAGAAGCTGAAGGGTATAGTATCTCTTCTCCGAGATGAGTCAAACCAGTGGTGGCTCACAGTTAGGGATGGAGCAATGACCGACGACATCACTTGGGATTTCTTTAGCGCAGCCTATCAGAGGAAATACGTTGGGGCTAGTTACATTGATGCGCAGTGTAAGGCATTCCTGAATTTGGTTCAAGAAAATAAGCCAGTATCGGAGTATGAGGCAAAATTTTTTTCGGTTAAGTCGGTATGCACAGGGTATTGTGGGCACGGAACATGAGCGCTGTGTTAGATTTGAGGATGGGTTGAGAGATGAGCTACGGATGTTGATTGCTCCACAGTAGGAGAGAGAATTTACAATGTTAGTAGAGAAGGCCAAAGTTGCTGAGGATTGAAACTGTCAGTGAGACGAAATCAGGATAAGGGTTGGAATAAGAGGAGTTCCGGGTCATCCGGTCTGCCGGAATCAAGCAAAAAAGGGCTAGATATGGTGGGCCGAATCAAGCTGCGAGGCCTGCTACTGCTACTACTTAGTGGCCGCCATGGTGTGCTAGGTGTGGGAAGTCTCACACGGGGGAATGTTGGACTGGAAATAGAGGGTGTTTTGAGTGTGGGTCAATGAGACACCGAGTGAGGGATTGTCCGTAGAGGTCAGCTAGGTTTCAGTCTGGGAATCAGGGTCGTACACAGTCCAGGAGGGATGGTCATCAACCACAGAGGGGTCACGGTTTGGCTAAGGGAGATAACGATTCTGGGCGAGGCTGCGGAGCACCGGGTAGAGGTGCTGGGAGCACAGAGGCGAGATAGCCTGGGTTGGTCTACGCATGAGGCGTCGAGAGGAGGGAAACGCACCGGACGTCATAACCGGTACGTTCTT
Organism: Gossypium rotundifolium; assembly: GCA_025506655.1. Taxonomy (NCBI): domain Eukaryota; kingdom Viridiplantae; phylum Streptophyta; class Magnoliopsida; order Malvales; family Malvaceae; genus Gossypium; species Gossypium rotundifolium. The sequence goes on from CP106723.1 coordinate 45,880,211, forward strand.
AATTTTTAGACTGCCTTATACTGCTTTGATAGATGTTGGTTCGACGCACTCGTATGTTGCCAGTAGTATAGTGGAAACTATGAACTTAGACTTTGAGATTACTTCTAGGGAGATGACAGTAATAAGCCCTCTAGGTCACTTTGTAGAAGTAAATAAACTATATAGAGGTGTACCCCTAGAACTTCAAGGGGTAGTGTTTTTGGATGATCTGATGGAATTGCCATTCGGGGAGTTCGACCTGATTCTCGGGATGGATTAGCTAGTAAAGTACCAGGCCAGTTTGGATTGCAAAGCTAAGCACATGGTTTTGAGGATAGTTGAAGGTGAAGATGTGGTAATGATAGGTAATAGAAGAGATTATCTATCTAATTTTTGTCTACTCTGAAGGCCGAGAAAATGGTGAGGAAGGGTTGTGATGTGTTTATGGTGCATGTTTGTACCTTGGAGGCCAAGGAATCAGTTGTGGGGAATGTCCGAACGGTGAAAGAATTTATCGATGTATTCCTAGAGGAACTTCTGGGTCTGCCTCCAGACCGTGAGGTTGAGTTCAGTATAGACTCGTTACTTAGAACCGCACAGTGTCTATTGCCCAATATAGGATGGCGCCGAAGGAATTGGTGGAACTGAAGGCACAGATTCAAGAATTATTGGACCGGGGTTTCATCCGTCCGAGTGTATCACCTTAGGGAGCGCCTGTGCTCTTTGTTAAGAAGCAAGACGGTACAATGCAGATGTGTATAGGCTACTGCCAGCTGAATAAGTTGACGATCAAGAACAAGTATCCGTTGCCCAGGATAGACGACTTGTTTGATCAGCTTAAGGGTGTATCGATTTTCTCTAAGATAGATCTTAGGTCGGGGTATCATCAACTCAAAGTGAAGGATGCTGATATCCATAAAATGGCATTTTGTACTCGTTATGGGCACTACGAGTTTTTGGTAATACCGTTCGGGTTAACTAATGCACCGGCAGTGTTCATGGACATGAAGAATTGGGTGTTTCAGTCGTACTTGGATCGGTTCATCGTGGTGTTTATAGACGACATTTTGGTGTACTCGAGATCGGAGGAAGAACATGATAAACATATACATGTGGTTTTACAGATCCTGAGGGAGAAGCAATTATTCGCAAAGTTTAGCAAATGCGAGTTCTGGTTGAAAGAGGTAACCTTCTCGGGCAATGTGGTGTCAGCTAAGGGAATTAGAGTGGATCCTCGGAAGATTGATGCGGTATTGGATTGGAAACCACCTAAGTCGGTAGTAGAGATATTCGGAGTTTTCTAGGTTTGGCAGGATATTACAAAAGATTCATGGAAGGGTTTTCTTTGATTGTAGCACTGTTAACTAAGTTGTTTTGGAAAGGGGTTCCATTTGTGTGGTCTGATAAGCAGCAGGAAAGTTTCGATAAGTTAAAGAAGATTCTGACAGAACTCTGATTTTGAATCAGCCTGAAGCAGGGAAGGAATTTATAGTTTATTGTGATGCATCGCATATTGGTTTGGGGTGGTGTTGATGCAAGAGGGGAAAGTGGTGGCGTATGCGTCTCGGCAGTTGAGACCTCATGAAGGTAACTACCCGACACATGATCTGGAACTGGCTGCAATGGTTTTTGCCCTGAAGATATGGAGGCATTATTTGTACGGGGAGAAGTCTATCATCTACACAGACCACAAGAGTTTGGAGTATGTGTTGACACAGAAAGAAGGATTTGAGGTAGCGTAGGTGGATTAAGTTATTAAAGGACTACGATTGCTCAATTAAATACCATCCAAGTAAGGCTAATGTAGTGGCTAACGCGTTGAACCGTAAGGTGGTAACGGATCTGAGAGCAATGTTTGCTCGTCTCAGTCTGTATGACGACGGGAGTCTATTAGAAGAATTGCAAGTAAAGCCAACGTGGGTGGATCAGGTTAAGGAGAGACAACTAGTGGATGAGGTTTTGAGTGCTCGGAGGTTGCAAGTGCAGAATGGTGGTTTGGAGGGTTATAGCTTGAGCAGTGAGGGTGTGCTGTGTTTTCAAGGGAAAGTGGGTATGCCGAAGGATGTTGAGTTGAGACAGGGAATTCTTCAGGAAGCTCATAGTAGCCCATAAGCTATGCATCTTAGAGGTAGCAAGATGTATCGAGATTTACGGGAATAGTTCTAGTGGTCGGGTTTGAAGAGAGAAGTAACGAAATTTGTGAGTAAGTGTCTGACATGCCAACAAGTCAAAGTTGAGCATCAGTTACCGTTAGGTCTATTGCATCCGGTGAAGATTCCGCAGTGGAAGTGGGAAAGGATTACGATGGATTTCGTTACGGGGCTACCCCTTACGCCTAGCAAAAATGATTTAGTCTGGGTGATTGTTGATCGTTTGACAAATTCGGACCATTTCATGCCAGTTCAGATTGATTATTCACTCCAAAGGTTGGCTAAGTTGTATGTAGAGGAGATAGTACGATTACATGGGGTGCGGTGTAGATTATTTTAGATAGGGATCCCAGCTTCACATCAAGGTTCTGGAAAGCTTTGCATCAGGCATTGGGTACGAGGTTGGACTTCAGCACGGCTTTTCATCCGCAGTCAGACGGACAGTCAGAAAGGGTAATTCAAATCTTAGAAGATATGTTAAGGGGTTGTGTTCTGGATTTTAGCGGTAGTTGGGAGGAATATCTACCATTAGCAGAGTTTACGTATAACAACAGTTATCAAGCAAGTATCTAGATGGCATCGTATGAAGCACTGTATGGGAGAAAGTGTCGCACTCCAACGTGTTGGACAGAGTTGGGTGAGCGGTAGTTGTTGGGTCCAGAGTTAGTGACAGAAATAGAAGATAAGGTTACGCTGATTCGGGCTCATCTGAAAGAAGCTTCGAACAGTATAAGTCTTATGCCGATCATAAGCATAGGGATATAGAGTTTGCAGTGGGTGACAAGGTCTTTCTGAAGGTATCGCCGTGGAAGAAAGTGCTGAGATTTGGTCGAAAGGGCAAGCTAAGCCCTAGGTTTATTAGGCCGTATACGATGTTGAAGTGAGTGGGGCCGGTAGCTTGCCAGATTGAGTTATCGTCAGAGTTGAGTCAGATTCATGATGTATTCCATGTTTCAATGCTTAGGTGCTATCGATCAGATTCGTCGCATGTTGTGCCACTGGAGGAGATTGAGGTGAGTCCGAATTTGTCCTTCGAGGAAGAACCAGTGCAGATTCTAGATCGGGATGTTAAGCTTTTTTGTAAGAAGTCAGTTCCACTAGTAAAGGTATTATGGTGGAATCATGGAACGGGAGGCCACGTGGGAACCAGAGGATGTGATGCAGTAGCAATACCCTCAACTCTTCTGACCAGGTAATTTCGAGGCCGAAATTATTTTTAAGGAGGGTAGAACTGTAACATCCTTAAATCGGGGTCGCTGCATTTTTGTGTGTTGTATGTGTTAGTATGATTGCTGTGCTAGTTTAGGGTGTTTTGGAGTCCTGGTAAGAGCTTGAGGTAGGCCTGAGCCATGGCAAAAATTTTTGTTTTGGGTACTTGGAAGGGGGAGCCAAGGGAGTTAGGTGTTAAGAGATGTTATTGGGGTGTTTGGACATAAATAAGCCAGTGGAAGAGTGACAAAGAGGCCCTACTTGGGAGGCAAGGGAGTGACGCCTCATGCAGGAGGTAGAGCCTTGGTTCGAGCTGCAGGAATCCCTCTTTGGGTATTTATTTTTGACGCTAGGGGCAATGAGGAAGTGTGCTCAGGATGGACTCTGTTGGATGGGTGTTAAAGGAGTCAACACATTTGAATTGGATGGAGAAGAGTGAATGTAGGAGCTTGACTCATTCAAACAATTTAAATGAGTTGAAGGGAGGAATTTGGGGAGAAAGGAGGGGACGGCTTAGTGGTTGAAGTGGTGTGGGCGTGAGCATTCGGTTTTAGTGTATGGAAAGGAGGTGTGCCGAAATTTAAAGTGTGGGTTCTTTACATTATCAATTTTGGTTGCTAGTCAGAGGTGGTGGCCGAATGTGGTTGTAGGCTCTAGTGAGGTGTGCAAATTCGGCTAGTTGGGGGAGCATTTAGAGCCTTCTTTCTTAGTTTCATGTGTGCCAAAATTAAACCCCTCCCATTTGGTATTTTTGCATTTGCTTCTCCTCTTTTACTGGCCAAAACTGAATGCTCTTCTAAGCTTTTCTCCCTTTTCTTTTCTATATTGTTGGTTAGCCGAATCTACCTTACCCACCATCCATTAGTTGTGTTCCAATTGTTATCTCCTTCAAAAGCTTGAAACATCATATCTATCTTCCTTTTTACTTTTTTTTCATCTTCTTCCTTGAAACCCTCTATAGTCGAATCTCCCCAAAATTGTATCATACTTCTTCTCTTCTTCTATTTGAGTTAGCAAGAACCGAAACCATCACCATTCCTCTCTTTCGACTCCTTTCTTTTCTCTTCTTTTGGAGCCATATTCAAACCTTTTGAGCCTCACCCTTTGCCGAAACATTTGTTACTCATCTCTTCTCCTTTAATCTCTGGCCGAATACAATTTGTTAAGGATTTCCCTTCGATCTCATCTTTCACCTTGCATAAGTGGAGCACTTTCAGCATTTCGGTAAGTCTTGGCTTTGATCGAATCTTTTCTATCCTTATTCCCCCCTCTATCGTTTTCTATAAGGAAGAAAGTCGGGATTTGGCATCGGTGGTGGGTAGTTCCTTGGCCAAATTCCATTGGCTATCATAATCATTTCTTCGGTTTTTGTAGAGGTGGATCGTCATTGTCTATCCACTCTCAATCGATTTTGCTAGTGGTGTGGGGGAGACTTGCCATAGTGTGGCTTTGGATTTTGCATGGAGACCGAAAGGTGTTAAGGTAAGACTGATCATTTGGCTGCGTTATCTCTTCCTTCGGGATTTCTTGGTTAAGCCGAAAGGCTATTTGCTTATTAGTGATCCATGTGTGGCCGAATATAAGAAGGTGTGACGCAAGTAGTTGGATTCCTGGGTTGTGCTCGATTCGTGGTTTAAAACTCAATCTTCGGGATCTGTCGACTTAGGTAAGAGATCTAACTCCAGGATTCCAATTCTTTATATTTTACTTCACTTCTTTATCCCAATTTAGTGATAAGGTATATTATGGATTCGAAAGCTAATCAAGTAGTGTGGGGTTGGATCTGAGACCCTAGCCCCTAAGTTCAAGTAGAGGGCGGTCTCAGCAGTTCGTGATTTACCACCGGGTGTGGACCAGCATCCAAGAGAAGAGTAGAAAATCGCGGTTGTGTCGATTAACGACAGTACCGACATAGAAAGTGTAGTTTTGCATGTAATCAGGTGTGTAACTCTTACACACTTCATTAGTTAATTTTCTAGTTATGTTTACTGTTAAAAGCCAAAATAACTATTGACAATGGTGTGTTACCCTTGTAGGTATGAGCGTGGACTCCGGGTAAGTCCCCTGTGGATTGGCTATCAATAAATGCTATTATATTATTTTATGCTATGCTATGTGATGTTTGCATTACAAACATGTTAATATGCCATGGAAAATGTGTTCATGATGATGGGTATGTTGAGAGGAGGGGGAAGGATGATTTAGACTATCACTAGTGGTTTTGACCACGCAGTGGGTTGGCCCTACTTTTCTTATTATTTGTGACTAGTCTCAGTGGTTTTGACCACACGGATATTATTTGTGACTACGGCCACCAGTGGTTTTGACCACACGGATTTATTTATGGCTATAGTCACCAGTGGTTTTGACCACACATGGATTATTGTGACTCGTCCCAGTGGTTTGGTACCAAGTAGGTTGGCCCCACATGTTGATTACGGGATCGTCATTAGTGGTTTTGACCACACGGTGGGTTTGCCCCACCATATGATTTGTGACTACGGTCACCAGTGGTTTTGACCACACTTATATGATTTGTTTCTTTGGTCACCGGTGGTTTTGACCACCAGTGGTTTTGACCAGACGGGGTAGACACAGGAGTTCAGTTGGTTAGGTTGGGTTTGCATGATTTGCATATTGACATATAAAATGTCTAAATGCCTTACTATTATTGGGATGGGGATTTATACACTGCGTCTCGATTACTCACCCTTTCCCTTACATTTTTGCAGATGAGGCATAGATCGCGGATGTGGAGCCGGGGTGGACTCGAGGTGGCCATGCGCTATGTTTTTGGGTTTTATTTCAATTACTATTTTGGGTTAATTTACTTTTAAATTTGGTTTTCGATTTGTAATAAGACCGCTAAAATTCATTATTTCGGGATTTTGATTATCTGCTTTAAGTTTTATCATATTGTGCTTAAGTTAAATAACATAGCATGTTCTAATAACCTGAAAAATCAACATTTTTGAAAATTGTACAACTTATCGGGTTTTTCAAACTTTACCATTAGGTAATACTAAACAAATGAAGTCAACAAACTAACTCAGACTTTCTCCAACCCAAGTTTTCGTTATGTTCAGATACAAAATGGTTTTCAACTTTATTATTCTAAACTCGCTTGGGTTTTCATAAAACCAAACGGCTTTCCAAAACTTGAAATGACAAACGATCTTCTCAAGGGGGTTTTTCTTTCAAACTCAAAACGACAAAATGTTTTCGATAACACTTTTTCACAAAAGTAAACCAACAACTTGTTTTCTTCAATTTATTTCCACCCTGTAACATATTGGATTCGGTCGTAGTGTGTTGACCAGGTTTGGGGTGTTACATATTTACTGAGCCTTACAAACTCATGCTCATACTCTGTTACTGACATTTTACCTTGTTTCAGTTCCAAGATTTCCTTCATTTTCTGGTCAATGAATCTCTGACTAATGTACTTCTTCTTGAATTCTTTTTGGAAAAACTCTCATGTGAACCTTTCTCTTATTACAACCGACACAAGGGTATTCAACCACTGATATGAAAAATCTCTTAAGACAGAAACTAAACACTTCATGCACTCTTCGGGTGTGCATGACAACTCATTAAATACCCTGATGGTATTTTCAAGCCAAAACTATGTCCTTTCCAGATCGTCATCTTTACTAGCCCGGAATTGTTCAACTCCTTGCTTCCAGATTCTGCCTACCAGAGGCTTTTCTTTTCTTACTACTTCTACCACTTGAGGGCTACAGGGGTAGTTTGAGGAATAGGCGGGGGTGGAGGGGGTGGTGCATTTGGGTTCATTCAAACGAACTCTGTATACCAAGCATTCATCATGTGGAGAAAGGCTTCCCTAGCCTCTTCTCCTCCTCTCTAACTTACAGTCGTGGGTCTATTCTCATTCTAAATTGACACTGTCCCTTCAGCGGGAGCCAGCGCATTACCTTTTACATCGTCCGCCGTAGCTCTTTCGGGATGCATTTACTATATCAAATACAATTTAAGTCATCAGGAGTCGTCAGACTATCAATATATAACTACTTTTATGTATGGCATGTATAGCTAGACTCATACTTACACTACTTTAGTCCTAGAATCGACTAAACTATAGCTCTGATACCACTAAATATAACACCCCTTACCCGAGTCTTATGCCGGGATTGGATACGAGGCATTACTATACTTAATCTTACTTAATCTTACATTTACGGGCCATAAAATTTCGTTACATCTTAAAAACTTTTCTTTTCAATCATAATGTACATATAATAGGCCTATAGATCCCTAATTGTATGTTCGGAGGGATTCAAAATTCATCTGGGAACTTAAAAGCTCTTAAAAACTTTTTGCCTAAACAGGGGCCACACACCCGTGTGCCCCTAAGATATGCTAGTGTTCGACACCCGTGGTTGACACTGACTTATTCCATACTACTAAGCACACTCTTGTGTCTATATCCCGTGCCCTCCATATGGCCTTGACACGCCCATGTCCTCTACCCGTAGGGCTATCTGTTTATGACGTCATCATACTCTTAATAGCACACGGCCATGGCACACGCCCGTGTGTTGGCCCATGTGACGAATCATATTTCGTGAATTAATGTAGGGGACACATGTCCTATCAACACACCCATGGGGTAGACACACAGGCGTGTGTGTGTGGAAAATTATATGGCTATTTTCTAAGCCAATTGCCACCCTGAAATATAAACACACTTATACTATCTTAAACAACTCAATTATTCCATCCATTGGCATAAACTTAAATACATAAACTTATCATCATAAAAGCGTATATAACTTAACAAATATTGGCCAATTTCTAATGTCCATATACAAAAGAATGTATAATCTTAATAACCAAGCCTTTAACTCACAATATGTCATGACCAAAATGATCAAACTCCTATACATGCCATACTCAAAATTATTGAACTTTACTATACCAAATTAGTGGATGATAGTGTGATCTGAGCTCCAATGTCTGTGATCCCTGAGCTAACTTGGCAAACCTACATGGAAAAAGGAAATGAGCGAGGTAAGCATATAGCTTAGTAAGTTTGCATGAAGATTTAACAAAGCGATAAAATAGCTTATAATTAAACTCATCCCTTATAAGTCTAAAGCAACATAAATCTCAAGTGCTTGATCTTACTTACTCTTACTTACTCTTACTTACTATTTCTCATCACTTACCACATTATAATTTCATACTTGTAATTAAATTAGGGTACTTGTATCACTTAATCCCATAGATTAGCACTTTTGCTAATATAACATGAACATCAAATCATTATCTTCCTTAACTTAAGTACAATTCATTATCAATCTTGAATAACTTAACTTATATTATTTTCTTACTTAGCTTTCTTGTTACTTCTTTTATACTTGTCTTTTTGCCCGTTGAATTAATCGGAATGTCAGAGGATACTCAATCTCATCAAACATGTATCTCAATGCCAATGCCATATCCCAGATATGGTCTTACACGGGATTCTTTAGCTTGATGTTGATGCGATGTCCCAAACATGGTCTTATACGAGATCTTCCTTATATTTTCCTTTGAAACTTACCATTGCCATGTCTTGATATGGTCTTACGTGGTATCCTTGCCTTATGAACTCACCAATGCCATGCCTTGGCACGGTCTTACATGGGATCCTTGCCTTATAGTTACTTATCAATGCCATGTCTTGACATGGACTTACATGATATCCTTGCCTTATTCGATGCTGATGCCATGTCCCAAACATGGTCTTACACAGAATCTACGTTCCTTGATGTCGATGCCATGTGTAACACCCCAAACTCGACCTAGAACTTAGGCCTGAATCTGGCATGTCACATTGAAGTGTTTTTCGAAAACAATGTTTTCGATGAAAACCCTTCTTAATATTTAAAAACATCTTGGCATTTAAAACTTTTGTAAAGTCTTAGTTTGCATTCATTTATTTTCAAAACAGGGTTCGTTGAAAAATGTTTGTTCACTTTAAAACGTTATTGATTTCCTTCAAAATCTCCTTCAACTGTGGAAATTTTTTTTAAAACATTACAGAAACGTGATAGCCGAAAACAATAGTTGTAACGTAGTGTTTTGAAAATAGTAATCATTTTGGAAAAACTACGATTTACTTCTAACAGATATAAATTAAAATAAAACCAAACCTAAAATTTAAAATTCGAAAACTTTAAGAGGCCTTATTACAAACCAAACCAAAACAAAGTACTTATGAATAACTTAATGGAAAAATAGAAGCAGTTGCGTGGCCATCTCCGAGTCCCTCACAGCTCCAATCCATCTAAAGCTAGGGATTTCCTGCACAATTAAAAACGGTGAGTTTATGAAAACTCAGTGTATAATCTTCTAATATAAAAATAGTCAGTCAGATAGATAGAATTCAGAAGCAGTCTAGTCCTGAGCCCTATTTAGTCACAGTACAGTTTTAGTGGGCCTAAGCCCATCGTAAAATCGTTTGGGTCTTAGCCCACAACAGAATCGCTTGGGCCTAACCCATATCAGTATTGGATCTCATAAACAGAAATGCACTAGTGTACGATTACACCCCACCCCAATCCAGCCAGCACACCACCCGTACCAACCAACACACCATGTGGGGATAAAATTAACCCACCCAGCCAGCACACCAATATTAGCACCGGTTGCGTCACTAACCGATATCACAACAGAGCTACCAAAATATAAGCGGCTTAAAGCCATCAGTAGGTCCACAGTCATCTCGGGTGACCTGTGCGACCTTAACAATCAAATCGGTGGGTCCATAGTAGTCTCGGGTGACCCGTGCAACCCTAACAATCAAATCGGTGGGTCTACAGTCGTCTCGGGCGACCCATGTGACCCTGACAGATCAATCACTTCCTCCAAATACAAAATCCCAATCCCATGTATCATGTCATGTATGCAAAGCACATATATATAAATCACATGGCATACTCAAGAAAGATAGACAAATCATAGCTCAGGTCAGTCAAAACATAGCATAAAACAATCATTTATCACAAGGGCAAAATAATCATTTTACCCTATAAGAGTTTTTCGATAATCCTACCCTTCAAGGGTGAAACACCCCAAACCCGACCCACGAGCCTCGACCAGATCTGGTATGTTCCTCGAGTAAAAACGGTTCAAATTCGTGGGTTCTTAGAAAATCTTTAAGTGATTTTGGGAGAAAACTCGATTTGGGTTGGGCTCGAGTTGGAAACAAGTTAATTTTATACTTGAAATCTCTTGATTTTAGGTGACAAAACATTTAGAGTATAATTTATGATAAATTTACTTAGTCTTTAAAAAAAATATTTTGTAGCATGACAAATGGAAATAAAATAATTCAACTATGGCCTTATTACATCAAATAATTCCCAAAAATAAATTCAAAGTGCTTAAAATGAAAAGAGTCCAAAACAAAGTAAAATCTGAACTTCACATGGCCTCCACTAAGCTCCCGTCGACCTGGCCCATCACGAATCGTCACCTGGAAGAAAATGTTTCCCAACGGGGTGAGTCAAACAGACTCAATGTGTAACCAACACTAAAATTTAACAATTCAGGCATACATTCTCATATCACATACATATTCATATAATAGTTAGGAAATAATGATGCAACCCGAACCCAAACCTATATGACATCCACTACACATCACCCGTACCATCCGACACACCGTGGGGACTACTAAGTAAACCCTCCATCCGCTACACACCATCGAAGGTAGTCGCTGCAGTCGACGTGCTCATCGCCCTTATGAAATTCGTGGCATAGCCACTAGATTAAATAATTGTGACCGAAGTCACCACATTCAGATAATGTGACCGAAGTCACCACATTCAGATATCGTGGTATTACTACCACTTTCACTTCCCCTTTCACAATGACCCTTATGCCCATGCCATACAAAACATGCCAAATTTTTAATTCACATTCTTATAGTTTCATATGTGTGCCATAACAGATTTTTATCATAATACTAATAGGGGTAGGAAAACGTACCTGAGTACTTTGTACCATAGCATGGTACTTTAGCCATTTTCACATTCTTATAAACATGCTCATATTAAATTTTGCCATAAATCTTATTAAAAGATAGTGTACAGTACACACCTGATTAACTTAGCGAATTCACTCCAAATTCCCGAAGATCTCGATCTAGCGTCCTAGGTCCTAGATCTTTTGTTCATATATTTGGCCAATCATATAGTAATTTACTAAGACCCATTCGGCCATAAAACCAAATCCCAATAGGATTATGGTAATTAAATTCTTACCTTGGTGCCGACTTCACTGCTAACCAAATCACAAAATTTTATGATGCTTCTTTATTGCAATCAGCTATACCCTTAACCATTGAACTAGTTAGTTTGCTTTTAAGTAATAGAAATAGGTCTAAATCATCAAATAAGGCCTTGGCGAATGTACATATGGACTTGCCTTGTGGATCTAAATCCCAAAAGTATCCCTAGGCTATGGAAATGTCGAAACCTCTGTGGTACATGTTAGATCCACTTCTAACATTTAATTCACCATGAGATAGCCCTTAGCCGAATATACACATGACTTACCTTAAACCTTTAAAGTCTCGAGATCCTCCCTTGTCGACAACACCAAAATCTTGAAACTACCTTCCAAGATTCGGCCAAAGAACATTAGTAGAGATTAGATCATAGTTTTCGACAAGCCCAAGAGAAAAAAGAATGAAAATCGATTTTGATCTTACCCTTACTTGAAGAAATCGATAGCCCCTTTTGCTTGAAGCCCCTCAAAGATTCGACTATGAAGACTTAGAGACTAGTCGACTATGGCCTCTGGTGTATTCGGCTTCAACAAGATTGAAAAGAGAGGGATTATGAGCTTTAGGAAGATTCGGCAATGGCTATTTTAGGAAGAAGAGGAATTCGGCTTGACAAAAGAAAAAAAAAAGAAGAACTTGGGAGAAATCAGCAATGATGATCTTTTTAGGGAGAAAAGATTTCGGCTAGAACACAAGGTATTTCAGCTAGATAGGTAAGAAAAAGAACAGAGAAAGAGTGATGGTTTTGGAGAGAAAATAGTAGACGATAGGGAGGCCAAAGTGCTTAATGAAATTTGGCTATACCCCCCTTACAACCTTGGCTGAAAATACCATCCAAGGAGCCCCTCAATCGGCCAACTCTCCATATCTTGATAACTTTATCTTTTAATTATCACCTTATTCAAATTAACAAAAAAAAATTATCCAACAATTATCCCTTATCTAGCCGAATTCTACAAAGAATCAAACTCCTCCCTTTAGTGCCTTAATGTCGTCCAACACTATCTACCTTGTAGCAAAAATAAAACTTCTTTTTTGCTTTCCTTGTGGCTTGAACACAAGCCCAATTGCACATGTAGGTGGCATCACATGCTAGGCCCTTAAATGGTGCCTTGTAGCCATTTTTTCCAAGCCCAATTGTGTGTCATGTTTCACCTTTAAATTTTCTTAAGGCCACCTTGCTTAGCTTCCTATTTTAGGCTTAAAATATAAAAGTTTTTCTAAGGCATTTCCTATTATTCTAAAGTTCACATCATTCATAAATACACATTCATACATACAAAGGCATGCTTTCACACTCAATTAAGCAATTATCCATAAGCAATATTTCGAGATATTACAGTTCTACCCCCTTAAAATAATTTCGTCCTCGAAATTACCTGGCTGAAATAAGTGGGGGTATTACTGTCGCATTGCTTCTTCCGGCTCCCACGAGGCTTCCTCCGATCCATGATTTTGCCACAATACCTTGACTAAAGGTACGAATTTCCATCATAACACTTTCACATCTCATTCTAGAATCTGAATCGGCTCCTCCTCATAGGACAAATCTGGCCTTAGTTCCACCTATTCAACCGATACTACATGAGATGGATCCGATAGGCAACGGTGTAGCATGGACACATGGAATACGTCATGCATCTGCTTCAATTTCGGTGGCAACTCCAGCTGGTATGCCACTGGTCCAATTTGCTTTAAAACCTTATAAGGTCCTATAAACCTTGGACTTAACTTCCCTTTCCAACCAAATCTCATTACCTTTTTCCAAGGCAAAACCTTAAGAAACACTTGATCTCCTACATCAAGTTCTATTTCCTTTCGTTTGAGATCTGCGTACGACTTCTATCTATCAGATGCTTCCTTTAACCGTGTCTGAATTATCTCAGCCTTTTCTTCGGATTCTTCCACTAACTATGGACCCAAACCTTGACGTTCTCCCAATTCTATCCAACATGTAGGAGTCCGACACTTCCGACCATACAGTGCTTCCTACGGTGCCATCCGAATACTAGCTTGATAGCTGTTGTTGTAGGAAAATTCTGCTAGAGGCAAATATTCCTCCCAACTTCCTCTGAAATCCATCACACAACCCCTCAACATATCCTCCAACACTTGGATTACCCGTTCAGACTGCCCGTCCGACTGTGGATGAAAAGCCGTAGTAAAATCCAACTTAGTGCCTAAAGCCTAATGTAATGCTTTTCAGAATTGAAAAGTAAACCTTGGGTCCCTATCCGAGATAATCGACATCGGCACTCCATGCAACCTTACGACTTCCGCCACATACAACTTTTCCAACTTTTGCAAGGAATAATCGACTCTCACCAGAATAAAGTGTGCGGACTTGGTCAAACGGTCCACTATTACCCATATCGAGTCCTTCTTAGTAAGCGTGAGGGGAAGCCCACTAACGAAGTCCATGGTAATTCTCTCCCACTTCCACTGCAGAATCATGATTGGCTGAAGCAACCCTGACGGAACCTGGTGTTAGCCTTAACTTGCTGACACATTAAACACTTCCCCACGAATTCAGTGACTTCTTTCTTCAAACCAGGCCACCAAAACTGTTCTCTTAAGTCTCTGTACAACTTAGTGCCTCCAGGATGCATAGCATAAGGGCTACTATGCGTCCCTAGAGAATCCTTCGTCTAAGTTCCTTATTCTTAGGCATACGCACCTTTCACTTGAAACACAACACTCATTCGCCATTAATGCCATAATCTTTCAACTCTCCATTCTGCATTTGTCAGTAGCTTAGCACTTAGGTCCTCATCACCAATCGTCCCTCTTTCACCTCATTCAACCATGTCGGCTTGACTTGCAACTCTACCAATAGGCTTCCATCATCATACAAACTCAAGTGTGCGATCATCGCCCTTAGATCCGACACAACCTTTCGACTTAGGGCATCCACCACTACATTCGCCTTGCCCGGATGGTACTCTATTGAACAATCGTAGTCCTTCAGTAACTCCACCCATCTTCGCTGCCTTAAGTTTAATTCCTTCTGAGTCAGCAAATACTTAAGGCTCTTGTGGTCTATGTAGATCGTTGATTTTTCGCCACAAAGATAGTGCCTCCATACCTTAAGAGCGAAGACCACTGCCGCCAATTCCAAGTCATGAGTCGGATAGTTAACCTCGTGTGGCCTTAACTATCAGGATGTATATGCGACTACTTTCCCATCTTGCATCAATACGCATCCCAATCCTGTATGGGAAGCATCACAATACACCACGAAATCCTTTTTGGCCTCTCGGCTGAATCAAGACCAGAGCTTCAGTCAAGACCTTCTTAAGCTTCTCAAAGCTCTCCTGTTGCTTATCCGTCCAAACGAAACGTACTTCCTTCCTCAGGAACTTCATCAAAGGTGCGGCTATTGATGAGAACGCTTCTACAAACCTCCTGTAATAGCCTACCAATCCCAAGAAACTACAAATCTTCACCACCGACTTAGGTGGTTTCCAGTCCAACACTGCTTCAATCTTTCTAGGATCCACCCTTATTCCTTCTGCTGACACCACATGCCCTAAGATGGCAACTTTCCTAAGACAAAATTCACACTTGTCAATTTGGCATAAAGCTTCTTCTCCTCAATACTTGCAAGCAAATCGAGATGCTCATCATGCTCCTCTCGGACTTGAGTACACCAAGATGTCATCGATGAACACCACGATTAACCTATCCAAGTAAGGTTGAAAACCCGGTTCATCATATCCATGAATGCTACCATGCGTTTGTCAACCCGAACGGCATTACTACAAACTCATAGTGGTCAGATCTTGTCCTAAAGGTCGTCTTATGGATATCCGCCTCCTTCACCTTCAATCGATGATATCCTCGACCTTAGGTCGATCTTTGAGAACACCGCCGCCTTTGTCGATCAAACAAGTCATCAATCCTTGGCAAAGGATACTTGTTCTTGATGGTCACTTTATTCAACCGACGATAGTCTATACACATATGCATAGTTCCATCCTTCTTCCTCACAAGCAAGACCGTGCTTTCCATGGAGACACACTGGCCTGGATAAACCCACGATCGTAACTCCCGGATTTGAGCTTTGAGCTCAACCAACTCCTTTGGTGCCATTCTCACGGAGCGATTGACACAGAGTCGCTCCAGAAGAAGTCAATTCCAAACTCCACCTCCTTGTCTGGGGTATTCTTGGTAATTCCTCCGGAACACATCTTCAAAATCCCTTACCGCTCGACTCTACTAACACCTTCTTCCTTTCCATCTAGCGCTTACGAAAGGCTAAAATGCCTTGCACCCTTTATTTAACCATCTTTTCAAATTTTTAGCAAAAACTACATTAGACAAGTAGTTTCTTCTTTCTCCTATCATAATTACCACCTCGCCTTCCGAGGTCCTTAACTCCATTCGCTTAGCTACACAATCCAACACAAATCGATGGTCCACTAGCCAGCCATTCCAAGTATGAGATCGAACTCTCCGAAGGGAAGTTCCATCAAGTCAGCTGAAAATACTACGCCTTGAATTTATAAAGGTACACTACGAAAGAGCTTATTCACCATTACAGTTTGACCTAGTGGGCTTACTATAGAAATCTCTATATCAGAAAGTTCAAAGGCTATGTCTAGAGTTTCAACTACTCTACATGCCACATAAGAATGGGTCGAGCCCACATCAATTAAAGCAACATAAGGCTTTCCAAATACAAGGAACGTACTGGTTATGACGTCCGACGCGTCTCCCTCTTCCCTACGGCGAATCGCATAAACCAATCCCAGCTACCTTACCTCAAGATAGCAAGACTCGGCCGTGTTCCATGTCCTCTATCGGTACCATTTCTTCTCATTACTCGCACCACGGCCCACCGAGGTCAGCATTCACCTCTACCACCGATTAACATTCTCGAGCTACTGGTCGATTCTCATTTGGTCTCATCGGACAATCCTTAATCATATGGTCCTTTGACCCACATTTGAAACATCCACTGCCTTTCTTCCAAAGATTCGCCTAAGTGTTTCTTCCCACACTGCTCACAAGTACAATATTGCCCTCCAGTACCAGTTTGTTGACCACGCGGCCCATCAACCCTAGGCCTTATTTGAACACCCCTAGCTGATCCAGACGACCCAAAACCTCTCTTATTTCTATTTCGATCAGAGTTCTGCCTTGCAGAATCCTTAATTCCTTTAGCTACCTTAGCTTTTTCTACTAATGCGACAAACTCCCGCTCCTGATGTGGGGCTATCAACAACCTCAGGTCATCCCTTAGTCTCGTCGTCAAACCGACACATCGCTCATGCTCGCTGCCACCACTCGAGTATACCTACCAAATTCAAAATTTAGCTTCATACTGCTACATGCACTTATTCCTTGAACCATTTCCCCAAAAATGCCTTCCTCTGCTCATCAATATATCCGTTCCCACATACTTCTTTTGATATGCCGCCTTAACATGCTCCTGTGTTAGATCCTCACGGTGGCACCATCCCAAACCAGAAGCCACCATTGATACGCTTCATCGCAGTAGTAAGTGCCACCATTCCTTTCAACTTCTCCTCGTGGGTCGATCGAGCTCATCCATTATGCGCTCGGTTGCTTCCAACCAATATTCACCATCACCGGTGCCACACCGATACTCCACGAACACTTCACTCGCTGGCTCGAGTCGCCGCATAGATTTTGAGCTCTCATATTCCCTCCAACACCACCACCTTTTCAAGAACTCGCAAGATAGCCCGCGATACAATATCTTTTCCCGTCTGATCTTGTCGGTCAACACCAACAATTGGTGGTGGTGGCGGTGGTACCTCATTCTCGATCCTTGACCCGATCTAACGGGTTCGACACGGTCATTCTACCTCGATCGATCCTCGTACATCATGACCACGCCCCTTAGAGCTCATTTCTCGATCGCGCTTTAATATGGTTTAAGAAATTTTATGAATTAGCCTTTATTCCACTGATTATCCACAAAGAAGTTTTATGGCAGGAAGTTTAATAGGGGTTCTTTCGATCAATCAAAGTTTCAAGTTCTCTATCCTAATTCACAGAAAAGCACATCCATTCCATAGTATCTCTCATACACATTCACTCTTTGAACATTTCTGTCCGTTCTACCCAGGGGTATTTTCATAATTTGTCAAAATAAGGTTCCTTGGTGATGTTGGTCAATAAGGGTATTCTGGTAATTTGGCATTCCCGGGTATTCAAGAATTTACAGGTTAGGGGTAATTTCATAATTTTTTCCACAATCAAGGTATTTTGATATTTTGTAAATTTAGGGTTTTTAAACAAAGTAATGAAATTTTGATAAGAATTGTGGGTATTTTGGAAATTTCATAAACCAAGGGCATTTTTGTAATTTTACCACTAGGAGTATTTTAGTAATTTTACAAATAGGGAATATTTTGGAAAAATTTTCACAATAATCTTTTGCTACACTTAAAAGGGTAATATAGAGATTTTAAAGCTAGGGTTTCCATAAAAATACGGCTAGTCCCTTTCAGGTTTTAGTTAGGGGTTTAGCCCGTGAATAAGTCCTCTTGGATAGGTGAACCGAAGCTACGCACTGTAGGATTTGAGGAGAGGAGGTGAGTCACGCGACTACTTAAATACCAAGCTCCCAATCAAACCAATCCTAGACATGCGCACCATGGTTGCCACACCCTAACTCTCTATGACTTAATCATGGGTTTGTTTAGTTAGGCATTTAAGTCTTATGTAATTGTTGGGGTAGCTAGTCCTAGGGTTCAAGTGCTTACCATGCTAATCTACATTCCAATCCATTTCTACCCTTCTACAAGTCATAATATAAATCACACAGGAGATAGGGGTACTTACCTGGTGGACTTCGGGTCGGAGACTTAGTGTGCCATGCCAGAAAAACCTGCTTAATTCACAAAATTCCTTTTGGGCTTAACTTTGAAAATGTTTTGGGCCTTAAACCCAAGGCCGGGAGTTTAAAATTGGCTCGATACCATGTTGAAACACCCCAAACTTGGCCCATGAGCCTCGACCGATCTCTGTATGTTCCTTGAGTAAAAACGGTTCAAATTAATGGGTTCTTAGAAAATCTTTAAGTGATTTTGGGAGAAAACTCGATTTGGGTTGGGCTCGAGTTGGAAACAAGTTAATTTTATACTTGAAATCTCTTGATTTTAGGTGACAAAACATTTAGAGTATAGTTTATGATAAATTTACTTAGTCTTTAAAAAAAATATTTTGTAGCATGATAAATGGAAATAAAATAATTCAACTATGGCCTTATTACATCAAATAATTCCAAAAAATAAATTCAAAGACTTAAAATTAAAAGAGTCCAAAACAAAGTAAAATCTGAACTTCATATGGCCTCCACTAAGCTCCCCACGACCCGGCCCATCACTAATCGTCACCGAAGAAAATGTTCTCAACGGGTGAGTCAAATAGACTTAATGTGTAACCAACACTAAAATTTAACAATTCAGCATACATTCACATATCACATACATATTCATATAATGAGATAGGAAATAATGATGCAACCCAACCCAAACCTATATGCCATCCACTACACATCACCCATACCATCCCAAGATACCATGGGGACTACTAAGTCAACCCTCCATCCGCTACACACCATCGAAGGTAGTCACTGCAATGACGTGTGCATCGCCTCTTATGAAATTCGTGGCATAGCCACCAGATTAAATAATTGTGATGTGACCAAGTCACCACATTCAGATATCGTGGTATTACCACCACTTTCACTTCCCCTTTCACAATGACCCTTATGCCCATGTCATACAAAACATGCCAAATTCTTAATTCACATTCTTATAGTTTCATATGTGTGCCATAACAGATTTTTATCATAATCCTAAAAGGAGTAGGAAAACGTACTTGAGTACTTTGTACCATAGCATGGTACTTTAGCCATATTCACATTCTTATAAACATGCTCATATTAAATTTTGCCATAAATCTTATTAAAAGATAGTGTGGAGTACACACCTGATTAACTTAGCGAATTCACTCCAAATTCCCGAAGATCTTGATCTAGCGTCCTAGATCCTTTGTTCCTATATTCGGCCAATCATATAGTAATTTACTAAGACCCATTCGACCATAAAACCAAATCCCAATAGGATTATGGTAATTAAATTCTTACCTTGGTGCCGACTTCACTTCTAACCAAATCACAAAATTTTATGATGCTTCTTTATTGCAATCGGCTATACCCTTAACCATTGAACTAGTTAGTTTCGGCTTTTAAACAGAATAGAAATAGGTCTAAATCATCAAATAAGGCCTTGGTCGAATGTACATATGGACTTTCCATGTGGATATAAATCCCGAAAAGTATCCCTAGGCTATGAAGATGTCGAAACCTACAGGGTACATGTTAGATCCACCTCTAACATTTAATCCACCATGAGATAGTCCTTAGTCGAATATACACATGACTTACCTTAAACCTTTAAAGTCCCGAGATCCTCCCTTGTCGACAACACCAAAATCCCGAAACTACCTTCCAAGATTCGACCAAAGAACATTAGTAGAGATTAGATTTTAGTTTTCGACAAGCCTAAGAGAAAAGAGAATGAAAATCGATTTTGATCTTACCCTTACTTGAAGAAATCGACAGCCCCTTTTGCTTGAAGCCCCTCAAAGATTCGGCTATGAAGACTTAGAGACTAGCCGACTATGGCCACTGGTGTATTCGGCTTCAACAAGATTGAAAAGAGAGGGATTATGAGCTTTAGAAAGATTCGGCAATGGCTATTTTAGGGAGAAGAGGAATTCAGCTTGACAAAAGAAAAGAAAAGAAGAACTTGGGAGAAATCAGCAATGATGATCTTTTTAGGGAGAAAAGATTTCGGCTAGAACACAAGGTATTTCAGCTAGATAGGTAAAAAAAGAACAGAGAAAGAGTGATGGTTTTGGAGAGAAAAGAGTAGACGATAGGGAGGCCAAAGTGCTTAATGAAATTCGGCTATAACCCCTTACAACCTTGGGCGAAAATACCATCCAAGGAGCCCCTCAATCGGCCAACTCTCCATATCTTGATAACTTTATCTTTTAATTATCACCTTATTCAAATTAACAAAAAAAATTATCCAACAATTATCCCTTATCTAGCCAAATTCTAAAAAGAATCAAACTCCTCCCTTTAGTGCCTTAATGCCGTCCAACACTATCTACCTTGTACCAAAAATAAAAATTCTTTTTTGCTTTTCTTGTGGCTCGAACACAAGCCCAATTGCACATGTAGGTGGCGTCACATGCTAGGACCTTAAGTGGCGCCTTGTAGCCATTTTTTCCAAGCCCAATTGTGTGTCATGTTTCACCTTTAAATTTTCTTAAGGCCACCTTGCTTAGCTTCCTATTTTAGGCTTAAAATCTAAAAATTTTTCTAAGGCATTTCCTATTATTCTAAAGTTCACATCATTCAAAAATACACATTCATTCATACAAAGGCATGCTGTCACACTCAATTAAGCAATTATGCATAAGCCATAATTTGGGATATTACAAAGGGTATTTCGGTAATTCAACCCTACAAGGGTATTTCAATAATTTTACAAACTGGGGGTATTTCGATAATTTTTCAAACTGGGGGTATCCTGGTAATTTTGGAAACTATGGATATTTCGGTAATTTTGCAAACTTAGGGTATTTCGATAATTTTCCAAACTAGGGTATTTCGATAATTTTCACAAACTGGGGGTATTTCGATAATTTTCACAAATTGGGGTATTTTGGTATTTTACATCGAGGGTATTTCGATAATTTTACCCTTTGAGGGTATTTTCGTAAATTTACCCTTCGAGGGTATTTTGGTAAATTTACCTTTCGAGGGTATTTTGTTAATTTTACTCCTTAGGGGTCTAGGTATAGTAAATGACCTTTCTAAAGGCATACCATCATCTCGAACGGCACGAATAACTTATATGGCAAAACAGTGTAATTGGGCCGAAAGCCCAAAACTCAGCTCAAGTGTGCCTACACGCATGTGTGGCCCGTTCAGCCCAAATGTCATTACGACTATACGAATTTCTCTTTCCAATCCATTATTATTCGCTTCGTGGATTTTACCCATGTGGGGCCCATGAGCCCATTGGACCCACATGGCCCATTTCAGCCCTACGAGGCCCATTATAACCTAAGCCTACGAGAACGTTCGTGGTGGCCTCTACGGTCCATACCAACGATTTTGGCTCGATTTGTCCCTACGAGTGTTTGCACGCTCGTGAGCCCTCATATCCATCATTTTGATAGAAACAACATTGGGTGTACGATTACACACCTTTTTCGCAGCTCGTACAAGTAACCCACGAACGATAATATCTAATACTAACGTTCAATCCCAACGAGCATGGAATTGATACTCACCTTCCCCAAGAATGCTGTCCAACCCACTTATGATGCTAACCAAGATGTCTATACCCATATCCTGTAGAAATGCTGCATAAAAAAGAATCCAACACAAGAGAAAGGTCCAAGAGTTATCAACCTTAAACCGAATCATTCGGCTTTGTCAGTGAAGAGCCATAAAAAAGGGACCAAGACCGAATAGGTACAAGGAATACTTATCAAAATTAGTCGATAGAAACGGTAGAATAAAGCAACAATAGGCCACTTGACAGAGGTTGGCATCACAAAGGAAAGACACTAATCGGCTAAGGGAATAAAGAAAGACAAGGAGTTAGATTCGGCCAAAGGAGAAAACCAAGAGAAGAAGAAGATGGATCAGATTCAACAGAGAGAAAGGTGTGGATTTTGAATCAAACTCTACCTCTCACGTCAAAGAGATGAAAAATAAAACCTCCCACTTGCATGCCATGGGATTCGAACCCCCTCCCCCATGCATGCCAAACACGCCACTTGCCACCATAACACAAGCTCACTTGTGTCCTGAAACAATACAACTTAATATATAATCCCTTTAAGCTAACATCAAGGTTTTAATTCACTAAAAACCAAAATTTTTGCTAAAGCCCAAGTTTGAACCCAAGACTTCTCCAAGACCCCAAACACTTCAATATTGCTAACCCAACAGTACTAACATGCATTTGTGCCGTTACCTTGTTCATAAGAATTTTAGGTGCTCCCAAGCCCAAAGCCCAATTCTTCTAGGCCCAAAATTTGGGGCGTTGCACCATGTCCCAGAGATGGTCTTACACAGGCTTTCCTTGTCTCATGTTATGACATAGGTATCCTCGTTATTCTGAATCTTCAACCGAATCTTTCACTTACTTATTATCATTGATTTTTTTATTAGGCATTTTCAATCAACTTTATGATAATAATGTACATTGTATGACATAATAAGTAATTTAATTGTAAATGTAATATGTAGCTTTAAATTCATACAAACTTACCTCGATACTCAAAATGTGTAGAGTTGTGTAATGTAGTCCTTAACTTTGTTTTTACCTCGATTTTGGTCCAGGCTTCATGTTTCTTGATCTATAATAACAATTTAACTTGTTTAATACTTACATTGACTAAATTGACTCATAAATCATACTTTGGAAAAAATTACATTTTTCCCTAAACTTTATCAAAATTACACTTTTTCCCTAGGCTCGTAAAATGATTTTTATTAAACTTTCTTTCATTTCAAGCCTAGCCGAATCATATTCTCAACTTAATAACATTCAATTTTCATTATTTTACTCATGTATGATCATTTTCATAAATTTTGTAATTTGGTCCCTACATAGATTTTTCATGAAAATCACTTAGGAAAAGATGTTTATCCTACATCAAACTTTCATAATCTTCCATAAAATATCAAAATACATGCATGTCATACATGGGTAAGTTTTTAAACATAAACCCTAGATCAAATTATAGCTACAAATAGTTAAACCAATCTACGAGGATTTTAAAAATACGAAGAACATTAAAAACGGGACTAGGATGCACTTACTTTGAGCTTAGCTATGGCTTCTCTCCAAATTTCAGCACCTAAGGAAGATGATGGACACCATTTTTTACTTCTTTTTCCCTTTTTAATCTTTTATTTACCAAATGACAAAAATGCCCTTAATGATTATTTCTTGAGATTTTTCCTTCCTATGTCCATTTTTGTCCATCTCAACATATAAGGGTCTAATTTCTAAATATGGACCTTTAATAATTTTTATAATTCTATTTCATACTTAAACCTTCTAGAATCTCTTATTTTCTAATTCTTACAATTTAGTCCTAATAGAAAATTTGTTCACTAATTAATAAAATTCCTTCATGAAATTTTCACACAACCATGCAAATACCTCATAAGCCTTATAAAATCATTTAAACACATATTTCTTCTTTGAATTTGTGGTCTCCACTACTATTCTGACTAGGCCCTAAGTTGAGCTATTATAATTGCTCTTACTAAGGTTGAGATTCAGTCAGATTTGTCATATAGTGAATATTTGATTCGAATTTTCACACGTGTGATCAAAAAGTTGAGAAATAAGAAGATTTCTTTAGTGAAAGTGTTGTGGCACAAACACGGAGATGAAGAGGCTACGCGGGAGCCTGAAGATGTTATGAAAGAATAATATCCGAACCTATCCACTTGTAAGATTTTTGGGGACAAAAATCCCTAAGGAGGGAGAGTTGTAACTGTTTGGTTTAGACCCTAGTCAGAACAGTGGTTTTGAGACTACAAATATATGGTCAAAAAAATATTTTAATATTATTTTTGGTGTTTACAGTATGTGATTAAGCATGTGTGAAATTTCTGTGTGAAAATTTTATCAATTGAGTGCTTAATTAGCAAAAAGGACTTAATTGCATAAAATGTAAAATCTGAGTACTGATTGTTAAAGTGTTAATTTGGCATGGCTTATTAAAGTATGAGTCCTTATGTAGTTATTATTCCATTGATAAATTGGATGGACATAAAAACCAATGGATAGTGGCAAATGAATGAAAATAAAAAGGTTAAAATTGGAAATTGTTAATTAAGTTAATAATAAATAAAACAAAAAGGAATTAAAAGCCATTTTTATCATCTATTTGTGCCGAAACTTGAAGGAAAAGGAAAGAAATAGGGCTTTGGGATATTAAACCATAGTTGCTCAAAATAAAGGTATGTTTTGAGCTCGATCTTTTCTTATTTCTACATTTTTGTAATCGTTGCTTCATGCTCTACAAAACCCATGCTTAAATTTTGTGAATTGATGATGAATTTGAAATGTGCCATGGATGAATTCATGAGTTTTATGAAGTTTGGTGATGAATAATGAAATTTATGTGATAGATTAACATAGTTTGTCTTTGGATTTTTGGTGATTTTGAGTAAATTGGACTAAATTGTGAAAATAAGAAATTGGAGGACTAAAATGTGAAATAAATGAAATGTGTGGACTTGTATGGCCATAGGAAGAATTCAGTTGGGCATGGGTGAAGTGAGATTTTGTGTATTTTGTGATTTTGTGAATTAAGGACTAAAGTGTCGAAATGTGAAAATATAAGGGCTATTTTATAAA
The DNA here is from genome assembly GCA_025506655.1 of Gossypium rotundifolium. Taxonomy (NCBI): domain Eukaryota; kingdom Viridiplantae; phylum Streptophyta; class Magnoliopsida; order Malvales; family Malvaceae; genus Gossypium; species Gossypium rotundifolium. The sequence continues at coordinate 45,905,293 of CP106723.1, forward strand.
ATGCCCTAAATATATGTGCTTGGACTAAATTGAATGAATTGGTGATTGAATGAGTTAAATTTGAATGTGTTTAGACTAAGAAATAAGAGGTTCGGATCGAGATCGAGGCAAAGATAAAGTACTCTATTGATTAGCTAGTTCCGGTATTTCGACGTCCGAGGTAAGTTCGGATATAATATGTGTTCTTAATTTATGTTTAAATGCAATGAAAAGAATAGTTCTTTAATTATTGAATTAGAAACGCTATGTGTGGAATTGAGTTAAATGGCACTAAGTGTGCGTAATTGGAATCAAGATAGAGATGAATGGCACTATGTGTGTGATGTATTGGAAGCTTTAGCTTTATTGATTGGCACTGTGTGTGCGATACCGAGATATATTCGGTTCTATGTAAAGGCACTAAGTGTGCGATGATAATTAATTCTCGGCTATGAAATTTGCACTAAGTGTGCGATTGTATCAAAGAAATATTGAAGATTGATCGAAAGGTAGGATCGAGTATTAAATATCAAAAATTGGATATAAACTAGGTGTTGGTATGTATGAACCTATGTGGTTTATGAACTTGTAGATGATGATTGAATAAAGATGTGAACATATAGTTATAGTTGGAATTGTGTATTCATGAAAATCAATCTATGTGATGGTTTATTTTATACATTGATTTGAATTGTTGAGTTACATGTATTGTATTACAAACTTACTAAGCCTTTATGCTTACTATGTGATATTTTTCTCTGTTTTATAGTGTCAGTAAAGCTAGCTCGGATCCATGGATCATCAGCAGCTCTATCACACTATCGACATATCTATTTTGGTACTTTAAAAAGATGTATATAGTTGGTATATGGCATGTATAGGCTAGAAGTTTTAATATGTTTTGTAATGTTTGGTATATGCTATGTGACATGGTTTGGAAATTGAATGATGTTAGTGTAAAAGTATGCCCAAAGATCAATCATGAGATGGTTGTAATAACATACTTGATTTACCATGTTTATTAATATAAAGCGTTGTCATTATTATTTCAGTTTTTCTTTTTGTGTGTACAAATAAACTGTTTTATAATAATGTCCTGAGAATAATATGATTATTCTTAAAAGATCCTTAGTCAAGTATTATTGTTGACTAGGACAACAATAATGCATTAAGACTAACATGTAGTTGATTGCTGATAAAGAGTTGTCATTGATATGGAGTGTCAAAATCAATGCATGAATATGTGTGTTAGAGAACAACATATTGGATTGACCCGCTATGAGTATGTTTCTTGGATTATTATGTAATTGTCACAACATTACTCATAGTGATTAATATGTATATGATCCTCAGACTTGAGATCATCATTATCCTAGCATAGTGAGTTGTATATTTTGATATAGTCAAACGCATAATCGTAATAAAGTTGTTCTATAAAGGCTGATGTTGGATATACCACAATTTATGTAGAGGGATATGGTTGATCAATATAGGATAAGTCCCTCCTACATAATAAGAGTAATATCTTAGGCCACTTGATTGAGTGAGACTAGAAATGCATGGCGATGCTCAAATAAGTTGATATGAGATGTCATACTAATTTGTATATCATAGTTTACTCAATATATCAAGAAACATGGGATGGACTATGCAAGTGTACTATCCCATGACTTGTATCCATTCCAGAGATAAAGGACTTAAGGATTAATGCATGAAAGGTTAATCACAAAAGGTTATGTCGAATCATGACTTCTTGTAGCTTAGGTAGTAATGATGCATTGTTAGATGCTGCTCATTTTTTGTAACATTAGAATCGTTCTAGTATTACTGCTAACGTTGCAAGAACCTACAGGGTCACACCCTATGGTTGAAATGAACTAATAAAACATAGTTGGTATTGTGTTTGGTTGTCACATGAATTAAATTAATTAAAGAATTAATCTAATTGGGCAATCAAATATTGAATATATTATATGTACAAGGATATTGTACACATAATGATAACATAGTTCTATTAATATATGAATTTGATTTGTATATAAATTTAAATCAATATAGTTTATCGAAATCCTTGTTATAATTAATGTAATTATAATTTTGATATAATTAATGTAATTATAATTTTGTTAAAACTTTATTGTATTTATTTAATTTTATGATAAATTCAAGAGATACCAATTATAAAAGGTATTAAAAGATACAATGCTTATAATAAACCCTAAGAGATTGTTTTGTGAGGTCTAGCAGTCGTCAAGCAAATAAACCTCCAAAATAGTTTTGGAGATTTCTTCCATTCATAGTCAAACCGGGTGGATTACGTAGAGGCCGACATCGGAATAAGGTTGCACCTTGGTTCGATAGTAGATCAAAACTCTTGTTGCTGAGGCGTCGCTGTCTACTCAAATTGAAGTTTTGGTAATTTTGAAACCTTTATTTCACCCCGGTTCGCTCATCACACATGGATTCATGGTTTGGATCATCGTAATTAATTTTATTTTGCTGCTCCATGGGGGTGCCGGCATTCCAACAATTAGTGCATATATGTAGGTTATGAAAATGATGAATGAGATATGTATTAGTGTAACATCCTAGAATAGGGGTTCTGCATTTTATGTTTCTGTGTATTTGGCTTGTTCTGCTTGTTAATTTGGTGTGTTTGGGGGTCCTGAGAAGGCTCAGGGTCAAGCTAGAGCCTTGGTTAAATTTTTGTTTTAGGGCACTTTGGTGGGGAGAGCTTGTATAAGCACGCCTTATGAATAATTGGGTGTGGATGTTGACGCAAAGAGACACTCGGTGGAGTGGTGTTGGCGTCACAAGGGAGCTTGGAAGGGGAGGAAGCAGGTTCAAACCTCACATGTTGCATTTTAGAGGATTTATTTTGTGCAAGGATGGAGAAGAGGTGAGTTCAGCTGGGACTCTACATGGTGGTTGTGGAAAGAGTCAATGAATTCAAAATGGGTGGAGGAGAGGTGTTTAAGGAGTTTGAAGCGGTCAACCAATTTGAATTGGTGGATGGAGAGTGAATGGGGAGGAAATCATGGGATATGGAGAGAGGGAGAGAGTTTGGCCGAATGAGGGAAGGTGTGGGAGTGCATCTGTGATTTCAGCTTGGCTAGGTGAGTGCCAATTTTTTTTTTTTTTTTGGTTTTATGCATTCCATATTTGTTTTTTAGGCCATTGTGTGTAGGGTGAGAGAGTACCGAAACTTTTAACAAATGCTTTTAGTGATTCCTTTTGGTTTTTCTCTCAATTGATCCATATTCGTTCTCTTGAGCCTTGCCAAATTTTTTAGTTGCCTTCCCTTCCTTCTGAATCATTTTCTTGTATTGTCACCTAAGTCCACTTCTATCTTTTCTCCTCCCGTTCTTCTTTCTCTTTCTTGAGACCACATAGTCAAATTTTTGTTCTCCTTTATTTCATCTCTTTCACTCTTTTCTTCTCAAAGCTAAACTTCTCATTCCTTCTATTACTTTTTTTCTTCCTTTCTAGCTAAAACCTCTCCTAAACTTTTCTTTTCTTTAGCCAAAACCCCTCTATTTCATCTTCTCTTTTTTGCTTTCTCATTTCTGTCCCCATAGAGCCAAACCTCAGTTGCACATTCTATTTTTGTTCCATTTCTTCTTGTTCTAGTGATTAAGCCGAAACCTTCTTGTTATTGGCTGCTTGTGCAGAATCTCCTGGGACTTCATTTGGTTTCTCTCTGTCTAAGGTAAGGAACTTTCATTTCTCTTCATCTCCTTTCTTCTCCTAAGGAAGCCTACCACTCTTTCTTTTCCATAAATTAGTTTTGGGGTTTTTGTAACACGTTTCTTTCATCTTTCATTGTTGGTAGCCAAATATCAGAAAGCGGGGTGTTGAGATTTCCTTGGTTGCCGAAAGTTCCTTTCCAATCGGTCTTGCTCATTTGTGTTAGTAGCAGAGGTAAGAAGTTTCTCTCTAAGTTCTATACGATTACTTTCTCTCTTCATTGTTCTTTGCCATAACCCAACATCTTTGTGAACAATCGTTGTTTCGTCATAGTATTGTATTAATCAAGATTCTTTCATGGATGTGAGTGCCAGCCAGGCTAAGGAGGGGAGTGGACTTGTAGTCCCTGCACCTAAGTTTAAGCAACGTGTCGTATCTACATTACGGACTTTTCACCAGGCTACGGTAGGGAGTCGACATCTACCTGGGAAAGACAAATCGTGGTTGTTTCTTCTAGTGAGAGCGTTGACGTAGAGAGTCTAGTCTTACACGTAATCAGGTGTGTAATGCTCACACTCTACTGTATTAATCTATGTTAATGTTTATGTTGGATGAAAGCCAAAACGATTGATTTGATAGTCGATATACCCTTGTGGGTAAGGTTGGAGACACCCGGCAAGTTTCGCTATTATGGCACTAACAGATTATTGTGTGTTTTAACCAATTATATGCTATACATTGAAAGTATGTTGCATTCATCACAGTATGACAATATGTGCATGGGCATTTGGGAAATGATTAAAAGGGAAGTGTGATTATGTGACTCTGTCACAGTGGTCTGGAACCATGGTGGGCTGGCCCCACGTATTTATTGAGTGACTATGTCACGGTGGTTTGAAACCACGTATACTTATCAGTGACTTATCTTAGTGGTCGGGAACCACAGTGGGTTGGCCCCACGTATGTTATTTAGAGATCATCACAATGGTTTAGGACCACTGTCGGTTGGCCCCACGTTTATATATATTTTGTGACTCTGTCACAAGTGGTCTAGGACCATGGTGGCAAAATGCCACGGGTGATTGGATGATTCAGGTGACCTAGAGGATGGAAAATTAGGTTGAGTTTGGGCAGCATTGCATGCATGATTATTTTGCTATATTGTGTGGGTTAAGGCCCAATGGGCCTATGTGGGCTTAAAGTCGATTTCGTTATAGGGGATTGACACACTGAGTCTCGATGGCTCACCCCTCTGCTTAATTTTGTAGGTAATCCTTAGATCGCAATTTTGGGAGTCGAGGTGGACTTTGAGGTGGCCATGCAATGTTTCTCATAAACTCGTTTCTTTTTATTTAAACTTATTCTGAGTTTGGGATTTTATTATGTAATAAAGCCAATATAACTTAAATTTGGGTTTTGATGTAATGCTGATATTATATATTCTATAAACTATCAAACATGGGGTTTTTCTAAAGTTAAAGCATAAGCAATTAGACATAAGCAAATAGTTTTCAAAGTGTTAACAAATGACGGGTTACGAATAACTAATTAACTCGGAGATTTTATTAAAATCGCAATATCGTTTTCAAATGTCACATTTATGAATTTCCTTGATTTTAGTTTTTATAAAACAAAGTTGTTACAACCTGTTTGATCAATTTAATATCAAGACAGTACGTAACCTTCAAACAAAATTTTTAAATTGTTATAATTTGAAGACACTCAACGAAATGTTTTTGGGAATTTGATGTTTCATTAAAAGTTTCAAAAACCTCTTTTCCTGTAACATACAAGATTTGGTCGTAACGTATTGACCGGGTTTGAGGTGTTACAATTATGGTATCAGAGCCTAGGTTGAAAAACTCGGCATGGGTTATGGAGTTCAAGAATATTTTCATAAGTCAGTTTAGAAAATGGTTTTGAAAATAAATATTTTCTGGAAGCATGGCACTTGAGTCTCCGGCACCAAACCGCATGGTAAGTTCCCTAATTATTGCTTGAATTTTTATGAAATCTTGTGATGGATAGTTTTAAGAAATACCACTCTTAGAATAGAGACCCCTAGAAATATTTCTTGCAAAATCTACTTCTAATGCTAATTTCATAAGACTGTTCAGTAATAAATAGTAGAAAAAGTACTAATTCATAAAACTTTAATCAGATTAAGTTGAATCAGTATTCATGAGTGCTAGAGGACATGGACGTGGTATGCGTGGCCATGGTAAAGGCCGGGGTATTGAGGCTAAGCCCTCGGAATCAGGGCATGGGCTAGAAGGTGAAGTGCCGGCATCACCAATTATGAAAGCAAGATTTCAAGACCAAACTAATGGAGACAATGCTGTGTCTGAAGCTATGTTACGTGTGCTGGAGCGGGTTTCTGAAGCAAGTGCGGGGTCAGTGGCTCAAAAATCTATTTTTGAGCAACTCCGAGCTAATGGATCTGATATGTTTAGGGGCATTTCTGGTGTAGCTCCTAATGTAATATCCCGATTAGGGCTTATGCACTATTGCTAAATTATATGAAATAGTATGTCTTATGAATGTGTTATGTGAATTTTAGAATCTTGAAACATAAGGAAAATGCCTTACAAAAATATCGAGTTTTAAGTCTAAAAGAGGAAGCAAGGTGGCCTTAAGAAAATAAATAAGGCAAATATGACATATAATTGGGCTCAGTTTGGACTTTAAAACCCAGGTTAAGTGGCTAATAAATAAGTGTTAGTAAGTAATTGATGTTGGATTATTAAATTAGTAGCAAGTTGGGCTTACACCCAAAAATTTAGTAATGCTAAATTGGGCATGAGGGTATGCTACTTAGGGGATAACTTGGGCCTAGTATGGCCACATGAAGCCCAAAATAATGGATTAAAATTCAGCACTCCTAAGGTAAGGAGATGGATGGCATAGGGAGACCGAGGAAGGAGTTTAAGTTGAGGTCAAATTCTTTTGGAATTTTGACTAAGGTAGGAAAATAAGGATATGAGAGTGATGGCCAAGAAGGGACTCTAGGCTTAGTAATTTCGGCAAAAGGTGGAAAACTAAGGCCATTCAACATTCTTTCTTCTCCTTTTCTCTCTGCCGAATTCTCTCTGCCATTATTCTTCTTTTCTTTTCAATTATCCACAAAGTCGAAAACATAAGTAGTCATAGCCGAATTCCCCCTCTATCTCTCACAAAGACTTCTTTTTCTTTTATCTGTTCTAGCCGAATACCCTCCTCTCAAAACCCCCATAGCCGAATCTCTCTAAGACTCAAAGCCGAATCTACAAGGGGTGGTTTAGTTTCTCGAAGGTGCACTATAGGCCGCATGTTCCTTAGTGATTAGGTAAGTTTTGAGATTTCTTTCCTTTGTGATTTCTTCTTTTCTTTTCATCAAGATCTAACCCGAATCAATTGTCTATGCCTATCAATTCCTTCTCTTTATCTCTAAAAGCCGAATCCTGTTTTACAATAGCCAAAAGTGCCGATTTTGGAAAAGCCAAAGGTGAGTGGTTGATGGTAGGTGGCCGAATGGCCCTTTTCAGTTCTTTTCTTTTTGACCGAATTTAACTATGGACATTTAGGGCAATCGATAGGGAATACAAGGATTTCGGTTTCAAATCGCAAGGTAGGTCTTAATGTACAATCGACCAAGGCCTATTTAGGAACTTAAATTTATTTCTTACTTGCTAAAAGTCAAAACTAACTGTGAAGTGATTTAGTGCTTGGCCGATTACAAGAAGGAACATAGTAAAGTTTCGGGATTTGATCCTTAATCCAATCGGCCACAAGGTAAGTTTTGGTTTCGATAGTCCTTCAGGATTTAATTAATTAGCCGAATAGGCTTTGCTAATATAATGGCCGAATATAAGAAATAAAGATCTAAGCAGTAGATTGGAATTTTCGAGATTTGGAGTGAATTTACTAAGTAAATCAGGTGTGTACCCCACACTAAATCTTGATAGATTTACGGCTTTAATTTAATATATGTGCTAATATAAAAGTGTAAGATTATGGCTAAGGTACCATGTAATGGTACAAAGTACTCAGGTACATTTTCCTACTCCTACTATGAATATGATAAGTTTTTCTATGTCATATACATGAAATTATAAGAATGTGAATAAGGAATATGATAGGGTTAATGCATAATTGTATGACATGGGCATATGGGTGATATGTAAAGGGGAAGTGAATTGGTGGTTTTATACCCCAATATAAGTATGTGGTGACTTATGTCACAATATAAGAATGTGGTGACTTTTGTCACAATATAAGTATGTGGTGACTTATGTCACGAATTTATATATGGTGGCTATGCCACGAAATCATAAGGGCGATGAGCACGTCAACTGCAGCGACTGCCTTCGATGGTGTGTAGCGAATGAAGGTTGACTTAGTAGTCTCCACGGTATGATGGTTTGTACGGGTGATGTGTAGCGGATGGCATTTAGGTTTGGGTTCGGGATTGCATCATTTTTAATTGTTATGTGAATATGTATGATTTGTTATGCAATATCTATTGTGACTTAGTGTTGTGGTTACACATTGAGTCTGTTTGACTCACCCCTTGTGGGACTATTTTTTTCAAGTGATGATCAGTAATGGAACGGGTCAGGAGAAGCTCAGTGGTGGCCATGCTCAATTCGACGATTATTATATTTTGTTTTAATAGTTTAAAATTTCCAATTTTGAATTATTTCGGTTTATTTGATGTAATATGGCCATCAAGACTAAACCTGCTCTATGCATGCTATTAAAGTACTTAGTACGATATAATTATTGCCATATTAAAGATTAAAAGTAAATTTTCTTAAGTATAAATATCAAATGTTTTGACACCTAATCAAAATGGAATTAAATTTCTAACTCAACCCAAATCAAGTCTTTTCAAAGATACACAAGTTTTTAGCAAAGTTTCCAAACATGATTTGAATGGATTTTCTTTAGAAGCATGCCAGATCTCGATTAGGGCTTGTGGATCGGGTTTGGGGTGTTTCAGTTTGGTATCAAAGCCCTGTTCAAAACTCGGCCTTGAGGGTTTTAGGGCCCAAAATGTTTTCTCTTTTGAAAATAGACTTTTCTAAGAAATAAACAAAGCTTTACGGCATGGCACCGACACTCAGACACCAAGTCCACTGTAAGTACTCCTAACCTCTTTGTGATTTGTATGTAGGGATATATAGGGACGAGACTAGTGGATTAGGAATTAAATCCTAGGACTAGTTTACCCCAACAATTACATAAAACTCTAAGGCACAATTAAACAAACACGTGTCTAAGTCTCCGGTTAGGTGTGGCAACCATTGTGCGCATGTCAGGATTGGTTTCAAGTGAAAGCTTGGTATTTAAGCGGTCTGCGTGACTCACCTCCTCTCCACTCGAATCCTACCTAGTGCGTAGCTTCGGTTCACCCTAACCAAGAGGACTTAGCCACTGCTAAACCCAATAATTAAAACCCGAAAGGATTAGCCACATTTTTATGGAAACCCTAGTTTTAAAAAGTCAACAAACTAGCCTTTTGAAATTATAAAATTATTATTTTGGAAAAACTTTCTAAGAATTTTAATTTACAAATTACCTAAATACCCTTAGTGGTAAAAATTACTAAAATGCCCTTGATTTTCTAAAATTACCATACTACCCCCAATTTCAATAATAATTTCTGGTTTTGCAAAAAAAAAAAATCCAAAAACTTCACAAAATATCAAAGACACCCTGATTTGAAATTTTTTTTTACGAAATTACCACTAACCTATGTAAATGACCAAAATACCTTCAGTAAGGAAAATTACCGAAGTACCCTCAATTTAGAAATCTTTAAAAATACCCTTATTTTGAACAATCACCAGGAACCATATTTTGCAAAAAATTACCGAAATGACCCTGACTTGTAAAATTACAAAAATACCCCTAATGTATAAATTACCATTTTACCCTTGAAATTTTTCCAACAAGTATTTTAATTTTGTAAAATATCAACAACCTCTATTTTATGACATTTTCAAATACTTTAATTTGAAAATTACCAAAATACCCCTATAGGATAAAATTACGAAAATACCCCTAGGTAGTGGAAAACAACGAACAACGACAATTACAACATTTCTCTGTAATGGACGCAAGTTCATGTGTGTGACTAAATGAATGATGTGAGACTGTATGTGTATGAATCGAAAGAACTACTCCTTAAAACTATTAAACATAAAATTGTTCGTGTTAAATCAGTGGAACAAAACTAATACATAAAATTCTTTAAACAGATAAATGCAAGTATGAATTCAAGGGACATGGGCCATAGCGTGCGAGGCCTGCGGTGGAGGCCGAATGACTGTGTCTGAACCCGTTCAATCGGGTCAAGGATCTAAAAATGAAATGCCACCACCACCACCCCCAACCGCTGATGTGGAATATCACGACCAGACGGGGTATGATGCAGTGTCACAAGCGATACTGCGGGTCTTGGAAAGGGTAGTAGGAGCAGGTGGAAACATAGGAGCTCGAAAGTTGGTACCTGAGTGACTCCGAGCCAACAGAGCTAAAGTGTTTCGCGGTGTATCAGGTGTAGCACCCAATACCGCTGAGTATTGGTTAGAGGCGACTGAGCAGATTATGGATGAGCTCGACTTAACTGACGAGGAAAAGCTAAAAGGATTGGTGTCGCTTCTTCGCGATGAGTCTTACCAATGGTGGCTCACAGTGTGAGATGGTGCTACAGCTGAAGAACTCACGTGGGAGTATGCTAAAGCAGCATACCAGAAGAAGTATGTTGGCACTCATTATATTGATGCCCAGAGAAAGGCTTTTCTAGGACTGGTTCAAGGGAACAAGTCCAGAGTGAATATAAAGTCAATTCCTAAAATTTGAGCCGTTATGCTCGGGGCGTAGTATCTACTGAGCATGAGCAGTGTGTCCAGTTTGAAGACGGACTAAGGGATGACCTGAGGTTATTGATAGCCCCGCAACAGGAGTGAGAGTTTGCTATGTTGGTGGAAAAGGCCAAAGTGGCTGAGGGTATCAAGGATTCTATAAGACAGAACTCCGATCGAAATAGGCAGAGAAGAGGATTTGAGTCGTCAAGGCCATCTAGGAATGAGCAAAAGAGGCCTAGAGTTGAAGGGTCGCGAGATCGAAGAAGTCGCTCTTCGGAAGGCGATACCCTACTTGTGATCAATGTGGGAAAAAGCACTTAGGCGAATGCTGAAAGAAGACAGGGGGATGTTTCAAGTGTGGGTCAAAGGACCATATGATTAAGGACTATTCGATGAGACTACATGAGAATCGATCGATAGCTCAGAATGTTAATCAGGCTGGTAGAGGGGGACAACAACCTCAACGGGGTCATGATCCGAACCATGGAGGAAATGATTTTGGTCATGGTCGTAGAGCACCAAGCGGAGGTGCTGAAGGTTCAGATGCGAGGCAACCAAGGTTGGTTTATGCAGTCGACCATCGCAAGGAGAGTGATGTGCCAGATATGACAACGGATAAGTTCTTATTTTTGGAATACCCTTCATTGCCTTGTTTGTTATAGAGTTAGTTCATTCTTCTAATGCTAGTGAAGTGTATGAAACCTTGGATGTGAGTTTTTGTAGGAAATGTGTTAGTTTTAAGATCAGAGTGCGCAGCAGTAGTGTAGTGTGGTGAGTTAGGATGTACGATTTTTTGTTAGTAAGCAATTTTGAGGACAAAATTATTTTAAGGGGTAGAACTATAATATCCCGGATTAGGGCTTATGCACTATTGCTAAATTATATGAATAGTATGTCTTATGAATGTGTTATGTGAATTTTAGAATCTTGAAACATAAGGAAAATGCCTTAGAAAAATATCGAGTTTTAAGTCTAAAAGAGGAATCAAGCAAGGTGGCCTTAAGAAAATAAATAAGGAAATATGACATATAATTGGGCTCAGTTTGGACTTTAAAACACAGGTTAAGTGGTGATAAATAAGTGTTAGTAAGTAATTGATGTTGGATTATTAAATTAGTAGCAAGTTGGGCTTATGACCCAAAAATTTAGTAATGCTAAATTGGGCATGAGGGTGGCGTTACTTAGGGGATAATTTGGGCCTAGTATGGCCACATGAAGCCCAAAATAATGGGTTAAAATTCAGCACTCCTAAGGTAAGGAGATGGACGGCATAGGGAGACTGAGGAAGGAGTTTAAGTTGAGGTCAAATTCTTTTGGAATTTTGACTAAGGTAGGAAAATAAGGATATGAGAGTGATGGCCAAGAAGGGGACTCTAGGCTTAGTAATTTCGGCAAAGGAGGAAAACTAAGGCCATTCAACATTCTTTCTTCTCTTTTCTCTCTGCCAATTCTCTCTCTCGCCATTATTCTTCTTTTCTTTTCAATTCTCCACAAAGTCGAAAACACAAGTAGTTATAGTGAATTTCCCTCTATCTCTCTCAAAGACTTCTTTTTCTTTTATATGTTCTAGTGGATACCCTCCTCTCAAAGCCCCATAGCCAATCTCTAAAGCCTCAAAGCCAATCTACAAGGGGTGGTTTAGTTTCAAGGTGCACCATAGGCCGATGTTCCTTAGTGATTCGGTAAGTTTAGATTTCTTTCCTTTGTGATTTCTTCTTTTCTTTTCATCAAGATCTAACCGAATCAATTGTCTATGCCTATCAATTCCTTCTCTTTATCTCTAGAAGTGAACCTTGTTTTACAATAGCGTAAGTCCGATTTTGGAAAAGCCAAGGTGAGTGGTTGATGGTAGGTGGCGAATGGCCCTTTTCTATTCTTTCTTTTGACCGAATTTAACTATGGACATTTAGGGCCAGTCGATAGGGGTATACAAGGATTTTGGGATTTCAAATCGCAAGGTAGGTCCTAATGTACAATCGGCCAAGGCCTATTTAGGAACTTAAATTTATTTCTTACTTCGGTTAAAAGCCGAAAACTAACCTGTGAAGTGATCTAGTGCTTGGCCGATTACAAGAAGGAACATAGTAAAGTTTCGAGATTTGATCCTTAATCCAATCGGCCATAAGGTAAGTTTTGGTTTTGATAGTCTTTCGGGATTTAATTAATTAGCCGAATAGGCTTTGCTAATATAATGGCCGAATATAGGAAATAAAGATCTAAGCAGTAGATTGGAATTTTTGGGATTTGGAGTGAATTTACTAAGTAAATCAGGTGTGTAATTCCACACTAAATCTTGATAGATTTACGGCTTTAATTTATTATATGTGCTAATATAAAAGTGTAAGATTATGGCTAAGGTACCATGTAATGGTACAAAGTACTTAGGTACATTTTCCTACTCCTACTATTAGTATGATAAGTTTTGCTATGGCATATACATGAAATTATAAGAATGTGAATAAGGAATATGATAGGGTTAATGCATAATTGTATGACATGGGCATATGGGTGACATGTAAAGGGGAAGTGAATTGGTGGTTTTATACCCCAATATAAGTATGTGGTGACTTATGTCACAATATAAGAATGTGGTGACTTTTGTCACAATATAAGTATGTGGTGACTTATGTCACGAATTTATATATGGTGGCTATGCCACGAAATCATAAGGGCGATAAGCACGTCGACTGCAGCGACTGCCTTCGATAGTGTGTAGCGAATGGAGGGTTAACTTAGTAGTCCCCACGGTGTGATGGTTGGTACGGGTGATGTGTAGCGGATGGCATTTAGGTTTGGGTTTGGGATTGCATCATTTTTAAATGTTATGTGAATATGTATGATTTGTTATGCCATGTCTATTGTGACTTAGTGTTGTGGTTACACATTGAGTCTGTTTGACTCACCCCTTGTGAGACTATTTTTTCAAGTGATGATCAAGAATGGACCGGCCTGAGAAGCTCGATGGTGGCCATGCTCAATTCGACGATTATTATATTTTGCTTTAATAGTTTAAAAATTTCCAAGTTTTGAATTATTTCGGGTTTATTTGATGTAATAAGGCCATCAGTACTAAATTGTCTATGCATGCTATTAAAGTACTTAGTACGATATAATTATTGCCATATTAAAGATTAAAAGTAAATTTTCTTAAGTATAAATATCAAATGTTTTGACACCTAATCAAAACGGAATTAAATTTTGAACTCAACCCAAATCAAGTCTTTTCAAAAATACACAAGTTTTTAACAAAGTTTCCAAACATGATTTGAATGGATTTTCTTTAGAAGCATGCCAGATTCGGTCAGGGCTTGTGGGCCGAATTTGGGGTGTTTCACCTAATGTAGCTAAGTACTAGCTAGAAGAATCGAACGAATCATGGACAATTTGGATTGAACCGTAGAAGAGAAATTGAAAGGAGTAGTGTCCCTTCTTCGAGATGAGGCGTACCAGTGGTGGCTCACGGTAAGGGTTGGTATAGTAGCTGACCGCATTACTTGGGACTTCTTTAAGTTAGCATTTCAGGGAAAGTACATTGTAGCAAGTTATATGGACGCTTAGAGTAGGGCATTTCTCAATTTGGTCCAGGGGAATAAGACAGTGGCTGAATATGAGGTAAAATTCCTACGACTAAGTCGATATGCCCGGGGTATTATTGCGACATATCATGAACATTATGTTCGATTTGAGGATGGTTTGAAGGACGAGTTGCGAGTACTGATAGCTCCAAAATGGGAAAGAGAATTCGCTGTTCTGGATGAAAAAGTAAAGATAGCCGAAGAGGTGGAGCGATCTAAAAGAAAAATCAGGATAGGGGCAGGGGTAAAAATAAAAGGAATTTTGGGTCATCAGGATCTGCTGGGAGTTTTCAGAAGAAGCCTAGGTTGGATGGGCCGAGTCGAGTTATGAGGCATGTTGCTATTTCTTAGACTTAGCAGTGTACTAGATGTGGTAGATTCCATTCAGGGGAATGTTGGGCAAGAAATAGAGAATGCTTCAGGTGTGGATTTGTAGGTCATTTGGAAAAGACTGTCCATAAGAGCCAATCAGGGCACGACCAGTTGGTCAGGGCTATGTACAGCTTGGAAGAGGGGCAAGCAACCGTCGAGAGGCCATAGCCCGGCCAGAGAAGGAAATGGTTATGGTCGAGGGCGTGGAGCACCGGGCAGAGGTACTGGGAATACAGATGCGAGATAGCCTGGGTTAGTATATGTAGCTAGATGACGAGAGGACAGAGATGCACTGGACATCATAACCGATACGTTCCTTATTTTTGGTTTGCCCTTTATAGCACTGATAGATATTGGGTCTACACACTCGTATGTTGCTAGTACTGTGTCTGCAACTTTGAACATAGAATTTGAAGTTGCTCTAGGGAAATGACTGTGATTAGCCCTTTAGGGAAATCTATAGTAGTGAACAAACTCTTTAGGAATGTGCCTTTAGAAGTTCAAGTGATAGTTTTCTCGGCTAATTTGATGGAGTTCCCATTTGGTGAGTTTGATTTGATTGTAGCATGGACTAGTTGGTCAAGTATCGAGCAAACTTGGACTGTGCTGCTAAGCGCATGATACTGAAGACTCTTGAGGATAAGGAGGTGTTGGTGATAGGTAAGAGAAGGAATTACTTGTCCAATGTGGTGTATGCTTTAAAGACTGATAGGATGGTACGAAAAGGGTGTGAGGCATTTTTAGCTTTCATCAATGTGTTGGAAGCTAAGGAGTTGACTGTAAGAGATGTTAGGATGGTGAAGGAATTCTTTGATGTTTTTCTAGAAGAGCTTCCAGGGTTACCTCCAGATCGTGAGGTAGAGTTCGGTATTGATCTTTTTTCAGGAACAGCTTCAGTGTCCATTGACCCATATAGAATGGCACTGAAGGAGCTAGTGGAACTTAAAGCTCAGATTCAAGAACTGTTAGATCGGGTTTTATCCTACCAAGTGTGTCACCATGGGGAGCACCAGTGTTATTCGTTAAGAAAAAGACCGGTCAATGAGGATGTTATTGATTACATATAATTAAACAAGTTGACGATTAAGAACAAGTACCCGTTTCCAAGGATTGACGACTTGTTCGATCAACTGCGAGGCGCTTCAATCTTCTCAAAGATAGACTTGAGGTTAGGATATCATCAGCTTAAAGTCAAGGAGGCAGATATTCATAAGACAACTTTTCAAACTCGTTAGGGTAATTTAAATTTTTAGTGATGCCGTTCAGTTTGACGAATGCACCAGTTGTGTTTATGGATATGATGAATCGGGTATTCCAACCATATTTGGATCAGTTTGTCGTAGTGTTCATAGACGATATCTTGGTTTATTCAAGGATAGAAGAGGAACATGATTCGCATCTTTGGGTGGTTCTGCAGATTTTTAGAGAGAAGCAACTGTATGCCAAGTTCAGCAAGTGTGAATTTTGGTTGAGAAAAGTTACTTTTCTGGGGCATGTTGTGTCTGCTGAGGGATTATGGTGGATCCCCGAAAGTTTGAAGCTATTTTAGATTGAAAACCCTTGAAGTCAGTAGCAGAGATTTGAAGTTTCCTTGGGTTAGCTGGGTATTACTAAAGGTTTGTTGAGGGATTCTCATTGATGGCTGCACCTTTAACTAAGTTGTCACGGAAAGGGGTACCGTTCTTCTAGTCAGGAAAGCAGCAGGAAAGCTTTGAGAAGTTAAAAAGATTTTGACAGAGGCACCAGTGTTGATCCTGCCTGAGGCGGGGAAGGAGCTTGTCGTTTATTGTGATGCATCGCACACAGGACTAAGGTGCGTGTTGATGTAAGAGGGGAAAGTGGTGGTGTATGCGTCTCGACAATTGAGACCACATGAAGTGAATTATCCCACTCATGATCTTGAGTTAGCAGCGGTAATGTTTGCTATGAAAATTTGGAGACACTACTTGTATAGAGAAAAGTCGATTATTTACACAGATCATAAGAGCCTGAAATATCTCCTTAACCAAAAGGAGCTAAATTTAAGGCAGCAGAGGTGGATTGAATTGTTGAAAGATTATGACTGCTCAATCGAGTATCACCCGGGTAAATCTAACATAGTGGTAGATGCGTTGAGTTGTAAGGTAATATTGAACTTGAGGGCAATGTTTGCTCATCTCAGTTTGTATGATGATGGGAGCTTGTAGCTAAACTTCAAGTGAAGCTTACATGGATAAGTCAGATTAAAGAGAGGCAGTTGTTAGATGAATCGTTAAGTCTTAGATTTTAGCAAGTGAGAAGTGGTGAGACAGAAGACTTTAGTTTGAGCAGTGATAGAGTATTGTGCTTTTCGTGGAAGGACTTGTATGCCGAAGGGTTTCGAGTTAAGGCAGAAGATTCTATAAGAAGCACATAGTAGCCGATACACTATGCATCCTGGTGGGAGTAAGATGTATCAGAATTTACGTGAACAGTTCTGGTGGCTAAATCTAAAGCAAGAAGTTACTGAGTTTGTGAGTAGGTGCTCAACGTGTCAGCAGTGAAGGCAAAACATCAGTTGCCTTCGGGATTGTTACAGCCAGTGAAGATTTCATTTAGAAGTGGGAGAGGATAACTATGGACTTTGTTAGTGGGCTTTCTCTTATGCCTACTAAGAAAGATTCAATGTGGGTAATTATTAGCCAAGTCTGCTCATTTCATACCAGTTCGAGTGGATTATTCACTTCAGAAGTTAGCCAAGCTATATATAGCAGAGATTGTGAGGTTGCACGGGGTACCAATGTCTATATTATCAGACAGAGACCCCAGGTTTACATCGCGGTTCTGGAAAGCGTTGCATCAAGCGTTGGGTATAAGACTAGATTTCAGCACGGCATTTCATCAATAGACTGATGGTCAGTCTGAGAGGGTAATTCAGATTTTGGAAGATATGTTGAGAGGATGTGTTATCGACTTCAGGGGTAGTTGGGAGGATTTTCTACCGCTGGTAGAATTTGCATACAACAATAGTTATCAATCCAGTATTCAGATGGCACCCTATGAAGCGTTGTATGGTCGTAAGTGTCGTACCCCTACCTGCTAGACAGAGTTAGGTGAGCGACAATTGTTAGGTCCAAAATTGGTTTCTGAAATAGAGGAAAAGGTTAAGTTGATTCGGGCTCGATTAAAGGAAGCTTCTGACAGGAAAAATTGTTTGCAGATCTGAAACGTAAGGATATAAAGTTCTTGGTGGGTGACCAAGTTTTCTAAAAGTTTCACCTTGGAAGAAGGTTCTGAGGTTTGGACATAAGGGCAAGTTGAGCCCCAGGTTCATCGGAACTTATCGAGTGTTGAAACGTGTGGGACCAGTAGCATATCAGCTCGAGTTACCTCCGAAATTGAGGCAGATACATGATGTATTCCATGTCCCGATGTTAAGGCGCTATCATTCGGATCTATCTCACATAGTGTCTATGGAAGAAATTGAAGTAAAACCAGATTTATCTTTTGAAGAAGAACCTGTTCAGATCTTAGATCAAGATGTGAAAGTTTTGAGAAGGAAGACAGTTCCATTGGTGAAAGCTTTGTGGTGGAATCATGGTTCAGAGGAAGCCATGTGGGAGCCAGAAGATGTGATGCGACAGCAACACCCTCATTTCTTTTGATCAGGTAAATTTCGAGGCCAAAATTTCTTTAAGGGGGTTAGAACTATAACATCCTAGAATAAGGGTTCTACATTTTATGTTTCTATGTGTTTGGCTTGTTCTACTTGTTAATTTGGTGTGTTTGGGGTCCCAGGAAGGCTCGGGGTCAAGTAGAGCCTTAGTTAAATCACTATAGCAAAATAGACTTTTAGCGGCGTTTTTAGTGGCATTTTAAAGAAAAATGCCGTAAATATTATACATTAGCGGAGTTTGAAGGAAAACGCCGCAAAAAAATGAGCAATAGCGGCGTTTATTAACAAACGCGACTAAAAAGGATATATAGCGGCGCTTATTTGTAAAACGCCGCTAAAGGTGTGAGCATTAGCGGCGCTTTTGGAAAAACACCGCTAAAAGTCTGAGCATTGGCGGCTTTTGGAAAAATGCCGCTAAAAGTCTTTTGGAAAAACGCCGCTAAAAGTCTAAGCATTGGCGGCACTTTTGGAAAAACGCCGCTAAAATTTTGAGCATTGGCGGCGCTTTTGGAAAAACGCCGCTAAAATTCTAAGCATTGGCGGCGCTTTTGGAAATACGTTGCTAAAAGTCTGAGCATTGGCGGCGCTTTTTTGAAAAACGCCGCAAATAATTTTAAAGTTTTTTTGGATATATATGATTGATTGTTTTTAAATTTATATATTAAATAATTTCTTATATAATCGTAAAAGAGATATATTAATTTTAAAATATTAAATTAATTATCATTATAGTTTAGGGTTTATGGTTTAACATATATAGTTTAGGGTGTAAGGTTTAAGAGTTACTATTTTAATGTTTAGGGATTATGGTTTATGATTTGCGGTTTAAGGTTTAAGGGGGATGTGTTAGGGTTTCATGGGTTAAAAGTTAAGGTTAATGTGTTTAAAGGTAAATGGTTAAGGGTTTGAGGTTTAGGGTTAGGGGTTAGGGGTTAGGATTTTATGTTTTATGATTTAGGGTTTATAGGATAGATGATATGGGTTTAGGGTTTAGATTAATTAGTGTCTTTTAATTTATATATTAAATAATTTCTTATATAATTGTAAAAGAGATAACATTAATTTTAATACATTAAAATTATGATTCTAGTTTAAATTATTTAAGAGAAAATATTTGTTAAAAATGAAAAAATATTAAATAATTTCTTATGTAATCGTAAAAGAGATAGTATTAATTTTAAAATATTAAATTAATTCTCATGATAATTTGGGGTTTATGGTTTAATTTAGGGTATATAGTTTATGGATTAATCTTTATAGTTTAAGGTCTAGGGTTTATGTTTTAGGGTTTAAGGTTTAGGATTTAAGATTAAGGGTTAGGTTAGGGTTTAGGTCGAGTTTATAGTTTAGTTTTTATTATTTTAGAGTTATGGGTTTTTGGGTTTAGTGCTTAAACCATATCGAATAATAAAGTTAGAGTCTTAGTGTTTAGGGATTTAAGTATTAGGGATTTTGATAAAATAGATAAAAATTATATTATTTTAGGGTTTAGGGTTTAGATTAGATTATTTCTTTAATTACTTCTACAATGTAATATATATATATATGAGTTAAGTGTATAATTTAGGGTTAGGATTTATGTATGAGAAATTAAATTATAAACCGTATAAATTAAACATCTTGTTAGAAACAAAACAAAATTAATTTAAAGGAATCTAATTAATAATTAAGCTAAAAAAATTATTAATATTGAAGGTATTGGCGGCATTTTTTAGCAAAAAACGCCGCAAAAAGCACGTTACTAAACGAAATGATGTCGTTTACTTGAGGCTTTAGTGGTGCTAGCCATAAAAACGCCGCAAATGAGTAGTAATAGTGGCATTTTTTTTTTCAAAACGCCACAAAAAAATTAAATTGAATTGAAACGACACTGTTTTTATTTTCTCAATTTTTCACTTAAAGTTTACTCTGCTCCTCTCCTTTTCTTGCTACAGGTTTTCTCCTTTTCGTGCTCTTAATCTTTCCCAATAGGTCTTCTCCTTTCCGTGCTCTTCGCCTTTCCCAACACGTAATCCCCCCATTTCTTTCTTCCTTCCTTTTAGTTTTTCTTTTTCCTTTTCTTTATATTCAAGACAAAACCCCAGTTCTATTTGTCTTTATTATTTTTCCCTTTCTCATGTTGATTCTTATATGGTAAGAAATGAAATGGGTATCCCTAAAAAGCTTGATTTCTAATTTAGGGCCCCTAATAGTTTACTGTATCTGTAAGATCAAAAAGGAAAATGAAAATTTTATTTGTTAATTGTTTATTTAGATCCGGTCATTCTAGCAGCAATCTCGTCCAAGATAAGCGGTTCAAAGAAGGCAAAATTGGAGACAGAATTTAAGGGATTTGAGTGGCATGTTGATGAACTTAAGGTGTTCGTGGAAGAGGATTCGAGGAACTCTAACAGAGGCAGCTGGATTTGATCAAAAGGTAAGGTTCCGCATTATCTCTTTCACTGTTCTTCTTGCTATCGCAGTTACCATTTTTGAATCTTAGGAAACCCAAAGTCCGATTCACATGTGGACGCTTATATGCTATTTTTTTTTAATGTTATTTGAACTATTTAAATTCCTTGGATGGTTGGTGGTTATGAATTGGAATTGTTTAAAGTGTGAAATTAAATTTAATAATAATAAATTAAGTGAATAAAATATCGAAATTATTTTGAAAATCGAATATAGCGAAGATTAAGTTTATCTTTAGGAATTCAAAGATTGAATCCTTAGTTGGTATGTATCTCACCGAGATTATTGTTTTAAAAGGAGATTTCAGTGATATAGATCCCATACATGAGGTTTTCAACGACAATGCTTATAATAATTTTATTCGAGAAAACTTAGATCGCTTAGAAGCACTATCAAAGAAGCTCAAGGCAAAAACCTTAAGAACTGAGGCTCCTTCTCAATCCATTGCTGCCATAAGGTAACTTTATACTTTATAATTTTAATTCATTACTCTTGTGATTCTTGTATTCACAATCTATTAAAACAGACAGGATTCTTGTATTCACAATCTATTAAAACAGACAAGATGTTAGCTGAGAAAGTAAGAGGAAGTTGTTAGCTAGGAACATTGTTTAGGTTGCAAGCTTGGCTTTAAGCAACAAATTGAAGGGTTATATTTTGTTTATTTCTCCCAGATTATTTATTTACCATGCAGAATAAATAAAAATGGTCTTTGTTGTGTTTTAAGGCTACTTGCATGGAAGGGAATTAATGCTGAACAGCTTACACGCGATCTGAAATCTTTTGAATTGAAGGTAAGTATTATTTTCCAGCCAAAATTTCGTCTGTGTTGAGGATAGCATTAATTCCATGCTTGGCATAGAATAGCATTGAAATAATAACATAGTTTTTCATTGAAATAATAACATAGTTTTCTCATTTGGCATTCATTTTGGTTCTTTGTTTCAACATGTTCTCGGCATGGATTTATGTGTTTATTAATAGTTGGACTATATATCAATTATTTTAAAGGACATGAACACAATATACATATGTGTATGTATAACAAAACTGAAATCAGTACTTTAAACACTAAATGAGTGGCAGCATTAGACACTAAAACGAAAAATAGACAATGTGATTCATGTTTATTCTGGTTCATTGAAATCAGTACTTTAATCAGTTTTGGTTCATTGATTCATGTTCCAGTGAAGAATGTCCTGACCAATGTGATTAAAGATTGATTATTATATGTGGTGCATAAATTCTCTTCTATGTTAGACTTAGATGTATATTATATGTTAATGGGTTTGGAAACAACCAGTAAAGTTCCTACATTTGATTTTCCTCATCATACATGAGAGAGAAAGAGACAGATGAATCAATTTCTTTGATTTTTATTTTTATTTTTAAAAATTTTCATATTTATTTCATATTGTTGGGGAATATTGGTATGACATTTGGCAATAAAAGTGTAACACCCCAAACTCGGCACATGCGTTATGATCGAATATGATGTGTCACATGAGGAAAACGTATAAAATCCTTGTGATTCGTCCTAAAATAGATATTGATTTGTTATAAACAAGAAAACAAATTTAATTTGAAATATTTCATAAAATACAGAGTAAACAAGTTTGGATGTAAATATTTAATAAAATACAACTATTTTTGAGAGGTTGATTGATGAATCAAAAATCAAGGTAGTGAACTTTAAAACCGTGACTTTTAAAAATGTCATCGATAATTTGAAAGAAAGTCTGAGTTAAAATCATTTGTAAAAGTTTATTATAAAATCCATTTATTAATCAACTTTGGAAAAACCGTCGGTTATGCTTTTAGAAAAATCCCCATTTTAAAAATAATTCAAGCAACATAATAAATACGTTCAAACATAAAGCAAATTAAAGTTTACCCCAGAGGTCTTATTACAACTTTAAAACCTGAAATAGTAAAGGTAACGAAATAATATGGAAAAGTAGTTTACCAATGTTTGCAAACATCATTTATGAAGAATGGCCTCCACCGAGTCATCCCTGGCCCTAAGTCCTCGTCACTGAGCGTTACCTACAGAGATTAAGAAAAGAAAGGAGGTGAGTTACAAGAACTCAGTGTATAATCCCCTTACCATTTTTCACTGGGCTTGAACCCGTTTAGCAAAAACTTGGGCCTGAGCCCATATAAAAATAACTTAGGCCGAAGCCCATTTATAATAACTTAGGTGAAGCCCATAAAGCATAATCTTGGGCCAAAGCCTATTTACAAAATAGAATATATAAAATGAATCAAATGAATGTAATGCAATTCCAAACCAAACCTAGTAATTCATCCGCTACACACCACCCGCACCAACCAACACACCTATGGGGATCAAGTCAACCCACCCCGCCAACACACCAATCGCAGGCATTAAGCCATTTATAACAAATTTATTTGTGGACAAGCCACCAGAATAACAGAATATACGTGGCATTGCCACTATACAGATTTGTGGCAGAGCCACCAAAACTTCTCTTCAATATTATCCCATCCCATGCAAAATCATGTATATAATGCATAACAAATCATGATTTTTACAATATAACAATAATAATTTATTTGGATATTCATTACAATAGTATGACCCATTATATCAATTTATCAAAAAGGCCCATTAAGGAAAATATCAGATTGACCCATTTAGTAAAATATCAGATCGGCCCATTTAGCGAAAATATCAAATCTGCCCATTTAGCAAAAATATCATATCATCCCATTTAGCAAAATATCAAGTTGGCCCATCTAGCAAAATATCGATCGACCCATTTATCAATATGTCCATTCGACCCATAAGGCAATATGTCAATTTAGCCCATTAAGCAATTTCGTATTTTGGCCTATCAGGGGCAATTTCATAATTCAGCCCAAAAGGGCATTTTTGTAATTCAATAATTTTACCCACTAAAGGTAATTCGATAATCTCGCAACCCAGGGGTATTTTTGTAATTTTTACCCATCGAGGGTATTTTTGTAACATCCGAGATTTAGGGGCTCTGCATTTATCTTTTTTTTGTGTGTGTTTGGTATACTTTGTGTATTGTTTGAGTGTGTTTGGGGTCTCTGGGAAGGCCCGGGGTTAAGTCGGAACCTTGGCCAAAATTCTTATTTTGGGCACTTTAGGAGGAAAGCTAGTTGGGGGCAAGACTTAAGGTTTATTGTTTGTGCTTGTTGACATAAGAACTAAGTTGGTAAAGTGACAAGAAGGCACCACTTAAGGAGCAGGTAAGTGACGCTTCAGGTGAAGCAAAGGGGAGCAGGTTCGATTCACGTTGCTAGCAATATGGCTTTTATTTTTGCTCATGCGTCGAAGGGATAGATGATGGAATCGGTTGGGAGCCTTGAAGGGTGGAGGTGAATTAGTCAAACTTTTTGAATGGTTGGACAAGAGTAAAAAGGGGGATTTGGAAACTTTCAAATTATTTTGAATGTTTCAAACCTTTTCAAATGAGTGTTCAAGAGTGTTTCAAGGAGAAAGCTTGGGGATTGAGGTTGTGTAGGGTGCTAGCCGAATTTTGAAGGGGGTGCTAGGTGGGATAGGCATTCGGCTTTGGGGGGATGTTGGTGCCAAAAATTTTAATAGGGTTAGCTTGGGTATAGAGCTCTCTTTTTCGACATTTGAGTGTGTTGCACTTTGAGCAATTTTGGTTCTCTTCTTTGTGTAGCCGAAAGTCCCTAAGAGCCTTATTCATTTTCTTTAGCCTAAACCAAAACCAATTTTTTTCCCTCCCTCTTTTCCATTTTTTCAACTTAAGTTCTTTCCCTCACCATCAAAGTCGAAACAAGCCTCTCATATTTCTTTTGTGGAAAAGTGTTCTCTTTTGATAACCTCTTAGCCGAACCTTCTATTCACCACCATTTCATCTTTTTCTTCTATCTTTTAGCATTTTGGTAACAAGTGAGCATTTCTACTCCACCTAAAGCCGAACCTTAACCCTCCCTTTCTTCTTCTCTTATTCTTCTTTAGTCATATTTTCTGTTGTCATTTGACCACCTAGAAGTCAAATCCATTTTCCTTTCTTTCTCTAGTTTGATTCTCATTTGTTTTCTTTCTCCTATTTTGGCCGAACCTCTTTGGGTGTGCACTTTGTTAATTCATTGTTATTTCAGAAGGCTGCCGTCACTTCTTCTTAGTGGTGTAAATGTTCTCTTCTTTTCTTGTAATTCTCTCTTCTCTTTTAGTTGCAGAATCAAAGGCATTAATCCTGTTCCTGTTCCTTGGGTTTTGGCCGAATATAAGAAGGGTCTGGTTTCGTTCTTCTCCTACTTTTGGCCAGATTTGAAGGGTCTTTGGGATGAATCGGATTCGATAAATCAGGGTAAGTGGTTCGTACTATTCGTTTGGCCAAAGGCCACTTTCTTTAACCTATATCTTTGAAGGCCGAATCTAACATGGGGTTATGTAGGGACATCAGGTGATCTATTAATTCAAGTGTAGAAACCTCCAGGTTCTGTCAATTTTGGTAAGGACTTCTTCGTGCAAAGTAATTAGTTTCGCTATTATCTTATTCAACGGTTTAACACGGTCTTTTGACTAAGATCATTTTTATGGAATCAAGTACCAGTCAGGCAAAGAAAGGGGTTGGACCCGTAAACCCAGCCCCTAAGTTTAAAAGGTGTACGGTGTCTGCCGTTCGAGATTGGCCACTAGGTTGTGGGCCGGCTTTTGAAAGGGATAAACAGATCACTATGATCCCTGCAAGTGAGGACGTTAGCGAGATCGATAGTGTAGTCTTGCATGTTCACAGGTGTGTAATTATCACACTACTTCTTTCTATTGTAATATTCTTGTATGTGTTATGAAAGCCAAAAATCCCAAAATGGTCACTGAGTTACCCTTGTTGGGTAAAACTGAAACATCAGGTTAGTGTATCTTGGTTAAACCTTACAATTTTGATAGCATGATTGTGTTTGTGACATCATATATAATCTGTTCATTACACTATTTTGCATATGCATGGGATATTGGGATACTATGATATGAAAGGGGAAGTGCTTATGGGTGACAATGTCACACCAAATGATGGCGTGATGCCACATTATTGTATCGATAATTTGATCACATAGTGATCAGTGGCTAGGCCACATTATATTTGGTCACATAGTGATCGGTGGCTAGGCCACATTATATTATCTTTGAGCAGTGTGTCCGTCAGCATGACTGCCAAAGTGGAGTGTAGAGGATGGAGGGTTGATTGTAGAAATCCCCAGGTGTGTTGAGGTTAGACATACGAAGTGGAGTGTAGAGGATGGAAAACTAGGTTGGGTTGGGTTTCATATGAATCATTTGGTCATGCTGTGTTAATTGGTCTTTGGCCAATGGTGCTCTAGGGCTAAGGCCCATTTATGGAGTATGTGGAATAATTTCACACTGAGTCTTGTGGCTCACACTTTTGTTTAAACAATTGCAGGTGACTCTTAGCTTTATGAACTAGGTTGGAGGGAGCTCAAGGTGGCCACGCATGGATTTCATGAGTAAATTTTATCTTATTTATTGTTTATAACTTTTTTTTGGGATTTTTCTTTGGTTTGTAATATGGCTACTACAAAATTTGGAATTTACTTTCGGGTTTAAAAGCTTGGACATATTAATTTCAGACTGCTTAATGGGATGTTTTAAAAATTAGATTACAAACTAAAGTTTTCTTATAACCTGTCAAACAACACTTCTTATAATAAAAGGCATTTTTATTAAAACACGATAATCAGACAATTGGTAAGTGATTCCAAATGTCACCTAATCAAAAAGCTCAACTAGTTAAATTTCAAAGTTGACTAAACAATGGGTTTTCAATTGAAACACAAAATTCGAGATTTTAAAAAGGACCTAGAATTTTTTCGAAACCAGTCAAACTTCCTAAAGTTCTTCCTAGTAGCATGCCAGATCGGTCGTAGTGTTTGGGCTGAGTTTGGGGTGTTATAAATTTGGTATCAGATCCTAGTTAAAAAGCTCGGCCTTGGGTTTTGGGTTCAAAATGTTTTCTAGATTTTGCTTTTAAGAAAAATATATATATAGATCTATTTTTAAGTGTGGCACTCGAGTCTCCGGCCCAAGTCTGCCAAGTAAGTTTTCCGATGGCAAAGTGATTTGCATAAAGTTAATGTATTATGTGAATATGTTGTTACGGATGATGGAATTAAGAAACTTTACTGTAGAGATGAAAACCTCTAGGTATACACATGCTTGCAAAAAAAAAAAACTACTTATAACTCTATCTTCATAAAACTACTCGATTAATAAACAGTGGAAAGAAATACTGACTCATAAAATTTGTAATCAGAGTAGGATGGAGTATTAGACATGAGTGGTAGAGGACGTGGACGTGTTACACGCGGTCGTGGGAGAGGCCAAGGTAATGAGGTTGAACTCTCAAAAACGAGAAATGAGCCCGAAGGCGAAGCTGTCACCTGTGGCGGAAGTGAAATCGCAAAACAGAACTGGTGGAGACGATGCCCTGTCTCAGGCAATGTTGCGAACGAGTGGTCGGGGCAAGCAATAGAACAGCAACTCGGAAGTCCATTCCTAAGCGACTTTGAGCGAATGGAGCCGAAATGTTTAGAGGCATCTCTAGAGTAGCTCCAAACGTGGTTGAATATTGGCTAGAGGCAGTTAGAAAATTATGGATGACTTGGACTGCACAGCAGAGGAAAAGCTGAAGGGTGCGATATCTTTACTTTGAGATGAGGCCTATCAGTGGTGGATCACCGTGCGAGAGGGTACTCCGGCAGATCGAGTTGATTGGGACTTCTTTAAGATGACATTCCAAGGAAAGTACATTGGGGCCAGTTACGTGGATGCTCAGAGGAAAGCATTCCTGAATTTAGTTCAATGGGGTAAGTCGGTGGTTGAGATTCAGAGTTTCCTCGGTCTGGCTGGGTATTACCAAAGGTTCGTTCAGGGGTTCTCACTAATTGCGGCACCTTTAATCAAGCTGTTGAGGACAGGGGTACCTATTGTTTGGGCTAACAAGCAACAGGAAAGTTTTGAGAAGCTGAAGAGGATTTTGACAGAGGCCGATAAGGAGTTCGTGGTTTATTGTGATGCTTCACACACGAGTTTAGGATGTGTGTTAATGCAGGATGGGAAGGTTGTTGCATATGCGTCTCGGCAGTTGAGACCGCATAAAAGTAACTATCCCACGCATGATCTAGAGTTGGCTGCGGTGGTTTTTACTTTAACGATCTGGAGACATTATTTGTATGGGGAGAAGTCTATTATCTACACCGACCACAAGAGTTTGAAGTATCTTTTAACTTAGAAAGAGTTAAATTTAAGGTAGCGAAGGTGGGTTAAGCTGTTGAAAGATTATGACTGCTCGATCGAATATCATCCGGGTAAGGCTAACGTAGTGGCAGATGCGCTAAGTAGGAAGGTAATATCAGACTTAAGAGTGATGTTTGCCCATCTTAGTTTGTATAATGATGGAAGTCTGTTAGCTAAACTTCAAGTGAAGCCAACATGGGTAGATCAGATTAAAGAGAAACAGTTATCGGATGGTGATTGGGTGCTCGACTTCTACATGTATGGAATGGTGGGGTAGAAGGTTACAGTTTGAATGGTGATGGGGTTTTGTGTTTTCATGAGAAGATTTGCATGCCGAAGGATGTAGAGTTGAGGCAGACGATTCTTCAGGAAGCGCATAGTAGCCCTTACGCTATGCATCCTAAAGGAAGTAAGATGTACCGAGATCTGTATGAATAGTTTTGGTGGCCCGGTTTAAAGCGAGAGGTCATGGAATTTGTGGGAAAATGTTTAATGTGTTAGCAGGTTAAAGCCAAAGATCAGTTACCTTCAGGGTTGTTGTAGCCAATGAAGATTCCATAGTGGAAATGGGAGAGGATCACTATGGACTTTGTTAGTGGGCTACCCCTTACGCCTACTAAGAAAGACTCGGTATCGATGATTGTGGATCGGTTGATGAAGTCCGCCCATTTCATTCCTGTTCGTGTCAACTACTCTCTTTAGAGGTTGGCTAAGCTGTATGTGGTAGAAATTGTAAGATTGCATGGGGTACTAGTATCGATCATATCAGATAGAGATCCTAGGTTTACGTCGTGATTCTGGAGAGCACTGCATCAAGCATTGGATACAAGACTGGACTTCAGCACAGGTTTTCATCCATAGACTGATGGTCAATCTGAAAAAGTAATTCAGATTTTGGAGGATATGTTGAGGGGCTGTGTCATCAATTTCAAAGGTAGCTAGGAGGAGTTTCTACCGTTGGCAGACTTCGCATACAACAATAGCTACCAATCTAGTATTCAGATGGTGCCCTATGAAGTGTTGTACGGGCAGAGGTGTCGTACTCCTACCTGTTGGATAGAATTAGGTGAACACCAGGTTTTTGGTCCAGAATTTGTTGTAGAGACTGAAGAGAAAGTTAAGCTAATTAGGGCTCGGTTGAAAGAAGCATCCGATAGGTAGAAATCTTATGCAGACCTGAAGCGAAAGGAAATAGAGTTTGCAGTGGGTGATCAGGTTTTCTTGAAAGTTTCACCTTGGAAAAAGGTGATGAGGTTTGGTCGGAAGGAAAGTTAAGTCCTAGGTTTATCGGGCCTTATCGGGTTTTAAACGTGTGGGACTAGTGGCATATCAACTGGAGTTACCTTCAAAATTGAAACAGATGCATGATGTATTCCATGTATCAATGTTAAGATGCTACCATTCGGATCTGTCTCATGTTGTGCCGGTGGAAGAAATTGGGGTAAGGCCAGACTTGTCCTATGAGAAGGAACCGATCCAGATCTTGGAACGAGACGTCAAGGTGCTAAGAAGGAAATCAGTTCCGTTGGTTAAAGTTTTATGGCGAAATCATGGAATGGAAAAGGTGACATGGGAGCCAGAGGACGTGATGCGTCAGCAGTACCCACATCTCTTTTGACCAGGTAATTTCGAGGCCAAAATTTTTTTTAAAAGGGGTAGAACTGTAACATCCGAGATTTAGGGGCTCTACATTTATCTTGTTTCTATGTGCTTGGTATACTTTGTGTGCTGTTTGAGTGTCTTTGGGGTCTCTGGGAAGGCCCGGGGTTAAGTCGAAACCTTGGCCAAAATTCTTATTTTGGGCACTTTAGGAGGAAAGCTGGTTGGGGGCAAGACTTAAGGTTTATTATTTGTGCTTGTTGACACAAGAACTAAGTTGGTAAAGTGGCAAGGAGGCACCACTTAAGGAGCAGGTAAGTGACGCCCCAGGGGGAGTAGCGGGGAGCAAGTTAGATTCACGTTGCCATAAATGTGGCTTTTATTTTTGCTCATGCTTCGAAGGGCTAAATGATGGAATCGGTTGGGAGCCTTGAAGGGTGGAGGTAACTTGGTCAAGCTTTTTGAATGGTAGGACAAGAGTAAAAAGGGATTTGGAAACTTTCAAATTATTTTGAATGTTTCAAACCTTTTCAAATGAGTGTTCAAGAGTGTTTCAAGGAGAAAGCTTGGGGATTGAGGTTGTGTAGGGTGCTAGCCAAATTTTGAAGGGGGTGCTAGGTGGGGTAGGCATTCGGTTTTGTGGGGGGTGTTGGTGCCCAAAATTTTAAAAGGGTTAGCTTGGGTAGAGAGCTCTCTTTTTTGGCATTTGAGTGTGTTGCACTTTGGGCAATTTTGGTTCACTTTTTTGTGTAGCCGAAAGTCCCTAAGAGCCTTATTCATTCTTCTTTAGCCTAAATCGAAACCAATTCTTTTCCCCCCTCTTTTCAATTTTTACAACTTAAGTTCTTTCCCTCACCATCAAAGCCAAACAAACCTCTCATATTTCTTTTGTCGAAAAGTGTTCTCTTTTGATAACCTTCTATTCACCACCATTTCATCTTTTTCTTCTATCTTTTAGCATTTTGGTAACAAGTGAGCATTTCTCCTTCACCTAAAGCTAAACCTTAACCCTCCTTTCTTCTTCTCTTTATTCTTCTTTGGTCATCTTTTCTATTGTCTCTTGACCACCTAGAAGCCGAAATCCATTTTCCTTTCTTTCTCTGGTTTGATTCTCATTTGTTTTCATTCTCCTCTTTTGGCTGAATCTCCTTAGGTGTGTACTTTGTTAATTCATTGTTATTTCAGAAGGCTGCCGTCACTTCTTCTATCTATCTCTTTAATCGGATTCTTCTTAGTGGTGTAAATGTTCTCTTCTTTTCTTTTAATTCTCTCTTCTCTTTTAGTTGCCTAATTAAAGGCATTAATCCTGTTCCTTGGGTTTTGGCGGAATATATGATGGGCTTGGTTTCGTTCTTCTCCTGCTTTTGGCCAGCATTTGAAGGGTCTTTGGGATCAATCGGATTCGATTAATCAGGGTAAGTGGTTCGTACCATTCGTTTGGCCGAAGGCCACTTTCTTTAACCCATATCTTGGAGGCCCAAATCAAACATGGGGTTATGTAGGGACATTAGGTGATGTATTAATTCAAGTGTAGAAACCTCCAGGTTCTGTCAATTTCAGTAAGGACTTCTTCGTTCAAAGCAATTAGTTTCACTATTATCTTATTCAACGGTTTAACTTGGTCTTCTGACCAAGATTGTTTTTATGGAATCAAGTACCAGTCAGGCAAAGAAAGGGGTTGGACCCATAAACCCAGCCCCTAAATTTAAAAGGCATATGGTGTCTGCCGTTCGAGATTGGCCACCGGGTTGTAGGCCAACTTCTGAAAGGATAAACAGATCGCTGTGATCCCTACAAGTGAGGATGTTAGCGAGATCGATAGTGTAGTCTTGCGTGTTCACAGGTGTGTAATTATCACACTACTTCTTTCTATTGTAATATTTGTGTATGTGTTATGAAAGCCAAAAATCCCGACAATGGCAACTGAGTTACCCTTGTTGGGTAAAACTGAAACATCAAGTTAGTGTATCTTGGTTAAACCTTACAATTTTGATAGCATGATTGTGTGTGTAATATCATGTATAATCTGTTCATTACACTATTTTGCATATGTATGGGATATTGGGATATTATGATATGAAAGGGGAAGTGCTTATGGGTGCCAATGTCACCCCAAATAATGGCATGATGCCACATTATTGTATCGATGATTTGGTCACATAGTGATAGGTGTCTAGGCCACGTTATATTTGGTCACATGGTGATCGGTGGCTAGGCCACGTTATATTATCTTTGAGCAGTGTGTCTATCAGCATGACTGCCAAAGTGGAGTGTAAAGGATGGAGGGTTGATTGTAGAAATCCCCAGGTGTGTTGAGGTTAGACGTACGAAGTGGAGTGTAGAGGATGGAAAACTAGGTTGGGTTGGGTTTCATATGAATCATTTGGTCATGCTGTGTTAATTGGGCTTTGGCCAATGGTGCTCTGGGGCTAAGGCCCATTAATGGAGTATGTGGAATAATTGCACACTGAGTCTTGTGGCTCACACTTTTGTTTAAACAATTGCAGGTGACTCTTAGCTTTATGGACTAGGTTGGAGGGAGCTCGAGGTGGCCACGCATGGATTTCATGAGTAAATTTTATCTTATTTATCGTTTATAACTTTTTTGGGATTTTTCTTTGGTTTGTAATAAGGCCACTACAAAATTTGGAATTTACTTTCTGGTTTAAAAGCTTGGACATATTAATTTCAGACTACTTAATGGGATGTTTTAAAAATTAGATTACAAACTAAAGTTTTCTTATAACCTGTCAAACAATGCTTCTTATAATAAAAGGAATTTTTATTAAAAACCTGATAATCAGCCAATCGGTAAGTGATTTCAAATGTCACCTAATCAAAAAGCTCGACTAGTTAAATTTCAAAGTTGACTAAACAACATATAATAACATATAAAAACATTTTCCGGCCTCAACTGATTCTCGATTTGAAATTTTAATTTAACTTACATAATACATAATACATAGCTGGCTATTATAGGCGGTTCATTAAGGGGTTTTCTATGATAGCGACTCCAATGACGAAACTGTTACAGGAAAACGTAAAGTTTGAATGGACGAAAAAGTGCTAGTGGAGTTTTGTGAAATTAAAGACAATGTTGACAGAGGCTCCAGTTCTAGTACAACATGAATCAGGAAAAGAATTTGTGATCTATAGTGATGCATGTGTACTTATGCAAGAAGACAAAGTGATAGCATATGCCTCCAGATAATTAAAGGCACACGAGAAGAACAATCCGACACATGATTTAGAGCTGGCTGCTATTATTTTTGCATTGAAGATTTGGAGACACCATTTGTATGGCGACAGATGTCGGATATTCACCGATCACAAAAGTTTAAAGTATTTTGTAACACCTCCAACCTGAAACTGTCACCGGAATAGGGTTAAGAGGCATTACCAAACAATCGAATCATTTCACATTCCATTTACAACACAAAGTCAATCATCATCATAACACATCAAAACTTAATCAAATAGACCTTTATTGAGGGTTACAAGACCTTAAACACAAGCTAAAGAAAACACATATAGAAATTCTAAGAAATTTAAAACTTTTCTATGTTTCAGGGGTTA
The DNA here is from genome assembly GCA_025506655.1 of Gossypium rotundifolium. Classification (NCBI taxonomy): domain Eukaryota; kingdom Viridiplantae; phylum Streptophyta; class Magnoliopsida; order Malvales; family Malvaceae; genus Gossypium; species Gossypium rotundifolium. Next base: position 45,938,296 of record CP106723.1, read on the forward strand.
CACGCCCGTGTGGGCAAATTGTGTGCCTCCCACGACTGCTAGACACACCCATGCTTCCTCCCCGTGGCTGAATCTGACTTAACACCATAGTTACCAAACACCCCCGTGTACTAAGGCCATGTACTTATAGGCCATATATTGACTTATTCACACGGCTACTAGGCACGCCCGTGTACCATGGCCGTGTGTCCTTAAGCTTGCTACTGGCTTTTGCCTACGGTTAGTTGACACGACCGTGTCAAGGCCGTGTGCTATTAGGCTATATACTGTCATTCACCCATGGTCATTAGGCACGCCCGTGTGCCTCAACCGTGTGAAAGGCCAATTTTCCACCCACACAAGGGTCAATCTCTACAAGCATATTAAAGCATGATTACACACATAATGTAACATCTTGAAAATGGGCCTATGCATTTTTGATTTAATTATACGAAATGGCATGTCTTATGTGTTATGAATGTATTATGAACATTTTTGGAAACTTGGAAATGTTAAGTTTAAAAGAGGAAAGTGAACATTTTTGGAAACTTGGAAATGTTAAGTTTTAAAAAGAGGAAAGTAAGTGTTTTGGAAACTTGGAAATGTAAGGAAATGTCCCGGAAATGTAGGGAAATGTCTTGTCCTGGAAATGTAAGGAAATGTCTTGTCTTGGAAATGTAGGAAAATGTCCTGGAAATGTAAGGAAATGTCTTGGAAATGTAAGGAAATGTCCTGGAAATGTAAGGAAATGTCTTGTCTTGGAAATGTAAGGAAATGCTTTAGAAATGTTAAGTTAAAAAAAGAGGAAACTAAAACAAGGTGGCCTTAAGAAAATTAATAGGAGGAATTTGACACACAAACAGGCTTAGAAAAGTGGCCTGAAGATATCACTTGAGGCCCAGGTAGGTGACGCCACACACAAGGGTATTGGGTCTAGGTTCGAGTCACTTGGGGAGCAAATAAAGGAGTTTTATTTTTGCTACAAGATAGGTAGAAGTGGACGACAATAAGTCACTAAAAGGGAGGTGTTTTATTTTTGTTAAAATTCAGCAAATAAGATGGATAAATGATGGATTATTCTTAATAATTTTAAGTGAAGAGATAAAGAGAAAAGCTAGGAAAGGCTAGTGTTTGAGTGTTAGCCGAAAACTCAATCTCTTCTCATCTTTTTTATTTGTGCCGAAATTCTAAGCAAGAAGTGTCCATCTTTTTACTTTGTTTTCTTTTCAACTCTTCTCTCTGCCGAAAATTTCCTAGCAAACTCTCTCCTTTCTCTCTTATTTTTGCCATAGCCAAAACCTTTTTCTCCATAAGTCCACCATTGCCAAATTCCCTAGTGACTGTTTCCCTCTCTTTTCTTTTGATAAACTGACAACACAGATAACTTTTAGCCGATTTCTTGTTAAGTTTTAAAAGATGAAATCAAGACCCTTCTAGCCTACATAGCCGAATATTGCTAAAGGTTCAAGCAAGGATTGCCGATCTCTAAAGTAAGGTAAGATCTCATTCAGTTTCATCCTTTTTCTTTTAAGATTTGCCGAAATCTAGGACTAACCCCATTAATATCTTGTTGCCGAAACTTTGAAGAGATCTTTCGGGATTTACTAAGTGTCGACTATAAGGAAGGAGAAATTCTTTTCCCGAAGGTACACCATAGGCCGCGTGTTCCCTAGTTATTCGGTGAGTTTCGAGATTTAAAATCCACAAGGTAAGTATCTATAGCATTCGGTCAAGGCCATGTTGAGTAAATAGATGTGTTTCATTAATATTTAAAAGCCGAAACTAATCTATTCAAGTAATCTAGTGATTGCCGATTTTAAGAAAGAAGGATACAAAGTTTTCGGCATTTGATTAGACATCAATCGGCAGCAAAGTAAGGATTTAGTGTACTAATCCTACTAGGATTTGGTTTTGCGGTCGAATGGGTTTTCATTAAATCTTTAATATGGGCCGAATGTAGGGAGTTAAAGATCTAAGGCAGTAAATCAGATTTCAGGATTTCAGTGAAATTGTTAAGCGAATCAGCTGTGTACCCTACACTATCTTTTAATAAGATTTATGGCTAAAATTTAATATAAGTATGTGTATAAGAATGTGAATATGGCTAAGGTACCATGTTACGGTACAAAGTACTCAGGTACGTGTCCTACTCCTACTAGGATTATGTTAAATATCTGTTACGACACACATGACATTATAAGAGTGTGAAATAAGAATTTGGCATGTTAATGCATGATATGTATGATATGGGGCATATGGGTTATATGAAAAGGGGAAGTGAATGTGGTGACCTAAGACCACGATAACTGAATTTGGTGACCTAAGACCACGATAACTGAATGTGTGACTTAAGACCATGATATCTGAATGTAGTGACCTAAGGCCATGAATTTTATAAGGGCGATGATCACGTCGACTACAGCGACTGCCTTCGATGGTGTGTAGCGGATGGAGGGTTGACTTAGTAGTCCCCACGGTGTGCAGGTTGGTACAGGGGACATGTAGCGGATGGCTATCTAGGTTTGGGTTCGGGTTGCATCATTATTTTATTTGTTTATAAACATGTATGATAATGTATGCACAATTATTAAATTTTAGTGTTGGTTACACATTGAGTCTCATTGACTCACCCTTGTGGGATTATTTTTCGGTGACGATTAGTGATGGACCTGCCTGCAGATGCTTAGTGGAGGCCATGGGAAGTTCAAATTTATTTTATTTGGACTATTTTACTTTAAGTATTTTGAATTTAAATTTTGGGAATTGTTTGATGTAATAAGGCCTTAGTAGAAATATTTATTCTGTTTTTATTTGTTAAGCTTACAAACCTTTATTTATTAAAAGATTAAGTAAATCAATTTTTAAAACAAAGCCCAAACGTTTTGTCACCTAAAGTAAAGGATTTTTAACAATGAATTAAACTTGTTCTCAACTCAAGCCCAACCCAAAACAATCTTTCTTTCAAAACACACAAGTTTTTCCTAAGTAACAAAAGAATTTGAAACGGTTTACACCGGGGAACATACCAGATCCGGTCAAGGCTCGTGGGCGGGTTTGGGGTGTTTCACATAATTTGGCAACCCATTTCATGTCAAATGATCTACATATCATCTCATACAATCTCATTCAAAACCATGTTAACAGTAGACTAATTTACACCACTTGAACACATTCTATACCAATATGCTTCATTTCCAATTTCTCCATTTCATACTAGCATCATACCAACATAAAGTTACCATTCATAAGTCATTTTCTTTACTCATAAACCTTACCAAAAGATGCTTCATATTTCAAAGCCATTCATGCTAAAAACTAACACATATCTAGCCACATCACATGGCTATTTACACATCTCAAACATGATTCAAATAACTATCCTATACATGCCATATTTCAACTATGTACATATTTCCAAAAGTATCCAAAATAGATTGCTGATAGTGTGATTGAGATGCTGACGATTCCCAGATCCGAGCTAACTTTACTGACACTATAAAATAGTGAAACAATCACACAGTAAGCTTTCAAAGCTTAGTAAGTCCGTAATATAATACATGTAAATCAACAATTCAAGTTATTATACAAAATTAAGCCATCACTTTGATTAATTTATCAATAATACATCAACTCAAGTATGCTCAATGTTCACATGACATTTCATTCATCTACTTTCAAATTCACCAACACATAAATATCATGCATATCTTAAACAACACTTAGTTATCATACATACCTTTGTCAACACTTAGTTACTCACTATCTATACTATCAAACCATCACATAGATAAAGACACAATTAGCACATTATCCATCTCAATCTCAAACTCAAATATCTATTCATTCAGCTTTTAAATCTATCATCAACCACTTAGGTTCAAACGTACCTTGATCAACACATAGTTACTCACCATTCATGCTACTAAATTTCTCGATATTACTTCTCGTTCGACCTTTGCTATTCCTCTGATAAATTCACACACTTAGCGCCAATTTCATAACCGAAACATAGTTGTCATTGCACACTTAGTGCCAATATGCTAAACCGATCTTATATCGGTAACGCACACAGTGCCAATTTGATAAGCTAAAACTTCTATCGTTTCACACACAGAGTGCTATTCATTAATTATAATCGCATAATTAGTGCCTCAATTCATAGCCGAAGCTTAAATGACATCGCACACTTAGTGCATTAATACAAAACTGAATTCAATTTGGTATCGCACACACGCAGTGCCAATCACAAAGTCGAAGCTTCTATTATTTCGCACACACAGTGCTAATCTTCTCGGTTACATTTCCAAATACGCACACTTAGTGCCACATAGATCCATTTCTCACATAGCATTTATAATTCAATAATATCATAATCATTCGTTTCACAACATTTAAACATAGCTAAGTACACGTATTATATTCAAACTTATCTCAGACGTTGCAATACCGAAACGGTCGATTAATCTAGCACTTTATCTTTGCCTCGATCTCGATCCGAACCTCTCCTCTCTTGGTCTATACACATTTAAATTCAATCCATTCAATCACTAATTCATTCATTTTAGTCCAAACACACATATTTAGTGCATGTTATAAAATATCCCTCACATTTTCACATTTTGACACTTTAGTCCCTAATTCATAAAATCATCAAATTCATATAAATTACTTGTACCCTTGCTTAGCCAAATTCTTACTGTACTCATACAAGCCCAAATATTTTATTTATTTTACAATTTAGTCCTTTAATTTATCATTTTCACAATTTAGCCCTAATTAGCTAAATTCACCAAAAATCCAAGAACAAAACATGTTCATTAAACATATATCTTCCATTTGACAACAATATTCATCACAAAGCTCACCATTTCATCAATGGCACATCTCATAAACATCATCAATTCTTCAAATTGCAACATGGGTTTGATAATATACTAAGCAACAATCTCAAAAACATAAAAAAAATCATCAAAAACTAAAGTCAAAACATACCTTAATAAAACTCAAAACTAACTGAAACCTAAATGTTCTTCCTCATTTCTCTTTTCATTGATTTTCGGCCATAAAAGATGTTAATGGCTTGATTTTTTTTTTGTGTTTTATTTTAATGTAATATACATCATTATCTATTTTACACATTTAACCTTTAAAATAAAATAAGAAAACTAAATATACAATGTCCAAAACCGTCCATTAGTCATCCACAATCTTTAAAATGGCTTAATTGCCTCTTAAGACCTCCACATTAAAAAGAAAACAACACTTAGGTACTTATAAATCAGCACACAGCTTTTACACTTTAAGCGATTAAGTCCTTTCTCTTAATTCGACACACAATCAATAAAATTACCACACAAATTTTTTGCACAGGCTAAATCACACATAATCAACACCAAAAATAATTTTAAAATATTATTTTGACCTCAGATTTGTGGTCTTGAAACCACTATTTAGACTAGGGTGTAAATCGGGCTATTACGACTCTCCCCCCTTAGGGATTTTCATCCCTGAAAATCTTACCAGTAGATAAATGTGGATATTGCTCTCTCATAACATTCTCAGACTCCCACATAGCCTCTTCAACTCCGTAAATCCCACAATTTCAGTAATATATAATTCAACCAATCTATCAAGTGAATAATTTATTCTCATTGGAAATAAATGAGTTGACTTTATCAATATATCAATTATCACCCATATTGCTTTCTTTCTTTCCCAAAGACAAAGGCAATCCCGACACAAAGTCTATAATAGACTAGATGGACCTAATGTTCAGGTTTAACTTGCTGACAAACTAATCATTTCGACACATAGTCGGAGATGTCTCTTTTCATATCATGCCACCAATAAAGTTGTTCAGATCGTTATACATTTTCATACTTCCGGATGTACAGTCAAACAACTATTATGAGCTTCATACAAGATTAACTGAATCAACTTTGAATTCATCGGAACACAGATCCAGTCTCTAAATCTCAAACAATCATCACTATCAACTTGAAACTCTGAATCTGAATTCAAATCACATTGATCTCGTTTTGCTATCATTTCATCATCACTTTTCTGGGCAATACTAATCTGACATACAAACATCGGCCTTACTCTCAACTCGACCAAAACTGAATCATCATCGCATAGATCTATCTGAGTACTCATAGCTCGTAAGGCACATAAAGACTTTTGACTCAAAGCATCAGCTACAACATTAGTTTTACCTGAATGATGATCAATTATAAGTTCATAGTCTTTCAACAACTTTAACCATTTTCTCTGTCGCAATTTCAATTCTTTCTAAGTCTTCAAGTACTTCAAACTCTTATGATTGGTATAAACACGACATTTCTCACCAAATAAGTAGTGACGCCAAATCTATAACTCAAACACAATTGTGGCTAATTCAAGGTCATGTGTTGGATAGTTCTTTTCATGTGACTTTAGCTGCCTCGAAACATAAGCAATGACTTTGCCTACTTGCATCAGCATATAGCCCAAACCATTTAACAATGTATACTGTAAACTATAATTTTCTTTTCCCGATTCAAGCTGAATTAACACTGGCGCTTTAGTCAACAATGCTTTCAATTGCTCAAAACGCTGATGGTAATTTTCTGACCACTCAACTTTAAAATCTTTCTGTAGCAACTTTGTCAATGGAGTCGCAATCATCGAGAAGACTTTCACGATCCATTTATAATATCTCTCTAGTCCCAGAAAACTATGGATTTAAACACATTTCTCGAAGGCTTCTATTCTAAAATAGCAGAGATTGTACTCGGATCAACTCGTATTCCTGTAGCTGCTACAATATGCCTTAGAAACCAACCTCACGCAACCAAAACTCACATTTACTAAACTTAGCATACAAATGCTTCTCACACAGAGTCTATAACACAATTCTCAAATGCTCGAAATGTTGTCTCTTATCACGAGAATAAACTAGAATATCATCAATAAATACTACAACAAAGTGATCCAAATATGGTCTGAATATCCGATTCATCAAATCCATAAACACTGCATGAGCATTCGTTAGTTCGAAAGGCATCACTAAGAATTCATAATATCCATACCTAGTTCTGAAAGTAGTTTTTGGCACATCGGATTCTTTAACTCTTTTTCCTGATAATTTTGTATCAATCACATATGCCAAATAGGCTTCGCAACCCTTTCTCATATAGTTCAAAGATTTCATCGCAGATACAACAGTTCAATCACTAGATTCAATTCGAAATATCTCACTGTTCTGACTTATCAATTCAATACTTTTTCTTTTACAATTCATAATGGCATTATGCAAAGTGAGCCAATCCATACCCATAATTGTATCGAACTCATCGAATGGTATCAAAATTAAATTAACTGAAAAACAAACGTCCCAAAACATTAACGGATAATTCTTGCACACTTTATTCACCAAAACACACATGCATAAGGGGTTCGATATTCTAATCACAAATTCAATAGACTCAACAGGTAAAGCCTTACTTGATACCAAATTTACACACACATACGAATGAGTAGATCCTGGATCTATCAATACAATCACATCAATATCAAATAGAGTAAATGTACCAGTAATGACATCTGGCGATGACACTCCCTCTTATGCACGAATAGAATAGGCTCGGGCAAGTGTTCTCGCTTCTGATCTCACAACTGTATCGGTAGTCCCTCTTTGACTTCCACTCACATTCCCGGTGTTTCTAGGTGGTCTACCCCTTGTCATCACATTGCTTGATCTCATGCTCTGAACATTTTCTTCCTCGACCATCTTTAGGCAATCTCGAATGAAGTGATCTCGTGATTCATATTTATAGCAAACTCTATTGTTGTACTTACCCCAGCATTCTCCCACATGTCATCTTCCATATTGTCTACACTCAAGTTTGTTACTTTTGACATTATCAACAATTGATTCCATTGAAGCTTGAGTTCTCAAATCAATACTTAGTCTTACACAATCTCTACTTGTATATCCAAATAAAGTATTTGAACGGTTGCTTACATCCCTGAATTTCTTCGTCGAAGGTTGAGATGACTTACTCATCAATCTTTTTCTTTCATCACGAGCTTCAGAGTTGGCTTTCTTCTTTTCTTTACTGAGCTCCTCGGCTTTACAAGCTCTTTCAACTAACACAACAAATTCGTTTATATCAAGTATTCCAACCAACAACTTGATGTCTTTATTCAAACCTTCTATGAAGCATTTACACATAGTAGCTTCAGTCGAAACACATTCTCGTGCATACCGGCTCAATCTCACAAATTTTCGCTCGTACTCAGTAACTGACAAGCGGTCCTATTTTAGCTCTAGAAACTTTTTACGTGTTTGATCAATAAATCATTTACTGATATACTTTTTTTAATTCAACTTGAAAGAAATCCTAGGTAATTCTCTCTCTTAGAACCATAGATATTAAGGTTTTCCACCAAATATACGCAGTATCTCTCAACAATGAAACAACACATTTTATACATTCATCAGAAGTCAATGACATCTTATCGAATACCCGAATTATATTCTCGAGCCAAAACTCAACTCTCTCAGCATCATCATCAGATGTGGCCCTAAACTCTTCGGTCCCGTACTTTTAAATCTTATCCACTAGAGGTTTATTTAGAGGAATTGGATCTATCACCTGTGGCACAACAGGTATTTATGAGGGTGGAGGTTGTGGAGCAGTGGATTCATTCGAACTCTGAAAACCACTCACTCATCGTATGGAAGAAGGCTTGCTTAGCCTCTCCTCCTCACTACTTTCATTTGGCTTAGATGTGGTGGCGCCATCACTTGAGCGGGAGCAGGCGTGTTACTCTCTACATCGTCAGTAACCGCGATCGGGATCCATTACTATATGAAAACACATTTTCATCTGTCAGAATTCATCACACTATCGCAATTTCATATATGGCATGTATTGCTAGACTCACACACGCTACGTTAGTCCGAGAATCGACTAAACCTGGCTCTGATACCAATAAAATGTAACATTTTAACCCAAAACCGTCGTCAAAATAGGGTTAAAAGGCATTGCCGAACAATCAAATCATTTCACATTTCATTTACGACATAAAATCAATCATCATCATAACACATCAAAAGATAATCAAATAGTCCTTTATTGAGGCCTACAAGACCTTAAACACATGCTAAAGAAGGGTCAGTACTAAACCAAAACACATATAGAAATTCTCAAAAATTTAAAACCTTTCTAAGTTTTAGGGGTTACACGCCCTTGTGCGCAAATCGTGTGCCTCCCACGGCTACTAGATACACTCGTGCCTCCTCCCCGTGGCCAAATCTGACTTAACACCACGATTACCAAACACCCCCGTGTACTAAAGCTGTGTACTCATAGGCCATTTACTGACTTATTCACATGGCTACTAGGCACGCCCGTGTACCATGGTCGTGTGTCCTTAAGCTTGCTACTGACTTATGCCTATGGCTAATTGACGCGCCCGTGTCAAGGCCATGTGCTATTAGGCTATATAGTGTCATTCACCCATGGTCATTAGGCACGCCTGTGCCTCAACCGTGTGACAAAATAGGCCATTTGCAAGGCCAATTTGCAACCCACACAAAGGTCAATCTCTACAAGCATATTAAAGCATGATTACACATATAATTTGGCATCCCATTTCATGTCAAATGATCAACATATCATCTCATACAATCTCATTCACAACCATGTTAATAATAGACTAAATTACACCACTTGAACACATTCTATACCAATATGATTCATTTCCAATTTCTCCATTTCATACTAGCATCATACCAACACAAAGTTACCATTCATAAGTCATTTTATTTACTCATAAACCTTACCAAAAGATGCTTCATATTTCAAAGCCATTCATGCTAAAAACTAACACATATCTAGCCACATCACATGGCTATTTACACATCTCAAACATGATTCAAATAACTAGCCTATACATGCCATATTTCAACTATGTACATCTTTCCAAAAGTACCCAAAATAGATTGCTGATAGTGTGATTGAGATGCTGATGATTCCCAGATCCGATCTAGCTTTACTGACACTGTAAAACTGTGAAACAATCACATAGTAAGCTTTCAAAGCTTAGTAAGTCCGTAATATAATACATGTAAATCAATAATTCAAGTTATTATACAAAATTAAGCCATCACTTTGATTAATTTATCAATAATACATCAACTCAGGTATGCTTAATGTTCACATAACATTTCATTCATCTACTTTCAAATTCACCAACACATGAATATCATACATATCTTAAACAACACTTGGTTATCCTACATACCTTTGCCAACACATAGTTACTCACTATCCATACTATCCAAGGATCACATAGATAAAGACACAATTAGCACAATATCCATCTCAATCTCATACTCAAATATCTATTCATTTAGCTTTTAAATCTATCATCAACCACTTAGGTTCAAACTTACCTTGATCAACACATAGTTACTCACCATTCATGCTATTAAATTTCTCGATATTACTTCTCGTTCAACCTTTGCTATTCCTCTAATAAATTCACACACTTAGCGCCAATTTCATAACCAAAACATAGTTGTCATTGCACACTTAGTGCTAATATGCTAAACCAATCTTATTAGTAACGCACACACAGTGCCAATTCGCTAAGCCAAAACTTCTATCATTTCATACACAGAGTGCTATTCATTAATTATAATTGCACACTTAGTGCCTCAATTCATATCCGAAGCTTAAATGACATTGCACACTTAGTGCATTAATACAAAATTGAATGCAATACAGTATCGCGCACACAGTGCCAATCACAAAGTCGAAGTTTCTATTATTTCACACACAATGCTAATCTTCTTGGTTACATTTCCAAATATGCACACTTAATGCCACATAGATCCATTTCTCACATAGCATTTATAATTCAATAATATCATAACCATTCGTTTCACAACATTTAAACCTAGCTAAGTACACTTATTATATCCAAACTTACCTCGGACGTTGCAATACTGAAACAATCGATTAATCGAACACTTTATCTTTGCCTCGATCTCGATCCAAACCTCTCCTCTCTTGGTTTATACACATTCAAATTCAATCCGTTCAATCACTAATTCATAAATTTTATTTCAAACACACATATTTTGGGCATTTTATAAAATAGCCCTCACATTTTATATTTTGACACTTTAGTCCCTGATTCATAAAATCATCAAATTCACATAAATTGCTTGTACCCTTGCTTAGCCGAATTCTTACTATACTCATACAAGCCCAAATATTTCATTTATTTTACAATTTAATCCTTCAATTTATCATTTTCACAATTTAGCCCTAATTAGCTAAATGCACCAAAAATCCAAGAACAAAACATGTTCATTAAACACATATCTTCCATTTGACACCAATATTCATCACAAAGCTCACTATTTCATTAATGGGACATCTAATAAACATCATCAATTATTCAAATTGCAACATGGGATTGATAATATACTAAGCAACATCTCAAAAACATAAACAAAACCAAAAACTAAAGTCAAAACATACCTTAATCAAGCTCAAAACTAACCAAAACCTAAATATTCTTCCTCCTTTCTCTTTTCTTTGATTTTTGGCCATAAAAGATTTTAATGGCTTGATTTTTTTTTGTTTTGTTTTAATGTAATATACATTATTATCTATTTTACACATTTAACATTTAAAATAAAATAGGAAAACTAAATATACAATGTCCAAAACCGTCCATTAGTCATCCAACATCTTTAAAATGGCTTAATTGCCTCTTAAGGCCTCTACATTAAAATGACAATAACACTTAGGTACTTATAAATTAGCACACAGCTTTTACGCTTTAAGCGATTAAGTCCTTTCTCTTAATTCGCACACAATCAATTAAATTACCACCCAGAATTTTCGTACAGGCTAAATCACACATAATCAACACCAAAAATAATTTTAAAATATTATTTTGACCTCGAATTTGTGGTCCCAAAACCACTGTTCTAAGTAGGGTCTAAACCGGGCTGTTACATATTTGATGACTCAAAAGGAATTGAACTTGAGACAACGAAGGTGGCTAGAGCTAATAAAAGATTATGAGTTGGTCATTGACTACCAGCCGAGAAAGGTGAATGTAGTCGTCGATGCTTTGAGTAGGAAATCCTTATTTGCTTTGAGGTTTAGGCCGATGTTCCTCCAAGAGATTTATGAGGCACAGAAAGATGATAGCGAATTGTAAGCCAAAAGAGTTCAATGTGAGTAAGGTATTGAGTCTGATTTTTGGATAAATCCAGACGGATGTTTGATGTTTAGAAACAGAGTATGCATACCAAGTAATGATGAGCTCATTCGTAAAGTTTTGCATGAGGCACATAATGGATGCCTATTTGTACACCCAGGTAGCACCAAGATATATAATGATTTGAAGAAATGGTATTGGTGGTCGAGCATAAAGAAAGATATATATGAGTTTGTGGCAACATGTTTGATTTGTCAGCAAGTAAAGGTCAAACACCAAGTACCTTCGGGTTTGCTTCAACCTATTATGGTGCCCGAATGGAAGTGGCCCGAATTACCATTGACTTTGTTACAAGGCTGCTGTTGACACCAAGCAAGAAAGATGTTGTATGGGTCGTAGTCGATAGACTTATGAAGTCAACCCACTTCATACCTGTGCGTGTCAACTATTCTCTTGATAGGTTGGAAAACTTGTATATCTCAGAGATTGTGAGACTTCATGGAGTGCCATTATCTATTATATCAGATAGAGATTCGAGATTTACGTCTAAATTTTAGAAAAAGTTACAAGAGGCCTCGGGTACAAAGTTGGGTTTTAGTATGGCTTTTCACCCCCAAACCGATGGTCAATCGGAGAGGTTAATACAAGTACTTGAAGATTTGCTTCGGTGTTGTGTTCTAGAGTTTCAGGGTAGCTGGGAAAAATATTCTTACCATTGGTAGAATTTTCCTACAATAACAGTTTTTAGTCAAGCTTGAAAATGGGCGTAAGTGCCGAACGCCTTTATATTGGACTGAACTTAAGGAAAATCAAATCCACGAGGTTGATTTGGTTAAAGAAACCGAAGAGAAGGTAAAAGTGATTCGAGATTGTTTAAAGGCTACTTCTGATAGACAAAAATCTTATGCTGATTTAAAAAGGAAAGAGATTGAGTATTAAGTCGATGATAGAGTGTAACACCCCAGACCCGATCAATACGTTACGACCAAATCTGGATTGTTATGGGGAGGGTAGTTTTGAAAACAAGTAATCGTGCTTCATAAAAAAAAACTTTTGAATGGTGTTCCTATCTTGAGAATAATTTAAAATTTCGTTTGAGATTATATCTTACCAACTTCTTATGAGGTTATCTAGAAGCTAAAAATGGGTTTATTTTGTAAAGCCAAACTTAGAAAATTTCAGAGAGGTGACAATTGAAAAAAATGTTGAGGAACGTGACCTTTTGAAAATAATATTTGTAGTTCTATGAAAATCCCAAGTTTAATTATTTATTGCTTGTGATCTGTTTGTTAACATTTAAAAAACCGTTATTGATATTTTAGGAAAACCCCAAATTTGACGGTTTATAAATTATATAATATCAGCATAGAATTAAAACCCAATTTTAAAGTTAAAGTGGCCTTATTACAAATAAAATCCCAATTAAAATAAATTTAAAATATAATACGAGTTTACGAAAGAAATAGTAACGCATGACCACCTCGAGTCTGCCCCGACTCCAAAACCCGTGATCTAGTGATTACCTACAAAATTCAGCAGAGGGGTGAGTCACCGAGACTCTATGTGTAAATTCCCCTATAACACAATATGGGCCCTAATCCCACAGATGCACATTGGGCCTTAGCCCACTCAATATAGCATAGGACACATGTATGAATGCAGCCCCAACCCAACCTAGTATTTCCATCCTATAGGTCACCTGAATCATCCAAACACCCAAGGCCTTATGCCACTGTGGTTCTTGACCACCGTGGTCCTAGACCACTCGTGACAGAGTCACTAAGATATATAATCATGGGGCCAACCCACTGTGGTCTTAGACCACCGTGACAATCTCTGATAAGTTTATATATTCATGGGGCCAACCCACTGTGGTCTTAGACCATCGAGATAAGAAACTGATAAACGTATACGTGGTTTCAGCCACCGTGGTTCTTAGACCACCGTGACAATAGTCACTGATTTACACTTCCCCTTTCATTCAATCCCAAGCCCATGCTCATTTTATCATGCTAAAAATGAATACAACCATACTCTCAATGTGTAACAGATAATTATTACATACATGCATATAATAAAAGTATCATCATAACAGAACTTACCCGGTGTCACCAAATTTACCCACAAAAGTAACTCGACTTCTTAAACAATCATTCGGCTACCAGCCAACACAGTTAATATCGAAAATCACTAAAGTAACGTGTGAATGTACACACCTGATAACGCGTAGAACTAGACTCTCTACGTAGACACTCTCACTAGTAGGGACGACAACTATTTGTCTATCCCAAGCAGACGTCGACTCTCTACCACAACCCGACGGATAATCTCGAACTGCTGGCACTGTACGCCTTTTAAACTTAGGAACCGAGACTAGGGGTTCGCTCCCTTCTTTTGATTGACTGACACTTGCATCCATGGTAAGAGTCTTTAATCAAAAAATTAGTTTAAAGCGACAAAAGAGAAAGAGGATAGGTACCAAATCACAAGAAGCTTCTTACCTCGACCAATGAGAACCAACACTAGAAGATTGGCTTACAAAACCAAATGAACCCCTAGATAACACCAAGTTAGAACTAATTCCCAAAATTGAATAAAAGAAATGGCCTTTCGGCCAAACCAAAAACGAAAGGGCCCCTTTTATCCAATCGGCTAATATCCAACTTACAAAAGGCCACCCGAATGTAGGCTACACGATGAAGAGAAGATAAGAATAAGCCCCTCTATAATCGACCAATGCCCAAACAAAGCGAGTTAGCATCTTGGTTTAACAGAACAACAAGAAAAGAGGTAAAGAAAAAAAAGAAGTAGAAGAAGAAGAATCCCTTACCAAAGTAACAACGAGATGCCGGTTGAGAAGGCTAGAAGGGTGTGCTTGCACTCCAACCGATTCGACCTAGGAAGAAGAAACAATGTAAGACTATCGATCATAAGGGCGAAGAAGATAGAAAGAAAAAAAAAAAAATCGTTAATATGGGTATCAAGAAGACTTTAACTTTCCACTAGTAAAAACCACCCAGAGAAAAGAAACGGTTCGGCCCTCTCCCAAACAAACGGCTACAAGGTTATATAGTGGCTATCCAAAGAAATAAGAAGGAGAGAAGAAAAACAAAGAGTGTTACGATTTTGGTAGAGAAGAAATATACCAAAGTGAAAAAAAAAGTGTAGCAAAAAGAAAAAAAAAGTTGGATGAATAGGGAGGATGATGGGGAGTGATTCGGTGAACATTTGCAATGGAAGAAAAATGGAGCAAAAGAAAAGAGATAAGGATTTTGGTTATAGGGAAAAGATGTAGAGAAAGAGAGTAGAGAAGAGTGCTACGATTTTCTTTGATAACCAAAAGAAAATGACACCAAAACCAAAATGAAAAGAAGAAATGGAGGGCTTTATGGATGGTTACTACACTGATCGAACAAGCAAAAAATGAAATGAAACAATGCCTCTGGCCTAAAGAATTTTAGGCACACCCCAAGCTACCACTAAACCGAATTATTCCCCTCGAGCTTCCTACATTCCGCCAACTCCACAACCAACACCAAATCCACCATATCCTCCTACTTTCACTCCCCTTCAATCATTTGAATTAGTTTGACCAATTCAAACTCCACCCTTTCCTCATGGCCACTCATTCAAATTGCTTGACTCATTCAACCAACAACCTTGGAGAGTCCTTGTCGAAACCACCACCTTAGCTCCCTAAGCCCAAAAATAAAGCTTCTAAATATTGTTTTCGCGACTCGAACTCCTTCCCCCTGCTGCTCCCTTGTGACGCCACACCCCTGCACCTTAAGTGGCACCTTCTTGCCACTCTACCACACCTCATCTTGTGTTAACAAACATAAGAGATTATCCTTAAGGCCCGCTTCACCCAGCTCTCCCTTAAAGAGCCTAAAAACAAAATTTACACCAAGGCTCAAGCTTGACCCCAAGCCTTCCCGGGACCCCCAAACATACCAATTAACAAACAAAACATGCCAAACACATAGCAACACATAAAACACAGAAGTCTTAATTCCAGGATGTTACAGTTCTACCCCTTAAAGAAATTTTGGCTTCAAAATTTACCTAGTCAAAAGAGGTGGGGGTATTGCTATCGTATCCCATCCTCTAGCTCTCACGTGGCTTCCTCTGAACCGTGATTCCACCACAAAACTTTAACCCACAAAACCATCTTCCTTCGCAATAACTTAACATCCCGGTCTAAGATCTGAACTGGTTCCTCCTCAAAAGATAAATTCGGTCTCACTTCGATTTCCTCCACTGGCACTACGTGGGATGGATCCAAATGGTAGTGCCTTAACATCGAGACGTGGAATACATCATGTATCTATTTCAATTCAGGGGTAACTCGGCTGATATGCCACTGGTCCCACACGCTTCACCACTCAATAAGGCCCGATGAACTTGGGGCTCAACTTGCCCTTCTGTCCAAACCTTAAAACCTTCTTTCAAGGCAAAACTTTGAGAAAAACTTGATCACCCATTATAAACTCTATATCCTTATGCTTCAGGTCAGCATAAGATTTTTGCCTGTCGAAAGCTTCCTTCAATCGAGCTCGAATAAACTTAACCTTTTCTTCTATCTCTGAAACCAATTTAGGACCCAACAACTGTCGCTCACCCAACTCTGTCCAACACGTAGGAGTGCGACACTTCTAACCATATAACACTTCATAGGGTGCCATCTGGATACTGGATTGATAGTTGTTTTTGTATACGAATTCTGCCAGCGGTAAGAACTCTTCCCAACTACCCTTGAAATCGATAACACAACCTCTCAGCATGTCTTCCAAGATCTGAATTACTCTCTCAGACTGACCATTAGTCTGTGGATGAAACGCTGCTAAAATCCAGTCTCGTACATAGCGCTTGATGTAATGCCTTCCAGAATCACAATGTAAACCTAGGGTCTCTGTCTGATATGATTGATACAAGTACCCCATGCAACGTTACAATCTCCACTACATACAACTTGGCTAACTTTTGTAAGGAGTAATCAACACAAACCGGTATAAAGTGAGCGGTCTTCGTCAATCGATCGACAATTACTCACACTGAATCTTTTTTAGTAGGCGTGAGAGGTAGCCCACTAACAAAGTCCATCGTTATAGTTTCCCACTTCCAAAGTGGAATCTTTACTGATTGTAGAAACCCTAAAGGCAATTGATGTTCCACCTTTACCTGTTGACACGTCAGGCACCTACCCACAAATTTAGTAACCTCTTGCTTTAGACTCATCCACCAGAACTATTCTCGCAAATCTCGATACATCTTACTCCCACCAAGATACATAGCGTATGGGCTACTATGTGCTTCCTGCAGAATCTTCTACCTTAACTTGAAATCCTTTGGCATACAAGCCTTTCCACGAAAGCACAATACCCCATCGCTATTTAAAATGAAATCTTCTATCTCACCCCTACCACTAACTGAAATTTAGAACTTTGCAATTCATCTGACAACTTCTTCTCTTTAATCTGACCGACCCAAGAACGTTTCACTTGAAGTTCTGCTAGCAAACTTCCATCATCAAACAAGCTGAGATGAGCAAACATTACTCTCAAGTCTGATATTACCTTACGGCTCAACACATCTGCCACTATGTTAGCTTTACTCGGGTGGTACTCAATTGAGCAGTCATAATCTTTCAATAACTCGATCCACCTCCGCTGCCTTAAATTCAACTCCTTCTGGATAAGAAGATATTTTAGGCTCTTGTGGTCTGTGTAGATGATTGACTTCTCCCCATACAGGTAGTGTCTCCAGATCTTCACAGCGAACACTACCGCAGCCAACTCCAGATCATGCGTAGGATAGTTCACCTTATGCGGTCTCAATTGTCGAGACGCATACGCTACCACTTTCCCACTCTTGCATCAACACACATCCTAACCCTGTGTGTGACACATCATAGTAGATGGCAAACTCCTTGCCAGCCTCAGGCTAAATCAACACTGGTGCCTCTGCCAAAATCGTCTTTAACATCTCAAAGCTTTCCTGCTACTTATCTGACTAGATAAATGGTACCCCTTTCTGTAATAACTTGGTTAACAGTGTAGCTATTAACGAGAACACCTTAATAAACCTTGTGTAATATCCAGCCAACCCAAGGAAACTTTGAATTTCTGCCACAGGACTTAGGCGGTTTCCAGTCCAATATAGCTTGGATTTTCTGGGGATCAACCCTAATTCCCTCAGCAGACACAACGTGTCCTAGAAAGGTAACTTCTCTCAACTAGAACTCACACTTACTGAAATTTTTTGTATAGCTACTTTTCTCTCAAAATCTACAAAACCACCCGAAGATGCAAATCATGCTCCTCTTCCATCCTTGAATAAACCAAAATATCATTTATGAATACCACGATAAACCGATCCAGATAGGGTTGGAATACCCGATTCATCATTTCCATAAATACAGTTGGTACATTCGTCAACCTGAACACCATCACTAAGAACTCGTAGTGACCGTAACGAGTTCGAAAAGCTATCTTATGAATATCTGCCTTATTGACTTTAAGCTGATGATAACCTGACCTCAAGTCAATCTTTGAGAAAATCGAAGAGCCTTGCAATTGATTGAACAAGTCGTCAATCCTTGGCAACGGTACTTGTTCTTGATCGTCAACTTGTTCAATTGCCTATAGTCAATGCACATCCGCATCGACCCATCCTTTTTTTAACAAACAACACTAGCGCTCTACAAGGTGACACACTTGGTCGAATAAAACCCCAATCCAATAGTTCTTGAATTTGAGCTTTAAGTTATACCAACTCCTACGGCGCTATCCTATATGGAGCAATAGACACTGGCACTATTCCCAGAAGAAGATCAATATCGAATTCCACCTCATGATCCGGAGGTAACCTTGGAAGCTCTTCTGAAAGACATCTATAAACTCCTTCACTATTCTAACGTCCTTTACAATCAACTCCTTGGCTGCCAACGCACTAACAAAAGCTAGGAAAGCCTCACATCCTTTTCTCACCATCCTTTCAGCCTTAAGAGCAGACACCACATTGGACAGGTAGTTTCTTCTTTCACCTATCACTAACACTTCATTATCCTCGGGAGTCTTTAACACAATGCGCTTAGTAGTACAATCCAAGTTTGCTCGATACTTCACCAACCAGTCCATGCTTAAGATCAAATCGAACTCGCCAAACGACAGTTCCATAAAATCAGCCAAAAAAATTATCCCTTGAACTTCTAAAGGCACACTCATAAAGAGTTTGTTCACCACTACAGATTATCCTAAAGGGCTAAGCATAGTCATCTCTCTAGAAGCAATCTCAGATTCTATATTCAGAGTTCCAGACACAGTACTAGCAACATAAGAATGCGTAGACCCAATATCAATAAATGCAGTAAAGGGTAAACCAAAAATAAGGAACGTACCGGTTATGACATCCGATGCATCGCCCTCCTCTCGATGTCTGGCTGCATAGACCAACCCAGGTTATCTTGCATCTGTGTTCTCAGCACCTCTGCCTGGTGCTCCACATCCTCGGCCAAAACTATTTCCACCCCTAGCGGGACCACGGCCTCTCTGTGGTTGTTGACCACCTCTTCTAGGCTGAACAAAATTTTGACCAACTGGCCACGCTCTGTTTTGCTCTTACGGACAATCCTTTACCCGATGATCCACTGATCCACACCTGAAACATCCATTACTTCTTGCCTAGCACTCCCCCGAGTGAAACTTCCCACATAGCACATTGTTGAGGCCGACCAAAAATAATAGGCCTCGCAACTCGGCTCGGCCCATCGAACCTAGGCCTCTTTTGGAAATTCCCCATAGATCCTGACGACCCAAGATTCCTTTTATTCCTACCCCTGTCTCTATTCTGGTTCTATTTTTCAGATCACTTTACCTCTTTGGCTATCTTAGCCTTCTCAACCAAAATAGCGAACTCTCTTTCTCATTCATGAGCTATCAAGATTTTCAACTCTCGTCCTCGACCATCTTCAAACCGACACACCGCCAGTGATCATTGCAATAATACCGAGCATAATGGCTTAGACGTAGGAATTCTGCCTCATACTCGGCCACTGTCTTACTCTCCTGAACCAAGTTTAAGAATGCTTTTCGTTGAGCGTCCATATAGCTTGACCCAATATACTTTCCCTGGAACGCAGACTTGAAGAAAACCCAGGTAATGCGGTCAGCTGCTGTACCATCTCTCACCGTGAGCCACCATTGGTATGCCTCGTCTCAAAAAAGGGACTCAACTCCTTTCAATTTCTCTTCCGCGGTACAGTCAAGATCATCCATGATACGCTTAACCGCTTCTAGCCAATACTCAGCTATGTTAGGAGCCACACTAGAAATCCCCTAAACATTTTAGCACCATTGGCTCGGAGTCGTTCAGACATATATTTTTGAGCTACTGACCTTGTGCTCGCTCTAGCAACTCTCTCTAAAACATGCAGCATAGCCTGAGACATAGCATCGCCTCCGCCAGTTTGGTCCTAAAATTCTACTTTCGTAATTGGTGATGTTGGCACTTCACCTTCAGACCCATGCCCCGATCCTGAAGGTTCAACCCCAACACCCCAGCCTCTACCATGGCCGCGCATGCCACTTCCACACCCTCTAACACTCATGACTACAAGTTTGACTCAATCTGATTAAAAGTTTTATGAATTAGTAACTTCTTCTACTATTTATTACTGAGCAATCTTATGAAATAATAGCATTAAAAGTAGTTCCTCATATATATATATACCTAAAGGTTTTAGTCTCTAAAGTTGAATGTCGTAGGACTACCAATCATAGTACACTACAATTACTTCATGCAAAACAACCAATAGTTAAAAGACTTACCGTGTGGATTTGGTGCCGAAGACTCGGGTCTTATGCTTCTAGAAAACATGTATTTTTCTAAACCATTTTCTAAACCAACTTTTGAAAACATTTTTGAACCTTATACCCACATTTGAGTTTTTGAAACGAGCTCTGATACCACAAATGTAACACCCCAGACCCGGTCAATACGTTACGATCAAATTTGGATTGTTACAGGGAGGGTAGTTTTGAGAACAAGTAATCGTGCTTCGTAAAAAAAAAACTTTTGACTGGTGTTCCTATCTTGAGAATAATTTAAAATTTCATTTGAGATTATATCTTACCAACTTCTTATTAGGTTATCTAGAAGCTAAAAACGGGTTTATTTCATAAAGCCAAACTTAGAAATTTTCAGAGAGGTGACAATTAAAAAAATGTTGAGGAACATGACCTTTTGAAAATAATATTTGTAGTTCTATCAAAATCCTAACTTTAATTATTTATTGCTTGTGATCCGTTTGTTAACATTTAAAAAAAATCGTTATTCATATTTTGGGAAACACTAAATTTGACGGTTTATAAATTATATAATATCAGCATAGAATTAAAACCCAATTTTAAAGTTAAAGTGGCCTTATAACAAATAAAATCCCAATTAAAAATAAATTTAAAAAAAAAGTACAAAGTTTACGAAAGAAATAGTAACGCATGGCCACCTTGAGTATACCCCAGCTCCAAAACCTGTGATCTAGTGATTACCTACAAAATTCAGCGGGGGTGAGTCATCGAGACTCAGTGTGTAAATTCCCCTATAACGCAATATGGGCCATAAGCCCACAAATGAACATTGGGCCTTAGCCCACTCAATACAGCATAGGTGTAACATCCTAAAAATTAGAGTATTATCTTATTATTTGTGTTGGCTCGGGTATGAATTTTGTGTGTTTAGCATAGTCTTGTAAAGGCTTGATTTTATTTTATGAAGCTAGAATAATTCTTAGTATTGAAAATTTAGTGAAGTGGATTAGGTGAACCTAACACTTAAGTTAATTTAAGTGTTAAATTCTAGCACATGAGGAGTTAGTGGCAAGGTGGTTATGATGCATGAAGGGTTGCTTGAGGGAAGAGGTTCGAGTAGTATGGGTTGTATTTGGAAGACTTTATTTTTTATGTATCCTAACATTAAGTGCCGACCAAGATCTAAGTATGGTAGGTTGGACTTTCAATTTTTATGGCAAGTTGAATAGTAAATTGGGAAAGCTTGAATTTTGGGATAAGAATCTTAAGTTTTAAGGAAGGATGGAGGACAAGGGCTTGAATGATAGAGAGTTGTTTTGGAAACTCTTCTATGGCCATTAGTCCATGAATGTGGACTAGTATGGGTGTCTAGGGGTTGGCCGATTGTTGATAGGAAGTTGGGGGATTAGTTGGCCAATTTTAGCATTTGGTGCATCTTTTGCATTTTCTTTTCCTCTCCAAAATTTTCCTCCTTAGCCGAATGTACCTTGGACACTAGGTGTAATTTTGTTTTTGTTTTAGCTCTCATTTTTGTTTGAACCAAATTCTAATCTCTTTCTCTCATTTCTCTTTTGAAATCGAAACCACATTTAGCACTTTATGCTCTTCTCTTTTTCTGCAAACTAGGTGTTTGGCCGAATCTCTTTCTCCCAAATCTCTTTTTTTTTCACCTTCTATTTGTTCAAAACAATATCTTTTTTTCCTTTCTTTTTGGCCGAACCTTTTTCTTCCCCAATTCTCTTTTATTTTCTTCCATTGTTTGCTAAAGCCGAATCTTCTCTCTCATTTTGATTATCTTTGCCACTCACGTACTTCATTTCTTTTATCCACATATCATTTGCTTCCTTCTTTCAAAACCATAGCCAAAACTCCCTATTTCCTTCTTGAATTGTCTTGGCCGAATATCATCAAGGGTAGGTCTTCATATTGGTTTTCTTCAATCGGTTTTGGAAGATAGGTAAGTGTCTTGGCCGAATTTCTTTTCTATTTTCTCTATTGATTCTCATGAGGGCTAAAGCCAAATTTTGGGTATGTGATAGTAAGATTCTAACCATAGGAACTTATTTCTTTTAGGCTCTTCGGATTTTGGAAGCAATCAATTTTGGTAACTCAAGTGGTAAGGTTTATGTTGGTTCTTTATTCTTTAAATGGATGTAAAGCCGAAGGCTATGGTGAATAAGGCTTGTTGTTGGCCGAATGGTCTATGGTAATGATCTAAGTATTGACTGAATGTAGGGCAAGAAAATCTAGTGTGGTAGATCGGGTCTTTGGGATTTAGTGATTTCGCTATTATCAGGTGTGTACCTTACACACCTTATAATTCAGTAATATATATATTTATATATATACTAATCATGTTATTAAAGATAAAAACTGTGAGATTTTGATAAGATACCTTGATGGGTATGAACAAGGACTTGGGTAAGTCCGTTTCGATATGATGTTGTTATATGTTGATTAATATCATGATTTAAGATATATATATATAATATGGTTATATGATCATATCAAAGCATGATGGCATGATTTACTCTTGTAAAACATTAGTTTGGGTGATTTGAGAGGAGGGGAAGGATTTGATATCCGTGTCTTTGGGACACCGGAGGTTTGGCACCTGGCACCTTGGTACCACAGTTATTTCGTGTCTTTGGGACACGAGGTTTGGCACCTCATAGTGACTCGTCCTATCTTACCACCGTGGGTTGGCCCCACATTTGATGTATTGGGATTGTCGCCATGATTTGGTATCACACATGTGTTGGCCCCACAACTTGATTATTCATGACTTTGGGTCACCAGTGGTTTGGCACCACATTATTGGATATCGTGACTTTGGGTCACCAGTGGTTTGGCACCACCAATGGTTTGGTACCACAAGGGGTAGAAAAGGAGTTATGGATGGCTAGGTTGGGTGCATTATATATATTTGCTTGGTTATGAATTGTGTAAGAATGTTGCTTTATCCGGGGGAAGGATTTATGCACTGAGTCTTGGTGACTCACCTTCTCCTTTATCTTTTCAGGTGATTCTTAGATCGCGAAGGAGGAGCCGGATGAACTC
Source organism: Gossypium rotundifolium (assembly GCA_025506655.1). NCBI lineage: Eukaryota > Viridiplantae > Streptophyta > Magnoliopsida > Malvales > Malvaceae > Gossypium > Gossypium rotundifolium. The sequence continues at coordinate 45,962,373 of CP106723.1, forward strand.
GAGGAGACCATGCAAATAAAATTGGGTTTTACATGAACTTCATTTTGGGTACTTTATTCTATTTTAATTTGGTTAACATCTTTATTTAGATTTGTAATAAGGCCTCTTTAATTATGTTTTTATTTGGATTATTTATATGCTTTGAACTTGTTTTAAACATGGCTAAATAATCATCATGGTTGATCTAATAATTGAGCCCAAAGTTTTCTAAACTATAAAAACGCAATAATTTTCAAAATCTTACCATCGAGTAATATAAATCGTATGATAGTAAAATTTCAACTTAAATGTTTTCCACAACTTAAATGATTTAAAAATTTAAGTTTCAAAACTCAAATGCAAACAATTTTCAAAGTAATAATTTGGGTTTTTCTTTAAAATAAATGTTTACTAACCTATGGATGGTCAACTAAGTTTTAAAAGATTTACCTACGAGATTTTAAAAGTAAACTATCGATATTTTTTTAATCATGCACTTATTTTTCTAAAATTTAATCGGAAACTCAATTTTCCTCAAAACGTTTTCTTATGTGGCATGTCAGATTCGATCATGGCGTATTGATCAGGTTTGGGGTGTTACAAATTGGTATCAGAGCCAAGTTCAAAAGCTCGACTGTGGGCCCAAGGCCCAAAATGATTTAAAGTATGGTCTTAAAATGTTTTTGTTGAAAATTATATGATTTGGAAGGCATGGCACCGAGTCTTTGGCACCGATCCACTCGGGTAAGTACTTCAAACTGTTGATTTTGATGATATAATGATGATGGTATGACTGTATAGTAGTAGGAACTACTCTAGAGACTCAAAACTATAGGTTGCATGTGCTCACGAAACAACCTCTTATGAAAATTATTCATAAAACTGTGCTTTGAAGATAGTGGAATAATAACTAAAGCATAAAACTTTTAAATCAGATAAATCAAGAATTTAGACATGAGCACTCGAGGTCGAGGTCGTAATACGCATGGACGCGGTCGAGGTAGGATGGCTGTGTCTGAGCCAGTGAGGTCTGGTCAGGGGTCAAAAAATGAGATACCAGTACCTCCACCGGCTGTAGGTGGTGAGTTTCAAGATCAAACGGGGGACGACGTAGTGTTTCAAGCAATGTTGCGAGTTCTTGAGAGAGTAGCTGGAATAGATGGAGGTGCGAGAGCTCGAAAATCTGTACCTGAGTGACTCCGAGCCAATGGAGCTGAGGTATTTCGAGGTGTTTCAGGTGTAGCTCCCAGTACGGTCGAATATTGGTTAGAGGCGACGGAGCGAATCATGGATGACTTGGATCTGAATGCTGAGGAAAAGTGAAAGGGATAGTGTCGCTTCTTTGGGATGAGTCATATCAGTGGTGGCTCACAGTGAAGAATAGTGCTGCAGCAGAGGATCTCACTTGGGATTACTTTAAGGCGGTATCAGAAGAAATATATTGGGTCTAGTTACATTGATGCATGACATAAGGCATTCGAGTTTGGTCTAGGGAGTAAGTCCGTATCGAATATAAAGTAGAATTTTAAGATTGAGCCAGTATCTTTGGAGGTATTGTGGCTTGAACCTGAGCGATGTGTCCGGTTCAAGATGGATTGAGGATGAGTTGAGATTGTTGATTGCTCCACATCGAGTGAGAGTTTCTCGCGCTAGTTGAAAAGACTAAGATAGCTGAAGGGATAAAGGAATCTGTAAGGCAGAGTCACGACAGGAATAAACATAAGAGAGGTTTTGGATCATCCAGGTCAACCGATAATTCTCAAAAAAGGGCTAGGCGTAATGGGCGAATCGATGCAGGAGGCTCATTCTCGCTAATCGGGACCAAATAGCGATGTAATCGATGTGGAAAATATCATTGGGGTGAATGTTGGACCGGAGGGAAAGGATGTTTTGAGTGTGGTTCGCTGGATCATTATGTGAGGGACTGTCCACGTAAGCTAGCCAGGAATCAGACTGAGAGTCAAGGTCGTGCTCAGTTCAGAAAGGAGGGACCGTCACCGCAGAGAGGTCGTGGTAATGGTAGAGGAGGTAATGGTTCTGGTCGAGGCCGCAGAGCATCGGGCAAAGGTGCAGGCAACACTGAGGCAAGACAGCCTGGTTTGGTGTATACAGCGAGACATCGTGAAGAGGGTGATGCACCGGACGTCATAATCGGTACGTTCTTAATCTTTGGTGCACTATATACTACTTTGATAGATGTGGGTTCGACGCATTCGTATGTTGCTAGTAGTATAGTAGAGACTATGAGCTTAGACTCTGAGACTACTTCTAGGGAGATGATAGTAATTAGCCCTCTAGGTCACTCTGTAGAAGTAAATAAGCCGTATAGAGATGTACCCCTAGAACTCCAAAGGGTAGTATTTGTAGCTGATCTGATGGAACTGTCGTTTGAGGAGTTCGATCTGATTCTTGGGATGGACTGGTTGGTCAAGTACCAGGCAAGTTTGGATTGCACTGCTAAGCGCATGGTGTTGAAGACAGTTGAGGGTAAAGAGGTGGTTATGATAGGTAATAGAAGAGATTATCTATCCAATGTGGTATCTGCGTTGAAAGCTGAGAAGATGGTCAGTAAGGGCTGTGAGGCATTTGTGGTTCATGTGTGTGCGTTGGAGGCTAAGGAGTCTACTATAGAGAATGTCCAAATAGTTAAGGAATATGCTGACGTATTTCCAGAAGAACTTCCGGGACTGCCACCGGATCGTGAAGTTGAATTTGGTATAGATCATTATCTGGATCGCATGCAGTGTCAATTGCTCCGTATAGGATGGCAAGAAGGAATTGGTGGAGTTAAAGGCTCGATTCGTGGAGTTGTTGGATCGAGGTTTTATCGACCATGTGTTTACGCCTTGGGAGCGCTTGGTACTTTTGTCAAAAAGAAGGATGGTACGATGCAAATGTGTATAGACTACCGCCATTGAATAAGTCGACGATCAAAAACAAGTATCCTTTACCGAGGATAGATGACTTGTTTGATCGACAAAAGGGTAGCATTTTCTCCAAGATTGATTTAAGGTCTGGATATCATCACTAATGGTGAAAGAGGCTGATATCCATAAGATGGCATTTGGCACTCGGTATGGACACTACTTGTTTCTGGTAATGCCTTTTGGATTGACTAACGCGCCAGCAGCATTCATGGACATGATGAATCGGGTATTTCATCAATTTTTGGATCAGTTTTTGTGGTATTTATAGACGATATTTTGGTATACTCCAAGTCTGAGGAGGAGCATGATGCGCATTTGCGAGTAGTGTTGCAGATTCTGAGGGAAAAGCAGCTATATGCCAAATTTAGTAAGTCGCGAGTTTTGGCTTAGGAGGTGACTTTCTTGGGTCACGTAGTATCACCGAGGGATTAGAGGATCCTCGAAGATTGAAGTAGTGTTAGATTGGAAGTCGCCTAAGTCGGTGGTGAGATTCGAGTTTTCTAGGTCCGGCGGTATTACCAAGATTTGTGGAAGGATTTTCTTTGATAGCAGACCTATGACCAAGTTATTGAGGAAAGGAGTTCCATTTGTGTGGACCGAGAAGCAACAAGAAAGTTTGAATAGTTGAAGAAGATTTTGATCAAGCTCGGTTTTAATTCAACTTTGAAGCGGCAAGGAATTCACGGTTTCTTGTGATGCATCACATACTAGTTTGGGATGTGTCTTGATCTGAGAAGGAAAGGTAGTGGCTTATGCATCTCGGCAGTTGAGACCACATGAAGTTAATTATCCGACGCATGACTTGGAATTAGCTATAGTGGTTTTCGCTTTAAAGATTTGGAGACACTATTTGTACGGAGAAAAGTTGATAGTCTACACTGATCACAAGAGTCTAAAGTATCTTTTGACTCGTAAGGATTTAATTTGAGGCGTGAGATGGATTGAATTGTTGACGGACTACGATCGCTTGATTGAGTATCATCCGGACAAGGCTAACTTGGCGGCGTACGCGTTAAGCCGTAAGGTTGTATCAGACTTAAGATCGATGTTTGCTCATCTTAGTTTATACGACGATGGGAGTCTCTTGGCAGAATTGCAAGTCAAGCCGACTTGGTTAGAGTAGATTAAGGAGAAGCAATTAGAGGATGAGGGTTTGAATGATTGGAGATTGCAGGTTCAGAATGGTGGTTTAGAGGATTATAGTTTGTCCAGTGATGGAGTATTATGTTTTCAAGGGAGAGCTTGTATGCCAAAGGATGTCGAGTTGAGGCGAGAATTCTTCGGACGCACATAGCGACCCATCGCTATGCATCCCGGAGGTAGCAAAATGTATCGAATTTAAGAGAGCAATTTTGGTGGCAGTGTCAAGCGATAGGTAATGGCGAGTTTGTGGGTAAATATCGATGTGTCGGCAGTCAAGGTCGAACATCGCCATCTGTCTGGATTACTTTAGCCGTGAAGATTCCACAGTGGAAGTGGGAAAGGATCGCTATGGACTTTGTCAGTGGATTACCCCTTACACCTAGTAAGAAGGATTCAGTTTGGGTGATTGTGGATCATCTGACTAAGTCAGCTCATTTCATTTCGGTAAGGGTGGATTACTCGCTTCAGAAGTTAGCTAAGTTGTATGTGGTGGAGATAGTAAGGTTGCAGGTGTGCGAGTGTCGATCATCTCAGACAGAGATCCTAGATTTACGTCGAGGTTCTGGAAAGCGTTACATCAAGCTTTGGGTATGCGGTTAGATTTCAGTACCGCATTTCATCCACAGTCTGATGGGCAGTCGGAAAGAGTTATACAAATTTTAGAGGATATGTTGAGAGGTTGTGTTTTGGATTTCAGAGGTAGCTGGGAAGAGTTTTTACCATTAGCTGAGTTCACATACAACAATAGTTATCAGGCAAGCATTAAGATGGCACCATATGAGGCGTTGTATGGTAGGAGGTTTCGCAAACCTACATGCTGGATAGAGTTGGGTGAGCGTCAGATGTTAGGACCAGAGTTGGTTGCAGAGACAGAGGATAAGGTTAAATTGATTCAGGCTCGTCTGAAGGAAGCTTCGGATAGGCAGAAGTCATATGCCGATCTCAAGCGGAGGGATATAGAGTTTTCTGTGGGTGACCAGGTCTTCTTGAAGGTCTCGCCATGGAAGAAAGTGTTAAGATTTGGGAGAAAAGGCAAGTTAAGTCCAAGGTTTATTGGGCCGTATAAGGTGTTGAGACGAGTGGGACCAGTAGCCTATCAACTCGAGTTGCCATTAGAGCTGAGTCAGATTCATAATGTGTTCCATGTCTCCATGCTCAGACGCTATCGTTCTGATCCATCGCATGTCATGGCAGTAGAGGAAATAGAGGTGAGTCCAAATTTGACAGTGGAAGAAGAACCAGTGCAGATCCTAGATCGAGATGTGAAAGTTTTACGTAAGAAGTCAGTTCCTTTAGTAAAGGTTTTATGGCGGAATCATGGTGTATAAGAAGCTACGTGGGGCCGGAGGATGTGATGAAGCGATTACCCTCAACTCTTATGATCGGGTAATTTCGAGGATGAAATTTTCTTAAGGGGTAGAATTGTAACATCCTAAAAATTAGAGTATTATCTTATTATTTGTGTTGGCTCGGTATGAATTTTATGTGTTTAACATAGTCTTGTGAATGCTTGATTTTATTTTATGAAGCTAGAATAATTCTTAGTATTGAAAATTTAGTGAAGTGGATTAGGTGAGCCTAACACTTAAGTTAATTTAAGTGTTAAATTCTAGCACATGAGGAGTTAGTGGCAAGGTGGTTATGATGCATGAAGGGTTGCTTGAGGGAAGAGGTTCGAGTAGCATGGGTTGCATTTGAAAGACTTTATTTTTTATGTATCCTAACATTAAGTGTCGGCCAAGCTCTAAGTATGGTAGGTTGGACTTTCAATTTTTATGGCAAGTTGAATAGTAAATTAGGAAAGCTTGAATTTTGGGATAAGAATCTTAAGTTTTAAGGAAGAATGGAGGGACAAGGGGCTTGAATGATGGAGAGTTGTTTTGGAAACTCTTCTATGGCCATTAGTCCATGAATGTGGACGGTATAGGTGTCTAGGGGGGTTGGCCGATTGTTGATAGGAAGTTGGGGGGATTAGTTGGCCAATTTTAGCATTTGGTGCATCTTTTGCATTTTCTTTTCCTCTTCAAAATTTTCCTCCTTAGCCGAATGTACATTGGACATTAGGTGCAATTTTGTTTTTGTTTTAGCTCTCATTTTTGTTTGAACCAAATTCTAATCTCTTTCTCTCATTTCTCTTTTGAAACTGAAACCACATTTAGCACTTTATACTCTTCTCTTTTTCGGCAAACTAGGTGTTTGTCCGAATCTCTTTCTCCCATATCTCTTTTTTTTTTCACCTCCTATTTGTTCAAAACAATATCTTTCTTTTCCTTTCTTTTTGGCTGAACCTTTTTCTTCCCCAATTCTCTTTTCTTTTCTTCCATTGTTTGCTAAAGCCGAATCTTCTCTCTCATTTTGATTATCTTTGCCACTCACGTACTTCATTTCTTTTATCCACATATCATTTGCTTTCTTCTTTCAAAACCATAGCCGAAACTCCCCATTTCCTTCTTGAATTGTCTTGGCCGAATATCATCAAGGGTAGGTCTTCATAATGGTTTTCTTCAATCAGTTTTGGAAGATAGGTAAGTGTCTTGGCCGATTTTCTTTTCTATTTTCTCTATTGATTCTCATGAGGGCAAAAGCCAAATTTTGGGTATGTGATAGTAAGATTCTAACCATAGGAACTTATTTCTTTTAGGCTCTTTAGATTTTGGAAGCAATCGATTTTGATAAGTCAAGTGGTAATGTTTATGTTGGTTCTTTATTCTTTAAATGGATGTAAAGCCGAAGGCTATGGTGAATAAGGCTTGTTGTTGGCCGAATGGTCTATGGTAATGATCTAAGTATTGACCGAATATAGGGCAAGGAAATCTTGTGTGGTAGATCGGGTCTTGAGATTTAGTGATTTCACTATTATCAGGTGTGTACCTTACACACTTTATAATTCAAGAATATATATTTATAAATATACTAATCATGTTATTAAAGACGAAAACTATGAGATTTTGATAAGATACCTTGATGGGTATGAACAAGGAACGGGTAAGTCCGCTTTGATATGATGTTGTAATATGTTGATTAATATCATGATTTAAGATATATATATATATATATATATATGGTTATATGATCATATCAAAGCATGATGGCATGATTTACTCTTGTAAAACATTGGTTTGGGTGATTTGAGAGGAGGGGGAAGGATTTGATATCCGTGTCTTTGGGACACCAGAGGTTTGGCACCTCTAGTGGTTTGGTACCACGCTTATTTCGTGTCTTTGGGACACCGAGGTTTGGCACCTCATAGCGACTCGTCCCAAAGGCTTAGCACCACCGTGGGTTGGCCCAACATTTGATGTATTGGGATTGTCGCCATGATTTGGTATCACACGTGGTTTGGCCCACAACTTGATTATTCGTGACTTTGGGTCACCAAAGGGTTTGGCACCACATTATTGGATATCGTGACTTTGGGTCACCGGTGGGTTTGGCACCACCAATGGTTTGGTACCACACGGGGTAGAAAAGGAGTTATGGATGGCTAGGTTGGGTGCATTATATATATATTTCTTGGTTATGAATTGTGTAAGAATGTTGCTTTAACCGGGGGAAGGATTTATGCACTGAGTCTTGGTGACTCACCTTCTCCTTTATCTTCTCAGGTGATTCTTAGATCGCGGAGGAGGAGCCAGATGAACTCGAGGAGGCCATGCAAATAAAAATGGGTTTTACATGAAGTTCGTTTTAGGTACTTTATTTTATTTTAATTTGGCTAATATCTTTATTTGGATTTGTAATAAGGCCTCTTTAATTATGTTTTTATTTGGATTATTTATATGCTTTGAACTTGTTTTAAACATGGCTAAATAATCATCATGGTTGATCTAATAATTGAGCCCAAAGTTTTCTAAACTATAAAAACGCAATAATTTTCAAAATCTTACCATCGGGTAATATAAATTGTATGATAGAAAAATTTCAACTTAAATGTTTTCGACAACTTAAATGATTTACAAATTTAAGTTTCAACACTCAAATGCAAACGGTTTTCAAAGTAATAATTTGGGTTTTTCTTTAAAATAAATGTTTACTAACCTATGGATGGTCAACTAAATTTTAAAAGATTTACTTAGGGATTTTAAAAGTAAATTATCGATATTTTTTTAATCATGTACTTATTTTTCTAAAATTTAATCGGAAACTCAATTTTCTTCAAAACGTTTTCTTCTGTGGCATGTCAGATTCGGTCATGGCGTATTGACCGGGTTTGGGGTGTTACAATAGGACACATGTATGCAATGCAGCCCCAACCCAACCTAGTATTTCCATCCTCTAGGTCACCTGAATCATCCAAACACTGTGGCATTATGCCACTGTGGTTATTGACCACCATGGTCCTAGACTACTCGTACAGAGTCACTAAGATATATAATCGTGGGGCCAACCCACTGTGGTATTAGACCACCGTGACGATCTCTAATAAGTTTATGTATTCGTAGGGCCAACCCACTGTGGTCTTAGACCACCGAGACAAGTCACTGATATACGTATACATGGTTTCAACCATCGTGGTTTTTAGACCACCGTGACAATAGTCACTGATTTACACTTCCCCTTTCATTCAATCCCGAGCCCATGCTCATTTTATCATGGTAAAAATGAATGCAACCATACTCTCAATGTGTAACAGATAATTATTACATACATGCATATAATCAAAAGTATCATCATAACAAAACTTACCCAGTGTCACTAAATTTACCCACAAAGGTAACTCGACTGCTTAAACAGTCATTTCAGCTTCCAGCCAACACAGTTAATATCAAAATCACTAAAGTAACTTGTGAACGTACACACCTGATAACACGTAGAACTAGACTCTCTACATCAACACTCTCACTAGCAGGGACAACGGCTATTTGTCTATCCCAAGCAGACGTCGGCTCTCTACAATAACTCGGTAAATAGTCTTGAACTGTCGACACTGCACACCTTTTAAACTTAAGAACTGAGACTAGGGGTTCACTCTCTTCTTTTGATTAACCGACACTTGCATCCATGGTAAGAGTCTTTAATAAGAAAACTAGGTTAAAGCGATGAAAGAGAAAGAGGATAAGTACCAAATCACAAGAAACTTCTTACCTCGACTAACGAGAACCAACACTAGAAGATTGGCTTACAAAATCGAATGAGCCCCTAGATAACACCAAGTTAGAACCGATTCCCAAAACTGAATAAAAGAAACGACCTTTTGGCCAAACCAAAAATGAGAAGGGACCCCCCTTTTATCTAATCGGCCAACATCCAACTTACCAAAGGCCACCCGAATGCAGGCTACTCAATGAAGAGAAGATGAGAATAAGCCTCTCTATAATCGGCCAATGCCCAAACGAAGCGAGTCAGCATCTTTAGTTTTAACAGAACAACAAGAGAAGAGGTAAATAAAGAAAAGAAATAGAAGAAGAAGAAGAATCCCTTACCAAAGTAATAAGGAGATGCCAATTGAGAAGGCTAGAAGGGTGTGCTTGCACTCCAACAAATTTGACCTAGGAAAAAGAAATAGTGTAAGATTATTGGTTCTTAAGGGTAAGAAGGTAGAAAGAAAAGAGAGCAAAACCACTAACATGGGTTCAAGAAGACTTTACCTTTCCACTAGCAAAAACCACACAGAGAAAGGAAACGATTTGGCCTCTCCCAAATGAACGGCTACAAGGTTATATGGTGGCTATCCAAGGAAACAAGAAGGAGAGAAGAAAAACAAAGAGTGTTACAATTTTGGTAGAGAAGAAATGTACCAAAGTGAAAGAAAAGGGAAGATGGTTTCGGCTTTGGAGAAAAGTGTAGCAAAAAGAAGAAGAATGTTGGATGAATAGGGAGGATGATGGGGAGAGATTCGTCCAACACTTGCAATGGAAGAAAAATAGAGCAAAAGAAAAGAGATAGGGATTTCGATTATAGGGAAAAGATGTAGAGAAAGAGAGTAGAGAAGAGTGCTACAATTTTCTTTGATAACCAAAAGAAAATGACACCAAAACCAAAATGAAGAGAAGAAAGGGAGGGCTCTATGGATGATTATTACACTGACCGAACAAGCAAAACAAATGAAATGAAACAATTCCTGTAGCCTAAAGAATTTTAGGCACACCCCCAAGCTAGCACTAAACTGAATTATTCTCCCCTCAAGCTTCCTACATTCGGCCAACTCTACAACCAACACCAAATTCTACCATATCCTCCTACTTTCACTGCCCTTCAATTATTTGAATCAGTTTGACCAATTCAAACTCCACCCCCTCCTCATGGCCACTCATTCAAATGGCTTGACTTATTCAACCAACAACCTTGGAAAGTCCTTGCTGAAACCACCACCTTAGCTCCCTAAGCGCAAAAATAAAGCTTCTGAATGCTGTTGGCGCGACTCGAACTCCTTCCCCCTGCTGCTCCCTTGTGACGCCACACCCCTGCACCTTAAGTGGCACCTTCTTGCCACTCCACCACACCTCATCTTATGTCAACAAACACAAGAGATTATCCTTAAGACTCGCTTAACCCAACACTCCCCAAAAGAGCCTAAAAACAAAATTTACACCAAGGTTCAAGCTTGACCCCGAGCCTTCCCGGACCCCAAACATACCAGATTAACAAATAGAACATGCCAAACACACAACAATAGATAAAATGCATAACCCCCAATTCTAGGATGTTACATAGAGTATTCTTGAAAGTGTCACCATGGAAGAAAGTTCTTAGATTTGGTCGGAAAGGTAAATTGAGTCCGCGTTTTATCGGAACATATGAAATCATTAAGAGGATTTGGCTGGTGGCTTATCTGTTGGCTTTGCCATCTGAGTTAGATAAGATTCATGATGTGTTTCATGTGTCTATGTTGCGTTGGTACCGATCAGGCCCTTCACATGTAATTATATCGACAGAGGTTAAGATTCAACCTGATATGACATATGGTGAAGAACAGGTCAAGATTCTAGCCCAAAAGTCAAGCAGTTGAGAAATAAAAGTATAGCCTTGTGAAATTATTATGGCAAAGACATGGGGTAGAAGAGGCTACATGGGAACCCGTGGAGGCTATGAGGAATTAGTATCCAAACCTTTTCACTGGTAAGATTGTTAGGGACAAAAATCCCTAAAGGGGAGAATTGTAACAACCTCGACTTATGGCATAGTCAGAATAGTGGTTGCGAGACCACAAATCCAAAGTAGAAATATGAGTTTTATGAATTTTATGAGGCTTATGAGGTTTTGCACGATTGTGTGAAAAATTTCATGAAGAAATTTTATTAATTAGTGACTAAATTGTCCATTATGACTAAATTTCAAAGATTAGAAAATATGAGATTCTAGAAGGTTTAAGTATGAAATAGCATCATAAAAATTATTAGAAGTTCTTATTTAGAAATTAGACCATTATATGTAAGATGGATAAAAGTAGACATGGGAAGGAAAATTCTCAAGAAAGGATCATTAAGGGTATTTTTGTCATTTGGTAAATAAAAGATTAAAAAGGGAAAAAGAAGTCAAAATTTTGTCAATCTTCTCCAAGCTTGGCCAAAAATCACAAGAGCACCATAGCTAGGGTTTCTTCAACTTTCAAGCTTGATAGTAAGTGCATCATAGCCCTGTTTTTAATGTTCTTCGTATTTTTGAGACCCTTATAGCTCGGTTTAGCTATTTCTAGCTATATTTTGAACTAGGGTTTATGTTCAAAAATTTACCCATGTATGATATGCATGTATTTTGATGTTTTATGGAAGAATATGAAAGTTTTATGTATGATAAACATCTTTTTCTAAGTTGATTTTCATGAAAAATACTTGAAAAGGACTAAATTGTAAAAGTTTAAAAAAATGGTCATACATGAGTGAAATAGTGGAAATTGAAGGTTACTATAGTTGATAATATGATTCGGGTAGGCTTGAAATGCAAGAAAGTTGAATAAAAATTATTTTACGAGCCTTGGGGAAAAGATTAATTATGTAAAGTTTGGGGCAAAATTGTAATTTTGCCAAAATAAATTATGAGTTGATTTAGTCAATGTGTGTATTTAACAAGTGAAATTATTATTATAGATCAAGAAACACGAAGCCCAGATTGAAATCGAGGAAAGAATAAAATCGAGGACTAAATCGAGCATCGATACATATTTTGAGAATCGAGGTAAGTTTGTATGAAGTTAAAGTTTCATAATGTTCATTATTTGAAACTACTTAATATTATGAAAATGTATATCGAGTGATAAAGCCTCGATGAGGAAATGGTGAAAATAAGCTAAGTGATATTTCGGATAAAAATTCGAAATAATGAGGATACTCATGTTATAGCATTGAATAAAGGAGATCCCGTATAAGACCATGTCAGGGATATGGCCTCGACACCAAAGGGTGATTTTGTAGAAGACCATGTAACACCCCAAACCCGGCCCAAACACCACGACTGAATCTGGCATGTCACTAAGAAGATGTAACACCCCAAACCCGGTCATCACACCATATCCGGATATGGCATGTCACGGAGTGAAAATATCTTTTTTTCTTTTAAAAACGAAAGCTTGTTGGATAATTTTCTTAGGAAACCCTTTTTAGAAATCCTTGCTTATAGTCTAATTATTGTTACAAATTTTTAGAAACCATTCAAGTTATCTTTGTTATCATATGTTGAGTGATGTTACCCGATGGCAACGCTTTAAAGAAAAACGAAAGAGTTATAGTTTTGAAAACATTACGTTTTGCCTGTTAATTAGTAAAATCATTTATCCCACATAATTAAAATAATAGCAAAGATAAAAATAACCAAAACAAATCTTAGTGGCCTTATTACATAACCCAAAACCAAAATTTAAAATTTAAATAGTAACTATAAGAATTCAAAGTCCAACGAACATGCATGGCCGCCTCGAGTCCTCCCAGCTCCATCTCCGCAATCTATTCACCTGCAAAATATAAGGGAAGGGTGAGTCACCAAGACTCAAAGTGTAAATCCCTAACTCGATAGTGCATTCACTTACACAAGTTATCAAGAAACATTCAAACCATGCAAAACATGCAACCCATAACCTAGCCATCCAAACACCTTTAACTACCCCGTGGTCAAAACCACCGGTGGTCAAAACCACCGTGACCGTAGTCACAAATATATCGGTGTGGTCAAAACCACCGATGACCAAAGTCACAAATCAAGTGATGGGGCTAACCCATCGTGTGGTCAAAACCATCGATGACAATCTCAGATATAATCTCATGGGGCCAACCCAACGTGGTACCAAACCACCGGGACAAGTCACAAATCGGTATGTGGTCAAAACCACTGGTGGTCAAAACCATTGGGACTTAGTCACAAAATATAATATCAAGACGGGGCCAACCCGTCATGTGGTCAAAACCACTGGTGACAGTCCAAAATAAATCATCCCCCTCCTCTCATCAAACCCATCATCATGTTCATAACATACATGCCATAGTATCAAATAATCATGCCAAATATCATATAACATAGCATCCAACGAATCATGATGATGTATACTAAAGATCGTATAATAGGGGACTTACCCGGTATCCAAGCTTATGCCCACAAGACAAAGTCACTAATATCAAGGGTTATACAGTAACATATTGAGCATTATTAAACTAATAAAGTGTGTAAGCGTTTACACACCTGACTATATGCAAAATCCCAAAACTATGCGATTCTACGAGATCCCGAAACGTATGCCCTTACTGCACCTACAATCGGCCAACACCACCTTTTTGATTTAAAGCCATTCGGCTTTTCACAAATCCCAAAGGATGAATCGCACAAGGTTAATTCCTTACCTTAGTCTCGATTTGGTCTCCTACCAAATCCCGAAACCACACACTAAGCCCCTCTTGCAATCGGCCACACCCTTAATCGGCTAACAAATCTTCCAACTTCACTTTATTCGGCTACTTCCCCTTCCTCCTACAATCAACTTAACACATCATTAGAGAACTAAAGGCCATTCGGCCATACCATGAATCCGAAACCAAAAGAGTTTGACACCTTCTTACCTTATTCAACAGATTCGGCTTCTATACACCAAAGATTGGCACACTCCAAATGGAAGGATCAGATTCGGCTCTTAATCCCAAAGATCCTAGGAGAAATCAGTTTCCAATAAGGGTTAGGAATCATGTCAACAAATGCCAAAATTCGCTTTTATTCCAATGTGAGTTGATGAGAGAAAAGGAAAGGAAATAATAGAAATTTGGCCAAGAACACTTACCCTATTCAAATCGATTAAAGGAGAACCCAAGAAGATCCACTCTGGTTGATATTCGCCAAAATAACACTAGAATAAAGAAGGAGATTCGCCAAGATGAATGAGAGGACTTTCGACACAAAGGGGTTTGAAAGAGAGAAAAGAAAAGGTGAGTGTAAAGGGTTCACTATGGTGTTTTGGCTTGAGCAAAATAGGAAGAAAAGAGAGAGATGAGGGAGATGAAGATTTCGACTAGGTACTTTGAGAGAAAAAGAAAATAACACTAATGAGTCTAGCGGGACATTCGGCTATACCAAATGCTCTCTAAAATCGATAGCCCCCTTTGCCTCACAGTCCACTATTCGGCCAACTCTTTCAAGTGAGCCTGATACAATTCAAACTCCTCAATTTCCCTCATCTACATCCATTTGACTCCCTATATCCTTATCCCAAAGAGTCCAATCTGAGCATTCCTCTCCTTGCTTGTGGCATGAAAAAGAATAAGCAGGAGTGCAATTCCTGCAGCTCGAACATAGGCACTCCCTCTCTGCATGTGGCGTCACTCCTCTGACACCCTAGTGGCGCCTCATTGCCACTTTACCAAGGTAGTTCTTATGTCAACCTTCCCAAATAAAACTCTTAACCCCTCTCTCCCTTAGTTTCACTTTCTTAAATGCCAAAATAAAGTTCTTAGCCCTAACTCAGGCCTAACTTAGGATTATAATTAGACCCCAAAACATGTTAAATGAACATTATAATCAATTCATCACATGCAACACAAGCAAAATGCAGAACCCCATTTTAAGAATGTTACAGTTCTACCCCCTTTAAAAATAATTTTGGCCTCAAAATTACCTGATCAGAAGAGTTGAGGGTATTACTGCCTCATCACATCCTCGGGTTCCCACGTGGCCTCCTCCGTACCATGGTTTCGCCATAACACCTTCACCAAGGGTACTAACTTCCTATGCAAAACTTTGACATCCCGATCTAAGATCTGTACCTGCTCCTCCTCAAAAGACAAATCTGAGCTCACCTCAATCTCTGCAACTGGCACAACGTGTGATGGATCTGATCGGTAGTGCCTAAGCATTGAAACATGGAAGACATCGTGAATCTGACTCAACTCTGCCAGTAGCTCAAGCTGATAAGCTACCGATCCTACTCACTTCAACACCGTGTACGGCCCAATAAACCTAGGGCTTAGCTTCCCTTTCCGTCCAAATCTTAGCACCTTCTTCCATGATGATACCTTCAGAAAAACTTTATCACCCATTGCATACTCTATATCTCAGCGTTTAAGATCGACGTAAGACTTCTGCCTGTCCGACGCTTCCTTAAGACTAGCCCGAATCACCTTAACCTTATCCTCAATTTTGCCACCAACTCCGGACCCAAAACATGCCGTTCACCCAACTCTGTCCAACACGTAGGAGTACACCACTTTCGTCCATATAGCGCCTCATATGGAGCCATCTGGATACTCGCTTGATAACTATTGTTATAAGCGAATTCCACCAATGGTAGATATTCCTCCCAACTACCACTGTAATCCAGAACACAGCCTCTTAGCATATGCTCTAAAATTTGAATCACCCTTTCAGATTGACCATTAGATTGTGGATGAAAAGTTGTGCTAAAATCCAACCTCATTCCTAAAGCTTAATGCAAAGCTTTCCAGAACCTCGATGTGAACCTAGGATTCCTATCCGAGATGATTGACACTGGCACTCCATGCAACCTTACAATCTCGGCCATATACAATTTGGCTAACTTCTGTAGCGAATAATCAACCCTCACCGATATGAAGTGAGTTGATTTGGTCAAGCGGTCCACAACCACCCAGACTGAGTCTTTCTTACTGGGCGTTAGGGGTAGCCCACTGATAAAATCCATGGTAATTCGTTCCCACTTCCATTGAAGAATCTTCACCAGCTGAAGTAAACCTGACGGCAATTGATGCTTAGCTTTGACCTGCTGACACATCAGACATTTTCCCACAAACTCAGTCACTTTTCGCTTCAACCCTGGCCACTAGAACTACTTCCACAAATCCTGGTACATCTTGCTACCTCTAGGATGCATAGTGTATGGGCTGCTATGTGCATCCTGAAGAATCCTTTGCCTCAACTCCATGTCCTTCGGCATACAAGCTCTCCCTTGAAAACACAGTACTCCGTCGTGAGTCAAGTTGTAACCTTCCAACCCATTACTCTGTACTTGCGACCTCTGAGCATTCAAACCCTCATCCTCTAATTGTTTCTCCTGGATCTGCTAAACCCAAATCGGCATAACCTGTAATTCTGCCAAAAGACTCCCATCGTCATACAAGCTAAGACGAGCAAACATTGCTCTTAAGTCCGCTACCACCTTATGGCTCAATGCGTCAGCTACCACGTTAGCCTTGCCCGGATGATACTCTATTGAACAATCGTAGTCCTTTAATAGCTCAATCCATCTGCGTTGCCTTAAGTTCAGATCCTTCTGAGTCAGAAGATACTTCAGGCTCTTGTGATTTGTGTAAACTACCGACTTTTCTCCGTATAGATAATGCCTCCAAATCTTCAAGGCAAAAACCACCGCAGCCAACTCCAAGTCATGCGTCGGGTAGTTACCCTTATGCGGTCTCAGCTATCGAGACGCATACACTACTCCTTTTCCTTCCTGCATTAGCACACATCCCAAACCAGTATGTGATGCATCGCAATAGATTTGAATACCTTTCTTGCCTCAGGCTATACCAGAATCGAGCTTCCATCAGAATCTTCCTCAATTTGTCAAAACTTTCCTGCTGTTTCTCCGTCCACACAAATGGAACTCCTTTCCTCAATAGCTTAGTCAACGGAACGGTGCCGCGATCAGAGAAAATCCTTCCATAAATCTTCGGTAATACCCTGCCAGACCTAGAAAACTCTGAATTTTAGCCACCGACCTAGGCGATTTCAAATCCAACACCGCCTCAATCTTGCGAGGGTCCACTCTAATCCCTTCAGCGGACATTACGTGACCCAAGAAAGTCACGTCCCTAAGCCAAAATTCGCACTTACTGAATTTGGCAAATAGTTGCTTCTCCCTCAGAATTTGCAATACCACCCGCAAGTGTGTATCATGATCCTCCTCAGTCTTTGAGTACACCAATATGTCATCTATGAATACTACGACAAACTGGTCCAAGTACTGCTGAAACACCCGATTCATCAAGTCCATGAATGCTTCTGGTGTATTAGTTAACCCGAACGGCATTACCAGTAACTCATAGTGCCCATATCGAGTACGAATGTCGTTTTATGCACATCAACCTCTTTCACTTTGAGTTGATGATACCCCGACCTGAGATCTATCTTCGAGAAAATCGATGCACCCTTCAGTTGATCAAACAGATCGTCAATCTGAGGGAACAGATACCTATTCTTGATCGTCAACTTGTTCAGCTGGTGATAGTCATACACATCCGTATTGTACCATCCTTCTTCTTAACAAAGAGCACAGGTGCTCCCCAAGGAGGTATGCTTGGTCGAATAAAACCTCGGTCCAACAACTCCTGAATTTGGGCCTTTAACTCCACCAATTCCTTTGGCGCCATCCTATATGGGGCTATAGACACTAGCGCAGTTTCGGGTAACAGGTCTATACCGAATTCCACTTCCCGATCCGAAGGTAGACCCAAAAGCTCTTCTGGAAATACATCAGTGAATTCCTTTACTGTTTGAACATTCTCCACTGTTAACTCCTTAGCCTTCAAAGCACATACTCGAACCAGAAATGCCTCACAGCCCTTCCTGACCATTTTCTCCGCCTTTAGTGCCGAGACCACATTCGATATGTACTCCTTCCTATTACCTATCATCACCACCTCATCACCTTCCATTATCCTCAACACCATACGCTTAGACGCACAATCCAAACTGGCCTGGTACTTCACCAGCCAATCTATCCCGAGAATCAGATCGAACTCCCCAAACGGTAGTTCCATCAAATCAGCCAAGAACATGACCCCTTGAAGTTCTAGGGGTATCTCCTTATATAGTTTACTTACTTCTATAGAGTGACATAAAGGGCTTATCATAGTCATCTTCCTAGAAGTAATCTCAGAGTCTAAGTTCATGGTTTCCACTATGCTACTAGCTACATACGAGTTCGTTGAACCCACATTTATCAAAGCATTATAAGGAAATCCAAAGATTAAGAACGTAACGGTTATGACGTTTGATGCGTCACCTTCCTCTTGATGCCTCACTGCGTAGACTAATCCAGGTTGTCTAGCCTCCGTACCACCTGCACCTCTGCCTGGTGCTCCACGTCCTCTACCAGATCAATTACCTCCTCTAGCAGCACCATGGCCCCTCTGTAGCTACTGAACATCCCTCCTGTTCTGAGTACGGTTCTGATCCCCAGACTGCAATCTAGCTGACCACTTCGGACAATCCCTCACTCGATGCTCCATCGACCCACACTCAAAATATCCTCTGTTTCCAGTCCAGCATTCCCCTGTGTGAGACTTTCCACACCGAGCACATCGTGGTGGCCATTGAGTATTATCTGTGGTAGGCCTAGCAGCTTGATTCGGCCGACTATATCTACCCCGTTTCTGCTGGTTCCCACTAGACCCAGATGATCCAGCATTCCTTTTATTCCATCCCCTGTCCTGATTCCATCTCACAGACTGTTTCACCTCCTCAGTAACTTTGGCTTTTTCCACTAAAATCGTAAACTCTCTCTCTTACTGTGGAGCAATTAACAGCCTCAAATCATCCTTTAATCCGTCCTTAAATCTAACACACCGTTCATGCTCCGTAGCTATAATGCCCCGAGCATATCGGCTCAGCCTCAAAAATTTTACCTCGTATTCCGATACAGATTTATTCCCCTAAACCAACCTAAGAAACGCCTTCCTTTGCGCATCAATGTAACTAGACCCAACATATTACTTCTGATAAGCTACCTTAAAATAGTCCCAAGTGAGGTCATCCACTATCACACTATCCCGAACCGTGAGCCCCCACTGGTATGACTCATCCTGTAGAAGCGACACTATACCCTTCAGTTTTTCCTCAGCAGTCAGATCCAAGTCATCCATAATCGTTCGGTCGCTTCCAACCAATACTCAGCCGTATTGGGAGCCACACCAGAAACACCTTGAATACCTCGGCTCCATTGGCTCGCGATCGCTCAGACATGATTTTGGGCTCCTGTACCTCCACCGCTCCACCACTCTTTTCTAGCACTTCAAAGATCGCATGCGACAATCGCATCCTCCCACGTTTGATCTTGATACCCAACATCAGAAGCTGGTGGTGGTGGTATCTCATTCTCGGACCCTTGACCATACCTAACGAGTTTCAATACGGTTACTTTCGCCTCTACCGCGTCCTCGCACATTCTGACCACGTCCTCTAGTACTCATGTCTATGGTTGCGGTTTATCTGTTTAAAATATTTTTATGAATTAGTCTCTATTCCACTTATTACCCACGAATAAATTTTATGTAGATAAAATTTAGTAGTGGTTCTTTCGATCATCACACAGTTTTTAGTTCAATTTCCTACCCTCATTCCACGTGTAGGGGTATTCTCATCATTTCACTATCGGGGTTTTTCCGTAATTTTAACCTATCAGGGTATTTTAATAATTGAAACAGGGTTAATTCAAAACTTTTACAAATCGTAGATATTTTCAAAAATTTCCCGAAATCGAGGGCGTTTTGGTAATTTCTTAAACCAATGGTATTTTCATAATTTTTCATGATTCAGGGGTATTTTCGAAAATTTTTTTCTCAAGATATGGTTCAAGGTGATTTTACAAAATAAAGGTATTTTGAAAATTTTCATTTCAAGGGTACCTCGGCAATTCTCCATACTAAAGGCATTTTGGTAATTTTATAAGTCAGGGGTAATTTGGTCATTTTTCAAATCAGGGATATTCTGGTCTTTTTCCATATCAGGGGTACTGTGGTAATTTTAAAACTAAAGTTTAAAGTGTTTCAAAACAAAACAGCTGGTCCCTTTCGGGTTTTAGTTATGAAGTTTAAACTGTGAATAAGTCGTCTTAGCTGGGGTGAACCATCGCTACGCACCATGTAGGATTCGGGTGAAGAGGAGGTGAGTCACTAGGACTGCTTAAATACCAAGCTCCTCCCTAATCCACTCCTAGACATGCGCACAATGGTTACCACACCCTTGGCTCAGGGACGTACTTACAGGTTTGTTTAGTGGATCATTAAGTCTTATGTACTTGAGTTGGGGTAAACTATTCCTAGGGTTCAATAATTCCTATTCTACTAATCTACGATCCCGAAATACCCTTTTCCCCCACATATAAATCACACAACAGTCAGAAGTACTT
The DNA here is from genome assembly GCA_025506655.1 of Gossypium rotundifolium. Lineage (NCBI taxonomy): Eukaryota > Viridiplantae > Streptophyta > Magnoliopsida > Malvales > Malvaceae > Gossypium > Gossypium rotundifolium. Next base: position 45,982,938 of record CP106723.1, read on the forward strand.
ACCTAGGTGGATTGATGTCGGAGACTCGGTGCCATGCTGTTCAACCCATGCATTTCCAACCAAGAACATTTAAAACCCTACTTTAAAACATTTTGGGCCTCGGGCCCACAGCCGAGCCTTTGAACTTGGCTCCGATACCAAAATTATAACACCCCAAACCCGATCATCACATCATATTCGGATCTAGCATGTCACGGAGTGAAATATCTTTTTTCTTTTAAAAATGAAAGTTTGCCAGATAATTTTCTTAGGAAACCATTTTTAGAAATTCTTGCTTATAGTCTAATTATTGTTACAAATTTTTAGAAACCATTCAAGTTATCTTTGTTATCATATGTTGAGTGATGTTACCCAATGGCAACGCTTTAAAGAAAAATGAACGAGTTATAGTTTTGAAAACATTGCGTTTTGCCGGTTAATTAGTAAAATCATTTATCCCACATAGTTAAAATAATAGCAAAGATGAAAATAACCAAAACAAATCTTAGCAGCCTTATTACATAACCTAAAACCAAAATTTAAAATTTAAATAGTAACTATAAGAATTCAAAGTCCAACGAACATGCATAGTCGCCTCGAGTCCTCCCGGCTCCATCTCCGCAATCTATTCACCGCAAAATATAAGGGAAGGGGTGAGTCACCAAGACTCAGTGTGTAAATCCCCAACCCGATAGTGCATTCACTTACACAAGTTATTAGTAAAACATTCAAACTATGCAAAACATGCAACCCATAACCTAGCCATCCAAACACCTTTAACTACCTCGTGTGGTCAAAACCACTGGTGGTCAAAACTACTGGTGACCGTAGTCACAAATATATCGGTATGGTCAAAACCACTGATGACCGAAGTCACAAATCAAGTGATGAGGCCAACCCATCGTGTGGTCAAAACCATTGATGGCAATCCCGTATATATTCTCGTGGGGCCAACCCACTATGGTACCAAACCATTGGGACAAGTCACAAATCGGTATGTGGTCAAAACCACTGGTGGTCAAAACCACTGGGACTTAGTCACAAAATATAATATCAAGACAGGGCCAACCCGTCATGTGGTCAAAACCACTGGTGACAGTCCAAAATAAATCATCCCCCTCCTCTCATCAAACCCATCATCATGTTCATAACATACATGCCATAGTATCAAATAATCATGCCAAATATCATATAACACAAAGATCCAACGAATCATGATGATGTATACTAAAGATCGCATAATAGGGGACTTACCCAAGATCCAAGCTTATGCCCACAAGACAAAGTCACTAATATCAAGGGTTATACAAGAACATATTGAGCATTATTAAACTAATAAAGTGTGTAAGCGTTTACACACCTGACTATACCCAAAATCTCGAAACTATGCGATTCTACGAGATTTCGAAACGTATGCCCTTACTGCACCTACAATCGGCCAACACCACCTTTTTGATTTAAAGCCATTCGGCTTATTCACAAATCTGAAGGATGAATCGCACAAGGTTAATTCCTTACCTTAGTGCCAATTTGGTCTCCTACCAAATCCCGAAACCACACACTAAGCCCCCTTACAATCGGCCACACCCTTAATCGGCTAACAAATCTTCCAACTTCACTTTATCCGGCTACTTCTCCTTCCTCCTACAATCGGCTTAACACATTATTAGAGAACTAAAGGCCATTCGGCCATACCATGAATCCGAAACCAAAAGAGTTTGACACCTTCTTACCTTATTCAATAGATTCAGCTTCTATACACCAAAGATCGGCACACTCCAAATAGAAGAATCAGATTCGACTCTTAATCCCAAAGATCCTAGGAGAAATTGGTTTCCAACAAGGGTTAGGAATCATGTCAACAAATGCCAAAATTCAGCTTTTATTCCCATGTGAGTTGACAGAGAAAAGGGAAAGGAAATAATAGAAATTTGGCCAAGAACACTTACCCTCTTCAAATCTTATTAATGGAGAACCTGAAGAAGATCCACTCCTGGTTGATATTAGGCCAAAATAACACTAGAATAAAGAAGGAGATTCGGCCAAGATGAATGAGAGGACTTTCGGCACAAAGGGGTTTAAAGAGAGAAAAGAAAAGGTAAAAAGATGGTGTTTTCGGCTTGAGCAAAATAGGAAGAAAAAGGTAAGTGAAGATTTTGGCTAGGTACTTTGAGAGAAAAGAAAATAACACTAATGAGTGCATTTGGCTATACCAAATGCACCTTAAAACCGATAGCCCCTTTCCCACAGTCTACTATTCTACCAACTCTTTCAAGTGAGCCCGATGCAATTCAAACTCCTCAATTTCCCTCATCTACATCCATTTGACTCCTCTATCCTTATCCCAAGAGTCCAATCGAGCACTCCTCTCCTTGCTTGTGGCGTGAAAAAATAAGCGAGTGCAATTCTGCACTCGAACATAGGCACTCCCTCTCTGCATGTGGCGTCAATCCTCTAACACCCTAGTGGCGCCTCCTTGCCACTTTACCAAGGTAGTTCTTGTGTCAACCTTCCCAAATAAAATCTCTTAACCCCTCTCTCCCTTAGCTTCACTTCCTTAAATGCCAAAATAAAATTCTTAGCCCTAACTCAGGCCTAACCTAGGGTTATAATTAGACCCCAAAACATGTTAAATGAACATTATAATCAATTCATCACATGCAACACAAGCAAAACATAGAACCCCATTTTAAGAATGTTACAGAAGATTTAGTAAAACATGTCGCATTTTTGGAAAACATTTCTCGAGTTTAAACATGTATTCCAGAAAACTTAATGATTTGATAATTTTTAAACGATATAAATTTTATATGATGCCTTTATGAATTAACAACCGAAATTTAGTACATGCCTTAGTTTATATTTTTTGCCGAAATTAGGTATCCAATAATAGTAAAAACCCAAAAGAAAGCCCAAAGTATAAGGCTAATGGCCATGGCCTTATTACAATAAAATATAAAACCCAAAATAATTTAACTTATTGAAGGAAAATTAAAATAAATGGCGTCTTTCCTGTAACAATTCGAACTCTTGCATGGCCACCTTACGCCTCCTCCAAATTTCGGTCCGATGCACTAAGTGCTACCAAAAAAAATGTTAAATAATAGGGTGAGTCACAAGACTCGAGTAGCAACCTCGTGCACCATCGACCGGGCCTTAGCCCCACAAAATGATAACAAAAATATAATATATTAGGAATTATGCAAAGCCCAACCCAATCCTAGGTTTCCATCCGCTAGATACCACCATTACCTGCCAATCACACCATTGGGGATTTCTACAATCAACCCACACCGCTACACACCATCGATGGCAGTCATGCTGTAGTTAGCTACTCATCGTCAGATCATGGCAATAGCCATTACAATAGATCATGGCAAATAAAAAGCCACTACAGTAGATCATGGCAAAAGCCACTAGAACAGATCATGGCAAAAGCCACTACAACAGATTATGGCAAAAGCCACTACAACAGAGCAATTCCCCTTTCATCAATCACCCAAACCCGTGCAATCACAGAAACCGGCATACATGTTTATCACATCAAATCAATAGAATCAGTCACTTAAGAATGTCAGAGATCACTAACTGGTGATTCGCCTTTACCATCCTCGGGTTTTCAACAGCTATGCCGGTATTTCGGCATTTAATGGGATATAACAAATTTATAAGCATATACTAATAGGCAATCCAAATGGTGTGAGAATGTTACACACCTGATTAATGCGTAGGACTACCTTTTATTTCAATACCTCGCTAATCGGATCTACTACCTTCTGTCTACAACTTTACTCAAAAGTGAAGAACGCGAAGATAAGGCCTCTCCTATATTCGGCCAAGGGTTAATGTTTTACCCGGATTATACGTTTAAATTAACAGATCTCCTTACCTTGAAATCTTAAAAGTAAAACGATCCGAGTGCTACTGAACTCTGGCTTAGAATTCTAAGCGATTGAATCCCCTTCAAATTCTGAAATGTCACAAATGAGAGAAAACACCCGATTAGTTAACCATATAGCCATTAGGGCTAAGATCTCTAAAAGCCGAAAAAAGATTGAAATCTTGCGAATTGACACTTACCTTTAGCTTTCTTCAAGATTCGGCACAAGTAGACACCACAGAAGGAATTCGGCAATCACAGGAGATGAGATCTAGGGATTTTGGCTTTTAAGAAAATCCCAGAAAAGATGAACGAGAGAAATGCTGATGTGTTTTCGCTTTTGGAAGAACTAGGAATTGAAAAGATGGGCAAGAAAGTAGATAGAGAGATCCAGCCAAAGTGTTTGCAAGACAAGAGAAGGTAAATTACAGGGTTTCAATTTTTGACAAAGAAAAAAAAAGAAGAAGAAAAGATGATTCTAGTTTGTCAAAAGAGAGAAAGCTTGAGGCTATTTTCAGAGAACACAATGAAAAATTCAGCACACCCCCTTGCCTATACTTAACCGATTTTTTCCCCTCTCCTGTGTTTGATTTTCGGCCAACTCTGCAACTAAGAGATCACTCTTATCATTCTATCCCTTATCCTTAATAGAACACTCATCTAACAGAGACTTACACCACACCACTACTTCCCCTTTATCAGCATTATATCCACATAATTTAAAACAGAAAATCCCCTATTTTGTAGCCACATTGCCATCCCCCTAGCTCTCTTTGGGCTGCCAAAATTAGCCTAATTCCTCGGGCTCCAAGCGGCCACACTGGGGCCCCCTTCCTTTGCCTATGGGCGCCACTTATAGCTCCCTCCTACTGTGCCTCTTGTTCCTGGGCCACAAGCCCATTATGCTTATTACACTCTCAATACTTTATTTAAACCAAATAGTCTCTAAAAAAAATATTTAGCCAAGACCTCGGCCTATTCTTGAGCCTAATTTGCACCTCTAAACCTCAAATTAACATTTTAAGCATACATCACATAAAATGCATAGGCCCAATAATTCAGGATGTTACAGTTTAACCCCTCTTAAAATAAATTTTGGCCTCAAAATTTACCTGATCAGAGGAGATAGGGATACTGCTGTCACATAACATCCTCTGGTTCCCATGTCGCTTCCTTCGCACCGTGGTTTCGCCACAAAACCTTGACCAAAGGGATAGACTTACTTCTTAACACTTTTACGTCTCGATCCAAGATTTGCACTGGTTTCTCCTCAAAAGACAAATCTGGCCTTACTTCAATCTCTTCCACTGGCACAACATCCGATGGATCAGAGCGATAACGTCTTAGCATTGAGACATGGAACACGTCATGTATCTGCTCCAACTCTGAAGGCAACTCCAATCGATAAGCCATTGGGCCCACGCATTCCAGTACTCGATAAGGCCCAATAAATTGGGGACTTAGCTAACACTTCCGACCAAACCTCATTACCTTCTTCCACGGTGATACTTTTAAGAAGACTTAATCTCTTACTGCAAATTCCAACCCCTTCCGTTTAAGATCCGCATATGACTTCTTCCGATCAGATGCTTCCTTCAACCGAGCCCAAATTAACCTAACTATCTCTTCCGTTTCTGACACTAGTTCTTGGCCCAACACCTGACGCTCACCCAACTCTATCCAACAAGTTGGGGTATGACATCTCCTTCCATATAACGCTTCATAAGGCACCATTTGAATACTAGATTGATAACTATTATTGTACGTGAATTCTTCCAAAGGCAAATACTCCCTCCAACTTCCCCTAAAATCGATGATGCAACCCCTTAGCATATCCTCCAAGATCTGAATTACCCTCTCAAACTAACCATCAGTCTGTGGATGAAAAGCGGTACTGAAGTCTAGCCTTGTTCCCATTGCCTGATGCAGAGCCTTCCAGAACCATGACGTGAACCTAGGGTCTCTATCTGATATAATCGACACAGGTACACCATGCAGTCTCACCACCTCAGCCACATACAGCTTAGGCAACCTTTGCAGAGAAAAGTCGACACAAACCGGTATAAAGTGAGTAGACTTTGTTAGCCGATCCATAATCACCCAAATTGAATCCTTCTTAGTGGGCGTAAGGGGTAACCCACTAACAAAATCCATCGTGATTCTCTCCCATTTCCACTGTGGAATCTTTACCGACTGCAACAACCCCAAAGGCAACTGATGTTCTACTTTCACCTACTGGCACGTCAAACACTTACTCACGAATTTTGTTATCTCTCGCTTTAGACCTGGCTACTAGAATTGTTCTCGCAAATCTTGGTACATCTTAACCCCTCCAGGATGCATAGCGTAAAGGCTATTATGCGCCTCCTGAAGAATCATTTGCCTTAACTCCACATCCTTTGGCATACAAAGTCTCTTATGAAAACATAGGACTCCATCACCATTCAAACTATAGTCCTCTCCTCACCACTTCGCACTTTCCGGAGTCGAGCACTCAAAACATCGTCTAAAAGTTGCTTCTCCTTGATCTGACTTGTCCACATAGGTCTTACTTGGAGCTCAGCTACCAAACTTCCATCCTTATACAGACTAAGATGAGCGAACATCGCCCTCAAATCCGCTATCGCCTTCCTACTTAGCGCATCTGCCACCACGTTAGCCTTACCTAGATGATATTCGATCGAGCAATCATAGTCCTTCAAGAGCTCAATCCACCTACGTTGCCTCAAATTCAATTCTTTCTGGGTAAGGAGATACTTCAGGCTCTTATGGTCCGTAAATAACCGACTTCTCCCCATACAAGTAGTGCCTCTAAATCTTCAGAGCAAACACTATCTTCGCTAATTCTAAATCGTGCGTAGGGTTGTTCAATCCATGCGGTCTCAACTGTCGAGACGCATATGCAACAACTTTTCCATCTTGCATCAACACACATCCTAAACCCGTGTGTGACGCATCATAGTAGACGGTAAATTCTTTTCCCACCTCTGGCTGAATTAACACTGGCGCTTCCGTCAAGATTCTCTTCAGCTTCTCAAAGCTCTCCTACTGTTTGTCGGTCCATACAAATGATACTCCCTTCCTCAACAACTTAGTTAAAGGTGCCGCTATCAATGAGAACCCTTCAACAAACCTTCTGTAGTACCCAACCAATCCTAAGAAACTTCAAACTTTTGCCACAGACTTCGGCGATTTCCAATCCAATACGGCTTCTATCTTCCGAGGGTCCACCCTAATTCCCTCTACGAAAACTACATGCCCTAAGAAAGTCACTTCCTTCAGCCAGAACTCACACTTACTGAACTTTGCGTACAACTGCTTCTCCCTTAGAATTTGTAACACCACACGAAGATGTGCATCATGCTCCTCCTCGGACTTGGAGTAAACCAGGATATCGTCGATGAACACCATGACGAACTGATCAAGATATGGTTGAAATAACCGGTTCATCATATCCATAAATGCCGCTGCCGCATTCGTCAACCCGAACGACATCACCAAAAATTCGTAATGACCGTACCGAGTCTGAAACATTGTCTTATGAATGTCTCATTCTTTACCCTTAATCGATGATATCCCGACGCAATTTAGAAAGATGATCCTCTTGAACAGTCGTCGATTCTTGGCAAGTGTATTTGTTCTTAACTGTCAAGTTATTTAATTGACGGTAGTCCACACACATACGCATGGATCTGTCCTTCTTCTTCACAAACAGGACCGGGGCTCCCCACGAAGACACACTCGATCGGATAAATCCACGATCCAACAGTTCCTAGATCTGGGCTTTGAGTTCAACCAGCTCCTTCGGCGCCATTCTGTATGGAGCAATAGGCACTGGAGCTGCACCCGAAAGTAGTACTATTCCAAACTCCACTTCGTGATCCGGGGGTAATCCTAGCAATTCCTCAGGAAAGACATCTGTGAAATCCTTGACTATTCGACCTCATCGGCAATCACCTCCTTAACATCCAAAGCACTGATAAAGGTTAGAAACGCATTACATCCCTTCCAAATCATCTTAACAGCTTTTAATACGGACACTACGTTGGACAACTAATTCCTTCTTCCTCCTAACACAACCACCTCCCCGCCTTCCGGGGTACTCAACACCATGCGCTTAGTCTCACAATCCAACTTAGCACGGTGTTTAGTCAACCAATCCATTCCCAAAATAAGGTCAAACTCTCCAAACGGTAATTCCATTAAGTCTACCGGAACACTACTCCTTGAGTCTCTAAAGGTATGTCCCTAAACATTTTGTCCACTGCCCTAATTCAGAGAGTCACATACATTCACAATCAGCATACAGATGGCATTCACAAACTTACGTTCATCACCTAGGGGCATTTTCGTCCTTTCACTACCTAGGGCATTTTCGTAATTTATCCTATAGGGGTATTTTCATAATTTTCAAAATAGGGTATCTTGGTGGTTTTACAAAATAGGGGGTATTTTGGAAATTTTGCAATCTGGGGGGTATTTGGATAATTTTGTAAATTGGGGGTATTTCGATAATTTCACAAATTTTGGTAATTTTTTTTCAAATCTAGGGTATTTTGGGAAATTTTTACAAATCAAGAGTATTTAGGAAATTTTACAAAACTAGGAGTATTTTAGTGATTTTGCAAAATAGGGTGGTTTGGTCCTTTCGGTTTTAATTATAAATTTTGGCCGTCAACAAGTCCTCATGGCTAATGTGAGCAGAACCTCGCACTGATAGGATTCCAACGAAGAGGAGGTGAGTCACTAGGACTGCTTAAGTGTCAAGCTCTCCCTGGATCCAATCCTAGACATGCGTATGCATGTTACCACACCCTAACCCAGTGACTTGTTCACGGACATGTTTAATTAGATTAAGTTTTATAGAGTTTATTGTTTGGTGTAAGCTAGGCCTAAGGTCCAATAATTTTTATCTTACTAACCTATGGCCCCATAAAGCCCATTAAGCCCACATGCATAACACACAATGTTTCAGAATACTTACCTGGTGGACTTGGCCTGAAGACGCAGGTGCCATGCCGAGAGAACAATCTTGCATTACATGTTTTTGAAAACCCATCTTTAGAAAATGTTTTGAGCCCAAAAACCCCAAAGTCGAGTTTTGAACCGGGCTTTGATACCAATTTGAAACACCCCAAACCCGGCCCAAACACCACGATTGAATCTGGCATGTCACTAAGAAGATTTAGTAAAACATGTCACATTTTTGGAAAATATTTGTCGATTTTAAACATGTATTCCGGAAAACTTAATGATTTGATAATTTTTAAAAGATATAAATTTTATATGATGCCTTTATGAATTAAAAACCAAAATTTAGTACATTCCTTAGTTTATATTTTTTGCCTAAATTAGGTGTCCAATAATAGTAAAAACCCAAAAGAAAGCCCAAAGTATAAGGCTAGTAGCCCATGGCCTTATTACAATAAAATATAAAACCCAAAATAATTTAACTTATTGAAGGAAAATTTAAATAAATGGCATCTTTGCTGTAACAATTCGAACTCTTACATGGCCACCTTGAGCTCCCCTCCAGCCCGGTCCGATGCACTAAGTGCTACCTGAAAAAAATGTTAAATAATAAGGTGAGTCACAAGACTCAGTGTGCAACCCTAGTGCACCATCAGACTGGGCCTTAGCCCCACAGAATAGATAACAAAATATATATATCAGGAATTATGCAAAGCCCAACCCAATCCTAGGTTTCCATCCGCTACACACCACCCTTACCTGCCAATCACACCATTGGGGATTTCTACAATCAACCTACACCGCTATACACCATCGATGGCATTCATGTTGCAGTTAGCTGCTTATCGTTAGATCATGGCAATAGCCACTACAACAGATCATGGCAAAAGCCACTAAAATAAAACACTTCCCCTTTCATCAATCACCCAACCCCATGCAATCACAAAAACTGGCATACATGTTTATCATATCAAATCAATAGAACCATTCACTTAAGAATGACAGAGATCACTAACCTGGTGATTCGCCTTTACCCTCCTCGGGTTTTCAACAGCCATGCCATTATTTCGACATTTAATAGGATATAACAAATTTATAAGCATATACTAACAGGCAATCCAAATGGTGTGAGAATGTTACACACTTGATTAATGCATAGGACTACCCTCTATGTCGATACCCTCGCTAATCGGATCTACTACCTTCTGTCTACAACTTTGCTCAAAAGCCGAAAGAACGTGAAGATAAGGCCTCTCCTATATTCGGCCAAGGGTTAGTGTTTTATTCGGATTATACATTTAAATTAACAGATCTTCTTACCTTGAAATCTAAAAGTAATACGATCCTAGTGCTACTGAACTCTGGCTTAGAATTCTAAGCGATTGAATCCCCTTCAAATCCTGAAATGTCACAAATGAGAGAAAACACCCGATTAGTTAACCATATAGCCATTCATCTAAGATCTCTAAAAGTTAAAAAAAGATTAAAATCTCACGAATCTACACTTACCTTTAGTTTTCTTCAAGATTCGGCACAAGTAGACACCACAGAAGGAATTCAACAATCACAGGAGATGAGATCTAGGGATTTCGACTTTTAAGAAAATCCCAGAAAAGATGAACGAGAGAAATGCTGATGCATTTTCAGCTTTTGAAAGAACTAGGAATTGAAAAGATGGGCAAGGAAGTAGATAGAGAGATTCAGCCAAAGTGTTTACAAGAGAAGAGAAGGTAAATTGCAAGGGTTTTGGTTTCTGACAAAAGAAAAAAAAAGAAGAAAAGATGATTCTAGTTTGTCGAAAAGAGAGAAAGCTTGAGGTTATTTTTAGAGAACACAATGAAAAATTCACACACCCCCTTGCCTATACTAAACTGATTTTTCCCCCTCTCCTGTGTTTGATTTTCAACCAACTCTGCAACCAATAGATCACTCTTATCATTCTATCCTTTATCCTTAACAGAACGCTCATCCAACAGAGACCTACACCATACCACTACTTCCCCTTTATTAGCCTTATATCCACATAATTTAAAACATAAAATCTCATATTTTGTTGCCACATTGCCGTCCCCCCTAGATCTCCTTGGGCTACCAAAATTGGCCCAATTCTTTGGCCTCCAAGTGGCCACACTGGGGCCTTCTTCCTTTGCCTATTGGCATCACTTATAGCTCCCTCCTACTGCTCCTCTTGTTCCTGGGCCACATGCCCATTATGCCTATTACACTCTCAATACTTTATTTAAACCCAATAGTCTCTAAACAAAATATTTAGCCAAGACCTCGGCCCATTCTTGAGCCCAATTTGCACCTCTAAACCTCAAATTAACATTTTAAGAATACATCACATAAAATGCACGGCCCAATAATTTGGGATGTTACAGACCATGTCTGGGACATGGCATCGACATCAAGCTATAAGATCATGTATAAGACCATATCTGGGATATGGCATCGGTATCAAGGGGTGATCCCATATAATACCATATCTGGGATATGGCATTGGCATCAAGATTTATGCTTGACGAGTTTGAATATCACAATAATCTAATTAATTCATGGGCAAAAGAGACAAGTGTGTAAAATGGTATAAGGCCAAAACTATTTATGGATGACCTTGAGTTTCATTCATGTTATGAATGATGAAGATTTGAGTTTATGCTCCTGATAGTATATATGCTAAGTTATGTGATAAGTGATACAGGTACCATGAGAAAATACAAGTTATAAACCCATAATGTGGCATGAGATGGGTAAGAATAAGTATGAGTAAGCATAGATGAGTATGCTTAAGCTTTTGAGACTTATGTTGTTATTGTTTCAATAGATGGATGAATTTAATGTAAGCAATTATGTTGTTTTAGAATTTCATGGAAACTTACTAAGCTATATGCTTATCCCTCTCTTTTCCATTTTCCTTGTAGTTTCGCCAAGATAGCTCATGAATCATAGAACGTCAGAGTCAAATCACACTATCAATCGTTATTTTGGTATAAAAAAGTTAATTCATGTTGAGTATGGCATGTATAGGAACTAGATCACTTTGGTATTTCTGAATAGAATAATACATGAATCATATTTAATTTATTGTGAGATTAAATGATATACTATGTTCTTACTAAGCTTTATAAGCTTATTCATTCTTGTGGTTTGTTTTGTAGATCGTTGTTGTTGACACTTTGGATGGATCAAACCTTCACTCACACTATCCATCGATATTGGTAGTTTTTGTATCTCCTATGGTAGTGGCATGTATAAACTTATGTAGTTGAATTTGTGGTTAAAATGTATTTAGGATGTTTTAAAATGGTGTTTGATGAATATATACATAATAACTAAATGTGTTTGTGTTTCGGTGTCATGTATGCTTAATAGGTTATAATGCTTACTTTAGAAAGTACCTTTGGTCATATTTGATAATTGATGAGAATAGTATATTAGTATTATTGGATGGTTTGTGTTATTAAGCTACCTATTGTTGCAAGTTTGGTAAGTTCTTGGAACTAGTAGTTGAGGAATAGTAAGTGGTAAAATTTGTTTGTTTAGATAGGTTTTGATGATTGCAATTGAGGTGCCTTGAATGACATATTAGTTGGTTGATTTAGGACTCTTGAATTGGTATTTATATGTATGTTTTGATAGGGTCTTGTTGCCTTGAATATTTGCACAATTGGCCTCAAATGTCATGCATGAGTTAATACTGGAGTAGGCTTGATTTTGGGCAAATTAATGCCACAAGGCCTAAGACACGGGCGTGTGACTTAGCTATGTGTGACACACGGCCTAGTGACACAGCCATGTATCCCCTGTAGATTCTATTGGTTGCAAGTCAGGCAGTTACATAGCCCAATGCACAGCTTGGCACATTGGCGTGTGGGGTTACTTCGAAAGTTACACGGCTTAGCACACGGGCGTGTGACTTGGCCGTGTAACCCTACTCAGAGTATTACATAGGTGAGGACACAGGCTAGGACATGGCCATGTGTCCCTTATTCAATTGTTACACGGCCTGAGACAAAGGCATGTGTCTCAGCTGTGTGAGCCACATAGCCATGTGACACCTTTAGTCAAATTTTTTAAACTTTTTCTTGAATTTTCCAAATGTTTTCAATTTGGTCCCACATTGTTTCTAAGGTGTTTCTAAGGCCTCAAAGGCTCAATTTAGGGTGATATGTATGTGAATAAATGAATTATCTTATGATTATATTAATTTATGAGATGAATATTCTAATGTTTTGTTTGTACAGCAATGCTCCATAACCCCATTTTAGTTACGATTACGAGTTAGGGGTGTTACATTTAATTGTATCGGAGCCAAGTTTAGTCAATTCTAGGAATAACATAATAGAATAGGTTTAGTATATATATGCCATATATACCTTATGATAGTGTGATGCTTTTGATCAGTTCTAATATTGTATTTTATTATAGACTCAAAATGTCAGCTGAATCGAATCGAGTTATAGCTAACAAAGCTGAAAGTAATGCTCAAGCTTCGAATCCTAAAGTAAGTAATAGTGCATCTATTCCACAATCCATTGGTTACGATATGAAAAATCTATTCCTCGTAATGATAAACTAGTGGTTTAATGAGTTCAAGCAAGCAAATCTTGCAACTCCGCCACTTCACTATTGTACTTCTTTCGGCACCCATGAATACTCCAAACCCTATACCTGTGATGGTTGCTGTAGAAAATAGATTAATACTCCATATTTTTCTATATTTTATTAACTAAAAAACTGAGTTTAAATAGAGAAAGAGTCATAACCTAATTAGGAAAATAATTCTCTTATTCTAATAAACTACTAAAAGATAAGATAAAATAATCCTAGAATATCTCGATGATTTATTCTAAGATTTATCTACCTAAATCGATTTATCTATCTCAGAGAAAACATTTAATATATTTCTATAATTCCTACACTCCCCTTAAGCTAGAGAATATACATTGTATAATCCCGGCTTGAATAGGAATTTATTGAAAATAGGCTTTAGCGAGCCTTAGTGAGAATGTCTGCAATTTGTCCTTTTGAAGGAATGTAGGAAAGAGTGGTTGTCCTTTTGTTGACTTGGTCGACAATAAAATGCCCGTCAATCTCCACATGCTTTGTTCGGTCATGTTGGATGGATTCTGGGCAATCTAAATAGCAGATTGATTATCACACAAGACTTCAAAGTGATCCTCCTAATTAGTGCCAAGTTCTTTCAGTAATTTAAGTAGCCAAATTCTTTCGCATATTCCCAAAGCTAGTTCTCTAAATTCAGCTTGAAAGACTACTTCTTGAAACAACATATTGTTTTTTACTTCTCCAAGTTGTAAGGTTACCCCAAACAAAAGTGCAAGAGCTACTAGTGGATCTTCTTTCGTGAGGTCTCCCGCCCAACTAGAGTCTCAGAGAAATCCTAACGATTCATCTTGTGTTTTCTTGAACATTAAGCCATGTCCTAGAGTTTTCTTCAAGTACTTGAGAATCTGCTTGCTACTTCGCCATATGCTCTTCATTAGGATTAGTCATGTGTTGACTTATCACATTTATAGGAAAGGCTATAAGTAAATAAGTTTCCCAACTAATCTTTGAAATTTTTCTTTGTCTACTAAAGACCCATCTTCTTTGTTGAATCTCAAATTTTCCTCCATTGGTGTATCAATACCAAGAAAACCAGTTTTTTTGAGTAAATCAAGTACATACTTTCTTTGATTGATCACAAGTCCTTTTTTAATCTTGCCACCTCCATTCCTAGGAAATATCTTAACTTTCCAAAGTCCTTGATTTCAAATTCTGCTTAATGACTTCTTCAAATTGCTAATTTCTTCCTCATCATCTCCAGTAAGAATTATGTCATCAACATACACAATTAGGATAGCTTTCTTATTTGTAGAAGTTACCTTGATGAAAAGTGTATGATCGGTAAGGGACTGCTTGTAGCCGTTTTTCAGAATGACTTTAGTGAACCTCTCGAACCAAGCTCTGGGTGATTGTTTTAGCTCATATAGAGACCTGTTGAGCTTGTACATCTTGTTGCTTCCTTCAATAGACTTTAAGCCAGGTGGCAATTTCATGTAAACTTCTTCCTCTAGCATGCCATTAAGAAATGCGTTTTTTGCATCAAGTTGATGTAATTGCCAATCGCAATTTACAACCAAACTTATGAGTACTCGAACAGTGTTAAGCTTTACCACGGGTGCAAATGTTTCTGTGAAATCTATCCCATATGTTTGCGTAAAGCCTCTAGCCACCAGTCTAGCTTTGTATCATTGGATGCTTCCATTGGAGTTGTACTTCACAGTAAAGATCCATTTACGACCAACACCCTTTTTTCCTTTAGGAAGGTCTCAGAATCGTCCAAGTAGCATTTTCTCTAGTGCACCAATTTCCTCTTCAACAACCCTTCTCTATTTAGGATCCTTTAGAGCTTCACTATGCTTGTGAGAATCGTTCTTTATCCAAGGTTGTTGTAAATGCTTTAAAAGAAGGCATCAAAGAATTATAGCCAGTGAATTTTTCAATAGGATGCTTGGTGCATTATCTAACCCCTTTTCTAATAGCAATAGGAAAGTCATCTAGAGTAGGGGACTTACTAATTTCTTCTTTCATTCTGGCAGATGGACCCAAATCCAATTCTCGATCAGAATCAGATTGCAAAACAGTTCTGTGGATATTTTTCTTTTTTCTTGTGGAGACACGAAGTCGTTTGGGTGGTGGTGTTTTTCAAGATTTTCAATAGGAGTAGGTGTATTTTCGGGAGGGTGTTTAAAGTAAGTGTGGATAAGGTAGTGATAGGTATAACAGGAGAATTAATCGAAGTAGTCATAGGTGAAAAATCTATAGGTAAAGGTAAAATTGGTGGCAATTTGAAGGTTGAGAATGGAAATTAGGAGAAGATACCTGATTTGGCTGAAAATCACTCCATGTCTCCCCCAAAATTTTAGCCTATTTGAAATAGGGATCCTGTTCATAAAAATTGATATCCATAGTGGTAAAAAATCATTTAGAAGGAGGATGAAAGCATTTGTATCCCTTCTTAAGTGAAGAATATCCAACCAGTACACATTTTAAGGACTTAGAGTCTAACTTGAACTTATGAGGAGCAATATTTTGGATAAAAACTGTGCACCCAAAGATTTTAAGAGGCAAAATTGAGGAGATAGGCTTAAAATGAGGAAAGTGTTGCAAAAATATAGATTGAGGTGTTTGAAATTTTAAAACCTTACTAGGCATTCAATTGATTAAATAGGTAGCCGTTAATAAGGCTTCCCCCCACAGATATTTAAGAACATTGAAGGGAACGAGCAACTTCTAGGAGAAGCCTATTTTCCCTTTCGGCAATGCCGCTTCATTGTGGGTTTCCAACACAAGAACTAAGTTGAACTATGCCCTTGTCCCTAAAAAATTACCCAAAGACCTAGCAAGAAATTCACCGCCATTATCGATTAAAGAGTGGATTTTAGCCCCAAATTGAGTGAGAACCATGTTATAAAATTGGGCAAAAATATTAGCGCTTTAGATTTGTCTTTTAGAAAATAAGTCCAAGTTATCTGATTGTGATCGTCAATGAAAGTGATAAACCACTTACTATGATCAGCATTCTTCACCCGAGGAGGGCCCCAAATATCATTGTAGATCAAAGAAAAAGGGTGAGAAGGCTTGTATGGAGAAAAAAAATACGAAGATCTTATATGATTAGCAAGAGAACAAACTTTGCAAGAAAAAGACTTTGGGCTTTTATTAATAAATAGATCATGAAACAATTTAGCAAGATATTGGAAACTAGGATGTCCTAAACGATAATGCCATAACATAACAGTATCAACTGTATTTAAAGCTATAAAAGATTTGGAGATCTCGGGTTTAGTTGAGGAAGGGATGATGTAGAGACCATTCTCGCAAGTCGGCCTTACCAATCATCTTCTTGAGTTCAATGCACGCAAAGTACAATCAAGATCATTAAAGGTTGTGAAGCGCTTCAAATCGAGGAAATTTTACTTACGGAAATGAGATTTCAAGCGAGTTGGTACAAAGAGAACATTATGAAGTGCAATCTGATCATTGAGAATAACAGTTCCATGACCTTCTATTTTGCATAAGGAACCATGAGCTGTTTTGACAACATTACCAAAGGTTTGGAAAAAATTGTGAAATAAGGCTTTATGGCCAGTCATATGATCTGTAGCACCAAAATCAAGGATCCAATTAGGAGTGAACTGAGAGGAAAACAATGCTATGGAAGAAGGATTACCTTACGGTTCTTTCATGACCAGATTACCAGACTAGACCCTAAAACTTTCCAAACAATTTTTAAAGTTCAACAATCTGCTATTTGGAGAAGCTTGTGACAGATATGTCAGTGGCAAGATTGGATTTATTATCTCTGGAGCTCTTTGACTTCCAGCGCTGAGGCTTACCATGAAGCTTCCAACATTTTTCCTTAGAGTGGCCAGGCTTTTTGCAATGATCACATCGAGGTCTCCCCCATTTGGAAGAAGGAGATGATTGGTGTGTCACTAAGGCAGATCCTTCAGAAGCTGAATCCGTTTCATCAAGCATCACACTTCGGTGACTTTCTTCCTTCTTGACCATAGAGAAGGCCTCTCGAAGGGAAGGAAGGGTAGAAATAACCAAGATCCTGCCGTGAACCTCATCCAACTCCTTGTTTAGGCCTTGTAGAAATTGAAATAACCTTCTTTGAGTGATAATTTACTGATAAACGGTAGCATCTCTGGGAACTGCCCAATTGAAACACCCCAAACCCGGCCCACAAGCCCTGACCGGATCTGGCATGCTTCTAGGAAAAACCATTCGAATCTTATTTGAATCTTTGCCAAAATTTTTCGTGTTTTTGAAAACAGTTGATTTGGGTTCAAGTTGAAAACATAGAAATTTTCCAAAGATTTTGTTTTGTTAAAAGTTCGTGGTTATATTTCAAAACCATGAGTTACCAAAAAAAGTCTAGTCTTTAAAGTTTGTTAATTAAATTGAAAATCATTTGTATTTTAGATGTCAAAACATTTTTCATTTATTATTAAGAAAATTTACTTACTTTAATTTGATAAGTATCGTGCCATAATAAAATAATTTGAGTGCATGCATGAGCAGTTCATACTATAGCCTTATTACATCAAAAGTAAACCCAAAATAAAATTTAAAGTACTTAAATAAAATAAAATGTCCAACTAATAAAATTCATGCCGAGCATGGTCACCACTAAGCTCCTGTGACCCTACCCATTCTTCGAAGTCCACCGAAAAATATTCCCACAATGGGGTGAGTCAAATGACTCAATGTGTACAATCAACACTAAGTCCCAACAGGTATGGCATATCA
This sequence comes from Gossypium rotundifolium, assembly GCA_025506655.1. Taxonomy (NCBI): domain Eukaryota; kingdom Viridiplantae; phylum Streptophyta; class Magnoliopsida; order Malvales; family Malvaceae; genus Gossypium; species Gossypium rotundifolium. The sequence continues at coordinate 46,001,089 of CP106723.1, forward strand.
AATCATACATATTCATATAGCATTCAAATAAAATGATGCAATCCCAAACCCAAACCTAGATGCCATCCGCTACACATCACCCGTACCAGCCATCACACCGTGGGGACTACTAAGTCAACCTTCCATCCGCTACACACCATCAAAGGCAGTCACTGCATTCGACGTGCTCATCGCCCTTATAAAATTCGTGGCATAGCCACCAGATAATTATTTCGTGACATAAGTCACCACATTCAGATTTTGTGACATAAGTCACCACATTCAAATTACGTGACATAAGTCACCACATTCAGATATTGGGGTATAAAGCCACCAATTCACTTCCCCTTTACATATCACCCATATGCCCCATGTCATACAAAACATGCAAATATTATGCCTTATGCTTTATTCACATTCTTATAGTTGCACTTATGTGCCATAATAGATATTTATCACAATATATTCATAGTAGGAGTAGGAAAACGTGCACAGTACCTCGTACCATTACATGGTACCTTAGCCATAATCTTACACTTTTATATTAACACATATAGTAAATTAAAGCCGTAAATCTATCAAGATTTAGTGCAGGGTACACACCTGATTTACTTAGCGCTTTATTGAAATCCCAAAAACTCGATCTAATGCTTTTAGACCTTTAATCCTTATATTAAATGACCTTAAACACTTTAGCATAAAGCCATTTGGCTAATTAATTAAATCCCGAAGGACTATCGAAACCAAAATCTTACCTTGTTGCCGATTTACTATTAATCAAATCCTAAAAACTTGTAGTCTTTCCTTCCTTGCAATCGGCTAACACTAGATCAATTGATTTGGTTAGTTTTTGGCTTTTAAATAAATACAAAATTGATCTTAAATCACTAAATAAGCATTGGCCGAATATCATGGGTACTTACCTTGCGATTTTAAATCCTGAAAGTCTCCTTACTGCCTCTTAACGTTGGCTACACACAAAAGAAGCACTACATTATGGCTTATGAATATTCGGCTAACCCATAACCAAAGACTAAACACTTGATTTTGGCACATCCATGAAAAGAAGATACAACCGATTAAAAGAAGTACTTACCACCAACGTTTGCTTGTGAAGACTAACAGAGAATAGATTTTGGCTAACCATTTCGGCTTTTAAGGCTTGCGGCAAAGAAGAGAAAATAGGTACCTTGAGATTCGGCTAGGCTTTTCAAATGGTGTTGGAATATTCGGCTATCACTTACAAATAGATATAGATGGAAGAAAAGAAATATAGAAGTGGGCTAAAAGAATTCGGCAATGGCAAGTTTAAGAGAGATTTCGGCTTTAATGATCTTAAGAAAAAGAAGACATAAAAGGCTACCAAATTTGGCTAAGGTTTTCAATGACAAAGGGTCATTCGACCATTCAAGAAAAGGTGATGAATTGGGTTTGAAAGAAAATAGAATAGGAAGAGAGGAAATTCGGCAAGGCACAAAAGAAAAAGAAAAAGATGAATGCTCACAACAAAAATTTGGCACACACTCCTTCACACTCTTCAAAGCCAAAATACAAGCCCTTAGAGTCCTATATTCGGCCACCACATCCTCTCTTATCAAATCCCCTAATTCACTCTTCCTTAGCCAAATCCTTAACACTCCAACCCAATCTATACTTCCTTCCTCCAGAGTCCATGTGCCGTCCACTGCTGCTCCACTATATAGCAAAATAAAATCTCCCTTAATTTGCTTCCCTTGTGACTTGAACCTTGGCCCATTTACACCTGTTGGTGGCGTCATTTACAGAGGCCCTAAGTGGCACCTCCAAGCCACTTAGACAAGCCCATCTTTATGTCTAATTTCCCCTATTTATTTTCTTAAGGCCTATCAGGCTTAACTCCCTCTTTTAGACTTAAAATTAAATAATTTCTAAGGCATTCACCTACACACTAAGGTTCACAAAATTCATAGAACACATTCAGAATATTCATAAGCATGCTATTTCACACAATTTAGCAATAATTCATAAGCCATAATCCAGGATATTATAGTTCTACCTCCTTAAAATAATTTCGTCCTCGAAATTACCTGGCTGAAATAAGTGAGGGTATTGTTGTCGCATTGCTTCTTCCAGCTCCCACGAAGCTTTTCTTGCTCCATGATTAAGCCATAATACCTTGACTAGCGGAACTGACTTCCTCCGTAACACTTTCACATCTCGTTCCAAAATCTGAATCGGCTCCTCCTCGTAGGACAAATCTGGCCTTAGCTCCACCTCTTCAACCAGAACTACATGAGATGGATCCGATCGGTATCGACGTAGCATGGAAACATGAAATACGTCGTGCATCTGCTTCAATTCTGAAGGCAACTCCAATTGGTATGCCACCGGTCTAATTCACTTCAATACCCGATAAGGTCCTATAAACCTTGGACTTAATTTCCCTTTCCGACCAAATCTCATCACCTTCTTCCAAGGTAAAACTTTAGGAACACATAGTTTCCCACAGTAAACTCAATCTCCTTCCGCTTAAGATCTGCGTAAAACTTTTGCCTGTCAGATGCCTCCTTCAACCATGCCCGAATTATCTTAACCTTCTCCTCGGATTCAGCCACAATTTTTGGACCCAAAATTCGATGTTCCCCTAATTTCGTCCAACATGTAGGAGTGCGACACTTTCGTCCATGTAGCACTTCATACGGTGCCATCCGAATACTTGCCTGATAGCTATTATTGTATGCAAATTCTGCTAGAGGCAAATATTCTTCCCAACTTCCTCTGAAGTCTATCACACAGCCCCTCAACATATCCTCTAGCACTTGTATTACTCGCTCAGACTGGCCATCCAACTTTGGATGAAAAGTCGTACTGAAATCCAATTTAGTGCCTAAAGCCTGATGTAGAGCTTTCTAAAATCGAGACGTGAACCTCGGGTCCCTATCCGAGATAATCGACACCGGCACTCCGTGAAACCTTACAATCTCTGCTACATACAACCTTGCTAACTTTTGTAGGGAATAGTCAACCCAAGACCGGAATAAAATGCACGACTTTGTTACCGATCCACTATCACCCATCTCGAGTCCTTCTTAGTAGGCGTAAGGGGAAGCCCACTAACGAAGTCCATGGTAATTCTCTCCCACTTCCACTGCGGAATCTTAATCGGCTAAAGCAATCCTGACGGAACTTGATGTTCAAATTAACTTGTCGACATCGTTAAGCACTTGCCAACAAATTCAGTCACTTCCCGCTTAAGACCAGGCCACCAAAACTGTTCCCTTAGATCCTTATACATCTTACTACCTCCAGGATGCATAGCATAAGGGCTACTATGCGATTCCCGAAGAATCCTCTGCCTAAGTTCTTCATTCTTCGGCATACAGACCTTACCCTTGAAGCACAATACTCCCTCGTCATTAATACCATAATCTTCCAACTCTCCATTCTATACTTGTTGCAACTTAACCCTTAGATCTTCATCCATTAACTAACTTTCCTTCACCTCACTCAACCATGTCGGTTTGACATGCAATTCTGCCAGCAGACTTCCATCGTCATACAAACTCAGATGTTCGAACATTGCCCTCAGATCCGACATAACTTTTCGACTTAGGTTATCTGCCACCACATTCGCCTTGCCCGGGTGATACTCTATGGAACAATCATAGTCCTTCAATAATTCCACCCACTTTCGCTGTCTCAGATTCAACTCCTTCTGAGTCAACAGATACTTCAAGCTTTTGTGGTCTGTGTAGATTACTGATTTTTCTCCATATAAGTAATGCCTCCACACTTTAAGAGCAAAGACCACTGCTACCAATTCCAAGTCATGCGTCGGGTAGTTAACCTCGTGTGGCCTTAGTTGTCGAGATGCATAAGTGACTACTTTCCCATCTTGCATAAGGACACCTCTCAATCCTGTATGGGAAGCATCACAGTACACTACAAAATCCTTCCCTGCCTCAGGCTGAATCAAAACTGGAGCTTCGATCAAGACCCTCTTAAGCTTCTCAAAGGTCTCCTGTTGCTTATCGTTCCATACGAAAGGCACTTCCTTTCTCAACAACTTTGTCAGAGGCGCGGCTATTGATGAGAACCCTTCCACAAACCATCAGTAATAGCCTGCTAATCCTAAGAAACTCTAAACTTTTACCACAGAATTAGGGGGTTTCCAATCCAAAACTACCTCAATCTTCCGAGGATCCACCCTTATTCCTTCAGCAGATAGCACATGTCCTAAAAACGTAACCTCCTTAAGCCAAAATTCACACTTGTTGAATTTGGCGTAGAGCTTCTTCTCCCTCAACACTTGTAACACAACTCGGAGGTGCTCATCGTGTTCTTCCTCAGACTTCAAATACACCAAGATATCGTCTATGAACACAACAACAAACCGGTCCAGATAGGGTTAGAAAACCCGATTCATCATTTTCATAAACGTGACTGGGGCATTTGTCAATCTGAACGGCATTACCAAGAACTCATAATGCTTGTACCTTGTTCAGAAAGCCGTCTTATGGATATCAGCCTCCTTCACCTTAAGCTGATGATATCCAGACCTTAGATCTATCTTCGAGAAAACTGCGGCCCCCTTAGGCTGATCGAACAAGTCATCTATTCTTGGCAATGGATACTTGTTCTTGATGGTCAGCTTATTCAACTGACGATAATCTATGCACATGCGCATAGTTTCGTCCTTCTTCTTCACGAACAAGACTGGTACTCCCCATGGAGACACACTAGGTCGAATAAATCCACGGTCTAGCAATTCTTGGATTTGAGCCTTGAGCTCAACCAACTCCTTTGGTGCCATTCTGTATGGGGCAATTGACACAGGAGCTGTACCCAACAGTAACTCAATTCTAAACTCCACTTCCCTATCCGGGGGTATTCCTGGTAATTCTTCCGGAAAGACATCCACAAACTCCCTTACCGCTCTAACTCCACTAACTCCCCTTCGCTCATATCCAAAGCACTAACGAGCCGAAATGCCTTACACCTTTTCCGTACAATCCTATCAGCCTTCAAAGTAGAAACTACATTAGACAAGTAGTTCCTTCTTTCTCCTATCATAATTATCACCTCATCCTCTAGGGTCCTTAACTCCATTCGTTTAGCTGCACAATCCAACACAGCCCGATGCTCCACTAGCCAGTCCATGCCAAGTATAAAATTAAATTCCCCGAAGGGTAATTCCATTAAATCGACATGAAAAACCGCTCCCTGAAGCTCCAAAGGCACACTCCAAAATATCTTGTTCACTACTATAGTTTGGCCTAATGGGCTTACTACAGTCATTTCCCTATTAGATAGTTCAGAGGCTATTCCTAGAGTTTCAACTACTCTACATACAACATAAGAATGGGTCGAGCCCATATAAATCAAAGCAACATAAGGTTTGCCAGATATAAAGAACATATCGGTTATGACGTCCGGCGTGTCTCCATCCTCCCTCTGACGAACCGCATAAACCAAACCCGGCTACCTGGCCTCCGTGTTACCAACACCTTGGCCCGGTGTTCCCCGTCCTCTACTAGAACCATTACCTCTACCATTCGAACCACGACCCTGTTGAGCCTACTGTCCCCCTCTTCCAGCCTGGTTAGAACCTTGACTTACTGGTCGTCCCCCTTCGGTTCTCATAGGACAATCCTTAATCATGTGGTCCTTGGAACCACACTTAAAACATCCTTCCGTCTTCTTCCAACATTCTCCTAAATGCATCTTTCCACACTGATCACAAGTACGATACTGCCCTCCAGTAGCAGCTTGCTGACCTCGTGGCCCATCAACTCTAGGCCTCTTTTGCTCATTCTTAGATGGCCTTGATGATCCAAATCCTCTTTTCTGCCTATTATGATCGGTGTTCTGCCTTACAAAATCCTTGATACCCTCGGCTACCTTGGCCTTCTCCACCAACGCAGTAAACTCTCGCTCTTGCTGTGGAGCTAACAATAGTCTCAAGTCATCCTTCACCCCTCCTCAAATTGGACACACCGCTCATGCTCAGTTGACACTATGCCTCGAGCATAACGGCTCAGCCTTAGGAATTTAGCTTCGTACTCTGCCACGAACTTGTTCCCTTGAACCAGCCCCAGAAATGCCTTCCTCTGTGCATCGATGTAATGAGTACCAACATACTTCTTCTGGCATGCCACCTTAGCATAATCCCAAGTGAGTTCCTCTACTGTAAAACCATCCCTAACCGTGAGCCACCATTGATATGACTCATCGTGGAGAAGCGACACCAACCCTTTCAATTTTTCCTCGGCAGTTAAATCGAGCTCATCTATAATCCGCTCAGTCGCCTCCAACCAATACTCAGTGGTACTAGGTGCCACACTAGATACACCACGAAACACCTCAGCTCCGTTGGCTCGGAGTCACTCAGGTACCGACTTTTGAGCTCCCATGCCTCCACCTGCTCTAGCCACCCTTTTCAAGACCCACAGCATCGCCTGTGACACTGCGTCATCCCCCGTCTGATCCTGATATTCCACATCAGCGGCTGGTGGTGGTGGTGGCATTTCATTTTCAGATCCTTGATCCGATCTAATGGGTTCCGACAAAGTCATTCGGCCTCTATCACTACCGCATGTTATGGCCACATCCCTTGAATTCATACTTCCAATTTGTGTTTATCTATTAAAGAATTTTATAGATTAGTTTTGTTCCATCGATTTATCACGCATACCTTATGTTCAATAGTTTTTAAAGGGTAGTTCTTTCAATTCATTCACATACGCCTCGGATCATTCATTCAATCACATACATGAACTTGCGCTCATTACGTAGAAATGTTGCGCTTGTCGTTGTTTGTTGTTTTCCACTACCTAGGGGCATTTCCATAATTTTATCCTATAGGGGTATTTTGGTAATTTTCCAAATTAGGGTATTTGAAAATGTTGCAAAATAGAGATTGTTGATATTTAATACAATTAAAATACTTGCTGGAAAAATTTCAAGAATGAAATGGTAATTTTATACACTAAGGGTATTTTTGTAATTTTATAAGCCAGGGTTATTTCGATAATTTTATCGCAAAATAGGGTTCCTCGTGTCTTTTCAAAACAAGGGTATTTTTAAAGATTTCTAATTTGAGGGTACTTCGGTAATTTTCCATACTGAGGGTATTTTGGTCATTTGTACAAGTTAGGGGTAATTTGGTCATTTTGTAAATCAGGGGTAATTTTCGTAAATTTTCCAAATCAGGGTATCTTAATATTTGTAAAAATAGGGTTTTTGGATATTTGTAAGGTAAGAGAATCTTGATAAAAACTGTGGGTAGTTTGGAAATTTTATGAACCAAGGGCATTTTAGTAATTTTCCAACCAGGGTTATTCGAATAACTTTGTAAATCAAGAATATTTTGGGAAAATTTTCAAAATAGTTTTCCTACACATCAAAGGGGTAATTTGGTGGTTTTAAAACTAGGGTTTTATAAAGATATGGCTAGTCCCTTTCGTGTTTTAGTTATTGGGTTTAGCTGTGGTCGAGTCCTCTTGGTTAGGGTGAACCGTCACTACGCACTGTAGGATTCAAGTGGAGAGGAGGTGAGTCACTAGGATCGCTTAAATACCAAGCTCCCACCAAACCAATCCTAGACATGCGCACAATGGTTGCCACACCCTAACTCGTGACTTAGACATGTGTTTGTTTAATTGAGCATTAAAGTTTTATGTAATTCTCATGTTAGTAAACTAGTCCTAGGGTTTAATTCCTAGTCCACTAATCTACGCCCTATATATTCCCACATACAAATCACAGAGAAGTTAGGCGTACTTACCGGTGGACTTTGGGTCAAGACTTAGGTGTCATGCTAGAAAACTTGCTTATTTCTTAGAAAAGTCCAATTTCAAAAGAAAGAAAACATTTTGGGCCCAAAAGCCCCAAGGTCGAAGTTTTGAGCCGGCTCTAATACCAAGTCAAACAACCCAAACTCGCCCACAAGCCCCGACCGGATCCGCATGCTTCTAGGAAAAACCATTCGAATCTTATTTGAATCTTTGCTAAAATTTTTCGTGTTTTTGAAAACAGTTGATTTGGGTTCAAGATGAAAACATAGAAATTTTCCAAAGATTTCGTTTTGTTAAAAGTTCGTGGTTATATTTCAAAACCATGAGTTACCGGTAAAAGTCGAGTCTTTAAAGTTTGTTAATTAAATTGAAAATCATTTGTATTTTAGATGTCAAAACATTTTTCATTTATTATTAAGAAAATTTGCTTACTTTAATTTGATAAGTATCATGCAATAATAAAATAATTTGAGTGCATGCATGAACAGTTCATACTATAGCCTTATTACATCAAAAATAAACCCAAAATAAAATTTAAAGTACTTAAATAAAATAAAATGTCCAATTAATAAAATTAAATCTGAGCATGGTCACCACTAAGCTCCCCGCCACACATCCCATTACTAAGCGTCACCTGAAAAAATATTCCCACAATGGGGTGAGTTAAACAGACTCAATGTGTACAACCAACATTAAGTCCCAACAGGTATGGCATATCAAATCATACATATTCATATAGCATTCAAATAAAATGGTGCAATCCCAAACCCAAACCTAGATGCCATCCGCTACACATCACCGCACCGACCATCACACACGTGGGGACTACTAAGTCAACCCTCCATCTGCTACACACCATCAAGGCAACATCGCAATGACGTGCTCATCGCCCTTATAAAATTCGTGGCATGGCCACCAGATAATTATTTCGTGACATAAGTCATGTAACATCCCGGACTATGGCTTATGCATTATTACTAAATTGTGTGAAATAGCATGCTTATGAACATTCTGAATGTGTTCTATGAATTTTGTGAACCTTAGTGCGTAGGTGAATGCCTTAGAAATTATTAGATTCTAAATCTAAAAGAGGAAGCTAAGCAGGGTGGCCTTAAGAGGAAGTGTAGGGGAGTTATGACACACAAATGGGCTTGGTTAAGTGGCTTGGAGGTGCCACTTAAAGCCTCTGTAAGTGACGCCACAAGCAGGTGGAAATGGGCCAAGGTTCGAGCTACAAGGGAAGCAAATAAAAGAGTTTAATTTTGCTGCTAGGAGAAGAGGTGTTGGATGGCAATGGGGCACTGAGTGGAGGTGTGTAGATTAAGTTAAATTTCCTTTTAAAATTCGGCCAAGATGAGGGATAAATGATGGATTAATTTTATTATTAATCTTAAATAAAGTGATAAGAAAAAAGGTGGAATTGGAGAGGAGGATAGTGTTGGCCGGCCAAGGATTCCTTGGTGACCAATTTCATCTTAATGAATTGCTAAAGGGAGGTTTAGAGGTTCTTTTGGTTCTTCTTTCCTTCTCTAGTAGTGTGTCAAACTTAGTTCTCTCTTCACTCAACTTATTTGTGTCGAAAATTTTAGGAGATTCCATTAGCTCTCTCGCTTTCTTCTTCTTTTCCTCTTCATTTGACCAAAACCGGATATTCTTTTCTAAAAAAACCACCATAGCCGAATCTCTCTAAGCCTCATATCCCTCTCTTTTCACTCTTGTTGAAGCTGAATACACAAGTGACTCATAGCCGACTATTCTCTAAGTCTCAAAGCCGAATCTACAAGGGTGGTTTAGTTTCCCGAAGGTGCACCCTAGGCCGCTTGTTCCTTAGTGATTCGGTAAGTTTCAAGATTTCTTTCCTTTGCAATTTCTTCCTTTCTTTTCATCAAAGATCTAACCCGAATCAATTGTTCATGCCTATCAATTTCTCCTCTTTGTCTCTAGAAGCCGAATCCTATTTTATAATAGCCAGAAGTGCCGATTTTGGAAAAATCGAAGGTGAGTGGTTGATGGTAGGTGGCCGAATGGCCCTTTTTTGTTCTTTTCTTTTTGGCCGAATTCCATATGGGCTAAGTTAATTGTGATTTTTGGTTTGTTGAATAAGTGGAGGATGGCCGAATGTAGGTAAAATTGAGGTGACTTTGGCTTTTAGGAGAAAGTCAACAGAAGTAAGCTGAGGTTTTCGGGATTTAAATCTACAAGATAAGTGGACATAATAATCGGCCAAGGCAATAGTTAATGTTTTAGTTCTATTTCATGTTTATTCAAAAAACCGAAACTAAGCAAATCAAGTGACTTAGTGTTAGCCGATTGCAAGGAAGGAAAGACCTTGGGATTTGTTAGTAGTGGAATCGACAATAAGGTAAGATTTTAGTTTCGTTAGTCCTTCGGGATTTAATTAATTAGCCGAATGGCTTTATGCTAAAGTGTTTAAGGTTGGCAATATAGGGATTAAGGGTCTAAAAGTATTAGATCGGGTTTTCAAGATTTCAATAAAGCGCTATAAATCAAAAACCCCACAATAAGCTTCAATTAATTTATGGTTATGCGTTAATAAATGTGTTAATAAAAATATGTGTGAAGTGGCTAAAAGTACCATGCAATGGTACTGAACAAAATACTCAAGTATGTTTACCCACTTCTACTATGAGTAGGTTATGATCTATTATGGCACATATGTTAATAGTGATAAGAATGTGAAATAAAGCATGTTATTGCATGATATGTTTGACATGGGGCATATGGATGATATGTAAAGGGAAGTGAATTGGTGGTTTAATACCCCAATATTCGAATGTGGTGACTTATGTCACAATATATGAATGTGGTGACTTATGTCACAAAATAATTATCTGGTGGCTATGCCACGAATTTTATAAGGCGATGAGCACGCCGATTGCAATGATCGCCTTCGATGGTGTGTAGCGGATGGAGGGTTGACTTAGTAGTCCCACTTGTGATGGTTGGTACGGGTGATGCGTGCGGATGGATACTTAGGCTTGGGTTCTGGTTTGCATCATTAAGTATATGTGCTATTATGTATGAATTGATATGCCTCAATTAATTGAGACTTATGTTGGTTGTATACATTGAGTCTGCTTGACTCACCCGTTGTGGGATTACTTTTCGTGACGCCATTAATGGACCGGTCGGCAGGAGCTTAGTGGTGGCCATGCTCAATTCAAGATTTTATTTTATTTTGGACTTGTTATATTTTAAGTATTTTGGATTTAATTTGGGTTTTGATTTTATGTAATAAGGCCTTGGTTTGAATCATTATGCATGCATATTTAATTATCTAAGTATGACTCAATTTTAATAATTCAAAGTTAAAGTCTATTTTTCTTAAGAATAAATATTAAACATTTTGACACGTAATCAACACGGGTTTTAAAATTCAAGCCCAACCCAAATCAACTGTTTTCAAAAACACGCAAAATTTTAGCCAAGTTTCAAATAAGAATCGACTAGTTTTTCCTAGAAGCATGCCATATCCATTAGAGCTTGTGGGCCGGGTTTGGGGTGTTTCATTTTGGTATCAAAGTCCGATTCAAAACTCGGCCTTGAGGGCTTTTAGGGCCCAAAACGTTTTTGTCTTTTGAAATTGGATTTTTCTAAGAAGTGAGAAGGGTTTCTGGCATGGCACCTCAGTCTCCGACCCGAAGTCCACCAAGTAAGTACCCTATCCATTGTGTGAATTATTGTATGGTTTGTAGAGGGGTAAAAATGGAACGTAGCTTAGCATGATAAGTACTTGAACTATAGGACTGGTTTGCCCCAACAATGACATAAAACTTTAATGCCTAACTAAACAAACCTGTGTCTAAGTCGCCGAGTTAGGGTGTGGCAACCGTTGTGCGCATGTCTAGGATTGGTTTTAGTGGGAGCTTGGTATTTAACCAGTCCTAGTGACTCACCTCCTACCCACTTGAATCCTACCTGGTGCGTAGTAATGGTTCACCCTAACTAAGAGGACTCAGCCATAGGCTAAACCCAATAACTAAAACCCGAAAGGGACTAGCCATATTTTTATAAAAACTCTAGTTTTAAAATCACCAAATGACCCCTTTGATGTGTAGAAAAACTATTTTGAAAAAAAAAATCCAAAATATTCTCGATTTACTAAAATGACCTAAATACCCCTCGTTGAAAAAATTACTAAAATACCTTGGTTCATAAAATTTCCATACTACCCACAGTTTTTATCAAGATTCCCTTACCTTACAAATATCCAAAAACTTTATTTTTACAAAATATTAAGATACTCTGATTTGGAAAATTTACAAAATTACCCCTGATTTGCAAAATGACCAAATTACCCCTAACCTGAATAAATGACCAAAATACCCTCAGTATGGAAAATTATCGAAGTACCCTCAAATTAGAAACCTTCAAAAATACCTTTGTTTTGAAAAGTCACTAAGAACCATATTTCGCGAAAAAAATTACCAAAATGACCCTGGCTTGTAAAATTACAAAAATACCCCTAGTGTATAAAATTACCATTTTACCCTTAAAATTTTCTTGTCAAGTATTTCAATATTAAAAAAACTATATACCAAAAATTTTTACTTTATGAAATTTTAAAATACCCTAATTTGGGAAATTACCAAAATACATCTGTAGGATAAAATTATGAAAATACCCCTGGGTAGTGGAAAACAACAAACAATGACAACTACAACATTTTCTGTAATGAACGCAAGTTCATGAATGTGATTGAATGATTGAATTGAGACTATATGTGTATGAAATCGAAAGAACTACTCCTTAAAACTACTAATCATAAGACTGTTCGTGGATAATCAGTGGAAGAAAACCAATAATTCATAAAATTTTTAATCAGATAAATGCGAACCGATAGCATGAGTACAAGGGGACGAGGTTGCTCTAGATGTGAATACCGGTGCGTACTCTACCATAGTATACTAAGTGTTTATTTTGGGTTCAGAATTGGAGTGTGCAGCGAAAGCATGGTAGTGAGACTTAGGTAGTAAGATTACTAGTTAGTTGGAAATTTCGAGGACGAAATTATTTTAAGGGGGTAGAACTGTAACATCCCGGACTATGGCTTATGCATTATTACTAAATTGTGTGAAATAGCATGCTTATGAACATTCTGAATGTGTTCTATGAATTTTGTGAACCTTAGTGCGTAGGTGAATGCCTTAGAAATTATTAGATTCTAAATCTAAAAGAGGAAGCTAAGTAGGGTGGCCTTAAGAGGAAGTGTAGGGGAGTTATGACACACAAATGGGCTTGGTTAAGTGGCTTGGAGGCGCCACTTAAAGCCTCTGTAAGTGACGCCACAAGAAGGTGAAAATGGGCCAAGGTTCGAGCTACAAGGGAAGCAAATAAAAGAGTTTAATTTTGCTACTAGGAGAAGAGGTGTTGGACGATAATGGGGCACTGAGTGGAGGTGTGTAGATTAAGTTAAATTTCCTTTTAAAATTCGGCTAAGATGAGGGATAAATGATGGATTAAATTTATTATTAATCTTAAATAAAGTGATAAGAAAAAAAGGTGGAATTGGAGAGGAGGATAGTGTTGGCCGGCCAAGGGATTCCTTGGTGACCAATTTCAGTCTTAGCCGAATTGCTAAAGGGAGGTTTAGAGGTTCTTTTTGGTTCTTCTTTCCTTCTCTAGTAGTGTTCCAAAACTCAGTTCTCTCTTCACTCAAGTTATTTGTGCAGAAAATTCTTAGGAGATTCAATTAGCTCTCTCTGCTTTCTTCTTCCTTTCCTCTTCATTTGACCAAAACCGGATATTCTTTTCTCAAAAAACCACCATAGCCGAATCTCTCTAAGCCTCATATCCCTCTCTTTTCACTCTTGTTGAAGCCAATACACAAGTGACTCATAGCCGATCGTTTCTCTAAGCCTCAAAGTTTGAATCTACAAGGGTGGTTTAGTTTCCAAGGTGCACCATAGGCCGCATGTTCCTTAGTGATTCGTTAAGATTCGTGATTTCTTTCCTATGCAATTTCTTCCTTTCTTTTCATCAAAGATCTAACTCGAATCAATTGTTTATGCCTATCAATTGCTCCTCTTTATCTCTAGAAGTCGAATCCTGTTTTACAATAGCCAGAAGTGCCAATTTTGGAAAAGCCGAAGGTGAGTGGTTGATGGTAGGTGGCCGAATGGCCCTATTATGTTCCTTTCTTTTTGGCCGAATGCCATATGGTCTAAGTTAATTTTGATTTTCGATTTGTTGAATAAGTGGAGGATGGCCGAATGTAGGTAAAATTGAGGTGACTTTGGCTTTTAGGAGAAAGTCGACGAAGTAAGCTGAGGTTTCCGAGATTTAAATCTACAAGATAAGTGGACATAATAATCGGCCAAGGCAATAGTTAATGTTTTAGATCTATTTCATGTTTATTCAAAAAACCAAAACTAACCAAATCAAGTGACTTAGTGTTAGCCGATTACAAGGAAGGAAAGACTACAAGTTTTCGGGATTTGTTAGTAGTGGAATCGGCAATAAGGTAAGATTTCAGTTTCGTTAGTCCTTCGGGATTTAATTAATTAGCCGAATGGCTTTATGCTAAAGTGTTTAAGGTTGGCTGAATATAGGGATTAAGGGTCTAAAAGTATTAGATCGGGTTTTTGGGATTTCAATAAAGCACTAAGTAAATTAGGTGTGTACCCCCATAATAAGCTTCAATTAATTTATGGTTATGCGTTAATATATGTGTTAATAAAAATATGTGTGAAGTGGCTAAAAGTACCATGCAATGGTACGAACGAAATACTCAGGTACGTTTACCCACTCCTACTATGAGTAGGTTATGATCTATTATGGCACATATGCTAATAGTGATAAGAATGTGAAATAAAGCATATGGGTGATATGTTTGACATGGGGCATATGGGTGATATGTAAAGGGGAAGTGAATTGGTGGTTTAATACCCCAATATCTGAATGTGGTGACTTATGTCACAATATCCGAATGTGGTGACTTATGTCACAATATATGAATGTGGTGACTTATGTCACAAAATAATTATCTGGTGGCTATGCCACTAATTTTATAAGGGCGATGAGCACGCCGATTGCAATGATCGCTTCGATGGTGTGTAGCGGATGGATGGTTGACTTAGTAGTCCTTACAGTGTGATGGTTGGTACGGGTGATGTGTAGTGGATGGATACTTAGGCTTGGGTTCGGGTTTGCATCATTAAGTATATGTGCTATTATGTATGAATTGATATGCCTGAATTAATTGAGACTTATGTTGGCTGTATACATTGAGTCTGTTTGACTCACCCCATTGTGGGATTACTTTTCAGGTGACGCTCATTAATGGACCGGGTCGGCAGGAGCTTAGTGGTGGCCATGCTCAGATCAAGATTTTATTTTATTTTGGACTTGTTATATTTTAAGTATTTTGGATTTAATTTGGGTTTTGATTTGATGTAATAAGGCCTTGGTTTGAATTGTTATGCATACATATTTAATTATCTAAGTATGACTCAATTTTAATAATTCAAAGTTAAAGTCCATTTTTCTTAAGTATAAATATTAAACGTTTTGACACGTAATCAACACGAGTTTTAAAATTCGAGCCCAACCCAAGTCAACTGTTTTCAAAAACACGCAAAATTTTAGCCATGTTTCAAATAAGAATCGACTAGTTTTTCCTAGAAGCATGCCAGATCTGGTCAGGGCTTGTAGGCCTTGTTTGGGGTGTTTCAAGTCACCACATTCAGATTTCGTGACATAAGTCACCACATTCAAATTACGTGACATAAGTCACCACATTCAGATATTGGGGTATAAAGCCACCAATTCACTTCCCCTTTACATATCACCCATATGCCTCATGTCATACAA
The DNA here is from genome assembly GCA_025506655.1 of Gossypium rotundifolium. NCBI lineage: Eukaryota > Viridiplantae > Streptophyta > Magnoliopsida > Malvales > Malvaceae > Gossypium > Gossypium rotundifolium. Next base: position 46,016,676 of record CP106723.1, read on the forward strand.
AACATACAAATATTATGCCTTATGCTTTATTCACATTCTTATAGTTGCACTTATGTGCCATAACAGATATTTATCACAATATACTCATAGTAGGAGTAGGAAAACGTACCTGAGCACCTCGTACCATTACATGGTACCTTAGCCATAATCTTACACTTTTATATTAACACATATAGTAAATTAAAGCCGTAAATCTATCAAGATTTAGTGCGGGGTACACACCTGATTTACTTAGCGCTTTATTGAAATCCTGAAAACCCAATCTAATGCTTTTAGACCTTTAATCCCTATATTCAGCCAACCTTAAACACTTTAGCATAAAGCCATTTGGCTAATTAATTAAATCCCGAAGGACTATCGAAACCAAAATCTTACCTTGTTGCCGATTTACTATTAATCAAATCTCGAAAACTTGTAGTCTTTCCTTCCTTGCAATCAGCTAACACTAGATCAATTGATTTGGTTAGTTTTCAGCTTTTAAATAAATACAAAATAGATCTTAAATCACTAAATAAGCCTTGGCCAAATATCATGGGTACTTACCTTGCGATTTTAAATCCCGAAAGTCTCCTTACTGCCCCTTAACGTTGGCTACACACAAAAGAAACACTAGATTATGGCTTATGAATATTTGGCTAACCCATAACCAAAGACTAAACACTTGATTTCGGCACATCCATGAAAAGAAGATACAACCGATTAAAAGAAGTACTTACCACCAACGCTTGCTTGTGAAGACTAACGAGAAAAGATTTCGCTAACTGCTTTGACTTTTAAGGCTTGCGGCAAAGAAGAGAAAATAGGTACCTTGAGATTCGGCTAGGCTTTTCAAATGGTGTTGGAACATTCAACTATCACTTACAAATAGATATAAATGGAAGAAAAGAAATATAGAAGAGGGTTAAGAGAATTCGGCAATGGCAAGTTTAAGAGAGATTTTGGCTTTAATGATCTCAAGAAAAAGAAGACATAGAAGGCTACCAAATTCGGCTAAGGTTTTCAATGACAAAGGGTCATTCGGCCATTCAAGAAAAGGTGATGAATTGGGTTTGAAAGAAAAGAGAATAGGAAGAGAGGAAATTCGGCAAGGCACAAAATAAAAAGAAAAAGATGAATGCTCACAACAAAAATTCGGCACACACTCCTTCACACTCTTCAAAGCCAAAAATACAAGCCCCTAGAGTCCTATATTCGGCCACCACATCCTCTCTTATCAAATCCCCTAATTCACTATTCCTTAGCCAAATCCTTAACACTCCAACCCAATCTATACTTCCTTCCTCCAGAGTCCATGTGTCGTCCACTGCTGCTCCACTATACAGCAAAATAAAATCTCCCTTAATTTGCTTCCCTTGTGACTCGAACCTTGGCCTATTTACACTTGTTGGTGGCGTCATTTACAGAGGCCCTAAGTGGCGCCTCCAAGCCACTTAGACAAGCCCATCTTTGTGTCTAATTTCCCCTATTTATTTTCTTAAGGCCTATCAGGCTTAACTCCCTCTTTTAGACTTAAAATTAAATAATTTCTAAGGCATTCACCTACACACTAAGGTTCACAAAATTCATAGAACACATTCAGAATATTCATAAGCATGCTATTTCACACAATTTAGCAATAATGCATAAGCCATAATCCAGGATATTACACCAATCATGCTATGCATACAAATCTAATTGCTACCAAAGAGCGGTAAGGGAATTGTAGTAGAGAGTGACGAGCATTGTAACACCCCAAACCCGGCCTATGCATTAAGCCTGGATTTTGGCATGCCACACAAATTAAACGCACATTCAAATCATTTAACAATGTAGAAATCAAATTCCAAAACGATTAAGAGAGTGACTTTATCAAAAAGTCAAAGTTCATTGAAAACCATAATTAAAAATACAAGGGTTTATCATTTGATCTATAGAGTAGTAATTGATTAAAACTTTGGATTTATTTAGTTGAAATATTTCATCGAAAAGTTTTAAAAGACTTTCCTAAGTTTCAAAGAACATTTAAGAAAAACCTTTATTTTATACGAGAGTTATAGAAAAAAAACATTTATAAAAACTAAACCAATACAACTTAGGAAAACTAAAACATAATAAAATCCATCCACATAATAAAATCCATAATTAAAGAGGCCTTATTACATCGCCATAAAAATAGTACTTAATAAAATTTATTAAAGAAGTCTTGAAGTTTTATAAACCACCATTTGTAGTATAGCCTCCACACGAAGTCATCTCCACCCATGTCTCCATCAATTATTATTACCCGAGAGGGTAAAAAAATGGGGTGAGTTACTTAGAACTCAAGTGTAACTCACTTACCTTAGTCCACCGGCCAAAACCATTTAAGCATTTATTTGGGCCTAAGCCCATTACAATTATAATAATTTAGCATGTATAAAATGCAAATTATATGCAATTCCCAAAACCAAACCTAAATTTCCATCCGCTACACACCACTGTACCAACCAAAGACACCTGTGGGGAGCTTCATCACCCACCCCGCCAACACAATCAAGTAGGCATTAAGCCGTATTTCAAATTTCGTGGACAAGCCACCGGATTCACAGAGTTTACATGGCATTTGCCATTTTTCAGAATTGTCACAAAGCCACCAAAATATTGTAGCAAAGCTACCAGAACTTCTCTTCGTCAAATAGCCCAACCCATGCAATCATGTATATAATATGCATAACAATCCATTCATATATTTATTCCAACATAAGGCCCATTATAAAAGTTATTACAATCTGGCCCATTTCACATTTTGGCCCACGAAATCTTATATCACATATGACCCATTTATCAATTATCATATAGGGCCCAATTATCAAAATCACATATAGCCCATTTATCGATTATCACATATGGCCCATTTATCAATTATCACATATGGCCCAAATTGTCCAATTATCAAATATCACATATGGCCCAATTATCAAATATCACATATGGCCCAATTATCAAATATCACATATGGCCCAATTATCAAATATCACATATGGCCCATTTATCACTTTTATCGAATTAGCCCGTTAAGGGCAATTTCATAATTTTCATGATCTTAATACCAATTTCAAAACTTTTATCATTAAGGTGATAAATATTCTATTCTTCCCGATTTCACTAACTTGTGATTTCATCCACCGATTTATACGATATAGTCATCTAACCCATAAGATACGGTGTGAGATTACACACCTGATTACAATGAGAACTACACTTTCTCACTCATCAATATCTAAACACATATCACGATGGATTAGAACACTAATATTTAATATAAAACTATTCTAATGTTAAGCGATCTAGATCTTACCCTCAGAATCTCGAACAACCACTATTTGCGATTTCTCTCCAATCAAAGGTTCAGAACCACGACTAAAAAATGGTTTGGGGTTACGTACGACTTCGAATAATTGATTTTCACCAGATGAGGGTCCACAACCCGATGGAAAGTCTCGGATTCCCGAAACAGTCCTCTTAAACTTAGGGGAAATAGTGGAACCACCCCTCTTTCAAACACTATTTACTGCCCTTTTTGTCCCTATCTTGATTGTCTCACAAATATCCTCGTTTCACAATATGACAATCGAGCGATAACGTCCCCTAAAACGAAATCGATTAATAAACCATTTATATCCATATGTCGAGTAATATGAAAATCCTTAATAATCCCTTACCTTAACACCTTAATTTGATTCCAACGATTTACGACGCTTATTTAACACTTGAGTTTTGGCCCTCCACTAAGTTTCCATGATAGAGAAAAGATTAGAATGAGATATGGTATGATGATGGTCTCAATCCAAAAAGGTCATCCCATACCACGTATAGATTCGGCACAAAAGAAAAGAAAAGAGAAAATGGCCTTCCAAGGTCTTGGTGATTTCGGCACTAGGGAGAAATGGTTTGAGAGAATAGGCAAAATAAGACCGAAATGGTCAAAATATGAAATGATTAAAGAAAAGCAAAGATATTACCTATTGCTCAAGGTGCATTCGGCTAAGGAGAGGAAATGGAGAGAAAAGTTTTGGAGAAAAGCACAAAAATGTCCAAATGCCAAAATGAACAACTAACACCTAAACCTTACCAAAGCCTTCAAAATTTCGGTCACTCCCCTAGCCCCTAAAACCGTCCAAGAACATAGCCTCAAAGTCAAAGTTTGGCCACTCTAAACTTTCCAAAACATCTTCCTCGATATGTGCCTTCTGTTCCCCCTACATACCTTTTTCAAATGATTCATTTCCCTAAGTTGACACTTGCATTTTTCCCATGGTCTTCTTGCCATAAAAATTTAATCCAACTCATTCTAATCCTTATGTAACAACCCAAAACCCGGCCCAAAAGCTATGACTGAATTTGGTTTGCTACGGAGAAAACATTTTGAAATCTTTTAAAATCGGTTTAAGTCTTCGATAAAAGATAGCGTCTTGTTAAAACAGTTGAGGTGTATAAAACATATACTTAGATTTATTTTGAAAATATTTATTGAATAAAGTTATTATCTATATTTTAAAATGTACCGATGGTACAAAAAAAACATTTTCAATTACTTTAGAAAAGCGTGTGAACTTATTATTACCATAATTAAATAGTTTAACTAATATTTAAAGCGGTAACAATAACAAAATAATAAAAAGGAGTTATTGGAGGCCTTATTACAACCCAATTAAAATCAACCAACAATAATAAAAAAATATAAATGAACCGAATTTCAAAGTCTATTAAATTTAAATCCTTTCGCATGGCCACCTCAAGTCTCTCCGGCTCCATATCCATGAACTACATGTCACCAAAAAAAAAATAAAGGAGAAGGTGAGTCACCAAGACTCAGTATGTAACCCTTCCCCAGGGTAAATACCACATCATACACAATTTATAACAAATTAACATGCATTAAATCATGTACCCAACCTAGCCAACCAAACGCCTCTGTCTACCCCATTGTGGTACCATACCACCGGTGGTGCCAAACCACCGGTGACGATAGTCACAGATGTGATACCAAATCACCGGAGGTGCCAAACCTCCGTGTCCGGAGACACAAATTGGTTGATGGGGCCAACCCATCGCGTGATACCAAATCACCGCGTCAATCCCAGATATCATCTGTGGGGCCAACCCATGTGGTACTAAGCCACCGGGGCGAGACGCTATGAGGTGCCAAACCTCCGAGGTACCAAACCTCACGGTGACCGTAGTCACAGCAGTGTTACCAAAACACCGTGTCCGTCGACACAATGTAACCGCCTCCACTCATCAACCCATATCAAATCATTGTGTAACAAATCTCATGCCATCGATATTTAAGTTACAACTAAATTCATGCCATGCTTCCCAAAAGCATTAAATAGCAACACATATTAATGTGTACTTACCCGAATCGTCACTTATACCAATACTGCATTAAATCCAATGCTACATAAATCGAGTTAGGATTCACAACATTTAGCACAGCTTAATAAGTCATAACGTGTGTATGTACACACCGTCACCAACGAGAAGTTTAAATCCGAAAAGAGAAGTCGGCCACCCTAGATCTACTTGTCCCAATATTCGCCAAATACATGGGTTAGTATTATGGCCTATTCACCAACCCAATTAATCCAAAGGGTCATTTGTGATCCCGAATCCTTACCTATCACCCTTGAGTACTCACTTGATACTTGATATGCGATTCTGCTTCACTCTTACATTTGGCCATCACTAGAGTTATTAGCCTTGACTTTTAATCACTTTAAAGAATAATCCATTAACAACGAGCCCTTACCACCACTTACCAAAGCGAATGCTAGAGATTAGGAGCTTGGGTTGCCTGCTTCACGCACTTGGGGTACCTAGAAGAGATCGATTACCACAAAGCGTTCAAGCCTTGTTAACCATTCTTAGAATCGGCACTTCCCTTAATAGGAATTAGTAAAACAGAGAGAAGAAACCATGGAGTTTCGACACTTACCTTCACCAAATCAGGTTTCCAAAGAAAGAATTCGCACTTACACCGAGGTATTCGGCTATTATGAAAGAAAAATAATGGAGAGAAAGAGGTGCTAAGAGTTTCGGCTAAAGGGGTTTGAGAGGATGGAAAAATGAAAGAAAAATAGCTTAAGGAAGAGGTTTAGGAATTTGGCTAATAGCTAAAATGGGAAAAAGAAAAAACATGGTGATAGGTTGATGTTTTATAGGCATTCCGCACTTCTTAAGCTTGCCGTCCACTCCTTCCAACAAGGAGTTCAAACTCTAGCCAATTCCCCAATTCACTCCTAGCCACCTATTTGAATTAATTCAAATTAATTTGAATTAATCCCCAAATAATCAATTAATAATCCCTTAATAATCCAAATAATATCCCTATTTATCTTCTATTATTTTATCATCTAAATAAATAAATAAAAGAGTTTAAAGAGAGAAAATCTCTCCCTTCCTATATCGTCCATTCCAAGAGCAAAAGAGAGAATTCGTGACTCAACCAAGGCTCTCCTTATCCCTTGTGGCGTCACATGTAACTCCCAAGTAGCCCTTCTTTGCCACTTTACCAAGCTGATTTTATGTCAAATTATCCCTTATTAATTCTTGTAACCCCTACTTGCTAAGGCTCCCTACCTTGAAAGCTTCCAAATAAAATTTCTACTATCTCGAGCCAACTTAAGACCCTTAATTAAATCTTATCACTCCATAAATAATACCATAACAATTCAAACACAAAGAAAAACATTTAATCACAAATAGCCCCAGTTTTAGGATGTTACAGTTCTACCCCCTTAAAAAAAATTTCGTCCTCGAAATTACCTGATCAGAAGAGGTGGGGGTATTGCTGCCGTATCACATCCTCGGGTTCCCACGTAGCTTCCTCTGCACCATGGTTCCGCCATAGCACTTTCACTAAGGGCATCGACTTCCTCGCAGAACCTTCACATCTCGATCCAAAATCGAACCGGTTCTTTCTCGAAGATAAGTCCGAGTTGACCTCAATTTCGCCACGGCACCACGTGTGATGGATCGACCGATACCGCCTAAGCAGGCACATGAAAAACGTTATGAATCGACTTAACTCACGACGATTCGAAATGATAAGCTACCGGTCCTACTCGCCTAACATCAGATATGGGCTAATGAATCTTGGGCTTAGCTTTCCTTTTCGCCCAAATCTCAACACCTTTTTCCAAGGTGATACCTTCAGGAAAACCTTGTCTCCTACATCATACTCCATTTCTTTGCGCTTCAGATCAGCATAAGACTTCTGTCTATCTGACGCTTCCTTAAGACGAGCCCAAATCACCCTAACTTTGTCCTCCGTTTTTGTAACCAACTCTGGACCCAACACTTGTCGTTCACCCAACTCTGTCCAACACGCTTGAGTTTGGTATTTTCGTCCATCTGATGGCTTCATATGGTGCCATTTGGATACTCACTTGGTAACTATTGTTGTAGGCGAACTTCGGCTAATGGTAAAATTCCTCCCAACTACCTCGAATTCCAAGACACAACCCCTCAAAGATATCCTCTAAAATTTGTATGACCCTTTACGATTGCCCGTCGATCATGGATGGAAAGTCAGATCTTTGAAATCCAATCGCGTACCCAAAGCTTGATGCAACGCTTTCCAAAACCTCGACGTGAACCTTGGATCCCTATCTGAGATAATTGATACGGTACACCATGCAATCGACTATCTCGCCACATACAACCTGTATAGCTTCGGGTGAGTAATCCATTCTCACCCAGACGAAGTGAGTGATTTAGTCGGCGGTCCACAATTACCCAAAGCGCATCTTTCTTCTTTGGGCGTGAGGGTAGACCACCGACAAAATCCATAGTGATCCTCTCCCATTTCCATTAAAGAATCTTTCTTGGTTGAAGTAGTCTTGATGGTAATCGATGTTCGACTTTAACTCGCGACACGTCGACACCTTCCCACGAACTCGATCACTTCACGCTTCAACCCAGGCCACTAGAACTGTCTCCGCAAATCTCCGTACATTTTGCTACCTCCAGGATGCATAGCGTATAGGCTGCTATGTGCATCTTGGAGAATTCTTTGTCTTAGTTCCACATCCTTGACATCTGAGGCCATCCTTGAAAACATAATACACCATGATCAGTCAAACTATACCCTTCCAAACCACCATTTTGGACTTGCAATCTCTTGGCATTCAATCTCTCGTCTACCAACTGCTTATCCTTAATTTCCTCGATCCAAGTTGGCTTCACTTGCAGCTCCGTCAAAAGACTTCCATCGTCGGATAGACTCAAATGAGCAAACATCGCCCTTAAGTCCGCCACGACCTTCCGACTTAACGCGTTAGCCACCACGTTAGCTTTGCCCGGATGATACTCAATTGAACAGTCGTAGTCCTTTAATAGTTCAATCCACCGTCGTTGCCTCAAGTTCAAGTCCTTCTGAGTCAAGAGATACCTTAGACTCTTGTGATCCGTGTAAACTATTGACTTCTCCCCATAAAGGTAATGTCTCCATATCTTCAAAGCAAAGACTACTGCCACCAACTCTAAATCGTGCGTTGGATAGTTTACCTCGTGCGGTCTTAACTGATGGGATGCATAAGCCACTACCTTCCTTCCTCAGATCAACACACATCCCAACCCAAAGATGGGATGCATCACAATAAACCGTAAACAACTTCCCTTCCAGTTTGTACCAAAATCGAGCTTCGTCGAATCTTCCTCAACTTATCAAAACTTTCTTGCTGCCTTTCCGACCAAACAAATGGTACTCCCTTCCTTAATAGCTTAGTTAATGGTGTAGCAATTAACGAGAATCCTTCCACAAACCTTCGATAGTACCCGGCTAGACCCAGAAAGCTTCGAATCTCTGCCACCGACTTAGGCGCTTCAATCCAACACCGATTCGATCTTATGGGATCCACTCTAATCCTTCCACGACACCACGTGATCTAAGAAAGCCACCTCCTTAGCCAAAATTCGCATTTCTTGAATTTCACATATAACTGCTTTCTCCCTCAGTACTTGCAGAACTATTCGCAAATGCTTGTCATGCTCCTCCTCCGTCTTTGAGTAAACCAATATGTCATCTATGAACACCACGACAAATTGGTCCAAGTACTGTTGAAACACCCTATTCATTAAGTCCATGAATACCGCCGGTGCATTGGTCAACCAATGGCATCACTAGAAACTCGTAATGCCCATACCAAGTTCGAATGCCGTCTTACGCACATCAACCTCCTTCACCTTTAATTGATGATAACCCACCTAAGGTCAATCTTTGAGAATACCGACGCACCTTTTAGTTGGTCAAACAAGTCATCGATCCGAGGTAACGGATACTTGTTTTGATCGTTAACTTGTTTAATCGACGGTAGTCGATGCACATCCGCATAGAACCGCCCTTCTTCTTGACAAACAATACTGTGCTCCCACGGAGATATACTAGGTCGAATAAACCCTCTATCCAAGAGCTCTGAATTTGAGCCTTCACTCCACCAATTCCTTTGGTGCCATTCGACACGGTGCTATAGATACAGTGCTTGCTCCGTAGCAAATCTATACCGAATTCGACTTCTCGATCCGAGGTAAACCGAAGTTCCTCCGAAATACATCGTGAATTCCCTCTCGTTCGGACCTTTTCAATCACGACTCCTTAGCCTCCAAGGCATAAATTAACTATAAACGCCTCACACCCTTTCCTAACCATCTTTTCACCTTCAAGGTGACACCACATTAGCCGTGTAATTTCTTCGATTCACCGATCATAACCACTTCATCCCCTTCTGCCATCTTAAGAACCATACGCTTAGCAGCGCAATCCAACCTCACATGGTACCTAACCAACCAGTCCATTCCAAGGATCAAATCGAACTCCCCAAACGGTAGTTCCATCAGATCAGCCACAAACACGACCCCTTGGAGTTCTAGGGTACATCCTATAAAGCTTGCTCACAACTCTGAATGGCCTAAAGGGTTAATTACGGTCATCTCCTAGCGGCGAGCCTCAGAGTCTAGGTTCAAAGTCTCTACCACACTACTCGCCACGTATGAATGCGTTGAACCCACATCAATTAATGCAACATAAGAAAGACCAAAAATCGAAAGCGTCTCGGTTATGACATCCGGTGCGTCACCCTCTTCGCGACGCCTCACCGCATAGACTAAGCTAGGCTGCCTTGCCTCTGTATTGCTCGTGCCTGCCTTACGAGTTCTGCGACCATGATTAGCACCATTTCCCCCTCTACCATTACCATGACCTCTCTGTGGTCCCACAATTCTATCCTGCGTACGGTTACGCCCTCGATCGATTCTCGAGCTCGCTTTCGGGGACAATCCCTCACGCGGTGTTCCAAAGACCCACATTCAAAGTAACCTCGCTCACCGGTCCAACAACCTCCCCAATGGGCTTTTCCACGTTGATTACATCGAACAGGTTTCGATTAGCGCTTATGGGCCTTCTTTTTGACCGCCCATTCGCCTAGCCTTTTTCGAACATTACTACGACCCAAATGGCCCAAAACCTCTCTTACGCTTCACCTATCATAGTTTTGCCTCACGATGCCTTGATACCCTCGACTACTTTAGCCTTTTCTACTAGAGACGAAAACTCACGAACACCTTTCTGAAGCAATCAAGCACCTCAAATCATCTCTCACCGTCCTCAAAGCGGACACAACGCTCATGTTCAGAGCCACGATGCCTCTCGCATATCTACTCAAATTTTAGGAATTTCGCCTCATATTCGGCTACGCACTTAGTTCCTTGTACCAACCCCGAAAAAGCCTTTCTCCAAGGCGGTGTAAATTGGTACCCACATACTTTTTCGGAAAGTAGCCTTAAAGTAATCCCATGTAAGATCATCCACTGTGGCACCATCTCGAACGATGAGCCACCACCGATATGCTTCATCCTTCGAAGCGACACGGCCCTTTCGGCTTCTCCTCGTTAGTCGGTCAAGATCATCCATGATCCTTTCCACGACTCCAACCAAGATTTTGTCGCACTAGGTGCCACTCCCGACACGCCTTTAACACCTCACTCATTGGACCGAATTCGCCGGAATAAATTTCGAGCTCCCAGATTTCCACCACCCCACCACCAACTCGAGAACCCGCAACACGCGATGATTGCCTCACCCACTCGATCCTCGCCTCGCCTCCAAAAGTTGGGGGTGGTGGTGGCGATGGTATCTCATTTTCGTAACCTGTCCTAACCTAACGGGTTCGAATACGGTCATTCTTCCCTTACCACGTCCACGTCGGCCACGTCCTCTAGAACTCATTCTATCTAACGTACTTTTAATCTGATTAAGAAAAATTTTATGGATTAGTAATTTGTTCCACTTGATTATCCGTGAAGAATTTTCGAAAAGTTTAATAAGGATTCTTTCGATCAAACAATGTTTTAAGTCTTCTACCCTAGTTCACACAAAAGGGCACATCCATTCCCTAATACTTTCCATACTTATTCACTCTTCTGACATTTACATCTGTTTATCCTGTGGTATTTTCGTCATTTTCCTGCTGAGGTATTTTTGTATTAAAATCGAGGATTTGAACTTTAACAAAGCAGTCACTTTGAAATTCCCAAAACTAGAGGGTATTCTTGAAAATTTGTAAAATTTAAAGATATGGCATCATTTTGGGAACCGTGGGTATTTTGGTAATTTTATCAATCGGGTAATTTTGTAATTTTAAAAATCAGGGTATTTTAACAGTTGTAAAACTCGAGGGTTCTTTTTGCAGTTTCCTCTTTTTAAACGATGATGTTGCAAAAATTTTGAATTCGAGGTCATTTTGGTAATTTTACAAGTTGAGGGCATCTTCGAAATTTTCCAAAACCAAAGTATTTTATTGGTGATTTGCAAAGTATAGTGTTTGGATATTTCTAAAATAATAAAATTTTGGGCAAAACCATTGAATTAATATTTTATGAGTCAAGGGCATTTTAGTAATTTTACCCTAAGGGCATTTCGTAATTTTCACAAATCAAATTTTTCTAAAAAGTTGTGAAAATGGTTGTTCTCAAATTTGAAAGAGTGATTTTAAAAGTTTTGAAAAAACTAGAGTTTCGTTGTTTTCTTCTTTTCAAAAGCGTGGTTAGTTCCTTTCGGGTTTAGTCGTTATGTTTAGCCTATGACCGAGCCCTCTTGGTCGGGTGAACCAAAGCTACGCACTGTGGCGTGATTCGAGTGGAGAGGAGGTGAGTCACGCGATCGCTTAAATACCAAGCTTCCACCAACCTTTCTAGACATGCGCACATAGGTTACCACACCACCGAGCCCTCCGAGTTAGGGTGAACCAAGCTACGCACTGTAGGATACCTCGAAGAGGAGGTGAGTCACTAGGACCGCTTAAATACTGTGCTCTCCGGATCCAATCCTAGACATGCGTCTGGGGTTACCACACCCTAGCTCAAGGACTTGGTCATAGGTTGGTTGAGTTCATTAAGTCTTATGTTACATTTGTGTGTTTGAGTAATCTAATCCTAGGGTTCAAATTCTATAAGACTATTCTACGCTCCATGCTTCCTACCCTTCTACGTAAAATAATTCATAAAGAGGTTCGAAGTACTTACAGGCGGATAGGTGCCGAGACTGGGTGCCATCTGTTCAAAACCCAAAATAACTCAAAGAGGCCTACTAAAACATTTTTGGGCCTTGGGCCCCACAGTCGAGCTTTGAACTGGGCTCTGATACCAATTTGTAACAACCCAAAACCCTGTCCAAAAGATATGACCGAATTTGGTTTGCTACGGAGAAAACATTTTGAAATCTTTTAAAATCGGTTTAAGTCTTTGATAAAAGATAGCGTCTTGTTAAAACAGTTGAGGTGTATAAAACCTATACTTAGATTTATTTTGAAAATATTTATTGAATCAAGTTATTATCTATATTTTAAAATGTACCGATGGTACAAAAAAACATTTTCAATTACTTTAGAAAAGCGTGTGAACTTATTATTACCATAATTAAATAGTTTAACTAATATTCAAAGCAGGTAACAATAACAAAATAATAAAAAGGAGTTATTGGAGGCCTTTTACAACCCAATTAAAATCAACCAACAATAATAAAAAAAATATAAATGAACCGAATTTCAAAGTCTATTAAATTTAAATCCCACTGCATGGCCACCTCAAGTCTCTCCGGCTCCATATCCGCGAACTACATGTCACCTGAAAAAAAAAATAAAGGAGAAGGTGAGTCACCAAAACTCAGTATGTAACCCTTCCCCCGGGTAAATACCACATCATACACAATTTATAACAAATTAACATGCATTAAGTCATGTACCCAACCTAGCCAACCAAGCGCCTCTGTCACCCCATTGTGGTACCATACCACCGGTGGTGCCAAACCACCGGTGACGTATAGTCACGATGTGATACCAAATCACTGGAGGTGCTAAACCTCGGTGTCCGAAGACACAAATCGGTTGATGGGGCCAACCCATCGCGTGATACCAAATCACCGCATCAATCCCAGATTATCATCGTGGGGCCAACCCATCGTGGTACTAAGCCACCGACGAGACGCTATGAGGTGCCAAACCTCTGGAGGTACCAAACCTCTGGTGACCGTAGTCACAGTGTGTTACCAAAACACTGGTGTCCGTCGACACAATGTAACTGCCCCCTCCACTCATCAACCCATATCAAATCATTGTGTAACAAATCTCATGCCATCATATATTTAAGTTACAACTAAATTCATGCCATGCTTCCCAAAAGCATTAAATAGCAACACATATTAACAGGTACTTACCTGAATCGTCACTTATACTAATACGGCATTAAATCCAATGCTACATAAATCGAGTTAGCATTCACAACATTTAGCACAGCTTAATAAGTCATAACGTGTATGTACACACTGCCACCAACGAGAAGTTTAAATCCTGAAAAGAGAAGTTGGCCACCCTAGATCTACTTGTCCCTATATTCGGCCAAATACATGGGTTAGTATTATGGCCTATTCGCCCAACCCAATTAATCCAAAGGGTCATTTGTGATCCCGAATCCTTACCTATCATCCCTTGAGTACTCACTTCGATACTTGATATGCGATTCCTGCTTCACTCCTACATTTGGCCATCACTAGAGTTATTAGCCTTCGGCTTTTAATCACTTTAAAGAATAATCCATTAACAATAGGCCCTTACCACCACTTACCAAAGCCGAATGCTAGAGATTAGGAGCTTGGGTTGCCTGCTTCACGCACTTGGGGTACCTAGAAGAGATCGATTACCACAAAGCGTTCAGAAGCCTTGTTAACCATTGCCGGAATCGGCACTTCCCCTTAATAGGAATTAGTAAAAACAGAGAAGGGAAACCATGCAGTTTCGGCACACTTACCTTCACCAAATCAGTTGCCAAAGAAAGAATTCGGCACTTACACTGGAGGTATTCGGCTATTATGAAAGAAAAATAATGGAGAGAAAGAGGTGCTAAGAGTTTCGGCTAAAGGGGTTTGAGAGGATGGAAAAATGAAAGAAAAATAGCTTAAGGAAGAGGTTTAGGAATTTCGGCTAATAGCTAAAATGGGAAAAAGAAAAAAACATGGTGATAGGTTGATGTTTTATAGGCATTCCGCACCCCCCCTTAAGCTTGCCGTCCACTCCTTCCAACAAGGAGTTCAAACTCTAGCCAACTCCCCAATTCACTCCTAGCCACCTATTTGAATTAATTCAAATTAATTTGAATTAATCCCCAAATAATCAATTAATAATCCCTTAATAATCCAAATAATATCCCTATTTATCTTCTATTATTTTATCATCTAAATAAATAAATAAAGAGTTTAAAGAGAGAAAATCTCCTTCCTATGCCGTCCATTCCAAGAGCAAAAAGAGAGAATTCTGTGACTCGAACCAAGGCTCTCCCTTATCCCTTGTGGCGTCACATGTAACTCCCAAGTAGCCCTCCTTTTGCCACTTTACCAAGCTGATTTTTATGTCAAATTATCCCTTATTAATTCTTGTAACCCCTACTTGCTAAGGCTCCCTACCTTGAAAGCTTCCAAATAAAATTTCTACTATCTCAAGCCAACTTAAGACCCTTAATTAAATCTTATCACTCCATAAATAATACCATAACAATTCAAACACAAAGAAAAACATTTAATCACAAATAGCCCCGGTTTTAGGATGTTACACCTTATCCATGACCGACACATGCTAAGAAAAAGCAAAAATAAAAGCTTTCAAATTGCATGCTAGGAGATTCAAACCTCTCTGCTCAAGCAAACATACATGCGCCAACACCACCTTGCTAGTAGCTCATCTTATGCTAGTTTTTGACACTTAAATTTACTTAAACCTCAAAGTCACTTGATCCACTTCAAATAAATACCCTTACTAAAATTTATTCTAATTCTGAATAATTCTCAAGTCTTCTCAAGACTATACTAATCATGCAAAATTTAATTATACACAAGTTAAGCACCAAAACATGCATCATATAAATACTCAAATTTTTAGGATGTTACAAGCATGGTGCCTTGCTTTAGTGTGGCTGCTTGGTTTTCAACATGATTAATTCGACAATATTATCAGTTCTGGAGTAGGTTTCGTGGACAACACTCCAGATTTCAGCAGCGGTGTTGTAAAGGAGAAAATTTTGGCTTATACTTAGGGTCATAGAATTAAGGAGCCAAGTCATAACCTGGCCATTATCACGCATCCACTTAGCAAAACCATTGTCGAGCACGAGAGGCTACTTGATTTCTCCAAGAACATAGCCCAATCTATCTCTTCCCAAGAGAAAATCTTAATCGATTGGGACCACTCTAGAAAATTGTTGCCATTTAATCTATGGCAGGTGATATTCAGACCTGACAAGTCTAATTGAGCATCAGAACCAAAAAAAATTTTTTTGGATTTGATGTAATCTCTAGAGTAGGAGAAGGAGATGTAGGAGAATAAGTTCCTGACATGGTCTAGGGTGGAAAATAACTGGAACCTAAATTGATACCATGTAGAAAACAGAGTATTTCTCTGTATTTTTCTATATTTTATTTACTAAAAAACTGAATTTAAATAGAGAAAAGAGTCATAACCTAATTAGGAAAATAATCCCCTTATTCTAATAAACTACTAAAAGATAAGATAAAATAATCCTAGAATATCTCAAATGATTTATTCTAAGATTTATCTACCTAAATCAGATTTTTAGCTATCTATAGAAAACATTTAATATATTTCTATATTTCCTACAGTTGCCTGGGTATCAGTAGATAAAATTCAAAAATGTGGAGTGGATGAATTCAGAGGTAAGATAGATGATGATCCTTCAGAAGCCGGTATTGGCTAATGAATACAAACAGAGTTTTTTGCTGAATTTATGTGTACTCCCAAAGATTGTTTGAGGTGTGCAATATCATTACTGAAAGATGAATCGTATTTATGGTGGGATATTTTGAGCATGATGGCATCGAATGATCGCATTAATTGGGACTTTTTTCTGACTAAATTCAAGAAGAAGTATGTTAGCCGGGTGTTTACTGACAGGAAAAAGAAAGAATTTTTCCAGTTAAAATAAGAAAATCGGATGTAGCTGAGTATGAACGAGAATTTGTACAGTTAAGCAAGTATGCTCGTAATATCGTATCAAATGAGGAGGAAATGTGTATTTGTAACACCCCTTACCCGTATTCAACGCCAGAACAGGGTATGAGGCATTATCGGACTTACCATTCTAGAAATTTTGAGACATAAAAGTTGCGTCCAAATTAAAACCATCCACATTCAATCATAAAGTTCCTAATACGAGCCTACAAGGCCCAAAACATGCTTTGGAAGTGGTACGGGACTAAATTGAGAATTTTAAAATTCTTACAAAACTTAGAAAATTTTTGTTAAAAGTAGGGCTAACATGCCCGTGTGACCTAAGGACACGGCCGTGCTTCAGACCGTGTTCAAATTAGGGTGCTCTCTGACTTGTGCCACACGGCCATGCCACATGCCCATGTGCTAGGCTGTGTAGCACACACGGCTGAGACACACGCCCGTGTCTCTACTCGTGTGCTCAATTTTGACATTCTATTTTGCAACAATTAAGATGAAGGGGACACACGGCCGAACACATGCCTGTGGGGCAGACCGTGTGTCATACATGGCCTAGACACATGCCCGTGTGTCTACCCGTGTGGACAAAAATAAGGCTATTGACCAAGCCATTTGCCACCCTTGTACACACATACACTTACACCAATTCAAGGCACATACATAACATACTTAAGTAACCAAATCATCCATAATTATGACCAACACAATATCCACATCTATCATACTCACAACATTTACTAAGTCACAATTGACTACTTTTAAGATACTTAATTGTACACCACTTTAGCATTTTATCAATAGACCATGTTTCTAAACATCTGACATTCATGTTATAAATAAAATTTCTATCATTCACCAAGCATTCCATGACCATATCACCAAAGTCATTGGCACACACACATATATATATACTTAGGCTTACAACCATGATAGCCTAAATAAACCAATCTACATGGCCAATTATCAAAACAAACATTTGACAATCACAAGTCAACACATTGGCTACAATCACAATGACACATTTAACAAATGACTAAGTCCTTATACATGCCATAGACTTAAAATATTTGAATTCACTTAAACCTAGAATGATAGCTTGATAGTGTGATAGGATCTCCAGCAAACTCCAACCCAAGCTAGCTTAATAACCCTATAAGACATTGGAAAGGAAGGGGGTAAGCTATATATATAGCTTAGTAAGTCCGTATGAAAGTAAGAAGCAACTTTTACCAATCATTTACCAAGTCCGATAATATAAACACAAGATAATATAAATTGCTATAAAACTCACAGTTATAATTTATTCAGTCAAATTGTTTGCTCTATCAATTTACAATCATATTTTAACATGTTTTGACATTAGCCTAACAATCGTAATCTCTCCATTATAACAAATTACCACAATCAACCAATCATTTCATACCTCATAATAAACATGCACATTAATTACTAGTATTCACCTCTCAAGCATATACTTTAACATCTTTCAATTGTTTAAAGCTCATATCTTTTCATACTTCCGTAATTATTTTAATAGGAAATATGCCAATCTTTATTTTTCTTATATCCGATAAATCACAATTTGCATGAATAAAACATGCTATATCATAACTCAATTTGGCCCGAAAGCCAATCACATAATCGTCAACCGAATTTATCATGAATTTCATACATCACAAGTACTGACCAATAATCACAAGGTTTCCACAAAATCATTCTCGTGGAAATCATGAACTCAGAATTTCATGAAGTCCATGCTTATAAACTTTACATACATACCTGTACTGATCCGTAATACTTACATACTCTTTCTCTTCTTTGACATACCCACTGAACACTTGGAATACTAATGGGATACACAGAAAGTCTTGCACATAAGTTCCACATATGTTGCCAATGCTACCTCATATCTCAAAACACATAGGGGCTCACTCTCAAGCTAATCATGGGCTTGCTCACACAAGTCGTCACCAAGACGAATTACACACAAGGTCTTTGCTCGATAAGTCATTAGGTACTGCAGCACATGCCGGACTACCCAGCCACTAGTAGATGTACAAGACCAGCACTCGAATCACATAAATCACATATATCACATGGTTTCCTAGTGACATGCCCTCGTATCCTAATTTATTCCTAAGGTTCATACGGGATTTTTCACTAGTCATTTTGTCGTCGAACATATCCACATTGTCACTTATACAATTCATGCATAATAAATCATATAAAAATACAATATAACATTGCCTTTATATACACACGAACTTACCTCAACATAGAAATGACAAAAAGGATTAAATCGTCAAATACTCGTTTTCCCCCCGTTCTAACTCTGAACCTTATTTTTTCTCGATCTATAATATCACATTTAACATATTTAATCAACACATCATTCATTGCAACCCAAAATTACATTATGGAAAAAATCACATTTTTCCCTAAAGTTTGACTTTTTATAATTTAGTCCCTAGGCTCGTAAAATGAAATGTACTCAATTTCTTCAATACCCATGCCTAGCAAAACCTTATTCATGCTTATAACTGTAACATCCAAAATTAGGGGTTGTTTGTAATTTAATTATTTTCCCATGTGTGTGCTTGAAGAAATGAATACTATGATTTCTATGCATGTTCTAGGGTCTAGAAATAACCTCGAGCTAGGCCTGATTTAGGGCTAAAATTTCTTTTTTAAGTGCTTAAAAGGAAGGAATTAGGGGAGATAGGGGTTAAGTAAAATTTTGGGTGAAGCATAACACAAAGAATTAATTGGCAAAGTGGCTTTCATGCGCCACTTAAGGGCTTAGGGGTGACGATTGGGCAGGTCTTGGGTTCGAGTCTTGGGAGTTACAAGGGGGATGCATTTTGTTTTTGGGCTTTTTGGGCGTTAAGGAAAGGAGCTAGGGTATGAAGGCTTTAAAAATTAAATGGTGAGGTTTAAGAGCATGAAAGTCAATTGGGAAGAATGGCATGGGGCGATATAAGAGGGCTGCGGCAGTTTGCTCCTTTAGGTCCTATGTTCGAACCAAGGGAGTAGCAGTTTGGCATTTTATTTTTTTGGAAGCTGGCGTGAATGGGAGAGGGAGCTGATGGCTTGTATGTGGGACTCTTAAGGTGATAAGGATAAACATTATTTTCCTTTTAATTTTTGGCAGGAAAGAGTAGTATTGTTAGTTTATTTTTCTTTTATTTTGAAGAGGGTAGCAAGGAGATTAAAAGTAAGATAAATCTTGCTTTATTTGTGATAATTAAAGGCTGGAAATTATCACCAAAAAAAAAAGGTGATGGCCGTTTATGGGACTCCTTGGGGGCCATCTACATTCGGTTTTGATAAAGCAAGGAGGTGCCAAAATTCATCAAGTTTTCTTTTCTTTTCCTCTTGATTTTCTTTTGGCCGAATCCTCTCTAGTCCACAAGTGCCAAAATTCTTCAAACCCTATCACCACTTTTCATTATTTCCTTCTTGCTCTCTAGACGAATCCACTCCCCTCCTTTGCCGGAATCTTTTCTCCTCCATTAGAGCTACTTTGGCCGAATAGCAAGTGAGCACAAGTTTCTCTTCGGGATTCTTTTTCAATCGGTTGGTAAGAGGTAAGTGGACATGGCCGAATGATTTTCTTTGGTTGGTTCAGGATCTATGGTTATGGCCGAATGGCCTGTGAATCATAATAGTGTGTTTAAACCAATTGTAGGGAAGGACTTTAGCCGATTGAAGGAAGCTTTCAGGATTTGATAAAGGGGTGAGTAACATTCGGCCATAGGCTTTGATTATGTATAAGTGTGCAAGCCAATTCTAACAAATGTTTTGGTAGGGATCTCGACAAGACAAGTGACAATTTTGGGATTTCGGTAAGTTTGGTAAGTGACTAGTCTTATTCGGCTAAAGGCCATTTTTGGGTATCTATGTATAACCGATTATGTGCCATGGATTTAGGGGCTGATTGGCCAAGGAAAGCAAAGGCTTCGGGATTTGGTTGGAAACCAAATCGGCAACCAAGGTGAGTGTTATTTCGAGCACGACATATCCTTCGAGATTATTTGGTTTAGCCGAATAGGCCTATGTCACTAACCTTGTTGTTGGCCGAATATAGGGTCAAGGGATCTAGCATCGTAGATCGGATCTTCGGGATCTAGGAATTTCGGTAGTAACAGGTGTGTAAAACTCTTTACACACTTTATTAGTTAACGTTGCTTTATTGTTGCCTTTTAATCATTGTGGTAGTGATTTGCTTGTGGGCTTAAGCATGAATTCCGGGTAAGTCCCCTATTACGTAATCTATGATATATGATTTTGTATGCCATCATATGCTGTTGGATGCTATGCTACACATAAATGCATGATATATGTGATTATGCCATTTGTTATGTAAGCATGATGATGGTGGGATTGTTGAGAGGAGGGCGATGATTTTTATGGACTGTCACTAGTGGTTTTGACCACAAGATAGGTTGGCCCCATCAGTTTAATTGTGACTTCGGTCACCAGTGGTTTTGACCACACCGTTGTTAAATTGTGACTAAGTCCCAGTGGTTTGGTACCACCAGTGGTTTTGACCACACTTGATAAATTGTGATCTATGGTCATCAATGGTTTTGACCACACGATGGGTTGGCCCCATCATTTGATTTGTGACTCTAGTCACCAGTGGTTTTGACCACACGGGGTAGTTAAAGGAGTACGGATGGTTAGTGGGGTTGCATGTTTGCATGTTATTAATAATTTGTGTATGAGTTACATTTCCGGGTGGGGGATTTACACACTGAGTCTTGGTGACTCACCCCTTCCCAAACTATTTTGCAGATGAGTAGATCGCGGAGATGGAGCCGGAGAGGACTCGAGGCGGCCATGCTTGTTCCTTGGATTTGGATTTATTTCATACAGTTTAAAGTTTGTTTATTTATTAAATTCTTATTTTGGGTTGTAATAAGGCCGCTAATTATTATTTGGATGTTTTAATTAGTTGTTTTAATTTACTTATACTATATTACAAAATGAAATTATAAATGTTAAGTAAATCGGTTAAAAGCAACATTTTCAAATTAAGTAACTTTTACGAGTTTTCAAAGATGTTACCATCGGGTAACAAAATACACCAAGTCAACTATAACCTTGACAATTTTAAAATTTTACATGATCAAACGTTTTCAAAAGGTTTATCAACACAACCATGTTTATAAAAATAATCCCAACTGAGTTTTATCAAACCCTATTTTGATACCTTAGCCATATTTTAACAAGTTTTTACCAGACACTCAAAATGTTTCAAATCATTTTACTCCGTGACATACCAGATCCGGTCAGGACTCATGGGTCGGGTTTGGGGTGTTACATTTTTGGTATCAGAGCCCGGTTCAAAACTCAGCTGTAGGGGCCCAAGGCCCAAAATGTTTTGTTTTTGTTAGTAGGCCTTATTGGAATGTTTTGGGAAACTATTTTCGGCTTGAACAGCATGGCACCGAGTCTCCGGCACCAATCCGCCCAGGTAAGTACTTCTACCTATTTTTGTGAATACTTGATAGGGGTAGAAGGGTAAATGCTGAACGTAGAATATTAGAATAGAGATTATTGAACCCTAGGGTTAGCATACCCCAACGAACAATGCATAAGATTTAATAATTTCCTAAACAACCCTGTGAGTTGTCAATGAGCAAGGGATGTGGCAATCGTTATATGCATGTCTAGGATTGGATTCGATGGGAGCACGGTATTTAAGCAGATCTAGTGACTCACCTCCTACTCACTTGAATCCTACCAGTGCGTGAGTGACGGCTCATCCTAAATGAGACGACACACTCACAAAGCTAAACTTGATAACTAAAACCCGAAAGGGACTAGCCGTTTATTTTTTTTGAAGTAATTAAAACCTTGTTTTAAAAAAAATGAAAAAAATGGCCAAAATACCCCTCAGTTTGAAAAATGACCAAAATACCCCTGGCTTGTAAATTACCAAAATACCATCCGTATGAAAATTTCCAAACAAGAAAAATTCAAAATACTGTGAAATCAATTAGAACCAAATTTTGGGAATCTTGCTTGGAAAAGAAATTTTTCACTAAAATACCCCTAATAGTAAAATTACAAAATTGCCCCTAACCAACAAAATTACCAGAATAACCCTGATTTTCAAAATTTTGCAACATCACTGTTTCGGAAAATGCAATTCTCAAAAGAACCTTCAAAGTTTTACAACTTTTGAAATATCCCGATTTATTAAATTTTACAAATTCACCGATTTGTGAAAAATTACCAAATACCTTGAGGTCCAAAATTATCGAAATACCCCCGGATTTCAATATTTTTCAAAATACCCGAGAATTTAAGAGTTCCAAAATACTTTGTGACAAAATCATCGAGAACTTTTATTTTGAAAAATTACAAAAATACCACAGGGACAAATTACGAAAATACCCACGGTAGTGAAAAACAATCACAATGAAAACTACAATGTCTCTTTGAATGAATGAATAGAAAGACTGTGTGCGTGTATGAATACGAAAGAACCACTCCTAAAACTCTTATCATAAAATTTCTTCGCGTATAATCAAGTGAAACAAAGGTACTAATGTATAAAATTCTTAAATAGATAAACGCAAACGAGAATAATGAGTACGAGAGGTCATGGACGTCGCCTGTGGTGGCCGTGGTAGAGGTAGGATGACCTTGTCGGAGCAAGCGAGGTCTGGTCATGGGTCTGGAAATGAGATGCCGGATCTCTCTCGGCCATGAAACTGAGTTTCAAGATCAGACTGGTGGTAACGACATAGTATCCCAAGCGGTGCTACTGAGTGTTGGAACGAGTTCTTTGAGGTAGCGCGCAAAAGTGAGCCCAAAATTCATGGTTGAACGACTCAAGCTAATGGAGCGAGGTGTTTAGAGGAGTTTCGAGTGGCACCCAGGTCTTGTGGAGTATTGGTTGGAATCGACTGAGAGGATCATGGGTGACCTAGATTTTACAACTGAGGAGAAGTTGAAGGGCATAATATCTCTGCTTCAGGATGAGTCATATCAGTGGTGGCTCACCGTAAGAGATGGAGCGATGGCGGAGGATCTCAAGTGGGAATTCTTTAAGGCCACCTACCAAAAGAAGTACATAGGAGCTAGTTACGTGGATGCACAGTCGAAGGCTTTCTTGAACCTGGTTCAAGGCAATAAGACAGTGGCAGAGTATGAGGCCGAATTCCTCCGATTGAGTAGGTATGCTCGTGGTATTGTGGGTACCGAGCATGAACGCTGTGTTAGATTTGAGGATGGGCTGAGAGATGAGTTGAGGATGATGATAGCTCTACAACAGGAACGGGAGTTCGCTGTCCTAGTGGAGAAATCGAAGGTTGCCGAAAGGGTAAGACAGTTGGTTAGACGGAATCAAGATAGGAGTTGGAATAAGAGGAGCTCTGGATCTTCAAGGTTATCTGGTAATCAGCAGAAAAGAACGAGGTTTGGTGGGTCGGATCAAGCTGCTAGGCCTACTGCTGCTGCTAATCCTCAATGGCCGCCACGGTGTGCCCGGTGTGGGAAGTCTCACACAGGGAAATGTTGGAATGGTAACCGGGGATGCTTCAAATGTGGGTCCATAGAGCATCGAGTTAGAGACTGTCTGAAAAAGGCAGCTAGACTGAGATCAGAGGGTCAGGATTGTGCACTGAATAGAAGGGATAACCAACACCTCGAGAGGTCGTGGTGCAAGAAGAGGAGGTAATGGTGCTGGCAGAGGTCGTGGGGCACCGAGGGGAGGTACCGGTGGTACTGAGGCTAGGCAACCTGGTTTGGTCTATGCCGCGAAGTGTCAGGAGGAGGGTGACGCACCGGACGTCATAACCGGTATGTTCTTGATCTTTGGTGTACCCTATAGTACCTTGATTGACATTGGCTCAACCCACTCATACATTGCTAGTAGCGTAGTGGAAACTTTGCACTTAGACTCTGAGCTTACTTCTAGGAAGATGACTGTATTAAGCCCCCTAGATCACTCTGTAGAAGTAAGTAAACTCTATAGGAACGTACCTTAGAACTCCAAGGGGTCGTGTTCTTGGCTGACTTGATGGAACTACCGTTTCGGGAGTTTGACCTAATCCTCGGGATGGATTGGCTAGTAAAGTATCAGGCTAGCCTAGATTGCGCAGCTAAGCGCATGGTAATAAAGACCGTGGAAGGTGATGAGGTGGTGATGATAGGTAAAAAGAGAGATTACCTGTCTAACCTGGTTTCTGTGTTGAGGGCAGAAAAGATGATTAGGAAGGGTTGTGAAGCTTATGTGGTACACGTCTGTGCTTTGAAAGCTAAGGATGTGGCTGTGAGAGATGTCCGGACCGTAAGGGACTATGTTGATGTGTTTCCAGAGGAACTTCCGGGTCTATCTCCGGACCGTGAGGTTGAATTTGGTATAGATATGTTACTCGAAACCGCGCCAGTATCTATAACTCCGTATCGAATGGCGCCGAAAGAATTGGTAGAGTTGAAGGCGTAGATTCAGGAATTATTGGAAAGAGGGTTCATCCGACCAAGTGTATCACCTTGGGGAGCTCCAGTGCTTTTTGTCAAGAAGAAAGATGGGACAATGAGGATGTGTATAGAGTATTGGCAGCTGAACAAGTTGACAATAAAGAATCGGTATCCTTTGCCCAGGATTGACGATCTGTTCGATCAACTCAAAGGAGCATCGGTGTTCTCTAAGATTGACCTTAGGTCAGGGTACCATCAGCTTAAGGTGAAGGAGGCTGATGTCCACAAGACGGCATTCCGTACTCGGTATGAGCACTACGAGTTTTTGGTAATGCCTTTTGGTTTGACGAATGCACTGGCCGCGTTTATGGACATGATGAATTGGGTTTTCCAACCCTATCTGGATCGGTTCGTTGTGGTCTTCATAGACGATATTTTGGTGTACTCGAAGTCGAAGGAGGAGCATGACACACATCTTCATGTGGTTCTGCAAGTCCTAAGGGAGAAATAGTTGTACGCCAAATTCAGCAAGTGTGAGTTCTAGCTCAAGGAGGTAACCTTTCTAGGGTATGTTATTTCAGTCGAGGGAATCAGGGTGGATCCCCGTAAGATTGAGGCGGTATTGGAGTGGAAGCCACCAAAGTCGGTTTCAAAAATTCAGAGTTTTCTAGGGTTGGCAGGATATTATAGGAGATTCGTGGAAAATTTCTCCTTAATCGCAGCACCGTTAACTAAGCTATTGAGAAAAGGGGTTTCGTTTGTGTGGTCTGAGAAGCAACAAGAGAGCTTCGATAAGTTGAAGAGGATCTTGATAGAAGCACCAGTCTTGATTCAGCCAGAGGCAGGAAAGGAATTCACTGTATATTGCGATACATCGCATACTGGTTTAGGTTGTGTGTTGATGCAAGAAGGGAAGGTGGTCGCTTATGCGTCACGGCAGTTGAGGCCTCACGAAGCTAACTTCCCAACACATGACTTGGAATTGGCTGCTATGGTATTTGCCTTGAAAATCTAGAGGCACTACTGTATGGGAGAAGTCGAGGTGTACACGGATCACAAAAGTCAAGTACCTCGACTCGTAAAGATTTAAATCGAGGCGGCGGAGGTGGATTGAGTTGTTGAAGGACTACGACCGATCAATCGAATACCATCCGGGAAGGCTAATGTGGTAGTGATGTATTGAGCCGAAAGGTGGTAGCGAATTTGCAAGCAATGTTTGCTCATCTAAGTCTCTATGAGGATGGGAGCCTTTTGGAAGAATTGCAAGTGAAGCCGTCTTGGATTAATGAGGTCAAAGAAAGACAGATGACCGATGAAGCTTTGAATACTCGGAGGTTACAAGTACAGAATGGTGAGGCCAAAGATTTCAGCTTGGGCAGTGATGGAGTGTTGTACTTTCAGGGGAGAGTATGCATGCCTAAGGATGATGATTTGAGGCAGCAAATCCTTAAAAAAGCTCATAGCAGTCTGTATGCTATGCACCCGGGAAGCAGCAAGATGTATCGGGATTTAAGGGAGTAGTTTTGGTGGCCAGGTCTTAAACGGGAAGTGACCGAGTTGGTAGGCAAGTGTTTGACATACCAGCAAGTTAAGGCTGAGCATCAATTGCCATCGGGGCTGTTACAGCCAGTAAAGACCCCACAGTAGAAGTGGGAGGAGATTACCATGGATTTCGTAAGTGGGCTTCCCCTTACGCCTAGTAAGAAAGATGCCGTTTGGGTGATAGTAGACCGGTTGACTAAGTCGGCATATTTCATACCGGTAAGGGTTGACTACTCGCTTCAAAGGTTAGCCAAGCTGTATATGGCAGAGATAGTGCGATTGCATGGAGTACCGATGTCCATTATCTCAGATCGGGATCCCCGGTTTACATCAAGATTCTGGAAGGCTCTACATCAGGAGTTAGGCACGAAGTTGAATTTCAGCATGGCTTTTCACCCACAGTCTGATGGACAATCTGAGAGGGTAATCCAAATATTGGAAGACATGTTAAGAGGCTGTGTTTTGGATTTCCGGGGCAGTTGGGAGGAGTATCTACCTTTGGTAGAGTTCGCTTATAACAATAGTTATCAAGTGAGTATTCAGATGGCACCGTATGAGGCACTGTATGGTCAAAAATGCCGTGCTCCTACATGTTGGACGGAGTTAAGAGAGCGACAGATGTTGGGTCTAGAGTTAGTGGCAGAGACAGAGGACAAAGTTATAGTAATTCGGGCTCGTCTTAAGGAGGCGTCGGACAGGAAAAAATCCTACGCTGATCTTAAGCGAAGAGAGGTTGAATATACAATGGGTGATAAGGTCTTCTTGAAGGTATCACCTTGGAAGAAGGTGCTGAGGTTTGGCCGGAAGGGCAAGCTAAGCCCTAGATTTATCGGACCGTACACAGTGTTGAAACCAGTAGCTTACCAGCTTGAGTTGCCGACAGAATTGAGCCAGATCCATGATGTCTTCCATGTTTCAATGCTGAGGTGCTATCGATCGGATCCCTCACACGTTGTGCAGGTTGAGGAAATTGAAGTGAACTCGGACTTGTCTTTCGAGGAGGAGCTGGTACAGATTTTGGATCGAGATGTCAAAGTTCTGCGAAGGAAGTCTGTGCCTTTGGTAAAAGTGTTATGGCGAAACCATGGTACGGAGGAGGCCACATGGGAACTCGAGGATGTGATGCGGCAGCAATACCCCCAACTCTTCTGATCCAGGTAATTTTGAGGCCGAAATTTTTTTTAAGGGGGTAGAACTGTAACATCCTAAATTAGGGGTTGTTTGTAATTTAATTATTTTCCCATGTGTGTGCTTGAAGAAATGAATACTATAATTTTTAAGCATGTTCTACGGTCTAGAAATAACCCCAAGCTAGGCCTGACTTAGGGCTGAAATTTCTTTTTAAGTGCTTAAAAGGAAGGAATTAGGGGAGATAGGGGTTAAGTAAAATTTCGGGTGAAGCATAACACAAAGAATTAATTGGCAAAGTGGCTTTCATGCGCCACTTAAGGGCTTAGGGGTGACGATTGGGCAAGTCTTGGGTTCGAGTCTTGGGAGTTACAAGGGGGATGCGTTTTGTTTTTGGGCTTTTGGGCGTTAAGGAAAGGGGCTAGGGTATGAAGGCTTTAAAAATTAAATGGTGAGGTTTAAGAGCATGAAAGTCAATTGGGAAGAATGGCATGGGGTGATATAAGAGGGCTGCGGCAGTTTGCTCCTTTAGGTCCTATGTTCGAACCAAGGGAGCAGCAGTTTGGCATTTTATTTTCTTGGAAGCTGGCGTGAATGGGAGAGAGAGCTGATGGCTTGTATGTGGGACTCTTAAGGTGATAAGGATAAACATTGTTTTCCTTTTAATTTTCGGCTGGAAAGAGTAGTATTGTTAGTTTATTTTTCTTTTATTTTGAAGGGGGTAACAAGGAGATTAAAAGTAAGATAAATCTTGCTTTATTTGGGATAATTAAAGGCTGGAAATTATCACCAAAAAGAAAGGTGATGGCCGTTTATGGGACTCCCTGGGTGCCATCTTCATTCGGTTTTGATAAAACAAGGAGGTGCCGAAATTCATCAAGTTTTCTTTTCTTTTCCTCTTGATTTTCTTTTGCCCGAATCCTCTCCAGTCCACAAGTGCCAAAATTCTTCAAACCCTATCACCCCTTTTCATTATTTCCTTCTTGCTCTCTAGCCGAATCCACTCCCCTCCTTTGCCAAAATCTTTTCTCCTCCATTAGAGCTACTTTGGCCGAATAACAAGTGAGCACAAGTTTCTCTTCGGGATTCTTTTTCAATTGGTTGGTAAGAGGTAAGTGGACATGGCCGAATGATTTTCTTTGGTTGGTTCAGGATCTATGGTTATGGCTGAATGGCCTGTGATTCATAATAGTGTGTTTAAACCAATTGTAGGGAAGGACTTTAGCCGATTGAAGGAAGCTTTCGGGATTTGATAAAGGGGTGAGTAACATTTGGCCATAGGCCTTGATTATGTATAAGTGTGCAAGCCAATTCTAACAAATGTTTTGGTAGGGATCTCGACAAGACAAGTGACAATTTCGAGATTTCGGTAAGTTCGGTAAGTGACTAGTCTTATTCGGCTAAAGGCCATTTTTGGGTATCTATGTATAACCGATTATGTGCCATGGATTTAGGGGCTGATCGGCCAAGGCAAGCAAAGGCTTCGGGATTTGGTTGGAAACCAAATCGGCAACCAAGGTGAGTGTTATTTCGAGCACGACATATCCTTCGGGATTATTTGGTTTAGCCGAATAGGCCTATGTCACTAACCTTGTTGTTGGCCGAATATAGGGTCAAGGGATCTAGCATCGTAGATCGAATCTTCGAGATCTAGGAATTTCGGTAGTAACAGGTGTGTAAAACTCTTTACACACTTTATTAGTTAACGTTGCTTTATTGTTTCCTTTTAATCATTGTGGTAGCGATTTGTTTGTGGGCTTAAGCATGGATTCCGGGTAAGTCCCCTATTACGTAATCTATGATATATGATTTTGTATGCCATCATATGCTGTTGGATGCTATGCTATACATAAATGCATGATATATGTGATTATGGCATTTGTTATGTAACCATGATGATGGTGGGATTGTTGAGAGGAGGGGGATGATTTTTATAGACTGTCACCAGTGGTTTTGACCACAAGATGGGTTGGCCCCATCAGTTTAATTGTGACTTCGGTCACCAGTGGTTTTGACCACACCGTTGTTAAATTGTAACTAAGTCCCAAAGGGTTTGGTACCACCAAAGGTTTTGACCACACTTGATAAATTGTGATCTATGGTCATCGTGGTTTTGACCACACGATGGGTTGGCCCCATCATTTGATTTGTGACTCTAGTCACGGTGGTTTTGACCACCGTGGGTTTTGACCACACGGGGTAGTTAAAGGAGTACGGATGGTTAGTGGGGTTGCATGTTTGCATGTTATTAATAATTTGTGTATGAGTTACATTTCGGGTGGGGATTTACACATGAGTCTTGGTGACTCACCCTTCCCAAACTATTTTGCGAGATGAGTAGATCGCGGAGATGGAGCCGAGAGGGACTCGAGGCGCCATGCTTGTTCCTTGGATTTGGATTTATTTCATATAGTTTAAAGTTTGTTTATTTATTAAATTCTTATTTTGGGTTGTAATAAGGCCGCTAATTATTATTTGGATGTTTTAATTAGTTGTTTTAATTTACTTATACTATATTACAAAATGAAATTATAAATGTTAAGTAAATCGGTTAAAAGCAACATTTTCAAATTAAGTAACTTTTACGAGTTTTCAAAGATGTTACCATCGGGTAACAAAATACACCAAGTCAACTATAACCTTGACGATTTTAAAATTTTACATGATCAAACATTTTCAAAAGGTTTATCAACACAACCATGTTTATAAAAATAATCCCAACTGAGTTTTATCAAACCCTGTTTTGATACCTTAGCCATATTTTAACAAGTTTTCACCAGACACTCAAAATGTTTCAAATCATTTTACTCCGTGACATACCAGATCCGGTCAGGACTCATGGGCGAGTTTGGGGTGTTACAATAACAGCCCATAATTTTCATTTATTGACATTTTACACCATATTTTTAACTTTTACAAACAAGTCCTTTTTGGCTTTTCACCGAAAATCACTTAGCAAAATTCGTTTATCATACACCAAACATGTATTTTCTACCATTAGAAATCATAATGCACAAACATTCATCATTGATAAAATTTTAGACCTTGACATTTCTTCAAATTGATGGTAGAAATAGAAATATCGAGTTACAACGACTTTAAGAATATAAAGAGCATTAAAAACGGGGCTAGAACGGACTTACAATCGAGCTTGAAAGCTTGAAAAACCCTAGCCATGTCTTTTCCATGTGAATTTCGGCCAAGGAAGGAGAAGATGGAAAAATTTGGCTTTATTTTGGCTTTTTAATTCATTTTAATTACCAAATTACCAAAATACCCTTAATGAGAAACTTTGAAAACATACCAAACCATGTTCATTTTTGTCCACCAACTTAACCAATGGTTTATTACCATTTAAGGACCTCTAATTAAAATCTCATAGCAATCAGACACCTTTAACATATATAATTCAAGTTTTGCACTTTTTACAATTTAGTCCTTTTAACTAACTTGAGTGCCCAAACGTCAAAATATTCGAATGAAATTTTCACAAAATCATTCCATAAAGTTTTAGGCCATAAAAATATAATAAAAATAAATTTTTCTTTGTCGAATTTGTGGTATCGAAACCACTGTTCCGACTAGATCGAAAATCGGGCTGTTATAATATTGGATTTGAAAATGGGTTGAATGATGATATCCATATGCCTGTAGCAATATTAAAGTTATTGGAATTTGTAGAACTTTCAGAGCGAGCTCACAAATTTATAGAAATTTGTAAAAGCAAACGACAGCTAGATTCAAAATTTTGAGACTATAATAAAAGGGGGTCATTCAAGCCTGCTCAAATGTCTCCATCAAAGAAATTTAGAAATGACACAAGTCGATCAGCTACCCCTTCAAAGTTCACTGGTAGAGAGAAACCAAGGCAAAGAAATTTCTAGTCAGTTAATTCTCCACCAACTAGTGTTGGAAGTGTTAGAAATGTTGAGAGAACCATTTTTGTTTCCATTGTGGGTTTACTAACCATTTTATTCGTAATAGTCTAAAGAAGCAAAATGATTTTAATAACCAATCAAACAAGCCTAAGTAACTTCTTGGAGACGTAGATTATCTGAAAATGCTAGAAATGCTACTCCCGATCGACGAAAGAATAACGAGATGAATGGATGTTCTGAAGCAAGAACACCACCTAGGGCTTATGCAATTTGAGCTTGAGAGGAAGCTACTGCTCCAGATGTTATTGTGGGTACTTTTTCTCTCTTTCATTTTAATGTATATGCATTGATTGATCATCTATATGCACTACATTAGTAAACAAAAAGAAATTGCCTGTTGAATTCACTGAATGTACTTTGAAAGTTACAAATTCCCTAGGTTAGTGTTGTAGCAGCCCAATTTTGACCCTAATCAGAATAGTGGTTTGGGACCACGAATCTGAATTTGAAAAATATTTTAAAATTATTTTCTATGTTTACTATGTGTGAATTTGCTTGTGTGAAATTTTCGTGTTTTAATTTCGTTGTTTGAATGTCCGATTAAATAAAAGGGCTTATTCGCGTAAAATAAAAAAGAGGTTAATTAATGTATAAGTGTTAATTTGCTAGTGTCTTTAAAATGTGAAGTCCTTAATAGATAATTAGCCCACTATTAAGGTGAGTGGACGGTAATGGTCAAGAATGGCCTTATATTATATGTTTTATATATTAAGTAATAAAGGTTAAAAATGTAAAATGAAAATTTAGTTATTATCTCATAAAACATTAAAGAAATAAACTATGTTCTTCATCTTTATGTTGGCCAAAAATACAAAACAAAAAGAAAGCTAGGGTTCGTCCTTGTGTTTCTTCAATTAAGGTATGTTAATTTTTTGGTTTTTGATGATTTTTACTTTTTTGAGATCGTTGCTATGAAATGTACTAAGCCCATGCTTTAATTTTTTATTTTGATAAATATTTTGAGTCAAGCTATTGATGAACTCATGTGATTTTTGTTGTTAGATGACAGATTATGGAAGATATGTTTTGAATTAACATGTTTTGTATTGGAATTTTTTGTGAATTTGAGTATTTAGGGCTAAATTGTAAAAATAATAATTGGATGGACTAAAATGTGAAATAAATGAAATGTGTGGACTTAGATGGACTATAGGAAGATTCGGCCCTAGCATGGTATTTGCAAATTTTGTATATTTTGTGTTTTATGCAATAAGGACTAAATTGTAAAAAGTGTGAAATGTCAGGGGTAAAATGGTAATTTACCCATTTATGTGTTTTTGGATTAAATTGAATAAATATGTGGTTAAATTAGTTAAATT
The DNA here is from genome assembly GCA_025506655.1 of Gossypium rotundifolium. Lineage (NCBI taxonomy): Eukaryota > Viridiplantae > Streptophyta > Magnoliopsida > Malvales > Malvaceae > Gossypium > Gossypium rotundifolium. The sequence goes on from CP106723.1 coordinate 46,049,568, forward strand.
TGAATTTATTTAGATAATAACGAAAGAAAACAGAATTAGATCGGGGGAAATCGAAAGTAGACGAATAGTCGATTAAACTTTCCGACGACATCTAAGGTAAGTCTATAAGCATTTAAATGTTGTTAAATTGAGAATATATAAAAGTTATGTGATGATTTGAAATATTCGAATATATATGTGTGCTTTGGCCAAATGTGACTTTGAGACACGAAACTATGTTTCGAGTTCGATTCGATCGAGATTCAAAGTTCGAAAGTCCCGTACGAACCCTAGGAATAAATAGGATACATATGTCACGACATAGGATTTTTTATATGTGTTATTGTGTAAGACCACATCTAGGACATTGGCATCGACTTGTGTTTATGTGTAAGACCATGTCTAGGACATTGGCATCATATTTGATTCATGTAAGACCCTATCTGGAACAGTGGCATCGATATATGATTACATGTAAGACCACGTATGGGATGTTGGCATTGTACGAGCTTCCGACTACCCACATATCCTTTTTAATTTTGAATGGTTCAACGGGTAATGTAAAGTAAAGACCGAATGTGAAATTGAATTACATGTTCAGGTATGTGTTAGTTATTTGTTTATATGAGAACAAGGTAAGTTGGTTACTTGAAATGATATAAGGTTATGTGAATTTGAATTATGTGTTAACATATTTGAACATATAAGTGATTTGGCCTAGTGATGTGTTTGTAATAGTAGAAGTGTAAATTTATATATGTTTATGATTGATTATATTCAGTCATACGATATATTTATGTGAGGATAGAATGTGATCTAGTAGTAAATGATATCTTGTCTTTGATATTAGGCAAATTGATCTTGATTTCAAATTGTTAATGTAACATCCTAGATTGGGGGCTCTGCATTTGTGATGTGTTGTGTGTGTATGCCATGTTGTGTGTGTGTGTCTGGTGTGTTTAGAGCTTTCAGGAAGGCTTGAGTTTAAGCCTGAGCCTTGGTAGAAATTTTTGTTTTTAGACTCTGCAAGGGAGAACTAGGTGAAGTAGGCGTTAAGGGTACTTGAATGGGAAAGTTAACACAAAAATCTAGCTGGTAAAGTGGCAAGGAGGCTCCACTAAGTCCATAGGTAAGTGACGCCACAAGGAGGGTTTCAAGGGAGCAGGTTCGAATCCCATGTTAAGCAAAAGGAGTGTTTTTTTTATATATGCGCCTGAGGAGTGAGAGGTGGTTTCGGCTGGGACTCTGCAGGAGTGAGTGTGGATTGAGTCAGAAGAAAGGAAGATGAGGATAAGAGGGAAATGTAGGATAGGATAGAGGTGGAAGAGGTGGCCGAGTGTGGGACACTGAATGCAAGGAGGGAAACAGCTAGAAGTGGCTAAGGGTATGCCAAAATTCTCATTTGTTTTTGGCTAAGGGTGTGCCGAAATTCATTGTTTTCATAAGAGCATAGCTTTTATTTTCTCTCCTCCTAATTTCAGCAATTAAGGGTTCATCTTTTTCTCTTTTTCTGCCAAAATCGAAAAACTCCTAACTCTATTCTTCTAAAGCCGAAAACGCCTAAGCCTCTTATCTGTTCATCTCTTCTTCAAATCTTTCTTAGAAGACGAAAACTCTTAGATCTCATTTACCCCGTTTCAATCTTCTTCTTTGGCATTACCAAATCTTCTCGCAAGTGGTAGCCGAAATCTTCTGTAGAGGTAAGTGTTGACTTGTACTATTATTTTTTATAATTTTTTTCGGCCTTTGAAACCAAAGCCGAATGGCTAGTTGGTTGTTAGGGCCATCATTAGATTGATGTTTTTCACTGATCTCATGTTCCTTTTGGGCGGCACTCTAGGATTTGAAGGAGATCTAATCGCCTAGGTTTCTAAGCCAAAATTCGTTAACGTTTGAACCATATTATTTCTTTCGAGATTTCAAGGTAAGGATTTCAATTCTCCCTAAGTTGATCAATCAATTTCCTTTCGTTGTTCGTGTCTGAAACTAATGTTTCATTAAGCGATCATCATTTCAATATGGTACCTTCTGACCAAGATCATTCATGGACTCGCATGTCAGCAAATCGAAGGAAGGGGTTGGATATGTAGTCCCAGCCCCAAAGTTTAAGAAATGCGCGGTGTCTGCGGTTCGGGATTGGCCACCGGGTTGTGGGCTAGCTTCTGAGCAGAATAGTAGGCAGATAGCGGTAGTTTTGGCTAGTGATAGTGTCGACATAGAGAGTGTCGTCGTGCGTATTATCAGGTGTGTAAACCTTTACACACTATACTTTATTTGTACTAACGTTTGTATGGGCTGAAAAGCGAAAAAAGGGCTGTGTAGATAGTCGTGATGCCCTTAGGGGTAAGGCTAGGATTGCCAGGTACGTGACCGTATTGTTTCTTTGCATAGCCAAATGTATGTATGGCAAATTGATGTGTTATGAATAGCATATTGCATTGTTAGGATTTGTATATAGATCATGGGTATGGGTTTGATATGAAGGGGAAGTGCTTAATTGGTCACGTAGTGATCGGTGGCTTTGCCACGATATATATACATATGTTCATACATTATTTTTGGTCACATTGTGATCGGTGGCTCTGCCACGATGTATATATATATTTTTTATTTGGTCACACAGTGATCGGTGGCTGTGCCACGAAATATTATTTTGTCACCTAGTGATCGTGTGTAATTGGCAGCATGACAGTCGTGATGGAGTGTAGCGGATAGAGGGTTGATTGTATAAATCCCCACGGTGTGATTGGTTGGTACGAGTTGGATTGTGTAGCGGATGGAAAAACTAGGTTTGGGTTGGGCTATTTGATCTTCATATGTTGTATGTTGATATGTGGGCTAAGGCCAATGTGTGACTATGGACTTCATGCCGTATGTATAATGTGGGAAATTTAAACACTGAGTCTTTGTGACTCACCCCTTTTCCTTAACTTTTCAGGTGAGCAGTAGCTCGTGGATGCAGGAGCCGAGGCTGACTCGTGGGGCCATAATTTCGATTTCTTTTCTTTATAGTTTCGGCATTACTATAAGTTTTTTTTTAATTTGGGCTTTTCGTTATGTAATAAGGCCTTTCAAGGTTGTACTTGGGTTTTTTTTTTGTTTACTGTTTATGGCAAACTCGACACCTCGGCAGTTTAAATATTAAAGTAAAAGTGGAGTTTCTTTAATCTAAACATCAATGTTTTCAAAAGACTACGTAATACTCGAAAAAAGTTTTCTTCCAAAACGCTGGTTTTTCTAAGATTTATTTAAGACTTGATTACACTTCACCCTATGACATACCAGATTCGGTCGTAACGTATGGGCCGGGTTTGGGGTGTTACAGTTAATATGTAATTATTGTTATATATGTCTTTGCTTAAGACTTGCTAAGCTTAAATAGCTTACTCTGTGTGTGTTTTTGTTTACCTCTATTTCATAGATTTTGGAGTCACATTACGAGCTCGAGGATCATCAGCAAAGCCTATCACACTATCGACTGTTTCTTTTGGTATTTTACTAAGTTGGATTTGGGTGTATGGCATGTATAGTATAGATGAAATGTTTGATTTTGGAACATGTATATATATATAGCCATGTGAAAATGGCTTGATCACTATGCTTAATTTTGGTTTTATATGTAATTGGTTAAGTACTTGTTATGTTTGGTTTTAGCAATTTGGCCTTGGCTTATCATATGCAAAACATGGTTGTTATGTTTATGTTTGTGTGTGTATGATCTCGGTTAAGGTGAGTTTATGTGTAACTTGTTTAAAATGCTTTGCTAATGATAGATGAATTTAGTCATGTGATTTGGTATTTAGGTACATGAGGATTGTTTGATGAATTAGGATAAGTGTCTTATAATTGGTATGTTTGTGATGAATTTTACTTGGAAATGATTATGAATAGATTGAGCTAATTGTGTATAAAATGGTGTGCTTGGTATACTTTTGAATGCTTGAATAAGTTGGTTATTTGGTATGAATTATGCTTGGAATGATGCTTGTAGGTGCTTGTAGGGATGACCCATAGTGTGGGTGGCATTTTGGCCTTGAAAATGGCCTATATTTGCCAACACAGTTGAGCACATGGGCGTATGGCTCGTCGTGTTTCTCGTGGTTAAATTTCAAAACAAGTCAGACTTGACCACGGGCTGGACACACGGGCGTGTGACTGGCCGTGTGGTGCAAGTCAGTGTCGACCACGGGTGAGGCACACGGGCGAGTCTCAGGCCGTGTGGACAAGTCAGTATGTATGCCCTGTTTTGACACGTCTTAGACACTCGGTCATGTCTAAGGCCGTGGGAGGCACACCGCCTGCCTGCACGGCCGTGTGACCTCTGTAACTTTGAAAATTTTTTAAATTTTTGATAATTTTCATATGTGTTCGGTTTAGTCCCGGCCCCTTTCTTAAGCATGTTTAAGGTCTCGTTGACCTATTTAAGGGACACTTTGGTTAAGTGGTAGATATGTGACCTAAGTTTAAGGTATGAATTTATGACATTGGATTTGAATTGATTTGGATGTTAAATTGTGGTACCAATGAGGGTTTGTAACAGCTCGATTTTGGGTCTAGTCGAATAGTGGTTTTGGGCCACAAATCCGACGTAAGAAAAATTTATTTTTATTATATTTTATGGTTCACAATTTCACAGAATGATTTCGTGAAAATTTTGTTCGAAAATTTCGACGTTTGGGCACTCAATTTAGTCAAAAGGACTAAATCGTAAAAAGTGCAAACCTTGAGTTCTAGAAGCTAGAGGTGTCTAATTCCTATGAAATTTTAAATTGGAGGTCCTTAAATGGTACTTAAACCATTGGTTAATTTATTGGACAAAAACGGCCAAGAAATAGGTGAAATGGAATATTTTTAAGTTAAGGGTATTTTTGTCATTTAGTTATTAAAATGAATTAAAAACAAAAGAAAAAGCCAATTTTTTCCATATTCAAGCTATGGCCGAAATTACCATGAAGAAACCATGGCTAGGGTTTTTCAAGCTTCCAAGCTCGATTGTAAGTCCGTCCTAGCCTTGTTTTTAATGATTTTTACATTTTTGAAATCCCCGTAACAAGATCTATCTATTTCTACCATTAATTTGAGATATGGTTAAAATATAGGGTTTTTACCCATGATGAATATTGTGTGTATTTGGATGTTTAATGGTAGAATATGCATGTTTATGGTCAGAGGGACGACTTTTACTAAGTCATTTTCGGTGAAAATGTCAAAAAGGACTAATTTGTAAAAGTTATAAAATATGTATTTAAAATGTGTTTTAATGGAAATTGTGGACTATTATAGTTATGAAAATGGTTCAGCTAGGCTTGTATGTTAAATAAATTGAATAAATTTCATTTTACGAGCCTAGGGGAAAAATGTAAATATGTCAAACTTTAGGGGCAAAAATGTAATTTTTCCAAAATGTGATTTTTGGGTCACATTGAATAATGTTACTAATTATTGAGATAAATTTGATATTATAGATCAAGAAAAATGAAGTTCGAGTCTAGATCAAGGGAAAAATAACTATTGGACAAATAGGTTATTTTCGTCATTGTCGCACTCGAGGTAAGTTCGTATGTAAATAATGCATTTTTAATTATTATTTAATTTCTTTATTATTATATGAATATTGATTACTCTTGATTGAATTCAAAAAAGTTCGATAAGCGAGAAAGTCTCGGTATGAGATTTCGTGTAAGACCATATCTGGGATATGGCATTGATATGAGATTTCATGTAAGACCATATCTGGGATATGGCATCGATATGAGATTTCATGTAAGACCATATTTGGGATATGGCATCGATATGAGATTTTGTGTAAGACCATAGCTGGGCTATTGGCACCGATATGAGATCCCATGTAAGACCATGTCTGGGATATGGTATTGGTATGGTATGGTGTGTACGATATTCCCGAGTATCCTTTAGTATTCCAAGTGGTTCAACGAGAAAATTCAACGATTATGTCAAAGACAAATATGAATATAATATTATGTTGAAACGATACAAGTATGTACGTAAGGTTTATAATCAATTATTTCACGATATTGTGAGTTTATGTTCACTATAGGGATGACTTTGTGATGATCTTATGATTATTGGTCTATACTTGTGATGTATGAAATACATGGTAAATTCGATTGACGATTATGTGATTGGCCTTTGGACGAAATTGAGTTATGATATAGTATGCTTATTTTGCATAAATTGTGATTTATCGCATGTGAGAAAAAGGGAAGATTGTCATAAATTCCTATTAAAATGAAAGATGAAAGAGTATATGCTTGAAATGTAAATGCTCGTAATTAATGCGTATGTTTTATGGATGGCTTGAAATGGTTTGTTTATTGTGGAAAATGATATGTTGTTTTTATGACTGAGTAATATGTGTTCATTAAGTGTAAAGTCATTTATTTTGACTTAAGTTATGTTACTCATATGATTGAGTAAGTTATGCTCATGAAGTTTAATGAAATTTATGTTAATCTATGTCACGTTATTTATATGAAAATGTATAATTAATGTTGTTTATTATTTGCATATGAACTTACTAAGCTATATAGCTTACCCCCTTCCTTTCCCATGTTTTAGAGTGCAGTCAAGCTAGCTCGGGTAGGAGATCACTGCACACTATCAAGCTATCACGACAGGTATTGATGAATTCAAGTATGTTGAGTCTATGGCGTGAATAGGGACTAGGTTAATTTGTTGTATGTGTCATTATTAATTTGGCCATATGTGGTGGCTTATAGTTATTAATGCTTCATCTTATACATAGCCATGATTGATGGCTTATGCTGATTATAAGTTGATTCATATGTTAATATCCTCTTGTGGATGTGAAACTAGTATGTTTCTAATGGGCTAAGTATGATGTTTTAAGCATGATAAATGATGGCATGAGAATGACATGTTATTGTCTTAGTTGTGAGTGTTTGGTTATCTAATTATGATTTGTTTTGTGCCTATGAATTGATGTGAGTGTATGTGTGAATAAGGGTGGCAAATGGCTTGGTAAACAGCCTTATTATTGTCCACACGGGTGTATGTCTAGGCCATGTGTGACACACGGCTTGCCCCAAGGGCATGTGTTCTGGCCGTGTGTCCCTGCACCTTAGTTATTTTCACGAACTAGAGTATTTACACCCAATTTCACGAACTAGAGTATTTACTACCAATTTCACGAACTAGAGTATTTACGGCCCATTTTCACGAACTAGAGTATTTACTACCAATTTCACGAACTAGAGTATTTACGCCCATTTTCACGAAACATCCAATTTTCATAATAACAATTAATTTCTCGATCGATTTAGTCGTTTTTTCGATTTTCGTCAAAATATAAATTTTACGTTTACCGATCCAATCGTTTTTACGATTTACTTCCATCTAGAAATTTGACATCCAACCAAAATAATGAGTGTGAAATTACACACCTCGATACCGTGAGTACTAACACTTCTCGCCTCGGCACCTAAAATATATTTTGATCCGTTAGACAACTAATTCAAAAATAAAATCTTAATCGATAATAGATCCAAAATCTTACCTCTTGATTTTGAATCACTTGATTTTCTGGCTTTGCCTAAACTTATCGATTCACTAGCCGAGAATCCACCAACGTAACAGGTTCGTACCACTGAATAATGGACTTCCTTCGAAGATGGCCCGCAACCCGGTGGAAAATCGGATCGCAGAAATCGCTCTTCGCTTGAATGGGGATTTACAGATCCACCCTCTTACGATAACTAAACACCGCCCTTTTCTTCCCTATTTTGACGGTCTTCAAGATCCAAAGGAATTTAGTTAGATCTAAAATAATATCAATAATACTAGAGATTTTAAAGAGTAGGATTTCCCAAAATGAGACGTTTCCAACGCTTCCACGATTCTTCCGATCACTTGAATTCCAATCACCGTTATTGCACTAAATAATAACGAAAAAACGTTATTAGTATGAATGCTATATCAATCCAAAAGACCTCAATAATCCAATGATATTCGCCATAATATCACTAATCAATAAATCGAAAATGGAGAAGAACCCTTACCTACTTCCCACTAGAAAAGAAAAGATTGAGAATGATGTTTAATTGATGGAAGATTCTCGTATGATTAAGTGAGAAATAGAATGCCCAGTAGTAAACACACGGGCACTTTGAGATATAAAGTTGTTTTTCGAACGTGTCCTATAGTCTCAATCTCTACGCTTTTCACATCTAAAACTAGAAGTTCTAGAGTATTCCTATGATCATATCATAGTAATCATTTAAGCAATAAATACTTACTTGACTTGTTGCTTGATGCTTGTGGTGCCATCTTGATCTTTAAAATATCATTGAACGTTTTCATACGAAATTATTTTGAACCCAAACCACGACCAAGTTTTTGAAGCTGGCTCGATACCACTAAATGTAACACCCCAAACCCGGTCTATGCGTTGAGACTAGATTTGGTTTGTTACGTGATTCGAACTATTCTTAAATCTTTAATGAGTTGAAAACTACAATATTGTTTACATGAGTTTAAAATTTGAAGAGAATTAGATTTTGATCAATATTTAAAACATAAGTTGGAAATCATTGTATTATTAAAACCTTTGGGTAATTTGTTAAAGAGTTAACTATAATAAGATATTTATAAAAGATTTTCATAAACTTGAAAACTCAATTTTATTTTAATGAAAACATCATAAAACTTTAGCTCATGATTAAAAGTCCAAAATATAAATTAAATTCCAAGCACACATAAAATCCATAAGTTATTTATAGAGGCCATTTATTACAACATCCCAAAATAGTAAAATAATTATTAAAAGTTCGAATTTAAATAACCCTTATTTAGCAAGATGGCCTCCACGAAGACATCCTCGCCCAAGTCCACATCAATTTCCATTACCTGAGATGGAAAGAAATTAAAGGGTGAGTTACTTAGAACTCAGTGTGTAACTCACTTACCACCATTATTGGGCCAGATTGTCAAGATATTAAGCTGGGCTTGAGCCCAATTAAGAATTCAACAATATATCATGAATTTAAAATAATTAATAATGCATGAAAATGTAATTCCCAACCCAAACCTAATATCCATCCGCTAACACACCTGCAGACACACATCAGCGTAGGCAATAAGCCTTTTTATAATTGTGGCATAGCCACCGAACTAGAGGCAATAAGCGTTAATGTGGCGAAACCAATCAACTAGAGGCAATAAGTCGATATTGTGTGCGAAACCACCGAACTAGAGGCAATAAACCGATATTGTGGCGAGCCACCGAACTAGAGGCAATAAGCCGATATTGTGGCAGAACCACCAACTAGAGGCAATAAGCCGATATTGTGGCAACTGGCCATTCTTCTCTTCATATATCCCACCCATGCAATTATACATGTAAATACAAAATTTATTAACAATACATAACATGGTGGGTTTAACAATAACATTTCATTTGGCCCATAATCATAGCAATTTGTCTATTTAGTAGTTTATTGGGCTTTGGCCCATTTACCAAACTAGAGTGTTTTGGCTAAATTTTAACGAACTAGAGTATTTTGGCCCATTTTCACGAACTAGAGTATTTACTGACCCATTTTCACGAACTAGAGTATTTACGGCCCATTCTGTGTCTCGGTAGTGTGAGAATCTGACCATAGGACATGGGCATGTGCCTGCACTGTGAAGTCTGTACTTGATTTGCAGAATTTAATTCGCCACACGGCCTAAGGACACGGGCATGTGCCTTGGTCGTGTGACCTTATTTGATGCTGACATCATAAATAGAATGCTCCCTATTTTGAACACGGCCTGAAGAACAGGCGTGTCATAGGTTCACACGGGCGTGTCATAGGGTCAAACGGGTGTGTGACCCTTTTGCATTGGAAAATTTTCTAAGTTCCTCGAAAGTTTCTAAAGTTCTCGGTTTAGTGCCAAACCGTTCCCAATGTATGTTATGGGCCTCGTAGGCTCTTAATAGGGATGATATGAATGTACATGAAAAGTTTTAAATTTGGATGAAAATTCATGTCTCGATTTTGTATGAATGCTTGTGTTTAAGTCCACTAATGCCTTGTACCCTGTTCCGGCATCGAATACGGGTAAGGGGTGTTACAGGTATATTAGATAGACATTTAGATTAAGTGATATGAGTGTGTTTTGGCATGTAATTAGGCTTGAATGTTGATTTGATAACTTAGTTCATTTTGAGTTTGTGCCAAGCTCATATGTGCCTTAATGTCCTTAGTTGATAGATTGCAAATAAAAGTGTAAAAATATGGTCGGTGACATTTATGTATGCCCATATGAAAGTAGGTAAAATATGGTTGAATGGTATGCTTTGAAATGGTTATTTGATTTATATATGAATTTTTCTTAATGAATGAACTTGAAATATTGAATTGAGTTAAGTTGATGTGTTGAATTATGGAATCAATTGATGGCATATTGGTTAGGCACCTAAGTTAGTTGGTTTTGGTATGTTTTAAAGTGTTTTGGTCATGTGAAAGTGATTAGAATGGTATGGTTTGTTATGCAAGAAAAGGTTAATGCTTTGGCTTATTTTAGGGTCATTTTGAGAAGCACATGACTTGGGACATGAGTTGTCAAACGGTCGTGTACCACACACAGTCACCCCATGATCACCTCCGGATGTACTAACGTCCAGAATGTGAATACTACTACAAAATATATGGAATTTGAGGCATTGTTCGCAAGTATACAGGTCAGGTTTTAATATTGCCTGTTTACAACAAAACACTTCGCAAGTATTTCGAGGATCGTACCCAAAGAAGGCTAGTTCTAAATTAATTCTAACCTAAATGTCAATATATCTAATTAGTATTTTAAATAAACTATACTACGAATAAACATAAATAAAGTGCTTTTGGTTTTTATAATTAAAGCACTAAAAGTAACACAAATAATTCATTGAAAAACTAGATTATAACCTGAATCAAATGTAAGCATGGGTGATTAGCACGCTTTGGTAATCCTCATCAACTATCACTTCGAGTTCCTCTTCAATAAAATAGTTGCTATCCCAGTAGGATCTTCCAATCTTCCACTAAAATAACGAGTCGGCAAGAACTATTTATCTTCTAACCTCACAGTTCAGATCGGTTAGGTTGAAGGTGTTTGTAACAGCCCAATTTTAGTTAAATCAGAATAGTGGTTTTAGAACCAAAAATTCGAGGTCAAAAAATTATTTTAATATTATTTTTAGTGTCTACAACATGTGTTTAGATATGTATGAAAGTTTCGTGTTTTAATTTTATCGATTGGATGGTTAATTTGACAAAAAGACTAAATCGCATAAAATGCAAAAGTTGCATTCTAATTGTTTAAGTGCTTATTTGCTATGAATAATTACATGTGAAGTCCTTATGTTGTGAATAGACTATGGATAATGGGAATTGACATGAATAGCCATCCATTATATGTTTTATTAATGTTTAAACAAAGGTTGATTTAGTAATTTGTGATTTAACTTTCATTAAGTATATTAAAACAAAACAAAATGGGGGCTATGTATCATCTTTTTGAACCAAATTTTGAAGAAAAAGAAAGCTATCTTCAAGCTTTAGGGTTCGACACCTTTAATTCTTAATTAAGGTATGAATTTTGTTCGATTTTTGACGATTTTTATGTTTCTGTGATCGTTGCATCGAATACTAGCTAGCTCGTGCCCTAATTTTTGAGTTTTTTGATGATTTTGTGAAGTGCCATTGATGAATGTTTAATCTTTTAAATGTTTTATGATTAAAAATGGATATTTATTGATAGATTATCTTATTTTGTTATGTGATTTTTTGGTAAAAATACTATTTAGGGATTAAATTGTGAAAAGTACAATTTATGTGGTTGAAATCTAAAATATATGTGAAATATGGGCTGCTAGGGGTACTATGGTAATTCAGCTAAGCATGTGTTTTGTTAAATTTTGTGTAATTTGTGTTTTTATGAAATAAGGACTAAATTGTAAAAATATAGAACTTTAGGGGCTAAATTATAAAAATGCCCAAATTTGAGTTTGTAGATTGAATTGAATGAAAAGATGATTAAATTAGTTAAATTTGAATTCATATAGATCAAGAACAAAAGAAGTCGATATAGATCGAGGAAAATCAAAGGCTATCGAATAATCGATCCAGTCCGCTTATCCCTAATACGAGGTAAGGTCATATGCAAATAAATGCCTTTAAATTGAATTATATATGTTTAATTTTCATTGAACTGCTATGAATGTTGAATGATTAAATACGAGCAAGAATCGACAGGCTTACAACATTTGAAAGTCCCGTACGAACCTTAGGAATAGTATAGAATACGAATGTCATGACATTAGGATTAACGAGATGTGATTATGTGTAAGACCATGTCTGGGACATTGGCATCATTATGTGATTACGTGTAAGACCATGTCTGGGACATTGGCATCGTTATTTGATTTCATGTAAGACCATAGCTTATCGGCATCGATATGTAATAACATGTAAGATCATATCTGGTATATGGCATTGTACAAGCTATATGTGATTTCTAAGTATCCTTAACGATTTCAAAAGGTTCAATGGGCAAAGTCAAGTCAAGAAAGAATGTGTGAATGAGTTAAGTGACTCAGGTACATATGAGATTCATACAAGTATTGAAAAAGGAAGTATTTGATAAATTCACTTGTGATATTGAATATGTATACATTGGGAAAGGTTTGTGAACTTTTATGTGCTCATTCATAGTTTGCCTATTAAATAAAATGATGTTGATTCATATGGTAATTTTATTTGTATATGGCTTACTAAGCTTTTAAAGCTTACTTGGTGTGTTCTTTACCTATTTTATAGGCAATCGAAGCTAGCTCGGACTCGGGGATCATCAAGAACATTGTCACACTATCGATCAACTTGTTGGTACTTTTGATGCTTTGTAACTATGGTATATGGCATGTATAGGCTAGTGATATGAGGATGTGTTTTGAGATATGATATTAACCATGAGATTTGGCTCATGAATGATGTAAATGTTGATGTGTGTTTGGCCAATTAAGTTGGCTTAAATCATAAGTTTGATAAGTGATGTATGATGTATATATATATTGCCTTGTGTTTTGGCATGTTTGGAATGGTTGTTGTGATGGTTATATGGTTGCTCAATTAGCTAGTTGTTAATTGGTGTATTATTGCTTGAAAAATGGCATGTTGTGGCTTGATTTTAATATGATAATTTGGTATTTTTTATGGCATGAATTAGTTGATAGAATGATGAGAAAAATGCATAGGGAAGATAGGTGAAATTGTTGGTATTGATATATTGTTTATGGTTATAATTTGAGTAGTGAAATAGTTAAAATGAATATGGTGTGATTATGTATTGATTGGTGAACTTTGGCTGCATATTTGTGTCTTAAATTGATGTCATGTGAGCTTGTGTAGGTATGTACAAAAAGGGTGGCAAATTGGTTTTGCAAATGGCCTATTTTTGTCCACATGGGTGGGTGTCTTAGTCGTGTGCGACATACGGTCATGCTACACGGCCGTGTGTCCCCTAGTGTTGAGATTGAATTGAAGTCAGTATGCTCCACACGGCCTCACACACGGGCGTGTGGCCGGCCATGTGGCACAAGTTAGTATACTCCCCCAAATGGCACACGGCCTGTTCACACGGGCGTGTGACACTGGTATGTTTGAAAAATTTCTAAGTTTTCAAAATTTTTGTATGTTATTGGTTTAGTCCCGAACCATTTCTAAAGCATGTTTAAGGCCTCGTAGGCCCTTATAAGGGACAATGTGATCATAATTGAATGGTGTTTGAGAATGGATGCACAAATGTATGTTGTATGTTGTGATTTGATAAGTAATGCCTCGTAACCCTATTCTGGCAATGGATACGAGTTAGGGTGTTATAGTGTTTACGGATAGGTTATATCAATTTTGTGTTAATTCCCACCTTGATAACTTTCTAGAGTTGTCAGACCTAGGGTTTAGGTTCTTCCACTCTCAAACAATTCATCCATTGAGTAACCCTATAAAATAGTTAATAAATCATACCTTCACTCGCTAATCCCCCATAAGAGGATTAGTTCCTCATGGAATCAGTAAACATTATAAACTTGATATTGAATATATGCATAAAGAATAAAGCAAGAGTAGAGTTTAGAGAATCTTGTTTGTATTTGATATATGAAGTGCTAAAACCCTCAAAGTTTTGATTGTGTCTATAAAGGAAACTAATAATATAAAAAGTTGTCCCTAAAAAGTATTAAATGATCCTATTTATAGATTTAGGGTTGTTGTTGTCCTCAAACCTAGGTTAGCTGAAGTTCTCATGTTAAACATTTGATTGTTCAGACCAAACGCCACTGGCTCGTAAGTGCTTCTTGTATAGGACCGATGTCGTGACACCCTATTGCCTGTGTCGCGACATTGAGGGTAGTATGCTCATATTAAGGGTATTCTTCAGGGATATGTCGCGACATCCTCAGGCCATGACGCGACATCCTCAGGCCGTGTCGTGACACCAAAGGCAGTCTTAGAATTCTTCTATTTTGCTCCTTATGTTGCGACATCGAACTCTTCGTGTTGCAACACAGCGACTAGTATTGAGTTAGCACGCCTTTTAATAGTCTCATGCATACTCACAAAGTATATTAACTCACCTTTAGGCCAAATTCGACCCCTAAGGTCAATAAAAGACTCAAATTACACTTTTTTTAAATGTAAATGAAATTATGAATACTTGACGAAAACATAACAAAAGTGCTTGTATTCAAGCTCCTCAAATTCAAAAACTATTTTAATATGCTACATCGAGTTACGACAGATCACCCCAAATGGCCTTGTGTTACTATTTTTTAGGTGCACATTTCACATAGTCTAAGACACAGCCAGTGACACGGCCGTGTGTCACAGGTCAGTATGTAATACGATTTTGCATACGGACTACGACATGGTCATCTGACCCCATTTTGAATACCCACTGGGGTGGACACATGGGCTGGGACACGGCCGTGTGTCTAGAGTTCGAATGTTCACACGGTTTGGGCTATGTCACATGGCCTGCCTCACGGCCGTGTGACCCTTGTTTTCAAGTTTTTCCAAAGTTTTTTGTTTTGTTTCAACTTGATCCCAAAATGTTCCCAAACTATTTTTAAGGTCTCATATACTTGATTTAAGGCCCATAAGTGTATTTTTCCATGATTAGATTCAATGATTATATGTTGGCATTTAATTTGTATAATTTTTTTCTGTTGTGAAGATAAATGTTCTTTTTTGCTCAGTAATACTCATAACCCTAATCAAACAATGGAGACGGGTTAAGGGTGTTACAGCCTCGGTCAGTGACAATCCCTAATGACATTGAGGGAGTTCTCTTCACTTTTTCCATTGTTATTTTAATTCATTTTATTTTCATTTGAATAAAATTGAGGACTTTGAATTTTTTTTATCTTGAATTAGTACATTAAATTAATTATGTCTAAGGAGATTGGAACTTAAGTGGGACCATTAGTGACCCCTCCAACCTTTCCTAGGAAATTAATTTGATGTAATTCTTCGAGAAAAATTATCTAAGTAGCCTAAATGGGATTTTAATTTTATTTCTTGTTATGTTTAATAAGAGGTCAAGATTGACCCAAAGTTCTATTTTGTTTCCTTGTTTAGTTTTATTTCAATACACATTATAAAACTTTTACAGCTTCGGCTCGAGGCCTTGAATAGTAAAGAGGAGGAAAATACTTAAATTTTTTCACCTCCAAGCTTCCCAAAAACCTTAGTGCCACCTATTCATATCCATTTTCCCTAAAAACTTGCCGCCCAAGTATTTCCCTTAGCTAAATTTTTGCTAAAAATTTGCCCTACTTTACCACTATAAAAACCCCTTAACACCATCTTACTTTTCACAACACTTAAGCCATTAGCCCTAATTTTCCCCATTATTTTTCTTCCTTTAGCCTCCAACCACAAAGCTCAAAAGCTTTCTCTTTAATTTCTTTTTGTTTCTTTCTTTTGCCACTGCATTACCCTTTGCCTTAGCAAATCTCCCCCATTGTCGTCGCAACTCTCAATGCCGTAGAAACCATCCTTACTCTTAACAAAGTTTTATCGAAAACTCCACATTCAACCTTTCCATTTTGTCACCACAAAACCCTCGCCACAACTCCATTGTCGCTGCACCATTCTTATTGTTATCCCTTACTCCTTGTCAATTAGCCATGACTCGAAACAGAACTAGATCTTCAAAAACATCAGTTGGAAACCCGATTTTGATTCAAGATGAGGAAGAAAGGGAGAGATTGTGCTATGAAGATCCAAGGAAAGTTTAGGGTTATTTAGCCTAAAAATCACTTCTCTTTAACCCTATCTTAAGCCTAGCCCCATTACAACCTTATAAAAGACCTATTGATTTTGATAATTACGTCGACTACATTAGTGGAGAGAAATTACTAAGTTCAACACATGAAGACCATTAATTTAACTTTAGGATCGTTTTGCCTAATTAGAAAAGGAAAATTTGTTGAATGGTGGATTTTATATATAACTTCGAAATGCATGCAAATTATGATTTATGATAACATTTTCTTTTACTTAAATTTGGAAATAATATTTTCATGTGAGCGACTTATCAACAAGAAGAGTTTATGAGCATAAATTTGTTGATGCATGGTTATGTGAAAAGTTTATTCAACTGAAATATTGTGCAAGATTGCCCTAAATTTTTTTATTCACATGAAACATTACTCGGGACAAAAATGGATTAAGTTTGGGGTGTGATAAGTCTAAATAATATAGGTTTATTTAGCACATTTTTACTTAAAATTTATGAATATCTCAAGCATTTAGATAGCTAATTGTGTAACTTTAGTTCATATTAAGACATTGAGCATAATTTTAGTAAAATTGTAATTTAAAATAATTAGGTGTTAATTTTATATAATTACACTGAATTATGCTACATGATAATTTCTTGTTAAAATACTATAGTATGGTCCACTAAATTACTCAATGTTGGGAGCTAGTAACAAAACACATGCAAGTGAGTTACTTATCTAACAAATGTGGATGACAAGTTGATGCATTGGGCTCATAAAAATTGCTTTAGCCCAGATTAGAAGTGGTTGTTAAAAAGAATCAGTCTACTTTTTAATTGGGTTGCCAAACTATCCAATAATGGTAAGAGGAGCCCAAATTTAGCAAAGACATGAAAAAAAACAGCCTAAATCAGCTTTGGAAAATTGGAGGAAGGTCCTTACATGTGTGAAGAAAATACAAATCAGCCCCAACTAAGTCCTTTGATTACTGTCCAACCCCATGCCTTGAAACAATGAATAATTGATCACAAACCAAGCAACCAACAAATCTTTCATCCCACAATGCAAGGCTGGTCACGCATGGGAGATTCTCAAAGGATGTGCATGCTACTTTTAGCAAACTCCCAAGCTCTCCCTCAAGTATAAATAGCCCCTTCCACCCATTCACCTTTCAATTCATCCCTCATCACTCAACAATCAATTATCTATTCTTCTCTCTCACGCCTAGCCTTCCATTTCCCTTCATTTTTCCCATCCTCTCTTTGAGAGTTCCCTTAACAAGCAATTATTGAGAGAAAAGCAATCTTGGTCGACCATCTTGAGGAGTAATTTGTATCAGAACAACGACGGAAATCAGAAGAAGCCACCACGAATAGTTCTCAGAAAATCACCAAATTCATCTCATATTTTCATCTTCCTTTCTCTTTTAATTGTTCTTAGTTTAGAATCATGATTGCAAATTATTTGATTTCTTTTTCATTAATAATAATTACTTAAATTTGTTTAGCTAGAATGATTGCAATGCATTGATTTGGTTCATTCAAGTCATATTTATATTGTTTTGTGCCTCAATTGTTTATGCTTCTAATTAAAATGATTCATGTGTTCATGCATTAAGATATGTTTGATTGCATTAGAATAAATCACTTAATCTAAACCAGATAGTGATTAATGTTCATGCATGCTTAATTCATATTCGAACCAGAATGAATTAAAGGTTTGTAATAATTCCAAAAGAACAATATTACCTTGCATAAATTTAGATTTATCTAATTAAATTGTTTCAAACCTAACCCATCCCTATTACATAGCATAAATTCTAAGGAATCCTTAGTTAAATGGTGACATAGAAATATGCACAGTTTTCTAAGTGACAAATCCAAGATCTTAGAAGAGCTTATGATTTAGAGTCCAAGTTCATAAATGATCGAGTTGTCATGGAATTTTTGGGGACATTGTTAAACATGATAAATAATTAATTGAATTAAGAGTTGTAATTTTTCTAGCTTATTCATCTTATTGTTGTTAAAACTTGAGAATTGTTGTTAAACCATCTCATTGTATTTTATTTCATTTAGGTTAATTCATTTGCATATAGTTGATTAATTTAATTTTAACATCCATCACCTTAAAAATATTGTGTTTCCTTAACCAATTTGTAAATTCTTAATTTTACAATCATTGATTTAAACATAGTCATTGTGAAGATGATACTCTTTTTACTTATTACTTAATAACGACTGTGTATACTTACTCATTTCTTCACGAACCAGATACCAGCTTTCAACTTGATCAGTAACTGACTTTTTTGAAGTCAACTGATGGTAAATCCTTGAGTCCTTCTTTAGTTTATTATCCAAGGAATGATAGGGTTGTAGGAACCATTTATATAGGTTTCTACTAGATGTCGGAGGGAAGAAAACTCCTTTCTAGTTAACGTTTGCATGTTTTCAATTCTTGTTTTTACATTAAAAGTTTAGTTGTTTCTATACTTAATAGAGTGTTTAATTTTATTTAGCTAAAGAAATGGGAGAAGGCCTAAGTGAAAAAGGAAAAGAACCCGTAGAATAGGCAAATATTTTCTGGTAATCTTTGATGAGTTCCTTTCACTTGTGTCCTATTAGAACTTGAGTAATTTCCTTATAATGTTGTCTTTCAGGAAAGTATGTTTGTTTAAAATTAGTTGTGCATGTTTGTGTTAACCAACAAAAATAATGATTAAAGATATGCATGAATGGTTGTAAATGGACACTCTTCCTTTGCACACAAGCTCCGTATCTGGAATGGTAGAAGGGGAAATCATGTAAACTAATGAGATGTGATGGGAGAAATGTATGGATATTTTGATATAATATGAGATTCACCTCCGATAGGGCATGCAAATGCAAACTACAATTGGTGAATTCCTCGACCTTACGGGGGAACACGTAAGTGTTCGATTGGATATATGAAATACTAGCTCAATGGAGCATTATCGTGAATATGAAATTGTGACACTTCAGAGTAATATGTGGATCAAAAGCTAACACAATGAAGGGGTCCATGAATATTCCATGCAAAGCATGCAAGGGTTACATAGAGTTAATGCACGTGAATAATTCCTAGATGAATGGTTATCCATGTAATTTATGCTTAATAGTGAAAAGTATCAGCACGTGACCTAACTTTGATTGTGGTGTGAAATTGTTTGTGTTTGTGATTAGATATAACCAATATTCACATGAAATTTAAGTTATTAGTGATTGCGTTTTAGTGGTGGATAATATCCGGCGACGAACCCTAATTGTTTGGTGGTATGAATCCGCCAACGAATCATTGATAACTCTATTGATTTTTAAAGCACCTTTTTAGTTAGAATTTATGCAAATCCTGAGTATTTTAATAACTAATTATATGTTTTTAGTCTATATCAAGAATTTTGGCACAATTAAAGCAAGATAATAATTTTTTATTAATTTAGTGCTAAATTCACATAATTCTACTCTATGCTGCTGCATTTTGAAATTTCATAATTTGTGCTATAATTGTTGCAGCTTGGTATACTGGTTTGTTCGATGTTCAGAGCCAGTATGAGTTGCACATGCACATGAGCTTAACAACAATTAGCATGGGATGGAAAGATAAGGCATTTGAACTCAACAAAATTATTTTAAACCAACTTGGAAGTGGGTTGCTAAAAAGAACAAGTCAACCTTCTACATTGGAGCCCAAACTATCCATTAAAGGAGAAAGAAGCCCAAATTCAGCAATGACTTGATAGAGAAGCCCAATCAACTATGGAATATTTATTTAAAAGCCCTTACATGTGTCAAAAACTCACAAATTAGCCCCAATCAAACCTTATAGTTTCCGTCCAACCCATGCCACAAATCAAGCAAGAATCAAACTTGAATCATGAAAAAATTAGCCCCTCTCCATGAAATATGGCCAGCCATGCATGGGAGATTTCTAAGGGATGTTCATGATATTTTTAGAAAACTCCCAAGCCTCCACTCATGTATAAATACCACCCTCATTCACCTCTCAAATCATCCCTCATCCTATAATTCATTCTCTTCTTTCCCATGTCTAGCCTTCCATTTCCTTCTTTTTCCATTCTCTCTTTGAGAGTTCTCTTAGTGAGAAGTTCTTAAGAGAAAAACTCTCCTGGTTGGGTACCTTGAGGAGTAATATGCATCGGAGCAATGAAGGATATCAAAGAAAGCCACCACAGATAGTTCTCGAGAAATCATCGAATTCATCTCAAAGTTTCTTCTTCCTTTCTCTTTTAATAATTCTTAGTTTAAAAACATGATTGCAAATTATTTGATTTCTTTTTCATTAATAATAATGACTTAAATTTGTTTAGCTAGAATGAATGCAATGCCTTGATTCGATTCATTCAAATCATGTTTAATTGTTCTATGCCTCAATTGTTTATGCTTCCAGTTAAATCATTCATGTTGTTCATGCATTAAAGTATGTTTGACCGCATTAAAATTAATTGCTTAATCCGAACTAGATGGTGGTTAATGGACGTAATAATTGGAAGATGCATTCTTAATTTATATCTGAACAAGAATAAATTAAAGATTTGTAATAATTCCAAAAGAACACTATTACCTTGCATAACTTTGGGTTTATGTAATTAAATTGTTTCAAACATAACCTATCCATGTTACTTTGCATTAATTCTAAAGAATCCTTAGTTAAATGGTGACATAAAAAAAATCTGCACATTTTTCTAAGTCACAAATCTATGATATCAAAAGAGCTATGTTTTAGATTCCAAGTTCATAAATAAACAAGTTGCCTTGGAATTTTTTCGGAACATTATTAATCATGATAATGAATGAACAAAATTAAGAGTTGCTTTTATTCTAGCTTATTCATGTTATTGTTGTTAAAACTTGTTAATTGTTGCTAAACCATTTCATTGCATTTAGTTAATTTCATTTGCATCATAGTTGTTAAATTAATTTTAACATCCATCACCCTTAATTATTTTATTTTCTTAACCAATTTGTGAATTATTAATTTTACAATTGTTGATTAATAGAGATAGTCCCTGTGGAGACGATAGTCCCTTTATGTAACACCTCAAACTCGGCCTAGACGTTACCACTGGATCTGGCATGTCAAATAAAAAGGGTTGTTGAAAGAAAAACTAAACTACGCATTCATTAAAAAGTTGAAACTTCAAGTCTAGATATTTGTTTGTAAAGACCCTAATGACATTGAAAGAATGTTGAAAAACTAAGCGATTGTTCAAAAAATTTGTTCGTTAAAAATGTTGTGCCTTTTTTGAAAATTTAGAGTTTTGTTGTGTGTTTATAAAACACGATTTGCTTATTGTCCGTTTCTTCGAAAAGTCATTAATATTTTGAAAACTGCTTTGGTTATGAAATATGATTTTGAATACTTGCAGCAACGTGATATTTTGAAAACAGTTCGTTAGCACTTTTAGGAAAATTCCCGTATTAAGCATTTGACAATAAATAATAAAAAAAAAGAAGGTTTAAAAAGAATTTAAAGTCTAAAGGCCTTATTACAAAACATTAAACCCAAACTAGCTAATCTTAAAAATAAGGTAAAAGCTGAGTTTACTGAGGTTTGCGAGAAATCTACGATGTATGGCCACCACTGAGTCCTCCATGGCTCCAAATCCTCTATCGCTGGGAATTACCTGCGAAATTAAAGAAAAGGGGTGAGTTACGAAAACTCAGTGTGTAATCCCCTAAACCG
The DNA here is from genome assembly GCA_025506655.1 of Gossypium rotundifolium. Lineage (NCBI taxonomy): Eukaryota > Viridiplantae > Streptophyta > Magnoliopsida > Malvales > Malvaceae > Gossypium > Gossypium rotundifolium. Next base: position 46,071,556 of record CP106723.1, read on the forward strand.
GTATTAACTAGGCCCAAGCCCATAATACATCAATTTGGGCCTAAGCCCTATAATCATGAAAGTGCAAATGAAGTAGTGCAACCCAACACAATTCAACCAACACACCCCCATACTAGCCAATCACACTTGTGGGGATCAAATCAACCCATCCCGCCAATCACACCAATATTGCAGAAAGGCTGCTAATCACAAAATATTTGTGGCTGAGCCACCAAAGTCATAATTATGTATATATATTGTGGCTATGCCACTAGGCTACACTGCTCTTCATTCATTAACCCGCCCCATGCAACATGATAAATGCAATATACATATCAACATGTAAAAGTATACTAAGATCATACACACGATACTCAACCACAATGAAAGGGTATAACGGTCATTCAACCATCGAAGGTATTTTGGTAATTTCACAACCCAGGGGTATTTCAATAATTTACCCTCTAAAGGTATCTTACTAATTTCGCAACCTAGGGGTATTTCAATAATTTACCCTCCAAGGGTATCTTAGTAATTTTGCAACCTAGGGGTATTTCAGTAATTACCCTCCAAGGGTATTTTCATAATTTTACCTTTAATGGCCTTTTCGAAGGCCTATTGTCGCTTTGAGCGACTCGGGACCTTTTGGATCTTTACGGAATGATTGGGCATAAAATCCATTTTAGGCCCAGATGGGCCCACACGCTCGTGTGGCCTACAACGCATGGTTTCAAAATCAGATTTGCAGATTTCACGTCCGGCCTATCATTTGTTACAAATTCAACCATTTTGCCCAAGTGGGCCGGTTAGCTCATTAGGCCCATTTTGCCCGATTCGGCCCAATTAGGCCCGTTATAGCCTCGATATCGTGAGAATGTTCGTGACACTCTCAACGACTTAGCACCACGATTCGCATCACGATTTACCACTACAAGCGATCGCACGCTCGAGTAGTCACAATTTTCGACTTTTCGACTTTTGGCCGTTTCACCGATCATCACAAGCAACCATTGAAGTGGTGTGAGATTACACACCTGTTACGAGTGTAAGTTGAATCCTCAGAATTACACACCTATAAATCCATATACTTTCATCATCAGCCTTAACCATTGTGAGACAAAACCATTAAGTTGAAAACGACAACTCACCACACTACTTACCAAGAACGACGGCCACTCTTGCTACGCTTGAACGTTCAACCTACACTCTTACGAAGTGGAGTCCCTAAAGAATAGCAGAGTTAGCGTTGTTGTTCAAAACAACAAAGAAATGGCCTTTTGGCTTGAATGAACTTAGAATAAAGAACAACCAACCATCCCTGCCCCATTCGGCCAAAGTCATCCTTACCAGGGTGCCACCGATTCGGCAACTGACCAACAAAGGTTTCGGCTTCCACAGAGGAACAAACCAGATTTAAGGGGTAGAGAAGTGCTCAGACTCAGCCTGATTAAAGGAGATAGAAGATGAGTGCTTCGGTCCTTTGAGAGCGAGAAAAAGAGAAGAAGTACATAAAATGAAAAGAGACCATTACCTTGCTACTATTGAAAAATCGAATGAAAAGGGAGGTTTGATGAACGAAAACCCACCACGCTTCAAACTAGACCAAGTCCGGCTAATGACAAAAGAAAAGGAAGCTGATTCAAATGGGGCAAAAGAGAATCAGCTTATGGAGAAAATAGTAGAAGCACAAAGAAGAAGAAAAAGTTTCGGTTATGGAGAGCACAAAAGAGAACAAATGAGGGGAGAATAGAAAAGAATGTGCAAAAGAGAGTAGAATAGAAAAAACCGTGAAACAAAGGACCCGAGGTGTCAAAGGAGGAAGCCTAAAATGCCAAAAATGCTAAGAACATAAGAGAATTTGGCACATACACACACACACCAAAATCGAATGTACTCTAACAAAAGACCCCTCTCTTGACCGAAATCCTCCCTCTCACAATCCCACTCACAGCCAACTCTCACCCACACTCTTAAATCCCTTGATTCACTCCTCCAAGTACTCCACAATTCACTCTCCATCACCTATTAAAACATTTTAACCAAGTCCTCTCTCTCTCCTGCAGAGTTTGGTCTCCACTCAGCTACCTCCCCCTCCTAAGCACAAAAATAAACTCCTCTTTGTAGCATGTGAGATTTGAACTCCTTCTCCCCTTGCCCTACTAGTGACGCCAACACCACTCCACCACAGGCTCCTTTGTGCTATCAAAATACAACCAATTATGCTTAAGCCTTGCTTCCACAAGCTCACCTCACTAAAGTGCCCAAAACCAAAATTTCACTAGGTCCTGGGCTCAAACCCGAACCTCCCCAGAACCCCCGAACACACTCAAATAACAAGCTTATCAAGCACAACACATGCAATGACACAAAAATGCCAAACCCCTATTTTTAGGACGTTACAGTTCTACCCCCTTAAAGAAATTTTGGCCTTGAAATTTACCTGCTCAAAAGAGGTGAGGGTATTGCTGTCGCATTGCCTCTTCTGGCTCCCACGTGGCTTCCCCTGAACCGTGATTATGCTACAACACTTTGACAAATGAAACCAGTTTCCTCCTCAACACTTTCTCTTCAAGATCTAAAATCTGTACGGGTTCCTCCTCAAATGACAAATTCGGTCTGACCTCGATGTCCTCCACCGGCACTATATGGGAAGGATCTGAACAGTAGCGTCTCAGCATCAAAACATGGAATACATTATGTATCTGATCCAATTCAGAGGGTAGCTCAAGCTGATATTCGACCGGTCCAACACGTTTCAGCACCCGATAAGGTCCAATGAACCTAGGGATTAACTTGCCCTTCTGTCCAAATCTTAATACCTTCTTCTGAGGTGAGACCTTCAAGAAGACCTGATCTCCCATTGAAAATTCTATCTCCTTACGCTTCATATCCGTATACGACTTTTGTCTATCAGAAGCTTCTTTTAACTGCCTCTGAATTAACTTCACTTTTTCCTCAGTATCTGAAATCAACTCTGGACCCAACAACCGTCGCTCATCCAACTTTGTCCAACAAGTAGGGGTACGACACCTACGACCATATAACGCCTCGTAGGGTGCCATCTGAATGCTGGATTGGTAGCTGTTGTTATACACAAATTTCGCTAACGGTAAATAATCATCCCAACTACCTCTGAAATCAATCACATAGCCCCTTAACATGTCTTCTAGAATTTGAATTACTCTCTCCGACTGACCATCCATCTATGGGTGAAACGCTGTGCTGAAGTCTAGCCTCGTACCCAAAGTTTCGTGTAACGCCCTCCAAAATCAAGATGTGAACCTTGGGTCCCTATCCGATATGATAGACATTGGTACCCTATGTAACCTCACAATTTCTTCCACGTACAGCTTGGCCAACTTCTGTAATGAGTAGTCAATGCGAATCGATATGAAATAAGCGGACTTAGTCAACCGATCAACGATTACCCACACTGAATCTTTCTTAGTATGCATCAAGGGTAGCCTACTAACAAAATCCATCGTTATCGTCTCCCACTTCCAGAGTGGAATCTTCACCGGTTGCAGTAACCCTGATGGCAACTGATGTTCTGCCTTCACTTGCTGACATGTCAAACATTTGGTCACAAAGTTAGTAACATCACGCTTCAAACACGCCACCAAAGATTATTCTCATAGACTCGATACATCTTACTTCCACCGGGATGCATAGCATATGGTCTACTATGCGCTTCCCAAAGAATCATCTGTCTTAACTCAGAGTCCCTCGGCATACAAATTCTTCCACAAAAACATAACACCCCTTCACTGTTCAATCCAAAATCCACTGTCTCTCCATTCTTCACTTGCTGAAGCCGAGACCCCAATGTTTCGTCCAAAAATTACTTTTCCTTAACTTGATTAACCCAAGACGGTTTCACCTGAAGTTCTGCCAATAAACTATCATATTCATAAAGGCTGAGGTGAGCAAACATTGCTCTCAAATTAGATACCACCTTGCAACTTAGTGCATCTGCCACTACATTGGCCTTACTCGAGTGATATTCAATCGAGCAGTCGTAGTCTTTCAATAGCTCTATCCATCTCCAATGCCTGAGATTTAACTTCTTTTGGGTAAGGAGGTACTTCAGACTCTTCTGGTCAGTGTAGATAACCTACTTTTCTCCATACAGATAGTGACTCCATATCTTTAGGGTGAACACTACTGTAGCTAGTTCCAGATCATGTATGGGGTAGTTCACCTCATGTGGCCTTAGTTGACGCGATGCGTACACCACCGCCTTCCCTTCTTGCATCAGTACACACCCCAAACCTATGTGTGATGCATCACAGTAAACAACAAATTCTTTCCCTGCCTCAGGCTAAATCAACACTGGTGCTTCAGTCAAAATCTTTTTTAGTTTCCCAAAACTCTCTTGCTGCTTATCCGTCCACACAAACGGTACCCCCTTACACAGTAATTTGGTTAGGGGTGCGGTAATAAATGAAAACCCCTCGATGAACTGCCTGTAGTACCTAGCCAAACCTAAAAAACTTCAAATTTCTGACACTGACTTCGGTTGCTTCCAATCTAATACAGCTTCAACCTTTCGAGGATCAACCCTAATTCCCTTGGCAGACACCACAGCCCCAAAAACATCACTTCTTTTAATCAAAACTCACACTTACTGAATTTGGCGTAGAGTTGCTTCTCTCTCAATATCTGCAAAACAACTCGAAGGTGTGAATCATGCTCCTCTTTCATTCTTGAGTACACTAAAATGTCATCTATGAATACCACCACGAATCGGTCTAGATAGGGTTGGAAGACTCGATTCATCATATCTATAAATATGGCTAGTGCATTCGTTAATCCGAACGGCATAACCAGAAACTCGTAATGCCCATAACGAGTTTGGAAAGCTATATTGTATATGTCTACCTCCTTGACCCTTAGTTGATGATATCCCAATCTTAAATCTATCTTCGAGAAAACTGAAGCTCCTCGCAACTGATCGAACAGGTCGTTAATTCTTGGTAGTGGGTATTTGTTCTTAATAGTTAGCTTGTTCAATTGAATTTAGTCAATGCACATACGCATTAACCCATCCTTCTTCTTCACGAACAATACCGGTGCTCCCCACGATGATACACTTGGTCGGATAAATCCACGGTCCAACAGCTCTTGAATCTGGGCTTTTAATTCTACCAGCTCCTTTAGTGCCATCCTATAAGGGGCGATGGACAACAGAGCTGACAAAAGCTAGAAACGCCTCATACCCTTTTTACACCATCTTCTTAGCCTTTAATACCGAAATCACACTGGATAGATAATTCATCCTCTCACCTATCACCATCACTTCCTCATCCTCTGAAGTCTTTAATACCATACGCTTAGCAGTGCAATCCAAGTTTGCACGGTGCTTAACTAGCCAGTCCATGCTTAGAATAAGGTCAAACTCACCGAATGGAAGTTCCATCAAATCCGCCGGAAACACTACTCCTTAAATTCTAGAGGCATATTCCTAAACAACTTATTCACTACCACAGATTTTCCTAGAGGGCTAATCACAGACATTTCTCTAGCAGAACATCAGATTTAATACCCAGAGTCTCAAACACTGTACAGGTAACATATGAATGGGCAGATCCAATATCTATCAAAGTTGTAAATGGCACATCAAATATGAGAAATGTACTGGTTATGACGTCCGGTGCGTTGCCATCCTCTCGACATCATGTCGCATAAACCAGTGCCAGTTGTTTTGCATCTATGTTACCCGCACCTCTGCCCTGTGCTCTACGACCTCGTCCAAACCCAGTTCCCCCTCTGGCTAGACCGTGACCCCTTAGTGGCTGCTGACCACCTCTTCCTAGCTGCACAAATCTCTGACCTACTGCCTATGTCTGAACAAGCTCTCGAAGACAGTCCCTGAATCGATGATCCATAGACCCGCATCTAAAACATCCACCAATTCTTTTCCAGCACTCTCCCGAGTGAAATTTCCCACATTCTACACAAGTCTGTAACTGACCGGTAGTAATTGGCACACCCATTCGAGCTGGCCCATCAAACCTAGGCCTCTTATTAAATCCCCTTGAAGGACCTGAAAACCTAGCATCTTTTTTGTTCTTGTCTCTTTTCCTTATCTCAGTTCTGTTGTTCAGAGCTTTTTACCTCCTCAGTAATTTTAGCCTTTTCCATCAACATAGTAAAATCTCTCTCCCTCTGCGGGGCTATCAGTACATGCAACTCATCTCATAGCCCATCTTTAAAACGCACGTAGCACTCATAATCAGTTGAGACTATTCCCCGGGCGTACCGGATCAGACGCAAAACTTTGCCTCGTACTCTGCCATAGATTTACCTCCCTGAACCAAATTCAAAAATTCTTTTCTCTGAGCATCCACATAGTTAGCCTCGGCATATTTTCCCTAGAAGGTCGCTTTAAAGAAATCCCGGGTGATACGATCTGCTTGATACCTTCCCTCACAGTGAGCCACCACTGGTATGCCTCGTCTCTCAGCAATGACACAACTCTTTTCAGTTTCTGTTCCACTATGCAGTCCAAATCATCCATAATTTGTTCCATAGCCTCAAGCCAGTATTCAGCTACATTCGGGGCTACACCAGAGAGGCCCCTAAAACCTTCGGCCCCATTCGACCTGAGTCGCTCAGAAATAGACCCACGTGCTGCTGACCCAAGACTTGCCCCAGCGACCCATTCCAAAACTCGTAGCATAGCTTGGGACAAAGCATCGTCCCCTCTAGTTTGGTCTTGAAACCTCGTCACATCGACGATCTTTGGCACTTCGCCTCTAGCACATGCCCTTTGAGGATCCCACCTCGGACTCGACCTCTACCACGATCAAGCGTCACGTCGTCACGCCCCTTGTACTCATACTACTAAATCTAGTTAATTTGTTTAAGAATTTTTTTATGAATCAGTATGCAATTTAGTGTTTATAACAAATGTTTTATGGAAAGTAGATATAAGAGTTGTTTTTGTGAATCTAATTTCCTAATGTCTCCGTCTCTATAGTCTTAGCCCCTAAAGCTAGGAGTTTCTAACAGTTTTCTTACTACAGTCATATCATCATCATATCAACAATCATAGAATACAATAACTTACGGATTTGGTGCCAGAGACTCGTGGTGCCACACCTCCAATAAAAACATTCATTTCCAAATCAAATTTTAAACAAATTTGAAAAACATTTTCGAACCCATTCCATAACCGATTTTTACAACCTGGGCTCTGATACTATAAAATGTAACACCTCAAACCTGGCCAAGACATTACGATCGGATCTGGCATGTCACATAAAAAGGGTTGTTGAAAGAAAAACTAAACTATGCATTCATTAAAAAGTTGAAACTTCAAGTCTAGATATTTGTTTGTAAAGACCCCAATCACATTGAAGGAATGTTAAAAAGCTAAGCGACTGCTTAGAAAAGTTGTTAGTTAAAAATGTTGTCTCTTTTGAAAATTCTGAGTTTCGTTGTGTGTTTATAAAACACGATTTGCTTAATGTCTATTTCTTCGAAAAGTCGTTAATACTTTGAAAACTACTTTGGTTATGAAATATGAATTTGAATACTTGCAGCAACGTGATATTTTAAAAATAGTTCGTTAACACTTTTAGGAAAACTTCCGTATTAAGCATTTAATAATAAATAATAATGGAAAAGCAGCTTTAAAAAGAATTTAAAGTCTAAAGGCCTTATTACAAAACATTAAACCCAAACTAACTAATCTTAAAAATAAGGTAAAAACTGAATTTACTGAGGTTTACGAGAAATCTACGATGTATGGCCACCACTGAGTCCTTCATGGCTCCAAATCCTCTATCGCTGGGAATTACCTGCGAAATTAAAGAAAAGGGGTGAGTTACGAGAACTCAGTGTGTAATCCCCTAAACCGACATTAACTGGGCCTGAGCCCATAAGACATCAATTTGGGCCTAAGCCCTATAATCATGAAAGTGCAAATGAAGTAGTGCAACCCAACCCAATCCAGCCAACACACCCCCGTACCAGCCAATCACACTTGTGGGGATCAAGTCAACCCACCCCGCCAATCACACCAATATTGCAGACAAGCTGCTAATCACAGAATATTTGTGGCTGAGCCACCAGAGTCATAATTATGTATATATATATATTGTGGCTATGCCACCAGGCTACACTACTCTTCATTCATTAACCCGCCCCATGCAACATGATAAATGCAATATACATATCAACATGTAAAAGTATACTGAGATCATACACATGATACTCAACCACAATGAAAAGGTATAACGGTCATTGAACCCATCGAAGGTATTTTGGTAATTTCGCAACCCAGGGGTATTTCAGTAATTTACCCTCTAAGGGTATTTTAGTAATTTCGTAACCCAAGGGTATTTCAGTAATTTATGTCTAAGGGTATTTTAGTAATTTTGCCTTTAATGGCCTTTTCGAAGGCCTATTGTCGCTTTGAGTGACTCGGGACCCTTTTTGGATCTTTACGGACTATTGGGCCTAAAATCTATTTTAGGCCCAAATGGGCCCACACACTCGTGTGGCCCACAATGCATGGTTTCAGAATCAGATTTGTAGATTTCACGTCTGGGCCTATCTTTTGTTACAAATTCAGCCATTTTGTCCAAGTGGGCCAACTACCCGTTAGACCTATTTAGCCCGATTCGACCTGATTAGGCCTGTTACAGCATCGGTATTGTGAAAGTGTTCGTGACACTCTCAATGACTTAGCATCACGATTCGCATCAAGATTACAACTACAAGCGATTGCACGCTCGAGTAGTCACCATTTCTGGCTTTTCGGCTTTTGGCCGTTTCACCGATCATCACAAGCAACCATTAAAGTGGTGTGAGATTACACACCTGTTACGAATGTAGGCTGAATCCTTAGAATTACGCACCTATAAATCCATATACTTTAATCATTAGCCTTAGCCATTGTGAGACATAACCATTAATTTGAAAACAACAACTCACCACACTACTTACCAAGAACGCTGGCCACTCTTGCTACGCTTGAACGTTCAGTCTACTCTCTTATGAAGTGGAGTCCCTGAAGAATAGCACGAGTTAGTGTTGTTGTTCAAAACAACGAAGAAATGACCTTTTGGCCTAAATGAACTTAGAATAAAGAACAACCAACCATCCCCCCATTCGGCCAAAGTCATCCTTACCAGGGTGCCACCGATTCAACAACTGACCAATAAAGGTTTCAGCTTCCACAGAGGAACAAACCAGATTTAAGGGGGAAAGAAGCGTTCAAACTCAGCCTAATTAAAAAAGATAGAAGATGAGTGCTTCGGTCCTTTGAGAAAGAGAAAAAGAGAAGAAGTACATAAAAAGAAAAGAGACCATTACCTTGCTACTATGGAAAAATCGAATGAAAAGGGAGGTTTGATGAATGAAAATCCACCATTCTTCAGACTAGACTAAGTTCAGCTAATGACGAAAGAAAAGGAAGCTGATTCAAATGGGGAAAAAGAGAATCAGCTTATGGAAAAAATAGTATAAGCATAAAGAAGAAGAAGAAGTTTCGATTATGAAGAGCATAAAAGAGAACAAGTGAGGGGAGAACAGAAAAAAATGTGCAAAAGAGAATAGAATAGAAAAAACATGAAACAAAGGACCCGAGATGTCAAAGGAGGAAGCCTAAAATGCCAAAAATGCTAAGAACATAAGAGAATTCGGCACACACACACACCAAAACTGAATGTACTCTAACAAAAGACCCCTCTCTTGACCGAAATCCTTCCTTTCACAATCCCACTCACAGCCAACTCTTACCCACACTCTCAAATCCCTTGATTCACTCCTCCAAGTACTCCACAATTCACTCCCCAACACCTATTCAAACATTTTGAACAAGTCCTCTCTCTCTCCTACAGAGTTTGGTCTCCACTCAGCTACCTCCCCCTCCTGAGCACAAAAATAAACTCCTCTTTGCAACATTTGGGATTCGAACTCCTTCTTCCCTTGCCCTACTAGTGACACCAACACCACTCCACCACAAGCTCCCTTGTGTTATGAAAATATAACCAATTATGCTTAAGTCCTGCCTCCACTAGCTCACCTCACTAAAGTGTCCAAAACCAAAATTTCAACAGGTCCTGGGCTTAAACTCGAGCCTCCCCAGAACCCCCAAACACACCCAAATAATAAGCTTATCAAGCACAACACATGCAATAACACAAAAATGCCAGACCCCTAATTTAGGACATTACACCTTACTTACTTATTACTTGATAACTATTGTGTATACTTGCACATTTCGTCGTGAACCAAGTTTTTTGCATCGTTACCTGGGATTGTTAATTTAATCATTATTTGTGAAATTATTTCTTATAATTTGGTTTTCTAATTTTATTTTTATATAACTATCTTTTGTTTTTTTTTTATTTCATTTTTAAGTGTTTATAAGCATTGATTGAATCATCAATTTACTCCCTGTAGACCCTAAAATCAATTGGACATTTAGACAAAGGAGATGAGAAATACTACCCTAGGGACAAGCCACAAAAATTTACCCTGAAAATCGAAACGAAGTTAAAAGGAATGGAGCTGCTAATACTCGTAATCCAATCATTGTTGTTGATAGCATGGATCGAGCCATAAGGTGTATGTTCTACTAGTTTTTATTGAGCGTAATTTGGGAATTAGAAGACCGGAGATCGAGGCACCGCAATTCAAATTGAAGCTTGTGATGTTCTAGATGCTTCAAATAGTGGGCCAATTTAGTGGAATGCCCACAGAAGATCCACACCTTTACCTTCAACTATTCATGAAGGTGAGTGATTCTTTCAAAATAGTTGGTGTAACCGAAGACACATTAAGGTTAAAGTTGTTTCCATACTCATTGCAAGATAGAGCACAAGCATTACTTAATTTATTGCCACCAAGCTCAATTTCTACTCGGTGAGAATTAGCAGAATGCTTCCTTGTTAAGTATTTCCCACCTAGCAAAAATTTTAAGTTACGAAACGAGGTCACTAATTTTCAACAAATGGATGATGAATCCATATATGAGGCATGAGAAAGATTTAAAGAGTTACTACACAAATTCTCTCACCACAGGATTTCGCATTGCATCCAGTTTGAAACATTTTATTATGGTCTCAACGCACACACTAGGATGGTCGTAGATGCTTCTACGAATGGTGCTCTCCTTTTTAAGTCTTATAATGAGGCTTATGAAATTATCGAGACAATAGCCAGGAATAACTACTAGTGGTCGATCAATTAAGTAGCAAGAATGCATGAAGTGGATGTTCTCACTTCATTTGAAGCTCAAGTATCTTTAATTTCTTCAATCCTTAATTTTTTCTACTAACGGTCTAGGCAATGTTGCAACTCAACCACCAAGTCAATTTGATGTTATTTCATGCGTATACTGTAGGGACAGACATTCATGTAAGAATTATCCATCAAATCCTGAGTCTATTTATTATGTAGGAAATCAAAAAAAGAATAAAAGTGGACAAGGACCACAGTTGAACTTCCATAACCCTTCGTGGTAAAACCGTCCAAACTTTTCTTGGAATAACCAAAGAGCTGAACCAAACAACAACTACATGCAACATAGATCAAATCAACCTTTAGGGTTCAATCAATAATTTTAAAAACCACCAAAAGCTGAACTGTCTAACAATTTGGAGAATTTGTTGAAGGCATTCATAGCTAAGAATAACGCCTTGATCCAAAGCCAAGTAGTAACATTGAAAAATTTGGAGAACCAAATGGATTTGTTAGCTGTGGAGCTTCGCAATAGACCACAATGAGCCTTGCTGAGTGACACAAAAATTCCAATGAGTACATGTAAAGAACATTGTAAGGTAGTTGCTTTACGAAGCAGAAGGACGTTGGAACCCAAAGAAGTTGAGGTTAAAGATAAATCTGTCAAAAGAAAGGAAAATCAATCGATAGTTGAAATTCCTACACCTCAAATGCCAGATTCTAAAAATTCTGAAGAGGTAAAATCTAAACTAGTCAATTATGATAAGCTAACACCTTTGTTAAATATAGATACAACACCTTAGAAAAATTGTCTAATCCAAGCCAAGGTTCCCCCAGCTCTATATCCACAAAGACTCAAGCAACAGAAACATGAGATGTAATTTAAGTTCTTGAATGTTCTTAAGTAGCTTCACATCAATATCCCATTGGTAGAAGCCTTAAAAAAGTCCAATTATGTCAAGTTCATGAAGGACATTCTGTCCAAGAAGAAGAGGCTTGGTGAGTTTGAGACTGTAGCATTAACAAAGGAGTGTAGTGCATTCCTACAAAATAAGTTACCTCCAAAAATAAAGGACTATGGGAGCTTTACTATACCTTATAACATTGGAAAATCTTACTGTTGTAAAGCTTTATGTGATTTAGGAGCGAGCATCAACTTGATGCCAATGTCTATTTTTAAGATGTTGGGTATAGGTGATGTTAGACCAACAACTGTGACACTCTGACTGGCAGATCAATCTCTAGCACACCAGGAAGAAAAGATCGATGATGTTTTGATACATGTAGATAAGTTTATTTTTCCTGTTGATTTTATTGTCTTAGATTTTGAAGTAAATAAGAAAGTGTCAATCATCCTAAGGAGACCTTTACTAGCAACAGGGTGAGCATTAATAGATGTGCAGAAAGCTGAACCCACTATGTAAGTTCAAGATGACCAGGTGACTTTTAATGTTCTTAAAGCCATGAAATTCCCTGATCTAGTAGAAGAATGCTCAGTGGAGGAGATAGAATCCTTAGTCTCTATAGAATGGGAATGCAATTCTGTAGAAGATGTAACACCCGGATTTGGGCCAAGAAGTATAGGGCCTATTGGGCTTTGGGTTTTGGATCTTAGAAATTTTTTAAGTGAGCGAGAAAATGACAATTGGCATGTGGGCTTTTAGGGTTTAATGAATTTAGAGTGTCTAGGTGTGTTGGAGAAGCTCTGGGTTCGAGTTTTATGGTGGAGGATTCTTAATTTATTTAATTAAGGAATCAGGGTTGTGAGTAATGGGCTTTTAAATAAAAATAAGTGACAATATGGAAAAAAGAAGCCTGTGGTGAAGTGGCTAAGTGACGCCACTAGGGTGTAGGGAGGTGGCGACATATGCATGCAAGGATGTCTAAGGTTCAAGTGCTAGCTTCAGTTTTATTTTGGAGTTTAATTTTAGGCTTCTAGAAGGCTGGAAGTGGCGTGTAGTGGGACTCTAAGGAGAAGTGATCAGTAGAGAGAATTTAGGAGAAGGATAAGGGAGATATCATGGAGAAAAATTAATAGATGAGAAGTGGATGGAGTGGTGTCAAATTGGACTCTAGGGGTGGCTAAGTTTCGGCTATAGGCTATAAAAGGAGGGGGTCGAATGCTTGAAAGGGTCTTTGAGCATTATTTAGTTTTTCTTTCTCCCCTCTCAATTGATTTCTCATATAGCCAAATTTTTTTTCCATTTGCAAAAAAAGAAACCCATCATTCTTTTTGCTGAAAATTCCTATTAGAGTTGTGTTCTGTTTCTGTCCCTAAAAGCCGAATACACCTTCTTATCATGTAGCTTTACTTGTGCCAATTTTTAGTTAGTTCTCCTTCATCACAATCGATTGCTACCCACTTTTAGTCAAGTTGAATCTTGTTCAATAGTGATCTAGGCCGTAGGATCAAAGGAGGGTTTCGGTAAGTGTTTAGTTGAACTTTTTTGTGTGTTTTGTTATAAGATGAAGGGTTATGTAACCCAATCCTTGTCGTTAACCTGTATGAATAGGGGTAAGGCTCAACAATTGCAAGCGTGGCAGGTAAGGATTGCTAACAAGGTGGTAAGTGTTCTCGACTCAGTCATGGTTTAGTAGATGGCCGAATCTAATGTGGCTCATAGGGGTGACTTATGAACAATACGGGTCACTTTGTTTTGACGATATAGGTATTTTGATGTAGATCTAGAGGATAATCGCAAATAGTAGCAAAGGAAGGCCTACTAGAACGTAAGGCACACAGTAAGGGTACGGTGAAGTTTTGGTTTTCGACAAGTATGCATTAAAGCTTTGTTTAATCGCTAGTAATGTCGATTGTAGGTTTGTGTCTAAGGGGTTTGCTGCACGCGAGGTTTTCAGGTGTGTACAAACACTACACACACGATATCGGCAAAGTCAAAAAGTTAAAAAGCCGAAAGTGGCTAAATGGGCCCAGTGGGCCGTGAGTCTAGGTTTGATGAAATGGTTTGGTTGCTTATACGAATTGGGTTAGTCATGCATCATACGTGATCTAGATTTATTTTGGGCCTAATAGGCCATATGATGAGATTTGGACCCAATGAGTCATAAGGATGTAATTTGGGCTTGATGGGCTTACGAGGACGTAGACAAGTATGTTAGGGTTAATGGACTTTAGGCCTAGTTTGAACAACTCTTAAATTGCATAAAGCTTAATCTAATTAAACATAACCGTGAACAAGTCGCTAGGTTAGGGTGTGGTAACGGGCATACGCATGTCTAGGATTGGATCTAGGGAGAGCTTGGTACTTAAGCGGTCCTAGTGGCCCACCTCCTCTTCTTTGGAATCCTACCTGGTGCGTAGTGTCTATTCATATTAACCGCGAGGACTTGTTGATGGGACAAAGTTCATAACTAAAACCCAAGAGGGACTCAAATACCCTAAAATTTATAAAATTACTAAAATACCCTTATATTTGTAAAATTACTAAAATACCCTTATATTTGTAAAATTATCAAAACATCCCTATTTGCAAAATTACCAAGATACCCCTATTTTGCCAAACTACCAAAATACCCTCATAGGGTAGAATTACGAAAGTACCCCTGTGTAGTGAAATGACAGAAATAACCCTATGTGACGAGTATGAGTTGTGGATGCTACTCATGTGTTTGATGCATTCATATGATAATCTGCTTAAGATGCATATGGGTGGGATTTATGGTACGGAGGTAGATTTGAGGATCGCATAGTCGTATTACCATGGATCCATCAGAGGCTTTAAGCCCATTATATGATTAGCAGCTTTGCTGCAACATTAAGTAGTACCACAATCGGGCTACCTTTGTTGTGTAGAGGATGGGTGGGTTGATTTAGAAATCCCCACAGGTGTGTAATGGTTGGAAGGGAAATGGTGTGCGTAGCGGATGCATTATTGGGATGGGTTTTGCATTATCTTGTTTGTATATGATATGATATGTTATGATATCAGGTCATTTGGGCTAAGGCCCAAGACCACCGATTTTTTATAAAGCTTAATACCAATGTGAATATTTGTATGTGATTTGATTGACATGGGCTGTACACACTGAGTTTCGAAACTCACACCCTTTAATTTAATGTTTCATGTAATCCTAAATAGACGGCTCAACGTGGGAGAGGACACGGAGATGGCCACACTACAAGTCGATCAAATATTTTAATTTGTTCAAAGGAATATGTTTTTAAATACTTCATTTTTTCATTGGATTGTAATAAGGCCATGTAACTCCTAATTGACTTTAGATTCGGGTTTATTATTATTGTTTCAACTATCCGCTTAATAAATTTCATAAAAATTTTTAAAGTTAGCATGGTTTCTGAAATGCTTAAAATAACAAAATGGGCTTTTATCATTACTTAACAAGACTCAAGGATTTTGGGCTTTTGGGCCTTAAATTGTTAATTAGTAAAATCGATTTGAAGTGTGCTTTCAATGTGGCATTCTGGATTCGGGCCTAACTTCTAGGCTGAGTTTGGTGTGTTACATTTAGTGGTATTAGAGCTCGGCTGCAAAGCTCAGTCTGTGAAATGGGCCTTAGATTTTGGGTTTTTTAAAATAAGTAGATTAAAAAGTTTTTGCAGGATTCTTGAAGTGTGGTTCACCGAGCCCTCGATGTCGAGCCAAGTAAGTGTTTCTGTTATATTGCCTGTTTAAATTATTGAACTATATTTACATATTAGGCTAATTTAAACAATAGGTTTTTAGAGACTGAAGCCCGTAGGAAACTTAAACTTGTAGTGGATTCTCGACCGCGGAGTAACTTTTAAAAAAATTTGTTACTTACATAAGACATGTGCCCTAAACAAGTGGAACTATGAACTAAATAAATAAAAATTCCTAATTCAGATAATACGAGAATCAGCAATGAGCACTAAAATAAGTACAAGGGAACGCGGCAGAGGCCGTGGAGGTGTTAGGGCTGATGTGCTGACTCAACTAGTTAGGGAGGTATTGGAGGAAGTGAAAGAAATTGGCGAAACACTTTGGGTTAGGTGCGTGATCTGAAAGAAAAAAGAAATTGCAATTTTTTAGGGCCACAATCTCGTTCTGTGAAGCATGTTAAGGTACGTCCAAACTTTTTGGCTTGCGAATATTGTAGAAGGCGTCATACAGGTGAATGCTGGAGGAAGTCAGAAGCGTGTTTAAGATGCAGATCTGAGGAGAATAAGGCTCGGGACTATTCAATCACCATTAATTGGTATGTTTTATATGGATGCTATATTTTTGGGTATATAAATTGTATGCATGCAATGTTTATGTGTTATTAAATCAGAGTGCGTAGTGGTAGCGCGGTTGTGTAGTTTGGGTTGTGTGACTGTTCTAAGAGTTGGAAATTTCGGGGACAAAATTTCTTTAAGGAGGGTAGAATTGTAACGCCCTAAATTTGGACCTAGAAGTATTGGGCCTATTGGGCTTTGGGCTTTGTATGTTAGAAAATTTTTAAGTGAGCGAGAAAATGACAATTAGCATGTGGGCTTTGAATGTTTAATGAATTTGGAGTGTCTAGGTGTGTTGCAGAAGCTCTGGCTTTGAGTTTTGTGGTGGAGGATTCTTAATTTATATAATTAAGGAATCAGGGTTGTGAGTAGCGGGCTTTTAAATAAAAAAAAAGTGAAAAAATGTTAAAAAGAAGCCTGTGGTGAAGTGGCTAAGTGACGCCACTAGGGTGTATGAAGGTGGCGACATATGCATGCAGGGAGGTCTAAAGTTTGAGTGCTAGCTTAAGTTTTATTTTGGAGTTTAGTTTTAGGCTTCTAGAAGGCTGGAAGTAGCGTGTAGAGGGACTATAAGGAGAAGTGATCAGTAGAGAGAATTTAGAAGAAGGATAAGGGAGATATCATGGAGAAAAATTAGGAGATGAGCAGTGGATGAATTGGTGCCGAATTGGACTCTAGGGGTGGCTAAGTTTCGGCTATAGGCTATGAAAGGAGGGGGCCGAATGCTTGAAAGGGTCTTTGAGCATTCTTTAGTTTTTCTTTCTCCCCTCTCAATTGGTTTCTCCTATAGCAGAATTTTTTTTTCCATTTGCCGAAAAAGAAACCCATCATTCTTTTTGCCAAAAATTCCTATCAGAGTTGTGTTCTATTTCTGTCCCTAAAAGCCGAATACACATTCTTATTATATAGCTTTACTTATGTCGATTTTTAGTTAGTTCACCTTCATCACAATCGATTGCTACCCACTTTTAGTCAAGCCGAATCTTGTTCAGTAGCTATCTAGACTGCAGGATCAAAGGAAGGTTTTGGTAAGTGTTTAGTTGAACTTTTTAGTGTGTTTTATTATAAGTCGAAGGGCTATCTAACCCAATCCTTGTCGTTAACCTGTATGAATAAGGGTAAGGCTCGATAATCGCAAGTGTGGTAGGTAAGGATTGCTAATAAGGTGGTAATTGTTCTCGACTCAGTCATGGTTTAGTAGATGGCCGAATCTAATGTGGCTCATAGGGGTGACTTATGAATAATATGGGTCACTTGGTTTTGATGATATAGGTGTTTGGATGCAAATCTAGAGGATAATTGCATATAGTAGCACAAGAAGGCCTACTAAAATGTGAGGCACACGGTAGAGGTACGGTGAGGTTTCAGTTTTCGATAAGTATGTGTTAAAGCTTTGGTTAATCGCTAGTAATGTCGATTGTAGGTTTGTGACTAAGGGGTTTGCAACACGCTAGGTTACCAGGTGTGTACAAACACTACATACATGATATCGGTAATGCTGAATAGTCGAAAAGCCGAAAGTGGCTAAATGGGCCCGGTGGGCCCTAAGGCTAGGTTTGATGAAATGGTTTGGTTGATTATACGAATTGGGTTAGCCATGCATGATACGTGATCTGGATTTGTTTTGGGCCTAATAGGCCATATGATGAGATTTGGACCCAATGGGCCGTAAGGATATGATTTGGGCTTGATGGGCTTTTGGGGATGTAGACAAGTATGTTAGGGTAATAGACTTTAGGCCTAGTTTGAACAACTGTTAAATTTCATAAGGCTTAATCTAATTAAACATGTCCGTGAACAAGTCGTTGGGTTAGGGTGTGGCAACAGGCATACGCATGTCTAGGATTGGATCTAGGGAGAGCTTGGTACTTAAGCGGTCGTAGTGGCCCACCTCCTCTTCTCTAGAATCCTACCTGGTGCGTAGTGTCTGTTCACTTTAGCCGCGAGGACTTGTTGATGGGCCAAAGTTCATAACTAAAACCCGAGAGGGACTAAAATACCCTAGATTTGTAAAATTACTAAAATACCCTTATATTTGTAAAATTATCAAAATATTCCTATTTTCTAAAATTACCAAGATACCCCTATCTTGTCAAACTACCCAAATACCCCCGTAGGGTAGAATTACGAAAGTACCCTTGGGTAGTGAAATGACAGAAATACCCCTATGTAACGAATATGAGTTGTGGATGTTACTCATGTGTTTGATGCATTCATATGATAATCTGCTTAGGATGCATATGGGTGGGATTTATGGTACGGAGGATCGCATAGCCATATGGCCACGGATCCATCGAAAGCTTTAAGCCTATTATATGATTAACAGCTTTGCTACAACGTTAAGTAGCACCGTAATAGGTCTACCTTTGTTTTGTAGAGGACGGGTGGGTTGATTTAGAAATCCCCACAGGTGTGTAATGGTTGGAAGGGAAATGGTGTGTGTAGGGGATGGATTATTGGGATGGGTTTTGCATTATCTTGTTTGTATATGATACGATATGTTATGATATGAGGTCATTGTGGGCTAAGGCCCAAGACCACCGATTTTTTATAAGGCTTAGGCCCAATGTGAATATTAGTATGTGATTTGATTGTCAAGGGTTGTACACGCGGAGTTTCAATACTCACACCCTTTAATTTAATGTTTCAGGTAATCCTGAATAGACGGCTCGACGTAGGAGAGGACTCGGAGATGGCCACACTATAAGCTGATCAAATGTTTTAATTTGTTCAAAGGAATATGTTTTTTAAATACTTTTTTTTTCATTGGATTGTAATGAGGCCATGTAATTCCTAATTGTCTTTAGATTTCAGGTTTATTATTATTGTTTCAACTATCCGCTTAATAAATTTCATAAAATTTTTAAAGTTAGCATGTTTTCTGAAATGCTTAAAATAATAAAATGGGCTTTTATCATTACTTAACAAGACTCAAGGATTTGGGGCTTTTGGGCCTTAAATTGTTAATTAGTAAAATCATTTTGGCGTGTTACAGAAGACCTATTAGAAAACACCTTAGGGTTTGAGCCACTAGAGGATAAACAAGTTAAAGAAAATATGGCTTTGATGGAAGCAAACCAGAAGGGCTATGTTCAACAAGCACGTTTATTGGAGTTGGAAACTCGAGAATACACACAACCAAAGTTGTCAATCAAGGAACCACCCAAACTTGAATTAAATGTACTTCCCTCTAATTTGAAAAATGTTTATCTAGGTAATTATTCTACTTTACCTATTATTATTTCAATGAACTAACGAGAATGCCAAGAGGAGCGGTGATTGATGTTTTGAAGAAATTCAAAAAGTCGACCGACTGGACTTTAGTTTATATTTGAGGAATAAGTCATTCCTTTTGTATGCACAAGGTTATCTTAGAGGAGGGCGAGAAAGTGAGAATCGATGGTTAAAAGAGACTCAATCCTATTACGAAAGAGGTAGCTCAGAAGGAAGTTATCAAATGGTTAGATGCGAGAATTATTTACCCCATCTTAGATAGTTCATGGGTAAGTCCGGTACAATGTGTACCAAAGAAGAGTGAAATCACGATTGTAGAGAATGAGCTTAGTGAATTAATCCTGACAAAGATGATCATGGCATGGAGAATCTGTATAAACTATAGAAATCTGAATAATGCAACTCGGAAGGATCACTTCCCACTACCTTTCATGGACCAAATGTTAGATCGACTGGTAGGTAAAGAATATTACTATTTTTTATATGGGTATTTGAGGTACAACCCAGAAGACCAACACAAAACAACTTTTTCATACAGTATGTTTGCTTTTAGGCAAATGCATTTCAATTTATGTAATGCACCTGCAATATTTCAACAATGCATGACGGCAATATTTACTGATATGGTTGAAAATTCTATTGATGTATTCATGGATGATTTTTCTATTTTTGTTGATTCGTGTGATATTTGTTTGAGTAACTTGGCTAAGGTACTGAAGAGATGTGAGGAGACAAAGGTACTGAAGAGATATGAGGAGACAAACCTTGTCCTTAACTTGGAGAAATGTCACATTATGGTTAAGGAAGGGATTTTCTTGGGATATAAAATTTCCAGAACAGGGATCGAAGTCAATAAAGAAAAGGTGGATGTAATTGAAAAGTTGCCACCCCCAGTCACTGTTAAAGAAGTTAGAAGTTTCTTGGGGGCATGCCGATTTTTACCGAAGGTTTGTCAAGGATTTCCCAATGATTTTCAAGCCCTTGTGTATGCTATTAGGGAAAGACACAATTTTTTAGTTTAACAAAGCATGCATGAAAGCCTTTGAAGAATTGAAAAATCGATTAATCTCA
This sequence comes from Gossypium rotundifolium, assembly GCA_025506655.1. NCBI lineage: Eukaryota > Viridiplantae > Streptophyta > Magnoliopsida > Malvales > Malvaceae > Gossypium > Gossypium rotundifolium. Next base: position 46,092,254 of record CP106723.1, read on the forward strand.
ATGCCAATAATCGTTAAATCAAATTGGAAGTCTCCTTTTGAGTTGATGTGTGATGCTAGTAATTTTGTTGTGGGAACTATGAGGGGGCAAAGAAGAAACAAAGTATTCCATCCAATCTTCTATGCAAGCAGAACTTTGACAGAAGCCCAACTTAACTATATGATAACAGAAAAAAGAAATTGTTGCTATAGTTTTTGTGTTTGACAAGTTCTATTCATATCTTATAGGTACAAAAGCCATAGTCTTCAAGGATCATCCAGCCATCAAGTACTTACTCACAGAAAAAAAGATGCTAAACCAAGGTTGATTCAATGGGCACTCTTACTCCAAGAATTTGACCTCGAGATCCAAGCCAAAAAAGGAGTTGAAAATCAAGTAACGGACCATCTGTCGAGATTGGAACAACACAAGGTAATTCAAATTTATGAGCATATTAATAAAACTTCACAAATGACCATATTTTTTAGGTAAGTCGAATCCACGAAACTACTTGGTTTGTTGATTATGCAAATTATTTAGCATGTGGAATAATGCGTCTTGAAATGACATACCAACAAAGGAAGAAATTCCTTCATGGTAGTAGGTATTACTTTGGGAGGAATCATTTCTATTTAAGCAATGTGAAGATAATATGCTCGGGAAGTGTGTAGATGGAAAAGAGACCGCAAAATCCTATACCACTGCTATTCATCTCCAAGTAGGGGACATTTTGGTGGTTCCCGCACTACAGTAAAAATTTTGCAAGGTGGGTTTTTGGGCCTATGGTGTTTAAGGATGCATATGCATATGTGAAGAATTTCGATTGATGCCAGAGAACTAGAAACATATCAATGAAGAACAAGATGCCTTTGACGAACATCTTAAAGGTAGAATTATTTGACGTTTGGGGCATTGATTTTTAATGCCCATTTTCTTCTTCATATGGTAACAAGTACATCCAAGTGGTTGTTGACTATTTATCCAAGTGGGTGGAAGTCGAGGCATACCCAACAAATGATGTTAAGGTAGTCATGCGATTCCTACATAAGCATGTATTTACAAGGTTTGGGACTCCTAGAGTTATAATTAGCAATTAAGGATATCACTTTGTAAATAAATGGCTTAAGTGGTTGCTAGAGAAGTATGATGTGAAACACAAAGTAGTGACTACCTATCATCCATAGACAAGTGGGCAAGTTGAGCTTGCAAACCACGAGATCAAAGGAATCCTTAAGAAGGCGATTCGACCTAACAGAAAAGATTGGTCCTATAGGCTTGATGATGCTCTATGAGCCTATTGTACGGCTTTCAAAACATTGTTAGGAATGACTCCTTATATGTTAGTCTTCGGGAAAGCCTATCACTTGTCGCTTGAGCTAGAGAATGAAGCTCACTGGGCCCTAAAAAATTAAATTTGGACTTAAAGTAAGATGGTGAAAGAACAATTTTACAACTCGATAAGTTGGTAGAATTGAGGTTATTTTCATACGAGAATGCCAAGATGTACAAAGAAAAAGACCAAGAGATGGCATGTCGTGTCTGCCGAAGGGATTAGGGTTGATCCTAGAAAAGTTGAGGCCGTATTAGATTGGAAGCCACCAAAGATAGCATCGGAGATTCAAAGTTTTCTAGGTCTAGTCGAGTACTACAGACGGTTTGTGGAGGGGTTTTCATTGATTGCTGCACCCCTAACCAAGTTACTGCGTAAAGGGGTACCATTTGTTTGGACGAATAAACAGCAGGAGAGTTTTGAGAAGTTGAAAAGGATTCTGACTGAAGCCTCGATACTAATTCACCAGAGGCGGAAAAAAATCGTTGTCTACTGTGATGCGTCGCACATCGGTTTAGGTTGTGTGCTAATGCAAGAAGGGAAGGTGGTGGCTTATGCGTCTCATCAGCTTAGGCAGCACGAGGTGAACTACCAAACTCATAACGAGAATTAGCTGCAATAGTGTTCGGACTAAAGATATGGAGACATTATTTGTATGGGGAAAAGTCGATCATCCGCCGACCACAAGAGTCTTAAATATCTCCTTACCCAAAAGGAGTTGAATCTTAGGCAATGAAAATGGATAGAGTTGCTAAAGGATTATGATTGCTCGATTGAGTACCATCCGGGAAAAGCCAACGTGGTAGCAGACCCACTGAGTCATAAGGTGGTAATTGATCTAAGAGCAATGTTTGCTTGTCTCAGCCTATTTGAGGATGGAAGTTTGTTAGTAGAATTGCAGGTGAAACCAACTTGGGTTAGCCAAATTAAAGAGAAGTAGATGTTGGATGAGTCGTTGGTTTCTCGTTTCCAACAGGTGAAAAAAGGAGACTGGGATTTTGGGCTGAATAGTGAAGGAGTGTTATGCTTCCGTGAAAAGTTTGTGTACTGAGGGACTCCAAGTTAAGACAGTTGATTCTGCGAGAGGCGCATAGTAGCCCGTACGCTATGCATCCCAGTGGAAATAAATTATACCGAGATCTATGAGAACTGTACTGGTGGCCAGGACTTAAGCGTGAGGTTACTGACTTTGTAAGTACGTGTTTGACATGCCAGCAAGTGAAGGCTAAGCATCAACTACCTTCTGGGTTACTGCAACAGGTGAAAATTCCACTCTTGGAAATGGGAGAGAGTAACCATGGATTTTGTTAGTGGGCTACCCCTGACACCTACTAAGAAAGATTCAGTATGGGTAATTGTTGATCGGTTGACTAAATCTACCCACTTCATACCGGTTCGCACCGATTACTCGTTGCAGAAACTGGCAAAGTTGTATGTGGTAGAGATTGCAAGGTTACATGGGGTGCCAGTGTCTATCATCTCAGACAGGGACCCCAAATTCACGTCTCGATTTTGGATAGTGTTACATGAAGTTCTGTGTAACATCTCGATTTAGGGCCTACTTAAAATAGTGGTGCGAGACCACAAATTCAAGGTATATGTATGATTTTTTGAGGTTTATGCCATGTTTGCATGTTAATGTGAAAGTTTCATGAAGCAATTTTGTCAAATTGTGATTGAATTGTCCAAAAGGACTAAATTGCAAAAGTTGCAAAATGTGAGATTCTAGAAGCTATTTATGTAAAATAGCTTTGGATTATCAATTAGAGGTCCTTAAATAGTAATTTTCCCAAATTCTAATTTTGGGACAAATTTGGGCATGAATGGGTTAAAATTTGAAAGTTTGACAAAAAGGGTATTTTGGTCATTTGTCAATTAAATGATTAAAATGGGAAAAAGATGATAGAATTTTCATTCATCTTCTTCCCCAAGGCTGCCAAAAATTGAGAGAAGCCATTGTTAGGGCTCTTCAATTTTTCAAGCTAGCTAGTAAGTGTATTCTAGCTCTATTTTTAATATTCTTCGTATTTTTGAATTTGTAGTCGCATGAGTAAGCTATTTTTAGCTATATGTTGAGCTAAGATGGATGTTTAAAAATGTACCCATGTATGACATGCATGTATTTTGATGTTTTATGGAAGAATATGAAAGCTTGATGTAGTAGAAACATCTTTTGCTAAGTGAATTCCATGAAAAAAATGCATGTAGGGACTAATTTGTGAAAGTCTTGAGATTGGTCATACATGTATGATTTAGTGAGAATCGATGATTTTTTAGTTGAGTAAATGGTTCGACTATGCATGAAAGGCTAGAAAGTTGAATGAAAATCACTTTACGAGCCTTAGGCCAAATGTGTAAATATGAGAGTTTTGGGGTAAAATTGTAATTTTGCTAAAGTACGAGATAAGGGTCATTTTAGTCAATGTGTGTATTGAATAAGTTGATTTACTCATTATAGATCAAGAAAGATGAAGCCCGGATCGAAACTGAGGCAAGAGTAAGGTGGTGGACTAAATTGCACATCTTTATACTTTTTGAGTACCGAGGTAAGTTTATGCGTAAAGAATGCGTTATACTTATACGTTCTTAATGTTAGCTAGTGTACAGCAGGAATAAGAATGATTGATAACCTTTGTGGTTCAAGTGGAATGAAGGTGGCAGATATCATGAATGAGTAAGTAGATATGTGGACGTGTAGTGATAATATTTGATGCGGGCTAAGTGCAATACCACCTTAATACTTAACAACTATGGGCTATGTGTGATACCATAGTAAAGTATATTATTTAGTGGGCTATGTACGAAACCACTATGAGTACCTCTTGGTAGGCTATGTGCGATACTACCTTATTACCTAATTGTGGTGGATGAAAGTAAACCAAGGTAATTTAAATTGTATGGATGTATTAGTGTGATAAAATGATGTCTTACATTTTCGAGTAAATATGGTATTGAGTGTAGGGGTGCATGTCAGTGATTATGAGTATGTGGCTCATAATGTTTTGGAAATGTGGTAAGGGATAGAAAGAGTAAACATAATTGTGGATGTGAACTTATTTGGTAGTATAATGCTAATTGTTGTTTAGTTTATACTAGAATGCTTAAATTGTTTATGTGTAAACTTACTAAGCTCAAGGCTTACTCCTTTTCTTTTCCCTTGTCTTATAGAGAAAGAGGGTTGAATCGAGATACGTGGATTAATCAGAAAATTGCCCACACTATCTCCGGTACATGAGACTAAATGTTTTGTATATGGCATGTATAGGGGCTAGACAATTTAGTGAATTTTGTTGTAATTGGCTAAGATGTGTTAGCCTATAGATGGATACTTTATTTTGTATAATTCCATGGCTGATGGCTACTTTATTATATGAAAAGACGTAGTTATCCATGTGAGATTGTGTTTGAATTTGAGTTGATTATGGATGTGTTGTTTGAGTATATGTTGTAAGAACTTGAGGGGTGAGAAGAGCTTAGCATATAGCTTTGTTCTTGTCCATGCGGATAGACACACGGGCATGTGTCTAGGCCATGTGTGACACACGGCCAGCCCACGGGTGTGTGCCTTGGCCATGTCTCTTCGACAGTTTCAAATAGTTTAGGCCATGGGCTAGCCACACGGGCGTGTGTCTAGACTTCAGGCCGTGTGGTGTAGTCAGTGTTCACCACGGGTGGTGAGCACATGCGTGTGCCCTAACCGTAGGGCATTGGCAGAATGCTTGGGTTTTCAAGCACAGGTTGAGGGCATGGGCGTGTGACCTCCACGGGGGTGTCTCACCTTACACGGGCGTGTAGTCCCTGTTTAGGTGGAAAATTTTTAAAATCGTAGAAGTTTTCGATAGGGTCTCGAGAGCCCTCATGAGTTTGAGTGAGGCCTCGTAAGTTGAGATTGAGGTTGCTGAGGTGACTTAAGAGAGTAGTCATGATGAGCTTAAGTGACGATCATGTGGTTTTAATACAGTAACGCCTCAAGCCTGGTTCCGTAAGTATTACGGGTAAAGGGAGTTACACTCTGGGTACAAGGTTAGATTTTAGCATAGCGTTTCATCCACAGATCGATGGTCAGTCGGAGAGGGTAATCCAGATTTTGGAATATATGTTAAGAAGTTATGTGATAGATTTTAAAGGTAGTTGGGAGGGCTATTTACCGTTAATAGAATTTGCTTACAACAATAGCTACCAATCTAGAATTCAAATGGCACCTTATGAGGCATTATATGGTCGTAGGTGTCGTACCCCTACTTGCTGGACAAAATTGGGTGAGCGGTGATTGTTGGGTCCAGAGTTATTTTTCGAAATTGAAGGGAAAGTGAAGTTGATACAGGGTCGGTTAAAGGAAGTATCGGATAGACAGAAGTCATACGCTAATTTGAAGCGTAAAAAGATTGAATACTCCGTAAGAGATTTTGTCTTTTTGAAAGTCTCACCTTAGAAGAAGATTCTGAGATTTGGACGGAGGGGCAAGTTAAGCCCCAGATTCATCGGACCGTACCAGGTGTCAAAACGTGTTGGACCAATTGCCTATCAGCTTGAGCTGCCTCCTGAGTTAAACCGTATACATGACGTATTCCACGTCTCTATGCTGAGGCCCTACTGTTCTGATCTTTCTCATAGTGTCGGTGTAGGAGATCGAGGTATACCTAATCTGACATTTGAAGAGGAACCGGTGCAGATGTTGGACCATGATGTTAAGATGCTAAGGAGGAAATCTGTCCCATTAGTCAAGGTAATATGGCATAATCACGGATCAGAGGAAGCCATATGGGAGCCTGATGAGGCAATGCGACATCAATACCCTCATCTCTTTTGATCAGGTAAATTTCAAGGCTGAAATTTCTTTAAGGGGGTAGAATTGTAACATCCCAAAAATTAGGGGTTGTGATTTTTGCATAATTGCATGTTATGCTTGCTCATTGAGTATTTGAGGGTGTTTAGGGGTTCTAGGGAGGCCTGGGTTCGAGTCCAAGTCCTGGAAAAATTTTGGTTTTTGGCCCTTTAGTGGAAAGGGCTATTGGAAGAAGGACTTATGTAAAATAGAATGTGTTTATTCAACACAAGCTGAGCACATGGTGGAGTGGTGTGGCGTCAGGTGGAGAGCTTGGAGGGAAGGGGTTCGAATCCCACAGATGGCAAATCAAAGGCTTTTATTTTGTGTCAGGTGAGTGGAAGAAGTAGAGTTCGGTTAGAACTCGCAAGGGGGAGGGGGAGATTTGGTCAAATCGTTTGACTGGAAGGAGAGGAGGAATTGTAGGAGGAGATAGCGGAGAGAATCAAGGTGTTGAGGAGTGAGGGTCTAGTGGCCGAATGTGGGAGTGTGTCTAAGAGGGGAGATTTCGGCTAGGGGTTGGTTTTGGAAGCAAATTCGACAATTAGTGTGGGAAACAAAACCGAAACTCCCTTGTGTGTGCATTTGTTTTTGCTTTCTTCTTCTTTTCTTTTCATTTCGAGTCTTTTTCCTAAGTGACGCTTTAGGTATTTCTTCATCATTTTCTCCAGAGTGACAATTCGGGTTCATACAATTACCTCTTTCTTTGCTTGACTTTTTGTCGAATTCGTACTAGTTCTCTCTAATTCTTCATTCATTGGTGGTAGCCATTTATTGCACCATTGAGCCTCTCTTCTCCCATTTTCTCTTATTTGTCCATCATCATTCCGTAGTGCTACTCTTTGCTACCAAATCCTTCTTTCCCATTCGGCTCATCCCTGGTAATAAGGTAATGTTTCCTTTTCTTATACTTTCTTTCCTTCCTCTCTTGGCTCTACTTATGCCAAAACTCTCATCCTTGATTTTTATTGTCTAGGCCGAATCTACTTACCCCACTTCATCTCGAATCCCTTTGTTTTCTATGGTGAGGTCGAAACTCCTTGTGGGGCATCTATCATTTTTGTGGTGTTTTGGTAAGAGGGTGATAAGACTAATAGTTCTTGTAACCCGTTTATGGTTAGATCATTCATGATTATTCAAGCGGGCTTCGGTCTCTCCTCTGTGTGGGTGGGGGCCAAATGATAGATGTTTTCTAACACTCTTTTGCTCATCAAAACAATGTTAGGGTCTTGATTTCCGTAGTCAAGGGGTAAGGCGAAGGACTTGGTGCACTGAAGGAGATCGCAATGTGGTAAGTGGAGTTACCCTAGTAAGTGTTTCTAGTTACGTTTTTAAAGCAGAGACTAATCTATTGTCAACTGTCGCTATAGGTGTTTTGGGAAGCGTTGGAAAGCACAACTCGTAGTCAAGTGTGTAATCTCACACTACTGATTGTGACTATGTGATGTTCTGTGATTTGGGCATAAGCTGAAATGCCGAAAAGTGAAGTGTCGGCAATCGAGACACTCGAGCGTGCGAGTGATCATAGTGATAAATCGAGCCACTAATGATGGCGGTAGATCATTGAGAGTGTCACGAACACTCTCGTGAATCAGAGGCTATAATGGACCTTATCAAGCCGAAATAGGCTAAGTGGGCCCAATGGGCTAACGAGCCCACATGAGCAAAACCGACGGTAAAATCGCCGAATAACTGCTGTGACTGTGAAGTCTGCAAGACTGAGACCAAAAACGTGCTAAATGGGCCACACGAGCGTGTGGGCCCATTTGGGCCGAAAAATGGATAATAGGCCCAATTACAGCGTAGAGACCCAAAAAGGGGTCTTGTATCGCTCGAGGCGACAGTAGGCCTCCGAAAAGGCCGTTAGATGACTGAAACTACTGAAATGCCTTCGGTGGGTAAAATTACCAAAATACCCTTAGTGGGTAAATTACTGAAATACCCTCGACGGGGTAAATTACTGTAATGCCCTCGTTGCCCTCGTTGGGTGAAATTATTGTTATACCCTTGAGGGGTAAATCACCGTTTTACCCCTATCGACCAAATGACCATTATACCCCTAGTGGTAGATTTAGTGTATTTGTGTGTAATCTATTTAATTGCTATGAAGATAGTTTATTGCATACACTGAGTTGATATGTCACGACATGTTGCATTAGGTTGGGTTATGTATTTGGAGGAAGTATTGTACTGATGGCTATGCCACGTTATATTGATTCAGTGGCTCTGCCACGATATACTGATTTTAGTGGCTCGCCACGATATCACATTACTAGCACTTTCTTTGCGTTGATATTGGACTACCGCGTTCTTGGTGTGTAGGGCTGGGTGGGTTGACTTGGTCCCCAAATGGTGTGTAGGGTTGGTACAGGTGGTGTGATGGTTGGATTGGGTTGGACTGCATTTTTGTTGCATTACAATGATTGTGGGGCTTAGGCCCGAACTGATATTGCATGGGCTTGGGCTTGGGCCCAGACTGTGACTGAAACTGGGATTACACACTGAGTTCTTGTAACTCACCCTTTTCCTTTAACTGTGCAGGTAATCCCCTGCCTTAAAGGATTTGGAGCCGCGGGACTTGGAGGTGGCCACACGTACCGCATGTTTCGAGGGTGCATTGAGTATTTAAATTTGGGATTACTTTACTTTAATTATTGGGTTTTATAATTATTGTAATAAGGTCATTGGAACTGTTTTAACTTTTATTTGGGATTTCTTAAAACACTGCAAATTTAATCAACACAAGGTTTTCAAAAACACTAAACAACTGTTTTTCAAATATATCACGTTTTAGTAATTATTAAGACCAAACTTCTGTAACTGACAAGGTTTATAATAAACAAGGTAATACGTGCATTTCTGAAAGGGTATTAAAACGAGTAAACTTCTTTTGTGCGTAAGCAACGAGAAACGAAATTTTGAACATTTAAGTTGGAATTTGTGTTTTTCAAACAACCATGAGGTTTTAAACATCACCTGATGTGGCACGCTAGATCCGATCGTAATGTTTAGGTCGGGTGCAGGGTGTTCTGAACATTCAGTGGCTAGAAAATGGTCGGTGGCAGTGGTTCTTCGATGGTTGAGTAGTGGAAGAATTATACTCCTATCGGGACTCTACTAAAGAATTTTATTTCAGATTAACTATTCCAAAAATAATATTATTTTAATATATTTAAATTTAAATTTAAATTGATGTTTATTTTGTAGATAAATATGCTATTAATTTAATAAGATTTAATATTAAATTTAATATTAAAGTAATTAAATTTAATCATAGTCGAACTCTTTAAACTCTCCCTATATAAAGAGAGCCTCAAGTCATTATTTGACATACACTTGAATTCAAGATAAAGTTGTAAAAAGAAAATTCTCTAAGGAAATTATTTCAAAAAAATTCTAGAGATATTTTTCTTATTTACAACTTGGCCCAAAAGTTTAGAAAAATTATGAAATTACCCCACGAGTAATTTTTGTGAAAATTTTTCTGATTTGAAGCGAGCCCACACTTGGCAGATCTGAGCTTGAGGATAGCGGAGAAGACTACTCGGTTGAAGCATTCATCTTAGATGAATCGAAAAGGTACAATTTTGATTAAGTTTTTATTACTTTATATATCACAACCAAGTTCTTGTTTTGGAAAAAAAATTAAAATTTTGGTTTTTCCTAAATTTTTTTGTAACATCCTGGAATTGGGCCTAGTAGGATTAGGCCCAATAGGCCTTGGGGGTAGTAGCATTCAAAATTTTTGAGAACAGAGAATGGTACAAAGGCAAGTTGGACCTATTAGGTGAGTGATTTTGGAAGGTTAGAAGGCTTTTATGAAGTCCCGGGTTAAAGTTTGGCCATAGGAAAAATTTTGGTTTTAGGTGAAAAAAACCCTGGGAGTTAGTAGGTAGGCTTTAAGAATAAAATGTGGGGAAAAATAACAAGTGGAGTGTGTGGTGTAGTGGCAAAGTGACGCCATTTAAGGAGCAAGGGGGTGACGCCATAAGAGGAAGGAAGGAGGTCCAAGGTTCAAGTCTTGGTGCTTGCATTTTGGTTTTCTTTTTAAATGGATTTTTTTAATTTGGCCATAGGACTTATATTTAGTTGCGCATGATTTTAGAAACAAGGAGCTAGTTGGTAAAGTAGCTAGCTGTATGGATTATGTTACAAGGGAGCCTGAGTTTGAATCTCATGAGAAGCAAGGGAGTATTTATTTAGCTAAGATGGGGCGACAAGAGTTTGAGTTGGATTTAAACTCTGCTAGCGGAGGGATCCCACATCGGTAAGATACAAAGAAGGAAGGTGAGAAGCTAGCTACATATAGAGCACATTCTATGAGGAGAGTTAATATACCTTGGTGGGCGTTTGGGTGCAAACCTAGAGGATAATCACCAATAGTAGCGAAGGAAAGGGCTACTGTAGCGTGAGGTGCACGGTAAGGTTACGGTGAGGTTTTGATTTCCAATAAGTGTATATTAAGTTATGATTAATCGTTAGGTGATGTCGATTATAGGTTCGTGACTAAGGGGTTTGCAGCGCGCATGGTTACCAGGTGTGTACAAACACTACACACACGAAATCGGCAATGCCGAAAAGCCGAAAGTGGCTAAATAGTCCCGGTGGGCCCTAAGGCTAAGTTTGATGAAATGGTTTGGTTGGTTATACGAATTGAATTAGTCATGCATGATACATGAATTGGATTTGTTTTGGGCCTAATAGGCCATATGATGAGATTTGGGCCTAATGGGCCGTAAGGGAGTGATTTGGGCTTGATGGGCTTATAGGGACGTATACATGTATGTTAGGGTTTATAGACCTTAAGTCTAGTTTGAACAACTCTTAAATTCCATAAGACTTAATTTTTCTAATTAAACATGTCTGTGAACAAGTCGTTGGGGTTAGGGTGTGGCAACGGGCATACGTATGTCTAAGATTGTATCTAGGGAGAACTTGGTACTTAAGCGGCCCTAGTGGCCCACCTCCTCTTTTCTGGAATCCTACCTGGTACGTAGTGTCTATTCACTTTAGCCGCGAAGACTTGTTGATGGGCCAAAGTTCATAGCTAAAACCCGAAAGGGACCGAAATACCCTCGATTTGTGAAATTACCAAAATACCCCGATTTGCAAAATTACCAAGGTACCCCCAATTTGTGAAATTATCGAAATACCCCAGTTTGTGAAATTACTGAAATACCCCTAATTTGTAAAATTACCAAAATACCCTTGTAAGGTAGAATTACAAAAATACCTTTGGTAGGTAAATTACAAAAATACCCTTGGTAGGTAAATTATGAAAATACCCTCAATGGGTAAAATGACAGATATGTCCTAGAGGGCAAAAATGACAAAAACGCCCCTACATGTTATATGATTATTCTTGTATGTGATTTATGATTGTTAGCGTATGATTATTATTGTATGTTGAATTCATGTGTTATTATGTTGCATGGGGATGGGATTATTCGAAAGGGGAAGTGCAGATAGGATTGCATGGTCGCTTGATGACTGTGGATCCACCGAAGGCTTTTAGCCATGAAAGACTATCTTTGACCGATAAGTTAGTGTTACAACCGGTGCTACATAAGGAGTGTAGGGATGGGTGGGTCGATTAAATCCCCACAAGAGTGTAGGGTTGGACAGGAGACGGAGTGCAGGGTTGGTATAGGCATTAATTCATTGCATATGTGGTTTTATTTGAGATGGGCTCAGGCCCAGATAAATATGATTTGTGACATTTATGGGTTAAGGCCCAACTGAGGCTTTTATGGGCTAAGGCCCAATTGCCACCATTACTGAAATGGGCTTCGGCCCAAACTGTTGTGATTCATGTTCTTATTGATGAGGGTTGCACACTGAGTTTTCGTAAACTCACACCCTCTTTTTAATTTTTTTCTCAAGTAATCCTCGATGGCGATTCGACGTGCTAGAGGACTCGGAGGTGGCCACACTACAGCGCTTTTGGACTCTAGTATTTTGTAACACCCAAACCCGATCTATGCATTGAGACTAGATTTGGTTTGTTACATGAATCGAGCTATCTTAAAATCTTCAATAAGTTGAAAACTACAATATTATTTTTATTTACGGGGTTTAATAAAAATCGGTAGAGTATTTTAATTTGATGAATATTAGAAAACATTAGTTGAAAAACATTATTAACTTTGTATTATCAAAAACCCTTAGGTAATTTGTTTAAGAGTTAACAATAATAAAATATTTATAAAGGAATTTCATATATTTGAAAACCCAAATTTATTTTAATAAAAACATCATATAATCATAGCCCATATTTAAAAGTCCAAAATATAGTTTAAAACCAAACACACATAAAAATCCATAAATTATTTATAGAGGCCCTTATTACATTAACCCAAAATAGTAAAATACTTATTTAAAAGTTTAGAGTTTAATAAACCCATGTTTTGCAGTATGGCCTCCACGAAGTCATCCCCGGCCCAAGTCCACGTCAATTTCCATTACCTGAGATGGAAAATTTAAGGGGGTGAGTTACTTAGAACTCAGTGTATAACTCACTTACTTTGTTCACTGGGCCAGATTTTCAAATTATGGATTTGGGCCTTGAGCCCATAAGCAGAATTAACAACATGATTAATAACATAATAAATATCATAATGAAAACATAATTAATAACATGCATGTAAAAATATGAATTTTTCACTCCCAAACCTAATTCCATCCGCTACACACCCCCGTACCAACCATCACACCTGTGGGGATCAAGTCAACCCACCCGCCATCACACCAGTCGTAGGCTTTAAGCCATTTTATAATTGTGGCGAGCCACCGAACTAGATTGTGACAAAGTTACCGAACTAGAGGCATTGAGCCAATTATTATTTTGTGGCGAGCCACCAACTAGAGGCAAATAGCCATTTATTGCTTTTGTGGCGAGCCACGTAACTAGAGCAAAAGCCATAATTTTGTGGCGAGCCACCGAACTAGATTTTGGCAACAGCCTTCTTCTCTTCATCATTTTCCCAACCCATGCAATATGTATGCAAAGTAAACTTGTGATTATACAATGATTTAATCAAAAGGCCCATTAACAAGAATCAATATTTCCAAAATTTTATTAATTAATTAAGGCCCAAAATAACATTTGGCCCAATTAACAATTTAACAACTTATGCCCAAATTTATGATTTAGCGAGAATTTGACCCATTTATCAATCTAGCAGGATTTCATTTCGTTTAACAATTTTAACGAGATTACGGCCCATTATGATCTAACGAGAGATTCGCCCAATTATCAATCTAATGAGATTTATTGAATTTATCGATCTATCAAGCGTTTGGGCCCAATTATCAATCTAATGAGATTTACCAATTATCAATTTAACGAGATTTTGGCCCAATTATCAATCTAACGATGATTTATTTAATTATTACGAGATATACAATTTTACATATTTACAATTAATCTCTCGAGGCGTTTTGTAATTTCAACAATTTTGCCGTTTTCATGTATTTTCGTCAAATGCCAATTATTACGTTTTAAATCGATCTAAACGTTTTTACGATTTTACTCAATATCGCAATACATCCAAACCCGAGAAAAGTGTGAAGTTACACACCTCGATATCGAGAGTACTAATCCTTCTCGCCTCGACACCTAAAACATATTTCGATCCGTTAGAACACTATTTTGTATAAAATTACATTATCGATATTAGATCCAAAACCTTACCCTCTTGATTTTGAATCACTTGATTTTCGGTTTCTCCTCGTTTATTGGTTCGTTATCGTTGAGAATCCACCAACGATAAAGGCTCGGAAGTTCGTACCACTTCAAATAATTGACTTCCTTGGAAGATGGTCCATAACCCGGTGGAAAATTCCGGACTGCCGAAACCGCTCTTCGTTTAAACTTAGGGGGAATAGTGGATCCGCCCCTCTTAATATAACTAAACACCGCCCTTTTCTTCCCTATTTTGAAAGTCTTCAAGATCAAAAGAACATTAATCCAATCTAAAATAATATCAAAATAATACTAAAGATTTTAAGGATGTGATTTCCTTACCACAATAAATCGATTCCAATGTTTCTACGATTCTCTTGAACACTTGAGTTCCGATCTTCCGTTATTGCACTATATTATAACGAATAAAACATTAATAGAACGAACGTTTATTTCGATCTAAATGGTCCTTCATGACACCATCAATATTCGACCATATCACTATTAACTAATCGAAAACGAAAAATAATCCCTTACCTATATTTCCACGGTTGAAAAGAATCGATTGATAAAGATGTTTGTGATTAAAGAAAGATTCGACTATGTATGATCAAAGAAAAGAAAGAAAGGTTCGACTATGGGCACTCTAGCATTCGCCATGAGAGAGTTTAATGGAGAAACTTTGAGTGAAAAGAAATAAAATATGAAAGAAGAGATGGTGATGATGTTGTTTTGATTTCAAAGAGAAGAGAAGAAAAGATGGGTTTAGGAACAAGGTACATTCGCAATGGTAAAAAGAAAAGAAAAGAATGGTTTTTGGTATAGGTGATTTGGCACTCAAAGAAAAGGCACAAAACAAATGCTAAAGAAATAAACAAAAATGACCAAATGGTCACAAAATTAGAGCTTTACCAAATGCACAATTCGCCAAGGGAGAAAAGTTGAGAAGTGAAATTGCAAAATTTTGCACAAAGTTGCTAGGAATGACCAAAACAAAAGAATTCAAGTCCTAGCCAACTAACACCAAAAATTCGGCTCCCCCTTTAGTCCACATTGTCGTCCCTATGCATGGTCAAATGACCATGATATTGTTTCCATAACTTTTCCTTGATATGTGCCCCATATCTTCATATCTTTCCTTAATTTCTTGATTCCTTCCTTAAGTTAACAATTTCCTTAATCCTTTGATATGCTAACCAAAATAACATGGTCAACACTTACCATATATGCACTTGGCCGACACTTGCTATACATGTGCGAAAATTAAAATAAAATTCATCTAGATGCTAAACAAGGATTCAACCTTCTCCCTTATGCACTAACTCATGCGCCAACACCACTTTGCCATATACTCTTCTTATGCTACACTTTGACACTTTAATTAACTTATGTGTCAATGCCACCTGCTCCACTTCAATAAATTTTAAAAACTAAAAATTATTCTATACCCAATAAATTCTAATTCTTCTTCAGGGCTATAATAAGCACTAATAATAATAAAAAAATTTCCTTCATAATCTAAACACCAAATCATGCAATATATCAATACTCAGATTTTTAGGGTGTTACAACTTTACCCTCCTTAAAGAAAATTTCGTCCTCGAAATTTACGATTGAAAGAGGTGAGGTATTGTTGCCGAATTGCATCCTCGAGGCTCCCACGTAGCTTCTTCCACTCGTGATTCGCCATAGAACTTTGACCAACGGCACGGTTTTCTTTCTTAGCACTTTGACATCTCGGTCTAAGATTTCCACTGGTTCTTCTTCAAATGACAAATCTGAATCCAACTCCAATTCTTTTACCGGTATAATGTGCGAAGGATCCGATCTATAACGCCTTAACATGGAAACATTAAAAACGTTATGAATTTGATCCAATTCCAGAGGTAACTCAATCTGATAGGCCACTGGACCAACACGCTTCAGCACACGATAAGGTCCAATGTATCTAGGACTTAGCTTGCCCTTCTTTCCAAACACGAAGATCTTTTTCCAAGGAGAGACCTTCAAGAAAACCCGATCCCCACATCATACTCGATATCTTTTAAGCCAGATCGCATATGACTTCTATCTATCCGAGGCTTCTTTCAACCGTGCTCGGATAACTTTTACCTTTTCCTCTGTTTTAGATATCATCTCGGGACCTAACATCCGCTGTTCGCCAACTCGGTCCAACAAATAGGAGAACGACACTTACGACCATACAATGCCTCGTAAGGTGCCATCCTGAATGCTCGATGATAAGCATTATTATCGCAAATTACGCGGTGGTAGATAATCCTCCCAACTACCCTTGAAGTCGATTGCACATCCCTTAACATATCTTCCAAAATCAATTACTCTCTCGACCGACCATCGACCGAGGATGAAAAGTCCGTCTTGAAATTCAACTTTGTCCCCAAGGCTTCATGCGAGTTTTCGAATCGTGATGTAAATCGGGATCCCCATGCGATATAATAGATATAGGTACCCCATGCAACCTCACAATTTCGGATCGTACAATTTCGCCAACTTCGCAATGAATAATCCGTCTGAACCGGCGGAAATGGCGGTCTTCGTCAAGCGATCAACAATTACCCACGTAATTTTTCTTAGTAGGTGTTAAAGGTAACCCACTAACAAAATCCATGGTTATCCGTTCCCATTTCCAAAGAGTAATCTTTATCGGTTGTAACAATCTAGACGGTAATTGATATCCTGCCTTCACTTGCGACAAGTCAAACATTTTCCCACAAATTAAAATTTCACGCTTCAACCACGCCACCAATCATTCACGGAGATCTCGATACATCTTATTTCCTCCGGATGCATAGCATAAGGGCTACTATCGCCTCCGTAGAATCATTTGCCTCGGATCCGAGTCCTTAGGCATACAAACTCTTCCTCGAAAGCACAACACACCTTAGTGTTTACTCCAAAATCCTCGATTTCACCATTTTCACTTCTTTCAAGTAAAAGTCCCAACTTCTCATCGATGTCATTTTTCCTTGATTTGTTCCGACCACGAGGCTTCACCAAGTTACGCTAACAAACTACCATCCTCATGCATCCCCCTTAGGATAAGATTTGGCCACTCATACTTTCCAAAACACCTCCCGATATTAGCCTCTTGTCCCCCTTTCTTTCCTATTCCTCTTGATTCCTTTCCCAAACTTTAACCTTGCCATATTCTTTTAGCCACCTTACCAAAATAATAAAGTCCACACTTACCAAAAATACTTCTTGGCCGACACATAAGGAAGGAAAGCAAAAATAATAGTCAAATTTGCAAACAATGGGATTTGAACCTCTTCCTCAAGGTACATCACTTAATGCCATAACCTCTTTACCATAAGCTCCTTTATGCTAACAAATTACTCATCTAATTCCATAAGCCTTGAAGCCACTTACTATCTCTCCTTAATAGGCTAAATCACAAAATAACATTTAGCCCATTTAGCACTTTAGCAACTTAGGCCCAATTAACGATCTAGCATATTTTACCTGTTTAACGATCTAGCGTAGATTTCGCCCATTTATTGATCTAGCAGAGATTTCGGCCCATTTAACTATTTTTCGTGGTTTTCACCCATTTAACGATCTAGCAGAGATTTCGGCCCATTTAACTATTTATCAGGATTTTCGCCCATTAATCGATCTAGAAAATTTGGCCCATTATTCACATGAGGCCCATATAGCAACATATTTCAATTTGACCCATAAAGGGTATTTTCGTAATTTAGTCCATAGGGACATTTTCATAATTTGGCCCATTAGGGCATTTTCGTAACTTGACCTGTAAGGGCATTTTCATAATTCGTAATCGTACCCACAAAGGGTAATTCGGTAATTTACCCTCTAAGGGTATAATGGTAATTTCGCAACCTAAGCTTAATTACTAATTTGGGGCATAAAAGCAAACTGTCCAACTGCATCACACTGACTAAATTGGGCATAACTCGAGTTAGAAAACTCAAATCTAAATCCGTAAATTTTCCTTGAAACTAGACTCGTATATCTTTCTACTATAAGTTTTCCAGAATTTTACCTTAACCATTTAGTACAGTTTATTCCTTAAAATTTCCCTTGTTTCACTGTCCAATGATTCTGACCTCTCTTACCTTAATCTCAAATATCTTACTTTACGATTTTCATCTACTGGTCCCACTTATTTCTTTTGAAAATATATTCACTAAGGAATCCATACATATCAATTATAACTCTTAATTCACTTTTTACAATTTTATATGATTTTTCCAAAACAGAACAGAATACCCCGAAGTCATTCAAAACCAGTCTCACTAAAATTAACATATCTCAGAATCTAATATTCCTTTTCCTTCTCCGTTTCTTCCATATTAAAATAGACACAGTAATCTTTAATCTGATATCTTATTCACTTTGTAATTCCTTTTATCCAATTTTCATGATTTTTCAAATACAAGACACTGTTTCTAACGAAACTATTTTATTACAAAATACGATTACCACTACTAATATCGCACTCTCGGTGATCACGAATGCCGGTTATCGGTTTTATTCGGTATTTCTACCGAATCACAGAATATTTCATGTAAACTTTCAAAGAGATGTGAGACTTACTCACCATTTCAAACATATATTCGGAAGGGTGCGGATTACACACCTTATTCGAATCCGTAACACGAAATTCTCATGACACCTAAAGATACAATCGATCAACAATTAATCCCAAAACTGAATTTACCACTTCAACCAATTATTTTGATTGATTAACAATCTATCACTTACCAACAATCCGAGTCTCTTATTACGAGGATAGGTGTTCGATTGGCCCTCCGATAAACTACTTGAGTCCTTAAAAGTGATTAACACAAAAACAATGTTAGCCACACCTTATTCTTGAGGAGGAATTACCACAATACACCCCTTCACCTATATACGGCTTGGAAGAAAAAGAAAATGAAATGAAAAGAGGAAAATACGATTACTTACCGATTTGATTAAGAAGAGATTGGATGGAAGAAGAGTGCCTTGTAATTTCAGAAATCAAAATGGGAATAAACAATAGATGAAAATCTTGATCAAACAAAAGAGCAAGAAAATGCACAATTGTGCTTGGGAATTGCCAAAGTAAAAGAAAGAAGAAACTATGGTCACCAAGGCTTGTAATTTCGCACAAAGCAAAGGAAAAGAAAAGAATTTGAGAGGAAAAACAATGTACTATTGTGCTACTATGATTTGGCAAGGAGGGTTGCAAAATTGAGGAAATGGCACAAAGTTGTCAAAAGGATTTTTGGCCAAAACAAAGCTAAGACTTTACCAAATGCCAAATAAAATTTCAGCCACCTAATTACTCCAAAAAAAACCATCCACATGCATCCCCCCTTAGGATAAGATTTGGCCACTCATACTTTCCAAAACACCTCCCCCGATATTAGCCTCCTGTCCCCCTTTCTTTCCTATTCCTCTTGATTCCTTTCCCAAACTTTAACCTTGCCAAATTCTTTTAGCCACCTTACCAAAATAATAAAGTCCACACTTACCAAAAATACTTCTTGGCCGACACATAAGGAAGGAAAGCAAAAATAATAGTCAAATTTGCAAACAATGGGATTTGAACCTCTTCCCTCAAAGTACATCACTTAATGCCATAACCTCTTTACCATAAGCTCCTTTATGCTAACTAATTACTCATCTAATTCCATAAGCCTTGAAGCCACTTACTATCTCTCCTTAATAGGCTAAATCACAAAATTTTACTAAGGCCCAACTCGAACCGGAACTTCATAGAAGCCTCGTAACCTTCCAAATTCACTTAACTAATAAGTCCAATTTGCAATATTGTCATTCTCTTGTTCTCAAAATTTTAAACATTCCTCGCCATTGGGCCCAATCCTACTAGGCCCAATTTTAGGATGTTACAATTCTACCCTCCTTAAAGAAATTTCAGTCCTCAAAATTTCCAATCAACTACTAAACGTATCGCTCAGATCACATCACTAAGCTTTCACAAGACTCTGCTCTTAAAAAACCACAATGTACTTTTAACTTAATCTTAAATCCTTTTTACACAACCAACATCTAACCACAAGAGCAAACCGTTATATACCACTTATACCAAAAATTTTCTTACATTCTATCATCACTTCCAACCATAATCGACTTGATGGTGATGTAACAATCCACGAGCCTTATGCTCCTTAGACTCGCATCTCAAAGATGCTCCTAACCTCCTCCAAAGATTCTCCGGATGACGCCTTACGCAATAATCGCAAGTCGGAAAGTTTGGGCGTGCCTTGACACGCTTCACGAACGAGACCGTGACCCTAAAGAATCACGATCTCTTTTCTTCTTATAATCCACGACTCAACTCAAAGTGCCTCACCGATTCCTTTAACCTCCTCCAATACTTTCTTAACTATCCGAAGTCGACTCATCAACCTTAAATCGGACACGAGATCCGTCTCGACCCTTCGGCGATGCCAACGTCTCCCTTTCGGGCACATGCCTTGGTGCCAAAGATCTAGCCCTAGCACCTCGGCCTCTACCACGTCCACGTCTCGCGTCCGCGTCTTCTAGCGCTCATGTTCACTAAGTCGATATAATCGATTAAGAGTTTTATGAATCATTATGCTATTTCGATTGTTTATTAAACAATATTTTATGGAGTATAAGAGTAGAAGTTGTTTTCGCAAAACGCATCCTAAAGTCTCAATCTCTATAGTTTCAATATCTAAAACTAAAAGTTCTAGAGTGTTCCTATAGTCATATCACAATAATCATAAAACGAAAACAAATACTTACTTGACTTGGTGCCGGATACCC
Source organism: Gossypium rotundifolium (assembly GCA_025506655.1). Taxonomy (NCBI): domain Eukaryota; kingdom Viridiplantae; phylum Streptophyta; class Magnoliopsida; order Malvales; family Malvaceae; genus Gossypium; species Gossypium rotundifolium. Next base: position 46,112,858 of record CP106723.1, read on the forward strand.
ATGGTGCCATATTTCCTTTCAAACGTGTATTATAATTTAAAATTCAAAACAATTTCAGAAACGTTTATGAACCCAAACCACAGCCGAGTTTTCAAACTGGGCTCTGATACCACTAAAATGTAACACCCCAAATCCGGCCTAGAAGTTAGGCCCGAATCTGGCGTGCCACATGGAAGTGTTTTTCAAAACCATCTTTGCAATTGTTAACAACTTGTTTGAGAATCACAGCCTCTTTGTTAAAACCCAATACAACTAAAGCAATTCTGTCTACGTGAAAACATAATTATCTTTAATAAACCTTTTCGGTTGCGAAAGCATATTTGAAATAAACGATTTGCAAAAACTAGAGTTGTAACAACATTTTTGAAAACATTTCGGAAACGTAGATAAAATACAAGTAATTTGATAAATCACAAATCAAGGAATTAAACTTTAAATCCGTGACTTTTGAAAATGTCGTTAATAAATTGAAAGAAAATTCGAGTTAAATCATATTTTAAAAGTTTATCTTGAAATCCATTTATTAATCAATTTCGAAAAACTTTTATTTTCGTTCTTAGAAAATTCTCGTTTAAAACAATTTAAGCAAAATAATAAGTAAACCAACCATAAAGCAAATAATAAAATAGTTCGGAGGCCTTATTACAACTTAAACCAAAATAATAAAATAACGGAATAGAAATTTAAAATTCAAAACACTATTTACGAAGAATGGCCTCCACCGAGTCATCCATGGCCCAAGTCCACCTCACGAGCATTACCTCTGAGGTTAAGAGAAAGGGGGTGAGTTACAAGAACTCGATGTATAATCCCTTACCATCATCCACTGGGTGAACACACATAGCAATATTTTGGGCCTAAGCCCAATTACAATTATAACATGTATATAATATGCATGTGATATGCAATTCCCAAACCAAGCCTAATTTACATCCGCTACACACCCCGTACCAACCATCACACCTGGGATCAAGTCAACCCACCCCGCCAACACACCAAATCGTAGGCATTAAGCCATTTTATATTTGTGGCAAAGCCACCGAACTAAAGGCAATAAGCCATTTGATTATTTGTGGCAGAGCCACCAACTAGAGGCAATAAGCCATATTTGTGGCGAAACCCACCGAACTAGAGGCAATAAGCCATTTGATTATTTGTGGCGAGCCACCGAACTAGAGGTAATAAGCCATTTGATTATTTGTGGCGAGCCACCGAACTAGATTTTGGCAGCAGCCTTTCTTCTCTTCATCATTTTCCCAACCCATGCAAACATGTATGCATAACAATTTATATCCATATGATAATTTTAGCAAAAGGCCCAATTTACAAGAGAATCAATACTTCAAGTTTTTAATTAAGGCCCATAACACAAAATAACATTTAGCCCATTTAGCACTTTAACAACTTAGGCCCAATTAACGATCTAGCATATTTTCGGCCCGTTTAACGATCTAGCAGAGATTTCAGCCCATTTATTGATCTAGCAGAGATTTCGGCCCATTTAACTATTTTTCAGGGTTTTCGGCCCATTTAATGATCTAGCAAAGATTTCGGCCCATTTAACTATTTATCAGGGTTTTCGGCCCATTAATCGATCTAGAAAATTTGGCCCATTATTCACATGAGGCCCATATAGCAACATATTTCAATTTGACCCATAAAGGGTATTTTCGTAATTTAGTCCATAGGGACATTTTCATAATTTGGCCCATTAGGGCATTTTCGTAACTTGACCCGTAAGGGCATTTTCATAATTCGTGTCGTACCCACAAAGGGTAATTCAAGAATTTACCCTCTAAGGGTATAATGGTAATTTCGCAACCTAAGCTTAATTACTAATTTGGGGCATAAAAGCAAACTGTCCAACTGCATCACACTGACTAAATTGGGCATAACTCGAGTTAGAAAACTTGAAATCTAAATCCGTAAATTTTCCTTGAAACTAGACTCGTATATCTTTCTACTATAAGTTTTCCAGAATTTTACCTTAACCATTTAGTACAGTTTATTCCTTAAAATTTCCTTGTTTCACTGTCCAATGATTCTGACCTCTCTTACCTTAATCTCAAATATCTTACTTTACGATTTTCATCTACTGGTCCCACTTATTTCTTTTGAAAATATATTCACTAAGGAATCCATACATATCAATTATAACTCTTAATTCACTTTTTACAATTTTATATGATTTTTCCAAAATAGAACAGAATACCCCGAAGTCATTCAAAACCAGTCTCACTAAAATTAACATATCTCAGAATCTAATATTCCTTTTCCTTCTCCGTTTCTTCCATATTAAAATAGACACAGTAATATTTAATCTGATATCTTATTCACTTTGTAATTCATTTTATCCAATTTTTCATGATTTTTCAAATACAAGACACTGTTTTTAACGAAACTGTTTTATTACAAAATCGATTACCACTACTAATATCGCACTCTCGGTGATCACGAATGCGGTTATCGGTTTTATTCGGTATTTCTACCGAATCACAGGATATTTCATGTAAACTTTCAAAGAGATGTGAGACTTACTCACCATTTCAAACATATATTCGGAAGGGTGCGGGATTACACACCTTATTCGAATCCGTAACACGAAATTCTCCATGGCACCTAAAGATACAATCGATCAACAATTAATCCCAAAACTGAATTTACCACTTCAACCAATTATTTTGATTGATTAACAATCTATCACTTACCAACAATCCGAGTCTCTTATTACGAGGATAGGTGTTCGATTGGCCTCGATAAACTACTTGAGTCCTTAAAAGTGATTAACACAAAACAATGTTAGCCACACCTTATTAAACGAGGAGGAATTACCACAATACACCCCTTCACCTATATACGGCTTGGAAGAAAAAGAAATGAAATGAAAAGAGGAAAATCGATTACTTACCGATTTGATTAAGAAGAGATTGGATGGAAGAAGAGTGCCTTGTAATTTGAAATCAAAGGGAATAAACAATAGATGAAAATCTTGATCAAACAAAGAGCAAGAAAATGCACAATTGTGCTTGGGAATTGACCAAAGTAAAAGAAAGAAGAAACTATGGTCACCAAGACTTGTAATTTTGGCACAAAGCAAAGGAAAAGAAAAGAATTTGAGAGGAAAAACAATGCACTATTGTGCTACTATGATTTGGCAAGGAGGGTTGCAAAATTGAGGAAATGGCACAAAGTTGTCAAAAGGATTTTGGCCAAAACAAATCTAAGACTTTACCAAATGCCAAATAAAATTTCAGCCACCTAATTATTCCAAAAACCATCCACATGCATCCCCTTAGGATAAGATTTGGCCACTCATACTTTCCAAAACACCTCCCCGATATTAGCCTCTTGTCCCCTTTCTTTCCTATTCCTCTTGATTCCTTTCCCAAACTTTAACCTTGCCATATTCTTTTAGCCACCTTACCAAAATAATAAAGTCCACACTTACCAAAAATACTTCTTGGCCGACACATAAGGAAGGAAAGCAAAATAATAGTCAAATTTGCAAACAATGGGATTTGAACCTCTTCCTCAAGGTACATCACTTAATGCCATAACCTCTTTACCATAAGCTCCTTTATGCTAACAAATTACTCATCTAATTCCATAAGCCTTGAAGCCACTTACTATCTCTCCTTAATAGGCTAAATCACAAAATTTTACTAAGGCCCAACTCGAACCGGAACTTCATAGAAGCCTCGTAACCTTCCAAATTCACTTAACTAATAAGTCCAATTTGCAATATTGTCATTCTCTTGTTCTCAAAATTTTAAACATTCCTCGCCATTGGGCCCAATCCTACTAGGCCCAATTTTAGGATGTTACAATTTTACTTATTTTTAACTTGGGTTAATATTTTGTAATAAGGCCTCTCTTAAATTACGGTTTTAGTTTTGGATTTTAGTTTATTATGTTTTAAATCGCTAAACTTTGTATCACGATTTTCCAAAATAATATCTTCTTTCAAAATACTACGCTTTAATAGATCGTAAACATCACGTTTTCATAAGTCGATCATTTTAATTAAGTTTCATAACAAACAAAGTTTTTTTTAGGTAATAACTTTTTAATAAATGTCGATTAATAATAAATAAATGCAAATTGGGACTTTAGTTTTTAATATCAACAAAAGTTTTTCAAATGGAACCATGGTTTCTCGAAAAGCACCCCAATGTGACACACGATTCGGGCCTAACTTCTAGGTTTGGGTTTGGGTTGTTACATTTAGTGGTATTAGAGCCTAGGTTACAAAACTCGAAATGTGAGATGGGCTTTAGTGTTTATTTTAAAGATGTTTACAAATGATTTTAAGTAGTTTTGAAAGGTTTTTGTGTGGCACACCGAGTCTCAGTGTCGGACCAAGTAAGTTCTCTTATCTGTTTTAAATTGTTATTCTTTGTAGGTGAATCTGGGCTTACTTTAGATGATAGACTATCTTGAGGCCGTAGGAGACTAAAAATTATAGTGAGTGGCAATTTAGAAAACAACTCTTAACTACTACTTCCATAAAACATTTGTTTAATTATGGAACTATGAGCTAAATTCATAAAATTTGTAATTAGATAATTAGGACTAGAGTCTTGATGAAGCGTGAGTGGTATATCCGATATTGTGCGGCTATGAGATAGCTGGAAATTTTGGGGACGAAATTTCTCTAAGGAGGGTAGATTTGTAACATCCTAGAACTGGGCCTAGTAGGATTGGGCCCAATGGGCCTTGGGGGTAGTAGCGTTTAAAATTTTTGAGAACAAGAGAATGGTACTAAGGCGAGTTGGACCTATTAGGTGAGTGATTTTAGAAGGTTAGAAGGCTTTTATGAAGTCCTGGGTTAAAGTTAGGCCATAGGAAAAATTCTTGTTTTAGGTGAAAAAAACCCTGGAGTTGGTAGGTAGGCTTTAAGAATAGTGTGGCCACCTCCGAGTCCCCTTCCACGTCGAGCTGCTTACTGAGGGACACAGAAACATTAAATAAAAGGGTGTGAGTTTCGAAACTCAGTGTGTACGACCCTTGGTAAACAAATCCAACATGCAGTTAACACATTGGGCCTAAGCCCTATCAAATTCGGTGGTCTTGGGCCTTAGCCCACAACGACCTCATATCACTTTATTATCGCATGAATGCAATGCACCCATCCCAAATCCAAACTTGCACTCCATTTCCCTTCCAACCCTACACTCCTGTAGGGATATAAATATCAACCTACCCATCCGTACACTCCAAAGGTAGCACCAACAGCGGCACTACTCAACGTTGCAGCAAGGCTGCTAAACATATAATGGGCTTAAAGCCACTGGTGGATCCACGGTCGTCAAGCGACAATGAGATCCTCACATATCTTCCTCCGTATCATCAAACCTACCCAAGTGCAACATATATCTCATGAATGCAACATACACATTTTCACACATTAAGCACTTAGGGGTATTTTAGTCATTTCACTACCTAGAGGTATTTTCGTAATTTTATCCTACATGGGTATTCTCATAATTTCACCCTACAGGGGTATTCTCGTAATTCCACCCTACAGGGGTATTCTTGTAATTTCTTTTATCTCCGGTTTTAGTTATGAACTTTGGTCCATCAACAAGTCTTTGCGGCTAAAGTGAATAGACCCTATGCACCAAGTAGGATCCCAGAGAATAGGAGGTGGGTCATTAAGACCGCTTAAGTACCAAGCTCTCCTTAGGTCCAATCCTGGACATGCATATGTCCATTGCCACACACTAACCTAGCGACTTGTCCACAGACATGTTTGATTATTAAAAAGCTTTATGCTAATTAAGAGTTTATTAAAACTAGGCCTAGAGTCCGTTAAAACCCTAGCATACATTTCTAGAAACCCATAATGCCCATTAAGCCCTATCATGTCCATACATATAACCCATTAAGCCCATTTCATGCTTATATAGCCCATTAAGCCCATTTTATGTTCATATAGCCTATTAGGCCCATTTCATGACCAAATCGTACAACATCCATATCAATCCATCATTTACATATCAATTCTTGTTGACTTGGGCCCACAAACTCGGTAGGCCCATTTGGTGCTGACTTGTCATGTGTGTGTAGTGTATGTACACACCTGGTAACAACACGTGCTGCAAACCCCTTAATCATGAACCTACTATAGTCATCACTTAACGATTAATCTTGGCTTAATACACACTTTATCAAAAACTAAAACCTCACCGTAACCTTACCGTGTGCCACGCATTCTAGTAGCCCTTCTTTAGCTACTATTTACGAATATCCCTAGATCTGCACCCGAACATATATCATCAAATTAAGTGACTCATACTCCACATAAGCCACCCCTATAAGCCATACTTACATTCAGCCATCCACTAATCCATAATTGAGATGAGTACACTTACCACTTTGCTAATGATTCTTACCATACTTGCGATCTCTAAACCCTACCCTTGTTAATACAAGGTTAATGACAATGAGAAGTTAGATAGCCCTTCGGCTTTAACAAAACGCACTAAGGGGGTTAACAGAATACTTATTGAATCCAACCTTAGATCCTGCGGCCTAGATAACAACTGAACAAGATTCGGCTTTTAACCTTGACTAAAAGTAGATACCAATCAATTTGTGATGGAGAAAACAACAAAGGTTCGGCACAAGTAGGAATTTTGGCAAGGAAGGATGATGGTAATTTGGCAATAGAAGAATATGGCTATGAGAGAATTCGGCAAAAAGGGAGGACAGTGATTCGGCAATGGAAGAAATCGATTGAGGGGAGAAAGGAAAAAGGCTAATGGAAACTCAAAGAACCTTTCAAAGCATTCGACCCTCTCTTTTTATAGCCACAACTCGAAGACACCTTCCCCTAAAGTCCCATTCGGCACCAATTCCTCACACTCCTCATCTCCTAACTTTTCTCCCTGATAACACCTTAATCTCATCCGAAATTCCCTCCACATCCATCACACCAGATCACTTCAAACTCTCCACGGCAAGAGTTCAAAAACAACACAACTCTGGCCGTCTACTCTGTAAAATAAACACTCCAACAAAATACCACTCCTAAGCCTTGAACCTTAGACCTCTTCAGCTGACAATAATGCCACCTTATAGCTCCCCAAGTAACGCCACCTTGCCACTAGACCACAGGCCCATTTGTGTCCTATTTTCCCTTAATCTATTTAAGAGGCCTAATACTTGAGACTAGGGTCCCACTAAGGCCAAAAATTAAATTTTCCCTATGGTCTTCCCTATCCTTAAGACTTTAAATAACCCTAATAATACCTTAGAATTAATATTCTAATTGCTATTTATACATACCAACTTCAATGCGTAGAAATTTAGAGTTCAGGATTTTAGGGCATTACAACTCTACCCCTCTAAAAAAATTTCGACCTCAAAATTTACCTCATTGAAACAAGTGAGGGTATTTTCGTTTCATCGCCTCCTCAGATTCTCAAGTAGCCTCCTCAGCATTATGGTTACACCAAAGGACTTTGACCAAAGGGACAGACTTCCTTCTTAGCACCTTAACATCTTGATCAATTATTTGAACTAGCTCCTCTTCAAAAGTTAGGTCTGGTCTAACCTCGATCTCCTTGACTGACACGATGTGAGAAGGTTTTGAGTGATAACGCCTTAGCATTGACACATGGAACACATCATGTATTTGGCTCAGTTCACGAGGCAATTCCAGCTAATAGGCAACTAGCGCAATTCGCCTCAATACTCGGTATAGCCTAATGAATCTAGGGCTTAACTTGCCCTTCCGAACAAATCTTAACACCTTCTTCCAAGGGGAAACCTTGAGAAAAACCAAGTCCCTCACAGCATACTTAATCTCTTTCCTTTTAAGGTCAGCATACGACTTCTGGCTATCCACCGCCTCCTTCAACCGATCCCGAATCAGTTTTACCTCATCTTCGGTGTCTGCTACCAACTCTGGACCCAATACTTATCGCTCACCCAAATTGGTCCAACAAGTCTGAGTACGACATCTTCGCCCATACAGTGCTTCATATGGTGCAATTCTTATAATAGCTCAATTTTGACCCTAATCGAAAATAGTGGTTTCGGGACCACAAATTTGAGTCGATAGAATATTTATATATTATTTTTGGTGTCTATGATCTATGAGTGTGCATGTGCAAAAATTTTTGTGAGTTATTTTGACCGTTTGTGTGTTTAATTTAAAGAAAAGGACTAAATCGCGTAAGTGGTAAAAGTAGCCATTTATTAAACTAAGTGGCTAAATTGATTGGCCTTCTCTTGTTTGAGTATTTAAGTTGCAAATTGACCTTTTGAAAGTATAGTGGATGGCAATATGTCTTTATAAAATATATCATATGTTTGTTTTATATGTTAAAATTATAATAATGATATAATATATAGTATAAGGATATTATAATAAAACAAAAAGAGAAGAGAATTGCATGTTCATTTTTTCATCCATTTGACCGAAACTAAAAAGAGAAAAGAAGAGAAAAAGCTCTAAAGGGTTTCGGCACTATTTAGGCTTGATTAAGATCAAAAACAAAAAGAAACGAGATTGGATCGGGGAAAGGCAAAGTTGAATGAATAGTCGAGAAACCCTAATCTGTCAACTTCTGATGTAAGTTTTTAAGCAATTGGGTTGAATTGAATTTTATTTTATAACAAAGTATATATGTTAAATAAAAGTAAGTATGCTAAATTAATTAAGGCCGAATGTGGCATTAGATATAGTATATGTTAGCCGAATATAAGGTTAATATATATTTACATATATGCTTTGATGTGTCACTACACCAAAACAGACTTTTAGCTGCGTTTTTAGTGGCGTTTTAAAGAAAAACGCCGCAAATGTTATACATTAGCGGCGTTTGAAGGAAAACGCCGCAAAAAAAATGAGCAATAGTGCGTTTATTTCCAAAACGCCATTAAAAAGGATAAATAGCGGCGTTTTTTCCTCAAACGCCTATAAATCAGAGCATTAGCGGCGCTTTTGAAAAAACGCCGCTAAAGGTCTGAGCATTAGCGGCGCTTTTTGAAAAATGCCACTATAAATCAGAGCATTAGCAGCGCTTTTGAAAAATGCTGCTAAAGGTCTGAGCATTAGTGGCGCTTTTTGAAAAACACCGCTAAAGGTCTGAGCATTAGTGGCGCTTTTGGAAAATGCCACTAAAGGTCTGAGCATTAGCGGCACTTTTTGAAAAATGCCGCTAAAGGTCTAAGCATTAGCGGCACTTTTCGGACCCGCCTAGCTTGCGTAATAGATGGATCTTCCCGACTACTAGCATGATTCATCCTACTTTCTTAAACACGGCAAAGGCTTTCTGGTCAGATCAGATAAAGGCTAAAGGATCGCTTAATGAAAAAGGCATTCCGCCGTGGGAAAGAGATCAATCACCCCTATTCTTGCAAGAGACGGTTTGTCCACTTCCTAGCCAAAGCACAATTCGCCACATTCAAGTTTGTCACTATCAATAGCTCCTTGCTTAGATCCTTCGTTCCCCATAGCCTTTTTTCTAGAGATAGCCTGGTCTTTCATCGCCTTGAGCGGGGCCTCAAAAGGCATTTTAGTGCTTGTGGAATCGATCCCTTTTAGGCAATTCTCGCCTCAGTGCCTCCTTTCCCTTCTCATCGATGGTAGTGAGTGGGCCTAAGGCGGGTTAGAAAGAGTAGGACTCGATTGAATAAAAATGAATGATAGGGAATGGCTGCTCTCTCACTCGATGCTTTATTTTTGTTAATGCCATAAAAGAAGAATGCTAATTGTTGCAGCAAGCAGCTAGCCTACGGGATGAAAGATAGAATGCCACTATATCAATGATGAAAGTAGCTATGGTTTAGTGATAGTGTCCGTGGAGAGGTGAAAGAGTTGCTTTGGTTCAGTATGGAATGCCTCACTCAATGAGGAAGTATATTCATTACATTTGTAAGCTCTCTATGTAGCGATTGAACCCATGCTTGTTATCAAAAATTTCGTTCTCCTTTGGAGGTGATCCTCCTCTTCAGAGGAAATCTCATGGTGGTCAGAGTGAGCGCTGGTGGGGGAAGCAGGGAGAGTAATCTTCTATTGTTGAAACTATATTTCTTATTAATAGAATAGTATTGGTCTACAACTATTTATTTCCATGAAAATGGTAGGACTTATATAGCACCCCAGGCAAGACACCTAGTTGATCCATCTAGCCTGCCTTAAAGGGCTTCTGTTCAAGAAGTGACTGCTGCTAAAGGTCTGAGCATTAGCGGTGCATTTTGAAAAACGCCGCTAAAGGTCTGAGCATTTGCGGTGCTTTTCGAAAAACGCCGCTAAAGGTCTGAGCATTAAAGGCGCTTTTTGAAAAACGCCGCTAAATGCAAAAAATTAATAATTTAAGGGTTATGTTTTTAGGGGTTGGCAATTAGGCATTAGGGGTTTGTGTTATTAATAAAAAATTAATTTATTTTAGGGTCTATGTAAGCATTAACATTCTATTTTAATTACTTTTGTCCCTTATAAAATTTATATTTAGGGTTTAGTCACTACTGAAAGCGAGATATATATTATAGTTTAAATTATTTAATTTCTTATATATATATTAAAATTATAATTATAGTTTAAAATATTTTACGAGATAATATATAAGCTTTATATATATTAAAATTAAAAATTTGGTAACCTATGAGGGCCAAGTGACCCTAAAGATATAAAGTACATGAAATTTGACCCAATAACAGGCTTGGAAATGTGGCTCAAGATGCCACATAAGGCCTTAGAAATGGCCCACATGCAAAAGGTTTTGGGCTGAGTTTGAGACACCTGTGAAGCAAATAATGAAGGCCTTATTTTGCTTCCAAGGCTAGGAGGTGGGACGGCACAAGCATGTTGAATAAGAGGAGTTTCACTCGATTAAAACTCGTTTAATTAAGTGTTAAGTAAAGGAATTTCTTTTAATAAAATAAATAAGGAGATAAAGGATGGATAAAGTACTTATAATTTAATTAAAGTGATAATTAAATGATAATATTATCACTTGTAAAGGAGTAGGCCAAGTTTTGGACTCTTGGTCTAACAATTTCAGCTTAAAGAGGAAAAGTGATACTCTCATCTCATTCATCAACTTTGCTTAAACTTTGCTCTCACTTCCCCCTCTCATTCTAATTCTCCTAAGCAAGGAACCATCCTCTCTTTTGCTATTTTCTTCCTCGCTTCTACTATCAAAATTCAATCCTTATTGATTCTAAGCAGAGGAGGAATCATCCACAACATCAAAAAAGGTAAGATCCGTGGATTAGTCAACTTCATTCTTTTCTTTTTACCAAAATCAAGGTACTAATTCCATTCTTGTTCATGGTCAATCCACCATGATTCCTTAGATTTCTACCATCATCAATTACAAAGAGCAAGGATCTAAGGTAAGAACAATTAATTTTTGTTCTTCTAAATCTTTTAATCAAGAACAAGGAAATAACCTTTTCTATGTCTCATGGCCGAATGAAAAAGGGAGAGTTTCGGGATTTCAAAATCAAGGATTTAAGGTGAGGCACAATCGGCCAAAGGCCAACTTCTTACTTATTAAAGTTAGATCGGATCTAACATATGAATTTTAGGAATTTCGACAGATATTCAAGACAAAAGGGAACTTTCGGGATTTGGAAATCTATAAGGTAAGCCTCTAAACATTCGGCCAATGGTGGTGAGATCATCTAAATTAATTCCTTAATTTTTGAAAAGCCGAAAAACTAACCATATTGAACTACAAGGGTTGGCCGAATATCAAGTAGAGGAAAACCCAAACTTCCGGGATTTGTGTAATCACCAAATCGGCAAAGGTGAGTTTTTCCTTACAAATCCTACTAGGATTTGGTTTTGTTTAAAAGGGTTTATTAATGTGTTAATGGATGGGCCGAATATAGGATTAATAGATCTAAAATTAGATCGATTCTCAGATATCAAGGAACCTATTAAGTTAAAAAAGGTGTGTACCCTTGCTATTCTTCGATATATTATGGTTAAATATTTAAATATATGATATGAAAAATAATATGAATGGCTATGTACCACACATGTGGCAAAAAGTACCAAGGTACGTTTCCTACTCGATAGGATTGTGAAAATGTTATTTATATAACATGCGAATAAAAGAATATGAACATGAAATTAAATTATGCTATATATGTATATATATGTTTTTGGGCATCTTGGATTTATGAAAAGGGGGAGAACAGTGTTGACTTCGGTCTCACCTAAGAAAAATGTTGACTACTACATCACATTGCGTAAATATGTTGACTACGGTCACATTATGAAATTTTGGTAACTTCGGTTACAATAGTGTCTAATGACACAACGTGAGAGTAGCGGATGGAGGTTGACTTAGTAGTCCCTACTTGTGTTGGTTGGCAATGTGTGGAGTAGCTGATGGCATATAGGTTTTTTTTTTGGGTTTGGGTTGCATCATAATTTCATTATTACATGGACTTGATGATTTGAACATGAATGCCCGATTTATTGAATGATAGTATAGTGTGCACATTGAGTGTCATGACTCACCCCATTGTGGGAATTATTTTTTCGGTGATGAGCGGTGATTTTAATTCCGCTTGTAGACCATGAGGAGGCCATGCACCAATTGAAGAATTTATTCGAATTTGGACTTTATTTAATTTCAATACTTTTAATTTTATTTTGGGTTTATTTGATGTAATAAGGCCATGAGGCCCAAAGGATTGTTCTTTGTTTTACATTACTTTTTAATATTTTGCTAAGAACTATTTTGGACACGTTACATCAAGTTGGTTTTACAAGATTAAATAAATGGGTTTCAACTCAAGCCCAACTCAAAATAATAGTTTTTCTAAAATCTAAAATTTTCTAAGTATCGAATGTGTTTGAAACCGGTTTACTTTAGAACATACCAGATCCACCATTCTCGTGGTAGGCAAAAGGGTGTTTCTATGAGTATCGAGCCAGCTTAAACTCTCTACCGTGGCTCGTGCCCAAACGCTTTCAAAGTGAGCCAAATGATTTTCTTTGAACATAAGGTGCTTTTGGCATGGCCCCTAAGTCTCGGGACCAGATCCACCGGTAAGTACCCTAACTATATGTGTGATTCGTGATTTATATAAAGGGTAGAAAAGGCATGGAACGTAGAATAGAGTGATAGGAACTTGAACCCTAGGATTAGACTACTCAAACACGGATACATAAGATTTAATGCACTAAACCAACCTATGGCTAAGTCACTGAGCTAGTGGTGTGGTAACCCTTGTACGCATGTCTAGGATTGGATCCCAAGAGCTTGGTATTTAAGCGGTCCTAGTGACTCACCTCCTCTTCGCAGAATCCTACCAAGTGCGTAACTTCTGGCTCACCATAACTCGGAGGGCTCAGTGGTGTAGTAACCTCTCTGTCATGCATGTCTAGGAATGGTTTCTTGGGAGCTTGGTATTTAAGCAATTCCGTGACTCACCTCCTCTCACATGAATCACTGCGTGCGTAGCTTTGGTTCACCCCCACCAAGAGGGCTCTATTATAGGCTAAACATAATGACTAAAACCCGAAAGGAACTAGCCATGTTTTAAAAAAAAAGAAGAGAACAAAACAACAAACCCTAGTTTTTCAAACCTTTAAAACTTTTCTTCTAAATCGAGGAAATTATTTTACAACATTCTACTCAAAAACTCCTGACGGCGAAAATTACGTAAATGCCTTAGCAGAAATTACCAAAACGCTCGGTTTGTAAATGTTCACTACAACAATTTTACCAAAATTTCATGATTTCATAAACATTCAAAACCCTAATTCGTGAAATATCAAAATACCTTGATTTTGGAAAATTACAAAATTTCCCTAACTTATAAAATTACCAAATGACCTCAATTTCAAAATTTTTGCAATATCCCCATTTTTGAAGGAGCAATTTTAAAAGAACCTCAAAGTCTTACAACTTTGAAATACCCCAAAGTTATTAATTTTTTCAAATTTACCCCGATTTGTGAAAATTACCAAAATACCCCGAGGTCAAAAATTATCGAAATACCCCTGCTTTAAAATTTTTCAAGTTACCCTAGACTGGAGTTTTCAAAATAATTTTGACAAAAACATCAAGGAACCTTATTTTACAAAATTACTTAAAATGCCCTCAGAGGACAAAGTTACGAAAATACCCCGGGTAGTGGAAAATAACAACAAACAACAAAAACTACATGCCCGAATGAACTAAGTTCATACTTGTTTGATGGATGAATGAATGGAAGAATGAAAAGATCGTGTGTTGTATGATACGAAAACCACTTTAAAATCCCTTTTCATAAAACTCCTCACTGATAAATAAGTGGAACAAATAACTAATTCATAAAATCTTAATCGATCCCGACGCTAGAAAATGAGCTCTAGAGGACGTGGTCGCAAGCGGTCGAGGAAGAGGAAGGATGATCGTGTTTGAACCCGTTAGGTCAGTCAAGGGTCCGACAATGAGATGCCATCGCCACCACCACCCCCACCGTTAATGTTGAGCAAGAAGCTCAGACGGAAGAGGTCAGGTCGCAGTCGCTCATGAAGTTTTGGAATTGGTGGTCTGGTGGAGGAAATGGAGGAAATCGAAAGTCGCAGACTGAACAGCTCCGAGCTAATGGAGCGAAATGTTTCGAGGAGTATCCATGTGGCACCCAGATACCGAGTATCGTTGGTTAAGCAAATGAGCGTATAATGGATGAGCTTGATTTGACTCAGCAGGAAAAGTCGAAAGGATGGTGGCATTGTTACGCCGAAGCGTGATCAATGGTGGTTGACTGCTCGATGGTACCGTGAATGTAAAATTTGACCCGGGAGTATGTTAAAGAGGCCTTTCAAAAGAAGTATGTGGGAACCGGTATACTGGATGAGCGAGAGGAAGGCTTTTCTAGGGTTAGTACAAGGGAGTAAGTCCGCCGCAGTAATATGAGGTGGAATTTCGAGGTTGAGCCGCTATGCTCGAGGGGTAGTGGCAATCGAAAGATGAACGTTTTGGATCATCGGGAATAAGAGGCCTAAGAGGCCTAGAACGATGGGCCAAAGGATCAACAAGTCGGTACAAAGTGCGATTCATCCTTGTGAGTATTGTGGAAAGAGACATCTAGGGATGTTGGAAAAGATAGGAGCATGTTTTAGGTGTGGGTCCAAGGACCATATGTTTAGGATTGTCCCAAACAATGATGAAAGCCACCAAGAGTTCGTAATGCTAGCTGACCTAGAGAGGCGACAAAGACCTCAACGGGGACATGGTTCGAGTAATGAGGTAATGGTTCCGCCAAGGACGTGGAGCACCAAGCGGAGATGTTGAAGGTTGAAAGCAAGGCAGCCAAGGATAGTTTATGCATGGTCGTCAGCGAGGATAGTGACGCCAGACGAGACAACGAGTAAGTTTCATATTTATGGATTATACTTCATTACTTTTCTCGCTATAAGATTAGTTCGATCTTATGTTGCTAATGAAGTATATGGAACCTTGATTATGAACTTAGAGAATGTGCCTAGAAAGTAAGATAGTTCTTTAAGATCAGAGTGCACAGCAATAGCGTAGTGTGGTGAGTTAGACTATACGGATGAACGATAGTAAGTAATTTCGAGGACGAAATTATTTTTGGGGGTAGAACTGTAACATCCCGAATAGGGCCTATGCATTTCAGTTTAATTGTATGAAATGACAAGTTTCAAGTACTATGAATAAATTTTGATACTTTTGGAAACCTAGAAATGCATGAAAATGGAAATGAAAATGAAAATGGAAATGGAAATGAACATTTTTGGAAACCTAGACATTTTTGGAAACTTAGACATTTTTGGAAACTTAGACATTTCGGGAAACCTGAACATTTTGGAAACTTGAACATTTAGGAAACTTGAACATTTTGGAAACCTGAACATTTAGGAAACTTGAACATTTTGGAAACCTGAACATTTTGGAAACCTGAACATTTTGGAAACCTGAACATTTTGGAAACCTGAGGATGTAAGAAAAATGGCAAGTTACGAGTCAAGCTGAAATTTTAGGAAACTTAAAATTGACCCTTAATGTCAATTTAAGAGCCCAAAGGGGAACTTAGGGCCAAGTGACCTAAAGATATAAAGTACATGAAATTTGACCCAATAATCGGCTTGGAAATGTGGCTCAAGATGCCACATAAGGCCTTAGGAAATGGCCCACATGCAAAAGGTTTTTGGGCTCGAGTTTGAGACACCCAGAAGCAAATAATGAAGGCCTTATTTTGCTTCCAAGGCTAGGAGGTGGACGCACAAGCATGTTGAATAAGAGGAGTTTCACTTCGATTAAAACTCGTTTAATTAAGTGTTAAGTAAAGGAATTTCTTTTAATAAAAATAAATAAGGAGATAAAGGATGGATAAAGTACTTATAATTTAATTAAAGTGATAATTAAATGATAATATTATCACTTGTAAAGGAGTAGTGGCCAAGTTTTGGACTCTTGGTCTAACAATTTCAGTTAAAAGAGGAAAAGTGATACTCTCATCTCATTCATCAACTTTGCCGAAACTTTGCTCTCACTTCCCCCTCTCATTGCCGAATTCTCCTAAGCAAGGAACCATCCTCTCTTTTGCTATTTTCTTCCTCGTTTCTACTATCAAAATTCAATCCTTATTGATTCTAAGCAGAGGAGGAATCATCCACAACATCAAAAAAGGTAAGATCTGTGGATTAGTCAACTTCTATTCTTTTCTTTTTACCAAAATCAAGGTACTAATTCCATTCTTGTTCATGGCCGAATCCACCATGATTCCTTAGATTTCTACCATCATCAATTACAAAGAGCAAGGATCTAAGGTAAGAACAATTAATTTTTGTTCTTCTAAATCTTTTAATCAAGAACAAGGAAATAACCTTTTCTATGTCTCATGGCCGAATGAAAAGGGAGAGTTTCGGATTTCAAAATCAAGGATTTAAGGTGAGGCACAATCGCCAAAGGCCAACTTCTTACTTATTAAAGTTAGATCGGATCTAACATATGAATTTTAGGAATTTCGACAGATATTCAAGACAAAAGGAACTTTCGGGATTTGGAAATCTATAAGGTAAGCCTCTAAACATTCGCCAATGGTGGTGAGATCATCTAAATTAATTCCTTAATTTTGAAAAGTCAAAAACTAACCATATTGAACTACAAGGGTTGGCAATATCAAGTAGAGGAAAACCCAAACTTCCGGGATTTGTGTAATCACCAAATCGGCAAAGGTGAGTTTTTCCTTACAAATCCTACTAGGATTTGGTTTTGTTTAAAAAGGGGTTTATTAATGTGTGTTAATGGATGGGCCGAATATAGGGATTAATAGATCTAAAAATTAGATCGGGATTCTCGAGATATCAAGGAACCTATTAAGCGAAAAAGGTGTGTACCCTTGCTATTCTTCGATATATTATGGTTAAATATTTAAATATATGATATGAAAATAATATGAATGTGGCTATGTACCACACATGTGGCAAAAAGTACCAAGGCATGCTTTCCTACTTCGATAGGATTGTGAAAATGTTATTTATATAACATGCGAATAAAAGAATATGAACATGAAATTAAATTATGCTATATATGTATATATATGTTTTGGGCATTCGGATTTATGAAAAGGGGAGAACAGTGTTGACTTGGTCTCACCCAAGAAAAATGTTGACTACGGTCACATTGCGTAAATATGTTGACTACTACCACATTGCGAAATTTTGGTAACTTTGTTACAATAGTGTCTAATGACACAACGTGGAGAGTAGCGGATGGAGGGTTGACTTAGTAGTCCCTACGGTGTGTTGGTTGGTACGGTGGAGAGTAGCGGATGGCATATAGGTTTTTTTTTTGGGTTTGGGTTGCATCATAATTTCATTATTACATGGACTTGATGATTTGAACATGAATGCCCGATTTATTGAATGATAGTATAGTGTGCACATTGAGTCTGTTGACTCACCCCATTGTGGGAATTATTTTTTCAGTGATGATGAGTTGATTTGACCTAGTGTAGACCATGAGGAGGCCATGCACCAATTGAAGAATTTATTCGTAATTTGGACTTTATTTAATTTCAATACTTTGTAATATGTAGAGAAACAAAATTATTTAGTAAATTGAAAATGTTATTTAAATTTCTGAAATAATGAAAGAATATATATTATTCAAAATTTATTTAAATAATTAAGGGTTTAGTGGTTTGTATGGGCTGACTAGGGTTTCGAGTTTAGCATTTCAAGATTTAGTGTACTTTAGAGTTTATGGTTTACGGTTCATCTTAGGATTAGGGTTATGGCTAGAGTTTATGAGTTTATGGGTTTGTGGGTTTGTGGGTGTATGGTTTAAGGTTCACGGGTTTAGAGCTTAGGGTTTATCAAAAGAAGACAGAATATCAAATTTGATTTAATCATTAAAAATTATAAAAATATATGCTATAAAATGGCAAGATTGCATTTTTTACTTACAAATTAATTTTAGCCCCTAACAAAATCTGATTGTGCATCTGTTTATTCTTAAACTTTAAACCCTGAACATTAAGCAATTTAAACCCTAAACTATAAACCATAGATCTAGATTCTAAACTCTAAATCTAAACACTCGACCATAAACCCCTAAACTACAAACTCTAAACCATTAACCATTAAACACTAACCTTAAACGGACACCGCTAAACGTTGAGCAACAATTCTATTTTCATTTAGGATAATCGACACTCATTTCGATTTTATTCGATTTAATTTTCATTTTTTCTTATTTTTGTTTTGAATTTAATTTTATTTTGCTATTTGAAATTAACTGACTTAATTATGAAAAGTATGTTACAAATTGATAACTAAACCATTAAGAGGTATTATTTAAAATACTATTTTTTATATGTTAATTTAAAATTTATAAAAATCTTCAAAAAATTTAAAATTTAAAATTAAGAATTAAGAATTAAGAATTTAATATTTTGTCCATATTTCAGTTAAAAGGTTAATATTCAAAATTAAAAATGATAATCTCAACACAAAAATTTTGAAATAAAAAAATAGAAAAAATATGTTAAAAATGAAAAAAAATTAAAATTGAGCAATAGTGGCGTTTTTTGGGCAAAACGCCATAAAAAGTTGAGCTATGGTGGCGTTTTTGTAAAAATGCCGCAAAAAGAAAAACCCTCTACTACTAAATCCAACGGTGGAGATTTCATCATGACATCCCATCTTAGCGTTTACTAGAGAAACAAACCTCCAAATATATATTTACTCATTTATATGTTGAGTTCTCTCACATTCTCAGCTACACCTTCCAAAATCTCTTTTTCTTCTTCATTTTCAACATCATCTTAGGGTTTCTACCTTTACCACTTACTATTGCACTATTTTCCCCTTTTCTTTACAGAGTATTTTTTTGATGCAATACTATTTTCCCCGTCTGCTTTGCTATATTCTTTAAAAACTATTTTATTATAGTTGGAAGAAGAAATGGGTTTTTGGAAACAATGGGTTTACAGAGTTACCTTGTGTACGACTGGGTTTTACCAGTTGACTTAATCCATCGCCAAAATCGTTATTATGGAGGTGGGTATAGCCATTGAAGTTCCCATTGTCAACAAATGTAATCTTTTTTTCTCAGGGGGTTTGAATATTAATGTTATCTGTATATTTGTGTTTTTTGTTCTTATTTGAGTTGCCCCGTTTTTTATTTCTTTGAAATTTGAGAATGAGAATAGAATTTTTTGATAGATTTTGCATCCGGGTTTTGATATGGAAATATAACAGTCCTTATCATGGTGGTGTATGGAAGATTAGGGTGGAACTCCTGGATGCTTATCCTTATAAATCTCCATCAATTGGCTTTATAAACAAGATCTATCACCGAATGTTGATGAAATGTAAGGTTTTTGGATGTTGAAATGTTCTAAATTTGGCTTTTAAATGCTCCGTTATTTTTAATATGTCTTTGAACTATGAGTTTGGTCCGGTTCGCTTTGTTTGGATGTCATCAATCGACTTGGAGCCCTATGTTCGGTAAGCATTGTACACTATATTTGGTTTTCTTAATTCTTTCTTGTTTTAATATTATTAATATTACTCTTGGAACTCGACAATCGAATTAACTTATTTATTTTTCAACTCTTCATTCGATTTTTAGATATGGTAAATGTCTTTGAAGTGTTTCTTCCTCAACTTCTTTTATATCCCAACCCATCGGATCCATTGAATGGAGAAGTTGCTGCTCTTATGATGCGTGATCGTGCTGCCTATGATCAAAGAGTTAAAGGTGAGCATTTTTGCTCAAGCTTTTCTCTGAGTTAACATTCCTGTAGCAGTGAGCTTACAAGAAATTTTTGTGGCCATTCATGTTGTTAAAAGAACTCACATGAGGCCACGAGTCTCACATGTTGGGAGCCGAAAATTGTTTCTATAACATTTGACAACTTACCCTATTTAACTTATATTCAATTAACTAATGAGTAATGCCCATCTTATTGAGTATTCGAGAATCTTGAATTTTATTTAAAGACTAAATTTCTTATTTGATCTTATTGATATACTAATTTTCTCTTGTAAATTTGTTTTATTTGTCTTTCCCCTAACTGATTTGGTGTCCACTTCACTTGTAACACCAAACTCAGTGAGTCACGGATTTCAAGTTAGCTATATAACTTAAGTTGGTGAGTGCTTTCTATATAACTTAATGTTGACCTTTCTGAGTAGTTTGAAGCATCAGTTGGCCTCTATAAAGATAGAAGTGGTGTTAGTGGTAAAATTTCAATACTAAAAGCATGTTGTTGGTTGAATTATAACTTTATCTGTTATTTTCTATTTGTGATTCTTACTGGTTTTGCAAGGGAAACTGGTATAATAAGCAAAAAAGTTTGCTTTGTAAGTTTGATGAAATATGGGCAATAAATAACAATCAGTAGAAGGTAGGGAACTGTGAGAGTAGTACGTTTTATGGCTTACGAGCAGTAGCAGAAAAGTTTGCTTCATAAGAGCATTGATCTTGTTTTGAGCTATGATTTTATTATTATCAGCTAAAGCTCCATAAGTGATTTTATTACACTTTTCTAAATCTTGGACAGCTCCAAACAAAGGCAATGGACTTGATCTGGATAAGTACTCTTGGACACAATCCCTTCAAGAGGTCACTGTCAATGTTCCAGTTCCCAATGGAACAAAATCAAGGTTAGTTGTATGCGAGATAAAGAAGAATCATCTAAAATTTGGACTTAAGGGCCAGCCTCCTATTATTGATGTAAGTTAGTCCATGTGCTTTTTGAGCAAACCTTAGTTTGTTTGTATCCTAGTCACTTACTTCTTTATATTTTCAGGGGGAGCTTTTTGAAACTGTCAAACTTGATGATTGTTACTGGAGCATAGGTATGTTATCTCAATGAAAATAAGAGTTGAAGTACTGCAAATCGAACTTCCTATTCTACTTTTCCTTTATCCCTTCAGCTAGAGTTTACAAGTTCACAATTATTAGGTTTGCAAGTATTTAACAACCTATGTCACCTGGACTGAGGTATGAGTGATGTTAACAGTTATGTAAAATAATTTCCATATATTTTGGGGTCTTTGGGGAGTTATGTCTCCGCACCTATTACTAAAAAGTGTGCCTGACATGGGTGTCAGATATAAGTACTTAAAAATAAAAATAAAGAGGACTAACAATATATATTTAAATTCCAACCTAGTAAATCTTGACTTTTCCTAAATCAATTTTGTAATTGTTCTTATCTCCTCTCCTTGTTTATTTTCTTTCATTCTATGCAATTTACTTGAACTTCATACGGAAATGCTTTTGAATCTGTCTTTTATTTTCTCAGAGAGAAAAGTTCATGTTCTGGTTAAATTTTACATTAGTAATATTTTAGCATTGTTGACCAACCAAATAGTTGTTTCATTATTATTAGGATTGTCTATATAATCGCATTGCAATTGTGATCTTGAAACTCCTATACTTTTTTGTAAAAATGAAACCATGTTTAATTCTACAACATTCTCTTTTATCGGTACTATAAAAATCTTCCCACAATTCTTGTAGAGGATAGTTGTGCAATCGTCGATCTTTTTGACGAAGCACAACCAAATGGAGTGGTGGAAGTCATTGGTGAAAGGAGATCCTAAATTGACACTCGTAAAGTCGAACCAAAGAACAAAAACTATCTAACTTGGATCCCAAACACGACAAATCAGAAAAGATGATGGTAATTAGTTCACCCTTTCCATTATATTTTGCCTCTAGATATAGTTTCTATCTGCCAAAAGAGCTCTCATCCCGGAACATGCCAAATTTCTTAGTTTCTTTTTCTTTTATTTCCCATTTTAATTTTACTTGTTTACATTTGTAAACTTCAGATTCATCAAAAACCATAATTGATACTTATCACAAATTGTGCTCTTTTTTGCAGTTTGACCAGAGACAAAAGGCCATGGTCGTTCCAACCAAAGATGAGCTTGAAGGTGAAATTCTAAAGAAATTCATGTCCGAGGTAAACTATTATCTTCCAAAACTCGTTCATCCAAGATACACTACAGGTTACTCTTTTTTTCTTCCTCCCAACTTTTTTGATCCCCATATGGAGCTTTAGCTGATACTAATAAAATTTGCTGCTATTCATAAATTTTCTCCTAAAGAAGAATATGGACTCCAAATTAACATGCCCTTCTGTTATTCATTAATTATGTATTGATCTTGTTTTGAGCTGTGATTTTGAAGGTTTTAGAATCTTTGTTACTTAAATGGAATAGGATAAATACAAATACAATTGGAGCTAAACTTAGAGATTTTACGAAAAGTGATAGAATAAATACAAATACAAATCTTATAGCTGTCGCTCAATTAATCGTGTTGTTGCACAGAAGGAAGAGTTGCTCTGTTTGACTATGATGCTGCAAAATTCAAATGTTACCATGTCTTCAAAACTCAAACAGACAAACACAAGAAAAAGGTAAGTAAATTGAACAACTCAAATTATCAACCTTTTTCTAAAAAAAAGGGTTTCATTTGATTCAAAATTTGGAGAAATTTTAAACCTTTTCTAGAAATTTCTTTTTTTTTTTCAATTTGGTACACTTTAGTAAAGTTATATATTTTGGTTCCAAAAGTATCAATATAATTTTTTAGCATTTAATTTTAGTTTTAAGGTTAATTCGATGAAAGTTAATTATTAGTATTCTTTGGTGTTGAATTTTCATGATTTTGTTAATAAAATAGATTTAGTTTTAATTGTGAATATGTTTGATTTTGTGTTTAATTTGTTAAATAAGTCTGATGCTTGTGTTTTTTGGGTTATAGAGTTGAATTGATGAAAGGTAATTGTTGATATTATTAGTTAAGGGTAAATATAGTTTTGGTAGTTGAATTTAGATTTAATGTTCAAATTGATACATATGTTACATGTAACAGTACATCTCGCTAATGATGTGGCATGTGTGTGCGTGTCTAAACCTAATTGGTCCACGTCATCTAAATTTGACTGAGTTACAAAATAGGTTGTCAAATGTGTGACGAAAGCCAAATTTAGATACCAATTTAAACAATAAAAAAGTGTATATTGTTAAGCTTCTATTTGTGTATATTGTTAATATTAGCATGCAAAAAGGTGCTTTAAGTATGCTTTTTGAGTTTTCGTGAATTTTGGTTTGGTTTCAGATAATGCAATTCATTTACCAATTAAGGCGAATTTAACTCACATCAGCTCAAATATTGAAGATATCTGGCTTTTCTTCTCCATTTCCATGATATTTTGCGGTTTACCTAGTATATTATCCTGGTTCGGGATAATTGGGGTGCAGCATTGACCAACAAAGTAACATATATGAGTATATACGTATGAACTAGCAAAACTGTCTCATCAACATGTCATAATAATTCTCAATTTCTTAAACATGTTTTAGCAAATGCCCTTCATGTTAAATGCTCATATTTCATTGTTGCTCATTGTGACGGGATAGAAGTACTTTGGTTCGTGCCCTCTCTACAAATCCAGAATATCCAAGAATAAGGTTTAGTTTTCTTTTGTGTTGATGGAAATTTTGATTTTGCCCAAATCTAAAAAGTTTTTAGTTACTGCTTTGTAAATTGGTTGTGCATGTTTGATAAATAAGACATTTGTTTTAGAAAATGGCCGAGTCCAAACCAGCCAAGACCTGGTTTCTTATGTACAATTGTAAACTTGCCAGGTTAGTGGTAGCTTTGTAGTATAGGCTTTGTGGGAAATGAGCAATGTAAGTATTCTTGATATAAAAGGGTTGGTGATTGCGATGTTGGAGGGCAAGAAATTCTTGTAAACAAGGCATAAAATGGGGTGCTCCATCTCATCCTCGTATCCATTTCACATTCATTGCAAAGTAGGGTAGTTGTTTTGTTTCATTGAATGGACAATCGCTCAACTTATAAGGTTGTTGTAATTATAGGAGGCTAAAGCTTAATTTGTTGAACTGGAAAATGAGAAGCTAAGTCTGATGCATATTATACCAAAATTTAATTAATTTTTTGGGAAGCTTAATTTTAATTAATTAATATTTTTTTATTTTTCATGACCTTTAGCGGTGTTTTTGGGAAAAACACCGCTAAAAGTATAATATTTTAATTTTTTATTTTTCATGACTTTTAGCGGCGTTTTGGGAAAACGCCGCTAAAAGTATTATAGTTTAATTTTTTTATTTTTAATTATTTTTAGCGGCGTTTTTGTAACACCCCAAACCCGGCCTAGAAGTTAGGCCCGAATCTGGCATGTCACATTGGGGTGCTTTTCTAGAAACCATGGTTCCATTTGAAAACCTTTCTTGATATTAAAAACTAAAGTCTCAATTTGCGTTTGTTTATTATTAATCGACATTTATTAAAAAGTTATTACCTAAAAAAACTTTGTTTGTTGCGGAAACTTAATTAAAATGACTGACTTATGAAAACATGATGTTTACGACCTATTCGCGAAGCGTAGTATTTTGAAAGCAGATATTGTTTTGGAAAACCGTGATACAAAGTTTAGCAGATTTAAAACATAATAAACTAAAAATCCAAAACTAAAACCAGAATTTAAGAGAGGCCTTATTACAAAATATTAACCCAAGTTAAAAATAAGTAAAATATTAGAGTCCAAAATCGTCAGATTATGGCCACCTCAGAGTCCTCTAGCACGTCGAACCGCTTCGAGGATTACCCGAGAAAAAAATATTAAAAAGAGGGTGTGGTTTACGAAAACTCAAGCGGTGTGCATAACCTCATCAATAAAAACATGAATCATAGCAGTTTGGGTGAAGCCCATTTCAATGCTAATGGCAATTGGGCCTTAGCCCATAAAAGCCTCGATTGGGCCTTAACCCATAAATGTCACAAATCATATTTATCCGGGCTGAGCCCATCTCAAATAAAACCACATATGCAATGCATTAATGCCCATACCAACCACACTCTGTCTCCGTCCAACCTCCGCACTCTTGTGGGATTTAATCGACCCACCCATCCCTACACTCCTTATGTAGCACCGGTTGTGGCACTAACTTATCGGTCAAAGATAGCTTCTCGGTGGCTAAAGCCTTCGGTGGATCCACAGTCGTCAAGCGACCATGCGATCCTATCTGCACTTCCCCTTTCGAATAATCCCATCCCCATGCAACATAATAACACATGAATGCAACATACAACAATAATCATACGAAAACAATCATAAATCACATACAAGAATAATCATATAACATGTAGGGGCATTTTCATCATTTTTGCCCTCTAGGGGCATATCAGTCATTTTACCCATCGAGGGATTTTCGTAATTTACCTACCAGGGGTATTTTCATAATTTACCTACCAAGGGTATTTTCATAATTTACCCACTAAGGGCATTTTCGTAATTTACCTACCAAGGGTATTTTCATAATTTACCTACTAAGGGTATTTTCATAATTTACCTACCAAGGGTATTTTTGTAATTTACCTACCAAGGGTATTTTTGTAATTTACCTACCAAGTGTATTTTCGGTAATTTCTTAAATCGGGGGTACTTTGGTAATTTCACAAATTAGGGGTAGTTCGATAATTTTACAAACCAAGGGTAATTCAATAATTTTACAAATCAGGGTATTAACGACCCAACAGAAGGTCCTTGTCGCCTCGAACGACTCAAGTATTCTAAATAGAGATAATAATGCGAATGGGCCTAAGGCCCATTGTGGCCCAAGTGGGCCCACACACTCGTATGGCCCATTCAGCCCAAACCTAGCCACATATATGAGATTCACATAGTCTAGTTCACTATCTACTACTCAATCATACAACTTACTCATATAGGCCCTCGGGCCTATTGGGCCCACTTGGCCCCTTTCGGGCCATCGTGGCCCAATAGCCCACACCTACAAGAATACTCATGGTGGCCTCGACTATCAGGTCGAAGTTTCCACACGTGCGCTCGAACGCTCGTGTGGCTACCATCGTCGTGTGACCGGCATTTCGGCATTTGCCGCTCTACAACTAGAGTAGAGAGAGAGTTGCACACATGATAGGAGTTCTGAAGCTGCTAAACCGCGCTACCAAAGCTCCTATGCCCAACTCCCACCAAGGTATCTTTTCTCTCCTCCTAGAATGCTCTTTATATAGCTAGCTTCTCACCTTCCTTCTTTGTATCATTTCGATGTGGGATCCTTCCGCTAGTAGAGTTTAAATCCAACTCAAACTCTTGCCACCCCATCTTAGCAAAATAAATACTCCCTTACTTCTCATGAGATTCGAACTCAGGCTCCCTTGTAACATAACCCACGCTGCGAGCCACTTCACCAACTAGCTCCTTATTTCTAAAATCATGCGCAACTAAATATAAGTCCTATGGCCAAATTTTAAAATCCATTTAAAAAGAAAACTAAAATGCAAGCACCAAGACGTGAACCTTGGACCTCCTTCCTTCCTTGTGCCGTCACCCCCTTGTCTCTTATGTGGCATCACTTTGCCACTACACCACACACTCCACTTGTCATTTTTCCCCACATTTTATTCTTAAAGCCTACCTACCAACTCCCAAGGTTTTTTTCACCTAACACCAAAATTTTTCCTATAGCCTAACTTTAACCCGAGACTTCATAAAAGCCCCCAACCTTCCAAAATCACTCACCTAATAGGTCCAACTTGCCTTAGTACCGTTCTCTTGTTCTCAAAAATTTTAAACGCTACTACCCCCAAGGCCCATTAGGCCCAATCCTACTAGGCCCAACTTTGGGATGTTACAGTTTTTGAAAAAAGCACCGCTAAAGGTCAAGACTTTTAGCAGCGTTTGAGGGAGAAACACCGCTAAAGGTCATGACTTTTAGCAGCATTTTTAGGAAAAGCGCCACCAAAGGTCAAGACTTTTAGCTGCATTTTTGGGGAAAGCACCGCTAAAGGTCATGACTTTTAGCGGCGTTTGCGGGAAAAGCGCCGCTAAATGTCATGACCTTTAGTGGTGTTTTTTCTCATAAAAGTCGCTAAAATTTTGCGGCATTTGTTTTAGCGGCATTTTTTATGGCGCTTTTAAAAGGCTATTAGTGGCGCTTATAAACGTCGCTAAAAGATTAAAAAATGCCGCTAAAAGTCTATTTTGCTGTAGTGTGTTTAAGATAAATGAGTACTTATAGTTTGAAAGGTAGTGAGATATGGATCTTGTAATAGAAAATGGTTGCATTTGAATATGTGATTAGATGTGATTATTGAGTATGACCGAATGTGTTGGAAATTCATAGGAAGAATTGGTTGGTTTGAACATATGCATATATAAATGTTCATGTGAGTAAAAAAATGTGATTTTATGTCTATATGTAAGAGGAATAATCGGGTTAATGAGCATGAATTGTGCGAATTTATACACCAAGCACTAAGTGTGAGAAATCGGTCGTAATGCACTAAGTGTACGAATTATAAAGTACCGAGCACTAAGTGTACGAAATCGGTTGTAATGCACTAAGTGTGTGAATTATAAAGTACTGAGCACTAAGTGTGCGAATTATAAAGTACTGAGCACTAAGTGTGCGAAATTGTTGAAGGGCACTAAGTGTGCGATCAACTTTAATCTCAAAAGGTTGAATTCGGTAAGTTGATACTATGAAATGTTACTATTTGAATTCAAGTATATAAATAAAGTGTGATTCAAATGGAATGTTATATTTGTTTTAAGTATAATTTTGAATGATTGAGTTGGTATGAAATAGACCTTACTAGAGTAAATGAAAAGTTGTTTGGTTCACCAATGTGATTCAGCTATGGGAGATAATGTATCATGAGTATGTGTTAATGGCTTGAAATTGAGTAAATGATTATGATTGAGGATGGAATTGTATTATATATATACGAAGCTAAATTTGAGAGTTAATAGATGTTTCATGATTGTATTATTAAATGACTAATGATAAATCCTTGTTTACCATCCTTGGTTTAAATCTTTTTGAGTAACATTGATAATTTGCATTAGATTGCTTAAAACTTACTAAGCTATAATAACTTACTTGGTGTGTTTGTTTGCATTGTTCTATAGATTTTGAAGTCTAAGCTTGAGCTCGGGGATCATCGTCAAAGTCAATCACACTATCATCTACCTTTGGTACTTTTTTGTTAAGTTGAACTTTTGGAAATTATGGCATGTATAGGCTATTTTCTCTTTGGAGTCTATTTTGTACATAATGAATATAAATGCCATGCGAATATGGCTTCTCATCTATGCTTGGGTTAACTTGCTTATGCTTGTGGTGATGTATATGTTCGTTTATTTTCAATCTTGATAAAAGCATATTTTGGTATGTATGCTTTGTGAATTTCAAATAGGGGTATTTTATCTATACATTTCGAATGAACATCTCATGATTGAAGTAGGTGCAAATTGATGTTAAATTTATTTAATTGAATATGGCTTAGTCATGCTTGAATTTGGTTTTAAAATCTGGTATGTATGAATACATTATAATCTTAACTTAGAAGTTATTTCAAATTTTATTATGTATGTTTTATTAATGAACTAGTTGAAATATGCTCATTTGAAAGTATTCGGTCATGGTATAGATTTAATTTAGAAATTCATAATACATTTTGGATGTATATATTTATATTCGGTTATGAGGTTTGAAATGGGAAATTTTTGTAGTGAACAATCAATTGTGGTATGTATGTGATTAAATTATTATTATAGTATTTGATTGGTATATGTTGAATAAGAGAAATATATATATTCTACCATAGTATACAAATTAACCAAATGAATATTGTTTAGCTATTTGAATGTAAGTAGTTTTAATTGATGATAATGATATAATTTGTGATATGTTCATTAATGTTTTAATATGAGAAGGGATGTACATGTTTAATTGTGAAAGTATAGTTTGGTACGTATAAATTAATGAAGTAGTTTCTATAAGGTGCATTGACTTGTGGTTGGTAAAGTAATGCTCAAAACCCTAATCCAGTGACGGATACGGGTTAGGGGTGTTACATTTGATTGGTATCAGAGCTACAGTTTAGTCGGTTCTTAGACTAACGTAGCGCGTGTTGGGTCTAGCTATACATGCCATAATTTATAATGTGATAGTG
This sequence comes from Gossypium rotundifolium, assembly GCA_025506655.1. Lineage (NCBI taxonomy): Eukaryota > Viridiplantae > Streptophyta > Magnoliopsida > Malvales > Malvaceae > Gossypium > Gossypium rotundifolium. The sequence continues at coordinate 46,142,323 of CP106723.1, forward strand.
TGATGACTTCTGATAGTGAAATGTGTTTTCTTCTTTCGTATAGTAAATGGATCATGATCCCGAGCAAGCTATAGCTGACAATGTCGAGAGTGTGGCACCTGTTCCCACAAGGGACCGCGCCGGATGAATCTCGACCAGCTGCGAGTAATCCAGATGAGGGGGCTAAACAAGCCTTCTATAGTATGATGAATGATTGGTTCAATCAATATATTCAGGCCAATCCAGTTGTTCAACAACCTCTGAATTCGAATACTCCCCCTGTAGTATTGGTGGTACCCCTGATCGTTAATCCTGAGAGAGTAAACAAGCCTCCAGTTGACAGAATTAGAAAACACGGGGCTCAAGTGTTTAGAGCCGAAGATGATGATGATGATGAACTAGATGAATTTTGGCTCGATAATACCATTCGTGTTTTCGATAAACTATCTTGCACACTTGATGAGTGCCTGAAGTGCGCTATATCATTGTTACAAGATTCTGCCTACTATTGGTGGAATACTCTCGTATCGGTTGTTCCTAATGAACGAGTTACTTGGGACTTCTTTCAGACGGAGTTTCAAAAGAAATACATCAGCCAGCGATTCATAGATTCGAAATGCAAGGAATTTTTCAAGCTTAAACAAGGTCGTATGACCATATCTGAGTACGAACGCAAATTTGTGAGACTTAGTCGCTATGCTCGTGAGTGTGTTTCATCCGAGGTTGCTATGTGCCGAAGATTCGAAGAAGGGCTAAACAAAGAAATAAAATTTCTAGTTGGCATACTGGAAATAAATGAGTTCGTAGTACTTGTTGAGCGAGCTTGTAAAGTCAAGAGCTGGGAAAAGAAAAATGGAAAGCCGAATTTGAAGCTAGAGACTTTCGTAAAAGATCAACTAGTAAATTTCCTCAAACATCATCAAAGAAGTTCAAAAATGATTGTAGCCTATCCAAAGCTAACATGGGGATTTCTATTCAAGAACGACCACCAGTGAGTTCATGAGCCACCTCGATTTCTAGTGTCGACAATACTCGACTGAATAAGCCTGAGTGTCAACAGTGTGGTAGACGGCATTTTGGTGAATGTTGGGGTAAATCTAACAACCGCACTTGCTGCAAGTGTGGTTCACATGATCATTTTATTTGAGATTGCCCGAGACAGCTGAAAAAGATAATGCTCAGAGTATGAGACCGAGCAGCACTGCAGCTAGAGGTAGATCATCTCGTAATGTGGTAGGTAAGAGCGGTACTTAGAGAGGGACTTCTGATGTGGCTAATCGATTAGAGGCTCGTGTGCCAGCTAGAGCCTATGCCATTCGTGCTAGAGAGGAGGCTTCATCTCCTAATGTCATCACCGGTATATTCACTCTCTTTGATACTAGTGTAATTACTCTGATTGATCCTGGCTCAACCCATTCTTATGTATGTGAAACATTAGTATCCAGCAAGACTCTACCTGTTGAGTCTACTGAGTTTGTGATTCGGGTTTCAAACCCTCTGGGCCGATGGTGTTAGTTGATAGAGTGTGCAAGAATTGCCCTTTAATGATTCGAGACTCGTGTTTTTCGACTGATTTGATGCTATTACCATTTGATGAGTTTGATATTATCCTCGGTATGGATTGGATAATAGTGCACAATGTAGTAGTGAATTACAAACGAAAGACTATTGATTTGTGGTGTCAGAATAATGAGATAATTCGAATTGAATCTGCGGATTTGAATGGGCTACTAGCAGTGATATCTTCAATGTTAGCTCGACAGTATTTGAGAAAGGGTTTCGAAGCTTACTTTGATTATGTGATTGATAGTAAAGTAAGCGAAAAGAAGATTGAATCTGTACCAGTTGTTTGTGAGTATCCGAATGTGTTCCCAGAGGAATTACCGGGATTGCCACCTATTCAAGAAGTAGAGTTTGGGATTGAGATAGTGCCAGGGATGACTCCGATCTTGATAGCTCCGTATAGAATGGCATCGACCGAATTAAAAGAATTGAAAGCTCAGTTACAAGAATTGACAGATAGAGGTTTTGCTCGACCAAGCTTTTCTTCCTGGGCTGCGCCAGTCTTATTTGTGAAAAAGAAAGACGGAACTTTGAGAAGGTGATCGATTACTGACAACTCAATAAAGTGACTATAAAGAACAAATATCCATTGCCACGTATCGATGATTTATTTGATCAGCTTAAGGGAGCTTCAGTATTCTCAAAAATCGATCTGAGGTCAGGTTATTATCAACTACGAGTTTGAGACTCGAATGTACCAAAGACTGCTTTTCAGATGAGATACGGCCATTATGAGTTTTTAGTGATGTTGTTTGAACTCACTAATGCCCCTACTATTTTCATGGATCTGATGAATCGGGTCGTATCTAGATCGGTTTATGGTTGTATTCATAGATGACATTTTGATCTATTCGCATGACGAAACCGAGCATACTGAGCACTTGAGACTTGTGTTACAGATTTTGCGTGATAAGAAGTTGTATGTGAAATTCAGAAAATGTGAGTTTTGGTCGAATGAAGTTAGTTTTGTAGGGCATGTTGTTTTAGCATCGGGCATTCGGGTTGACCCAAGTAAAGTTTTGGCTATACTTGATTGGAGACCTCCGCGGAATGTTTCTGAAGTTCGTAGTTTTCTGAGACTTGCTGGGTACTATAAATGCTTCGTGAATGGGTTTTCTATTATTGTAGCTTCGATGACAAAGTTATTACAGAAAAACGTTAAATTCGAGTGGTCAGAAAGGTGCCAGAAGAGTTTTGATCAGCTAAAAACCTTACTAACAGAAGTTCCAATGCTTGTTCACCAGAGTCGGGTAAAGAGTTCGTTATTTTTAGCGATGCATCTTTAAATGGATTGGGCTATGTTTTGATGCAGGAGGGTAAAGTTGTAGCCTACGCCTCGAGACAGTTGAAACCACAAGAAAAAAACTATTCGACGCATGATCTTGAGTTGGCTGCTATAGTTTTTGCTTTGAAAATATGGCGTCACTATCTATTCGAAGAAAAATGCCATGTCTATTCTGATCGCAAGAGTCTAAAATATTTAATGACTCAGAAGGATCTGAATTTGAGACAATGACGATGGTTGGAGCTATTAAAAGATTACGAACTCGTGATTGATTATCACCCAGGAAAGCTAATATGGTTGCTGATGCACTAAGCCAAAAATCACTATTTGCTCTAGTGCAATGAATGCGGATATAGCTATGACTGATGATGGTGTGATTATTGCAGAGTTGAAAGCGAGACCACTATTTGTACAACAGATTCGTGAAGCTCAAGAGGTTGATAATGACTTAATAGTAAAAAGGAAACAATGTGGCTCGAGTGCTGATTCAGATTTTCAGTTAGATGCTGAAGGATACTTACGGTTCAGAAATCGAATATGTGTGCCTAAGAATCCTAAGTTGATTCGAATGATCTATGATGAAGCTCATAATAGTAGATTGTCAATTCACCCGAGTAGTACGAAGATGTATAATGACCTGAGACAGCATTATTGGTGGCATGGCATGAAACGAGAAATTTCAGACTATGTGTCGAAGTGTTTAATATGTCAGCAAGTAAAAGCCAAGCATCAAGTACCATCGGGATTACTTCAACCGATTATGATACCTGAGTGGAAATGGGATCGAATCACGATGGATTTTGTATTTGGGTTTCGTTGACACCGAGCAAGAAAGACTCAACCTGGGTTATTGTTGATAAATTAACGAAATCAGCCCATTTTATTTCGGTACGTACAGATTTTTCACTTGATAAGTTAGCTGAGTTGTACATATCTCAGATCGTACGATTACAAGGAGTACCTATTTCTATTGTTTCAGATAGGGATCCGAGGTTTACATCGCGGTTTTGGAAAAACTACAAGATGCTCTAGGTACTAAATTGCACTTTAGTACTGCTTTTCACCCTCAGTCGGATGGACAATCCAAACGTGTTATTCAAATACTCGAGGACATGTTGAGATGTTGTATTTTTGAGTTTGAGGGTATGTGGGAATGATACTTGCCTTTGATTGAATTTGCGTACAATAATAGCTTTCAATCGAGTATCAAAATGGCACCTTACGAAGCTTTGTACGGTCGTAAACGTCGTACACCTCTATATTGGACTGAGCTAAGTGAAAACAAGATACACGAGGTTGATTTAATTAGAGAGACTGAGCAGAAAGAAAAAGTAATCCGAGAAAGTTTGAAAGCCACATCAGATCGTCAGAAGTCATATGTTGACTTGAAACATAAAGATATAGAATTTCAAGTAGGTGACCGAGTATTTTTGAAAGTCTCGCCGTGGAAAAAGATACTTAGATTTGGTCGTAAAGGAAAGCTGAGTCTGAGATTTATTGGGTCGTACGAAGTTATTGAACGTATCGGGCCGGTTGCATATAGGCTGATGTTGCCATCTAAGTTAGACAAGATTCATAATGTTTTTCATGTATTGATGCTTCGACGATACAGATCCAACCTTCTCATGTGATTAGCCCGTCAGAGATTGAGATTCAGCCTGACTTGACTTATGAGGAAGAACCGATTCGTATCTTAGCTCGTGAAGTGAAAGAGTTACGAAATAAGAAAATTTCATTGGTTAAAGTAATGTGGCATAAGCACGGGTTGAGGAAGCAACCTGGGAACTCGAGGAATCAATGAAAGGACACCACTCACACTTATTCATTGGTAAGATTTTCGGGGACGAAAATTCCTTAAGGGGGAGAGTTGTAACAGCCCGATTTTGACCTTAATCAGAAACAGTGGTTTCGAGACCACAAATCTGAGTCGATAGAATATTTATATATTATATTTGATGTCTATGATTTATGAGTGTGCATGTGCAAAAATTTTTGTGAGTTAATTTGACCGTTTGTGTGTTTAATTTAAAGAAAAGGACTAAATCGCATAAGTGGTAAAAGTAGCCATTTATTAAACTATGTGGCTAAATTGATTGGCCTTCTCTTATTTGAGTATTTAAGTTGCAAATTGACCTTTTGAAAGTATAGTAGACGGCAATATGTCTTTATAAAATATATTATATGTTTGTTTTATATGTTAAAATTATAATAATGATATGATATATATTATAAGCATATTATAATAAAACAAAAAGAGAAAAGAATTGCATGTTCATCTTTTCATCCATTTGACTAAAACTAAAAATAGAAAAGAAGAGAAAAAGCTTCAAAGGGTTTCGGCACTATTTAGGCTTGATTAATATCAATAACAAAAAGAGACGGGATTGGATCAAGGAAAGCGAAGTTGAACAAATAGCCGAGAAACCCTAATCCGTCGACTTTCGATGTAAGTTTTTAAGCAATTGGGTTGAATTGAATTTTATTTTATAACAAAGTATATATGTTAAATAAAAGTAAGTATGCTAAATTAATTAAGGCCAAATGTAGCATTAGATATAGCATATGTTAGTCGAATATAAGGTTAATATATATTTACATATATGCTTTGATGTGTTTAAAATAAATGAGTACTTATAGTTTGAGAGGTAGTTAGATATGGATCTTGTAATAGAAAATGGTTGTATTTGAATATGTGATTTGATGTGATTATTGAGCATGACCGAATGTGTTGGAAATTCATAGGAAGAATTGGATGGTTTGAACATATGCATATATAAATGTTCATGTGAGTAAAAAAAGTGATTTTATGTCTATATGGAGATGAATAATTGGGTTAATGAGCATGAATTGTGCGAATTTATACACCAAGCACTAAGTGTGCGAAATCGGTCATAATGCACTAAGTGTACAAATTATAAAGTACTGAGCACTAAGTGTGCGAATTATAAAGTACCGAGCACTAAGTGTGCGAAATTGGCTGAAGGGCACTAAGTGTGCGATCAAATTTAATCTCAAAAGGTTGAATTCGGTAAGTTGATACTATGAAATGTTACTATTCAAATTCAAGTATATAAATAAAGTGTGATTCGAATGGAATGTTATATTCGTTTTAAGTATAATTTTGAATGATTGAGTTGGTATTAAATAGACCTTACTAGAGTAAATGAAAAATTGTTTGGTTCACCAATGTGATTCGGCTATGGGAGATAATGTATCATGAGTATGTGTTAATGGCTTGAAATTGAGTAAATGATTATGACTGAGGATGGAATTTTATTATATATATATATATATATATACGAAGCTAAATTTGAGTGTTAATAGATGTTTCATCATTGTATTATTAAATGAGTAATGATAAATCCTTGTTTACCATTCTTGGTTTAAATCTTTTTGAGTAACATTGATAATTTGCATTAGATTGCTTAAAATTACTAAGCTATAATAGCTTACTTGGTGTGTTTGTTTGCATTTTTCCATAGATTTTGAAGTCTGAGCTTGAGCTCGGGGATCATCATCAAAGTCAATCACACTACCATCTACCTTTGGTACCTTTTGTTAAGTTGAACTTTTGGAAATTATGGCATGTATAGGCTATTTTCTCTTTGGAGTCTATTTTGTACATAATGTATATAAATTCCATGCGAATATGGCTTCTCATCTATGCTTGGGTTAACTTGCTTATGCTTGTGGTGATGTATATGTTCTATTTCCAATCTTGATAAAAGCATATTTTGGTATGTATGCTTTGTGAATTTCAAATAGGGGTATTTTATCTATACAATTCGAATGAAATTCTCATGATTGAAGTAGGTGCAAATTGATGTTAAATTTATTTAATTGAATATGGCTTAGTCATGCTTGAATTTGGTTTTAAAATCTGGGTATGTATGGATACATTATAATCTTAACTTAGAAGTTATTTCAAATTTTATTATGTATGTTATATTAATGAACTAGTTGAAATATGCTTGTTTGAAAGTATTTGGTCATGGTATTGATTTAATTTAAAATTCATAATACATATTGGATGTATATATTTATATTCGGTTATGAGGTTTGAAATGGGAATTTTTGTAGTGAACAATCAATTATGGTATGCATGTGATTAAATTATTATTATAGTATTTGATTGGTATATGTTGAATAAGAGAAATATATATATTCTACCATAGTATACAAATTGACCAAATGAATAGTGTTTAGCTATTTGAATGTAAGTAGTTTTAATTGATGGTAATGATATCATTTGTGATATTTTCATTAATGTTTTAATATGAAAAGGGATGTACATGTTTAATCGTGAAAGTATAGTTTGGTATGTATAAATTAATAAAGTAGTTTTTATAATGTGAATTGACTTGTGGTTGGTAAAGAAATGCCCGAAACCTTAATCCGGCGACAGATACGGATTAGGGATGTTACAATTCCAATACTTGTCTGATAACTATTGTTATATGCAAATTCAACTAGCTGACCATCTCTGACTGACCATCAGTCTGAGGGTGAAATGATGTACTAAAATCCAACCTCGAACCCAATGCTTCATGCAACTTCTTCCAAAAGCAAGACGCAAAACGAGGGTCTCTATCAAATATAATAGAGACCGGAACCCCATGCAATCTCACAATCTCTGCCACATACAGCCTTGCCAACTTTTGTAATGAGTAGTCGGTGCGGACCGGTATAAAATGGGCAGACTTAGTTAACCGATCCATAATAACCCACACAGAGTTCTTTTTAGCAGGCGTCAAGGGTAGCCCACTAACGAAATCCATAGTAACCCGCTCCTACTTCCATAGTGGGATCTTAACCAGCTGAAGTAACCCTGATGGTAGCCGATGTTCCAAGCTTTCACTTGTTAATATACCAAACATTTGCCAACAAACTCCGTAACCTCGCGTTTCAATCCCGGCCACCAATAAAGCTCTCATAAATCCCGATACATCTTGTTACCTCCGAGGTGCATAGCATAGGAACTACTATGCGCTTCCCGTAATATAGACTTCCTTAGCTCTTCGTCCCTTAGCACACAAATTCTACCATGGAAACACAACAACCCATCACTATTTAACCCAAAATTCGTCGTTTCCCCATTCTTAATTTGCTTGAATCGAGAACCCAAAACTTTATCCAATGACTGCTTAACTTTAATCTGCTCAACCCAAAATGGCTTCACTTGCAACTCGACTAACAAACTCCCGTCGTCATACAAACTCAACGAGCAAACATCGCCCTCAAGTCCAACATAGCCCTATGACTTAGCAAAACAGCCACCACATTTGCTTTTCCCGGGTGATATTTGATTGTGCAATCAGAATCCTTTAACAGCTCAATCCATCTACGCTGCCACAAGTTCAACTCCTTCTGAGTTAAGAGGTACTTCAGACTCTTGTGATCCATATAGATGGTGAACCTTTCTCCATACAAGTAATACCTCCAAATCTTAAGAGCGAATACCACTACTGCCAACTCCAAATTGTGGGTTGGGTAATTCCCCTCGTGACCTTTAAGCTAGCGAGACGCATATGCAACCACCTTCCCTTCCTACATCAGAACATAGCCCAACGTGTGATGCATCGCTATAAATCATAAACTCCTTTTCGGCTCTAGTTGAATCAAAATAGGGGCCTCCGTTAACACCTTCTTAAGCTTCTCAAAGCTTTCTTGCTGTTTATCAATCCACACAAACGGCACCCCCTTCTGTAGCAGCTTGGTCAAGGGTGAACCCTTCAACAAATCGCCTATAGTACCCTGCCAGGCCTAGAAAACTCTGAATTTCTGACACCATCTTAGGTTGTTTCCAATCCAACACTGCTTCCACATTCTGAGGATCAACTCTAATCCCCTTAGCTGAGACCACATGTAACATCCTTAAATCGGGGTCTTTGCATTTTATCTGCTTGCATGCAAATAGTATGGTTGTCATGCTAGTTTGGGCTATTTTAGGCTCTAGGCATGAGCCAGGGATAGGCCAGAGTTTTTTTGAAATTTGTGTTTTGGGCTTCTAGAGAGGGGAGCTATTTGAGTTAGGGGTTAAAGGTAGCTGGTGGTAGGTTGTGATGCAAGGAGTGCCTTGGTAAAGTGGCAAGGAGGCGCCACTCAAGGCTTAGAGAAGTGACGCCTCAAGGGAGTGAGGGAGCCTTGGTTCGAGCAGCAGAAATCCCCTTTTTGCTTGTTATTTTTTATGCCAGGATAAGGGAGAGTTGCACTCAGGTAGGACTCTGGTGGATGAGTGTTGAATGAGTCAACAAATTCAAATAAGTGGAAGAGAGAAATCTGAGGAGTTTGAAGCATTCAAACAGATTTAAATGAGGGGTCAGGAGGAAATTGTGGAGGAAAAGGGGATGGGCACTTGAGCTTAGAGTTTCCCGTATGTCAAACACCAAGGGAGAAGGGAGAAATCGGTTTGGGGTAGCTTAAGGGGGTGCCGAATTTTAATAGTAACTTAGAAGACATTTTCGGCTAGCTAAGAAAGGCTAAGAGCATTCTTTTGCTCCATCTCTTTTTGTCAAACCGAAATACCCCATAGCACCTTTGTTGCATTTTCTTTTCTCTCAGGTACCAAAATCGAAACCTCTCCTAAATCTCTTTTCGTTTCTTTTTCTTCTCTCTGCTTTTTTGTGTTTGGCCGAATCCACCTTGCTCTCCACTCATCGCTTGTGATTCATTTTCTTACTATTTCTTTAAGAACCAAAACCTCATCTACTATTATTCCTCTTCATCTTTTTCACTCTTAGTTTGTTGTTAGCCGAATCCTTCTAAAAGCTTCATCCTTTGCCAAAACCTCTGCTACTCTTCTCTTCTCATTCAACACTTTAGCTGAATACTTCTTGCCATAATCTCCTTGGGTGCCGAAATCTATTTTTCCTTCTCTGGTTCTCAAAGCCAAAATCTCAACCCATAATCTGGTAAGATCTCTTTGCTTTCTTCTTTCTTTTTCTTCTCTTTCTTTCTATTTTGTTCTTATGGCCAAATCTCCCTAGTATTCTCACATCTCTGTTCTTGGTTTCGATTGCTATGGAAAGAAAAGCTGAAACCCCTATGTGTCCTGTAGAGGGTCTATATGTCTAGTTTTGGTTTCTTATTTGGTCTCCCTTTTGTTTTAGCCTTTGCCGAATCTTGCTGGAGGGTGGTCGAGTTTATCAGGAAGGTAAGGGCAATTTCTTTATTTTGTATTATCTAGTTCAGGTTTTCATGCCAAAGCCGAATGGCTACTTTGTCTAATGGTGTGTTGTTTGGCCGAATGAAGGAGGGGGTGACGCACTCATTTGGTTTCGTGATTCATTGGTCTGTGGATTAGATCTTGAGCCTCGGGATTTGTCGATCTAGGTAAGAGCCTTCGCTTTAAGTGATGTGTTAATCTTTTAGATTTAATCTTGTTGCTTTAACCTGATTTAGTGACCAAGGATTATTATGGACTCGAATGCCAGCCAAACGTTAGGAGGGGTTGGATCGGTGAACCCGACCCTAAGTTCAAGCGAGGCGATGTCGGTGAGGAGGATTGACCACCGGGTTGTGGGCCAGCCTCTAAATAGGAAAGTAGGCAGATAGTGGTAGTGTCAGTTAACGACAATGTCGACGTAAAAAGCGTAGTGTTACGAGTAATCAGGTGTGTAAGTCTTACACACTTTCTTTGTTTAATACGCTATTTGTTATGTGTTGTTAAAAGCCAGAATAACGGCAGAGATCACTAATTTACCTCTGTGGGTAAAAGCAAGGATGCCGGGTAAGTTTGCTATGGCTGCAAACGTTAATTGCATATATTGGAGTCTGTCAGTGCCATGTTATTTTACATATGTTATTCTATATGTTAAGCATGATCATACTTGGTGGTAAGCATGTACATGAGAAATGGGTGATGAGAGGAGGGGAAAGGAATACTTTCAGACTGTCACCAGTGGTTAGGTACCACACAGTGGGTTGGCCCCGCTTACTATGATATTGTGACTAAGTCTCAGTGGTTTGGAACCACCAATGGTTAGGTACCACATATCTATATTTTTGTGAGTCGTCCCAATGGTTTGGTACCACAGTGGGTTGGCCCCACATATCGAGATAAGGGATCGTCACCAGTGGTTAGGTACCACACAGTGGGTTGGCCCCACTAATGATTATTTGTGACTTCGGTCACCAATGGTTTGGAACCACTAGTGGTTAGGTACCACCAGTGGCTAGGTGCCACAAGGGGTAGAATTGGGAGTTTCGGATGGATAGGTTGGATGGGTTGCATGACATACATATTGGCATATGAAACTGTGTAAAAGTTTAATATCTTCGGATGGGGATTTACACACTGGGTCTCGGTGACTCACCCTTTCATTAACATTTTGCAGGTGATGCTTAGATCGCGGATGTGGAGCCGAGGTGGACTTGAGGTGGCCATGCACAAGATTTGGTTTTATTTTACTATTTACCTTAGATTAAATTTTATTTTAAATTTGGGTTTTTAGTTGTAATAAGTCACTTAGAATTAATTTTGGGTTAATCGTTGGTTTTGAATTCCTTTGAAAGAAAAAAATTTATCAAATGTTAACAGCATGCTTAGAGATCTATATATGGACGCTTTCCAAAACTTAATCAAATTTACGGAGATTTTACAAAATATTACCATCTGGTAATTAACAAACTAGGGATAACAACAAGGCAACTCTATTTTGCTAAGCTAAGTCTCAAAATGTTTTAACAGTTTATTCAACTCAAACTTGATTCTTTTATAAATATACAAAAGTTTTCCTCCCAACTCGAGGCATCAAATCGGTTTCTAAATGTTTTCTTCTCGGTGACATGCTAGATTCGGTTGTAGCATCTTGACCGATTTTGGGATGTTACACCACATGCCCTAAGAAAGTGACTTCCCTTAGCCAAAACTTGCACTTGCTAAACTTAGCATAAAGTTGTTCTCCCTTAGAATCTGCGACACAATCCTTAAGTGTGCATTATGATCATCCTCCGTTCTTGAGTATATTAAGATGTCATCTATGAAAACTACTACGAACTAGTCTAGATATGGTTGAAAAACTCGGTTCATAAGATCCATAAAAGCAGCAGGTGTGTTCATTAGCCTAAAAGGCATCACCAAAAACTCGTAATGTCCATAATGAGTTTTGAAAGCTATCTTATACACATCTGCTTCCTTAACCCTCAGTTGCTGGTACCCTGAACGCAAGTTAATCTTCGAGAAAACTGAGGCTCCCTTAAGTTGATCAAAAGGTCATCTATCTTGGGTAGAGGGTAGTTATTCTTAATGGTTAACTTGTTTAACTACCTATAATCGATGCACATCCTTAAGGACCCATCCTTCTTCTTCACGAATAATACCGGTGCTCCCCATGGAGACACACTTGGTCTAATAAATCTGTAGTCTAATAACTCCTGAATCTGAGCCTTCAACTCCACCAGCTCCTTTGGTGCCATCCTACAAGGTGCGATGGACACTCGAGTCATACTAGGTAACAACTCTATTCCAAATTCCACCTCTCTACTAGAAGGTAACCCAGGCAATTCCTCTAGAAAAACATCAGGGAATTCTTTCCCTGTTCTCAAATCCTTAACAGTAAAACTCTTGGTTTCCATATCACTAATATCGGCTAAGTAAGCTTCACAGCCCTTCCTCACCAACTTTTCTGCCGTTAGAGACGAAATCACGTTCAACAAGTAATCACGTCGTTCCCTGATCATTAATACTTCATCACCTACCACAATTCTTAACACCATCCACTTCGCAGCACAATCTAAAGTTGCCTAGTGCCTCATCAACCAATCCATGCCTAAGATGAGGGCGAACTCCCCAAATGGTAATTCCATCAAGTCTGCTAAGAAGGTAACTCCTTAAACTACCAATGGTACATTCCTAAACAACTTACTATCTTTCATCGACTGCCCTAAAGGACTTAACACAGTCATTTCATTCTCAATGGTTTCAAACTCAACCCCTACAGTTTCCTATTGCATGCAATGTATGAATGTGTCGACCCCACATCAATTAGTGCAATATAAGGTAGCTCATGAATAAGGAACGTACCCGTTAACATATCTGGTGCATCTCCTTCCTCTCTGCAATGAGCAATATAGACTAAAGCTACCTGCCTTACCTCTGTCTGACTTGTACCTCTACCCGGTGCTCCACGTCCTTGTCCTGCACCATTGCTACCTCTGGCTTGTCCACGGCCCCTTGGTGGTTGTTGACCACCCCTCTGCGGCTGAAAATTACCTCTGCCATTAGCTTGCCCCTGATCTGGCCTCCTCGGGCAGTCTCTAATCCTATGTTCCATAGATCCACACCTCAAACAAGCTCCTATTCTCCTCCAAAATTCGCTCGTATGCCCTTTTCCACACACAGCACAAGGTGGTATTCCAATATTAGCAGCAGCAATAGGGACCTCAACTCTAACTGGCCCATTCACTCTGGCCCTTCTTCCAGGCCTCTGTCCAACCTCCATAGCTTTCACGTTCCGTTTGTTCTTGCCTTTCTCCTTCTCTCGGTTGAGACGCTCAGTGCGCTTTACTTCCTCCTCTATCTTTGATTTTTCCATCAAAACCGCAAAGTCCCACTCTCTCTGTGAAGATACAAGTACCCTAAGGTTATATCTTAACCCATCCTCGAACTGTACGCATCTCTCATGCTCTGCTGCGACTATTCCTTTGGCATATCGACTAAAGCGCGGCTCGACCTTGTACTGCTACTCTGACTTATCTCCCTGAGTCAGACTTAAAAACTCCTTCCTTCGGGCATCCACATAGCCCGCTCCAATGTACTTCCCCTGGAATGTTGATTTGAAGAACTCCCAGGTGATCTGCTCCAGTTGGTTGCCCTCCTTTACGGTCAACCACCACTGATAAGTTTCCTCCCTAAGTAAGGATATCGCCCTTTTCAAATTTTATTCCACCGTGCAATCCAGATCGTCCATTATCCTTTCCATAGCTTCCAACCAGTACTCCGTCACATTCGGGCCACCCCAGCTACTCCTTTGAAAATCTCTGCCCCATTAGCTCGGAGTCGTTTCGCGATCGACCCACGACTTTCCGTACCATTATTGGACCCAGCGACCCTTTCTAATATCCTTAGCATGACCTGTGATACAGCATCTTCTATCACAGTAGCCCGTTCATGTGATCCCATTTTAGCTACCGGTGAGGCCAAAGCCTCCTCCACTCTAATGTTGGGCATATGGCCCGACCAGACCAGCCTAACACTCCCACGGCCTCTACCGTGGCCTCTTACACCTCTTCTAGTGCTCATCGTTGTGCGTATTTCTGGATTAGAATTTTTATGAAATTAGTTCATAGTTCCACTGTTTAAAACACATGTCTTATGCAAGTAACAATTTAAAAGTTGTTTCGCAGTCGTAAATCCTCCACAGGCTTAAGTTTTCTACGGGCTTTAGTCTCTAAAAACTTATTATTTAAAGTAGCCCAATATCTAAATACAGTTCAATAATTCAAACATGTGCAATAACAGAAAAACTTACTCGGCTCGAGGTCGAGGGCTCGGTAAACCACACTTCAAGAATCCTGCAAAAATTTTTTAACCTACTTATTTTAAAAACCCAAAATCTAAGGCCCATTTCATAGCCTGAGCTTTACAATCGGGCTCTGATACCATAAAATGTAACACCCCCAGACCCTGTCCAGACCTATGACCAAATCTGGTGATATCACATCAAAGGAAAATTTCAAAACGACTTAGTTTAATTGAAAACTTAAGTTTAAGGTTTAAAAGCCCAAAATCCTTGAATCTTGTTAAGTAATGATAAAAGCACATGTTTTAAAAAAACGTCCATAGGTTACTGTTATGTCAAAACCATGTTAAACTTCAGAAATTTATCCAAGTTTAATAGGTAAACAGTTGAAACAATACTAATAAAACCTAAAACCAAAAGTTAAATCGAAGATACAAGGCCTTATTACAACCCAATGGAAATAAAGTATTTTAAATAAATTCATTTGAACATAATAAAACATCTAAAAAGCTTGCAGTGTGGCCACCTGTGAGTCCCCTTCCATGTCCAGCTGCTTACTGAGGGACACCTGAAACATTAAATAAAAGGGTGTGAGTTTCGAAACTTAGTGTGTACGACCCTTGGTAAACCAATCCAACATGTATTTAACACATTGGGCTTAAGCCCTATCAAATTCGGTGGTCTTGGGCCTTAGTCCATAATGACCTCATATCACTTTATTATTGCATGAATGCAATGCACTCATCCCAAATCCAACCCTGCACTCCATTTCCCTTCCAACCCTACACTCCTGTGGGGATATAAATATCAACCCACCCATTCGTACACTCCAAAGGTAGCACCAACAGCGGCACTACCCAACATTACAGCAAGGCTACTAAACATATAATGGGCTTAAAGCAACCGGTGGATCTCACAGTCATCAAGCGACTATGCGATCCTCACATATCTTCCTCCGTATCATCAAACCCACCCAAGTGCAACATGTATCTCATGAATGCAACATACACATTTTCACACATTAAGCACTTAAGGGTATTTTAGTCATTTCACTACCTAGGAGTATTTTTGCAATTTTATCCTATAGGGGTATTCTTGTAGTTTTACCCTACAGGGGTATTCTCATAATTTCTTTCATCTCGGGTTTTAGTTATGAACTTTGGCCCATCAACAAGTCATTGCGGCTAAAGTGAACAGACACTATGCACCAGGTAGGATCCTAGAGAAGAGAAGGTGGATCACTACGTCCGCTTAAGTACCAAGCTCTCCCTAGGCCTAATTCTAGACATGCATATGTCCATTGCCACACTCTAACCTAGTGACTTGTCTGCAGACATGTTTGATTATTAAAAAGTTTTATGCTAATTAAGAGTTTATTAAAACTAGGCCTAGAGTCCATTAAAACCCTAGCATGCATTTCTAGAAACCCATAAGGCCTATTAAGCCCCATCATGTCCATACATATAGCCAATTAAGCCCATTTCATGCTCATATAGCCCATTAAGCCCATTTCATATTCATATAGCCCATTAGGCACATTTCATGACCAAATCATACCATATCCATATCAATCCATCATTCACATATATATTCTTGTTGACTTGGGCCCATGAACTCGGTAGGCCCATTTAGTACCGACTTGTCGTGTGTGTATATAGTGTATGTACACACCTGGTAACAACGCGTGATGCAAACCCCTTAATCACGAACCTACAATAGTCATCACTAAATGATTAATCTTGGCTTAATACACACTTTATCAAAAACTGAAACCTCACAGTAACCTTACCTTGTGCCACACATTATAGTAGCCCTTCCGTAGCTACTATTCTCGAATATCCCTAGATCTGCACCCAAACATATATCATCAAATCAAGTGACTTATACTCCACATAAGCCACCCCTATAAGCCATACTTACATTCAGCCATCCACCAATCCATAACTGAGATGAGTACGCTTACCACTTTTCTAACGATCCTTACCATGATTGTGATCTCTGAACCCTACCCTTGTTAATACAAGGATAACGATAATGAGAAGTTAGATATCCCTTCGGATTTTAACAAAACACACTAAGGGGTTAACAGAATACTTACCAAATCCAACCTTAGATCTTGTGGCCTAGATAACAACTAAACGAGATTTAGCTTTTAACCTTGACTGAGAGTGGATACCAATCGATTTGTGATGGAGGAAAACAACAAAGGTTCGACACAAATAGGAATTTTGGCAAGGAAGGATGATGGTAATTCGGTAATAGAAGAATTTGGTTATGAGAGAATTCAGTAAAAATGGAGGAAAGTGATTGACAATAGAAGAAACCGATTGAAGGGAGAAAAGAAAAAGGCTAATGGAAACTCAAAGAACCTTTCAAAGCATTCGGCCCTCTCCTTTTATAGCCATAAGCCGAATACACCTTCCCTAAAGTCCCATTCGACACCAATTCCTCAACACTCCTCATCTCCTAACTTTTCTCCCTGATAACACCTTAATCTCATCCAAAATTCCCTCCACATCCATCACACCAGATCACTTCAAACTCTCCACGACAAGAGTTTAAAACCAACACAACTCTGGCCTGTCCACTCTGTAAAATAAACACTCCAACAAAATACCACTCCTAAGCCTCAAACCTCGGACCTCTTCAGCTGACAATCACGCCACCTTATAGCACCCCAAGTGATGCCACCTTGCCACTGAACCACAGGCCCATTTGTGTCCTATTTTCCCTTAATCTATTTAAAAGGCCTATTACCTGAGACTAGGGTCCCACTAAGGACAAAAATTAAATTTTTCCTATGGTCTTCCCTATCCTTAAGACTTCAAATAACTCTGATAATACCTTAGAATTAATATTCTAAGTGCTACTTATACATACCAACTTCAGTGCAGAGAAATTTAGAGTTTCGGGATTTTGGGGCGTTACATTATCACATGGCTAAAAATTACCTAAAAATGCTTATTTTGTGGAAATTAAACTTAAACTAATATAAAGAGAAAATGTAATAAAAACATGTAAATGTGCTAGAAAGAAGGCTCGTTAAGTTCCAAAGATATTCTAATTTGCCACAACAAATTATGGTAGATCACGATCCTACCATGACATATCGCTTAGCATTAATTTAAACATTAAACAACCAATGAGCTACATTTTCTTCCATTTTTATTTGCGTACAAAAACCATATGAGTACAATTATACAAATTATATTAATGTAATCAATTAATTTTTTTTTCTAACCAATTTGTTCAAAAAAATTTATAAGTGTACATTGACGAAAATACTACACTTAGGGCACCAGATCCAACATAGTTTTGTAGATAGAGTTTAGGAGAAAGGAATTTGATTGAGGCCTGCTTAAACATATCTTATCATCATTAGGTATGGATTACGAAGTATGATTTGAGTTTAAAAATTTACTGTGGCATGTACTTAGGAACTCAATTGATATGAAAATTGTTGGATCGTCTGTATGCCCCGTGGCGCAGTGAAAAAATTATTCTGGTGATCCTGACCAAGGATCCATGTACGAGGAATGAATCGAGTTGAAATAGGGCTCAAAATATACCTTTTTAGTGAAAACATTGAAAAGATGTTGCTGATTCGATGTCAATTCCAAGCCACAAAAAAAACGTCCTAACCTTTGTAATACCCCAAACCCGGCCTAAAAGTTAGGCCCGAACCTGGCGTGTCACATTGAGGTATTTTTTCGAAAACCACGTTTTCATTGAAAATCCCTCTTGATATTTAAAAACTAAAGTCTCAATTTTTGATTGTTATTAATAATCGACATTTATTAAGAAGTCATTACCTTCAAAACCTTGTTCGTTGCGGAAGCTTAATTTAAAATAATTGACTTATAAAACATGATATTTACAACTTGGTTGTGAAAACATAGTGTTTTAAAAACAGATATTGTTTTGGAAAAATCACGATTCTTAATAAACTAAAAATCCCAAACTATACCAGAATTTAAGAGAGGACTTATTACAACCCAATAAAAATGGTTTAATAAAGTAAAGTAGAATACTAAAATCCAAAACTGCTCGTAGTGTGGCCACTTCTAAGTCCTCCAATATGTCGAACCGCCTACTGAGGGTTACCTGGAAAAATTAAAAAGAGGGGGTGAGCTTCCGAAAACTCAGTGTGTACAACTCTCATCAGTAAAAACATGCATCACAATAATTTGGGTCGATGCCCATTACAATAACGGTGACAATCGGGCCTTAGCCCAAAATAGCCTCGGTTGGGCCTTAACCAATATCATATGTCACATATCATAAATATCTGGGCCTAAGCCCATCTCAATATTAAAATCCATATATGCAATGCATTAATGCCCATACCAACCACAAGACTGTCTCTTGTCCAACCGTGCATTCCTGTGGGGATTTAATCGACCCACCCATCCATACACTCCTTATGTAGAACCGGTTGTGGCACTAACTTATTGGTGCAACATGGTTGCTCGGTGGCTAAAATTATTCGGTGGATCCACAGTCGTCAAGCGACCATGCGATCCTATTAGCACTTCTTCCATATTAATAATCCCTTTCCCATGCAACATAATAACACATGAATGCATCATACAATAATAAACATACCATAATAATCATAAATCGCATACAAGAATAACCATATAACATGTAGGGCATTTTCGTCATCTTGTCCTTCAGGGGCATATCGGTCATTTTACCCATTGAGGGTATTTCGGTAATTTTTTGCAAACTAAGGGTATTTCGATAATTTTGTAAACCAGGGGTATTTTGATAATTTTACAAACCAGGGGTATTTTGGTAATTTCACAAACTAGGGTATTTTGATAATTTCACAAACTAGAGGTATTTCAATAATTTTGCAAACCAAGGGTATTTCGGTAATTTCACAAACCAGGGGTATTTTGGTAATTTCGTAAACTAGGGTATTTCAGTAATTTAACAAACTAGGGGTATTTCAGTAATTTTGTAAACTAGGGATATTTCAGTAATTTTGCAAACTAATGGTATTTTGGTAATTTTCCAAACCAAGGGTATTTTAGTAATTTCATAACAAACCAGCAGTATTTCGGTAATTTTACAAACTAGGGGTGTTTCGGTAACTTCGCAAACCATAGGGTGTTTCGATAATTTCACAAACTAGGGGTATTTCGATAATTTACCCATCGGGGGTAATTTGGTAATTTCGCATTTAACAGTCTTTCCAAAGGCCTGCTGCCGCCCCGAGCAACTCAGATAACCTAAATGGTCATAACGGTGTAAATGGGCCTAAGGCCCCTTATTCAGCCCATGTGGGTTCACACGCTCGTGTGGCCCACTTAGCCCAAATCTAGCCACAGATACGAGATTCTCATAGTCCAGTTCACTATCTACTACACAATCATACAATTTATTCATATGGACCCACTTGGCCCCTTTCGGCCCATCGTGGCCCAAACAACCTAAACGCACAAGAACACCCAAGTTGGCCTCAACTATTGCATCGAAGCTCCCACAAGTGTGCTCGCACACTCGTGTGGCTACCATCGTCAAGTGACTAGCATTTCGGCATTTGGCACTCTATAGCTAGAGCAGAGAGAATACACACCTGATAGGAGTCTGAAGCTAATCCCCACTCCGAAAGCTCCTATGCCCAAATGCCCACCAAGGTATGCTTCCTCTCCTCATGGACAGCTCTATATATAGCCAGCTTCTCACCTTCCCTCTTGCTATCTTTCTGATGTGGGATCCCTTCGTCAACAGAGTTTAAATCCAACTCAAACTCTGGCCGCCCAATCCGCAAAATAAATACTCCCCTGCTAGTCATGAGATTCGAACCCAAGCTCCCTTGCACCTTTAATGATGCCTTTCCACTAGACCACTCGCTTCCTTGTGTCTAACATCATGCACAACTAAATATAACTCTATGGGCCAAAGTCCAAGTTCACTTAAAAATAATCAAAATGAAATGCCAGTGCCAAGGCTTGAACCTTGGACCCCTTACTTCCTTGTGGCATCACCTCCTTGTCTCTTATCTAGCATCACTTTACCACTAGATCACAACTCATTTTGTGTCATTTTTCTCCACATTTTATTCTTAAATCCTACTTAATAACTCTCAGGGTTTTATTCACCTAAAACCAAAATTTTCCTAAAGCCCAAGTTTGATCCCGGGACTTCATAGAAACCCCCTAACCTTCTAAAATTTGTAACATCCTGAACTAGGGGATCTGCATTATTGTGTGTTGCTATGTGTTGGCATGTTTTGTTTGTTATTTTGGTGTGTTTGGGGGTCCTAGGAAGGCTCGGGTTAAGCTTGAGCCTTGGTGAAAATTCTGTTTTTAGGCACTTTAGGGGGGAGCTAGCAAAGACAAGTCTTAAGTATGAATATTTGCGTTTGTTGACATAAGAAAAGGAGTGGTAGAGTGGCAAGGAGGCGCCACTTAGCAAGCAGGGAAGTGGCATCACAAGGGAGCTGTAGCAATGAGGAGGTTCGAATCCCACAAGCCTCACTTTAAAAGCTTTATTTTTGCTCCTAGGGAGCTAAAGTGGTGGATTCGACAAAGGTTCTTCAAGGAAGGGTGTTGAAGGAGTCAAACCATTTGAATGGATGGCCATGAGGGATTTGGGGAGCTTGAACTGGTTAAATAATTCGAATAAGTGATGGGGAGCATTCGGTGGAGGAAATCAAGGAGGTGAGTAGGTGTTTGAGTGTTGGCCGAAACTTAGAGAAGGAGGGGAGGAGAATTACGGTTATGTGGTGCATGGGGTTAGTAAATTTTGGCATTACGGGAGTGATAGCAAAACTGAGAGCCTTAGTGTGTGAAGTGCCAACTTTTGGCAAGTTTTCTTAAGCTCTCCTTATGTTTTTCTTCTTTCTTTTCATTGGTTATCCTATCTTTTTCTCCTAAGCCAAAATCATCCCTTTTCTTTTTGCATTTCAGTAACTTTGGTACATTCTTCTTCACCAAAATTGTAACTCTCTTTCTCTCATTACTATTTCTCATCATCCTTTCTCTTCAACTAAAATTTTCACCCTATTTCTTTGCTTCATCTTTCTTTTGGTTCTTGTAGGTGCTAGCCGAAATTCAACCTTCATTCTCCTTGTTCAGTCGATCGATCATTCTCATCTATTACTTCTCCTATGCCAAACCTTTTGGGTGCCAATCGGTTTCTCTATTGAGGTAGCCGAATCTACACCTTTCCATTAGGTTTGCTATTAGCCGAATATAGAGCCTCTTCAATCGGCATACTTTTGTTCTTTGATAAGGAACCTTCCTCTCTTGTGTATTCTATTCGTTCGTTCTCTCTTTTTCTCTTTGGTGTGGCTAATAGAAGGTTTTGATTTGTATCTTTGGGCATTGGCCATTGGTAGAGGGGACGTATTTTCATCATCTTCCCTTCATGCGACTTGCTTTCGAGAGAATCTTGGTAAATGGGTATTGGCCGACTGTGTAGTGAGAGGGTTCTTATCGGGTTGTTTGGTCGAAAGGCCACTTCTTTGCTTACTTTGAAAATCGATTCTAATATTGGTGCTATCTAGGGATTCAATCGGTTTCATAGGCCAACCTTATAAGAAGCTCGGTGTTCATGGTCGAGGTAAGAAGCTTCCTTTTGTTTGACACGTATTCTTTCTTTTTCTCTCTTTGCGTTAACCTAGTTTCCTGATTAAAGACCTTACCATGGATGCAAGTGTGGGTCAAGCTACAAAAGGAAGCAAACCCATAGTTTCGGCTCCTAAATTCAAAACGCGAGCTGTGTCGGTAGTTCGGGACTTTTCACCGGGCTGTAGTAGAGAGCCGACGTCTGTCTAGGATAGGTAAATAGCCATCGTTCTGGCTAACGAGAGTGTCGACATAGAAAGCTTAGTATTATGCGTTATCAGGTGTGTATTACTCATACATTGTTATTAACTGCTAAGGCTGAAAGTCGAAATGGTTGATGTGATAAGCAAAATGCCCTTATGGGTAAGGTTGGAGACGCCGGGTAAGTTCTCGATAATGATATTGTTGTTAATATGTATGTATGTATATTTTGATGTTTGCATGCATGAAATATGATCTGATACACACTGTGATATTGGTTACATACATATTGTGCACGAAGTGAAGAGTATGGGCTTGAGATTGATTGAAAGGTGAAGGGAGAATGACTGACTATTGTCACGAGTGACTACTGTCACGAGTGTTCTAAGTACCACGATGGTTGAAATCACGAATAATTTAATTAGTGACTTATCTCGGTGGTCAAGTACCACAGTTAGTTGGCCCCATGTTTATGTAATTTACCAGAGCTCGTCACGGTGGTCAAGTACGATAGTGGGTTGGCCCCACGGATATATATATTTAAGTGACTATTATCACGAGTGGTCAAGGACCACAGTGGTCAAGAACCACAGTGACTTAAAGCCACGGTTGTTTGGAGGGAGAGCTAAACTGAGTTGGGTCGCATTGCATACATTCTTAATATACTATATTCTGTGGGCTTAAGGCCAGATTGCATTATAAGGGGATTTACACACTGAGTCTCGATGACTCACCCCTCTGCTAATTTTTGTAGGTAATCAGTAGATGGCGGGTTTTGAAGCCGAGATGGACTCGAGGTGGCCATGTGTTGCTATTTTTCTCGTAAATTTCATTACTTTATTTTGAACTTAGCTTAATTTGGGATTTTATTATGTAATAAGGCCGCTTTAACTTAAATTTGGGGTTTGGTTTTAAATGCTAATTTTTATTTATGTTATAAACTATCAAAATAGGGTTTTTTAAAAATGTAAAAAAATGTTTTCTCAAATTAAGATGTTCGGTTAAATGATTTTCAAAACTACCTTTTCGGTAACATACCAAATTTGGTCGTAACTTATTGACCGGGTTTGGGGTGTTACAATTGTGGTATCAAAGCCAGGTTTCAAAAACTCGGTCGTGGGTAGGGTGTTCAAAAATGTTTTAAAAGATGGTTAGAAAATGATATGTCTTCTAGAAGCATGGCACCCGAGTCTCCGGCACCAAATCTGCACGGTAAGTCTCTTGACTTTTGGTTGTTTTACATGAAGTAAGTGTGATATGCTATGATTACTTGTACTGAGAAATGCAACTTTAGAGACTAAAACCTTAGGTATGCATGAATTGGCGAGAATTACTTATGATGCTACCTTCATAAAACTACTCTGTAACAAACAGTGGAAGAAAACACTAACTCATAAAACTTTTAATTAGATTAAATCATGTTAGTAGTAATGAGTACTAGAGGACGTCGAGCTATGTGGACGCTCAGCATAAGGCATTTCTAAACTTGGTTCAGGGAAGTAAGTCGATGGGCAAGTATGAAGCAAAACTTACGTCTAAGCCAATATGCTCGTGGTATTGTGTCTACAGATCATGAGCGTTGTGTTCGATTTGAGGATGGTCTGAGGGATGAGTTACGAGTACTGATAGCTCCGCAACGGAAAGAGGGTTCACTATTTTAGTTGAGAAGGCTAAGATAGCTGAGGAGGAAAAGCGATCTGAAAGGCAGAATCAGGATAAGGGCAAGGGTAGGAATAAGAGAAGTTTTGGACCGTTAAGGTCTACTAGGAATTTTTAGAAGAGGCCTAGGTTGGATGGGTCGGGTCGAGTGGTAAGGCCTGCTACTACTGGTCGGCCACAGCAATGTGCTACGTGTAGGAAGTTTCACTTAGGAGAGTGCTAGGCAAGAAGTAATAGATGCTTCAGATGTGGATCAGTGGATCACTGAGTAAGGGACTATCCGTAAGAACCCAACAGAGCAAGGCTAGTGGGTCAGAATTACGTACAGCCTGGTAGAAGTGGTCCGCAGCTACAGAGAGGTCGTGGTTCGGCCAGAGGAAGAAATGGTTTTGGTCGTGGACGTGGAGCACCAGGCAGAGGTGCTGGGAACACTGATGCAAGACAGCCTGGTTTGGTTTATGCAGCTAGGCGCCGAGAGGAGGGTGATTCACCAGACGTCATAACTGGTACATTCTTTATTTACGGATTGTCTTTTACCGCACTGATTGATATTGGATCAACACATTCCTATGTTGCTAGTGTGGCATCTGAAACTCTGAACATAGACTCTGAGATTGCTTTTAGGGAGATTAGTGTACTTAGCCCTTTAAGACAATCTGTAGTGGTGAACAAACTCTTTAGGAATGTGCCTCTAGAAGTAAAAAGATGGTTTTTCCGGCTGATCTGATGGAACTGTCGTTCGAGGAATTCGATTTGATCTTAGGCATGGACTGGTTAACGAGGTATCGGGAAAACTTGGATTATGCTACCAAGTGAATGGTGTTAAGGACTCTTGAGGATAATGAAGTCTTAGTGATAGGTGAAAGGAGGAACTACTTGTCTAATGTAGTATCTGCATTAAAGGCTAAAAGAATGGTGAGAAAAGGGTGGAGGCTTTCTTAACTTTTGTTCGAGCTCTGAGGCTAAGGAGTTGACTGTGGGGGATGTCAGAACAGTGAAAGAGTTCGCTGATGTTTTTCCAAAAGAGCTTCCAGGGTTACCTCCAGATCGTGAGGTGGAATTCGGAATTGATCTTCTTCTGGGAACAGCACCGGTGTCTATTGCCCTATATAGAATGGCGCCGAAAGAGTTGGTGAAACTAAAAGCTCAAATTCAAAAACTGTTGGACCAAAGTTTCATCCGACTCAGTGTGTCACCTTGGGGAGCACCGGTGTTATTTGTTAAGAAGAAGGATGGGTCGATGCGGATGTGCATTAACTATAGGCAGTTGAACAAGTTGACGATTAAGAACAAGTACCCGCTGCCTAGGATAGATGATTTGTTCGATCAGTTGCGAGGCACTTCGGTCTTTTCAAAGATAGACTTGAGGTCAGGTTATCACCAACTTAAGGTTAAGGAGGAAGATATTCATAAAATAGCTTTTTGAACTCGTTATGGTCACTACGAGTTCCTGGTGATGCCGTTTGGGTTGACAAATGCACCAGCTGCGTTTATGGACATGTTGAACCGGGTATTCCAACCCTATTTGGACCGATTTGTTGTGGTGTTCATGGACGATATTTTGGTTTATTCAAGTTCGAAAGAGGAACATGATTCGCATCTTTGGGTGGTTCTACAAATTTTAAGAGAGGAACAACTGTATGCCAAATTCAGTAAGTGTGAATTCTGGCTGAAAAAAGTTACTTTTCTGGGACATGTTGTGTCTGTTGAAGGAATTAGGGTTGATCCTCGAAAAATTAAAGCTGTGTTGGATTGGAAACCGCCTAAGTCTGTGGTAGAGATTCAGATTTTTCTTGGTTTGGCTGGGTACTACAGAAGATTTGTTGAGGGATTGTTGTTAATAGTCGCACCCTTAACCAAGTTGTTACGGAAAGGGGTACCGTTTGTTTGGTCAGATAAGCAATAGGAAAGTTTTGAGAAGCTGAAGAGGATCTTGACTGATGCTCCAGTGTTGATATAGCCAAGGCCGGGAAAGTGTTTGTCGTTTACTGTGATGCATCACACACAGGGTTAGGGTGTGTGTTGATGCAAGAAGGGAAGGTGGTGGCATATGTGTCTTAGTAGTTGAGACCACATGAAGTGAATTATCCTACACATGATCTAGAGTTAGCTGCGGTAGTGTTCGCTTTGAAGATTTGGAGACACTATTTGTATGGGGAGAAGTCCATCATCTACACGGGCCATAAGAGTCTGAAGTATCTTTTACCTAAAAAGAATTGAATTTAAGGCAGCGAATGTGGATTGAATTATTGAAGGACTATGATTGTTCGATTGAGCACCACCCGGGTAAGGCTAACGTAGTGGCAGACACGTTGAGCCATAAGGTAATATCGAACTTGAGGGCAATGTTTGCCCATCTCAGCTTATATGATGATGGAAGTGTGCTAGCTGAACTTCAAGTGAAGCCTTCTTGGGTCAGTCAGATAAAAGAGAAGTAATTATCTGATGAGTCATTAAGCTCGAAAATTCAATTAGTGGTAGGTGGTGAGACAGGAAATTTTAGTGTGAATAGTGATGGGTATCGTGCTTTCGGGGAAGGCCTTGTATGCCAAAGGATTTCGAATTAAGACAGAAAATTCTACAGGAAGCACATAGTAGTCCATACGCTATGCATCCTAGTAGAAGTAAGATGTATAGGGATCTGCGAGAATAGTTTTGGTGGCGGGGTCTGAAGCAAGAGGTAACTGAATATGTGAATAAATGCTTAACATGTCGCAGGTGAAGGCGGAACACCAATTGCCTTCGGGGTTGCTACAACCAGTAAAGATTCCACTTTGGAAGTGGAAAAGGATAACAATGGACTTTGTGAGTGGGCTACCCCTTACGCCTTCGAAGAAAGATTCGGTGTGGGTAATTGTGGATCGGTTGATGAAGTCTGCTCATTTCATACTGATTCGGGTTAATTCCTCATTATAGAAGTTAGACAAACTTTATATGGCGGAGGTTGTGAGATTGCATAGGGTACCTGTGTCTATCATATCAGATAGAGACCCCAGGTTTATGTCGAGGTTCTTGAAGGCATTGCATCAAGCATTAGGTACGAGATTGGATTTCAGCACAGCGTTTCATCCACAGACTAATGGTCAGTCGAAAAGGGTAATTCAGATCTTGGAAGACATGTTGAGAGGTTGTGTTATTGACTTCAGGGGTAGTTGAGAGGAGTTCCTACCGTTGGCAGAATTTGCATACAACAACAGCAATCCATCCAGTATTCAGATGGCGCCCTATGAAGCATTGTATGGTCGAAATGCCGCACACCTACTTGCTGGACAGAGTTGAAGAGCGACAGTTGTTGGGTCCAGAATTGGTTTCTGAAACAGAGGAGAATGTTAAGTTGATTCGGACTCGGTTGAAAGAAGCTTCTGACAGGCAGAAATCTTATGCAGATTTGAAGTGTAAGGATATAGAGTTCTCTGTGGGTGATCAGGTTTTTTAAAGGTTTCACCATGGAAGAAAGCCTTAAGTTTTGGACGGAGGGCAAGCTGAGCCCCAAGTTCATCGGGCCTTATCGTGTGTTGAAGAATGTGGGACCGATAGCTTATCAGCTTGAGTTACCTCTAGAATTGGGGCAGATACATAATGTATTTCATGTCTCAATGTTAAGACGCTACCGTTCGGATCCATCTCATATAGTGACGGTGGAAGAAATCGAAGTAAGGCCTAACTTATCTTTTGAGGAGGAACCAGTTCAAGTCCTAGATCGAGATGTTAAGGTGTTACGGAGAAAGACGGTTCTGTTGGTTAAAGTGTTGTGGTGGAATCACGGTTCAGAGAAAGCCATGTGGGAGCCAGAGGATGTGATGCGACAGCAATACCCTCATCTCTTTTGACCAGGTAAATTTCGAGGCCGAAATTTCTTTAAGGAGGTAGAACTATAACATCCTGGAACTAGAGGCTCTGCATTATTGTGTGTTGCTATGTGTTGGATGTTTTGTTTGTTATTTTAGTGTGTTTGGGGGTCCCAGGAAGGCTCTGGGTTAAGCTTGAGCCTTGGTGAAAATTCTATTTTTAGGCACTTTAGGGGGAGCTAGCAGAGACAGGTCTTAAGTATGAATATTTGCATTTGTTGACACAAGAAAAGGAGTGGTAGAGTCAAGGAGACGCCACTTAGCAAGTAGGAAAGTGGCATCACAAGGGAGTTACAGCAAGGAGGAGGTTCGAATCCCACAAGCCTCACTTTAGAAGCTTTATTTTTGCGCCTAGGGAGCTAGAGTGGTGGATTCGACAAGGGTTCTTCAAGGAGGGGTGTTGAAGGAGTCAAACCATTTGAATGGATGGCTATGAGGATTTGGGAGTTTGAACTAGTTAAACAATTCGAGTAAGTGATGGGGAGCATTCGGTGGAGGAAATCAAGGAGGTGAGTGGGTGCTTAAGTGTTGGCCGAAAGTTGGAGAAGGAGGGAGTAGAATCACGGCTATGTGGTGCATGGGGTTAGTGAATTTCGGTATTATGGGAGTGATAGCAAAACCGAGAGCCTTAGTGTGTGGAGTGTCGACTTTTGACAAGTTTTCTTAAGCTCTCTTTATGTTTTTCTTCTTTCTTTTCATTGGTTATCCTATCTTTTTCTCCTAAGCCGAAATCATCCCCTTTCTTTTTGCATTTCGGTAACTTTGGTACATTAGTCTTCACCAAAACCGTAACTCTCTTTCTCTCATTACTATTTCTCTTCATCCTTTCTCTTCAATCGAAATTCTCACCCCATTTCTTTGCTTCATCTTTCTTTTGGTTCTCGTGGGTGCTAACCGAAATTCAACCTTCATTCTCCTTATTCAGTCGATCGATCATTCTCATCTATTACTTCTCCTATGCCGAACCTTTTTGGGTGACAATCGGTTTCTCTGTTGCGGTAGCTGAATCTGCACCTTTCCATTAGGTTTGCTATTAGTCGAATATAGAGCCTCTTCAATCGGCATACTTTTGTTCTTCGGTAAGGAACCTTCCTCTCTTGTGTATTCTATTTGTTCGTTTTCTCTTTTTTCTCT
Organism: Gossypium rotundifolium; assembly: GCA_025506655.1. Taxonomy (NCBI): domain Eukaryota; kingdom Viridiplantae; phylum Streptophyta; class Magnoliopsida; order Malvales; family Malvaceae; genus Gossypium; species Gossypium rotundifolium. Next base: position 46,171,034 of record CP106723.1, read on the forward strand.
TTGGTGTGGCTAATCGAAGGTTTTGATTTGTATCTTTGAGCATTGTTCATTGGTAGAGAGACGTATTTTCATCATCTTTCCTTCGTGTGGCTTACTTTCGAGAGAATCTTGGTAAGTGGGTGTTGGCCAACTGTGTAGTGAGGGGGTTCTTATCGGGTTGTTTGGTTGAAAGGCCACTTCTTTTACTTACTTTGAAAATTGATTCTAATATTGGTGTTATCTAGGGATTCAATCGGTTTCATAGGCCAACCTTCTAAAAAGCTCAGTGTTCGTGGTCGAGGTAAGGAGCTTCCTTTTGTTTGGCACGTATTCTTTCTTTTTCTCTCGTTGCGTTAACCTAGTTTCCTGATTAAAGACCCTTACCATGGATGCAAGTGTGGGTCAAGCTAGAGAAGGGAGCGAACCCATAGTTTCGGCTCCTAAATTCAAAAGGCTAGCTGTGTCGGCAGTTCGGGACTTTTCGCCAGGCTGTGATAGAGAGCCGACGTCTGTCTGGGATAGGCAAGTAGCCGTCATTCCGGCTAACGAGAGTGTCGATATAGAAAGCTTAGTATTACGCGTTATCAGGTGTGTATTACTCACACGCCTTCTTTATTATTTTGTTATTAACTATTAAGGCTGAAAGCCGAAATGGCTAATGTGATAAGCAAAATGCCCTTATAGGTAAGGTTGGAGACGCTGGGTAAGTTCTCAATAATGATATTATTGTTAATATGTATGTATGTATATTTTGATGTTTGCATGTATGAAATATGATCTGATACACACTGTGATATTGGTTTCATGCTTATTGTGCACGAAGTGAAGAGCATGGGCTCGGGATTGATTGAAAGGTGAATGGAGAATGAGTGACTATTGTCACAAGTGACTACTGTCACGAGTGGTCTAAGTACCACGGTGGTTGAAACCACGAATGATTTAATTAGTGACTTATGTCGGTGGTCAAGTACCACAGTGGGTTGGCCCCACGTATATGTAATTTATTAGAGATTGTCACGATGGTCAAGTACCATAGTGGGTTGGCCCCATGGATATATATATTTAAGTGACTATTGTCACGAGTGACTAATGTCACGAGTGGTCTAAGACCACGGTGGTCAAGAACCACAGTGGCTTAAAGCCACAGGTGTTTGGAGGGAGAGCTAAACTGGGTTGGGTCGCATTGTATACATTCTTAATATACTACATTCTGTGGGCTTAAGGCCAAATTGCGTTATAAGGGGATTTACACACTGAGTCTCGATGACTCACCCCTCTGCTAATTTTTGCACGTAATCAGTAGATGACAGGTTTTGGAGCCGGGATGGACTCGAGGTGGCCATGCGTTGCTATTTTTCTCGTAAATTTCATTACTTTATTTTGAACTTAACTTAATTTGGGATTTATTATGTAAAAAGGCCGCTTTAACTTAAATTTGGGGTTTGGTTTTAATGTTGATTTTTATTTATGTTATAAACTGTCAAAATGGGGTTTCCTAAAAGCGTAAAAAAAAAGTTTTCTCAAATTGCGATGTTCCGTTAAATGATTTTCAAAACTACCTTTCCAGTAACATACCAGATTTGGTCGTAACGTATTGACCGGGTTTAGGGTGTTACAAAATCACTCACCTAATAGGTCGAACTTGAAATAATGTCGTTCTCATAATCCCAAAAAATTTTAAAACGCTCCCATGGCCAAGGCCCAATAGGCCCAATCCTACTAGGCCCAAATTCAGGGTGTTATAACCTCTACATAGTTCACCCTATCAAAAACGAATTAATAGAGAAGGCAAATGGAAAGTTAGAAAAATGAATTGTATTATTTTCAAAAGAATATAAAATTATTCCCTTATTAATATAGAAGGCAAACGGAAAGTTAAAAAAAGGAATTATATTCTTTCCAAAAGAATATTAATTTCCTTGTCTTTTATATTTTGACCTAAATTAATTAATATAATTATTTATATTAATAAATTTGATAAAATATATACAATTAATATTTTGTATGAATCAAATTCATATATTAATTATATTTTTCCAAAAGAATATTAATTTCCATGTCTTTTATATTTTGACCAAATTAATTAATATAATTTTTATATTAATAAATTGATAAAATATATATAATTAATATTTTATATGAATCAAATTCATATATTAATTATATCTATGTTCTCTATTTGTGTACAACAAGTTTGTACATAAAATGTGTTTACTATTTAACTATCAAATTTAATTTAATTCATTTGACAACTAAATACAATACCAAATGCATTTGGATTCTGTTCGTTTCAACTATAGGGTGTGACCCTGTAGGCTCTTGTAACGTTGGTAGTAATACTAGAACATTTCTAACATTACAAATAATGAGTGGCATCTAGCAATGCATCATTGCCACCCAAGTTAGAATAAGTCATGATTCAACGTAACATTTCTGTGATAATCTTTTCATGTATTATATCCTTTTATCCTTAATATCTAGATTGGACACAAGTCATGGAATAGTCACACTTGTATAGTCCAATCTCATATTTCTTAATTTTCTGAGTAGACTACAATAAACAAATAAGTGTCATATCTCATATCAACTTATTCAAGCATTGCCATGCATTTCTAGTCTCACTGCATCAAAAGGCCTAAGATATTGCTCCAATTATGTAGGAGGGATAAATCCTATCTTGATCAACCATATCCCGCTACATGGATTGTGGTATATCCAACTTAAGTTTTTATAGTACAACTTGTTATGATAGACGTTTTGACTATATCAAAATATACGACTCAAGATGTTGGGACAATAATGATCTCAAGTTTGAGGATCATATACATAGTTATCACTATGAGTAATATTGTGACTATTACATAATAATCCAAGAAACATACTCATAGCGGGTTAGTCCAATATGTTGTTCTTTAACACATACTCATGTATTGATTTTGACATCCCTATGTCAATGACAACTCTTTGTCATCAATCAACTACACATTAGTCTCAATGCATTATTGTTGTCCAAGTCCACAATAATACTTGACTAAGGACCTTTTTAAGAATAATCATATTTTCTTGGGACTTTATTATAATTTAGTTTATTTAGATACACAGAAAAAGAAACTGAAATAATAATAATAGTACCTTATATTAATAAACAAGGTAAAACGAGTATGTGATTACAATCATCTCTTGATTGGTCTTTAGGCATACTTTACAAAAATATTATACAATCCATGCATGAGCTCAAAGTTATGTGTTGAGTTTAGTATTTAAATGTAGTATTTCTTGTTTGAGTATAGGTCCTGGCTTGGGTAAAGGGTATTACAAAGTCTTGTTCCATTATTGAGTGCTTAGGATTAGTCAATTCTTTTTCTTTTTGAGAGTTAACGGTGAGGATTGGTTTTTCTTTTTCGTAAGTGCTTTGTGTATTAAATAATAGATAAGCTTAAAAAAAGATTTGAACGAGTCATTCAAACATCAAGAAGATCGATGGTCTAAAAAAGAGAAACCTATGCTGAATGATCAACTTGCTCAAATGATTAAAGCTCTTCATAAGCAATTTGTGTCAGAGGTTCACCTATCTAAGAGCTATGAACCAAGTACCTATTATTCAAAATCTACTAATGTTCAAGAAATTGAATGCTAGTGGTCTGGTAACAAGGGTCATCAAGCTTTCCAATATTCAATTAAATGGCTTCATATGGCCGTGGCTCGGGCACCAACCAAAGCTACCGAAGATCCCTTGGAGCTTCCAGAGGGTCCGATTACTCGTGCTCATGCCAAAAGGTTAAAGGAAGCAATTGCGGCACTTGTAGATAAAATTTGGTGCAACACCGTGGCTGGTCAGTTTGGGAACAACGAATCGAGCAAACCATGCAACCTCATTCAAGCCCATTTGGTTCAAAATTAGCTCGAGGAGCACAACTTGAGCTATTTTACTTTTGCGTTAATATGATGGAATAAGTTATTAAGTTACTGGACTTAATTAAATAAGTTATTAGTTAATTTAGTTACAGCTATTTAAGTTTAAATTAAATTAAGTTATAATAAATTTGTCTGAATTTATTTCATATGTTTAATATGTCCTCTTTAATGCAAGTTATTAATTTGTCTAAGTTTAATGCATGTTTTAATGTTGTCCAACTTCAGCCGAATTTAAGTAGCATATTTAAGTTGTCCTAGCTCAAACATGATTTAATTATGTCCTAAGGTGGCTTCTGAATTTATTTTGTCTAATGGCCTAAATTAATTTTTTCCTAAACATGATTTAATGGCTGATTTTAATTTGGTGCAGGTACCTAGCAAGGGACGGCAATTAAAGGGGTTGTTGTTGTTTGCTCTCCTCCATGCGCCCCTTCGTGAATTGCAAGAGGCCTTGGGGGCTGCTGTTTCACTCTTCCAAGTAGCCTATTCAGCTCACTGAAGCGTCATGGAAGCTTCCATCAGCTGCTATGCCTTTATTCACACCATAGAAACTGTTGGAGACCCCAAAACAGCCTTAAATGAATAGCAAGCTGTTCAGCTCATCTAGGAGTCACCATTAAAGTCTCCCAAACTCCTTGGCTGAATATTCATGCATCACCAGCCCCCAAACTTCATCATTCAATTCAGCTAAACTTCCAAAGCATCTAGAAGCAGCCATTGACGTTTTCCATGCATGGGGAAGCTTAAGGATCCTTCTCGAAAATTCTGGAATTTTCAAGCTCATTTCTTAGCTTTTAAGAATCCTATTCGGCTGCCCATGTAAAGTCTATAAATTTCGGCTGAAAAAATTTTGTAAAGAACTTTTTGAACCTTAATGATTTGCTGCCAATTTGGTGAGAAAATTCTTCTCTCAAATTTCGTCCAAAGACTCCATTGACTTATCTAACTAGTTAGTGGCGTCAACCCGTTTTTGTTCGATCGAACTTATCACGTTTTCGTGTGGCGTTCGAAACCAACTATACCGAGGTTCCTATCTCCCTTAGTGGGTCGAGGTCTCGTATTCTCCTTTTGAGCAACTTAAGTTCCTATAAGTGTCGGGTCAACCTTCAACCGAAGCGTTGGTTCACTCTTAACCTTAAGTTCTCATTATAATCCCTATCATCGAGTTTTCCTATTTCTTTCTTAACCAAGCCTTCTAAAACGAATAACCCATCCTCTATTAAGTCCATCTTTTCTTTCATAACTTCCCTAAACCTAATAACCGAAACCCTTTCCAAAATCGAACGAAACTTTCTTGTTTAACGATCGGGCAAACATTCGACTCGGATTAACTTATGGACCCGAGTTCGTATCATGGTTGCCCAAAGAAGAGCTTAAGGGTGATTTTATGCTTACTATTGAGTTTAGATCTAGCATTGCTCTTTGCTCTAAAGTCAAATTGAAATAGATGCTAGAGATGATACGCTTAGTGAAAATTGTGATGATAGCGATAGTGAAAATGAAAGTGAACTCTGTGAACTAAAACAAGCTTATAGTGAGAATTGTTTCCTAAAATCCATCAATTAGGAAAGTTAGAAATGTTGTGTCCTCCTAAAGAGTTGTATTGTGATGAATTAAATGTTCAAATTTTCTTTTCCTCAAGCTAGCGTAACTCAACCTAAATTCAAATAAAATAATATAGGTGTTTTGGCAGGTTCAGCTCAAGCCTAAGCTTAAATTTTTTATGTCACATTGACTCGGTCCAACCTATAAAACCTTTGCGATTAAGCCCTTACTTCACGTGTCAGGTTGAAAAGTTGACTTATTTTAAGGGTTTTATTAGGTTAAATGTTAGTAGTTAGATATAGTTTAAAGGTTAAAGACTTAGGTCTTGTTTGATAAGTTGAAAAATTAATGATTTGTTTAAAAACCATTAAAAATTTTCATTTCATTGAAAATTAAAACTTTCAAGATTTAATATTTTAAATGTGTTTAATAATTATTTTAACATTTTACTTAATAGCTGATTGAGCCTTAGCACCTATAAAATTTAATAGTAAAAACTTCACACTTAATTTTTAAGAATTTAAATTTCAATGTATCAAACACACTCTAAGTGTTGAAAAATTAAGTTTTGAATTTAAGTTATGAAATTATTTTGGTATATTACTTAAAATTAAGTATTGAATATTATTAGATTGTTTGATAAAGGTAAATTTTTACGTATGAATTTTTTTATTTTACATTTTATCCTTAATTTTAAATATTTTATATGATTTTAAATGAAATAAAAAGTTTAATAACTTTAAATATAAATATGAAATAGTAAAAATAAATTCCATGTTATTAAATATAAAAATAAATAATATAAAATTCGAGTTTAACCTCTTAAAAGAAAATAATTAATTTAAATGATGATATAATTTATTTGCTTTGGTCTCTAAAAGATTGAAACTTTTGAACAAACTTGAATCCGTTTTTATCTGCTTAGAAAAATTAAAAGAAAAACAATTCATGAACAAGATAAAATCAAATATTAAAATAAAAGTACAAATAATTCTTATCACAAATTTTCATCATCATGTTTCAGATTTTTTTTTAAATAAAACAATAGATTAAAGAAGTAGAAAAATAAATAAAATTAGATAAAAGAATTTTTTTATCATATACTTATAATTTTCTACATTTTTAATAATTTTTTATCTTGATGAGTTATTAAATAAATTTTGTAAAAATAAATTTCTAGAAATATTAATTTTGAATGAATTGATTTTTTAATAGTTTATCAAATCCAGCCTCATTTAGTGTTAATTAGAAGATTAAAATTGATTCAGGAGTATAAGGAGTATAAGATTTATTAAACCTGCCGAAATCATTTTTTTTATTTTGAAAAAACGGGGATAGACTTTTAAAACGAAAATAAAGTCGCCACCAATCTTTTTTCGAGGTGTGATTGGGTCACCTTGAGATTAATCATTTTAATAAAACATTTTGATTTATTAAAACAATGATTTTGGTCTACGAAATTAGAGAAAACGGGTTCGAGAGTCGGTTACGCACGAGGAAGGATTAGCACTCTTGTAACGCACGAGGAAGGATTAGCACCCTCGTAACGCTCAAAATTGGTACCTAATTAATTAATTAATGTCTTAATGTCGAAAATTTGAGAAGATTTTAAAATATGACCCTTTTGATTTTTCAAAACTTATAACCTTTAAAAAGACATTCAATTATTTGGACAAAAGAAAAGTCGAATCTCAATAAGTTAGAGCACGACCTTTCAAATTTTCCAAATGCCAAATATCCTTTGTTTTGTTTTGTTTTTTTTTTTTTTGAAATCCCTATCTCAAAATATCAAAATGTCACATCCAATAAGTTAAGACGCAACATCTTAAATTCACAAAGATAGGTTTTTTATTTGAAAATCATATATTTTAATTTCAAAAATGGTATTTGTAACACCCCAAACCGGCCCATGCGTTACGACCGGATCTGACATGTCACATAGAGAAATCGTATAAAGAATTTTTTATTCGAACTAAAATAGGTGTTATTTAAGAAAACAAGTTTGATTAGAAACCTTCGATAAAAATACTATAAATCTAGAGAGGTTAATTTAAGAATCGTTATTCAAATTCATGATATTTTAAAACCGTGACTTTTGAAAATGTCATTGAAAATTTGAAAGAAAATTGAGTTAAACTATTTATAAAAGTTTATTATAAAATCCATTTGTTAATCAATTTTAGAAAACCGTTCTTAATAATTTTAAAAATCCCCATTTAAAATAATTCAAGAAAGATATTAAGTACGTCTAAATGTAAAGCAAAATAAAACATATTCCAGATGCTTTATTACAACTTTAAAACCCAAAAGAGTAAAAGTAACGAATTAAAACGGTAAAGAAGTTTACTAATGTTCGTAAACATTATTTCTAAAGTATGGTCTCCACCAAGTCATCCATGGCTCCAAGTCTTCGTCACTGAGCATTACCTGAAAGGATTAAGAAGGAGGGGTGAGTTACTAGAACTCAGTGTATAATCCCTTACCGGTCATTAACTGGGCCAAAACCCATACAGAAATAACTGGGCCTTAGCCCTATAATCATGATAATGCAGATAATGTAATGCAACCCAACCCAATCCAGCCAATCTCTCCTCGACCACCAATCTCTCCTGTGGGATCAAGTCAACCCACCCCGCCATCTCTCCAATTTGCAGTCAAGCTGCCATTTATAATATTTGTGGCTGAGCCACCAGAGTATCATATACGGTAATATAATCGGCACACAACCTTGGGTAAATACGTTTGGCACAAAGCCATAATCACGATGGCACAAAGCCATATTTAGGTTGGCACATAGCCATTATCATAATTTGTGGCAATGCCACCGGGCTATACTTCTCTTCATACAATTTTCCCATCCCATGCAATATGTAGAGATGCAACATTCATAATAACATAAAATATCCACATATACATAATAACCATTAAACTATTGAATACTTATAATGAATTGGCCCATTAAAGCAATATAATAATTCGGCCCACTAAGGCATTTTAACAAACCGGCCCATAGGGGCATTTCGGTAAATCGCCCATAGGGACATTTCGATAAATCGATAATTTTACCCATTGAGGGTAATTAGGTAATCTCGCAACCCAGGGATTTTTCGGTAATTTACCCTCCAAGGTTATTTTGGTAATTTCGCAACCCCGGACTTAACTACTAATTTGGGGCATAAAAAATTTGAAACTGTCCATCCGCGTCATATTGACTAAATTGACTATAACTCGAGTTAGGAAACTCAAAATTTAGATCCGTAATTTTTTCTTAAAAGTAGACTCATATATTTTCTTACTACAATTTTTCCAGAATTTTTGGCTTAGGAATTTAGTACAGTTTATTCATTAAAGTTTCCCTGTTTCACTAACCAACAATTCTGACCTCTCTTACCCTAAATTCAAATATCTCATTGTACAATTTTCATATACTGCTCCCACTTGTTTTTATTGAAAATAGACTCACTAAGGAATCTATACATATAAATTATAACTCATAATTCACTTTGTAAAATTTTGATTGATTTTTCCAAGACAGAACAAGGAACCACGAAGTCATTCAGAATCAGTCTCACTAAAATTAAAATATCACAGAATATAAAATTCCTCTTTCTACTCTGTTTGTTTCATATAAAAATAGACACAATAAAATTTAATTCTATACCTTATGCACCTTCTAATTCCCTTTCTCCTATTTTTCGTGAGTTTTCAAAATCACATCACTGCTGCTAACCAAAAACTTTTTCATTGCAAAATATGGTTTCCACTACGAACATATGCATGCCCGTGTGGTCACAGATGCCGGCTTTCAAATTTTCAAGCTTTCCACCGAATCACAAAACATTTCATGCAAATATTCAGATAGGTGTGAGATTACACACCTGATTTGGATTTCCTAAAGAACCACTCTTCATTGCCCCCACAATCGTGATCCTTCCTTACTAGTGTTCTAAAATCCAGCCTTGCACTTGGGCTATTGCAACGAGTTCCTAAAAATAAATAAGTGATGTACCAAAGGGGTTAGCCTTCATCTAATATTCGCCCCTTTCACAAGAGTAAGAATTTGATATCATCATCACAAAATAGAATCACATGAGCGGTGCAAAACATCGAAATAAAGAGTAACATCTTACCACCAATATTCGGACTAATCACCCACTTACCAATCAACTTTCGAAACCAAGGCTAAGAGAATGATAAGTAGCAGCAAAGGATGGCTTGATAGTTTCGGCAAAACAAAGGAGAAGGTGCACAATTTTGGCTTTAGAGTTTCGACAAGTGAGGGAAGAAATTGTAAAAGAGAAAACTCAAAAATGCTAAATAGAAACTAGCCTTTCTAGCACCGAATTTGCAAAATGCCTAAAGGAAATTCGGCTCCCCTCTTTCTCCCTACCAAAACCTTGTATCATCTTTACCAAAAAGATGAGTGTTGACCCAAAATATTCTTTCCAAAACATCCTCCACATAATAGGCCAACATGTTCCCTTCTCTTACCTTTTTCCTTTGATTCTTTCCTTCATTTTCCCTTGTTTTCCTCCTTACCATATTCCTTTGCCTTCTTTCCTTAATTAAAAGTTCTCCCTTTCCTTTTTGATGCCATGGCCAACACTTACCTTAAAGCACCAAAAAAATTAATCCAAAATAAGTGCACTAGGTGGGATTCGAACCCAAGCTCTCCCCTCTGCCATTCACGCCACTTGCCACTAAGCCACAAGCTCCTCTTGTGCTAGCAAGTTGCCCAATTATTCCCTTATGCAAGACTCCACTTGTCTTCTCCCTTTTAAATGCTTCAACACTAAAATTTTCCAATGGCTTAACTTGAACCCGGAACTTCCTAGAAACCTCGTAACTTTCCAAAATCACCTTCCTAGTAAGTCTAACTTGAAATAATGTCGTTCTCTTGTTCTCAAAAATTTTAAATGCTCCCAAGCCCAAGGCCCAATGGGCCCAATTCTACTAAGCCCAAATTCGGGTCGTTACAATTCTACCCTCCTTAAAAAAAATTCGTCCTCAAAATTTCCAACTGACTACTAAACGCACCGCTCAAATCACACCACTATGCTTTCGCTGCATACTCTAATCTTAATAACACTAATGTACTTTTAACTTAATCTTGAATCCTCTTTCACACAACCAAACATCTAACCACAGAAGCAAGCAGTCATCTACCATTTATACCTAAAATTTTCTATATTCAATCATCACATCCAACCAAAACATACCTAACTTGATGGTGATGAAACAATCCCGAGCCTTATGCTCCTTAGACCCGCATCTCAAGCATGCTCCTGACCTCCTCCAGCATTCTCCCGGATGATGCCTTCTGCAATAATTGCAAGCCAGAAAGTTTGGATGTGCCTTAACATGCTTCACAGAATGAGATTGTGACCCTAGAGAACTGCGATCTCTTTTCTTCTTATAGTCCACGCACCCGACTCGAAGTGCTTCACCGATTCCTTTAACCTCCTCTAATACCTCCTTAACAAGCTAATTCAACACATCAGCTCCGTCTCAGTCATGAGACCCCGTCTCAGTCACTGGCGATGCCGGCGCCTCCCTTTCAGGCCTAACCCCCGATGCTGAAGATTTCACCCTAGCACTTCAAACTCTACCACGGCCCCGTGTATCTCGTCTCGCATCCTCTAGCGCTCATGTTTTCTAAGTCAATTTAATCTAATTAAGAGTCTTATGAATCAATATACTATTCAATATTTATTAAACAATGTTTTATGGAGTATAAGAAGTAAATTCGTTTTCGTAAAACATATCCTAAAGTTTCAATCTCTATAGTTTTAACTCCTAAAGCTAAAATTTCTAGAGTATTTCTATTTTGTGGAGTTTTCTTTCCATAGTCATAACGCAATAATTATAAAATCAAAACATAAACTTACTTGACTTGGTGTTCGATACCCGTGGTGCCATACTTCCTTTAGAACATGCATGTATAAATTAAAATTTTAAACAACTTTGAAAATATTTTTGAACCCAAACCACAATCGAGTTTTGTAATCGGGCTCTGATACCATAAAATAGAACAGCCCAAACCCGACCCATGTGTTACGACCGGATCTGACATGTCACATGGAGAAATCGTATAAAGAATTTGTGATTCGAACTAAAATAGGTGTTATTTAAGAAAACAAGTTTGATTAGAAACCTTCGATAAAAATACTATAAATCTCGAGAGTTAATTTAAGAATCGTTATTCAAATTCGTGATATTTTAAAACCGTGACTTTTGAAAATGTCATTGGAAATTTAAAAGAAAATTCGAGTTAAACTATTTATAAAAGTTTATTATAAAATCCATTTGTTAATCAATTTTGGAAAACCGTTATTAATGATTTTAGAAAATCCCCATTTAAAACAATTCAAGAAAGATATTAAGTATGTCTAAATGTAAAGCAAAATGAAACATATTCCAGAGGCCTTATTACAACTTTAAAACCCAAAATAGTAAAAGTAACGAATTAAAATGGTAAAGAAGTTTACTAGTGTTCGTAAACATTATTTCTAAAGTATGGCCTCCACCGAGTCATCCATGGCCCCAAGTCCTCGTCACTGAGCATTACCTAAAAGGATTAAGAAGGAGGGGTGAGTTATTAGAACTCGGTGTATAATCCCCTTACCGGTCATTAACTAGGCCGAAACCCATGCAGAAACAATCGGGTCGAAGCCCATATATATACAAAATGGGCCTTATCCCTATAATCATGATAATGCAGATAATGTAATGCAACCCAACCCAATCCAGTCAATCTCACCCCCGACCAGCCAATCTCTCCCGTGGGGATCAAGTCAACCCACCCCGCCAGTCTCTCCAATTTGGAATCAAGCTACCATTTATAATATTTGTGGCTAAGCCACCAAAGTATCATATACAGTAATATAATCGGCATACAGCCTTGGGTAAATACGTTTAGCACAAAGCCATAATCACGATGGAACAGAGCCATATTTAGGTTGACACATAGCCATTATCAAAATTTGTGGCAATGCCACCGGGCTATACTTCTCTTTATACAATTTTCCCATCCCATACAATATGTAGAGATTTAACATTCATAATAGCATAAAATGTCCACATATAAATAACAACCATTAAACTATTGAATACTTATAATGAATCAGCCCATTAAAGCAATATAATAGTTCGGCCCACTAAGGCATTTTAACAAATCGGCCCATAGGGGCATTTCGGTAAATCAGCCCATAAGGGCATTTCGATAAATCGATAATTTTACCCATCGAGGGTAATTTGGTAATCTCGCAACCCAAGGGTATTTCGATTATTTACCCTCCAAGGTTATTTTGGTAATTTCGCAACCCCGGACTTAACTACTAATTTGGGGCATAAAAAAATTGAAACTGTTCATCCGTGTCATATTGACTAAATTGACTATAACTCTAGTTAGGAAACTCAAAATTTAGATCCGTAAATTTTTCTTAAAACTAGACTCATATATCTTCTTACTACAATTTTTCCAGAATTTTTGGCTTAGGCATTTCATTAAAGTTTCCCCTATTTCACTAACCAATGGTTCTGACCTCTCTTAACCTAAATTCAAATATCTCATTGTCCAGTTTTCATATGTTGCTCCCACTTGTTTCTATTGAAAATAGACTCACTAAGGAATCTAAATATATAAATTATAACTCATAATTCACTTTGTAAAATTTTGATTGATTTTTCCAAGACAGAACAGGGAACCACGAAGTCATTCAAAACCAGTTTCACTAAAATTAAAATATCACAGAATATAAAATTTCACTTTCTACTCTGTTTCTTTCATATAAAAATAGACACAATAAAATTTAATTCTATACCTTATTCACCTTCTAATTCTCTTTCTCCTATTTTTTGTGATTTTTCAAAATCATGTCACTGCTGCTAACCAAAAACCGTTTCATTGCAAAATATGGTTTCCACTACGAACATATGCACACCTGTGTGTCACAGATGTCAGTTTTTGATTTTTCGATCTTTCCACCGAATCACAAAACATTTCATGTAAATATTCAGATAGATGTGAGATTACACACCTGATTTGGATTTCCTAAAGAACCACTCTTCGTTGCCCCCACAATCGTGATCCTTCCCTACTAGTGTTCTAAAAGCTAGCCTTGCACTTGGGCTATTGCAACGAGTTCCTAAAAATAAATAAGTGATGTACCAAAGGGGATAGCCTTCATCCAATATTCGCCCCTTTCACAAGAGTAAGATATTGATATCATCACCACAAAATAGAATCACATGAGCGACGCAAAACATCGAAATAAAGAGTAACATCTTACCACCAATATTCGACTAATCACCCACTTACCAATCAACTTCCGAAACCAAGGCTAAGAGAATGATAAGTAGCAGCAAAGGATGGCTTGATAGTTTCAGCAAAACAAAGGAGAAGGTGTACAATTTTGGCTTTAGAGTTTCGACAAGTGAGGGAAGAAATTGAAAAAGAGAAAACTCAAGATTGCTAAATAGAAACTAGCCTTTCCAGCACCGAAATTGCAAAATGCCTAAAGGAAATCCGGCTCCCCTCTTTCTCCCTACCAAAACCTTGTATCATCTTTACCAAAAAGATGAGTGTTGACCCAAAATGTTCTTTCCAAAACATCCTCCACATAATAGGCCAACATGTTCCCTTCTCTTACCTTTTTCCTTTGATTCTTTCCTTCATTTTCCCTTGTTTTCCTCCTTACCATATTCCTTTGCTTTCTTTCCTTAATTAAAAAGTCTCCCTTTCCTTTTTGATGCCATGGCCGACACTTACAGATGAATTACACTTACCTTAAAGTACCAAAAAATTAATCCAAAATAAGTGCACTAGGTGGGATTCGAACCCAAGCTCTCCCCTCTGCCATTCACACCACTTGCCACTAAGCCACAAGCTCCTCTTGTGCTAGCAAGTTGCCCAATTATTCCCTTATGCAAAATGCCACTTGTCTTCTCCCCTTTAAATGCCTCAACACTAAAATTTTCCTATGGCCTAACTTGAACCCGAAACTTCTTAGAAACCACGTAACTTTCCAAAATCACCTTCCTAGTAAGTCTAACTTGAAATAATACCGTTCTCTTGTTTTCAAAAATTTTAAACGCTCCCAAGCCCAAGGCCCAATGGGCCCAATTCTACTAGGCCCAAATTTGGGTCGTTACAGTATTTTATCATTTAGACTTAATGAGAAAAATCGAAGTCCAGTAAGTTAGGTCACGATTCCCTCAAAACATCAAATATCAAATATTGTCTGATTTTATGAAATAAAGTTTTGGATAAAAAGTGACAATTAAATGAGATATATTTTAAAACAATGACTTGAGTAAAATGTATCATTAATACATTACAAAACACAAATACCAAAGCAATATAATACAATTACATCATATAATAACATTTAATACTAATATAGGCAATTAAGAGAAAGAAAAACATAAAATAGCAAATGATACAAGTAATAAAATGACCATGCTAAAGCAAACATAAGATAATAAACAAATAAAAAACGTGAATAACAAATAAAAGATATAAAGTAAGCAATAATAATTCAAAAGATCTATGCGAAAGATAAAAAACTAAGAAATGAATACTGAAACTTTACATATGAGATCAAATATAGAAGAAAAATAACAATATAAGATAAATGATATATGCAAAACAATAAAGGGATATTATAACAATTTTTTAAAAAATAGAATAATAAAAATAAAAAATGATATGGCAAAATCTAAAATAGTTAATATATACATAATAAAATAAATATATATATATTTTAAATAAATAATATAAAAACTTTGAATAAAAATGTATAAGGGATAACTTATAATAAGTATATAATATACCATTTAAAAATAGATAATATATATATTTTAAATAAACAATATATGGAAAATTTTGCCTTAATAATAAAAATAATAATATATATGATAAAACAATTTAACGTAAATAGGAAAAGCAAAAAAATAAAAACAAGTTTAGAATAATTAAAATAAATGAATGAATAATGATTAAGCAATTAAATGGATAAATAAAAAAATTAAAAAAACGTATAAGTCAACCTAACTCCAGCAATATGAGGAGTCAACGAAATTCCTCCACCAACATCTAACTCGAACAGAAGCAACTCAAAAAGAAACGAAGATGAGCGAAGAATAAAATAAGAACAAGCCACAGAAAATAAGAACGCAAAAGAGAGAGAAATTTGAGTGAATGCTCTCAAGAATTTTTATTACTCCAAACTCAAATGCTTTACAATGAAGGGAGAGGCCTCTATTTATAGCTGAGCCTCCCCAAATCCAACGGTACAGATGAATTACATCAACGACTAAGATTAAAAGGTATCTACAAATTAAATCTCTAATATTACAAAATCATATCTTCTAAGATTGCATATCATATCTTCTAGGATTGCATATCATATCTAAGATTTGCATATCATATCTAAGATTGCATATCCTTGAAGATTATGTTTCAATATACGTCAAGCTTATAGATGGTTACCTTCAACCTTTTCAAGTAATGGGCCATTCTGATCGGGCCAAACGATATATTTTGGACTGGACTTGGACTTTATTTTATTATTTTGGGTTTATTATTTTTTTGTATGGGCCCGGGCTAAATTAGCCTATTACAGTTGCCCCTCTTTGCTCATTGTCGTGTAACGAGAATGGAGCAAAAGCTATAAAAGGACCAATTTTTACCTGTCTCACCGAGTAGCTT
The DNA here is from genome assembly GCA_025506655.1 of Gossypium rotundifolium. Classification (NCBI taxonomy): domain Eukaryota; kingdom Viridiplantae; phylum Streptophyta; class Magnoliopsida; order Malvales; family Malvaceae; genus Gossypium; species Gossypium rotundifolium. The sequence continues at coordinate 46,187,184 of CP106723.1, forward strand.
CATTCCAATCCACTACATCTTCAAGGGCATAGGAATTGTCGCTTTGATTCACTCTACTGTAATTTCAGGGAGAAAAAACTTATAGTTTTAATCTGCTCTACTGCAACTTCAGAGAGATAAGATTTGCTATCTTCAATATGCTCCACTGTAACTTCAAGGAGATAAGATTAATAGCTTTAATCTGTTCCACTACAACTTCAGGAAAATAAGATTTGCCTTGATAGATTTAATCCGACCTACTACAAATTTAGAGGTATAGGATTTGTGACTTATAGATTTAATCATTTCCAATGCAACTTCAAGGAAATAAGATATGCTACCCTCAACTTACTCCACTGCAACTTCAAAGAGATAAGGTTTGTAATCTTCGGTCTACTCCACTGTAACTTCAGTGAGATAAGACTTGCCATAATTTGTAGCTTTAATCGGTTCCACTACATCGTCAGGGAAACAAGATTTGCTATCTTCAGTCTACTTCACTATAACTTTAGGGAGATAGGCTAATATCTTCGATCTGCTTCTTGCAACTTCAAGAAGATAAGATCTGCTACCTTCAGTCTTCTCCGCTGCAACTTCAAGAAGGCAAAGCTGATATCTTCGATCTACTTCCTGCAACTTCAGGAAGATAAGATCTACTGTCTTCAGTCTGTTCAGCTGCAAATTTAGGGAAGCAGGCTAATATCTTCAATTTGCTTCCTACAACTTTAGGAAGATAAGATCTGTTGTCTTCAATCTGCTCCACTGCAACTTCAAGGAGGCAAGGCTGACATCTTCAATCTGCTTCCTGCAACTTCAGGAAGATAAGATATGCTATCTTCGCCTACTTGTGGAAGCAGCTAATATCTTCATCCTGCTTCGCAACTTCGGAAGATAAGATCTGTTGTCTTCAGTCTGCTCCACTGCAACTTCAGGGAGGCAGGGCTAACATCTTCGATCTGCTTCCTGCAACTTCAGGAAGATAAGATCTGCTATCTTCAGTCTACTTCAGGGAAGTCTTCAATTTGCTTCCTGCAACTTCAGAAAGATAAGATTTGTTGTCTTCAATCTGCTCCGCTACAAATTTAGGGAAGCAGGCTAATATCTTCAATCTGCTTCCTGCAACTTCAGGAAGATAAGATTTGTTGTCTTCAGGCTTCCGCGCAAACTCGTGGAGGCAAAGGTAAAAGCTTCAATCTACCCTACTACATTGTCCTACAGATGACATAACCTGTAGAATGGGTATATGCTTATGTCGAATGATTAAGATGCCCTGGTCGAAATGAATCAAATGCTCCTAATTAGACGCACTATGATATATGAATGCAGAAATGTTATGAGCGTGATTCCTACTTAAGGTGTCATCACTCATTTGTTTTTCATCCTCGTTCCTCTCGAAGTATCAATCATATTCTACTCAAATCATTTGCCCCATGGTAATTCTGAGTCCACTCCACTTGAACCTTGGGACATAAAGTTTGCACCTCCCACTGCAACTTCAGGGGAATAACATTTGGTTTCTTCCATCCATCCTATTACCACTCAGAGGTATAAAATTTGTATCATCTTCAATCAAGTTGATCTATTACACCATTCCCTGGGTGTAATGACCAAATGTACGTGCCTGAAATTTGCATGAATGCAGGGTATCATTTTTTTTTCCCGAGAATGATCCCCTTTTACACTTGGGTTGTCATTGCTTATTTTCTATCTGATTTGTATCACCGATGCAATATCTAGTATTTTGATCAACCAATGTCCTTGACAGAAAATCTAAAGAGATAGACTCACTTTGGGCTCAAATATTTCTAACCTTTAAGCTTGGTGAGTTCTAAACAATAGTCCTGTTTCAGATTTCTCATATTATTTAGAAGCTTCCAAAGTAATATGCGAAACTCCTTTTATAAAATTATTATTAGTCCATTAATCGTTATTTCAGTATAAAATGCTTGAAAAAGATCACAACAATGGATAAGAAAGAAATTAATCAGGAGCATAGCTCGAAACAAATAAGTTAATCAAAGATAACCAAGGCAATAAAAGAAAATTGATTGGGGTGTATCTTGAAAAAAATAAAGTAATCAAAGATAGCCAAGGCCATAAAAGAAAATTGATTGGGGTGTATCTTGAAAAGAATAAAGTAATCAAAAATAGCAAATTCAAAATGGGTAAGATAGAAGCTAGATACCCCAGATATCACAGCCTGAGCTTCTATGTACAAACTTCTTGAAGACCATTTTGAGCTCAATACGTGTTTAGAGGATCCGGAGTACTTTGTCAATGCCCCAAGACGTAGCATACTTCCTCATTATTAATCCAGGCATAGCAAGGCTACCACATGCTCTATCTTTGATCAAAATTTGAGCCACCCTTTTCGGGTTTTCGGCTCAAAATCCCTTTGGTCTAAAAGCGCCCTTTGCGGGTTTTTGCCTTGGCCTCTCCTCTTTTTTTTTTTTGAATTTGATCTCAAGGCGCCCTTTGTGGGTTTTCACCTTGGCCTTTCCCCTTTCAGGTAAAATACTTCTTGACTGAACCTAAATTTGCCAAATTGGGCAAGTCTTCGCCATCCGTCTCGGTCAATATCAATGCTCCTCTAGAACAAGCCTTTTTTTTACTATATAAGGTCCTTCTCAGTTTGGCATCTGCTTTCCTCTGAAATCCTTTAGTATAAGTGTCGTAACCATTTTTTGAGTGAAACAGTGGCACGCTATTTAATCCGATTTTTAAAAAAGAAAAGGAAGGGAGTCGCCACCGATCTTTATTTGGTGTGATCGGATCACCTTTGTTTTAATAAAACGTTTAATTTACTAAAACAATGCTTTTTGGTCCACGAACTTTGAGAAAACGGGTTCGAAGTCGATTACGTCGAGGAAGGATTAGCACCTCGACACGCCCAAAATTGGTACCAAACCGATTGATTGATGTCCTATTTGTTAAGAATTTTAAAAGGGTTCGAAAATACAATCCTTTTTATTTTCAAAAATTTGATGGAATTGAAAGGGACGTTAAGACGCTCTTATTATCGAAGAGATAAAGCATCATGTCCAGTAAGTTATGGCGCAATACTTTAGACTCCAAATTAAGCTCGTCTTTTAAAACATGATTTTCGTTTTTGAAGAGGATCTTCCGTCATTTGTTGAATCGAGAAGTCGGAACCCAGTAAGTTAGAGCTCGTTTTCCGAAAATCCAAATTAGGAATGTTGCCTTTATTTTGGAAGAAAAGGAATTTATCCTGAAGTATCTAGGTGTCGAGTCCGATGAAGTTAGTATGCGACATTTTGAGTTTTCGAGAACAAGTATCTTATTCAAAACTCGTATTCCGATTTTAAAAGGGTATCCCGTTGTTTAGTTTAAGCGAGAAAAAATCGAAATCCAATACCTTAAGGCATGATCTTTCTAATTTTCAAACACGAACATTATCTTTATTTTGAAAATTTATTTGATTAATATTAGACAAAGTAATGATAATAACAAATAAGCAAATATGTGAATAAATTTAATTCTTATAAATAAATGAATGAGCAAATAAATAATGAAATAAGAATGACGATAATAAAGCTATAGAAACAAAAGTAATAATAATAATAACGATAATAATAAAATAAAGAATATGATAAATAAATAAATTGCCTTAAAGTATTAAAATAGTAAAGAACAATAAACGAATAAATAATAAGTAAATGAAATGATAAATAAATAAATAAAATAATGAATAAATAATGAATAAAATAATAAAAAATCAAAATGGTGAAAATTTAAAGAACGAAGATCAAATTTAAATTAAATAATTATGATAATAAAAAATAATGATACATTAATAAAAGAATGATACATTAATGAATGAATAATAATAAAAATAAATAAATAAATAAAATAATAAATAAATAAATAAGAGTAAAATGAAAATAATAATAATAATAATAATAATAATAATAATAATAATAGTAATATTAATGATAACAGAGATAATAATAGAAATATTGAATAATAATGACACCAATAATATTAATAAATAAATAATAATAAAGTGATAATGATAGATAATGTTACATTAATAAATGAATAATAATAAATAAATAAATAAATAAGTAAGAATAAAATGAAAATAATAATGATAATAGTAATGGCATTAGTAATAAAAAACGAAATAACAATGGTAATAATAATAAAATAATAATAATAGTAATAATAATATTAAAATAATAGTAAGAATAATAAGAATAAGAATAACAAATAACTAAAATAAGTAAGTAAAGATATATATACATATTATTTTAGATATGCTAAAAAATTATAAAAGAGCAAGAAGTAAACAAATAGAAATGTAATAATAATATAATAATGAAAAATAGGTAGTAAAATAAAAATAATAAAAATAATAATAAGCAACAATATATAAGAATATAAAAAAATAAATAAATGGAGAATGCAAATAACAAGATCGTGGAATAAACAAACGAATAAAATAATAAATAACTAACCATTAAATAAATAGATGAATAAATTAAAGAAATAATAAACAACTAAGCAATTAAATAAATAAATAAAGAGTTAAAATAAAAGGGACTTAATAGTCGTTAAAGTGAAATTAAAAGGTGTAATTTAAATAATAAAGAAATGTCAAGAGGACTGTGGTGTAACGACGGAACTAACAAGGACCGTATGGGAAAATATCCTGTGCCTTGATGAGTCAAGGTTTCAATTGGCCAAGGCACTAATCGAATTAAAATGAAATAGAAATAACAGGCATAATTGCAAAAAAAAAAAAAAAGCAAAAGGGAGCTTGATCAAATGACACTACAAAGGGGGACCAAAAGGGTAAATCACCCTTTTGGGTAGGAATGCATGATTCCTACCCCACCGATGCCTTTTCATTTAATGCTTCAAAACCCTTTTTTTTTTTTCTTATTTCATTTCATTTACATTCTTAAAAAACTTTAAAACTCCTCCCCTTTTTTGCTGACGGTTGGCCTCCCTCACCTCCCATCGCACCACCATTAAATCCGTGCCACGACGAGGTGCGTAGATGGGCCCTTGGATTCGGTTGAAAACCCCTCTCTAAGTTCTTAATTTTCGGTACTTTTAGAACGAAGGAAAGTGGCCTTCACCCCCTTTCAGTAGAACTCCGATGACGGAAGGAAATCGCTCCGACGCCGGGACCGTGGGGACCGTAAGTTTTCTTTCTTCGTTTTTGTTATTGTTTGTAAAAAGTTTTAGGATAATAAAATCAAAGCTAAAAATAAATGAAAGCAAAGAAGAATAACAAGAAGAGCAAAACGAAATCAACCTTAAATTTTTCCGATCTTTTGATTTCTCGGTGTTCTTATTTTTTCGAATTCGAAAATCAAAAACACACCCCTCCTCAATACAATGGGTTCGTTTGGTTTTATAATCGAAGCACGGTGTTTCATTTTGTTCTCTTTCATCTGTTACTGCTGTTTTTGTCGATTTGTGTTAGTGCATGCTCCCTGCTCTTGCAGATGGTGCGGTGTCGAGGCGAATGGCTACTGAGGCTAGGGTTTTTCATTTTGTTCTTTTCATTTAATTGTTTCGGGTTTGACATTGGGTTATTGGACCCGGGTAAAATTGGGTCTCATAATGCCCTCTTTGCTCATTGTCGTGTAACGACAATAGAGCAAAGTCTTTAAAAGAGCCAATTTTGGCCGGTCTTGCCGAGTCTTAACTTCGATGCTTCTTTTCTTCGAGATAGCCTCGTTCTAGTCCACCGCATCTTGTTGTTTTGATCCACTCCATTGCTGCAACTTCAGAGGTATAGGACTCTTTGTTTTAATTCGCTAACTTCAATCTACTCCTATAATCACAGGAATCGCCGAATCTATTATCTTCAATCTGATCCCAACAAATTCAGGGATTGCCAGACTGATGTCTTCGATTTGCTTCTTGCAACTTCAGGAATGTCAAATCTGCTATCTTCAATCTGATCCCTGTAAACTCGGGGATCACCAGACTGAATCTTTGATCTTCTTCCTGCAACTTCAGGAACGTCAAATCTGATCTCTTTGATCTGCTCCACTGCATACTCAGGGAGACGAGATCTGCTCTTCAACCGATTCCACCGCTAATTAAAGCGTGGGACTAAAGCTTAACCATGCTCCTTCTTGGTTGGGGACAGAATTACAATTTTGGCCTATTCCATCGCTGGTCGTGGACATGGACGGTGGCCTAAATCATGTTTCCCTCTTGGTTTAAGAGCCAAGATTTGCCTTCGATCTTACCCATTCTTGTCGTATGACAAGACCTACAATTTTCTTTTGACCCATTTCACTTTGCTGGTCAAGGCAATAGGATTCGGGCTTAAATCGTGTTCCCTCTTGGTTAGGGAGCCAAGATTCGCCGATCTTGCCCCACTCACCGTTAGGGCGACAAGATCTACAATTTTGACCTATTCCACTTCGGTCAAGGTGGTAATAGGTCGGTGGCCTAAATCATGTTCCCTCTCGGTTAGAGAGCCATGATTAGCCTTCGATCTTGCCCCACTCAATGGTTGGGCGACAAGATCTACAATTTTGACCTATTCCACTTTGGTCGGTGGTAATAGATTCGTGGCCTAAATCATGTTCCCTCTTGGTTGGGGAGCCACGATTAGCCTTTGATCTTGCCCCATTCTTGGTTAGGCGACAAGACCTACAATTTTGACCTATTCCACTCTGGTTAGTGGTAATAGGATGGTGGGCTAAATCATGTTCCCTCTTGGTTGGGAGCCACGATTAGCCTTCGATCTTGCCCCACTCTTGGTTAGGCGACAAGACCTACAATTTTGACCTATTCCACCACTGGTCGGTGGTAATAGGATGGTGGCCTAAATCGTGTTCCCTCTTGGTTAGGAGCCAAGATTCGCTTCGATCTTGCCCCACTCTTGGTTAGGGCGACAAGATCTACAATTTTGACCTATTCCACTCTTGGTCGGTGGTAATAGGTCGGTGGCTAAATCATGTTCCCTCTTGGTTGGGAGCCACGATTAGCCTTCGATCTTGCCCCACTCTTTGGTCGTAGGCGACAAGACCTACAATTTTCTTTTGACCCATTTCACCGCTAGTCGGTGGCAATAGGACAGTGGCTTAAATCGTGTTCCCTCTTGGTTGGGAGCCAAGATTCACCTTCGATCTTGCCCGCCACTTGGTTAGGGCGACAAGATCTACAATTTTGACCTATTCCACTCATGGTCGGTGGTAATAGGTCGGTGGCCTAAATCATGTTCCCTCTTGGTTGGGAGCCATGATTAGCCTTCGATCTTGCCCCACTCTTGGTTAGGGCGACAAGATCTACAATTTTAACCTATTCCACCGGTGGGTGGTAATAGGACGATGGCCTAAATCATGTTCCCTCTTGGTTGGGAGCCACGATTAGCCTTCGATCTTGCCCCACTCTTGGTTAGGCGACAAGACCTACAATTTTGACCTATTCCACTCTCGGTCGGTGGTAATAGGATGGTGGCCTAAATCATGTTCCCTCTTGGTTGGGAGCCACGATTAGCCTTCGATCTTGCCCCACTTTGGTTAGGGTGACAAGATCTACAATTTTGACCTATTCCATCACGGTCGGTGGCAATAGAAATCTTCAACTTATTCCATCACCGGTCGGTGGCAATAAGACAATCTTTAGCCTATTTCATTGCTGGTTGGCAACAATAGGATGGTTTCCAACCTATTCCACCGTTGGTCGATGGTAATATGACGGTATTCCACCTATCCCACTGCTGGTCAGTGGTAATAGGGTAATCTTCAACTTATTCCACTGCTGGTCAGTGGCAATAAGATAATCTTCAACCTATTCCACCACTGGTCGATGGCAATAGGAAAATCTTCAATAGTGTCGCTACACCGTCCTCTGGGGGACATATCCTGTAGACTCGATTTTATATGTTTGTGTTTATGCCAAAGGATGCGAATGCTATGGTCGGAATGACTCAAATGCTCCTAACTACGTGTGATATGGATGACATTTACATGAATGCGGAATGTCATGAGAATGATGATTTTCCATCAAGATGCAATGATTGTAATAAATCGAATGCTCCTAGCTAAATGATATTATGGAGGACATTTCCATGAATGCGGGATGTCATGATAATGATTCTTTGTTAAAAATATATAAAGATCACGATGCAATGATTGCACGCTCCTAATGATGATGAATGAATGTAAAATGAAATGACCCCTTTTTATGCTTAGGGTTGTCACTGCTCGTCGTCCACCAGAATCGTACAACCCTGATATCTCGCTATTCTTTGGTGTCTTTGCTAGAAATTCAAAGAAACAATCATATTTTGCTCAAACAATTTGCCCCAACGTGACTTCAAGGCCCACCCACGGCATATATAGGACTTTAAGGCCTATACCATCTTCGATCAACCCCTTGTACCTTAAGGGTATAGTAATTGTGTCATCCCACTATGACTCGGGGTGTAGAATCTATGTCTTCTTGATCAATCCCACTACGACTCGGGGTATAGAATTTGTTGATTTGGTGCATTGTACCTTTTCATTCTTGTGGATCGTGACGGTGTGCACACATGATAGTTGTATGGATACAAAATCATTCTTCGCGAATGATTCCCCACTCATACATTGCCCTTTTATCGAGATGATACCATTTACGTAATACCTCGTTATTTTGTTCAATCACCGCTTTCAATCCAAGAGATAGCCTCGCCTCGAATTTTCCTCCACCATTATTCATGTCCTCTAAACTCGAGGAGTTTTAAGCAATGGTCTGTTTGAGTTCACACTACTTAGAAGTTTCCTAGAGTAATATGTGAAACTCCTTTTTGTGAAAGTGTCGTTAGTCCATTAATCGTTATTTCAATGCAAATGTCCGAAAGAGATCATAACTATGGATAAGAACGGTTAGTTAGGAGCATAGCTCAAACCAATGGGTTAAGCAAAAGTAGCGAGTGCAATCAGGAAAGAAACTTATTGGCAGTGTATCTTGTAAGCTAAAAAAATAGAAACTAGGTGCCCCAGATATCGCAGCCTGAGCTTCTCTGTTCAAACTTCTTGAGGACCATTATAGGCTCAATATGTGTTTAGGGGATCCGGAGTACTTTATCGATGCTCCAAGATGCAACATACTTCTTCATTGTTAACTTAAGCATGGTAAGACTACCGGATGCCTTACTTTTGATCAAAATTTAAGCTGCCCTTCTCGGGTTTTCAACTCAAATCCCCTTTGATCCCAAGGCGCCCTTTGCGAGTTTTCGCCTCGGCCTCTCTTTTTCCTTTTTTCGTGTTTTTTTGTTTTTGTTCTTTTTCACTTTTTTTGCAAAACTCTCTTTTTTTTTGAACTCACCAGATTGGACAGGTCATTGCCATCCATCTTGATTAGTATCCATGTTTCCCTAGAACAAGCCTTCTTTCTTTGCATAAGGCATTTACTTTTCTTTTGGAGTCTTCTTGAATACGTAGAACCCTTCTTAATGCTAGGTCTTTCTCCGAAATTCTTTTGAGCGAACATTTTGCCATAAGCCCATATCATACATTTTTGGTACATTCGACCACAGTACTTTCAATCAAGCTTCTCAGACGTTCGCTTCACCCAACCAAATCAAAGCTTGTGAAAAGGAGTCTTATCTTCCAACAATTATTTCCTTTTAAAAAACCAATGGGAAAGATACCGCGGTGAAAGTTCGCCAACTTTAAGAAACCTAGAAGGTAAATGGTAACTTCTATGACAACCTTTACAAGTCTCACATTTTTCAAAAATTTTGAATGGTTTTGGCTATCTTGCTGCACTGATGTGGTGTCTGATCTTTCGACAGACTATAAATTCGTGCCAACACGTTTCTTTCTAGCATTCTTTGTCGCCATTCTCTCTTTATTCTTCTTCTTCTTCTTCTTCTTTTTTTTGATTTTTGATTTTTTGATTTTTTTGATTTTTTAATTTTTGATTTTTGATTTTTTTTGGGAGTTGAATTTGAAGTTGGAGTAGACGACCACTGACTTTGTAATTTTGACATGTGAAGCGACCTTTACCCTCTTAGTAAGGTAACCAAAGGCTATGAATATGAATCGATGTTGGCTCAAAGCTCTTGAGTAGACCGGCTTGATAAGCGTCCATGCCTCACATATAGGAATCCATGTTTCAAAGGCCCTAATGTGTCTAACTGTGATCATGCGATAATGTCTTGCCTTATTCTTGCGGTGAGCTAAGCTTCCATCTTCATCTCCTCGTTGGCTTGTAGTGTCGGTGACATTTCATGAGGTAGGATCACCATTTTAACAAGTTAGGAAGTGAGTTGCAATCTCTGTCATCTTCTAAGTCCTTAGATCTTTCTAGACACATATCTCGCTAGAAAGGGAGTTCAATATGACGTCGCTCGGTCATTGATATCTGGGACCCATGTCCAAAGATGAAGGCAATTTAGAGAATGAATGATTATTTATGAACGAAGAATAAAAGAATATTCAATAGAATGTATAGCATGAAGAAAATATTGATTCAAAAGATACATTTTATTGAAGTAGTAATCGTAACATGAGCCTATTTCACAAAAGACATCTTATTGCTTCTAGGCTTAAAGCAACAAGTATACTTCACACATTATTCTAGGTAAGCTTCTAAATACTATAGGAATTTCTTCCGTAGTCTCATTGCTCAAAATGCTCTTAGGTTCATGCTTACGCTTTTGGTGCGTCGCCTATCTCCACAACACCCATTTTGATGAATTTTTCCACCAACTTCTTGAAAGTCATGCAATTTTCTATCGAATGTCCTGTAACCCCGCATGATACTCACATCGGACATTTAGGTTATACCATTTTGGGTATGGAGGTTGTAGTGGTTTTATATAATAAGGAGCTACAACATGCATATCAAATAAGTTTTGTATAACTCCCTATACGTCATGGGAATAGGAGTGAACCGAGGTTTTTCCGAATATGCTCTGGATTGGGTTTTGCTTTGGGAGGACCAGTGGTAGTAATCGCTTTCTTTGGTCAGGTTTGTCAGAACGACTTTGAATAACCCTTGGTATACACACTGTGCTAGCCCATCCTTATCCTTCCTCTTCGGGCTTTTGAAGCCCTTCTCCCTTTTTCTCATCCGGTAGGCCAAAAACAATACGATTGACTTGCTCATTACCGGGGCTCTTCAGAGAATTCATCAAGATCAAGTATCACCCTATATTGAGATCCAATAATGACAGGTACCACGCGAGAATGTGCATCTGGTTGAGTTGGGACATTTATTGGGGAATAAATGATGTCTTCATCATTATCCATATTTTTGGTCACTGGGTCACTTCTTTTTTCGAGTCCTCCGGCTAGTAACTGAGTTAACTGGCCTATCATGTTCTTTTGGAAGTCTAGCATTTGCTCTCGCATTTCTTGTTGAATTTGGATCAACTGCTCTTGCATCTGTATTTGCCTTTGCTCTATCCTCGCCAACCTTTGTTCTATGTTTTCCAGGTTAACTGAAATATTTTGCCTAATTAGGGTCCTTTTATAAAAGTCTAATGCAAATGAATGCAATGTAATGCGAATGCAATGTAGTGCGAATGCATGAATGCAAAGAGGTATCGATTCTGATCAACTTCATTTTAGAAAACTTTATTAGAAAATAAATTCTTTTACATAAAATGGACTACTATATGCTTTCGTCCCAAGTCCTAAAGGTTTTGATTTCCCAAGCAATGGAGCTAGCTCTTGACTATGATCAAACTGTAGCCCATATCTTATGCTTACCATATCCACCTGTAATGCCAAAATCTGTAGATGACCAACTACCATTCCCTTCATGAGGTAATCTTGACTTTTTAACTTGATGATCATAAGAATGATGAAGTTCTTCTCTCCAACACTCCTCTCTTATTTCAAGAAGCTCGATCCGCAGTTCACAATTGTGTAATGCTAAATTTAACTACACTTTGTTTCCTTAATCTTGTTCAGACTTAACTTCAACTCGATTGCATAGTTACAGCTTTGAGGGTAGTGAGGAGGTCGTCTCGACTAGCATCAATTTTCTAAAAAGTATCGATCATTTACTCTAGCTAGCGTCGTACTCGAGGATTCTTCCGCTTCCATGGCTCATAAAGATTAGAGTTTTCTGAGCGAAGAAGGAATTGCGAGCTCAGGACATTTAGATTGTACCTATTTAATAGCTTTTCTCATTCTAACCGCAGTGAAAGTCGCTCTATTCTAGTTAATCTCTTTGGATCTATCAAATGGGGTCAATGCAAATTCCTTTCACTTCTTCACACGAACCCAATCCTTGCAATGTTGTTTGGATCACAACGATGAGTCAAGAAGTTCACAACAACCTAACTTTCCTCTTAGATGGCTCCACTAAATCCAAAGAAATTTCTATCATTGCCCTTGGTATGCTGATCAATCGATCTTCGACTTTGGGTGAAATTAACGCCGATAGAAACACCACAAGAACGTATTATCGACTTGGCACTATGGTTGCTCCCCAGTGAAGCATTGGATAGGGCTTTCATTCTTTCTGAGACTTCTATCTTAACCAAAGAAGCTCTCTAGTTAGTTCTTTGTCAATTGCAAATACCTCCAGAATGGAGTTCCAAAAGAATGTAGATTGTTTGGCTCTCCGACATTGAAGCATGGCAAGTCTTGCGAGAAGAAGCCTTGTTGTATGTTGTGATGGTCGACAAAATGACTATATACGATAATCTCTAGATTCTCAGTTTCACCATTAACTTATTTCACACTTTTTCCCTTCAATAAAAACGACGGATCTTTGCACAACTACTCGCTCAATCCAGTGATCTTGTACTCGTGATTGGATGGGCTGACTTTTGTCCTCAGGTTCCTAAAGCTTTGCTTAGCCATGGTCTAGTCCAGGATCCATGGCATTTTGATTGGCAAAGGATCTACAATCGGGCTAGGACGAATATCAATATTCGGGAAAGACCTCTTTGAGTGGCCATGAAATTTAAATGGAAGCCCCTATTGCCAAGGGCACCTCTTCCACCGTCTGAAGCTATTACGATTATCTTGAAAGATTGACAAACCAAGAGGCATCCTGTTTTGCGGCATGCTATCCTAAAATAACATCTATCACCCTCAATGCTTCTTGAGAGTTTTAGATTCTGTCGCGCCAAGCATTTTGAGTTGCTCGCATGGGTGTCTATGCAACGGTTGATTTGACCGATAAGGCCATTTAATTCTCTTCTGTTTTGCCCATTTGAGTCATCATGGACATCAGCCTTGCATTCTTGTTGTTTCATTAGATGTAACATCCTTAAATACAACTACAAACTCATGCTTATTATTTGGAAGAGCACCAACAAGAAATAAACTTTTCTCCCGTTGTGCGAAGTCCTTTTCACCAATTTATTGTCACAGTCTCTTGCTCTCCGCTCTATCACTTTTCTTCCAAGCGCCACATTTCCTTTTGCTCAAATGGATCAACACCCTTCTAAATGCCTAGGTTCTAACTATACGAACGACTGCATTGTCTTCCACGTTATCAAGGAATCCGTTTTCCATAACCAGCTTTCTAACTCAGAAACTGACCGTGAATCGATACCTCTTAAAATATGAAATGATATGCACAAAAAATGAAACACAACAAGTTAGTACCATAAAGCAAGTAGAATAAACAAACACCTATCTGGGTGACCACTAAGGTTTGACATAGCTCTACCTAAGGTGGGCTCCTTGGGCTCACTATATGTGGTTTAGTTCTAAAGTTTGAGGTACCCGAACCATCAGATTCCTCGATCCTCACCCATTATAGGTTCATATGGACCGAGTTCGGTTCAGGGGAATACATTTCCCTATGGCCATGCGGAAGTGAAAACTTCACGAAGACATAGGTACGGATGTATCCAAAGCGATCCACTAGCCCATGCGGAGGTGAAAACCTCACGAAGGCATAGCTTCGCTCCCACTTAAAGGTGTGACCACAACGGTCATGCAATGCAATGCCAAAGTATTTACAAGACCAATATTGAAAGTGCATTAAAAGAAGCATGATTTTTTGAAGCCATTTTAATCAAAAGGATGAATCAATCAATCTATGGCACGACCCTCAATCCCGATTGGAGTCGCCAAGTCGTCAGAACCATTTTTTGAGTGAAGCAGAACGACGCCATTTAATTCGATTTTAAAAAAGAAAGGAAGGAGTCGCCACCGATCTTTATTTGGTGTGATCGGATCACCTTTGTTTTAATAAAGCGTTTAATTTACTAAAACAATGCTTTTGGTCCACGAACTTTGAGAAAAGCAGGTTCGGAAGTCAATTACGTGCGAGGAAGGATTAGCACCCTCGACACGCCCAAAATTGGTACCAAACCGATTGATTGATGTCCTATTTGTTAAGAATTTTAAAGGGTTCAAAATACAATCCTTTTATTTTCAAAATTTGATGGAATTGAAAGGGACGTTAAGACGCTCTTATTATCGAAGAGATAAAGCATCATGTCCAGTAAGTTAGGGCGTAATACTTTAGACTCCCGAAATTAAGCTCGTCTTTTAAAACATGATTTTCGTTTTTGAAGAGGATCTTCCGTCATTTGTTGAATCGAGAAGTCGGAACCCAGTAAGTTAGAGCTCGTTTTCCCGAAAATCCAAATTAGGAATGTTGCCTTTATTTTGGAAGAAAAAGGAATTTATCTGAAGTATCTAGGTGTCGAGTCCATGAAGTTAGTAGCGACATTTTGAGTTTTCGAGAACAAGAATCTTATTCAAAACTCGTATCTCCAATTTTAAAAGGGTATCCCGTTGTTTAGTTTAAGCGAGAAAAAATCGAAATCCAATACCTTAAGGCATGATCTTTCTAATTTTCAAACACGAACATTATCTTTATTTTGAAAATTTATTTGATTAATATTAGACAAAGTAATGATAATAACAAATAAGCAAATATGTGAATAAATCTAATTCTTATAAATAAATGAATGAGCAAATAAATAATGAAATAAGAATGACGATAATAAAGCTATAGAAACAAAAGTAATAATAATAATAACGATAATAATAAAATAAAGAATATGATAAATAAATAAATTGCCTTAAAGTATTAAAATAGTAAAGAACAATAAGCGAATAAATAATAAGTAAATGAAATGATAAATAAATAAATAAAATAATGAATAAATAATGAATAAAATAATAAAAATCAAAATGGTGAAAATTTAAAGAACGAAGATCAAATTTAAATTAAATAATTATGATAATAAAAAATAATGATACATTAATAAAAGAATGATACATTAATGAATGAATAATAATAAAAATAAATAAATAAATAAAATAATAAATAAATAAATAAGAGTAAAAATGAAAATAATAATAATAATAATAATAATAATAATAATAATAATAATAGTAATAATAACAATAGTAATATTAATGATAACAGAGATAATAATAGAAATATTGAATAATAATGACACCAATAATATTAATAAATAAATAATAATAAAGTGATAATGATAGATAATGTTACATTAATAAATGAATAATAATAAATAAATAAATAAGTAAGAATAAAATGAAAATAATAATGATAATAGTAATGGCATTAGTAATAAAAACGAAATAACAATGGTAATAATAATAAAATAATAATAATAGTAATAATAATATTAAAATAATAGTAAGAATAATAAGAATAAGAATAACAAATAACGAAAACAAGAAGTAAAGATATATATATACATATTATTTTAGATATGCTAAAAAATTATAAAAGAGCAAGAAGTAAACAAATAGAAATGTAATAATAATATAATAATGAAAAATAGGGTAGTAAAAATAAAAATAATAAAAATAATAATAAGCAACAATATATAAGAATATAAAAAAATAAATAAATGGAGAATGCAAATAACAAGATCGGGGAATAAACAAGCGAATAAAATAATAAATAACTAACCATTAAATAAATAGATGAATAAATTAAAGAAATAATAAACAACTAAGCAATTAAATAAATAAATAAAGAGTTAAAATAAAAGGGACTTAATAGTCGTTAAAGTGAAATTAAAAGGTGTAATTTAAATAATAAAGAAATGCTGAAGAGGACCAGGGTGTAACGCACGGAACTAACAAGGACCGTATGGGAAAATATCCTGTGCCTTGATGAGCTGCGTTTCAATTGGCCAAGGCACGAATCAATTAAAATGAAATAGAAATAACAGGGCATAATTGCAAAAAAAAAAAAGCAAAATGGAGCTTGATCAAATGACACTACAAAGGGGGGACCAAAGGGTAATCACCCTTTTTGGGTAGGAATGCATGATTCCTACCCCCACCGACGACTTTTCATTTAATGCTTCAAAACCCCTTTTTTTTTTATTTCATTTCATTTCGCTTCTTAAAAAACTTTAAAACTCCTCCCCTTTTTTGCCCGACGGTTGGCCTCCCTCGCCTCCCATCGCACCACCATTAAATCCGGCCACGACGAGGTGCGTAGATGGGCCCTTGGATTCTGGTTGAAAACCCCCCTCTCCTAAGTTCTTAATTTTCGGTACTTTTAGAACGAAAGGAAAGTGGCCTTCGACCCCCCTTTCAGGCCGAACTCCGACGACGGAAGGAAATCGCTCCGACGCCGGGACCGTGGGGACCGGTAAGTTTTCTTTTCTTCGTTTTTTGTTATTGTTTGTAAAAAGTTTTTAGGATAATAAAATCAAAGCTAAAAATAAATGAAAGCAGAAGAATAATAATAAGAGCAAAAGCGAAATCAACCTTAAATTTTTCTGATCTTTTTGATTTCTCGGTGTTCTTATTTTTTCGAATTGAAAAATCAAAAAATAGCCCCTCCTCAATACAATGGGTTCGTTTGGTTTTTATAATCGAAGCACGTGTTTCATTTTATTCTCTTTCATCTGCTTCGCTATTTTTGTCGATTTGTGTTAGTGCATGCTCCTGTTCTTGCAGATGGTGCGGTGTCGAGGCGAATGGCTACAGAGGCTAGGGTTTTTCATTTTGTTCTTTTATGTTTAATTGTTTCGGGTTTGACAGTTGGGTTATTGGACCCGGGTAAAATTGGGTCTACAATAAGAAAGATCTTTTTCAACATCAAGTTCTCTTCGTAGAATTCTTTAGGATGAACCTCTTTGTCGTAAGCTTGCATCATCTGACCGTGATGGATAACTTTTAACCTTTTCTTCGATTAGTTTCAATTGGCAAAAACACTTCCATTCCATAAACCAATGCGTAAGATGTTGCCCTAGCAAAGGTCCTGGCCAACGTTCGATAATCATAAATGGTAACTTTTTTATGCCAATCTTTACAAGTCTCGGTCATCTTTCCTACAATCCTTGTTTTGTTTTTTTTTTTGTTTTTTTTTTGCCTGCCTTTGTTGCTCTATGATATGGCGTCTGATCTTTGAACAGACTACAAAATTTTGACATTGTCCTTTTTGGCATTCTTTGTCGATTGCCTGATCTTTTTTTTTTACTGTCGACCTTGTAAAATTGACATGTGAAGCTACTTTCTCCTTCTTAGTGAAGTAATCGACGACCACCAAGACAAATCGATTTATACTAGAAATTTTACCGAGATTGGCCTGCCCCACATAGAGAAAGTCTATGAAGAAATTAATGAGGCATATGAATCTTGTCTCCTTAAATACGACATAACCGATGCCATCCCCTTCGAAACCTCATGATTAGCTTGGCTATTGTAAAACCATTAGCATGTGTCCTTCTACATCCTTATGGACCTCTTTTAAGATTTCAACGTACCCACGTCTCAGTAGCTCGGGCATGTCTTGATATGATCGCGCAAAAACATCTTTGAATTCTTGAAAATAGCTCAATGATGTCTCACCTTATTTCTATGGTGAGCTAGGCTACAATCTTCACCTCTTTTCTAGGCTCATAATATCTACTGACCCTTTGTAGAGTAGGGTCTATTTTTCATCTTGTTCTACCATTCTTAACAAAATCAGAAGATAGGTTACAATCTCTGTCATCTTTAAAGTCCTGAGATCCCTCTAGACACATATCTTACTCGAAAGGAGACTCTGAGTCAGTAGCAGTATTGCTCACATCGTTGATATCTAGAGACCTATTATAGATTCGAAGGAAGATTCCAAAGAATAAATGATTCAAAGAATGATTATTTGTATAATATGAATGAATAATAAAAGAATATTTGAAAGAAAGTCCAAAAATAAAAGAATCTATACATGGAAAGAATAAAAGAATATTTGTTCAAAAAGATGCATTTTATTGAAATAAAGATTTTGGACACGAGCCTATTTCACAAAAGGATTCTTATTGCCTCTAAGCTTAAGGCAACAAGCGTATTTTGAATATTACTCTAATTTAGCCCTAAAAAATATAAGGATCTCTTTCACAGTCCCATTGTTCCAAATACTCCCAAGTATGTAAGGGCAGATGCTTGGAAAAATCCAGTTCTTTCTTCAGATACGTCGTTAATATTTAGATTTCCCAATATCAAGTCTTGCACTAAAGCCCTGAACTCGATGCATTCTTGGATCTCATAGATCTCATAATATTTACCCCTTTATCTAGATGGTTGGGTGACAGATTTTCTACCCTAGATGGATCATCGAATTTGATAATACCCATTTTGACAAGTCTTTCAATCATCTTTTGAAAGCGGTGCAGTTCTCGATCGAGTGTTCTGTGATTCCCGCATGGTATTTGCATTGGGCATTCGTGTCATACCATTTAGGGTATGGAGTTCATATAGGTTTTAGGTAGAAAGGGGATACTAATGTGCATCAAACAAAATTTGGTATAGCTCCCTATACGTGATTGGGATGGGCGCGAATTGGGATTTTTCTGAGTTCGGTCTTGGATTGGGTTCTTGCCTTGAGGAGACCTAATGGCTAGTAGTTGACTGGCTTATGGTATTCAATTTTGAATAACCCTTGCTATACATACTTGTGTTATTCGCCTTATTTTCTTTTTTCTTTAGGGCCCTTAAAGTATTAACTTGGGAGCTCTAGTCTCGCTTTTTCCTTTTGTAACGGTTTTCATATTGTTTCACGATCTCCACACTAGCCTTCCTTGTTTCTTCTATACTAGCCAGATCAATGACGATGGGATTGGTTGGATTGCCCCCTAGATTGGGACCTGAGCTTATCGAGTAGTTTATTGGTGCCGACATACCGGTCTGATGCTGTTGGGGTCTGATAGTAACAAGTTCCTCTTTTGGATGTGCGTCTGGTTGAGTTTGGACGCTTATTGGAGTAAAACCTAGGGTATAGACGAGGTCTTCCTTATCATCCCCACTATTGATTACTAGGTCTTTCCTCTCTTCAAGCCTTTCGGCTAGTAACTGACTTAATTGGCCAATCAAATTCTTTTGGAATTCTAACATTTAATCCCGCATATCTTGTTGAATTTTGGTCAATTGCTCTTGCATCTATATTTGCCTTTGCTCTAATCTCTCCAACCTTTGTTCCATGTTTTCCAGGTTAACTAAAATAATTTTACCTAATTAGGGTCCTTTTGTAAAAGTCTAATACAAATGATACAATGCAATGCAGATGCATGGAATGAATGCAAAAGAAAGAGAGGTGTTGATTCTAAATTCAATTCCTTGGAACAATTTTTCTAGAAATCAAATTTCTTTACATAAAATGGATTACATATGCGGCCTTGCCCTTATATTCCAAGAAAAAACATCAATCCCCTTCTTCGCAAAGGTCAAATATTGCAAACTTCTAATAGATGCCTCCACTAGCTCCTTTTTGCTTAGGCCACGACTCATTACTCACTTACCCTTGCAATGCTTGTTAGAAAATCGAGACGTGACGCTCTCGAATAATCTTTGTCGGCTTCAATCCTTGGGCCATAAAACAATGTCTTGTATTCCTTTGCAAATTATCAGTCTTCTCTCATTGTGTTTGCTTAGATCATATTCGAACGACCGTATTATAATCCACTTTATCAAGAAATCAGTTTTCCCATGACAAGCTCTTCTGTTTAGCAGTCAAATTTGAATCAACACCTCATTTCTATGATGAGAATGCAATGCAACCAAAACAAAACAAAACACGTTAGCACAGGAGAAATAAACAACATAGAACACCTATCTGGGTGACTACTGGGGTTTGGCATGGTTCTACCTAGGGTAGGCTCCTAGGTCTCTCTATATGCGGTTTAGTTCTAAAGAAAAGGTACCTAAACCAGCAGACTACTCAATCTTCACCCATTATAGGCTCATACAAATTGAGTTCAGTTCAGGGGAATACATTTCCCTATGGTCATGCGAAAGTGAAAACCTCACGAAGACATAGGTACAGATGTATTCCGGAAGCAATCCACTAGCTCATACGGAGGTGAAAACCTCACGAAGACATAGTTTCTCACTCCCACTTAAAGGTGCGACCACAACGGTCATGCAATGCAATGTGCACAAGAAAATAACAATCATATGCAACGACATAAACAAATACAACAAAAGGATCGTAATTTTCAAATCAAATTTTCAAATTAAATTTTCAAATTTTCGATAAAGCTCAGAAAATAATCAATTTTATGGCTTGACTTTGTTATTGGTCCCCAACGGAGTCGCCAAGCTGTCGAAACCATTTTTTTTATTTTGAAAAAACGGGGATCAACTTTTAAAACTAAAATGGAGTCACCACCAATCTTCTTTCGAGGTGTGATCGGGTCACCTTGAGATTAATCATTTTAATAAAAATTTTGATTTATTAAAACAATGATTTTGGTCTACGAAATTAAAGAAAATAGGTTCGGGAGTCGGTTACGCACGGGAAGTATTAGCACCCTCGTAACACCTAAAATTGGTACCTAATTGATTAATTAATGTCTTAATGTCAAAAATTTGAGAAGATTTTAAAATATGACCCTTTTGAATTTTCAAAACTTATAACCTTTAAAAAGACATTCAATTATTTGGATAAAAGAAAAGTCGAATCTTAGTAAGTTAGAGCACGACCTATTGAATTTCTCAAACGCCAAACATCCTTTGTTTTGTTTTCATTTTTCTTTTCTTTTTTTTGAAATCCCTATCTCAAAATATCAAAATGTCACATCCAATAAGTTAGGACGCAACATCTTAAATTCATAAAGATAGATTTTTTATTTGAAAATTATATATTTTAATTTCAAAAAGGGTATTTGATCATTTAGACTTAATGAGGAAAATCGAAGCCTAGTAAGTTAGGTCACGATTTCCTCAAAACTCCAAATGTCAAATATTGCCTTATTTTAAGAAATAAAGTTTTGAATAAAAGGGACAATTAAATGAGATATATTTTAATACAATGATTTGAGTAAAATGTATCATTAATACATTACAAAACACAAATACCAAAGCAATATACTACAATTACATGATATAATAACATTTAATACTAATATAGGCAATTAAGAGAAAGAAAAACATAAAATAGCAAATGATACAAGTAATAAAATGACCATGCTAAAGCAAACATAAGAATAATAAACAAATAAAAGAACGTGAATAACAAATAAAAGATATAAAGTAAGCAATAATAATTCAAAAGATCTATTTAAGAAATGAATACGAAACTTTACATATGAGATCAAATATAAAGTAAAATAATAGTATAAGATAAATGATATATGCAAAACAATAAAGGGATATTATAACAATTTTTTTTAAAATAGAATAATAAAAAATAAAAAACGATATGGCAAAATCTAAAATAGTTAATATATACATAATAAAATAAATATATATATTTTAAATAAATAATATAAAAACTTTGAATAAAAATGTATAAGGATAACTTATAATAAGTATATAATATATCATTTAAAATAGATAATATACATATTTTAAATAAACAATATATGAAAAATTTTGCCTTAATAATAAAATAATTTAGATGATGTACAACATACAAATTTTCAAATAATACATAATATGATTAAAGTTAAATAATATATAATATATAAAAAATAAAAATAAAAATATATATAATAAAACAATTTAACGTAAATAGGAAAAGCAAAAAAAAAAAGAAAAACAAGTTTAAAATAATTAAAATAAATGAATGAATAATGATTAAGCAATTAAATGGATAAATAAAAAAAGTTAAAAAAAACGCATAAGTCAACCTAACTCCCGCAATATGAGGATTCAACGAAATTCCTCCACCAAATTCTAACTCGAACAGAAGCAACTCAAAAAGAAACGAAGATGAGCGAAGAACAAAATAAGAACAAGCCATAGAAAATGCGAACGCAAAAGAGAGAGAAATTTGAGTGAATGCTCTCAAGAATTTTTATTACTCCAAACTCAAGTGCTTTACAATGAAGGGAGAGGCCTCTATTTATAGTTGAGCCTCCCCAAATCCAACGGTACAAATCAATTACATCAACGGCTAAGATTAAAAGGTATCTACAAATTAAATCTCTAAGATTACAAAATCATATCTTCTAAGATTGCATATCATATCTTCTAGGATTGCATATTATATCTAAGATTGCATATCCTTGAATATTATGTTTCCATATACGTCAAGCTTGTAGATGGTTACCTTCAATCTTTTCAAGTAATGGGCAATTCCGATCGGGCCAAATGATATATTTTGGACTGGACTTGGAATTTGTTTTATTATTTTGGGTTTATTATTTTTTTTGTGTTGGCTCGCTAAATTGGCCTATTACAAGACCATTTTACTAAAAAAAGGCTCATTTCCTACTTTATTACGGAAATGGGCCACTTTAAACTTTATTTACCGGAATGGGCCAAATTTACAAAAACGCTTCCACGTAAACGCGTTTTAAGGAGAAATTTCAGAAAAGCGCATCTTTGAGGGAGCGTTTTTGTCATCTCAGCAAAAAACACGCTGACGTGGACGCGCTTTGCTAACATGGCAAAAATGCTCCCTCAAGGACACGCTTTAGCCCATGTTTTTTCTAGGGTTAGGGCTATTTGCATGTTTAGTGCCTAAGGTTTATGGATTTACAATTTTAGGGGTTTAGGGTTAGAGTTTTTTGAAATAAATTAGAAATTTATTTGTGGGGTTATGGGTTAGGGATTTTAATAAATAAATCAAGGTTTAGGGTTTTTAAAAAATAAATTAAATTAAGATTTAGGGTTTTTAAAAAAATAAATTAAATTAGGGTTTATGGTTTTTAAAAATAATTTTGTATTCAGTGTTTTAGGGTTTTTGTAATAGTTTTTGGGATGAGTCTTGAAAAAGTTATATTGACAAGATGGATTTTTTTTGTCCAGTAGTTTCTGAAAAAATAATTTTAAGAACACGGTTCTGAAAAAATAGTGTAAAAAACGCTTCAATCAGGATGCACTGTCAGCAAAAGTACTGAAAAAAGCTCCCACGTAGATGCTCTTTTTCTACAGTAGTTTCTGAAAAAATAATTTTGAGAAGACAGTTCTGAAAAAAATAGTGTCAAAAATGCTTCAAGAAGGATAAATTATCAGCAAAAGTACTGAAAAAAGCTCCCACTTAGACACACTTTTTCTACAGTAGTCTCTGAAAAAATAATTTTGAGAAGTTCTGAAAAAATAGTGTCAAAAACGCTTCAAGCAGAATGCACTATCAGGAAAAAGTACTGCAAAAAGCTCCCACGTGGACGCTCTGTTTCTACAGTAGTTCTTGCTTGGCCTTAGGCTATAAATGAGTCAAATTTCATTCTCATGTTGCATAAGTTACAGCAAGAAAAATTAGAAAAGTTCAAAAGAATAGAAATTGAAGATGAGTGAACATATTAGTGCTGTTTTTACTATGATGGTGAGGTTCTTGACACAAAGAACGGTGTTGTTTTTTTATCGGAGAACACAGCGCGACAGGTTTTTAACCAGAACATAGATTTGACAAAACTTTGTAAAAGAATTAGTAGCAAAATCTTCGGAACGACACCAATAAGAGTTTCGTCTATTAAGTATCGATTTTGTGCTTCGGTTGATCTCATGACATATGACTCATTTGATATCAAAGGTGGTTGTAGCTTGGAGGCGATGGTGCAGACTCATCTCGCTAGTGGATCACTCTATCTTGAGTTATATGTACAATTTTCATCGCCAAATGAAGCACTTGCAACTTCAACATCTATTATTGTTCGAGAGGAATACACAACCTTTGCCCAACACTTTGTTAGTGGGAGGCAGAACATGGAAGCACCCGTGTTTGGTGGCAGTATAGAATACACAACCCCTGCATAACACTCGGTTACTGGAGGGGACATGCACCTCAGTGGGTCAATGTTCGATACTGGAAATAGGTACTGGGGAATGACATCAACTTCTTGTGGTTAGCAATCCACATCTGATTGGGGACATTACGAAACGTCCACAAGAAGGGGTGATGTACTCCCTACGACGTCCACCGACGAGAAGACCTCGTACGCTACAGATGATGGTGGGTTGGATGATGAGTTCGATGTGGATTCACCTCGAGAGCCCAGCCGGATAGTGCAGAAGTTGCATTATTTTCTGAACCAGAGTCTGTTCCAATCAAACCTGAAGACAGTGAAGGGGGTTCAGATGAAGAAGAAGAAGAAGATCTATGATTCACAGCGTACTCGCCTCCAGCCCATATGCATAATGTCGATCTATCGGCAGATGATGGGTTGGAGTTTCAAGATCTACCACACAGAAGGCGTGACCATACAAGTTTGTCATTAGATTCGGATGAATTGGAAGTTGGTAAGGAGTTTTCCAGTAAAGATAATTTTCTCGGTGCATTGAAACAATATAGCATCATGAACAAGGTTAACTACCACATGGTTAAATCCAAATCCAAAAGTTCGAGGCCAAGTGTGTAGTGCGAGATGGTATATGTTCATGGAAAATCATGGCTTCGATTAGGAAAAAGACAAGGTTGTGGGAGATAAAGAAGTACAAGGTCCACATACATGTGTTGTCGCTACAGTATCACTCGGTGTTTAAGGTTTTTGAATATTACTGTTATTATTTAATGTTGTATTATTTAACGTACTTCGTTGGTAGGTGTTTCATAAGATCATCCCAAGATGGATTCAGGTATGATAGCTAGCTTAATACTACCGATAGTGAAGGTTGATCCTAAGACTTCATTGTTGGTCTTAATTGCCAACATTCGTAGCCAATTCAGGTACACGCCTTCTTACCACAAGGCTTAGATAGCTAAGCAAAAGGTGTTGGAAAAGATGCATAGTGAGTGGGATGCTTCATAAATGAGGTGTGACAGTGGTGTCAGGTGTTGGAGAGGTACTTCCCAGGTTGCATAGCAGACCTTGAAATAGAGCCTGCATACTACAACGACTGCTTGCTCCATAGATGTCAAGTGTTCAAGTGTATGTTTTGGAGTTTTAAGCAATACCGAGACGTATTTGTGTACTGCAAGTCCTTGGTACAAATTGACGGTACCTTTATGTATGGTAGATATACCCATCAGCTATTGCTAGCTGTGGCACAGGATGGCTATGGGAGAATCCTTCCAATTGCGTTTGCAATAACACCAGGGGAGTTAGGTGACGACTGGGATTTTTTTCTTTCTAGGTTAAGGAGGCATGTCTGCCCCCAACCTGATATTATTGGGAAACCTATGGGATCGCACACACCATTGGTACTGTCTAAGGCACGTTGTGTCCAACTACTACGAGCAATATCAGTCTACCACTGAATGACAACAAGTGACCAACATGGGTATTTAATCTCCACTAATATAATTTTGTTTGTAATATTTAATTTATTCTGAATGGAAGAGTGGTATGCAATTTTCACTATCAACTTATATTGACAGGGTACGAAATCAATAAAGATCGTTTTCATGAGATGTTGGCGATTTTGCGGTCAGTTGACAATCAAGGCACAGACTACCTCTATAACATACCTTTTGATCAGTGGACATAAGCATATGACGACCCAAGATATAGCCATATGACCTCAAACCTAGCTGAAAGCATAAATTCTATTCTAAATAGAACATGTCATTTGCTGATAACCATGGTTGCTCAAGAGACATATTTCTGTTTGGCAACACTGTTTCCAAAGTGAGCAGCGAGTTATAAATGTCAAATGCAGGGAGGTCGTGTATGGTGCCGGAAGGTATTGCAAGAAATTAACAAGGCAAAGTTACGAGTCAACACCATGCACACAGTGCGTCACCATCGCGACAACCTATGGTTTTGTGTGACGAGTTTGATAGACCGAACCAAGGTATTACTGGCGAACAATATTGTGTACACCTGAGAAATAGGACTTACGACAGTGGGAGGTTTGACGGACTTTGTTATCCATGCACTCATGTAATTGCAGCTTGTCAGAATCTCCATTTGGATCCCATGAGTTATATAGACAACGAGTACAAATTAGAATACATGTACAATGTGAGGAGACACGTATTCCCACCGATCCCAAATGAATGTAAGTGGCCATCTGTATCGCTTGCTCCGTTTAAGTTGTTACCAGATAGAGAATTACATCACAAACCAAAAGGTCTACCTTGCATAAGTAGAATATGTGATCATATGGATATCTGGGAAAGAACAAACCAACAAAAGTTGTGCGGATGGTGTAAGAACCTAGGTCATACAATTTGAACATGTCTAAATCGAAATAGTTCATAATTGATTAAATGAAACTATGTTGCATTATTTCTATTGCATTATTCAAAATAACTTCTATTTTATCAAATAGGACAAAATATAAAAATAATTGACTATTAAAATATTTAAAACAACTTCTATTTTATTAAATAAAATAATATAAAAACAATTTGTACAAATATATTTAAAAAAATCAATGCATGTGCTAGTCGGAATCAATGCCACATGGGGGTCGTTCATGGTTACGCGCTAGATTCCTTCTTGGTTCAGCTTCCAACAGGGGTTGTGGTTGTTCTAGTTGTGGGTGTTGGTAGGATGACCCATCTTGATAAAACAAAGAATGCGGAGGTGTTTGCATCACCCACAGCGGAGGTGTTTGAATCTCATAAGGCGGTGGAGATTGAAAATGAGATGAGCTCCCGATGGTGCCTCGTGCAATCCCTCCTACAACAATGGCCTATATATCATCGGTTGAGTCAGAGTCATTAGGAAAAGAGATACACCGGGCCATGCATTTCAACCTGGCATAGGACTGGGAAAAAGAAACATATAAGGGTTAGGATACATATAAGAACTAGGATACGCAACTAGCATAATCTAAAGGGGTTGTGGTGTAATACCCTGAAATAGAGGTAGATTTTTTATTAAATTATTTTGCATAAGTGTGGTCATCATGGTGTTGATTGAGGTATTTTAGGTGCTAGTTATAAGCTAAGGGAAGGCCCGAGCTATAGGAGAAATTTTGTTTTTAAGTGTTAATTGGGGAAAGCTAGGCTAAGGAGGCTTTAAGAGAAGTTGTTGGGGATTTATGACATAAAAAAATGCCTTGGTAAAGTGGCTTAAGGGCGCCACTTAAAGGCCTGGAAGTAATGCCAACAAGGGCCTGGTTCAAACACTACAAAAGAAGTGGTGGTTTATTTTATTTTTGGCATTAAGGGGGAACAAGATGAAGGATGTCTTAAAAGAAATTGGGTGAAACATGTCACAAAAAGTGCCTGGGTAAAGTGGCTTGGACGCTTCTTTGGAAAGGGTGCTCGTGGGGATGAGGTTCGATTCATGTGGGCAGCAAGGAGTGGGGTTTTATTTTTAGCTTTTGGCGTTAAGACAAGGGGGAGCTAGGGAAGGAGGCTTTAAAAGAAATCGGGGGGAGTTTATAACACAAAAAGAATCAGCAGCAGAGTGGCTTAGGGGCGTTACCTGCAGCAAGGGTTCCAGCAGGTCTTAAGTTCGAATCGTGGTGGCAACAAATGGGTGTTTTATTTTATTTTTGGCTTTTGCGTCAAGGTGGAGAGAAGTGGGACGGTTATGGGACTTTAAGGATAAGGGATAAGCGTTTTTTTTGCTGGTTTTTATTTGTTTTAAATATTAAGATAAATGTTGGTTTATTCAAGATATTTTGAGTAAGTGTGGATTATTTTTAGAGAGATAAGAGATAATTGTAGATTTATTTTATTTATTTTGAATAGATAAAGAAGAGATAAAGTATGGATTTTATTTATTTTAGTCTAAATAGGATAAGAGATAAAGATTGGCTTAATTCAAATCATTTTTGAATGAGTTTGGGAGAGGAAAATAGGTGCCAATTTGAGTAGTATAAGTAGGGTGTTCATCCTTTGGCCATCCTTTCCTTCATTTTATTTCCTTTTGTCAAAAATTTGTTTGTTCATTTTTAATCTCCATTGTCAAATTCTTCTACTTTTCCCTTATTCATCTTTTTATTTCTTCCAACCCCAAATCCCTTGTAGTCGAATATTTCTTGTGATTTAAAGCCTTAGCTTAACCTTGTAAGTGCTTTTCTTCTATTTGTATTTTTCTTTTATTAATAACCATAGCCAATCTCAAAAGAGGCAGATTCTTTTCTTTTATCGCAAGTTTTAAAAGTCGGATCCATTCTCTCTTAGCCTCTTCAAGCAACGTGTAGTGCCGATATTAAGGAGCAGTAAGGAGTTCTTCGGGATTCGAAAGCATCAAGGTAAGTAGTATGTGTTATTTGGCCAATGGCCACTATTCATGGATTTATGTATTAGCCGATCTTTAACATATAGTATATAGGTAGTTTGAGTTTCAAGAGCAAGAGCAGCTTTTGGGTTTTGGTAAGTAATGCGCTTTAACTAAAGGTGCATCCATAAATATTCATGTGTTAAAGCCGAACCTAACATCTAGTATGTAGGATTTCACAACTTCATAACCAAGGTGATTCGGGAATAGTTAGCAAGGTAAGTGGTGGTTAGCATTCGCCTTAGGCCATTTTTGGTATCTAAGTGGCTAATCGATTCATCCATGATAGATTAGGGCTAATCGACAGCATAAGGGCAAGTTTCGGATTCTAGATTGTGTTAGATTCAATAGATCTAATCTCGCTAAATAATCAAAAGTGAAGTTATCGACCGTCTCTTGAATGTTTATATGTGTTATATGTGTTATTTCATGTATGTGTATAAAGTGAATGATAGCCGAAATAAGGGCTAAGATTGTGAATATCGTGGTGGGTGATTGAATAATCAGGTCAGTGATTTACGATAATAAATGATTATTGATGAATGTATAAAAATGTGATAGCATGTGATGTATATTTGTTTCAAGTAATATGTTGCCATGGTACACATATATATGCATGGGACTTGGGATGTGACTATTGGAGGAAAGGGTGTACACTATGTACGTGGTCTAATGCTAGCCCTGTGCTACATTAGCGCTTGATGTTAGCTATGTGCTTCATCAAGGGAGGTGTTGGCTAAGTGCCCATCTCTACGGTTGATAGTCGTGTGCATCACCGTGGACTGATTGATATGTGGGATCCCTATGGGATCGGTGGCTCAGCCACGGCCTTGAGCAGCAAGTCTGCCAAGGTAAGATATGTGGATCATTATGTGATCGGTGGTGGATTAGCCACGGCCTTGAGCAGGGGGTCTGCCAAGGTAGGTGTAATGGATGGACTTAGGTTGGGTTGGGCTTCATAATTGCATATGTATGGACTGTGTGGATATGGGCCAAGCCCATATGTGGAGATATGTGAAATGACTATGCACTTAGTCGGTTTGACTCACCCAATATTTTAAACCTTTCAGGTGATGCGTAAAGCTTGGACCAAGTTGGAGTGGATACAAAGGTGGCCATGCGAATGATTTTCATGCGTAAAGATATTTTTAATTAATTAAGCATTTATATCTTCAAGATTTTGATTATTCAATTATTGTAATAAGGCCCTAAAAGTATTTAAAGTCTGCTAAGTGTTTCTCATTAAGTTTATTATTGTGGTTTATTATGGATTGACAATTGAGGAATTATTTGAAAATGATTTTTATTTAAATCTATATATACTAAAGTTTTAATCCGGATATTTTTATAAACACCACACCTTACTTAAGAATTTTAATGAACATTGTTTTCTAAACTTAACAAAATTTTCATGTTTTATCCTTAAGTTCAAATTTGTTTCAAATGTTTTTCGCAGTGGCATTTCAAATTTGATCGTAGTGAATGGGCCGGGTTTGGTGTGTTACATGTGGTGTGGGCATTGTCACTTGAGGGGTTGGGCCCAGTGATTGCATGGACGCTGTTGATGGGCTCGCCTTCAGCCCTTCTCCTTGTATTTAAAGGGCTCCATTCTTCCCTTTTGACAAAAATTGTCGACGCTTTTACTCTTTGGAAAGCAAATATGGCTTGCCATGGATCTTAAACCATGGCATGTAATTCGATTCACACGCTAACCCTGGAATGATGATCGATTTGCGAGTACGTATATAATGATACATGTAACACCCATACCCGAGCTCAATGCTAAGACTGGATACGAGACATTACCATGCTTGAACTCACTTAAAACATGGACTTATAGGCTATACAATTTTGTTCCGAATTAAAAATTTCTCTTGTTTAGTCAAATCATACCTTGCATGTGCCTACGAGGCCTTAAACACGTATCTGAAAACTTTTCCTTAAGACAGGGGTCACACGCCCGTGTACCCCTAACACATGCCCGTGTCTTTCACCCGTGGTTGACACTGACTAATTACACATGGCCTTGACACGCCCGTGGACGTAAATCGTGTGTTATACCTTGATATACTAACTTATTCACACGGCTTGGGGCACACGCCCATGTTCTGACCGTGTTTCATACACGACTTAAACAAACAATTGTGGGATTTGCCCGTGGCCTATCCTGACTTCAGTTATAAAGGTGCAGGGTAAGCACGGCTTAGACACACGCCCGTGTGCCTATCCGAGTGGGCACTTGAAGGTTATTTACCAAATCAATTGCCACCCTGAAATCAAGATCAATCTCATACTCAATTCAACAACTCAAATACTACATCTTTCATGAACAATACTACATGCTTCATTGATAACATTAAACATACATGCTTAGTCAACTTTGGCCAATCACTTAGCCATATACAAAAGAATAATAAACTTATAACCTATACATTGGCCCTTTGTAACATCCTTAAAATGGGGTCTCTGCATTTTGTGTGTTTGCATGTGACGATATGCTTACTGTACTAGTTTAGCATGTTTTGGGGCCTAGGCATCACCTCGGGTTAGGCCTGAGTCATGGCTAAAATTTTCATTTTGGCACTTAGGAATAGGGAGCTAAGGGAGTTAGGGTTAAAAGAATATATTGGAAGGTTGTGATACAAACAACCTAGTGGCAAAATGGCAAAGGATGCGCCACTAATGTGCTTGGATGGTGACGCCACATGCAGGGAAGGAGAGCTCAGGTTCAAGTAGCAGAAATATCATTTTCTGCTTATTATTTTGACACCAAGCTGAGGAAGTGGAGTGCTCAGGATGGACTCTGGAGGATAAGGATAGAAGGAGTCAAATAGATGAAGGTGAGGAAAGTTAGGTGCTTGAATCTTATCAAACTCATTTGAAGGTGTTGGCTAAAAGTTGGACTGTAGGGAGGAGGAGTGCAATCGGCTTTGGGTTCTTTGGTGGGTGGCCAAATGTGCTTTGGGGATTAGCTAAATCGGCTAGCTTTGGGGAGTCTTCCTCTTTTCTTTGTTGTGTTGGTCGAACCACTCTGGTTGTCTCAGTAAAAAGCCGAAAGCAACTCTTTTCACTTTATCTTTTCTTTCTTTCAAACCTCCTTGTCCCGAAAGTTCTTTCTTTCTTTTTTCCGAATCCTTACTTTTCTATTTTCATTTTCTTCCTCCTTCTTTACTCTCTTCAAAAGCCGAATACTCTGTCCCTCAATTTCTCTCCTCTTGCGTTTTCTTCTCTTTGCCTAATCTATCACTTTCTTTTGGGTCATAGCCGAATCTCCTGGTAAGTATAACTTCTTATTCTTCTTTTCTCAATTGATTTGGGTTAATGCTGGATCACACTTGCCATTCTCTTTTTCTATTTCTCCAATTCGTTATTGATCGGGATCTTAAACTCTTTTTTATTCTATATAATGAGGTATCCGAAATCCCCAAATATCATTAGGGTGTGCCGAACTTTGGTGATTGGTGGCCGAATCTGTCAGTAAGATAAGGGGGTAAGTGTTTTAAAGTTTCGATATTTCTTGTTGTGTTTAATAATGAAGGCTTAGGCCGATGAAAGTGGTACTTGACCGATTGTAGGGAGGAGTGTAGCCGAATACAGTGGATCTTCGGGATTCGATGGCCGATCTAGGTACGGGGTTTTTGCATTTCGAATTTGGTTCTTATTCTTTCAAAAGTCAAAGGCTAATTATCTTTATGTTAGGGTTTAGCCGATTGTGAAGGGAGGTTTATCGCGTAGCTTCGGGATTTGGTTGGAAACCAAATCAGTATTAAGGTAAGTGCTACCTTTGTGCGATACATCTTCGGGATTTTTGGTGATTTAGCCGAATGGCTATAATCTTAAAAGTATATGTTGACTGATTGTAGGGTAGAGTGAAGGCTAACGTTTCGGGATTTCGCTTAGATCTACAAATAGTCAGGTGTGTAACGCTTACACACTTCGTTAGTATGATATGTTATTGTATTAACTATTGTAGCCATTAAAATCGGTAGTCATGCCTTGTGAGCATGAGCATGGACTCCTGGTAAGTCCCCTGATTATGGATCTCGTTATATGCTATCATGTCATTGTTCAATGTTATGCCATGTGTTATTTGCATCATCATGTGTTATTATGTCACGATTGTTATGGACATGATGGTGGGATTGTTGAGAGGAGGGGGAAGAATTATTTGGACTATCACCAGCGATTTTGACCACACGACGGGTTGGACCCGTCTTTGATATTATAATTTGTGACTAAGTCCCAGTGGTTTTGACCACCAGTGGTTTTGACCACATATGAATATTGTGACTTGTCCCAGTGGTTTGGTACCACAGTGGGTTGGCCCCACATGATTAATTACGGGATTGTCATCAGTGGTTTTGACCACACGTGGGTTGGCCCTACCATATGATTTGTGACTACGGTCACCAAAGGGTTTTGACCACACTTATATGATTTGTGACTACGGTCACCAAAGGGTTTTGACCACACGGGTAGATAAAGGAGATTGATGGTTAGGTTATGGGTTGCATGATATGCATGTTATACTGATGATTTGTGTGAGTGCTTGAACTATCGGGTTGGGGATTTATACACTGTTGAGAGAGGGGGACAAATTATTTGGACTGTCACCAGTGGTTTTGACCACACGACGGGTTGGCCCCGTCTTTGATATTATAATTTGTGACTAAGTCCCAATGGTTTTGACCACCAGTGGTTTTGACCACATATGAATATTGTGACTTGTCCCGTTGGTTTGGTACCACGATGGGTTGGCCCCACATGATTAATTACGGATTGTCATCAGTGGTTTTGACCACACGGTGGGTTGGCCCCACCATATGATTTGTGACTACGGTCACCAGTGGTTTTGACCACACTTTTATGATTGTGACTACGGTCACCAGTGGTTTTGACCACACGGGGTAGATAAAGGAGATTGGACGGTTAGGTTATGGGTTGCCTGATATGCATGTTATACTGATGATTTGTGTGAGTGCTTGAACTATCGAGTTGGGGATTTATACACTGAGTCTCGGTGACTCACCCCTTCCCTTATATTTTGTAGATGAGGCGTAGATTATGGATATGGAGCCGGGGAGGACTCGAGGTGGCCATGCATGCTAGTTTTGGGTTTTGATTTTAAATTACTATTTTGGTTTTATTTATTTCCTTCAATTTGGTTTTGGTTTTGTAATAAGGCCGCTAAGTATAATTTGGGTTTTTATTTCTAGATTATATTTTAATTATTTTATGCATATGTTTTATAACATGATTTGCTTTATTAGCCGGAATTAAATCAAAGTTTACAAAATTATACTCTATATCGAGTTTTTCAACGTTACCATCGGGTGACATTATTCACAAGGTAATGACAAAGTTAATAAAGAGGATTTCAAATCTGAATTTTCAAACCAACTAGTCACAACAAACGGATTTTCAAGCATGAGTTCTCTAGATTTTTTTTTAAGCAACACAAAAAGGTTTTTAACATCACCATGTATAGAGCTTTTCTAAAAGAACGATAAAAGAGTTTTCAATAAGATTTAACCGGAACTGGTTTATTCAATCATTTTCACCCCGTAACATGCCAGATTCAGTCGTGGTGTATTGACCGGGTTTGGGGTGTTACACCCTTCTTAAAACATATACTCAAATGAAGTGCTTTTTATACATGCCATACTTAACAAAAAAAACTTGGCTATACCAAAATAGTGATTGATAGTGTGCTTCGAGCTCCGATGACGATGATCATCGAAATTAGCTTAGTAGGACTACATAGAAAGAAAGAATTAAAGATGTAAGCATTTAGCTTAGTAAGTTTGCATATAATATACATAGCAACTTGCTTGATTAATATAAACCATTTGACATAAACAATGGTATCATAAATTTCAGCTATAAAGTTTACTTACTCATACTGATTCTTTCATATCTTATGATACTTACTAGTCTCATACTTGTGAGATAAATAAGGTACTCGTATCACTTGATCACATTGATCAGTATACTTTAACATGATAATCATTATCTTTCATTCATCATTCATAACATGGCAATACTCATTTCCAACTTAACAGTAGCTTTACTTAGTTAGCTTTCTTATTATCTCATTTTCGCTTTACTCGTTTGCTGATAAATTTCTATGAATAACCGAGGATACTAGATCTCATCCCACATGTATCTAGATACTAATGTTATATCCTCGATATAGTCTTACAATGGGAACTCTTACTTGATATCGGCGTCATGTCTTGACATGGACTTACACAAGGTCTTCCTTGTGAGTTCCCTTGGGAACTTACCATTGCTATGTCTTGACGTAGTCTTACTTGGTATCTTTACTTTATCAATGTTGAGCCTTGGCTTGGGCTTACATGAAATCTTTCTTGTTACTCACCAATGCCATGCCTTGGCTTGGACTTACATGGGTTCTTTATCTCTTGCTAGCTTTTCAATGCCAAGACTTGTCTTAGACTTATATGATAACTTTTCAATGCCGAGACTTGTCTTGGACTTACATGACATCTTTGCTTGGAGACTCACCAATGCCATGCCTTGGCTTGGGCTTACTTGGGTCTTCATCTCATAATAACTCTTCAATGCCAAGACTTGTCTTGGACTTACATGATAACTTGCTTGATTGCCGATGTCATGCCTTGGCTTGGTCTTAGACGGACTTTCTCATTTCATGTGGTAGATTAAGTATCCTAGGTAATTCGTCTTCAATCGGGACTTTCTCATGCTTAATCTCATTGATTTTTTTATTTAACATATCATTAACATTTTCATGTTACTATTATGCATTACACTAAGCATTTCAATGATATAAATCATAAAGCTTAGAAATCATACAAACTTACCTCAATGTACAAAATGTACGCAGATATGCAATTTAGTCCTCGACTTTGTTCTTGTCTCGGTTTCGATCTGGGCTTCGTTTTTCTTGATCTATAATAATAATTTAACTCATTTAATACTCTCATCGACTAAATTGACTCTTAACTCATACTTTGGAAAAATTACTATTTTGCCCTTAAACTTTCTCATAATTACACTTTTGCCCCTAGGCTTGTAAAGTGATTTTCATTCAACTTTCTTAAACTACATGCTTAGCTGATTCATTTTCTCTACTATAGCAATAACCAATTCTCACTATTTCTACCATGTATGGAAAATTTCACAACTATTACAAATTAGTCCTTACTAACATTTTTCATGAAATTCACATAGGAAAAGATGTTTATCTAACATCAAACTCTCATAAACTTCCTTAAAATATCATTTTACAAGCATATCATTCATGGGTAGATTTTTGAACATGCATCTTAGCTCATCTTATAGCTAAAAATAGCTAACTCATGTTACGAGGACTCCAAAAATACGAAGAATATTAAAAACGGGGCTAAGATGAGCTTATTAGCAAGCTTGAAAAATTGAAGAACCCTAGCTATGGCTTCCTTCAATTTTTGGCACTTGGGGAAGAATATGAGAATGATTTTTGTCATATTTTTCCCTTATTAATCATTTAATTAATAAATAACCAAAATACCATTCTCTTAAAATTTTCACCTTTTACTAACTCATGTCCATTTTTGTCCAAAAATTATAATTTGGGAAAATTGCTATTTAATATTCTAAAGCTATTTCATACAAAAAGCTTCTAGAAACTCATATTTTGCAACATTTGCAATTTAGTCCTAATGGACCAATCAACCTCACTTTAGCAAAATTGCTTTATAAAACTTTCACACTAGCATGCAAACATGGCATAAACCTTAAAAACTCATAAATTTACCTCAGATTCGTGGCCTCGCACCACTATTCCGACTAGGCCCTAAATCGGGCTGTTACATTTCTCCCCCTTAGGAATTTTCGTTCTCGAAAATCTTACCAACAAATAGGTTTGGGTACTGGTTTCTCATGCTTTTTTTCTGGTTCCCATGTAGCTTCCTCTATCCCATGCCTATGCCACAATACTTTCACTAGAGCTATACTTTTATTTCTTAGCTGCTTGACTTCCCAAGCTAAAATCTTGACTAGTTCTTCACCATAAGTCATGTCGGGATGAATCTCTATCTCTATAGGGTAATTACATGTGAAGGGTCTGATCGATAACGTCACAATATAGACACGTGAAACACATCATGTATCTTTTTAACTCTGATGGCAAAGCCAATCTATAAGCTACCGGCCTAACTTTCTCGGTAATCTCATATGGTCCAATAAAACGTGGACTCAACTTTCCTTTCCGGATGAATTTGAGAACTTTTCTCCATGGTGACACTTTCAAGAAAACTTTATCCCCGACTTGATACTCTATCTCTCTTCTCTTTAGGTCCAAATAGGATTTTTGTTTGTCTAATGCAGCTTTTAAACATTCTCGTATCACTTTCACTTTCTCTCCAACTTTTCTAACCAAATCAACTCCCTGAATTCGGTTTTCCTTGAGTTCAGTCCAATATAAAGGCGTTCTGCACTTATGCCCATATAGAGCCTCATAAGGCGCCATCTTCAAGCTTGACTGAAAACTATAATTGTAGGCAAATTCTACCAATGGAAGAAATTTTTCCCAACTACCTTAAAATTCGAGAATACAACATCTGAGCATGTCCTCAAGTACTTGAATTAATCTCTCCGACTGACCATCGGTTTGGGGCTGAAAAGCTGTACTAAAGCTCAACTTTGTACCCAAAGCTTCTTGAACTTCTTACAAAATCTAGAAGTAAATCTCGGATCTCTGTCCGATATGATCGATAAAGGAACTCCGTGAAGCCTTACTATTTCAAAAACATATAAGCTTGCCAGCTTGTCAAGCGAGTAATCAACTAGAATAGGTAAGAAATGAGCTGACTTCGTGAGTCTATCAACTATAACCCATATAGTATCTTTCTTGCTCGGTGATAATGGTAATTCCGTTACAAAATCTATAGTGATACGGTCCCATTTCCACTCGGGTACCATAATTGCTTGGAGAAAACCTGAAGGTACTTGGTGTTCAGCCTTTACTTGCTGACAAATCAAGCACCTTGAAACGAACTCTGAAATATCATTCTTCATTCTTGGCCACCAATACTATTGCTTCAAATCATTATACATCTTGGTACTACCCGGATGTACAGATAAACATCCGTTATGTGCCTCATACAAAATTCTCTAAATAAGTTCCTCCTTTCTCGGTACACAAACTCTATCTTTAAACATCAGACTTCCATTGGAGCTAATCCGAAAATCGAACTCAACATTTGGCTCACACTGAGTTCTCTTGGCTTGCAACTCACTATCTTCTTTTTGAGCTTCAGTGATCTCTTGGAGGAACATTGGTCTAGCTTTTAACTCAGCTAGAATAGAACCATCGTCAGATAAGGTTATCCACGAATTCAATGCCCTTAATGCAAATAGGGACTTTCTATTCAAGGCATCGGCGACCACATTCGCCTTTCCGGGATGGTAATCAATAATTAGCTCATAGTCCTTTATCAACTCTAACCATCTCCGTTGCCTTAAATTTAACTCTTTCTGCGTCATCAAGTACTTCAAACTTTTGTGATCGGTGAAAATCGACATTTTTCACCATATAGATGGTGTCTCCAAATCTTCAAAGCGAAGATTATGGCAGCCAACTCTAAATCATGCATCGGATAATTCCTCTCACGAGGCTTCAACTGTCTAGAGGCATAAGCAATAACTCTGCCTTCTTACATAAGTACACAGCCTAATTCGTTTAAGGATGCATCATCAGAAATCACAAATCCTTTCCCTCTCTCAAAGTTGTACTAAACCGAGCTTCACAACATTGCTTTCAATTTCTCAAACTTTGTTGGCATCGTTTTGTCCACTCAAACTTCACATTTTTCTGTAACAATTTTGTCATCGGGGTTGCAATCATGGAAAACCCCTTGTTGAATCGTCAATAATAGTCGGCTAAGCCTAGAAAACTTCTAATTTTAGAGATATTCCTCGGTGATTTCTAGTCCATTATAGTCGAAATCTTGCTTGGATCCACTCGGACTCCATCTCCCGAGACAATATGTCCCAGAAATCCCACTTTCTTGAGCCAAAAATCGCTTTTACCGAACTTGACATACAACTAATTTTCTCGTAGAATCTGTGAAACTGTCCGTAGGTGCTCAACATGCTCATTCTCATCCCGGGAATAAATCAATATGTCGTCAATGAAAATGACTACAAACTTGTCGAGGTATGGTCTAAAGATGTGGTTCATTAAGTTCATGAATACTGCAGGAGCATTGGTCAAACCAAAGGGCATGACTAAAAATTCATAATGTCCATACCTCGTTCAAAAAGTGGTCTTTGACACATCTGATTCTCTTACTCTTAACTGGTAGTACCCCGATCTCAAGTCTATTTTGGAGAACACAGTGACTCCCTTCAATTGATCAAACAAATCATCAATCTTAGGTAATGGGGACTTGTTCTTCACTGTCACTTTATTAAGCTGACGGTAATCTATGCACAATCTCATGGTGCCATCTTTCTTTTTCATAAATAAAATTGGAGCACCCCAGGGAGAACAACTCGACCTAGTAAAGCATTTATCTGTCAACTCTTGCAATTGTATCTTCAGCTCTTTCAACTCTGTTGGAGCCATTCTGTAAAGAGCATAGATATCGGTACAGTACCGGGAGCTAGCTCAATATTGAACTCAACCTTTCTAATTGGTGGTAGTCTTAGTAATTGCTCGGGAAAAACATCCACGTACTCACATACTATCGGTACTGACTCAATCTTTAGCTTTGTTTCTTTAGCATTTATCACGAAAGCTAGATACGCTTCATACCCTTTTCTTATATATCTCTGTGCCGCCATATGAGAAATCATTACCGATAATCTACTCTGTTCATCTGATTCTATATGAGGAGTGTCCCCATTCCCATATCTCATCTCAATGTATTTCTTCCCACAATTAACTATTACATCATGGGTGATCAACCAGCCATACCAAGAATGATGTCAAACTCATCAAATGGTAGCAACATAAGATTTGCTTTAAAATAATGACCTCTAATTATTAATGGACAATCTTTACATACTTCATCAGCTAACACACTCTTGCCTAAAGGATTAGACACCTTAATCGTAAATTCTGTAGAATCTATAGACATATTCATACTATCTACTAGTTTCATACAAATATAAGAGTGTGTGGATCCGGGATCTATTAAAGCAATAACTTTAATATCATGAAGAGAAAAGGCACCCGTAATAACATCGGAGAAGATGCCTCTTCATGAAGGCATAAGTCCTCGTAGGTGCCCTACCCTCGGGTCTCGCACCGCTCTCTAGGGTTACCTCTACCACTTGTTCCACTTCTAAGGTTCCTCATCGGCCTCCTACCATACCTCCGGATCTCGGTTACGAGTTCTCTTCTTTCATCATCTCAGACAATCTTTTATAACCCATAATAACATCGGAGAAGATGCCAATGGCATAAGTCCTCGTAGTGCCCTCCACTTCTAGGGTTACCTCTACCACTTGTTCCACTTCTAAGGTTCCTCTGCGATCGGCCTCTGACCATACCTCCAGATCTCGGGTTCTGAGTTCTCTCTTCTTTCATCATCTCAGGACAATCTTTTATAAAGTGATCTTGGGAACCACATCTAAAACAAGCATTTTCATGCACTCGACATTCTCCAAGATAACGTCTGCCACACTGTAGGCATTCCGGTCTATCAGATCGAACATTTCCCACACTAGCGATTGAAGTAGTCTGTGCTTTATTCCCCGAATACTGCTTACTCTTACCCTTCTTTGAAAACCCAGTGGAAGTAGCCGATCGGGTGGAAAAATCTCTTGACTTCTTAGAAGAGGGGTGAAAGGACTTATTCCATCTTTTTTTTGAGTCACGAGACTCTATTTTAGATTTTTTTTCTCTTTTACTAACTCTTCGGCTTTACAAGCCCTCTCCACTAACACCACAAATTCTTTTAATTCAAGGACAACAACAAACAACTTGATATCATCATTTAGTCCATCTTCAAATCTCTTACTCATGATGGCTTCAGTGGACACGCATTCTCGAGCGTATTTACTGAGTCGTACAAACTTAGGCTCATAATCAGTCACTGACATCTTACCTTGCTTCAGTTCTAGGAATTCCTTCCTTTTCTGGTCCACAAACCTTTGACTAATATACTTTTTCTTGAACTTTTATTGGAAAAATTCCCATGTGACCTTTTCCCTCGGCACTATTGACACAAGGGTGTTCCACCATTAATAGGCAGCATCTTTTAAAAGAGAAACTACACACTTCATGCATTCTTCAGATGTGCATGACAATTCATTAAATACCCTGATAGTATTCTCTATCCAGAACTCAGCCTTTTCCGGATCATCATCTTTTCTAGTCCAAAATTCTTCTACCCCATGTTTCCTGATCCTATCAACTAGAGGTTTGTCTCCTCTTACCACCTTTACTACTTGAGGGACTACTGGGGTAGGTTGAGGAATAGGCAGGGGTGGAGGTGGTTGTACATTCGGGTTCGTACGAACAAATTCTGTGCATCACGTATTCATCATATGGAGGAAGGCTTCTCTAGCCTCTTCTCCTCCTCCTTGACTCACCGTAGTGGGTCTATTTTCATTCTCATCAGGCACTGTCCCTACAGCAGAAGCTAGCGCGTTACTTTCTACATCATCCGCCTCAACTCT
Source organism: Gossypium rotundifolium (assembly GCA_025506655.1). Lineage (NCBI taxonomy): Eukaryota > Viridiplantae > Streptophyta > Magnoliopsida > Malvales > Malvaceae > Gossypium > Gossypium rotundifolium. Next base: position 46,228,264 of record CP106723.1, read on the forward strand.
TTCGGGATCCATTTACTATATGTATAAACATAATTTAAGTCATCAAGAGTTGTCACACTATCATTATAAAAACATTCTTACGTATGGCATGTATAGTTAGACTCATGCTCATGCTACGTTAGTCCTAGAACCGACTAAACCATAGCTCTGATACCACTAAATGTAACACCCCATACCCGAGCTCGATGTTAAGACTGGATACAAGACATTACCATGCTTGAACTCACTTAAAACATGGACTTACGGGCTATAAAATTTTGTTCTGAATTAAAGATTTCTCTTGCTTAGTCAAATCATACTTTTCATGGGCATACGAGGGCTTAAACACGAATCTGAAAACTTTTCCTTAAGAAGGGGTCACACCTCATGTGACTTGGGACACGCCCGTGTACCCATAACACATACCCGTGTCCTCCACCCGTGGTCAACACTAACTAATTACACACGGCCTTAACACACCCATGGACATAAACCGTGTGCTATACCTTGATATACTGACTTATTCACACGGCTTGGGGCATAGGCCCATGTTCTGACCCTGTGTCATACACGATTTAAACAAACGGCCATGGGATTTGCCCGTGGCCTATCCTGACTTCAGTTATAAAGGTGCAGGGTATGCATGGCTTAGACACACGCTCATGTGCCTATCCGTGTGGGCACTTGAAGGTTATTTACCAAATCAATTGCCACCCTAAAATCAAGATCAATCTCATACTCAATTCAACAACTCAAATACTATATCTTCCATGAACAATACTACATGCTTCATTGATAACATTGAACATACATGCTTAGTCAACTTTGGCCAATCACTTAGCCATATACAAAAGAATAATAAACTTAATAACCTATACATTGGCCCTTCTTAAAACATATACTCAAATGAAGTATTTTCTATACATGCCATACTTAACATAAAAAACTTGGCTATACCAAAATAGTGATTAATAGTGTGCTCCGAGCTCCGATGACGATGATCCTCGAAATTAGCTTGGCGGGACTACATTGAAAGAAAGAATTAAAGACGTAAGCATTTAGCTTAGTAAGTTTGCATATAATACACATAGCAACTTGCTTGATTAATATAAACCATTTGACATAAACAATGGTATCATAAATTTTAGCTATAAAGTTTACTTACTAATACTGATTCTTTCATATCTCATGATACTTACTAGTCTCATACTTTTGAGATAAATAAGGTACCTGTATCACTTGATCACATTGGTCAGTATACTTTAACATGATAATCATAATCTTTCATCCATCATTCATAACATGGCAATACTCATTTCCAACTTAACAGTAGCTTTACTTACTTAGCTTTCTTAGTATCTCATTTGAGCTTTACTTGTTTGCCCGATGAATTTTTGTGAATAACCGAGGATACTAGATCTCATCCCACATGTATCTGGATACCAATACTATATCCTAGATATAGTCTTACAATGGGATCTCTTACTTGATGTCGACGCCATGTCTTGACATGGACTTACACGAGGTCTTCCTTGTGAGTTCCCTTAGGAACTTACCATTTTATGTCTTGACATAGTCTTACTTGGTATCTTTACTTTATCAATGCTGAGCCTTGGCTTGGGCTTACATGAAATCTTTCTTGTTACTCACCAATGCCATGCCTTGGCTTGGACTTACATGGCTCTTCCTTGATACTCACCAATGCCATGCATTGGCTTGGACTTACATGGGATCTTTATCTCTTGCTAGCTTTTCAATGCCAAGACTTGTCTTGGACTTACATGATAACTTTTCAATGCCAAGACTTGTTTTGGACTTACATGACATCTTTGCTTGGAGACTCACCAATGCCATGCCTTGGCTTGGGCTTACATAGGTCTTCATCTCATAATAACTCTTCAATGCCAATACTTGTCTTGGACTTACATGATAACTTGCTTGATTTTTGATGCCATGCCTTGGCTTGGTCTTATACGGACTTTCTCATTTCATGTGGTAGATCGAGTATCCTAGGTAATTCGTCTTCAATCGGGACTTTCTCATGCTTAATCTCATTGATTTCTTTATTTAACATAACATTAACATTTTCATGTTACTATTATACATTACACTAAGCATTTCAATGATATAAATCATAAAGCTTAGAAATCATACAAACTTACCTCAATGTACAAAATGTACGTAGTTATGCAATTTAGTCCTCAACTTTGTTCTTGTCTCGGTTTAGATCCGGGCTTCATTTTTCTTGATCTATAATAATAATTTAACTCATTTAATACTCACATCGACTAAATTGACTCTTAATTCATACTTTGAAAAATTACTATTTTGCCCTTAAATTTTCTCATAATTACACTTTTGCCCCTAGGCTCGTAAAGTGATTTTCATTCAACTTTCTTAAACTACATGCTTAGCTGATTCATTTTCTCTACTATAGCAATAACCAATTCTCACTATTTCTACCATGTATGGAAAATTTCACAACTATTACAAACTAGTCCTTACTAACATTTTTCATGAAATTCACTTAGGAAAAGATGTTTATCTAACATCAAACTCTCATAAACTTCCTTAAAATATCATTTTACAAGCATATCATTCATGGGTAGATTTTTGAACATGCATCTTAGCTCATCTTATAGCTAAAAATAGCTAACTCATGTTACGAGGACTCTAAAAATACGAAGAATATTAAAAACGGGGCTAAATGAACTTACTAGCAAGCTTGAAAAATTGAAGAACCCTAGCTATGGCTTCCTTCAATTTTCGGCACTTGGGGAAGAAGATGAGAATGATTTTTGTCATCTTTTCCCTTATTAATCATTTAATTAATAAATGACCAAAATACCCTTCTCTTAAAATTTTCACCTTTTACTAACTCATGTCCATTTTTTTCCAAAAATTATAATTTGGGCAAATTTCTATTTAAGGACTTCCAATTAATATTCTAAAGCTATTTCATACAAAAAGCTTCTAGAAACTCATATTTTGCAACTTTTGCAATTTAGTCACTTTAACAAAATTGCTTCATGAAACTTTCACACTAACATGCAAACATGGCATAAACCTTAAAAATTCATAAATTTACCTTGGATTCATGGCCTCACACCACTATTCCGACTAGGCCCTAAATCGGGCTGTTACAATACCGATTTTCCCACATTTTGATCTAATCCGAGAAGAAGACCAACCAATGCGTATTCAGTCACTGTAAGTTGATTTTGTGCTTTTCATCAAGTACTTCAAGTTCCACGGGAATCGGTTGTTAGAATTCAAATTGTCGTAACACTCTATCCGTCTGGTGCATCTCAACAATAGCGTAGTTGACCAATGGGACCCTAATGTACCAGATGTTCGAATTCTATAGAAATTCAACTGAATTACTGCCCGATTTGTCGGATCCTCGTATGGTGTCTATTGAAACTATATGAATGTGATAAAAATATTATTTATATACATAATACTAAATACTAAATACTAAATACAAAACTACTATGTTATGTATATATATTTCATTTAATACTTACATGCGCTTCCGACCGTTGGTTTAATAGAAGTCGTATATCTTCAAGAGCGGTAGGTATTCCAACATAACTCGCCAAATGGTTCCACCTAATTAAATAAATTTTTAGCATAAAATTATATTTTAAATCTATGTAATAATTGTAAAATCTAATATAAATTTTATCTCGTTAAAAGTGGGAATGTATATGGGTGGTTCACTCGAGTACATAAAAATGGAAAGTAAAACTTAGCCCATGATAGTAGTAGTGATAGGCAACCTCCATTTTGGCTTTATTTGGTTTCGTCGCCCGGCACATCTCCCAGTACAATGTCGACAACACGGCAGACCCCAACTGAGTTCACCAGCTGCTCTAAAATTGACAAGTTTCAACAGCCACCTCAGATGTACGATGTTTCGTGACAAGTTCGGCATCAGACAACCTCCAATCATCTCTAGGATATATGCCCGAGCGTATCGTATTCTTTCTACTTTAGTCGAATCATTTCCCAACTCTAGGAATGTGTCCCGTAACCACCCTCTCGATCCGACCTCCGTAAATATTATCCAAAATTGCACCCAAAAGATCGTAGCATATGGCTCCCCAATCAACAGATTAAGTAAACCCGGTGAATACGGACCCATCCACCGACAATCTCAATTGTAATTGCACGTCCTCTACAGTGATATTACACTCCCCGCATGGAAAATGGAATGTGTGTGTCTCAGGTCTCCACCTCTCTATGAATGCACTGATGAGTTTCAAGTCCAACTTGCACCCCAGCCTATATTGGCCACGTGCCAAAAACCCGCTTGCCTCAAGTAATTTTCTATCAACGGTGATGGAGGACCAGGCATATTACGAGTATAACATTGTAACACCCGATCTACCGACTGTTATAAAAAAAATTATAATATTAAAATAAATTAAAATTACATAAATTAAAAAATTTTAAATAATATTCAAAAATTGAAATTAACCATTACCATTTTTCATTTGTTCGACGGAGATATGTTTATGATCAAGACGAATTAATTCCTCAGCCATTGCTAACACGACCAAATATCTTACAAATTATAAAAAAATAATACTAATTTAGAAAAAAAAATTAAAGGAAATAGTTATTTAAAAAGAGCTTTAAGAAATTTAAAGAGAAATTTGAGAACTTTTTTGAAAATTTTGGAAGAAATGTTAAAGGAAATTGTGTGAAAAAAATAGGTGGGGGACTTTTTATATTTTTTTTATGACCATTGGCCCCCCAACGGTCAAATTTTTAATTGATCGTTGGGGACCAAAAGCATGAGCTAAAGCGCATCATTGAGGGAGTGCTTTTGCCATGTCAGCAAAGCATGTCTACGTATGCCCTTTTTTGCTAACATGGTAAAAGCGCTCCCTCAAGGACGCGCTTTTCTGAAATTTTTCCTTAAAATGCGCCTACGTGGAAGCGTTTTTGTAATTTTGGCCCATTCCGGTAAATAAAGTAGGAAATGGGTCATTTTTAGTAAAATAGTCGATTTATTAGGAGGAATATTAAAAAACGGGTTAAGCCTCAGGTAAGGCACTTTTGGCCTGGCTCCGGCTCGGCTCGAACTCACAAAAGGACAAAAAAAACTACTATTTTATTGTTGTTTTAATGTTATTTTCTTGTTTTCTCCCTATTTTGCTATCATTTCACTATTATGTTACTACTATTTTGTTGTTATTGTTTGAATATTGTATAATACTTATTTTATTGTTATTTTTTATTTATTTATTTTAGAGGCATTTGCTTGTTAAGTTGCATCTATCTGAGTGTTATTTAAGTATACATATTTTTAAAATTTATTTTCAATTTGTTGGGAAATATTTTATTTTAATGTTTTATATAAAATAATATAAAAATTAATACTGGCGGGCGAGTCAGGCTTAATTTTAACATTTTTATCCGGGTCGGACTTGGACAAAATTTTAGACCCATTTTTTGAGTCGGGCCCTAGCCTAGCAAACGGGCCTAAATTTTGTGTTGGGCTCGACCCAGCCCATAAGCACCTCTAATTGTTTACTTATTTTAAAAATATTTTTTTTGAATTTTTTTATTTTTGATTGTCGAAACCATTTTTATATTTTAAAAAAAAACAGGATCGACTTTAAAAACGAAAATAGAGTCGCCACCAATCTTTTTTCGAGGTGTGATTGGGTCACCTTGAAATTGATCATTTTAATAAAAAAACATTTTGATTTATTAAAATAATGATTTTGGTCTACTGAAATTGAGAAAACGAGCTCGAGTCGATTACGCATTTAGGAAGGATTAGCACCTCGTAACGCCCAAAAATTGGTACCTAATTGATTAATTAATGTCCTAATATCAAAAATTTGAAAAGATTTTAAAACACGATCCTTTTGATTTTTAAAACTTATGTCCTTTAATTTTAAATGGACATTCAATTATTTTGATGTTAAAAGAAAATCGAAACTTAGTAAGTTAGAGCACGATCTTTCGAATTTTCCAAACACCGAATATCCTTTGCTTTTTTGAAATCCTTACCTCGAGATGACAAAACGTCGCATCCAATGAGTTAGGACACCACATCTTAAATTCCTGAGATAGGTTTTTTTATTTGAAAATCTTATATTTTAATTCCAAAAAAGGTATTTAATCATTTGGACTTAATGAGAAAAATCGAAGCTCAATAAGTTAGGACACGATTTCATCAAAACTCCTAATGTCAAATATTGCCTTATTTTAAGAAATAAAGTTTTGGATAAAAAGTGGCAATTAAAATAAATTTAAAATAATTAAAATAAATAAATAAATAAATAATGATTAAGCAATTAAATGGATAAATAAAAAAAGTTAAAAAAAACGCATAAGTTAACCTAACTCTTGCAATATGAGGATTCGACGAAATTCCTCCACCAAAAACTAACTCGAACGAAAGTAACTAAAAAAGAAATGAAGATGAACGAAGAATAAAATAAGAACAAGCCACAGAAAATAAGAACGCAAAAGAGAGAGAAATTTGAGTGAATGCTCTCAAGAATTTTTATTACTCAAAACTCAAGTGTGTTTTACAATGAAGGGAGAGGCCTCTATTTATAGTTGAGCCTCCGCAAATCCAACGGTACAGATCAATTACATCAACGATTAAGATTAAAAGGTATCTACAAATTAAATCTCTAAGATTACAAAATCATATCTTCTAAGATCGCATACCATAGTTTTAAGATTGCATATCATATCTAAGATTTGCATATCATATCTAAGATTACATACCATATCTTCTAGGATTGCATATCATATCTAATATTTGCATATCATATCTAAGATTGCATACCATATTTTCTAGGATTGCATATCATATCTAAGATTGCATATCCTTGAAGATTGTGTTCCCATATACGTCAAGCTTGTAGATGGACCTTCAATCTTTTAATTGGTCATTTCGATCGGGCCAAATGATATATTTTAGACTGGACTTGGACTTTATTTTATTATTTTGGGTTTATTATTTTTTGTATGAGCCCGGGGTAAATTGGCCTATTACATTGATAACTAGGCATTGCCATATGTTAGTAATCGACATTAGCGTGGCTTTTGTTAACGACCATGCCAATTTTGCCATTAAATATTAATAGTCAACATCAATCAAAGGATCTGTTTGGCTAATTTTGTTAGTTAGAGCTCAATTGGGTGTAAAAAGTTTAAAGGGGCTAAATTGATTTTTTTTTTTTTATAAATGTTTGATGGCTTGTAATACCATCAAGCCTGAAAAAATATTACAAATTAAAATTATGAGTTAGTATTTAGCACACTGACATTGTACAAATTAAAAATTTGTTATGTGTCTCCTTTTTTAAAATATTTACTTTTAATATTTTATTATACTTCTACAGGATACTTGTTAACCCCTTAATTCTACTTGTGGAATCTAAAACTCCATCGACAAGATACCAAATATTATTCCTAAATATAATTGTGCAATTTCTAAAAATTATTGATAATTAAAAATAAGTTAGAAATCAAATATACAATATTTGAATAATAAAAAGTAAATATATTATCTTTACAAATTTAAAATTTTATTATAAGGTTAAAATATGCTTCAAGTTCTCGTGCACTTTGTATATTTGGAATTTAACCACTACTTTTATTTCAAGAATTTTAATCCTCTACTTTCCTAATTTAAAATTGTAAGTCTAATTGTTAACATTGTTAAAAATTTTTATTAAATTCAAATTCATTGCAACACCATTTTTTATTACATGATTACTAAATAAGTATTCTTTTATTTTAAAATGTTAGACGACCAAATTTAAGAATTTTAATAGAGTTAAAAATTATGCTTGAATTTTGAAATATGAAAAAAAGGGATAAATATCTAAAAATAAAAGCAGAGAGACTAAATTCCAAAAACATGAAGCATTAAGGACTTAGAGCATATTTTTATCTTTTTATAAATAAATTTAGGCTTAATACACACTTAACTCCCTAAAGTATACAATTTTTCTCACTTTGGTCCTTCAAGTTTTTTTTAAACCATTGTTGTCCCTAATATTTCCAAGCATCATCAATTCAATCCTTTCGACGTTAAAAAACTACCAAGGATATCAAAATAATCATATGTTACCACATGTAATTTGACCATGTCATAGTGATGTCATCAATTGAAAACCTAAAAAAAATAAGAAGTATAAACTAAAAAATTACTAAATTATTAAAATTATGAAAAGAATACAAAAGATTATATAAATATAAAAATTTACTAATTTTTAAAAAATAAGAAACATTAATATTTTTAAAGTTTTGGATAAATTACACCTAAGGTCACTAGACTATTAATAAATTTATATTTTGATGAATCAACTTAAAAAATTATAAAATAATCATTAAACTTATTACAAAAAAGCACTTGCATGATGATAAATAAATAAAGCTTACTTTAGACATTACATAGGGGTCTACGGCAAATAAACATATATTGTCAATAACGTTAGAAAAGTACTAAAAGTTATATTTTAAAATATTAAAAATTGATTCAATTTTTCTTAAATATTTTAAAATACAATTTCTATAAAATGATTGTGTTTTCAACTAAATAAAATTTTATATCAATTTTTTAATATTTTAAATATGATTAGTGAAAGTATACTTTATTTTAATATATAAAAATTTTACTCTACAATTTCTAATAATTTTTACAATATTTTCAACTTCAAATAATTTTTATAGTTTTTAAAAGTTTTTAAAAGTTTTAACATATTTTAAATTTTTTAAATTTTATTTATATTTTTGTAATTTTTATATTTAAAAAAATTAAATTTTTTTAGACGACTTGACATCATTGTGACGTCAATATGACACGTGTCAACTTATAATTGCTTTGAGATCTCAACTATTTCTTTTTAATGCCCAAAGGATTGAACTGGAAACACCTAATAATGTTAGTGACTGAGCTTAGAATGTTTGATAATGTTAGGGACTAAAGTGTGCCAAAAGAACCTTTAAGGATCAAAGTGAAAAAATGTATACATTAGGGACCCAAGTGTACATTAAGCCATAAATTTAATATGATATAAATATACTCCCGTGCATTGCACGGGCTTTAGTCGGCTATAAAAACTAAAACCCTAGTGTTCCTCCCTCTTAATCCTCTCTTGGGCTGAGCCGACTAACCGAGAAGCTTGTGAACTCGATTTCTGTTTGGTTTGAAGGAAAAAAAGGTACTAAACTGAAACCTGTGAGCGTTCTTCCTGTTTTCAGTTCTGATTACTGTATTTTATTGTTAATTTCTAAGCCTCTACTACAAGTTGTCTTGTTTTATTGAAGATCATATCTAAGTTATCTTAATAATTTTATTTGATTTGTATACCTATTATTCTGTGTGGGTTTTTGTTGAGGGCTTTTATATTATTTTCCTAGAAAATTGAATCTGTTTGGAACTTTTTTTAAAATTTGTTTAGGTTTTTTTTTTTCTTGAATCTAAGGAAAATAATCTCATAAGCATATTTGTGTTTGATTTATTTGGCTGAAGGCTAACTCTTACTAACTCGTCTTTGTTTTGCTGCAGGTCAATAATAAAAATGGTTCAATATAATTTCAAGAAAATTACTGTTGTACCGAATGGGAAGGACTTCATAGATATTATTCTCTCACGTACCCAACGGCAAACTCCAACTGTTGTCCACAAAGGGTATGCGATTTCTCGTCTCCGCCAGTTCTATATGCGTAAAGTTAAATACACCCAGCAGAATTTTCATGAGAAACTTTCGACAATAATTGATGAGTTCCCTCGCCTTGATGATATCCATCCATTTTATGGTGATCTTCTTCATGTTCTCTATAACAAGGATCACTACAAGCTTGCTCTTGGCCAGATAAATACTGCTAGGAATCTCATTAGCAAGATTGCAAAAGATTATGTCAAGCTATTAAAGTATGGTGACTCGCTATATCGGTGCAAGTCGCTAAAGGTTGCTGCACTTGGTCGTATGTGTACTGTCATAAAGAGGATTGGCCCTAGTCTAGCATACCTTGAGCAGATTAGGCAACATATGGCAAGGTTGCCATCTATTGATCCAAATACTCGAACCATGTTGATTTGTGGGTACCCTAATGTTGGTAAGAGTTCATTTATGAACAAAATCACAAGGGCTGATGTGGATGTCCAACCTTATGCTTTCACTACCAAGTCACTCTTTGTGGGTCATACAGATTACAAGTACCTTAGATATCAAGTAATTGATACACCTGGAATTTTGGACAGGCCATTTGAAGATCGAAATATTATTGAGATGTGCAGCATTACAGCATTGGCTCACCTACGAGCTGCAGTGTTGTTCTTTTTGGATATATCTGGGTCATGTGGGTACAGCATTGCCCAGCAGGCAGCTCTTTTTAACAGCATTAAATCTCTCTTTATGAACAAACCTTTGATCATTGTTTGCAATAAGACTGATTTGCAGCCATTGGATGGCATATCTGAGGAAGACAGGAAATTGGTCATGGAGATGAAAGCTGAAGCCATGAAGACTGTGATTGGTCAAGGAGGTGAGCCTACAAATGAAGAAGGGGTGCTATTGACTATGAGCACTTTGACTGAGGATGGAGTGATTGCTGTGAAGAATGCAGCTTGTGAAAGGTTACTGAATCAGAGGGTTGAGTTGAAGATGAAATCGAAAAAAATGAATGACTGCCTTAATAGGTTTCATGTTGCATTACCAAAACCACGTGATCAGAAGGAACGGCCAGCTTGCATACCCCAGGCAGTTTTGGAAGCTAAAGCCAAGCAAGCAGCAGAGAAAGAAAAGAGGAAAACTGAAAAGGAATTGGAGGATGAGAATGGTGGTGCTGGTGTGTATTCTGCTAGTTTGAGGAAGAACTATATATTGGCAAATGATGAATGGAAAGAGGACACAATGCCTGAAATTCTTGATGGTCACAATGTGTACGATTTTATCGACCCTGATATCTTGTTAAGGCTTGAAGAGTTGGAGCGTGAAGAGGGTCTTCGACAAGCGGAGGAGGAAGGTGATGACTTTGAGATGGATGGCCAAGAATTATCCCTGGAAGAGCAAGAAGCACTGGCTGAGATCAGGAAAAAGAAGAGCTTGCTTATTCAACAGCATAGGATGAAGAAAAGCACTGCAGAAAGTCGGCCTGTTGTACCAAGAAAGTTTGACACAGATAGAAAGTTCACAACAAGGAGGATGGGCCGGCAGCTATCTTCTTTGGGGCTGGATCCCTCACTTGCAATTAATCGTGCTCGTAGCAAGTCAAGAGGCCGGAAAAGGGAGCGATCAGTTGATAAGAGAGAGGGTGATGGTGGAGATGCTATGGATATAGATGACAACCAAGCAAGCAAAAAGCTCCGTCTAAGGTCTACATCTCGGTCAAGGTCACGATCACGACCTCCTGGTGATGTTATACCGGGAGAGGGCTTGAAGGATTCTGCTCAGAAGATAAAGGCTATTAAATTGGCCAAGAAATCTGTGTTAAAGAGGAACAAGAATGCTCAGCGTGGGGAGGCTGATAGAGTTATTCCCACATTGAAACCAAAGCATCTGTTCTCTGGAAAACGTTCCATTGGAAAAACTCAAAGGCGATAAGAATTGTAAGTTATTCTTAGTTCTGTTGCTCTTCATTGAATGATGCGCCATCAACCATGCATTCTCTGTGCATAGTCTTTCTATTATTATTTCAACCTGGAGACATAAACTTGTGTTACTCTATCCTGTGGTTATTATATGAAGAGTTGTTATAATGATAGTTTGAATGTGGATGAATATGAGATATGGTTAGGACTTGATGCATGAATTTGTTTTCTATCTGCTTACCAGCTAAAGATGGTTTGTTTGATTTTGTTTTGCAGGGTGTTGCGGAGAGAAGATTTTGTTTGGGGTTTGGTTGGATTATGACTATTTTATTTATGTTTGCTGTGTGGCAGTCGGATTTAAATGGAAATTTTGTTAGTTTGCTTGTGATTTACATTTCTCTAATTATTTTGGTTAAACAATATCGTGTTGGAACAGACACTAGGTTGAGTGGAATATTAAGATATTTAACGTTGCTCTTTTTCTTGTAATCCACTTTTTAGATATTTGACTGAGTTGAAGTAGATTACATCCATAAATGAACCCCATGAGATTAACAATGGGTATTAGATATTTGAGTTTTGAATGATTGGGTGGCTGATGCTTAGCCAATTTGATCATTTTGGCAAAAACTGGGTTTCAATTACAAATTAGTTTTCGTTATTTTTTGGATAATTTGTTGTGAACTCCCAAGTTTATCCTTTTTCTTCTCTAGGAATTTAACTTCGATGCTTATGTTGGTCTTATTTATGGTGTAGCAGATTTTTGAACTGATATTGTTAATTGTATTATTAAATTGAATTTAATAATTTATTAGTATATTTCTGTGATAATATCATGAAATTAATAAATTTGATAAAAGTTTTACTTAAAAAGTAACTTAATATATTATTAATCTATGAAATCATTGAGCATAATTAGATAAATTAAAGATAATAAAATCCAAAATTTTCAATTAAATAAATATAATTTTATATATTTTATTTTAAATATCATAATAATTAATAATGTTAAAATTATTTTTATAAGTAATCTATAACCTATATTTATGCCTGTAATCAATATTGAATTGGACATTTTGAATTACATAAAGAGTTTGGATATAGAATGAGATGAAGATAAGATTAGCACTTATTAAATAAGTACAACTGATTTAATTCAAATTAAAATCGAATTTTAGCATTCAGAAGTTATTAAGAATGATAACATTGATAAGTTGGGAAAGGAAATAGAAAGACAATCGATATAGGTAATTAATCATTTTACTTTATATATTTAGATTTTCAATTTTTCAATTTTAAATTACATTATCTTTATTATTTTTATAATTTTAATTACTGATGGTAATTATAATTTTACGATTTTTAAATTTATTTAAGATTAGTAATGGAAAGCTTGCAAATATGTTGACGAGTCATTGTATGGATAACCATTCGTGTCAATTTATTTAAATGGGTATTTGAAAGCTTTTGGTTTGATAGATGGTTTGCAATTCAACTTATAGTAAATAGAAATTACAAATAAGTAAATGAAAATTCATAATAACGAATGATTTAATAACTTCAAATAAATAAATGAAAAAATACTAAATAATGAATTATAAAACTACATAAATTTTAAATAAACTTGATCATTTTATTACACTGAAATCATAATTAATTTTTATTTTTTATTAGCTAAACATACAAATTAAATCAAATTCTAATTTTGAATTTTAGGAAGTTAAATCTTTTAATATTACAACTTGTATAAATTTATTATCCATTTGTTATAAGAGTTTCGCTATTGCTGTCAAGATATATAATCTTAAATTAGTTAAATTTTATAAAATCAATAATTTATTTGCTACGATATAATAATTATATTAGAAGTTTTTTTTCTTTTTACAAATTTATATATTACTATCCATTTAGATTAGAATTTGAGTGCATTTGAAACTATATTTGTAATATCCCTAACCCTTATCCGTCGCCGGAACAAAGTTATGGAATATTGCCGGACTTAACAAATCAAATACAAACATTTCAAATCATTTAGCATACATGTAATAAATTAATCAAATTGTCCCTTTTATGATCATTCGAGACCCAAAATATGTGTTAGAAATAATTCGGGACTAAACTGAATACTCAAGAAAATTTTCAAAGAAACAGAGGACACACGCCCGTGTGTCCAGACCATGTGGCTCACAATCAAGAGACACGCCCATGTCTCAGGCCGTGTAGGTATTTAAAGTAGGGACACACGGCCGTGTCCCAGCCCATGTCTTTGCCCGTATAACTCTCTGACTTGGACACACAGCCAAGCCACACGCCCGTGTGCTAGGCCGTGTGGACAATTAATTTTTTGAAAATTAAGTGTAGGGTTCACACGGCCAAGGCACATGCCTGTATGCTAGGCCATGTTTCACACACGGCTGAGACACGCGCCCGTGTGATAATATCTGAGCATTCTGTTTTGAAAATTTAAAGTTGTAAGGGACACACGGCAATCCACATGCCCATGTGATAGCCGTGTGTCTCACACGGTCCAGTCACACACCCGTGTGTCTGACCGTGTGGACTCAATATGAACCTTAAACATCAAGTTTACCATTCCCTGCAATCTTAAACACTAAGCAACTCAAAAACTATTCGTTCAACCCATCCAAAACACAATCAATTACCTTGTAAACACGCCAAAACAATCAACCTAATTTCCTAACCAATGTGCCCTTATAGATACTTCAAAGACATTATCTAAATATTTCAAATAACATCTATCAAAACCAATTTAAAACCATGCAATATCTACCTAAATTTTGCCTATATCATGTTCATTCATGCATCAACCTAAACATGCCATATTATAGCCTCAATAACACATATATTCATATATAATCAACCAATATCAACTTATAATATTAGTTACAATCACTCCACAAAATGATAAGCTTTAGACAACCTAGGTACATGCCGGCACAAAAAGAAATATACATCACCACGTTTGAGATCAGAATCGTTGATGGATGCTGAATCGGCGATCAACTTAAGTACCTAACCTGCGCACGGAAAATAAATCGTACGCTGAGTATAAACTCATGGTATTTGTAACAGCCCATTTTTCAGTGAAATCGGAACAGTGGTTTCAGGACCACAGATTTGACCCAAAATATAATTTATTTTTATTTTATTATATGGTCCGTAATATGATAGATGTGACATGTGAAATTTTTCACATGAAAATTTTATCGACTTAGTGCCTAATTATGAGGACTAAATCGCATAAAATGTGAAAATTAAATTTTAGTAGCTATAAGGATCAAATAGCTATGGAATTCAAAACTAGATGTCCTTATACGGTAATTAGACCATTAAGAAAAGTATGTAGATTTTTCATGGTGACTCATCCATGGAATTATAGAAAAAGGTAAAGGACTAAATTAGAAATAGCAAAAAATTAATTAATTAAAAGAAGATAAAAGAAAATATCTTCTTATTATTGTCATCTTCAACCTAATTTTTTATGGAAACCCTAGGAGAGAGAGGGGAAACTTTCAAGGCTTAATTAGGTAAGTTCTCTTGTCCCATTTTTAATAATTTTAGTATTTTTGAAACCGGGATAGCTTAATCTCTCTATTTGAGGGATTAATTTGAAAATTTATCAAAGTATGAAAATGGGTCATGGATGTATTATGCTGGAAATTAGAAATTTATGGTAGAAAATGAAAGATTATTGATAGATAAACAACTTTTACAAAGTGATTTTTGATGAAAACTTGAGTTAGGGACTAAAATGTAAAATTGTGAAATTGCAAGAAAAATTATGAAATGTTATGTACACTTGTGCTGTAAATTTTGTAATGGGGCTTTGATTAGACTTGGAATAGGGAGTAATTTGCACAAGTTTTATTTTTCGGGCCTAGGGACAATCAGAATTTATGGAAAAGATAAGGGCAAAATGATAATTTTGTCTAGGACATAAATTGAGTCCATTTAAATATGAAATGTATGAAATTGATAGTTAAATTCATTTATATAGATCCGAAAACACAAACTCGAGGCTAGATCGAGGAAAAGAAAAGATTTCGGATTAGTAGATTATTACGTGAACAAGTGTCGAGGTAAGTTCGTGTAATTTAATCGAACATGTAATTATGTTAATTGAATGTTGTGTTTTTATGTAATGTGATTTATGTTAATGTGCTTTACTTGTATGCTATGATGGAAAATTTGCTACATGCTTGAAATGGTGATAAAGGGTTAGTCCCGATTGGATGTTAAATTTCGATGATTATATGCGCTTTCCTTAAACTAATAAGGTCCTGCATTTGTTGCGAACGGGATTTAGCTCGGACGAGTAATCCCACTGACCTTGTTATATAAAGGATTTAGCCCGGATGGGTAATCCTAATATAATGCCTCTCAAGTATGCATTAAGATTAGGGTTTAGCCTAGACTGGTAATCCTAATCGAGCTCCTCCGAGCTTACGTTATATAAAGGATTTAGCCTAGACTGGTAATCCTGTTACACGATATGTGGCTCGAGAGTGTGTTCCTTAGTTGAGTGCCCTAAGGGGTACCCTTGAATAAGAAATTGATGGATTATGGAACTGTACACTTCGAGTGTACTACTTGAGCATCCATCGGAATTCAATGATTTAATGGGCTTGTATCTCTTGACTTGGCATGAAAATCTTGAGATGTAATGATAACGACTTGAAAGAACATTGCATGATGAGCTCACTTATTTTTACTTCATATGTTTGTAAGTGTTGTGGCTAACATGTTTGATTGAAGGCATATGCTTAGGAAACCTAGTTAATGGATGGAAAACATGATGATGTGTGTTTAAATTTAATAACAAGATTGGTAAGTTTAGTTTCTGTTATACTAACTTACTAAGCATGTAATGCTTACTCCGTTTATTATTCCTTGTTTTATAGTGCTCGAAAGCTCGTAAAGGTCAGATGATCATTGGAGCATCATCACACTATCAACTAGCATTTTGGGTATATTTAGTGAAATCATTTTGGGTATAATGGCATGTATAGGACAACTTGACCAATAGTGGTTTCAAAATGTTATTTTGTAACCTAGCCATTGAAATGGCTAGTATTGGTTCATGTTGGTATGACTAAGTAGATTATTATTATGACATACATATATACACGTGTTATGTTAAAAATATGTGATCAATGTTGGGAATGCCTAAGTTAAACTAAGGTAAGGTTGTGATCATGTAAGCTTGTAGTGATATGCCTTGTGAATCATAGAAATTGCCCAATTTGAATGCTTGAATTGGTTGATTTGGATGTGTGTTTCAAGTGCAGGTCTTGGGTGAAATTTTGGGTGAGAAATGAAGCTAGGATTGACTTCATTTTGTCCACACAGTGGGTGTCTAGACCGTGTGACACACACGGCCTAGTAACACGGGCATGTAGTTAGGCCGTGTGTCCACTGCACCTTAATTTTGAGAAATAGAATGCTCAGAATTGGGCACAAGGGCCGTGTGTCTCAGCCATGTGTGCCATACAGAATAGAACACGGGCGTGTGTCTCAGCCATGGGTGCCATACGGCCTATAACACGGGCGTGTGTCTTGGCCGTATGAAACCTACACCTAATTTGAATTAAATTAATTAACCACACGGCCTAGCACACATACGTGTGGCATGGATGTGTGGCTCAAGTTAGAGAGCACCCTAAATTGAACATGGCCTGTAGCACGGGCATGTTCTAGAGTCACACAGGCGTGTCCCTTGGACCATACGGGCGTGAATCCTGCACCTTAGAAAAATTTTGTAATTTTGCGAAAAATTCTTAGAGGTTCTGATTAAGTCCCGATTCGATTCTAATGCTCGTATTGGGCCTCGAGGGCCTGATCAAAGGACATTTTGGATGATCTCGATAAATGAATAGTAAATTTTTGTAGTTTAATAGAAAAATATTTTGAGTGTTCTGGTAATATTTTGAAACCCTATTTTGATGACGGGTTTGAGTTAGGGTGTTACATTTATTAGTATCAGAGCTATGGTTTAGCCGATTCTCAGATTTGACGTAGCAAACACGATTTTAGTTATACATGCCATTATTGTGATAGTGTGATGACTCCTGATCATTTTAAATGTGTTTTTCATATAGTAATGTCATCCAACCGAGTTAGAGCTGAATTCGAGGAAGCTAAGAGCAATGCTTCAGCTTTAGTACAAAGAGTTACGTTTGCGTCTCATAGTGAAAGGCCCGTGTCTGAGGGCCGAAGTGAGGAGGAAAAACAAGTCTTCTTTCACATGATGAATGAATGGTTTACCTAGTATCTGAGAACGAACCCTGCTGTACAACAACCTCCCCCACCTACTCCCTAACCGATTCTTGAGGTACCATAGGGTGCTGAACCTGTTAGAATTGGTAAGCCTCCGATAGATAAAATTCGCAAGCATGGGCGGAAGAATTTAGAGCTACCGCAAATGATGATCCGAAAAGGGCTGAGTTTTGGCTAGAAAATACCATTTGGGTTTTTGATGAACTATCCTATACACCTGCTGAATGTCTTAAATGTACGGTATCTCTACTGAAAGATACAACTTATCATTGGTGGAATACCATAACTTCAGTAGTATCAAGGGAGAATATCACATGGCAATTTTTCCAAGCTGAATTCAGGAAGAAATATGTGAGTCAGAGATTTATGGATCAGAAAAAGAAAGAGTTTCTAGAGCTCAAACAAGGAAACATGATTGTATCCGAATACGAATGGGAATTTGCTCGGTTGAGAAAGTATGCCAGAGAATAGGTTTTAACCAACGCTGAAATGTGTAAACACTTTGATGAGGGCCTAAATGAAGATATCAAGTTATTGATTGGAATTTTTGAAATAAAGGAATTTGCGATGTTAGCCGATCGAGCCCAAAAAGTAGGGAATTGAGTAAGGAAAAGAAGCAATCCGAAAGAGAGGCTCAGGTTTTAGGAAAAAGAACTATGAGTAAGTCGCAATTATTTGCTTCTAAGAAATTAAAGAGGTATTATGATAGTGTTACTACCTCTATTGGGTATTCTGGAAGAGAGCGGGGCTCTCAACATTCTAACCCAAGGTCTTCATCTCCATCTGTGACCAGTGTGGGTAGTATTGGTAATCCCAAACCAAAATGAAAACACCGTAACAAATTTCATCATGGGGAATGTCATTCTAGAAGTAGAGCTTGTTTCGTATGTGGTTCACTTGACCATTTTCTCAGGGATTGTCCCGAAAGTGTTGAAAAAGAAATAGAACCAGCTCCAAAGCCAAGTAATCCTGTTGAGAGGCAAACCACCTCATCACCCAAGTAATGTTAGTGGTAGTCGAGGTACTACCAAAGATACGACAATTAGATCTTAGGCACGAGCACCTGCAAGGACATATGCTATTCGTGCCAAAGAAGATGTCTCTACACCAGACGTCATTACTGGTACATTTTCTTTACTTGATACTGATATTACTGCATTGATTGATCCTGGTTCCACACATTCATGTGTATGCACGAACTTAGTGACTGTTAAAAATTTACCTATTGAATTCACTGAATTTGTGGTTAAAGTTTCAAACCCCTTGGGCCAGTGTGCTATGGTGAATAAAGTTTGTAAGAACTGTCCATTGATGGTAAAAGGATATTGCTTTTCGGCTGACTTGATGTTATTACCATTTGATGAATTTGATATGATTTTGGGAATGGATTGGTTAACCTGATATGATGCAGTGGTAAATTGTAAGTAGAAATATATTGTATTAAAATGTGAGAATGATGAATTGCTTTATGTTGAATCTGATAAACTGGATGGATTACCGAATGTGATTTCAGCAATAACGGTACAGAAATATGTCCGAAAGGGTTATGATGCTTACCTTACATATGTGTTGGATACTAAAGTGTCTAAGTCAAAGATTCAATCAGTACTAGTTGTATGTTAATTTCCTGATGTATTCCCAGAAGAATTACCTGGTTTACCACCGAATAGAGAAGTGGAATTCTCTATAGATCTCGTTCCGGGAACGACACCAATATCTACAGCACCTTACAGAATGGCTCCTACAATTACAGGTGTTGATTGAAAAAAGTTTTGCTTGACCTAATTTTTCACCTCGGGGTACGTCGGTCCCATTTGTAAAGAAGAAGGATGGATCGTTGAGGTTGTGTATTGATTACAGACAGCTCAACAAAGTCCCAACAAATAACAAGTATCCATTACCTCGTATTGATGACTTATTTGACCAGTTGAAATGTGCCACTATATTTTCGAAGATTGATCTCTGTTATGGCTATTATTAATTACAGGTAAAAGACTCTTATGTGCCTAAGATAGCTTTTAGAACCAGGTATGGACACTATAAGTTTCTTGTGATGCCATTCGACTTGACAAATGCACCTGCAGTGTTTATGGATTTGATGAACAAGATTTTCAGTCCGTATTTGGATAGGTTTGTGATGGTATTTATAGATGATATTTTGGTTTAATCCTGAGATGAAAATGAGCATGTTGAGCATTTGAGAATAGTGTTGCAAACCCTGAGAGAGAAACAACTGTATGCCAAATTCAGTAAATGTGAATTTTAGACTGTATGTCAAATTCAGTAAATGTGAATTTTGGCTAAGGGAAGTTAGTTTTCTTGGGCATATAGTATCTGCTGAAGGTGTAAGAGTAGACCCGAATAAAATTTCAGCCATTTTTAATTGGGAGCCACCGAAGAATGTGTCTGAAGTCCGAAGTTTTTTGGGACTAGCTGGTTACTATCAGAGATTTTTAAAAAGTTTCTCAATGATAGCTTCTCCAATGACTCATTTATTACAGAAAGATGTAAATTTCGAGTGGACTAATAAATGTCAGCAGAGTTTTGACAAATTAAAAGCTTTATTGACAGAAGCTCCAGTGTTAGTTTAGCCAGAATCGGGTAAAGAATTTGTAG
This sequence comes from Gossypium rotundifolium, assembly GCA_025506655.1. NCBI lineage: Eukaryota > Viridiplantae > Streptophyta > Magnoliopsida > Malvales > Malvaceae > Gossypium > Gossypium rotundifolium. The sequence continues at coordinate 46,248,734 of CP106723.1, forward strand.
TTTACAGTGATGCATCATTACATGGTTTAGGCTGTATTTTGATGCAAGATGGTAAAGTAGTAGCTTATGCCTCACGACAGCTAAAGCCACATAAAAGGAATTACCCGACACGTGACCTTGAATTGGCAGCCATAGTGTTTGTACTAAAAATCTAACGGCATTACTTATTTGGTGAAAAATGTCACATATTCACTGATCATAAAAGTCTGAAATATTTGATGTCATAGAAATATTTGAATTTGAGAAGCACAAATGGCTTGAGTTATTGAAAGATTATAATCTTGTTATTGACTACCATCCAGAAAGGCCAATGTAGTAGCAAATGCTTTGAGCAAAAAATCCCTGTATACTTTATGAGTAATGAATACTCGATTGTCGTTGTCTGATGATGGTTCAATCCTAGCTGAGTTAAAAGATAGACCAATATTTTTACAACAAATTTTTGAAGCCCAGAAAAATGATAGCAAGTTTCATGCAAGACGCGTACAAAGTGAATTGCCTCCTGACTCAGAATTTTAGATCGCGATTGATGGTTGTTTGTTATTCAGAGGCAGAGTATGTGTATTGAAAAGTTTAGAACTGATACAGAAGATTTTGAATGAAGCTCATAATGGTAACATGTCTATGCATCCTGGTAGTAATAAAATGTATAATCATCTGAAAAAGATGTACTGGTGGCCGGGAATGAAATGAGATAGTTTTGAGTTTGTATATAAATGTTTGATAATTCAGCAAGTAAAAGCTGAACATCAGTTGCCTTCTAGACTATTACTGCCAGTTATGATACCGGAATGGAAATGGGAAAGAATTACTATGGACTTTGTATTGGGATTACCCCTGTCTCCAAAGAAGAAAGATGCCATTTGGGTAATTGTTGATCGGTTGACAAAGTCTACACACTTTATTCCAGTACGTGTAGATTATTCCTTGGATAGATTGGCTGAGTTATATGTTTTTGAGATTGTTAGATTGCATGGAGTGCCTGTCTCCATCATTTCAGATAGAGATCCTCGGTTTATATCTCAATTTTGGAGCAAGTTGCGAGAAGTTCTGGGTACTCAGTTACACTTTAGCACTGCATTTCATCCCCAAACAAATGAACAATATGAATGGGTAATACAGATCTTGGAAGATATGCTTCAGTGTTATGTACTTGAGTTTGAAGGTAACTGGGAAAGGTATTTGCCTTTAGTTGAAGTTGCTTATAATAATTATTAGTAGTATTAAAATGACACCATATGAAGCCTTTTATGGTTGCAAATGTAGGACTCCATTATACTGGACAGAACTCAGTGAGAAAAAGTTACACAGAGTTGACTTGGTCTGAGAGACCGAGGAAAAAGTGAAGGTAATTCGAGATAGCTTGAAAGTAGCCTAGGATCGGCAAAAGCCGATTTGAAAAGAAAAGAGATATAATTTTAGGTTGGTGACAAAGTATTCTTGAAAGTGTCACCTTGGAAGAAAGTACTCCAGTTTGGTCGTAAAGGGAAATTGAGTCCACGGTTCATTGGACCATATGAGATTACAGAAAGAATTAGACCGGTTGCATATCGATTAGCTTTACCACCAGAGCTTGATCGGATTCATAATGTTTTTCATGTGTCTATGCTACGATGGTACCGATCCGAACCTTCACATGTTATCTCTCTAATAGAGGTAGAGATTCAGCCAGATATGACATATGGTTAGGAACCAATCAAAATCTTAGCTCGGGAAACAAAATAGTTAAGAAATAAAAAGATAGCTTTGGTAAAAGTTATTTGGCAACGACACGGTATAGAAGAGGCTACCTGGGAGTTGGAGGAAACTATGAGGAAGCAATACCCGAATCTTTTTACTGGTAAGATTTTCGAGGACAAAAATCTCTAAAGGGGGGAAGAGTTGTAATAGCCAATTTTTCAGTGAAATCGAAATAGTAGTTTCGAGACCACAGATCCGACCAAAATATAATTTATTTTTATTTTATTTTATTATATGGTCCGTAATATGATAGACGTGACGTGTGAAAATTTTCTCATGAAAATTTTATCGATTTAGTGCCTAATTACAAGAAGGACTAAATCGCATAAAATATGAATATTAAATTTTAGTAGCTATAAGGATCAAATAGCTATGAAATTCAAAACTAGAGATCCTAATATGGTAATTAGACCATTAAGAAAAGCATGTTGATTTTTCATGGTGTTATTGTCATCTTCAACCTAAAATTTTATGGAAACCCTAGGAGAGAGAGAGAGGGGAAACTTTCAAGGCTTAATTGGGTAAGTTCTCTTGTCCCGTTTTTAATAATTTTAGTATTTTTGAAACCGGGGTAACTTAATCTCTCTATTTGAGGGATTAATTTAAAATTTATCAAAGTATGAAAATGGGTCATGGATGTATTATGCTGGAAATTAGAAATTTATGGTAGAAAATGAAAGATTATTGATAGATAAATAACTTTTACAAAGTAATTTTTGATGAAAACTTGAGTTAGGGACTAAAATGTAAAATTGTAAAATTACAAGAAAAATTATGAAATTTTATGTATACATGTGCTGTAAATTTTGTAAAAGGGCTTTGGTTAGGCTTGGAATAGGGAGTAATTTGCACAAGTTTTATTTTCCGGGCCTAGGGACAAAATCAGAATTTATGAAAAAGATAAGGGCAAAATGGTGATTTTGTTTAGGACATAAATTGAGTCCATTTAAATATGAAATGTATGAAATTGATAGTTAAATTCATTTATATAGATCCGAAAAACACAAACTCGAGGCTAGATCGAGGAAAAGAAAAGATTTCGGATTAGTAGATTATTACGTGAACAAGTGTCGAGGTAAGTTCGTGTAACTTAATCGAACATGTAATTATGTTAATTGAATGTTGTGTTTGCATGTAATGTGATTTATGTTAATGTGCTTTACTTGTATGCTATGATGAAAAATTTGCTACATGATTGAAATGGTGATAAAGGGTTAGTCTCGATTGGATGTTGAATTCCGATGATTATATGCGCTTTCTTGAAATGAATAAGGTCCTGCATTTGTTGTGGACGGGATTTAGCTCGAACGAGTAATCCCATTGACCTTGTTATATAAAGGATTTAGCCCGGATGGGTAATCCTAATATAATACCTCTTGAGTATGCATTAAGATTAGGGTTTAGCCTGGATTGGTAATCCTAATCGAGCTCCTCCGAGCTTACGTTATATAAAGGATTTAGCCTGGACTGGTAATCCTGTTACACGATATGTGGCTCAAAAGTGTGTTCTTTGGTTGAGTGCCCTAAGGGGTACCCTTGAATAAGAAATTGACGATTACGGAACTATACACTTCGAGTGTACTACTTGAGCATCCATCGAAATTCAATGATTCAATGGGCTTGTATCTCTTGACTTGGCATGAAAATCTTGAGATGTAATGATAACAACTTGAAAGAACATTGCATGATGAGCTCACTTATTTTTACTTCACATGTTTGTAAGTGTTGTGACTAACATGTTTGATAGAAGGCATGTTCTTAGGAATCTTGGTTAATGGATGGAAAACATGATGATGTGTGCTTAAATTTAATAACAAGATTTGTAAGTTTAGTTTCCATTATATGAACTTACTAAGCATGTAATGCTTACTCTGTTTAGTTTTCCCTTGTTTTATAGTGCTCGGAAGCTCGTCAAGGTTGGAAGATCATTGGAGCATTGTCACACTATCAACTAGCATTTTGGTTATATTTAGTGAAATCATTTCGGGTATAATGGCATGTATAGGACAACTTGGCCAGTGGTGGTTTAAAAATGTTATTTTGTAACCTAGCTATTGGAATGGCTAGTATTGGTTCATGTTGGTATGACTAAGTAGATTATTATTATGATATACATATATACACGTGTTATGTTAAAAATATGTGATCAATGTTGGGAATGCCTAAGTTAAACTAAGGTAAGGTTGCGATCATGTATGCTTGTAGTGATATGCCTTGTGAATCATAGAAATTGCCCAATTTGAATGCTTGAATTGGTTGGTATTGGATGTGTGTTTCAAGTGCAGGTCTTAGGTGAAATTTTGGGTGAGAAATGAAGCTAGAAATTGCTTCATTTTGTCCACATGGGTGTGTGTCTAGACCGTGTGTGAAACATGGCCTGGAAACACGGGTATATAGTTAGGCCGTGTGTCCCCTGCTCCTTAATTTTGAGAAACAGAATGCTCAGAATTGGGTACACAGGTAGAGACAAGGGCGTGTTTCTCAGTTGTATTTGCCACACGGAGTAGAACACGGGCGTGTGTCTTGGCCGTGTGAAACCTGCACCTAATTCGAATTAAATTAATTAACCACACGGCCTAGCACAAGGGCATGTGGCATGGCCGTGTGGCGCAAGTCAAAGAGCACCCTAAATTGAACACGGTTTGTAGCACGGGCATTTTCTAGGGTCACACGGGCGTGTCCCTTGGACCACACAGGCGTGTGAGTCCTGCACCTTAGAAAAATTTTGTAATTTTGTGAAAAATTCTTTGAGGTTCCGATTAAGTCCCGATTAGATTCTAATTCTCGTATTGGGCCTCGAGGGCTTGATCAAGGGACATTTTGGATGATCTCGGTAAATGAATAGTAAATTTTTGTAGTTTAATGGAAAATTGTTCTGAATGTTCTGGTAATGCTCTGAAACCCTATTTCGACGACGGGTTCGACTTAGGGGTGTTACAGTATTTTTATAATCCGAATACTTTAAGTAAAATAATATAACATACACATTTTATCATACATTAACAATAGTCATTTCAATTTATCAATTTACTCTTAATACATTCAAATCTCATCATTTGCTATCTCAATTAGCTTTTCAAAATATGATACACAATTCATATGTATCATTTCCATTCACATTCAGTATTTCCAAATACCTTTCATGATATCACTTCTTTTAATTACCCCTATTAACATGACTCAGACTTGGACGGATACACGGATCCAACCAAAACACACCAGTTTGGTACCCAGTACCTCATCGGATAATTTGAAGCAATAAGTTGACACCCAGTGTCTTATTGGCTAAACTGAAGTAAATTGGCACCCAGTGTCTCATCGCCCGAGTTCGAAGTAATCCCTAAACTCTTTCAATCCTATGGCATGCCATCTATATTCGACTCAACCTAATACAGTTAATAGGGTTCCAATTTCATAATTCAACAACAATCAATATCCAATATCCAAATCAATCACATATTCACATAATTTTCAATTCAATATCAAAATGTTAACACTCACCTTAATTACTTACCATAAACATTAAATAAAAAATACAACAATTAATATTTAGATTCGGATTATAGAAAAACAAACCAGAACTTTTGACCTACTCCTCGTTGACTTTATCTTTTCCTTTCTTAGTCGAGGTTTTTGGCACAACGTTGGCTATGAAAATTAAAACAATTAAAATTCATCAATACAATAAAATTCAATTTCACATTAAATATTTCAATTTTTATTCAACATTTGCCTAAATTCCAATTTAGTCCCTAAACCGAGACTAACTTTATTTCTTCAAAATTAATTCCATATTTTCATTCAATTTCTACTTTAGACTAAATTCAACTCTCTAATTTTGCTTAAATCCCTAAATTTCAATTTTTTCACAATTTAGTCCCTATTACTCAAAACTTATAATTTATTTTACAATTCAATCTCTTTTTCATTTTTAACTTAAAATTCTATCAATTTAATCCCAAATACTCAAATTATTCAACATGGACAACATCTAAAAATCCAATAATTTCTAAAATTTCAACATAGGTTAAGTAGTATCTAATACCCAAATTTCAAAACATAAAATTATAAGAAAGTAGACTATTTTGACTTACCAATTAAACTTTGAACAATTGAAACCCTAACTTTCCTTCTTTCTTTCCTTTTTCTTTTCTTTCTTTTTCTTCTCTGTTTCGTTTGTTCTTGTTTCTTTCTATTCTTTTTCTTTTCTTTTATTTGTTTTATGTTTTAATTATAATAATATAATATAATAATATTTATGTATGCTTAAATATTAAGTAAGTATATAATATAAATAAAATTATGTATAAAATTTCACACATGTCCTTACCAACACCAAACACTTGTTAATTTTAAGGCTTAATTGCTTATTTAGTCCCTTCACCTTTCTCTAATTTATAATTCAACTTTCTCTCTATATGCAATCTAATCCTTATACTTAATCACTCTTAATTTAAGCAAATTCACCTAATCAAAACGGAGACCCGAAAAGACACGGTCTGATTATCCGTGGCTATCGGGTCGTTACAATATCAACTATCATCAAGATGATAAATTTTTAAAAGTTGGATAATTTTAAATTAACTAAATTCCACAATGTAGTAATTAATCTCTATAAACTAACCCACAAATGGTGGTAGGATTCAATATTTCGATTTCATTTTTTGTCAATTTGATTTTCCGATATTTAGAGCAATGTTATTTTGTTTTAATTTTTCATGTCATTAAAGTATTCTATTTTATTATTAAATTTTAAATATTATCAATATTTTATTACTATATTATTAGTTAATTAAAATGTTAATAAATATATTCGTTGAGCCAAAATAAGTATAGTTACATAAATTCAAAAAAAAAATGAAACTCAACCCTAAAGAGTTTTAATTTCACTAAAATAATTGGTTAAAGATATAATTTGATAAAAAATTATCATGCTTATAAATAAAAAATTTATTCCATTAAATTATATATTTTAAAAATTTATATAATAGTAAAAAAATCAACTTTTACATTTACACTATTGTGTAGCCATGAATCAAAAAGTAAAATAAAAAAAAGTTTATATTAGTTTTTATAGTATTTTTATTATATAATTATTAAATTTATATTTTATATATCAAAATTTATAAATAATACATTTTATAATATATTTTAATACGTTATACTTATATCAATAATCTATTATCTACAAATTATTATGATCAATTTATTGACTATTAAGAAAATAAAAAAGAAATTGAATAGTGAAAACTTTAATTTACCATATAAAATTTTTGTAGTCATTACAAGCTTTAATAATGATTTGGAATTTTTACTACCACTATATTTAAATTATCAAAATAATTTATATTTATTAGTTATTATTTAAATAATGTTGTTTTATGTAAAATTATATTGTATATTGAATATGATAAAAATAATTTAATTTAAATAAGAAATATTATTTTATAATGATTAAATATATAATATTAAAAATTAAACACGTAAAATCACATGAGAGAAATAAATATATTCATATTATTTAGATAATTATATTATACATTCTACTTTTTACATAAATTAATGATATGCAATATTATGGGTGTAATAGACCGAGACAAATCTAAATAGTGGTAAGCTCGAACCCAACTTAAAATTTAGGGTTTTATATTCGGCTTGAGCTTAACGAAACATCAATTTCTAAGTTTGAGCTCGACTTGGGACATAAATGAGCTATTCAAAATCAAGTTCAATTAAGTTCGCTTATCAAATTTCACAATTAAACTCGTTATATTCAAGCTCGAGCTCGTTCATAATAAAGCTCTTTCAATATAATAAGGGTAAGTATGTAATTTCATAATATAAAATATATTAAAAATGAAAATTTTAATTGCTCTCAAGCCATTCGAATAGAGTATTACAGTGCTCAAATTCAACTCAATCAATAACTTGAACTTGACTCGGTTATTATCAAATCAAATTTAAAAAAAAAAGAAATCAAGCTCGAATATCTTAAATACAACGGTCTCCCATTTAGATTTATGTAATAAGCCTTTGCATTATTGTTTTCTGCAATATCCAATTTTTTTTTTGTCTTGTTTTCTCATCAATCCTACCACTATCCTCGTAATTACCATAAAGAATATTTCTTTATTACAAACTATTATAACCCCTCCAGATTTCGCGTTAGATCAATTTTTTTAGATGGAATTATGAAGTTAAAATTTAAAGTTAAAATATGCATAAATTTAAAAATTATCGTCAACATTTTAATCAAAATAAAATATTTCGATTAACTAATGACATTAAAAATGTTGAGGTATTAAATTATGTAAAAACTAAGACATAGAGATTAAATTTCAAAATTGAGCATAGCATAGGGACTAAAATTGAAATTTAACCATTGTTATATAATCTGAAAGAAAAGATAAAAGGTTGTGTATTTGGAATGTGTACGCCAACATTTTAATTACAATAATGTATTTATACTAACAATGACATTATAAAAGCTAAGGTAACGAATTATGTCAAAAATTAAAGTATAGAGATTAAATTTCAATTTTGAGCATATAGGGACCAAAATTGGAACTTGACCATTATTGTATTATCTCAAAAATTAAGTAAAAGGTTGTGTATTTGGACATGCGCACGTCAACATTTTAGCTAGAATGATGTATTTAGATTAACAATGACATTATAAAAGTTGAGGTGCCTGATGTTCCGTATTTACATATGACAAATTAAGCTATTTAAACACTTAAAAGCTTATTCTCAAGTATTTTATAGCATTTTTATTGCATTTTCGCAATTGTTAGATTTCATGCTTAGTCTTAGTTTTTGTTGCATTTTTATGCTTTTTGGAATAAAATGAAAAATTTATGCCAATAGGAACTTGACATTAGAGATGAGCTTGTTTAGGTACTTGGTTAATGCAAAAATGAGGAGAAAAGCCTAAATTAGAGCCAAGGTCACAACACCAATGCCTTTTCCATCAACTAAAGAGTTGGACTTTAACAACATGCACATTCGAGTGGACTGCCTTTGAAGTCGCGACATTAAGGTGGTGATGTCATTACACCAACCTTTGTGGTTGCAACACTGAGCTAGCAACGTTGCAACACTGACCACAACCATAGAAACGAAGAAGTTAAGGCTTTACTAAAGAGAATATCACGACACTAGATGGTTATTTTCGAGACAATAAAGACCAAAAACATTAATTGAGGAGTCTGCCAAGGAAGTTGTGACACCAAGGAGTTGATGTCATGGCACTGGCCTAATTATTGAGGGTGATTAAGGAACAATGCCATGTATTACACCATTCCTAGTGCTTGAGCTGTTTTGAAGCTAATTATTCTTTGAAATCAAATCGTCCAATAGCCTCAGCACGTTACGAGCCTAAAAGTCCTATGTGACTTAGACTTTTCTATACATAAATTCTTGATTTGCATTTATCTATGAAAAGTGAATGACTTGAATTCTTTCATTTTTATAAACATTGTACCTACATAAGTTATTTTGATGGAATAACATGAATGGTGCTATTTTTGCATAATTGCCTTTATATCTAGTTGTTTTATAACTTTGTGAACCAATTAAGTCTACCTTAGAAGTTGTGAATTATCTATGCATCACCTTTTAAGTTGTACACTAGAAGAATTCCATACATTGCACATACTTGTTTACCATGTCTTATATGTCATCATTTTGCATGTTTTATTTATTTTGTGTGTTTTCCTAAGAACAAGAAAATACTTAAGTGTGGGTGAGTTTGATGTGTCGTATTTACAAATGACAAATTAAGCTTTTTAAACACTTAAAGAGCTTATTCTTGAGTATTTTATAATGCTTTTAATTGCATTTCCGAAGTTGTTAGATTTCATGCTTAATCTTAGTTTTTATCGCGTTTTTATGCTTTATAGAATAAAATGGAAAGTTTATGCCATTAGGAACTTAACCTTTGAGCTAAGGTTGTTTCAGACACTTGGTTGACGCAAAAATGAGGAGAAAAGCCTAAACTGGAGCAAAGGTCGCGACACCAATGCCTTTGCCATCAACTAAGGAGTTGGACTTCAACAAAATGCACATTCGAGTTAATTGCCTCCAAAGTCACGACATCAATGTGGTGATGTCACGACACCAGCCTTTGTGGTTACAACATTAAGATAGCAATGTCGCAACATTGATTGTAGCCCTAGAAACAAAAAAGTTAAGGTTTTCTTGAGGAGAATGTCATGACACCAAGGAGTTAGCGTTGTGACACCTGCCCTTGATGAGGAAAATTTATGAAGGGCATTTTTCAATCCAACAAGACTTAAGTCAAATTTTATGTGAGGACAAAATTGTCCTTTTATAGGTCAGACTTTGTCAGAGTATAAATGATACTTTTTAAGTCACTTTCCATATAGATTTTAATAAATATATTTTTAGGTTAGATTCTTAGTGTATTCTTTAGAATTTTCTACACTTTTCTTAGCAAAAGGTATAGGGACCTCTTTGGACCTTTTTCCATTTCTTTAATATTTTATTATATTTTTGGTGTTTTCTTAATCTAATTCTGTGTTTTAACGATTCCTCCTTCAATATTTTTGGATTCAATGCATCGACTATTTATTTATTCAAGGATTTCGACAACTATTTTGAGTATTTCTAAACCCGATTTAATTTGTTATTTCTTGCTTGATCTTAACATGAAATTGATTGAGCTGCTTAAATTGATAATGGATATGAACTACTTTTTTTGTGGTTCATTAATTGAAGTGTTAATTGTTTAATTTCATGTTCAAGGACTAGATCATAAAATTTGGACTAACTCGAATGAATTGAACCATGATTTAATTTCATGATTCAATCCATTTACATACTTACCATTTCATTTCATTTTCTTACCCGTTGAAGCATCTAGAATTACATTGGATACTCAGGAAAAACCACACATAGTGTGTCTTTACATATAATCGTAGTCTTTCCTTTACATCAATGCTCATATGAGCTGTGAAATGGGCATGCTCACACGAGCTGTGGGTCGAATGTAAGCTACACGATGCTGCTCACACAAGCTATGGAGAATCTGCAACAAATGCAGGACCTCAATCATCGGCAGGACATTCAAGACCAGCACCCGAAACATGAAATCCCTAATGACATGTCATTTGTATCCTAAGAATTCTTAAGGTTCAACCGAGACTTGATATCTATCAATTCATCATAGCATGATAAATTTATATATAAGTTCATTTATATTAAATCAACATGATAACATTCAATTTAGCTAACATTAAAACGATCACAGTTCATATGAACTTACCTCGATAATTAGGGCGTAGAAGTAAAGTCGAACTAGTCCAAAGCTTTAGTTTTTCCTCGATTTAGGTCCGATTGTGGTTTATCTTGATCTAAATAAATAATTTAATTCAATTAAGTACTTCTAGAATTCAATTTAATCCATAATTCATATTTATGCAAAATTTGAATTTACCCCTAACATTTTAACTTTTTACAATTTAGTCCTTAAGCTCATAACTTAAAATCTAACCATTTTAACTTAAATCCAACTTAACCAATGTTACAAGAGACCTTGAAACAACCCATTATTATCTACAATTCAAAATAAAACCCTTGGGTTTATAGTTTTAACAATTTAATCCCTAATTACAAAAATCACTTAACAAAACATGTTTATTTTACAACAAGGATTCATAATTTATCAACTAACATAAAAAATCATTAAAAAGCATCCATAGAAAGTCCCTCAATGTTTTAAAATTTTTCAAATTAATCCCTAGGCTAGCTAGGTTAAGCTAAAACGATCACAAAAATATAAAAATCATTAAAAACGGGACAAAAATCACATACCATGCAAGCACTTGAACTAGACGAATCTTCAAAGCTCAAAAATGGCTATTTCTTCCTTTAATTTCAGTGGAGAAACCATTAGGGAAGATGATACCAAATTTTGCCTTATTTTAATTTAAGTTAATTTATTAAATTACCATTTTAACCTTAGTTATTAACTTTAAAATCAACCAAATCATGTCCATATTTGTCCACTAACATTAAGGATGTATTATTACTAACTAAATCCTTTAGATTTCCTTTCCATAACCATTTGACCCCTTTAACTAATAGAACTCAACTTTTACATCTTTTACGATTTAGTCCTTTTCACCTAATTAACCAATTAAACCTCAAAATTTCTTAATGAAATTTTAACACGACCTTAATACAATCCTGTAGACATTAAATAAAAATTAAAATAATAATTCACTCATCAAAATTGTGGTCCCGAAACCACTATTTCTGACACTACTAAAACGAGCTGTTACAAATATTTAATATTTTAAAATTTGAAACAAATTAATAAAATTATAAAAATGTGGAAAACTCAATTTAGAGATTTGAAATCATTTAGAAACAATTCATAGGTGTTCAGAGGTTTTAAGGACAAAGAACAAGCTTAGGGGAGCTCAAAACACTGTTGCTTTTTGGGCTACTGACTTCAAAGGTTCCAACATTGACTTATCCTCCTGCTTTATAGTTTTTTAGCTATTGACTTCAAAGGTTTCGATACTTTTAATATAAGTTTTGGAACCTGAGCTCCTAGGACCAAATTTTGGTTATTGACTTGCAAAGCTTTGATACTTGTAATCAATGATTTGTACCATTGATGTAGGGAACCAAAATTCTCGTTGAAAAGCTCTTTCGAAGGACGCCAAACACCTCCAAATCATACTATCACATAAGATACATATGGGTTCAATATAGGATCAAGAACTCAACTCAAATCATGCATTTCTTCCTAGTTTCATCAACACATCAACATAATTTCAAATAAAATCTCAATAGTAAGGGGAGAATAACATGCATGCCTACAACAACATTTAAGGTTCAAGGTCACCAAATTAATGTCTCAAAATAAGATAAATGCAACATCCATTCATCGAACTCGAGAAACATGAAACTAATATATATGCATACTAATTGGACTCACTAGTACATGTCACTATGAGCCAACTACACAAAAGTTTCATACTTTTGTAACCGAGCAATGGTGTGAGGTGGTGATCTACAAGGTGATCCATGCTTCAAAATCAACTCAAACTTCTACACAAAGCAAACACTACGCAGTAAGCACGAGTTTAGTAAGTTTCATGAAATAAAATCTACTCACCCTTAATCAAAATTTAACCATAAGGAATTGTAATGATTATATTAGCTATATTATTTGATAGACTTGATATAGAATAGAAAAGTTTCTTTTTTGTTGTTACATATCCATTAGAGAATTCACTCAAAAATACCATTTCAATTGTTTAAATCACATACATGCAATCACTTTTTAGAATTATCCATTTCATATTCGTATGCTTTTTATAACCCTAGACAATCAAAAGTCCATCCTAACTCCAACATATATTGCACTAAAAGTGCTTCAACCCAAACACCAACATATAAGGCTAAAAACATACCATAGTACTATGTCATAAGGCAACGTATCATATTTCTGTTCAATCACTAAACCAAAATAGATTTTTAGCGGCGTTTTTAGTGGCGTTTTAAAGAAAAATGCCGCAAATATTATACATTAGCGGCGTTTGAAGGAAAACGCCGCAAAAAAAAGTTCAATAACGGTGTTTATTAGAAAAACGTCGCTAAAAAGGACATATGGCGGCGTTTATTTGTAAAGCGCCGCTAAAGGTCTGAGCATTAGCGGCGCTTTTGGGAAAATGCCGCTAAAAGTCTGAGCATTAGCAGCTTTGAAAAACGCTAAAAGTCGAGCGATGAGTAGCTTTTGGGAAAACGCTAAAAGTCGAGCTTTAGCGGCACTTTTGGAAAACGCCGCTAAAAGTCGAGCATTAGCGGCGCTTTTGGAAAAATGCATAAATAATTTTAAAGTTTTTTGGGTATATATGATTGATATTAAGGGTTTCATGGGTTAAGGGTTGGGGTTCTTACATAATTGTAAAATAGATATATTAGTTTTAATATATTAAACTAATTATCATTATAGTTTAAGGTTTATGGTTTAGCATATATAATTTAGGGTGTAAGGTTTAAGAGTTACTATTTTAAATGTTTAGGGATTATGGTGTGTAGTTTGTGGTTTAAAGTTTAGGGTTTCATGGGTTAGGGGTTAAGGGTTAGGGGTTAGGGGTTTATGTTGTATGATTTAGGGTTTATGAGATATATAGGATAAGGGTTTAGGGTTTAGATTAATTAGTCTCTTTTAATTTATATATTAAATAATTTCTTACATAATTGTAAAATAGGTATATTAATTTTAATATATTTAATTAATTATCATTATAGTTTAGGGTTTATGGTTTAGCATATACAATTTAGGGTGTAAGGTTTAAGAGTTACTATTTTAAATGTTTAGGGATTATGGTGTATAGTTTGTGGTTTAAAGTTTAGGGTTTCATGGGTTTAAGGGTTAATGGTTAAGGGTTAGGGGTTAGGGGTTAGGAGTTTATGTTGTATGATTTAGGGTTTATGAGATATATAGGATAGGGTTTAGGGTTTAGAGTAATTAGTCTCTTTTAATTTATATATTAAATAATTTCTTACATAATTGTAAAATAGATATATTAATTTTAATATATTAAAATTATGATTCTAGTTTAAATTATTTAAGAGATAAATAGAAAAACTTTACGTATATTAAATGGTTTAGGATTTAAGATTTACTTGATATTTGTTAAATGATGAAAGTTTTTAAAAATTCAAAACTAAAGAAAAGTAAAAATAAAAAATAAAAAGTTTATAAAATTAATGATTAATTTAAGCATATTTTTAGAATAAAAAATTAAACATATTGTTAGAATCAAAACAAAATTAATTTAAAAGGAATATAATTAATAATTAAAATAAATAAATTATTAGCGGCATTTTGAGCAAAAAGCAGCAAAAAAAAACCTTTAGCGGCGTAGACATAAAAGCCACAGATGAGTACTATTAGTGGCGTTTGTTTTCAAAAACGCAAAAACACCATTGAAACGACGTCATTTTTAGGGATTTTAGTGGCGCTTGTTAAAAACATCACAAAGGGCAATTTTTGTTTACATTTACATTGTTTTAACAAAACGAGCCAATGCCCCAAAATCCCTAACTTCTAATTATTTCCCCAAAATAGTAGAAGAAATCCCCCCTCAAAACCCGATTAAGAAGAAACCATCTCTCCATCTCTCCATCCGCTCTTATGCAAAATCCCGATTAAGAAGAAATCCTAATTTCAGTAATATCTCCCCAAAACAATGAAGAATCCCCCAAAAATCCGTAATTTCGTAATTTCTCCATCTCTCCACAAGACGATCCTCAGATGGGTGACTTCTACAGATCTTGCTTGGATAGAAGATGTATGGATAAATATAATGGATTCATTACAAGCATGTTCATCATTTGCCTATATTTGTTTTCTCCATATATCTCTTAATGTTGTATATTTAATCTACATCTTCCATCGATTCCATAGCTCCACCTTGTTCGAAATTAACAATTAATAATATATGGACAAATAGTGAAGGAGCAAAGTGGGTGACGATTGGCAATTTTATGTTCTATGAATTCACATTGGGTTTCATTTTTTCGTCGATTGCTAGTGTTACTATGGTTCCATTTTGTCAAGTTGTTTTCCACAAATGGTTCTGACATTTCTTGTTATTATGTTTACTTCTCTGGGAGTTGTTTAATGACTTTGTCAATTAGTTTAGCATATTATGCTATTTCACAGTTATAATGCCCTTTATTTGTAAGGTGTAATTTTCCTAGTTGTTATGCTGAAAGCTTTCTAGTGTTAGTCGTTTCATTTGTTGGAGGTAATTTGTTAATATTAAGGTCAGCGAGGTTATGTTCTCTCTATTATATTTATTTGTGTATTTTCTATGTTTTCTATGATTCTATTTGTATTTATATTTCTCTCTATTAAGGCTACGTTTATATGTACTACTACTAAGAATACTTGCAAGTCAATTGTTATCTAATAGAAATGAAAACATAAAACCTAGTCAGCAACTTGATGACATGTTTTCTGTGTTATAGAATCTGAATATTCCTCGCATAAAACAAATTTACTGCTAGTTTACTTTCTTTAATATTATGTGGCAAAACACTGATGGGGATGTCTCATCACCTAAATACGTTCTTCAATGGATTTACTAATGCAAGTGCTAAGAATATAAAAGTGATGCAACTCCTTTTCTCCCAAATTTGTGTAATATTCTTAATTTAGAAGGTGAGCTTCTTGATGGTAGATATCATGCACCTTTGGAACTTGTATTGAAAAATGTATATGTGTGGTATGAACTCCTCCAACTAGCTTTAATAAGGAAATAAGTTGCCATATGACAAGAAAAAAAAGACCTTTGAATTTGTCATTGCTCAAGACTTATCAGTGCATGTACATGTGGTATCTGTACAAACCAGATTGACATTAGCAAAAGCGGATTCACTTGTTGAGATTGTATATTTACTCAAAAAGTATTCAACATATTAATTTATATATATGTAATTACTTCATAAATTCTTCATTTTCCATAAAATTGCTTTTGTGTTCGATTGGTGTATTGCCTTGCTTTTTATATATAATAGCACCGGTAGACATTGAATATATTTGTCGTGCCTAAAACCGTAATCTTGAGGCCACTTGTTGCATAACTTCAAATAAGCATTTAATTATAGGAAACTTCATATTTGAGATTCCATATTAACAATGTGCTACATGCCTAAGAGAATAGTTATTTTAGGTGTTCATTTGAGATGCTCAATTGGGATGTTAAAGTGTTGTAAGTTGAGGTGTTTAAATGTCAGTAAATTGAAGTGTTTAATTGCTGTAAGTTGAGGTGCTTAATTGATGTAAATTGAAGTGTTTAATTTCTATAGATTGAGGTGCTCAAATGAAGTAAATTGAAGTGTTAAAGTGTTGCAAATTGAAGTATTTAAATGCTGTGAATTGAAGTGTTAAAGTGCAACAAATTGAAGTGTTTAAATGCTGTAAATTGAAGTGTTAAAGTGCTGCAAATTGAAGTATTTAAATGCTTTGAATTGAAGTGTTAAAGTGCTGCAAATTGAAGTGTTTACATGTTGTAAATTGAATTGTTTTAAGTCTTCAAATTGTATTGTTTAGTTCACGGAAATTGAGGTGTTTATTGCTATAATTGAGATGTGTAATCATTGTTAATTGGGATGTTAAAGTGTTGTAAGTTGAGGTGTGAACTGCTGATTGTTATCCATTGACATCCCCATTAGTAACACTGCTTTCTTGCTTCTAGATGTCATTATATATCTTTGAACTGAACCACTACTGGTTTATTATTTAAATACTACTTTCTTTGCTTTTTAGGGACGTTCAAGTTTGACATTTAATCTGCTTCCTGCTCCTTCTGCAACTTCTGGTTCAACTGAAGAGTTACATTTAATCTTCGATTTAATATTTGGTAGTGCTATTGATAAGCTTTCTTCTGCAGTTTGTTCTCCGTTAGTTTGTTGGTAAGTTTTCACTTTGTTTACATATAGTTTCCCTCATTTTTTAATATCATTAGTATGAGTATTCAAATAATACACGACATATAGTCAACAATTATAAAAAATTTATTTTGATCATTATTTAATATTTTTTAAAAGAAGTAATTTAAAATCATTTAAATTTACAACAACAATATGTAAATGATTTATAGAAATGAAATAGTTAAAAATCAAATTTATATAAAATTGACATAAAAATAATATATTATTTATTTAAGGGTAGTAATGTTATTTTCACGCTTATTACTTACTTATTCTTTATCAACATATAATTCAACCAAATAATGTAATCCTATTCAAATTTTCCTCTATTCCATTATAGTAAATCAAACATAAAGTCATGGTCGTTTGAACTAGTTGGGCTATCAATTCGGAAAAAGTATTAGTCTAATTGACTTGAAAATAAGTATGTACCGATTAAACCAAGTTAAAAAATAAAATTATTTTTAATATTTTTTATTTTTAGTGATTTATTCAATTAAAACATATTTAGTAACCTGACCAATTAAATAATTTATCCCGATATCTTTAATTTTTAAAGTTTATTCTATATTTTAATATAGTCAAATAACAAACCCAACACAAAAGGTTAGTAAAACATACTAATTATTACTATTATATAACTATTTTATAGACTTGACATTAGATATAAGATTCAATTAAAATAAATTATTAAACAAGTTATTTCAAATTCTAAGCACCTCACAACATCTCAACTTACCTAATTGTAAGATTAAATTTCATAACTTACATAAGTTTACGATCAAATTTCATAACTTAAATAAATTTAAGTTAAGATCAAACTTCATAACTTACATAATACTTGTATAGAAAAAAATGATTCAAAGTATATAGGCTGGAAACCTGACGGGTTGCCTTATATCTCATAGTGAGATATAATGGATCCTCCTAGGTGTAACAATGCCACGTATGATGAATCTAAAAGAATACAAAACTTACCTAATTTTAAGATCAAATTTCATAACTTACATAAGTTTACGATCAAATTTCATAACTTACATAATTTTAAGTTAAGATCAAACTTCATAACTTACATAATACTTGTATAGAAAAAAATGATTCAAAGTATATAGGCTGGAAACCTAACGGGTTGCTTTATATCTCACAGTGAGATATAATGGATCCTCTCTAGGTGTAACAATGCCATGTATGTTGAATCTAAAAGAATACAAAACTTACCTAATTTTAAGATCAAATTTCATAACTTACATAAGTTCACAATCAAATTTCATAACTTACATAATTCACAGTCAGATATAATGGATCCTCCCTAGGTGTAACAATGCCACGTATGATGAATCTAAAAGAATACAAAACTTACCTAATTTTAAGATCAAATTTCATAACTTACATAAGTTTACGATCAAATTTCATAACTTACATAATTTTAAGTTAAGATCAAACTTCATAACTTACATAATACTTGTATAGAAAAAATTGATTCAAAGTATATAGGTTGGAAACTCGACGGGTTGCCTTATATCTCACAATGAGATATAATGGATCCTCCTAGGTGTAACAATGCCACGTATGATGAATCTAAAAGAATACAAAACTTACCTAATTTTAAGATCAAATTTCATAACTTACATAAGTTTACGATCAAATTTCATAACTTACATAATTTTAAGTTAAGATCAAACTTCATAACTTACATAATACTTGTATAGAAAAAATTGATTCAAAGTATATAGGTTGGAAACTGACGGGTTGCCTTATATCTCACAAAGTGAGATATAATGGATCCTCCTAGGTGTAACAATGCCACGTATGATGAATCTAAAAGAATACAAAACTTACCTAATTTTAAGATCAAATTTCATAACTTACATAAGTTTACGATCAAATTTCATAACTTACATAATTTTAAGTTAAGATCAAACTTCATAACTTACATAATACTTGTATAGAAAAAAATGATTCAAAGTATATAGGTGGAAACTCGATGGGTTTCCTTATATCTCACAGTGAGATATAATGGATCCTCCCTAAGTGTAACAATGCCACGTATGATGAATCTAAAACAAAACTTACCTAATTTTAAGATCAAATTTCATAACTTACATAAGTTTACGATCAAATTTCATAACTTACATAATTTTAAGTTAAGATCAAACTTCATAACGTACATAATACTTGTATAGAAAAAAATGATTCAAAGTATATAGGCTGAAACTGACGGGTTGCTTTATATCTCACAATGAGATATAATGGATCCTCCTAGGTGTAACAATGCCACGTATGATGAATCTAAAAGAACACAAAACTTACCTAATTTTAGGATCAAATTTCATAACTTACATAAGTTTACGATCAAATTTCATAACTTACATAATTTTAAGTTAAGATCAAACTTCATAACTTACATAATACTTGTATAGAAAAAAAATGATTCAAAGTATATAGGTTGGAAACTTTCGACATAAGTTGCCTTATATCTCACAATGAGATATAATGGATCCTCCCTAGGTGTAACAATGCCACGTATGATGAATCTAAAAGAATACAAAACTTACCTAATTTTAAGATCAAATTTCATAACTTACATAAGTTTACGATCAAATTTCATAACTTACATAATTTTAAGTTAAGATCAAACTTCATAACTTACATAATACTTGTATAGAAAAAAATGATTCAAAGTATATAGGCTAGAAACTCTGACGGGTTACCTTATATCTCACATAATACTTGTGAGATATAATGGATCCTCCTAGGTGTAACAATGCCACGTATGATGAATCTAAAAGAATACAAAACTTACCTAATTTTAAGATCAAATTTCATAACTTACATAAGTTTACGATCAAATTTCATAACTTACATAATTTTAAGTTAAGATCAAACTTCATAACTTACATAATACTTGTATAGAAAAAAATGATTCAAAGTATATAGGTTTGGAAACTCGACGGGTTGCCTTATATCTCACAGTGAGATATAATAGATCCTCCTAGGTGTAACAATGCCACGTGATGATGAATCTAAAAGAACACAAAACTTACCTAATTTTAATATCAAATTTCATAACTTACATAAATTTACGATCAAATTTCATAACTTACATAATTTTAAGTTAAGATCAAACTTCATAACTTACATAATACTTGTATAGAAAAAAATGATTCAAAGTATATAACTTTGGAAACTCGACGGGTTGCCTTATATCTCACAAATGAGATATAATGGATCCTTCCTAGGTGTAACAATGCCACGTATGATGAATCTAAAAGAATACAAAACTTACCTAATTTTAAGATCAAATTTCATAACTTACATAAGTTTACGATCAAATTTCATAACTTACATAATTTTAAGTTAAGATCAAACTTCATAACTTACATAATACTTGTATAGAAAAAAATGATTCAAAGTATATAGGATAACAAACATGACGGGTTGCCTTAATATCACAAAGGAGATATAATGGATCCTTCCTAGGTGTAACAATGCCACGATGATGAATCTAAAAGAATACAAAACTTACCTAATTTTAAGATCAAATTTCATAACTTACATAAGTTTACGATCAAATTTCATAACTTACATAATTTTAAGTTAAGATCAAACTTCATAACTTACATAATACTTGTATAGAAAAAAATTGATTCAAAGTATATAGGCTGGAAACCTGACGGGTTGCCTTATATCTCACAGTGAGATATAATGGATATTTTACGGTATTTTTTGCTAATACCAAGGCTTCAACGGCTTTTCATGTCATCGAAGACAGCTGAATCAATGACGTGGCACCGTGATGGACGAACAGATGATGGGTTGTTAAGGCATCCTGCAGATTCTTTAGCTTGGAAATCTTTTGACTCCAAATTTCCAAGCTTTGCAAGCGATCCTCGGAGTGTGAGGCTTGGGCTAGCATCCGATGGATTTAACCCTTACAAACTCATGAGCACAACGTCATGACTTGGCCTGTGGTGCTTGTTCCCTACAATTTGCCTCCATGGGTTTGCATGAAACAATCTTCTTTTATCTTGTCTATGATTATACCTGGAGAGAAAGGGCCGGGGAATGATATTGATGTATATTTGCAGCCACTTGTTGACGAGTTAAAACAACTATGGGCTGGTGTTCAGACATACGATGCAATGAGAAAAGAGAACTTTAATTTATGTGCGGCTTTAATGTGGACTATTAACGACTTTTCGGCTTATGCTAATTTATCTGGTTGGAGTACCAGGGGACGTTATGCTTGTCCGTGTTGTGCTGCGCAGACATTTTCGCAATGGTTATATAATGGGAAGAAGTTCTCTTACATGGGGCATCGTCGGTGGTTACCAGAAAATCATGCATTTAGATTTCAGAGTGCTCAGTTTGATGGTAGTGAAGAGTTCAGACCAGCTCCTTCGCAGACCGGTGGATCCGAAATATTCTTAATGTTGAAATATATGAATTTCATTTATGGGAAGATGAATCAACCGGCCAGCCCAGAAAGAAATAGAAGATCTAGGGATGAATCGATGATGAATCGATGAAGAGGATGATCCTAATGAGGCGGACTTGTGGAAAAAAGATGTATTTTTTGAGTTGCCTTATTGGGAGCATCGATTTTACGTCATAATCTTGATGTCATGCACATAGAGAAAAATGTCTGCGAGAACATCATTGGGACTATTTTGAATGTCGATGGAAAATCGAAGATAATCTTGAGTCGACTTGATTTAGTCCACATGGGAATTCGGCGTGAGCTTTATCCCGAGCACTTCGAATATGAAATATCGATTGCCACCGCTATTTTTCAATGTTAAAGATGGAGAAAGTAGTGTTTTGTACGGTGTTGAAGGATATAAAGGTCCGGATGCGTATGCATCAAATATATCGCGATGTGTGAGTCTTAAGGATCGAAGACTATATGGCTTAAAATCGCATGACTATCACATCTTGATGCAAGACTTACTGCCAGTTGCTATGCGGTGTTGTATGTCGAAAAAGGTGACGGCTCCTGTAATTGAACTGTCGAATATAATTAAAGGCATTTGTGGTAAAGTTTTGAATGTTCAAGAATTAGAGAGACTACAAGATCGAGCCTGTAATACCCCTATACCCAGTTTAACCATTCAGACCCGGTATAAGACTATTACATTTGGTGCCAAAACGGTTATGGCTAGATACTATTTAATTAAAAACATTTGTATGTAATATTTTAACTTACCAACCATTTTTACAAACATATTTATTGTTTACTAATTCATTTCATATATACCAAAATACTTCAAGTAACTCAAAATAACTAGAATTTCAAGAGTCTACATTTTAGTCTTTATCACATGAGAACACTTTTGAACTGCATATGTACATGCCATTTTAATACAAAATATAGTACCTATTCCTGAAGCCCTTGAGGATGTGATGAGATGAGAGATCTTCTAGTTGGACTTCTCTTCTAGTCTATTTGTACCTACGCGTTAAAAATAAATGTGTTAAGCCGGTGAAGGCTTAGTAAGCACTAAAAGAATAATTAAATAAGCAATTATAACAGAATATTTTAAACTCAATCAATTAGTGCATATTTACTCACATATAAGTCTCTTCAACTGTGCATTTCTTTAAATAAATTTAACTTATCTTTTGTAAGGTATAAAACTTACCTTAACACATCAATGATTCACTTTTATTCTCATTTCACATTCTTAGCCCAAAGTAGACTTTATAGAATACACCGGATATACGGAACAAATATAGAGGTGCATTATGATGCACAAGTGAACAGAGAGCACCAATGTTCTAATAATCAGAGAGCACCAACGTGCTAATATCAGAGAGCACCAACGTGCTAATATCAGAGAGCACCAATGTGCTAATAATCAGAGAGCACCAATGTGCTAATATCAGAGAGCGCGCTAAAGTTCCTTAATGGCATGCCACTAATATCCTAGTGGTTCTAAATTCCGTCTACTTGGGCATTAAAGCTGAATCTCAAATAATTAAATAATTCACTTAAATATCTCAAAAAAAGATAAATAACAATAATTTAAAATTCTTGTAGTACTTACAACAAAAGATTGAGGTGATATAAGTTCTTCTTCCTTCACTCCTTAACCTTCTCTTTTCCTTTTCCTTCGATTCGATCCTCTCCTTCCTTTTCTTTTTCTTCAATTTCAAATAAACACATAACTTTTATATGTTAAAAATAATCAAATAATTTTCTGTACTATTTAATAAAATATACATGCATTTTGTGATAAATTCATCCTTTCTTACTTTTGCTCACATTTCAATTTAACCCTTTACTCATAAACTTATTCAAAGCTGTCCTTTTGTGTCATAGTCACAAAATTATTTATTTTCAGAGCTATAGAACTCCAAATGAAGAACCGTAAATTTTTCCTAAAACTAGACTCACATATATTCATACCATAAAATTTTCAGAATTTTTAGCTTAGCCAATTAGTACAGTTTATTCATCAAAATCACCCCTATTCTGCTGTCTGGCAGTTCTGACCCTTCTTCACTAAAAATTTATTATCTCTTTATACAGAATTCAGATGATGTTCTCGTTTATTTTTATTAAAAATAGACTCATTCAGGATTCTAACATATAAATTTAAGCCCCTAATTATTTTTTTCATTTTTTATGATTTTCCAAAATCAGAACAGGGATTTCGAAATCACCCTGAACTAGTCTCACCAAAATCTAAATATCTCAAACTAAAGAATTTATTTGCTTTCCTGTTTCTTTCATATGAAAATAGACTCAATAAGCTTTAATTTAATATGTCACTCAACTTCTAGTTACACTTCTACGATTTTTGGTGAATTTTCAAACTTACTCTACTGCAGCTGTCCCAAAACTGTTTTCTTATAGCTTGTTTTGCAATTAAGTCCTTTATCCAATTCTAACTTCAAATTCTTTCAATTAAACCACTAATTCATCATTTTATTCATCATATGCTATATTCAACAACTTTAAAACTTCAAAATTTCAACTTAAATTTATCAAAACTTTGTTCTAAAACTTATAAAGCATCAAAATTAAAAAAAAGGACTAAATTAACTTACCAAATTAAACTCCAAGCTTTAAAAACTCTATTCTCCCTTTTCTTTCTTTCTCTCCTATTTCTTCTATGTTTCGTCTTTACTCTCTGTTTCTTTTCTGTTCTTTCTTTTACTTTCTCTTTAATATATATATATATAACAATATAATATAATATATTAAAGTATCTTTATTATATAATAATATAATAATATATATTAAACATAAAAATATCAGATTTTCTTCACAATAAATCGCCTCAACTAGACAAAATGGCTTAATTGCCATTTTGGTCCTTTATACTTTCTTTTAATCTATAATTAAACTTTTACACCTATTTCAATCTAATTCTTTTTCCCAAATACTTCTAATTAAGTCAAATTCACCTAAATAAAACCCAATTAGACGCACAACTAACTTCGTAAATATTTTTTAATAAATATTTACGTTTCAGTTTTATGAAAACGGAGACCGAAAATATATTTTTGGTTACTCGACTATCGGGTCACTACAATTCTTCCCCACTTAATAAATTTTGTCCTCGAAATTTACACCGACGTAAATAATCATGGGATATTGATGTCTCATTGTTTCCTCTCTTTCCCATGTTGCTTCTTTCGAATTATGATGTCTCCACAATATTTTTACCAACGGAACCCGTTTGTTTCTCAATTCCTTTACTTCTCGAGCAAGTATCTTAATTGGCTCCTCTTCATAAGTTAAATCCGGTTGAATTTCTATTACTTTAGGAGTAATCACATGAGATGGATCAGACCGGTATCTTCGTAACATTGAGACATGAAAAACATTGTGAATTCTATCCAATTCCGGTGGTAAGGCTATCCGATAAGCAATCGGACCAACCCGTTCTAAGATCTCATACTGCCCAATGAATCTTGGACCGAGCTTGCCTTTCTTCCCAAATCGGAGAATTTTTTCCATGGCGACACTTTCAAAAATACTTTTCACCCACATTATATTCAATATCTTTTGTTTTAAGATCGGATAAGATTTTGACGATCGATCTCGCTTTCAAACTATTTCAATGACTTTTACTTTTTCTTCATTTCTTGGATCAAATCAACCCCATGTATCTTCTTTTCATCGAGCTCATCCAATATAACGGTGTTCTACACTTTCTACCATACAAAGCTTCATACTGAGCCATTTTAATCTTGGATCGATAATCATTATTGTAAGCAAATTCAATCAAAGGCGATACCTCTCCCAATTACCTTCAAACTCTAGTATACAATCCAATACTTGAATTACACGCCAGATTGGCCATCTGTCTGAGGATGAAATGCAGTACTAAAATACAACTGAGTACCTAAAGCTTTTTGCAATTTATCCCAAAATGAGACGTAAATCGGGGATCTCTATCTGATATAATGGAGACAAGCACTCCATGTAGTCTGATAATCTCAGATATATACAATTCAGCCAACTTATCTAAAGAATAATCCATACGTACCGAATAAAGTGCACCGATTTTGTCAATCGGTCAACAATCACCCAAATAGCATCCTTTTTCTTTGGAGACAACGGAAACCCCGATACAAAATCCATAGTGATTCTTTCCCATTTCCATTCCGGTATAGTAATTGGCTGAAGTAACCCTGAAGGTACTTGATGTTCAGCTTTAACTTGCTGACATATTAAACATCTTGATACAAACTCAGAGATATCCCATTTCATTCCTGGCCACCAATACATCTTTTTCAAATCATTATACATTTTATTACTCCCCGGATGTACAGACATAATACCGTTGTGAGCCTCGTATAAAATCTTCTGTATGAGTTCTGAATTCTGAGGTACACACATCCTACCTTTGAATAACATACAACCATCAACTCCAACCTGAAATTTAGAATCAGTACCTGACTCACACTGTGCCCATTTAACCTGTAACTTCTCATCATTCTTTTGAGCTTCACGTATTTGCTGTAAAAATGTCGGTTTAGCTCTCAATTCAGCTATGATTGAACCATTATCAACCAAAGACAATCGGGCATTCATAGCTCGCAAAGCAAATAGAGATTTTCGGCTTAAAGCATCAGCAACAACATTAGCCTTACCTGGATGGTAATCAATAATTAAATCATAATCCTTTATCAATTCAACCCATCTTCTCTGTCTCAAGTTCAAATCCTTCTGAGTCAAAAAATACTTCAAACTCTTATGGTCAGTGTAGATATAACATTTTTCCCCGTATAAATAATGTCTCCATATTTTTAGCGCAAACACCACTGCAGCCAATTCAAGATCATGCGTCGGGTAGTTCTTTTCGTGTGGCTTCAATTGCCTAAAAGCATATGCTACTACCTTTCCTCCTTGCATTAGCACACAGCCCAAACCATTGTATGAAGCATCACTGAAAACCACGTACTCCTTACCAGATTCTGGTTGAATCAACACAGGAGCTTCTGTTAATGCTGCTTTTAATTTTTCAAAACTTTGCTGACACCTTTCTGTCCATTCAAATTTTACATTTTTCTACAACAATTTCGTTAATGGAGATGCAATTATAGAGAATCCTCAACAAATCTTCTATAGTAACCACCAATCCGAGAAAACTCTTTACTTCATCACATTCTTTGGTGGTTTCCATTCAAGTATAGCTTCTACCTTCTTGGGATCTACCGAATACCCTCTCCGATACTATATGTCCCGTAAAAGTGACTTCTTTTAACCAAAATTCACACTTACTCAATTTAGCATACAATTGCTTTTCTCTCAAAATCTGTAGCACAATTCGGAGATGTTTATCATGCTCTTCTTTGAATACACTAGAATGTCATCTATAAATACCACCACAAACCGATCTAAATAAGGTTGAAAATTCTATTCATAAGATCCATGAAAGCAATTTGGAGCATTAGTCAATCCAAATGGCATAACCAAGAATTCATAATGACCGCATCGAGTCCTAAATGCGCTTTTCGACACATCGATTCTTTCACCAGAATCGATAATACCCGATCCGAGATCAATTTTAGAAAATACACTAGCTCCTTTTAACTGATCAAACAAATCATCAATCCTGGGCAACGGATATTTGTTCTTTATAGTCACTTTATTCAACTGACGGTAATCTATACAAAGCCTCAAAGACCCATCTTTCTTCTTTACAAACAATACTGGTGCTCCCCATGGTGATACACTAGGACGTACAAATCCCTTGTCTAATAATTCTTGTAGCTGTGTTTTCAATTCTTTCAACTCAGTGGGTGCCATCCGATAAGGTGCTATAGATATCGGTGCAGTGCCTGGAATTAACTCAATCCCAAACTCTACTTCTCTTTCTGGAGGTCAACCCGGTAATTCTTCTGGAAACACATCAATAAAATCTCGAACCACTGGTATCTTTTCAATCTCAGAATCCGTTGTACGAGTATCTAAAATGTAAGCAAGAAAAGTAGTACATCCTCTTCTCATCATCTTAAAAGCCTTCATTGCAGACACCACATTCGTCAATACACTATATTTTTCACCGGTTACAATCACTTCATCTCCATCTGAAGTTCTCAAGGAAATTCTTTTTCTTCTGCAATCAACCATAACCCCATGTTCTAACAACCAGTCCATACCCAATATCACATCGAACTCATAAAACGTAAGTGCCATAAGGTCTGCTGGAAACTCATAATCATGAATTTTTAAGGGACATCTTCTACACACTTTATTAACTTTCTCACTTTGCCCGAAAGGATTAGTAACTACTATTTCGTATTCTGTAAGTTCTACTTGTAACTCTCTTTCTTTCACTAATGCAATGCATATATATGAATGTGTAGAGCCAAGATCAATTAATGCAATTACAGAAGAATCAAATAAAGAGAATGTACCAGTAATCACATCAGGAGCGTCTCCCTCTTCTTGTGTTCTGATAGCATAAGTTCGAGGCCTTCGGGATTCAGATCTACCAGTTGTTTCTCTCACCGATCTTGTATCGCTACTAGTGCCACCAGAAATTCCAGGTTGTCTACCTCTTTGTTGAACTAGGCTACCTCTCATAGACTGTTCTATAACACTTTCTGACATCTTTGGACAATTTCTGATTAAATGATCTTTCGATCCACATCAAAAAGGCTCGAAATTCAATGACATTCTCCCCAATGATATCTTCCACAAGCTCACATGATGACGGTGTTGGTTTTCTTTTAGAACCCCGGTACTACCCATAGAGGTCGTCTGCTTGAGTTTGTCTTGTCAGATTCGGATCTTTGCCCAACAAAGAGGAGAAGTATATCTAGAATCTCTAAAATCCTCACTCTTTTGAAAATGGTAGTGGTCTTTGAACTAGTTGCTAGTCTCTTCCCAAAACTCTTCTCTTTCGAACGAGCTAACCCTTCTTCTAGTCGTTGTGCTCTATCAAC
This sequence comes from Gossypium rotundifolium, assembly GCA_025506655.1. NCBI lineage: Eukaryota > Viridiplantae > Streptophyta > Magnoliopsida > Malvales > Malvaceae > Gossypium > Gossypium rotundifolium. The sequence continues at coordinate 46,277,363 of CP106723.1, forward strand.
CAAGATACAAAATTCTTGTAGATGTAATGGTATAAGAGGAACATAAATCTCTTCATTCAATCCCCACTCAAATCTCCTGCACATATATGCTTCATTTGCTATTAATTCCTTGGCATATTTACTCAATCTGATAAATTCACATTCATATTCAGCAACAGACATGTTGTTCTGCTTCAAATCTAGAAATTCTCGTTTCTTTTTCTCAAGATAAAGTTGACTCACATATTTCTTTCTAAATTCAGATACAAAGAAATCCCAATTAATTTTCTTTGCAGGATGGATATTCATAACAGTGGTCCACCATTGATAAGCCTCACCCTTTAATAAAGATACTGCACATTTCAACTTTTCATTCCCTATACACTGCAATTCTTCAAATATTCTTTGATTGTTCTCTAACCATTCCTCAGCCTCAGCTGGGTCATCATCTTTCTTTCCTTTAAATTCTTCAGCTCCATATTTTCTGATTTTCTCCAAGGGAGATCGATGACTGGTTATAGATGATTGTGGATGTGGAGCAGTAAGAGGAGAAGATATTGGTGGAACAGATGGAGCATTATTAGTTCTCACAACTTGCTGCAATAACTGATTCATTATCTGTAACAAAGTTGCAATCGAAATTTCTTCTCTAGCCGGTATTGGTTCAGTTTCAGATTGAGTTCTTTCTTCCAATTCAGGCTCCCTATCATCTCTTAAGTTTACCGATTCACTTCGAGCTTGGACTCTATGTTGATCTCTTTCCCTATCAAGGTTTGGCGCCCTGCTCTCTACTTCATTTTCTGACTCTTCACGAGATCTATTTGACATCTTTAAGTTTCTACAATATTCATAAATTACACAATTAAATAACTAAAACTCATCTCATCACATCAATTTATAAAATGGCATGTACAAATACTCATACTCGACCCAAGAATTCAGAAAACCTAGGCTCTGATACCAATAAATGTAATACCCCTATACTCGGTTTAACCATTCAGACCCGGTATAAGACTATTACATTTGGTGCCAAAACGGTTATGGCTAGATACTATTTAATTAAAAACATTTGTATGTAATATTTTAACTTATCAACCATTTTTACAAACATATTTATTGTTTACTAATCTATTTCATATATACCAAAATACTTCAAGTAACTCAAAATAACTAGAATTTCAAGAGTCTACATTTTAGTCTTTATCACATGAGAACACTTTTGAACTGCATATGTACATGCCATTTTAATACAAAATATAGTACCTACTCTTGAAGCCCTTGAGGATGTGATGAGATGAGAGATCTTCTAGTTGGACTTCTCTTCTAGTCTATTTGTACCTACGCGTTAAAAATAAAAGCGTTAAGCCGGTGAAGGCTTAGTAAGCACTAAAAGAATAATTAAATAAGCAATTATAACAGAATATTTTAAACTCAATCAATTAGTGCATATTTACTCACATATAAGTCTCTTCAACTGCATTTCTTTAAATAAATTTAACTTATCTTTTGTAAGGTATAAAACTTACCTTAACACATCGGTGATTCACTTTTATTCTCATTTCACATTCTTAGCCCAAAGTAGACTTTATAGAACACACGGATATACTGAAACAAATACGAGGTGCATTATGATGCACAAGTGAGCAGAGAGCACCAATGTGCTAATAATCAGAGAGCACCAACGTGCTAATATCAGAGAGCACCAACGCGCTAATATCAGAGAGCACCAACGTGCTAATATCAGAGAGAACCAATGTGCTAATAATCAGAGAGCACCAATGTGCTAATATTAGAGAGCGCACTAAAGTTCCTTAATGGCATGCCACTAATATCCTAGTAGTTCTAAATTCCGTCTACTTGGGCATTAAAGCTGAATCTCATATAATTAAATAATTCACTTAAATATCTCAAAAAAAGATAAATAACAATAATTTAAAATTCTTGTAGTACTTACAACAAAAGATTGAGGTGATATAAGTTCTTCTTCCTTCACTCCTTAACCTTCTCTTTTCCTTTTCCTTCGATTCGGTCCTCTCCTTCCTTTTCTTTTTCTTCAATTTCAAATAAACACATAACATTTATATGTTAAAAATAATCAAATAATTTCCTGTACTATTTAATAAAATAGACATGTATTTTATGATAAATTCATCCTTTCTTACTTTTGCTCACATTTCAATTTAATCATTTACTCATAAACTTATTCAAAGCTGTCCTTTTGTGTTATAGTCACAAAATTATTTATTTTCAGAGCTACAGAACTCCAAATGAAGAACCGTAAATTTTTCCTAAAACTAGACTCATATATATTCATACCATAAAATTTTCAGAATTTTTAGCTTAGCCAATTAGTACAGTTTATTCATCAAAGTCACCCCTATCCTGCTGTCTGGCAGTTCTGACCCTTCTTCACTAAAAATTTATTATCTCTTTATACAGAATTCAGATGATGTTCTCATTTATTTTTATTAAAAATAGACTCATTCAGGATTCTAAAATATAAATTTAATCCCTTAATTATTTTTATCCATTTTTTATGATTTTCCAAAATCAGAACAGGGGATTTCGAAATCACCCTGAACTAGTCTCACCAAAATCTAAATATCTCAAACTACAGAATTTATTTGCTTTCCCTGTTCTTTCATATGAAAATAGACTCAATAATATTTAATTTCATATGTCACTCAACTTCTAATTCCACTTCTACGATTTTTGGTGAATTTTCAAACTTACTCTACTACTGCTGTCCCAAAACTGTTTTCTTATAGCTTGTTTTGCAATTAAGTCCTTTATCCAATTCTAACTTCAAATTCTTTCAATTAAACCACTAATTCATCATTTTATTCATCATATGCTATATTCAACAACTTTAAAACTTCAAAAACTTCAACTTAAATTCATCAAAACTTTGTTCTAAAACTTATAAAGCATCAAAATTAAAAGAAAAGGACTAAATTAACTTACCAAATTAAACTCCAAGCTTTAAAAACTCTATTCTCCCTTTTTCTTTCTTTCTCTCCTATTTCTTCTCTGTTTCGTCTTTACTCTCTGTTTCTTTTCTGTTCTTTCTTTTACTTTCTCTTTAATATATATATAATAACAATATAATATAATATATTAAAATATCTTTATTATATAATAATATAATAATATATATTAAACATAAAAATATCAGATTTTCTTCACAATAAACCGCCTCAACTAGACAAAATGGCTTAATTGCCATTTTGGTCCTTTATCTTTCTTTTAATCTATAATTAAACTTTTACACCTATTTCAATCTAATCCTTTTTCCCAAATACTTCTAATTAAGTCAAATTCACCTAAATAAAACCTAATTAGACGCATTAACTAACTTCGTAAATATTTTTAATAAATATTTACGTTTGATTTTATAAAACGAAGACCGAAAATATATTTTTCGGTTACTCGACTATCGGGTCACTACAGAGCCGCATTGACTTTATGCAATCTGGAGAAGATATTCCCGCCTTCCTTCTTCACTATTACGGTGCACTTGTTAATTCATCTCTAGCATGAAGCACTTCTTGGTGGACCCGTTTTCTATCGATTGATGTATCCCATTAAAAGGTCTTACTTTATTTACAAAATATTCCTTCATTTAGCTCAATGCCTTTAGTTGCAACTTTTGATAATGTTGTATACCGTGTTTAGGTTCCTTTCCAAATTGAAGTCATATTGCCGCAATAAGCGTTATCCGGAAGGATCAATTGCCGAGGGCTACTTGGCAGAGGAATGTATGACTTTCTGTTCGAGGTATTTGGAAGATGTTGAAACAAGAATGAACAGACCAAGTAGAAATGCTGGGCTCATAGATCATAATTTGACCGGAACTTATTTATTTCAAAGTTTCAGAGAATCGATCGGCAAAGTCAAAATTGCAGAATTAGAAGATAGATCGTGGGTCCAAGCACATCGATACGTTCTTTTTCATCACGATTCAATGGAACCATTTCGAAAGTAAGTTCTAGAATTTGATAAATACTCATCAATTATAATTTATTTGTCTTCTAACAAAGTAAAACCTTTTTTTATCGTAGTGAGTACAAACATATATTGAGAGCTCGTTCACGATCCCGAAGATTAAATCGACGAGAAATTAATAAGTTGTTCGCAGAATCATTCCATGAATGGTTAAACCAAATGGTATGCAATTTAAATTTTCATTGACAAGTAATAATGTTTTCTCATAACATTCATAATTACTCGATTTACTTTCGACTCAACAGGTTTGGAGTCGGAATAAAGTAAATGATGATGTTAAATGACTTTCACAAGGTCCAAACAGAATAGTTAAAAGATATAGTGGCTTTCTCATCAACGGATACAGATTTCATACAAGGTATCACGAGAGATTGAGGAGAATCCAAAATTGCGGAATTGTTGTTAATTCCTCAATTACAAGTTATGCTAGTGCTAGGGACAGTAATCCGGTCGAGGGGAATTTGGAATATTACGGACTTATTACTGACATCATTGAGTTGGATTATTACGACAAATGCAAAGTTTTCTTATTTCGAGGTGATTGGGCTGATGTGAATACGGCTCATGAATTAAAAGCGATCAATATGGCTTTACAATAGTGAATTTCTCTCGATTGATTCACACCGAGAACAAGCGATGGATGAGCCGTATGTGTTTTCTTCTCAAGTTAAACAAGTTTTTACTCAAGATCCAATTGATGAGGGTTGGTACGTTGTACTTCAAAACACCCTAGAGACTTGTTCGACATTGGCGGTGGAAGTAGAGATGACATAGTCGAAAGATCGAAACTTTGCCTTTTCGAACAAGACTTCACTGAAAATATCCCTAGTACTAGTCAACAATTTCAATGGGTTCGTCAGGATGTGGACGAAGATATTTACGAAATATGATGTAGTAAGATTTAACGATTTATTATTTATATGTTATATTATAATTTTCATGTTGGTCATGTTATATAATTTAACTGTTTTAAATGTCCTATTATTGTTGTTATTTGTTACTAAAATTTTGAACTCTTTTATGTGTATTGCAGGGAAAATGCCTAGAAGACGATTACGAGGTTTAAATATTGTCCGGAATACTCCAAATCCAGAAGAAGTAAATAGTGGACAGGATACAGTTGTTGGATCTTCTAGTCTGCCGGACATAGATGACGAGCATGGACAATTCCAAAGTAATGTTAAGTTTATTTTACATGCATGTTAAATTTTATTATTGATTCATTTTCAATTTTAATATAATAATATATCATTTTTCAGCTGAGGGTGGTGGGACGAGCAGAGCTCGGGGACGTACATTACTTACTGATTTATCGACTTAGAGCCTACCGAGCGTGTTGAAGTAAGGAGAAACAATCATGGCCACCTATCGGATCCGAAGCTCGATTGTTGGCGGGCTATTTGGGCATTATAGCACGAAATGCGAATATGTTGCCCATTAACTACGAATCATGGCATCACGTGCCTGATGCCAACAAAAATCAGGCTCTCGAAAATATTAAGGTAATAAAAGGTGAATGTAATTTAATTTAACCTTCATTTATATTTACTTTTTTTAAAATTTTTTTTCTAGGGTAAATTTGCTTTAGAGGTCTCCGATGACTATGTTAAGAAGACGTTGGGTAAAAAATGGAGAGACAATAAAAGCACCCTAAAAAAACAATATTTTAAGAAAGACATAAGCCTCGATGAAAAATTGCGAAATGTCTCACGGAATGTTGAGGTACCAATGGGAAGATCAAGTTAGATTCTGGAATTCAAAGAAAGGAGAGGTATTACGTACTTTCAAAGTCTTATAAATTTTTTGGTTTATCGTATTTACTATATACATAATTCAAATTCCATTATGTAGGACCGTGAGCGAGTTGGAACAAACAATGACGAAACAACAATTCACGCATTACGGCGGTTTCGGAAGTTTTGCTCGTGTAGTGAGGCCGAGGTATTATAATTTATTACTTCTTTCAAATATTAATTGCTTTATACTATTAAATTATATTTTTCTCGCTATAATGTAGGAAGTTTAAATCGGTCAAAAGTTGGACGCCTTGACTTTTTGACATTACACATAGGAAGAAGGATGGATCTCCGATGACATCCGAGGCTGTAGAAATTTTGGTATATTTACTTAATAAAATTTGATTTATTATAAATATTTATAATGTTTAATTACAATAGTTTAATTCATCGTTTGTAGTTTTAAATTTATAATTTTAAGTTATGTTCCATTCCTTTTATTATATATTTCGTTTCTAACTTTTTATTGATTTATTAGGATAAACTAAAGGAGAAGAAGGCGGAGTATGAAGCGGTTGCTTCGTCGACGATTCTGTTGATCTCGAGGAGATTGATAATGAATTATTATCGATGTTTTGGGTCCCGAAAGGTACGATCGCTTGATTGATAGTTTTGTTAATATTGAGTATATTTATAACAAAATTATCACTAATGTTTTGGGTCTTACAAGGTATGGTGGGTTCGATGTCAAGGATCGGTGTTACCCGACTCAATATTTTGATCCGACTCCGGCAATACATGCCTTCCGGAGTCAATCTCGTCTTGAAGTTCGTAGACCGAAAGACCGGATATCTCGATGGAAGCGAGCATAGTGAGCAAATTTCTCGACTTAGAGCGAAGGCGGGGCGGCAGCATATTGCTCAACTTAGCGGAGAAGCGAGCGAAAGTATATGAAGAACTCCAACTACAAATGCAGACTATGATGTAGTTGTTCAAAGACGATCGCAGAGGCCGCCTCTTAGACATTTGTTTTATTGTTGTAAGATTTTTTAACATTATTACGATTAACATTATTGTAAAATTGTTTGAATTATACTTCATTTATTAATAAATATCATATATCTTTTATTAAATTTAAAGTATCGTTTAGCTTTAATGCTTTTGGTGAGATTTAAATGTTTTATTTCTTTGCCTTGGGTTGGAATTATATGCAATTGCTATTGTTTTTGGTTGGTTTTAATGCGAGGGTAGGATATTGTAGAAAAATATGCCGCAAATCTGTGCAAATTAGCGCGCTTTACAAAAAAATGCCGCTAAAACCACACCTTTGCGCGCTAAAGACCACATCTTTAGACCACACCTTTACAAAAATGCCGCTAAAGACCACACCTTCTGGCGCTTTTATAAGAAACGCCGCTAAAAGGCCCAACCTTTAGCGTAGTTTTATAAAAAGCGCCGCTAAAGGTGGGGTCTTTAGCGGCGTTCTTAAAAAGCCCGCTAAAGGCGTGGTCTTTAGTGGCGCTTTATAAAAACGCCGCTAAAGACACCAACTTTAGCGGCGTTTTATAAAGCGCGCTAAAAGTCAAGACTTCTAGCGTTTTTTTTCACAATAAACGCCGCTAACTTTTGTAAATTGTTTTAGCGGCGTTTTTTGCGGCGCTTTCAAAAGCGCGGCAAATAGTCTTAGTGGCGCTTAAAAACGCCGCTAAAAGCCATAAAAAAACGCCGCTAAAAGTCTGTTTTGGTGTAGTGAATGATATATCTCCGCTCAGAAAAACCAGAATTAAATGGCATGCCATATGTGTCCTAGCTATTCCACTAAGTTTCAAGGACATTTCATATTCTTAAACATCTTAAACATTAGTAATTTCATAAATTAAGAGGTTATGTTTATACATTTTATGTAAATACACATATAATTGTTTCTAATATCGCAGAATGAATCTCATGTGAATTAGTATACATACCTCACGACATATAAATGTCTAACAATTACTTACTAGATTTATTAAATGTCGGCTTTTAATGGCAACGATAATAGTTACTTACTCAATTTATTGAATGCTACTATCAATTTAGTAGAAAAATTGAATACAAGAGATAATCCTTTATTTCAATCACTGAATGGGGTTTAGGGTTAAAAATTCGGAACTAATATTTTGTTTTTGTTACAAAGCCCTAATAAACAATACAAACAACCAACAATGGTATACTTGTGCACGAGAGCAGTGCTTTACCAACATTTAACTTCCCTCACATTACACTTTATGAATGTAAGGAAAGACAAAAAAAGGAAGTACAATAGTTAATGCATGAATCCATGGAGTCCCCCATGCGATGGAGAGCTTCCACCAAAAGGATGATAGTGTATGAGGTAACTCCATGAAAAAGAATGCATCATATTCTTTTTTTTTTTTTTACAAATTAATTAAAAAACACGAATAAAATAAACTATCCTTTTCTCCGTCAATGTCGAAAACCGATTTTCAAGTCCTGGCTCGAACGAGGGGTGATTGAGGTAACGGAGAATGTGGTGACATAATGCCAGCAGGTGACATGAAATCATCCATTCTTCGTGATAAGCTACGTGATAAGCTGAGTTTAAGGCTGCTTCGTCTGCATAACTTGCGAGGAACTATGGACTCATTGTTCTTAAGGATAAAGCTTCTAATCCTCGATAAAGCAACTTCCATGGTGTTATCCTCCATATTAGCAAAACAAACCCTAAACCAACCAGGTTCATGACAATGAAAGGACGACCCTGGTGAAACATTAAGCTTAACTTCATTGATTATCACTCGCCACAAATCCATTTCAGCATCGAACGTCTTCTCTTTAAGAAGTTTACGAAGGTCCATCCATATAAACAACCCACCATTACTCTTCAATGAACCAATACCAACTTGTGAAAGACTCCATGTGAAATACTTGTGCCTTTTGAACAACTGTTCTTTGCTTTCCATGATGAAATTATGAACGAAATCATCATCGTTCAACATGGTAGCAATTAAATGCTGTGTTTGTGATGAAACCAAGCCATAACTTGACATTTTACGAGCACAACTCACCACTGCATCATTGTATGAATATACAATGCCAACTCTAAAACCAGGGAACCCCATGTCTTTAGAAAGACTGTAAACAATGTGGATTAAATCATGGTTGCATTCAACTTCTTGTATAACCTCTGAAATACTGACGAATTCAGGGTCTTTGAAGACTGTGGCGGCATAAATTTCGTCACCTATTAGGTGAATGTTCCTTTCGTTTATGAACTTCACGATGCTCTTCAATGTCTCTCGAACCATTATAGTTCCTAATGGATTTGATGGATTTGTTATGAGTAAACCCTTGACTTTAAGGTTAGCTTCTTGAGCTTTTTCATATGCAGCTTCCATGGCGGTCCTAGTGATTTGGAAATTATGTGAACTTTCACAAATCACTGGTACAAGTTCAACTCCTGTTCTCCACCTTAAGTCACGATCAAATCTGCAAAATTATTAAACCCGAAAAAACTTAAATTGAATCAACCTAAAACCGACCCTACTTGTCCTATACATACAGCTGTTCTGATGAAGAGTTAGGTATAAAGAAGAAATGAAGATGATGATGACTACTCAACTTTCCATTAGTGTCCCACTAAGGATGATGAACCCTCATATTTATGATAAATCTTCTTATTTCTTTTCAATTTTCACTTTTTACCTATCAAGTTCCATCAATAATACAAAGACGGGCCATGAACTTTAAAGGGTTTTAACTTTAAAAGAAAGGGTACAAGGCTGCTTTCAAAGTAAGGGATATGTGTGGGCATGGTGAATTTTAGCCAGATTTCAATTTCCATCCCTCCCTTTGAACATATCCTAGGCGGCGATGTTGCCACATTTGACTTTACTGCTAAGTTGACTAAGTTTTCATTAAACTAATCTTAAGTCATAATTTAACACTTAATTAACAAATTCCTTCCTTCTTTTCTCTTGACTTCACATATGTAAGTTGGTTTGGGGACAAAAGGTCAATGTTGGTCATTGAAAATTCCAATATGAGCTCTTTCTATACACCTAATTTCCATTCTCTACTCGGTATTACAGGAACTGTATATTATTGAATGTATCAACTTAACATCCCGTATATATGTTAAAAGAAAAACCCAAAAAAGAATTTGATGAATTTACCCTGGATAATATGGAGTAGGAACTAATAATGCTTCACCAGGATCAGCCAAGCAAAAAGCCACCATTTCATGAGCACCAGTTGCTCCACCACTCATAACAATACGGTCTGGGTCAAATTTCACTCTATCTCCCCTCACTTTCCCCATAAATTTGGCAACAGCCTGTTGTAATAACATACACAAGTATTGATTAATTACCATGTAATTAAAGAAACCAAAGAGAAACTGTGTTATTTTGCGTTGCTATACTTGTCTGAACTCAGGCATCCCATGATAATCCTGGAAAAGTGCAGTCTCTTTGAACCTGTTTACACCTTCTGCAGTACAAATGGAAGCCTCTGGGTGTTCCATTAGCCATTTTTTGATGAATTCAAAACAAAGCTGGTAAACATAAACGCCATTAAAATCAATCAAAATTCTCAGTTTTTCTAAATAAAAAAAAATACTGGGAAATGAAATACGTACCTGATTTTCAGCTAGACCCATTTGAATAACACCATCAGGTCTATCAATAGGGTGAAAAGGATTGGTTTCATATGCTTTCCATCCGTCAAAATAAGGTGAGTTTTCACCATGACCATTACCAGTAGCAATCTTTGACATGGAAACCATTTTTTGTGAACTACAAAGAATCAACTAAAACAAAAAAGGAAACAAGTAACTACAGAAAAAATAGCTTTTTTTGAATGAGAAAGAATTTTGATTATATTAGTTGAATTGGGTGATGAGCTTGTAGGTTATTTGTCCGCCTATTTATAGAGCGTCATTTCATAGTGTATTAATGTCTATGGTGAGTGGGGTCTACAAAAAGTTGAAAGTTCCATGAAAGAGAAGGAAGAAGATGAAGGACATATATATAGGTTAATTTTGTTATTAGTCCTATATTTTACAAAAGTTATGAATTTAATTTTATACTTTAATTTAGTATTTTTAGTCTGTATTTTTCAAATATTAAAATTTCAATTCTCGACAAATGATAATTATTAAATTCATTAAGTTATGTTATTTCTGAAATCTGATGTGGCAAATGTATTATCATATGTGTAATGTTATGTCTGCTTGTTATTTTCACATAATACTCACTAAAAATTCAATTAATGTGACTAACGACTATCCTTAGCTTCAAGACTGCAGAGTATAGAGATTGGAATGATCCAATTAGAGAATATGGACTAAATATATAATTGTACGCATAGTATAGGACTAATAATTTAATTTAACTAAACAGATTTAACTGTTATTGTTTAGATCAAAATTAAAATTTCAAAATTCAAAATGTATAGATAAATTTGAAAGTACAATGATTAAAATTGATCAAATCATAAAGTATAGGGACAAGCAGTAGAATTTATCCTATATATGTTTGACAAGTTTCACTTTTAGGAATTTGGTGACCATTTTTAAAATTAAATTTGATATTGGAAATTTAGAGAAAAAAAAGAAGTTGAAATAAAAAATGGAAGGTGGAATCCTCTTTTATTCTATTCTACTCCTATTAGGAATTACGACCAAAGAAATTAACATCATCGCAACATAATGGATGACAGATGTGAAGATTCAATCATGATTTAGTTGAATAAATAAATGAAGTTGAGAAACTCTTAGGCTTAATTATAGTACATGTCCCTATATTCTTAAAATGAGTATGGAGATGTTTGTACCTTTGACAAAAATAATCAAATCAGTAAAAAAAAATATTCATATATTTTAAAATTTAATTAAATGATGTAACATTTAATTAGTGAATTAAATTAAATGAAATTATTCGAATTTTAAAATTATTATCATCATCTCATATTTTAATATTAATGTCACATCATTTGATTATTTTTAAACTACTATAATTTCAAACGTATATAGTAAAATTTTCACTCATTCTAAAAGTAAATCAAAATGCACTTTGTGGTATTATTCAAGCACATGTACAACATTTTAAGATTTAAATTCAAATTTAATCATATTTAAATTTGATTATGATTGTAAGATTGAAAGTAAAATTAAGTGTTATTTATTTATAAGTTTTTGACTGAGTTAGTGTTATAAGTTAATTAAGTACCAACTCAGTTGAGAAAAGATTTAAAATATTTTCACTTTAAAAAAATTATATTATTTTAAAGATATTTTTATCATTTTATATAGAAAATACACATATAACAAGATATAAATTTGTGCCTCGATAGTTATATTTTACCATTAAACAAAAGTCTCATTTATTATTTATATATTTTATTGTAAAGATATTTGTTACATAAGTTTGGTTTTCACCTATATTGTGAGTATGCCATAATCTAATATAGATGATGCTATTAATTGAGTTGATGTCACAATTCAAATCTGTAACACCCCTATACCCGGTTCGACCCAAGGAACCTAATATAGGAATATTACATTTAGTGCCAAAGTGATTTTGGCTACTCACTAATATATTTGAACATTAAAAAATAATTTTTATAACTTATATTTTAGTCCCTACTACTTGGAACACACTTGATCTTCCTAAGTACATGCCATTCTATTCAAAATTTTGAAACATACCCTCTTGGTGCTTGGAGATGTGATGAGATGGATGCTCACAACCTCAATTACAACTCTTCAAAATCACTGTACCTAATCTGTGCATGGAAAATAAAACCGTACGTTGAGTAAAAACTCAATGGTATTTCTATAATCCGAATATTTAAAGACAAGATAATATAATAGGCACAATTAAATTATAAGGGCATATTAATGTCTAGTATCATAACTATCATTTTTCATTTATTAAACAATATCCTAATTCACACAATTGCTATATAAATGGCTATTCACATATCAAACCATATTTATCCGTACAATGGCATTAGTCATACAATACTCAATTCATGAATACATCATTTCATACCATACTCAATTCATGAGTATATAATTCATACATTCCATGTATTGCAAACATATTTCACATTTTATTTTCAATTCAATATATCACTTCCATTTCTCATACCATGTCATTTCAATATCAATTATAGAAATTTATTATTTATTTATTCGTATTAACACGACTCAGACTTGGACGGATACACGGATCCAACCAAAACACACTAATTTGGCACCTAGTGCCTTATCGGATAATTCGAAGTAGTAAATTGACACCTAGTGTCTCATCGAATAAATCCGAAGTAGTAAATTGATACCTAGTGTCTCATCGATTAAACCGAAATAAATTGGCACACAGTGCCTCATCGACTCGAAGTCGAAGAAATCCCTGAACTCTTCCAATCCTATGGCATGCCATCTATATCCGACTTAGCCCGATACAGTTAATAAGGTTTAATTTTGCATTTCAAAAACAACCAATGTTCAGTATCAATTTTTCATATAATCTGTAACACCCCTAACCTAGATCTGTCGCCAAAATAGGGTTATGGAATATTATTAGAGTTCTCAGAATAATTACATATAATTCATGTTAATTACTATTTATATTCCGAGATTATTTATATCGTCCCTTAAATGGACCCTTTAGGCCCAATATGAGTAGTAGGATTGAATCGGGACTAAATCGGGAACTCATAGAATTTTTCGCGAAATTTTAAAAATTTTCCAAGATGCAGGGCACACACACCCGTGTGGTCAGGGCACACGCCCGTGTGATCATATGACACGCCCGTGTCCGACCCCATATAACTCTCTGACTTGCACCACACAGCCAACCACACGCCCATGTGCTAAACCGTGTGGTTAATTAAATTTTTCAAAATTAGGTGTAGGTTTCACACGGCTAAGACACACGCCCGTGTTCTGGGCCATATAGCATACACGGTTGAGACACACGCCCTTGTCTCTACCCATGAACTCAATTCTGAGTATTCTATTTCTCAAATTTAAAGTGCAGGGGACACACGACCTAATTACACGCCCATGTACTAGGCTGTGTGTCACACACGGTCAAGGCACACTGTAACAGCCCGGTTTAGACCATAGTCAGAACAGTGGTTTTGGGACCACAAATTTGAGGTCAGAGAAATAATTTAATATTATTTTTTATGTTTATGGCATGTGATAAAGTATGTGTGAAAGTTCTGTGTGAAAATTTTATCATTTGTGTGCCGATTTGTGAAAAAAGACCTAATCGCGTAAAATGCAAAAGCTGTGTGCTAGTAGTTAAAAGTGCCGATTTAACATGGCTTCTTATATGAAAGGTCCTTATATTTTTATTATGCCATTATGAAGGTTAATGGACATAGATGACCTTAAAGTGGATGGAATTAATTTTAAGTCATTAAGGTTAATTTTGGTATTTTATTATTAAAGGTTAATTAAATAAAATTAAAACCAAAATGTTGTCATCTTTCATGCTTCATCACCAAAATTTAGAAAAAAATTAGGGCTTGAGAAATCTGAGCATTTCGGCATACACATTGCTTGATTAAGGTATGAAATTTGATCCATTTTTAATGATTTTTATGTTTTTGTGATTGTTGTTAAGTGTACTAGCTAGCCCATGTCACAATTTTTGAATTTGATGAAGATTTTGAGTTATGTCACTAATGAAATTGTGAGCTTTTTGATGTTTGATGATGAAAACTAAGTGTTTGATGATTGATATACATATTTTCTAAAGTGATTTTGAGCAAAAATGCATTTTTGGGATTTAATTGAGAAATGTGAAAATTTTGTATTGAAATGTGAAATAAATGTGAAATATAGGCTGCTAGAGGAACTATGGTAATTCGGCTAAGCATGGATTAAATTGGATTTTGTGAATTTGATGTATTTGTGAAATAAGGACTAAAATGCTAAAGTGTAAAATTATAAGGACTAAAGTGAAAAATGCCCTAATTGTGTGTTTTTGAATTGAATTGAGTAAAAATAAGATTGAATGAGTTGAATTTGATATTATATACATGAAGAAAAGAGAAATTCGTGCTTAGATCGAGGCAAGAACAAAGTGCTCGATTGATCGTCTAGTATCGTTGTTTCTACGTCCGAGGTAAGTTCGTGTATAATATGTATTGTTTAAATAATGTTCATATGTGATGAAATGAATGGAAATGTGATTGTGGAGTTTGGTAATGTGAAATGTGAGTTCGAAGATATGTGGCACTAAGTGTGCGTAAATAGAATCGTTACAGTGATGAATGGCACTAAGTGTGCGAGATAAAGAAAGCATTGACTGTATTATTTGGCACTACGTGTGCGATACCGAGACAAATTCAATTTAATGTGATGGCACTAAGTGTGCAATATTATTATAGCTTCGGCTAATTAATTGACACTAAGTGTGCCAATTCATCTAACGTTTAAAGAGGATTGAATGAATTATGGCAATCGAGCATTGAAGTGGTATATGTGATAGATAAATACGTGATGGTACAGATATGTATAGAACCTATGTGGTTGATGATATTGTGTATGAGATAGATGGAAGATTATACGAATGAATGATGAAAAGGGTTGGATTGAGTAGCATTATAAATGCTTGTATGAACCTATAGATATAGTATGAAAGTGAGTAATAGCCATGGATGAGATTAAGTAGTGATGTGAATTGAACTAAGTGTTAGTTAATTTTGCATATTGAATTTGAATTGTTGAGTTAATTGTGTTATATTACAAACTTACTAAGCTTTAAAGCTTATTATGTGAAGTCTTTCTTTATTTTACAGTGGTATTTAAAGCTAGCTCAGATTCAGGGATCGTCAGCGACTCAATCACACTATCGGACATCTATTTTGGTACCTTTTGAAAGTTGTATTTATGGTATATGGCATGTATAGGCTAGTGAGGTTGTGGAATGTTTTGAGATGTATAAATCTTGTCATGCGATATGGCTTGATAATGGATGAGACTTTGGATTGATTTTGGGATATGTTTTGCTATGTGAAATGGGGTATGTGATGTGTATATATGGTCTTGTGTGAATGGCCATTATGATATGCCCTATGAAATAGAAATAGTATGTTTCAAACTTGATTTGGTAGTTAAGATGGTGAATATATTGCATGTTTGAAATGGTTTGAAATGAGATGTGAATCATATGCTTTGGTATGGAATTGGTTCATGAAATGGACATGTTTTGAGTTGGAATTGTATATGGAAATGAAGGAGAATATTGTAGCATAAATTGTGTATGTTTTGCTAGGATTTTGACCATTAATTGGGCATGAATTAAGTATAGAGTGATGTAGGAATGACCCAAAATGGGTGGCAATTTGGCCTTATAAATGGCCTATAATTGCCCACACGGTTGAGCACACGGGCGTGTGACTTGACCGTGTCTTCCAATGTCCCAATTCGAAGCAAGTCAAACTTACACACGGGCCAAACACACGGGCATGTGACAGGCTGTGTGATTCAAGTCAGTGTTGCACACAGGCTAGACACACGGGCATGTGACAGGCCGTGTGACCCAAGTCAGTGTTGCACACGGGGTAAGACATGGTCTAATGCATGACCGTGTGAGGCACATGGCCTAGCCACACAGGCATGTGCCCTGTTTTGAAGAAAATTTTTTTAAAGTTTCCTAAAAGTTTTAAATGTGACTGGTTCAGTCCCGAACCACTTCTAAAGCATGTTTAAGGTCTCGTAGACCTTCTAAAGGGACTTTATGTTATTGATTAATTATGATATGCTGATGTGTGAGCAATGGTTGTTTAAATGTTATGATTCGATCGGTAATACCTCGTAACCCTAGTCCGGTGATAGATATGGGTTAGGGTTTTACATTTAATTGGTATCAGAGCTATGGTTTAGTCGATTCTAGGACTAACGTAGCGTGTGAGAGTCTAGCTATACATGTCATATATACGAACTGTGATAGTGTGATGAATCTTGGCAGATAAAATATGTTTCACCGTATAGTAAATAGATCCCGAACGAGCTGTAGCTGACGATGTTGAAAGTAATACGCCTACTCCCACTCAAAGGACAGCGTCGGCTGAATCTAGGCCAATTACTAGTATTCACGAGGGAGAGGCAAAGCAAGCCTTCTTTCAAATGATGAACGAGTGGTTCAAGGAGTTCATTTGAACGAATTCGGCTACTCAATAACCTCTACCCCTGCAAGTTCCAATAGCTCCACAAGTTATAGACCCGATTCGATTGAGTAAACCTCCAGTTGATAAGATTCATAAGTATGAGGCCGAAGAGTTCAGGGCCACAGTTGATGATGATGTCGAGCGAGCTGAATTCTAGCTTGAGAATACCATTAGAGTGTTTGATGAATTATCATGTACTATTGATGAATGTCTTAAGTGTGCCGTTTCACTGTTGAGAGATACAGTGCATCATTGGTGGAAAACATTGATATCTGTGGTTCCGAGAGAACGAATCACTTGGGATTTCTTCCAAACTAAATTCTGGAAGAAATATATCAGTCAACGGTTTATATATTAGAAACGCAAAGAGTTCCTTGAGCTGAAACAGGGTCGTATGTCTGTTACGGAATACTAGCGAGAATTTTTTAGATTGAGTCAGTATACAAGAGAATGTGTTTCGAAAAAAACTACTATGTGTAAATGATTCATTGAAGGGTTGAATGAAGATATTAAACTTCTGGTCAGAATTTTTGACTTGACTGAATTTGTGGTATTAGTTGAAAGAGCTTGAAAAGCCGATGAGTTTGGTAAAGAAAAGAAGAAAGTAGACTTGGAGGCAAGAGACGAGAGAAAAAGGTCGATGAGTAAGCCGAATCACTCTTCGTCAAAGAGATTCAGAATTGCAACCAGTCGCTCAAATGCTTCGATTGGACATTCAAGTAGAGATCGTGTGAAACAATATGCGAGTCCTAAAGCTCAAATTCCAATGGAATCAAGTGTTGGTAGTGTCAGAAACAATAAGCCTTAGTGTAGACAGTGTGGGAGATGTCATATTGGTGAATGTTGGGGCAAGTATAATAATAAAGTTTGTTATAAATGTGGATCACGAGATCACTTCATTCGAAATTGCCCGGAGTTAGCTGAGAAAGATAATGCTCAGAGTGCGAGGTCGAGTAACACGGCAGCTAGGGGTAGACCACCCAGAAACACAAGAATTGTGAGTGGTAGTCAGAAAGGAATAATGGATACAGCTGTGAGATCCGAGGCGAGAGCACCTGCCAGAGCCTATGCTATTCTCGCTCACGAAGAAGCGTCATCTCCAGACTTTATTATGGGTATATTTACTCTTTATGATACTTTGGTGATTGCATTGATAAACCCAAGATCAACTCATTCATATATATGCATGAAATTATTATCCAGTAAGACTTTGCCTATAGAGTCTACTAAATTTGTAATTAGAGTATCGAACCCCTTAGGCAAGTGTATTCTGGTTGACAAAGTGTGCAAAAATTGTCTGTTGATGTTTCGAGATATCTGTTTCTTGGCTAATCTGATTCTACTACTATTTGATAAATTTGATATAATTCTGGGTATGGATTGGCTAACTTTGCATAATGCTATTGTGAATTGCAAACGGAAGACTATTGATTTGAAAAGTCAGAATAACGAGATAGTTCGATTGAATCCATGATTTGAATGGGCTACCGGCCGTAATATCTTCGATGAAAGCTTTGAATTATGTGAAAAAGGGGTGTGAAGCTTATCTTGTGTATGTGATTGATATAAAAGTGACAGAAAAGAAAGTTGAATATGTGCCTGTGGTTTATGAGTTCCCTGATGTGTTTCCTGAAGGATTACCGGGATTACCTCCGATATGAGAGTTGAGTTTGGCATTGAGTTAGTGCCGGAGACGACCGCTATCTCAATAGCTCCGTATAGAATGGCTCCGACAGAGCTAGAAGAATTGAAATCTTAGATGCAATAGTTGACAGACAGAGGATTTGCACGACCAAGTTTCTCGCCCTGGGGTGCTCCTGTGTTGTTTGTGAAAAAGAAAGATGGTAATATGAGAATGTGCATTGACTACCGACAACTGAATAAAGTGACAATAAAGAATAAGCACCCTCTACCGTGAATTGATGATTTGTTCGATCAGCTGAAAGGAGCTACTGTGTTTTCAAAGATAGATCTGAGATCCGGATACTATCAGTTGCGAGTAAAAGATTCAGACATTCCGAAAATTACTTTCAGAACTAGGTACGCTCATTATGAATTTTTAGTTATGTCTTTTGGACTAACAAATGCTTCTGCTGTCTTTATGGACTTGATGAACAGAATTTTCAGACCGTATTTAGATCAATTTGTTGTTGTATTCATTGACGACATTTTGATTTATTCGTGTGATGAAATTGAGCATGCCGTACATTTGAGAATTGTGCTACAAACTTTACGTGATAAGCAATTGTATGCAAAGTTTAGTAAATGTGAGTTCTGGTTGTACGAAGTTGGCTTTTTAGGAAATATTGTGTCAGCATCCGGTATACGAGTTGATTCAAGCAAGATTTCAGCTATTTTAGAGTGGAAGTCTCCGAAAAATGTGTCTGAAGTCTGCAGTTTTCTGGGACTTGTTGGTTATTACTGATGGTTCGTAAAAGGCTTTTTGATTATTACAACTCTGTTGACGAGATTGCTTCAGAAAGATGTGAAATTCGAATGGTCTAAAAAGTGTCAAAAAAAGCTTTGATTAGTTGAAAGCCCTTTTGACTGAAGCTCTAGTTTTGGTACAGCCAGAATCAGGTAAAGAGTTTGTGATTTTTAGTGATTCTTCATTGAACGGTCTGGAATGTGTTTTGATGCAAGAAGGCAAGGTTATAGCATATGCCTCGAGATAACTAAAGCCGCATGAAAAGAATTATTTGACTTACGACCTTGAGTTAGCTGCGATCGTGTTTGCTCTAAAAATTTGGCGCCACTATCTTTTCGGTGAGAAATGTCATGTGTTTTTAGATTATAAAAGTTTGAAATATTTGATGACTCAGAAAGATTTGAATCTGCGACAGAGAAGATGGTTAGAACTGTTAAAAGATTACGAGCTTGTGATTGATTGTCATCCGGGAAAAGTAAATGTTGTTGCTGATGCTTTGAGTCGAAATCGTTATTTGCCTTACTTGTTATGAATGCTCATTTAGTTCTGTCTGATGATGGTTCGGTTTTAGCTAAATTTAAGTGAGACCATTTTTTTACAGCAGATTTGTGATGCCCAGAAAGTTGACAATGAAATGCTAACAAAACGAGCTCAATGTGATTTGAACTCTAATTCAGAATTTCAAGTTGATGATAATAATTGTATGAGATTCTGAGATCGGATTTGTGTTCCGAGAAATCCAGAGTTGATTCAGTTGATTTTGAAAAAAGCTCATAGCAGTATTCTATAAATTTCAAAATTTTTCTTAAATTTTCACAACTTTACAAACTAGTCCCTAAATCATGTTTTCATCAAAATTCACTTTGTAAAAGTTGTTTATCTATCAACAACCTTTCATTTTCTACCATAAATTTTAAATTTTCTGTAACACCCCTATCCCGTATCTATTTTTGGATTAGGGTTAAAAGCGTTACCGGACAGATCAAAAACTTTTACAACATTTTATACAACCATTCATCAATCGCAACCAAAGTGTCCCTTAAATAGGTCAACGAGACCTTAATCATGCTTTAGAGTAAGGTCGGGACTAAACCGAACACATACAAAATTTCTCGAAAATTTAAAACTTTTCTAAGTTATGCAAGACACACGCCCGTGTGGGCAGGCCGTGTGTCATCCACGAGCATCAGTCACCCCCATGTGTCTTGGCCGTGCCAAAACAAAGTATGTATACTGACTTTTCCATACAGCCACTAGGCACGCTCATGTACCATGGTCGTGTGCTCTTAGGCCATATACTGACTAAACCACACGGCTACTAGGCACACCCGTGTATCATGGCCGTATGCTCTTGGTTCATTACTGACTTCCTCCCACGGTCATCAAGCATGCCCGAATGCCTCAAGCGTGTGGCAAAATAGGCCATTTGCAAGGCTAAAATGCCACCCACATTAGGGTCATACTTACAAACAAATAACCAAATCATTTTATGCACAATTGACATCCAAGAATATGTCAAAATAACCATTCAATCTCTACATTCAAATCTATTTCCATTTATACCAAAACATACATCATATATCATCTTCATAAAGGCAAAATATCAACTTATAATTAGCCACATCACATGGCTAAGTTCATATAACAAACTTATACCAAATACTAGCCTATACATGCCATATCTAGCTATATACATTTCCAAAATGTACCAAAACAAGTTGAGTAGTGTGATGACAATCCTCGATGGTCCCCGAGCCTTCAGTAGCTTTGACGATCTATAAAACAAAGAAAATACACACAGAGTAAGCTTTCGAAAGCTTAGTAAGTCATATACAAATAAACTTAACTTAAAATACACATAACATAAACATCTCTCATAGAGTTTAGTTCAATTATTTAACCATAACTTAACACATTTTTCATCTCATCACCACATATGCACATACTCATATAGCATAATTTCACATATCATCACATCATTTCATAGCTCATATTCATGTTAGTAAACTCATATAAGTACTTACCTTTCATACACACCTTGTGTACTTAATAAACGTACCTGAAACGGATTTACAATTTACATAACATTTCGTGTCACGGACTTGCCCGTTAAGCCGTTCGAATCTATAGGATACTCAAAAGCTCGGAATAATCATACAATGCCAACGTCCCAGACGAGGTCTTACATGTACTCAGATATCGATGCCACTGTCCTAGATAGGGTCTTACACGAATCAATACAATGCCAATGTCCCAGACATGGTCTTACACGTAAACCACATATCGATGCCAACGTCCCAGACGTGGTCTTACACGAAATATCATACCAACGTCGACGTCTCAGATGTGGTCTTACATGATATCTCAGATCAAACACCTATGTCATGACATAGCTAATACTATCTATTCCTAGGTTCACACGAGACTTGTCGAACATAGCTACTATGTCGTTCTTATCTCAGAACTCATGTACACATCATCTCGTAAACATTCATCGTTGTCAATGATCATGTGAACATACACAGTTCAATACAAATGCGTTTATTTGCATAATGACTTACCTCGAGTTCGGTTTAACGGAAACGGATACAGCTACTCAATTACTTTCGCTTTCCCACGATCTAAGTCCTTTTTCTTCGGTTCTTGATATATATATATATTCAAATGTAATCCATTTATTCACTAATTCATTCAATTCAATCCAAATACACATATTTAGGGCAATTTGCAAATTAGCCCTCATATTTTCACCTTTTATCAATTTAGTCTATTTTTCTCAAAACATCAAATACACAAAATCATCACATAATCATGCTTAGCCGAATGCTTATGTATATCATACAAGTCCTTATTTTCCATCAAATCCACAATTTAGTCCCTCAAATTATCATTTTCTCAATTTAGCCCTATTTAGCTAAATTCATCAAAAATTCAAGAACAAAATATGTTCATCTAACACATATCTTTCATTTAACAACTAAACTCATCATAAAGCTTACTTATTCATCTATGGCACAACTCACATATATCATCAATTCTTCAAATTACAACATGGGCTCGATAGTAGACTAAGCAACGATTACAGAAACGTAGAAATTATCAAAAATCGAATCAAAATCATACCTTAATCAAACAGCTTTATACCTGAATACCCTAGCTTCATATTTTCTTTTTCTTTTCTTTGTTTTTTGGTCAAAACATAAAGATGAACATCCACTTTTCATTTGTTTGTTTTATTATAAACATATCAATACACATTTTACTAAAATGATCTTAGTAAAATAATTAGAAAACCATATATTTTATGACTAAAACCGTCCACCACATTGCTAAGTGGTCAATTTACAACATAAGGCCTCACATAAAAGAAGACAAATCAATTTAACCACTTAATCAAATAGAAGGCCACTTTTACCATTTATGCGATTTAGTCACTTGCTTAAATTAAGCACATAAATGATCAAATTAAATCACGGAAATTTCATACATGCTTGATCACATATCATAGGCACGAAAAATAATATTAAAATACTATACAAACTCGATTTGTGATCTCGAAACCACTGTTCTGACTAGGGTATAAACTGGACTGTTACATTTTCAGCATATTCATCCATGACATAATTTCTATACTTTGATAACTTTTCAAATTAATCCCCCAAATAGATAGATTAGACTATCCCGATTTCAAAACGGGACTTGAATACTTACAAATTTAAGCCAAGAAAGCTTGTTTTCTCTTTCCTAAGGTTTCCATGGAATATTTGAGGAAGAAGATGATATAAAATGATTTTAATTCTATTTTAATTATTTATCATCTTTTAATTATTCTATTTTCAATTTAGTCATTAACCTTTTCTAATTTTTTCATGGATGATTCATCAAAAATATCTACTAACTTTTGATTAATGGCCTAATTACCATATAAGGACCTCAAGTTTTGAATTCCATAGCTATTTAATCCTTCTAGTTACTAGAATTCAACTTTAGTATTTTATGCAATTTGGTCCTTCCCGTAATTAAACACTTAATCAATAAAATTTTCTTATCAAAATTTTTATATGATATTCCTATCTAAATGCAAATCATGCAAAAATATAAAAATAAATTTTCCTTCCAGCTCAGATTTGTGGTCCCGAAACCACTATTCCGATTTCATTAGAATTGGGCTGTTACATAATCACATATACATATGAATTCAATTCAATTCAAATAATCAATACATTCATAATATTAATATATATATATATATATATCAATTCAATCAATTCCCATCAATTTAAAAATAATTTAATATCAAAATGACAAATACTCACATCAACTACTTACCATAAGCATTAAATCAAAAATTAACAATTAAGAACTGGATTCGAATTATAGAAATACAAACCAGAAATTCCGAGCTATTTGATGTCGACTTTATCTTTCCCCTTTTTAATCGAGGATTCCAATACCACATTAGCTATAGAATTAAAACAATTAAAATTCATCAATACAACACAATTTAATTTCATGTTAAAAATTTCAATTTTTACTCAATATTTGCCTAAATTCTAATTTAGTCCCTAAATCGAGACTAATTTTATTTCTTCACAATTAATCTTAAATTTTCATGCAAATTCCACTTTAAACTAAATTTAACTCCCTATTTTCACTTAAATTCCTAAATTTCAAAATTTTCACTATTACTCAAAATTTATAATTTATTCTACAATTTAATCCTTCTTTATTTCTAACTTAAAATCTATCAATTTAAGCCCTAATACTAAAATTATTCAACATTAACAACACTTGAAAACTTAATAATTTCTAAAATTTTGACATGAGTTAAGTAGTATTTAACACTAGAATTCCAAAATT
This sequence comes from Gossypium rotundifolium, assembly GCA_025506655.1. Classification (NCBI taxonomy): domain Eukaryota; kingdom Viridiplantae; phylum Streptophyta; class Magnoliopsida; order Malvales; family Malvaceae; genus Gossypium; species Gossypium rotundifolium. Next base: position 46,301,561 of record CP106723.1, read on the forward strand.
ATAAAAATTACAAGAAAAAGGGACAAAATTAACTAACTTTCAACAATTGAAACACCTAAGGCTGTGGCTTTCTTTCTTCTTTCTCTTTTTCTTTCCTTTTCCTTTTTCTTTCTTTCTTTCCTGTTTCGTTTTGCTTTGTTTCTTTTTTATTTCTTTTTTCTTTTATTTATTTGTTTTATTATTATATAATATATTATACATACTTAAATATTAAGGTTTTATATTATAATATATAATAAATTTATAAATATCTATATTATGTCTCCTCAGCCATGGCATAATTACTTTTTAGTCCCTTTAATTTTTATTTAATCTATAATTCAATTTTCACCCTTTATACAATTTAGTCCTTATATCTAATTACTCTTAATTCATGCAAATTCACCTAGTCAAACTTAATTAACCACACAACTAGCTTCATAAATATTTTTAATAAATATTTACGAGTTCGATTTCCGGTAATGAAGTCTCGGAAATACACTTTCTAACACCCGTGACTATTAGGTCGTTACAAAATCAATAATTAATATTTTAATACAGAACTTTCTTTTCACTAACATGATAACATTTAATGTGCTATAGAAAATAACAATACCATGATAAATAATCAAGTACATTTATTATTTTTAATCTAATGTATTTACCTATTTAATTTCTTTTTACTCACAATTTAAACTATTTTTATTCTAATTTCATACTTATTATTATTTTCAAATTATACATTTTATTATTTATTATATTTTATATGTAAACTTATATATGTTCTAATTACATAATTTTAAACAATATTTTTAGTTATTATAATTGCTTTGAAAATAAATATGTTGAATAAGTTTTTAAATTTATAGAATTGCCTATCCATTAAATTCAATTTATTACAAACATTTATTGGGTTTTCTCATGTAATTTTTGACTTTATGTGCACACAGCTCAACCAACATTTTCCACTTCCACTCATTGTGGATTCCAAAATCTTCAAAACCAGGTACGCACACACACGTTACCATTTGTAGGTACACTTTACACACCTCACTTAATCAATATTAAATTACCAATAACTCCAAATCATTTTAGATCATAACTTTCATTAATTTAAATCATACGCGAATCCAAATAACTTAAATAATATCAAAATTTCAACCATCCCATGTGATGTGTGATGGTATAGTTAAAAACCTTTCATATTTTCACTCTTACCCTTCCGGCCATCCCCTTTTAGCTATTCCATGTGCATATATGATAAGCATGGATTCAAAATCTTGCTTAAACTGATGATGGTGTCAAGGGACTAAAAAGAAAATTAGTGGGTTTAGTGGAGTGGACACCTGCAATTAGCAAATACCGACATGAGGCAAGAGATGAAACACTGTGTCCGTAAGCTAAATACATGATCGCCGACAATTAAATTAATTAGTAAATGAGTGACCGACATGATTTGGACAATTTAGGAGGACAGGAAACATCAAAAAAAAAAAAAAACCTTTATGTCAAATGTGGCAGAAGCTGAATCAGATTCAGTACAATGTCACAATCTTGCTTATCTGCTACTTGTAATAATTTTATGGCCCCTTCTTCTACAGAATAATTCAACTCTGTTTGGGCTAATTTTATTATTAGTACATGTATTGTATATAAATTGCAAAATTTAGTTTTTTCTACTTTAATTTAATTTTAAAATTTAAAATTTCAAACTTCACTCAAACCGTAGTGCCAATTAAATTTGTAAAGTTAAATTTTGTTATTGGTTTCCTATTATGGATTAGTTATGTATTTAGTTACTCTTCTTTTTTAATTTAATTATTTTTAGTTTTATATTTTTAATATTCAAAATTTTAATTCTAAAACAAAATTATAATTATTAAATTCGTTAATTAGTATAATTCTGATTTTTTTTTTGTAAGTATTATGTAACAATAGCTAGCTGGCATAAAATTAAACATGTGATAAGATATTTTATATAAAAATTTGAAAATAAAGAAATTAAATTAGCATATTACTATTTAGATAAAATTAAAATTTTAAAATTCGAAAATTATAAACACCAGATAATAAAAGTATAATAACTGAATTTAAGTCTTAAGATTGAAAACAAAATTTGATTTCTTATCAAATATAACCGTTATTACATATATTTTATTTGCCTTTCATGATATAACACTTTAAAAATCGTATCTGAAAATTTAAAATTTTTTTTAATGTTATCCCTACGAGAAGGGAAACAAGCATGCAAACCGTGGAATCAATTTGACTTTAATTTTCGTTTTTTTATAATTTTATTTCTTGATTGTCATTTTAGTACAGTTGGAATACACACAACTAGACAATAATGTGTTTTTTCTTTTGGAAAGCAAAATAATATTATTTTATAGGTATACATCCCTTTTGTTTGATACATAAATCTTCTATTTTATTCAAGAGTTTTTGGTATTACAACCAGCTAATGAACATAGTTCTGTCTGCTAGGTTGATTGATTAATAGCTCATTCATTTTCAACCCAAAGTATATTACTATCACTTTTATAAAATAATTTTTACACATTTTTTTTGTAAAAAGGTTAATAATATAGTAATTTATCTATTTTTTTCCTATTTTAATCTTTAAATTTAGTTTAATAATGTGACATTCCGAGATTGTATTATATTATCATTTAAAATGAATTTTATTGTCAAATTTAAGTACCGAAAATGACAAATATATATATATATATATATATATATATATACACTAAAGTAGATATAATTGCTAAGTTCAGAAGGTAAAAGTTATAAAACTATTTATAGAAGGGTAAATTATAAAATAATCACTTTTGTTTGTCTTAGATTACATTTTAGTCACTTATAGTTGAAATGTTACATTCTAGTCACTTACTTTATTATTTTGTTATGAAGTTGTCACTCTCCTTTAAGCTCCGTTACCTTCCTAACGGTGATCCTACGTGGTAGTCCAAATGGGTTTTAAATGCCAACTTGGATGTCCTACGTGACAATCCAAATTAAATTTATTTAATTAAAAACCTATTTTCATTCCAGCAACTGGACATCTAAGTTGAAATTTAAAACCCATTTGGGCTACCATGTAGGACTGCTGTTAGGGAGGTAACGGAGCTTAACAATAGAGTGACCAATTCGTAACAAAATGATAACGTAAATGACCAAAATGTAACATTTCAAACATAAGTGATTAAAATAAAATCTAAGACATAAAAAAATAACTAATTTTGTAGTTTACCCTTTATAAAATAATTTCTTCGTGCAGACCCATTTCCTACAATTTTCTAACCTAACCTAACCCCGTGGTTGAAATTTCAAAGGAGTTGAATGGAGTAGTCCTCGAGGTCTCTTTAACTAAAACAAATATCTGAGTACTTATTCTTTTACTTTCAATTTTCTCCAACTGCCGCCATTGAATTCATATTTATGACATTGTTTTGCTATCTTTGACATTATACAAACTTATGTTTATGATTTTAGACTATGGTTTTCTCGAAATATAAAAAAATTGAAAACAACATTACGTTTCTTAAATGTTTATGTTTTGGTCTTCCCATGCTCCAATTTTACTCATTGCCTTTCAATTTAGATTTTTAAAATTGTAGATTTGGAATATATGATTTCTACTGAATTTAAGATTATATGTTTGGAAATTAAATTATTTTAAATTTGTTGTTTGAATAATTAAAATTAGATTGAATTTCGATTAATTTAAACTTATAAATAATCTTTGTTACTATTCATAACGAAAAATACAATACAAACAACTATAACACCTCTATCATCATTTATGAACCTCTTAATTAAAATCTTTGTTTCGGATAATTAAAATGTTTGACTTTGATTACACTATTCATTATCAATAATACATGAGCAAGAACCATTAGTATTCATTTTTTTTGGGGAATCAAGATATTCTTCGTATCTCATTTTATGGTTCATAAATATCTTTCGAGGTTTAAAGCTATCTTTTCCAATAATTTTGTCTTTAAAGTTCAAACAATAAAATATTTATTTGATAGAATGAACTTGGCTACAAATGATCATATCACCAAAATAACATACATAATTTTTAAAATTAAATTTTAATTTAATTATAAAATAGTAAATAACCGGATAGATATATTTATAATTCATAATTTTTTTTGAATTTTTCCATAATTTTCATTAATTAAATTGATGCTTGACCGACTGTTTTACATGGTCTAATTGTTGATTTAGTTTGCAAATATTTTGAGTTTTTTTTTTTTTTTTTCCAAGTTAGTGGGATATGTCTGTTCTACAAGGAAAAACATGTGATGAAATCGAAATAAAAACAATACATAGATATACTAGGTGGCCAGGGGTTCTAAGTAGGTCTCAATTTCACACACATTGTCAGCCTTAGAGGAGGCTTAAGGTGGAGGGAGTGGAGATAATGGTCAGAGAAGTGAAGGCTTAAAACTTTGAAGCCTTCAATGGTGTCCCATTTTCCACCCCCACTTGGTTCTTTTTAAGTCAAAACCTTTGATTCCTCCTTAATGAGTTGCGTTCAAAAGCCTCTTCTGCCACAACTACACATTGGATATTTGAAAAATCTCTTAAAAACCATGACTTTGAAATGGTCTAGGCAACTTATTGCTGTGGATACCACTCAATAATACAAAAATAATTCTATAGTGATAAATGAATTACGTTATTTCGATTAAAAAAATGGGTAGAAAGAGTTCCAAAATTGATGATTGGTGTATGGTAACATGATGTGAACCCAAGACAGATAAGTTTTTACATGCAGCAAACAATATTTGAAAAACAGTGAACTTAAATAAAATAAAAAGAAATGAAAAGAAAACATTGATGAAATAATCATGTGAAAATCATGGTGTTCATGTATTTGATGATTTAATGTAGAACTTGAGAATGATTCAAAATTCAAATGAAGGAACAGGTGGAAGTTGAAGACGTGAAAGGCAGTAAAAGTAGGAATTGAACGCATGGAATTTTAAAATAAATATCTTTGTAATGTTGAGTCTTTGACAAACTTTCATAGACCAATGACCGATTAGGAAACTGTGGATCGAAACATATAATTTATTGCTCAAGTTCGGATCCAACTGAATACAGGGAGTTGTCTATGACAGTAAACAACAATGCTATACGATACCAGTATTTACTTCCTCATGAGTAAGACCACAGTGTGTGCTGCAATACTTCGATTCTCACCAAGGCTGTCAACCTTCTCGTGAGTCTTGGCTTTAACATTGACGACAGATGGGTCGGCACCTAGAAGCTCAGACAAATTGGCTTTGATAACTCCCTTGTGTGGACTCAGTTTCGGTCTTTGAAGAATTAAGGTGGCATCTAGGTTTCCAATCTCGTAACCGGCCTCATGCATGAGTCTCACCTGAAAAGAACAATGTCACGGAAGATAAGCATGGTTAATATAAAGAGTCTAAAATGCTAAAATCGAGTATATATTCCTAAAATAAATTATATAAACAATGATGGCCTGCCTAGCATGACCAACTTAGGCAGTGAAAGAAAAAAAGGAAAAACAGAGAAGCTCTTCAATTCATTTTAGTGTGCAGATAGTAAGGGTTTCTTTCAGATTTTAGCTAGCATAATGATAAGAATGAACTTAACCAGTGAGTCCTTCAAAAGATATACATTGCTAAAAATACTAATTGTGGAAATCTGTAAAACTAAAATAGTTTTATATTAGTGTAAGTGGAGTGGATCATTCTTCTAGTTATTGAGAGATTTATTTACATCAATATAAAACGAAACTAGTGTTACACGCTTTCATATCTTTCTATCGACTAATATTTAACAATCCAACTACTGAATTTATCAATATAATCATACTTTCATGCACATAAAGTTTTGAATCAATTCAATACCTCTATCATATCAGTCAAGAATATTGTTTTTATCAATTCGTATTTAGCAGTTGAAAGTTTTACATCAAAGAAATTTTAAACATTTTCAATTTACTAAAACTTAAATGCATGATCTACATGAATAGAACATAAAATATGATAATTGGATTATAAAAATATTAATCACACAAAATGCTACAAAAGGGTGAAACTATTTTAGTTGCATGCTAGTGTAAGTGGATCCTTGCTCTTGGCTATTTACTACTACGATCTAAAATCTAAATCAGCAGAAGGGGAACAAATGTCTATTTATTGAATCAAATCAGTTAATGGATCATCTACATCTATATTTCAACACTTTCATGGTTATCAGTACACCCCCGCTTTATAATTTGTTTAACCTTGATAATTTGTTAATCATTCTTGCTTATGCCGGTCAACTTAAAGTGGGGACTATCCTACCAATATAAGGGCAATCAAACATTAGTTGAACTTTTAGAATGCCAAATCAGTGAGAAGAAAGTAGAACTAAGAGTTGGGGAGCAGTGGCATTGGAGGAACACTTCGACAAGTTTGTTTCTTCACTGAACAATGCAGTATACATGTAGATTCAGATTCAGCAACAGTTCCTCCTCTATGCTATGATTTATATAAAACCACATACATAAGATGTATGAGCATTTCACTTTACAGTCAAGATTGACATCAGCATTTAACCATACTATGCATGATAAGTATATACAAATGTGTATGCATGCCATACTTTGATCGATTTAAAATTGCTTCCATTTGCAACCGCAAAAGAATTAGGCTGTTTTGATGAAAGGTTCTTTGCATCATGGTTGGTGAAGCCAACATCAAACAAAGTGTCATAGATTTCACATGGCTCTGCAGTAAAGCAATATCATACTCGGTATATTCTCTTAGAAGCATCAAATTTTAGAAATTTATATTTTGCCTAAACTTCTAAGGCGCTCAATTTGGGGTTAAACCTCTGAGACATTGAGTGAACAAGGGTCAAACCTTTTCGAAACTACTCAATAAGGAGTTTTGCAAACAATTGTGGTACACACACCACCCTTGTGCTGGTATAACAAATTTAAGCAAACATGACTTTCTTTAAATTGACATGTAATTTCTTTTAAATATAACAATACCAAGTTAGAATTGAATGAAAATAGATTAAAGCAAAAGAAAACCAATTTATTCTGTCTTCTTCAACCTAAAATCCTCAAAGTTCCCAAAAAATTGGGAAACATTAAATCTGAAAAAGAAAAACAGATTAATTTCCTTTTGAAACTGTTACGGTAGGAAACTAAAAACAAGGAAAAAAATAGAGTCAGTTAACTAGTAGTAGAACGCTGCATTTTGGTAACCACTGTTAATGAAAACGGTGCGTTTAAGTTTTAATGAAACGTTGAGTTTTAGCTTGGGAAAAGCTACAGCTGTCGTGTAACAGCTTTCCCAACTGATTTTGGTAACGGCCAATTCTTTCCTTTTTAGCAGTAGGGAAGGGAATGAGGCAGTTATGGAATTGGTTGAATGAAATTTTCCTCCTCTCTTCTTCTCTGTTTTCTCTTTTTTCTTTTCTTCCAATCTTTTCCGTTTTCTCTGTAACGAGGTGCATCAAGGGTATCAGAGACTGCCGATCCTCCATGGCTGGTGATGGGGTCACTACTCACTTACAAAAGGATGTCGGTCATCTTCAATAGGAGGTTGCCAAGCTTCAAGGCGAGTTGTTGCAGTGGGATGCCAAGCTGGACACTCAGTTGAAGGAACTTAAGGACGATTTCAGAGGGGAGCTACAGTCTAAGTTACAAAATCTGTTTGAGCAATACTTGGGCAATCCAACTCCTGCTGTGAGTAATTTGGCTGCTCAAGATAAAGGGAAAGTATTTTGGCAGATGCTCCACCTAGTTTTCCTTCCAGGGACCCTTTGGATGCTCATCCTATGCTGGAACTGGGAAGTTCAGGAACTCCTTCGCATTCAAGTCTTTTAGATTGGAATTCTCGGTCTCACAAGCTTGAATGCTCCAAGTTTGATGGCTTTGATTTTAGAGGATGGTGGTCCAAGTTAGAGCAATACTTTGAGGCAGAAGGTGTGACAGATACTTCCAAGGTTAGGATTGCGATGCTTCATCTAAAAGGGAGAGCACTCGGTTGACACCATTTTTAAACCCAAAAACAGGGAGGACTACATCCATTGAATCGGACCTGCTATGCACATAGCTTGAAAGAATGATTTGGATCCAGTTCGTTTCGAGATCCCATGACTGATGTGGTCTCCTTGAAGCAACATGGATCATTTAAGCAGTTCCATGATGCATTTGTAAGTCTTTTGAACCAGCTCCAATTGTCTGAATCATATGCTTTAAGTATTTTTACCAGTAATTTGAAGTTAGAGATTGGCCAGTATCTATAGTTGTTTAAGCCTAAGTCACTGGTAGAGGGCTTCCTAATTGCTAGACAAGTAGAGGGCACTCTCCTTAATTCCCATAAGAAGAGTCTTTTTATGAGTCTTGGTAATCCATCTCGACCCCTTAATGCACCACCTAGATCTTCTTCACTGGTTAAACCGGTTCCTATTGCCAGTCCAATCCAAGCTTCTACTGGTTTCTTGTATTCACCCTACCTTCCATGTTTCTCAACTTAAGAAGCATATTGGAAAGACTCCAGTTCAATCTACTTTACCAGTGGTAGGTGCTAATGGAGCTATGCATAGGAGCCTGCTCGCATTCTAGAAAGACGTATGGTCAAGAGGGGCAACCAGACACTAACTGAAGTGCTGGTGGAATGGACCAACACGTTTCCAGAAGATGCTACCTGAGAGTCCCTACAACAGCCGCAAAGAAAATTTCCGACCTTTAATCTTTGAGGACAAGGATCTTTTGAGGGAGAGAGCATTTGTTACGGTAGGAAACTAAAAACAAGGAAAAAATAGTCAGTTAACTAGTAGTAGAACGCTACGTTTTGGTAACCACTGTGCGTTTAAATTTTAATGAAACGTTGAGTTTTAGCTTGGGAAAAGCTATAGCTGTCGTGTAACAACTTTTCCAACTGATTTTGGTAATGGCCAATTCTTTCCTTTTCAGCAGCAGGGAAGGGAATGAGGTAGTTATGGAATTGGTTGAATGAAATTTTCCTCTTCTTTCTTCTTTGTTTTCTCTCTTTTCTTTTCTTCTTTCGATCTTTTTTGTTTTCTCTGTAACGAGGTGCATCAATCCTAAAGCTAACTTAATATGTGAAAATCTTGGAGTTTCAAACTATCAGGTTTGCAAACATGTTTTGAGATTTGTTTGAAACCACCGAGTTCAAATAAGAGAAAGAAAAGAACATATACAGACTGTAGAGGACTCTTTTGTTAAGGTGAGGAGACATTACAAGCTAGGAAAACAAGATGCCGTGAAAAGATGGTGCAGATGAAGATCGGAGCAAACTTTGGAAAACAAGTGAGGCGGCAGCTCATGATGATGGAAGTGATAAACAGTCAAGGACAGTGAAGGTTGTGTGGTTGTAACAATAATAGAGAGAAAACTCAAGTTTGCCAAAAGATCAAAAGCTCCTAAACGAAACGTTCGAGACTCTATTTATAGGCCTTAGAAGGAAGTTATTAAGGAGCGGTTGTAGAGAGAAGTGGGAGTGAACGTGTTAAAGTAAAGGGTAGTGGAATTGAGAGAATTAGTAAATGTGCTTCTAAGAAATAAGGCAATTACAAAATTAGGTGGTAGTTATACTCACGTATTATTTATGGTAAACAGAGTATTACTTGTATGTTCAGGTACAAGTGTACATTCCGTTTAACCAGGAAAGGAAGCACTCATATTTCAGAGAAAGGTTAAGAAGTGTATTTCTTAACAGTGCTCGTATTTTGAGCCTCCAAGACATCCCAATGGTGGAGCAACCCAAGAATCCTGCCAACCTTCCAAGGTTAGCTCCAAAGTGTTCCCACCATAATGCCGTTCCGAAAGTTAGTTGTTCCTAACATAATATTGTTCCCAAGGTTAGTTGTTCCTAAGATTACTTCCACAGCTTTTTTAGTGTGGAAAGTTGTTTCCAAGGGGTGAATGATATTTCCTGCAACTACTATTGATAGAAGTGATAGTAATAAAAGAACAAGCATCTACATAGACAAAAAGGACATGGCATGGTTAAAATAAAAAAATGTAGATCCTTTGTACAAAATACCTAATAACTCTATTGTAAACAAAATTAGAAAATTCTTGGTAACTTTAAAGCTGAAATTGAAATAATTATATAGCGATGATACTTTTGAATGCTGAATCTTTCATATCTTATATCCCGTTCAGCAAAACAATAGAATGATAAAAGAGAATTAAAAATCATTAAGGAATGAATTACTGATAAACAAGAAACCTTAATATGCAACAAACCAACCAAACTCCAACCAGTTTATACTTAAAGAAAACCAATTTATAAAAACGAAGTAAAAGGATTCAAGTTTTAAAGTCTAACAAAGTCTGAACCCAAGACAACGGTATCATTCATGATTTCAGCTAGAAAAGGATACTTGAATTGCTTGGGCAAGAATGTACTAGTACTACCACTATCCATTCCAAGCAAACAGATTATTCAACGTCAACTATGTTAACCAAGACAGGATTCTTATAACTTCAATTATTATATCAATTCCACAGTCATGTTCTTTATGGAGGTTTGGGAAGCTATTGTTGATTTGGGTTTTTTGGGAAGCTGTCAGATTTAATCCTCTCAAAAGACCAGCTTCGAAGGTTTCACCCTTATTCACTCAGTGCCTCCAAGGTTTAGTCCCAAACCAAGCATTTAGCCTAACTTTACAGTCAAAAATCATGTTTATAAGGAGCATCTGCATAGAGAATCACTTTGCAGGCTAGATGCAAATCAGTTTATCACAATTCTAAAAGCTTAATCCCATTCAATAATAAATAAATTAAGCTATATTCTGAAGGAACATTCATTGCTTATCAAAAACTTTACATATCAAAGGCTCAAAGCATCCATTGGAAAATAAACACCCGAGGAAATTAAATAAATAGGATCTACATTAAAGAAATACTCACAGCTTCTTTAATGAAAACTGAAGATGGAGCTCCTTTCCACTTGGGATCAGAGTCTGGAAATATTTGCCCTATATCAGGTAGCCCTAAAGCTCCCAATATTGCATCCACAACACAATGAAGCAGTACATCTCCTACAACATATTAATCCCAAATGCAAAATTGTGGGAACTTTAAATAGAAATACAAATTCGAGATAAAAATGGGGAAGATGTTTATAAATTTAAACTACCCAAAAGTGTAGGGAATTAAAAATTACCATCAGAATGAGCTTCACAGCCTCTATCATGAGGAATATCAATCCCACCAACGATCAATGGGTAGCCAGGCTCCAAACGATGAAGGTCGAATCCATGACCCACTCTGAAAGGCAAAGACTTGGAAGGTTTGGTGGAGGAGATGGTTCCATCGACTGCAGTTGAAGTAGCAGCTGATGAAACTGAAGCTCGAAGTGTGAAAGATGATGAAGAAGAAGAAGAAACAAGGGTAGTCTGACGTCGGGTGATTGAGATACGAGGATTTGGCAACAAACTGTACTTGTTTAAGACTGATCCGGAGGTGGGTCTTGCTGGAATCAGAGAACAACTGTAAAAGCGAGTGGCCATCGCGTCTATGCAGAGAACGGGCTCTGTTTTTCGTGGACTTGGTTCGAATATCTTTGTTGACTCTGTTTTTTTTTTGGGTTTCGTTTTTGTGAACTTGGTTCGACTATCTTTGTTGACTCTGTTTTTTTGGGTTTCGTTTTTGTTTCTTTTTGGGTAGGGTTAATGTCACAGTTGGCCCCTGAACTTTCTTTCAATATGCAATGTGATACCTATATAAAGGAAATGCCCAATTTGATACCCGTATTATTTTGTAACGACACGTAGCATTAATTTATTTGTTGCTGCCAACTAGGTGTGCAAATTAAACGTTTTGAGGCAAGTATCAAATTAGACATTTTCTTTGCATAGGTAGCACATTGCATATTGAATAAAAGTTTAGGGGCTAAGTGTGACATCAACCCTTTTGGGTATTTGTGGCCATAAATTAGTGCTCCCTTTTCTCTACATATTTTTTTTTTAATACACACATGCGGCAACCAATCAAAGTTCATTCATTTTCATTTCCAACTGTTGGACCATCCCATTTCCATTGTTTTTATGGATAGTAAAAAAATGGAGCTCCAAAGGCCCAATTCATATTTCCAAACCTGGGGGTTACCTAGAGATGCATTTTTACTTGTCATTTTAAGATGAGATCTTGTGTTCTTAAAGGAGCATACATGATTTAGCATTTCAACAATCCATGCCATGCCGACAAGAATTAATAATACCCAGAAGAGAATGCAGAAACATAACACCACTTCTTGTTATTGATTAACCTATGAGTTTAATTTGTACACACACAATGCACAAGCATGGCATCCTGATTAACAACAATGTGCAAAGCAACTTTCCTCACAGATTCTACAACACACATTTGATATGAGAAGATACATTTAGATGAGCATTGAAAAACCAAAAGAAAATCACATTATGACTATGTGGTGGATGCCCTAGGTTGCTTGCATCCATGTTCCGGTGTTGGGTGTTCAGTAGCAGCTCTCTTCGGTCTCAACTGCAATGAGAACGGTAGTAAGAATCAAAATGAAGTATCAACACGCTCACTCTGAAAGTTTATGCATGTGTCTACGAGTTTCAAACTATGACTATGGAAAATCATAAATGAATTACTGACCTTCTCCTCGGCACGCTGGTAAAAATTTCTAATAAGTATATTCTTGGCTTCGGTAGTTATAACTGTAAAAAAGTGCTTCAGAAGTCAGTCTCAAATAAAGAAGTTGTTCAAAGGTGAACTAAAAATCGTATTCAACTTAAAAACTCAAGGATTTAGCCAATGAGCTGTGCCATTTTGCATCATAATGCAATTTCAATCACTAGTAACTTTATATTTATTGAAACTAGCTGAAATTTTCAACTAAAGAAGTTTGCAAAGTGTAAGACAAGTTGGCAATTGGGAGATGAAGTTGGGTGTTGACAATTAAAGATGGCAGGGGTGCACTGATGCTTGGTTTTGGCAGACGGATGAGAGAGTGAAAATGAAAAGAATGAAAAGATAAGATTTTAAGTTTCGTAAATTGTCTCTTGGGTCAGGTTTTAGTTGTGTACTATCGTTAGCTAATGAGAAACACTTGGGAATCCAGTTGAGGCATTTTGTGGTGTGAGCTTATACATAATCTTAAGACTAGCAAGAGTTCGGGTGCAATAACAATCATTTCGTCATGGCTTTTCAATAATCTTAAGATTAGCAAGTGTTTGGGTAAAAGGATGACATCAATGATGGATGTTAACAAATTTGATAGTAAAAAATATTGTAATGTTTGGCGTGTAAGAGTTGATCTTACACAACAATGGCTATTGAGAAGGAGATAAGAACAACTCTACTTTTACATGACAAAGGCTAAAATCTTTTCTAACATCAAATTAGTTGACATCCATATTCGACGTCATCCCGCATCAAACTCTTCCTAGTACTAGATTCAAAGACTTTATGAACAACAATGCCAATCAATTTCCAAGAATTTGCTCGACCCCAGTTTTCTGGGATTCAAACCAAAAATATCCAAAACACATTGAAGCAGAAGCTGCTAAAAGTAATCCACTTAGAAATCAGATTGATAAACTGAGTATAACCAATCAAAAAAACTTGAAACAAGAAAAGAACCGTAATAAGACTACTTTTCTAACACTGAATTTTTCATCCATCTTCAATGACACTCTCACACCAAAGCTCTTGCTAATGCTAGCATTACCAAAAGCTATTACGAAAAACAACACCAATTGGTTTCTAATAATTGACTTCAATACCAATTTGTTGTGATTTGAACCTGAAATATCCAAAACACTTTGCTGCTCAGTGTCAACCAAAGTTAGACTGATGAACCAAATCACTACCAATCAAGAAATCTGTTAGAAAGAAAAAAGGAATGCAAAGGGAAATGTTCGATACCTTGATCAGGAGGTGGAGAAGTCCGGCTATGTGTGGGGCGGTAGGTGGTAGGTGCCACTTTCTAGTGAAAAAAAATTCAAGCAAATTATGCCCCGAAAATGTTCAAGCAAAATAAAATCCATACAAGGGAAGTCAGTAATTTTAGTTAAAGGCTAACCAATGAGAGCAAAAAGACTCATTTGTCATAATATAACTGTTCAGATTAAAACATAGAGGAGCTCAATATGAACTCCATGAATATTATAGCATCTCACATGCTGAAATAATGCAAAAAGATAGAAGGGAAGGTGAAAATTGTTTTTTTTTTTTTTTTAAACCATTTCAACCTTTCAACCAGTCCAAGCTTACTCAAAAATGGTTAAACAGATAGGCAAGGAACCACTGTAAACCATTGGAACAAAAAAACCAATACATAAATACCAATATGTCTAAATATCTAATTGTCTATACATATGTGTACCCACATAGAAACAAATTCTCATTTGTGTCTTAATCATAGAACTTGTCTTTGTTACCATTGTTAAGAACCAGCTCTAAGAACCCAAACTACCACATACACAGCAAGATAAGAAAGCTGCTAAAGCATGAGCTTTAAGTTTTAAAGGAAACTCCATGATCATCCCATGCAAAAAAAAAAAAAAGAAAAGCATGATCCTTGTGTGAACATATAATTATAACTTTAGCAAACAAATAATAACAAGTATTAGCATTATTTACATGGTTCATATAGAAACATTACACAACAATCAATTAGATTAATCAACATCTAAATAATAAATATATCTTGCAATGCAAACCATTAGAAAAAACAAAGTGTAGGAATACCGGAGTTGGAATTCTATGAAACATTTAAAATTAAACCCCTATTCATTTGTAACCACAAACAACTTTATCCAAAAAGATTCTGACAATTAAGGTCCGAAATTCATGAATAATAAATACTTTTCACAAAAAAAAAAAAAACAGATAACAATAACATCATATCAGGGTAAATCCAGAAACCTAAACGTAAAAATGTAAAAGGTTTTTCACTATTTATCTAAACTGCATGTGGGGATTAATTCATTGCAATTCAAACCCAGAAACATGTTATGGAAAATGGGGTTAGGTTAAAAGGGATTATGAGGTTACTTACAGAAGGATTAGAAGGATCGGAGGGACGAAGTTGGCTGAAGTTGTGGGGGTCAAATGACGGCAGGTCACCGAGCATAGACCCCATCATCAGAAAACAAGAAAAAATTGCTGGTTTTGTGGCTTGCACCCAAAAAATCACCGGAGACTACAAAGAGAACCCGGCCAAGAGAGAGAAAACGAGGACAATTGCTGACCCGGTTCTAGAATCAGCCTTCTTTGTGCTGATGCTGGATCATTAATGGGTAAATTGATGTTTATTTAGCTAACATGGATCCCCGCTAACTCTGGAGACTTCAAAATTCTTCTATAATTTATTTAATTAATAATAAACAGTTGTATTAAAATAATTATTTATAATTTCTTTTCGAAGTCTTGAAATTAAATTTACCATGACATTTGTTAAGAGTCAAGTACACTTAAATTTTTAAATATATTATTAGAAAAACTTGAGCAAGTTAGATATGAATATTACATCGGTTGGGTTTTTTACTAAAATATTACAACAAAATAAAAATATGAAAATGGGTGTACTTTTTAAAAAGTACCAGAATGGTATAGGAAGGGTGGTGCCGTCTGTCGTAGAGGCGCAACCACCCTTTGCATATCTACTTTTTTTAACTAAAATCTAAAAAAAAAGCTAAAATTAAAAAAACACTTAAAACAAAAAAAAAAAGAAAATGGCAGGAAAAGTGGCGGGGAGGTGGTGACTCTTACGCCACAGTAAGACCGGTGGTGCCTCTAGCAGAGGCGACACCAATGGTGCCACTGGCAGAGGCATCACCAGCTTTGCCCTCCCTCGTTTTAAGCTCCCCATTTTCTGCTCTAGGGTTTTTTAATCAAAATTTTAGCAGCTGAGTTGAAGAAGAAGAAGAAGAAGAAGAGGAGGAAAAGAAAGAGAAAGGAAGAGAAAGAAAGAAGAAAAAATAAGAGTATGTATAAAAAAAAATTTTAATAAGGAAGATATTGTTGTTGTTATATGATATATATTGATGATTTTATTTTTATTATTGTTGTTAGTTAGTTTATAACTATTGTAAATTAGGACTAGGTTAAAAACATAGTTAGTTAGGTATTATTATTTTTAGTTAGAAACCCTAAAATGATATTTTAGTTAATAGTTAGTATATTGTTAGTAACCCTAAAATAAAATATTAAAATAGTATTAGTGTATTAATATGTTATTATAATATTAATATTTAAGTTAATAATATGTTAGTTAGTAAATTGTTAGTATATTAATATGTTAGTTAAAAATCTTATAATAATAATATATTGTTAGTAGTATAATTAAAATATTAGTTTCTACTATTAATATTTTAGTTAATATGTTAGTTAGTTAATATATTATTAGTAGACTTATATGTTAGTTAAAAATCCTAAAACCCTAAAATAATATATTGTTAGTATATTAATAATATGTTAGTATATTAATATTTTATTTAATATGTACATAGTTAGTATATTGTTGTTAGTATGTTAATAGATTGAATATTGTTTATTTTCTAAGCAATTTTGTTTATTTTTTAACAGATTGAATATTGAAGATGGATGATCAGTTTTTCGTATGTGTTTATTTTGATGGAACATCTTGACAACAACCGTTGAATGCATATTTGAATGTCGGCAACAAATAGCAATGAGATTTAATAGAAATGTCTCGTTGGATGATATGAAGCGAAAGATAAACGCAAAAATTATTAGACGTTGTGGGAGAACGATCTCAAGAATTTTCTACAAGTTTCCAATTTCGGCAGATCTGATCAAATTCACAGAAATGGAACTTGTAGGCGACGAAGACGTTGAGACAATGATCGCTCTTTACTGTGGGAATGAGAGTAACAGAAATGCACCGATTCACTTATTTGCTGAGTTTACGGGTATTGGTATCGAGACAAATGAAGACAGCAATGCATATGGTGAAGAACATGGAGCTCAAGAACCGTGCATGGTGCCTCCAATATCATATGTTGATGCCGATTTGAATATACGTGGGATCGATATCGATCTTAATATTATACCAGATATTGATGTGGTTGGTGATGATGGACACGACAGTAGTGATCATTGTGAGGAAGATGTCGATAGTGACAGCGATCCCGATATGGACGATATACCTGATGATATTGACGATGAAGACGTGAATGACGATGGAAACATTAGCGTGTCTTCGATCGGGAACCAGATGGGATGTATTATGATACATAATAATCCTGGGCCACACATGTCGCTCATAGACCCCGACGCAACGATGTGTAGCTGAGTTCCCCGAGTACCCTGAAATATATCCTACGCATCGGCTAGCCGTAAATTTTGAGCATGAGTTATTCGTAGGCCAGAGATTCGAAAGTAAAAAAGAGTGCTTATCTGCTATTAAACGGTATAGCATGAATATATCAGCGGATTACAAAGTCGCAATGTCTAAACCGACGCTTTATATTAGGGAGTTTTAGGAGGCTGCGGAAGGCTACAATTGGCGGGTACGGGCTGCATTCATTCAAAATTCGCAGATGTGGGAGATACAAAAATTGGTTGGATCGCATACATGCAGATCGACATGTATGACAGAAGATCATAAAAAACTTGATTCCAAAACTATCTGTACGTGTATCCTGCCAATGGTGAAGGATATGCCAACCATTAAAGTTTCGGTACTGATTGCTGAAATACAAGCACGATTTCAGTATCGAGTATCGTATCGAAAACCGTGGATAGCTAAACAGATGGCAATGGAGCAACTGTATGGAAATTATGACTCATCGTATAACGAGCTGCAGGGATGGATAGCTTTTATGAGAGAGTACGTATCGGGAATAGTGATTGAGTTGCAGACACAACCTTATTATAGCCCAGATGACCAATTACAACTGGGGAGAAGAATTTTTCATCGGATGTTCTGGACGTTTGATCCATGTGTGCGGGCATTTCCACACTGCAAGCAGTTTGTGCAGGTGGATGGGACATGGCTATACGGAAAATATACACAGATCTTACTTATTGTGGTTGCTCAAGACGCAATAGAAACGTGCTCCCAATAGCGCTTGCCATAGTAGATAAGGAGAATATGGAATCTTGGGAATTCTTTCTTACCAACCTGCGGAGGTATGTTATTAGCAACGATAATATTTACAACATCTCCGATAGAGCGAAAGGATTAATTGTCGCAATTAGGCGTTCCGGTGTGCCATGGAGATCCGTTTACTGCATTCGTCACATTGCGGCTAACTTCCTTCGAGAGTATAAGAATGCAGATTGGAAGAGACAAGTGGTGAAAATGGGTAAAGGATAACCTTAAATTTTTAATATAAGTTTAAAGTTTTTATGTTATCTAGTTACCGTAACTTATCTTTTATTAAAACATATACACCGTACGAGTTAGAGCCATATATTTTTCGGTAAAGAATGACTCGACTTGAGAGTGATATGGAAGGTCAAACGAACAAATCTTTTCGAGAGTGGTTGGGTACAATGGAGCCATGGCAATGGGCTCAAAGTTTTGACGAGGGCTTTCGTTATGGTTAAATGACCACGAACTTGGTGGAGAGGGTCAACACTGTGTTGTTAAAAACACGACATCTTCCGATTTCATCTGTCTTCTCGGCCACATTCTATAGATTGGCGACCTTGATGCCAAGAATGGGTGAACATCAAGTCAACCAGATGAATGCGGAACATGTGTTTGTGAAAGATGTCAGGGATGCATTGATTACAAACCGTCGGACTGCGAGGTCGATAACTGTAGAAATATACTCACGACGTATGGAAAATTTTCGAGTTACGGAGTCTATTGGTCGTCAACCCGGTTTGCCATCTAGGTCTTATGGAATTGATCTTCGGAACAGACAGTGCGAATGTAGGAGATTCCAAACACTTCATTATCCGTGTGCACATGTAGTGGCAGCGTGTGCTAAAGCGAACCTTAATGTCAAACAATTTGTGAATGATGTGTACACGCTCAAGCGTATGTTGCGTGTCTGGGAAAATGAGTTCCCTGTCCTGTCCGACCTGTCTACATGGGAGGTGTCTCGGACAATTTTTGAGCTTGTCTCAGACAGAGGGCTACGCAGGAATCTGAGAGGTCGTCCGCAATCATCCAGAATCCGTAATGAAATGGACCTTAGGGAGAAATTCGACGATAGACGCTATGGAATATGCAAGTTAGGTGGTCATAATCGAAGTAAATACCCGCAACGAAACTATCATGTTGGCCAATCGTCACGAGGGAGTGGGAATTGACATTATTCAGAAATACATGTTTTGTAGTCATATCTCTGGTGATTTTTATTAATTTGGGTTAAATTGAAAAAAATAGATAAATTTAGGAACTTAAATGGAAAAAAATTACATTTATGGATTTGTGTTAATATGGATTTGTATGGATTTATATTTTGTGCCAAAATCAATTCATACTTTTTCTAGTCATTTCACATGTACACATCATGCTTCAATATTTAACCATATGAATATCATCTAAATAATCACTTATTCAATTTAATAATATGCAATAATTTATATTACAAGTACTTAATACATAAAATGTCCAAACCACTTAAATACCAAATCCAAACATACCATACATATTTTAAAGCTCAAAATAATCAAGTTAATTTTATACAAATAAGATACAAACATTGTAATATTTATAAATACAAAATAGAGGAAAACCAAAACCACAAGAAACACCTAAAATTGATGGTTCGATGGTGTGGTCCTAGGTGTATACTTTTGCGGTGGTCGACGATCACGTCGTGGGTGCCCGCGACAACCAACATCCTCTTCAGCATCCAGTGAGGGTCCAGGTGGGGGTGTGCTAAACATAGTCAAAAAATCCTGTGGCTCGAATGGCATAGATGAACTCGAGCGGAAGAGTGTCACGATGCCTTTGATACGACCGAAGGCTGATGTCATCACAGTGGATATGAGTTTGAAGTCTTTGTCTTGCGGTGTGTACGATCCAAATATATCAAACCCGTACTGGTACCCACCTCTTGAGGAGCCCGAGAAGTAGTCATAGCCCGGCACATCCAGATGATCCGAATGTGCATCCGAATGTGAATGTGATTGCTCGGGCTCTGGTACATGGCTCTCGCTTTCGGGTTTCATTTCGGATCGAATCTGCAATGCATCGGCCTCCATATCGATCAACGCCTTATCGCCCCATCTCGCATGTGTTGAGAGACTACGATCGTTGTCCCAAGTATATATGGCTTCCCCATACTAGAGTACCATTGTATGTACTCTAATGAAGGTTGAAAATCGAAAGCCATATCCATCCGGAGTATACGGGACATGCGGTCATTCCACATCGCAATAAATTGCCTATGCCTAACCTCCCAATCCAAGCCTTGTTTCCCTCTCTTATTTTTACCATGAACCTCTCCCACTTGGCATGGCAGATCGGGATATATTGGACGCAACTAAATTGCCGCAGCACTCAGTCCGCGTGATACCACTCGACTACATGGAAACACACAATTGGTGCGTTTGTGCACCACATGTATGAGTGAATATAAGCGGATGGGGTATAACGGCTGTAATTTCTGGTCGACAATATGGCGTCCATATAAACTGTATGATTAATAACATTGTCAAAATTTAACACGGTGTGCATAAGATATACAAACTAACAAGTAACTAATATTAGAATCACTTACCCCTTCCCCGGCGTGCTACTCAATCATAAGCCGGTATATCGGGATAGTGTACGACCTCCCGATACCCGGATAAATACTCCACCTACAAAAATAAAATTCAACTCAAATATAATCAATATAAAGAAATTATCAATTAATAACAAGTTATGTTTTATCACCTGTTTACTAGTGGATATACATATGGTTGGTGCGTGTCGATGCCAAGAATGGCATCCGATCTGAGCCCATGATCGCAATAGCGTAAGGCATCCGCCTATGTCTCGGTCCCCGCTCTATCGTCAAACAAAGCTCACGGTACAACATCGTAAGAACAAGCAGAGCCCCAACTATAAGAGCGAGCATTGCGAAATCACCAATAGGGTGAGTCTTGAATATGAACCGTATTGTTATTTGCATTGGGCATCAAGACACCCCTATGATGTGAATAATGTACGCTCGAAAGCGCACATCAACTCACTCTGATGGCACCGGTGATAATCATCCATACTTCGCTCTCAGCCATGTAAACTTCAAGCCCGTAAAATTTTCTTCGCCATCGCCGTACGGGTCCCCTAGTAGGCTCTGATAAAGTGTAAATGGGTCAACCATCACACTGACGCCCGTAACGGGACTCCCGTCAATTGGGAGCCCAAGCTGCACTACAACATCCTCTAGAGTGACTGTGCACTCTCTACACGGGAAATGAAAAATATGGGTCTCCGGGCGCCAACGCTCGACTAGTGCGGATATTAAATCATACCGCAAGACAAACGTCCGGATCAGTGCTACTGACCCAAATCCACCTTGCTCAATATACGGTACCAATCGTTCATCCGGGGGATTTCTTAACCCATTCACGCGGCCCCTTAGTACACGGTACGAGTCTTGAAAGTGTTAAATCAGAAAAAAATTATTATTATAACATAAATTATTATGTACCTATTTTGTTAATATATCACGCGATTAATAAATAACAATATATTACCAAATCATTAGCTGCGACAGATATGTGTGGAGCTGTACTAATCAATCGAGCTATTGCCGTATTAGATATTTGATTTCTAACCTACATAAAAAAATTAATTTTATATTAAAACACAAAAAAATAACATGCCAATAAAAATAATATAACAAAAACATAACATATTTTAATATAACAAAATATAACATAATTTAATTTATTATGTACCTATTTCACTGTTTTTTAATATAAATTTAGTAAAATCCACTTATTTAGCCTTTTTGTATTTTCCTTATTTCCAAACTCTAATGTAAATATATAATTTTCGTCTTTTATTATTTTATATTATTTTATTTAGTACTATATATATATATATTGATTATTAATAACTAAGGTAGTAGGTAATACTACTACTACTAATAATAATTTTACTAACAACAATAATAATACTAATTAACTAAAATAATATTTAAAGTTTTTAACTACCATTATTTTTACTTACTACTACCAATATAATAAAATAATAATTAGTGTTCTATTTTTAACTAACATAATAACTTTTATTACAATCTAACCAACAAATTTTTTATTTTAGGTTTTTAGCTAACTATCTATAATAACTAACAACATAATTAATATTGTAACTTTTTAGTAATACTAACACAATATATTAACTAATAACTAATTTATTATTTTAGGTATTTAACTAACTAACTATAATAATAAACAATTTATTATTTTAGGGTTTTAACTAACTAACTATAACACAATATAGTTAATATTTAAACTTTTAGTAAATCATCATCATAATAATAATAACTAACTAACAATTATTATTTTAGAGTTTTTACCTAACTAACTAACTAACTAAGTATAATAATAATAAATAACAACTACTAACAATATAATTAATATTTACTTATTACACTTGTTACTAAACTACACTAAACTAACCTAACATTAACTAAACTAAACTAATAATACAACTAACTAACCTAAATAATAACTAAACTAACCTAACCTAAACTAAACTAACATTAACCAAACTAAACTAATAATACAACTAACTAACCTAAATAATAACTAAACTAACATTAACTAAACTAAACTAATAATATAACAACTAACCTAAACTAAACTAACCTAAATAATACAACTAACAATAACTAAACTAACATTAACTAAACTAAACTAATAATACAACTAACTAACCTAACCCAAACTAACAATAATCAACAAAATAATAATAAACAAAATATAATCATCCATATTTAAAAAAAAAATTACCTACTTCTTATATTTTTCCTTCTTTCTTTCTTTCTTTCTTTCTTCTTTCTTCTTTCTCCTCCTCCTTTCTCTTCCTTTTTTCGGCACCGCCGTATGCTTCTTCTTCTTCTTCTTCTTCTTCTTCTTCTTCCTTTCATTTTCACAGCATCAGCTTCAATTTGTGGACCATTATAAGGTCCCCAAGCCACCGATCGGTCACGTCATAGTGAATGGGTGCCGCCTCTGCCAGAGGCACCTTGATGCCTTTGTGGCGGAGGCCGCACCAAATGTCGATATCTTTCTTTGGGTTTTTATTTTTCATTTTTTTTTTAAGTTGTAGGGTTTTTTTTTTTAACTTGTAGGGGGAGTAGGGGTGCAGGAGGGTGGTGCCGCCTCTGCCAGATGCGCGAACACCCTCTCTGTACTATTCTGGTAATTTTTAAAAAGTGCACCCCATTTTCGTATTTTTATTTTTATTGTAATATTTTAGTAAAAAACCCTACATCAGTTTGTTAGTAAAAATATTGAAGAGATGTGGAATGAGCTTTGGGATATTGTTTGTAATTGATGGATTAAGAAGGAGTTGTGAGTAGTTTTAAAATTGTGTTAAAAATTTAATTATAATTATAATAAAATTGTTAATTAAAAAATTATTAAACACAAATTAAAAAATAGTGGAATGTGAGTCGAGCCTTTAAATATATCTCTTGAAATTAATATAAAAATAATAATTAAATAATTTTATATTTTAATTTTTTCTTAATTAGTGATATACAAATTTTAAGCAAAAATTCATTTTAATTAAATTCAAGTTAATTTATATGATTATCAAGTGAGATTTTTTATTTCAAAATATTATACTAACAAATTTAATAAAAATATTAACAATTTAACTTAAATTTTAAGATTTAAAAATTAAATAGATAAATTCCTAAAACAAAAGAATAGAGACTAAATTGATAATTATTGGACTCTATGCCATATTTAACCTAAACAAAATTAAACAAAATAATTGAAGAATCATTGAAACGGCACCTTTACATGGTAGGTGAACTGCCAAAGCTTAAACAGAATAAGCGCTTTACAACCATCAGATCATCCACGCATCACTGAAAACTTGATCAAAAAGGGACCCACAGTCCAACCCTACACCCCATAATTCCGTATTCCCATCTTAATCAAATATCCACCGCTAGATCACCACAGGTCCATCAAAATCCATAAATCCTCGAAGCACCAAATATTCCCTCACTTCCACCTAGGGTTTTCTGTTCTGAGACCTCCCACTCGAATACCTTTCTTCCCTTTTCCCTTCTTTAACATTCTAAAAACAACTCTTCAGTAGTCGTCGGCGTTGCAGAGAGGAATTAAAAAGAAGAAAAAAAAAAGCGAAAATGGCAGCACCCGAAGCTCCTCTCTGCTATGTCGGCGTCGCTCGCCAATCTGCTGCTTTTCGCCTCATGAAGCAAATGGTACGTATCCCTGTACGTATATTTTGCTCGTATGCAGGCGTGTTTTGTGATTTGTTTTGTTGTTTGAATGGCCCGGTTAGGGGTGGGAAGAAGGAGAAGGTCTCGGGAAAGATAAACAAGGGATCAAAGGTCACGTTAGAGTTAAAAACAAGCAGGATGCTACCGGTTCGTTTTTAATTGTTTTCTTTTTTTCATAATTATTTTTTTGTCTCTCAATCTTTTTTTTAAAGCTCTGTTACCGGAAATGCGATCCAAGTTTGTTTTAACTATCACAATTGTATAGAATTTATTATAAAACAATTCACAAATTTCAGAATGTATTTATTTAGAAGTATGTATTTATCTAAGCACAAAAACTTCCTCCTCCTCCCTCCCTCCCTCCCTCCTTCCCTCTACTAAACAAATTTGAGAAGATTTACGTTTTACAGCAAATTGTGTTCTAGTTTTTGTTTTTTGTATCCTTGTACCGGACTGATCCGAATTTGAGGTAACATTGGTTATAAGCTAGGTGATTTGTTTATTGAATTAATTTTCCGGAGAATTAGAATAGGATGAGATGGTGAAAAATACTCTTAATATTGGAATTTTATTTATTTTTGAAAAATATGGAGCAGGTATTGGATTAGATAAGCAAAATCCGTGGGCTTTTGATACAGCTCAGTTTGATAGTATTCTCAAAGGATTGAAAGTGGTGCGTATTTCATTCTGACTTTGATTGTCTAGTACCGTGTTCAATTTGATGCAAAGCTCATTTTTCTTTTTCTTTTTAATTTTTTAGAAGCAAGCAGTGCAAACCATCGATGAAGGTATGATTGATACCCAGAGAATATTCCTCTCATATTTATACTTAGTAGGTTGTTATTGATTGATGAGTAATTTAACTTTTCTGAACAGCTGAAAAGAACGAAAATCAAATGGAAACAAAGAGTGATGAGCCTAATGACACTGAAGAACAAGTTTTTAAGGCTACCCGGCCACAGGGAAGGTTGGTACATTAGTTCTATGTTTCTTTAGTGGTCTGGTAGGAGATTATTGCCAATTATTTAATTAATGTTTGATGTTATTTGTTCTTATTT
The DNA here is from genome assembly GCA_025506655.1 of Gossypium rotundifolium. Lineage (NCBI taxonomy): Eukaryota > Viridiplantae > Streptophyta > Magnoliopsida > Malvales > Malvaceae > Gossypium > Gossypium rotundifolium. Next base: position 46,326,994 of record CP106723.1, read on the forward strand.
TACTTTTTTCGGTTCTTAGATATAAGAAAAGAGAAAGAGGGAAGCTTGTACATGCATATTCTTCGAAGGATCTTGAAGGAATTCTTGTAAGTTCTAAACCTTCATTGTCTTATCTACTCCGTTTTCTTCAGTGTTATTTAAATTGTTAAGGTTTTTACTTGCTTGAAGCTTGTGGCAATTATGTCCTTTTTGTACATTGTTGTCTAATGTTCATTTCAAGATGCAAAATTATTCTATGATTACACGAGATCAAAATGTATCATGTCAAGTATTTGGTTTGAAACGTATTCATTTGTCAATGATTTTTCAAATTTGATTTGTTAATACCATCCACCGTAATCTTGACAAGATTTTCGTGGTTAGAAATATAAATGAGCTCAAGGATAAGTTAAATCTAGAATAGTTGTCTTTCTGGCTGTGATTTGTCAAGATAATTGTTTAATAGTTGATTGATTTGGTCTTTGTTTCATATTAGCACGAGAGGCAGATACCATGTTACCTTCACCATGGAGTCACTTGACTTTTTGAACAAACTCTAGATGTCATGAGTTAGAAAAGATAGAAACACAAAGCACTGTTAAAACATAGTGGTTCAGTAATAAATACAACTTTATATGGAAATCAAAATGGTTTTAAAAGCACTTTTTATGTCTTCTTTGATAGAATTATCAATTCATATATGTAGATAGATTTTTTTCCCTTGGAATTAGCATTTGATTTGATGCCTAACTAACATTTACTATTATTTTTGGTTTAAACAATCACTGTATTTTACCCATAGATGTTTTGCAATAGGCCAAAAAGGTTGAGGAGTCACCACAGGTAAATCCTGACGTGGTTGGTGAAATGGAGATCATAGAGACAACTGAAACAAATGATTTTTCCACTGAAGGTTGAGGAGTCATTGATTTGGTCTTTGTTTCATATTAGCACGAGGCAGATACCATGTTACCTTCACCATGGAGTCACTTGACTTTTTGAACAAACTCTAGATGTCATGAGTTAGAAAAGATAGAAACACAAAGCACTGTTAAAACATAGTGGTTCAGTAATAAATACAACTTTATATGGAAATCAAAATGGTTTTAAAAGCACTTTTTATGTCTTCTTTGATAGAATTATCAATTCATATAGGTAGATAGATTTTTTTCCCTTGGAATTAGCATTTGATTTGATGCCTAACTAACATTTACTATTATTTTTGGTTTAAACAATCACTGTATTTTACCCATAGATGTTTTGCAATAGGCCAAAAAGGTTGAGGAGTCACCACAGGTAAATCCTGACGTGGTTGGTGAAATGGAGATCATAGAGACAACTGAAACAAATGATTTTTCCACTGAAGGTAAATGCTTCAAATAAACTCAAGCTCATATTGAAAAACTTGGGTGAATTCTTTCAGTAAGGTGTATTTTCCTTTGTGTTACATAGTTCAGAAATTGCTAGTCTTTATGGTCTATGCAGTAATATTAAAGGTTGAAAGCCAGGCTGGACTTTTTATTTAAAATACTTTTCCTTGGAGTATATTATCTTGTACCTGAAGGACTGAGCCCTTTGCTGGCAAAGGATATTCTTGACCTCTTTTCTGTATACTCATTTCTTTGTTGTAGGAAATAAAGTTGAAAGTGTTTCTCCAGAATGGTGGGGCTTTAAATATGGATTTGTTTCTGGAGGTTTTCTGGGAGAAACTACCCGAAGGAAATCAATAAAAACTGGAGAGTCTAAAAATTCTACTGAGAGAACTGTATTTTATGAAGATGACCAAGAGAATCTCTACAAACTTGTGCAAGTAAGTCTTTACGAATTGACTTTTTTTGGGGTATGAAAACTATGCTTAAAGCTCTTTGTGTGATGAAAGAAAAACTATAATTCCGTGTCTTCTTTAACCTTCATCTGAAGATGAAACTGTCATGGTCTTGTGAACAGTGTTCCAATTAATCATTCTACATGCGTTTTTGTTATGCGAGTCTAGTATCATGCTGGAGACTAGGAGATTAAAGAAATGAAAAAATATCTTTTGTTCCAAAATTTCAGGATAAAGCCACAGCTGGAAAGCAAGGTCTGGGCATTAAAGACCGACCAAAGAAAGTAGCTGGAGTTCACTTTCAGGGGAAAAAGACATCATTCAGCGATAATGATGGTGAGGATTCTGATGATGTTGGTCCTCCAGCAAAACGAATGCGTGAAAATGCATTAGAAACAGAGAAAGCTGATGAGCCCAAACTAAGGTTGAAAAAGCTGTGTAAACGGCTTCTTCGTCAGGTACTTGATCTAAAATGCAAGCTGTTCAAAATCGTGGTCCTAAGTCTTTCATTAATTAAAAGCCATCTTCCTACTTCAGGTACCTGGAGATTCATTAAAGCTGAAACAGCTGAAAGTTCTTATTGATGAACAGTCAACTTCGGTTTTTTCCAGCTTTTCTTCAAAGAAAGATGCTATTGCCTACTTAAAGCGAAAGGTTCGCTCATCTCTTAAAAGCGTTACTTTCCAATTTTATTAACATTTCGTGTAAACTTTTTTCATCGCTTTCGGGTTTGGAAATTTGATATCTTTTGGTTTTTTCCGCAGCTTGAAGGTAGTAGCAAGTTTTCTGTCGAGGGAAAGCGAGTGAGTCTTAAGCGGGTAGTCAACTTATGATACGATTTTGATAGAATTTCAACAGCCACTGTACGCTGTGAGACTAAATTAGTGCATTTATATTATAATATTGTGTTAATGTCAATTTTGTAGGTAGGTTAAAACAGTCATGTCAAACAAAATTAAGTTCTGCCTAAAGCCTGAAACTGGTAAACTGTTTTTAAGTTGTATTATTAGTAGCAAAGAGATCAATAGCAGTGATAGACCCAGTGCTAGAAGTGGCAAAATCTAGAAGGAGAAATATATCGGCATTCAATTAAAGGTCTTGATTACAAAGAAGCATCCAAGTTATAATCGGCTTGGGTTTAATCTATAGATCAAGTCGGGTGTGGCCAATCTGCCCTTAAGGTACCTTTGGATTTCATCTCACAGTTTCCAGAACTGGGCTGGACGGGGAACCAGCTTGGGTATTGTCTTGAATATGTGGTTGGGTAGTTGATTTGTGAATTGGTTGAATCAGGTGGTTGGACCAGTTGAATGGTTTTTATTTTCCAATTTTTTTATATTTTTAAATAATTTATTCAATTAAATTGGTTAAACTAATCAAATCAATTGAATTGAAAATTAGCGGTCGGTCGGTTGTGTTTTGATAACATTATTTCATTTAATCCATTTTTTTTTTGTGAATGTGGTTTTCAAATTATTATAAAAAATTATTTTCTAATTTTGGTATCATTATAAGTTTACAAATTGGGGTAGAAGATGTAATAGGTTGAAATCAAATCTTTTAAGTATATCATAGAGTTTTAATCATTTCTAGCAATAAATGTGCGCACATTATTTAGTTTCATTTTACTTCAAAAGGTAAGCATATGCTATTAATCACATTCTTTTTGTCGATAATTTAGACATCATTTTTACACAATTTTTTTTCAAACTATAAAGAAGTTAAATTGTTAATAAAACCTAAAAATTAGAAAAAGTAAATGTTACTCATTTTCCATCACTGAAATAAACCATTTAATAACATTATTTATTTAAAATTTCAAATAAATTTTTATTTTAATTTAATGTTTTTCTTTATTGTATACCCTTACCTCTATGGTAATTTCAATGCTGTAGATATTTTTATTTTCAATTTTATCTTCTATGCAAATGGACCTAAAAGTTCTAGATATTTGCAGCTATTTTAGTTAATTCCTCCTAAATGCCAAAAGGATGCCCAAATGTTTACAATTAATATTTGTATTATGTAGTGATGCAACAAGGAGTATTGAGGGAGGTGGTTGTGGAAATTGGTTCACTTAATTGGGATGGAGAGTTGGAGGTTAAGAAAAATGACAGTGAAGATAGCTTGAAGGTTAAGGGATGAAAGTGTTGGCAAAATGTGGACTTGATATTCTTGAAGGATTGATCTTCCTTCATTGTTTCTAGAGGTATTTATAAACAAGAACTCCATGTAATATGGTGTTAAAATATTGGACTTGTCATCTAACCATTATTATGTAGCGCGTGGGAGGGTTGTTTTCGATGGGATGGAGATATCTGTGACAAGACAGATCATGTCATTTATTCTAATTCTAATGAAATAAAACAGTTGAGCTCACATTATGTTTGGTGACCAAACGGATTCATGTTTCTTATGGAGATTAAGTCATTTGTTGCCTGGGCAGCTATCCTAGGAGGGTGAGCTCACAAATGACCTCCTGATTTGCTGGTTGTAGGCTCATTGTTTAAGCGTCTTCTTAACTTGCTACGTGTGTTAACATGAATGGATATAACAAGTACCATTATATAATATATTATGAAACATTATTAGAACATAAATTAACTTCAAACGTCGGTTGCAAAATCTTTGAATAATGAAATGAAAGCTGTTTATTTTGGTGATTGGGACTCTACCACGCGGAAAATATGAGGAAAATTCTTGCAATTGGGTTTCGTTCAACATTTCCTGCTGCTGCGTCTTTTTTCCTTTTTATATACTATACAAAAAGGACTAACGCCCATCAGTTTTTCGCTTAAACAGGGCCAATTTGCAAGAAATAAAAGGGGGGATTTAGCTTACTGTTTGGTTACTAGGAAAATTATTTAGAAACCAAATTACAGCAGGATGATGAATATGACGACAAAAGTGACGAGGAAAAGAAATGGTTTAATCACAATTTAGCCTATGAATTAAATCTAATTTTTTATTTTAGTACTTAAACTGGAAAAATATCATGGAGGTCATTATAGTAGGAGTCAGATTTCTTTTTGCCTTTTCTACTAAAAACTGATCAAATTAACAATTATATATTAGATAAAAAAGTAAATTGGAATTACTGTTAAAAAATTCATCCATTTTTATTCTTAAAAACTGATTCATGTACGTCAACATGAAGTACATGTGGCATGTCACGGGTAACTATGTAGTTATTTTGTTATCTACACTAATTTTTAGCAATAGAAACTGATAAATTTTTTAACAGAAATGATCAGTTTGCTTATTGATCTAACGTACATTAACTAATTTACCAATTTTTGAGTAAAAGGGACAAAATGTAATATGACTCCTAGCATAGGGGCCTCCATGGCACTTTTACCGTACTTCAACTTTATTTTGATCCATTTGGTAATTAAATAAGGTTTTTAAAAATCGGATCATTGGTTAAATCACTGAATCAATCAAATCGCTGATTCGACTGGTTCATCTGATTTTAATTAAATAAATTATTAAAAATAGAAAAATTGGTTCAATTGATTTTTTAGTCTGGTTCAACCGATTCTGAGTGGTTCACTCAAAAGCCAGTTCAGCTCTTTGTTCAGACCGTATATCGATCAATTATCGATCTGATCCGCTTCCAACAACCATGATTTAAACTATTGTTTTGTTCTAGTTTACTCAAGAAGCTCAATGCCAGTTAAGAACGCGACATATGGTAGGTGGTGTCATCTATATTTTGTAGGGCAAATTGAGACGAAAATGATAGTTTTAAGTATAAAGTTGGACAAAAACAATTAGGTACCAAAATGAAAAATAAAATAATTCAACGGCTAAATTCTGAATAAATATAAAGAGGAAACAAATCCTATAGGTTAAGTGGTGGCCTTTTTTTGTGGTCCAAAAACCAAAAAAGCTTCCATTCTATGGAGTTTCCCTGCAGTTCAAGCAATATATTTTTGGTTTCTACAGAATGTTGATAGCCAAAGACCCATAAGCCATTCCCCTCTCACACTACTAAAAAGCTCAAAGCCTATATATAGCTATAATGCATGCATTATCTTTTGCAGTGCTGCAAATGGAGAGTGTTGACACAGTAAGTGTTGGTTTGCCCTTTGCAAGTTGCATGCAGATAGCTACTCCTCATATACATTCCACATATAGCTTCTTTCTTTGACTTTGACTTTCTTTTTCTCTTTTTTTTTTTTTTTAAATCTTGACCCTAGTTGTGATCATCTGCTAGCAATTGTTTTTGATCTGATCAAGACAGGATTGGATCATGATTCATGGATTATATAAAACTGGACCTAAATGGAAAGAGAGATTGTTGAAAAATGGAAGCCTATGGTTTCAATGAGTCTATGAGAATATGGACCAAACATGGCAATGCCCCCTATATACATAGTGGCAAGTGGAAACATATGGGGGTTATGACATAGCCATACTCCACTTTAGATATTAATATTAACTCTTTTCCATATCAATATCTCTCTCCTGTATTTTAAATTAATTTTTAAACTCCAAAATATTTTATTTCAATTTTCAAAATATCATATTATTATATTAATCTAATCGTCATTTTAAACTTTAAATACCTATTTGTATCTTATGTAGAGCATTTTTAGAACATATGTGTATACTGTGAGGTGCCGAGTGAGGGGCTTAAGTGACGATAAGATTAATGTTTTGTAGGTGAATGATGAGTAATATTTTTAGTTGAGGAAGAGTAATACAAGAAAAATTGATATAGATAGATTGATGTATGATGTAAAATAGTGTATGAGTGAAAATAAAAAGATTAGTAATTAATTAATTAATTATAATTTCTATAATTTTTAAGTAATGTCAATAATATTTATATTTTTCTATAATTTTAAAATATTTATATTTTAATAAATTTTAAATTTTTAATAATTTTTAGAATACTTTAAGAATTTTTTTTAAATTTCCACCTTATCCACATCTTAGCTATGGCATCATCAACCATCAAGTCACTCACTACATTATTTAAAGACTCGTCAGTAATTTTAATGAAAAGCAATTTATAATTCGAATTAAATATTATTTTTATTAAAATTGAATTACTTGACTACTTTTATATTTTTTTCTAGTTTAAAGCCAAATATAAAAGATTTGATCTAAAATTTTAATTTCCAAAGGTTGATGAAAGAGGAAAGTGAGTAAATGATTATTAACCTACATCCCCAATATTTCTAAATCATTATTTCTCACAAATAAATTGGTTAGCAAGATGCAATTTAATATTTTATTAAGAAATTGGATTTAAATGGTTTTTCTCTAATTATGCTTTTTCCTCTATTAAATATGCAAAATTTTAATTTTAATTCTATTATTTTACTTTTATAAGCTCTAAATTGATAGTATTTATTAAAATGATTATATGAGAAAACCAATAATAAATATAGATATTGGTCAAATGTTTAAATTAAATTATAATTTATATTGATTTATTAATAATATTATAAAATTAGAACCACCAAATTAAAGAGGTAAAAAGTGTTATTGTATTAGGAATCCTTTCGCTATAAATTAATTCTATCGTTAGATCAAAATTGATGAATTAACTAAATAAAGTGACACATGATATATCTCATACTGAAATATAAAGATCAATTTTAACAATAAAATTAGATTAAAATATTTAATAAAAGACTAATTTACTATTTGAAATAATATAGAAGGATGAATTTGTCAATTTTTTACTTCTAATACAAATATCCTCCGTAAAACTTTACCGATTAAAAAATAAAAAATTATTTACAGTTTAATACCCAAAAGTTTCATTTCTCACCGATATCGTTTGGTTATAGTATAACCAGTGAAAGAAGCCACCGAAAAGGCCAATAACAAGCAACCAGTTTGACTTTTTAAAAAAGTCAACTCAGTGGAAATGCAAAACCATATTTACATATATTGGCGCTTAATTTCAAGCAAAATAAAATATTTTAATAATAATAATAAGAAGAAAAAATCTCCATCCTTGTTACCGATATATAGGCAAATGGCCTGTTTTAAAATTTCCTCTCATATCCTTGCTTTTCTTCATATATTGATGAGTTAATATTGTAAATGGAGAACTGGGATTTGCAAGCAGTAGTTGGAGGAAACAGCAGCAATGATCATCCCATTGAAAACCCAGAATTCAGTTTTGGTCCTTGGAGTTTTCAACAAGATGAAGATTTTGTGAGTTTCCCTGGAATTTTTGAAACAAACCCTAAAGTTTTAGATGAGTTGGAGCAACTTTACAAGCCTTTTTACCCTGATTTGAATCCATTTTCCACTCAAACAATCATTACAAGTTCAATACCAGTCCCTTTACATGTTGATGAACCAGCAGAGAAACGAAAAAAGAAGCCATCTTTTACTGTTTCTCAATCTGATATTTCTGCTTCACCCAAACCTAGAAGATTCAGGTTCCTAAATTTATACTTACAGAAACCCTAAGTTTATTTCATATGTATATGTATTTATTGAATTAAAACAATTAATCATATATCTGTTTTCAGCAGGAAGAATCAGCAGAATAGAGTGGTAGAGCATCTAACTGCAGATGATCTTCCGTCGGATGTATGGGCTTGGAGAAAATATGGGCAAAAACCCATCAAGGGTTCACCATTTCCAAGGTAAAAATTCCAACTAAATAAGATTATTGATGAGACTCCAACTCGTAACAAGCTTGCTTTGGCTTTTAAAAACAGGAGCTATTATAGGTGTAGTAGCTCAAAAGGGTGTTTGGCAAGGAAACAAGTGGAGCGTAGCTGTTCGGATCCTCGTGTTTTTATTATTACCTACACGGCTGAGCACTGTCATGGCCATCCGACTCGGCGGAGTTCGCTCGCCGGAAGTACTAGAAGCAAACCGTTAACGGCAGCTAAAAGTATTGAAGCTCATGCAGAAGGTGAGACTGTGAAACAAGAGAGGATGAAAATGGAGGTTGAATTACATGGTGAAGAAGAAGAGGGTAAAATTCTGAGCCCGGACTTATTGTTGAGTGATGATGAATTAATTCGAAGGTTAGAGAATTTTGATGAAGGTTTCTTCGTAGATCAATTTCCCCATTTCTCTCATGAAATGTAATCCGTATAGAGCCATGAATCTTAATCCCAACCTCAAACTCCAAACAATTTAACTTGAATGATCCGAACACGAAATGTCCTGAAAACGACCCCATCCCACAACCTTAATTGGTTGATGAATTTCATGGTCTCAGCCATGTAATAATGCATCAACTTGTAGCTCTATAAGAGGCAATGTTGTTTTAGCTTTTATAGCCTTTCGTTTTGCATTTTCAGTTTTATGTAATCCATCTTCTTCCAAGAAGTTTGCATATATCATACTGAAATTAAATTAAATATATAGATAGATTTATAAAAAAGTAAAAATAAAAAATAAAAAAATATCTTTTTTGGTTTTAACGTTGCACTAAATCAATGTGATTTATACAAATATTTATTATTATTTTTAATCTTGATGTTCATTTTACAGTTTAGGTTTCATAATTGTCCCTCTCAACTATGTCATATCCGAGTAGGAGCGACACTAGGAGATGTGAGAGGGGCTCAGCACTCCTTAAAATGAGAAAATTTGATTTTTTAACTCTTTACAATTTATAAAATTTCAAGTTAGTGTAAATAAAATTGCACTTTACTCTCCAAATGATAATTTTGATTTAATCATTTAAAAGATTATAAACGTATAGACTATTAAAAAAGATTATATTTTAACTCATAAAAATATATAATTTATTCCGCGCTCCAAAAAAATTTTCTGCCTTTGCCCCTATCTCGTAGGTTATCCTTGGAAAATACCCAACACTTAATAGTAAAAAAAAAAAAATTATTATGGATGACAATAAATAAATAATTAAATTATGTTACTGTAATTTTATTATGAATATATCAGATTAATCTGAAGCCAACTTGTATTAGTTGGAAATTTGTTTTTTCTTTCAATTCAATGCCACCTAACAGTAACGAGAAACGTCATCCAAAAAGAAATAATATCCAATTAAAAAGAAGTGTTATAATTGAAGAAATAGGCTACACTTATTTCTTAATGACCATTACATAAAAATCTACTATCTATTGGAATTGGCTAAGCTTTTATGTGTTTTATTTATATTTAAGTAAGCTCTTATTTTAAATGAAACTTTAGTTTATATTAAGAGTTTATTTAATTATAAATTAAAGATTAAAAGACATAAGGTAATAAGATTAATGTTTATTATTTACTTGTATCAAAATTGAGCTTTAGTTTATATATTTTATTAAATTTCTTTTCTATCACTACAATAAGGAAAATGATTGCCATACAATTCAATATGGTCCCAAAGATAAATAGCACAAATATGCAATTATGATTATCTTTAGTATAAAAGTTGGTTAGTTATATAATCTTAATTTTAATTAGGCTTTGGGTATTGATAATTAAATCCAGCTGGCTTTGACCTGTTGCTTAAGATTAGGGTTGACGTGGTCAAATAAAGATATATAATATTTGACAACCATGTTTGGTGTGGATATTGTTCCCCATGACTGGGAATTTAAAGGGTTTCAACATATATAATATAATACAAAGAAAATTAATCATCCAACAAAGCTGCATTAACGTACGTTGTTTGTTGGGAAGAAGAGTAATCTGATTGGTAATTCAAATGGTATTTCATATTTGTGTTCCTTTCCATATCAAAAAAAATCTTTAAAAAAAATCAATTAAGCTTTTATATTAAATTCGTATTCAATTAAGTCTCTACCGTTAATTAAAATAATCAATTAAACTCCTCCATTAACACAATCAATGATATCATTTACGAAAGGGTTTAATTAATTATTTTAACTAATAATAGAGAATTAATTTGATGTGAATTTAATACATAACTTATAGTCTCTAATTTAAACCCAATTACTAATACCTATTTTTTGTGTTTGGAGATTTTTGCTAGTTGTAATTTTAGTGCAACTTTTTTTCTTGTTTATATATTTATTGATGTTGTAGCAATTGATGCTTTGAGCAATTAATAATAATATTAAACATTTTATTCAAAAATAGATAAATTAAATTTTAAATATGCAAAGAATATAGAGTTAGAGACATAATTAGACTAAACTTGTATTAATATTTGAATCGTGAAAACGTAGGTCGCCATTATAGTCAGCCTTAACTGATTGCTTTGCGATTTCAAATTTTTGAGGGTTTTTTCTTTAATATCAAGTGTTGAGGGGAAAATGAAGGAAGTTGAGGTGGCGGTTCACATGGTGGTTGCAGAGCGACGTAACCAAGGAATGGTGGTAAGCTAGGTCTGATTCTTGAGTAAGGGATTTGTAGGGAGAAGAAGAAGATCCTCTCTCCAAGTTGGAGTGTGATATTTATAGGTATAACATTATTTTGACTTGCAGCATTGACATGTGTACAACACAAATTCTATCATGGTCGGCCACTCGGGAGACGCTATTGCTTCTAAGTGAGTGATGATGAGATAAAAATAGACTAAAGGAGGCTCATGTGTGACCTGTGTAAAAGAGGGCTTAACACTTGTCCTTAATGAGGTAGCTTTAAAAGTTTCCAGGTGTCTTATATATACACTCTTGAATTCTTGACTATGGAGAGGTACCGCCTTTGGCAAGAGCAAGGCGGCAAGGTGAAGTTAGAATGGCGAGGCTAAGAAAAACATGCCAAGGAAGTTTCAAGCTAATCAATGCTTGTCACTTGGACAACAATAGTGAAGTGTTGTTCCAACACCTAATCACCATTAAATGTGGTTTTCTAATTAATTAGAGAAACACCTCTTTTTTAATTCAAATTAAATTCACACAAGATCTTCATTTGTACATAACACTCTCCACCACAGTCTACAGCACGTGTGACCCATCCTTTGAGCTAAAGAAGTTCGACACCATAACCTCACCTTGTTATCTCAATTCACCAAAGGTGGTACCTCGCCAGAGTTACGAATCTTATCACGCATATACAGGACGCTTAGATCTTCTAAAACCACCTTGCGAAGGACAGTGTTGAGCCCTCCTTTGCATGGGTCACACATGAACCTCGCCTGGTCTATTTCTATCTCATCAACGCACATCTAAAAGCTAAAATGGCTCCCCAGTGACCGATCATGATGGATTCACACCGTGCACGTGTCAAGACTCCAAGTTAAGATAGACCACTCACACCTATAAATATCACATTCTAGCCTAGCTAGAGGATATTCTTCCTGACTACAACTCCCTTCTCCATATATTACACAAGAACCGGACTTAGTTTACCGCCATCCCTTGCTTACGACTCTCCGCATGTCACCATATGAATCACAACCTCTACTTCCCTCCTTTTCCCCTCAACATATAGAAAAAAAAAAATATTTTTGTACTTCAAAAATGGAAAAAAATTATTTTGTTTTTCCCTCAGCTGAATTGCATAAAAGTAAATAAGAAACCATTTAAAAAAACAAACAAAAAAGCAGGGGAAGAGTAGTGATTACAGTCAATATAAGTTTAATCAAGACATTTTTGCTCAAAATTATTTGTATTTGATTCGTAAAAACTCCAATTCAATCATTAATAAATTAAGGCCGCACAGCTTAACCTATCATGCAAACCAAAATTTAGTATTCTAATGTTTGAATAGCTGTGAGCTTAATCAAAATTTTTAATTAATATTGGTAAATATCAAACACAAATAATTAAACTTAAAAGAACATGAAAATAAGCATTACGATCCTAAATATAGGATATGAGATATTTACAAGAATGTTTTGAATAAAAATATGATAATCTATAACCAATTATTTTTATATGTTTACTATTTCAATATTATTATCTAAATCCACGTCTAATTTAAATAGCAAAATCCTCGAAACCAGCACGTAAATAAATTCTCAACAATTCAGCAGCCTGTGTCATCGATAAATCATGCATCATTTTCTAACCAAAATTGATTGTACTAACCAGTAATGCATTCAACAGCTCCCCGAAGAAGAATGCGCATGGACCTCATCGACCCGAAGATATATCGATCCAGCTAGACACAAATACATAGAATGCATCCGATGTCAATGTTTTAGTCCAAGTTCGACTTTCAAAAGGAAACTAGTTCGTGCAGTTGCCGGCATTATTATAATGGAAAGCTGCCTATCTCAAGGCCATGCCTAGTCAGCAGTACTTTACGTTCGCCGACCCATTGGAGACGGTAAGAAAGATCAAGGTTGTGAATCAAGAGTTTTAATTTATCTGAATAGCAAGCAGCAGCTTCCTGCAGAAAAAGAAACAGCAAATGGTGTTCAATTATGGAAGGAGCAAAGCTATCACTAGAGTATTAACCGTAAACAATACATGCAATGGTGTGTAGCCTATAACGTGATCAGTTATCAGTTTCACCTTTCTCAAAAGTACAAACACGGAGGTCAAACCAGTAATGATCCATTCTTTTACTCATAGGAAGGGATGATTACCTGTGAATGTGCTTCGGTATCATGTCCCAATACGCTTCCCATTATGCTAGATCTCGAAGTTTTAGGTGAGAATCCCTCTCCTGGAGGAACAAATATAACTTTGGTGCACTGGACAGGATTAAGGTTCCGGCTCAGTTTCTCCCACCACACGGACCCCAAGGACCACCATCGGATCATCAGCCCATGTTCAGAGAAAGCTACCAACCCCTGCAAATGGTAGGGATATGTAAATGATTGTAAAAGGAAACACATCATTATACCAGAGTTCAAACCCACTGTAAAATGATAACAATTGAGAAAAAGAAGCTGTCTGACTACAAAATCTCATTTCAGCAATATTTTAATTTTTAAGAAAATACCAAGATACAACAACAGCATTAGTAACTAGTACAAGAACTGTAATTTCTGGCATTAGGGCAAATAGACTCATTAGATATACCTCTCCATCTGGTGAAAAGCTCAGAGCTGATATTACTGTAGTCACCGACATTTCGGGTGCTCGTAAAAGCAAACTTGGAAGTCCAGGAGGTCCACTTGCATCCAAAACTTTGATTTTTGTCGCACTACATAGGAAACAAAACCTACTTCATTTCTAGTAGAACAAATATGAAAACTACTGGGGCTTCAAAAACATGTAGCAATGAAGAAACTGGAAAGATAGCAATACAATAACAGTTAACCAACAAAACAAAAAATAAAGTACAGAATATTATTGTCACATAATCTGCTGAAAAGAATAACGAATAACAAGATATCATTGTCACGTAAACTCTGGGATGCTACAGATAGAATTCCTCACTAATAATTTTCCATTTAGAAGGATAAATAAACAGATGTTTTCGGATCCCCTTCTTGCCTATAATGAAAGATAAAATCCCCCAAAAGCACCATTAGATTCTGATAAATGAGAAAAAGTGGGGAGATGTTTATGTATTAAACTTTGTTATTCGATGTGAACTAACGGGAATTTCCCAATGAAATCAGAGTAACTCATAAACCATTACTCTATGTTTTACCAGAGGGAAATTCAGGGCACGGGTTTTGGATTAATTAAATTTTAAATTAGAAGATACCTGAAACTTAACTGGACAAGCTAACAGAAAGAAAATCAGACTGTATTGACTATTGAGAAAAGCAATAAGATTTCATGATATGAGTAATGCAAAACCGACATTCACACTACCAATCATCGTGGATACATATTTAGATAAGGGATATCCAGTCATCAGTGCTCTGTTACAGCTAGCAACAATCTAGATAGAGATATCCAGCAACAACCTTAATAGTCAGCTAATTATTATAGAAATAAATGACCATCCCATTTTCACATTAAGCTTCACTCAAATGCAAGTTTCTTCTTACAAGTCACAATAAACTAGGTAGAATAAAACCCTGTTGTAGAGGATTTATTCATATTCCATGTCAAATGGATGAAAGTTACCATATAATAATTTTTTACCTTAATTAAAGCCTTCTTAATTCAAAATCTATTTTTGATCTTGTTACCTTTGCATGTCATACACCCGAATGATAGCCCCGTTAATCTCCCCAATGGCATCACCGAAAGCCAACTTAGTGGAGCTTTCATTCATGGCTACCATTGGAAACACACGTATAACTTCCCTTAATGTTGTCATTGAACGTTGATGGCAAGTTTTGCGCATGACAGAGTTGCCAGGATCCATAGTTTGTAGGATGAAGTTAACCACCTGTGAATCTGTCCAATATCAGAATAATTCATGATAACATTTGAAACAGAATAATAGCTCTGCAAAGTCTAATTTACTACCTAAGAAAGTAACAATGATTCTTTAACACCTGAGTATAGTGATGTCAGATTACAGTTTCCTAATAAGGAATATTGAGTGTATCAGATAGGATCCTGTAAATATTTTATTGATTGCTATCCCTAACTTTAAGGCTGTGTTTTAAGGGACAGCATCCCTAGAATTAGTTTGCTTCCTAGTATAGAGTTTACTAAAGTTAGGCTCACTATGTATATAAATATTAGTGTAATTCCTTGTGAGATAATATAATAGAAAAAGCCTATTTCTAACATGGTATCAGATTAGCCCGATTTCTGGGAATTTTTTTTCTTTTGTCTGGTATTTTTTTACTCCCACTCAACCCTCAAGCCTGTCTATTTTGTTCCATAGAAATATGTCTGAAATTGTCCAAACCAATACCAATGGAGATAGTTCAAAAGTCTCTATGAACAACTCCAACCCAATAAGTGAGTTGCAGAACATTCAAGTGGCCTACAAGTTAAGGGGAAGAATTACCTGAAGAGGTCTCAGCTGGTTCGCACGTTCTTGAAGGGAAGAGGAAAGCTGAGTCACTTACTCGGAACGGAACCTAAAGAAGGAGATCCTAAGTTTGATGCTTGGGATGAACAAGACTCTATGGTAATGTCTTGGTTATGGAATTCTATGATGCCAGAAATCAGTGACACATGTATGTTTATTAAATCATCCAAAGAAATATGGGAGGCTGTGAAGCAGACTTATTCTAAAGTTCGAGATGCTGCTCAAATCTATGAAATCAAGACTAAGATTTCATCTACCAAGCAAGGAAGTCGTTCAACACGGAGTATTCTAATCTGTTGCAAAGCTTATGGCAAGAGATGGATCATTACCAGTGCATTCAGATGAAGTGCAGTGCAGATGCAGCACTCCTGAAAAGGTTAATTGAAAATGATCGAATTTATGATTTTCTTGCTGGGCTAAATGTTGAGTTTGATGTAATAAGAGTCCAAATACTTGGAAAAGAGGAGCTACCATCACTAAATGAGATAATCGCGATTGTTCGTGCTGAAGAAGGAAGAAGAGGAGTTATGATTGAGAATAGTCAAGTGGATAGTTCTGCCTTAGCTACAAAGGCTGTCAGTGAGAGGAGATTTGCCATGGAATAGCCAACTAGCAACGATATTAAGCAGACAGAACTTACAAGGCCTATTAAAAGGGAGTCTGTATGGTGCAGCTACTATAAAAAATCTCGTCACACTAAGGAAAACTGCTAGAAGCTCCATGGGAAGCCACAAACAATTAAAAAGAATTTTTCAGAGACCAGTGGACAACCAAAGGAACAAGGGCGAGCAAATATAGCAAGACAGCTGGATGGAGAAAAGAATTCTCAAGAATCACCTGGTGCTTTTAATAAAGACGAAATTGAGAAGCTCAAGACTTTGCTGGGATCATTGGAAAAGTCTTCTTCAACAGGTACTTTTAGTTTGGCGTTTTCGGTATATCCTCTTCTCAAAATTCTAATGTCTCGGACACGATCCACCAATGTGTCTTAGGTCATTGACTCAGAGCTACTGACCATATGACCCACTCTCACAAAATTTGTTTCATATACACCTTGTCCTAGTAATAGAAAGATAACAAGAGCAGATGGTTCTGTGATCACGATGGTAGTCAAGGTGATATTGTTATAAACAAGACCCTTACTCTTAAAAATGTCCTTCACGTTCCTAAACTGTTTACCAATCTTCTCTCCATCAAAAAAATTACCAAAGACTCTAATTGTAGTGTGGTTTTTTATCCCAATCGATTTTTTTTTTCAGGAACAGAATACGAAGAGGATGATTGGACATGCTAAGGAAGTAAATGGCCTATACTATCTTGAAGAATCTAGTGGAGAAGTTAGTGCTCTGAATTCCTCAACATTATCTTTTATATCCAAGTCTGTTAAAGCCAATAAAGACCAAATTTGGCTCTATCACCTCCGCCTTGGTCATCCTTCATTTAGAGTCCTTAAAATTATGTTTCCTTCATTGTTCAAAGGGATAACTGTTGAAAAATTCCATTGTGATGTTTGTGAACTTGCCAAACATAAACGTACCTCTTTTCCGGTAAGCAATAAAAGAACATCCGCTCCTTTTACTCTTATTCATAGTGATATTTGGGGACCATCAACTATTTCAAACATCTCTGGGGCTCGGTGGTTTGTATCCTTTATTGATGATTGTACCCATGTGTCTTGAATATTTCTTTTAAAACAAAAATCTGATGTAAGGTTTGTATTTTCAACCTTTTACAACATGATCAAAACACAATTTGGGGCTGACATAAAACGGTTTAGGTCAGACAATGCTAAGGACTATTTCAATCAATTTCTCTCCCCATATTTTCAATAAAAAGGCATTATACATGAGTCCTCTTGTGTTAGCACACCCCAACAAAATGGTGTTGCCGAAAGAAAGAATGGTCACATTTTAGCTATTACTAGAGCTCTCTTGTTTCAAAAAAATGTCCCTAAACAATACAGGGAGAGGCTGTTTTAACTGCTACTCATATGATAAATAGGTTGCCTACAAAGGTCCTTGAATCTCAAAGTCCTATCAAGTTCTAGCGAAATTCTTTCCTGATTTCAATACCTCAAACCTTACTCCCAAAATATTTGGATGTGTTGCCTTTGTACATGTACATTCTCAAAATAGGGGAAAACTCGATCCACGAGCTGTCAAATGTGTCTTTCTCAGTTATTCCTCCACACAAAAAGGGTACAAATGCTATAATCCAGCCACCAAAAAATTTTATGTTTCAGAGGATGTTACTTTTGCAGAAGAAGAGAATTTCTTTACTCGTCCTTATCTTCAAGGGGAGAACTTATTCACAGAAGATAGGACAGAGAATTCTTCCTTGATTTTCCAGCTCCTGTCCAGCAGCCAAACACTCAGTCATTGCCTACCAACCAGCCTGCCCAACTTGATTTTCCAGCTCTGCTCAAAGAACCAAACACTTAGTCCTTACCTACCAACTAGCTCGCCTAACTTGAACCTATGCAACCCAAATAGAGCCTAATACACCCAAATCACAAAAAGGGATTCAGGACATTACTCATCCTTTACTAGTTTACTCAAGGAAGAAGGCACCGGTGCAAGTTCAATCACCTTCTTCGGATAAACAACCTACTACTCTACAACCCGAGGTAATTACTGAACCTACTTTGAATACTACTAAAAATTCAGATCAGAAAGACTATGATTTTCCTATTGCTATTAGAAAAGGAACTAGAGCCTGTACAAAACATCCCTTGTACTTATTCATGTCTTACAAAAATTTGTCCCATAACCACAAAACCTTTCTTACTAGCCTAAATTCTATCTCCATTCCCAAAACTATATCCGAGGCATTAGATGATGAGAATTGGAAAAATGCCATGAAGGTTGAAATGGAAGCCCTTGAAAAAAAAATAAGACATGGGATTTGGTAAAATTACCGAGAGGAAAGAAACCAGTTGGATGTCGTTGGGTGTACATAGTGAAATATAAGTCAGATGGTTCTTTGGAGAGGTACAAAGCAAGATTAGTTGCTAAAGGATACACTCAAATGTATGGAATAGACTACCTTGAGACATTTGCCCCGGATGCAAAGATGAACACTGTGAGAGTGTTGTTGTCACTCGCTGCCAACCGAGGCTGAAAATTACAGCAATTTGACATCAAAAATGCCTTTTTACATGGTGATTGAGGAGGAAGTCTATATAGATGTTCCACCAGGGTTCAGTCCAAATACAGGAAAGGTAGTTTGCAAACTAAAAAAGGCTTTGAACGGACTAAAACAGTCCCCGAGAGCCTGGTTTGGAAGATTTACCAAAGTAATGCTCAAGCTGGGGTATAAAAAGAGTCAAGGAGATCACATTTTGTTTGTAAAGCACTCATCTTCAGGGGGAATGACTGCTTTATTAGTCTATGTAGATGACATTATAGTGACTGGTGATGATCTGGAAGGAATGGAAAATTTAAAGAAATGCCTAGTAAAAGAATTTGAGGTCAAAGAGCTTGGTAAGTTAAAGTATTTCCTTGGTATTGAAATAGCACACTCTCGGAAGGAATCTTCATATCTCAGCAAAAATACATAATTGATTTGTTGACAGAGACGGGCAAGTTGGGATGTAAACCAGCAGAGACACCACAGAGGTGAACCACAAACTTGGAGATGCACTAGAAGATGCAGTAGTTGATAAAGGTTCATATCAAAGACTTGTAGGGAAGCTCATTTAATTGTCACATACTAGACCGGATATTGCCTGTGCAGTTGGTGTTGTAAGTCAGTTCATGCACAATCCTAAAGAATCACATATTCGAGCTGTGTATCAGATCCTACAGTACTTAAAAGGCACTCCAGGCAAAGGAATCCTATTTAAGAAAGGGGGGAATTTAACCCTTGAAGCCTATACTGATGCAGATTATGCAGGATCCATGGTTGATAGAAGATCAAACTTGGGCTATTGCACTTTTCTAGGAGGCAACCTTGTAACTTGGAGGAGTAAAAAACAGAATGTTGTAGCTAGATCTAGTGCAGAAGCTGAATTTAGAGTGATGGCCCTTGGAATTTGTGAATTATTATGGCTGAAAATTATTTTGGAAGATTTGAAGATCAAGTGGGAAGGTCCAATGAAGTTGTATTGTGATAATAAGTCTGCTATCAATATTGCACATAATCCAGTGCAATATGATCGTACGAAGCACATTGAGGTTGACAGACATTTCATAAAGGAGAAACTTGACAGTGGCTTAATTTGCACTCCATATTTGTCCACTGATGGTCAACTGGCAGATATCCTTACCAAAGGATTATCTAGGAAGACCTTTCAGAAACTAGTAAGCAAGCTGAGAATGGATGATATCCACTTCCCGACTTGAGGGAGTGTCGATTACGCTTCCTAATAAGGAATATTGAGTGTATCGTTAGGATCCTGTAATATTTTATTGATTGCTATCCCTAACTTTAAGGCTGTGTTTTAAGGACAGCATCCCTAGAATTAGTTTACTTCCTAGTATAGAGTTTCCTAAAGTTAGGCTCACTATGTATATAAATATTAGTGTAATTCCTTGTGAGATAATATAATAGAAAAGCCTATTTCTAACATGAATATTTTATTTGCATAAATGTAATAAGGAAAAGCTGAAGTGATTCAGATTTCTGTGAGAAGGAAATGTATGTTGACAGCCCATGAAGAAAATTAAACATATCAGAAAAAAGCAACACGTGCAAACAAAGAGATAAAAGCAAATGGCAGAAATAACCAAATTTCCATCAAAATACCTTGCGCAGTAAAGAATTAAAAAGTACATTATCATTCAAATTTAAGATAATATATCAACCTGGAATAAATATCACAAAACTGATAATTAATTTTTTTTTTCCTGTATCTATGACTTGATCTATTTTACTGAAATTAAAGCGAAGTTACTAGAATATGTACTGTTACTCACTTGGAGCAGGGTATGCTAACCTTGTCAAGGTACTGAACCAAGCTTCTTGGGGAACTACGCACAACCCTAATGAGAGTTGCGAGAGATACTAGGTGGACAGGTGAATCAGATGCAGTAGACCAAATTTGGCTTTCTATTACAGTTAAAAACCCAAGAATATCAGCCACTGCTAGACTTGGAAGAAGGGTCCCAACTAATGTCTCACGGATCGATGCTGGTACAGCTGGATTTTCACCAGCTGAGTTGGCCGAAGGACCACTTACACACTCAATTTGAAAGAATATGTCACTAATCAAACGTGGTATCTCAGTGCCAATGCATGCCTTCCACGTACTCTCCATTCCTTCTGCAAGTAGCTCTGCAGCAGTGGAGCTATATTTTTCATTCATTGCCATAACCAACTTCACCAATGGTTGAACAACCAGTGTGGCAAGACTTGGCTTCACAAGGCTAGGGTACCATATTACCAATGCTGCAGCAACAATGATGTGAGATGTCATAGCATCTTGACTTGTTCCCCCAACACAAGAAATCCAGTCTTGGATTTCATAAGATTCTAGCCATCCAAGCAGTTTAGCTTTCTCAACCTGAGAAGTCCCCTCTGTTTCCAACAAACATTCAGAACTCAGCCCAACTATAGTTTCTTCTTTTCTTGCAATTTCATTTTCGCTTTCTTCAATTCCAGTCAGAGATCTTAGAAGTTTTGCATGCTTAGTTGCTTGTTGACTACAGAGTGGGGCTGGAATAGCTCGTGATGCAGCACAATGAAATAAAGACCGTGCTGCCATACGTACATGTTCACTTTCATCTTGCCAAAAACTCACCAAAAGCTGTGAAGAAAATTAAAACAGACTGAATAAACACAGTGTTGCCTAAGACAGCAAACCAATGAATGAACTAAAAACCTCATCAACAATATCACCAACATAACCAACAACCTTCTGCTCTCAAGGAAAGAATTAAAGGCACTTACCATAATTATTAAAAGCTCAGAAAATAAAAGTAAAAGGCGGATAAACAATGAAAGTTTTGACAATTATTATTGGATTTATACTTGATGCACCAACATCAGTGAACAGTAGGTTGCCACATCATTAATGAAAAAATTAGAAGTTAGAAGCCCTTCTAATCGGGTAGACCAATTTGTAAGATTACTCAGTAATCACACCATCTTTTCCCTCTCTTTCTAGCTTTTTCTTATTTATTTCTTCCTAATATCTGTAAAATACTATGACACTCTAATCCAATCCCAAATTTCCATTCTCCAAGTCATCAAATAAAAACTCAAGATCTTCTACCCAACCAATTGGTTTTGATTTCATGATATTTTTTGTTCTTTTTGCCTGGGAAAGGATGAGTTGAAGAATTTGTTATTTGTTTGTATGGATAAATTATTAGTTTCTAGGCTGCGTCTTGCTTGACTGTGCTTGAAAGAATAAGTTATTGTACCAGAAACAAGACTGGCGTGAGGCTGGTTCTGGAGAAGAAATAAAATACACTGATAGAGAAAGTTAATTAGTGATTAGTGAGAAGGAACATATTGTTTCCTCTAAAAATTAAAATTTATTGATATTTTACATTTTAGGAATAAAATTTTTGAATTTTTGCACTTTCAACATGGCAGCATATTGTTCACTGATAATGTATAAAATGCAATGATGCATCAAATATAAATCCATTATCAAAACACCAAATTATCAGCATGAGATGGGACCTGGAGTAAAGGAGGCTTTATGTCTGGATATTTGTCAGCGAAATTCCTAGTATAGAATGCAGCCAAGGCACTGCAAAGAATAGACAATAAAGGCAAAATCCTCAAGTACTGCCAATAAATGCAAATGGTTGTTAATAACAAATAAGATACATAGGGGAAAATATTTTACAAGCTGGAAAAATAAGTGCTCAATCAATTTGTTTCACAGTTAATCTATTAGAGGAAGCAAATACTAATGAAATATATCAGCATTAATGCAACGGACACGTAAAACATCATGCAAATAACCAGAAGCCAGACATGCATGTCATTGAAGACTAACCCTATAGTCAGCAGTCCCACCTTCAAGATTGACCAAAATAAAGAGAGAGGTGAAACCAATCTTCAGTTCAACATAATTTTTGAAGATCTTGTGAACGTAAAATGATTATCATTTTATAGAAGATGTAAGGACAGGATAAGTAATCACTTAAACAGAATGTATCCTGAACTATAAAAAGGGATAATCTATTTCCAGCAACATGCCCTTAAGTATGGTCAGAGTCGACAACACAGAAACCAACGTTGAAAAGATCACATTTTCATCATGGTCAGAGTCGACAACACAGAAACCAACGTTGAAAAGATCACATTTTCATCCACAACTATAATATCTCTGAATCATAACATTAAATATCTGTTAAGGCTTGAGTTTCATATGTTACTTTATTTCTGTTAACAGCTTTACATGGATTAAACAAAGGAAAAGAAAAAAGGGAAATAAAAATGGCCTTTTTGTTACAGGTCACCTAACAGGGCAAAGTAAATGGAGATTAGTCTATGTGCCAATAAATAATAAAAGCAGATTCATTCTGTGTGCTGCTTTTGGAAGAACAAGTATGATACCTGCTGGCAGCTGAACTTGGATGGGACAAGCTAATCATGTGTTGGGCAAGAGAAACCATTGTCAGTGACCTCATAGCACAAAACTCTGACGATGATTTCCAAAGCTGAAATGTTGATCAACAACTTAGGAGCGGTCGAAATAAGTCAAATAGATAAGAAGTGTCAATATCAACACAATTCCTTCAAAATACCTCAAGACTTGATGTAAAACCAGGAAATGTCAGTGTCAAAGACCCTTTATCACCTTGCAAGCCAGAAGATACTATAAAACCATTTGGTCTTTTCAGCTTCATGTCAGCTATTAATAAGTCATCTAGACCACAATCCACATCCCATAAATGCAAAAAGGACAAACTAAATCGAACAAGATATTCTTCAAGTGACTTGATCCAGTCATGCTCTTCTATGGCATCTGTTGAACTCTGATCAGTGTTAAAGCCATCATCTGAATTTAAATGACGGGGACTAAATGTCTCACTCAGATGTTCCTTTATATAGCTATTCTCTCGCCCATCACCATTCTTGGATATACACTTGCGCTTCTGACAAGGATCAATCAATGCTGCAAGATCAAAACTCAGGGTAGCAATTCCAGGATATGGGCAAAAGCATTTAATGGGTTGCTTTCTGGTTCGAGAATCAAATGGTGCCTTTCCAGAATTCAGTTTACTATTATTTGCTAGCAAAGTACTAGACCCAGTCATTTTTGACAAAGAAACCCCACTTTCTAAACTATTTAACCTGTGCTGAGTTAAGTTCCCATCCTCATGTATTGGAAGAAGTAATGATGAAACCGAGGTATTTCCACTCAGTGATGAACCAGAAATGGAAGTCACGCTAATTTCTTTGCAGAAATGATCAAACATTGAATGTGAAGCAGTCCCACGAAGGACCCTTTCTCTGGACCCAGTCTTCACATCCCATATGTATAGAACATCAATGGCATCAGAAACTCTGGAATGGTGCCGGCAGAGACATGCAATATAACCTCTTGCACCATCCCAAACAACTTTTGCAGGATAGTCAGGATGTCCAGGAAACATCCTCTCCACCCTTAATGTCTCAAGTGAAGTAAGAGCAACACAAGAGTCCTCTCCGACAGAGAGAAAGCAATCACTCCAAGGGCGTTCAGTTCGAGCAGGGGGTAGAATGATTTGGCGCACAGGACCAACATGTTGGTGCATGACTGTAACAAGATTACCAGAATCAAGATCCCATATACGAATAGTGCAATCCATGCTTCCAGAAACTAAAACCTGACTAAAACTCCATCCTTTTGCAGCACCCATCATCCGAAGTGCTGCCAGACATAGTATAGCACCCGTATGCCCCGCAAAGTTTTGTTTGGATATATGAGAGTCTACCTCAAGGCGTGGACTTCCAGCTGGAGAATCAAGCCCCCTAAACAAATTGAACCACACAACTTGGATTTGACCACTAAAGAAGCCATATACAATCGCAGAAGGAGCATAAAGATTTTCAGAAATAACCATGGAAGAAGATACAATTTGTCCCTTAGGGACAGAAAAACAAGTATCATCTACATGTATGCTATCAACAGTTTCTGAGGCGGAAACAGAGCTCTGAATAGATGTTAATTTGGTATGGAATCCACCCAAAGATTTGCTTTTATGATCTAAACCAGCAGTCAGAGTCCAGCCACGAAACGAAATGCCTTCTCCAAGCATTTTGCATTCATCAAAGAGTTTGCCACGATCACATCTCTGCTGAAGTGACCAGATTGTAACACGTGGTTTCCATTGAAATGAGTCTTCAATAGTGAAGCAAACTGATTCAACCCGAAGAAGTATTTGGCTCAAGTGGACAAAAGAAAAAGACAACCTTGCACCCAGGGGAAATGACGTGGCAGGGATTTCACAAAGATGCTCATAATTGAATGTATTATCTAAATATGATATTGCATACAAAACTGCAGATCCTCTATTATTCCACACTAAAAAAATTTCAGATTCATGGGTTACACCAGTAATTTGTGCATTCCCATAATTTTTACTTTCAAGAAACATAGCCCCTACAACATGTGACTGACCATGGTCATCTTCAACGCAAAGGACATTGTTCATGAAAAGAATCACTCCTATTGTAATGGCACCATCCAACAGCCTAAATATAGATCGATCTTTTAAAACAGTAGCAACAGTAGTCCTACACGTTGCAATTGACACTACTTGTCCAGCCTCAACAAGGCCATCTTCCCATGCCTCTATTTCTTGCTTAGAAGGTTTCTGCAACCTAGTCTCACCCTCACTACCTTGATGAAAGTCCTTTGACAAAGGAACCAACTGTAGCTTACCAAAGGAGTCAGCCAAGAGTGAACAATGTATTTCTCCATCATCAACTGAAGAAACAACATCCATAAACTTCAAAGGCCCAATGGACAAATTCCCATGAAAAATGGTTTGTACAATAGTAAGAGTATACGTATCAACAATAACAACAGTACACTTAGGAGGCTTCCTGTTCTGAGATTCTTTATCCATTGAAATCTCACCCCCTTCGGCAGATTCCATCAACTGGTGGTCAGTTAAATGGGCAGCATCAATAAAGCAACAGCCTACACAAGCATATCTTGGATTCCAAGGCAATGTACGAATAATCGATGGGCTGCCCACCCAAGGTGGCAATTTTCTTCTACGCCTGCAGTGGCCACTACTTCTGCTCCAGACGCACAACATACTGTCAGTACAAGCACTTAGTAAGGCACCCCCATTATCAAAGCTAGAGTTGAAAGCAACATTACTTGAATAGTCCGTGCTTTGTTCTCCAGATACTACAATGGGACAGCAAATGGCGAGATCAGCTATTGGTGCAGCATGACCGCACAACATAGCAATTGGTCGAATTTCCTGAATATGATACAAATTTCGACCATCAGTCTAAATTCAACAATCTAAACTATACCCTAGCAAAACCCAGATTTACTACCGAGCAAATGCATATATAATATCAAATTAAAGCTCTCTGGTCATTCAATTGCATAACACAAATATAATAAGCTAATTATTCTTAATAAGAAGAAGAGAACCCGAATCTTTTAGTTAAATTGTTTTCCTAAATTGAATCCAGTAAAGTTAGTTGGTTACCGAGTGGGAATCTGAATTGGAGAGGTTCCACCAGAGGATGGAGCCATCGGATCCGCCGGTGTAGAGAGTCGGAGGGTGGTTGAGAGCGGCTGTGGCTGTGACACGGTGGACCGGAGGCGTGCCTGACCATATACACGCCACGGATCGGCACTTCATGGCCTATGTAGTAGCTCTGCCTTCAAATGTGTTGGAGGCTGCGTTTTTATTACAAATTCGATGCGCAAGTGTCTATATTTTGGACCCAGATACCACTATGTACATTTTTGCTTATTTCTTTGTTCTGGGCATGAATATTTTCGAATGTACTTTTTAATGGTAGCACTACCACTCTCTCTCTATTCCTCAGTACTTCATAATTTTGCCAGACTTTTTAGAGTCTTCTATTTAGTTAATTAGCAAAATGAAAAGAAAAAGGTTGATCTAATTTTATATTTTTCAAATAAATTATTGTCTTCATTTCTATAGTTTTAGGATGAATATTGCTGAGGATTTCTTTTTTAAGTTTTACCAGGACAGGACCGGTCCAATTAAAGTTGAACCAATAAACCGATATAAACCAACGATTGAATAGGATCTTTTTAATTATTTTTATTTTATGTAATTTTTAATAATTTATTTAAACAAAGTACCAAATACAACCCACATAACAATGAAAGTAAGAGCCAATTGTAAATCTTGGTTCTCTATTTTATCCAAGCTATTAGTATTCAAGATTTAAGATGTTATCAAACTCTCATAAATTTTGCCTTTGTGAAAGCGCATTGCATTGTATCATGGGTGGTTCTGATTTTAAAGCCGCTGAAGTGCCTGAAACTACTTCAGGCTTTTGTTCATAGGTTACCAAAATCTCAATGTTAAAGCATAAAATGGGCGAGAGCCATAGCCACCAAGTTCATAATTTTTTTGTTTCCATTTGACTTGGGAGGGTACTACTCCAACCACAACAGAAGCTGAAAACAGTAACGATACGAAATGATATTTCGTTACCTACAAGAATTAAAAATCAACATACTGAAATTAGAATCCGGTTTTACATATGATAAGAAAAACCAAGTTCCAGCTGGTAACCGAGCTCCATAGCTCTTCTCCTATGTCATTCCAGCAAGTTTACCTTGCAATTTCCTTCCTTTTGCATCCAACAATAGTCCAGCCAGCCATCACAGTTTCATTCAACAAAACACCAACATTAAGTAGATACAAGAACGACCCTATTGGTCTATTGGTCATCCAACATTGAACTTTACAGTCTTACTCAGCGCTTCCCACCCTGAAAGAAGATAAAAAAAGGCACAAATTGGTTTAGTGCCAGAAAAATAAAACGAAACACTCTGATAAAAACAGCTGAAAATGGAGAATCTAACTAAAGCTGCACTTCCATCACTAAGTAAAAAAGAAGTGAAACCAGGGAAGGGGCTGTTCAGAAAGGCGCTGAGTCATTGACAAAGCAGCAAGCAATGTCAAAGGAAATTTTGATATTAAATGGTTGAACCTCTCTCTCTCTGTGGCATATTTCTACATGGGTCCTATGTCCATTTGGTAATAACTGATCCATTGACCAGAAACAGTAGGATGCAGTTATACATATATCTGGTGACTCAAACTTTATACCTGATTATCGATAAATATTATAGGACGGAATTGCTTCCCTTTATACATATATCCCTTGGTGATTCAATTTATCAATTCATGATGACTAATAGTTTCCTACCTTGTGAGGTGGAGTTCCTGGTCTGAATGTGTTGTTGCCAAATCCACCCTTTCCTTTCTTCTCTAAAGATTTAAGAATCTGAAACGAACATGTTAAACTATCATCCACACTCATCATGGCACCTGCATTATCGAATTCCCCGCAGTAGTTTGGAGCAGAGAATATGGTCACCAACTGTCGCTTTGCAAAGAACTCATAGCCATCTTCTACAACCTAAACGAACCATAAAAACATAAAATTTAAAAGACAATAAAGAATACAAACATTAATTACTAGAATTTAGTCAGTCTGCCCACATTGTTATACTGGCAGTAACACGAAGGTTCCAGGAACCCTAAACTCTTCTTTCACAAGTTTTCCACAAGTTCCTAATATACCATCAAGTCATGCAAATTTAGCAAAATAAATAAATAAAACAAAACAAAACGAAGTTAAGGTCAATACAGATGACAATACCTGGTGAGCTCGGCAAATGAGATCAAGGTCATGTTTCTTAAGGAATTCAGAAACTATGTCAGCCCCAAATGTATATGAAACGCCCCTATCATTCTCTCCCCAGCCATGAAGATCTTTATCAGGATCAGCCCAAAGAAGATCACAGAGAAGGCCCTGATCTGGCACATCAACAGGGCGAGAAATGCTACGGATCTGATCCAATTTTTTCAAGTCAGGAGATAATCCACCATGCATGCAAAGGATCTTCTCATCAATTAGAGCAGCAACAGGTAGGCAATTAAAGCATTCTGTAAACAACTTCCAGACACGAACATTAAACCTTCTTTTGCACTCATCATAGAAACCATATATACGGTTAATTGATGCACATTCATGGTTGCCTCTAAGGAGAAAAAAATTCTCTTTGTATTTGATTTTGTATGCTAGGAGAAGGCAAATTGTTTCGATGCTCTGCTTGCCACGATCAACATAGTCACCTAGGAATAAATAGTTTGCTGTAGGCGGATATCCTCCGTACTCAAACAAGCGTAGAAGATCAGAAAATTGACCGTGTACATCTCCTGCCAAAATAGTATGAAAGTAAACGCAGAATTATTACATTCCCAATTTGTTAAAACTTTAAAAACCTACAGAAATTAAAATTCTATTATTTATATGGGAAAAAAAACAACAGCACACCAAGCTCGTTTGATGAAGATCCAGTTAATGTGGTAGTGAATGAAAGATAAATTCAAATTAGAGAAGTCCAAGCCCCTAGAATTACCAAGCAGACCTAACTGACCGAAATAAAAGACCTTGAAATTATTGAGCATGTGATCCTATATACAAACCAAAATGAAAAAAAAAAAAACACACAGAGCTGTCGTTCAAGGCACAACAGGTTCTGCAAAACTCTAATGACACTTTAAGGCTGACTAAAACCATCACAAACTCCGATGAACCCTTTTGACATATGATGTACAGATGGAAGCAAAATTATTACACATCCCACCCCCCAAACACATACAAACAAACAGAAAATACTAAGTGTTGGAAGTAAAAAGAATAGGAAAAAAGGGACCGAGTCCATCTTTACGGAAAGGAACAAATATACAAACAAAGTGCAGCTCTAAAATCTTATTTTAAATTCAGCCAGACACGAAGACATTCTGAGCTCCATGCCCCACATCTAAGGATTAACATAATGCTGGCAAATTCAGAACCTTCATACGATAGCAGTAGTCTTGTTAGAAAATGTTTCTCATAATATGAAAGTTCTCACTTTCCCTTGATAAATGCTTTTATTATTTTCCACCACGTAGGGGAATATAATTTATTTAACTTCCGAATAGCACAAAATGCCAACAACTTTCCAAATTGAGACCCTTGTCATAGAAAAGTTGTCCAATGTCCACCGGACTGCATCTATCAAAGCACAATAACAAAAATCAAGATCATAAGCACACTAAATAATAACTAATACGCCAAAAACTTTAGAAAGGCTAAAGTATCATCTCATTATGACATATGGATAATGCATGTCACATACAACTAGCTACAACAGTTGAGCCAAGTAGTGCGTGCAGTAAATATATCTTTACACAAAATTCACCCATCAATGATACTACTGCTTCCCTAACAACGACCTAGAGTTGTATTACTAAGATATGAGATTACATTTTACTCAAAATCTGTACATAAATAACAGCCAAAATTACATTGGAAAAGCTGATGCTACCAAATAAGAATTGGCATAATCTTCTAGGACTGCAAAGACTTACCTGCTGACAAACCAATCAAGTATCTAGGATCCTTATCTCCCAATAACGCATTATCAAATGCCAATGACAATTTCCACTTTTACTGCTCTTCACAATCTTCCTAACTCTTTGCTTTTTGTTTCTTTATCACATCAAATAAAAAAGCATCTTTTATAATTCACAATTTCATCTCAATAATTCTATTTAACAATCAGAAGCAACAAATTTTGGGTATAAATTAGCAAATTCTTACATCCATAGATATTCAAGATTGACACATTCAATGACTAAAATAAACCAAACTAACCCAAAAAGAAAGTAACCAAAATACCCCAAAATAAAGCAACAATCAATTGTGTAAATTTGCATCAGCCAGGTTTACATGACAGGAGGAGGAAAATAAAGCCTTTAAATTGTTAATTTTTACCACAAATCTTGATAGGGGCTTCAAGCTCGAGAAGATTAGGCTGACTAAGAAAGCACTCTTTGGAGGCAGCACAAAGTTGCTTTATCTCAGCCTCCGTCAACTGAACTTGCTTTGTAGTCCTCCCATTCTTCGTCCCCAGCAGCCTCCTTATGATATTATCAAGCAAATTCTCGTCCATCTAAAAGAAACCCTAAAACAACAAAGACCCTTTTCTCTCAAACTGGACCAGAAAACAATATATTATCTTTATTCTTAAGATGGGTTCCGTTAGTTTCTTTCAGCGTTACTGGCATTCAAATAGCAGCAGTGAATTGTGGGTTTTTTAAGAAATGAGGGGACAGATTTTGTGCAAGAGTCCTTTTAGAACTCCCTTTATATCCCCTTTATTTTTGCTTAAAAATAAATTATTTTTGGGTAAAATCCACTGATGATCACTTAATTATTCATAGATTTGTAATTTGGTCATTCAGTTAATCAATTATAAAAAGTTATAATTTGGTTACTCAACCATTTAAAATTGATGACTTAAATTACAACTCTTATAACTTGCTAACAAACGTCAATGTGAACCATTAAGTCACTATTCTTCAAATATAGTGTTAGTCACCTAATTATTAATAAGTTTTTATTTTGGTCATCTAACTATAAAAAATTACAAAATAATCACCAATGTTTCGATTTGTAATGTTTTGGTCACTCATTCGTTAACTCAATAATGGACTAATGATATGCCACATTAACTCATAGGCTTAGTAGTTAATTGGATACTTAAATTACAACTAAAATATCAATTTGATACTTTTAGATATTTTTATAGATTTTTTATAGTATTAAAGTTATGTGATAATCCAAAACTAATCTTATAAGATTCCATAGGGTCAACTTCATTTAGACATTTTGAGATGCTTCAACAAGATTTTTGGGTGATTATGGTTCCTAATTGTAAGGCTTCAAGTTATCTTTGAAATGGTTTTTAAATCACCTAATTTTGTGGTATGAATCATAACTTCTTGATGTGATTCGGCCTAGGTTAATCGAGTCGTTTCACGTAGTTGCCCGATCATCGAGGAGGAGAATGTTCGATGCGTTGAAAATGCAAGTTTGGCTAAGATATGCGAAGCTAAAAAAGTGGTTTAGAAAAGAATGGTAGGTTTAGAAAGTTGTAGTAAGCTCGGTTTAAACAAAATAAGAAAGATAGGTAATTTGGAATAATTGATGGGGATGGATAACGAACTTAACGGAAGAAAGATTCAACACTATATCATAGTGTCACCCCGTTTCTTATGTCGTTAAGGTGGTAGGATGGATATAGTAGAATGAACGCCACACCAAGGCTGGTGATAAGTTCAAACAAGTCGGGAAGACGCCACTAGCAACGCTAGATAAGTCAAACAAGACTTGTACGAAATAGGAGATGAGGTAAACTCACTCGTGAACAAAATGTTCATAAAATTTTATCAATGTTTCAAAAGTCCAAAAGTCCCTTTCAAAATGGCTGGTTACACATATTTATAAGGATAGAAAAACTAGCTGAAAGGTCACATCTTAATGTGCTAATTAAAATTGAAATTAAACTCAAGACTCTTGATATTCTTGTAACAATTTACTCCATGCTTGAACTCACTTTAATTCAGCTTGAATGGTCATCCTTGAATGCTTAAAATGTCTCTTGAGTTGTCCCTTGGCTAGCCGAAAAGACACCAGCAACTAAATGGTGTTTTGAATGCTTGTTTTCATCTTTAAATGAGCAAAAACTGCTGGTAGGTGAAAGAGTGTTGTTGTTGAATTTAAGAGGAGTTAAAATGCTCCTTAAAACTCCTTAATTGATGTATTAAACATCCCTTGTAACAGCCACTTCATTTGTAATCGAAAATCACCTAAAAATTCACTTCAATTAAATTGTAACAGCCTTGAAATGTAACGGTTGTGAGGTGAAGAGACACCTACAATAAACACATTAAAATGAACTTATTAAACACATTTAAACACTAATTAAACTCAAACACATTAAACACTTGACTTTAATAAATGAACTAATAGTAAAGACATCGATTAATGCAGCAATTAGTTTAATTAAAGAAGCAGAATTAAATAAACTTAAACTCATGCTCCATTAAATAATCCTAGGAACTAGATTAATTAAGAGCAACACTTATTAAATAAAGTTCAACAAAACACTTATTAATTTAAATAAGACTATATTAAGTTAAAAAGTCCTTAAAAAATTGGCCCAATAATCAATCAGATCTATGAGATGTTTCATCTTGCACTTGGGCCCTTCAAGTTTAGGCCAAACCTGAGGTCAGCGAGTTGTGTCGAAACATGATGCGACCGGGATCGCACACTTCTACTAGGTGCTTCAACCAAAATTTTGAGTGATTATGGTGCTTAAATAGTAAAGCTTCAAATTATCTTTGAAATGATTTTTGAATCACCTAAGTTCTTGGTCTGTAGTCAGAGATATAGTCATTTCATAGAGCAACACAATTTTCTAAAGGAAGTTCAAGATTAATCATTGGGTTTTATAAAGATAACTTCAACTAGACTTTTCAATACCCTGACCACCTTTTGGGGATGATTCTTATACCTAGATCATATATCTTCGAGTCCTCTTCTGTAATTCCCTAAAATTTTTGATAAGGCATTTGGCACTATTACGGGACTAAATTTAGTGAAATTTTGAGAAAATTAAAAACTGAGTTGGTTGGAGAATTTCTATGAAATTAAAATTGATATTGAAGATTGAAACCAATAAAAATAATTGCGGATGTGGAAATGTGGAAAAAGATTCAACTGAAAATTCTAAAAATTTAGAGGATAAATGTAATAGCCCGAATTTCAGTGATGTCGAAAACTGTGGTTCGAGTTCACTAAATCCAAAAATGAGCTCGTAAATTTTATTATTTAATATTTATGAGTTAAATGTGGTTTTTAAAAGATTTTTGAATTAGTAAATTTGTGTTTATAAAAATTTATTGGGTCAATTAATTGAGAAAAAGAGATATCGAGACCTCGGTGTTATACATTGAGCCATAAATATTCTTATAAATATTTACGGTGTGTCAATATGGTAGTATTAAAGTTACGTCAGAAAATTTTAACATTTTGGTAATCAATTAATTAAAAAGGACTAAATTGAAAAAGGTGCAAAACTTGCTAAAGTGATTAAATAGTATAATAGTAAATAAAGGAGGACTAAAAGGGAAAATAGACAATCTTAAATGGTTGAGGTGGCATAACGTAAAAAAATCAAAGATATTCATGTGATTAGGGACAAAATTAGAATTAAAATAAAGTTTATATGGCCAAATGTTATTTTAATAGTTTCTAGACATTTTCTTCATCAATTTTCTGTCAAAAAATAGCCATTGAAGAGGGTTTGAGCCGGTCTTTCATATTTTAGCTTCAAGTAAGTTCAATTCTTGCTTTTTCTTTGAAATTTTTATGTTTTTGGACTTTTACAATTAGGTCTAACTTGTTATTTCATTAGTCTTTGATTTTGTTGGAAGTTTTGGAAGATACCATTGATAAGTTCATATGATTTTAGTTATTTTATGATGAAATTGAGATGTTAATGGATATGTAAAGGTACTTTATTAAAGAATTTTGAGTGAAATCATAATTTAAGGATAAAATTGTAAAGTTGTTGAATTTATGGAAAATTTTGAAATTTCATGGAATTTAAGGGCTTCTATTGTTATATATGAAAATATTTAGGCTTGGAACGAAGAATAAATTGCATGAATTTCATTTTCCAAGCCTAGTGATGAAATTATCATTTATTAAAAGTTTAGGGGTAAAATGGTAATTTTACCTAAAATGTAAATTGGATTAAATTGAGTATGAATTGCACTAAATTGATGTTAAATTTACTCGTATAGATCCGGGTAGTCCGAATATGGAGTTAGAGCGAGGAAAGGAGAAAATGTTAAATTAATAGATTTTATGTACATGAACAACTATCGAGGTAAGTTTGTGTAACTTAACTATGTATGTTAATATGCTTAAATTGAATTGTATGAATGTGATGGTATATATATGTGTGTGTGTGTGTGTGTGTGTGTGTGATGATATATAAATCATATATATATTATGAAATTAAGGATGTTCAATAAAGTCCAATAAATGATAATATCCCATAAATGGTAAGTCCCGGTTGAATAATAATTATCGATGGATAGTGGTGATTTCCCTATATGAAATGAGGTCCTGCATGTGTTGCAGAAAGGATTTAGCTCAGACGTGTAACACCCATAACCCGAAATTGCAGCCAGAATAGGGTTAAGAGGCATTACTGAACAATCAAAACATTTTACTACCATTTCACGACACCAAGTCATTCGTCAATCAATACATAACAATTAATAACATACGGTCCTTTATTGAGTTCTACGAGACCTTAATTATATGCTAGAAAGAAGTCGAGACTAAACTGAATACTTACAAAAATTTTTAGAAACCTAAAACTTTTTCAAAACTGTCGAGGACACACGCCAATGTAACTAGGCCGTGTGCTTTCCACGGCTACCATGCACACCAATGTGTCTTGGCCATGCCAAAACAGAGCATGTATACTGACTTATCCACATGGCTACCAGACATGCCTGTGTGTCATGGCCGTGTGATAATATGCTAGCTACTAACTTGGTCACACGGCCACCAAGCACGCCCATGTGCCACGACCGTGTAACCTATCCAAACACACTTCGATATGGTCCTTGAACCACACGGTGGAGATACACGCCCGTGTCTCTTAACCAAATATGCAAATAGGCCATTTACAAGGCCAAAATGCCACCCACTCTTGGGTCAACCCTACAATCAATATACCTATACATTTTATGTACCATTGATAACCAAAAACATGTCAAATAATCAACACATTATCTTATTCAATCTCACTTCTAATCATGTCTACTTATAACCAAATTTCACAACTAAACACATGCATTACCATGTATGATTCATCCATAACATCACTAGGTTACACTAGTATCAATCCATCACTAAGCTTACCCTTTTATAAGACATTTTCATTGCCAACAAAACATACCAAAACATACTTCACATACCAAATTCACATATGCATAACTCAAACATTTAACTAGCCACATCACATGGCTATTTACACATTTCAAATGTATTTCTAAATAGCTAGCCTACACATGCCATATTCAATATACACATCTTCAAAAGTACCAACATAGATTGCCGATAGTGTGATAGAGATGCTGACGATCCCCGGATCTAGCTAACTCTGCTGACACTATAAAACAGAAAAATAATTTACACAGTAAGCTTTCAAAGCTTAGTAAGTTTGAAACATAATATATTATACCCAAACAAACTATCATATAGATCAATTCACAATCACATATACCATACCATCCAAAGCTAATATGTTCAATTAACCTTTCATAAACTCATTCATAGTTTCATCAATCACATAGGTTCCGAACGTACCTTAGCCAACACGTAGTTATCGATTACATATACTATTCAATACTCACTATTTCATTTTGATCAACTTTCGTCCCTTCTTCGATTCAATCGCACACTTAGTGCCCAAATCATTAGCCGAAGCTTAGTCAACATCGCACACTTAGTCAAGCATCTAAATCAAACCGATCTTAAACCGGTATCGCACACACAGTGCCAACCACAAAGCCAAAGCTTATTTATTTCGCACACACAGTGCTAATCATTTTGGTCACATTTCTGAATACGCACACTTAGTGCCACATAACTCGAGCCCTCACATAGCATTCACAATTCGATAATATCATACCATTCATCTCATAACATTAAACATAGTTAAACACACATATTATGTCCGAACTTACCTCGGACGTCGAAACACCAAAACGGTCGATTAATCAAGCACTTTGTCTTTGCCTCGATCTTGATACGAACCTCTCTTTTTTTGGTCTATTCAAATTCAAATTCAATCCATTCAATCACTAATTTATTCAATTTAGTCCACACACACTTATTTAAGGCATTTTACAAAATAGCCCTCACATTTTTACATTTCGACACTTTAGTCCCTATTTCACTAAATCATCCAATTCACATAATTTCTTTTCATAAAATCTTAGCCAAATTTTCCTTATGTTCATACAATCCCACACATTTAATTTATTTCACATTTTAGTCCTTCAATTTATTATTTTCACAATTTAGCCCTAATTAGCTAAATTCACCAAAAATCCAAGAACCAATCATGTTCATTAAACACATATCTTTCATTTAACACCAATATTCATCATAAAGATCACCATTTCATCAATGGCATATCTCATAAACATCATTAATTCACAAAATTAAGACATGGGTTACCTAGAGCACGAAGCAACGATTACTAAAACGTAGAAATTATCAAAAATCGAGTCAAAATCATACCTTAATTTATGCTTCAAGCTAGCCGAATGCTTTAAAGTTTCTAACCCTATTCTTTCTTTCTAATTTCGGTGAAACAAGGAAGAAGATGCTGGCCATTTCATGTTTTTAGTATATTAATTAAACATAATTACAAAGTACAAAATTAACCTTTAATACTAAATACATAAAACATATCATATAAGGTCATTTTTGACCATATCCATCCACTTACTCATTAGTGGCTTAATTTCCACTTAAGGCCTCTTTATTATAAAGACAACAACAATCAAGCACTTAACAATCAGCACACAGCATTTTGTACTTTATGCGATTTAATCCTTTTCAAAATTTAATCACACAATCAATAAAATCTTCACACAGAAATTTCACACAGGCTAATTCACATACTGTACACACATAAAATAATATCAAAATATTATTTTAATCTCAAATTTGTGGTCTCGAAAGCACTATTCCGACTAGGGTCTAAACCGGGCTGTTACAAGACAAGTAATCCATTGATCTCATTATGGAAAGGATTCAGCCCGGATGGGTAATCCGAAATGGGTCTCTCGAGCATATGTTTCAATTAGGATTTAGCCTAGACGGGTAATCCGAAATGGGTCTCTCAAGCATATGTTTCAATTAGGATTTAGCCTAAACTGGTACTCCTAATTGACAGGATTTAGCCTGGACTAGTAATCCAGATTGGACTCTATAGGAAATTCTTTGTCATATAAAGGATTTAGCCTGAGCTGGTAATCTGACAAAGCCCTTAGAGTATATGCATTATAGACAGAATTTAGCCTGGACTGGTAATTCTGCTATATAATACGTGGCTCGAGAGTGTACCTAAAAGGTACTACTGAATATGAATTGACGGATTATGATTTGTACACTATGAGTGTACTACATGAGAATCCATCAATAATTTAAATAAACTCAATGGGCAAAGTTCTAATATGAGCAAATATGAAATTGAGTTAAATGGTTATAGATTGAGACATGATATGTGGAAATATGGAAATATGTTACATTAAATGAAATATGGAAGTGTGAGATGTTTATATATGAACATGGAATGGTTTGATGAATATATTCATATATGAGACTAGATTAGTACACCTTGAGTGTACTACCGGAGTGATTATCAATAGAGCAATTGATTATTGAGTAAAGTCCGACATGAAATATATCGAACTTGAGATGAATTAATATAAAATATATCCAAAATACATGGAAATAGTTTGTATATATGTTATGTGAATACATGTTGTGGAAAAACATGTGTATGAGAATCCAAATATTGATGAATTCATATATGTGTTTCTTGAAGTTTATATGAAATATGTGACTAACAAGGGTAATGAGAATGTGTGATAGGGCTTGTGAGATTAAATGGTTTGATTATGCCCCTTTATATTTATTTTGATGATGAAGGGATGGTAAGTTTATTACTAAGTAAGTTTATTACTAAGCATTATATGCTTACTCCATTTTATTTTTCCCTGTCTTATAGTAAATCGGAATGCTCGCTAGATTGGAAGCTTGGCAGAGATCATTCACACTATCCAACAGTTCATTCAGTGTATAAGGTAAAATAATTATGGTTATAATGGAATGTATAGGCTAATTCGACTAAATCTTGTCTTGTAAATTGTGGTTTGAAACCTAGCCATTGGAATGGCTAGTAATCATTGGTTTGGTATATTTATGAAATTATGATATGGTGATTATGTATGTGTTAACATAGTTTGACTTTGAAAATTTACCAAAATTGTGGAAATCGAATTAGAGGTTGAATAAAAATGAAATTAAATTTTATTGAGTCTAGTTTTTCATAGAAGAAACAGTGTAAGCAATGGAGTTATAAATTATGAGATATAATAAATTTTGTGAGACAATGTCGAATGATTTCGGGTTCCCCTGTTCTAACTTTGGAAAATCATCGAAAATTTAAAAAAAATTAGGGGTTCAAATTTATATGTTTAAATTCTTAATGAGTCTATTTTCAATAGAAGCAAACGGAAGCATCGTCCAAACCCCGTACTAAGAGATAATAAGTTTTTAGTAAAGAAATGTCGAAGCTGTCAAATAGCAGAACAAGGGTAAATTTGAAGGTTTTACTGTACTTATTGGCTAAACCATAAATTCTAAAAATTTTATAGTAGAAAGATATTTGAGTCTAGTTTCGGAAAAATCAAGCGGATCTTATTTTAGAATTCTGTAGCTCACGATATAACTAATTTAGTGTCTATGACTCAAGTGGACAATTTTGCTATGAACAGTAATTTACTCGAATTATCTGAAAATGTTTTGTAATTATTGGTAATGCTCCGTAACCCTATTTTGACGACGAATACAGGTTGGGGTGTTACAATAAAAGTGTAAATTTGACTAAATGAGAAATGTGAATTATTATTGATTATTTGGTATGAGAATAAATTTGAATGTGTTTGGTGTAAAAAACTCACTTTTGGCAACAACTGGAAAAGAATTGAAAATATAGGGACTAAATTGTAACTTTTCATTTTTATCGATAGAGGGGTAGTGCAATTTTCACATTGCAATGACATATATTAAAGTTTAATGTGATTTATGGTATTTGAGTTTGTGAAAAAACTGAAATAAGATGTAACAATTTGATTTTCAGTGGTATCGAAAACGGTGATTTCAGAATTCCATTTTCTGATGATTGAGTCTGTAAATATTATTAATTAATATTTGCGAGTTAATTATAATATTATATCAAATTTTGATCTTATGAATTCGTTAATTGGATAGTTAGTTAAGGTACAAGTGTAACTACCCTATTTTATTAAATATTTACAGAGTTACTGTATAAGTTGATGTGATCTGGCTCAAGAACATCGAGTCGTTTCATTTGTTTCCCCGATCGTCGACGAGGAGAATGTTCGCAATGTCGAAAAGGGATAAATTAGATTAAGGTATGCGGAAGCTTATCAAAGTGGTTTGGAAGGGTGGATAGTTTTATAAAACTAGGTAGGCTCGGTTTAGCAAAGAAACAAATGAAATGATGATGATATTCGAAAATAAAGGATGGAAATGGAATTACGATCTTAACACCAAAAACGATTCAACACTATATGACAGTGTCACCCTGGTTCTTATACGGTTAAGGTGGAAGGATGGTTGATAGTTGGATAGGAGAACGCCACACCAAGGAATGGTGATAAGTTCAAAAAAAAGTTTGGGTTGACGCCACTAGTCGCTAGATAAGCCACTCGAGACTCATACAAAATATGAGAGGAAGATAACCTCACAGAAACAAAGTTTCATTAAACAAATTGGCAAAAGTCCTTTACAAATGAAAATGTCTAAGCATTTATACTACAAGCTAAGGTAGCTGAATTGACAAGTTTACTAACTTAATAGCTAAGGAAATTCGGCTAGAAAGAGCTAGAAAATTCTAGAATAAATTATTAAAACACTAGAGCACGGTCTGGCTGAATAGGAGCTCCAATGGACAACTTTATGCTTAAGCAAATGAACTTTTAAAAAGATGAATGCATGGGGAGGCCAATGGCCATGTCTAGGTTCGGCCATGGGTCATTCAAGTTGCAATCCTTGGCTGAATAGATATGAGTATTAATGAGGGTCTTCAATAGCCACTTGATGTGTGAACAAAGAGCTTGAGAAGTCTTTTATGTGTGAACAAGACCCGCCGATTGGACATGAGGTGTGAACACCAAATGTGAATGGCATGATGCTACCTTGGGGAGAGAATCGACCAAGCTTGGGGACTTTAATTTGCTGGTGACTCTTGGCCAAATAGGTGCTTGGGGAATCCAACAATCAGCTCAAAATCCATTGAAGAGAGCCATGCATGCATCGTCCCATACATTGAATCTACCGTGCATGAACCTTGCTTAAATGCACTCCCACATTCGACTTACCTACAAAACACATGAACTAACATTAAATCAAGTAAAATTCAGCTGAACCATGCATTAATATAATTTAGACATACTAATTAACACATTAATTAAATTATGACAAATTTAACATAGACTTATTAAGACACATTAATATTCAGATATGACATGAAAACATATTAAAGACATGTAATAAGCTAAAACAAATTTATGAGCTGTAATAATATTATCTAATTTAATTTAAATATTGAATTTATTCCAGCAATAAAATTAATGAGCTGAAAAGAACTAAAAACGAGCTCAATGAGCTAATTTGAGCTCAAGTGAGCTGAACCAAGCTGAAATCAACTTGCACTAACGTGCAAGGATTCTCTAAAATGTTGACCCAAACTTTTCCATCTTCTTCAAGCTGAGGATTAGTCCAAAGTTGAGTAACCAAAGCGGAAATAGCTTCTTTGTAACACCCCAAACCCGGCCCATACGTCATGACCGGATCTGGTATGCTACTGGGTTGAATGTTAAAACTTTACTTTGAAGGGTTTTGAAAATCTCGGTTTATCTTAACCGATTAATCATTAATTGTGATATTTTGAAGAAACCTTAAAATTTATGTTGAACATGCTTGAGGAACCCTTTTAGTTTCACTTTATAATTAAGACTTTGAAAACATAAGTTTGTAAGATGTATTAAAATAAAAATAAAATAAAAAATATAAATCGATAACCTAAGTTATGAGGCCTTATTACAAAAATAATCCCAAATTTAAACTTAAAGAAAAAAATGGAAATAGTCCATAAAGGAAAAAAAACTTGATGGCCCCTAAAAGTCGCCTCGGCTCCCATGTCCATGATCTACTGCTCATCTGGAAAGTTGGGAAAAAATAAAAGGGTGAGTCACCAAGACTCAGTGTGCACATCCCGAAAATACATAAATGCCTTGGGCCCACAAACACATTATGGGCCTAGGCCTATTCACAATGGCACAGAATATATTACATGCAACATGGCCCATCCCAAACCTAAAAGTCCATCCTCTACACACCCCCGTACCAACCATCACACCGTGGGGATTTCTACAATCAACCCTCCATCCGCTACACACCATATTGACAGCTATGCTGTCTGTCATAAAGACCGATCATTATGTGACCTATGTGGCAAAGCCACCGATCGCTATGCGACCTTAATAATATATATCGACAGCTACGCTGCCTATCATAAAGACCGATCACTATGTGACCTATGTGGAAAAGCCACCGATCGCCTCGCGACCTGCTCCCCTTCATCATATCAATCCCATCCCATGCATACATACATGCAAGAATCAGAACATTAAACTATCTAAACAGATCACATACTTT
Organism: Gossypium rotundifolium; assembly: GCA_025506655.1. Classification (NCBI taxonomy): domain Eukaryota; kingdom Viridiplantae; phylum Streptophyta; class Magnoliopsida; order Malvales; family Malvaceae; genus Gossypium; species Gossypium rotundifolium. Next base: position 46,369,133 of record CP106723.1, read on the forward strand.
CACATACTTGATACACATAGAAGTTTCTATGATTACGCACTGCATCCCTTGCCTACCCTTTTTGGGTATTACATTTGCTCATACAACTTCAATTTCGGCTTTTAGCCTATAATATATACATAGTACAATTTAACTAGTGTGATAGAGATCTACACACCTGATTACTGACAGGACAGTACATTCTATGTTGACACTATCAGAAGTCGATACTACTGCTAACTGCCTAAAGTTTTACTCTGAAGCCGGTCCACAACCCGGTGGCCAATCTCGAATCAATGACACCGCTTTTCTTGAACTTTGGGGTGAAACTACAGATCCAACCCCTTCCTTTGATTTGTCGACATTCAGTCATGAGTGATCTTTGGTCAGAAGATACTATGATGGTTGCTTAACGCAACATTAGGTTAAGCCACGAATAATGAAAAAGAACCCGATTAAACAACATAAGAAGAATTGAACCCTTACCTTGAAATCTCAAAAAGAGATTGACACTCCGAGACTAGGGTTTTTGACTTTTAAATCTAGGCGATCTTCCTAAATGCCCAACACGAAATTATAAAAAACCATTAAACCATTAGCTTTTCGGCTTTGTCTTCCAAAAACTGAAAGAGAAAGTGTAGAGATAGGAAAATTGGTACTCACCTTAACACAAAGAATTCGACTACCCCTTAGAGATTCCGCTTTTGAGAAGATCAAGAAAAGATGATAGGAAAAAGTCTATGTAGATTCGACTTTAGTGAAGAAATCGAAGCAAAAGGGAATAGGAAGTATTCAAATATGGGGATGAGAAGAGAGTTCGAGTTTGACTTTTGAAAGAAAAGATGTTAAGAACAATTGGGAGGTTTCGCTTTTGAAAGAAAAAAGAAAAGAAAGAGAATGAATAATGGACTTTCGCTTTTGCATAAAAGTGAGGATGAAAGAATGGAAAAAGAAAATAGGGACCAAATACCAAATTGAAGAGATATCCCTCATTTAAAGAGAATTTTGGCACCCCCTAGAGTTGGAAGTTCGGCCACCACTGTGCTTAGCAGATAACTCCTAAACTTCCTCCCTTATCTTTATCCGATCACTCCTTCAAAAGAGGCCTAGATAGCACCACCTCTTCCTCCCTTTATCAGCACATTATCTACATGTTATTATCCTCCTATTTTGAGGCCCCTGTGCCGTCCCACTCTATCCATTTAAAAGCCAAAAATTAGCTAAAATTGTATTAAAAGAATTGAGCTTCAAGTGACTCGAACTTGGGCCCTCTTCATCTACTAATGACGCCACTCCATGGTTCCATGTAGCGCCACTTAACCTTGGGCCACAAGCCTATTTTGGTACTTTAAACGCTGATAACATTTTTTTAAAGTTCTAACTAAACTGGCTTTCCACTAGAGTGTCCAATAACTAATTCTGCTAAGGCCTTAGCCCAACCTCGAGCCCAATCTGGACCCCTAACACTCTAATTAACACATTACACATAACCACACATTAAACGCATAGGCCCATTAATTCAGGATGTTACAGTTTTACCCCCTTAAAGAAATTTCTACCGAAATTTCTGATCGTAATGATGGGGTACTTGTAATATCCTAAAATTTGAGTATTTTTGTGTTGGCGTGGTATGAATTTTGTGTGTTAGCATAGTCTTGTGAAGGCTTGATTTTATTTAGGAAGCTAGAATAATTTTTAGTATGGTTTATTTAATGAAGTGGATTAAGTGAGTTTGACACTTAAGTTAATTTAAGTGTTAAATTAAAACACATGAGGAGTTAGTGGCAAAGTGGTTATGGCGTTTGGATGGTTGCTTGAGGATAGAGGTTTGAGTAGCATGTTTAGCATTTTGAAGGTTTATTTTGAATCCTTGCTTTGATGGACGGTCAAACTTATTTATGATAGGTTGGACTCTTAACTTTTGGTAAGTTGAATATTTGTTTAAGGAAAGCATGAAATTGGGGATAAGAATCTTAAGGTTTTGGTATGATGAGGGACAAAGGCATGGAATATGGAGGATGTTTTGGAAAGTATTCCTAGGCCTTTAGTGCATGTATGTGACTGGCATGGGTGTTTAGGGGGTCGCCGAATGTTGTTAGGTGGTTTGGGGGTATAGTTAGCCAACTTTTGCATTTGTGCATCTTTTGGTATTGTTTTCTTTCTCTAAAACTCCCACCTTGGTAGAATGTCTATTGTGCTTTTGGTGCAAATTTGCCTTTGGTTTTAGCCTTATTTTGTTTGAACCAAATACCATTTTCTTTCTTTCATTTGCTCTTTTGAAACCGAAACTACAATTGAACTTTGTGCATTTTTGTGCACTTTCTTTTTGGCAAAGAAGTGTTTGGCCGAACCTCTCTCCCATATTTCTCTCTTTTCTTCTCTTGAGATTGGTTCATAATCACATTTTCTTTATTCTCTCTTGGCCGAATTTCTCTCTTCTCCAAACACCCTTTTCTTTTCTCCATTGTTGCTAAAATCGAACACACACTCTCTCTCTCTTTCATTCTCTTTTCTACTCACATACTTTCTCACTTTTATACACATATCTTTCTTCTTTCATAACCATATTGTCAAAACTTCCCTTTCTCTTATTGTTTTGTTTTGGCCGAATATTCAAGGGTAGATTCTCTTTTGCTTTCTTCAATCGATTTTGGTTAATAAGTAAGTATTCTTGGCCGATTTTCCTATTATTTCTTTTCTCCTCTCTATGTTATTTTCTTGTGGACAAAGGCCGAATCTTTAGGCATTAGTTTGCAAGGTTCTAACCATTCTAAGAACCGATTTCTTATAGGCTCCTTGGGACGTTGGAAGCAATCAATCTAAGCCTCATATCTTGACTATCGTTTTGGGCAAGTTTAGGTAAGACTTGGTTTTTGAAGTGATAACTCATTGGATTTAGTGGTAGGGCCGAATGGCCTTTGTTTATAATTTAAGTGTTGACCGATTGTAGGACAAGGTGATCTAGTGTGATAGATCAGATCTTCGGAAGTTAGTTCTTGCTTTGGTGAAAGGTGTGTATCTTACACACTTTATAACTTGGTTTATATATGTATTTATGTGTGTTATAACTAATCATATTATGAAAGTGGGAAAAACAATGAGATTTGGATATAATACATGATGGTATGAATAAGGATTCGGGTAAGTCCGTTTCGATATGTTGTAAATACATGTGGATAGAAATCATGATCTACAATTTATGATATATTTGTTATGAGATACATATCAAAGTATATTGACATGATTTGTTTATTTATTGCATTGGCATGGGCAATATGAGAGGAGGGGAAGATTGATATCGTGACTTCGGTCACCAGTGATTTGGTATCACATTCGTGTCTTCGGGACACGAGAGGTTTGGTACCTCCAGTGATTTGGTATCACATTCGTGTCTTCGGACACCAGAGGTTTGGCACCTCATAGCGACTTGTCCCTGTGGTTAACACCACCGTGGGTTGGCCCCACTTTTGAGATATGGGATCGTCACCAGTGATTTGGTATCACACGTGGGTTGGCCCTACAGATGGATTATTCGTGACTTTGGTCACCAGTGATTTGGTATCACATTTATATCGTGACTTGGTCACCGGTGGTTTAGCACCACCAATGGTTTGGTACCACACGGGTAGAAAAGGGTTATGGATGGCTAGGTTGGGTGCATTATACATATATGTTGCTTTGTTATAATTTGTGTAAGTATGTGGTATTTACCCTAGAGAGGAATATGCTCGAGTCTTGGTGACTCACCTTCTCCCTTATCTTTTCAGTGACTCGTGAGTTTGCGGATGAGGAGCGGATGAACTCGAGGAGGCCATGCAATAAAAGTTGGTTTTATATGAACTTCTATTTGGGTATTTTATTTAATTTGGTTTTCATATTTTATGGATTTGTAATAAGGCTGTTTAATTATGTTTTGGATTATTTTTATGTTTTGAACATGTTTTAAATATGGTTTATAAATTTCATGATTTTTATAATAAATTGAGCACCAAGTTTTCTAAACTACAAAACAGCGACGGTTTTAAAAGCGTTACCATCGGGTAACATAAATCATTTGATAATTTAAAAACTTAAGGGTTTTCAATAATGTAAATGATTTTAAAATATTAAGTTTCTACATTCAAATGCAAATGGTTTTCAAAGTAATAATTGAAGTTTTCTTAAAATGATATAAATGTTTTCTAACCTATGAGTTATTCACTTATTTTAAAGTTTTATGTAATTTCAAAGTAAATTTTCAGTTTAACTTATTAAACATGTAATTTCTACAAATATAGAATTTTAAAGAGTTTTCACAAAAATTTAATTGTTAATTCGATTCTTTCAAAATATTTTCTCAAGGACATACTAGATTCTATTAGTGGCGTATTGACCGGTTTGGGGTGTTACAAATTGGTATCGGGGCTAAGATCAAAAGCTCATTTGTGGGCCGAGGTCTAAAATGATTTAAAGTATAGATTTAAAATGTTTTGTTGAAAATTTTATGGTTGGAAAGGCATGGCCCGAGTCTCCCAGATCAATCATACAGTAAGTACAACAAAACTGTTGATTTTGATGATATGATTTTAGTGATGTTGATATGACTATATAGTAGTAGGAACTACTTTAGAGACCCAAAACCATAGGTTTGGTGTACTCATGAAATAATCTCTTATTAAAATTTTTCATAAACTGCTTTAAAAGAAAGTGGAATAATGACTAATGCATAAAACTTTTAATCGGATAAGTCGAGACTTTAGATATGAGTACTCGAGGTCGAGGTCGTGTTATGCGTGGACGTGGTCGTGGTAGGTTGGTCGTATGCGAGCCAGTGAGGTCGGGTCAAGGATCCAAGAATGAGGTACCACCAGTCCCACCACCGCCGTTGGAGTTGAACATCGAGGATCAAGCGGGGATGACGAATGTCTCGAGCGATGTCGCGAGTTCGGAGAGGGTAGCTGGAGTAGGTGGAGGCGCGGAGCTTAGAAATCAGACCGGCGACTCGAGCCAACGGAGCCGAGGTATTTCGAGGTGTTTGGTGTAGCTCCATTTCGGTGAATATTGGTTAGAGGCGACGAGCGAATCATGGATGATCTGGATTTGAATGCTGAGGAAAAGTGAAAGGGATTGTATCGCTTCTTCGTGACGAGTCATATCGATTGGTGGCTCACGGTTGAAATGGTCTTTATGTGGAGGATCTCACTTGGGACTTCTTTAAGGCGTGACGGAAGAAATATATTGGGTCTAGTTATGTTGATGCGCAGCGTAAGGCATTTCTGAGTTTGGTCCAAGGGAGTAAATTCGTATCAGAGTATGAGGCTGAGTTCTTAAGATTGAGCCAGATCTTTGAGGTATTGTGGCTTGAACCTGAGCGATGTGTCCGATTTGAAGATAGTTTGAAGGACAAGTGAGATTGTTGATTACTCCACATCGAGGCGAGAGTTTGCTACTTTGGTTGAAAAGCCTAAGATAGTCAAGGAATAAAGGAATCTGGAAGGCGAGCTATGACCTAATAAGTATAAGAGAGATATGGATCATCTGGTCACCGGTAATGTTCGGAAGAGGGCTAGGTAAAGTGGGCGAATCGATCCGGAGGCTATTATCGCTAATCGGGGACCAAAGACGGTAAACTGATGGGAAGTTTCATTAGGGCGAATGTTGGACCGAAGGAAAAGGTCCGTTTAGTGTGGTTCATTGGATCATCGTGTGAGGGATCGCCCACGTAAGCAAGCCGAGAATCGATCGAGGGTCAAGATCGTGCTCGATTCAGTAAAGGAGGGACCGCCACCGCAGAGGTTGTAGTAATGGTAGAGGAGGTAATGGTTCTAGTCGAGGTCAGCGGAGCATTTGGCGTAGGTGCAAGTATCTTGAGGCAAGACAACCCTAGTTTAGTGTATGCACGTGAGCGTCGAGAGGAGAGTGACGACCGGATGTCATAACCGTGCGTTCTTAATCTTTGGTGTTCCATATACTACTTTGATAGATGTGGGTTCGACACATCAGTATGTTGCTAGTAGTATAGTTGAGACTATGAATCTAGATTCAAATCGCTTCAGGAAGATGACCGTACTTAGTCCTCTAGGTCACTCAGAAGTAGATAAGCTATATAGAGATGTACCCTAGAACTTCAAGGGTAGTGTTCAGGTGATCCGATGGAACTGCTGTTTGAGAAGTTCGATCGATTCTTGGGATGGACTGGTTGGTTAAGTACCAAGCAAGTTTGGATTCTTATTTGCTAAGCGCATGGTTTTAACGTGGAAGGTGAAGAAGTGGTCATGATAGGTAATAGAAGAGATTATCTATCCAACATGGTATCTGCGTTGAAAAGCGTGAAGATGGTCGGGAAGGGTCGAAGCGTTAAGTAGTTCATATGTGTGCTTTGGAAGCTAAGGACTTTGTGGTAGGGAATGTCCGAACGGTAAAGGAATATGTTGACGTATTTCGAGAAGAACTTCCGGGATTGCCTCCGGATCGTGAAGTCGAATTCGGTATAGATCTGTTACCGGAACGGCGCCGTGTCTATAGCTCCATATAGGATGGCACTGAAGGAATTGATGGAATTGAAGGCTCAGATTCAGGAGTTGTTGGATCGAGGTTTCATTCGACCAAGTGTTTTGCCTTGGGGAGCGCCGATACTTTTTGTCAAGAAGAAGGATGGTACAATGCGGATGTGTATTGACTACCGCCAGTTAAATAAGCTGACGATCAAAAACAAGTATCCATTGCCGAGGATAGATGACTTGTTCGATCAGCTTAAAGGCGCGGTTTTCCAAGATTGATTTAAGGTCCGGATATCATCGCCTAAAGGTGAAAGAGGCGATATCTATAAGACGGCATTTTGCACTTCGGTATGGGCACTACGAGTTTACGGTGATCTTGTTTGGGTTGACTAACGACCCAAGCAAAGATTCATGGATATGATGAATCGGGTATTCCAGCAGCTTTTGGATCGGTTTATTGTGGTTTTTATAGATGATATTTTGGTATACTCAAAGTCGAGGAGGAGCATGATGCATATTTACGAGTAGTGTTGTAGATTACGAGGAAAAGCAACTTTTGCTAAATTTAGTAAGTCACGAGTTACGGCTTAGGAGGTGACTTTCTTGGGTCACGTTGTATCGGTGAGGATTAGAGTAGATCCTCGGAAGATTGAGGCGGTGTTGGATTGGAAGCCACCTAAGTCGATGGTGAGATTCGAGTTTTTAGGTCAGCGGGGTATTCTTGAAGGTTTGTAGAGGATTTTCTTTGATCGCCGCATCGATGACCAAGTTGTTGAGGAAAAGGGTTCCATTTGTGTGGACCGAAAGCGTGAGAAAGTTTTAACAAGTTGAAGAAGATTACATTGAGCTCCAGTTTGATTCAACTGAGGCGAGCAAGGAATTCACGGTTCTTGTGGCGCATCACATCTTGGTTTGGGATGTGTCTTGATCTGAGAAGGAAAGTAGTGGCTTATGCATCTCGACAGCTTGAGACCACATGAGGTTAATTATCCAACGCATGACTTGGAATTAGCAAAGATGGTTTTCGCTTTGAAGATTTGGAGACACTACTTATGCGGAGAGAAGTCGATAGTCTACACGGATCACAAGAGTCGTAAGTATCTTTTGACTCGTAAGGATTTGAACTTGAGATGCGTAGATGGATTGAGTTGTTGAAGGACTACAATTGCTCAATTGAGTATCATCCGGTAAGGCTAACGTGGTGGCGAGCGCGTTGGCCGTAAGGTTATATCGACTTAAGATCGATGTTTGCTCATCTTAGCTTATATGACGATGGAAGTCTTTTGGTGAATTACAAGTCAAGCCGACTTGGTTAGAGCAAATCAAGGAGAAAGCAGTTAGAGGATGATGGTTTGAATGATCGAGATTACAAGTTCGAACGGAGGTTTAGAGAATTATAGTTTGTCCATAGAATGGAGTCTGTGTTTTCAAGGGAGAGCTTGTATCTTCAAGGATGTAGAGTTGAGGCAAAGGATTCTTCGACGCATATAGCAACCCATATGCTATGCATCTCGGAGGTAGCAAGATGTATCGAGATTTGAGAGAGCGCTTTGGTGGCGGTGTCCGCGGAGGTAACCGAGTTTGTGGGTAAATGTCGGCGTGTCGGACAGTCAAGGTCGAACATCGCTTGTCGTCTGGATTACTTGAAGGTGAAGATTCCACATGGAAGTGGGAGAGAATCACTATGGATTTTGTCAAGTGGATTACCTCTTACACCTAGTAAGAAGGATTCAGCTTGGGTGATTGTAGATCGTCGACCAAGTCACCATTTCATTCCTAAGGGTAGATTACTTGCTTGAGAGGTTAGCTAAGTTGTATGTGGCGAGATAGTGAGGTTGCACGGTGTGCGGTGTCGATCATCTCGGACGAGATCCCGATTTACGCCAAGGTTTTGAGAGTGTTACATCAGGGCTTTGGAGTGCGTGGTTGGATTTCAGATTACATTTCATCCATACCGACGGGCGATCGGAAAGGTCATTCAGATTTTAGAGGATATCTTTGAGAGGATGTGTTTTGGACTTTCGAGGCACTGGGAAGAGTTTTGCCATTAGTGAGTTCGCATACAACAATAGTTATCGTGCAAGCATTAAGATGGCACCATATGAGGCATTGTATGGTAGGAAGTGTCGCACACCTACATGTTGGACGAGTTGGGTGGCGTCGATGTTAGGACCAGAGTTGGTTGTGAAACCGAGGATAAGATGAAATTGATTCAGCTCGTGCGAAGGAAGCTTGAGATAAGCGAAGTCTTATGCCGATCTCAAGCGGAGGGATATCTGATTTCTTAGTGGGTGACAAAGTTTTTGAAGGTCTCGCCATGGAAGAAAGTGTTAAGATTTGGGAGAAAAGGCAAGCTAAGTCCAAGGTTCATTGGACCGTTTAAGGTGTTGAGACGAGTGGGACCATAGCCTATCGCCTTGAGTTGCCGTGAAATCGAGTCAAATTCACGATGTGTTTCATGTCTCCATGCTTAGACACTATCGTTCTAATCCATCGCATGTCGTGGCAGTAGAGGAAATAGAAGTGAGTCCAGATTTGACGATAGAAGAAGAACCTGTGCAGATTTTAGATCGAGACGTGAAAGTTTTGCGTAGGAAGTCGGTTCCTTTAGTGAAAGTCTTATGGCGGAATCATGGCGTGGAAGAAGCTACTTGGGAACAGGAGGATGCGATGAAAGCGTGATATCCTCAACTCTTTTGATCGTAATTCGAGGACAAAATTTTCTTAAGGGGTAGAATTGTAATATCCTAAAATTTGAGTATCTTTTGTGTTGGCGTGGGTATGAATTTTTGTGTGTTAGCATAGTCTTGTGAAGGCTTGATTTTATTTAGGAAGCTAGAATAATTTTTAGTATAGTTTATTTAATGAAGTGGATTAAGTAAGTTTGACACTTAAGTTAATTTAAGTGTTAAATTAAAACACATGAGGAGTTAGTGGCAAAGTGGTTATGGCGTTTGGATGGTTGCTTGAGGATAGAGGTTTGAGTAGCATGTTTAGCATTTTGAAGGTTTATTTTGAATCCTTGCTTTGATGGACGGTCAAACTTATTTATGATAGGTTGGACTCTTAACTTTTGGTAAGTTGAATATTTGTTTAAGGAAAGCATGAAATTGGGGATAAGAATCTTAAGGTTTTGGTATGATGAGGGACAAAGGCATGGAATATGGAGGATGTTTTGGAAAGTATTCCTAGGCCTTTAGTGCATGTATATGGACTGCATGGGTGTTTAGGGGTGGTAGAATGTTGTTAGGTGGTTTGGGGGGTATAGTTAGCCAACTTTTGCATTTGTGCATCTTTTGGTATTGTTTTTCTTTCTCTCCAAAACTCCCACCTTGGTAGAATGTCTATTGTGCTTTTGGTGCAAATTTGCCTTTGGTTTTAGCCTTATTTTGTTTGAACCAAATACCATTTTCTTTCTTTCATTTGCTCTTTTGAAACCGAAACTACAATTGAACTTTGTGCATTTTGTGCACTTTCTTTTTAGCAAAGAAGTGTTTAGTAGAACCTCTCTCCCATATTTCTCTCTTTTCTTCTCTTGAGATTGGTTCATAATCACATTTTCTTTATTCTCTCTTGGCCGAATTTCTCTCTTCTCCAAACACCCTTTTCTTTTCTCCATTGTTGCTAAAATCGAACACACTCTCTCTCTCTTTCATTCTCTTTTCTACTCACATAGTTTCTCACTTTTATACACATATCTTTCTTCTTTCATAACCATATTGCCGAAACTTCCCTTTCTCTTATCTTTTTGTTTTGGCCGAATATTAAGGGTAGATTCTCTTTTGCTTTCTTCAATCGATTTTGGTTAATAAGTAAGTATTCTTGGCCGATTTTCCTATTATTTCTTTTCTCCTCTCTATGTTATTTTCTTGTGGACAAAGGCCGAATCTTTAGGCATTGGTTTGTAAGGTTCTAACCATTCTAAGAACCGATTTCTTATAGGCTCCTCGGGACGTTGGAAGCAATCAATCTAAGCCTCATATCTTGACTATCGTTTTGGGTAAGTTTAGGTAAGACTTGGTTTTTGAAGTGATAACTCATTGGATTTAGTGGTAGGGCCGAATGGCCTTTGTTTATAATTTAAGTGTTGACCGATTATAGGACAATGTGATCTAGTGGGATAGATTGGATCTCCAGAAGTTAGTTCTTGCTTTGGTGAAAGGTGTGTATCTTACACACTTTATAACTTGGTTTATATATGTATTTATGTGTGTTATAACTAATCATATTATGAAAGTGGGAAAAACGATGAGATTTGGATATGATACATGATGGTATGAATGAGGATTCGGGTAAGTCCGTTTCGATATGTTGTAAATACATGTGGATAGAAATCATGATCTACGATTTATGATATATTTGTTATGAGATACATATCAAAGTATATTGACATGATTTGTTTATTTATTGCATTGGCATGGGCAATATGAGAGGAGGGGAAGATTGATATCGTGACTTGGTCACCAAAGATTTGGTATCACATTCGTGTCTTCTGACACGGAGGTTTGGTACCTCGGTGATTTGGTATCACATTCGTGTCTTCGGACACGGAGGTTTGGCACCTCATAGCGACTCGTCCTCGTGGTTAACACCACCGTGGGTTGGCCCCACTTTTGAGATATGGGATCGTCGCCGGTGATTTGGTATCACACGGGGTTGGCCTACAGATGGATTATTCGTGACTTTGGTCACCAAAGTGATTTGGTATCACATTTATATCGTGACTTGGTCACGGTGGTTTAGCACCACCGATGGGTTTGGTACCACACGGGTAGAAAAGGGTTATGGATGGCTAGGTTGGGTGCATTATACATATATGTTGCTTTGTTATAATTTGTGTAAGTATGTGGTATTTACCCTAGAGAGGAATATGCATCGAGTCTTGGTGACTCACCTTCTCCTTATCTTTTCGTGATTTGTGAGTTTGTGGATGAGGAGCCAATGAACTCTTGGAGGCCATGCAATAAAAGTTGGTTTTATATGAACTTATTTGGGTATTTTATTTAATTTGGTTTTCATATTTTATGGATTTGTAATAAGGCTGCTTAATTATGTTTTGGATTATTTTTATGTTTTGAACATGTTTTAAATATGGTTTATAAATTTCATGATTTTTATAATAAATTGAGCACCAAGTTTTCTAAACTACAAAACGCGATTTGTTTTTAAAGCGTTACCATCGGTAACATAAATCATTTGATAATTTAAACAACTTAAGGGTTTTCGATAATTTAAATGATTTTCAAATATTAAGTTTCTACATTCAAATGCAAATGGTTTTCAAAGTAATAATTGAAGTTTTCTTAAAATGATATAAATGTTTTTTAACCTATGAGTTATTCACTTATTTTAAAGTTTTATGTAATTTCAAAGTAAATTTTCAGCTTTTAACTTATTAAACATGTAATTTCTACAAATATAGAATTTCAAAGAGTTTTTCACAAAAATTTAATTGTTAATTCGATTCTTTCAAAAATATTTTCCTCAGTGAGATACTAGATTCGATCGTGGCGTATTGACCGGGTTTGGGGTGTTACAGTACTACTGTCGCATCGTCTCTTCTGGTCCCATATAGCCTCCTCAAAACTATGATTTCGCCATAAAACCTTAACCAATGGAACCGTCTTCCTTCGCAACACTTTTACATCACGATCCAGGATTTCCACTGGTTCCTCTTCAAAAGATAGGTCAGGTCTCACCTCAATTTCTTCCACAGGCACCACATGAGATGGATCCGAACGGTAACGTCTTAGCATAGAGATGTGGAATACATTGTGAATCTGGCTTAGCTCGAAGGTAGCTCTAGGCGATAGGCTACTGCCCTACTCGTTTCAACACTGATAAGGCCGATAAATCTGGGCTTAATTTACCCTTCATCCAAACCTCGAGATTTTCTTCCATTCGACACCTTCAAGAACACCTTGTCACCCACCACAAACTCTACGTCCTTTTGCTTCAAGTCCGCATAGGACTTACATTGATCCGACGCCCTTTAGTCAAGCTCAATTAACTCAACCTTCTCCTCTCTCGCCTCAGAACCAACTCCGGACCCAAAATTGACATTCCCTAATTACGTCCAATGTAGGAGTACGGCATTTTAACCGCATAACGCTTCATAGGCGCCATCTTAATACTAGATCGGTAGGCGTTGTTGTATGCAAATTCCATCAACGGTAAAACTCTTCCCAACTACCTCTCAAATCAATGACACATCCCTCAACATGTCCTCCAAGATCTGAATCACCGCTCGGGTCGTCCATCGGTTCGAGGATGAAACGTCATCTTGAAATCCAACTGTGCCCAATACTTGATGCAAAGCCTTCGAATCATGACGTGAACCTCGGGTCCTGCTCGATATGATTGATACTTGGTACCCCATGCAATCTCACTACCTCCGCTACATATAGCTTAGCCAATTTCTGCAAAGAGTAATCGACCCGTACTGGTATGAAATGAGCAGACTTCATCAAGCGATCAACAATTACCCGGACTGAATCTTTCTTAGTAGGCATGAGGGGTAGCCCACTAACAAAGTCCATTGTGATCCTTTCCCACTTCTATTGTGAAATCTTCACTGGCTGCAACAACCCTGTTGGTAACTGATGCTCTGCCTTTACCTTCTAACAGGTCAAACACTTACTTACCAACTCAGTTACCTCACGCTTCAAGCCCGGCCACCAGAACTGATCCCGCAAATCCCAATACATCTTACTCCCTCTGGGGTGCATAGCGTATGAACTTCTATGCGCTTCTTGCAAAATCCTATGCCTCAATCCTGGATCCTTTGGCATGAAAACTCTCCCTTGAAAACATAACATTCCTTCCTCATTCATACTGAAGTCCGTCGATCTATCACTTGATCCTACATGAAACTTCTCCTTTAGCCACTCATCGGCTCATCGCTTCTCCTTAACTCGATTGACCCAAGAGGGTTTCACTTGTAGTTCAGCCAATAAACTTTCATCATCGTACAAACTAAGGTGAGCAAACATTACCCTCAAGTCAGAGATTACTTTACGACTTAAGGCATCTGCCACCACATTAGCTTTACCCGGATGATACTCAATCGAGCAATCATAATCCTTTAACAACTCGATCCACCTCCTCTTTTTAGATTCAACTCCTTCGGGTCAAAAGGTATTTAAGGCTCTTATGATCTCAGATAAATAATAGATTTTTCCCGTGCAGATAATGTCTCCAAATCTTTAAAGCAAAACCACCGCCGCCAACTCCAAGTCATGGGTGGGATAATTTGCTTCGTGGTCTTAATCACGAGATGTATACGCAACAACCTTTCCATCTTGCATCAATACGCATCCTAGTCCCATGTGTGATGCATCACAGTAAATTGCAAATTCTTTTCCAGCCTCAGGTTGAATCAATACTGGAGCCTCCGTCAAAATCCTTTTCAACTTCTCGAAACTCTCTTGCTGCTTGCTAGACCAAATAAACGAAACTCCTTTCCGTAATAACTTAGTCAATGGTGCCGCGATTAAAGAAAATCTTTCAACAAACCTTCGATAGTACCCCACCAGACCAAGAAAACTCTGAATTTTCGCCACAGACCTAGGCAGCTTCTAATCCAATACCGCTTCAATTTTTCGAGGGTCAACCCTAATCCCCTCTGCCGATACAACGTGGCCTAAAAACGTAACTCCACTTAACCAAAATTCACACTTACTGAGTTTGGCATACAACTGCTTCTCCCTCAGAATTTGCAAAACCACTCGTAGATGTGAGTCATGCTCCTCTTCTGATCTTGAGTAAACCAGGATATCATCTATAAATACTACGACAAACCGATCCAAGTAGTGTTGGAACACTCGGTTCAATAAATCTATAAATGCCGCTGGTGTGTTAGTCAACCCAAATGGCATCACCAAAAATTTGTATTTGCCATAACGGGTCCTAAAAGCTGTCTTATAAATATCCGATTCTTTGACCCTAAGCTGATGGTATCCTGATCTCAAATCTATCTTTGAGAACACTGACGCCCCTCTCAGTTGATTGAACAAGTCATCAATCCTTGGCAACGGATACTTGTTCTTGATAGTCAATTTGTTCAGCTGACGGTAGTCAATACACATACGCATTGATCCATCCTTCATCTTAACAAATAGCACCAGCGCTCCCCAAGGTGACACACTTGGTCGAATAAATCCTTTATCTAACAACCCTTGTATTTGTGCTTTCAACTCTACCAGCTTCTTTGGCGCCATCCTATATGGAGCGATAGACCTTTAGTCTTGTTCGTTCTAAGAAGATTGATACCAAACTCCACTTCACGATCTGGAGGTAATCCCAGAAGCTCTTCTGGGAAAACATCAGGAACCTCCTTCACCGTCCTAACGTCCCCAAAAGTTAGGTCCTTGGTTTTCAGAGCCCGAATAAACATCAAAACTGCCTCGAATCCTTTTCTCACCGTCTCTCGAGCATAACGACTCAAGCGCCAGAATTTCGCTTCATTCGCCGCCACCGACCAACTCCCCTGAACTAGATTCAGGAACACTCTACGCTGCGCATCCACATAAATTGTTCCAATGTACTTACTCTGGAACACCGCTTTGAAGTAATCCCAAGTGATACGGTCAGCCATGGTACCATCCTTAACCGTAAGCCACCATTGATACGCTTCGTCCCGGAGAAGGGACACTACTCCTTTCAGCTTTTCTTCTCCCGTGAAATCCAGATCATCCATTATACGCCGATTGCTTCCAACCAAGATCACGCATGTACTAGGGGCTACACCAAAATTCCTTAAACACTTCGCCTCTATTAGCTCTAAGTCACTCCAAGACAGATTTTCGGCCCTGTGCCCATGCACCCCAAGAACCCTCTCTAAAACCCTCAACATCGCCTCGAGATACCGCATCATCTCCAACCATCGATCTTGGAATTTAGCCTCCACACCGTGGCACTGCACCTCATTCCCGACTCATGACCGGACCCTCCGGTTCAAACACAAGAATCCTATCTCTACCTCGACCACGCACACCACGTCCTCTAGTGCTCATTCTACCGATATGTGTTTATCTGATTAGGAATTTTATGAATTATTAATTTCTTCCACTAATTAATAACGAACAATCTTATGGAAAGTAGTTTTAACAGTAGTTCTTTCGAATTCGAACTCTATCTACAAGGTTCAGTTTTCAGGCCTATATTTCCTAGTTTTAGAATCCACATACATTCCACCATCACACATCAACATACAAGTAGCATCCATGAACTCACATTCATACGTAAGGGTATTTTTGTCATTTCACTACCCAGGGGTATTTTCGTAATTTTATCCTACAGGGGTATTTTCATAATTTTCCAAAATAGGGTTTCTTGGTATTTTACAAAATAGTGGTCTTTTGGTAATTTTGCAATTCGGGGGTATTTCTGTAGTTTTGTCAACTGGGGGTATTTCAGTAATTTTACAAATCCAGGGTATTTTGGGAAGTTTTCACAAATCAAGGGGATTTCAAAAATTTTACAAAATTAGGGACATAAGTAATTTTTACAAAAATAGGGTGGTTGGTCCTTTCGGTTTTAGTTATAAGTTTTAGCTCATTAAGCCCCTGTTAGAGTGAACAAACACCACGCACTGGTAGGATTCTAGAAAAGAGGAGGTGAGTGCCAGGCCGCTTAAATACCAAGCTCTTCCCGGATCCAATCCTAGATATGCGTATGCCTGTTACCACACCCTAACCTCGTGACTTGTTCACGCATATGCTTAATTAGAGATTAAGTCTTATGAGATTTAAGAGTTGTTCAAAACTAGGCCTAAGGTTCATAAATTCTAGTATACTTGTTCACGCCCCATAAAGCCCATCAAGCCCAACATGCACATCACATAGTGAGTTCGTAATACTTACTGCGTGGATCGAGTCTTGGGTAGACTCAAAGGCCATATCTCAACTGAACTTTTCTTAACTTACATCACTTTTATAAATCATATCGACCCATTTCACACCTCAGTTTTGAATGGCTCGATACAAAAATGTAACACTCTAAACTGCCCATACGCCATGACCGGATCCGGTATGCTACGGGTTGAATGTTGAAAACTTTACTTTGAAGGGTTTTAAAATCTCAATTTATCTTAACCGATTAATCATTAATTGTGATATTTTGAAGAAACCTTAAAATTTACGTTGAACATGCTTGAGGAACCCTTTTAGTTTCACTTTATAATGAAGACTTTGAAAATAGAAGTTTGTAAGATGTATTAAAATAAAAATAAAATAAAAAATATAAATCGATAACCTAAGTTATGGGGCCTTATTACAAAAATAATCCCAAATTTAAACTTAAAGAAAAAAATCGTAAATAGTCCATAAAGGAAAAAAAAACTTGATGGCCCCTCGTCCGCCTCGGCTCCCATGTCCATGATCTACCGCTCATCCTGAAAGTTGGGAAAATAAAAGATGAGTCACCAAGACTCGGTGTACATCCCGAAAATACATAAATGCCTTGGGCCCATTAAACACATTATGGGCCTAGGCCCATTCACAATGGCATGTAATATATTACATGCAACATGGCCCATCCCAAACCTAAAAGTCCATCCTCTACACACCCGCACCAACCATCACACCGTGGATTTCTACAATCAACCCTCCATCCGCTACACACCATATTGAGAGTTGTGCCGTCATCATAAAGACCGATCATTATGTGACCTATGTGGCAAAGCCACCGATCGCTATGCGACCTTAATAATATATATCGACGATTACGTCATCATAAAGACCGATCACTATGTGACCTATGTGGCAAAGCCACCAATCGCCTCGCGACCTGCTCTCCTTCATCATATTAATCCCATCCCATGCATACATATATGCAAGAATCAGAGCATTAAACTACTTAAATAGATCACATACTTTCACATACTTCGATACACATAGAGAAGTTTCTATGATTACGTACCTGGCATCCATTGCCTACCTTTTTGGGTATTTCATTTGCTCATATAGCCTCAATTTACGGCTTTCACCCATAACATATACATAGTATAGTTTAACTAGTGTGATAGATATCTACACACCGATTCTCGACAGATAAAGATTTTCTATGTCGACACTACCGTAAGTTGATACGACTACTAACCGCCTAAGGTTTTGCTTGAAGCCGATCCACAACCCTGACCAATCCCAATCATCGACACGTAGCTTCTTAAACTTTGGGGTGAAACTACAGATCCAACCCTTCCTTTGATTTGCTGACATTCGAGTCCATGAGTGATCTTTGGTCAGAAGATACTATGATAATTGCTTAACACAAAATTAGGTTAAGGCACGAATAATGAAAAAGAACCCGATTAAGCAACATAGGAAGAATTGAACCCTTACCTTGAAATTTCAAAAAGAGATTAAGACTCCGAGACTAGCGTTTTCAGCTTTTAAATCTAGGCGATCTTCCTAAATGCCCAACACGAAATTATACAAAACCATTAAACCATTAGCTTTTCGACTTTGTCTTTCAAAAATTGAAAGAGAAAGTGAAGAGATAGGAAAATTGGCACTCACCTTAACACAAAGAATTCGACTACCCCTTAGAGATTTTGGCTTTTGAGAAGATAAAAAAAAAGATGATAGGAAGAAGCCTATGTAGATTCGGCTTTGGTGAAGAAATAGATAAAAGGGAATAGGAAGTATTCAGCTATGGGGATGAGAAGAGAGTTCAGAGTTTTGACTTTTGAAAGAAAAGATGTTGAGAATAATTGGGAGGTTTCGGCTTTTGAAAGAAAAAAGAAAAAGAAAAGAGAACAGAATAATGGACTTTCGGCTTTTGCATAAAAGTGAGGATGAGAGAATGGAAAAAGAAAATAGGGACCAAATACCGGAATTGAAGAGATATCTCCTCTATTTAAAGAGAATTTCGGCACCCCCCAGAGTTGGTGTAACACCCTGGTTTAGGGGCTAGGCAATTGGTATAATTCCAAAGGTTGGAAGGTTTTTGGTGTGCTTGGATGTGTTTAGAGGATTTAAGAATGCTCGGATGAAAGGGGAGTACCTTGGAAAATTTTAGATTTTTAGGGTAAAAAGGGGAAATAGGGCAAGAAGGCCTTAAAATAAATTAGTGGAATTTAGGACACAAGAAGTGCCTTGGTAAAGTGGCAAGGAAACGCCACTTAAAGCACAAGGAAGGTGACACCTTAAGGTCTTGGGTTCGATTCAAAGAGGAAGCAACCTGGTTTTATTTTTATGTTTTGCATAAGGAAGGAGGCCTTAAAAGGAGTTGGGCGTGTCTTTGACACAAGCAGCATCTTGGCAAAGTGGTTTCCATGCGGCACTTGGGAGCTAGAGGCAAATGTGGGCGCTGGTTCGAGGGGCAGCAGCAGCAGTTTGGTGTGTTTTATTTTTCATGTGCGGCTAGTCTTAGAAAAGCTTTCCGCGCTCATCGATATACCGAAGTCTTACATACTTCTTCCGATATGCCTCCTTAGCATACTTCCACGTCCAGATCCTCTCATTGTGGCACCATCACGAAAACGTTAGCCACCATTGGTATGCTTTCACGTAATGAGGCTACCATCCCTTTCAACTTCTCCTCGGGGTCGTCGAGTTCATCCATAATACGCCGATTGCTTCCAACCAATACTCTATGCAGATCGGTGCCACACCGGACACTCCACTTAAACACCTCGGCCCCATTGGCTCGGAGTCGCCGCATGCAGATTTCGAGCTCCCGAATTTCCACCGCGCCACCACCATTTCCAATACTCGCAATATGGCTCATGACACGCCTCATCCCTGCGTTCGAGCTCGCTTGCCGACATTAATAAATTGGGGTGGTGGTGGCGGTGGTAACTCATTGTCGAACCTTGACCGATCTAACGGGTTCGACATGCTTATTCTTCCTCTATCAGTCCTTGACGACCGCGTCCTCTAGAACTCATTTTCTAGCGTCGAGATCGATTAAGAAATTTTATGGATTAGTCTTTGTTCCACTTATTTATCGGTGAAGAAGTTTTATGAAAAGGATTTAAGAGTGGTTCTTTCGATTCATACAACACAGTCTTTTCCATTCATTCATTCATCCATCAAACAAGTATGAACTTTCGTTCATTCAGAGAAACGTTGTAGTTTTTGTTGTTGTTGTTGTTTTCCTCAACCCGGGGTATTTTCGTAGTTTGTCCTACAGGGGTATTTTCGTAATTTGTCAAAATAAAGTTCCTTGGTGATTTTATCAACAATTATTCTTGAAAATTTCAAAGTCTCGGAGTAATTTAAAAATTTTAAAATTGGGGTATTTCTTGATTTTCGACCTTGTGGGTATTTTGGTAATTTTTCACAAATCGGTAAATTTGTAAAATTTAATAAATTTTGGGTATTTCAAAAGTTGCAAAACTTTGGGGTTCTTTTTAAAAATGGTTCCTTTAAAATGGGATGTTGCAAAAATTTTGAAAATCGGTCATTTTGGTAATTTTGTAAGTTGGGGTAATTTTGTAATTTTTCCAAAATCACGGTATTTTGGTATTTTACAAGTTAGGGTTTTTTTGAATGTTTATGAAATGTTGAAATTTTGGTAAAGTGTTGAGTAGTTGAATCATTTTATAAACTAAGGGCATTTTGGTAATTTTACCACTAAGGGCATTTTGTAATTTGTATGGATCAAAATTTTTTTGAAAATAAATGTGTCTTGTAATAGTTTTTCGTGAATTAAGGATGAGAGAAAGAAAGTGATTTAAGAATTTTAATATTAAGTGTTAAAAAAATGGCTAATTCCTTTTAAGTTTTAGTTATTGGGTTTAGCCTTATGATCGAGCCTTCTTGGTCGGGGTGAACCAAAGCTACGCACCAGGCGGGATTCGAGTGGAGAGGAGGTGAGTCACGCTGATTGCTTAAATACCAAGCTCCCAGAAACCATTCCTAGACATGCGTCACAGGTTGCCACACCAGTTAAGTCCTCTAGGTTAGGGTAAACCGAAGCTACGCACTGTAGGATTCAAGAAGAGGAGGTAAGTCACTAGGACCTTAAATACCAAGCTCTTCAGATCCACTCCTGACATCGCACCATGGTTGCCACACCCTAGCTTAATTGACTTAGTCATAGGTTGGTTTAGTGCCTTAAATCTTATGTGTTTGTGTTTGAGTAGTCTAATCCTGGGGTTCAAGTTCCTATCATGCTATTCTACGTTCCATGCCTTTTCTACCCTTATATAAATCATGTAATCACACATAGAGTTAGGGGTACTTACCTAGTGGATCATGGTTTGAGACTTAGGGCCATGTCTTAATACCGCCCATTTGTAAAATACTTTCATAAAACTCATTTGGCCTTATTTTAAAACGTTTTGGGCCTTAGGCCACGGTAGAGAGTTTGAACTGGCTCGATACCAAATTGAAACACCCCACACCCTACCACGAGAATGGATCGGATCTGGTATGTTCCTCAAGTAACCTGTTCAAATTCATTCAATGTTTTGAATACTATGAGTTTTGGAACATAGTTCATTGTGGGTTGGGCTTGAGTTGAAAACAAATTTATTTTTAAAACAAAAAACCCATTTGCTTCAAGTGATAAAAATATTTAAACTTATTTCATACTAAGTGGGCCTACTAGTTATAAAGCCCTAAACTCATAACATAGTAATTATAGTAGAAATAAAAATTAAATCACGGTGGCCTTATTACATAAAATGAAACCCAAAATAATAAATTGTACAAGACATTAAAATAAAATAAATATTCAAATTAAACCGAACTTCAAGTCGATCATGGCCACCACAAGTTCGCCATCCCTATCCATTAATGCTCATCACCAAACATATTCCCACAAAGGGTGAGTCGATAGACTCAATGTGTAACCAACACTAAACATAATAGAAATAGGCACACCATAAAATCATATGCATATAACAATTTCAAGGTAATGATGCAAACCCAACCCAAACCTATATGCCATCCGCTACACTCCACCTGTACCAACCTCAGCATACACCGTGGGGACTACTAAGTCAACCTCCTTCCGCTACACTCCATCGAAGCGCGCCGCAGTCATTGCAATCGACGTGCTCATCGCCCATCGATAATATTGTGGCATAGCCACCATCGTAATGTAAACCGGTTACCACTTAGTGAGACCGAAGTCATCACATTCACTTAGTGAGACCGAAGTCATCACATTCACTTAGTGAGACCGAAGTCATCACTTTCACTTATAACGCTTGGTGAGACCGTAGTCAACACCTTCTTCCCTTTCACATAAATCTCGAATGCCCCAAATTATAAATATCATGCATAACATAATTTTTATTTTCACTTTCACATCACTTTTCACTTGTATAACATTTATTTGAAATCCTAGTAGAAGTAGGAAAACGTGCATCAATACTTTGTACCATAATATGGCACTTTAGCCACTTTCTTTCACTTTCACATTAACATATATAACATATTTAAACCATAAAACTATTAAGAATAGTGTGGAATACACACACGATTTGTTTAGCGATTCCTTGAGATTTGAAAGCAAGATCTAATGTTTAGATCCTAATTCCTACATTTGGTTTATCAAATATTACTTAGCATAAATTCTATTTTGGGCTATAATATCCAAATCCTAGTAGGATTTGTAAAGAGGCTTACCTTTGATGCCGATTTGATGTTTATTCAAATCGAATCTTTGTTTTCCTCACTTGATATTCGCCAACCTTGAAACTTCAACATAAATTAGTTTTCGCTTTTAATAATTACGGATCTAATCTAGGTAATCACATAACTTTGGCGAATACCTTTAGGGCTTACCTTATGGATTTTTAAATCCAAACTTCACCTCCTTTTTCCTTGAAATCGACAACTTCTAGATCTCCGAATAGATTAGTTTTGATCAATTTGATCTAATTGACTAAGATTTGGCCTTGGCGAATGTATAGACTCACTTACCTCAAATCCAGAAGTTGATCTTTATTTCAAATTCTGCAAAATCACTTGTTAGATTTGATCTACTATTAAATCATGAAGGGATCTTTTGCCGATTGTATAATGATGTACTTACCTTGTTTTCTAATCCCTAAGATCCCTTATGCTATTCGGCTATGGCACTATTGTGGATCTCAAAGCTTTGGCTTTTGTGGATGAATAGTAGAAGAGAAGAAAAGAAAGAAAAGATGGAGAGAGTTTTGACAAGGGAATTTCAATTTGAAGAGAAGAGGAAAGATTGTTGCTACTTTCTCTTGGAGGTTTCGCAAGATGTTGAAGAGAAGAGAATGGCTCTTTTCTTTTCTTTCTTTGGCGAATCTATTAGCCTTAGAGTCCCTAATTCACCAATTCTTCACTTGTGATATGTTTTAGTTTTATCAATTATGAAATTCCATCAAATCTCCTAATTAGCCAAGAGTTTTATTGAATAGAAACTCCTCTTCCTTGTCTTATCCAACTCTCCACTCATGGAGACAAAATTTTATTTCTTTTATTTGTTTCTAGATGACTCAAACTCGTGCCCAAAACCTCTTGCATTTGGGCCATTTCCTAAAGCCTTAGGTGGCATCTTGAGCCACATTTCCAAGTCCGTTATTAGGTCAAAGTTCATGTTCTTTATACTTTGAGGTCACTTGGCCCTAAGCTCCCTTTGGGCTCTTAAATTCGACATTCCGGTCATTTTTAAGTTTAAGAAAAATTTTCGTATGACTCTGTATTTTCCAAGTTTCCAAAATGTTTAGTTTCCTATTTTGGCTTGGTTTCCAAAATGTTTAGTTTCCTATTTTGGTTTGGTTTCCAAAATGTTTAGTTTCCTATTTTGGTTTGGTTTTCCAAAATGTTCACTTTCCTAATTCCATTAGGTTTCCAAAAATGTCTAAGTTTCCAAAAATGTTCATTTCCATTTTCATTTCCATTTCCATTTCCATTTTCATTTCCATTTTCATTTCCATTTTCATTTCCATTTTCATGCATTTCTAGATTTCCAAAAGTATCAAAAAATTATTCATAGTACTTGAAACTTGTCATTTCATACAATTAAACCGGAAATGCATAGGCCTTATTCGTGATGTTACGCTTCTACCCCTTAAACAAAATTTCGTCCTCGAAATTTTCTAACCAAACAATTGAGGGTATTGTTGTCTCATTGCCTCTTTTGGTTCCCACGAAGCTTCCTCCGATCCATGATTGCGCCACAATACTTTAACTAGAGGAACTGACTTCCTTCGTAGTACTTTCACGTCACGTTTCAGAATCTGAATTGGCTCTTCCTCGTAAGTTAAGTCTGGCCTTAGCTCCACTTCTTCTATTGGTACTATGTGAGAGGGATCCGATCGGTAACGACGTAACATGGACACATGGAACACGTCATGCATTTGCTGCAACTCCGGTGGCAACTCTAGTTGGTATGCCACTGGTCCCACTCGCTTTAGTACCCGATAAGGCCCGATAAATCTTGGGCTTAATTTCCCTTTCCGACCAAACCTCATCACTTTCTTCCATGGTGAGACTTTTAGAAACACTTGGTCTCCTACTTCAAATTCTATTTCCTTCCGTTTGAGGTCGGCATAAGACTTCTGTCTATCTGAGGCTTCTTTTAACCGTGTTCGAATTATTTCAACCTTCTCTTACTTTACGCCACTATCTCTCGGTCCCAAAACTCGACGTTCTCTAATTCGGTCCAACAAGTAGGAGTACGACACTTCCGTCCGTACAATGCTTCATATGGTGCTATTCGAATGCTAGCTTGATAACTGTTGTTGTAGGCGAACTCGCTAAAGGCAAGTAGTCCTCCCAACTTCCTCGAAAATCCATCACATCCTCTCAACATATCCTCCAACACTTGTATTACTCGTTCGAATCGCCTGTCCGATTGTGGATGAAAGGTCAGAGTGAAATCAACTTGGTGCCTAAAGCTTGATGAAGTGCCTTCCAAAATCGAGACGTAAACCTTGGGTCTCTATCGAGATGATCGACATTGGTACTCCATGTAACCTCACAATTTCGCCACATATAACTTGGCTAGCTTTTGAAGGGATAGTCTATTCTTCTTGGGGATAAAATGTGCGGACTTAGTCAAGCGGTCTACTATAACCCATACCGAGTCCTTCTTAGTAGGCGTAAGGGAAGCCCACTAACGAAGTCCATGGTAATTCTTTCCCACTTCCATGTGGAATCTGGATTGGTCAAGCAATCCGATGGAACTTGGTGTTCAACCTTAACTTGTTGACACGTCCACATCTTCCCACAAATTCGTAACTTCTCGTTTAAGATCCGCCACCAAAATTGTTCTCTTAAATCTTTGTACTGACAATGCCTCCGGGATGCATAGCATAAGGGCTACTATGCGCTTCTCGAAGGATCTTCTGTCTTAACTCCTTGTCTCTTGGCATACGCTTTCCTCTCTGTAGCATAATACTCCTTCATCATTAATCTCATAGTCCTCCAACTCTCCGTTCTGTGCTTTTTGTAGCTTAACATTTAAATTTTCATCAACCAACTGTCCCTCTTTTACTTCCTTCAACCATGTTGGCTTGACTTGTAATTCGCCAACAAACTTCCATCCTCATATAGGCTTAAATGGGCTGAACATTGCTCTTAGGTCCGTCACAACCTTCCTACTTAAAGCATCACTACTATGTGTGCCTTGCGGATGATATTCTATCGAATGTCGTAGTCTTTCGAGAATTCCACCCACCTTCGCGCTCAAGTTTAACTCATTCCGAGTCAACAGATACTTGAGACTCTTGTGGTCGGTGTAGATCACTGACATTTTAATAGTTTATATGGCCAAATGTTATTTTAATAGTTTCTAGACTTTTCTTCATCAATTTTCGTCAAAAATAGCCATTGAAGAGGGTTTGAGTGGTCTTTCATATTTTAGCTTCAAGTAAGTTCAATTCTTGCTTTTTCTTTGAAATTTTATGTTTTTGGACTTTTACAATTAGGTCTAACTTGTTATTTCATTAGTCTTTTATTTTGTTGGAAGTTTTGGAAGATACCATTGATAAGTTCATATGATTTTAGTTATTTTATGATGAAATTGAGATGTTAATGGATATGTAAAGGTACTTTATTAAAGAATTTTGAGTGAAATCATGATTTAAGGATAAAATTGTAAAGTTGTTAAATTTATGGAAAATTTTGAAATTTCATGGAATTTAAGGGCTTCTATTGTTATATATGAAAATATTTAGGCTTGGAACAAAGAATAAATTGCATGAATTTCATTTTCCAAGCCTAGTGATGAAATTATCATTTATTAAAAGTTTAGGGGTAAAATGGTAATTTTTCCTAAAATGTAAATTGGATTAAATTGAGTATGAATTGCACTAAATTGATGTTAAATTTACTCGTATAGATCCGGGTAGTACGAATATGGAGTTGGAGCGAGGAAAGGAGAAAATGTTAAATTAATAGATTTTATGTACATGAACAACTATCGAGGTAAGTTTGTGTAACTTAACTATGTATGTTAATATGCTTAAATTGAATTGTATGAATGTGATGGTATATATATGTGTGTGTGTATGTGTGTGTGTGTGTGTGTGTGTGTGATGATATATAAATCATATATATATTATGAAATTAAGGATGTTCAATAAAGTCCAATAAATGATAATATCCCATAAATGGTAAGTCCCGGTTGAATAATAATTATCGATGGATAGTGGTGATTTCCCTATATGAAATGAGGTCCTGCATGTGTTGCAGAAAGGATTTAGCTCAGACGTGTAACACCCATAACCCGAAATCACCGCCAGAATAGGGTTAAGAAGCATTACTGAACAATCAAAACATTTCACTACCATTTCACGACACCAAGTCATTCGTCAATCAATACATAACAATTAATAACATACGGTCCTTTATTGAGTTCTACGAGACCTTAATTCTATGCTAGAAAGAAGTCGAGACTAAACTGAATACTTACAACAATTTTTAGAAACCTAAAACTTTTTCAAAACTGTCGAGGACACACGCCAATGTAACTAGGCCGTGTGCTTTCCACGGCTACCATGCACACCTATGTGTCTTGGCCATGCCAAAACAGAGCATGTATACTGACTTATCCACACGGCTACCAAACATGCCTGTGTGTCATGGCCGTGTGATAATATGCTAGCTACTAACTTGGTCACATGGCCACCAAGCACGCCCGTGTGCCACGACCATGTAACCTGTCCAAACACACTTCGATATGGTCCTTGAACCACACGGTAGAGATACACGCCTGTGTCTCTTAACCAAATATGCAAATAGGCCATTTACAAGGCCAAAATGCCACCCACTCTTGGGTCAACCCTACAATCAATATACCTATGCATTTTTATGTACCATTGACAAACAAAAACATGTCAAATAATCAACACATTATCTTATTCAATCTCACTTCTAATCATGTCTACTTATAACCAAATTTCACAACTAAACACATGCATTACCATGTATGATTCATCCATAACATCACTAGGTTACACTAGTATCAATCCATCACTAAGCTTACCCTTTTATAAGACATTTTCATTGCCAACAAAACATACCAAAACATACTTCACATACCAAATTCACATATGCATAACTCAAACATTTAACTAGCCACATCACATGGCTATTTACACATCTCAAATGTATTTCTAAATAGCTAGCCTATACATGCCATATTCAATATACACATCTTCAAAAGTACCAACATAAATTGTCGATAGTGTGATAGAGATGCTGACGATCCCCGGATCTAGCTAACTCTGCTGACACTATAAAACAGAAAAATAATTCACACAGTAAGCTTTCAAAGCTTAGTAAGTTTGAAACATAATATATTATACCAAAACAAACTATCACATAGATCAATTCACAATCACATATACCATACCATCCAAAGCTAATATGTTCAATTAACCTTGCATAAACTCATTCATAGTTTCATCAACCACATAGGTTTCGAACGTACCTTAGCCAACACGTAGTTATCGATTACATATACTATTCAATACTCACTATTTCATTTTGATCAACTTTCGTCCCTTCTTCGATTCAATCGCACACTTAGTGCCCAAATCATTAGCCGAAGCTTAGTCAACATCGTACACTTAGTCAAGCATCTATTTCAAATCGATCTTAAACCGGTATCGCATAACGAGTACCAACCACAAAGCCAAAGCTTATTTATTTTGCACACACAGTGCTAATCATTTTGGTCACATTTTCGAATACGCACACTTAGTGCCACATAACTCGAGCCCTCACATAGCATTCACAATTCGATAATATCATACCATTCATCTCATAACATTAAACATAGTTAAACATATGTATTATGTCCGAACTTACCTCGGACGTCGAAACACCCAAACGGTCGATTAATCAAGCACTTTGTCTTTGCCTCGATCTTGATCCAAACCTCTCTTTTTTTGGTCTATTCAAATTCAAATTCAATACATTCAATCACTAATTCATTCAATTTAGTCCACACACACTTATTTAAGGCATTTTACAAAATAGCCCTCACATTTTTACATTTTGACACTTTAGTCCCTATTTCACTAAATCATCCAATTCACATAATTTCTTTTCATAAAAGCTTAGCAATTTTCCTTATGTTCATACAATCCCACACATTTAATTTATTTCACATTTTAGTCCTTCAATTTATTATTTTCACAATTTAGCCCTAATTAGCTAAATTCACCAAAAATCCAAGAACCAATCATGTTCATTAAACACATATCTTTCATTTAACACCAATATTCATCACAAAGATCACCATTTCATCAATGGCATATCTCATAAACATCATTAATTCACAAAATTAAGACATGGGTTACCTAGAGCACGAAGCAACGATTACGAAAACGTAGAAATTATCAAAAATCGAGTCAAAATCATACCTTAATCTATGCTTCAAGCTAGCCGAATGCTTTAAAGTTTCTAACCCTATTCTTTCTTTCTAATTTCGGTGAAACAAGGAAGAAGATGCTGGCCATTTCATGTTTTTAGTATATTAATTAAACATAATTACAAAGTACAAAATTAGCCTTTAATACTAAATACATAAAACATATCATATAAGGTCATTTTTGACCATATCCATCCACTTACTCATTAGTGGCTTAATTTCCACTTAAGGCCTCTTTATTATAAAGACAACAACAATCAAGCACTTAACAATCGGCACACAGCATTTTGTACTTTATGCGATTTAATCCTTTTCAAAATTTAATCACACAATCAATAAAATCTTCACACAGAAATTTCACACAGGCTAATTCACATCATCAGACACACGTAAAATAATATTAAAATATTATTTTAATCTCGAATTTGTGGTCTCGAAACCCTTGTTTATTAGGGTCTAAACCGGAACATTACAAGACAAGTAATCCATTGATCTCATTATGGAAAGGATTCAGCGGGATGGGTAATCCAAATGGGTCTCTCGAGCATATGTTTCAATTAGGATTTAGCCTGAGCGGGTAATCCAAAATGGGTCTCTCAAGCATATGTTTCAATTAGGATTTAGCCTAAACGGTACTCCTAATTGATGTGATTTAGCTCGGACTAGTAATCCAGATTGGACTCTATAGGAAATTCTTTGTCATATAAAGGATTTAGCCTGAGCTAGTAATCTGACAAAGCCCTTAGAGTATATGCGTTATAGACAGAATTTAGCCTGGACTGGTAATTCTGCTATATAATACGTGGCTCGAAAGTGTACCTAAAAGGTACTACTGGATATGAATTGACGGATTATGATTTGTACACTATGAGTGTACTACATGAGAATCCATCAATAATTTAAATAAGCTCAATGGGAAAAGTTCTAATATGAGCAAATATGAAATTGAGTTAAATGGTTATAGATTGAGACATGATATGTGGAAATATGGAAATATGTTACATTAAATGAAATATGGAAGTGTGAGATGTTTATATATGAACATGGAATGGTTTGATGAATATACTCATATATGAGAATAGATTAGTACACCTTGAGTGTACTACCGGAGTGATTATCAATAGAGCAATTGATTATTGAGTAAAGTCCTGACATGAAATATATCGGAACTTGAGATGAATTAATATAAAATATATCTGAAATACATGGAAATAATTTGTATATATGTTATGTGAATACATGTTTTGGAAAAACATGTGTGTATGAGAATCCAAATATTGATGAATTCATATATGTGTTTCTTGAAGTTTATATGAAATATGTGACTAACAAGGGTAATGAGAATGTGTGATAGGGCTTGTGAGATTAAATGGTTTGATTATGCCCCTTTATATTTATTTTGATGATGAAGGGATGGTAAGTTTATTACTAAGCATTATATGCTTACTCCATTTTATTTTTCCCTGTCTTATAGTAAATCGGAATGCTCACTAGATTGGAAGCTTGGCAGAGATCATTCACACTATCCAACAGTTCATTCAGTGTATAAGGTAAAACAATTATGGTTATAATGGAATGTATAGGCTAATTCGACTAAATCTTGTCTTGTAAATTGTGGTTTGAAACCTAGCCATTGGAATGGCTAGTAATCATTGGTTTGGTATATTTATGAAATTATGATATGGTGATTATGTATGTGTTAACATAGTTTGACTTTGAAAATTTATCAAAAATTGTGGAAATTGAATTAGAGGTTGAATAAAAAATGAAATTAAATTTTATTGAGTCTAGTTTTTCATAGAAGAAACAATGTAAGCAATGGAGTTATAAATTATGAGATATAATAAATTTTGTGAGACAATGTCAGAATGATTTCGGGTTCCCCTGTTCTGACTTTGGAAAATCATCGAAAATTTAAAAAAAATTAGGGGTTCAAATTTATATGTTTAAATTCTTAATGAGTCTATTTTCAATAGAAGCAAACGGAAGCATCGTTCAAACCCCGTACTAAGAGATAATAAGTTTTTAGTAAAGAAATGTCGAAGCTGTCAAATAGTAGAATAAGGGTAAATTTGAAGGTTTTACTGTACTTATTGGCTAAACCATAAATTCTAAAATTTTTATAGTAGAAAGATATTTGAGTCTAGTTTCGAAAAAATCAAGCAGATCTTATTTTAGAATTCTGTAGCTCACGATATAAATCATTTAGTGTCTATGACTCAAGTGGACAATTTTGCTATGAAATAATTTACTCAATTATCTCAAAATGTTTTGTAATTACTGGTAATGCTCGTAACCCTATTTTGACGATTTAATACGAGGTTGGGGTGTTACAATAAAAGTGTAAATTTGACTAAATGAGAAATGTGAATTATTATTGATTATTTGGTATGAGAATAAATTTGAATGTGTTTGGTGTAAAAAACTCACTTTTGGCAACAAGCGGAAAAGAATTGAAAATATAGGGACTAAATTGTAACTTTTCATTTTTATCGATAGAGGGGTAGTGCAATTTTCACATTGCAATGACATATATTAAAGTTTAATATGATTTATGGTATTTGAGTTTGTGAAAAAACTGAAATAAGATGTAACAATTTGATTTTCAGTGGTATCGAAAACGGTGATTTCAGAATTCCATTTTCTGATGATTGAGTCTGTAAATATTATTAATTAATATTTGCGAGTTAATTATAATATTATATGAAATTTTGATCTTATGGATTCGTTAATTGGATAGTTAGTTAAGGTACAAGTGTAACTACCCTATTTTATTAAATATTTACAGAGTTACTGTATAAGTTGATGTGATCTGGCTCAAGAACATCGAGTCGTTTCATTTGTTTGCCCGATCATCGACGAGGAGAATGTTCGCAATGTCGAAAAGGGATAAATTAGATTAAGGTATGCGGAAGCTTATCAAAGTGGTTTGGAGGGGTGGATAGTTTTATAAAACTAGGTAGGCTCGGTTTAGCAAAGAAACAAAGGAAATGATGATGATATTCGAAAATAAAGGATGGAAATGGAATTACGATCTTAACACCAAAAACGATTCAACACTATATGACAGTGTCACCCTGGTTCTTATACGGTTAAGGTGGAAGGATGGTTGATAGTTGGATAGGAGAACGCCATACCAAGGAATGGTGATAAGTTCAAAAACAAGTTTGGGTTGACGCTACTAGTCGCTAGATAAGCCACTCGCGACTCATACAAAATATGAGAGGAAGATAACCTCACAGAAACAAAGTTTCATTAAACAAATTGGCAAAAGTCCTTTACAAATGAAAATGTCTAAGCATTTATACTACTAGCTAAGATAGCTGAATGGACAAGTTTACTAACTTAATAGCTAAGGAAATTCGGCTAGAAAGAGCTAGAAAATTCTAGAATAAATCATTAGAACACTAGAGCACGGTCTGGCTAAATAGGAGCTCCAATGGACAACTTTATGCTTAAGCAAATGAACTTTGAAAAAGATGAATGCATGGGGAGGCCAATGGCCATGTCTAGGTTCGGCCATGGGTCTTAATGAGCTCATTCAAGTTGCAATCCTTGGCTGAATAGATATGAGTATTAATAAGGGTCTTCAACAGCCACTTGATGTGTGAACAAAGAGCTTAAGAAGTCTTTTATGTGTGAACAAGACCCGCCGATTGGACATGAGGTGTGAACACCAAATGTGAACGGCATGATGCTACCTTGGGGAGAGAATCGACCAAGCTTGGGGACTTTAATTTGCTGGTGACTCTTGGCCAAATAGGTGCTTGGGGAATCCAACAATCAGCTCAAAATCCATTGAAGAGAGCCATGCATGCATCGTCCCATACATTGAATCTACCGTGCATAAACCTTGGTTAAATGCACTCCCACATTCGGCTTACCTACAAAACACATGAACTAACATTAAATAAAGTAAAATTCAGCTGAACCATGCATTAATATAATTTAGACATACTAATTAACACATTAATTAAATTATGACAAATTTAACATAGACTTATTAAGACACATTAATATTCGAATATGACATGAAAACATATTAAAGACATGTAATAAGCTAAAACAAATTTATGAGCTGTAATAATATTATCTAATTTAATTTAAATATTGAGTTTATTCCAGCAATAAAATTAATGAGCTGAAAAGAACTAAAAACGAGCTCAATGAGCTAATTTGAGCTCAAGTGAGCTGAACAGAGTTGAAATCAACTTGCACTAAGGTGCAAGGATTCTCTAAAATGTTGACCCAAACTTTTCCATCTTCTTCAAGCTGAGGATTTGTCCAAAGTTGAGTAACCAAAGCGAAAACAGCTTTTTTGTAACACCCCAAACCCGGCCCATACGTCATGACCGGATCTGGTATGCTACGGGTTGAATGTTGAAAACTTTGCTTTGAAGGGTTTTGAAAATCTCAGTTTATCTTAACCGATTAATCATTAATTGTGATATTTTGAAGAAACCTTAAAATTTGCGTTGAACATGCTTGAGGAACCCTTTTTAGTTTCACTTTATAATTAAGACTTTGAAAACATAAGTTTGTAAGATGTATTAAAATAAAAATAAAATAAAAAAATATAAATCGATAACCTAAGTTATGGGGCCTTATTACAAAAATAATCCCAAATTTAAACTTAAAGAAAAAAAATGGAAATAGTCCATAAAGGAAAAAAAAAACTTGATGGCCCCTCGAGTCCGCCTCGCTCCCATGTCCATGATCTCTTGCTCATCCGGAAAGTTGGGAAAAAAAAAGGGTGAGTCACCAAGACTCAAAGTGCACATCCCGAAATACATAAATGCCTTGGGCCCTTAAACACATTATGGGCCTAGGCCCATTCACAATGGCACGAGAATATATTACATGCAACATGGCCCATCCCAAACCTAAAAGTCCATCCTCTACACACCCCTGCACAACCATCACACCGTGAGATTTCTACAATCAACCCTCCATCCGCTACACACCATATTGATGAATATGTCATTCATCATAAAGACCGATCATTATGTGACCTATGTGGCAAAGCCACCGATCGCTATCGACCTTAATAATATATATCGACTCATACCACGTCATCATAAAGACCGATCACTATGTGACCTATGTGGCAAAGCCACCGATCGCCTCATGACTGCTCCCCTTCATCATATCAATCCCATCCCATGCATACATACATGCAAGAATCGAACATTAAACTATCTAAATAGATCACATGCTTTCACATACTTGATACACATAGAAGTTTCTATGATTACGCACTGCATCCCTTGCCTACCCTTTTTGGGTATTACGATGCTCATACAACCTCAATTTACGGCTTTTAGCCTATAATATATACATAGTACAATTTAACTAGTGTGATAGAGATCTACACACGACACCGATAGGACAAGATTTCTATGTCGAAACTATCGGAAGTCGATACTACGCTAATCGCTTAAAGTTTTGCTCAAGTCACCCACAACCCGTGGCCAATCCCGAATCACCGACATCGTGTTTCTTGAACTTTAAATAAACTACAGATCCAACCCTTCCTTTGATTTGTCGACATTTGAGTCTATGAGTGATCTTTGGTCAAGATACTATGATGGTTGCTTAACGCAACATTAGGTTAAGCCACGAATAATGAAAAAGAACCCATTAAACAACATAGGAAGAATTGAACCCTTACCTTGAAATCCCAAAAGAGATTGACACTCGAGACCCATGTTTTTGACTTTTAAATCTAGGCGATCTTCCTAAATGCCCAACACGAAATTATACAAAACCATTAAACCATTAGCTTTTCGCTTTGTCTTCCAAAAATCGAAAGAGAAAGTGAAGAGATAGGAAAATCGGACTCACCTTAACACAAAGAATTCGACTACCCTTAGAGATTACGCTTTGAGAAGATCAAGAAAAGATGATAGGAAAAAGTCTATGTAGATTCGGCTTTAGTGAAGAAATCGGCAAAAGGGAATAGGAAGTATTCAGCTATGGGGATGAGAAGAGAGTTTAGAGTTTCGACTTTTGAAAGAAAAGATGTTAAGAACAATTGGGAGGTTTTGGCTTTTGAAAGAAAAAAGAAAAAGAAAAGAGAACAGAATAATGAACTTTTGGCTTTTGCATAAAAGTGAGGATGAGAGAATGGAAAAAGAAAATAGGGACCAAATACTGAAATTGAAGAGATATCCCCTCTATTTAAAGAGAATTTTGGCACCCCCTAGAGTTGGAAGTTCGGCCACCACTATGCTTAGCAGATAACTCCTAAACTTCCTCCCTTATCTTTATCTGATCACTCCTTCAAAAGAGGCCTAGATAGCACCACCTCTTCCACCCTTTATCAGCACATTATCTACATGTTATTATCCTCCTATTTTGAGGCCCCTATCTTAGTCCCCACTCTATCCATTTAAAAGCCGTAAATTGGCTAAAATTGTATTAAAAGAATTGAGCTTCAAGTGACTCGAACTTGGGCCCTCTTCATCTGCTAATGACGCCACTCCATGGTTCCATGTAGCGCCACTTAACCTTGGGCCAAGCCCATTTTGGTACTTTAAACGATAACATTTTTTAAAGTCCTAACTAAACCGGCTTTCCACTAGAGTGTCCAATAACTAATTACGCTAAGGCCTTAGCCCAACCTCGAGCCCAATCTAGACCCCTAACACTCTAATTAACACATTACACATAACCACACATTAAACGATAGGCCCATTAATTGGGATGTTACGGTTTTACCCCTTAAAGAAATTTCGCCTCGAAATTACTTGATCGTAAACAGATGGAATCTTCACGATCATCTCTTCTAGTTCCCATGTAGCCTCCTCAGAACTATGATTTTACCATAAAACCTTAACCAACGGAACCATCTTCCTTCGCAACACTTTTACATCACGATCCAGGATTTCCACTGGTTCCTCTTCAAAAGATAGGTCAGGTCTCACCTCGATTTCTTCCACAGGCACTACATGAGATGGATCCGAACGGTAACGTCTTAGCATAGAGATGTGGAATACATTGTGAATCTGGCTTAGCTCAGAAGGTAGCTCTAGCTGATAGGCTACCGGCCCTACTCGTTTCAACACCTAGATAAGGCCCGATAAATCTGGGACTTAATTTACCCTTCTGTCCAAACCTCAGTACTTTCTTCCATTGCGACACCTTCAAGAACACCTTGTCACCTACCACAAACTCTACGTCCTTATGCTTCAAGTCCGCATAGGACTTCTGTTGGTCCGACGCTTCCTTTAGTCAAGCTCGAATTAACTCAACCTTCTCCTCTGTCTCGGTAACCAACTCCGGACCCAAAATCGGCGTTCCCTAATTACATCCCAATGGTAGGAGTATGACATTTTAACCCGTACAACACTTCATAGGGTGCCATCTTAATACTAGACTGGTAGCTATTGTTGTATGCAAATTCCACCAACGGTAAAAACTCTTCCCAACTACCTCTGAAATCAATGACACATCCCTTCAACATGTCCTCCAAGATCTCGAATCACTCGCCAGATCGCCCATCGGCTCGAGGATGAAACGTTATCTTGAAATCCAACCGTGCCCAATACTTGATGCAAAGCCTTTCGTAACCGCTGACGTGAACCTTGGGTCCTGCTCGATATGATTGATCTGGTACCCCATGCAATCTCACTACCTCCGCTACATATAGCTTAGCCAATTTCGCAAGAGTAATCGACCTGTCTCGGTATGAAATGAGCAGACTTCGTCAAGCGATCAACAATTACCAGATCAATCTTTCTTAGTAGGCATGAGGGTAGCCCACTAACAAAGTCCATTGTGATCCTTTCCCCCTTCCATTGTGAAATCTTCACTGGCTACAATAACCCTGTTGGTAACTGATGCTCTGCCTTTACCTGCTGACAGGTCAAACACTTACTCACCAACTCAGTTACCTCACGCTTCAAGCCCGACCACCAGAACTGATACCGCAAATCCCAATACATCTTACTCCCTCCGGGGTGCATAGCGTATGAACTTCTATGCGCTTCTTGCAAAATCCTATGCCTCAATCCTGGATCCTTTGGCATGCAAACTCTCCCTTGAAAACATAACATTCCTTCCTCATTCATACTGAAGTCCGTCGATCTATCACTTGATCCTACATGAAACTTCTCCTTTAGCCACTCATCGGTCTGCTGCTTCTCCTTAACCTGATTGACCCAAGAGGGTTTCACTTGAAGTTCACCAATAAACTTCCATCATCGCACAAACTAAGGTGAGCAAACATTACCCTCAAGTCGAGATTACTTTATTTACTTAAGGCATCCGCCACCACATTAGCTTTACGGATGATACTCAATCGAGCAATCATAATCCTTTAACAACTCGATCCACCTCCTCTGCCTTAGATTCAACTCCTTCTGGGTCAAAAGGTATTTTAGGCTCTTATGATCTGTATAAATAATAGATTTTCCCCGTACAGATAATGTCTCTAAATCTTTAAAGCAAAAACCACCGCCGCCAACTCCAAGTCATGGGTGGGATAATTTGCTTCGTGTGGTCTTAACTGCCAAGATACATACGCAACAACCTTTCCATCTTGTATCAACACGCATCCTAGTCTCATGTGTGATGCATCACAAGAATTGCAATTCTTTTCCAAATTTCAAAGTTGAATCAATACTGGAGCCTCTGTCAAAATCCTTTTCAACTTCTCGAAACTCTCTTGCTGCTTGCTAGACCAAATAAACGAAACTCCTTTCCATAATAACTTAGTCAATGGTGCCGCGATTAAAGAAAATCTTTCAACAAACCTTCGATAGTACCCCACCAGACCAAGAAAACTCAATTTTCGCCACGCACCTAGGCGACTTCTAATCCAATATCGCTTAATTTTTCGAGGTCAACCTAATCCCTCTCGCCGACACAACGTGGCCTAAAAACGTAACTCCACTTAGCCAAAATTCGCACTTACTGAATTTGGCATACAACTGCTTCTCCCTCAGAATTTGTAAAACCACTCGTAGATGTGAGTCATGCTCCTCTTTCGATCTTGAGTAAACCAAGATATCATCTATAAATACTACGACAAACTGATCCAAGTAGTGTTGGAACACTCGGTTCATCAAATCTATAAATATCGCTGGTGTGTTAGTCAACCCAAATGGCATCACCAAAAATTCGTATTTGCCATAACGGATCCTAAAAGCTGTCTTATAAATATCCGATTCTTTGACCCTAAGTCGATGGTATCCCGATCTCAAATCTATCTTTGAGAACACCGGCGCCCTTCCGCTTGATCGAACAAGTCATCAATCCTTGGCAACGGATACTTGTTCTTGATAGTCAGTTTGTTCAGCTGACGGTAGTCAATACACATACGCATTGATCCATCCTTCTTCTTAACAAACAGCACCGGTGCTCCCCAAGGTGACACACTTGGTCGAATAAATCCTTTATCTAACAACCCTTGTATTTGTGCTTTCAACTCTACCAGCTCCTTTGGCGCCATCCTATATGGAGCGATAGACACTGGTGCTGTTCCCGGAAGAAGATTGATACCAAACTCCACTTCACGATCTGGAGGTAATCCTAGAAGCCCTTCTGGGAAAACATCAGAAACCTCCTTCATCGTCCTAACGTCCCCAAAAGTTAGGTCCTTGGCTTTCAGAGCCCGAATAAGCATCAAAACTGCCTCGCATCCTTTTCTCACCATCTCTCGAGCATAATGACTCAAGCGCCAGAATTTCGCTTCATTCACCGCCACCGACCAACTCCCCTGAACTAGATTCAGGAACGCCTCTATTGCAAGATCCACATAAATTGTTCCAATGTACTTACTCTGGAACACCGCTTTGAAGTAATCCCAGGTGATACGGTCAGCCATGGTACCATCATTAACCGTAAGCCACCATTGATACGCTTCGTCCCGGAGAAGGGACACTACTCCTTTCAGCTTCTCTTTTCCCGTAAAATCCAGATCATCCATTATGCGCTCGATTGCCTCCAACCAGTACTCAGCTGTACTAGGGGCCACACCGAAAATTCCCTTAAACACTTCTGCCCCATTAGCTCTAAGTCACTCCGACACAGATTTTTGGGCTCTTGTGCCCATGCCTGCCCCAGCAACCCTCTCTAAAACCCTCAACATTGCCTAAGATACCGCATCATCTCCGACCATCTGATCTTGGAATTTTGCCTCCACAGCTGGTGGCACTGGCACCTCATTCCCTGACTCATGACCGGACCCTACTGGTTTCGACACAGCAATCCTGTCTCTACCTCGACCACGCACACCACGTCCTCTAGTGCTCATTCTACCGATTCGTGTTTATCTGATTAGGAATTTTATGAATTATTAATTTCTTCCACTAATTAATAACGAATAATCTTATGGAAAGTAGTTTCAACAATAGTTCTTTCGAATTCGAACTCTATCTACAAGGTTCAGTTCTCAGGCCTATATTTCCTAGTTTTAGAATCCACATACATTCCACCATCACACATCAACATACAAGTAGCATCCATGAACTCACATTCATCACGTAAGGGTATTTTTGTCATTTCACTACCCAGAGGTATTTTCGTAATTTTATCCTACAGGGGTATTTTCATAATTTTCCAAAATAAGGTTTCTTGGTATTTTACAAAATAGGGTATTTTGGTAATTTACAATTTGTGGGTATTTACGTAGTTTTGTCAATCGGGGTATTTCGTGATTTTACAAATCCAGGTATTTTGGGAAGTTTTCACAAATCAAGGGATTTCAAAATTTTACAAAGCGGGGACATAAGTAATTTTTACAAAATAGGGTGGTTGGTCCCTTTCGGGTTTTAGTTATAAGTTTTGGCCCGTCAACAAGCCCTCTCGGTTAGAGTGAACAAACACTACGTACCAGGTAGGATTCTAGAAAAGAGGAGGTGAGCCGCTAGGGCCGCTTAAATACCAAGCTCTTCCTGGATCCAATCCTAGACATGCGTATGCCTGTTACCACACCTTAACCCTATGACTTGTTCACAGACATGTTTAATTAGAGATTAAGTCTTATGAGATTTAAGAGTTGTTCAAAACTAGGCCTACGGTTCATAAATTCTAGTATACTTGTCTACGTTCCATAAAGCCCATCAAGCCTAACATGCACATCACATAGTGAGTTTAGAATACTTACTGCGTGGATCGGTGCTAGAGACTCAAGGCCATATCTCAACCGAACTTTTCTTAACTTACATCACTTTTATAAATCACTCTCGACCTATTTCACGTTCCGAGTTTTGAACTGGGCTCTGATACAAAAAATGTAACACCCTAAACCTGGCCCATACGTCATGACCAGATCTGGTATGCTACGGTTTGAATGTTGAAAACTTTGCTTTGAAGGGTTTTGAAAATCTCAAATTATCTTAACCGATTAATCATTAATTGTGATATTTTGAAGAAACCTTAAAATTTATGTTGAACATGCTTGAGGAACCCTTTTAGTTTCACTTTATAATTAAGACTTTGAAAACATAAGTTTGTAAGATGTATTAAAATAAAAATAAAATAAAAAAATATAAATCGATAACCTAAGTTATGGGGGCTTTATTACAAAAATAATCCCAATTTTAAACTTAAAGAAAAAAAACAGAAATAGTCCATAAAGGAAAAAAAAAACTTGATGGCCCCTCGAGTCCGCCTCGGCTCCCATGTCCATGATCTGCTGCTCATCTGGAAAGTTGGGAAAAAATAAAAGGGTGAGTCACCAAGACTCAGTGTGCACATCCCGAAAATACATAAATGCCTTGGGCCCACAAACACATTATGGGCCTAGGCCTATTCACAATGGCACAGAATATATTACATGGAACATGGCCCATCCCAAACCTAAAAGTCTATCCTCTACACACCCCCGTACCAACCATCACACCGTGGGGATTTCTATAATCAACCCTCCATCCGCTACACACCATATTGAGAGCTGTGCTGTCTGTCATAAAGACCGATCATTATGTGACCTATGTAGCAAAGCCACCGATCGCTATGCGACCTTAATAATATATATCGACATTCTGTTTTTGTCATAAAGACCGATCACTATGTGACCTATGTGGCAAAGCCACCGATCGCCTCATGACCGCTCTCCTTCATCATATCAATCCCATCCCATGCATACGCATACATGCAAGAATCGAACATTAAACTATCTAAACAGATCACATACTTTCACATACTTGATACACAGAGAAGTTTCTATGATTACGCACTGCATCCATTGCCTACCTTTTTTGGGTATTTCATTTGCTCATACAAATTCAATTTCTAGCTTTCACCCATAACATATACATAGTACAGCTTTAACTAGTGTGATAGATATCTACACACGACATCGACAGACAATACTTTCTATGTCGACACTACGTAAGTTGATACGATCGCTAATCGCCTAAGGTTTTGCTTTGAAGTTTGGTCCACAACCCTATGACCAATCCCGAATTGTCGACACCGCGTTTCTTGAACTTTAAATGAAACTACGATCCAACCCTTCCTTTGATTTGTGACATTCGAGTCCATGAGTGATCTTTGGTCAAGATACTATGATGATTGCTTAACACAAAATTAGGTTAAAGCGGGAATAATGAAAAAAAACCCGATTAAGCAACATAGGAAGAATTGAACCCTTACCTTGAAATCTCGAAAAGAGATTGAGACTCCGAGACTAGCATTTCTAGCTTTTAAATCTAGGCGATCTTCCTAAATGCCCAACACGAAATTATACAAAACCATTAAACCATTAGCTTTTCGGCTTTGTCTTTAAAAACTGAAAGAGAAAGTGAAGAGATAGGAAAATTGGCACTCACCTTAACACAAAGAATTCTACTACCCCTTAGAGATTTCAGCTTTTGAGAAGATAAAAAAAAAGATGATAGGAAGAAGCCTATGTAGATTCGGCTTTAGTGAAGAAATAGATAAAAGAGAATAGAAAGTATTCAGCTATGGGGATGAGAAGAGAGTTTAGAGTTTCGAATTTTGAAAGAAAAGATGTTGAGAACAATTAGGAGGTTTCGACTTTTGAAAGAAAAAAGAAAAAGAAAAGAGAACAGAATAATGGACTTTTGGCTTTTGCATAAAAGTGAGGATGAGAGAATGGAAAAAGAAAATAGGGACCAGATACCAGAATTGAGGAGATATCTCCTCTATTTAAAGAGAATTTTGGCACCCCCCAGAGTTGGAGTTTAGGCCACCACTGTGCTTAACAGATAACTCCTAAACTTCCTCCCTTATCTTTATCCGATCACTCGTTAAAAAGAGGCCTAGATAGCACCACCTCTTCCTCCCTTTATCAGCACATTATCCACGTGTTATTATCCACCTATTTTCAAGCCCTATGCCGTCCCACTCTATCCATTTAAAAGTCAGAAATTAGCTAAAATTGTATTAAAAGAATTGAGCTTCAAGTGACTCGAACTTGGGCCCTCTTCATCTGCTAAAGACGCCACCCCATGGTTCCATATAGCACCACTTAACCTTGGGCCATAAGCCCATTTTGGTACTTTAAGCACTGATAACATTTTTTTAAAGTCCTAACTGAACTAGCTTTCCACTAGAGTGTCCAATAACTAATTCTGCTAAGGCCTAACACTCCAATTAACACATTACACATAACCACACATTAAACGCATAGGCCCATTAATTCAGGATGTTACATTCTTGC
Source organism: Gossypium rotundifolium (assembly GCA_025506655.1). Classification (NCBI taxonomy): domain Eukaryota; kingdom Viridiplantae; phylum Streptophyta; class Magnoliopsida; order Malvales; family Malvaceae; genus Gossypium; species Gossypium rotundifolium. The sequence continues at coordinate 46,411,037 of CP106723.1, forward strand.
AACCGTTTAGCTCGAGCTTGAGTCATGGGGCCCTTAATAAGCTCGACAGAATCGACATTAGAGCTTGTTGAACTCCCGCATGCTCACATCATAAGTGAATTGGATTTTGAATAGATAATTTTTCGAATTAGTGACTAAATAAGGTACAAAGACTAATCTTAAAAATTGTAAAAGTTAATCACTATTGATTTTTATTTGTTAAAAAGGGATAAATATTATTAAACAAATTCTTTAAATGATAAATAAGCCATTATAAAGATTGATGGATGGTTGGTGGTGTCTTTTGCTAATAATGGTTATTAAATTTTTTATTAAATAATTATTAAAATATGTTAAAATGATAAAACAAATAAAATTAAAACATCATCCTCTTTTATCATCTTCCACGAGTGAAAATCACAAGAAAAAGAAACAAAAACTCCATTTTTGGAGCTTCAACAATCATCCTCGAATGGTAAGGTTTCGGCAGTTCGTTTCTCGTAAATTTTATATTTTTGAGATTGTTGTAACTTGAGTTATTTTCCAAAATTGTTAGAGTTTTGAATTCTTCCATCGATGAATTCTTGAAGCTTTTGATGTTAATTTGTTAGATTTCGAGCTGAGAAATGAAAAAGGACTAGTTTATAAAGTTTAAATGCTAGTTTTTTAACATAGGGACTAAAGTGTAAATATTTTAAAATTAGTATGAAATTTATATAATTATAGAAATTAGAGTGCTGTAGAAGGATGAAATTAAAAATGGATTGAAAAACAAAGTTCAATTGTGAAAGTTATAGTCTTTTTAGTTTTAGGGATTAAATTGAATAAAATGCAAAACTTTAGGGAACATTCAAAAATTGAATTAAACTTTCATAAGATAATAGATTGATATTAAGTATTTGGAATTGATAATTGAAATGAATTATTAGTATAGATTGGGATTTGGACCTAACTGTAGATAATCGCAGAAAAGGCAAATTAGTATATTTGTCCTCGTCGTTTTGTTAATTGCTAATTTTTTCAGGTAAGTTCATATGAAACTTATTTTATAAATTAATTTTATGTTTGTATTATATTGTTTTGCTTTTTGGTTTGAATTTTTTTATAAATGTTGTCTTTTGGCATAAAATGGACTAAATCGTAAATATGTAATAAAAGAATAATATGTATAGATACATGATTTTGATTGAATGTGAAATTGATATGTTATTGTATCGTATGTATATGGTGATGTTACAAGGTATAAATGTTTAAATATTGCTACCAAATATATATATATATATATATATATAAGTATGCACGATTATGAGGTTTGAAATGATATAGAAATGGATATGATGTATTGGATGATATGTACATGATGATATTACATAGTTTAAATGTATATGAATTGCTATTTGAAATATGATAAGTATGTATATGGCTACATATATTGAATTAGTACGAATTTGATAATAGGCTTGTGTAAACTCAGTAGATGATTTAAATATGAATGACATGCCATTAGAGTTCAAAAGATATTGGGTGTTGGTCAGGGATTTCTTTATCGATAGCTGAGATCCAACATGTGTTACGGATTCTCGATGGCTTGAGTGAGCAGCATCGAATAAAGGTAGCATAACAATCCCGACCTCCAGCTTGTGAGAGCAAACCCAAATGATATAGACTAGGTACTGGTTTAGGATTTAGTTATCAATGGCTGAGATCTGGTAGTTGTTGCGAATTTTTGACAGCTTGAGTGAGCAACATCGGATAACACTTATATGAGCAATCCCAACCTACAACTTGTGTAAGTAAACCCAAGTTATATAGTTTATATGTTATAGCTCATGTGAGCAATCCAATCCTGAGTATCTGAAATTAATTTACTATAGTTCTTTAGACAAAAATGTTAAATTAAATAGAAAGGTAATGATCGTAAAGATTGAATGAGATTTCAAGGAAAAGTTTTACGATTAGTATATTTAATAGTAGATGATGGAATGGTATAATATAATGATGTATGGAATGAATTTGATGTTCATGGTTTGATATGGAACTAACCAATTGGTTTGTTGTGTAAATTTTCATAGTGATGCCAAGGGAGCTTTCATGCTTGTATCTTTGTAATTTCAATTGCTTAATTATTTAATGTTGAGGTCAGTTAAGTTTTTTCCATACAAACTTACTAAGCATTAGTATGCTTACCGTTGTTTGTTTTTTCTTCTCTGTAGATCATCGATTGTGTTCGGTTTGATTGGATCACACCAAATGTAGCACCCCAAACTCGGCCTATACGTTACGACCAGATCCGACATGTCACATGGAATGGTTGCTAAAGAATTTTCACGTTTGTTAAAAAAACTTCAAGTTTTGTTGCTTGTAAGGGTTAGCATTTGCTTTTATGACTATCAAAAGTAAGAACATGTTGCTTATTGTTTTAGTATAAGAACATGTTGCTTATTGTTTTAGTATTGCTATTGTGATTTCCAAAAACTTGTTTAAAATATATTTTGGATTCATTGAGTTTTTGGAAAGGTATACTTTAAAAATTGTTTCTGAAGTTTAAGTGAAACCAAAGTTTTTAGGTTGTAAATTGTTCTTTAACATTTTGGAAACAATTATTAATATCTTTAGAATAATCCCATATTTCATAATTAATAGTGAATAATAAACGAATAAAAAAAACCTAAAACCAAAACTAAATCTCAAAGGCCTTATTACAAATCATAAACCCAATTTTAAAATAAAATTTAAAATAAAGTCAAACTAAATTTACTAAAGTAGCGATGTATGGCCCGTCTGAGTCCACCCCGGCTCCAAATCCTCAATGCTGAATATTACCTGCAAAATTAAAGTAGTGGGGTGAGTTACGAGAACTCAGTGCATAATTCCCCTTTTGAAAAGAATTGGGCGTAAGCCCATAGAAGCATATTGGCCGAAGCCCATATGGAAACGAATTGGGCCGGAGCCCTATCAAGAGGGTATAACAGATAATGAATGTAATGCAACCCAGCCCAGCCTAGTATTCCATCCACTACACACCACCCGCATCCAACCTAACACACCTGTGGGGATTTCTACAATCAACCCTCCATCCGCTACACACCTCGATGGTAGTCATGCTGCTCATCGCCGAAATACGAAATGTGGCAGAGCCACCGAAATACGAAATATGTGGAAGAGCCACCAAAATATGTGGCAAGGCCACCATAGTACTTCCCCGATCAAACATTATCCCTTTCCCAAGTATTATGTTATATCATCATAATGTGGTGAATGCATGCATATATCAATGTACATCAGATAATCAGAACATACGTACAATCATACTAATTTATCCAAATGGTATAGTCATGAATTTTACTTACCTGATATATCTCCAATCTTACCCACTAGGGTATCTCAACTGCATTCCTGTTAATGGTATTTTGACTTTTAGCCGACATATAGTATAACACAAACAAAACGAAATAAAGGTGTGCGATTACACACCTGACTACGCGAAGAACTATACGCTCCTGCTCATAGTCACCCTCACTAGCGCGAGCAACAACAATTCACCTATCCCAGATAGATGTCGGCTCCCTTCCACAGCCCAGCAGAAAATCCCAAACCGCTGACACTCTACGTTGTTTGAACCTAGGAATAGAGGCTACAAGTCCACTCCCCTTGGGCTCCTTAATCGATTCCCCCTTAGAATGGCTACTACTCGCCTCCATGAAGAAAGTCCTCATCAGAATATGTCAAACTTTAAGGTTGAAGGTGACAACACACCACACTACTTACCAAGAATACGACACTTCTTTGCTATACCCGATTGCTGGTTACTCCCTTCGATTACTAGTTTGAGTCCCTAAATAAAACATGAGTTAGGACTGATGTTCCAAAATAAAGTAGTAAAGAACGGCCTGTTGGCCTAAATGAATCATGAATGAGGGTATCCATCCACCCCTATTCGGCTATGGCCACTTACTAAGATGCCCAAGATTCGGTCACTGCTTAACAAGAGCTTCATCTTCCACGAAGGAACTAACACAATTTAAGGTGGAGAGGGGTATACAGATTCGGCCTAAAAAGAAAGGGGTTAAAGGATAATTGTTTCGATTCTTTAGAAGAGAGAAGAGAAGAAAATCATAGGAATAGAGGAACCTATTACCTTGGAACTAGCAAGAACCGAATGAAGAGGAACTTTCGGCAGACAAAAGAGATCCTGCACTTTGCTTCTTGATGTTTGACTAATAGCAACAGATGAAGAAACATATTCAGTTTGGCTCAAGAGGAGGTTCAGCTATATGAGAAAACAAATAGTAAGAAATGGAAAAGAGAGGTTTGGCTATTGGCAAGAGAAGGGAACTTGGTTGAAGAAGAAAAGAGTAGAAGAAATACTGAAGAAAAAGAGGGAGTTTTGGCTATGGTGTTAATGGTATAGAAGAAGATGCAAAAAGAGAGAATGATGGAAGTGAGTTTCGGCTAATGCACAAGAGAGAAGAAAAGATGAAGAAAGTGAGAATAACTACTTGATTTCGTAAAAAAAAGAAAGCAATGTTTCTAAAGTACCAGACCGAAAATGCACACTAGCCACTTGAAAGAAAAAAACGCAGAAGCAAAGAATGGAAACCCGAAATGAAAATAAAAAGAACCTCTCAAAATTCAGCACTCCCCACACATATGACCGAATGTGCCTTCTAAAACTCCTCTAGCCGAATTTCACCCCCTTCCAAGCTCCCACTTTTGGCCAACCAACACCACACTCCAACCTCCCTTGATTCTCTCCTTGATTTCCTCCCTCACTCACTCTCCATCCACCATTTGAAATGGTTGGCAAAGTCCCACTCCTCAATCTCCTCTACACCATCGATTCAAATAGTTTGACCCAGTTTCCCTTCTCTCCTCCAGAGCTTAAAAAAAAACCCAATATGCAGCATGTGGGATTCGAACCCCATCCCCTCTTGCTTCTACAAGTGACGCTTTACACCTGCTCAGCTTGTTTATCAAAACACAAGCAATTATACTTAAGTCCTGCTTCCACTATCTCACTCCCCTTAAGTGCCCAAAAAGAAAAATTTTTCCAAAGCTTTGGCTCGAACCCGAGCCTCTCCAGGGCCCCCAAACACACCCAAACAACAAGCTAAACAAGCTAAACACATGCAATAACATACAAATGCCAGACCCCTATTTTAAGGATGTTACAGTTCTGCCCTCTTAAAGAAATTTTGGCCTCGAAATTTACCTGATTAAAAGAGGTGAAGGTATTGCTGTCGTATTGCTGTCACATCGTATCTTCCAGCTCCCACATGGCTTTCTCTGAACCGTGATTACGCCACAATACTTTAACTAATAGAAGGGACTTTCTTCTCAACACCTTCACATCCCGGTCTAAAATTTACACTGGTTCTTCTTCAAAAGATAGATCAGGTCCACCTCAATTTCTTCCACCGGCACTACTTGAGATGGATCTGAATGATAGCGCCTTAGCATCGAAACATGGAATACATTATGTATTTGACTCACTCTGGGGTAACTCAAGCTGATAAGCCACCTGTCTCACACGTTTCAACACTCGATAAGGCCCGATAAATCTAGGGCTTAACTTGCCCTTCCGTCCAAATCTTAAAACCTTCTTCCAAGGTGAGACTTTCAAGAAGACGTGATCCCGCACTGAAAATTCTATCTCCCTACACTTCAAATTCGCGTACAATTTCTGTCTATTGGATGCTTCTTTTAACCGGTTCCGAATCAGCTTAACCTTTTCTTCTGTTTCTAAAATCAATTCTAGACCAAACAATTGCCTCTCACCTAATTCAGTCCAACAGGTAGGGGTACGACACCTACGGCCATACAATGCCTCATAGGGTGCCATTTGAATGCTAGACTGGTAGCTGTTATTGTACGTGAATTCAGCCAACGGTAGGTAATCTTTTCAACTACCTCTGAAGTCAATCACACAGCCCCTTAACATGTCTTCCAGAATCTGAATTACACTTTCTGACTGACCATCAGTCTGTGGGTGAAACGCTGTGCTAAAATCTAGCCTTGTACCCAAAGCTTCATGCAATGCCTTCTAGAACCTCGATTCCCTGTCTAATATGATAGATACTGGTACCCCATGCAGCCTCACGATCTCTACCACATACAGCTTGGCCAACTTCTGCAATGAATAGTCAGTACGAACCGGTATAAAGTGTGCAAACTTAGTCAACCGGTCAATGATTACCCATACCGAATCTTTCTTAGAAGGCGTTAGGGGTAGCCCACTAACAAAATCCATCGTTATCCTCTCCCACTTCCAAAGTGGAATCTTCATTAGTTGCAGCAACCCCGAAGGCAACTGATGTTCTGCCTTCACCTGCTGGCATGTCAAACACTTACTTACAAAGTCGGTAACTTCCCGTTTCAGACCAGGCCACCAATACAATTCACGTAGGTCCCGATACATCTTGCTTCCACTGGGATGCATAGCGTATGGGCTACTATGCACCTCCCGTAGAATCATCTGTCTCAGCTCCGAGTCCCTCGGCATGCAAATTCTTCCACGGAAACATAATACCCCTTCACTGTTCAGCATAAAATCCCCTGTCTCCCCACTTTCCACTTGCTAAATTCGAGAACTCAACGATTTATCCAACGATTTCTTTTCTTTAATCTGACTTACCCATGTCGGTTTCACCTAAAGTTTTGCAAATAAACTACCATCTTCATAAAGGCTGAGGTGAGCAAACATTGCTCTCAAATCTGATATCACCTTACGACTCAATGCGTCCGCCACGACGTTGGCCTTACCCGGGTGATACTCAATCGAGCAATCATAGTCTTTCAGCAACTCAACCCACCTTCGCTGTCTTAAATTCAGCTCCTTCTGGGTAAGGAGATATTTTAGGCTCTTATGATCCGTATAGATAACCGACTTCTCCCCGTACAAATAGTGTCTCCATATCTTTAGGGTGAACACTACTATAGCTAATTCCAAATCATGAGTGGGATAATTCATCTCATACAGCCTTAGTTGACGAGATGCATATGCTACCACTTTCCCTTCTTGCATTAACACAAAACCCAAACCTATGTGCGATGCATCACAGTAGACGATAAATTCCTTCCCAGCCTCAGGCTGAATCAATACCGGTGCCTTGAGTTAGAATCTTCTTTAACTTCTCAAAACTTTCCTGTTGCTTATCAGCCCAAACAAACGGTACTCCTTTTCGTAACAACTTGGTTAAAGTTGCAGCAATCAATAGAAACCCCTCAACGAACCTTCTGTAGTACCCAACCAAACCTAGAAAACTTTAAATTTTGACACAGACTTCGGTGGTTTCCAATCTAATACAGTTTTGATCTTTTGAGGATCAACCCTAATCCCCTCGGAGAAACAACATGCTCCAAAAAGGTCGCTTCCTTCAACCAAAATTCACACTTGCTGAATTTGGCATACAGTTGCTTCTCCCTCAAAATCTGCAGAACTGTCCGAAGATGTGAATCATGCTCTCCTTCCGTTTTCGAATACACCAGGATGTCATCTATGAACACCATCACAAACCGGTCTAAATAGGGTTGAAAGACCCGATTCATCATGTCCATAAAAGCGGCTGGTGCATTAGTCAATCTAAACGGCATCACTAGAAACTCGTAATACCCATAACGAGTTTGGAAAGTAGTCTTGTGAATATCTGCCTCTTTGACCCTTAACTGATGGTACCCTAATCTCAAATCGATCTTTGAGAAAATCGAAGCTCCTCGTAGTCGATCAAACAAGTCGTCAATCCTTGGTAGCGGATATTTGTTCTTAATAGTTAACTTGTTCAACTGGCGATAATCAATGCACATACGCATCGATCCATTCTTTTTCTTCACGAACAAAACCGGTGCTCCCCATGGAGATACACTTGGTTGGATAAACCTCCGGTCCAACAGCTCTTGGATTTGAGCTTTTAGTTCTGCCAGCTCCTTTGGTGCCATCCTGTAAGGGGCAATGGACACTGGAGCTGTTCTCGGAAGTAGCTCAATGCCAAATTCTACCTCGCGATCTGGAGGTAACCCTGGAAGCTCTTTAGGAAAGACGTCCGAGAACTCTTTCATCGCTCTAACATCCCCTACAGACAATTCCTTGGCATCCAAAGTGCTGATGAAAGCTATGAACACCTCGCACCCTTTTTGCACCATCTTTTCAGCCTTTAGTGCAGAAACCACATTGGACAGGTAATTCCTTCTTTCTCCTATCACCAGTAGCTCCTTATCCTCAGAAGTCTTCAATATCATGCACTTAGCAGCACAATCCAAGTTTGCACGATGCTTAACTAGCCAGTCAATGCCTAAGATCAGATCGAACTCGCCGAACTGCAGTTCCATCAAGTCTGCCGAAACACTGCTCCTTAAACTTCTAAAGGCACATTCCTAAATAGTTTGCTCACTAGCACCGATTGTCCTAGAGGGCTAATCACAGACATTTCTCTAGTAGCAATATCAGATTTAATGCTCAAAGTCCCAGATACAGTATAGGCAACATATGAATGTGTAGACCCAATATCTATCAAAGCTGTAAAGGATGCATCAAAATAAGAAACGTATCGGTAATGATGTCGGGTGTATCGCCATCCTTTCGATGTCTAGCCGCATAAACCAATCCAGGCTATCTTGTATCTGTATTACCAGCACCTCTGCCCAGTGCTCCACGACCTCGACCAAAACCATTCCCTCCTCTGACCGGACCACGACCTCTCGGCGGTCGCTGACCACCTCTTCCTGGCTGTGCAATTCCCTGACCTACCGACCGCGCCCTAGCCAACTCTTGTGGACAGTCTTTTATCAGATGATCCCTAGATCCATATTTGAAACATCCTCCAGTTTTTCTCCAACACTCCTCCGGATGTGTTCTCCCATACTGTGCACAAAGTCGCAAAGAACCCACAAAGAATCGGCATCCCAAATGAAATGGGCTATCTAACCTAGGCCTCTTTTGAAAATCCCTAGTATATCTTGACGTCCCAAAACTTTTTTATTCTTGCCCCTATCTTTACCCCTATTCTGCCTTTCAAAATGTTTCACCTCTTCGACAATTTTTGCTTTCTCAACCAGAATGGCAAAATCTCTTTCCCACTGCAGAGCTATCAGTACTCGCAGCTCATTTCGCAGACCATCCTCAAACCGTACACAACGCTCATAATTGGTTGCAACTATACCCCGAGCGTAACGACTTAGGCGCAGGAATTCTGCCTCACATTCTGCCACGAATTTACTCCCCTGGACCAAGTTCAGAAATGCTTTTCTCTGGGCGTCCACATAACTCGCCGCAACATACTTTCCCTAGAATGTTGTCTTAAAGAAGTCCCAGGTGATACGATCTACCGGAGTACCTTCCTTTACCGTGAGCCACCACTGGTACGCCTCATCTCTTAGGAGGGACACTGCTCCTTTCGATTTTTCTTTCGCCATGCAGTCCAAATCATCCATAATCCGCTCAACTGCCTCCAGCCAATATTAAGCTATGTTTAGGGCCACACCAGAAATGCCCCTAAATACCTCAGCCCCATTTGCTCAAAGTCGCTCAGGAATAGATTTTTGGCCCACTGACCTAGTACTTGCTCCAGCAATCCGCTCCAGAACTCACAACATAGCCTAGGATAAAGCATCGTCCCCTACAGCTCAGTCATGGGACCCTGTCTCGGTCACCGGTGATGCAGGTGCTTCCATTTCAAGCATGTGCCCAGATGCCTCAGATCCAACTCCAGTACCTCGACCTCTACCTCGGCCACATCCACCGTGTCCACGTCCTCTAGTGCTCATGTTTTCTAGATCAAATTAATCTGACTACAAATTTTATACATCAATTTATAATTCCAATGTTTATTAACAAATGTCTTATGTAAAGCAAGTATAAGAGTTGTTCTCATGAATCAAACTCCCTAATGTTTCAGTCTCTATAGTCTTAGCTAATAATTCCAGTATACTATCACTAATTCTCATAATTTCTTTCTAAAATCATTCCATCTTACACAAACAAAATCAGAAGACTTACGGATTTGATGCCGGAGACTCGGGGCCATACTTCCCAGAAAACATATGTTTTAAACCATGTTTCAAATTTTTTTAGAAAATATTTTTGAACCCATTTCACAGTCGAATTTTACAACCTGGCTCTGATACCACTAAATATAACACCCCAAACCTGGCCTATATGTTATGACCAGATTCGCATGTCACATGGAATGATTGCTAACGGATTTTCACGTTTGTTAAAAAAACTTTGAGTTTTATTGCTTGTAAGGGTTAACATTTGCTTTTATGACTATCAAAAGTAAGAACACGTTGCTTATTGTTTTAGTGATTTTACTATTGCTATTGTGATTTCCAAAAATTTGTTTAAAACAGATTTTGGGTTCATTGAGTTTTTGGAAAGGTGATACTATAAAACTGTTTCTGAAGTTTAAGTGAAACCAAAGTTTTTAGGTTGTAAATTGTTCGTTAACATTTTGGAAACAATTATTAATATCTTTAGAATAATCCCGTATTTTATAATTAATAGTGAAAATAATCGAATAAAAAAACTAAAACCAAAAGGAAATCTCAAAGGCCTTATTACAAATCATAAACCCAATTTTAAAATAAAATTTAAAATAAAATCAAACGAAATTTAATAAAGTAGCGATGTATGGCCCTTTGAGTCCACCCCGGCTCTAAATCCTCAATGCTGGGTTTTATATGCAAAATTAAAGTAGTGGGGTGAGTTACAAAAACTCAGTACGTAATTCCCTTTTCGAGTAGAATTGGGCCTAAGCCCATAGAAGCACATTGGTCGAAGCCCATACGGAAACGAATTGGGCTGGAGCCCTATCAACAAGGTATAACAGATAATAAATGTAATGCAACCCAGCCCAGCCTAGTATTCCATCCACTACACACCACCCGTATCAAACCTAACACATCTGTGGGGATTTCTACAATCAACCCTCCATCCACTACACACCTCAAGGCGATCCCGCTTGCTCATTTGAATATTTAAATATGTGGCAGAGCCACCAAAATATGTGGCAAGGCCACCATAGTAATTTACCCGATCAAACATTATCCCTTTCCCAAGCATCATGTTATATCATCATAATGTGGTGAATTCATGCATATATCAATGTACATCAGATAATCAGAACATACGTACAATCATACTAATTTATCCAAATGGTATAGTTATGAATTTTACTTACTTGGTATATCTCCAATCTTACCTACTAGGGTATCTCAACTGCATTCTCGCTAAAGGTATTTTAGCTTTTAGCCAACACATAGTATAACACAAACAAAATGAAATAAAGGTGTGAGATTGCACACTTGACTACGCGAAGATCTATACACTCCTGCTCGTCGTCACCCTCACTAGTGCGAACAATAGCAATTTGCCTATCCCAGATAGATGTCGGCTCCCTTTTCACAGCCCGGTAAAAAATCTCGAACCGCTGACACTCTACATTATTTGAACTTAAGAACAGAGGCTACGAGTCTACTCCTCTTGGGCTACTTAATCGATGCCCCCTTAGAACGGCTACCACTCGCCTCCATGAAGAAAGTTCCAATCAGAATATGCCAAACTTTAAGGTCGAAAGTGACAACATGCCACACTACTTAACAAGAATACGACACTTCTTTGCTATACCCGACTGTTGGTTACTCCATTCGGTTACTAGTTTGAGTCCCTAAATAAAACATGAGTTAGGACTGATGTTCCAAAATAAAGTAGTAAAGAAATGGCCTATCGGCCTAAATGAATCATGAATGAGGGCATCCATCCACCCCTATTCGGCCATGGCCACTTACCAAGATGCCCAAGATTTGGTCATTCTTAACAAGAGCTTCATCTTCCGCGAAGGAACCAACACGATTCAAGGTGGAGAGGGGTATTCAGATTCGACCTAAAAAGAAAGGGGTTAAAGGATAATTATTTCAATTTTTTAGAAGAGAGAAGAGAAGAAAATCATACGAAGAGAGGAACCCATTACCTTGGAACTAGCAAGAACCGAATGAAGAGGAACTTTCGGCAAATAAAAGAGATCATAGCACTTTGCTCCTTGATGTTCAGCTAATAGCAACAGAGGAAGAAACATATTCAGTTTAGCTCAAGAGGAGGTTCAGCTATATGGGAAAATAAATAGTAAGAAATAGAAAAGAGAGGTTCGGCTATTGGCAAGAGAAGAGAACTCGGTTGATGAAGAAAAGAGTAGAAGAAATACTGAAGAAAAAGAGGGAGTTTCGGCTATGGTGTTAATGGTATATAAGAAGATGCAAAAAGAGAGAATGATGGGAAGTGAGTTTCGGCTAATGCACAAGAGAGGAGAAAAGATGAAGAAAGTGAGAATAGCTACTTGATTTCAGTAAAGAAAAAGAAAGCAATGTTTCCAAAGTACCAAGACTAAAAATGCACACTAGTCACTTGAAAGAAAAAAAAGCAGGAAGCAAAGAATGGAAACCTGAAATGAAAATCAAAAGAACCTCTCAAAATTCAGCACTCCTCACACATATGATCGAATGTGCCTCCTAAAACTCCTCTAGCTGAATTTCACCCCCTTCCAAGCTCCCACTTTCGGCCAACCAACACCACACTCCAACCTCCCTTGATTCTCTCCTTGATTTCTCCCCACTCACTCTCTATCCACCATTTGAAATGGTTGACCAAGTCCCACTCCTCAATCTCCTCTCCACCATCCATTCAAATGGTTTCACCCAGTTTCCTTCTCTCCTCTAGAGCTCAAAAAAATAAAATAAAACCCAACATGCAACATGAGGGATTTGAATCCCATACCCTCTTGCTTCTACAAGTGATGCCACACCACCTTTACACCTACTCAGCTTGTGTTATCAAAACACAAGCAATTATACTTAAGTTCTGCTTCCACTATCTCACCCCCTTTAAGTGCCCAAAAGAAAATTTTTCCAAAGTTTTGGCTCAAACCCGAGCCTCTCCAGGCCCCCAAACACACCCAAATAACAAGCTAAATGAGCTGAACACATGAAACAACATACAAATGCCAGACCCCTATTTTAAGGATGTTACACCAAAGCTCACACTACCCGTTCTACGATTTGGTAGACTTTTTCCATTTTGGCTCGATTATACGTGGGATGTACATGATGTGTCATTTTGTATATATGTTGTTTTCGATATTTTTTACTTTGATCTCTATATGATAATTGATATTGGGATGAATGTAACATATATGTATGAAAGTGTGTGGTTGATGCTTTGATCATGTTATACTTTATGGGTTAAATGACATTTTGATGTGGAAATGGTACGATGAATATGTTGCATTGAATGTAGAAGGGTACGTATAGGTTGTTTTAGCCTATTTTGGCATGAATCAAAATAGAACTTTGAATTGATTATGTGAGGTGTCATTGAATGTCATATTGGTTTAAATGTTTAAAATGATTATGTATGATATGTGATAGAATAATTATTGGATGTTTTGAATAGGTTTTTATTCATTCTAAATGCATTAAGTTGATGTCTTGTAAGGTTAGGCTGAAACAAGTAATAAATGACCTATTTTTGCACCACACGATTTGACCACATGCTTGTGTGTCCACATAGGCTGGTGACATGGCTGTGTGACCACTGGAAAAAGGAAATCTTTGGATCCACATGGTTTCCAAATGTTACACGACCGTGTGTCACTAGACATGGGCTAGTGACATGACTGTGCGACCATTGGAGGAAAAGTTTGTTTTTATACCACATGGTCATAAAGAGTTACACGTCCTGGGCACACGGTCATGTGACCCTTTTCTGCAAAAAATTTTGTTATTTTTTAAAAAGTTTCAGATTGATCGTTAATCACTCTCAAGTCAACTTAAGAGTTTTTGTAAGCTTGATTGATACTTGGTTTAGTTTGTAAATCATATTAAGCATGGACTATGAAATGTTTTTTGTTTAATTGATTTTTTAAAGCCTAAATTGAATGTGATTTGCTCTGATATTTGCAGTAGCATTCCATAGCTCGGGTCTGGCAACAAGTCCAGGTGAGGGGTGTTACATACGAAGTGAAAAGAGAAAAATAATAAACTTGACATACAAGGGCAATTTAGTTATTTCTCAAGAATTTTACGTTGAAAACATTATTTTCATGAGATGTTTGATATATAGAATAAACTTGGACATTTGAAGGTGATTAAATGTGGACCACATGTTGAGCACTTTAAATTTAACTTTGACTTGGGTAATTTTCATTTTAGTGTTTTAATTGGCAAAAAGAAGAGGAAAAAACTCATCCTTATTAGCCTTTTCAGCCATTCCACCCTCTCTTCCATAGGGGTTTCTTTTCTTTTCATTTCTCTAGTTTTTTATTCAAGATTCCACAAATTTTTGTCAAACCCCAAAGTGGCAAATTCGAAAAGGTGGGTAAGGCATGTATGTAAACTGTTTGGTGCACTATGGTAGCATAATCCACTACCTTGTTAGCTTGATGGTGAGTCAGAGTATTGGCCCATACTAGCGTTAAAGTATTTGTTTGTTATCATGGATTTAATTACAAGGTATCTTCAAGCAAATAAAGATTACGCCCAAAGAAGAGTACACCCAAAGTATTGGTTGAACACAAAGAGCCTATCAAGTGTATGAGAAGTGCTCAGTATGCTCGAACTTATATGGGGAATATACCAATATATCATCAATAAAAACAACCACAAACTTATCTAGATATGGCCGAAATATGCGGTTCATTAGATCCATAAACACTGCTAGGGCATGAGTTAAACCAAAAGGCATGACTAAAAATTCATGGTGCCCATACCTCGTCTAAAAATCCGTCTTTGGCATATCTGAGTCTTTTACTCTCAACTAGTAATACCCTAACCTCAAGTCTATCTTAGAGAACATAGTGGCTCCCTTCAATTGATCAAACAAGTCATCGATCCTTGGTAATGGATACTTATTTTTCACAGTTACAATATTAAGATGCCGGTAATCTATGCACAATCTCATGGAGCCATCTTTCTTTTTCACAAATAATACTGGAGCACCCCATGGAGAATAACTTGGTCTAGTGAAACCTTTGTCAGTCAACTCTTGCAACTGTGCCTTCAATTCCTTCAACTCAGTTGGAGCCATTCTGTAAGGAGCAATCGATATCGGTACAGTACATGGGGTTAACTCAATGCCAAACTCGACCTCTCTAACTAGGGGTAGTCCTGGTAATTCCTCGAGAAAAACATCTGGGTACTCACATACTACTGGGACTGATTCAATCTTTAACTCAGTTTCCTTGGCATTCATCACAAAAGCAAGATATACCCTTTTCTCATATACCTTTGAGCTGGCATGTCTGATTCAACATAAAGAGTGTCCCCATTTTCACATCTCAATTCAATATATTTCCTTCCACAATTTACTGTCATATCGTGAGTGGTTAACCAGTCCATACCAAGAATAATATCAAATTCATCAAATGGCAATAGCATGAGGTTTGCCTTAAAATAATGACCTCTAATCATCAATGGGAAATCTTTGCATACTTTATCTACTAAGACACTTTTTCCTAGAGGGTTAGACACTTTTATCATAAACTCTGTAGTCTCAATAGGAATACTCATGCTAGATGCTGACTTCATGCAAATGTATGAGTGGGTAGACCCCGGATCAATTAAAGCAACAATGTTAGTGTCATGAATAGAAAATGTACCTATAATTACATCGGGAGATGATGCCTCTTCCCGAGCGCGAATGGCATATATCCTTGCAGGTGCTCTACCCTCGAATCTTATAGCTTGTTCTCGGGGTGTACCCTTATTACTTGCCCCACTTCCCAGGTTCCTTTGTGGTCTTCCCCTAGTAGTGCTTCCGGGTTTCGCACTCTGAGTTTTCTCTTCTTTAACCATCTCAGGGCATTCTCTGATAAAGTGATCTTGGGAACCACACTTGAAACAAGCATTCTCATGTGCTCGACACTCTTGGGATGTCATTTGCCACACTATAGGCATTCCGGCCTATTAGATCGAATGTTCCCAACACTAGCGACTGAAGTAGTCTGAGCCTTATTCCCTGAATACTGTTTACTCTTGCCTTTGGTGGAAAAAACTGGCTGAGGTAGCTGATCAGGTGGAGAAATCTATTGATTTCTTGGATGAGGATTGGAATGACTTACTCTATTGTCTCTTTCTTGAGTCACAAGACTCCATCTCATCTTTTCTTTTCTCTTTAATTAATTTTTAGCCTTACAACCTCGATCTACCAGTACAACAAATTCTTTCAACTCTATCACAGCAACAAATAATTTAATGCCTTCATTTAGTCCATCTTCAAATCTCTTGCACATGATGGCTTCAGTGGATACACATTCCCGAGTGTTTTTACTGAGCCTTACAAATTCATGCTCATACTTTGTTACTGACATTTTACCTTGTTTCAGTTTCAAGAATTCCTTCCTTTTCTAATCGATGAACCTCTGACTAATGTACTTTTTCCTAAATGCTTCTTGGAAAAACTCCCATGTAACCTTTTCTTACAGCTGACACAAGGGTCTTCCACCACTGATATGCAAAATCTCTTAAAAGAGAGACTACACACTTCATACACTCATTGGGTGTACAAGGTAATTTATTAAAACCATGATGGTATTTTCCAGCCAAAACTCTACTCTTTCCAGTTGCCATCTTTACTAGCCTGGAACTCCTCTGCTCCATGTTTTCGGATCCTACCAATCGGAGGTTTTTCCCTTCTTACCACTTCTACTACCTGAGGGGCTATAGGGGTAGGCTGAGGAATAGATGGGGGTGGAGGGGGTGGCACATTCGAGTTCGTATGAACAAACTCCGTGTACCAAGCATTCATCATATGGAGAAAGGCTTTTCTATCCTCTTCTCCTCCTTTCTGGCTTACTTTTGTGGGTCTATTGTCATTTTCATTCAGCACCGTCCCTTCAACGGGAGCCTATGCTTTACTTTCTACATCATCTGCCATAGCTCTTTTGGGATCCATTCACTATATAGAAAAACACAATTTAAGCCATCAAGAGTCGTCACACTATCATCATATAAATATTCATAGGTATGGAATGTATAGCTAGACTCATGCTTACGCTACGTTAGTCTTAGAACCGACTAAATCGTAGCTCTGATACCACTAAATGTAACACCCCCTTATCCGAGTCTGACGCTGGAACTGAATACGAGGCATTACCGTACTTATCATTACCTAATCATACATTCATGAGACATAAAATTTGGTTTCATTTTAAAACCTTTCCTTCTTTAATCATATCGTATATATAATAGGCCTACGAGGCCTTAATCATAAGTCTAGAGAGTTTCGAAGTTCATCCCAATACTCTATCACTGTTAAAAACTTTTTGCCCAAACAGGGGCCACACGCCCGTGTGGTCCAAGGGACATGCCCGTGTGCCCTTGAGACATGCCCGTGTTAGACACCTGTGATCGACACTGACTTATTTCACACGGGACTGAGCACACGCCCATGCCTATAACTCGTGTCCTTCACACGGCTTAGACACGCCCGTGTCATCCGTCCGTGAAGCTTTCTGTTTATTACGTTGTCAAACCCTTAATGGCACACGGCCAAGGCACACGCCCGTGTGATGGCCCGTGTGACGAATCATATTCTTCGAGGTTTGATGCAGGGGACACACGGCCTATCGACACACCATGGGGCTGATTGTGTGTCATCATGGCCTAAACACATGCCCGTGTATCTACCCGTGTGGACAATTATAGGCTATTTTCCAAGCCAATTGCCACCCTGAAACATAAACACACTTATACATTCTCAAGCAACTCAATTATTCCATTCATTTCATAAACTTAAATGCATAACCTCATCATTTGTAACATCCTAGAATTAGGGGCTTGGCATTATTCTATATTCTGTGTGTTGGCATGTTTTGTATGTTATTTTAATGTGTTTGGGGGTCTCGAGAAGGCTCGGGGTCAAGCCTGAGCCTTGGTGGAAATTTTATTTTTAGGCACTTTAGGGGAGAGCTAGTTGAGGTGGGCCTTAAGGGTCTTTAATTGTGTTCTGTTAACACAAAAAAGGAGATGGTAAAGTGGCAAGGAGGCGCCACATAGGGTACTTGAATTGGCGTCACAAGGGAGAAGCTGCAAGGAGAAGGGGTTCGAGTCGCGTCGTCAGCAAGGAGAATTGAATTTTTGTGCCTAAGGAGCTTGGGTGGTAGATTCAGCAAGGGCACTACATGGAGGGGGTTGAATGAGTTAGATAATTTGAAAGAGTGGCCATGAGTGAAAGGGGGAGTTTGAATAATTCAAACTATTTTGAATGGGTGAACAAGAGTGAATGTAGGACCAAAGTAAGGGGTTTTCAAGTGGATAGAGGTATTGGCCATTGTGGGGAGCTTGAGAAGGGGGAGAAATTTCAGTTGGGGTCTAGTGGGGTGTGTTCCAAAAATCAATTAGGGTCTTAAGCTTTTCCTTTGTTCTCTTGAAGTGTATTCGGTCATTAGGGAAGTGGATAGTGCCGAATCTTAGTAAGTCCTATTATGCTTTTTTATTTTCTTCTTCTTTGACCTTTAGCTGAAATTTGAGAGACCATTAGTGCATCCCTTTTCTTCATCTTTTCACCTAAGACTTTTTAGCCGAACCCTCTTTTACTTGGTAGCCGAAACCTCTTGAGCCCTTTTTCGAATCTCCTTTTCCTCTCTACTCATTCTCTTTAACCTCACAATCGAAAGTACCACACCAATTCTTTGCATTCCATCTTTCTTTTCTACTTTTCTTCTTAAGCCAAAATCATTCTCTTTTCCCCTCTATTTTGTTTAATTTTCTTGGCCGAACCATTCACCTTCACCCCTCTGTGATTTCTTTTCTTCTTTTTTTCTTGTTCCTCTATTTCCTCCCTTATTTAGCTGAAACCTTCTAGCCTCATAAATCGTTTTCTTCTTCATCTTTTTCTTATTCTCTTTTTGTGGCTTCCTTGTTGTTCTCCTGAGTTGAACCCTGGATCATCTTCTACAAGTGTGTTCTATCAGTACACCGAATCTCATTTGTTGTGCTCCCTAAAATTGATTCCCCTCTGGTGTGATCATCTTGGTCAAACTTGTAACTTTTTCTATCATAACCGCTTGTGCTGAATATTTTTGTATGTTATTTGGGTCTTCTATGTTAAGATAAGATTCTCTCTTTTGCTTTCCTCATAAGCAATCCCTCTGTTCTTCTTTTGGTATTTAGTAGCCAAAGCTGAATTGGTAATTCGCTTAGTGTTACAATTGAATTGACTTCTGTTCTTTTATCTTCTTCTCTCGTTGGAGGCGCTTATTTTGAGAAACATCTCTAGCCGAATGATTTGAGTTCCAAGTCTGAGGATCAGTCAATCTCTGAGTCCCATCTCTCTATTCGGGATCTTAAGGTAAGGGGTTATCTAATGAATCTCGGTTACTCATTTCTTTCAATCATAATATGCCTAAACCAAGTTCTGTTATTTAGTCAACCTACACCTTCCTGTGTACTGATCAAGGCTATTCATGGATGCAAGAAATGATCAAGCCAGGGAGGGGAGTGTGTCCATAACCTCTATTCCAAAGTTTAAGAAACATGCTTGTGCTGTGTTGGCAGTTCGGGATTTTCTATCGGGCTGTGGAAGAGAAATGACGCTGCGTGGGATAGACATATAGTGGTTGTCCCTGCTATCGAGAGCATCAACGTAGAGAGTATAGTCTTACGTGTTATCAGGTGTGTAAATTTTACACTCTGTTATTAGTTTGTGTAATTAACTATTTGGGCTAAAAAGACGAAGTACTTGGAAGGCCATCGCAATACCCTTGTGGGTATAGTTGGGGATACCAGGTAAGTGTCTTTAACGTTCCATTTATGAGTATATAAATGTATACTGTAACCTGTTACTTTTCTTGATAGCATGTTGCATTCATTTGGTATGTTATGCATGGGTTTGGTTTATGATGCGAAAGGGGAAGTGCTAGTAAAACTATCACAGTGGTTTGGCACCACAGTGGGTTGGCCCCACATATCTGATTCAGTGACTAGGTCTCAGTGGTTTGGTACCACGGTGGTTTGACACCACGTATATATATATATATATATGTTGATTCTGTGACTTGTCCAAATGGTTTGGTACCACAAGTGGGTTGGCCCCACATATATGGCATGTAGCGGATGGAGGGTTGATTGTAGAAATCCCCACGGTGTGTTGGGCTGGTACGGGTGGTGTGTAGAGGATGGAAAATTAGGTTGGGCTGGAACACATTACATTCATATTTTGTGTATGTCATATTAAGTGGGCTAAGGCCCAATGTGCGATTGTGGGCTCGAAGCCGTTGATGTGATATAAGGAGAATTGCACACTGAGTCTTGGTGACTCACCCCTCTGCTTAACCTTGCAGGTAATCAATAGATCATGGATTTGGGAGCCAAGACGGACTCGTAGAGGCCATGAAATATTTCTTTTCGTAAACTCGTTTCCTTTTTATAAATTATTTTTAATTGGGGATATTGTTATGTAATAAGGCCTTTTTAAGTTGATATTTGGGTTTTTATTTATTTATTTATGATATGACATCAATATATATTTTGACATGAAAACTTTAAGATTGGGTTTTCAAAACATAAGTAACCTAAACAACCGTTTTCTCTTAAGTGCCAACAACGATATCGAATACTTGATTAACTCAACTCAGAAATTTTTCTTAAATCTACAAGTCACTGTTTTTATAATACCACCTAAATGAAAAGTTTCAAACTTACGATTTTTCCTTAAAATTCTAAAGCCTTTTTATAACCTTTCCCTATGACATACCAGATTTGGTCATAACGTCTAGACAGGGTATGGGGTGTTACATCAACATTAAAGGTAAAAAACTTATCACATATCAACCAATTTCTAATGGCTATATACAAAAGATATGTATACTTCTAGTAACTAACCATTTTTCCCCAATATTACATAGTTCAAAATGATCGACCTCCTATACATGCCATACTCAAAATAATCAACTTTGCTATACCAAAATGAGGGTTGATAGTGTAATCCGAGCTCGGACGTTCTTTGATTCTCGAACTAGCTTGGTGAAACTACAAGGAAAGAGGGAAAATAGAAGGGTAAGCTTATAGCTTAGTAAGCTTGTATGAAATCTTAAGAAGTAACACAATTGTTTTAAAATTTAACTCATTCATCATGGAACAAGAACACATAAAACTCATGTACAAGGCATACTTACTCATACTTACTCTTGCTTATACTTACCTATCACTTAAGGGTTACCTTATCTTGTATTTACTCATAGTACTTGTATCACTCATCCCACAATTTAGCATTTAAACTATCATAGTTAAAATTTGAATCTTGATCTTTCTTAACTTACGTAAAACTTTTAATCATTCTTAAACAACTTATCTCATCATCAACTTTACTTACTTATCTCATACTTAATTCTTTTACCCGTTGAATTTCCCAGAATAATGGAGGATACTCAACCTTGTCAAACATATATAAATTGATGCCAATGCCATATCCCAGATATGGTCTTACATGGGATTGCCTTATATTCCGATGCCATATCCTAGATATGGTCTTACACGAGATTCCTTAGCTTAATATTGATGCCATGTCCTAGGCATTGTCTTACACAAAATCTTCCCTTGGTGTCGAAGCCATGTCCCATACATGGTCTTACACGGGACTTGCCTCATATGGTGTCGATGCCATGTCCTAGACATGGTCTTACACGAGACTTGCCTCATATGGTGTCAATGCTATGTCCCAGACATGGTCTTACATGAGACCTTCCTTATTCAATGCTGATGCCATGTCCCAGACATGGTCTTACACGGTCTTTCCTTGGCTCATGTTATGACATAGGAATCCTCGCTATTCCGAGACTTCGATCGGGACATTTACTTGCTTACTTATTCTCTTTCACTTCATCATCATAGTATTAATGATCATTTCATGTAAAGAATATACATTTCACAAAAATAATAATTAATTTTAAACATAACAACAAATGTAACCTTAATTTCATACAAACTTACCTCGGTACTGAAAATGTGTAGAATTGTGTAATTTAGTCCTCAACCTTGTTTTTGCCTCGGTTATGATCCAGGCTTCGCGTTTCTTGATCTATAATGAAAATTTAACTTGTTTAATATTCACATTGACTAAATTGACCCATAATTCATACTTCAAAAAAATTACAATTTTGCACCTAAACTTTCTCATAATTACACTTTTGCCCCTAGGCTCGTAAAATAATTTTCATTCAACTTCCTTGTATTTTAAGCCTAGCCGAATCATTTTCTTAACTATAGAAACCTTTAATTTCTACTATTTCACTCATGTATGACCATTTTCATAACTTTCACAATTTAGTCCTTACATGCATTTTTCATGAAAATCACTTAGAAAAAGATGTTTACCCAACATCAAACTTTCATAATCTTCCATAAAACATCAAAAAACATGCATGTCCATATGGGTAAATTTTTGAACATAAACCCTAGCTCAAAATATAGCTAGAAATAGCTAAATCGAGCTATGAGGTTCTCAAAAATACAAAGAACATTAAAAATGGGGCTAGGATGCACATACTATCAAGCTTGAAAGTTGAAGAAACCCTAGCTATGTCTTTCTTGTGATTTTTGACTAAGGGGAAGAAGATGAACACCATTTTTGACTTCTTTTCCCTTTTTAATTCATTAATTTACCAAATGACCAAATTACCCTTAATGCCCTTTCTTGAGATTTTTCCTTCCCATGTCAAACAATGGTCTAATTGCTAAATAAGGACCTCTAGTAATTTTTATGATACTACTTCATACTTATATCTTCTAGAATCTCATATTTCTTAATTCTTGCAATTTAGTCCTAATAGACAATTTATTCACTAACTAATAAAATTCCTTCATGAAACTTTCACACAATTATGCAAACACCTCATAAGCCTTGTAAAATCATTTAAACACATATTTCTACTTCGAATTTGTGGTCTCGCACCACTATTCTGACTAGGCCCTAAGTCGGGCTATTACACTAGTCGAACTATCAGCAAAATAAATATCCCCCTCATGCTATGCCAACACTCGAACATTAGACCCCTTGCCACAACCATTGCGCCAATAGGCTTTTTGTGACTTAAAACAAGCACAATAATTAATAAGACCTATGTGCCAGTGTCCAGATTCTTTTAAGAGCAAATTTTAAAAATTCTGCAAAAGCCAAGACTTGAACCCAGGCTTCTCAAACACTCCCATACACACCCAAATCACTTAGCAATTAAAGCAAACAAGCAATTTGTGTTAGAACATGCAAAATTAAAGACCCTATATTTTTGGGGCATTACAACTCTACCCCCTAAAAGAAATTTTGGCCTCAAAATTTACTTGGTCAAAATAGGTGAGGGTATTGTTGTCGCATCGCCTCCTCAGGTTCCCACGTGGCTTCCTCTGTACCGTGATTATGCCAAAGAACTTTAACCAGTGGAATAGATTTCTTCCTTAGTACCTTAACCTCACGGTCCAATATCTATACTAGTTCTTCCTCGAAGGTTAGATCTGGCCTAACCTCGATCTCCTCAATAGGTACTACATGTGTAGGATCAGAGCGGTAATGTCTCAGCATGGAGACGTGAAACACATCATGAATCCTGTCGAATTTTGGAGGTAACTCAAGCCGATAGGCAACTAGCCCCACATGCTTCAGTATTCGGTAAGGCCCAATAAATCTAGGACTCAGCTTGCCCTTCCATCCAAATCTTAGAATTTTCTTCCACGGTGAGACCTTAAGGAAAACATGACCCCCATAGAGTACTCAACCTTCTTACGCTTCAAGTCTGCATATGACTTTTCCCTATCAAACTCTTCCTTTAATTGATCTCGAATCAACTTTACCTTTTCCTCAGTATCCGAAACTAACTCTAGCCCTAGAACTCGCCACTCGTCCAGCTCAGTCCAATAGGTAGGAGTGTAACACCTATGACCATAAAAGACCTCGTACGGTGCCATTTGAATACTAGACTGGTAGCTATTATTATACGTGAACTCTACTAGCGGCAAATAGTCTTCCCAACTGCCTCGAAAATCAATTACTCAACTTTTTAACATGTCCTCCAGTATCTGAATCACCCTCTCTGACTGACCATTTGTTTGAGGATGGAATGTAGTACTGAAGTACAACCTAGTACCCAAAGCCTCTTGTAATTTCTTCTAGAACCGAGATGTGAATCGAAGGTCTCTGTTGGATATGATGGAAATCGGTACCTCATGCAGTCTCACAATCTCAGCCACATACAACTTTGCCAACTTCAGCATCGAATAATCAATGCGGACCGGTATAAAGTGGGTAGATTTATTTAATTGGTCTATAATAACCCATATCGAATCCTTCTTAGTAGGCGTCAAGGGTAGCCCACTTACAAAATCCATGGTTACCCTTTCCCACTTCCAGAGTGGAATCTTCACTGGCTGCAGTAACCTAGAAGGCAGCTGATGCTCAACCTTAACTTGCTGGCATATCAGACACTTACCCACAAACTTAGTAACTTCACGTTTCAGTCCTAACTTCCAGCAAAACTCACGAAGATCTCGATATAAATTGTTTCCGCCAGGATGCATAGCTTATGGACTACTATGCACTGTCGCAGTATAGACTGCCTCTGCTTAGAATCCATCGGTACACAGACTCTCTTACGGAAACACATTACTCCCTCACTATTCAACCCAAAATCTACAGTCTCTCCATTCTCAACTTGTCAAAAACGAGGAACTAGTGACTCATCCAACAACTGTTTCTCCTTAATTTGCTCAGTCCACGTCGGTCTCACTTGAAGCTCAGCCAACAAGCTACCATTATCATACAAGCTGAGATTAGCAAACATTGCTCTCAAATAAGATACAACCCTATGGCTCAGTGCGTCAGCTACCACGTTAGCCTTACCAGGGTGATACTCAATTGAGCAATCATAATCCTTAAGTAGCTCTATCTATCTTTGCTACCTAAGATTCAACTCCTTCTGAGTAAGGATGTATTTGAGGCTTTTGTGATCTGTGTAAATAATACACTTCTCACCGTATAAGTGGTGCCTCCAAATTTTCAGTGCAAAAACCACTGCGGCTAACTCCAAGTCATGAGTTGGGTAATTCGCCTCGTGAGGCTTAAGTTGGCGAGACGCATATGCAACCACCTTACCCTCCTACATCAGCACACAACCCAATCTAATGTGTGATGCATCACTTTAGACAGTAAATTCCTTCCCAGACTCTGGCTGTATTAAAATAGGGGCCTCAGTCAGAACTTTCATCAGTTTCTCAAAACTCTCTTGCTGCTTACCAGTCCAATTGAACAGTACCCTTTTATGCAGTAACTTTGTCAGATGTGCAACAATCACAATAAACCCCTCGAAAAAATGTCTATAATATTCAGCCAGACCTAGAAAGTTTTGAATCTCAGATACAGTCCTCGATGGTTTCACATCCAGTATAGCTTTAATTTTCCGATGATAAACCCTAATCCTCTCGATAGACACCACGTGACCCAAAAATATCACCTCTCGCAGCCAGAACTCACACTTGCTGAACTTCACGTATAGCTGCTTTTCCTTAGAACCTATAGAACAATTCGAAGATTTGCATCATGATCCTCCTTGGTTCTCGAATACACCAGGATATCATCTATAAACACTATTACGAATCGATCAAGATAGGGTTGGAACACTCAGTTCATCAGATCCATGAAAGCAGCTGGTGCATTCGTCAGCCTAAACGACATCACTAGGAACTCATAATGACCATAACAAGTCCTAAACGTAGTCTTATACACATCAGTCTCCTTAAATCTCAGCTGATGGTACCCAAAACGAAGATCTATTTTGGAGAAAATCGAAGCTCCTTGCAGCTGATCAAATAGATCATTTATCCTCGACAAATGTACTTATTCTTAATATTCAGTTTATTCAACTACCGATAATCAATGCACATGCGCATGGATCCATCCTTCTTCTTTACAAACAACATTGGTGCTCCCCATGGAGACATACTTGGTCGAATGAATCCTCGGTCTAGCAGTTCTTGGATTTGAGCTTTTAACTCCACCAGTTCCTTCGGTGCCATCCTATAAGGAGCGATGGACACTAGAGCTGTTCCAAGTAGGAGCTCAATACCAAATTCAACTTCGTGGTTCGAAGGTAACCTAGGGAGCTCATCAGGAAATACTTCAGAAAAATCCTTAACTGCTCTAATATCTCCAATAGAAGGACCCTCAGAATCAGATACACTAATATAGGCTAGAAATGCCTCACAACCCTTGCGAACTAGTTTTTCGACCCCTAATGCATATATCACATTAGACAAAAAGTCTCTTCACTCCCAATCACAGCCACCTCCTCATCCTTCGTAGTTTTCAACACCATATGCTTAGCAGCACAATCCAACCTTGCACGGTGTTTTACTAGCCAATCCATCCCCAAGATTAGGTTGAATTCACCAAACGGTAGCTCGACGAAATTCGCTGGAAATATTATTCCTTGAACCTCTAAGGGCACATCTTTGAATAACTTATTTACCCTAACCGACTGTCCCAGTGGACTTATCATAGTCATCTCACTAACAATATTTTCAAACTGAGTGCCTAATGTCCCAAACACATTGAATGCAATGTACGAATGTGTAGACCCCATATCAATTAAAGTAGTGTATGGTACATTATAAATTAGGAACGAACTGGTTATGACATCTGGAATGTCACTATCCTCTTGGTGATGAACAACACAAACCAGAGCTGGCTACCTCGCCTCAGTATTACCAGCACCTCTGCCTGGTGCTCCACGATCTCGTCCTATATTGTTTCCACCTCTAGTCTGCCCATGACCTCTCGATGGCTGCTGACCACCACTCACTGGTTGAACATGACCCTGTCATATAGCTTGCATCTAAATAGGCCTCTGATGAAAATTCTTAACTTGATGATCTATGGACCCACATCTAAAGCACGCCCTAATCCTCTTCTAGCACTCACCCTGGTGAGATCTCTCTGTCAGTATGAGGTTGCGATCTAGCAACAATAATAGGAACTCCAAATTTAAATCGCCCATCAAAACCTAGCCTTCTTTATAGGCCTTCCAAAAGAACCCGAGGGCCCAGAATCCTTCTTATTTCTACCCTTATCTTTCTCGCGGTTCTAGGACTTAGAGCGCTTCACATCCTCATCAATTTTTACCTTTTCTATAAGGGCAGCAAAGTCTCGCTCCCTCTGTGGAGTATCAATACTAGTAACTCATCTCGAAGGCCGTCCTCAAAATGCACACAGCGTTCATACTTAGTTGATACTATCCCATGAGCATATTGACTCAACTGCAAGAACTCTACCTCATCTTCCGCCACTGTATTATCCTCTTGGGTCAGGCTCAAAAATTCCCTTCTTGGAGTCCACATAACTTACGCCTACATACTTCCCTTGAAAGGCTGCCTTAAAAAATCCCATGTCAACCTATTAGCCTGCGTACCCTCTCTCACGGTGAGCCACCACTGGTAGGCCTCGTCTCGCAGTAAAGACACTGCTCCTTTTAACTTTTGTTCTGCAGTATAGTTGAGGTCATCCATTATTCTTTCAGTGGCCTCCAACCAGTATTCTGCCACATTTGGGGCTACTCTAGAAATACCTCTGAAAATTTTCACTCTATTAGACCGGAGTAGCTCTGAAATTGACCCTCGGCCTATTGCACCAGTACTAGATCCAGCAACCCTCTCTAAAATACAAAGCATAGCTTAGGATAGAGCATCATCCCCAACCGCTCGATCTAAGACCTGTCTCGATCACCGGTGAAGCTGGTGCCTCCTTAGCAGGCATGTGGCCCGATGTCGAAAACCCAGCCCAGGCACTTCCTCGGCCTCTATCGTGGCCTCGTGTACCCCTTCCATGAGTACCTCTTGTGCTCATTTCGATATACACTTTATCTATTTTAAAAGTCTTATGCATCAGATTATAATTTTAGTAATTAATAACAAATGTGTTATGAAAGACAGTCAATAGGGGTTTATTTTCGCAGATCGAGATCTCACTACAATTTTCAGTCTTCTACAGTCTCATTTCCTCTATCTAGAGTTTCATAGTATAGTCCTACTATCCATTGTAGTTTTTCAATATAACGTCTTAGTCTATAATAGTAAACAGTATTATAGAACTTACAGATTTGGCGTCGGAGACTCGGTGTGCCACCATTGTGGATCTTCCAAAACATTTCTAATCTTTAAAATCCACTTTCAAAAAACTTTTCAAAACCCCATTCCAAAGCCGAGTTTTGCAACTTGGCTCTGATACCACTAAATGTAACACCCCAAACTCGGCCTAGACATTACGACCGAATCTAACGTGTTACATCGAGATGATTTTCAAAATTTGGACTTGTTGATAACAAAATCCGTATTTAAGTTAAAACCCATTTAGTTTTTATTGCTTGAGAAAATTCGGCTAATTAAGTTATTACAATATGAAAATAGCTTATCAAAATAATTGCCATATTTGTTACCGTTGATTTATTAAACGGAATAAAACTGCGAAAGCTTCTCTAATTAAAAACCTTGAAGTTTAAAATGCGCATTTTTCCTGAAAACAGTTGTTATTTTGAAAACTCTTTTGTATCCGTTTGGCAGTTTAAAATAAGAAATCAAAACCTAATTACAAATCAAATCCAACAATGGCCTTATTACATAATCAATAGCCCGATGAGAAATTGAGATAAATAAGTCTAAAGAAGAACATCAGCAGTAGTGTGGCCACCTCCGAGTCCCTCACGGCTCCAAATCATCTAAGGCTGGGGACTATCTGTACAGTTAAAAAAAGGGTGAGCTAACGAAAACTCAGTGTGTAATCCACTATCGGTCGATCGGAACAATATATATGCGATAATGATGCAGGCACGAGCCCTATTCAATGTGATGCAGTGTGGGCCTTAGCCCATTACAGTAACAGTGTGGGCCTAAGCCCAATATAGTATCAGTACAGTGCAAATATGCAACCGACCCCATTCCAACTAACACACCACCTGTACCAACCAACACACCATGTGGGGATAAAATTGACCCACTCAGCTAGCACACCAATATCACAGCATAGCTGCTAGTAATAATAATGCAGCAGAGCTTCCAATAACAGTGAATGTGGCAGAGCCACCAGTGCAGTACTTCCTCCATATCAGAATACCAACCCCATGTAGTATGTCATGTTATAAATAGTTCGTGTATGCAAAGTGTCCTACTTAGTACAGTCTTACAAATAATCATACACTCATCAGTCAACCTACCTCTAGAGGTAAGATGTTCATTTCCATCTATTAGGGGTAAAATGGTAATTTTATCCTTTAGGGGTATTTTGGTCACTTTACTTATTTTGGGGTCTTGGTGCAAATAAGGAGCTCTCCGAAGGTCTACAGTCACCTCGAGTGACACAAATAACCTAAATGGTCATAACAGTGTAAAAGAGCCCAAGGCCCATTATTCAGCCCAAATGGGCCCACATGCTCGTGTGGCCCATTTAGCCCAAATTCAGTCACGGTTATGCGAACTACATAGCCCAATCTAGTATTTATTACTTATCGTGGATTTTATCCGTGTGGGGCCTATGAGCCCATTGGGCCCACACAACCCATTTTAGCCAAATGAGGCCCATATCGGCCCAAGAGCACAAGAACACTCGTAGTGGCCTTTACAATTTTAGCCCACGATTTGTGGGCTCAGTTTACCACATGAGCGATCGCAAGCTCGTGAGGCCTTAAATGTCGAAGTTTTGACTTTTCGACTTTTGTCGATTCACAAAAGAGAGGGGTGTGACTACACACTTGTTTGCGCAATGAACAAATTTCCCCACATGCGATCAACCTACAGTTATCCTAAAATAATCAATCTTTCATCCTTTCATACTCATTAACACTAAAGCCCCCAAATCGATATCACCACTTACCTTGACCAAAAGTTATGCGATTATTACTCTTAGATTGCTGGTTGAAAATGATTGCACCCTTCTTCTCGATTTATTGGGCATATAATAGATTTCATTAGCAATAATCGTTTAATAAAAAGCTTGAATTGATACCCATAGTCCAAAGAATTAGAGTTAGAGTAGATTGAGTATTCGGCCAATAATACAAATGTAACATCCTGAAATTGGGCCTAATAGAATTGGGCCCAATAGGCCTTGAGAATGGGAACGTTTAAAATTTTTGAGATGCATGTAGCACTTAGAATGTTATGGTAAGGTATTAATGGGCTTGTGCATTGTGTGTAATGTTATGTTTAATATGTTAATTTGAGGTTCGATTGGGCCCAAAGAATTGGGTCAAAATTTGTGACCAAGGTGAGCTAAGGGGATGGCACAAGGCTATAATTTTGGGATTATTTTTGTTTAATTAATGAGGATAACAAGTGATAAAATAAAGGGAGAGTTGGTGCAAATGTGGCCTCTTATGGATGAGTGTTTTGATAGGGATAAGGGATAGAAGGATAGAGGAGAAAAGTTAGGAGTTATCTTCTGAGTACAGAGTTGATCGAAATTCCATCTCCTAGAGGGGGTGCCGAAATTCCCTATAAATAGGGGGTACCTCTTCAATTTCGGCATTTTGAACCCCATTCTCTTCTCTCATCTTCTGTGTCAAAATTCTCAGTTCTTCTTGGTAATCTCTTCTCATTTGATTTCTTCTGAAAGCCGAAACCCCTAAGTATTCTTTCTCTCCACTTTCTTTTCACTTTCCTTCTAAGCCAAAACACTTCACTCAGTTTTTCTAAAAGTCAAAAATGCATCAGTTCATCTTTTTCGGGATTTTCATAAAAGCTGAAATTGTTAGATCTCATCTCCTGTGGTTGTCGAATCCTCTTTAATGGAGTCTGCTTGTGCCAGAATCTAAAGGAAACAATAGGTAAGTGTTGATTTCAGGATTTCAATGTTCTTTTGGCTTTTCAAAGTCCTTAGTTGAATGGCTATTAGAAACTAATCTCTTATTTCACACTTCTTTTCGGCATTTCGGGATTTGAAGAAGGAGGCCAATCGCATAGATCTCTAAGTTATAGAATCGTGTTACTTTCGGGATTTCAAGGTAAGAGGATTTGATTATTTATATATATAAAATCGGGTAGAATACTAACCATGGCGAATATAGGAGAGGCATATTTCCCGATTTTACGGCTTTTAAGCAAAGATATAGATTGAGGATAATAGATCCGGATATCAAGGACATCGACTAAGAATATTGGATTTCGTGATATCGGTGTGTAATACTTCCCACCATTTAGATCATGCTATTAAATACATGCTTATAAGTATTATATGTTGTGATAAATGCCAAATCCCAAAGATAAAGATGGAAGCCCAAAGAGGGTAAAAGCGAATCACCGGTCGTTGAATATTACGATTATATGTTATAAGTGTATTGATTTTTGTGATTGCATGGGGTGGGTTTGGTGAAAGGAGGAAGTTATCGTTATATGTGTAGCAATTTTATCGTGATCATTATATGTTGTAGCGGCTTTTTCATGATGCATTATAAGGGCTTGACCATGATATGTTGATGAGACATGATGCGCCATCTTGGCGTGTAGCGGTGTGGGTTGATTGTAGAAATCCCCAATGGTGTGAGCGGTTGATGCAGGGCATGTAGTGGATGGAAACCTAGGCAAATGGGTTGGGCCTTGCATATTATTTGTTATATATGTACATGAATTTATTATTCTATTTTTATGGGTTAAGGCCCAAATCTAATGGTGCATGAAGGTTGCTGCTCGAGTCTCGTCACTCAACCAATTAATTAACATTTCGGTAACACTTAGTGCATCGAGCCAGGTGGAGAGGAGCGCAAGGTGGCCATGCAAAAGAATATGTGGATCCGCAAAAAGACTCAAGTTAATTATTTTTATATTATGTTTTATTTAATGGATTTTAAACCTCGTTGTAATAAGGCCATGGGCCACTAGTTTATATCTTGTTTTATTATGGGATAAATTATTTTAGTTATTCAAACATTTATTTTAATTAAACTAAGGCATGTAATTAAGTTTGGGTTTTATTCATAAAGGCATATTTTATATAAATTACATTTGGGCTTTCTGACAACACGATTTGTTTTACAAAAAATTCCTTAGTGACATACCAGATCCGATCGTGGTGTTTGGGTCGGGTTTGTGGTGTTACAACAAACAACCTACTTACCCCACAGTATTTGGCCAAAGAAGTATTCAAACAAGAAAGCAGAGATGTACAGAGAAGCAAGGCAGTCGACGCTCCACTGAGTGCCAGAGACTATCATCCAAATGGTTTCGAAATAACAAGACAAGATTTATGATATTCAGTCAATAGTGAAAAAGCAGAGAAACAAAAGAGAGGGAAAATAGAAAATGTAGTATTTGGCTTACCAAAGTGTTATGAACAGAAGAAGAAATCGCCGCCCACTACCAAATCCGATTACCATAGCAGAGAAAGAAAAAGAGAGAGTCGGCCACTCAGTCAAAGAGGAACAGAGAAATGTTGAGAAGAAAAATAAGAAATGTTTGGCTATTTCTTTAAGAAAAGAGGAAAAGAGGCGAAAGCAGTAATGATCTAAAGATAGTATATTCGACTAAAGTTATTTTCAATGCCAAGACACAAAAACCAATTCGGCCAGGGAGAAACAAAAAAGAAGAAAAAAAGCCAAAAGAAAGAAAATCGAACAAGGACTATACCAAAAGAAGTCTCTGACAAATTTTTGAGTAGCTAGACACCAAATTCGGCACTACTCTCCCTACAAGAAAACTCTTTGATTTCCTCCTAAAATCTCTCCCCAATCCTTTCCATGATTTGCACCATAATCCACTCTTCAAATCTCTCCAATCTCTCACCTATCAAAATTTTACTGCAACTCAACTACTAGCAGAACCATCAGCAAAATAAATACCCCTCATACTATGCCAACACTCGAACCTCAGACCCCTTGCCACACTTGTAACACCACAACCACTGCACCAATAGGCTTTTTGTGACTTAAAACAAGCACAATAATTAACAAGACCTATGTGCCAATGTCCAGATTCTTTTAAGAGCAAATTTTAAAAATTCTGCAAAAGGTAAGACTTGAACCCAGGCTTCTCAAACACTCCCATACACACCCAAATCACTTATCCATTAAAGCAAACAAGCAATTTGTGTCAGATCATGCAAAATTAAAGACCCTATATTTTTAGGGCGTTACAAATTTTCCACATGTAATCAAGCATTCAAATTGCATCAAATAATGCATCAACAAGCTAAATCAATAAGGTATATATTCACACAACCAATATGCCCAATAAACACCTCAAATCACAACAATCATACATATGTTCACATTTTCATAGTTTAGCCAAACCTCAACCAACTTATAATTAAGTTCATGCCAAAACTTACCACTAGGTTCACATATCAAAATCACACTCATATGTACCAAATTTACCATTTAACATTTAGCATCATAAGCCATAAATACCAACTACATTTTTAATGCCAAAATGACCATGTTCAAATTCCATCATCTAAGCATCATAAGGACCACAAAGTCATCCATCAAAAGGATACCCGCAAGGTCGGTCGTGATCTGCCAATCCGATTTGCAATATAGTTTCCCTACTAGAGGCATCACAAACAAATCTCCTTTCTACATTTGCACATATCACAAATTCTCTAGTACTAGGCTCATGCAACAATGAGGTTTTTTTTACATCAACAATAGTCATACTCACGCATACAACACTGGTTTATTACACACACATCCAGACACAACACATCAACCCATTTATAGTAGAGACAACTTACCGTACACAACCCACATATCATGGAAGTTTCATAACTCAAAGGAAGTAACAAAACAAAACATAATTGATACATAACCACCATACCATATTAGATCCATGCCATATCTAGTTCAAAACCTTTCCAAAGCATACCATATCTTGACCATGTTGAGGTCAATTCATCATATATCACTTTGGCCATTCAAACATGCTTTAACCCATTATCAAATTAACACATATCAACAAAGCACCAAATGTACCAAGGCTACATCACCCAAAATGACATCTACATGCCAAACCCATCAACTAACATTCAACTAATCATCAACCATAAGTTCACCTATACATGCCATTATAACTGTAACAGCCCATTTTTGGTCAAATTAGAACAGTGGTTTCGGGAGCACAAATTCGAGGTCAAAATATTTATTTTATTATTATTTTAATTTTTAAAAAATTATTGAATGATTGTGTGAAAATTTTGTTAAGTAATTTTATCGTTTAATTGGTCAATTTGAGAAAAAGGACTAAATCACATAAAGTGCAATAGTGGAGTTCTATTAGCTAAAAGTATCTAATAGATATGGAATCTTAAATTATAGGTCCTTATGTTTTAATTATACCCTTATTAAGGTGGGTGGACATTTATGTACATGGTTTATATGAATTTTTAATGTTTTAATAAAGGTTAAATTAGTAAATTATAAAATAACTTAAGTTAAAATAAAACAAACATAATATCATCATCTTCATTAAGCTCCCACCACCAAAATTTAGGGTTTGAAACACCATTAAAAAGCTTGGAACATTTGGCCTAGTCTCCTTGAGCATGTAAGTCCATTTTTGTTTGGTTTTTAATGATTTCTATGTTTTTGAGATCGTTGCAGCTAGTACTAGCTAGCCTAGGGACTAATTTGCAAAACTATTAAAGATTTTGAAAGTTTTCATTGATGAATATACGTGTTCTTTGATTTTTGATGATGAAATATGAAATATTGTTGTTAGATACACAAGTTTTGTAAGGTGATTTTCAGTCAAAATGTCAAAAAGGGATTAAATTGAGAAAATGTGAAATATGGTGGTTAAAAGTATGAATAAATGAGAAATTTGGGCTAATATGAATACTATAGAAATTCTTCTAGCATGGGTTGTGGTTAAATCGCATGAATTTGTGATTTTGTGTAATAAGGACTAAATTGTAAAAGATGTGAAATATTAGGGGCAAATATGTAAAATAACTCTAATGTATATTTTGGATTGAATTGAATAAATAGTTAATAAAATGAGTTAATTTTAAATATATTTAGATCAAGAAAAGTGGAATTCAGATCTAGATTAGGGAAAAATGAAAGTTATCGACTAATCGACTCGATTCGCCATTTTAACATCCGAGGTAAGTTTGTATGTTATAAATTCATTTCAAATGTATTTTATATGCTATGATATAGCATAAATTGTGTTTATATGATTACAAACGAGTTTAAAATGATTCGATGAAGATTCGACAGTTAGAAACCCTATTGAACCTTAGGAATAGTTTAGGATGCTAGTGACATGTCATAGGTATACTTGAGTTGGCTTCGGGCCATGATTTAGCACTATGTGTTCGAGATAAACCGATTTGGCTTCGGGCCATGATATCAGAATTTTGAATAAGTTACCTTGATTTGGCTTTGGGCCATGGTATAGGTACTTATTGAGTGAGAACTTGAGTATACGACTTCTATTCCGAATGGTTCAATGGGTAAAAGAAGAATGTGGTTGATTATGATATTAGTACGAGAGGGTACATGTACGTAGGAAAATGAATTGAGTATTGAAAACTATAAAATTGATGAGTTCCTTGGTAAGTTTATGAATGATCATTTGATAGCTTGAGATTTATTAGAATTGTTGTACATTATTTTCCATTATATGAATGATTAATGAATGATGATAGTTACTCATTGTTAACATACAAGCTTACTAAGCTATATAGCTTACTAAGCTATAGAGCTTACTTTGTTGTTTTTTTCATGGTTTATAGTGATTGCAAATCTAGCTCGAATTCGGGAATCGTCGGAGACTTCACCACACTATCCACTGACTTTTTGGTACTTTTGAAACTATGTTTTAAGTATATGGCATGTATAGGTATTTGAGTCATGTTGGTTATGTTTTGGTAATGATGTTGGCCAAATGAATTGGCATTGTAAATGTATATGTTTTGGTTTGTAAATATAGCCATGAGATTTGGCTTAATTTGGTGAATTTTCTTATGTGCTTATATGTGCATATATGTTGATATTTGAGTTCTTGGATGGATATGTGAATTACCATATTATGAAGTTTGTGGAATTGGTACCTTGCTTGTGAATCGGTACAAAAATGAGGTATGTTAGGTAATGGTTAAAATAGTTGATTGGTATATGTATTTAAGTGGGTTTTGGTTGAGTTAAACTTGGGATATAAGCATGTTGGATATTAATATTTGAAATGGTATGAAATTGTATCGAATGTGGTTAGAATAAATGTTCTATTGTGCTATGAATTGGATTCATTTGGGTTGTTTAGGTACATGAGATTTTGGGTGGCAAATTGGCTTGGTAAATAGCCTACTTTTGTCCACACGGGCAGAGACACGGGCGTGTGTCTCAACCGTGTGTCACACACAGCCGTGTGTCCCTTGGTGTAACACCCCTAACCCATATCCGTCGCCGGATTGGGGTTAAAAGGGCGTTTCTACATTAACTCAACTTTGAAGTATAATTCAATTGAATTAAAGTACAAGAAAAGCCATCGTTATCATATTGTATACATATATCGATAGTCAACTAAGATTTTGTTATCAGAAGATAAGTTTCATTGGTAATACTATAATACTTATATGTATTAAATCAAATGAACCATTTTACCAACCAATAATCAATTACAATTCAACCTATATAACATTTCACTTTGGCCGAATATACTATGGCACCATTCGTTTGAATTTGTAACTAATCCATCAAGGAACATATTTATCTCTGATTATCATAAATTTTATATTACTCATTTAAACCAAAATATGCATATTTTATATGATAAGTATCACTCCACTAAACATAATACACATAGGTGCCACAACCAACCTATATTTATGCAAAGTGATATTCAACTAAATTAAAACCGAATATGCCCAAACAAAATTTCTAATACCTTTGCATCATAATGATTTACCCATAAGCATTACTACATTATCATACCATGCATCTTCACACAAATAAACATAAAACTTAAGCCATATTAGTATGGCTATAATACATATAATGTTAAGGTTTCATTCAAACACAATCACTTTCAAACCCCTCATATACATGCCTTTATCTAATCTAACACAACTAAAAGAGTACCAAAAGAAGTTGATAGTGTGGGCGACTTGTTTGACGATCCTACTCGAGCAGTAGCGTAAACAAAATCAGTAAAAGCAGGAGAACATTTCACACAAATAAGCTTACTAGCTTAGTAAGTCCTAAGCTCACGAAAATATAACATTTCACATAAACATTGAAGTATACTTATTTATACAAGGTCAAATGCTAGTAGCTCATTAACATAAGTATTTATACTCCATTTCTTTCAACCTACATCTCCTTGAAGATCAGATAGGTATATTACCAAAAATCACATGTTCCATTTCATATAAATATTGCATTCATACCAACCATGTTATCACATTAAAATCTCCTTTATTCATAGCATATCCACTTGAGGCTGAATTTCCATAACACTAAGTTCAAATTCGAATTCAATGATAAAATACTCACACATATCAATTTTAGCCTCAAACATATATAACACAATTCCCATAATGATAACTTGACTCAAGTATTAAAAACATAACTTACCTTATGTGCTTACCTATATAGTTAATTTGGATACTTCAACTATGATTTGCCTTAAATAATATTCACTTTCCTTTATAAAACACATCATCGGCATCAAGCACGCTGGCGATAAAGCCCGATGAGTAACAAGCACAAGGCACTGCTAGGGCTCGGGCCGAAATAAATCAACGACACTAGGCACGCTGGGCTTAAAGCGAATATGTCACCGGCACTAAGCACGCTGAGCACGAAGCCGAATTAATTCACGGCACTAAGCTTGCTGAGCACGAAGCTTGGATTAAATCACCGGCAGGCACTAAGCCTACTAGGCACTAAGCACGCTGAATCAATCAAATCAATGTAATCAAACATTCTCCACACTCTTCACAACTATTATATACATATGTTTAACTCAATTGAGTTCATTCACATTAAACCAATAAAATTACTATATCATTATGCAATCCAACAATTTATTTCACATAACCAACTTTAATCATCAACCAACTATACCACCATACATTCGGCCATAATATAAATAGGTACAAAAATTCAGCAATTCATACTATTGTATATAATCATAATTAAGTCGTTATCATACTTTAGCTAAAGGACTTACCTCGGTTGTTGACGGTCCGTGTAAATCGGCTATTCAAGAACCTTTGTTTTGCCTCGATCTAGTTCTTTCTCTTTTGTTCCCGATCTAAGAAATGTCAAATAAGTTTTATTTACATTCGTTTCATTCATTGCTCAACAAAACAAAATACACATAGCTTAATTAAGAAAAACTAGGAACCGATTTCCTACTTCATTTATTTAATTTAAAACAATAATCACACAAAATTTATACATTCAACTTAATCAATTTAACTCACAATGCACCACAATACTAATGGCAACTAATTGAAACTTCTCCTCAATGGTGAATGATCATTAGGTCCTTAGAATTCTCTAAAATTCTTCCTTCTATCATTTTACCCCTTCCTCTAAATTTACTTCAAGCAATTGACTCTTATACTTAGCTCACCCAATAACTATATCTAAGTATAATTAATCATCCAAGAGCAATTACACTATACATGTATAACCGAACATCAAAACAAGAGCAAAGGGTTCATAAATGGTGGTCTCACATTCGGCCGAATATAAAGGTATCCCCATGCCTACATTTAAAAATTTTCTTACAAGCTCAAGCTACTTCTTCTCATATTATCTAAGTTTACTAACAAACCTAATCATAAATCATCGCCATGGCGAACTTCATCATGCCCAACATTTTCAATTTCTACTTGTTTTCAACGGTGATCAAAGAAATCAACCAATTTCAAAGATGGATTGTTAAGTTAAAGTTCAAGATCTCACCTTGGTTAACACATGCAACCGGCCGAATGAAGAAGAGAATTTTCTTCTCTTCTTGGAGATGGTTTGGTGGAAGATGAATGAAGGAAGGAAATGGTTTCTTTGTTCTTTTTTAATCCATTAACAAATATTATATCATGTTTATAATATACTATTACTTAATTATAATATACTAAAATAAAATATAATATTTGTAGCATGATTACAATCCACTATACTACAATTATGGGGAATTTGACATGCAACTCCTTAAGTTTAATAAACAATTCACTTTACCCTTCTAATTTCATGCTCACTACTTTTATCACCTTAGCAACTTAATCCTTTTGTTAAATTAAATACTCAAATGATTAAATTTTTCCACGAGACTTTCACACACTTCAATTCACATAAAATAAACTCAAAATATAAATATTAAATATTTATCGGGCTCGGATTCGTGGTCCGAAACCACCTTTTCGATTAGGGTCGATTCGATGCATTACAACTCTCCCCTTAAGGATTTTCGTCCCGAAAATCATACCATTAAACAACGTCGGATATTGTTGCCTCATTGAATCTTGAGGCTCCCGTTGCCTCTTCAACTCGTGTCGATTCCATAACACTTTCACTAA
This sequence comes from Gossypium rotundifolium, assembly GCA_025506655.1. Classification (NCBI taxonomy): domain Eukaryota; kingdom Viridiplantae; phylum Streptophyta; class Magnoliopsida; order Malvales; family Malvaceae; genus Gossypium; species Gossypium rotundifolium. The sequence goes on from CP106723.1 coordinate 46,450,551, forward strand.
GGAGATCTTTTGTTTCTTAACTCTTTCATTTCCGAGCTAAAATACGGATCGACTTTTCCTCATCGTCATATCAGTTGTATCTCAATCTCGGATGGAGCAATTACATGTGCGGATCGATCGTATCTACGAGCATAGAAACATGAAATACATCGTGTATCTTTTCTAATTGAGGGGTAGTTTCAATCTATAAGCCACAGGCCCAACCGTTCAATGATTTCATACGGTCCAATGAACCTCGGGCTCAACTTACCCTTCCGGCCAAAGCGGAGCACTTTCTTCCACGGAGAAACCTTTAAAAATACTCGATCTCAATCTAAATTCAATATCTTTACGTTTCAAATCAGCATAGGACTTTTGTCGATCGATGCAACTTTCAAATTATCTTTGATTATGGCCATTTTACATTGACCTCTTTAATCAAATCAACCCGTGTATCTTATTTTCACCGAGCTCGATCCGATATAATGGTGTTCGACATTTTAGCCGTATAAGGCTTCATAAGGTGCCATTTTGATACTTGATTGAAAGCTATTATTATAAGCAAATTCAATCAAAGGTAGGTATCGTTCCCACGTACCTTCAAACTCGAGAACATAACATCTTAACATGTCCTCAAGTATCTAAATAGTTATTTCGGTGGTATGCATCTGCGGATGAAAGGTCATACTAAAATGTAGTTTAGTACCTAAAGCATCTTGCAACTTCTTCCAAAACCGCAATGTAAATCTCGGGTCTTTGTCTGACATAATGGAGCTCGGTACACCATGCAATCTTACAATCTGCGATACATACAATTCAACAAGTTTATCGAGTGAAAAGTCTGTACGAACCGACACAAAATGGGCTGATTTAGTCAGTCTATCAACTATCACCCATACGGCATCTTTCTTACTCGGTGTCATAGGAAGACCGGATACAAAATCCATTGTAATTTTATCCCATATCCACTCAGGTATCATGATCGGCTGAAGCAACCCAGAAGGCACTTGATGCTCGGCTTTTACTTGCTGACAAATTAGGCACTTTGAAATAAATTCGGATATATCTCGTTTCATACCAGGCCACCAATAAAACTGTTTCAAGTCGTTATACATTTTCGTGCTACCAGGATGTATCGATAGTCGGCCACTATGAGCCTCACTCAAAATCATCTGTATCAAACCTGAGTTCTTTGAAACACACATTCGGCTTTTAAAATTCAAACAGTCATTTGCATCAATCTGAAAATCTGACTCTGCACCTTTTTCACACTGAATTCATTTAGCAATCATATTCTTGTCAACTTTCTGTGCATCACAAATTTGTTGGATAAACATTGGTCTTGCTCGTAACTCGGCTATGATCGAACCATCACTAGACATAGCCATCTGTGCATTCATTGCCCGAAGAGCAAGTAAAGATTTTCGACATAACGCATCCGCAACAACGTTAGCTTTTCCCGGGTGATAGTCAATCACCAATTCATAGTCTTTCAGTAGTTCTAGCCACCTCGTTGTCTCAAATTCAGATCTTTACGAGTCATTAGATACTTGGACTTTTATGATCGAGTAAACATGACATTTCTCGCCAAATAAGTAATGACTCCAAATCTTGGTCGAACACAATGGTACGCAAGCTCTAAATCATCGTCAAGTAATTTCTTTCATGCGGCTTCAATTGTCTTGAAGCGTAGGCTACAACTTTGCCTTCTGCATCAAAATGCAGCCCAAACCATTCAAAGAAGCATCGGAATAAACAACAAATTCTTTACCCGATTCAAATTTGAACTAAAAGCTGGAGCTTCATCAAAAGGGCTTTCAATGCGATCAAAACTTTTCGACATTTTTACGACCACTCGAAGCGGACATCTTTACGCAATAACTTTGTCAGCGGGTAGCTATCATAGAAAAATCTTTCACAAATCGTCGATAGTAACCCATGAGTCCCGAAAACTTTGAATCTCGAAACATTTTTCGGTGGTTTCCAATCAAGTATAGCCGAGATTTTGTTTGGATCAACTCGAATGCACGATCTTTGAAACAACATGTCCCAAAAGTGACCTCTTTCATCCGAACTCACACTTACTAAACTTCCCATACAACTGCGATTATGCAAAGTTTGTAGCACTAACTTCGGATACTCGGTGTTCAATTTCATCTTTGGAATAGATCAATATGTCATCAATTAACACTACTACAAATCGATCCAAAAATTGTCTAAAACACGATTCATCAAATCCATAAAAAGCGGAGTGCGTTAGTAAGCCCAAAGGCATAACTAAAAATTCAAAATGTCCGTACCTCGTCAAAATGCGGTCTTTGGCACATCTGTCTCTCGACTCTGGCCGATAATAACCCGATCTCAAATCTATTTTAAAATCTGAAGCCCTTTCAAGCGATCAAACAAATCATCAATCCATGATAACAGGTACTTATTCTTTATAGTTACCTTATTGATTCTTGATAATCAATACACATTCGCATCGTTCCATCTTTCTTTCTCACAAAAAGCTGGTGCACCCCAAGGAGAAAAACTTGGTCGCCAAGCCCTATCTGTTAACTCTTGCAAGCGTGCTTTCAACTCTTTCGATTCGATGGGTGCCATCCGATATGGAGCTATTGAGATCGAGTCGTTCGAAATTAATTCAATGCCAAACTCAATCTCTCGTCTTGAGGGTAAACACGGTAGTTCTTGAAACACATCGAGTATTCATATACAATCGATGCAATTCAATGCATTTCTCGAGATAATTTATTATCGATTACATAAGCCAAATAAGCTTCACCCTTTTCTCACATACTTAGGGCTAACATCGAGGATATAAGCGTAGAAACCCACCTAAATCATTGGATTCAATTCTAATGATCTCACCGATTACGGTGTCTCAAATCAATAAGCTTTCTTTTGCAATTCACCTTGCATCATGTGAAGTTAACGGTCCATTCGAAATTATATCAAACTCATCGAAAACAACACATTAAATCATTGGGAAACAAAAGTCCCGAATCATCAATGGGCAACTTTTACACACTTTATTTACAAACACACATCTACCTAAAGGGTTGGATATCGCGAATCACAAATTCATGAGACTCAATGGCGAGTCTTCTTGAATACCGAGTTTCATATACATATGAATAGGTCGAACCGGGATCAATCAATGCTATCACGGTAGTATCATAAAGGGTGAAAGTCTGGTAATGACATCCGGAGAAGCGGCATCCTCTCTAGCTCGGGTAACATAAGCTCTAACTGGAGCTCTAGCCTCGAATCGAATCTGTGTTCTTCGTCCCTCTCGACTACCACCTACATTCTTAGGAGCATGGGTGGTCTGCCCGTCTTGATGCCTTTGCTTTCGGTCTAGAGTTTTGCGCCGTATACGCTTTCATTAACATCGGGCACTCTCGAATAAAATGGTCTAAGGATCCACATTTAAAAGCAGGACCGATCACGAACTCTACAACTCCACGAATGCCATTTTCCACAATGCTTGCATTCAACTCGATTCTGAGAACATTATCAACACTAGCCATCGAGGTAGCTCGGGAGATCCTTTGGAGGTCGATCGCGTCTAGGTGAATCCGAGGTAACTTTATGTCGGCTGAAGTCATCTCTAAACTTTTTAGAGGTGGAATGGAAATTCTTACCCGACGATCTCTTTCGAGTGTCTCTAACTTCTGTCTCAGCCCTTCTCTTCTCTTTCCCGAGCTCTTCAACTTTGCAAGCTCGCTCAACTAATGTCACAAACTCTTGAATTTCAAGAATGCCAACAAGCAACTTTATATCTTCATTCAGACCATCTTCAAACCTTTTGCACATAATAACCTCAGTAGAAACACACTCTCTAGCATATCTGCTGAGCCTGACAAATTTCCGTTCATATTCTGTCACGGTCATTCGCCCTGCTTGATTCAAGAAATTCTTTTCGTTTACGGTCGATGAACCTCTGGTGATATATTTCTTCGAAATTCATTACGGAAGAAATCCCGTCACTTTTCTTTCGGGACCACGATACTAGTGTATTCCACCGGTGATCTGCGGTGTCCGAAGTAAAGATATGGCACACTTCAAGCATTCCTCTGGAGTACAAGATAGCTCATCAAGTACGAATAGTATTTTCAAGCCACATTTCATTTCGTTCGTGCGTCATCATCATCATTGGCCACAATTCTTGACCCAAACTTTACGATTTTATCAAGCTGAGGTCTACTAGATCTCATCGGATCTATCATCGAAGTCTTTGAAGGAATCGAGTTGGATTATTCGAGGCGGAGGTTGTGGTACAATTTGGATTATTTTGAATAAATGGGTAAACCATTCATTCATCATTTGGTAGAAGGCTTGTTTAGCTTCTCCTCATGGTTACCCGTAACGAGTTGATTTTGAGAGTCTAATGGCGGCGATCCATGTGCATGGTCGGTATTACACTTTCTACATCATTCGCTACGGCTCTATCGGGATCGAAATCCATTTGCTATATAAAACAAAGTTCAGTATCGATAATCACCACACTATCAATATATGATAAAGGCATGTATAGCTAGACTCACACGCTACGGTAGTCCTAGAATCGACTAAACCGTAAGGTTTGATACCAATCAAATGTAACACCCCTAACCCATATCCGTCATTGGATTGGGGTTAAAAGGGCGTTTCTACATTAACTCAACTTTGAAGTATAATTCAATTGAATTAAAGTATAAGAAAAGCCATCGTTATCATATTGTATACATATATCGATAGTCAACTAAGATTTTGTTATCGGAAGATAAGTTTCATTGGTAATACTATAATACTTATATGTATTAAATCAAATGAACCATTTTACCAACCAATAATCAATTACAATTCAACCTATATAACATTTCACTTTGGTCGAATATACTATGGCACCATTCGTTTGAATTTGTAACTAATCCATCAAGGAACATATTTATCTACGATTATCATAAACTTTATATTACTCATTTAAACCAAAATATGCATATTTTATATGATAAGTATCACTCCACTAAACATAATACACATAGGTGCCACAACCAACCTATATTTATGCAAAGTGATATTCAACTAAATTAAAACCGAATATGCCCAAACAAAATTTCTAATACCTTTGCATTATAATGATTTACCCATAAGCATTACTACATTATCATACCATGCATCTTCACACAAATAAACATAAAACTTAAGCCATATTAGTATGGCTATAATACATATAATGTTAAGGTTTCATTCAAACACAATCACTTTCAAACCCTCCTATACATGCCTTTATCTAATTTGACACAACTAAAAGAGTACCAAAAAGAAGTTGATAGTGTGGGCGACTTATTTGACGATCCTACTCGAGCCCGTAGCGTAAACAAAATCTGTAAAACCGAGGAGAACATTTCACACAAATAAGCTTACTAGCTTAGTAAGTCCTAAGCTTACGAAAATATAACATTTCACATAAACATTAAAGTATACTTATTTATACAAGGTCAAATGCTAGTAGCTCATTAACATAAGTATTTATACTCCATTTCTTTCAACCTACATCTCCTTGAAGATCAGATAGGTATATTACCAAAAATCACATGTTCCATTTCATATAAATATTGCATTCATACCAACCATGTTATCACATTAAAATCTCCTTTATTCATAGCATATCCACTTGAGGCTGAATTTCCATAACACTAAGTTCAAATTCGAATTCAATGATAAAATACTCATACATATCAATTTTAGCCTCAAACATATATAACACAATTCCCATAATGATAACTTGACTCAAGTATTATAAACATAACTTACCTTATGTGCTTACCTATATAGTTAGCTGGATACTTCAACTATGATTTGCCTTAAATAATATTCAGCTTTCCCTTTATAAAACACATCACTGGCATCAAGCACCTTTAAGCGATAAAGCCCGATGAGTAACAAGCACAAGGCACACTGGGCTCGGAGCAGAAATAAATCACCGCACTAGGCACGCTGGGCTTAAAGCAGAATATGTCACCGGCACTAAGCACGCTAGGCACGAAGCCGAATTAATTCACCAAGCACTAAGCACGCTTAGGCACAAAGCACCTGGATTAAATCATCGGCACTAAGCACACTGAAACACGAAGCTTGAATCAAATCAATGTAATCAAACATTCTCCACACACTCTTCACAACTATTATATACATATGTTTAACTCAATTGAGTTCATTCACATTAAACCAATAAAATTACTATATCATTATGCAATCCAACAATTTATTTCACATAACCAACTTTAATCATCAACCAACTATACCACCATACATTCGGCCATAATATAAATAGGTACAAAAATTCAGCAATTCATACTATTGTATATAATCATAATTAAGTCGTTATCATACTTTAGCTAAAGGACTTACCTCGGTTGTTGACAGTCCGTGTAAATCGGCTATTCAAGAACCTTTGTTTTGCCTCGATCTAGTTCTTTCTCTTTTTGTTCCCGATCTAAGAAATGTCAAATAAGTTTTATTTACATTCGTTTCATTCATTTGCTCAACAAAACAAAATACACATAGCTTAATTAAGAAAAACTAGGAACCGGATTTCCTACTTCATTTATTTAATTTAAAACAATAATCACACAAAATTTATACATTCAACTTAATCAATTTAACTCACAATGCACCGCAATACTAATGGCAACTAATTGGAACTTCTCCTCAATGGTAGAATGATCATTAGGTCCTTAGAATTCTCTAAAATTCTTCCTTCTATCATTTTACCCCTTCCTCTAAATTTACTTCAAGCAATTGACTCTTATACTTAGCTCACCTAATGACTATATCTAAGTATAATTAATCATCCAAGAGCAATTACACTATACATGTATAGCTGAACATCAAAACAAGAGCAAAGGGTTCATAAATGGTGGTCTCACATTCGGCCGAATATAAAGGTATCCCCATGCCTACATTTAAAAATTTTCTTACAAGCTCAAGCTACTTCTTCTCATATTATCTAAGTTTACTAACAAACTTAATCATAAATCATCACCATGGCCGAACTTCATCATGCCCAACATTTTCAATTTCTACTTGTTTTCAACGGTGATCAAAGAAATCAACCAATTTCAAAGATGGATTGTTAAGTTAAAGTTCAAGATCTCACCTTGGTTAACACATGCAACCGCAATGAATGAAGAAGAGAAATTTTCTTCTCTTCTTGGAGATGGTTTCGGTGGAAGATGAATGAAGGAAGGGAAATGGTTTCTTTGTTCTTTTTTTAATCCATTAACAAATATTATATCATGTTTATAATATACTATTACTTAATTATAATATACTAAAATAAAATATAATATTTGTAGCATGATTACCGTCCACTATACTACAATTATGGGAATTTGACATGCAACTCCTTAAGTTTAATAAACAATTCACTTTACCCTTCTAATTTCATGCTCACTACTTTTATCACCTTAGCAACTTAATCCTTTTTGTTAAATTAAATACTCAAATGATTAAATTTTTCCACGAGACTTTTACACACTTCAATTCACATAAAATAAACTCAAAATATAAATATTAAATATTTATCGGGCTCGGATTCGTGGTCCCAAAACCACCTTTCCGATTAGGGTCAGATTCGGTCTGTTACACTTGGTGTTGAAACTAAAATGAAGTCAGTATGCTCCACACGGTCTCACACACGGGCGTGTGATCACCTGTGTGGTACAAGTCAGTATACCCCTTTAAGTGGCACACGGCCTAGCACACGAGCGTGTGACTTGGCCGTGTTGCCATAATTCAGTATACCCTACAGGTTTGGCACGGCCTAACACATGGCCTGGCACCAGGCGTGTGTCGCCACTTCGAAGGGCATAGGAGCTAGACACACGGGAGTGTGGTTGGCCGTGTGACCCAAGTCAATATGTACCCCCTGTTTTCACATGGTCTATGACACGGGTGTGTGTCCCCTGTTTGAAACAAAATTTGCTAAGTGTTGAAAAGTTTCTCGAGTTATCAGTTTAGTCCCGAACTATTTCTAATGCATATTTAAGGCCTCGTAGGCTCATTTAAGGGACACTATCATTGGTCGTAATTGAATTGTATTTGAAATGATAATTCGTATATGAAATGTGTGTTTTAAAGTGTTGTAAGTTCAGTAATGCTCTGTAACCCTATTCTGGCACTTGAATACGAGCGAGGGGTACTACAATAACCTTAACCAAGACATAAAATCTACTGCTTTAATCACTGGATAGTGTGACAGATCTCTGACGAGCTTCCAACCTAATCGAGCTTCCGATAATCTAAAAAGTAAAAGAAAAACAACTACATAAGCAATGTATGCTTAGTAAGCTCGTATAAACTTTAAGTATAAAAATTCCATTTCGATAATAAACTTATTAGAATAGACATAAAACTATGCCAATGCCAATAATTCATAAATACATATGATCATCGACTCATAAATGAGTAAATTCATTAATATCACATATATCTATCATTCATAATGTGATAGGATTTTATGGGACATAATGTATAACCATCGAACTTTCTATAAGATTATACACTTTTAATTTAGTTACTTTCCATTCCATACTCAATGCTTATCATAACCCTAAACAACATTATCAATTCCGGCTTAGTGTATTTATCCCTGATCTAGATATATTCATCCATAGCATACGCAATTTGTTCACATATAAATACATCATTTATCACATTAAGATTTTTATAACATCATAATACATCCCAATTACGTACTTACCATTTTGTTCCCTTTTCTTACCCGTTACATATGCATAGTACAAGCATAATCATAAACATCACTCATATCCACAAGCTTAGCATAAGCCTAAGCACATCAACAACATATGTTAGTTCTTTTAAACATATTTCATATGAATTTAACTTGGATAACCATTATACTTGAGCACAATTCAATTGGATTTATCATTCATCTCAAAACATATCATGTTTTTCATATATCACCATTTCAATGAGTTTCATGCATACATATCTTAATTCATATTGAACACTCACCATTTCATTTTCACAACACATAAGACATAAATATAACATTGACTATATTCACAAGTTAGTGAATAAACACATAATTTAGCATAAAGCACTACATGGTAAAATAACTTTCATGAATATAGCATATAAGGATTCATACTTTTCATGAACATGGCTATACACACTTTATTCATCAGCAACTCATACCTTTCTATACTTTCATGACATTGCCAATTGGAAAACTTATCATTCCTTTCCTTTGTATGCCCGTTCAACTACTTAGAATAATATTGAATTTGCAGGAATCTCACACACTGTGTACTAACATATGGTCGAAACCATTTCTTTCTCTTTTCTCATATAAATGCTCTCTCTCGAGCCAAAAGTGGGTCTGCTCACACAAGCTGCCGGTTGAAATGTAGCTACACGGTGCTGCTCACACAAGCTGTCAAGTAACCGCAACACATGCCAAAAAATTAGCCACCGGTAAGATGTTCAGGACCAGCACCCAAAACACGGTAACCCCTAATTTTGTATCCTATATGTTCCTAAGGTTCAAATGGGGCTTGATAGTAGTCGTACGTCGTTGAATTTTCATCGTTTCTTTACTCGATAAATTGTATAATTAACATATATATTGGTTAATTTTCAATAAATCATATAATAACATTCAATTTAACCAACATTATACATAGTACAGTTCATACAAACTTACCTGGCTATTTTGCAGAAATGTCAAAGTACAAGGGCATTTTGGTAATTTTATATGCTACTCAATTTTCCACCCGATCATGATCTAAATTAATAATTTCATTCAATTTATTAATTTAGATATTAAAACAATGTACTTTATGCAATTTAGTCACTTTTGACTTTTTTACAAAATTGCCCCTAAATTTTTACTTTTATTCAATTTAGTCCCTGAGCCTAAAACATGCAAATTAACCATTTTTAATGCAAATACATGCTAGCCAAATATTCATGGCATTCAATACAGCCCATTTTTGCAGTAATATCACAACAAACCCTTGTATTTTTACTATTTTAATAATTTAGTCCCTAATTAGAAAATTCATCAAAAATCCCTTAACAAAATACTTTTAAATACCAACCAACATTTAAAATTCATAATTTAACATAAAAAATCACAAGATTCATAAATGGAAACATTCAAAATCTTTAACAGTTTCAAAATCAAAGGTACGGGCTAGCTGGACCTAGTTGGAACAATCTAAAAAACATAAAAATTAAAAGAAACGGGGCTAAAATGACATACCAATTAAGCTTTTGAACATGCCAAAATTCCTAGGTCTAGAATATCTCCATTCTCTTCTTTACAATTGGTGAAGAAGACATGAAAATGGTGATAATGGCTTTTCTTTTATTTAATTAAAGTTTAATTATAAAATTACAATTTTGTCCATTTAAAATTCAACCAATTTTCAAGCTTTTTAATTACCAAAAACCGTCCACTAACACCTTAAATGGTTTAATTACCATTTAAGTCCCTTTTCCTTTATTCAAAAAGCCATTTAATCACTCAAATCCAAAAGTGATCAAATTTTACATATTTTACAATTTAGTCCTTTTTTAATTTATTATCTATCGAAACGTTAAAATTTTTCAATGAAACTCTAATTCCACCTTAATGACACTTCGTAAATATTTATAAAAATATTTATGGATTGGTTTATGGAAACGACGTCCGATACCTCATTTTCTAAAACAACTTGACCTTAGGGTCTTACCATTCGAACTTAATAAATCGCTTAAATAACATAAATTATCAAACCAAAAACCTTTTTAAAATCACGTTTGACTCGTAAATATTAAATAATAATATTTACTAACTTACTTGTCGGATTTGGTGGTCCTGAAACTATTGTTTTCGACACCACTAAAAAATGGGCTGTTATAATAAGAGCCTATAAACCTTCACTACAAAATAGAAAATGATAAGGACTTAATGGATTACCTTGGCATAACCCCCTAGAAGGACGAAACACCTCTCCTTCTTCCCCATTCATAATGACCTTGTATGATGTTGTGGAGATACACCAAATGATAAGGTGAATCAACCTATCATCAAAACTTATCTTTAACATTACACATTTCAGAAAAGGCTACTCCACCCGGTCATATGCTTTACTCATATCCAACTTAAGAACTAAACAACCCTTGAGACCTGTCCTCTTATTTTTGAAAGTGTGCAGAATCTCGTAGGCAAGCAAAACATTGTCAGTTATCAACCGACTAGGAACAAATTCACTCTACGCTTCATCAATACAAAGACTCGAAACTTTTTGAAGCCTATTTGTGATAGCCTTAGAAATAATTTTATACATAATAGTACATAGGCTTACGGGATGGCAATTTCTCAAATCAGATATCTTTGGAAACAAAACAATATTCGAACATTAATAGGTTCCAAAGACATACCTCGATTAAGGATTTCCAGGCAATAAGGGTTGACATTTCAGCCCAAAATATGCCAAAACCTTTGAAAGAATAAGGCTAGATATCCATCAGATCCTGACGCCTTTGTTGGACCCATTCCTTTCAGCGCCATGTACAACTCCTCTTCCTTGTGTTCCTCAGCCAACACTCTGTTCATATTAATTGAAATACACCTTCTCACTCCTTTCATAATATGATCTGAATTTTTGACACCTTTTGTGGTAAACAATTCTTGGAAGTAATCACAAGCAATCATTGAAACACACCACACCCGACCCACGAGCCTGAACCGGATCTGGTTTGTTCCTTAGGTTAACCGGTTTTCAAGTTCTTTGTTACTTAGACAAAATTTGTATAATTTTTTTTTGGAAAAATGTTGTTGTGGATTGGGCTCAGATTGGGAACCCATTTAATTAATCTTGTAAATCCAATTTTTATTAAAGTGACAAAATAATTTTTAAGGTTTATAAAAAATATATATATCTTAAACTTTAGTCTTAAAAAGTTCGCAATGTAATAGTTAAGAGTAAAGCAAAATAAGAAAAATCCACTGGGCCTTATGGCCTTATTACATCAAGTAAAACCCAAAAATAAAATTAAAGGTACTAAAAAGAAATAAAGTCCAAATTAAATAAAATCTTCAAATGAAACATGGCCACCTCAAGGTCTACCGTCCCGGTCAAAATCCTTGTTCATCACCGAAAATAGTTCCCACAATGGGTGAGTCAATAGACTCAATGTGCACACAAGACTAACATTCAACAAATCGCATACATGCTCATATCAAATTCATATTCATATAAAAACAAATGATGATGCAACCCAAACCCAAGCCTAATGGTCCATCCGCTACACACCACCCGTACATGCCAGTCCACACCGTGGGGACTACTAAGTCAACCCTCCATCCGCTACACACCATCGAAGGCAGTCGCTGCAGACGACGTGCTCATCGCCCATATAATTTGTGTCATTAGACACCATATTCAAATAATGTAATCGAAGTTACCAAATTCAGATAATGTAATCGAGTTACCATATTCAAATCTTGTGACCGTAGTCACCATATTCCGATTAGTGAGACCAAGTCAACACCTTCTTCCCTTTCACATAGATCCCGAATGCCCCATAAATTTTATATCATGCATAACATACTTAATTCTCATTCATGTTACTATTTATATGTTCAAAATATATCATATTCGTAATCCTATCAGAAGTAGGAAACGTACCTGGGTACTCTTACCACAACTGTGGTACTTAGCCACATTCACATTCTTATGCATATTCATATATTAAAATAATTGCCATATGATATATCGAAAGTTAGTGTGAGTACACACCTGATTTGCTTAATAGATTCCTTGAAATCTCGAAGAACGATCTACCGATCTAGATCTTTAACTCCTATATTCAGCCAACCATTAAAACATATTAACAAACCTATTTGGCTTAAAAACCAAATCCTAGTAGGATTTGTATTACTTACCTTGTTGCCGAATTGAAAGATTGTAAATCAAATGCCTAAATTGATAGTACTCCTTCCTTAAATCGGCTAGCCACTAAATCGAGTAATTATGTCATTTCTAACTTTTGAGTAAATGGAAAATAATACCAATATAACCCTAGGCCGATTGGATCTATGTACTTAACTTATAGTTTTCAAATCCCAAAAGTTTCCCTTGTCTTGAATATCTGTCGAAATCCCTATAACTTCATGTCAGATTTATTTTAATATTGAGACATAATCAAAACCTTGACCGAATATTTATATTCCTTACCTTAGATCCTTGATCCTTATATTTGGTAATTGTATAAACCTGAGAGACCCCTTGCAGATTCGCCAAAATTGCTAATAGGATTAGTACCACGATTTTGGCAAAAAAGAAAGAATACAAATCGATTGACCACGATCTTACCCTTTTGATGTCAGAGTCGATTGCTTCCTTGCCTAGAGTCACGAGATTTGGCTATGGAGATTTAACAGGATCAAAGAGTGTTTTGGCTCGGCAATAGCAAAGGAGAGGAGAAGAAAATATGGAGTTTTGCTTAGTAAAATTTCGACAAAGAGAAATAGGGCTAGGGAATTTTCGCACACTTAGGAAAAGATGAGAGAAAAGCCTTTAATTCTCCTTCTTCAAATGAAATTACTAGGCCAAGAGTCCTTGACTTGGCCACCACTCTTCCTTGTGATAATATTATCTCTTTTATTTAAAATAAAAGTGTTTAATCCATCATTTATCTCCTCAATAATTATATTAAAAGAAAATCCTTTATTTATCACTTATTATTCACATATTTATGGAATTAAAACACCTCTATTTCTAGAAGCTTGTGCCAGTCCACTCTCTTGCTTATGGAAGCAAAAATAAAACCTTCATTATTTGCTTTCCAAGTGACTCGAACCCAGGCCCATTTCTCCTGCATATGGCGCCATTTCCATAAGCCCTAAGTGGCATCTTCAGGCCACTTTTCCAAGCCTGTTTGTGTGTCAAAATTCTCCAACTTTTTCTTTTAAGGCCCTCTTGCCCTTATTTCCTATTTTGAACTTTAAAATTTGACATTTCTCGATCATTTCTAAGTTTCCTAAAATTTTCGATCGGCTCAGAAACTTGCCATTTTCTTACATGTTCAAGTTTCCAAAATGTTGTGTTTCCATTTTTGGTTCATTTCCAAAATGTTCGTGTTTCTAAAATGTTCAAGTTTCCAAAATGTTCAAGTTTCCAAAATGTTCAGTTTCCATTTTATGCATTTCCATGGTTTCCAAAAATATCAAAATTTATTCTTAGTGCTTAAACTTGTCATTTCATACAATTAAACTGAAAATGCATAGGCCCTTTTTAGGATGTTACAGTTCTACCCCCTTAAACAAAATTTCATCCCCGAAATTTCCTAACTAAAATAGTTGAGGGTATTGCTGTCGCATGATCTCTTCTGGCTCCAACGAAGCTTCTTCCGATCCATGATTGCACCATAACACTTTGACTAGAGGCACTGTCTTCCTTCGTAGTACTTTCACATCTCATTCCAAAATCTGAATCGGTTCTTCCTCATAGGATAAGTCTGGCCTTAGCTCCACTTCTTCAACAGATACCACATGCGACGGATCCGATCGGTAGCGATGTAGCATGGATACATGAAATACGTCGTGCATCTGCTTGCAATTCGTGGCAACTCTAATTGGTATGCCATCGCCCAACTCGCTTTCAAGACTCGATAAGGCCCTATAAACCTTGGGCTTAACTTCCTTTCGATCGAACCTCATTACCTTCTTCCAAGGCGAGACTTTCAGGAATACTTGGTCTTCCACTTCAAACTCTATTTCCTTTCGCTTAAGGTCTGCGTACGACTTCTGCCTATCAGAGGCTTCCTTCAACCGTGCCCAAATTAACTCAACTTTCTCTTCATTTTCTACCACTAATTTGGACCCAAAACTCGGCGTTCTCCTAACTCGGTCCAACAAGTAGGTGTTCTACACTTCCTTCCATACAATGCATCGTATGGTGCCATCCGAATGCTAGCTTGATAGTCGTTGTTGTAGGCGAACTCACTAAAGGCAAGTAATTTTCCCAACTTCCTCGAAATCCATTACACGCCTCTCAACATATCCTCCAACACTTGATAACCTGCTCGATCGCCTGTCGATTGTGGATGAAAAGTCGAGTGAAGTCTAACTTAGTGCCTAAAGCTTGATGAAGTACCTTCCAAAATCGAGACGTAAACCTTGGATCTCTATCGAGATGATCGACTTTGGTACTCCATGCAACCTCACAATCTCTCGCCATATATAACTTAGCCAACTTCTGAAGAGAATAATCCATTCTTACTGGGATAAAGTGTGCGGACTTAGTTAACCGGTCCATTATCACCAATACCGAGTCCTTCTTAGTAGGCGTAAGGGGAAGCCCACTAACGAAGTCCATGGTAATTCTTTCCCACTTCCATTGGGGAACTTCGATTGGTTGAAGCAATCCTGATGGGACTTGGTGTTCAGCCTTAACTTGCTGACACGTCAGACACTTCCCAACGAATTCAGTCACTTCCCGCTTAAGATCAGACCACCAAAATTGTTCTCTTAGATCCCTATACAACTTAGTGCCTCCGGGATGCATAGCATAAGGGCTACCATGCGCCTCCCGAAGAATCCTTTGTCTTAACTCCTCATTTCTCGGCATACAAACTTTTCCCTTGAAGCACAATACTCCTTCGTCATCAATGCTATGGTCCCTTAATTCTCCGTTCTGGACTTGCTGTAACTTAGCACTTAGGTCCCTATCTGCCAACTGGCCCTCTTTCACTTCCTTTAGCCATGTGGGCTTGACTTGCAACTCTGCCAACAGGCTTCCGTCATCATACAGACTTAAATGGGTGAACAAAGCCCGTAGATCTGACACCACCTTCCTACTCAGGGCATCGGCTACCACATTCGCCTTGCCCGGATGATATTCTATCGAACAATCGTAATCCTTCAGCAATTCCACCCACCTTCGTTGCCTCAAGTTCAACTCCTTCTGAGTCAATAAATACTTAAGGCTCTTGTGGTCTGTGTAGATAACCGACCTTTCTACATAAATGTAGTGCCTCCAAACCTTAAGGGCGAAAACCACTGCTGCTAGCTCCAAATCATGGGTTGGGTAGTTAACCTCATGCGGCCTTAACTGCCGAGACGCATAAGCGACCACTTTACCCTCTTGCATTAGTACACAACCTAACCCCGTATGCGAAGCATCACAGTACACCACAAAATCTTTTCCTGCCTCTGGCTGAATTAACACTGGAGCTTCCGTCAACACCCTTTTAAGCTTTTCAAAGCTCTCCTGCTGCTTATTAGTCCATTCAAAGGGTACTTCCTTCCTTAGCAACTTTGTTAAAGGCGTGGCTATTGACGAGAATCCTTCCACAAACCTTCTGTAATAGCCTGCCAAGCCTAGGAAACTTTGGATTTTAGCCATGGACCTAGGTGGTTTCCAATCCAACACTGCTTCGATCTTTCTAGGATCCACTCTTATTTCTTCTGCGGATACCACATATCCTAGGAATGCCACCTCCTTAAGCCAAAATTTGCACTTGCTGAATTTGGCATAAAGCTTCTTCTCCCTTAACACTTCCAACACAACTCGGAGATGCCTATCATGCTCCTCTTCCGACTTCGAGTACACCAAAATATCGTCGATGAACACAACGACGAACCTATCCAAGTAGGGTTGAAAACCCGATTCATCATATCCATGAACGCTACCGGAGCATTCACAACCCAAATGGCATCACCACAAACTCAAAATGGCCGTATCTTGTCCTAAAAGCGGTCTTATGGATATCGCCTCCTTCACCTTCAATCGATGGTATCCCGACCTTAAGTCGATCTTTGAAAACATCATGGCTCCCCTTCACCGATCGAACAGTCATCGATCCTTGGCAAAGGATACTTGCTCTTAATGGTCACTTATTCAATCGACGATAATCTATGCACATACGCATAGTTCCGTCCTTCTTCTTCACAATAGGACCGGTGCTCCCCACGGAGACACACTGGCCGGATGAACCCACGATCCAACAGTTCTTGGATTTGAGCCTTGAGCTCCACTAACTCTTTTGGCGCCATTCGGTATGGAGCGATTAACACAGGAGCTATTTCGGGTAGCAAATCAATTCCAAATTCTACCTCCCTGTCTGGGGGTATTCCCGGTAATTCCTCTGGAAACACATCCACGAAGTCCCTTACCGTCCTAACTCCATTAATACCTTCTTCCTTTCCACCTATCACACTTACAAAGGCTAGGAATGCCTTGCAACCTTTCTTAACCATCTTCTCAGCCTTCAGTGCCAAAACTACGTTAGACAAGTAGTTCCTCCTTTCTCCGATCATTACTACCACTTCATCCTCCGGGGTTCTTTGTTCCATCCATTTAGCCGCACAATCCAACACAGCTCGGTGTTCTACTAGCCAATCCATTCTGAGTATAAGTTCAAATTCTCTGAAGGGTAACTCCATTAAATCTGCCCGAAAGTTCACTCCCTGAATCTCTAGGGGTACATTCCGAAAGATCTTGTCTACCACTACAGTTTGGCCTAATGGGCTTACTACAGTCATCTGTCTATCAGAAAGTTTAGAGTCTAAGCCTAGTGTTTCCACTACACTACATGCAACATAGGAATGGGTCGAGCCCACATCAATCAGAGTAAAATATGGTTTGTCAAAAATAAAGGACGTACCGGTTATTACATTCGGTGCGTCACCATCTTCCTTTCGATGAACCGCATAAACCAAACCCGTTGCCTTGTATCGGCATTAACATTAGTAGCACCTCGACCACGTGTTCCATGGCCTCTGCCATTTCCACTACCTCGGTTATTCAACCACGACCCGTTGAGGCCGTGTCGCCTCTACCAACTGCTAGCATTCGAATCGCCGGCGGCTCTCATCCGTTGCTTGGGACAATCCTTAAGCATATGGTCCTTGGACCTACACTTGAAACATCCTCCGTCTTTCTCCAACACTCTCTCAAGTGCTTCTTTCCACAATGCTCACAAGGGCGACATCACACCGTATCACTGTTGATTTCGTGGCCCGTCAACCCTAGGCCTCTTGTGACCCTTTTCAGATGGCCCAAATCCTCTTTGGCCTTATTCCTATCCACATCGCTTGGTAGCGTCCTTAATCCCTCGCCACCTTGGCCTTTTCCACCAAAGCCGAGAATTCCCGCCTCGATGCGGTGCTATCAATCAGCCTCAGATCGTCCCTCACCCGTCCCCAAAACGGACATAGCGTTCATGCTCAGTTGCCACTACCCCTCGAACATAGTGGCTCAACCTCGAATTTCGCCTCATATTCATGCGATGACTTACTCCCTTGTACCAACCCTAGAAAAGCCTTCCTTTGTTCATCTGTATACCTGGTTCCCACATACTTCTTCTGAAATGCCTCTCTAACATACTCCCAGGTCAAATTTTCAGCCGTGGTACCATCCCGAATAGTTAACCACCACTGATACGCTTCATCGCGTAACAACGCCACCATCCCTTTCAACTTCTCCTCAGGGGTCAAGTCCAGCTCATCCATGATGCGCTCTGTTGCTTCCAACCAGTACTCAGCTGTACTGGGTGCCACTCCAGATACTCCTCGAAACATTTCAGCTCCATTAGCTCGGAGCGTTCAGGCACAGACTTACGATTTCCTGAATTCCCTCCTGCATCTGCCACCAATTCCAAAACTCGCAAAGACAACTGCGACAAGATCTTCCCATGCGAGCTTGTCGCTCAACATTAACAGCTGGGGGTGGTGGTGGCGGGGTATTTTATTATCAGACCCCTGACCCGATCTGACGGGTTCTGACACAGTCATCCTTCCTCTACCTCGTCCACGGTGACCACGTCCTCTAGAGCTCATTTCCTAGCATCGAGATCTGATTAAGGAATTTTATGGATTAGTCATTGTTCCACTTATTTACCAGCGAAGGAGTTTTATGAAAAGGGATTTAAGAGTGGTTCTTTCGTATTCATACAAACACATAGTCTTTTCCATTCATTCATTCATCCATCAGACAAGTATGAACTTTCGTTCATTCAGAGAAACGTTGTAGTTTTTGTTGTTGTTGTTTTCCACTACCCAGGGGTATTTTTGTAATTTTGTCCTACAGGGGCATTTTCATAATTTTTCAGAAGAAAAACGTTCCTTGGTGTTTTTGTAAAAAATTATTTTAAAAATTTCGAAGTCTAGGGGTAATTTGGAAAAATTTTGAAATTCGGGGGTATTTCGGTAATTTTTTTGACCTCAAGGGTATTTTGGTAATTTTTCACAAATCAGGGTAAATTTGTAAATTTAATAAATTAGGGGTATTTTAAAAGTTGTAAAACTTTGAGGGTTCTTTTCGAAAATTGTTCCTTCAAAAAATGAGGATGTTGCAAAAATTTTGGAAATCAGGGTCATTTTGGTAATTTTGTAAGTTAGGGGCAATTTTGTAATTTTTCCAAAATCAAGGTATTTTGATATTTTACAAATTGGGGGTTTTGAATGTTTATAAAATAATGAAATTTTGGTAAAGCTGTTGAGTAGTTGAACATTTTATAAACTAAGGGCATTTTTGTAATTTTTGCAAATCAGGAGTTTTTCAGAAAATGTTGTAAAAATAATTTTCTCAGATTTAAAAGAAAATTTTAAAAGTTTGAAAAAAACTAGGGTTTGTTATTTTGTTCTCTCTTCCTTTTTTTTAAAACATGGCTAGTTCCCTTTCGGGTTTTCGTCATTATGTTTAGCCTATGACCGAGCCCTCTTGGTCGTGGTGAACCAAAGCTACGCACCAGTGCAGGATTCGTGTGGAGAGGAGGTGAGTCACGGATCGCTTAAATACCAAGCTCCCACCGAAACCATTCCTAGACATGCGCATGAGGTTGCCACACCATTGAGCCCTCCGAGTTAGGGTGAACAAAGCTACGCACTGTAGGATTCTGCGAAGAGGAGGTGAGTCACTAGGACCGCTTAAATACTGTGCTCTTCCTGGATCCAATCCTAGACATGCATCTGGGGTTACCACACCTAGCTTAGTGACTTAGCCATAGGTTTGTTTAGTCATTAAGTCTTATGTGTTTGTGTTTGAGTAGACTAGTCCTAGGGTTCAAGTTCCTATCATTCTATTCTACGCTCCATGCCTTTTCTACCCTTATTCAGGTTCATAAATCATGTAATCACACATAAAGTTAGGGGTACTTACCGGTGGATCATGGGTCGAGACTTAGGTGCCATGCCGAAAACCCGCTTATTTTTCAAAGATAATCATTTGGCTCGCTTTGAAAACGTTTTGGGCCTTAGCCCACGTGCCGAGAGTTTAAAATCGGGCTCGATACCAAATCAAACACCCACACACCCGCCCACGAGCCCGAACAGGATCTGGTTTGTTCCTTAGGTTAACCGATTTTCAAGTTCTTTGTTACTTAGACAAAATTTGTATAATTTTTTTTGGAAAATGTTGTTGTGGATTGGGCTCAGTTGGGAACCCATTTAATTAATCTTGTAAATCCAATTTTTATTAAGGTGACAAAATAATTTTTATGGTTTATAAAAAAATATATATCTTAAACTTTAGTCTTAAAAGTTCACAATGTAATAGTTAAGAGTAAAGCAAAATAAGAAAAATCCATTGGGCCTTATGGCCTTATTACATCAAGTAAAACCCAAAAAAAATAAAATTAAAGGTACTAAAAGAAATAAAGTCCAAATTAAATAAAATCTTCAAATGAAACATGGCCACCTCAAGGTCTACCGTCCCGGTCCAATCACCTGTTCATCACCGAAAATATTCCCACAGCGGGGTGAGTCAACAGACTCAATGTGCACACAAGACTAACATTCAACAAATCGCATACATGCTCATATCAAATTCATATTCATATAAAAACAAATGATGATGCAACCCAAACCCAAGCCTAATGGTCCATCCGCTACACACCACCCGTACCTTCCAATCACACCGTGGGAACTACTAAGTCAACCCTCCATCCGCTACACACCATCGAAGGTAGTCGCTGCAGTCGACGTGCTCATTGCCCATATAATTTGTGTCATTAGACACCATATTCAAATAATGTAACCGAAGTTACCAAATTTAGATAATGTAACCAGAGTTACCATATTCAAATTTTGTGACCATAGTCACCATATTCCGTTGGTGAGACCGAAGTCAACACCTTCTTCCCCTTTCACATAGATCCCGAATGCCCCATAAATTTTATATCATGCATAACATACTTAATTCTCATTCATGTTACTATTCATATGTTCAAAATATATCATATTCGTAATCCTATCAGAAGTAGGAAACGTACCTGGGTACTCTTACCACAACTGTGGTACTTAGCCACATTCACATTCTTATGCATATTCATATATTAAAATAATTCCCATATGATATATCGAAAGTTAGTGTGAGTACACACCTGATTTGCTTAATAGATTCCTTGAAATCCCGAAGAACGATCTACCGATCTAGATCTTTAACTCTTATATTCGGCCAACCATTAAAACATATTAACAAACCTATTTGGCTTAAAAACCAAATCCTAGTAGGATTTGTATTACTTACCTTGTTGCCGAATTGAAAGATTGTAAATCAAATGCCGAAAATTGATAGTACTCCTTCCTTAAATCGGCTAGCCACTAAATCAGGTAATTATGTCAGTTTCTAACTTTTGAGTAAATGGAAAATAATACCAATATAACCCTAGGCCGATTGGATCTATGTACTTACCTTATAGTTTCCAAATCCCGAAAGTTTCCCTTGTCTTGAATATCTGTCGAAATCCCTATAACTTCATGTCAGATTTATTTTAATATTGAGACATAATCAAAACCTTGACCGAATATTTATATTCCTTACCTTAGATCCTTGATCCTTATATTCGGTAATTGTAGAAACCTGAGAGACCCCTTGCAGATTCGGCCAAAATTGCTAATAGGATTAGTACCCTGATTTTGGTAAAAAGAGAAAGAATACAAATTGATTGACCACAGATCTTACCCCTTTTGATGTCAGAGTCGATTGCTTCCTTGCCTAGAGTCACGAGATTGGCTATGGAGATTTAACAGGGATCAAAGAGTGTTTTGGCTCGACAATAGCAAAGGAGAGGAGAAGAAAAGATGGAGTTTTGCTTAGTAAAAATTTCGGCAGAGAGAAATAGGGGCTAGGGAATTTTCGGCACACTTAGGAAAAGATGAGAGAAAAGCCTTTAATTCTCCTTCTTCAAATTAAAATTACTAGGCCAAGAGTCCTTGACTTGGCCACCACTCTTCCTTGTGATAATATTATCTCTTTTATTTAAAATAAAAGTGTTTAATCCATCATTTATCTCCTCAATAATTATATTAAAAGAAAATCCTTTATTTATCACTTATTATTCACATATTTATGGAATTAAAACACCTCTATTTCTAGAAGCTTGTGCCGTCCACCCTCTTGCTTATGGAAGCAAAATAAAACCTTCATTATTTGCTTTCCAAGTGACTCGAACCCAGCCCATTTCTCCCTGCATATGGCGCCATTTCCATAAGCCCTAAGTGGCATCTTCAGGCCACTTTTCCAAGCCTGTTTGTGTGTCAAAATTCTCCAACTTTTTCTTTTAAGGCCCTCTTGCCCTTATTTCCTATTTTGAACTTTAAAATTTGACATTTCTCGATCATTTCTAAGTTTTCTAAAATTTTCGATCGGCTCAGAACTTGCCATTTTCTTACATGTTCAAGTTTCCAAAATGTTTAGTTTCCATTTTGGTTCATTTCCAAAATGTTCAGTTTCCAAAATGTTCAAGTTTCCAAAATGTTCAAGTTTCCAAAATGTTCAAGTTTCCAAAAATGTTTCCATTTTTATGCATTTCCGGTTTCCAAAAATATCAAAATTTATTTTAGTGCTTAAACTTGTTATTTCATACAATTAAACCGAAAATGCATAGGCCCTTTTCAGGATGTTACAATCACCTTCATCGCTTCCATCTCTATAACTTCCCTTCCAATTTCATCATACAAACATCGAATATTATTCATCCTTCTACGTTGATTTGCAAATTTGTGAAAGAATATAGTATTCCTATTGCCCAATTTTAACCAATTTGCATGTGCTCTCTGCTCCCAAAAGGCTTCTTCTTTCTTAATCTCCATGTTAAGATGTAACTTAATATCCAATAACTCCACCAGATTTTCCTCGTCTCTCTCCTAATTATTTAAGAAATCCATCTTCTTAGTAAGATCTTTCATAAGCCCTTATTGTTTCATAATTTTCAATCCTTTTGCAAAATAATCAATCTTTCCCATACATTTCTAGAACTTGCCTCCCAAAGCCTTCAAATTTTTCCATTACAAGATTCTTCTAATATCCATCAAGCCTCAAATCAAAAGATTTTCTTAAAACACCTACTTCAATCTTCCTCTATCTGGATATATAAAGCATAGTGATAAGAGAATGAATAGGGGTAGATGGCTTATTTAAAAATCTAGAAACATATTCATCCATTTTGAATTGCCCACACTTCTGTCAAGTCTTTCTCTAATGTTTGTATGTAGAATATTTCCCCTTTCCCACGTGAACTATGGTCCCGAATATCCCACGTCCATTAAAGAACGGTCTTCTAGAGCCATACGAAATTCATCTATCCTTCTCTCCTCCCTTGGCACACCACCTTTTTTTCATACGCATACAATATCTCATTGAAATCCCCATAGACTATCCACATATGATTTTGATCCCTACCTAATTGCCTCAACAAATTTCACGTTTCTCATTTATCATGAATATCAAGAGCCCCGTAGAATCTTGTCATTCTCCATTCAAGGTTATCTTCTCCTGCATTAATAATCACATCAATATGTTTTTTCGAATAGCTTCAAAGTTGAATCATAATTTATTCTTTCCACGCTAAACATAATCCCCTTCGCATTCCTTCATCAAGAAATATAATATCATTTTGAAAACCACATCTTCTATAACACCTTTCCATCTTTTAATAATTTAAGTTTGTCTCCATAAAGAAGACAATCTGGGAATGAAATTTCTTCAACATATGTTGTAGCCTTCTAATGGCTCGCATGTTCCCTAGGCCGCGAACATTCTAGCTTAAAAGTTTCATTGCTTCCGGTCAATTTTCCTATTGGCAATCGCCAATTTTTGTTGTATTTGAGCTATGATCCACTCAGACATGGGCTTTATCGAATCTGATAAAATAGAAACACCTACGTTCATATTTTCAAACATAGGCCTTTTCTTTCCATCACCATTTTCAATTGGGCTATCTTCTATATAAGCCTGACCTATTTCATTAGAAGAACCCGCATTGACATTATAATCTTGACTCTTGCAACCTTCCAAGTTAAATACCAATGTGGGATTAATTGTCATTCCTGATTCTCTTATCCTCAAATCCCTTAAATTATGCCCCCGCCATAGTTTTCCCAATTAGCATAATCTTTCTTACGAAGCCAAACACTGTTCATTATTGATGCTCTTTTTGTGGTTGACTTCAACGATAAGTCCCACCCCAACTCCATCTCAATTAAGTCTCATTGAACAAAAGTTATCTCTATAACCTAGGCATCTACACATGAAACAAAAGAGAGTTAATCTTTTATATCAAAAATTCACATAAGTAAATTTTGATTGAGAGATCATAATTTTCTTTCATCATTTTAGTGGTTTACAAACATCTATCAACACCCGGATACGAAGAAAATTCTTCATCCCTTAATTTAGTTGTTTCGGATCATTGTTTATGAATTCTCCAATAAAATCAATGAATAAATTTGCCATAATTTTCAAAAAACAATCCCAGAAGGAGATCATGGGCATAGATCCAGAACACAAAAAGACAAGAGGAACTTCTATTGGGTCATCGTCCTTATTTAATAGGTGAAAAACCAGTAAATTGTTATCAAAAGTCCAAGGAGTGAAAATAATCACTCGTTTGATATCCAACTTATGGAAGAATTTGAAAAATTAGCATTTTCCACCCAAATCTGAAATTTGAACTCCTCCCAAAGGATGCTTCATTTCTGAAAAATGCACCACACTTGTCGTTTGAAAGAAACCAACCAAAAAACATTCATAAGCTGATTTTCGTGAGTCCATATCAGTGAGCAAAATCAATGGTTCTTCTTCACCATCCTCTATATTGACACCTGCCATTTCTTTTTCCATCTTGACAAGAACCTATCCAAGCAATCTTAATAGAAAGACAAAAAAAAAAATTAAAACACCATGAATAAAAGACAAAATCACATCAACATACTATAAAGAGTAGACTATAAACATGCTACAGAGAGCATACTATAATGTTTTGAAAGGAGGATTCTAATTTAAAGGGAAAAAGGAAAAAGAAACAAAATGATGCATCTTTACTCTAATAAGCCTAAAAATTTACTAGTTTTGTAGCACATGTAACACCTCAAACCCATATCTGTCACGGAAATAGAGTTACGGAGTATTACCAAAACTTTTAGAACATTTTTAAATAATTCATGTAAATTACTTTTCATTAATCGAGATCATTGATATTGTCCCTTAAATAGACCCTCGAGGCCCAATACAGGCATTAGAATCGAGTCAGGACTTAATTAGAAACTTTAAGAATTATTCACGAAATTACAAAAATTTTCCAAGGTGCAGGGCTCACACGCCCGTGTTACAGGCCGTGTTCAACCCCGTGTAACTTTTTGACTTGTGCACATGGCCATGCCACACCCTAGTGTGCTAGGCCGTGTGTTTAATTAAATTCTTTCAAAATTATGTGCAGGTTTCACATAGCCAAGACACACGTTTGTGTTCTAGGCTGTGTAGCACACACAACTGAGACACACGTCCGTGTCTCTGCCCATGTGCTCAACTTTAAGCATTCTGTTTCTCAAATTTAAGGTGCAGGGGGCATACGGCCTAACCACATGCCCATGTACCAAGTCGTGTGTCAAACATGATCTAGACACACGCCCGTGTGTCTGCCCGTGTGGATGAAATAAAGCCATCTCTAGCTTAATTTCTCACCCAAAATCACACCAATGACTTGCACTTAAACTCACATCCAAATACCAACCATTTCAAGCATAAGTTAAGCATACTCCATCATTCAACATGGAATATCATTACATGCATTTATGTTTATAATCTTACCTCGGTTTAGTCCATATATTAGACATAACTTGATCAACTACTTAACACATATGTAGCTACCATTGTATGACATTACAAATATATCAAAACAAACCATTACTAGCCATTCCGACTAGATTAAAAGCATTATTTACATTTACATTTACATGCCAATAGGGCCAATATGACCTATACATGCCATTACAACCATAATTGATTTACCATATATACCGATATAGGCCGATGGATAGTGTGAGTGATCTTCACCAAGCTTATAATCCAACGAGCTTCCGATTTACTATAAAATAGGGAATAAAAATAAGTAAGCATTACATGCTTAGTAAGTTCGTATAACATGGTACTTAACTTACCATTCATTCTATTTTGAGGTAACTATGTAAAGCACATTCATTCAATTTGACCTCAAGCCCTACACATATTCTCATTGCCCTTGTTAGTCGTATATTCCATAATAACATCAAAACATGCTTGGGATCAACAACAATCAAGTTTCTAGGCACATATGCATTCCACAACATGTGTTCATTTAACGTGCATAAATCATCTCTTTATATTACAAGTATAATTTCATAATAGTTCATCTCAAGTTTAGATTATTTCATATCAGAACTTTACTCATATTACTCAAAATATCAATGTTAGACGAGTAATTGTACATTCAAAGTATACAAGTCTATAATCAAGGATGAACATATTCATCAAATGAATTCCTTGATCAAATATCATCCTCTCATGTTTTCGTATATCAAGTGTCATATATCATCATTCTCATGTATTTCGCACTAATACGTGTAACAACTCATGTCTTATTCATATTCTCTCATGTCAAGATTTTTACACGTTGAATTTATTCAGAATATTAAAGGATACAATGGTAATACACTCGAAGAGTACAAATCAAGATCCACCAATTCATATTCAGTGGTACCCATAAGGTACTATTTTAGATAGTATAGTCTCGAGCCATATATATATAGACAACAAGATTACCAGTCCAGGCTAAATCCTTTTTCTGACATATGTTCTAAAGAGCTTGATCTTGATTACCCGTTGGGCTAAATCCAATCCATAACATATGCTCGAGAGGACTTATGTCAGGTTTACCCGTCCGGGCTAAATCCTTTCATAAATGAGGTCAATAGGATTACTTGTCTGAGCTAAATCCTGTCAGCAACCAATACAGGACCTTGTTCATTTCAGGGAAATCACATATCCATCGATTTTCATTCTTTCAAATGGGATTTAACATCTTTCAAGCATTATCAAGTAGGTGGTCAATCTCATATATTTATATATTTATGCAATTCAAATGTTCACATTCAAATCAAGCATAAAATTAACATTTTTATCATTTATCATTTATCAGGCATTATCATTTATTGGGCTTTAATGAGTATATGATCATTTCACATATTTATCGTATTTATAAAATCACAAACACAACATTTAATTCAAGCATAAAAACATATACAATTTAGTTACACGAACTTACCTCGACAAATGTTCATGTACATAAATCTACTAATCCGACATTTTCCTCTTTTCCTAGTTCTAACTCCGAATTTGGTCTATTCGGATCTATACGAGTAAATTTAACGTCAATTTATCACATTTCATATTCAAGTGGACTCAATTTACATCCTAGGAAAAATTACCATTTTGCCCCTAACTTTTCCATAAATTCCAATTTCATCCTTAGGCTCGAAAAATGAAATTTATGCAATTTACTCCCTATTCCAAGCCTAACCAAAATTCCAACAAAAAATTTATAGCACATATTTTCTACAATTTTCAGAATTTTTCATCAATTTTCACCACTTCGCATTTTAGTTCTTACATCATGTTTTAATAAAAAATCACTTTGTAAAAGTTGTTTATCTATCAACAACCTTTCATTTTCTACCATAAATTTCTAATTTTTAGCATATACATCCATGAACCATTTCCATACTTTGATAACTTCTCAAATTAATCCCCTAAATAGATATATTAAGCTATCCCGATTTCAAAAATATCAAAATTACTAAAAATGGGACAAGGAAACTTACCCAATTTGGCCATGAAAGTTTCTTCTCTCTCTCCTAGGGTTTTCGTGTATTTTGGGGAAGAAGATGATAAAATAAGATGATATTTCTTTTTATCATCTTTTAATTAATTAAATATTTTCACTTTCCAATTTAATCCTTGCCCTTTTTCTAAATTTAGATGGATGAGTCACCATAATATCCACATACTTTTATTTAATGGTCTAATTACCATATAAGGACCTTAAGTTTTGAATTCCATAGCTATTTAATCCTTATAGCTACTAGAATTCAACTTTTGCATTTTATGCGATTTAGTCATTCTCGTAATTAAGCATATAATCTGTAAAATTTTCTTATCAAAATTTTCACATGACATTTCTAACATAATATGTCCATATAATAAAATAGGAATAAATTTTATTTTTGGCTCGAATTTGTGGTCCCAAAACCACTGTTCTGATTTCACCGAGATTGGGCTGTTATAACTCTCCCACCTTAAGGAATTTTTGTCCTCGAAAATTTTACCAGTAAAGAGATTCAAGCATTACTTTCTCATAGTTTCCTCCAGTTCCTAGGTAGCTTCTTCTATATCATGTCATTGTCAGAAAACTTTTACTAAAGCTACCTTTCTATTTTTCAATTTTTCTCTTCAAGTGCCAGAATTTCAATCAACCCCTCACTGTAAATCATGTCAAGTGAATTTAACATTTATCAAAGTAATAACTGATGATGGGACTGATGGATACTGTCATAACACATATACTCAAAAGAAAACATTGTGAACTCTGTAGAACTCTAATAATAATACCAATCAATATCCAACATGTCCAATTCTTTTCAATAATCTCGTATGACCCGATAAATCACAAACTTAATTTACCTTTACAGCCAAATCGGGGAACTTTTTTCCATGGCGAAACTTTCAAAATATTTTATCACCAATCTGAAACTTTAGTTCTTTTCATTTTAGATTCACCTCGGATTTCTGACGATCAAATACTACTTTTAAACCGTCTCAGATCATTTTCATCTTTTCTCGGTTTCAAAGAATTGAACCAATTACATGTATCTTTTCCTTACTAACTCAGTTTAAAACACTGGAGTTTTTGTGACCATATAAAACCTCATAGGTAAAATTTTATACTTGACAGTTAACTGTTATTTTATACGAATTCACTAGCTACAAATATTTCTTTTTCAATTGCCTTTTGAATTCTAAAATACAGCACCGAAACATATCTTCAAAAATCTGAATCATATGTTCAGATTGATCATCCGTTTGAGAATGAGATACGGTGATAAAATGTAACAGTATACCCAGAGTTTCTTGTAACTTGTTTTAGAATCAGAATATGAATTGTAGATCTCTATCAGAAATAACAGAAACTAGCACATCATATAATCTGTCAATCTTAAAAATAGATAATTCAAGTAATTTATCAAGCGAAAAATCCCTTCATGCCAAAATAAAATGTATAGGCTTCATCAGATAATCAATAATTACTCAAATAGTATCTTTCTTTTTCATAGACAGGGATAATTCTATTATAAAATTCATAGTAACTTTATTCCATTTCCTTTTCGGTATCTTTGCTAGCTATAACCATGTTGAAAGTATCATCTTTATCTTGCTGATACTTCCAACATTTAAATACAATTTCAGAAATACCACATTTTATACAAATGCATCTTTTTCAAGTCATTATGCTTTTTATCATTCCCCAAATAAACAGACATAGTACCACTGTGATCATTTATGTAAAATTTTCTGTATAAACTCCAAATTCTTCAGTACACAAAATCTGTTTTTGAATAACAGGCCTTTATCAGTTCTACTATGAAATTCTGAGTCAGAAATTACTTCACACTGTATTCATTTAACTTACAATTCATTATCACTTTTCTAAGTTTCACTAATCTGTTGTAGAAAAATTAGTTTAGCTCTATACTCAGCTAAAATTGAGCTATTATTAGGCAATCATAATCGATATCCATAGCTTGCAAAGTATACAGATATTTTCTACTTAGAATATCTATAACCACATTCACTCTTTCCGAGTGATATTCAATTATCAAATCATAATCTTTCAACAATTCAAGCCATATACGCAATCTCAAAGTCAAATCTTTTAGCAACATCAGATACCTTAACTTTTTATAATCAGTGAATATATGGCAATTTTCACCAAACAAGTAATATTGTCAGATTTCAATGCAAAAACAATAGCCATCAATTCTAGATCATCTATCGAGTAATTCTTTCCATATGAATTTTTAACTGTCTGAAAGCATATGCTACTACTTTGCCTTACTGCATCAAGACATAGCCTAATCCTATTCAATAGTACATCACTATAATAATAAATTCCTTACCTAATTTAGGCTGAACCATAATTAATGCTTTAATAAACAAAGCTTCCAACAGGTCAAAACTTTATTGATATTTATTGGTCCATTCAAATCTTACCTCTTTTCTGTAATAACTGGGTCATCAATGTAGCTATTTCAATTGTTAACATTGAAGCTCTGAGTTTTTTTCCAAAGTCAGAACCATCAGATAGATTTAAAACCATAGTGCTATAATATGACCGACATTTCAACCGTATAGATAAAGCAACACTTCACTATTTAGTGTACCTTAAATTAGAAGAGGGAAAATTGAAAGTGGCCCCAATAATAACCAATGCAACAATACATTTTCTATAATCTGTAATCCCTATCACCAAACTTCATGATCGAGTCAATATTTATAACGGTAATAAATGTAATTACCTCTGATCAAAGAATATCTTTCATAGATAACCCATGTTTACATAATAAATAGATTGATGATATCTCAGAGAAAATTTAGAAGAGTAATATCATGCATACTCAATAGAAAAAACCGTGATAAAGATAATATAATTTGCATATTTGAAATTCAGGGTTGTAACAACCCGATTTAGACCTTAGTCAGAATAGTGGTTTGAGACCACAAATATGAGGTCAAAATGTTAATTTAATATTATTTTCTATGTGAATAATATGTGACATAGTCTGTGTGAGAATTCTGTGTGATGATTTGATCGTTTTAGTGTCGAATTAAGAGAAGGGACTTAATCGCGTAAAGAGTAAAAGCTATGTGCTAATTTATAAGTATGTAATCATTGTTGTCTTTATAAAGTAAAGGCCTTATGAGGAAATTAGGCCATATTTGGAGTTAGTGGGTGGCAATGGACTAGAATGACCTTAGTGAATAAATGAATTATAAGTTAAATAAAAGGTTAGTTTAGTAATTAGTAAATAAGTTAATATTAAATAAAACAAAACCAAAAGTTTGCTCATGTTTTATTCACCCTTGCCAAAATTTCTAAAGAAAAAAAAGAAGGGAGAAGAGTTTTAGGTTCGTCCATTTGTGTCTTTGATTAAGGTATGTTTTGAGTTCAGTTTTTGATAATTTCTACGTTTTTGTGATCATTGCTTTGTGCTTTACAAAACCCATACTCAAATTCTATGTATTGATGATGTTGTTGTGATGAGCCATTGATGAATGTTTGAGCTATGTGCTAGTTGATATTGAAATATGAAAACTTGGTGTTGGATTAACATAATTTGTATTGAGATTTTTGATGAAATTGAGTATTTTGGGCTAAATTGTGAAAAGTTTAAATTGAGGGACTAAATGCAAAATAAATGAAATATGTGGACTTGTATGAGACTAGGGAGAATTCGGCCTAAGAATGGTGTAATAAAATTATGTGTATTTGGTGATTTGATGAATTAAGGACTAAAGTGTCAAAATGTGAAAGTATGGGGCTATTTTGCAAAATGCCCTAAATATGCGTGTTTGGATTAAAATGAATGAATTGATGATTGAATGGATTGAATTTGAATTTGTATAGGCCTAGAGAGGAGAGGTTCAGATCGAGATCGAGGCAAAGATAAAGCGCTCGATTAATCAACCGTATCGATAGTTTGACGTTCCAAGTAAGTTGGGATATAATACATGTAATCGAGATGTGTTTTAGCATTATGAAATAAATATGTATAGGTGTATGAAAGTAAGATGCTATGTGCATGGTTTTGGTTGATGGCACTAAGTGTGCGAAATTGAAATCGAAAAAGAAATGGATAACATTGTGTGTGCAATGATATGAAAGCTTTGGCTTATTAAATTGGCACTATGTGTGCGACACCGAGATGAGTTGGTTAAAAGAATAGGCACAAGTGTGTAATAATAATTATGCTTCGAATTTGTATGTGGCACTAAGTGTGCGGTTAAATTGAACGAATATCAAAGGATGATCGACATGTAATATCGAGTATTGAATAGCTTGGAAGTTGGATAACTAAGTGTTAGCTAAGGTATGTGTTAAAACTTTATGGTTGATGAGTTGTAAACAAGGTATGATTGAATGAACGAGTATTTTAGCTATAGATGAGATGATATGAATATGAGATAGGTGATCTAAGTGATTGTTTACTTTGCACATTAGTTAAATTGATGAGTTAATTGTATTGTATATCGAACTTACTAAGCTTTGGGAAGCTTATTATGTGAATTGTCTCTCTGCCTTATAGTGTCAGTAAACCTAGCTCGGATTTGGGACCGTCAGCTTCTCAATCACACTATTGGCATTCTATTTTGGTACTTTTGAAAGGATGTATATAGTTGAAATATGACATGTATAGGCTAGTTATGTGTATATGTTTATGAAGTGAATCTAGCCATATGTTTTGGCAAGTTTTGAGATGATGAATGCTTGGATGAATAAGTTATATGATTACAAATTTTGGTATGGTGTGATGCATATGAAATGGTTAAGTTTTGGCTAAGCAAATGAATAATTAATGCTTGTGATGATATGAGTTTTAGTTTTTGAAATTCTCATGGTAGGAATTGGTATTGAATGCATGGGTTGAATGACTAGTTTGGTATGTTTTTTATGGTAATATGTGCATATGATGTCTTGGTTAATATGGATTGTAGGTTTGACCCTTATGGGTGGCATTTTAGCCTTGTAAATGGCCTATAATGTCACACGATTGTGGCACACGGGCGTGCCTATAGATCGTGGGTGAATTGACAGAATGTAGCTTAGTAGCACATGACCTCGACACGGGCGTGCTTGGTGGCCGTGTGAGAAATGGCAAATATATGATCTAGTAGTACACTTAGCTTAGCACACGGCGTGCTTGGTGGCCGTGTTGATTTTGGCAAGATATGACCACGGAGAGAACACACGGTGTGTCAAGTAGCAAATGGGTGAGGCACTACTACTCCCCAGCGTGTATCCCTTGTATTTTGGTTAATTTTTTATGTTTTTGAGAACTTTTGTATATGTTTGGTTTAGTCCCAACCCTTTTTTAGCATGTGATAAAGGTCTTATAGACTTTAATAAGGGACTATATGTTATGATTTGAGATGATATACTGATGATTGACTTTGAGTTGTAAATTTAGATGTTAAATGTTTTGGTTGATCGGTAATACCTTTTAACCCTATTTCAGCGATGGTTTCAGGTTAGGGGTGTTACATTTTATTAGTACTAGAGCTACGGTTTAGTCGATTCTCAGACTAACGTAGCGTGTGTGAGTCTAGTATACATGCCATATTATGAAATTGTGATAGTGTGATGAACTCTAACAATTAAAATGTTTTTTAATATAGTAATGGATCCCGATCGAGCAGTTGTTGACGATGTAGAGAGTAATGCACCTACTCCTGCTCAAGGGATAGCGCCGGTCGCGTCTAGGCCGAATGAAAGTAATGAGGGAGGAGAGGCTAAGCAAGCCTTCTTTTGTTTGATGAGTGAATGGTTTTCAAAATTTGTTAGAATAAATCCGATTGCTCCACAACCTCCACCCTCGCAAGTACCCGTTGTACCGCAAGTTGTAGATCCGAATAGAATAAATAAACCACCTATAGACAAGATTCGCAAGTACGGGGCCAAAGAGTTTAGGGCCACATCTGATGACGATGCTGAGAGAGCCTAGTTTTGGCTTGAGAATACAATCAGAGTATTTGATGAGATGTCGTTGACTCCGGATGAATGTATTAAATACGCTATTTCATTGTTGAGGGATTCAACTTATAATTGGTGGAAGACGTTGACATATATAGTTTCGAGAGAGAGAATCACCTGGGATTTCTTTCAAGCTGAGTTCAGAAAGAAGTATATCAGTCAACACTTCATTGATCAGAAACGTAAAGAGTTTTTAGAACTGAAATAGGGTCGTTTGTCTGTTACTAAATACGAGCGGGAATTCATACGATTGAGTCAATATGCTAGAGAGTGTGTTTCTACTGAAGCTACTATGTGCAAACATTTCATAGAGGGATTAAATGAAGATATTAAATTATTGGCTGGGATACTTGATATAAATGAATTTGTTGTGTTAGTTGAAAGAGCATGCAAAGTTGAGGAGCTCAGTAAAGAAAAGAAGAAAGCCGATTCTGAGGCTCGTGATGAAAGAAAGAGATCGATGAATAAATTCTCTCAACCTTCAGCGAAGAGATACAAAGATGCAATCAATCGTTCAAATAATTTATTTGGAGATTCGAGTAGAGATCGTTCAAGACAAAGTACTGATTTACGAATTCATGCTTCGAATGAATCGAGTGTTGGTAGCGTCAAGAGTAACAAACCTGAATGTAGACAGTGTGGGAGATGACATGTGGGAGAGTGTTGGGGCAAATATAATAATAGAGTTTGTTATAAATATGGATTCGAGACCATTTTATCCGAGCTTGCCCAAAGATGGTCGAAGAAGAAAATGTTCAGAATGAAAGACCGAGTAATGTGATAGCTAGGGGTAGACCACCCAGAAACACTAGAAATATGAGTGAAAGCTAGAGAGGAACAACTGATACAACTGTGAGGTCAGAAGCAAGAGCACCTGTCTGAGCCTATGCTATACGCGCACGAGAGGAAGCATCATCTCTAGACATCATCACCGATATTTTCACTTTATTTGATTACGATATCATTGCATTGATAGATCTAAGATTAATTCATTCTTATGTGTGTGTGAATCTAGTATCGAGTAAAACTATACTTGTTGAGTCTACTAAAATTGTGGTTAGAGTGTCAAACCCCTTAGGCAAGTGTGTTTTGGTGGATAAGGTGTGCAAGAATTGCCCATTGATTTTTTGTGATTTATGTTTTCGAGTAATTTGATGTTGTTTCCATTCGATGAGTTTGATATAATTAGGTATGGATTGGCTTACTTTGCGTAATGCCATCGTGAATTGTAAGAGAAAGAGTATTGAATTGAAGAGTCAGAATGGTGAGATAGTTCGAATTGAGTCCAGTGATATGAAAGGATTACCAGTTGTTGTATCTGCGATAAAAGCTATGAACTATGTGAGAAAGGGTTACGAAGCTTATTTGGCATACATGATTGATACAAAAGTGTCAGAAAAGAGAGTTGAATCTGTGCCTGTGGTATGTGAGTTTCCAGACGTGTTTCCTGAAGAGTTACCGGGATTACCTCCGGTTAGGGAAGTTGAATTTGGTATTGAGTTAGTGCCAGGAACTACTCCTATTTCGATAGCTCCATATAGAATAGCACCAATAGAATTGAAAGAATTGAAATCTCAGTTGCAAGAATTGACTGACAGAGGATTTGCACGACCAAGTTTTTTACCCTGGGGATCTCCTGTATTATTTGTGAAAAAGAAAGATGGAACTATGAGAATGTGCATTGATTATCGACAGTTGAACAAAGTGACGATAAAGAACAAATATCTGTTACCTCGGATCGATGATTTGTTTGATCAGCTGAGAGGAGCTACAGTATTTTCTAAGATAGATTTGAGATCGGGCTACTATTAGTTGAGAGTTAAAGAATCTGATGTGCCAAAATTGCCTTCAGAACTAGGTACAAACATTACAAATTCTTAGTGATGCCTTTTGGACTAACCAATGCTCCTGCAGTGTTTATGTACCTGATGAATTGGATATTTAGACCGTATTTGGATCGCTTCGTGGTGGTGTTCATTGATGATATTTTGATCTATTTGTGTGATGAGACGCATCATGCTGAGCATTTGAAAATCATGCTACAAACTCTACGTGAGAAACAGTTGTATGCAATGTTCAGTAAGTGTGAATTTTGGTTGCATGAGGTTGAATTTCTGGGGCATATCGTATCAGCGGTTGGGATACTAGTTGATCCGCATAAAATCTCTGCTATTTTGGAGTGGAAACCTCCGAGAAATGTGTCTGAAGTCCATATTTTTCTGGGACTAGCGGGATATTATAGACGGTTTGTGAAAGGCTTTTCGATGATTGCAAATCCATTGACAAAGTTGTTAAAGAAGGATGTTAGATTCGAGTGGTCAGAAAAGTGTCAACAGAGTTTTGAACGGTTGAAAGTGTTGTTAATGGAAGCACCATTGTTGATTCAACCCGAATCAGGCAAAGAATTTATAGTTTACAGTGATGCATCGTTGAATGGTTTGGGATATGTGCTAATGCAAGAAGGGAGAGTCATTGCTTATGCTTCGAGACAGTTAAAATCGCATGAAAAGAACTACCCAACACATGATCTTAAATTGGCTGCGATTGTATTTGCATTGAAGATTTGGCGTCACTATCTGTTTGGAGAGAAATGTCACATCTATACTGATCATAAGAGTTTAAAGTATCTGATGACTCAGAGGGATGGTTAGAATTGTTGAAAGATTACGAACTTGTGATGGATTACCACCCGGGTAAAACTAATGTCGTAGCGGATGCTTTAAGTCGTAAATCGTTATATGCTTTGCAAGAATTGGGTAATCAGATAGATCTGTGTGATGATAATGTGGTTGTAGCTGAATTGAAAGTAAAACCGTTGTTTTTACAACAGATATGTGAGGCTCAGAAGTCTGATAATGAGTTGTTAGCAAAAAGAGTTCAGTGTAATACGAATGTTGTATCAAAATTTTGAGTTGATAGTGATGATTGTTTGAGATTCAGAGATAGGTTTGTGTTTCGAGAAATTCAGAGTTGATTCAAACGATTTTGAACGAAGCTCACAATAGTCATTTGACTGTACATCCGGGGAGTACGAAAATGTATAATGATCTGAAAAGATTCTATTGGTGGCATGGTATGAAAAGAGACATTTCTGACTATGTGTCGAAGTGTTTAGTTTGTCAGCAAGTTAAGGCTGAACATCAAGTTCGTATGGTTTATTACAACCAATTTTGATTCTTGAGTGAAAATGGGAGAGGATTACAATGGAATTTGTTTCGGTTTGCCCTTATCTCCGATCAAGAAAGATGAGATCTGGGTGATAGTGGACAGATTGACGAAATCACTCATTTCATTCCAGTGAGAATCGATTATTCTTTAGATAAGTTAGATGAACTGTATATCGATGAGATTGTCAGATTGCATGGAGTACAGTTAACTATAGTGTCTGACAGAGATATGAGATTTACCTCACAGTTTAGGAAGAAATTACAAGATGCTTTAGGCACGAAATTGCATTTCAATACTGCGTTTCATCCGCAAACGGATGGTCAATCTGAGTGAATCATTCAGATCCTCGAAGACATGTTGAGATGTTGTATAATCAAATTTGAAAGCACGTGGGAAAAGCATTTATCGTTGATCAAATTTTCGTATAACAAAAGTTTTCAGTCTAGTATCAAAATGGCACCATATGAGGCTCTTTACGGTCAAAAGTGTCGAACTCCATTGTATTGGACCGAATTGAGTGAGAACAAGATTCACGGGGTTGATCTTATAAAAGATACTGAACAGAAAGTGAAAGTAATTCGTGACAGTTTAAAAGCGGCCTCAGATCGTCAAAAATCCTATGCAGATTTAAAATGAAAAGATATTGAATTTGAGATTGGTGATAGAGTGTTTTTGAAAGTATCTCCGTGGAAGAAAATACTTTGATTTCACCGGAAGGGCAAGCTGAGTCTAGGTTTATCGGACCGTATGAGATTATTGAACGAGTTGGGCCGGTTGCTTATAGATTGAGATTGCCATCTGAATTAGAGAAAATTCATAACGTGTTTCATGAGTCAATGCTTCGATGATACAGATCAGACCCGTCTCATGTGATTGCACCTACTGAGATTGAGATTCATTAGACTTGTTGTATAGTGAATAACCATTTCAAATTTTCGCACGAGAGACCAAAGAGTTGAGAAATAAGAAAATTTTTTTAGTGAAAGTATTGTGGCACAAACATGGAATTGAAGAGGCGACGTGGGAGCCTGAAAACGTTATGAGAGAGTAACATCCATAACTATTCACTGGTAAGATTTTCGGGGATGAAAATCCCTAAGGGGGGAGAGTTGTAATAGCCCAGTTTAGACCCTAGTCAGAAAGGGTTAGAGACCACAAATTCGAGGTTGAAATGTTAATTTAATATTATTTTCTGTGTGAATAATATGTGACATAGTCTGTGTGAAAATTCTGTGTGATGATTTGATCGTTTTAGTGTCCAATTAAGAAAAGAGACTTAATCGCATAAAGAGTAAAAGCTATGTGCTGATTTACAAGTACCTAATTATTGTTGTCTTTATAAAGTAAAGGCCTTATGAGGCAATTAGGCCATATTTGGAGTTAGTGGGTGGCAATGGACTAGAATGACCTTAGTGAATAAATGAATTATAAGTTAAATAAAAGGCTAGTTTAGTAATTAGTAAATAAGTTAATATTAAATAAAACAAAACCAAAAGTTTGCTCATTTTTATTCACCCTTGCCAAAATTTATAAAGAAAAAAAGATGGGAGAAGAGTTTTAGGGTTCGGCCATTTGTGTCTTTGATTATGGTATGTTTTGAGTTCGGTTTTTGATAATTTTTACGTTTTTGTGATCGTTGCTTTGTGCTTTACAAAACCCATGCTCAAATTCCATGTATTGATGATGTTGTTGTGATGAGCCATTGATGAATGTTTGAGCTATGTGCTAATTGATATTGAAATATGAAAACTTGGTGTTGGATTAACATAGTTTGCATTGAGATTTTTGATGAAATTGAGTATTTTGGGCTAAATTGTGAAGAGTGTAAATTGAGGGACTAAAATGTAAAATAAATGAAATTTGTGGACTTGTATGAGACTAGGGAGAATTCGGCCTAAGCATGGTGTAATAAAATTATGTGTATTTGGTGATTTGATGAATTAAGGACTAAAGTGTCAAATGTGAAAGTGTGGGGGCTATTTTCCAAAATGCCCGAAATATGTGTCTTTGGATTAAAATGAATGAATTGATGATTGAATGGATTGAATTTGAGTGTGTATAGACCAAGAGAGGAGAGGTTCGGATCGAGATCGAGGTAAAGATAAATTGCTCGATTAATCGATCGTATTGATAGTTCGACGTCCGAGGTAAGTTGGGATATAATACATGTAATCGAGATGTGTTTTAGCATTATGAAATGAATATGTATAGGTGTATGAAAGTAAGATGCTATGTGCATGGTTTTGGTTGATGGCACTAAGTGTGCGAAATTGAAATCGAAAAAGAAATGGATAACATTGTGTGTGCGATGATATGAAAGCTTCGACTTATTAAATTGGCACTGTGTGTGCGACACTGAGACGAGTTGGTTCAAAGAGTTGGCACTAGGTGTGCGATAATAATTATGCTTCGAATATGTATGTGGCACTGAGTGTGCGGTTAAATTGAACGAATATCAAAGGATGATCGACATGTAATATCGAGTATTGAATAGCTTGGAAGTTGGATAACTAAGTGTTTGCTAAGGTATGTGTTAAACCTTTGAGGTTGATGAGTTGTAAACAAGCTATGATTGAATGAACGAGTATTTTAGCTATAGATGAGATGATATGTATATGAGATAGGTGATCTAAGTGATTGTTTACTTTGCACATTAGTAAAATAGAGGAATACAACTCATGAATCAACCAGGCTTTCAGTAATTCCATCTATCATAATTTACTAGTCTTTCAATACGATAAATATGTACATGCACAATTTCATATGCCTTTGAAAATAACAGAACATATAGAATACCCAGAAGAGATTGCTATAATATACTTAATTATAACAACTGTATTCAAATATCTTTGCAATTTCATCACTATTCCATTGACTAATAAGGTCATCGATAATCTTACATTATTCAGTTCATTGAAAGAGTCAATATGGAAGAATTTTTGGCTAATTCGTTCTGTAAATATCATACCTGAATAAGTCGATTACTCATGAATAACTTCTTCCTTAACAATGACATCACATATTCAGAAAATCTTCAAAAAAAAATCTGATATCTCTTTTAATACAGTCTTTACTTACTAACCCATTCTCAATTCTGACTACATCATTAACCATTCGGCCTTTGAACTGTTCTTTCACACTTATGAACTTAGTTAACATAAATCTTGTGAATTTTCATTGTTTAAAACTGTAATGGTAAGAGGATGGAGATCGTAAGCCTTAAAATTTAACTTTCATAAATACACACATATCAATTAACATGTATCATTAACATGTTCACTTTAGAACATTTATCCATACCCTTTCAAATTATGTTTCATCATTAAAAACATTTTTACTCAGGAACGCGAGTATAATTTTCAGTAGTATCGAAATTATCTCGGTTGGAATGTCTCTCTGTCTTTTTATAAAATAATTTAATCAGAGTCAAAAGATATCACACTATCAAAGGTTATATAATGGTATGTATTTCTAGACTTCACATATGCTACATTCAGCCCGAGAACTGACTAAATCGTAGCTCTGATACCACTAAATGTAACACCCTAAACCCGTATCTATCGTCGAAACAGAGTTACATAGTATTACGAAAACTTTCAAAACATTTTCAAATAATTCATGTAAATTACTATTCATTAACCGAGATCATTGATATTGTCCATCGATATAGGCCGATGGATAGTGTGAGTGATCTTCACCAAGCTTCCAATCCAACGAGATTCTGATTTACTATAAAATAGGGAATAAAACTAAGTAAGCATTACATGCTTAGTAAGTTCGTATAACATGGTACTTAACTTACCATTCATTCTATTTTGAGGTAACTATGTAAGGCACATTTATTCAATTTGACCTAAAGCCGTACACATATTCTTATTGCCCTTGTTAGTCTTATATTCCATATTAACATTAAAACATGTTTGGGCTCAACAACAATCAAGTTTCCAGGCACATATGCATTCCACAACATGTGTTCATTTAACATGCATAAATCATCTCTTTATATTACAAGTATAATTTCATAATAGTTCATCTCAAGTTCAGATTATTTCATATCAGAACTTTACTGATATTACTCGAAATATCAATGTTAGACGAGTAATAGTACACTCAAAGTATACAAGTCTATAATCAAGGATGAACATATTCATCAAATGAACTCCTTGTTCAAATATCATCCTCTCATGTTTTCGTATATCAAATGTCATATATCATCATTCTCATGTATTTCAGACTAATACGTGTAACAACTCATGTCTTATTCATATTCTCTCAAGTCAAGAGTTTTGCCCATTGAATTTATTTGGAATATTGATGGATACACAGGTGTACACTCGAGGTGTACAAATCAAGATCCGTCAATTCATATTCAGTGGTACCCATAAGGTACTATTTTAGAAAGTACACTCTCGAGCCAGATATATATAGACAACAGGATTACCATTTCAGGCTAAATCCTTTTTATGACATATGCTCTAAAGTGGTTGTTTTAGATTACCCATCCGGGCTAAATCCAATCCATAACATATGCTCGAGAGGAATTATATCAGGTTTACCCATCTGGGCTAAATCCTTTCATAAATGAGGTCAATAGGATTACTCGTTTAAGCTAAATCCCGTCAGCAACCAATGCAGGGCCTCGTTCATTTTGAGGAAATCACATATCCATCGATTTTCATTCTTTCAAATGGGATTTAACATCTTTCAAGCATTATCAAGCAGGTGGTCAATCTCATATATTTATGTATTTATGCAATTCAAATGTTCACATTCAACTCAAGCATAAAATTAACATTTTTATCATTTATCATTTATTGGGCATTATCATTTATTGGGATTTAACGAGTATATGATCATTTCACATATTTATGGCATTCATACAATTCACAAACACAACATTTAATTCAATCATAAAAACATAGACAATTTAGTTACACGAACTTACCAAGACAAATGTTCGTGTACATAAATCTACTAATCCGACATTTTCCTCTTTTCCTCGTTCTAACTCTGAATTTGGTCTATCCAGATCTATACGAGTAAATTTAATGTCAGTTTATCACATTTCATATTCATGTGGTCTCAACTTACATCCTAGGAAAAATTACCATTTTGCCCTTAACTTTTCCATAATTTCCAATTTCATCCTTAGGCTCGAAAAATGAAATTTATGCAATTTACTCCCTATTCCAAGCCCAACCAAAATTCAAACATAAAATTTACAGCACATATTTTCTATAAATTTCAGAACTTTTCATCAATTTTCACCACTTGCATTTTAGACCTTACATCATGTTTTCATCAAAAATCACTTTGTAAAAGCTGTTTATCTATCAACAACCTTTCATTTTCTACCACAAATTTCTAGTTTTCAGCTTATACATCCATGACCCATTTTCCATACTTTGATAACTTCTCAAATTAATCCCCTAAATAGATTGATTAAGCTATCCCAGTTTCAAAAATATCAAAATTACTAAAAATAGGACAAGGAAACTTACCCAATTTGGCCATGAAAGTTTCTTCTCTCTCCTAGGTTTTCCATGTATTTTTGGGGAAGAAGATGATAAAATAAGATGATATTTCTTTTTATCATCTTTTAATTAATTAAATATTTTCACTTTTCAATTTAGTCCTTGCCCTTTTTCTAAATTTACATTGATGAGTCACCATAATATCCACATACTTTTATTTTCATAGCTATTTAATCCTTATAGCTACTAGAATTCAACTTTTGCATTTTATATGATTTAGTCCTTCTTGTAATTAAGCACATAGTCGGTAAAATTTTGTTATAAAAAATTTCACATGATATTTCTAACATAATACGGTCCATATAATAAAATAAAAATAAAATTTATTTTTGGCTCGGATTTGTGGTCCCGAAACCACTGTTTCGAGTTCACCAAAATTGGGCTGTCACAACACAGATAAAAGTTGAACTTCCAAAGACAAAAGAAAAAAAAAAGAGAGCAATCAATAAGCCTTTCTTCTCAAATAAATAAAATAAAAATCAATAATTGCTTCTCTCTATTACTCTCTACCTTTAACTTGAAGCTTTACATTTGAAATCCAAAACCTCAACCCAAGGTTTGACTTCCAAAGAGACTCATCACCATCAATTGCATGTCACTGAACCCTAGTCTAACCACAAGTCAGCTCATCTTCATCGTCATCTACAGCCTCTCGTTCTTTAACTCTGTCAAATACGAACATTCTCTATTCATCCAATACTCGCAATTGGGTATTGCTTTCAACCCCATTCACCCTTTTTAATGTATGAACTTATAAGCTTGAATGCAAATTGTTGTGGAATGTTTTGTGGATGCATTTGTGTATTGAATTATGGTGTCAATAAGGACACATTGGTTAGACACATAAGTTGATTGTTTTGGGATGTTTTGAGTATATTTGAATGTGTTTTGAAGGTTGTAAACATGTGTTTTTGGTATGTCTTGGTACATAAGAAAATGGGTAGAAAATGGCTTCTTCTAGGGGCAATCTAAGTAGCACACAACCTGGGGCATGGGCTGCCACACAATCGTGTGCTACACATGGCCTGAGACACGGGTTGTTAAACGATCATGTGCCACACACGGCCACCCCACACAGCGGTGTGTCATTATTATTTTAAGTGCAGGTTTTACATAGTTTGAGACATGGCTTACGACATGACCGTGTGTCTCAAGGCAGCATGTAACACTATCTGGCACATGGCCTACGACATGACCGTGTGACCCAACATTGATTATACACACTGTTTGGAACACGACCTACGAAACAGTCGTGTGGCCCTATTTCGAATACCCACATGGGTGGACACATGGGCGGACACATGGACTAGGACACGGCTGTCTGTCTAGACGTCAAATGTCCACATGGGCTAGGCTATGTCACACGGCCTAGCCACATGGCCGTGTGACCCCTGTTTCCAGAATTTTCACGTTTTTCCAAAATTTTTTGTTTTGCTTCAAATTGTTCCCAAAATGTTTTTAGGGCCTCGTAAGCTTGATTTAAGGCCCGTAAGTATATTTATGCTATAAATGTAATGTGTGTTTGATTATTAGTATTTAATCTAAATAATAGTTTCTATTTTAAATTAAATGTTCTGAATTATACTGTAATGCTTTATAACCCTAATCTGGCAATGAAGATGAGCTAGGCGTGGTAGAGCCTTTGTTGTTAACAAAGATAATGAATCTAGGTTGAGCTTGGTTAGGGCACATGGTGATGGTGTGGGGACATATTGGGGTCTTTATCTTTAGTTGTTTTTGTGTTGTTTGTGGAGTGCTTTCTAGTACTTTGGGTCAGAC
Source organism: Gossypium rotundifolium (assembly GCA_025506655.1). Taxonomy (NCBI): domain Eukaryota; kingdom Viridiplantae; phylum Streptophyta; class Magnoliopsida; order Malvales; family Malvaceae; genus Gossypium; species Gossypium rotundifolium. Next base: position 46,495,139 of record CP106723.1, read on the forward strand.
TCCATATTTAATAGATGATATGGAAATGGATGATGATGATGATGATGATGATGATGATGATGATGATGATGATGATAGCTAACTATAGCTATTCTAATAAAAACATAGTGGAGTATAAAATAAAGAAATTAGAGAAACACTTGCGGATTTCAAAAAAAAATTTAAGCCATCGAGATTAGAAAAAAAGTAAAAAACTAAACCTTTAGATGAAAGAATATTGTCACATTGTGTAGTTCTCACATTTAAATTCCCCAAATATGATGTATGTGATGCACATATACACTACAAAACAAAACTATTAGCACTGACAGGAAACTAAACTGAATGTAAATAAATAAATGAGTCACTATGCCGTAGAAGAATCACTATCCTAGAAGCAAATTTGCTCTAATCGGTGTAATCGTGTAGTGGACGTCGCCCCTCAAGGTTAACACAGTACTTCAATATTCATACACCAGAATAAAGGTGGAATAAAATTGTTATTGCTCTTCTCAAAAGGAATTGAAATCCAAAAAACAAAAGTAGTTGGTTAGAAATCTGATCGAAAAATAAACTAGAAGAAAATCGACAAAACTGCACTAAGTTCAAATCCCAAGATTGAAGGGGTCACAGATGGTCCCGCTTAAAACCCAATCTCTTAGACAAAATTTTCCTATCGTGTAATTTTGCAGAACATTAAAATTTAGAGAATAGGAGAAGCTATTTTTCTCTTATTGTGTTTTGTGAGAAATGAAGAGAATGACCTCTTATTTATACAATTTTTTGAATGGCAAAATTGTAAAATAGCAGTGTTAGTTTCCAAAAAAAGTAGAGGATTTTCCACAATTGAAAATATTTTGAAAATATTCCTTTACATTACCAATATTCCCCACTAATTAAAAAAATTGGAATTTTTATAAACGTGAGAAAAGGTAAAATGTGAGAAGAGCAATAGTGAAATTAGCCACTTAAGCACTAGTATCTTGTGGATTTGAACTAGTAAATAGTGAAATAAGTGATTCTTCTCCTTAACAAGTGAAGAATCTTAAACTTGTTAAGATAAGGGTTAACTTATGACACAAAACTAATCTCAGAACCAATTGATGTTTCGCGATAGATCAACAAGTTTTATCCAATACACCTCGGGATGCTAGTCAGGGCTTTAGAAAGATTGTCCAATGTCTTTCATAGAAAGTGGCTAGTCATTCTCACTTAAGTAGGTGATTTCATCAAGTCTATCTCAATATAGACCACCTGAATAAGGACTACAAAATCATTAAGAGCATTTTATTAAGCTCATCCTCTCAAATTTAAGTTCGATGAATTCATCAAGTTCGTCTTAATAGGACCACTCAAACTCTGGGATATGAACTCATTAAAAGTAATAAACTCAATGTCACATGTCAATGAATTCATCAAGTCTATCTCGATAGGACCACCCAAATCATGGGATATGGATTCATTAAGAGAGAAATCAACCTTATGCATGTACATTGTTTGCCATAGGGATAGGTAGAATGTACACAATTGGTATTGCTCATTTCGAAAGGAATCAAAATAAAAAAAATTAGTTGGTTGGAAATCTAATCTAAAAATAAATTGGAAGAAAATTGACAAAACCACTTTAGGTTCAATTCTCAAGAAAGATTGGAGAGGTCACAAATGGTCCAAATTAAAACCCAATCTCCTAGATAGAATTTCCCTCTCGTGTAATTTTGTAGAACATAATAATTTAGAGAATAGGGAGAATCTATTTTTCTCTTGTTATGTTCTGTGGAAAATGAAGAGAATGACCTCCTATTTAAACAATTTTCTGAAGGGAAAAAATGGTAAAATAGCAATGTCAGTTTCCAAAAATAGCAGAGCATTTTCCTTAACAGAAAATATTCTTAAAATATTTTCTACAACAGTCAGAGGATTTTTCGCAATTGAAAATATTCTTTTGCATTAGCAATAGTATGATGGTAGAGGAATCCCCAAGATCACTTAGCTCATTATATAAATCATATAAACATATTTGATGATTTAGATGAAGTTAAATGTAGGGTGTTTTCTATTTCCCTGAAGGATTCAACTCAAGCTTGGTACTTTCAACTTCCATAGCATTCCTTTTCAAAGATTGATCAATTGTCAGACTTGCTCATGAGTAGGTTATTCGCGAATAAGATGCTGATGTAATCACTTGTGTACCTTATGTCCATCAAGTAGTGTAAGAATGAGCCTTTGCAAGACTTTGTAAAAGGATTGAATGCAACAAAAATGATCACAAGGGATGTCCCCAAAGATTTTGTTGTTCAAGCCTTAATGTCAAGGACAACACATCAAATTTTGAAGTATAATTTGGTGGATAAACCACTACTAGGTCATCAACATTATATGAAAAGGCTAACATGTTTGCTAAAAATGATGAAATAGAAAATGGCAGAGTGCAATCTCAACAACTCAACTATGATCTTCTTGAAATTTTAGCAATATAGGTGAGGCAAACCTTCGCTACATGATAGGGTTGGAAGAACTCACCCCCAACATTAGTACTTGAAGGGGTATGAAAAGTATGATTCTAGTAAGTCCGTAGGTTTGTAGAGGCCAACGAGGGAGGAGAAGAACTATCAATAGGATCAGAGAAGGCAACAAAGAATTCCTTATAATCAATTCTAGTCCTATTATTATCTTACAACATCACCAACATAGATACTAACTTAGATAAAGCATTAATGAATTCTTAAATCACCACCTCATTTGAAACCTGGTGTTCACAAAGACAATTCTATAGATGTATGTGATTTTCATCATGACTGAGTTCATAGATCAAATGATTTTCATTTGAGAGATGCCATAGAGTTAGCAGTCCATAAAGGAGAGTTGCAATGTTTTGTCATTCACCACGGGTAGTCTTCTGGGCTAAGGAGCAGAGATAACGATGTTTCGAGGTCACGTGTAGGTGGTAAAGGAAATTGTAAAAAGGTTGTGAGAGGGGTCATTAATGTCATAATAAGAAATAATGAGGAGTAGACTAGGTCTAACACCAAAAGGAATGCCTACTTGCAGAATGTTATGTATGTACCAGCCTCAACAGAGAAGCCCTACTAAATTCGACCATAGAAAGTACGGTTCTTTGATTGAGATGAAGTGGAATTAAGCGACTTGGATGGTAATGGACCGTTAGTGGTTTCAACGTTGATTGCAAGATTCTAGGTAAAGAGAATCTTGGTTGACATTGGGAGTACTGTTGAGATATTGAATTGGCAAGCGTTTAGGTAAATATGGTTGTTTGATTATGATTTGAAGTAGTGAAGTCCAAATTATGGATTTAGTAACCAACCAATAAGGTGAGAGGTTTATTCACATTGCTAGTTGTAATTGGCAATGATGATCTTACAGTTATTAAAATGGTGGAGTTTCTAATTGTTGATCACCTAACAACTTATAATGTCATTTTTTGCAAACCCCTAATGAAAAGGACAATAATGATCGTGGCAACTTATTGTTTAAAAGTAAAGATCCCAAGCTTGACATGTGAGGGGTACATGTAACATTCCTAACTCGATTCGGTCACCAAACCAAATCTACAAGATTCCAAAACAAGTACATTAAAAAAATTTATAAACTCAAAATTATATACAAGCATTTCATATCATTCACAATCAAAATCGAGTCTCAAAAGCGCTTTAAAAAGCTCTTAAATTAACCTGAGAACAAATAAGGACTTATTTGAAAACTTAGCAAAAAGTAGAAAAATTTTGCAAATAGGGGTCACATGACCATGTACCTAGGTCGTGTGAAAAATGTGGCCATGTGGAGAAGGAGTCGCACAGCCGTGTAACTTACTGATATCGTGTGGACCAAAAATTTAAAAACTCAATAAAAGTCACTAATCCTCCATAAATTACATTATTATTTACATCCTTTTTACATGTAATATCCGAATATTAGGGCTTGTGCATTTTTGCCTAATTACATGTGCTTGTATGCCAGTGTAAATTATGAAGGTGTTTTATGAATTTTGTGAACTTTAAAGTGTAGAAAATGCCTTAGAAATTATTCAATTTTAAGTTTAAAAGAGGGAGCTAAGCCTAAGAGGCCTTAAGAAAACTAGTAGGTGAAATATGACACAAACATAGGCTTGTTTAAGTGGCTTGGAGGAACCACTTAGGGCCTTAGAGTGTGACGCCACAAGCAAGTGGAAAGAGCCTAGGTTCGAGTCACAAGGGAAGCAAATAAAAGTTTTATTTTGCTGCAAGGAGGAGAGGTAGTAGACGGCACAAGGACACTTCAAGATGAAGTAAAGATCAAGTTAAAGACTTAAAGATTCGGCTAAGGTGGAGTAAAAAGGGGGATTGAATGGAGAGAGGATGTAGTGGCCAACCAAGGGACTCTCTTGGTGATTATTTTCGGCTTTGAAGTGTGTTAGTAAGTGTGTGCCGAATTTTAGTTGAAAAGCATCCATCTTTTCTCTCTTTTAGTGCTTTGTCGAATTTCTTCTCACCTTTCCTTCTTATTTTTTTTCTTCTTTCAACCTTTGATCACTTTGAATCTATTTGTTTCTTAGTCGAACCCTATAAGCCTCTTTTCTCTTTTCTTTGTTTGACACCATAAAGAAACACCATAGCTGAATCTCTATTGAACCTCCAACTATTTTGTTTCTTCTCCGGTTTTCTTCAAGAAGCCGAATACACTCTTCGATTCGTGGTCAATCTATTTAGAGCACAGTAAAGAGGAGGTGTCGACATTCTTTTCATCAAGCTTCCAATCGATTCTAATATTGTGGTAAGGGGTTTTCATTCTATTTGTTTCTCGTTATTTTATCATATCAAGGAGACTAACTCCCTTTTCTTGTAATGGCCGAATTCATGGAAGGGGTTATCGGGATTTCTATAGGCTAGCATTAAAGGTATAAGGATCCTTCGGGATTTGAAGTACTCAAGGTAAGTGACATGTAGTTTCGGCCAAGGGCCATTTTCCATAGGTTTATGCATAAGTCAATTCTAACAATTGGTAGGCAGGGATTTCGACTACTCAAGGAGCAAGTGACAGTTTTTGGGATTTAAATCCACAAGGTAAGTGGACATAATAATCGGCCAAGGCTATAGTTAATGTTATAGATATGTTTCTTATGTTTTTCAAAAGCCAAAAGCTAACCTGTTCTGTGATTGAGTGCTAGCCGATTGCAAGAGGAGTCATCACAAGTTTTCGGGATTTGATTAGTAGTTAAATCGACAGCAAGGTAAGAAGTGGGTTGCGTTAATCCTTCGGGATTTGGCTAGTTAGCCGAATGGCTCTTTGCTAACATGTGTAAGGTTGGCCAAATGTAGAAACTAAGGATCTAGGACGCTAGATTGGGATTTTCGGATTTTCAGTAAACTCGCTAAGCATACCAAGTGTGTACCCCACACTGGCTCTTAATAGATTTAAGGCATCAATTTAATAAATGTGTTTATAATAATGTGACATGTGGCTAACCATGCAATGGTACAAAGTACCAAATCGTTTACCCACCCTACTATGAGTATGATATGATCATTATGGCATATATGTGAAACTATAAGAATGTGAATAAGGAATATGGCATGGTTAATGCATAATTGTATGACATGGGGCATACGGGAAATTATGAAAGGGAAGTGATTTGGTGGTTTTATACCACAATATCGAATGTGGTGACTTATGTCACGAAATCGAATGTGGTGACTTATGTCACAAAATATTATCCGTGGCTATGCCATAATATTTATAAGGGCGATGAGCATGTCATCTCTGCCGACCGCCTTCGATGATGTGTAGAGGATGGAGGGTCGACTTAGTAGTCCCCACAGTGTGATGGTTGGTACGAGTGATGTGTAGTGGATGGTTATCTAGGTTTGGGTTCAGGTTTGCATCATTGATTATATATGTTTATTATGTATGATTTGACATGCCTAAATTGGTTGAGACTTGTGTTGGTTGTACACACCGAGTCATTGACTCACCCTGTTGTGGGATTATTTTTCAGGTGACACATAGTGATGGACCAAGTCGTGAAGAGCTTAATGGTGGCCATGCTTAGCTCGAAATTTGTTTAATTTTTATAATTTTCCATACTTAAGTATTTTGAATTATTTCGGTTTTGTTTTGATGTAATAAAGCCATAAGTATTGAACTGTTTATGCATGCATTTCAATTAATTTAGTATGATCGATTATTATCAAATTAAAGTTTAAAGTTAATTTTTCTTAAATATAAATATTAAATGTTTTGACACCTAATCAACACCGTTATTAATTTTGAACCCAACCCAAATCAATGGTTCTTCAAAACACACAAGATTTTGGCAAAGTCCAAATCGGTTTTGAATGGTTTTCCCTAGAAGCATGCCAGATCCGGTTAGGGCTTATGGCTCGGGTTTGGGGTGTTTCACTTGTATCGAGGCCTGTTTAAAACTTCGGCCTTGAGGGCTTTAGGCCCAAAATGTTTTCTCTCTTTTGAAAGTGGATTTTTCTAAGAAATGAGCAGGGTTTCTGGCATGGCACCTGAGTCTCCGGCCCGAAGTCCACCAGGTAAGTACTCCAAACTCTTTTGTGATTGTATGTGGGATCTATAGGGACGTAGATTAGTAAATTAGGAATTAAACCCTAGGATTAGCTTACTCCAACACAAAATTGCATAAAGCTTTAAAGCCTAATTAAACAAACACATGTCTAAGTCACGAGTTAGGGTGTGGCAACCATTGTGCACATGTCTAGGATTGGTTTTGGTGGGAGCTTGGTATTTAAGCAGTCCTAGTGACTCACCTCCTCTCCACTCGAATCCTACCTGGGGTGTAGTGACGGTTCACTCTAACCAAGAGGACTCAGCCACAGGCTAAATCCAATATCTAAAACCCGAAAGGGACTAGCCATATTTTTATAAAAACTCTAGTTTTAAAATCACCAAATTACCCATTCTGATGTATAGGAAAACTATTTTGAAAATTTTCCAAAATATTCTTGATTTACAAAATTATCCGAATAACCCTGGTTGAAAAAAATTACTAAAATGCCCTTGGTTCATAAAATTTTCATACTATCCACAGTTTTTATTAAGATTTTTCTTACCTTATAAAAATATCCAAAAACCCTATTTTTGCAAAATATTAAGATACCCTGATTTGCAAATTGACCGAATTACCCCTAACCTGTACAAATGGCCAAAATACCTTCAGTGAGGAAAATTACCGAAGTGCCCTCAATTTAAAATTTCCAAAAAAATACCCTTATTTTGAAAAGTCACCAGGAACCATATTTTATGAAAAATTACCAAAATGCCCCTGGTTTGAAAAATTACAAAAATACCCATAGTTTATAAAATTACCATTTTACCCTTGGAATTTTCTTACCAAATATTTCAAATTTGGAAATATATATATATATATATATATCAAAAATCTCTACTTTGTGAAATTTTCAAATACCCTAATTTGGAAAATTACCAAAATACCTCTGTAGGATAAAATTACGGAAATACCCCTGGGTAGTGGAAAACAACGAACAATGGCAACTACAATATTTTTCTGTAATGAACGCAAGTTCATGAGTGTGATTGAATGAATGAATTGAGACTGTATGTGTATGAAATTGAAAGAACTACTCCCTAGAACTATTGAACATAAGACTGTTCGTGATAAATCAGTGGAACAAAACTAATTCATAAAATTCTTTAATCGAATAAAAGCGATTCGGAAGCATGAACTCTAGGGGACGTGGTCGTAATGTGCGAGGCCATGGTAGAGGCCAATGATCGTGTCAGAGCCCGTTAGGTTTGGACAAGGGTCCGAAAATGAGATGCCACCACCACCATTTCGATGTGGAATATCGAGGATCGACGGGGAAGATCACGATATCGAGGCGATGTTGCGAGTTTTGGAAAGGGTGGCTGGAGCGGGTGGAGGCATGGGAGCTCAGAAGTCGGTACCTGAGTGACTTCGAGCTAATGGAGCTAAATTTTTTCGTGGAGTATCTGGTGTGGCACCCAGTACGGCTGAGTATTGGTTGGAGGCAACGGAACGAATTATGGATGACTTGGACCTAATTGCTGAGGAGAAGCTGAAAAGGGTAGTGTCGCTACTCCTTGATGAGTCATATCAATGGTGGCTCACAGTGAGGGATGGTGCTACCGCAGATGATCTTACATGGGAGTATTTTAAAGAGGCATGCCAGAAGAAGTACATAGGAACTAGTTATGTGGATGCGTAGAGGAAGGCATTTCTGAGGTTGGTCCAAGGGAATAAGACTGTAGTGGAGTACGAGGCTAAATTTTTAAGGTTGAGCCGTTATGCTTGAGGTATCGTGTCGACGGAGCATGAGCGGTGTGTCCAGTTTGAAGACAGACTGAGGGATGATCTAAGGTTGTTGATAGCTCCGCAGTAGGAGCGAGAGTTTGCCGTGTTGATGGAGAAGGCAAAGGTTGTCGAAGGGATTAAGGACTCGATAAGACAGAATATGGATCGTAATAGACAAAAGAGAGGCTTTGGATCATCAGGGACTTCAAAGAATGAGCAAAAGAGGCCTAGAGTTGATGGGCTGCGAGGTCATCAAGCTGCTACTGGAGGGCAGTATCGTACTTGTGCCCAATATGAGAAGATACACTTGGGGGAGTGTTAAAAGAAGACGGGGGGATGCTTTAAGTATGAGTCCAAGGACCACATGATTAAGGATTGCCTTATGAGAACAGAAGGGGGTTGACCAGTAAATCAAGGTCCTAATCAGGCTGGGAGAGGAGGACAGTAACCACCGTAGGGTCGTGGTTCGGCTGGTAGGGGTAACGGTGTTAGTAGAGGACGGAGAACACCGGGCTGAGGTATTGGTAACACGGAGGCCGACAGCACCGAGTTTAGTGTATGCGATTCGTGGAGGAGGGAGGAGACGCATTGCCGACGTCATAACCGATCGTTCCTTATATTTGGCAAGCCTTACTTTGCTTTGATTGATGTTTGCTCTACCCACTCTTATGTTGCATGTAGAGTAGTTAAAACTCTAGGAATAGCCTCTGAACTATCTAATAGGGAGATGACTGTAGTAAGCCCATTAGGTCAAATTATAGTGGTGAATAAAATGTTTCGGAGTGTACCTTTGGAGCTTCAGGGAGCGGTGTTTCCTACCGACTTAATGGAATTACCTTTCGGAGATTTTGATCTTATACTTGGCATGGACTGGCTAGTGGAGCATCAGGCTGTATTGGATTGTGCAACCAAATGAATGGAGTTAAGGACCCCAGAGGATGAGGTGATAGTTATGATAGGGGAAAGAAGAAACTACTTGTCTAACGTAGTTTCTGCTTTAAAGGCTAATAAGATGGTTCGGAAGGGGTGCAAGGCATTTCTGGCTTTCGTTAGTGCTTTGGATGCAAAAGAAGGGGGAGTTAGTGGAGTTAGAATCGTAAGAGAATTTGTGGATGTCTTTCCGGAGGAATTACCCGAAATACCCCTGGATAGGGAAGTGGAGTTCGAAATTGACTTCTTGTAAGGTTGCTCCCTGTCAATTGCCCCATACGTCAATGGCACCAAAGGAGTTGGTTGAGCTCAAGGCTCGAGATCCAAGAATTACTTGATCGTGGGTTTATTTGACCCAAGTGTCTCCATATGGGAGCACCGGTCTTGTTTGTGAAGAAGAAGGATGGAACTATGCGCATGTGCATAGATTATCATCAGTTGAATAAGCTGACCATCAAGAACAAGTACCCTTTGCCAAGAATAGATGACTTGTTCGATCAGCTTAAAGGGGGCCGCGGTATTTTCAAAGATAGATCTGAGGTCTGGATATCATCAGCTTAAGGTGAAGGAGGCTGATATCCATAAGACAGCTTTCCGAACAAGGTACGGGCACTATGAGTTCTTGGTAATCCGTTCGAATTGACAAATACCCTAGCCGCTTTCATGGACATGATGAACCGGTTTTCCAACCCTATCTGGACCGATTCATTGTTGTGTTCATAGACGACATATTGGTATATTCGAAGTCTAAGGAAGAACATGATGAGCACCTCCGAGTTGTGTTGCAAGTGTTAAGGGAAAAGAAGCTCTACTACAAATTCAGCAAGTGTGAATTTTGGCTTAAGGAGGTTACATTTTTAGGACATGTGGTATCTGCTGAAGGAATAAGGGTGGATCTTTAGAAGATTGAGGCAGTATTGGATTGGAAACCACCCAAGTCTGTGGCTGAGGTTCGAAGTTTCTTGGGATTGGCAGGCTATTATAGAAGGTTTGTAGAGGGGTTCTCGTCGATCGCAGCACCTTTGACCAATCTGCTGAGGAAGGAGGTACCTTTCATATGGATCGATAAGCAACAAGAGACCTTTGAAAAGCTTAAGAGGGTCTTGACCGAAGCTCCAGTTTTGATTCAGCCTGAGGTAGGGAAGGATTTTGTAGTATACTGTGATGCTTCCCATACAGGATTGGGAGGTGTCCTTATACAAGACGGAAGGTAGTTGCTTATGCATCTCGACAACTAAGGCCACACGAGGTTAACTACCCGACACATGACTTGGAATTGGCTGCAGTGGTCTTTGCTCTTAAAGTGTGGAGGCACTACTTATATGGAGAAAAGTTAGTGATCTACACGAACCACAAGAGCCTGAAGTATTTGCTGACTCAGAAAGAGCTAAATCTGAGACAGCGAAGGTGGGTGGAATTATTGAAGGACTACGATTGTTCCATAGAGTATCACCCGGGCAAGGCGAATGTGGTAGCAGATGTCCAAAGTCAAAAAATTATGTCAGATCTGAGAGCGATGTTCGCACATCTGAGCTTGTATGATGATGGAAGTCTGCTGACAAAATTGCAAGTTAAGCCGACATGGTTGAATGAGGTGAAAGAAAGTCAGTTAAGGGATGAGGATCTAAGTGCTAAGTTCTGACAAGTGCGAGAATGGAGAGTTAGAGGGTTATGGTACTAATGACGAGGGAGTATTGTGCTTCAAGGGTAAGGTTTATATGCCGAAGAATGAGGAACTTAGGCAGAGAATTTTTCGGGAATCACATAGTAGCCCTTATGCCATGCATTCCGGAGGTAGTAAATTGTATAGAGATCTAAGGGAACAGTTTTGGTGGCCTGGTCTTAAGTGGGAAGTTACCAAATTTGTAGGGAAGTGCTTGACATGTCGACAAGTTAAGGCCGAACACCAAGTTTTGTCGAGGTTGCTTGACCAATACAAATTCAGCATGGAAGTGGAAGAGAATTACCATGGACTTCGTTAGTGGGCTTCCCCTTACGCCTACTAAGAAGGACTCGATATGGGTGATAGTGGATCGACTGACAAAGTCTACGTATTTTATCCCAGTACGGGTTGACTATTCCCTACAAAAGTTAGCAAGGTTGTATGTAGCTGAGGTCGTAAGGTTACACGGAGTGCCGCTGTCGATTATCTCGGATAGGGATCCGAGGTTTACATCTCGATTTTGGAAGGCATTACATCAAGCTTTAGGCACTAGATTGGATTTCAGTATGGCTTTTCATCCACAATCGGACGGCCAGTCTGAACGAGTGCTCCAAGTGCTAGAGGATATATTAAGAGGCTGTGTGATAGACTTCAGAGGAAGTTGGGAAGAACATTTGCCTCTAGTGGAATTTGCGTACAACAACAGCTATCAGGCAAGTATTCGGATGGCACCATACGAAGCGCTGTATGGATGGAAGTGTCGCACTCTTACGTGTTGGACGGAATTAGGGCAACGTCAAGTTTTGGGTCCAGAGATTGTGGCAAAATCCGAGGAGAAGGTTAAGGTAATTCGATCTCGGTTGAAAGAAGCATCTGATAGACAGAAGTCATACGCAGATCTCAAACGGAAGGAAATAGAATTTGATTTGGGAGATCAAGTGTTCCTTAAAGTTTCACCTTGGAAGAAGGTGATGAGATTTGGTCGCAAAGGGAAGTTAAGTCCAAGGTTTATAGGACCTTATCGGGTATTGAAACGAATTGGACCGGTGGCATACCAGTTGGAGTTACCTTCAGAATTGAAGCAGATGCACGACGTATTTCATGTTTCCATGCTACGTCGATACCGATCGGATCCATCTCATGTAGTTCCGGTTGAAGAGGTGGAGCTGAGACCAGATCTGTCTTATGAGGAAGAGCCGATTCAGATTCTGGAACGAGATGTGAAGGTGCTTCGAAGGAAGTCGGTCCCTCTGGTCAAAGTGTTGTGGCGTAACCATGGATCGGAAGAAGCTTCTTGGGAGTCGGAAGAAGCAATGTGGCAATACCCCACCTATTCTAGCGTGTAATTTGAGGTCGAAATTATTTTAAGGGGTAGAAGCGTAATATCCGGAATTAGGGCTTGTGCATTTTGCCTAATTGCATGTGCTTGTATGCCAAAGTAAATTATGAAGGTGTTTTATGAATTTTGTGAACTTTAAAGTGTAGAAAATGCCTTAGAAATTATTTGATTTTAAGTTTAAAAGAGGAAGCTAAGCCTAAGAGGCCTTAAGAAAACTAGTAGGTGAAATATGACACAAACATGGGCTTGTTTAAGTGGCTTGGAGGCACCACTTAGGGCCTTAGAGTGTGATGCCACAAGCAAGTGGAAAGGGCCTAGGTTCGAGTCACAAGGGAAGCAAATAAAAGTTTTATTTTACTGCAAGGAGGAGAGGTAGTGGACGGCACAAGGACACTTCAAGATGAAGTGAAGATCAAGCTAAAGACTTAAAGATTCGGCTAAGGTGGAGTGAAAAGGGGGATTGAATGGAGAGAGGATGTAGTGGCCGGCCAAGGGACTCTCTTGGTGATTATTTTTAGCTTTAAAGTGTGTTAAGAAATGTGTGCCGAATTTTAGTTGAAAAGCATCCATCTTTTCTCTCTTTTAGTGCTTTGCCGAATTTCTTCTCACCTTTCCTTCTTATTCTTTTTCTTCTTTCAACCTTTGATCACTTTGAATCTATTTGTTTCTTAGCTGAACCCTATAAGCCTCTTTTTTCTTTTCTTTGTTTGACACCATAAAGAAACACCATAGCCAAATCTCTGTTGAACCTCCCACTATTTTGTTTCTTCTCGAGTTTTCTTCAAGAAGCCAAATACACTCTTCTATTACGTGGTCAATCTATTTAGAGCACAGTAAAGAGGAGGTGTCGACATTCTTTTCATCAAGCTTCCAATCGGTTTCTAATATTGTGGTAAGGGGGTTGTCATTCTATTTGTTTCTTGTTATTTTATCATATCAAGGAGACTAACTCCCTTTTCTTGTAATGGTCGAATTCATGGAAAGGGTTATAGGGATTTCTGTAGGCTAGCATTAAAGGTATAAGGATCCTTGATTTGAAGTACTCAAGGTAAGTGACATGTAGTTTCACCAAGGGCCATTTTCCATAGGTTTATGCATAAGCCAATTCTAACAATTGGTAGCGGGGATTTCAACTACTCAAGGAGCAAGTGATGCTTCTGGATTTAAATCCACAAGGTAAGTGGACATAATAATCGGCCAAGGCTATAGTTAATGTTATAGATCTATTTCTTATTTTTTCAAAAGCCAAAGCTAACTTTGTTCAAAGGATTGAGTGCTAGCCGATTACAAGAGGAGTCATCACAAGTTTTCGGGATTTGATTAGTAGTTAAATCGACAGCAAGGTAAGAAGTGGGTTATGTTAATCCTTCGGGATTTGGCTAGTTAGCTGAATGGCTCTTTGCTAACATGTGTAGGGTTGGCAGAATGTAGGAACTAAGGATCTAGGACGCTAGATCGGGATTTTAAATTTTCAATAAACTCGCTAAGTATACCGTGTGTACCCACACTAGCTCTTAATAGATTTAAGGCATCAATTTAATAAATGTGTTTATAATAATGTGACATGTGGCTAACCATGCAATGGTACAAAGTGCCAGTCGTTTACCAACTCCTACTATGAGTATGATATGATCATTATGGCATATATGTGAAACTATAAGAATATGGATAAGGAATATGACATGGTTAATGCATAATTGTATGACATGGGGCATATGGGAAATTATGAAAGGGAAGTGATTTGGTGGTTTTATACCACAATATCTCGAATGTGGTGACTTATGTCACGAAATCGAATGTGGTGACTTATGTCACAAAATATTATCTGGTGGCTATGCCACAATATTTATAAGGCGATGAGCATGTCGCCATGGCAGCGCCTTCGATGATGTGTAGCGGATGGAGGGTCGACTTAGTAGTCCCCACGGTGTGATGGTTGGTGCGGTGATGTGTAGCGGATGGTTATCTAGGTTTGGGTTCGGGTTTGCATCATTGATTATATATGTTTGTTATGTATGATTTGACATGCCTAAATTGGTTGAGACTTGTGTTGGTTGTACACACCGAGTCTGCTGACTCACCCGTTGTGGGATTATTTTTCGGTGACACATAGTGATGGACCTGCCTCGGCGGGAGCTCAATGGTGGCCATGCTCATTTCGAAATTTGTTTAATTTTATAATTTTCCATACTTAAGTATTTTGAATTATTTCGGTTTTGTTTTGATGTAATAAGGCCATAAGTATTGAGCGCTTATGCATGCATTTCAATTAATTTAGTATGATACGATTATTATCAAATTAAAGTTTAAAGTTAATTTTTCTTAAATATAAATATTAAATGTTTTAACACCTAATCAACACTGTTATTAATTTTGAACCCAACCCAAATCAATGGTTCTTCAAAAACACACAATATTTTGGCAAAGTCCAAATCAGTTTTGAATGGTTTTTCCCTAGAAGCATGCCAGATCCGGTCAGGGCTTGTGGGCCGGGTTTGGGGTGTTTCATTACACATAACTTTATCTTATTTAATAGTTAAATCAAAGCATCTTAGTATATTTAGGTTTTCATGCTTAAAGTAGTAGTTTATGCTTTTTAGTAGTTTTATATATCTAAGTAAGGTTACATGGTTTTGTAGGAAAAATCAGGAGCTAAAGATGCATACTCGAGTTGAAACTGATGCCTCTATTGCGACACTAAGATACCGATGTCGTAACACTGAAGATAGATGGAAAAACAAAATTCTAGAGCGAAATTGCCTTCGGTGTCACGACACCATATCCAATGTTGCAACATCGCAAGCCTATGTTGCAACACCACATTTGCGCGGCCCAAAAAGTCCTTGTACGTGACAGCTACGTTTTGAGGGAAATTAGGAGTATGTTTCCTAGTCAAACTCTAAGTACATCATAGATAGTTTAGGCACTTTAATACTCTAATTTTAGCCTATACAAAATCCATTGTAATTAGTTTAAATAGACAATTTTAGGGATATATAAATTATTCTTATGTTTTTATTCTCATTCTTAGTTACTCAATTTATTTTATGTTCTTGTAATCGGAAGATCCTATTCCGAAGTAATACTTTCATGAGTGGAGATTATTCTAGAGCAGCACTTTCATCGATAAATCCATGAGCATCTCTTACTTCATGAGTGGAGATTCTATTCTTTATGTCTATTTTATTCTATTATTTATATCTCTTTCTTTAACATTGTTAATTGAATGTTTTTGTAAAGACTAGAATCAATTTATGCTTATTACATATTTTGCATCTTTAAACTATTTTAATCTAACTAATTTATTGACAGGTAGAGTTCAGTTTGGATTGGTTAGATCTAATTGAGTGAAATTAAACCTTAATATTGATGACCTTAAGAAGCCATCTAGGTAGGAATTAACCCGAAATCGACATTTCCTACCAAGCATCACTTAGTAGATCAGTGGTTAGGGAAGCAAGAACTTAAACCCTAGGCTTGATGACCCTAGGAAGTCATATAGGTAGGAATTAACCTGAAATCAATATTGCCTATCCGTGAAAACCTTACCTTACCCCAATTGGAACTGTATCATTGAGAGGTGAGTAGTTGTTGTTGACTAGTTAGGTTAGTAGAAGGTTGGGAAGCCCTGCTAGGTTATTTAGTAACTAATGGTTTAGAACCCTACATCAATTGTTAATTAGGTAAAAAAAATTATCTTGGCTAAAGGAACTCACATAGTCAAAACAAGGAATAAAAGAAGTCAATACATGAACTTAGGAATAGATTTAGGTTTAATTCAACTTATTTTTTCTTGATTAACACTACTAATCTGTGACTTGAGTAGATTAGTAATTATTTTTGGTAAATGGCATAATAGTAGTTTTCCCTAAACTACAATACCTAAGGTATGATCCTCGACATGCTTACCAAGTATTTCATTGTAAACAAACTATATTACAACCTAACCCGCATACTTGTGGACAACGCCTCAATTTCATATTTTTAGTTGCAATATTCACACTTTGGACATTAGTACGTCTAGAGGCGATTAAGTTGTCGTCGCCGTTGTTGGGGATTGCAACGATGATAATTGTTATTAAATCAAATACTTGTAAATAATATTAGTTGAAAGACGAACGAGCTAGATTGTGTACTAATTTTTATATTCATTAATTGTGTTATTTTTATTCTCAAATTTTTTATTTACATTATTGACTAGAAGATTTAATTATGGAAAAATTTTATTACTGGTGGTTTAATGATGAAAGGACTTCTTGGGACGACGAATGGAACTAAATAACAGGTTGGTCAAATGGAGCCCTAACAAACCAATTGAGTAATGATAACCAATGTGAGGACAATGAGTACTCATACGAACCTTTTTATGAGTCGTACAACAAATACAATGATATGCCCAAACACTCATATGAGCTTCATTGTGAATCATATAAGACGCCCTCATGTGAAATTGCTACGTCGTCCAACTCTGAGCTATTATTAAACATGTTAGACATGGTGACATGATGAGGAAAATGCTCCAAGAAATATGTAATATCCTGATTTTGTGGGTCTGTGCATTTGGTATGTTGCATGGCTAAGTTGGTAATTTGAGGCTTTGAGGTGTGTATTGGGCTCAGCCTCGGGCTAAAACCTAGGTTAAATTACTGATAAATAGTGTTAGTTTATAATTTAATTTAAATAGTTATATTAGTAGTATGTTGGGCTGGTGGCCCAAAGTTTGGAGGTGCTATAATGGGGCATTTAGGTGGCATCACTTAAAAGGTGAATTGGGCCTAGTATGGCCACTTGGGGCCCAAGGTTGTTGGGTCAAAATTCGGCACATAGGAGGGAAGGGGATGGATGGCACAATGGCTAAAATTTAGGAGCTTTATTTCTTTGTATTTAAGTGATAAAATGTTGATAATTAAGAAGGAAGAGTTGGCTTTAAGGTGGCCTCTTCTAAAGGTGAGATGAAGTTTGGGTTATCATGCAGGATAAGAGCTATCAGGAGGGAGAGAGTTGGCCAAAATTCCAACTCTCTGTGTGTGTGGGTGTGCCGAATTTAGTAGGAAGTTATCATCTTTTCTACCATTTTTTTCTTTATTTCACACTTGTTCTCATCTAGCCGAAACTTTTCTCTCCCAATTGCTTTAGTTTCTCCTTTCTAGCCGAAACTCCTATCACTTTTCTCCTCTTCATTATACTTCTAAAAGCTGAATTCTCCCTGTGCATATCCCTTTCTCCCATAGCCGAACCATCTGGTGAGATCTCTTTTCCCTGAAGGTGTACCATAAGCCGAGTACTCCTCTTTATGCTGGTGAGTTTTGGGATTTTGTTTCTCTGCGATTTCACTATTTTTAATCAATTTTCTAATCTGAATCATTTGTTTAAAGGCCTTTTGATTTCACTCTCTGCCCCTAGAAGCTGAATCCTGTCTTGCTTTAGTCAGAAGTGCCGATTTGGTGGAAAAGCCGAAGGTAGGTGGTGGTAGGTTTGGCCGAATGGTCTTGCTTGTTCTTTCCCCTTCGGCCGAATGTGTTATGATACTCAATTGGTTGTGATTAAGGGATTGATTTAATATATGGGTGTTGGCCAAATGTAGGTGGGTTGGTGATGACATTTTCGTAAAGACTTTCGGGATCCGAAAGCTAGGTAAGGGTTTCGTTTAAACACTATGTTTAATTATTAGATCTCATCGGTTTGATTGGTTTAGTGACCAAGGAGTTATCATGGACAATATTAACAGTCAAGCAGTAGCGGTTGGATCTGTAAACCCAATGCCAAAGTATAAGAAATGATCAGTATCGGGAGTGCGAGATTGGCCTTTGGAGTGCGGGCCAACATTGGAGTTAGATTGTAGGCCAATAGTGGTAGTCTCGAGTGATAGTAGCGTAGAAGCAGTAAAAGCGTTAGTAAGAAAACCAGGTGTGTAAATCTTACACACTTTCTTTACATAATATGTTAACTGTTATGTGTTGATAAAAGCCAGAGTGACGGCTATGATTACCAAATTACCCTTGTGGGTAAAAGCGAGGATGCCGTAAGTTGTTATGATTTCTTGTGTTGATTGTGATTATGAGAGCATGATATCATGTGTACGTATTTATGTATGTTAAGCATGGTTATACTGATATTGTTTGCATAAATATGTTATATGGGTGATGAGAGGAGGGGGAAGTACGATCTATCAGACTGTCACCAGTGATTTGGTATCACACAGTGGGTTGGCCCCACATATTATAAAAATTGTGACTAAGTCTAAGTGGTTTGGCACCACCAGTGGTTTGGTACATATGTTATTTTTGTAACTACGGTTACCAGTGGTTTGGCATCACCAGTGGTTTGGTACCACAAGAGGTAGATTTGGAAGACATGGATGGATACCTAGGTTGATGGGTTGCATGACATGCATATTTGTATTTGAATCTGTGTAAGAGCGTATTTTCTTTTGGGATGGGGACTTATACACTAAGTCTAGGTGACTCACCCCTTCCGTTACATTTTGCAGATCAGACCTAGATCGCGGATATGGAGCCAGAGTGGACTCGAGGTGGCCATGCACAACATTTGGTTTATTACAAAGTTTTCCATTCGGACATAGTTATTTTATTTAATTTTGGTTTTCAGTTCTGTAATAAGGCCGCTTAAGTATTATTTTGGGTTCTTTTATTTAGTTGATTTTCAAGTTTCTATTAAGTATGTTGATTAAACTATGAACTAGATGTTTTCAAAAGCTAAATAAACACTTGTTTTTTTGAAATATACAATGACTACGTAGTAAATACAAAGTATCAATAAGACAACTAAGTTTTTCTAAACCGAGTTTCAACATGTTTTATACATTACCCAAACACAACGACGTTTTCTTTAAAATTTAACAACAACTTTCTCTTTAAACAAATCAACAAATCGGTTTCCAAAAACGTTTTCTTTCCTATGGCACGCCAGATCCAGTTGTAGCGTTTTGACCGGGTTTGGGGTGTTACAAAATATATGAGGTACTACCTCCAAAGGAAGAGGTCGTGCATGATGTTCCCAACCTTGATCTTGAAGATCCCTGTATTATCGTTGACCACCCTGAATTAGACAATAGCAGTCAACAAGAGTTTGGAATAGGAGATCAGGGGGATGAATTGAATATGGCTGAAGTGATCTCTGATCCAATTGACATAGAAACAAAAATAACAGTAGATGTAGCCATTAATGTAAAAGTAGAAGTAACCACTAACTTAGGCTTCAATTGATTCTAAATGAAAGTGTGGAAGAGCCAATACACTTTCTGGCCATAACAGAGAAAGTACCAGTCAAAGAGATTGATGAGTTTGACTCATTCTCATCTGACAAAGGCAATAAAGCTCGGGTGACCAAAACTTCATGCGACATGGAAGGAAGGAAGCTCGATGTAACACCCCAAACATGGCCTAGACGTTAGGGCGAATCTGGCATGTCACGTTGAAGTGTTTTTCGAAAACCATGTTTTCATTGAAAACCCTTTTTATTTAAAAGCTTGAGTAACATCCCAGTTACGTTAGTTTATTCTTAACACGTAGTACATAAAAAATTATTAAGTTTATTCCCAAAGTTCTTTTTCAGATGCGGAAGCTAAGTTTAAAAGTAACTGATTTATGAAATCATGATGTTTAAAGATTAAGCCTCGAAACCATTTTGAAAATGTTACGAAAATGTAATGTTGTTGAAAAAAATAAAATAGTTAACATTTTGGAAAAATCGTGACTTACTTCTAATAGATATAAACCAAAGTAAATAAAAACCCAAAGTTAAAATCTAGGAACTTAAAGAGGCCTTATTACAACCCCAAATCAAAATACTTGAATGTAAATAATCAAGATGGAAAACATAAGCAATGTGTGCCCTTCTCCGAGTCCCTCACAGCACCGATCCTCCTAACGTTTGGGATTACCTGCACGGTTAAAAATAGGGTGAGTTTATGAAAACTCAGTGTGTAATCCCCTTACTAGAGTAATAGACAATATACGAAAATAGAAACCAAAATAGTCAGGCCAAGCCCACTACAATATCATTTGGGCCAAAGCCCACTCACATTTGGGTCCCATAATAAGAATCAATTAGGCCCACCCAAACCAATAATGTAACAAGTGGGCCTAAGCCTAGTATAGTGACAGATCTCATAAATATATATCCAATAGTATGAGGATACATCCCACCCCGATCCAACCAACACACCACCCGTACCAACCCTACACTCCCGTGGGGATAAAATCGACCTACCCAGCCAACACACCAAGCTTAGCACAAGTTGCGGCACTAAGTCAACAGAATGGTTCGATGCTGTGAAGAGAATAGGTAAAAGCCATAAATATCGCAGCAACGCTGCCAGTTAATAAAACGGCTAAAAGCCATAAACAGAATGGTTATAAACCATAATCAGGATGGCACATAGCCATAATCAGGATGGCTCAAAGCTATCGATAACTGTGATAAGTTTGGCACATAGCCATCAGCGACGGTAATATAATTGGCACATAGCCATGGGTAATTAAGATCGACACAGAGTCATCATTATATATGTTAGTCACATAGCCACGGGTAAATACAATTGGCACAAAGACATAATCAAGATGGCATAGAGCCATATTTATGTTGGCACAGAGCCATAATCAGATTACGCGACTTTAAGCCGTCTGTCGGTCCATAGTTGTCTCACTCGACCCGTGCGACCTTAACAGATCAATCCTGGATCTACAGTTGTCTCATGCGACCCGTTTGACCCTATCAGAACTTCCTCCGTATCAATGTCCCAACCCCATGCAATATGTCGTGTATGTCATGCTCAATCATTACACGTGTATGCAAAATGGCCATGCCGAAACAGTCATTTAGACATATATAAAAGCATATTAGTCACACGACCACAGTTAAGTAATTTTAAACACAGTCATAAGATCACAGTCAAATCATAACACATGTCAGTCATTTACCCACAAGGGAAAAATTGTCATTTTACACTATAAGGGTATTTAGGTAATCCTACCTTTTAGGGGTATTTCGATAATTCTACCATATAGGGGTTTTAGGTAATTTTGCAAATCGAGGGTATTTCGATAATTTCACAAATTGAGGGTATTTCATTAATTTTACAAATCGGGTATTTCGATAATATCACCAATCGAGGGTATTTTAGTAATTTTACAAATTAGAGGTATTTCGATAATTTTAAAAATTGAGGGTATTTTGATAATTTTACAAATCAGGGATATTTCAATAATTTTACAAATCAGTGGTATTTCAGTAATTTTACCAATTGGGGGTATTTCGGTAATTTTACCAATCGAGGGTATTTCGGTAATTTTACCAATTGGTGGTATTTTAGTGATATAAAAAATCGAGGGTATTTTGATAATTTTACAAATCGAGGTTATTTTGGTAATTTCACAAATCGAGGGTTTTTTGATAATTTTACAAATCAAGGGTATATTGGTACTTTTACAAACTAGGGGTATTTTGGTAATTTCACAAATCGAGGGCATTTCGATAATTTCACCAATCAAAAGTATTTAGGTAGTTTACAAACTGGAGGTATTTCGATAATTATCGCAAATCGGGGTCTCAACTACCCAACAGAAGGTCCACCATCGCCTCGAGCGACTTAAGTAACCCAAACAGACACAACAGTGTAAATGGGCCTAAGGCCCATTACTCGACCCAAGTGGGCCCACACACTCGTGTGGTCCATTTTACCTAAAATAGCCAAAGTTATGCAAACGTCATAGTCCAAACAAAACTTACCACATCACATACATTTTATCCGTGTGGGGCCTACCAGCCTAGTGGGCCCACATGGCCCATTGCCCAAAAACGACACTAGCCATGTGGACTACATGGCTCGGTATAACATTTACCACAATATGCAAATTTAATTTGTGTGGAGCCCACAAGCCCATTAGGCCCACACGACCCATTTCAACCCCAATGCGGCCCAAAACGACCTAAGCCCATGAGAACGCTCATGGTCGCCTCAACCATCTTACGCCCATATTCGTGGGCTCGATCCACCACACGTGCGATCGCACGCTCGTGTGGCATCATTCGCCTGTACTTCGGCTTTTTGACATTTTGTCGATCTACGATCAGAAGGACTGTGGTTAAACACACTCTATCAGCTTTCTCGCCGACTATCGAATATGGAATCAAGATATATACCTTCGCTTATCACCACTATCGTGCATGTGGTAAAATACAAACTTAATTGTGAACGTGCGCGACTAACCCACAAGAACATCAACCTAACACAATCAAAAACTTCGGTTAGTCGCTTATCAATCAATTGAAAAGAACCTTAACCCAAAACTCCTGTTCGGGGGCTTGCCTATTACCCGCCTTAATCAATCTCACTCAGGCCATCGCAGGAGATCACTTCACTTCAAGTCCATAAAAAAAACTACCTGCATCCCATTTGCGACTCAATAACTAATATCATATACGTAAATAATTGAACTAGGAGTATCACAACTTACCCAAACTGTGGAATTAAGACAGAGACACAGAAGTATTTGGCCACCACCACAACACACCATTGAACTGAGGCACGAGAAGAAACAATCGCACTCCTCTGAGACCAAGTATTCGACTAGCACAAAAGTCTAGAGGTTATTCGGCTCTAGCAAAAGAGGAGGGAAATGAGAAAAGCTGAAAGAAGGAAGAAAGGAGATAACAATGTGTTTGGCCAAAAACACATCAACCAATTTAGAGAGAAGAGAAATATTCGACAAAAGTGCGAAGAGGTAGAGGAGAGAAAAAGAATTGGTTTGAAAAGAGGTTTGCAGAGGAATGCAAAGTAGAGAACAGAAGAACCTGAAAGGTATTTGATATGACTAAAAACTAAAAGATACTGCCTACACTCTTAGCACAAATAGGCCTCTAAGAAAGAAAAAAACCAAAATGTTTCAAGCCACCAAATTAGAGAGTAAAAGACTACTCAAAGCCGATTTCTGATAAGCCAAAATTCTCATTTGGCACACACCCCTCTTTCCTTTCAAAATCCTGAATTTTCCTCCCCCAAATCACTCAAAATCATCTACCACCCTTAATCCACTCCTAAAATCCCTCCTCCATCCTCTCCACCATCCAATTCAAATTCCCCTTTTTCCTCCTACATTTTCTCCATGACCAATTCAAACTTCACCCTTTTACCAAGTCCACAACAACCTTCCAGAGTTTCAATCCAATTCAACCACTTACCATCCCAATGTAGCAAAATAATTTTATTTTACTTGTAAGGGGATTTGAACCTAAGCCCCCCTCAAGAGCTCAATACGCCATTTGCCTCCTTGCCACAAGCTCTTTTTGTGTCACAAAATATCCTCAATTAATAAAAAGGTCTATAGGCCAAAGTCTAGGTTCCTTTAAAAGAGAAACCAAAATATATTGCAAGAGCCAAGACTTGAACCCAGGCTCCCTTAAAACCTTAATGACACCACAACCACTAGACCACATGCTTTCTTGTGTCTCTTTTTAATCATAATAATTTAAAAGGCCTACATCCAAGCATCTAGAGTTTTATTCACTTAAAACCAAAACTTTTGCTAAAGCCCAGGTTTGAACCCAGGACTTTTCCAACTCCTCTCAAACATTTAATTATGTCATTTCCTTGCACAATTATATACCTATTTACAGCCTCCTTACGGACCAATACTCAAGGCCCAATACTTCTAGGCTCAAATTTGGGGCGTTACAATTCTAACCTCTTAAAGAAATTTCGTCCCCAAAATTTCAAACTATCAGAATAGTCGCACATTCTAGCCTACCACACTACGCTCTCGTTGCGCACTCTGATCCTAATAATACAAGCACGCACCACACCATCTATCCATCGGAGCGGATGGATATTATACGCATATCATTTCCAGAATACACACAGAATAAATACAAACTCTAACTTTAAGCGTAGAAATATAGTCTAATATCTATCTACTACTTTTCAATGAATATAAACAACAATTTTAAAAACTTACGGATTCGACGCCGAAGACTCGATATACCACACTTTCAGAAAAACGGTCAATACAACATTTTAGAACTTCAAATCTTTGCAAGCCTTTTTGAAACAATACTTTCAGAAATTCAATTTTAAAGACCCAATCCAAAGCTGAGTTTTGCAACTTGACTCTGATACCACTAAATGTAACACCCCAAACCAGGCCTAGACATTAGGCCGAATTTGGCTGTCACATTGAAGTGTTTTTCAAAAACCATGTTTTCATTGAAAACCCTTCTTATTTAAAAGCTTGAGTAACATCCCAGTTATGTTAGTTTATTCTTAACACGTGGTACATAAAAAAATTATTAAGTTTATTCCCAAAGTTTCTTTTCAGATGCAAAAGCTAAATTTAAAGGTAACCGATTTACGAAAATGTGATGTTTAAAGATTAAGCCTCGAAACCATTTCGAAAATGTTGTAAAAACGTAGAGTTGTTGAAAAAAATAAAACAGTTAACATTTTGGAAAAATCATGACTTATTTCTAACAGAAATAAACCAAAGTAAATAAAAACCCAAAGTTAATATCCAGAAACTTAAAGAGGCCTTATTACAAACCCAAATCAAAATACTTGAATGTAAATAATCAAGACGGAAAACATAAGTAGTGTGTGCCCTTCTCCGAGTCCCTCGCAGCATCGATCCTCCTAATGTTGGGGATTACCTGCACGATTAAAAATGGGGTGTGAAACACCCCAAACCTGGCCCACAAGCCCTGACCGGATCTGGCATGCTCCTTGAGTAAAACGTAGCTGAATCTCTGAAACACCCCAAACCCGGCCCATGAGCCTTGACCGGATCTGGTATGTTCCTTGAGTAAAAACTTTTCAAATCTTGTTTGTTGATTTGGAAAATTTGGATGGTTTTGAAGAACATTTGATTTGTGTTGGGTTCAGATTGGAAACGGTGTTGTTTATGTGCCAAAACATTTAAATGTTTGTTTACATTTTTAAGAAAATTTATTTAGTCTCAATTTAATAATCATCTTATCATAATAAACCAATTTTAAACACTTACTTAAAACAGCTTAATAATAATGGCCATAATTACATCAAAAACAAATCCGAATAAATCCAAATACTTAAGTATAGAAAGCCCAAAATAAAATAAATGAAATGAGCATGGCCACCACTAAGCTCCCCGCCGACCCACCCATCATCGAAGCGTCACCTAAAAATATCCCACAACGGGTGAGTCAAAGACTCAATGTGTAACAACCAACACTAAGTCCCAATG
This sequence comes from Gossypium rotundifolium, assembly GCA_025506655.1. Classification (NCBI taxonomy): domain Eukaryota; kingdom Viridiplantae; phylum Streptophyta; class Magnoliopsida; order Malvales; family Malvaceae; genus Gossypium; species Gossypium rotundifolium. The sequence goes on from CP106723.1 coordinate 46,520,578, forward strand.
ATTCAGGCATATCGGATCATACATATACATATAACAATTATAAATATAATGATGCAAACCCGAACCCAAACCTAAATACCATCCACTACACATCACCCGTACCAACCATCACACCGTGGGGACTACTAAGTCGACCCTCCATCCACTACATATCATCGAAGGCAGTCACTGTAGACAACATGCTCATCACCCTTATATATATTGTGGCATAGCCACAAGATAATATTTTGTGACGTAAGTCACTACATTCAGATATTGTGGTATAAACCACCATATCACTTCCCCTTTTCATATCACCCATATGCCCCATGTCATACAAATCATGCAATATCATGCCTTTTGCCTTATTTCACATTCTTATCAATATTCACATATGTGCCATATTCCAAATATTCATATCATTTATTGACATAATGTTAAGGTTACGTACCTCAGTACTTTGTACCACTGCATGGTACCTTTGGCCACATTTCACATCATTATAACACATATATTAAATTGATGTCGTAAATCTATTAAGAGTTAGTGTGGGGTACACACCTGGTATTAACGCTTTCACTGAAATCCCGAAAATCCCAATCTAATACTCTAGATCCCTAGTTCCTTGCTGTCGATTTGATTACTAATCAAATCCCAAAACTTCGTAGTGTTTCTCCCTTGCAATCGGCTAACACTAGATCACTTTAACTGGTTAGTTTCGGCTTTTGAATAATTAAGACACATATCCAAATCACTAAATATAGCCTTGGTTGAATGTACATGTACACTCACCTTGCGATTTTAAATCCCGAAAGTAGTCTCTTGGCTAAGAAGATGTCGAAATCCTACAGGGTACATGTTAGATCCAATTCTAACATTCAAATCACAATAAGTGACCCTTGGCCGAATATCACATGACTTACCTTGGCTATTGAAATCCCAAAGATATCCTCCTTTTAGTCGACTACACTAGAAATCCCGAAATTCACCTTCCAAGTTTTGGCAAACAAGAATATTAACGGGATTAGTCTTTAACTTTCGGCTAGAAGAAAAAGATTGAAGGTTGAATAACAATTGATCTTACCCTTAATACTGTAGTCGACGGCATCCTTGCTTAAATCCACAGAGATGTGCGGCTATGAAGGCTAGGTAGTGATCAACAAGTTTTGACTTTTGAAGCTATGAAGAAATCGACTAGAGTACCTTGAGATTCGGCTTTTGGAGAATCAAAAGGAAAAGAGAAGAGAGTGTATGAGACTCAGAGAGAATCGGTAATGGTGGATTTTGAGAAAGGAATATTTGGCTTTGGTCAAATGAAGAGGAAATAAAGAAGAAAGCAGAGAAAGCTAGCTGAACTCCTAAGGATTTTCGGCACAAATGAATTAAGTGAAGAGATAACTAAGTTTCGGCATCCCTAAGCTATCACTAGCCGAAAATGCTATCAAGAAAGTCTCTAGGCCACCAACTCTCCTTCCCTTATCGCCTTCCTCATTTTCTCCTCTTTCTCTCTCTTTACCCATTTAAAGAAAAATTCAAAATAAATCATCAATTATCCCTTACTTTAGCTGAAATTTTAAAAGGATTAGACCACATCTTAAACTCATCCCTTAGTGCCCAATTGCCGTCCACTACTGGTCAATCTTGCAGCAAAATAAAACTCATTTATTTGCTTCCCTTGCAACTCAAACCTAGCCCTTCCCCATTGCTTGTGGCGTCACCTTCCAAGCCTTAAGTGGAGCCTTGCAGCCACTTTACCAAGCTGATTGTTGTGTCATATTTCCCTTACTAATTTTCTTAAGGCCTATCAAACTTAGCTTCCCTTTTTAAACTAAAAATCAAATAATTTCTAAGGCATTTGACTACACACTAAGGTTCACAAAATTCATAAAACACATTTCACATACACATAGACATGCTTCCACATATAAATAAGTAATAATGCACAAGCCCTAATTCTCGAATATTACAGTTCTACCCCCTTAAAATAATTTCGACCTTGAAATTACCTGGCTAGAGTAGGTGAGGGTATTGCTGTCGCATTGCTTCTTCCGGCTCCCAAGAAGCTTCTTTCGATCCATGTTTACGCCACAACACTTTGACCAGAGGAACTAATTTTCTCTGAAGCACCTTCACATCTCATTCTAGAATCTGAATTGGCTCTTCCTCATAAGACAGATCTGGTTTCAGCTCTACCTCTTCAACTGGAACTACATGAGATGGATCTGATTGGTATCGACGTAGCATCGAGACATGGAACACGTCGTGCATCTGCTTCAACTCTGGTGGCAACTCTAACTGGTATGCCACTGGTCCAACTCACTTTAATACTCGATAAGGTCCTATAAACCTTAGGCTTAACTTCCCTTTGTGACCAAATCTCATCACCTTTTTCCAAGGCGAAACTTTAAGAAACACATAATCTCCCACAGCAAACTCGATCTCCTCCGCTTAAGATCTGTATGACTTCGCACTGCGATGCCTCCTTCAACCTTGTCTGAATTACCCTAACCTTTTCCACCGATTCTGCCACAATTTTCAGACCAAAAATCTGACGTTCTCTCAATTCCATCCAACATGTTGGAGTGCGACACTTCCGTCCATACAGTGCTTCGTACGGTGCCATCCGAATACTTGCCTGATAGCTGTTGTTGTACGTAAATTCTGCTAAAGGAAAATATTCTTCCCAACTTCCTTTAAAGTCTATCACACAACCCTTCAACATATCCTCCAACACTTGGATCACTCGTTCAGACTGCCCACTTGACTGTGGATGAAAAGCCATACTGAAGTCCAATCTGGTGCATAAAGCTTGATGTAGCACCTTCCAAAACTGAGATGTGAACCTTGGATCCCTATTCGAGATAATCGACACCGGAACTCCGTGCAACCTCACAATCTCAGCTACATATAACCTTGCCAATTTTTTTGGGAATAGTCAACCCGCACGGGAATGAAATATGTTGACTTTGTCAATCGGTCCACTATCACCCATACCGAGTCTTTTTTAGTAGGCGTAAGGGGAAGCCCAATAACAAAGTCCACGGTGATTCTCTCCCACTTCCACTGCAGAATCTTTATCGATTGAAGCAATCTTAACAGAACTTGGTGTTCAGCCTTAACTTGCTGACACATTAAGCACTTTCCTACAAATTTGGTAACTTTTCGCTTAAGACCAGGCCACCAAAACTGTTCCCTTAGATCTTTGTACAACTTACTACCTCCAGGATGCATAGCATAAGGGCTACTATGCGATTCTCGAAGAATTCTCTGCCTTAACTCCTCATTCTTTGGCGTACAGACCTTACCCTTGAAACACAATACTCCATTGCCATTAATACTATAATCCTTCAACTCCCCGCTCTGCACTTGCCGAAGCTTAGCACTTAGATCGTCATCCACCAACTGACCCTCTTTCACCTCATTCAGCCATGTCAGCTTCACTTACAATTCTGCCAATAAACTTCCATCATCGTAGAGGCTTAAATGTGCGAACATTGCCCTTAACTCCGTCATTACTTTCTGACTTAGGGCATCTGCCACCACATTTGCCTTACCCGGGTGATACTCTATAGAACAATCATAATTCTTCAATAATTCCACCCACCTTCGCTGTCTTAGGTTCAGCTCTTTCTGAGTCAGCAAATACTTTAGACTCTTGTGGTCCATGTAGATTACTGACTTCTCTCCATAAAGATAATGTCTCCATACCTTAAGAGCAAAGACCACTGCCGCCAACTCCAAATCGTGTTTCGGGTAGTTAACCTCGTGTGGCCTTAATTGTCAAGACGCATAAGCAACTACCTTCCCATCTTGCATCAATACGCATCCCAAACCTGTGTGAGAAGCGTCACAATACACCATGAATTCTTTTCCTGCCTCAGGCTGAATCAGAACTAGAGCTTCCGTCAAAACCCTCTTAAGCTTTTCAAAGCTCTCCTGTTTCTTACCATTCCATACGAAAGGTACTTCCTTTCTCAACAACTTCGTTAAAAGTGCGGCTATTGATGAGAACCCTTCCACAAACCTTCTGTAATAGCCTGCCAATCCCAAGAATGTAACAGACCAAATCGACCTTAATCGAAAAGGTGGTTTTGAGACCACGAATCTAAGCCCGATAAATATTTAATATTTATATTTTGAGTTTATTATATATGAATTTATGTGTGTGAAAGTTTCAGAGAAAAATTTTATCGCTTGAGTATCGAATTTGACAAAAGGACTTAATCGCAGTAAAAGGTAAAAGTGGCATACTAGAGTGTAAAGTGCCTATTTGAGCATGGCTTAATATGAAGCATTAAAAGGGTAAATAACCCATTTTAGAGTTAGTGGGTGGCTTATGTCAAAAATAACCTTAGTATATATGTTAGTTTTATTTTATATTAAAGGTTATATTAGTAATTTAATAATTTCTTTATTATATGTTAAAATAACATAAACAAAAGCCATGATATTATTCATTCTCTCAAGGCCGAATGTTGAGAAAGAAAAAAAGGGTGTGTTCTTTAAATTTCGCAATTTGAGGCTTGATTTCAAGGATAGTTTGATTTGGTTTTTAATAATTTTTATGTTTTGAAATCGTTGCTTGAACCGTGAATCACCCATGTTGTAATTTTTGAATCTAAGCATGCTTGATGTTCGCCATTGTTGTGTTCATGTGATTTTGATATTTGATGATTTTAGATGAAAGATATGTAAAAGATTAGTTTGTTTTGCATTGGAAGTTTTGATGAAATTGAGTATTTAGGGCTAAATTGTAAAAATAAAATTTTAGAGGGGCCTATTTACAAAATAAATGAAATGTGAGGACTTGTAAAGTCCCTAGGAATATTTGGCCCTTGTATAGTTTTAGCTAATTTGGTGTATTTTGTGTGTTATGCAAATAGGACTAAATTACAAAGTTGTGAAATACTAGGGGTAAAATAGTAAATTGCCCATTTATAAGCTTAGGGACTAAATTGAGATGAATGGTGCTTGAATGAGCTAAATTTTAATGTGTTTTAGATCAAGAGCAAAGAAAAACGGATTTAGATCGGGGAAAGACGAAGGTTCTCGAATAGCCGATTTGCACGGTCTATCGACAACCAAGGTAAGCCCTTAACCTAAAATGACTCATGGAATTATTTATGAAACTGTTAAATGATATTGTTCGATAAATTTAAAGGTATATTATTGTAATAGCTTAATATACATAGTGAAATTGGCTTGAATGCCTAAATTGACAATACGAGATTAATGTGTATCTTTGATATATTATTTAGAAAAAAATGTGAAGTATGTGATTGGTTTGTGTTTGTATTCGGGCTTAGTGCCTAGCGTGCCTTGTGCTTGGTGATATATTCGGCTTAGTGCCTAGCGTGCCTTGTGCCGTTGATATATTCGGGCTTAGTGCCTAGCGAAGCTTCGTCTTGCGATGATATATTCTAAGCTTAGTGCCTAGCAGTGCTTCGTCTTGTTTGATATATTCGCTTAGTGCCTAGCGAGTTTAGTGCCGGTGATTTATTTCGGCTTTAAATGCCTAGCGTGCTTTATGCCGATGATATGCTATAAGTGGAGATTTTGAACATCAAACAAGATGAGATGTTTATATAGTGATATGTGGTAAAAGTTCGTAAGAACTAACCTACCATTTTAGTAAGGAATGAAGTGAACTAAAACTTTTATTGTATAGTTAAAGATCGTTGATGAGTGTGACAAAAGCACTTGTACTTGTGTATAATTAGAAATAAAAGACCGATGCCCTGATTGGTTTATATGAAATAATGATATCTGAGTTCACGATGTCACAAAGAATGATATTTAAGTAAAGAGCATTACTATTATTCACTATCTATATTTTACATAATGAAATAATTATGTTTCATACTATAAGCTTGGATTTTAATATGTTTAAATGTATGGTCATTATATTTATATTTGCTTGAGACTTACTAAGCTAGTAAGCTTCTTGTGTGTGTGTCTTTGTCTACCTCTGCTTTATAGATTTTGATTCAACTACGGGCTCAAGGATCATCCGTGAAGTCAACCACACTATCGACTTTCTTTTGGTATTGAAAACTTAGTCAACCACACTATCGACTTTCTTTTGGTATTGAAAACTTAGTTTGTTATTTAAAAGGGCATGTATAGGCTAGACTAAACCGTATAACTAATGTTTTGTAATAGTGTAAATATGCTAGCCATGCGAAAATGGCTATCTATTTTGAATAACTTGTTTTGTGTTGTGATGATATAGTTTGCTCATGCCATGAACTATTATTTATGCTTGATTATGGTTTAATCATGTGTGAGAGTGGTACTATTATTTATGCATGTTAGGTTATGACATGAATGACTTATAAATTAGTTCATGTTGATGGGCTTAATATATGGTATATACATTTATAATGTTTGGGTTCATGATTCTAATGAATAATGGTAAGTTTGGTGTAATATTCGGTTTAGTCAATAAAGTAAATGATGGATGCATATTTAAGTTATAGTATGTGAGATATATGTGTTAAATAATGTTATGACTTGTGTGTATTTGAATTGGTCACTTACTAGATAAGCATTAAGTTCAATAATGTATGATTGTATTAGGCTATTTTGATTCAATTTGTGTAAGTGAGTACATACATATATTATTCTTGGATAGTTGGATATTAGGTTCGAACTTTGTTTAGTTTATTGAATGTTGGCGAATGATGTTTAGATATGATATGTTTGATATGTGATCACCTATATGAGATTTTGATAGACCTTTTATATGTGAATAGGGGTGGTTGTTTAGTGAGTTGGATTAGGACTCAAAGGCATATTATTTTGGATGTGTAATTTGGAAGCATGAGTTAGCCTTGTAAACTTTGTATTTGGTAATAGAGAATATTAATGAACATGTTCTGGAATGACAAATCCGGGTATGGAAGTTATAGGTTTATGAGTATTTAGTGTGTCCTATGTGAATAAGTAATGAGATAGCCAAATGAGGGAAATATGGTTTTGATGGCATTCGGCCATATGTTTTAATATTGTATAAATTCAAAGTGGTAATATGTGTATGTATGTGATGAAAGATATCTTAATTTTTGGGTCTAGTATGCCATGTATTACATTTACTAAATTAAGATTTTAGAAATTGATCTTATTCTGCTTATCTAGACAAAAGAGATTGTACATGTTTGAATTGTATGCAAATTTAGTATGAATAGTGCATGCAAAAGTAATGAATAAGTTGTTTAAATTTATATGGCTCAATTATGTGCATGTTAACCAATTTCAGGTTTGCATTGGATCGATTGAGTGTTGGTTCTATTTGATTTTGGTATGAGAGAGGTTTATTTAAATGTCATGACTATTACATAATTAAAAACTGATTATGATGTATATGACTTAAGTGATTGATCAAAAGTTGTGATTTAAATAGTAATGCCCCGTAACCCTAATCCGGCGATGGATATTGGTTAGGGGTGTTACATTTTATTGGTATCAGAGCTACGGTTTAGTCGATTCTAGGACTACCGTAGTATGTAAGAGTCTAGCTATACATGCCTTTAAATTGTATATATGATAGTGTGGTGACTTCTGACAATTTCAATTGTATTTTATATAGTAAATGGATTCTGATCCTGATAGAGCCGTAGCCGATGATGTGGAGAGTGTCGCACTGGTCTCGCACATAGATCGTACCACTAGACTCTCAACCGCCACGGGTAACCACGAGGAGAGGCTAAACAAGCCTTCTACCAAATGATGAATGAATGGTTTACCCGTTTATTCTGAATAATCCAACTGCACAACAACCTCCACCCCGAATAATCCAACTCCTGTACCTTCAAAGACTTCGATGATAGATCCAATGAGATCTAGTAGGCCTCCTGCTGATAAAATTAGGAAATTTAAATAAGAATTCAAGGCTAATGATGATGATGATGCAGAGCGAGCTGAAATGTGGCTTGATAACACTATTCGGTACTTGATGAGCTATCTTGCACTCTGCATTTAATGTTTGAAATGTGCTATATCTTTGCTTCGGGACACGACCTATCACCGGTGGAATACACTAGTATCGTGGTTCCAAAAGAAAAAGTGACGGGATTTCTTCTAGAATGAATTTCACAAGAAATATATCACCAGAGGTTCATCGACCAGAAACGTAAAGAATTTCTTGAACTAAAACAGGGGCAAATGACCGTGACTGAATATGAGCGAAAATTTGTCAGATTGAGCCGATATGCCCGAGAGTGTGTATCAACTAAAGCCATTATGTGCAAAAGGTTTGAAGATGGTTTGAATGAAGAATTAAAGTTGCTTGTTGGAATTCTTGAAATCAAAGAGTTTGTGACACTTGTCGAGCGAGCTTGGAAAGCTGAATAGCTTGGGAAGGAGAAAAGAAAGGCTGAGACAGAAGCTAGAGACACCCGTAAAAGATCGTTGGGTAAGAATTTCCATTCCACATCTAAGAAATTTAGAGATGACTTCAGTCGACACAAAGCTACTTCAGATTCGTTTAGACGTGATCGACCTCCAGTGGGCTCCCGAGCTACCTCGATGGCCAGTGTTGGTAACGTCCCACAGAATCGAGTTGAATGCAAACATTGTGAAAAATGGCATTCTGGGAGTTGTAGAGTTCGTGACCGGTCTTGCTTTAAATGTGGATCCTCAGACCATTTTTTTCTAGAGTGCCCGATGTTAACTGAGCCGAATACAGCACAGAACTCTAGACCAAGTAATGTATCAAGACGGGCGGACCACCCGCATTCGCAATGTAGGTGGTAGTCGAGAGGGACAAAGAACACAACAGATCGATCGAGGTGGAGCTCCACTAGAGCTTATGTTACTCGAGCTAGAGAGGATATCGCTTCTCCGGATGTCATTCACTTACTTTCACCCTTTATGATACTACCGTGATTGCATTAATTGATCCCGGTTTGACCCATTCATATGTATGTGACACTCTGGTATTCGGTAAGACTCTTCTAGTTGAGTCTACTGAGTTTGGGATTCGTGTATCCAACCCTTTGGGTAGATGTGTGTTTGTTAATAAAGTATGTAAAGGTTGCCCATTGATGATTCGGGATTTTTGCTTCCCAGTCGATTTAATGTCATTGCCTTTTGATGAGTTTGATATAATTTTGGGAATGGATCGTTAACTTCGCATGATGCAAAGTGGTCAATTGTAAAAGAAAGCTTATTAATTTGAGACATCGAATCGGTGAGATCGTTAGAATTGAATCCAGTGATTTAGGTGGGTTTCTATGCTTATATCCTCGATGTTAGCCCGTAAGTATGTGAGAAAAGGGTGCGAAGCTTATTTGGCTTATGTAATCGGATAATAAATTGTCCGAGAAATAGATTGAATCCGCATCGATTGTATGTGAATACCGGATGTGCTTCTCAAGAACTACCGGTTTACCCCAAGACGAGAGATTGAGTTTGGCATTGAATTAGCTCAGAACGACTCCGATCTCAATAGCTCCATATCGGATGGCACCTCTCGAGCTAAAAGAGTTGAAAGCACGCTTGCAAGAGTTAACAGATAAGGGCTTTGTACGACCAAGTTTCTCTCTTGGGGTGCACCATTTTTTTGTGAGAAAGAAAGATGGAACGATACGAATGTGTATTGATTATCGGCAACCTGAATAAGGTAACTATAAAGAATAAGTACCATTACCTCGGATTGATGATTTGTTTGATCGGTTGAAAGGGCTTCAGATTTTCAAGATAGACTTGAGATCGGGTTATTATCGCCATTCTGAGTCGAGATACGAGATGTGCCAAAGACGTATTCCTGGACGAGGTACGGACATTTTGAGTTTCGGTTATGCCTTTTGGACTCACTAATGCACCTGCAATTTTTATGGATTTAATGAATCGAGTCTTCAGACAATTTTTGGATCGGTTTGTAGTAGTGTTTATTGATGACTTACTGATCTACTCCAAAAATGAAACCGAGCATGCCGATCATTTGAGATTAGTGCTACAAAATTTGAGAGATCAACAGTTGTATGCGAAGTTTAGCAAGTGTAAGTTCTGGATGAAAGAGGTTAGCTTTTTAGGACATGTTGTTTCAGCATCAGGCATTCGAGTTGATCCGAACAAAATATCGGCTATACTTGATTGGAAGCCACTGAAAAATGTTTTTGAGATTCAAAGTTTTCTGGGACTTGTGGGTTATTATCGACGATTTGTGAAAGATTTTTCTATGATAGCTACCCGCTGACAAAGTTATTGTAGAAAGATGTCGTTCGAGTAGTCGAAAAAGTGTCGAAAAGTTTTGATCACCGAAAGCCCTTTTGATGAAGCTCCAGATTAGTTCAAATTTGAATCGGGTAAAGAATTTGTTGTTTATTCGATGCTTCTTTAAATGGTTTGGGCTGCGTTTTGATGCGAGAAGGCAAATTTGAAGCCTACGCTTCAAGACAATTGAAGCCGCATGAAAGAAATTACCCGACGCATGATTTAGAGTTTGCAGCCATTGTGTTCGCACTAAAGATTTGGCGTCATTACTTATTTGGCGAGAAATGCCATGTTTACTCGGATCACAAAAGTCTGAAGTATCTAATGACTCAGAAAGATCTGAATTTGAGACAACGCAGGTAGCTAGAACTGTTGAAAGACTATGAATTGGTGATTGACTATCACCCGGGAAAAGCTAATGTTGTTGCGGATGCGTTAAGTCAAAAATCATTATTTGCTCTTCGTGCAATGAATGCACAGATGGCTATGTCTCGGTGATGGTTTGATCATAGCCGAGTTACTGAGCAAGACCGATGTTTATTCAAAGAAATTTGTGATGCATGAAAGTTGATGAAGATTTGATTGCTAGTCGAATTCAATTGTGAAAAGGGCACGTAATCGATTTTCGATTGATGCAAATGATTGTTTGAATTTTAAAAGCCGAATGTGTGTTCCTAAGAACTTAGATTTGATACAGATGATTTTGAGTGAGGCTCATAGTGGTCGACTATCGATACATCCGGGTAGTACGAAGATGTATAACGATTTGAAACAGTTCTATTGGTGGCCTGGCATGAAACGGATATATCCGAATTTGTTTCAAAATGCTTAATTTGTCGACAAGTAAAAGTGAACATCAAGTGCCATCTCGGACTACTTGACCAATCCTCGATACTGAATGGAAATGGGATAGAATGACAATGGATTTTGTATCCGGTCTTCCTATGACACCGAGTAAGAAAGATGCCGTATGGGTTATAGTTGATAGACCGACTAAATCAGCTCATTTTGTGTCGGTTCGTACAGACTTTTCACTCGATAAACTTGCTGAATTGTATGTATCACAAATTGTAAGATTGCATGGTGTACCGAGTTCCATTGTGCCAAACAGAGACCCGAGATTTACATCGCGATTTTGGAAGAAGTTGTAAGATGCTTTAGGTACTAAACTACATTTTAGTACGACCTTTCATCCGCAGATGCATTTGCTAGTCCGAGCGAACTATTCGGATACTTGAGGACATGTTGAGATGTTGCGTTCTCGAGTTTGAAGGTGCGTGGGAACGATACCTACCTTTGATTGAATTTGCTTATAATAATAGCTTTCAATCTAGTATCAAAATGGCGCCTATGAAGCCTTGTGCGCGAAAGTGTCGAACACCATTATACCGGATCGAGCTCACGAGAGTAAGATACACGGGTTGATTTGATTAAAGAAACCGAGCGTAAAGTAGCTATTATTAGAGACAATTTGAAAGTCGCTTCGATCGTCAAAAGTCTTATGCTGATTTGAAACGTAAAGATATTAAATTTCAGATTGGAGATCGAGTATTTTTAAAGGTTTCTCCGTGGAAGAAAGTGCTCCGCTTTTGGCCGGAAAGGCAAGTTGAGCCCGAGGTTCATTGGACCGTATGAAATCATTGAACGTGTTGGGCTGTTGCTTATAGATTGAAGCTACCTCTCAATTAGAAAAGATACACGATGTATTTCATGTTTCTATGCTCGTAGATATAGATCGATCCGTCACATGTGATTGCTCCGTCTGAGATTGAGATACAATCTGATATGACGTATGAGGAAAAGCCGATCCGTATTTTAGCTTGGGAAATGAAAGAGATAAGAAACAAAAGATTTCCTTAGTGAAGGTGTTATGGAATCGACCGGAGTTGAAGAGGCAACGGGGGCCTCAAGATTCAATGAGGCAACAATATCCGACGTTGTTTAATGGTAAGATTTTCTGGACGAAAATCCTTAAGGGGAGAGTTGTAACAGCCAAATCTAACCCTAATCGAAAGGTGGTTTCGGGACCATGAATCTAAGCCCGATAAATATTTAATATTTATATTTTGAGTTTATTATATATGAATTTATGTGTGTGAAAGTTTCAGAGAAAAATTTTATCGCTTGAGTATCGAATTTGACAAAAAGGACTTAATCGCGTAAAAGGTAAAAGTGGCATACTAGAGTGTAAAGTGCCTATTTGAGCATGGCTTTAATATGAAGCATTAAAAGGGTAAATAACCCATTTTAGAGTTAGTGGGTGGCTTATGTCAAAATAACCTTAGTATATATGTTAGTTTTATTTTATATTAAAGGTTATATTAGTAATTTAATAATTTCTTTATTATATGTTAAAATAACATAAACAAAAGCCATGATATTATTCATTCTCTCAAGGCCGAATGTTGAGAAAGAAAAAAAGGGGTTGTGTTCTTTAAATTTCGACAATTTGAGGCTTGATTTCAAGGTTAGTTTGATTTCGATTTTAATAATTTTTACGTTTTTGAAATCGTTGCTTCGAACCAATGAATCACCCATGTTGTAATTTTTGAATCTAAGCATGCTTGATGTTCGCCATTGTTGTGTTCATGTGGTTTTGATATTTGATGATTTTAGATGAAAGATATGTAAAAGATTAGTATGTTTTGCATTGGAAGTTTTGATGAAATTGAGTATTTAGGGCTAAATTGTAAAAAAAATTTAGAGGGCCTATTTGCAAAATAAATGAAATGTGAGGACTTGTAAAGTCCCTAGGAATATTCGCCCTTGTATAGTTTTAGCTAATTTGGTGTATTTTGTGTGTTATGCAAATAGGACTAAATTACAAAGTTGTGAAATACTAGGGTAAAATAGTAAATTGCCCATTTATATGCTTAGGGACTAAATTGAGATGAATGGTGCTTGAATGAGCTAAATTTTAATGTGTTTTAGATCAAGAGCAAAGAAAACAGATTTAGATCGGGAAAGTTGAAGGTTCTCGAATAGCCGATTTGCACGGTCTATCGACAACCAAGGTAAGTCCTTAAGCTAAAATGAGTCATGGAATTATTTATGAAGCTGTTAAATGATATTGTTTTATAAATTTAAATGTATATTATTGTAATAGCCGAATATACATAGTGAAATTGGCTTGAATGCCTAAATTGACAATACGAGATTAATGTGTATCTTTGATATATTATTTAGAAAAAAAAATGTGAAGTATGTGATTGGTTTGTGTATGTATTCGGGCTTAGTGCCTAGCAGGCCTTGTGCCGGTGATATATTCGGGGTTAGTGCCTAGCAGGCCTTGTGTCGGTGATATATTCAGGCTTAGTGCCTAGCAAGCTTCGTGCCGGTGATATACTCGGGCTTAGTGCCTAGCAGGCTTAGTGCCGGTGATTTATTTCAGGCTTTAAATGCCTAGCAGGCTTTATGCCAGTGATATGCTATAAGTGGAGATTTTGAACATCAAACAAGGTGAGATGTTTATATAGTGATATGTGGTAAAAGTTCAGGTAAGAACTAACCTACCATTTTAGTAAGGAATGAAGTGAACTAAAACTTTTATTGTATAGTTAAAGATCAGTGATGAGTGTGACAAAAGCACTTGTACTTGTGTATAATTAGAAATAAAAGACCGATGCCCTGATTGGTTTATATGAAATAATGATATCTGAGTTCACGATGTCACAAAGAATGATATTTAAGTAAAGAGCATTACTATTATTCACTATCTATATTTTACATAATGAAATAATTATGTTTCATACTATAAGCTTGGATTTTAATATGTTTAAATGTATGGTCATTATATTTATATTTGCTTGAGACTTACTAAGCTAGTAAGCTTACCGTGTGTGTGTCTTTGTCTACCTACTGCTTTATAGATTTTGATTCAACTACGGCTCAAGGATCATCCGTGAAGTCAACCACACTATCGACTTTCTTTTGGTATTGAAAACTTAGTTTGTTATTTAAAAGGGCATGTATAGGCTAGACTAAACCGTATAACTAATGTTTTGTAATAGTGTAAATATGCTAGCCATGCGAAAATGGCTTTCTATTTTGAATAACTTGTTTTGTGTTGTGATGATATAGTTTGCTCATGCCATGAACTATTATTTATGCTTGATTATGGTTTAATCATGTGTGAGAGTGGTACTATTATTTATGCATGTTAGGTTATGACATGAATGACTTATAAATTAGTTCATGTTGATGAGCTTAATATATGGTATATACATTTATAATGTTTGGGTTCATGATTCGGCAATGAATAATGGTAAGTTTGGTGTAATATTCGGTTTAGTCAATAAAGTAAATGATGGATGCATATTTAAGTTATAGTATCCGAGATATATGTGTTAAATAATGTTATGACTTGTGTGTATTTGAATTGGTCACTTACTAGATAAGCATTAAGTTCAATAATGTATGATTGTATTGGGCTATTTCGATTCAATTTGTGTAAGTGAGTACATACATATATTATTCTTGGATAGTTGGATATTAGGTTCGAACTTTGTTTAGTTTATTGAATGTTGGTCGAATGATGTTTAGATATGATATGTTTGATATGTGATCACCTATATGAGATTTTGATAGACCTTTTATATGTGAATAGGGGTGGTTGTTTAGTGAGTTGGATTAGGACTCGGTGCATATTATTTTGGATGTGTAATTTGGAAGCATGAGTTAGCCTTGTAAACTTTGTATTTGGTAATAGAGAATATTAATGAACATGTTCGGAATGACAACTGGGTATGGAAGTTATAGGTTTATGAGTATTTAGTGTGTCCTATGTGAATCAAGAATGAGATAGCCAAATGAGGAAATATGGTTTTGATGGCATTCGCCATATGTTTTAATATTGTATAAATTCAAAGTGGTAATATGTGTATGTATGTGATGAAAGATATCTTAATTTTGGGTCTAGTATGCCATGTATTACATTTACTAAATTAAGATTTTAGAAATTGATCTTATTCTCGCTTATCTAGACAAAAGAGATTGTACATGTTTGAATTGTATGCAAATTTAGTATGAATAGTGCATGCAAAAGTAATGAATAAGTTGTTTAAAATTATATGGCTCAATTATGCGCATGTTAACCAATTTTAGGTTTGCATTGGATCGATTGAGTGTTGGTTCTATTTGATTTTGGTATGAGAGAGGTTTATTTAAATGTCATGACTATTACATAATTAAAAACTGATTATGGTGTATATGACTTAAGTGATTGATCAAAAGTTGTGATTTAAATAGTAATGCCCCGTAACCCTAATCCGGTGACGGATATTGGTTAGGTGTTACAAAGAAGTCATGAACCTCACCACGCACCTAGGTGGTTTCCAATCCAACACCGCTTCAATCTTCCTAGATCCACCTTATTCCTTCTGCGACACCACATGTCCTAAGAACGCGATTTCCTTAAGCCAAAATTCACACTTGATGAATTTGGCATAAAGCTTCTTCTCTCTTAACACTTGCAACACTATCCGGAGATGCTCATCGTGTTCTTTCTCAGACTTGGAGTACACTAGAATGTCATCGGTGAACACAACGATGAACCTATCCAAGTAAGGTTGAAAAACCTGGTTCATCATATCCATGAACGCGACTGGGGCGTTCGTCAATGCAAACAGCATTACTAAGAACTCATAATGCCCGTATCTTGTTCGGAAAGCCGTCTTATGGATATCTGCCTCCTTCACCTTAAGCTGATGATATCTAGACCGTAGATCTATCTTGGAAAATATAGCCGCCCCCTTAAGCTGATCGAACAAGTCATCAATCCTTGGCAACGGGTACTTGTTCTTGATGGTCAACTTATTCAACTGACGATAGTCTATGCACATACGCATAGTTCCGTCCTTCTTCTTCACAAACAAGGCCGGTGCTTCCCATGGAGACACACTGGGTCGGATAAACCCACGGTCAAGCAACTCTTGGATCTGAGCCTTGAGCTCAACCAACTCCTTTGGTGCCATTCATGACGGGCAATTGACACGGAGTCAGCATGCAGGAAGCAAGTCAATTCTGAACTCTACCTCCCTGTCCGGAGGTATTCCAGGTAATTCCTCCAGCAAGACATCCAAAAATTCCCTTACCGTTCTAACTCCACTAGCGCCCCCTTCTTTTGCATACAACACACTAACGAAGGTTAAAAATGCCTTGCACCCTTTTCGAACCATCTTATCAGCCTTTAAAGCAGAAACTACATTAGACAAGTAGTTTCTTCTTTCTCCTATCATAATTATCTCCTCGTCCTCCGGAGTCCTTAATTCCATTCACTTAGCTGCATAATCCAATATAGCCCGATGTTCCACTAGCCAATCCATACCAAGTATGAGATCAAATTCTCCAAAAGGTAGCTCCATCAAATCGGCAGGAAATACCACTTCCTGAAGCTCTAGAGGTACACTCCGAAATATCTTATTCACCACTACAGTTTGACCTAATGGGCTTACTACAGTCATCTCCCTATTAGATAGTTCAGAGGCTATGCCTAGTGTTTCAACTACTCTACATGCAACATAAGAGTGGGTAGAGCCAACATCTATCAAAGCAATGTAAGGCTTGTCAGCTATAAGGAACGTACCGATTATGACGTCCGGTGCGTCTCCATCCTCCCTCCGGTAGATTGTATACACTAGGCCCGGCTATCTTGCCTCTGTATTACCAACACCTCTGCCCGGTGTTCCCCTTCCTCTACCATAACCATTACCTCTGCCAGATGAACATGACCTCGCAGTGGCTGCTGTCCTCCTCTTTCAGCCTGATTAGGACCCTGACTTACTGGTCGGCCCCCTTCTGTTCTCATAGGACAGTCCTTAATCATGTGGTCCTTGGACCCACACTTAAAACATCCTCCTATCTTCTTCCAGCACTCTCCTAGATGCATCCTTCCACAATGAGCACAAGTACGATACAGACCTCCGGTAGCAGCCTGCTGACCTCGTGGCCCATCAACTCTAGGCCTCTTTTGCACATTCCCAGAAGACCCTGCTGATCCAAAACCTCTCTTTTGCCTGTTCCAGTCCATGTTCTGTCTCACAGAGCCCTTAATACCTTCGGCTACCTTAGCCTTCTCCACCAACACGGCAAACTCTCGCTCCTACTGTAGAGCTATTAACAACCTCAGGTCATCCCTCAGTCCGTCCTCAAACTGGACACATCATTTATGTTCCGTAGCCACTATACCTCGAGCATATCGACTCAACCTTAGAAATTTCGCCTCGTATTCTGCTACGGACTTATTCCCCTGAACCAGCCTCAAAATCGCCTTCCTTTGCACATCCACATAACTAGTTCCAATGTACTTCTTCTGATATGCCGCCTTAAAATATTCCTGTAAGATCATCGGTGGAAGACCATCCCGAATCGTGAGCCACCATTGGTATGACTCATCACGAGTAGCGACACTACCCCTTTCGGTTTCTCCTCAAGGGTCAGTCCAAATCGTCCATAATCCATTTCGTCGCCTCTAACCAATACTCAGCCGTATTGGGCGCCACACTAGATACTCCACGAAAAATTTAGCTCCATTAGCTCAAGTCGCCAGTATGCGACTTTCGAGCTCCGTCTCCACCTACTCCACCACCCTTTCCAAAACCCGCAGCATCGCCTATGTGATACTGCATCATCCCCCGTCTGATCCTAATATTCCACATCAACGGCTGGTGGTGGTGGAATTTCATTTTTGGACCCTTGTCCAGACCTAACGGGCTCTGACACGGTCATTCGGCCTCTACCACGGCCACGCACGCTATACGACCACGCCCCTAGAATTCATGCTTCCAAATCGCGTTTATCCGATTAAAGAATTTTATGAACTAGTTTTGTTCCACTTGATTTATCACGAATAGGTCTTATGTTTAATAGTTCTAAGGAGTAGTTTTTCAATTCATACACACACAGCCTCAAATTCATTCAATAATCATGAACTTGCGCTCATTACGTAAAAGTGTTGTAGTTGTTATTTTTTATTTTCCACTACCAGAGGTATTTTGAAATTTTTATCCTATAGGGGTATTTTGGTAATTTTTCAAATTAGGGTATTTGAAAATTTCACAAAGTAGAGATTTTTGGTATATATATATTTTTTCAAAAATTGCAAGGGTAAAATGGTAATTTTATAAACTGAGGGTATTTTTGTAATTTTTCAAACCAGGGGCATTTCGGTAATTTTTTGCAAAATATGGTTCCTGGTGACTTTTCAAAACAAGGGTATTTTAGAAATTTTAATTTTGAGGATACTTTGGTAACTTTCCATACTTGAGGTATTTTGGTCATTTGTACAAGTTAGGGGTAATTTGGTCAATTTGCAAATCAAGGGTATTTTGGTCTTTTTTTAAAATGAGGTACTTTTGGAATTTTAAAATCATGGTTTGTCTTTAAAATTTCACAAAACAAGGTGACGGGTCCTTTCGGGTTTTAGTTATTGAGTTTAACTGCATGATCGAGTCCTCTTGATTAGGGTGAACCGTCACTACGCACCAGGTAGGATTCGAGCGGTGAGGAGGTGAGTCACTAGGACTGCTTAAATACCAAGCTCCCACTGAATCCAATCCTAGACATGCGCACAACAGTTGCCACACCCTTAACTCCACACCTGCATACGTGTTTGTTTGGTTAGACTTTAAGTTTTATGTAACTTGGTGTTGAAGTAGGCTAATCCTAGGTTTAATTCCTAATTTACTAATCTCGTCCCTATAAGTCCCACATACAAATCACAAAAGAGTTAGGAGTACTTACCTGGTGGACTTCGGGCGGAGACTTAGGTGCCATGCCAGAAAACCTACTCATTTCACAAAAATTTTCACAAAATTCATTTGGGCTTGATTTTGAAAACGTTATGGGCTTTAAAACCCAAGGCCGAGAGTTTAAAACTTGGCTCTGATACCAAAATTGAAACACCCCAAACCCGGCCCACGAGCCTTGACCGGATCTGGTATGTTCCTTGAGTAAAAACTTTTCAAATCTTGTTTGTTGATTTGAAAAATTTGGATGGTTTTGAAGAACATTTGATTTGTGTTGGGTTCAGATTGGAAACGGTGTTGTTTATGTGTCAAAACATTTAAAAGTTTGTTTACATTTTTAAGAAAATTTATTTAGTCTCAATTTAATAATCATCTTATCATAATAAACCAATTTTAAACACTTACTTAAAACAGTTAATAATAATGGCCATAATTACATCAAAAACAAATTCTTGAATAAATCTGAAATACTTAAGCATAGAAAGTCCAAAATAAAATAAACGTTGAAATGAGCATGGCCACCACTAAGCTCCCCGCCAATCTTGGTCCATCACTAAGCGTCACCTAAAAATATCCCACAACTGGTGAGTCAAAGCAGACTCGAAGTGTAACAACCAACACTAAGTCCCAACGATTCGGGCATATCGGATCATACATATACATATAACAATTATAAATAGAATGATGCAAACCCAAACCCAAACCTAGATACCATCCACTACACATCACCGTACCAACCATCACCCGTGGGGACTACTAAGTCGACCCTCCATCCGCTACACATCATCGAAAGCGATCATTGCAGATTTACATGCTCATCGCCCTTATATATATTGTGGCATAGCCACCAGATAATATTTTGTGACGTAAGTTACCACATTCGATTTCGTGACATGAGTCCCCACATTCGATATTGTGGTATAAACCACCGATCACTTCCCCTTTTCATATCACCCATATGCCCCATGTCATACAAATCATGCAATATCATGCCTTTTGCCTTATTTCAAATTCTTATCAATATTCACATATGTGCCATATTCCAAATATTCATATCGTTTATTGACATAATGTTAAGGTTACGTACCTAAGTACTTTAAACCACTGCATGGTACCTTTGGCCACATTTCACATCATTATAAACACATATATTAAATTGATACCGTAAATCTATTAAGAGTTAGTGTGGGGTACACACCTGGTATTAACGCTTTCACTGAAATCCCAAAATCCCAATCTAATACTCTAGATCCTTAGTTCCTTGCTATTGATTTGATTCCTAATCAAATCCCGAAACTTCGTAGTGTTTCTCCCTTACTAATCAAAGTGATCTAGTGTTAGCCGATTGCAAGGGAGAAACACTAAGTTTCGAGATTTGATTACTAATCAAATCCCGAAACTTCGTAGTGTTTCTCCCTTGCAATCGGCTAACACTAGATCACTTTAACTGGTTAGTTTTGGCTTTTGAACAATTAAGACACATATCCGAATCACTAAATATGGCCTTGGTCGAATGTAAATGTACACTCACCTTACGATTTTAAATCCTGAAAGTAGTCTCTTGGCTAAGAAGATGTCGAAATCCTACACGGTACATGTTAGATCCAATTCTAACATTCGAATTACAATAAGTGGCCCTTGGCCGAATATCACATGACTTACCTTGGCTATTGAAATCCCAAAGATATCCTCCTTTTAGTCGACTACACTAGAAATCCCGAAATTCACCTTCCAAGTTTCAGCAAACAAGAATATTAATGGGATTAGTCCTTAACTTTTGGCTAGAAGAAAAAGATTGAAGATCGAATAACAACTGATCTTACCCTTAATACTGTAGTCGACGGCATCCTTGCTTAAATCCACAGAGATGTGCGGCTTTGAAGGCTAGGTAGTGATCAACAAGTTTCGGCTTTTGAAGCTATGAAGAAATCGGCTAGGGTACCTTGAGATTCGTCTCTTGGAGAATCAAAAGAAAAAGAGAAGAGAGTGTATGGGACTTAGAGAGAACCGGCAATGGTGGATTTTGAGAAAGGAATATTCGGCTTTGGTCAAATGAAGAGGAAAGGAAGAAAAAAGCAGAGAAAACTAGCTGAACTCCTAAGGATTTTCGGCACAAATGAATTAAGTGAAGAGAGAACTAAGTTTCGCACCCTAAGCTATCACTAGTCGAAAATGCTATCAAGAAAGTCCCTAGGCCTACCAACTCTCCTTCCCTTATCGCCTTCCTCATTTTCTCCTCTTTTCTCTCTTTACCCATTTAAAAAAAAAATCAAAATAAATTATCAATTATCCCTTACTTTAGCCGAAATTTTAAAAGGATTAGACCACATCTTAAACCCATCTCTTAGTTCCCCATTGCCGTCCACTACTGCTCAATCTTGCAGCAAAATAAAACTCGTTTATTTGCTTCCCTTGCAACTTGAACCTAGCCCTTCCCCATTGCTTGTGGTGTCACCTTCCAAGCCGTCACTTTACCAAGCTGATTGTTGTGTCATATTTCCCTTACTAATTTTCTTAAGGCCTATCTAACTTAGCTTCCCTTTTTAAACTAAAAATCAAATAATTTCTAAGGCATTTAACTACACACTAAGGTTCACAAAACTCATAAAACACATTCCACATACACATAGACATGATTCCACATATAAATAAGCAATAATGCACAAGCCCTAATTCCCGGATATTACAATGTCGTTTTTTCATGTTGGAAAAATTGGTGGTTTTGGAGAATATAGATTTGTGTTATGATAAATTTTGAAAATCGTGTTGTTATTAAAGTTGGTATTGAAATGTTATTTTCATGTTTCAAAAATTACAAGTTAAAAGAAATGCCGAATTTTAGTGCTTATCATTAAGTTGAAAATCGTAGGTGTTTAGGTGTCAAAACATTTGGAGTTATTTTACGAAAATTGTTAAACCATTTGTTTGATGTTGATCGACGTAATAAAAATTAAACCGCATAAATGAAATAGTTAAATAGTAATGGCCTTATTATAACAAAACAAAACCCAAAATAAATCCAAAACGAAAAAAACGTGATAAGTCTAATTATCGAAAACCCAAAATGCCGAAATGAGCATGGCCACCACTAAGTCCCCGCCGGCCGGTCCATTTATCGAGTATCACCTACAAAATGTTAGCTCACGAAGGGTGAGTCAATGACTCGATGTGTAACAACCAACACATACTCCCAAACAATTAAGGCATATCAAATCACATATAACAAATATAAGCAATGATGCAACCCAACCTACCTAGATATCCAACCTCTACACATCACCTGTACCTGCCAATCACACCGTGGGGATTACTAAATCGACCCTCCATCTGCTATACACCATCGAAGGCAGTCACTGCAGTCAACTCCACATCGCCCTTATAATCGTGGCATAGCCACCAGATAATGTGACAGAGTCACCGGATTCATAATATGTGACATAAGTCACCGGATAATGTGGTAAAAACCACCGGAACACTTCCCCTTAATCAACATCACCCATATGCCCGTGCAACATACATATTATTCCGATATCATGCAATATACCTCACCCCATGACCATAACGAAATTTCACATCCTTTCATATCAATGTTTATAACAATTATTAACGAGTATTAAGGGGTAACATACCTGAATGGACTGTACCATCGAATGGTACCCTTAGCCATGTTTATTCGTCACTTTATTAACACATGCTTAACATTATTACTATTAATCTATCGGGAATTTAGCGTGAGGTTACACACCTGGTTACTAACGCGATTACCGAATCCCAAAAATCCCGATCTAACGACTAGATCCCCTTTCCTACATTCGGCCAACACTAAGATCATTAGCAAAGAGGCCATTTGGCTATACAAACAAATCCCGAAAGGTTAATGCACAACCATAATCTTTACCTTAACGCCGATTTGGTTTCCAACCAAATCCCAAAGCTATGTGATGAACCTACCTTGCAATCGGCCAAGCCCTAATACACACAAACGATTAGCCTTCGGCTTTTGAATGAATGAGAGACAAATTCGAAACACTAGAACCCTTACCTAGATCGCTTGGCCAAATTTCAAAGATCTACAGTATTCAGCAACACTCCTCCCTACAATCGGCTTAAACACGACATTAGGAATCCCAAGAACCATTCGGTCCTATCATGAATCCCAAAACCAAAAGAGATAGTTACCATCTTACCTTCATCGACAGCTTTGACCACCAAGCACCAACGTTCGACACCCCTAAGTGATCTTAGAGGTTTCGGCTACCAACATGAAACAAGAATGAAGTTTAATATACAACTCTTCAATAGAAGGGAAGATAGAAGAGAAGCCACTTACCAAGAGATTGGGCTATGCCTCAAAAAGAAAGAGATAGATTCTAAGACTTCAATGGAGACTAGATCTCGTGAGAAGAAAAAGAAATAAGGCCAAGGATATTCAGCCAAACACTTGAAAGAGGAGAAGAAGAAGAGAACTCACGGCTTTTGAAGAGGGTAAAGATGGAGGAAGAAAATGAAATGGAAAAGAAAGGGTTCGACAAAGAGAAGGAAAGAACTTTCGAAGAAAAAGATGTCGACTAAGAATGGGTGTTGGTTCCGACTTTGAACAAAATAGGAAGAAGAGAAGATGCACAATTGGTTCTTTTCAATTTTTGGCCAAAAAAGAAGAAAAAAATTCTGCAGAAACACAAATGAAAAGAAAAGAGAGAAAATGGCCTCCCACTTTCCTTATTTAGGCATCTAAAGCCCTTAACACAAACACTCTCCTCCTTGGCCGAAAATGCCACACCAAGACCCCTCCATTCAGCCAACTCTTCCTCTCTCATCCAAATCCCCTTTTTTCCTCCTACTTAGCCGAATCTTTGAGCTACTGACCCAATCTACACTTCATCCATTCAAGAGAGTCCCACCTGAGCACACCTCTTCCTTGCTTGTGACGTGAAAAAGAATAAGTAGAAAGAGATTTCTATAGCTCAAACCCAAGCACTCCTTCCCTGCATGTGGCGTCACCATCCAAGCGCCTTAGTGGCGCCTCCTTTGCCACTTTGCCACTAGGTTGTTTGTGCCACAACCCTCCAATAAATTCTTTTAACCCCTAACTCTACTAGCTCCCTCTTCCTAAGTACTAAAACAAAATTTTTGGCCATAACCCAGGCCTAACCCGAGGTCATGCCTAGACCCCAAATCATGCTAAACTAAAACAGTAAGCATATCGTCACATGCAAACACATGCAAAATGCAGAGGCCCCGATTTAAGGATATTACAGTTCTACCCTCTTAAAATAATTTTGACCTCGAAATTACCTAGCTAAAATAAGTAAAGGTATTGCTGTCACATTGATTCCTCTGGCTCCCACGAAGCTTCCTCCGATCCATGGTTACGCCATAACACTTTGACTAGAGGAACTGATTTCCTCCGTAGCACCTTCACATCATGTTCCAAGATCAGAATTGGTTCTTCTTCATAAGACAAATATAGTCTTAGCTCCACCTCCTCAACCGGTATTACATGAGATGGATCCGATCGGTAACGACGTAGCATCAAAATGTGGAACACATCGTGCATCTACTTCAATTTCAAAGGCAACTCTAACTGATATGCCACTGGTCCAACCCGCTTCAAAACCCGATAAGGTCCTATAAACACAGGACTCAACTTTCTCATGCGACCAATCTCATCACCTTCTTCCACTTGAAACTTTTAGAAACACCGATCCCCATGGCAAACTCTATCTCCTTTCGCTTAAGATCGCATATGACTTCTGCCTGTCAGATGCCTCCTTCAACGTGTCTGAATTACCTTAACCTTTTTCTTTGGATTCTACCACAATCTCCAGACCCAAAACTTGACGTTTCCCCAATTCTGTCCAACACGTAGGAGTGCGACACTTTCGTCCATACAACGCTTTGTACGGTGCCATCCGAATACTTGCTTGATAGCTGTTATTGTACGCAAACTCTGCTAAAGGCAAGAACTCCTCCCAGCTTCCTCTGAAGTCTATCACGCAACCCCTTAACATATCCTCTAACACTTGAATTACCCGCTCAGATTGGCCGTCCGGCTGCGGATGAAATGCCGTACTAAAGTCCAACCTGGTGCCCAATGCCTGATGTAGTGCTTTCCAAAATTGAGACGTAAACCTCAGATCCCTATCCAAGATAATCGACACCGGCACCCCGTGCAGCCTCACAATTTCTGCCATATACAACTTTGCTAACCTCTGCAGAGAATAGTCAACCCACACTGGTATGAAATGTGTAGACTTCGTCAACCGATCTACTATCACCCATACCGAGTCCTTCTTAGTAGGCGTAAGGGGAAGCCCACTAACGAAGTCCATGGTCCCACTTCCATTGCGGAATCTTTATCGACTGAAGCAATCCTGACGGTACTTGGTGTTCAAGTTTAACTCACGACACGCTAAGTACTTCCTTACAAATTTTGTAACTTCGCTTAAGACCGTGCCACCAAAAGCGATCCCAGAATCCTGATAACTTACTTCCTCCGGGATGCATAGCATAAGGGCTACTATGCGATTCCTGAAGAATTTTCTGCCTTAAGGGCAGATACTACATTCGACAAGTAATTCCGTCTCTCGCCCATCACCACAACCTTATTGTCGTCAGAAGTCCTCAATGACATGTGCTTAGCAGCACAATCCATATTCGCACTGTACTTCACTAGCCAGTCCATGCCTAAGATTAGATCAAATTCCCCGAATAGCAACTCCATTAAGTCAGCTGGAAGCTGTATCCCCTGAACTTCCAAAGGCATTGCCCTAAAGAGTTTGTCTACTACGACTGATTGCCCTAAAGGACTAAGTAGGTATAGTTTCAGAGTTCACATGCAGAGTTCCAGATACCTCACTAGCGATGTATGAATAAGTTGACCCTATATCTATCAAAGCAATAAAGGGCAATCCAGAAATAAGGAATGTACCCGTTATGACATCAGGTGCATTACCATCCTCCCTCCGATGAACTGCATACACCAGACCTGGCTGTCTCACCTCTGTGTTACCAACACCTCTGCCCGGTGTCTCCCAACCTCTTCCAAAACTGTTACCTCTGCCAACCGGACCACGAACCTATGGTGGTTCTTTGTCCACCTTGCCACTGACTAAAACCCCGACTTGTTTGGTTTGGCTCATGCCTGCTTCCACAGGGATGTCCTTAATCATGTGTTATTTGGACCCATACTTAAAACATCCCCTGTCTTCTTCCAACACTCTCCAGTGCATCTTTCCACATCGAGCACAAGTACAGTATTATCCTCCTCAGAATAACCTCACGACCTCACGGCCCCTCAACTCTAGGTCTCTTTTGAACATTTTGGATGACCACGATGATCCAAAACCTCTCTTTGTCTATTCCTATCCGAATTCATCTCACGATTCCTTAACCCCTTCTTGCTACCTTAGCCTTCTCTACCAACATGACAAACTCCGCGCCTGCTTTGTGGAGCAATCATCAATCTCGGGTTATCCTCACTCCGTCCTCAAACCGGATACATCGCTCATGTTTCAGAGCCACGATACCTCGAGCATACCGGCTCAACCTTAAGAATTACGCAGACTCGCTACGGACTTGCTCCCCGAACCAAATTTCAAAATGCCTTCCTCTGCGCATCAATATAGCTAGTCCCAATATACTTCTTTTGATACGCCGCCTTAAAATACTCCCAAGTGACATCATCTGCTACAGCACTATCCCAAACCGTAAACCACCACTGGTATGACTCATCCCGGAGAAGCGATGCCACTCCTTTCAATTCTCCTCAGCATTCAGATCCAAATCGTCCATGATTCGCTCTGTTGCCTCCAACCAATACTCAGCCGTATTGGGTGCCACACCAGATACACCTCGGAATACCTTAGCTCCATTAGCTCGGAGTCACTCAGGTATAGATTTTCGAGCTCCCAAGCCTCCACCTGCTCCAGCCACCCTCTTAAGCACTCGCAAGATCGCTCATGATCTTCGCGTCATCCCCGCCTAATCTTGATATTCAACACCAAGAATGGTGGTGGTGGCATCTCATTCTCGCACCCTTGACTGCACTCTAATCGGTTCGGATACGGCCATCCTGCCTCTACCACGCCCACGCACATTACGACCACATCCCCTAGAACTCATGTCTATGATCGCGATTTAATCTGATTTAAGAAATTTTATGTATTAGCTTCCTGTTCCACTAATTATCCAGGAACAATTTTTATGTAACGAAGTTTAGTAGTAGTTCTTTCGATCATTTCAAAGTTTCCGTTCTAATCTCCTACTCTAATTTAGAGAATCACATTCATTCAATAGTATCTACTACACACGTTCATCGATTTGAGCACTTTCGTCCGTTCCCAACCCAGGGGTATTTTTGTAATTTGTCCTATTAGGGTATTTTGGTAATTTTCCAAATCAGGGTATCTTGAAATTTTGCAAAATAGGGGTTTTTGGTATTTTTGGAAAATTAGAATATTTTGGTAAAAATTAAGGGTAATATGGTAATTTTATAAACTAAGGGTATTTTGGTAATTTCTACAAATCGGGGTACTTCGATGATTTTCTAGATCGAAGGTAGTTTTTACAAATCAGGGGCTAATTTGGTGATTTTAAAACCAGGGTTTTTATAAAACAGTGTAGCTAGTCCCTTTCGGGTTTTAATTATTCAATTTAGCCTGTGGGTAAGTCCTCTTGGTTAGGGTGAACCGTCACTACGCACTAGGTAGGATTCGAGCGAAGAGGAGATGAGTCACTAGGACTGCTTAAATACCAAGCTCCCCCTGAATCTAATCCTAGACATGCGCATAACTGTTGCCACACCCTTCACTCGACGACTTACTCACAGGTTTGTTTGATTAATCATTAAATTTTATGAAATTTTGTGTGGGAGTAAGCTAATCCTAGAGTTCAATAGCTCCTAATCTACTAATCTACGATCCCGTAACACTCACATACAAATCACACAATAATTAGACGTACTTACCTGGTGGACTTCGGGCCGGAGACTTAGGTGCCATGCCAGAAAACCCGCTCATCTTTTAGTAAAACTCAATTTCAAAAAGATTGTTTTGGGCCCAAAAGCCCTCAAGGCCGAGTTTTGAATTGGGCTCTGATACCAAATTGAAACACCCTAAACCCGACCTACAAACCCTGACCGGATCTGGCATGCTCCTTGAGTAAAACGTAGCTGAATCTCGTTTTGTCATGTTGGAAAAACTGGTGGTTTTGGAGAAAACAGACTTGTGTTATGATAAATTTTGAAAACCGTGTTGTTATTAAAGTTGGTATTGAAACGTTATTTTCATGTTTCAAAAATTACAAGTTAAAAGAAATGCTAAATTTTAGTGCTTATCATTAAGTTGAAAATCGTAGGTGTTTAGGTGTCAAAACATTTGAAGTTATTTTACTTAAAAATTGTTAAACCATTTGTTTGATGTTGATCGATCGTAATAAAAATTAAACCGCATAAATAAAATGCAGTTAAATAGTAATGGCCTTATTACAACAAAACAAAACCCAAATAAATCCGAAAATGAAAAAAACGTGATAAGTCTAATTATCGAAAACCCAAAATGCCGAAATGAGCATGGCCACCACTAAGTCCCCGTCGACCGGTCCATTTATCGAGTATCACCTACAAAATGTTAGCTCACGAAGGGTGAGTCAATGACTCGATGTGTAACAACCAACACATACTCCCAAACAATTAAGGCATATCAAATCACATATAACAAATATAAGCAATGATGCAACCCAACCCACCTAGATATCCAACCCTACCAATCATATGACCCGTACCTGCCAATCACACCGTGGGATTACTAAATCGACCATCCATCTGCTACACACCATCGAAGGCAGTCACTGCAGTCAACTCCACATCACCCTTATAATCGTGGCATAGCCACCAGATAATGTGAAGAGTCACCGGATTCATAATATGTGACATAAGTCACCGGATAATGTGGTAAAAACCACCGGAACACTTCCCTTAATCAACATCACCCATATGCCCGCAACATACATATTATTTCGATATCATGCAATATACCTCACCCCATGACCATAACGAAATTTCACATACTTTCATATCAATGTTTATAACCATTATTAATGAGTTTTAAGGGGTAACATACCTGAATGGACTGTACCATCGAATGGTACCCTTAGCCATGTTTATTCGTCACTTTATTAACACATGCTTAACATTATTACTATTAATCTATCGGGAATTTAGTGTGAGGTTACACACCTGGTTACTAACGCGATTATCGAATCCCGAAAATCCTGATCTAACTCACTAGATCCCCTTTCCTACATTCGGCCAACACTAAGATCATTAGCAAAGAGGCCATTCGGCTATACAAACAAATCTCGAAAGGTTAACGCACAACCATAATCCTTACCTTAACACTGATTTGGTTTCCAACCAAATCCCGAAGCTATGTGATGAACCTTCCTTGCAATCGGCCAAGCCCTAATACATACAAACGATTAGCCTTCGGCTTTTGAATGAATGAGAGACAAATCCGAAACACTAGAACCCTTACCTAGATCGCTTGGCCAAATTTTGAAGATCTATAGTATTCGGCAACACTCCTCCCTACAATCGGCTTAAACACAACATTAACAATCCCAAGAACCATTCGGTCCTATCATGAATCCCAAAACCAAAAGAGATAGTTACCATCTTACCTTATTGACAGTTCCAGCCACCAAGCAACAACGTTCGACACCCCTAAGTGATCTTAGAGGTTTCGGCTACCAACATGAAACAAGAATGAAGTTTAATATATAGATCTTCAATAGAAGGGAAGATAGAAGAGAAGCCACTTACCAAGAAATTCGCTATGCCTCAAAAAGAAAGAGATAGATTCTAAGACTTCAATGGAGACTAGATCTCATGAGAAGAGAAAGAAATAAGGCCAAGGATATTCACCAAACACTTGAAAGAAGAGAAGAAGAAGAGAACTCACGTGGTTCAACTTTTGAAGAGGGTAAAGATGGAGGAAGAAAATGAAATGGAAAATAAAGGGTTCAAAAAGAGAAGGAAAGAACTTTCGGCACAAGAGACTTGAAAGAAGAAAAAGATGTCGACTAAGAATGGGTGTTGGTTTCGGCTTTGAACAAAATAGGAAGAAGAGAAGATGCACAATTGGTTCTTTTCGATTTTTGGTCAAAAGAGAAGAAAAGAATTTCGACAGAAACACAAATGAAAAGAAAAGAGAGAAAATGGCCTCCCACTTTCCTTGTTTTGGCATCTAAAGCCCCTAACACAAACACTCTCCTCCTTGGCCGAAAATGCCACACCAAGACCCCTCCATTCGGCCAACTCTTCCTCTCTCATCCAAATCCCCTTTTTTCCTCCTACTTAGCCGAATCTTTGAGCTGTTGGCCCAATCTAAACTTCATCCATTCAAGAGAGTCCCACCTGAGCTCACCTCTTCCTTGCTTGTGGCGTGAAAAAAATAAGCAGAAAGGGAAATCTGCAGCTCGAACCCAAGCACTCCTTCCTTGCATGTGGCGTCACCATTCAAGCACCTTAGTGGCGCCTCCTTTGCCACTTTGCCACTAGGTTGTTTGTGCCACAACCCTCTAATAAATTCTTTTAACCCCTAACTCTCCTAGCTCCCTCTTCTTAAGCACTAAAACAAAATTTTTGGCAATGACCCAGGCCTAACCCGAGGTCATGCCTAGACCCCAAATCATGCTAAACTAACACAGTAAGCATATCGTCACATGCAAACACATGCAAAATGCAAAGGCCCCGATTTAAGGATATTACAGGGTGAGTTTACAAAAACTTAGTGTGTAATCCCTTTAATAGAGTAACAGTCAGTATATGAAAACAAAAATCGAAACAGTTTGGGCTAAAGCCCTTTAACAGTAATAGGACAGTCCAGTTCAGAGTATACGTGGGCCAAAGCCCACTACAATATCATTTGCGTCACATCCCATAACAGAATCAATTGGGCCCAACACAAACCAAAAACAGAACAAGCGGGCCTAAGCCCAGTACAATTGTAACACCCTGCACCCAAGACCGATACTGGGTCTGGATACGAGACATTACTATGCTTGAACTCACTAAAACATGTACTTACGGGCTATAAAATTTTGTTCCAACTTAAAAACATCACTTTCTTAGTCAACACATATAACAAGGGCCTATGAGGCCTTTAACTCATGTCAGAAAACTTTCAAATTAAAATCAAATAACTAATTTTTGAAGCAGGGTTTACACGCCCGTGTGACTTGGAACACGCCCGTGTACCATTAAGGACGCCTATGCCCTCAAACCGTGTAGGGCTACTAACTATTTCCACACGGCTAAGACACGCCCGTGTCTACCAACCGTGAGAGGTTACTGACTAATTTCACATGGCCATGACACCCTCGTGGGCTTAGACCATGTGCTAATCCTTGATTTACTGACTAAATCAACATGGTCTGGGAACATGCCCATGTCCAAACCGTTTGTCTTACACGGCATACACACACGGCCGTGGGATTTGCCCGTGGCCTATTATGATTAATAAAACTAAGGTGCAGGGTTAACACGGTCTTGACACACGCCCATGTGTCCAACCGTGTGGGCACTTACAGGCTATTTACCATACCGTTAGCCACCTTGAAATGAAGATCATATCCATACACAATTTAACAATGAAATAACAACCCAATTTTATGAATAATACTACATGCTTCATTGATCTCAATAAACATACATGCTTAGTCAAATTTGGCCAATCACTTAGCCATATACAAAAGAATAATAAACTTGATAGCCTTCACAAAGGCCCTTCTTAAAACATGTCCATAAAATGAATGTTTCCTATACATGCCATACTTAGTAAAGTAACTTGGCTATACCAAAATAAGAGTTGATAGTGTGTTGCGAGCTCCAACTTTAATGATCCACGAGTTAGCTTGGCGGGACTGCATAGAAAGAAAGAATCATAACGTAAGCATATAGCTTAGTAAGTTTGCATGTAACAACTCTTAGCATCATCATTGCTTAATATAAACCATTTCACATAAACAATGGTGTCATGAATTTCAGCTAAAGAGCTTACTTACTCATATAGATTCTTACATGTCTTATGACACTTACTATTATCATACTTGTAAGGTAACCATGATACCTATATCACTTGATCACATTGATCAGTATACTATAATAACAATAATCATGATATCTACTTTCTCATTCACAACATGAATAATACTCACTTCATCTAACTTCATCTTGATACTAACTTTACTTTCTTAGCTTTCTTGCTATCTTCTTTTAGCTTACTCATTTGCCCGATGAATTTCTGTGAATATTCGAGGATACTAAATCTCTTCCCACATAATATGATGCCAAAGCCATATCCTAGACACGGTCTTACATGGGTTGTCTCATCTTGGTTTCAAGGCCATGTCTTGACATGGACTTATATGAAGTCTTCCTCTTGATAACATACTCAATGCCAAGCTTGAGTCCTTGGACTTACATGATAACTTGCTTGCTAACTTGATCAATGCCATGCTTGCCTTGGACTTACACGATATCTTGATCAATGCCAAGCTTGCCTTGGACTTACATGATAACTTGCTTGCTAACTTGATCAATGCCAAGTTTGCCTTGGACTTACATGATATCTTGATCAATGCCAAACTTGCCTTGGACTTACATGATATCTTGATCAATGCCAAGCTTGCCTTGGACATACATGATAACTTGCTTGTAACTTGATCAATGCCAAGCTTGCCTTAGACTTACATGATCTCTTGATCAATGCCAAGCTTGCCTTGGACTTACATGATATCTTGTGTGGTAGATCGAGTATCCCAGGGAAATTCATCTTCAATCGGGACTTGCTTATACATATTATCGTGATTTCTTGCTTTAACATAACATGATCATTTCATACAATTATTGTACATTATACTAAGCAAATTAATGATAATAATCATAAATCTTAGAAATCATACAAACGTACCTCAATATACAAAATGTATGTAGATGTGTAATTTAGTCCTCGACTTTGTTCTTACCTCGGTTTTGATCCGGGCTTCATTTTTCTTGACCTACAATCATAAATAGATCATTTAAAAACCATATTGACTAAATTGACTCGTCACTCATACTTTGGAAAAATTACTATTTTGCCTATATACTTTCTAATATTTGCACTTTTGCCCCAATTCTCGTAAAATGATTTTCATGCAACTTTCTTAAACTTCATGCTCAACTGAATCATTTTCTCTTCTATAACGATCATCAATTCTCACTATTTCTAGTACGTATGACCAATTTTATAACTGTTACAAAATGGTCCCTACTACCATTTTTCATGAAATTCATTAAGGAAAAGATGTTTATCTAACATCAAACTCTCTTAAACTTCCATCAAACATCATTTAACAAGCATGCCATTCAAGGGTAGATTTCTAAACATGCATCTTAGCTCATTTTATAGCTAAAATTAGCTAATTCATAATACGAGAACTTCAAAAATACGAAGAATATTAAAAACGGGGCTAAGATGAACTTACTATGAGCTTGACAAAAATGAAGAACCCTGGCTATGGTGTCTCCAAATTTTCAGCAGCAACAAGGAAGAAGATGAGTGAATTTTTCTCATCTTTATCCTATTTTAATCACTAATAAGGCCAAATGACCAGAATGCCCTTCCTCTTAAAAAATTCCATAATAGTCTCTTAAGGCCAATTTTGTCCAAAAATTAAATTTTGGGAATTGCTACTTAAGGACTCACAATTATTAATCTTGAGTTATTTCATGCAAAAAATTTCTAGAAACTCATATATTGCAACTTTTGCAATTTAGTCCTTTTTGGACCAATTGACCTCAACTTAATAAAATTGCTTTACAAAACTTTCATACTAACGTGCAAACATGGCATAAACTTGAAAAAATCATAATTTCACCTTGGGTTCGTGCCCTCGCACCACTATCCTCGACTAGGCCCTAAAT
Organism: Gossypium rotundifolium; assembly: GCA_025506655.1. NCBI lineage: Eukaryota > Viridiplantae > Streptophyta > Magnoliopsida > Malvales > Malvaceae > Gossypium > Gossypium rotundifolium. The sequence goes on from CP106723.1 coordinate 46,554,484, forward strand.
CGGTCATATAATTCTCCCCTTAGGATTTTCGTCCTCGAAAATCTTACCAGCAAAAAGGTTTGGATACTAATTTCTCATACTCTCTTCTGATTCCCATGTAGCTTCTTCGATTCCATGCCTTTGCCACAATACCTTTACTAAGGCAATACTCTTATTTCTTAGTTGCTTCACTTCCCGAGCCAAAATCTTGACTGGTTCTTCACCATAAGTCATGTCGGGACGAATCTCTATTTTCGAAGGGGTAATTACATGCGAAGGGTCTGATCTGTAGCATCGTAACATTGACACATAAAATACATCATGTATCTTCTCTAATTCTGATGGCAAAGCCAAACGGTAAGCTACCGGCCCAATTCTCTCTGTAACCTCGTAAGGTCCAATGAAACGTGGACTTAACTTGCCTTTACTACCAAATCGAGAACTTTTCTCCATGGTGATACTTTCAAAAGACTTTATCCCCAACTTGGTACTCGATCTCTTTTCTCTTTAAATCCGAATAGGATTTCTGTCTGTCTGAGGCAGCTTTTAAACATTCTCGAATTAATTTCACCTTCTCTTCAGCTTTTTTAACCAAATCAACCCCGTGAATTTTGCTCTCCTTGAGTTTAGTCCAAAACAAGGGAGTTCTGCACTTATGGCCATATAGGGCCTCATAAGGCACCATTTTTAAGCTCGACTGAAAGCTATTATTTTAGGCGAATTCTACCAATGGGAGAAACTTTTCCCAACTGCCTTGGAATTCCAAAACACAACATCTGAGCATGTCCTCGAGTACTTGAATTAACCTTTCTGACAGACCGTCAGTCTGAGGGTGAAAAGCTGTGCTAAAACTTAATTTTGCACCCAAAGCTTCTTGCAACTTCTTCTAAAATCTGGACGTGAATCTTGGATCTCTATCCGATATGATCGATAAGGGAACTCCATGAAGTCTTGCTATTTTTGAAACATACAAGTTTTCCAACTTGTCTAGGGAGTAATCCACTCGTACAGGTATAAAGTGGGCTGACTTTGTGAGTCTATCAACCACTACCCAAACAACATCTTTCTTGCTCGGAGACAACGGTAAATCCGTTATAAAATACATGGTGATACCGTCCCATTTCCACTCGGGAATCAAGATAGGTTGAAGTAAACCCGAAGGTACTTGGTGTTCAGCCTTTACTTGCTGACAAATCATGCACTTGGTAACAAATTCTGAAATGTCTTTCTTCATTTTCGACCACCAATACTATTGCTTTAGATCATTATAGATCTTGGTGCTACCCAGATGTAAAGATAAACACTCGTTATGTGCTTCATACAAAATTCTCTGTATAAGCTCTTCTTTTCTCGGAACACAAACTCTATCTCTGAACATCAAGTATCCATCAGAATTAATCCGAAAGTCAGATTCAGCATCTGACTCGTATTGAGCTCTCTTAACTTGCAATTCACTATCTTCTTTCTGAGCCTCCAAGATCTATTGAAGGAACATTGGTCTAGCTCTCAATTCATCTAAAATAGAACCATCATCGGATAAGGATATCCTTGAATTCAATGCTCTTAAAATAAACAGAGACTTCATGCTCAAAGCATCTGACTACATTCGCCTTTCCTGGATGGTTGTCGATGACCAACTCATAGTCTTTTATCAACTCTAGCCATCTTCTTTGTCTTAAGTTCAACTCTTTCTGCGTCATCAAGTATTTCAAACTTTTGTTATCGGTGAAAATCCAACATCGTTCACCATATAAATGATGTCTCTAGATCTTCAATGCGAAGACTATGGTGGCCAATTCTAGGTCATGCATTGAATAATTCTTCTCATGAGGTTTTAACTATCTTGAGGCATAAGCAATCACTTTGCCTTCTTGCTTGAGTACACAGCCTAATCCATTTAAGGATGCATCCTATAGACTACAAATTCTTTCCCTGATTCGGGTTGTACTAAGACTGGAGCTTCTATCAGCATTGCTTTCAACTTCTCAAAACTTTGTTGGCATCTATCCGACCACTCAAACTTCATGTTCTTCTGTAATAATTTAGTCATTGGGGTTGCAATCATAGAAAACCCCTTGATAAATCGTCTATAGTAGCCATTAGGCTCGTAAAACTTCTAATCTCGGTGATGTTCTTCTATGGTTTCACTATTATAATTGAGATCTTACTTGGATCTACTCGGACTCCATCTCTCGAGACAATATGTCCCAAGAATCCCACTTCCTTGAGCCAAAAATCACTTTTACTGAATTTGGCATACAACTAATTTTCTCGAAGAGTTTGTAAAACTATTCGTAGATGATCAGCATGTTCATTCTCATCTCGGGAATAAATTAGTACGTCGTCAATAAAAACGACTACAAACTTATCAAGGTATGGTCTAAAAATGCGGTTCATTAAGTCCATGAATACCACAGGAGCATTGGTCAGCCCAAAGGGCATGACTAAAATTCATAATGCCCATACCTCGTTCGAAAGGCAGTCTTGGATACATCTAAATCTTTCACTCTCAACTGGTAGTATTCTGACCCCAAGTCTATTTTGGAGAATACAGTCGCTCCTCTCAATTGATCAAACAAATCGTCGATCCTAGGCAATTGGTACTTGTTCTTCACTGTCACTTTATTAAGCTGACGGTAATCAATGCATAATCTCATGGTGCCATCTTCTTTTTTCACAAACAAAATCGGAGCGCCCCATGGTGAACAACTTGATCTTGCAAAGCCTTTGTCTTTCAACTCTTGCAACTGTAACTTTAGCTCTTTCAACTCTGTTGGAGCCATTCTATAAGGAGTAATGGATATTGGTACAGTATCGGGAGCTAGCTCAATGCCAAACTCAACTTCTCTAACTGGTGATAATCTTGGTAATTCCTCGGAAAAACATCCACATACTCACATACTATCGGCACTGATTCAATCTTTAACTCTATCTCTTTATCATTCAATACAAAGGCCAAAAATGCCTCATACCTTTTTTTAGATATTTCTGCGCCATCATATGAGAAATTATTACCGACGATCTACCTTGCTCATCTGATTCTACATGAAGAGTATCCCCATTCTCACATCTCATCTCAATGTATTTCTTCCCACAATTTACAATTACATTATGAGTAGTCAACTAGTCCATACCAAGAATGAGGTCGAATTCATCAAATGGTAACAACGTAATATTTGCTTTAAAGTAATGATCTCTAATCATTAATGGACAATCTTTACAAACTTTATCAACTAACATACTCTTGCCTAAAGGATTAGACACCTTAATCATAAATTCTTTGGTATCTATAGGCACACCCAAACCGGGTACTAATTTCATGCAAATGTAAGAGTGTGTGGATCCGGGGTCTATTAAAGTAATAACTTTGGTATTGTAAAGAGAAAAGGTACCCGTAATAACATCAGGGGAAGATGACTCTTCGCGAGTGCGAATGGCATAAGTCCTTGCAGGCGCTCTGCCCTCGGGTCTCGCGGCCTGCTCTTTGGGGTTACCTCTTCCACTTGCCCCACTTCCCAGGTTCCTCTGCGGTCTACCTCTGACCATACTCCCGGACCTCGGGTTCTGAGTTCTCCCTTCTTTAGTCATCTCTGGATAATCCTTTATGAAATGGTCATGGGAATCACATCTAAAACATACATTTTCATGTGCTCGGCATTCTCCCAAATGGCGTCTGCCACACTGTGGACATTCTGGTCTGTTAGGTCTAAAATTCCCAACACTTGCAACTGAAGTCGTTTGTGCTTTATTTCCCAAATACTGCTTACTCTTGTCTTTTCTTGAAAATCTAGTGGAAGTAGCTATTCGAGTAGAAAAATCTCTTGATTTCATGGATGACGATTGGAATGACTTGGTCCACTGCCTCTTTCTAGAATCGAGAGACTCCATTTCAAATTTCATCTTCTCTTTTACTAGTTCTTCGGCTTTGCAAGCCCTTTCCACTAGCACAACGAATTCTTTTAATTCGAGGACATCAACAACCAGCTTAATGTCCTCGTTTAAACCATCTTCAAACTTTTTACTCATATTGGCCTCACTGGACACACATTCCCTAGTGTACTTGCTGAGTCGTACAAACTCTCGCTCATAATCAGTTACTGGCATCTTGCCTTGCTTCAGCTCTAAAAATTCTTTCCTCTTCTGGTCTACAAACCTCTGGCTGATATACTTTTTCTTAAACTCTTCTTGAAAGAATTCCCATGAGATCCTTTCCCTCAGTACCACCGACACAAGGGTGTTCCACCATTGGTAAGCAGAATCTCTTAAGAGAGAGACTACACACTTCATGCATTCATCAGGAGTGCAAGACAGTTTGTTAAATACTCTGATGGTATTTTCTAACTAGAACTCAGCTCTTTCTAGATCATCATCTTTTCTAGCTCAGAATTCTTCTGCCCCATGCTTCCTGATCTTATCAATTGGAGGTTTTCCTCCTATTACCACCTCTACTACTTGAGGGGCTACTGGAGTAGGTTGTGGAACAGGCGGGGGTGGAGGGGGTTCTGCATTCGGATTCACTCGAACTAACTCCGTGTACCAGGCATCCATCATATGGAGGAAGGCTTCTCTAGCCTCTTCTCCTCCTCCTTCTTGACTCACCGTAGTGGGTCTATTCTCATTCTCATACTGCATCGTCCCTTCATGGGGTCAAAGTGCGTTACTTTCTACATCATCCACCTCAACTCTTTCGGGATCCATTTACTATATGTATAAACATAATTTAAGTCATCAGGAGTTGTCACACTATCATTATAAAACATTCTTACGCCTAGCATGTATAGCTAGACTCATGCTCGTGCTATGTTAGTCCTAGAACCGACTAAACTGTAGCTCTGATACCACTAAATGTAACACCCTGCACCCAAGACCGATACTGGGTCTGGATACGAGACATTACTATGCTTGAACTCACTGAAACATGTACTTACGGGCTATAAAATTTCGTTCCAACTTAAAAACTTCACTTTATTAGCCAACACATATAACAAGGGCCCTTTTTAGATAGCAACAAGGAAGAAGATGAGTGAACTTTTCTCATCTTTATCCTATTTTAATCACTAATGAGGACAAATGAACAAAACGCCCTTCCTCTTAAAAAATTCCATAATAGTCTCTTAAGGTCAATTTTGTCCAAAAATTAAATTTTGGGCAAATTGCTACTTAAGGACTCACAATTATTAATCTTGAGTTATTTCATGCAAAAAATTTCTAGAAACTCATATATTGCAACTTTTGCAATTTAGTCCTTTTTAGACCAATTGACCTCAACTTAATAAAATTGCTTTACAAAACTTTCATACTAACGTGCAAACATGGCATAAACTTGAAAAACTCATAATTTCACCTCGGGTTCGTGGCCTCGCACCACTATCCCGACTAGGCCCTAAATCGAGTTGTTATAACAATGACAGATCTCATAAACAGATATGCAACAATATGAGGATGCATCCCACCCCGATCCATCCAGCAAACCATCGTACCAACCCTACACTCCTGTGGGGATAAAATTGACCCACTTAGCCAACACACCAAGCTTAGCACAGGTTGTGGCACTAAGTCAACAGAACGGCTCGACGCAGTGAAAAGAATGGGTAAAAGCCATAAATATTGCAGCAACGTTGCCAGCTAATGTAATCGACTAAAAGCTTTAAATAGAATGGTTATAAACCATAATCAGGATGGCATAGAGCCATAATCAGGATGGCTCAAAGCTATCGATAACTATGATAAGTTTGGCACATAGCCATCAGAGACGGTAATATAATCGGCACACAGCCACGGGTATTTATGATCGACACAGAGTCATCAGTATATATGTTAGGCACATAGCCACGGGTAAATACAATTGGCACAAAGCCATAATCAAGATGGCACAGAGCCATATATATGTTGGCAGAGAGCCATAATCAGATTACGTGGCTTTAAGCCGTCCGTCGGTCCACAGTCGTCTTACGCGATCCGTGCAACCTTAACAGATCATCCTGGATCCACAGTCGTCTCTTGCGACCCGTGCGACCCTATCAGAACTTTTTCCGTATCAATGTCCCAACTCCATGCAATATGTCGTGCATGTCATGCTCAATCATTACACGTGTATGCAAAATGACCATGCCGAGTAACACTAATTTAGACATATATTAAAAGCATACCAGTCACACGACCACAGTCAAGGCAATTTAAACACAGTCATACGATCATAATCAAATCATAACACAAGTCAGTCATTTACACATAAGGGCAAAATAGTCATTTACACTATAAGGGTATTTCGGTAATCCTAACCTTTAGGGGTATTTCGATAATTCTACCCTATAGGGGTATTTAGGTAATTTTACAAACTTGGGGTATTTCGATAATTTTATAAATCGATGGTATTTTGGTACTTTTACAAATTAGGGGTATTTCGATAATTTCACCAATTAGGGGTATTTTAGTAATTTTACAAATTAGGGGTATTTTGATAATTTCACAAATTCAAGGTATTTCAATAATTTTACAAATCGGGTATTTTAGTAATTTTACAAATTAGGGGTATTTCGGTAATTTTACCAATCGAGGGTATTTTAGTAATTTTACAAATTGGGTGTATTTCAGTAATTTTACCAATCAGGGGTATTTTGATAATTTTAGAAATTAGGGGTATTTTGATAATTTCACAAATTGAGGGTATTTCAGTAATTTTACAAATTAGGGGTATTTTGATAATTTTACAAATCGTAGGTATTTTAGTAATTTCACAAATTGAGGGTATTTGGTACTTTTACAAATTAGTAAACTTCATGCTCAATTGAATCATTTTCTCTTCTATAAGAATCATCAATTCTCACTATTTCTAGTAGGTATGACCAATTTTATAACTGTTACAAAATGGTCCCTACTACCATTTTTCATGAAATTCATTAAGGAAAAGATGTTTATCTAACATCAAACTCTCTTAAACTTCCATAAAACATCATTTAACAAGCATGCCATTCAAGGGTAGATTTTTGAACATGCATCTTAGCTCATTTTATAGCTAAAATTAGCTAATTTATAATATGAGAACTTCAAAAATACGAAGAATATTAAAAACGGGGCTAAGATGAACTTACTATGAGCTTGAAAAAAAATGAAGAACCCTACCTATGGTGTTTCCAAATTTTCGATAGCAACAAGGAAGAAGATGAGTGAATTTTTCTCATCTTTATCCTATTTTAATCACTAATGAGGACAAATGAACAAAACGCCTTCCTCTTAAAAATTCCATAATAGTCTCTTAAGGTCAATTTTGTCCAAAAATTAAATTTTGGGCAAATTGCTACTTAAGGACTTACAATTATTAATCTTGAGTTATTTCATGCAAAAAGCTTCTAGAAACTCATATATTGCAACTTTTGCAATTTAGTCCTTTTTAGACCAATTGACCTCAACTTAATAAAATTGCTTTACAAAACTTTCATACTAACGTGCAAACATGGCATAAACTTGAAAAACTCATAATTTCACCTCGGGTTCGTGGCCTCGCACCACTATCCTGACTAGGCCCTAAATCGGGTTGTTACAATAATGACAGATCTCATAAACAGATATGCAACAATATGAGGATGCATCCCACCCCGATCCAGCCAACAAACCATCGTACCAACCCTACGCTCTTGTGGGGATAAAATTGACCCACTTAGCCAACACACCAAGCTTAGCACAGGTTGCGGCACTAAGTCAACAGAACGGCTCGGCGCAGTGAAAAGAATGGGTAAAAGCCATAAATATTGCAGCAACGTTGCCAGTTAACAGAACGACTAAAAGCTTTAAATAGAATGGTTATAAACCATAATCAGGATGGCATAGAGCCATAATCAGGATGGCTTAAAGCTATCGATGACTATGATAAGTTTGGCACATAGCCATCAGAGACGGTAATATAATCGGCACACAGCCACGGGTAATTATGATCGACACAGAGTCATCAGTATATATGTTATGCACATAGCCACAGGTAAATACAATTGGCACAAAGCCATAATCAAGATGGCACAGACCCATATTTATGTTGGCAGAGAGCCATAATCAGATTATGTAGCTTTAAGCCGTTCGTCGGTCCACAGTCGTCTTACGCGATCCGTGCAACCTTAACAGATCAATCCTGGATCCACAGTCGTCTCATGCGACCCGTGCGACCCTATCAGAACTTCTTCCATATCAATGTCCCAACTCCATGCAATATGTCGTGTATGTCATGCTCAATCATTACACGTGTATGCAAAATGACCATGCCCAGTAACACTCATTTAGACATATATTAAAAGCATACCAGAGTATTTTATTAATTTCACAAATCGAGGGTATTTCGATAATTTCACAAATCGAGGGTATTTAGGTAATTTTACAAATCGAGGGTATTTCGGTAATTTTTACAAATCAGGGTCTCAGCGACCCAACAGAAGGTCTATCGTCGCCTCGAGCAACTTAAGTAACCCAAATAGACACAACGGTGTAAATGGGCCTAAGGCCCATTACTAAACCAAGTTCATATGGCCCATTTAGCTAGAAACACCACGATTATGTAAATGGGCCTAAGGCCCATTATTCTACCCAAATTGTATGGCCTATTTAGCCTAGAAACACCCACGCTATGCAAACATTACATGGTCCAAAAACACTAAATAGATAGCCATTTTCGCATGGCTAGCATATTTACACTATTACAAAACATTAGTTATACGGTTTAGTCTAGCCTATACATGCCCTTTTAAATACCAAACTAAGTTTTCAATACCAAAAGAAAGTCGATAGTGTGGTTGACTTCACAGATGATCCTTCGAGCAGAGCTTGAATCAAAATCTATAAAATGAGATAGACAAAGACACACAGTAGTAAGCTTACTAGCTTAGTAAGTCTCAAGCAAATATAAATGTAATGAGCATACATTTAAGCATATTAAAATCCAAGCTTATAGTATGAAACATAATTATTTCATTATGTAAAATATAGATAGTTGAATAATAGTAATGCTCTTTACTTAAATATCGCTATATGATATATTGAACTCAGTACATTATCAATTCATATGAGCCAATCTAAGCATCGATCTTCTATTTCCACTTATACACAAGAACAAACACTTTTATCACACTCATCACTGATCTTTAACTATACAATAGGAATTTTAGTTCACTTCATTCCTTACTAAAATGGTAGGTTAGTTCTTACCTGAACTTTTACCACATAATACTATATAAACATCTCACCTTGTTTGGTTTTCAGAATCTCCACTATAGCATATCACCGGCACGAAGCCTGCTAGGCGTTTAAGCCCGAATTAAATCACCGGCACAAAGCCTGCTAGGCATTATAGCCCGAAATAAATCAATGCATGAAGCCCGCTAGGCATTATAGCCCAAATAAGTCAATGCACGAAGCTCGCTGTAGGCATTATAACCTAAATAAGTCACCGCACGAAGCACGCTAGGCATTATAGCCAAATAAGTCACCAAGCACGAAGCTCGCTAGGCATTATAGCCCAAATAAGTCAATGAAGACGAAGCTCCTGCTAGGCATTATAGCAGAAATAATATTATTATCATCTCATACACATTACAAGAATGTCTGCCCAAAATAACATAAATCACACATCATTCAAATCGCTTTAACATACCAACTCGTTTAGAGATATAACAACATTTCATTTCAAATTCACTATCACTTATAATTCACGATTATATCGAATAACAAACCAAAACACTTATTCACATCACTTTAAATAAAATTCCAACCAATCCAAACCAATACTTTCACATTCAGCTAACACAAGGTTTTATACAAAATTCTATTGAATAACATCATTTAACACATTCATAAATAATTCGATAACCTATACTTGCTTAAGGACTTACCTCGGTTGTCGATAGTCCGTATGAATCCATTATTCGAGAACCTTCGTCTTTCCCGGTTTAATTCTGCTTTTTCTTTGCTCTTGATCTAAAACACATTAGAATTTAGCTCATTTAATCGCATTTCATCTCAATTTAGTCCTAAAACACACAAATGGGCAAATTACCATTTTGCCCCTAATGTTTCCCATTTTTACAAATTGGTCCTATTTACACAAAACAAAAATATGCAAAATTTACCAACACCATAGCTTGGCGAATCTTCCCATAGCCATATGTGTTTACCACATCACATACATTTTATCATAATATTTTCAAAAATGTGGGCCCACTAGCCTAGTAGGCCCACACCTTAATCACCTATTGCCTCAAAATGACCCTAGCCATGTAGACTACACTAACATCGGTCTAACATTTACCACAATATGCAAATTGAATCCTTGTGGGGCCCACAGCCACAATCATTGGGCCCATTAGCATGACCCATTTTTGCCCCAACGCGGCCCAAAATGACCTAAGCCCATGAGAACGCTCATGGCGGCCTCAACCATCTTACGCCCATATTCGTGGGCTAGGTCCACTACGCAAATTTAATCCGTGCGATCGAACGCTCGTGTGGCGTCATTTGCCGTACAGGGTAAAAATACACACTTGATTGTGAACGTGCGCGACTAACCTACAAGAACACCAACCTAACACAATCAGAAACTTCAGTTAGTTGCTTATCAATCAATTGAAGAGAACCTTAACCCAAAACTCCTGTTCAGGGGCTTACCTATCACCCGCCTTAACCAATCTCACTCAGGCCGTCGCAGGAGATCACTTCACTTCAAGTCCTTAAAAAAATACCTTCGCGACTCAATAACTAATATCATATACACAAATAATTGAACCAGGAGTATCGCAACTTACCCAAACTGTGGAATTAAGACTAAGAGACAGAAGTATTCAGACACCACCATAACACACCCTTAAATCGAGGCACAAGAAGAAACAATCGCACTCTTCTGAGACCAAGTATTCGACTAGCACAGAAGTTCAGAGGTTATTCGGCTCTAGTAAAAGATGAGGGAATATAAGAAAAGCCGAAAGAAGGAAGAGAGGAGATAACAATGTGTTTGGCCAAAAACACATCAACCAATTGAGAGAGAAAAGAAATATTCGACAAAAGTGTGAAGAGGTAGAGGAGAGAAAAAGAATTAGTTTGATAGGAGGTTTGCAGAGGAATGCAAAGTAGAAAACAAAAGAATCCGAAAGGTATTCGATATGACCAAAAATGAAAAGATACTGCCCACACTCTTAGAACAAATTGGCCTCCAAGAAAGAAAAAAACCAAAAATGTTTCAAGCCACCGAATTAGAGAGTAAAAGACTACTCAAAGCTGATTTCTGATAAGCCAAAATTCTCATTCGGCACACACCCCTCTTTCCTTTCAAAATCTAGAATTTTCCTCCCCCAAATCACTCAAACTATCCACCACCCTTAATCCACTCCTAAAATCCCTCCTCCAACCTCTCCACCATCCAATTCAAATTCCCATTTTTCCTCATACATTTTCCATGACCAATTCAATCTTCACCCTTTTACCAAGTCCACAACAACCATCCAGAGTTTCAATCCAATTCAGCCACTTACCATCCCCATGTAGTAAAATAATTGTATTTTGCTTGCAAGGTGATTTGAACCCAAGCCCCCTCAATAGCTCAATACGCCACTTGCCTCCTTGCCATAAGCTCTTTTTGTGTCACAGAATATCCTCAATTAATAAAAAGGTCTATATGCCAAAGTCCAAGTTCCTTTAAAAGAGAAACCAAAATATATTGCAAGAGCTAAGACTTGAGCCCAAGCTACCATGCAACCTTAATGATGCCACAACCACTAGACCGCATGCTTCCTTGTGTCTCTTTTTAATCACAATAATTTAAAAGGCCTACATCCAAACATCCAAGGTTTTATTCACTTAAAACCAAAATTTTTGCAAAAGCCCAGGTTTGAACCCAGGACTTTTCCTACTCCTCTCAAGACCCTTAACCACTTGAGAAGACATTTAATTGTGTCATTTCCTTGCACAATTATATACCTATTTACAGCCTCCTTACTGACCCATACTCAAGGCCCAATACTTTTAGGACCAAATTCGGGGCATTACACTCGAGGCAATAATAAATTGAAAAAAAATTTAGGGTTGGCTTTGATTTGGCACTAAATGGCTTATAATGTGGATTTCGCGTCGGTCGAAAAAAAGACAACATCATTAGAATCGGCTGAAGGGGCTGGTTCATATATATTGACAACGAAAGAAACATCGAATCAAAGTATCGACAACCTGGTGGAAGTTCTTCTATGGTGGCGACACAAATCGTCCCAATTTTTAAAGAACTTCTATTTTCTGTTTTATATTTTGTTTTGTTTATTTTTTTCATTTTTTTCATTTCTACTTTTTTATATTAATTTTATTTGAGTTTAGTTGTTTTTCCATAATAGGTGTAGATACTAGGGAGTGACAAAATTGAAAAATTGAATAAGCCAGAAATTAGGCTCGATATTGCAACATTGCTCTCAAATGTCACGACATGGATAGAACACCACATTACAACATCGAAAGGCCAAGTTCATCTGAATTATTTTATTCAGACGTTTTGTTATACATTATCAACACTTCTTCGTCTTCTTATTTTTATTCTTATTTATTTATTTATTTTATTTACATTACATTTTATATCTCTTCTCGTAGAATTTTTTTAGGTACTTTTTTGTTCGCTTGGAGCACACAAATCCGAGATTAAACAAGGATTTATCTTATTCAAGAAAGGCTTTTTTTTTTTTTGCACTTTAACTATATTACACCAAGGGTAATATATGTTCTAAAGTGTGAAAGAACTTAGGATTAGTATGTGTGTTTACTTTTATTTAGTTCATTATTTATTTACAAAAAATAAAAATTATTATTTTTATTGAATGGTGCTTGGTTTATATTAATATTGTGAATAATGGTTGAAAATAATAAAACATGTAATGATTTTTATCGAGCATAAATTTTGTAACGCCCTAAAAATCTTGAAACCCTAATTTCTGTACATATGCATGTATAGCACTTAGAATAATATTATTAAAGTAGTATTGTGATTATTTGAAGCCTTAGAGTTAGGGGTGACCATAGGGAAAAATTTATTTTTCTTACTTAGTGGACCCTAGTCTCAGGCATGAGGCCTCATAAGTAGATTAAGAGAAGAGAGGACACAAATGGGCTTGTGGTCCAGTGGAAAGTGGCATCATATAGGGGCTATGAGGTGGCGTGTTGAGCAGTTAAGGAGGTCCAAGGCTCGAGGCCTAGGAGGGAAAATGAAGGAGTTTTATTTTTGTGACTGAACAAAAGGAGTTGGCGTTGGAAGGGACTCTAAAAGGGTATGCTCATGAGAGAAATTTAAGGGAAGATAAGGGAGAAAAGATAGGGATTGGGAGGTGGAAAAAGTGCTACCGATTTGGACTCTGAGGGAGGGAAAGTTTCGGCTAGGGGCTATATATCTGGGTGCCTAATTAAGTTCCTAGGTTAATGCCAAATTTTTGCTCTCCTTCTGGCTGAATTTATTCACTTGTGAGAGGCTTAAACATTTTTTTTCTCTAAGTGTGCCAAAGCCGAATCCTTCATACTCTCCCTTCCAAAATTTCCTTTTTGGTTCACCACTTGGCTCTAGCCGAATCACCTCCTTTTTTATTCTCCCTAGTGTTGCCGAATTGCTTCTATCACCTTGCTAGTCGCAAAAGCCAGACTTAAGCCGCAGGATCAAAAGAAGATTCCGATAAGAGCTTAGTTGAATTTTTAGTGTGATTTATTAAAAGCTGAAGGGATATCTAACCCCTCTTTTCCGTTAACATGTATTAACAAGGGTGTGGCTCAACAATCGCAAGTGTGGTAGGTAAGGATTGTTATCAAGGCAGTAAGTATTCTCGACTCAGTCACGGTTTAATAAATGGTCGAATCTACTGTGGCTCTTAAGGGTGACTTATGATCAATATGGCTCACTTGGTTTTGACGATATAGGTGTTTGGTGCATATCTAGAGGGTAATCGCAAATAGTAGCAAAGGAAGGGTTACTAGAACATGAAGCACACGGTAAGGGTACGGTGAGGTATCGATTTTTGATAAGTATGTGTTAAAACCTTGGTTAATCGCTAGTAATGTCTATTGTAGGTTCGTGACTAAAGGGTTTGTTGCACGCGAGGTTACCAGGTGTGTACAAACACTACACATATAAAATCAGCAATACCGAAAAGCCAAAAGTGGCTAAATGGGCCCGATGGGCCTTGAGGCTAAGTTTGATGGGATGGTTTGGTTTGTTATACGAATTGAGTTAGTCACGCATAATACACGATCTAGATTTGTTTTGGGCCTAATAGGCCGTAAGGTTGGAATTTGGGTTTGATGGGCTTTATGGGGACGTAGACAAATATGCCAGGGTTCATGGACTTAGGCCTAGTTTGAACAACTCTTAAATTTCATAAGACTTAACTTAATTAAACATGTCTGTGAACAAGTCATTAGGTTAGGGTGTGGCAACAGGCATACGCATGTCTAGGATTGGATCTAGGGAGAGCTTGGTACTTAAGCGGTCCTAGTGGCCCACCTCCTCTTCTCTGGAATCCTACCTGGTGCGTAGTGTCTGTTCACTTTAGCCGTGAGAACTTGTTGATGGGCCAAAGTTCATAACAAAAACTTGGGAGGGACCAAATACCCATATATTTGTAAAATCACTAAAATACCCTTATATTTGTAAAATTACTAAAATACCCTTATATTTGAAAAATTACTAAAATACCCTTATATTTGTAAAATTACCAAAATACCCCTATTTTGCAAAAGTACAAAAATACCCCTATTTTGCAAAATTACCAAGATACCCCTATTTTTCCAAGTTACCAAAATAACCTTATACGGTAGAATTACGAAAATAACCTTGGGTAGTGAAATGATGAGAATACCCCTTTATGACGAATATGAGTTTATGGATGTTACTCGTGTGTTTGATGCATTCATATGATATTCTACTTAGGATGCATATGGGTGGGAATTATGGTACGGAGGAAGATTTAAGGATCGCATGGCCGTATGGTATAGATCCACCAGAGGCTTTAAGCCTAATATATGATTAACAACTTTGCTGCAACGTTCGGTAGTACCGCAACCGGGCTACCTTTGGTGTGTAGCGGAGGGGTAGGTCGAGCTAGAATTCTCCACAGGAGTCATAAGGTTGGAAGGGAAATGGTGTGTGTAGCGGATGGATTTTTGGGGTGGGTTTTGTATTACCTTGTTTGCACGTGATGCGCTATGGTATGATATGAGGTCATTGTGGGCTAAGGCCCAAGACCACTGATTTTGATAGGGCTTAGGCCCAACGTGAATGTTTGTATGTGATTTGGATTGCCAAGAGTTGTACACACTGAGTTTCAAACTCACACCCTTTAATTTAATGTTTTAGGTAATCCCGAATAGACAGCTCGACGTGGGAGAGGACTCGAGATGGCCACACTACAAGATGTTTAAATTTTCATTTACTAAATTTTCGGTGGATGTAATAAGGCCTTGTACTCCATTTTGACTATAGATTTATTATAGGTTTTGAGGTTAATTATTTATTTAATTATTAAACCTAAGTAAGCTCTTATGTTTAAACTTGGTTTCCGAAATACTTAAAACAATGAAATGGGTTTTAATCTTTACTTAATAAGACTCATAGATTTTTGGGCTTTTGGGCCTTAAACTTTTTAGCAAGACTGTTTTGAATTGTGCCTTTAATGTGACATTCTGGATTCGGGCCTAACTTTTAGGTTGGGTTTAGGGTGTTACATTTTGTAGTACCAAAGCCCGGTTACAAAGCTCGGGTTGTGAATGGGCCTTAGATTTTGGGTTTTTAAAAGTTTTTGCAAGATTCTTAAAGTGTTGTTCACTGAGGCCTCGACGTCGAGCCAGGTAAGTTCTTTGTACTACATTTGGTTAAAGTACTGAATTGTGTAGATAATGGTCTACTTAAATATAGGCTTTTAGAGCTAAATCTTGTAGGAAACCTAAGCTTGTAGTGAATTCTCTTGTAGTGAATTCTGAATAACTTTAAGAAAATTGTTATTTCTTACATAAGACATGTGTTTTAAATAAGTGGAACTAAGTACTAATTACATAAAATTCTTAATTCAGAGCTACACAACGATGAGTGCTAGGCGAGGTGGAAAAGGCCGTGGCATAGGCCGTTGAAGTGTTAGGGCAGGATCGTTTGAGTCCAGCCATATGCCCAATGTAGGAGTAGGGAGGCTCCGGCCTCACCAATAGCTGAAAAAGGAGCAAATGAACGGGCTGCCGCTACAGAAGATGCCGTATCGCAGGCCATGTTGAGAATCTTGAAAAGGGTCATTAGCCTCAATAATGGTACGGGGAGTCATGGGTCGATCGTGGAGCGACTCCGAGCTAATAGGGCTGAGATTTTCAAAGGAGTAGCGGGGGTGGCCCCGAATGTGGTAGAGTATTGGTTGGAAGCTACTGAAAGAATAATGCATGACCTAGATTGCACTGCTAAACAAAAGCTGAAAAGAGCAATATCCCTAATCAGGGAAGAAGCCTACTAGTGGTGGTTGATCGTAAAGAGGGAAACCAATTGGAGCAGATCACTTGGGAGTTCTTCAAATCGGCATTTCAAAGGAAATACATTGGATCAGCCTATGTGGATGCCCAAAGGAAGGAGTTTTTGAGTCTGACTCAGGGAGATAAGTCAATAGCAAGTACTAGGCTAAGCTTTTGCACCTTGGTCGATACGCCAAAGGGATAATAGCAACTGAGTATGAAAGGTGCGTATGATTTGAGGATGGATTAAGGGATAGCCTTAGGTACTTGATATCTCCATAAAAGGAGAGAGATTTTACGGTCTTGGTAGAGAAAGCAAAAATAGTAGAGGAGGTAAAGAGCACAGAGCGTCGCAACTGAGAGAAAGAGAAGGGCAAGAACAAGCTGAATATGGAACCTATGGGAGCCAAATAGAGGCCCATGAGGAGGGCCAGAGTGAATAGATCAGTTAAAGGTTTGGCCCCTGTTGCCGCTGCTAATAACGGAGTACCACATTGTGCTGAATATGGGAGAAAGCATCCTGGCGAATGTTGGAGGAGGACGGGAGCATGTTTGGGCTGTGGATCGATGGAGCATAGGGTTAGGCAATGCCAGAGAAGGCTAGATCAGGAGCAAGCTGACGGTAGAGGCAATTTTCAGCCCCAGAGGGGTGGACAACAACCACCAAGGGGCCGTGGTCAAGCCAGAGGTGGAAATGGCGCAGGACGAGGATGTGAGGCATTAGGCGGAGGTGCAAGTTAGGCAGAGGCAAGACAACCATCGTTGGTCTATGCTGTTCATTGCAGAGAGGAAGGTGATGCGCCAGATATGATAACAGGTACGTTTCTTATTTGTGAACTACCTTATATTGCGCTTATTGATGTGGGGTCGACACACTCGTACATTATTTGTAATAGGACTGAAACTGTAGGGGTGAAGTTTGAAATAGTTGAGAATGAAATGACTGTATTAAGTCCTTTAGGGCAGTCGATGAAAGTTAGTAAGCGGTTTAGGGATGTGCCATTGATGGTTCAAGGGGTTATTTTCCTAGCGAATTTGATGGAATTTCTGTTTGGTGAGTTCGACCTCATTTTAGGCTTGGATTGGTTAACGAGGCACCAAGCAACTCTAGACTGTGCTATGAAGCAGATGGTATTAAGAAATGTGGAAGGTGATAAGGTGGAAGTGATCGGGAATGACGTGATTATTTGTCGAACGTGATTTCAGCTTTAAGGGTGAAAAAGTTGGTAAGGAAAGGCTGTGAAGCTTACTTAGCTTATATTAGTGATTCGTAGTCAAAGAGTGTTACTGTCAAGGAATTGGAAACAGTAAAAGAATTCCCTGACGTTTTCCCAGAGGAATTTCTGAGATTACCCCCAATAGAGAGGTGGAGTTTGGAATAGAGTTGTTACCGGGTACGGTGCCAGTGTCTATCGCATCTTATAGAATGGCACCGAAGGAACTAGTGGAGTTGAAGGCTCAGATTCAAGAGTTGTTGGATCGCGGGTTTATTAGACCAAGTGTGTCTCCATGGAGAGCCCCGATATTATTCGTAAAGAAGAAGGATGGGTCCATGAGGATGTGCGTCGATTACAGAGTAGCTGAACAAGTTAACCATTAAGAATAAATACCCTCTGCCTAGGATAGATGACCTTTTCGATCAACTTAAAGGAGCCTCAGTTTTCTCGAAGATTGATTTGCGTTTGGGGTACCATCAACTGAGGGCTAAGGAAGCTGATGTGTATAAGACAGCCTTCAGAACTCCTTATGGACATTACGAGTTTTTGGTGATGTCGTTTTGGTTAACAAACGCACCGGCTGCTTTTATAGATCTCATAAACTGGGTTTTTCAACCCTACCTAGATCGGGTTATAGTAGTCTTCATAGATAAAATCCTTGTATACTCAAGAATAGAGGGGGATCACGATGCACACTTATGAATTGTGTTGCAAGTTCTAAGGGAGAAGCAACTGTACACTAAGTTTAGCAAGTGCGAATTCTGGCTAAGGGAAGTCAGTTTATTGGGACATGTGGTCTCCACTGAGGGAATTAGGGTTGACCCTCGAAAGGTAGAAGCGGTGTTGGATTGGAAATGACCTAAGACAGTGTCAGAGATTCAGAGTTTTTTAGGCCTGGCAGGGTACTATAGGCGATTTGTCGAAGCATTTTCCCTAATCGCGACACCTTTGACCAAGCTGCTACGGAAGGGGGTGACATTTGTATGGATGGATAAGCAGCAGGAACGTTTTAAGAAGCTTAATAAGGTTTTAATGGAGGCTCCTGTTCTAATTCAGTCGGAGCATGGGAAAGAGTTTACAGTTTATAACGATGCGTCACACGTGGGCTTAGGTTGTGTTTTGATGCTGGAAGGGAAGGTGGTTGCTTATGCATCACGCCAGCTTGAGACTCATGAAAGAAATTACCCAACCCACGATTTTACTAACAATATGACTTAAGCGTTCTTTGTGCATAATCTTCCAAAATTACTAACAATTTTACTTAATGAATGTTTTTGATACACATGATTATGTCTGCTACATATTTGTTTGATTTATGTTAATGGTGATATTGTTAAACATTTGATCATGGGAATTACTACTAATTTGTTAGTAATGTAACTCTGTAAACTAATCCTAATTTACTTTAAAAAGTTTTCAAGGCATTGAACTATCAAGATTAAGTTACATGTGCAATAAGAATTTTTATACCTTTAATATTTGACAATCATGTTCATAGGAGTAATAAAATCCAAGGGACGTCTTATTATTGCATGCTATGTGTCTAGACTTGGTTTGCTTGAGGACAAGCAAAAAGTTAAGTGTGGGGAGTTTAGGTGTGAGGTTCTTATTTACATCCTTCTTCGCTAACTCTAGCTTGTTTAAAGAAAGGAATCAAGTCATTTTTGTATTAATTTTTTTCTTGTTTTCTCTTTTTCCCATAAAAGTGTTTTGGTTGCTTGAGGATAAGCAACAAGTTAAGTGTGGGGGAGTTTGATCTGCCATGAATTACACTATTATTTAAACCCTTTTTACACATAACTTTAGTTTGTTTAATAGTTAAATCAAATCATCTTAGTATATATTTACGTTTTCATGCTTAAATTAGTATTTTATGATTTTTAGTAGTTTTCTATATCTAAGTAAGGTTACATGGTCTTGTAGGACAAATCGGGAGCTAAAGATGCATATTCAAGCTGAAACTGATGCCTATGTCGCGATGTAAACTCTAAATTTATAGATTTTTTGTAATTGTTTATGGCATCTTTTTACTTAAAAATTATGTTAGTCCCAAATATTTGACATTTAATTGGGTGAATTTTGTTCATAATGAGATAATGGACAAGATTTAGTAAAGTATGCAATTTTATGCTTTTATGTATTAAATTTGTGCATAATTTAATTATTTCATGTTACATAATAATTTATTTTATTTAATTATTGTAGTGGGACTTGGAATTAATAAGTTGAGAAGCTTATTTCAGTTATACATGGACATGAGCTTTATTTCACCTTAGTTGGATGATAAAGGCAAGCAAATTGGGTCAAGAGAAGGTCACTTTGATCTAGTTAAAATTAATTTAATTGAAGAAAAGTCCGACAAGTAATTGGTCATAGTCCAATTTGGAAAGGGCATATGAGCAGCCCAAAATCAACTTTTGGAAGATTTATTTAGGGGTCCTTACACTTGTAAAACAATTAAAATTCAGCTCCTAACATTCACCCAAGAAACCATCCAACCATTACTTGATTCATGCATAAAATCAAGCATGAATCAAGCAACCAACAACCTCTCCTCTCCACAATTCATGGCCGGCCAAGAAAAAGAGAACCTTAAGGGATATTCAAGCTATTTTTAGTGACCTTATTAGTCATCCTTCTACTATAAATACCACCCTTTACTTTTCATTTATTCATCTCTCATCATTCAATAATCCCTCAATCCCTCACTTCACATTCTATCATCTTTCCTTTCCCGCTTATGAATAAACCTCCATTTCCCTTTCCATTTAGCTAACAATTCCTTGAAAAAAATTCTCTCTTGGCTGGCCACCTTGAGGAGCATCTTGTGAAGGAGCAATTATAAGGATCGGAAGAAGCCACCGCGATTAAGTTTTAGAGGATTGCCGAAATTATTTTAGAGTATCTTCTTCCTTAGTCTTTATTGTTGTTCAAAGTTTTTTCAATTTGCTTTGTTGTTTTTTCATTAACAATGATAGCTTAATTTTGTTTAGCTAGAATGATTACATTAATTTGATAAAGTTCATTTGATTTATGTTCATGATGTTCTATGCCTCAATCAATCATGCTTTCAATTAAAATCATGCATGTATTTCATTCATTAAAATGTGATCAAATGCATTAGAATTAGTTTATCAATCCTAGCCATATGACGATTAATGGACGTAACAATTGAAAGGTGCATGCTTAATTTATATCCAAGCCCAATTAAATTAAATGTTCATAACAACTCGAGAGAGTTCCACTTCCTTGCATAACTTTTAGATTTCTTTGATTAAATTGTTTCAAACCTAATCCGTCCATGTTACTTCACATAAAATCTAAGAAACCCTTAGTTAAATATGATCATGGAAGTATGCATGTTTTTCTAAGTAATATATTCTGAAAGGACTTAATAATGGTTTCAAAGTTAATGAGAGATCGAGTTGCCATGGAATATTTTTTAGAACATCGTGAGCATGATGAAAATGAACCAAGTCAAATGTTGTAATTATTCTAGCCTATTCATGTTATTGTTGTTAAAGCTTATGAATTTGCTACTAAATCCATCTCATACATTTTAATTATTCATCACACTTAGGTTAATTTGCATTTAGGATAATTTGTCATCTAGTTATTTAATTTTACATCAATCACTCGAAATTATTGTGTTTTTCGCACCAATATGTAAAACTTTAATTTTACAAAATATTGATTAACATATACAGTCTCTATGGAGACGATAACCCTTTTTCTTACTTATTATTTTATAATGACTGTGTACACTTGCACAAACCCTAGTGTTACAAACAACACCAAGACACCGATGCCGTAACATCAAACACAAAAGCCAAAAAAATCCTGGAGCGAAACTACCTTCGGTGTCACGACACCAGATCCAATGCTGCAACACAGCAAGCCTATGTTGCAACATCACTTCTTTGTGGCCTAAAAAGTCCTTGTATGTGACAACTGCGCTTTTGAGGGAAATTAGGAGGATTTGTCCTAGGCAAACTTTAACTGCTTCAAGGATAGTTTAGGCACTTTAATATTTTGAGTTTAGCCAATATAAAGGCCATTGTAATAAGTTTAAATAGACAATTTTAGGGAGACAAAAATTATTCTTAAGTTTTTATTCTCATTCTTAGTTTTTCTTAATTTATTTTATGTTCTTGTAATCGGAAGATCCAATTTTGAAGAGAGACTTTCACGAGTGGAGATTGTTCGCCACGCTTTCATCGATAAATCCATGAGTATATCTTTTCTTTATTCTATTATTTATATCTATTTCTTTAACATTGTTAATTTAATGTTCATGTATCAATTTATGCTTATTACATATTTTGCATGTTTCAACTTTTTTAATCTAATTAATTGATTTATAGGTAAAGTTCAATTTGGATTGGTTAGACCTGATTGAGTGCAATTAAACCTTAGGATTGACGACCTAAGGAAGTCATCTAGGTAGGAATGAACCCGAAATCGATAGTGCCTACCAAGCATCACTTAGCATATCAATAGTTAGGGAATGAAGAGCTTAAACCCTAGGCTTGACAACCCTAGGAAGTCATATAGGTAGTAATTAACTTGAAATCGGTATTGCCTATCTGTGAAAAATTTACCCTGCCCCTATTTGAATTGTGTCATCGAGAAGTGAGTAGTTCTTGCATACTAGTTAGGTTAGTAGAAGGCTAAGAAGCCTTGCTAGGTTAATTAGTAACCAACTATTTAGAACCCTACATCAATAGTTAATTAGGTAAAACAATTGCATCTAGGCTAAAGAACCTCGCATAGTCAACATAAGGAATAGGAGTAGTCGATACATGAACTTGTGAATAGATTTAGGTTTAATTCAATTAATTTGTTTATAATTATTATCATCATCCTACTTCTTTTTTAACACTACTAATTCGAGACTCGATTAGATTAGTAATTACCTTAATAGTAATTTTCCCAAAACTACAATCCCTAGGGTACAATCCTCGGAATACTTACAAAGTGTTTCGTTGTAAACAAACTATATTACAACTTAACCTATAAACTTGCAGTCATTACCTCAATTTCATATCTTTAGTTGCAGTATTCACACTTTGGACGTTAGTACATCTGGAGGTAGTTAATCACATGGCCGTGTACGGAGGCCATGTAACTAACTGGAACTGTGTGCAAAAAAATAATGACCATATGAACAATACTCCCATAGGCGTGTGGCCATCCCATGTGACATTCGGGAATAGTGTGGACCACCAAGCAATCCACCACAATGATTACACGACCATGTCATCCACCCGTGTAGAGACATACAACTATGTATCAGACCATGTGCAACAAGAATGAACCTTTAAATGCAAGTTATCAACGATTCCAAATCTTATCCAATACTACTTACCAATATTACATGTACTCAAAATGTGCCAAACTACACCATAAACGTAATCCTAAACCACTAACCAGTATGCCTTAATGGCACCTTTTCATATCATAACTTCTCAAACTATAGCACAAAATCTTGTTACCTAAGCATAACATTCAATATGCTTCAATTCCACATCTCAATGTGAATCATTCGAACATTTCCATACATACTAAACACACCAAGCATATAAAATTCAAACTTCATTTCATTCTAGCCATTTGAAACCTTATTCATTCTATCATGCTAAGGCATACACAAGTTTCATATCATTTCCACCATAAGAAGCCATCACTTAACCATTTAATCATGATTAAAGCATCACATAACACATATACTTACATGGCTTAACCAACCTAAATTCACAACACGAGAACCATCTCTCAAACCTTATGTACTACACATGTACACTAATCCATTTACACCTATTTACATGCCCCTTATAATTGAGACAAAATAATAAAAAATCTACCAAGTATTTAGGTGGATAGTGTGAGTTCCAACGAGATCCATCCGATTGCCCAGTTTCGTCAATCTACAAAAAAGGAAACAAAATGAAAGTAAGCATACTTAATGCTTACCAAGTTCATACAAAAATTAACACAACTTACCTGAAATTAACATGACTCAAGAATTGAAAACACAAGAATATAAATACTGTAACACCCCAAATTGACCCATTCGCTGGGCCAGGGTATATAGAATCACAAATGGATCGAGTTCACCTATACTTAATTTATTTTTGCTAACCTAACTACTACAAATAAAGCTAGCGTAGAATACTTTAAAAATAATACTAAGAATAATAAATCTTAAAACCAGGGCCTTAGTTACTATGTAACACCCCATACCCAGTCTAGTCACTGGACCCGAGCTACAGGATGATAAACATGCATAACAAACAAAATTGAGTCTCAATCGAGCTTGCAAAAGCTTCTAAATTGACTTGGAACCAATTTAGGAATATTTTGAAACTTTATATAAAAAAAAGGGTAAAAATCCAAAAAGGGGTCACATGGCCTTGTAGCTAGGCTGTGTAACTAACTGTGACCTTGTGAAACCAAAATCATCCTAAACAAACAAAGCACAAATTTGTGTTACCTACCCGTGTGTGACACAGGGCTGTGTGGTAGACTATGTGCAACATATATGACCCTTTTTGTGCAAGGAACATACCAATCCTATAAGATGACCTAAAATGCCATTCATACCATTCAAACTTAATCTAAAACATATACATGTCAACTTTAAAACATCCATCTATATAACCATCTAAACATTCAACCAATATGCCTTCATTGGCACCAACATATATTCAAACTCAACAACGTCAAAACACAAGCACTTACTAATTCATATGCATAACATCTGATCGTTGTTTTGTCGAGTTTTGAAATTTATAAAGAGAATGATCAAACCTGGAAACTAACTCTGACAACGACTTAAGGCACCTGCACCTATCGAATAGTAGTATAGCTTAGGCAAGACCGGATTGTCAAACCCAAAAGAACTAAAAGTACTAATACTAACTTTCTTTTTATTATCTAGCCTAAAATAAGGGAAGTTGTTTGTTTAATCTAAATTTAACTAACTACTAAGCTAAAAACGCAAAGGCAAAAAGAATGAATTGGGGAAATAACTTTAGGAAAACTTAGTTGACTAAGATGATACCCTTAGGAAGAATCCACCTAGACTTCACTTGTTATCTAACACTGAACCAGACGATTTATTCACTTGACTTGATCCGTAGGATTCCCTAATTTATATTAAACCCTCTCTCGAGGTGAATAACGTCTAACCTTAGGTTGACTAATTGAAATCTCTTTCTAATGAAAACCCTAGAATCGCATTAACTCGATCTATGGACTCTCATATTAGGTTTCACCCTAATCCGGCAAAATCTCGTCACCCTATCTCTAGGCACGTGATCAACTCCGCTTAATTATGCTAGATCTACTCTTAGGCAAGGACTTTTGCTCCACCACCTAAGCACATTCGACTTGAATCAATATCCTAAAAATATTAACACAAGAATTAAGCACACATAATTAAGAACAAATTAAATATTTATCATATAGTTCAGAAAATAATAACAAGATTCATCTAGGTTTCATCCCTTCAGGTATTTGAAGGGTTTAGTTCATAATAGTAAAAGAAAACATCTCGGAAGAAAAGATAAAACAAAACATAAGAAATCCTTAAAACTCCCTGAAGGAATTGAAGGAGAGACCCACCGTCTTGAGTATAATCCCAGCTTCTTAAGATGGATCAATTAGCTATCTTCGAGTGATTCCCACAAATCTGACCTTTTCGGCTCGGCTCTTTGGCCTAGCTTTGCCAAAAGCCCTGACAGAAGGTTTCTGCCGAACTCTCCGCTTAAGTTGCCCCCTTAGGTGTTTATATAGACTTTGATATGCTTTAGTTGGCCCCTACATATCCAAATTCAAGTACAATTCCTACTAGGGTGTTTGAATAGGCTTTGGAATGTATTTCTTTTCCTCTAAGTACCCTATTCCAGTAGAACTCCTCTTGGCCGCAGTAGGGACATGCCCATGGGCATACGGCCGTGTGTTTCATGGCCAGGCCGTGTTCAAACTTCTCTTAAGAGGCACGGCCGTGTCGATTTCATGATATGGCCCATTTGGTCTATTTTATGCCCGTTTCTTGTTCTTTTCATCCTCCGGTGCTTTCCTTAGTATAAAACATGAAAAGAAAGGATTAAGAGCACCTTTTTACACAATTCAGGGAATAAATCATCCAAAAGTATGCTAAATGTAGGATTAAAATATGTTACTTTTACGTTTATCAACATCATTCACACTTTGTCATTTCTTTTAAGCTTCAAAGTACCAAATTTGACATCAAGCCAAATGTCACGCACAAAAACATATACCTTCACTTAACAAGCCAAAACATCCTATGTACATGCCACAAATAACCATGCTCGAAACATCAAAAGTCTACTGTATCAAAAGATGAAAGGTGTGTGCTTCTTGCTGATTCAATTGACACGTTCCGAACATCCAAAATCTACAAGAAAGTAGTACCACGAGTAAGTATTTAAAAAACTTAGTAATATTATACAATATAAGTGATTACTTACCCTAATTACTTATCACATATTCAATTCATTATGCAAAATAAGTATCCCTATCAAGATACAATGCAACAACATCAATTGTATAATGCTTTGAGCTCAAACCATACATATAACCTCAATTTTTCATATTTTATTGTAATCCAACTTATACCTTATATCCAAATCATATACATTACTTTGCCAACATTGTAACACCCCAAGTTTAGCGGGTCTAAGATTCAGGCATATAGTAGTAAAATAGTCTGTCTGGTGAATTATGATCCTCCCAATTGCTTATTTTGGCATATACGTGTGGGCATATAAACCACCAGATAGGTAAGTGAGGATTCTATTTAAGGATATAATGCTATTTAAGAGAAAAATATTGTATTTAGCAAAAAGGGGTACTTATGAAATGAGTTAATGGCAAAGGTATAGCGCACCTTGTTTGTCAAAAGTATTGTGCTAGTTAGATTGTAAGGTAACTTGTTTAGGAACTAACTAGATAGACTATTATGATATTTACAAATGTGGGGTACTCATTTATGATTCACTCAGAATTTGTAGGTCATTAAGAAGGACAAGTTCTGAAAATGTGTGACACTTGTTAAGTTCACTAAGTAAGGTGAGTCATATTTATATGTGTGAGAAGGGTTTTGATAAAGGTTTTTCTTCTTCTTTTTCCTTAAGTGGTACAATCTGATTCATTTTATTAAGTCTAATTTCATCTTTTCCTCATTAAGCTAGAAGCTATAATCTTAAATAATAAGTGGTTACTCCATCCCTAGGTAAGTACTACAACTTTGCATGTTAAGGTGTAAATGAGTAAGTTTGTATGTGGTATTTGAACAATAAGTTGTAAGTATAAGGTTTTGTATGGGAGGTTTTCAGTGATTAAGATGATAGTAATTTGTGTGTAAATGAGTTTTAATGGTGATCCAATGTTCTGTAAGCAGTTGTTGCTGCTGGTTCGAGAATGATGGTTGAGTCTAGAGTTTTGAACTACAGAAGATGAGTATCAGGTGAGTCTCTACCTTGACTCTCTTGTGTAAACTTTTCAAGTAGAATAATTTACATATAAAGGATGATGATATTTATAGTAATCGATAAATGTACGAACATAGTAAAGAGGAAATAAGTGCCATCAAGATATTTGTAAGGTTTAGTTGAGAAGAATGTTGATTGGTAAGTATGTAAGTAAAGTTTTTGACATGAAAAGTATGAGTCAGTCAAGAATGTGATCACATCTAGGTAAGTGGAATGACAAAATGTGCAAGGGTACACAATCGCAACAAGTAATAAAGTGACAAGTAAATGTCGAGTTATCATACCCACAGGAACTGTGAAAAGAATTATTTATGAATACAATTTTAAAAACACTTTGGTGAAGAAAAATATTTTGATTTGAGGAGGTGATTAAAACTAAGATTTTAACTAAGTAAAATAAATAAAAATAAAATAAAAGTTCCAATGCACAATTTCAAAAGATGATTTTAATCAAGATGACATAATTGTGTTAGATTAATTACATTTTTTAACTTAGAATTATTAAGCTCATGTTTATGTTGTTACGAATAAATTCACGGTAACTCGGTAATTTCCTAACTTATGAACATACTTGCTTACCAAAAATTCATTTATCTCTTGACTATATCTCTATGTCAATTCAACTGATTAAACAAATTTTAATAAGCAAATGTGTTAATACACATACAAACTTATGAAATTAAAATAATCTATTGTACATATCTCTATGCCAATTCAAACAATTAATTCAATCTTGTAAGCGAATAAAAGATTATGTGAGGTAACAATGTATTTCTACCTTGAAACAGTTCAATCACAATAACCTTACAAGTTATACAAGGCTAATGTATCGTTAGATACTGTTGCTAATTTAACCCTCAGCTGCTTTAGATGATTAAGCATGCACTGATTAAGTATCATGTCAATTAATTACAATTTCAATCCATTTAAATAAATAATTCATTAGTTACCTTACAATTGTAGTGCAAGAATAACTTAGTCATGGTTTTACTTAATCAAACATCTTACCGAGGCCTATAACAACACAAACACAATTTTAATAAATTAAGTAGACGAAATGCAATCAACCTAACACGAATTAGATTTAAGCAATTTTAGTTAAATTGAACATATCAACATCACAAGTATCCATAGACATGTTCATTATAACAACAAAATTAAAAGGATAAGGAACAAGAATCAAATCTGGTGTTTTCTCTGTGGCTTGACTAGTTTGCTCCACTACTCCTTCTCCGCTTATTCTTGTCGAACTGAAGCTTTTACAAACACTTGAATGCAGCTTCAAATGGTGGTTGATTGACTCTTTTTCAAGAGGTGAAATCAGCAAGGGAATAGGTGAAGAAAGTGAAGAATAATAGAAGGGAATGAAGAGAGAAAAATGAGAGAGAATTGAAGAGATGAGAAGGATTGAGATGTGTTTGAAGTAAGCAGTAAAGGGGGTATATATAAGTTGAGATTGTTGCTAAAATAAGTAAAATCAGCATCCATAGAGTCCCTCCATGGCCGGCCACACATGTGGCAAGTTTGAAGAATTCAAGCTTGCTATTTTAAGGTAGGCGCAAATCTAGAAAGGCACAAATAGTGGACGGGTTTGAATGAAATTTGAAGGATTCTTTAAAGGCCATTTTGCAAGTTAAATAATCAGCCAAGCAAGCTAATTGTGGCAACATGTGGGACATTTTTGGGCTGCCCAGTGCTCAGTTGGATCGATTGTAACGCCCCAATTTTTTGTTAATTTTGGCTTTTGTAATTTTAAGACACAAATATCTATCAGCTTTAGTGGTTTTGTGTTCTGGAAGTGTTTGGGAGGTCCCAAGTTCAAGCCTGGCATGGGAAAATTTTGGTATTTTTATGAATGAAGCCCTATTTTTGGTTATTAGGCCTATAAGTAAAAGTGTGTAAGTAATTAACAAAGTGGGCCTGCTGGTCTAGTGGAAAAGTGGAGTGTTGAGGGTGTTGGAGGTGTGGAGTTCTAATCCCTACGTGAGCATTATTTACGCCTGTCATGTCCCGAGTGTTTGTGTTGGACTAAAAATTTGATAGTAAGGAGAGATTTGGGGAGATGATAGGGGGAATATCAGAAAATCTGTTTAGTTTTCTCCTCCCCAACAAAAACAAACTTTGGTATTCCCCTTTTTCCCTAATTTTTCTCCCGTTTCCCTTCTTTTTTGCTAGCTTGCTACCATTTTTTTTCACTTTTCCCTTCCACCTCGATTTCATTTTGTTTCCCCTTTCCCATCGACATCGCACATCCCTGCAGGTTAATGTGTATTCGGTAAGTCAAGAGGTACATTATGTTTCTTTTTTGTATAGTAATGGAGTATTAAAGGTTTTCTTTTTGTTTAGGGGACAATCAAGAAGCTATGGACTACTTTTCAGGGTTTTAGCAGTGGGAAATCATCGTTGTTCATTAAAGGTAAGGTTGTCGATAAGTTTCAAGAATTTTTCCTGTCATAAAAACTTGGATTAAGTGACTGAAATTGGGATTTCAATTGTCGAATATAGGTTTTGGAGTTCTCGAGTGGTTACGCATTGAAATCGAACCAAGTGTGTACCCAAAATGTAAAAAATGAGGTTTTGACAAAAGCTAAAAACCTCTCTATCGATGTCATATGGGCATGTGGTCGCTCGTGTGGTAAACCGTGAGCAAGACTGTAAGTCACCACACGATCGTGTGATTGACGAGCCAGGCTGTGCTTGAGCAACACAACCGTGTGATGGCCGGCCAAGGCGTGTTCGATGTACGGGCTTGACCAATTGGGCCGTGTGGGATTCTAGGCCAGGCCATGTGATCCACACGGGCAGGCCACATGGGCGTGTAAGCCCATTTTCATGAAGTGTTCTGAAAGGTTACATGGGTCGCCCAAGTCGACTGTGAACCTATAGAAGGGTCGATAAGCAATACTTAGACACGTATCTATGTGATCTGATTATGTGAAATCTGTATTAAATATTATACACTTGGCCTGTATATTGATTTAAATGTAGGGACTATTATTTTCATAAAAACATGTTATATTATGTATGTTGCATTGCATCGGGGTGGGTTGATGATATTTGGAGGAAGTATTTGAAAGGCTCTTAAGCTCGTTATCCGCAACTCACCGCAACTTTACGATTATGTCTTTGCATTGATGCAAAGATGGTGCAGTAGGGATGGGTGAGTTGATTTTATCCCTACATGGTGTGTAGGGTTGGACGGAGTTGGTGTGTAGAGGCTGGTGGGTAGGACTTTGCTATTCTATTTTGATCTGCATACTATGTTTGAAATGGGCTAGGGCCTAGAACATACGTGATTCTATATCTAAGTGCGTAAGGCCCACACCGTTTCTATAATGCGCTTAGAGCCAAATTGTGGATTTATGTCTGTTTTCTGATATTACTGGGTGCATGTTTTTTGTGGGGATTACACACTGAGTTTTCAAAAACTCACCATTTTTTATTTAATCTGTTTAGGTAATCCCCAACAGTAGACGGATCGGTGTGGCAGAGGACTTGGCGGTGACCACAGTTCTGGACCCTTAACTGTTTTACTTTTATTAGGGTTCTGATTATATTTAGAGTTTTATGTAACATGGCCTTTACGAAATTTTGTTTAAAATTTGAGATTTTTATTTTATAAACTGTTAGCAGTAGGATAAGACGCAAGTTTTCAAAATAAACAAATGTTTTATCAAATACACACGAATTCGCAAATTATTTTAAAAGCTTTAGCAACGTATACTATTTTGAAAATGAAAGATGAATGAATAAACGACACTTTTTTACTGTAACCTAAGATATCAGAAATGGCCTTATTGTAATTACGTTTCAAAAGCACTATCATGTGACATTGCAGATTCAGCCATAACGCCTAGGCCGGGTTTAGGATTACATTTAGTGGTATCAGAGCCAATTTGCAAAAATCGACTGTGGATTTGGTTTTTAAATTGGGTCTTCGAAATAATTTTCTTTTATGATTTAAAATATTTTTGACCGAGTATGTAGTACACCGATTCTCCAGTGCTGATCCTGTAAGTGTTCTAAACTCTATTTAGATTTGTTTAAAATTACTACTTGCATGCTTGAAACAGCCAATAGGTAGTAAACTGTGCTGAAACACTCTAGGTAGTGTAAACTGGAAACTGTAGTGAAATTGAAAATCGTAGTGAGACTACGACTCGGGATAACGAACTCTGAACTTTTGATACTATTCTACATAAAATATCTGTTAACAAATATTGAAACTATAACTAATGTATAAAATTGTTAATCAAGATAAACTCTGATTTACTATGATCGCACGAGGTATCCGTAGACGAGGTACTAGAGGCCGTGGTAGAGGCCGTAGGGGGCTCGAGCTGGGTCCTCAGCATCTGAGAATCTGCCTAATCTAGATACGAGCGAGACGCCAGTTTCACTTGCTATATAGACTAGGTCTCATGACCGTGAGGCTCGGGATGACGTACTATCCTGAGCCATGCTACGAATTTTAGAGAGGGTCGTTGGGCTCAACTCTGGATCTGAAGGTCGAGGGTCGGTTACGGAATGACTTCGGTCCAATAGGGCTGAATTATTCAGGGGTGTCACTAGAGTCGCCCCTAGCGTGGCTGAGTACTGGATAGAGGCCACAGAAACAATCATGGATGATTTGGATTTTATCACGGAGCAGAAGCTTAAGGACTTCACGATGAATCATATCAGTGGTGGCTGATGGTTAAAGAGCACACTCAGCCTGACCGTTTGACTTGGGACTATTTCAAAACAGCTTTTCAGAGTAAGTATGTGGGAGCCAACTACATAGACGCTAGGATGCGTGAGTTCCTTAATCTCACCTAGGGAGATTGTTCAGTGGTCGAGTTCCTAAGATTGAGCAGTTATGCCCAGGGCATGGTGGCAACCGAGTATGAGTGATGCGTCCATTTTGAGGATAGACTTAGGGATAGTTTACGAGTTCTGATAGCTCCATAGAGGGAGCGTTAGTTTGCTACACTGGTTGAGAAGGCGAAGATCGCCGAGGAGGTTAAGCGTGCTGAGTGCCAAAATTAAGAGAAAGGAAAGAATAAGAGGGAATCAGAGCCCTCAAATTCCGTGATGAGGCCTAAGAAAAATGCCAGATTTGATGGGCCATTAAGAGTTAGGTTCCTATTGCACCTACTGGGGTGGCGCTTTATGGGTACTATGGTAGACGCCATCCAGGCAAGTGTTGGAGGACGACTGGGGCATGTTTGAGATGTGGGTCAACTAAGCACCGTGTTCCAGATTTTTCGTTGAGAATCGATCAGATGCAAGCTGCAGGTACTGGCACCTTGCAGCCACCAAGGGGTCGAGGTTAGGCCAGGGATGGTAATGGAATGGGCTGAGGACAGAGAACACCGGGCAGAGGTGCTGGACCGATTAAGGTGAGGCAACCTACACTAATTTATGTTGCTCGTCATCGTGAGGACCGAGATGCTCTGGACGTCATCACGGGTATGTTTTTCATTTACAATGTACATTATTTGGCATTGATAAACATAGGCTCTACACACTCTTATGTAGCTAGTGCAGTGTCTAAAACTTTGGGGATTCCGTTGAGAGTACTTCAAGCAAGGTAACTATTGTGAGTCCGTTGGGGCAGTCTATCTAAGTTAGTAAAGTGTTTAGAGACATTCCGTTAGAAGTTCAAGGGACAGTATTTCTGGCTGATCTGATGGAGCTTTCATTCGGGGAGTTCGATTTGATTCTGGGAATGGACTGGATGGTTAAGCACCGGGTGAATTTGGACTGTGCGACAAAAAGGGTGGTTTTGAGAATCGATGAGGACCACGAGGTAGTGGTGATTAGGGAACATCAAGACTTCTTGACTAACGTGATTTCTATGTTGGTGGCAAAAAAAGTTGGTACAGAAGGGATTTGAGGCATTCTTAGCCTACGTTAGTGTTTTTAATTCTAGGGACTCTTCGGTTAGGGGCATCAGGACCGTAAGGGACTTTTCGGATGTTTTTCCTAAGGAACTACCAGGTCTACCTCCCAGCAGAGAGGTAGAATTTAAGATTGAGCTCAGTCTGGGTATATCTCCGGTATCTATTGTGCCCTACCGAATGGCACCAAAGGAGCTTACAGAGCTTAATGCTCAAATTCATGAACTATTAAATTGTGGATTCATTCATCCCAGTGTGTCTCCATGGGGAGCACAATGTTGTTTGTAAAAAAGAAAGATGGGACAATGAGGAGGTGTATCGACTACCGGTAGCTGAACAAGCTAACCATCAAGAATAAGTACCCCTACCGAGGATTGATGATATGTTTAACAAATTTTGAAGAGCTTCAGTTTTCTCCAAGATCAATCTACGATCAAGGTATCACCAGTTGAAAGTTAAAGAGGTTACGTACATAAGACGTCATTTAGGACTCGCTACGGCCATTACAAATTCCTAGTGATGCCATTTGGACTAACAAATGCACCAGCAGCTTTTATGGATCTGATGAACCGAGTGTTCTAGCCCTATCTGGATCAGTTTGTGGTAGTCTTCATTGATGACATTCGGTGTATTCGAAGACTGAGAACGAGCACAATAAGCATCTCCGAGTGGTATTATAGACTCTGTGTAAGAAACAGTTGTACGCGAAGTTCAGTAAGTGTGAGTTCTAGCTCCAGAAAGTAACCTTTTTGGGGCTTGTGGTTTCTACGGAGGGGATTCGTGTTGATCCTCGTAAGATTGAGGTTGTGTTGGATTAGAAACAGCCGAATAATGTGTCTGAAATTCGCAGCTTTCTGGGGCTAGTAGGTTACTATCGACGTTTCGTAGAAGGGTTCTCTTTGATCGCAGCACCATTGACCAAGCTTTTGCATAAGGGAGTTCCCTTTGTCTGGACTGATAAGCAACAAGAGAGCTTCGAGAAGCTCAAATCTACTTTGACTCAGGCTCCGGTTCTAATACAACCTGAATTTGGGAAGGATTTCGTCGCATACAGTGATGCATCACATGTGGGTCTGGGTTGCGTATTGATGCAGGAGGGTAAGGTGGTAGCTTATGCGTCACGTCAGCTCAAGATGCATGAGGCTAACTACCCAACTGCAACACCCTAAACCCAGATAGAAGTTAGGCCTAAATCTAGCGTGTCACATTGTAGTGTTTTTACGAAAACCTTGTTTTCATTGAAAACCCTTCAAGAGAAAATTTAAGTAAAATCCATTTTGTTTTCAAAACGAGGTGTAACCAAAAACCATTTCTTTGTTACTACGTAAAAATTTTCTTTGACAGCGAAGCTCGTTCTTAAAATACAATTATTTCCAAAAACTTGAAATATGCTTAAAAGAAATCAATCCAGGTTCGTTTCAAAACTATAATGCATAGTGGAAGTAATGGAATAATAACTAGAAGGAAAACCTTATTACAATCCAAAATAAGATAACTTAAAATAAATAACTTAAAATCTAGAATATAGATATTAAGAAAAATAGGTCTAATCATCTTGCTAGTTGGCCACCTCTGAGTCCCTCCATCTGTCAAACCGCCTACTGAAGATCACCTGAGAAAAGTAAAAGAGGGAATGAGTTTTTGAAAACTCAGTGTGTATGACCCTCGTCAAACAAATAGCATACATATCATATTATTAACATAATAACATCATAAATGCAATGCAATACAATGCAAACCATCCCTAAATAATCCATCTGGTACACATTATCTCCATCCTGTCGAAACACATCTGTGGGGATTTATAAATCGACCCACCCATCCGATACACATCAAGGGTAGCCCGATTGCAGTACTACCTAATGTTGCAGCAAAGCTGCTAATCATATAATGGGCTTAAAAAGCCATCGGCGGATCCACAGTTGTCAAGCAACCATGCAATCCTCATATACTTCCTCCATTCCATAATTCCCACCCATATGCAACCTAAAAGAATATCATATGAATGCAGCAAATGTACATGTAACATCCATACATCTTACATTCAACACATAGGGGTATTTTAGTCATTTCACAAATTAAGGGTATTTCGGTAATTCTACCCTACAGGGGCATTTCAGTGATTCTTAACAGTATGGGTCTTAATTACGAACCTTGGTCGGTGAACAAGTCCTCGTGGCTAAAGTGAACAGACACTACGCACCAGGTAGGATTCCAGAGAAGACGCCAACCTTTCTGCGTTTCGACTTTTCGGCATTCCAGTTTTTCGGTATTTCAGCTTTTGTCGATTTGTCGTGTGTGAAGTGTATGTACACACCTGGTAAATGAGACGTGTTACACTATCCTCAGCCTTGAACCTAAAATCAATACCAACCTCCAATCAATCATACACTTAACCACAATATTTACCAAAAACTGAAGCTTTACCATAACCTTACCGTGTGCCACTAGTCTTGATAGCCCTTCCTTAGCTACTACTCACGAATATCCCCTAGATCTACATCAATCTTAATCGCTAAAGACAAAATAATAGGTGACTTGTATCCACTTAAGTCACCCTTTCCCTTACTATAGACTAGTCGACCAACTTATCCAAAAATCAAGAACACCTACCCAAAAGTCGAAATGTATGGATAGCTTTTTGGCAGAGACTTGTAGATCCAAGCTTGATTCTTATTTTCCAAGATCCGATCCACTAAAAATAAAAGGAATGATGACAGCATGATAGAGATTTGGTCACTAGAGTATTCGGCACAAGGTTTGGGGCGATGAAGAAAATGGCTCCAAGAGCAAAGGTTTTTGGCTTTTAAAGTCACGAATATTTGATCCCCAAAAATTGAGATGAAGGTGGGATGGCATAAGCAATAGAGAGAGAAGAGAATGATATTCAATTTAAAGCTTTAGGAGAGAAGAAAAGAAAACACATAAGGAAGAGGCGAGGTTTAGAATAGAAAAAGTGAAGGAAAATTCGGTAGAGCACTATAGTTGCCGAAATAGCACAAAGGGAATTCTAATTGCTGAAATAGCACAGAGGGAATTTGGAACCCCCTATTTATACACAAAATTGAAACTTTTCCTACCCCTCAAAGTCCCAATCGGCTCCAACTCTTCTCCATCTCATCTCCTTGATTTTCTCCCTGATAACTCCCCAATCATTTTCCTAAATTTTCTCTTCTGATCACTCTCCTTAGAGTCCATCATCACACCACTTCCAACCTTCTAGAAGGTCAAAATTAAACTCCTAAAAAAATACTAAGCTAGGATTCGAACCTAGGATCTCCTTCCTAGCCCATAACGCCATCTTTCTAAACCCTAAGTGGCATCACTTAGCCACTCCACCACCAGGCTCTTTGATGCCATTTTTCCCTAATTTTATTTAAAAGCCCAACTACTCACCGCCCTGGTTCCTTTAATAATTAAATAAAAATTTCTTCTCCTTAAAGTTTAAACCTAGAACTTCTCCAACACCCCTAGGCACTCCAAGTTTATTAAACCCTTAAAGCCAACATGTCACTTTTCATTTTCTTGCTTAAAAAAATTTATGAGACCTAAAGCCCAAAGCCCAATTCATCTAGGCCCAAAATTTGGGCCGTTACACCGATGCATGATTTGGAACTGGCTGATGTAGTCTTCGCTCTGAAAATCTGGAGGCACTGTCTGTATGGTGAGGAGCCTACTATCTACACTGATCACAAAAGCATCAAGTATCTCCTCACTCAGAAGGAGTTAAACCTTAGGCAGCGTAGATGGGTTGAACTGCTTAAGGATTGTGACTGCACCATCGAGTACTATCCGGTAAGGCTAATATGGTGGTAGATGCTTTGAGCAGTAGAGCTATGACCGATCTGAGAGCAATGTTCGCTCAAGTCAGCTTATTCGACGATGGGAGTCGTTTAGCTGAACTTCAGGTTAAGCCCACGTGGATTGACAGTGATAGGGTACTTTATTTTTGCGGTCGGATCTGTGTGTCGAATGATGAGGATTTAAGACAGTCAATTCTGAGGAAACACATAGTATCCCTTACGGTATGTATCCCGGTAGGAACAAGATGTACCGAGATCTCTGAGAGTTGTACTGGTGGTCGGTAAAGATACCGATGTGGAAATGGGAGTGAGTAACTATGGACTTCGTTAGTGGGTTGCCTTTAACACCTAGTAAGAAGGATTCTATCTGGGCCATCGTGGATCGATTGACCAAGTCTGCTCATTTCATTTCGGTTAGAACGGACTTTTATCTTTAGAAGCTGGCTAAACTATATGTATCTGAAATAGTGAGACTGCATGGGGTTCTTGTCTTGATCATCTCTGATAGGGATCCTCGCTTCACGTCTCAGTTCTGGAAGAAGTTGCACGAAGCTTTGGGTTCGAGGTTAGACTTTAGTACTGCTTTCTATCCTCAGAAAGATGGTCAGTTGGATAGGGTGATTCAATTACTGGAAGATATGTTGAGGAGCTGTGTTATAGATTTTCGAGGCAGTTTGGAGGAGTACTTGCCATTGGTTGAGTTTGCCTATAACAACAACTACCAGTCTAGCATCCACGTGGCACCTTACGAGGCCCTGTACGGTCATAAGTGTTGCACCCCTTGTGCTAGACTGAATTGGGTGAGCGACATGTTCGGGTTTGGATTTACTTTCTAAAACTGAAGATAAAGTCCGATTAATCTGGGATCAATTGAAAGTAGCATCTGATAGGCAGAAGTCCTATGCTGATCTGAAGAGAAAGGATATTGAGTATTCTGTGGGGGACTTAGTTTTTCTCAAGGCCTCGCCATGAAAGAAGGTCTTGAGGTTCGATCGCAAGGGTAAGCTGAGTCCTCGGTTTATTGGGCTGTACCATATTATAAAGTTAGTGGGGCCAGTCGCATAGCAAATTACTGAGTTGCCGAGAATTTACTCGTAACAATATAAACATGAGTTAAATATTCCTAAGTTAAGAAATGTAATTAATCTAACACAATTATGCCATCTTAATTAAAATCGTTGAAACATCCCAAACCCGACCCACAAGCCCTGACCGGATCTGGCATGCTTCTAAAGAAAATCCATTCAAATCATGTTTGGAAACTTTGCTAAAAACTTGTGTATTTTTGAAAAGACTTGATTTGGGTTGAGTTCGAAATTTAATACCGTTTTGATTAGGTGTCAAAACATTTGATATTTATACTTAAGAAAATTTGCTTTTAATCTTTAATATGGCAATAATTATATCGTACTAAGTACTTTAATAGCATGCATAGACAGTTTAGTCTTGATGGCCTTATTACATCAAATAAACCCAAATAATTCAAAACTTGGAAATTTTAAACTATTAAAACAAAATATAATAATCGTCGAATTGAGCATGGCCACCACTGAGCTTCTCCCGACCCGGTCCATTACTGATCATCACCTGAAAAATAGTCCCACAAGGGGTGAGTCAAATAGACTCAATATGTAACCACAACACTAAGTCACAATAGATATGGCATAACAAATCATACATATTCACATAACATTTAAAAATGATGCAATCCCGAACCCAAACCTAAATGCCATTCGCTACACATCACCCGTACCAACCATCACACCGTGGGGACTACTAAGTCAACCCTCCATCCGCTACACACCATCGAAGGCGTCCCTACCATCGACGTGCTCATCGCCCCTTATGATTTCGTGGCATAGCCACCATATATAAATTCGTGACATAAGTCACCACATACTTATATTGTGACAAAAGTCACCACATTCTTATATTGTGACATAAGTCACCACATACTTATATTGGGTATAAAACCACCAATTCACTTCCCCTTTTACATATCACCCATATGCCCATGTCATACAATTATGCATTAACCATATCATATTCCTTATTCACATTCTTATAATTTCATGTATATGCCATAGCAAAACTTATCATACTCATAGTAGGAGTAGGAAAACGTACCTGAGTACTTTGTACCATTACATGGCAACTTAGCCATAATCTTACACTTTTATATTAGCACATATAATAAATTAAATCCGTAAATCTATCAAGATTTAGTGTGGGTACACACCGATATACTTAGCAAATTTACTCCAAATCCGAAACTCAATCTCTCGATTTAGATCTCAATTCCTACATTTGATCAATCACCTTGATGTTTAGCAAAAGTCTATTCACTATGTGATTAAATCCCGAAGGATCATTGTGATAAAAATCTTACCTTGCTTGCCGATTTGAGTACTTCTCAAATCCTGAAATTTGTGATCTTGCCCCCTAGCAATTGGCCAACACTAGGTTACCTAAATAATTAGTTTCCGGCTTTTGAATGAACAAGAAATAGATTGGACTACCAAATTTAGCTTTGGCCGATTAAAATATTCACTTACCTTTGTGAATCTAAAATCCCGAAAACTTGTCACTTGGCTTAAGAAGATGCCGAAATACCTTAGATCTGAAATCCTGGTTGATCTCCCTAGAAATCGGCTAATATGGAAGATCCCGAAATTTACCTTCCAAGTTTCGGCCATCAAGATTAGGAGAGATTAGATTTCGATTTCAACAATTAGGAGAAGCAATAAAGAAAGTAGATTGATATAGGTGATATTCCTTACCAATTTAATCAAATGTCTTTCCTTGAAGTGGAGAAATTCGGTTCCTAGAGGATAGGGGAGTATTCGGCTATGGCCACTAATATGTGAGATTCGGATTTAATAAGGAAAAGCAAAGAAAGAGTGTGGGGTTTTGAGAGGAGGGTATTCGGCTAGACTTTGCTTGAGTTTTTCAGCTTTTGAAAAGTTTGCAAAAAGGAAGAAGAGAAAGGTGAAGAAATCGGCAATGGTTACTTGTGTTTTTCGGCTTTTAAAAAAATAAAGAGAGAAGGAGAAGAGTGGCTAGAGAATTCGGCAGAGACTTCAAAGGAGAAAAGAATAATAGCCTTACTTTTCCTCCTCTTGTCGAAATTACACCAAGAGAGTCCCTTGGCCGGCCACCTCTTCCTCTCACCTATCAAATTCCTTAATTCACTCTTCCTTACCCCTTTTCCTACCTTAGCCAAAATTCCTAGGAGAATTAGACCTCATCTCAAACTCCTCTCATAGACTCCTTTTTGCCGTCCACCTCTCTTCTCCTTGTAGCAAAATAAAATTTCTTTTATTTGCTTCCCTAGCAACTCGAAACTTGGCCCATTTACCCTGCTAGTGGCGTCATTCCCAGAGGTTTTAAGTGGTGTCTCCGGGCCACTTTTCCAAGCCCAATTATATGTCATATTTCCCTTATTTATTTTCTTAAGGCCTTATCAAGCTTATCTCCCCTTTTAAAATTAAAATCCAATAATTTCTAAAGTATTTAATTACACTAGGGTTCACAAAATCCATAATGCACATTCACAACACACATAAGCATGCTATTTCATATAATTTAGCAATAGTGCATAAGCCCTAATCCGGGATATTACAATTGTATTTTGAAATTGTGCATTTCATATTTATTTATTTAGTTTACTTAGTTTAAAATCTTAGTTTTGAATCACCCTCTTCAAAAAAAATATTTTTTTCACAAAAGTGTTTTAAATAGAATTCATAAATAATTCTTTTTATAGTCTCTGTGGGTACAATAACTCGACATTTACTTGTCACTTTATCACTTGTTGTGATTGTGTACACTTGCACATTTCCGTCGTTCCAACGTACAGACTTTTTGCTTGATAGATTAGCTGAATTTTACATTTTGAGATTGTTAGATTGCACAGGGTGCCAGTTTCTATTGTTACGGATAGAGATGTGAGGTTTACATCGTAATTTTGGAAGAAATTGCAAGAAGCTTTAGGTACGTGGTTGAATTTTAGTACTGCATTTCATTTGCAAACCAACAGTCGTCCGAGAAAGTAATTGATTCTTGAAGATATGCTTCGTTGCTGTGTTTTAGAATTTGAAGGCAACTAGGAGAAATATTTACCATTGATTGAATTTGTGTATAACAACAATGTTCAATCAAGTATAAAGATGACACCATATGAAGCTTTGTATGGTCGCAAATGCGAACTCCATTGTACTGAATTGAGCTTAGTGAGAAAAAGATACACGGGGTTGATTTGGTTAGAGAGGCCGAAGATAAAGTGAAAATAATTCGCGATAGTTTGAAAGAAACTTCTGATCGACAAAAATTGTATGCGGATTTGAAACGTAAAGATATTGAACTTTAAATCGGCGACAGAGTATTTTTGAAAGTCTCACCATGGAAGAAAATTCTTCGTTTTGGTCGCAAAGTCAAATTAAGTCCGCGATTTATCAGGCCGTATAAAATTATCAAAAGAATAGGGCCAGTGGCATGTCGACTAGCTTTACCGTCAGAGTTAGAAAAGATTCACAATGTGTTTCATGTGTCAATGTTAAGTCGGTATAGATCAGATCCGTCACACGTAATTTCTCCGAGAGAGATTGAAATCCAGCATGATATGACGTATAACGAAGCACCGATCAGAATCTGGCTCAACGATTAAAGAGTTGAGAAATAAAAGCATAGCTT
The DNA here is from genome assembly GCA_025506655.1 of Gossypium rotundifolium. NCBI lineage: Eukaryota > Viridiplantae > Streptophyta > Magnoliopsida > Malvales > Malvaceae > Gossypium > Gossypium rotundifolium. The sequence goes on from CP106723.1 coordinate 46,596,054, forward strand.
TAGTGAAAGTTCTATGGCAATGGCACAGTATCAAAGAAGCTATGTGGGAACCCGAGAAAGCTATTAGAAATAGTACCCTAACCTATTTTCTGGTAAAATTTTTGGGGACAAAAATTCCTAAGGGGGGAGAGTTGTAATAGCCTATTTTAGTCATCGAAATAGTGGTCTCAGGACCAAAAATCTATGGTCAAAATAATTATTTTATTACTATTTAATGTCTACGGATGATAATATGATTGTGTGAAAATTTTGTTAAGAAATTTAATCGTTTAAATGCTTAATGCGATAAAAAGGACTAAATCGCATAAAGTGCAAAAGTGGTGTCTGTAACACCCCTAACTTGTATCCGTTACCGGACTAGGGTTAAGAGGCATTACTGGACATATTGGAACATTTTATAGTTATTTCACAATATCAATCATACAACATCATTACATAATAATTCATATTCATATAGTCCCTTTAGAAGGTCTACAAGACCTTAAACATGCTTTAGAGAAGATTCGGGACTAAACCGATCTCATATGGAAACTTTACGGAACTTAGAAACTTTTTTTCAAAACAGGGCACACGCCCGTGTGGCTAGGTCGTGTGCCTCACACGCCATACCTTAGACCATGTCTTACCCCGTGTGCAAAATTGACTTGAATCACACAGCCTGTCACACGCCCATGGATCTGGCCCGTGTGCAACACTAACTTGAATCACACGGCCTGTCACAGGCCCATGTGTCTGGCCCGTGTGCAAGTCTAACTTGGTTCAAATTGCAACCTTGAGAGACATGGTCGAGACACATGCCCGTGTGCTCAACCGTGTGGGCAAATATAGGTCATTTGCAAGGCCAAATTGCCACCCCAAATTGGGACATACCTATAAGCATCAAACAAGCATCAATTCATGTCCTAAAGGTAGGAAAAACATACCAATTTATACACAATTTGACCCGTAACAACATCACTCATTTTCCATATACAAATCCAACTCAAACATACCAGTTCAAAGTACCAACTTCACATCAAAAACATATCATTCATACATCATATAAATCTATTTCAATTCATAGCATTTCTTATCATTTCAATTTCTCAAATCAACCATGACACTTACCAAAATTGACCATCTCTTTTGGCCATTCATGAGCACAATAAAACATACCAACTTTTGCATCACATAGCATAATCATATTCATTATCAAGCCATATCACATGGCTATATATACATGTCCCAAAACATATCTTAACATTTCTAGCCTATACATGCCATACTTCAATATGTACATTTTCAAAAGGTACCAAAATATAGTTCGATAGTGTGGTGATGATCCTCAATGATCCCTGAGCTTCCAATAGCTTCGATGATCTATAAAACAATTGAAACACACACAAAGTAAGCTTTCAAAAGCTTAGAAAGCCATATACAAATAAACTTATCACATGAAACAATTATGAGCCATTTCATACATATGGTTCATAGCATAACACAATCACAAGTCATATTTTTTTATTAGTCAATTGATCATGTTCACTTGCTGATAATCACATATGCCGTAATGTAGCTCACATATCAATTGACCATATACATTCATACCTTTTATTACCAAATTTCACATACATACATACATATGTATGTACTGGAATTCAGATGCACATTCGTATACTCATTCATTTCTCAAAATTCTCGTTGAACCATTCAGGATCAATAAGGATACTTGGATAGCTCGTAAAGCTCGTACAATGCCAATGTCCCAGACGTGGTCTTACATGTATTTAAATATCGATGCCTCTATTCCAGACAGGGTCTTACACGAAATCATATACGATATCGATGTCCTAGACATGGTCTTACACGTAAATCTAAAATCGATGCCAACGTCCCAGACGTGGTCTTACATGATAACTCAGATTGAAATCCTATGTCATGACATATGTATCCTAACTATTCCTGTGGTTCGTACGGGGCTTTTCGGACGTCATCACATTATTGAAACTTTCTCGGATATCACTTATTCAGCTTAAATAGCCATATATCATAAACCATTCACAAATAAGCAATAATAATTCAATTTAAACACATTTATTTGTATATTGACTTACCTCGTACGAATTCGGATGAAAGCAAACGATTACTCGACCATTTTGGATTTCCCCCTATCTAATTCTATTTTCTTTGGTTCTTGATCTATACACATTCAAATTTAGCTTATCCATTCACCAAATCATTCAATTTAATCCATATACATATATTTAGGGTATTTTACAAATTAACCCTCACATTTTCACTTTTTGACATTCAAGTTCCTAATTCACAAATCACAAAATATACAAAATTTCATTACACTATAACTTGGCCGAATATTCACTTGGCTCAAATAAGCCCACATATTTCATTTATTTCACATTTTAGTCCTTCAATTTCTCATTTTCAAAAATTAGCACATAATAATCAATTTCATCAAAAATCCCAATACAAAACATATTTATCTAACATCAAGCTTTCATATTTCACCATTTAACATCAGAAAGATCATGTAACGCCCTGAATTTAGGCCTAAAAGTATTGGGCCTATTGGACTTTGGGCTTTGGGTCTCAAAAAATTTTTAAGTGAGCGAGAAAATGACATTTGGCATGTGGGCTTTGATGGTTAAAGAATTTAGAGTGTCTAGGGGTGTTGGAGATGTCCTAGGATCAAGTAAAGGTATAGGAAAAATTTTGGTTTTAGCTCTAGGGAACAGTGACTCCAGTTAGTATGCCTTTTAAGTAAATGAAGAAGAAATAGGACACAAATAGGCTTATGGTCCAGTTGTAGGTAGCGTCACTTGGGAGCTACAAGGTGGCGTGCGAGTAAGTTGAGGAGGTCTAAGGTTCGAGCATTAGGAGTGTATTTTTGGATTTTATTTTGCATGGGCGGACGGTAAGAGTTGTGTTGGTTTTGAACTCTTGCAGTAGAGAATTTGAGGTAAGCATGAGATATGGATGTGGAGGAAATTTCGGATAAGATTAAGGTGTTATCAGGGAGAAAAATTAGGAGATAAGGAAAGGAAGGAGTTGGTGCCGAATAGGACTTTGGGAGATGGCATGTTCGGCTTGTGGCTATAAAAGGAGGGGGCTGAATGCTTGAAGGTTCTTTGAGCATTCTTTAATTATTTTTTCTTTCTCCTCTCAATCGGTTTCTTCTATAGCCGAATTCTTCCACTTGCCGAAAAGAAACCCATCAGTCTTTTTATCGAAAATTCCTATCAGAGTTGTGTTCTATTTCTTTCCTTAAAAGCTCTTATCATTTAGCTTCACTTGTGCCGATTCTTTGTTGGTTTTCCTTCATCACAATCATTTGCTACCCACTTTTAGTCAAGCCAAATCTTGTTCAAAAGCGATCTAGGTTATAGGATCAAAGGAGAATTTTGGTAAGTGTTTACTTGAACTTTTTAGTGCATTTTGTTAAAAGCTGAAGGGCTATCTAACCCCTTCTTGTCGTTAACTTGTATTAACAAGGGTAAGACTCAACAATTGCTAGCGTGGTAGGTAAGGATTGCTAACAAGGTGGTAAGTGTTCTCGACTCAGTCATGGTTTAGTAGATGGTCGAATCTTATGTGGCTCATAATGGTGACTTATGAACAATATGGGTCACTTGGTTTTGATGATATAGGTATTTGGGTGTAGATCTGAGGATAATCGCCAATAGTAGCACAAGAAGGGATACTAGAACATGAGGCACGCGGTAAGGGTACGGTGAGGTTTCAATTTTTGATAAGTATGTGTTAAAGCTTTGGTTAATCGCTAGTAATGTCGATTGTAGGTTCGTGATCAAGGGGTTTGTAGCACACTAGGTTACCAGGTGTGTACAACCACTACACACATGATATCGACAATGCCAAAAAGTTGAAAAGCCAAAGGTGGCTAAATGGGTTCGGTGGGCCCTAAGGCTAGGTTTGATGTGTAACGACCCAAATTTGGGCCCATTGGCCCTTGGGCGTGGGACTGTTTAAAATTTTTGAGAACGAGAGAACAGCACTAATGCAAGTTGGACCTATTAGGTGAGTGATTTTGGAAGGTTAGGGGCCTTTATGAAGTCCTGGGATCAAACTTGGGCTTTAGGAAAATTTTGGTTTTAGGTGAATAAAACCCTAGGAGTTAGTAGGTAGGATTTAAGAATAAAATGTGGAGAAAAATGACACAAAAAGAGCTTGAAGTGTAGTGGCAAATACACCACATAGGAGACAAGGAGGTGACTCCACAAGGAAGCAAGGGGTCCAAGGTTCAAGTCTTGGCGCTTGCATTTCATTTTGATTTATTTTTTAAGTGAACTTGGACTTTGGCCCATAGATTTATATTTAGTTTCGCATGATGTCAAACACAAGAGGAGTTGGTGGCTTACTGGTAAGTGGCATGAAGTGGTTGATGGGAGAGCCTAGGTTCGAATCTCATGACAAGCAAGGAATATTTATTTTGTGGATTGGACGGCTAGAGTTTGTGTTGGATTTAAACTCTATTGAAGAAGGGATCCCACATCGAAAAGCTAGCAAGAGGGAAGCTGAGAAGCTGGCTATATATAGAGCATGTCTATGAGAAGAGGAAGCATACCTTGGTGGGCGGTTGGGCATAGGAGCATTCGGAGCACGGATTAGCTTTAGACTCCTATCAGGTGTGTATTTCGTCCTACTCTAGCTGTAGAGTGGCAAATGCCGAAATGCCGATCACACGACGATGGTAGCCACACGAGCTTATGAGCGCACGTGTGGGAGCTTCGACGCTATAGTTGAGGCCACCATGAGTATTCTTGTGGGTTAATGTTGTTTGGGCCAAATGGGCCCAATGGGCCGGGGCCCATATGAATAAATTGTATAATGGTGTAGTAGATAGTGAACTGATCTATGTGAATCACATATCTGTGGCTAGACTTGGGGCAAATGGGCCACACGAGCGTATGGGTCCATTTGGGCCGAGAATGGGCCTTAGGCCCATTCGCATCTTTATCTCTGTTTAGAATGCCTTGGTTTACAAAATTATCGACATACCCCGATTTGCAAAATTACCGAAATTCCATTGGTTTGCAAAATTACCAAAATTCCCCTATTTTGCAAAATTATTGAAATACCCTCGGTTTGTAAAATTATAGAAATACCTCTAATTTGCAAAATTTTCGAAATACCCCTGGTTTGCAAAATTGTTGAAATTACCCAGTTTGCAAAATTACCAAAATACCCCCGATTTGTAAAATTTTGAAATACCTTTGGTTTGCGAAATTGTGAAATACCCTCGATTTACAAAATTATCAAAATACCCCTAATTTTTGAAATTACTGAAATACCCTCAGTTTGTAAAATTTCTAAAATACCCCTAGTTTGCAAAATTATCAAAATACCCCTGGTTTGTAAAATTACCAAAATACCTCTGGTTTGCAAAATTATTGAAATACCCCGGTTTACAAAATTATCAAAATACCCCCAGTTTGCCAAATTATCAAAATACCCCTAGTTTGCGAAATTGTCGAAATACCCTCGATTTGTAAAATTATCGAAATACCCCTGGTTTGTAAAATTGCTAAAATATCCCTAATTTATAAAATTATCGAAATACCCCTGGTTTGTGAAATTACTGAGATACCCCTAGAGGGTAAATTGCTGAAATACCCTTGATGGGTAAATTTACTAAAATACCCTCAGTGGGTAAGTTACTGAATATTATTGAAATACCCATAGTGGGTAAATTACTTAAATACTCCTTAGTGGGTAAAGTTAATGTTATACCCTTAAAGGTTGATTAGTATGATTGTATGTATTCTGTTTAATTGTTTATAATGGTAATTTATTTCATACATCATTTTGATATGTGCTTTGCATACATGACATTCTGCATAGGATTGGGATTTTGTATTTGGAGGAAGTAATAGATTTGTTAGGGTCGTACGGGCCACCTGAGACGACTGTGAACCCACCGTTTTGATTATTAGGATCGCACGGGTGGCCCGAGATGACTGTGGACCCACCATTTTGATTGTTAGGATCGCACGTCACCTGAGACAATTGTGGACCCACCGTTTTGATTGTTAGGGTTGCACGTGTCGCCCGAGACGACTATGGACCTACCAACGCTTTAAGCCACTTATATTCTGGCAGCTCGGCTGCATTCTTAGTGTGTAAGGCTGGGTGGGTTGAATTGGTCCCCACTGGAGTGTAGGGCTGGTACGGATGGCGTGTTGGTTGGACTGGGTTGGGATGCATCCTCATACTGTTGCATATCTGTTTATGAGATTTGTCACTGTACTGGGACTAGGCCACTTGTTCTGTTATTGGTTTGGGCTAGGCCCAATGGATACTATTATGGGCCATGACCCAAATGATTTTGTTGTGGGCTTTGACCCACGTATGCTCTAATCTGTACTGCATTGTTACTGTTGAAAGGACTTTAGCCCAGACTGGCTAGGTTTCTACTTCTGTATACCGATTGTTACTCTGGTAAGGGGATTACACGCTGAGTTTTCATAAACTCACCTCGTTTTTAATTGTGTAGGTAAGGCCTTAGAGGATTTGGAGCGGTGGAGGACTCGGTGGTGGCCATACATTGGAGTACTTGTCACTAAATTTAGTAAATCTGATTTTACTTTATATATGATTATTTATTTTGGAATTAATATTTTGTAATAAGGCCTTAAGATTTCTGAACTTTAAGTTTTGGGATTTTATTGATTGTTTATAATTGCTAGAAGTAGAACACGATTTTTTTCGAAAATAACTAATGTTTTTCAAAATATCACGTTTCGCAACTGTTTTAAATTTAGCTTCCACAACAAACAAGGTTTTAAAGATAATAATGTGTTCCAAAAATGATTTCTAATAAACCACGTTTTGAAAATAAGCAAACGAAATATGAGGTTTTGAATAACAGAAAGTTTTAAGTTGTAAGAAGGGTTTCTAATGAAAGCATGGTTTTCGAAAAACTCTTCAATGTGGCACGCCAGATTTGGGCCTAACTTTTAGGCCGGGTTTGGGATGTTACATGATGAGTTTGTTTGGTTTGGTAAATGAATTGAGTCAGTCAAGAATAATGTAGGATCTAGAATTGTTTTGGGCCTAACAGGCCATAAGGATGGGATTTGGGCCTAATGGGCTGTAAGGATGTAATTTGGGTTTGATAGGCTTTATGGGGACGTAGGCAAGTATGCTAGGGTTTATGGACTTTAGGCCTAATTTGAACAACTCTTAAATTTCATAAGACTTAATCTAATTAAACACGTCCGTAAGCAAGTCGCTGGGTTAGGGTGTGGCAATGGACATACGCATGTCTAGGATTGGATCTAGGGAGAGCTTGGTACTTAAGCCGTCCTAGTGGCCCACCTCCTCTTCTTTGGAATCCTACCTGGTGTGTAGTGTCTGTTCACTTTAGCCGCGAGGACTTGTTAATGGGCCAAAGTTCACAACTAAAACTCGAGAGGGACCAAATACCCTTATATTTGTAAAATTAATAAAATACCATTATATTTATAAAATTACTAAAATACCCTTAGGTCTGGAAAATTACTAAAATACCCTTATTTTGCAAAAGTACCAAAATACCCCTATTTTGTAAAAGTACCAAAATACCCCTATTTTGCAAAATTACCAAGATACCCCTATTTGCCAAATTACCAAAATACCCCTATAGGGTAGAATTACGAAGATACCCCTGGGTAGTGAAATGACAAAAATACCTCTATGTGACGAATATGAGTTTGTGGATGTTACTCATGTGTTTGATGCATTCATATGATAATCTACTTAGGATGCATATGGGTGGGATTTATGGTATAGAGGAAGATTTGAGGATCTCATAATCGTATGGCCATGGATCCATCGGTGGCTTTAAGCACATTATATGATTAGTAGCTTTGCTGCAATGTTAGGTAGTACCGCAACCGGGCTACCTTTGGTGTGTAGAGGATGGGTGGGTTGATTTAGAAATCTCCTACAGATGTGTAATGGTTGGAAGGGAAATGGTGTGTGTAGTGGATGGATTATTGTGATGGGTTTTGCATTATCTTGTTTGTATATGATGTGATATGATATGAGGTCATTGTGGGCTAAGGCCCAAAACCACCGATTTTTATAAGGCTTAGGCCCAATGTGAATATTTGTATGTGATTTGATTACAAGGGTTGTACACACTAAGTTTTGAAACTCACACCCTTTAATTTATTATTTTGGTAATCTTTAATAGACGGCTCGATGTGGGAGAGGACTCGAGATGGCCACACTACAAGCTGATCAAATGTTTTAATTTGTTTAAAGGAATATGTTTTTAAATACTTTATTTTTTCATTGGATTGTAATAAGGCAATGTAACTCCTAATTGACTTTAAATTTTAGGTTTATTATTATTGTTTCAATTATCAGCTTAATAGTTAGCATGGTTTTCGAAATAACTCAACATATGATCATTTTCTTAAAATTTGGGTTTTTCCTCTTAACTTAACAAGATACAAGGGTTTTGGGCTTTTGGACCTTAAATTGTTAAATTGTAAAATCGTTTTGAAGTGTGCCTTTAATGTGACATTCCGGACTCGGGACTAACTTTTAGGTTAGATTTGGGGTGTTATAGCTCACAACATCAACAATGGCATAACTCAAAATCATCATCAATTTCATGAATTAAGGCATGGGCTTAAGAGAACACGAAGCAACAATCACAAAAACGTAAAAATTATCAAAAACCAAGCAAAGAACATACCTTAGTCAACAACCAAAAGTGCCGAACCCTATTTTGTTCATAAAATTTCTTTCCTTTGTTATTTTTGCTAAGTATCATAAAAGATGATACAAAATTTGGTTTTGTTTTAATTATATTAACAAAATTATCAATTACTAATTTTAACCTTTATGAAATAATTAGAAAACCATATAATAGTTGTCTAGTATCATCCACTTGCATTTATAATGGCCTAATTTCATTTTAAGGCCTCCACATTAAAAGAACATAGCAATTTAGAACTTTAACAAATAGCAAGTCACTTTTGCAATTTACGCAATTAAGCCCTTTTCTCAAATTAAACAACCAATCGATAAAATTAATTCACAAAACTTTCACACATGCTTAATCACATACTCTAAACATGGAAAATAATATTAAAATATTTTTCTGACTCAAATTTTGTGGTCCCGAAACCACTATTCTGACTAGGGTCTAAACTAGGCTGTTACAGTGTTCTAGCAGCTAAAGTTGTCTAATGGCTCTAGAACCTTAAAGTGGAGGTCCTTATGTGATAAATAGCCCATTAATATGATAGTGGATGATAATGGCTTGGTAATGTTCTAAATTGAATTAATTTTTAAGGTTAATTAAGTAAATAGATAATTAAAAGATAAATTAATTAAAATAAAATGCCATTTTATTCATTCATCTTCTTCCTAGCTGAATTTAGGGAATAGAAAAGCTATGAGAATAGATTGAAGCATTCAGCCTAGTCTTTTTGTGCATGTAAGTTCATTTATGTCCCGTTTTTAATGATTTTTACGTTTTGAGATATTTGCAGCTTAATCTAGCTAGCCTAAGGACTAATTTGCAAAATTGTTAAAGTTTTAGGGTTTTCCCATTGATGAATATGTGTGTATATTGATGTTTGATTATAGAACATAAATGCTTGTTCTTTGATAAACAACATTTGTAAAGTGAGTTTTGGTAAAATTGTCAATTAGGGATTAAATTGAGAAATGTGAAATTTTGTGTTAGAAATGTGAAATAAATGAAAGATATGGGCTACTATGGTAATTAGAGGAATTCAGCTAGCATCGGTAGGGATCTAATTATATGAATTTGTATTTTTATGAGCAAAAGACTAAATTTTATAAATGTTGAAATATTAGGTGAAAAAGTGTGAAGTTTCCATAATGTGTATTTTGGGATAAATTGAATAGATTGGTTATTGAATGAGTTAAATTTGATATTATATGGATCAAGAAAAATGAAGTTCAGATTTAGATCGGGGAAAAACAAAGTTCTAGATTAGTCGATCTATTTCATCATTTTTGAGAATCGAGGTAAGTTCGTATGTAATAAGCATTATTATAATTGTGTTTTAAATGCTTTAATATTGAATAAATTGTGTATATGACCTTGCGGATATGTTCGATGATGATTCGGCAAATGTGAAATCCCGGTTGAACCTTAGGAATAGATTAGGATACAGATGACATGTCATTAGGGGTTATGTGTTTGGGTGTTGGTCCGTACGTTCTACCGGTGGCTGAGTTATCCAGCATGTGTTGCGGATTCTTGTCAGCTTGTGTGAGCTGCATTGTGTAGTTTCGTCATGACCGTCAGCTTGTGTAAGTAGACCTGTTGATAGCTCAAGAGTGAGCATTATATGTGATATGAAATTGAGATAGTTTTGGCTATGTATTGGCACTTAAGGTGCTAGATTCCCGAGTATCCGATAGTATTCCAAATGGTTCAACGGGTATATCGAAGATATGAAATGGTGAGAAATAAATCGTAACAGTATAGGTATGTATGGAAACTATATGAGCATTTAGTCTATGGAAGTTGTGAGTTCATGGTTGAATATATGCTAACATTATGATTGAATGTTTTATAGTATATTATGTTCATATTACTTGAATGGTAAATGAATGGTGAGTTTTGTTTCTAAATTCATATGAGCTTACTAAGATTTATAGTTTACTCTATGTACTTTTCCATGTTTTATAGTGTTTATCGAAGCTTGCTCGTATTGGGAGTCATCGGAGATCTCATCACACTATCAAGCTATCACTTTGGTACTTTTGAAATTATGTATGTGCTTATATGGCATGTATAGGAGTTATGGTTATTTTGGTATATGTGTTAGTAATGGATTTAGCCATTTGTGTTGGCTTGTAAATGATGAATGGTTTGTTATGTATATAGCCATGTCATTTGGCTTAATTTGGCATGTTGGTGATGTATATATATAGGTGAAAAAGGCCTTTTGATATGTTGTGTATAATTTCCATTTATATGCTTGTTGTGAATTGGTATTTGGTGTACCAAATGGATGAAAGTTTGAGATTGGTATGCTTTAGATTTTAGGTAAAGTGGTGCATAATTGAAAGTGTCCATATAAGTGATTTGTGAATGTGAAATTGCTATGAAATTGAATATCATATTGTGACACTTATGTGTCTTGTTGCTAATGGCATGAAATTAGCATAAATAAGGCTTTTTGAGATTGGTTTGAATACTTATTTATGCCATGTTATATGCCTTTTGGTTTTGTGTAGATAAACAAAGTTTGGGTGAGAAACATGGCTTGGTAAATAGCCTATTTTTGTCCACACGGGTGTGTGTCTCAGCCATGTGTGACACATGGTCAGGTGACACGACCGTGTGTCCCCTGGTATTTAATTAGAAACCAAGTCAGTATACTCCACACGGCCTAGCACATGGCGTGTGACTTGGCCATATGACATAAGTCATTATACCCTACAGTTTTGGCATGGTCTAGCTCACGGCCTGGCACACGAGCTAGACACACAGGCGTGTGATTGGCTATATAACCCAAGTTAGGGAGTTACACGGGTCAGACATGGCCTAGGACTCGGCCATGTGATCCCATTTCGATGTCCACACGGCCTTTGACACGGGCGTGTCCTTGGCCGTGGGAGACACATGATCGGGCCATATGGGCGCGTGTCCCTTGTATTTTGTAAAATTTTCTAAGTTTTCCAAATATTTCATGAGATATCGATTTAGTCCCGAACCACTTCTAAAGCATGTTTAGGGCCTCTTAGGCTCGTATTAGAGACGATATGAATGATTTATATTTAGAATGGAAAAATGTGTGAGTAATGTATGTTTAATTGTGTAATAAGTCTGGTAATGCTCCGTAACCCTATTTCAACGATGAATACGGGTGAGGGTTGTTACAGTTACTCTAGGAAAAATTCAGGTGGTTTCGCAACGATGGGTTATAGAGATTGAATTGTAGTCCTTGCCTTCCTCGATTTTGGTTTTGGTTACCCATGTAATATACGGATTCTAGGTTCAATGGACATTCTTCAAACAAATGTCCTTCCCCATAATAGACACAGGATACATTTTCAAATTGATTCAGTGGTTGTGCTCTAAAACTATTAAACCCATTAGTGGTAAAATTTTTAAGCATTGAGGATATTGAGGATACCTGATATGCGAGTGAAGTAAGAGCGTCTACTTCATGTATTCCAGTGACTCATCTTCTTGACACTGCTCGATTGGTTGGCCATTGATAATTTTTGCTGGCAATCCTCTCAATGATTTCATAGGCCTCATTATAAGACTTAGAAAGGAGGGCATCATTAGCAGAAGCGTCCACTACCATCCTCGTGTGGCATTGAGACATTATAAAACGTCTCAAGTTGGATGCAATGTGGGATTCCATGATGAGGGCACTTTCATAATAATTCTTTATACCTTTCCCATGCCTCATTCAAGGACTCATCCTCAATTTGTTGGAAAGCAATGATCTCGTTCCTCAACTTAGCATTCTTGCTAGGCGGAAATACTTCATGAGGAATCTTTCTGCTAACTCTTGCCATGTGGAAATTAAATTTGGTGGCAATGAGTTCAACCAGGCTCGAGCTCTGTCCCTTAGCGAATAGGGGAATAGCTTCAATTGTAATGCATCTTCAGGTACTCTAGCTAAATTGAAAGAATCACTTACCTCTATAAACAGTCTTAAGTGAAGATGAGGATCTTCGGTAGGCATTCCACTAAATTGGCCCACTGTTTGAAGCATCTGGAACATGATTGGATTCAGCTCGAATTGTTGTGCCTCAATTTTGGGTCTCCTAATACCCAGATTAAGATCATGAAACACTGGCATGGTATACTGTCTTAGAGCTCTATTCCTATCATTAGAAATAAGGATAGGATTTTGAGTAGGGTTTGCTCCGTTTCCTTGATTCAAATTTTCAAGGTTCATCTCTTCGGTCCTTCTCTGACTTGCTTGTTTTCTTTGCTGTTGAAAAGTTCGTTCAATTTCAGGGTCTACAGAGAGTAAATCTATAATTCACCAATACTCATAAACACCTGAAATAATCACAGAAAAATTAATTAAGTTAAAATTGAACAGAAAAATAAACCAAAATGCAAAACTAACAAATTCACAAATAATGACTTTTTAAAACAGTCCCCAACAACGGTGCCAAAAACTTGAAACAACAGAAATGTGCAAGTGTACACAATCGCAACAAGTAATAAAGTGACAAGTAAATGCCAAGTTATCGTACCCATAGGGACTGTGAAAAGAATTATTTATGAATGCAATTTTAAAAACACTTTGGTGAAGAAAATTATTTTGATTTGAGGAGGTGATTAAAAACTAGGATTTTAACTAAGTAAAATAAATAAAAATAATATAAAAGTTCCAATGCACGATTTCAAAAGATGATTTTAATCAAGATGACATAATTGTGTTAGATTAATTACATTTCTTAACTTAAAATTATTAAACTCATGTTTATGTTGTTAAAATAAATTCACGGCAACTCGGTAATTTTCTAACTTATGAACATACTTACTTACAAAAATTCAGTTATCTCTTGATTGTATCTCTATGTAAATTCAACCGATTAAAAAAATTTTAATAAGCAAATGTGTTAATGCACATACATACTTAAGAAATTAAAATAATCTCTTGTACATATCTCTATGCCAATTCAAACAATTAATTCAATCTCATAAGCACATAAAAGATTACGTGAGGTAACAATTTATTTCTACCTTGAAATAGTTTAATCACAATAATCATGCAAGTTAAGCAAGGCTAATGTATCGTTAGATACCATTGCTAAATTAACCTTAGCTACCTTAGATGATGAAACATGCACTAATTAAGTATCGTGTCAATTAATTACAATTTCAATCCATTTAAGTAACTAATTCATTAGTTACCTTACAATTGTAATGAAAGAATAACTTAGTTATGGTTTTACTTAATCAAACATCTTACCGAGGCCTATAACAACACAAACACAATTTTAATAAATTAAGTAGACGAAATGCAATCAACCTAACACAAATTAAATTTAATCCATATTAATTAAATTGAACATATCAACATCATACGTATTCATAGACATGTTCATTATAACAAAAACAAAAACAAAAGGATAGGGAACAAGAATCAAATCGGTGTTTTCTCCGTGGCTTGACTAGTTTGCTCCACTCCTCCTTCTCTGCTTGTTCTTGTTAAACCGAGGCTTACACAAACACTTGAATTGTAACACCCCAAACCCGGTCAACACACCATGATCGAATATAGCATGTTACAGGAAGAATATTTTGAGGAAAACAGGCTATTGAATAAAGTTTTGAGAAAGATTCCTTGTTATTTTTACTTTTGTAGAAAACAGGTGCATGATGAGTTAAAAATCGATTAGTTGACTTTGAAAACCCGGAAGTAAATCTTTAAAGATTAAGTTTTCGGTTTTAGGTTAGAAAATATTTACGACATTTTAAAAATCCCGAATGATTCTTTAATTATTGGAAACCAGTTGAGTTGAGTGAGAAAAACTTAAGTTTGGAAAAACCATTTGAGTTGTAGTTTCCTTCAATTATAAAGTGATACCCGATGGTAAAGTTTAAAACATGTCATTTTGTAGTTTAGAAAACCTTACTATTCACATTTTATCGAATGTTAACCCAATAATTTATTAAGTCATGTTTGAAATCAAGTCCAACCACATATATAATCAAAACATAACTTAAAAGGCCTTTATACAATCCCAACAAAACCAAATTAAAATAAATGAGATAAAGTACCAAATTCAAATCCGTGAAAGACCAAGTTTATTCATAGCATGGCCCCCTCAAGTCCACCCGGCTCCTCTTCCGCGATCTAAGTCTCACGAAATGATAAGGAGAAAGTGAGTCACCAAGACTCATGTATAATCCTCCTCCGAATAAAGCAACATACTTACACACACCATGACCAAGCAATATATATAATGCACCCAACCCTAGCCATCCAGAATCTGCTTTCTACCCGTGTGGTACCAAACCACCGGTGGTGCTAAACCACCGTGACCCAAAGTCACGATATCCAATATTATGGTGCTAAACCACCGGTGACCCAAAGTCACGAATAATCCATATATGGGGCCAACCCACGTGTGATACCAAATCACCGGCGACGATCCCGTAATATCAATCTGGGCCAACCTTTGTGTGGTGCAAAGCCACCGGACAAGTCGCTATGAGGTGCCAAACTCCTGGTGACCCAAAGTCACAAAATATCAATATCCAAGTGTGGGGCCAACCCACGTGTGATACCAAATCACTAGCGACGATCCCGATATGTCAACTGTGGGGCCAACCCACTATGGTGCTAAGCCACTGGGACAAGTCGCTATGAGGTGCCAAACCTCTGGTGACCCAAAGTCACTAAATCAATCTGTGGTACCAAACCACTGGAGGTGCCAAACCTCTAGTGTCCCAAAGATACGGATATCATCTTCCCCCTCCTCTCATATCACCCAGCATCATGCCATACTCATGTAAATCATGCAAATCATGCAAATGATGTCAACATGCTTTGTTTCGCATCTCATAACACATATATGTCATAAATCATGATATCATATATTGAATAACAGAACTCATATCGAAACGGACTTACCCAAATCCGTGCACATACCCATAGGATAACGAATCAACTTCCATACTGTTTCGGCTTTTATTAATATCAGGTTATTAAAATACATTACTAAGTAATAGAGTGTGTAAGTTACACATCTGCTATAACGGAAGCCCTAAATCCCGAAGAGTCGATCTACCACACTAGATCCTTTGCTCCTACATTCGGCCATTACTAAGGTTAGCAACATAGGCCATTCGCCAAACCAAATAAACCCCAAAGGGTTAACACATAGAACCCAAACCTTACCCAAACGCTCTTTGAATACCACCACCACACGCTAGTGAACCCGCTTCCTCCCCTACAATCAGCAATCATTAACACCACATCAATAGCCTTGACTTTTGAATACTAAAAGAATGGTGAATTTGAAATAGATTTTACCACTGCACTTACCAAACTGATTATTCAAGAATACTTGGCTCAGTTCCCCTGCTTCAAGACCCGGTGATCCTAAAAGAAATAGATCACTATAAGACAATTAGCAATCTATCACCAACTTCCAAAATTCGGCTCTTACCCTTATAAAAGTCGAAAGAGAAAAAGAGAGAAGAAAAAAAAGGCATTCGGCCTTGAGCACTTACCTTCCTCTAAAACCGATTGGAGAAAAACTAGAAGAGATCACCCTTGCTTGAGATTCTACCAAAACTAAACAAAAAGAAATAATAGGAGATTCACTAGGATAAACAAAAGGAGAAAGAGATTCGACTAGAGTCTTGAAAGTTGAAACAAATGAGATGTGGTTAAAGAAGAAAGGAGAAATCGATAAAGTAGATTAGAAGTGGGAGAGGGAAGATTTGGCTAAGAAGACACAATGAAATTTCAAGACAAGAGTTTTAAGAAAGAAAGAAATTAAAAGCATGAGAGGAAGAAGATGACTATTTTTGGCTTAGCATAAATGGAAAAAGAAAAGAGAGATGGAAGGGTAAATGGTTCAGCCAAATAACAAGAAGAAGAAAAGGAAGCAAAACAACCATAAAATTTAGAAACTCAAGAGAGCATTCGGCTAGGTGTTGAAACAAAAGAATTTCGGCTTTTACTACTCTATAACACTAGGAAAATCGAAAATGCTACAAGTATGGTTTTTAACTTTTGGTACACTAAACAAGGCTGACCGAAAATGCACTCTAACACCTAAGGAGGTTTCGGCATTCCCCTCTACTCACCTTACCAAAATCGCCCACTCCTCCCATGAGGAGTTCAAAATTCGGCCACTTCCTAAAAATGTTCTTGGCCACTAATTCAAACCATTTTGAATTGGTCAACCATCTAAATTTTCTCTCTGCCAACCATTTGAATTATTTGACTCAGTCCATCCCTTACTAGGTAGAGTTTGAACTGCAGACAACTCCACCCCCTCCTTGGCGTCAAAATAGAAAGCAAAAGGTGGGATTTCTGCTGCTTGAACCTGTGACCTCCTTCCCCCTGCAAGTGGCACCAAACATAGGCCCTAAGTGGCGCATTCTTTCCACTTTGCCAAGCCTTTTTCTTGTGCGAACATCCTACTTGAAATGCCTATAACCCTTGGCTTCCTCAGCTCTCTTAACTTAAAACTTTAAAACAAAAATTTTCTTACTACTCAGGCTTGCTCTAGGCTTACAATTAAGTCTCAAACCATCACAAATAAAAACACTACAGACCAAACACAAGCAAAAATAATTCAATTAAAAAAATAGCCTCTATTTCAGGATATTACAGCTCTACCCCCTTAAAATAATTTCGGCCTCGAAATTACCTGATCAAAAGAGTTGAGGGTATTGCTGTCTTATCACGTCCTCTGGTTCCCACGTAGCTTCTTCCACGCCATGGTTTTGCCACAACACCTTCACTAAAGGAACTGACTTCTTACGTAAAACTTTCACATCTCGATCTAGAATCTGCACTGGTTCCTCCTCCATGGTCAAATCTGGATTCACCTCGATCTCTTCTACTGCTATGACATGCGATGGATCTGAACGATAACGTCTAAGCATGGAAACATGGAATACATCGTGAATCTGACTTAACTCTGCTGGCAACTCAAGCTGGTAAGCTACTGGTCCCACTCATCTTAGTACCTTATACGGCCCGATGAACCTTGGACTTAACTTGCCTTTTCTTCCGAACCTCAAAACCTTCTTCCATGGTGAGACCTTCAGAAAAACCTTATCACCCACAGCAAACTCTATATCCCTCCGCTTGAGATCAGCATAAGACTTCTGCCTGTCCGAAGCTTCCTTCAATCGAGTCTGAATCAACTTAACCTTGTCTTCAATTTCTACAACCAACTCTGGCCCCAACATCTGCCGTTCACCCAACTCCGTCCAATATGTAGGTGAGCGACACTTCTTACCATACAACACCTCATATGGTGCCATCTTGATTCTTGCTTGGTAATTATTGTTGTAGGCGAACTCAGCTAATGGCAGAAACTCTTCCCAGCTACCTCTGAAGTCCAGAACACAACCTCTCAACATGTCCTCTAAAATTTGTATAACCCTTTCCAACTTCTCGCCAGACTGTGGATGGAATGCCGTACTAAAATCCAAGCGCGTACCTAAAGCCTGATGCAACACTCTCCAAAGCCTTGACGTAAATCTGGGATCCCTATCCGAGATGATCGATACTGGCACACCATGCAACCTCACTATCTCTGACACATACAGCTTAGCTAACTTCCGAGTGAGTAATCAACCTCACTGCAGATAAAGTGAGTGACTTAGTCGACGATCCACAATCACCCAAACTGAGTCCTTCTTCCTAGGCATAAGAGGTAATCCACTGACGAAATCCATAGTGATCCTTTCCCATTTCCACTATGGAATCTTCACTGGCTGAAGCAACCCTGACAGCAATTGATGTTTGGCTTTGACCTGCTGACATGTTGGACACCTACCCACAAACTCCGTAACTTCCCACTTTAGACCTGGCCACCAAAATTGCTCCCTTAGATCCCGATACATCTTGCTACCTCCAGGATGCATAGCGTATGGGCTGCTATGTGCATCCTGAATAATCTTCTGCCTTAGCTCGATGTCCTTCGGTATACAAGCTCTCCCTTGGAAACACAGCACTCCATCACTAGACAAGCTGTAACCCTTCAAACCACTATCCTGCACTTGCAACCTCTGCACATTCAAAACCTCATCCCCTAACTGTTTCTCCCTGATCTGCTCAACCCAAGTCGGCTTAACCTGCAATTCTGCCAGGATACTTCCGTCGTCGTACAAACTCAGATGGGCGAACATCGCTCTTAAGTTCGATACAACCTTACGGCTCAACGCGTCTGCCACTACGTTAGCCTTGCCTGGATGATACTCAATCGAACAGTCATAGTCCTTTAGCAGCTCAATCCATCTGCACTGCCTCAAGTTCAAATCCTTCTGAGTCAAAAGGTACTTCAGGCTCTTGTGATCTGTGTAAACTATTGACTTCTCTCCGTACAAGTAGTGCCTCTAGATTTTCAAGGCGAAGACTACTGCCGCTAACTCCAAGTCGTGCGTCGGATAATTAACTTCATGCGGTCTCAACTGTCGAGATGCATAAGCCACTACCTTTCCTTCCTGCATCAGTACACATCCCAAACCCGTATGTGATGCATCGCAATATACTGTGTATTCCTTTACTGCCTCAGGTTGAATCAAAATCGGAGCTTTAGTCAAAATCTTCTTTAGCTTATCGAAACTCTCTTGCTGCTTCTCAGTCCACACAAACGGAACTCCTATTCTTAAAACTTGGTCATCGGTGCTGCGCTCAATGAAAATCCCTTTACAAACCTTCGGTAATACCCTGCTAAACCCAGAAAACTCTGAATCTCAGCCACTAACTTAGGCGGCTTCCACTCCAATACTGCCTCAATCTTTCGAGGGTCCACTCTAATCCCCTCAGCTGACACCACATGACCTAAGAAAGTCACCTCCCTAAGCCAGAACTCACACTTACTAAATTTAGCGTATAGCTGTTTTTCCCTCAGAATCTGCAATACTACTTGCGAATGTGCGTCATGCTCCTCCTCAGACTTTGAATATACCAAGATGTCGTTTATAAATACCACGATGAACTGGTCCAAATATTGTTGGAATACCCTATTCATCATGTCCATGAATGCTCCCGGGGCGTTAGTCAAACCAAACGGCATTACCAGAAACTCATAGTGCCCATATCGAGTACGAAATGCCGTCTTGTGGATATCAACCTCTTTCACCTTTAACTGATGATACCCAGACCTTAAATCAATCTTCGAGAATATCGATGCACCCTTCAGCTGATCAAACAAGTCGTCTATCCTCGACAACGGATACGTGTTTTTGATCATCGACTTATTCAACTGGTGGTAGTCTACACATATCCGCATTGTACCATCTTTTTTCTTGACAAAGAGTCTCAAGGCTCCCAAGGTGAAACACTTGGCCTGATAAAGCCTCGGTCCAACAACTCCTAGATCTGAGCCTTTAATTCCACCAACTCCTTTGGCGCCATCCTATACGGAGCAATAGACACTGGCGCCGTTCTGGGTAATAGATCTATGCCAAATTCAACCTCACGATCCGATGGTAGTCTCGGAAGCTCCTCAGGAAACACATCAGCAAATTCCTTTACTATTCGGACATTCCCTACAGCAGACTCCTCAGCCTTCAAAGCACACACATGAACTATAAATGCTTCACAACCCTTCCTGACCATCTTCTCAGCCTTCAAAGCAGACACTACATTGGATAGGTAATCTCTTCTATTACCAATCATGACCACCTCATCACTCTCAGCTGTCTTTAGAACCATGCGCTTAGTCAAGAATCCAACCTTGCCTGGTACTTAACCAACCAGTCCATCCCAAGAATCAGATCGAACTCCCAAACGGTAGTTCCATTAGATCAGCAACAAACACTACCCCTTGGAGTTCTAAGGGTACGTCTCTATACAGCTTATTTACAACTACAGAGTGACCTAGAGGGCTAATCATTGTCATCTGCCTAGAAGTAGTCTCAAAGTCTAAATTCATGGTCTCTACTATGCTACTAGCAACATATGAATGCATTAAACCCACATCATTCAAAGCAGTATATGGAGATCTAAAGATTAAGAACGTACCGATTATGACGTCTGGTGCGTCGCCCTCCTCTCGACGCCTCGCTGCATACACTAACCCAGGCTGTCTAGCCTTAGTACCGCCCACACCTCTACCCAATGCTCCGCAGCCCCAACTAGAATTATTTCCTCCTCTACCACTACCACGACCCCTCTGCGGTGGCGGTCCTCCATTTCTGAACTGAGTACGGCCCTGACCCTCAGACTGAATCCTAGCCAACTTACGTAGATAGTCTCTCACACGATGATCCAGCGAGCCACACTCAAAACATCCTTTCCCACCAGTCCAACATCCTTCCCAATGAGATTTTCCACAACGGTTACACTGTGCCGGTCCTTGATTAGCAGCAACAGACCTACCAGACTGATTCGGTCCACTCTGTCTAGCCCTTTTCTGTGAATTTCCAGCCACCCCAGAAGATCCTAAACTTCTCTTATGTCTGTTCCTGTCCATGTTCTACCTCACAGACTCTTTAACCCCTTCGGCTACCTTAGCCTTTTCTACCAGGACAGCAAACTCACGCTCCTGCTGTGGAGCAATCAGCAACCTCAACCCATCTCTCAGACCATCCTCAAAATAGACACACCGCTCGTGTTCAGTAGCCACGATGCCTCTAGCATACCGGCTCAGCCTTAAGAACCCTACCTCATATTACGACATGACTTGCTCTCTCGAACCAACCTCAGAAATGCCTTCTATTGCGCATCAATATAGCTAGATCCAATGTACTTCTTCTGATATGCTGCCTTAAAATAATCCCAAGTAAGATCTTCCGCTGCAGCACTATCCCGGACCGTGAGCCACCACTGGTATGACTCATCCCAGAGAAGCGAAACTATCCCTTTCAACTTTTTCCTCAGCAGTCAAGTCCAAATCATCCATGATCCGCTCAGTCGCCTCCAGCCAATACTCAGCCTTGCTGGGAGCCACACTAGAAACACCTCAAAATACCTCAAATTTCATTGGCTCGAGTCGCCGGCACAAATTTTTGAGCTCTACCTCCACCTTCTCCACCTACCCTTTCCGAACCCACAAGATCGCTGCATGACATGCGTCATCCCTAGTCGATCCTCAAACTCACCATCTACAAATGGTGGTGGTACCCCAGATCTTATTCTCGACCCTCGACTGCACCCTACCGTTCTTGAAACGCCATCCTACCCCGACCACGTCCACGACAACGTCCACCCCGAGTGCTCATGACTAAAATCTCGACTTATCTGATTTATAAATTTTATGCATTAGTAATTATTCCACTGTTTTTTTTTAAAAGCACAGTCTTATGAATATTTCTTATTAAAGAAGTTTTATTTTTGCAATTCCACAGAGTCCTATCAGTTTCAGTTTCTAGAATAGTCCACTATTGCTAATCATTCAATCTCATCACATCCAAAAATCACAAGCAACAGTAGGGATACTTACCTGGGCAGATTGGTGCCGGAGACTCGGAGCCATGCCTTTAAAAACTGGTATGTTTAAAACCCATTTTTGAAAAAATATTATGGGCCTCAGGCCCACAGTCGAGCTTTAAACTTGGCTCTGATACCACAATTGTAACACCCCAAACCCGGTCAACACACCATGACCGAATCTAGCATGTTACAGGAAGAATATTTTGAGAAAAACAGGCTATTGAATAAATTTTTGAGAAAGATTCCTTGTTGTTTTTACTTTTGTAGAAAACAGGTGCATGATGAGTTAAAAACTGATTAGTTGACTTTGAAAACCCGGAAGTAAATCTTTAAAGATTATGTTGTCGATTTTAGGTTAGAAAATATTTACGACATTTTAAAAATCTCGAATGATTCTTTAATTATTGGAAACCAGTTGAGTTGAGTGAGAAAAACTTAAGTTTGGAAAAACCATTTGAGTTGTAGTTTCCTTCAATTATAAAGTGATACCCGATGGTAAAGTTTAAAACACGTCGTTTTGTAGTTTAGAAAACCTTACTATTCACATTTTATCGAATGTTAACCCAATAATTTATTAAGTCATGTTTGAAATCAAGTCCAACCACATATATAATCAAAACATAATTTAAAAGGCCTTTATACAATCCCAACAAAACCAAATTAAAATAAATGAGATAAAGTACCAAATTCAAATCCGTGAAAGACCGAGTTTATTCATAGCATGGCCCCCTCGAGTCCACCCGGCTCCTCTTCCACGATCTAAGTCTCACCTGAAATGATAAGGGAGAAAGTGAGTCACCAAGACTCAGTGTATAATTCCTCCTCCCGAATAATGCAACATACTTACACACACCATGACCAAGCAATATATATAATGCACCCAACCCTAGCCATCCGTAACTCCGTTTCTACCCCGTGTGGTACCAAACCACTGGTGACCCAAAGTCACGATATCCAATATTGTGGTGCCAAACCACTGGTGACCTAAAGTCACGAATAATCCATCTGTGGGGCCAACCCACGTGTGATACCAAATCACTAGTGACGATCCCGTAATATCAACTGTGGGGCCAACCTACTGTGGTGCTAAGCCACTGGGACAAGTCGCTATGAGGTGCCAAACCTCTGGTGACCCAAAGTCAAAAAATATCAATATCCAAGTGCGAGGCCAACCCACGTGTGATACGAAATCACTAGCGACGATCCCGATATGTCAACTGTGGGGCCAACCCACTGTGGTGCTAAGCCACTGGGACAAGTCGCTATGAGGTGCCAAACCTCTGGTGACCCAAAGTCACTAAATTAATCTGTGGTACCAAACCACTGGAGGTGCCAAACCTCTGGTGTCCCAAAGACACGGATATCATCCTCCCCCTCCTCTCATATCACCCAGCATCATGCCATACTCATGTAAATCATGCAAATCATGCAAATCATGTCAACATGCTTTGTTTCGCATCTCATAACACATATATGTCATAAATCATGATATCATATATTGAATAACAGAACTCATATCGAAACGGACTTACCCGAATCCGTGCACATACCCATAGGGTATCATATCAACTTTCATACTGTTTCGGCTTTTATTAATATCAGGTTATTAAAATACATTACTAAGTAATAGAGTGTGTAAGTTACACTCCTGCTATAACGGAAGCCCTAAATCCCGAAGAGTCGATCTACCACACTAGATCCCTTGCTCCTACATTCGACCATTACTAAGGTTAGCAACATAGGCCATTCGGACAAACCAAATAAACCCCCAAAGAGTTAACACACAGAACCCGAAACCTTACCCAAACGCTCTTTGAATACCAGCCACCACACGCTAGTGAACCTGCTTCACTCTCCCTACAATCGGAAATCATTAACACCCACATCAATAGCCTTCGGCTTTTCAAATACTAAAAGAATGGTGAACTTGGAATAGATTCTTACCACTGCACTTACCAAACTGATTATTCAAGAACACTTGGCTCAATTTCCCTGCTTCAAGACCCGGCGATCCTAAAAGAAATAGATCCCTATAAGACGATTAGCAATCTATCACCAACTGTCGAAATTTGGCTCTTACCCTTATAAAAGTCGACAGAGAAAAAGAGAGAAGAAAAAATAGGCATTTGGCCTTGAGCACTTACCTTTATCTAAAAATTGATTGGAGAAAAACTAGAAGAGATCACCCTTGCTTGAGATTCGGCCCAAAACTAAACAAAAAGAAATAATAGGAGATTAAACTAGGATAAACAAAAGGAGAAAGAGATTCGACTAGAGTCTTGAAAGTTGAAACAAATAAGATGTGGTTAAAGAAGAAAAGAGAAATCGGCAAAGTAGATTAGAAGTGGGAGAGGGAAGATTCGGCTAAGAAGACATAGTAAATTTCGCAGACAAGAGTTTTAAGAAAAAAGAAATTAAAAGCATGAGAGGAAGAAGATGACTATTTTGGCTTAGCATAAATGGAAAAGAAAAGAGAGATGGAAGGGTAAATGGTTCGGCCAAATAACAAGAAGAAGAAAAGGAAGCAAAACAACCATAAAATTTTGAAACTCAAAAGAGCATTCGGCTAGGTGTTGAAACAAAAAAATTTCGGCTTTTACTACTCTATAACACTAGGAAAATAGAAAATGCTACAAGTATGGTTTTTGGCTTTTGGTACACTAAACAAGGCTGACCAAAAATGCAATCCAACACCTAAGGAGGTTTCGGCATTTCCCTCTACTCACCTTACCAAAACCAGCCACTCCTCCCATGAGGAGTTCAAAATTCGGCCACTTGTTAAAAATGTTCTTGGCCACTAATTCAAACCATTTTGAATTGGTCAACCACCTAAATTTTCTCTCTGCCAACCATTTGAATTATTTGACTCAGTCCATCCCTTACTAGGCAGAGTTTGAACTGCACACAACTCCACCCCTTCCTTGGCGTCAAAATAGAAAGCAAAAGGTGGGATTTCTGCTGCTTGAACCTGTGACCTCCTTCCCCCTACAAGTGGTGCCAAACACAGGCCCTAAGTGGCGCCTTCTTGCCACTTTGCCAAGCCTTTTTCTTGTGCCAACATCCTACTTGAAATGCCTATAACCCTTGGCTCCCTCAGCTCCCTTAACTTAAAACTTTAAAATAAAAATTTTCTTACTACTCAGGCTTGCTCTAGGCTTACAACTAAGTCTCAAACCATCACAAATAAAAACACCACAACCAAACACAAGCAAAAATAATTCAATTAAAAAAATAGCCCCTATTTCAGGATAGTACATGAATACTACTCCAAATGGTGGTTGATTGACTCTTTTCAAGAGGTGAAATTGACAAGGGAATAGGGGAAGAAAGTGAAGAATAATGGAAGGGAATGAAGAGAAAAAAAAATGATAGAGAAGTGAAGAGATGAGAAGGGCTGAGATGTGTTTGAAGTGAGAAGAAAAGGGGGTATTTATAGGTTGAGATGGCTGCTAAAATTAGAAAAAATCAGCAGCCATAGAGTCCCCCCATGGCCGGCCACA
Source organism: Gossypium rotundifolium (assembly GCA_025506655.1). NCBI lineage: Eukaryota > Viridiplantae > Streptophyta > Magnoliopsida > Malvales > Malvaceae > Gossypium > Gossypium rotundifolium. Next base: position 46,621,657 of record CP106723.1, read on the forward strand.
CATGTGGCAAGTATGAAGAATTCAAACTTGTATTTTAAGGTAGGGGCAAATCTAGAAAGGCATAAATAATGGAGGGGTTTGAATGCAATTTGAAAGAGTCTTCAAGGGTCATTTTTCAAGTTAAATAATCATCCAAGCAAGATGATTATGTCAGCATGTGGGACGTTTTGGGCTGCCCAGTGCTCGGTTGGATCGATTTTCTCGGTTCAGCTCAACTGGGCCACTTTCCATAATTAATTAATAATAATTTATTTAACCAAAATTAAATTAGATTAAAATTAAAATTAATTATATGAATTAATACACATAATTTGGACCATATTAGGATGAAAAATTAATTCACCTTGATGCTTCAAAATTGCTTCTCGGTTTTGTGCTTCTAGTAGTGTCTGTCGAGCCATTTTTTGCCCTTTGTCCGAATATGTCGAAAATGATCAAAATTAATCAAAATTTATTATAAAATTAAGTCAAATTAAACATGTTAATAATTTAATTAAAATTTAATTATTTTATAATAATTAAATATTTTTCGACAAAAATTTTATCGAAATTGCATGAATTTGAGTTAAAAAGGGCATGAAAAAGTGTGTATATTTTCGTGTTTCCAATAAGTAAGTAAGGAGAAATGTCCCATCGTAAAGCCTCTAGAGGGTGATTATATTGCTAACTGGATTGACATATCACAGTATGAAAACAGGTGTAAGACCATGAGGTAGAGACCCATAGAATCTTAATATGAGTTGGAACCACTCATGGTGTAGCCTCCAATAAGATAAAGACTAGAATGGTAGATCGTGATACATGAATGTGTGTAAGACCATGTGGTTATGACCCATGGCATGATATGTTTGTATGAATGTTCATGGTGTAGCCTTCGATGTTGTGTAAATCAAATTGTCAAATCACGATACATGAAACTTTGTAAGTCCATAAGGGAGAAACCCATGGTATCTTCTATTAGAGCCCGCCGAGACAATAAACATGTAACGCCCCAAATTTGGGCCTAGAAGTATTGGACCTATTGGGCTTTGGGCTTTGGGCTTTGGGTCTCCTAAATTTTTAAGTGAGTAAGAAAATGACAAATTACATGTTTGCTTTAATGGTTAAGGAATTTGGAGATGTCCTGGGATCAAGTAAGGGTATAGGAAAAAAATTGGTTTTAGCCCAGGGATCAGTGACTTCAATTAGTAGGCCTTTTAAATAAATGCAGAAGGAAAATGACACAAGAGGAGCTTGTGGTGTAGTGGCAAAGTGACGCCACTTAGGGAGTAGGGAGGTGGCGTCATTAGTAGGTGAAGAGGTCCAAGGTTCGAGGCTTAAGGTGGTAAATTGGAGGTTTTATTTTTGCCTTCTAGATGTTAGTAGTGGCATTGGAGTGGACTCTAGAAGGAAGTGTTCAAGAGAGAAAATTAAGGTAAAGATAAGAGAGAAAAGATAGGGGATTGAGGTGTGGATATGTTGGTGCCGAATGGGACTCTAGGAGGAATGGAGTTTCAGCTTTTGGCTATAAAAGGGGGTGTCGAATTCTCTTGGAAAGGTTCCATTCTTTTCTTTTCTCCCTCTCAGCCAAATTATTTTATTTACTAAAAAAAAAAAAGAAACCATCATTCCTTTGCCGAAATTTTGTTTTTCGCCTATAGCCGAATTCTTCATTACTAAAATTACCATCATCTTTTCTTGCCGAAATCCCTTTTTGGTGCCAATTCCTTGATGTTTTTCTCAATCACAAATCGATTATTATCTACTATTAGTCAAGGTTAAAAGCCAAATTAGGCCACAGGATCGGAAGTAGATTTGGTAAGTATTCGATTAACCTCTCTTGTGTGTTTTGCTAAAAGTCGAAAGGCTATCTAATTGTCCTGTCACTAACTCTATGATAACAAGGATAAGGTTCAAAGATCGCAATCGTGGTAGAATCGTTAGCAAATGTAAGTGTACTCAACTCAATTATGGTTTAAGTGAATGGCCGAATGTGTATGATCTATAGGGGTTACTTATGTGGATTATGAGTCACTCGAATTGTGATGGTGTATGTGTAAGTGCAGATCTAGGGGATACTCGTGATTAGTAGCTAATGAAAGGCTATTAGAACCCGGTGGCACACGGTGAGGTTACGATAAGGTTTCGGCTTTTGGTAAATGTTTTGATTTAGTGATTGATTGAAGGTTGGTTGGTTGTAGGTTCAAGGCTAAGGATAGTATAGCACGTCCCAAAAACCAGGTGTGTACAAACACTACACACACATGACATCGTCAATGTCGAACAACCAAAAAGCCGAAAGTGGCTAAATGGGCTCGGTGGGCCCTGAGGCTAAGTTTGATGAAATTGATTGATTTGGTTATATGAATTGAGCTAGACATGTATGTTACATGATCTGGAATTGTTTTGGGCCTAATGGGTCATATGAATGAGATCAGGGCCTAATGGGCCATAAGAATGTGATTTGGGCATAAGAGGCTTTATGAATGTGAAATGGGATTAATGGGCTTTATGGGAGCGTAGACATGTATGATAGGGTTTAATGGCCTTTAGGCCTAGTTCTGAACAACTCTTAAACCGCATAAGACTTAATCTAATAATTAAACATGTCCGTGAACAAGTCGCTGGGTTAGAGTGTGGCAACGGACATATGCATGTCTAGGATTAGATCTAGGGAGAGCTTGGTACTTAAGCGGTCCTAGTGGCCCACCTCCTCTTCTCTGGAATCCTACTTCGTGCATAGTGTCTGTTCACTCTAGCCGTAAGGACTTGTTAATGGGCCAAAGTTCATAACTAAAACCCCAGAGGGACCAAAACACCCCTGATTTGTAAAAATTACCAAAACACCTCTCACTGTGTAAATTACCAAAATACCCTTAGATTGGAAAATTACCAAAATAACCTTAGTTTGAAAATTACCAAAATATCCTTAGATTTATAAAATTACTAAAGTACCCCTGATTTGTAAAATTATCAAAATATCCCTGATTTGTAGAATTACCAAAATGCCCCTGATTTATAAAATTTTAAAGTACCCCTATTTTGTAAAATTACGAAAATACCCCTATAGGGTAGAATAACGATAATACCCCTGTAGGGTAAAATTACGAAAGTACTTTTGATTGTGAAATGGCTAAAATACCCCTATGTGATGAATATGAATTTTATGGATGTTACTCATGTGCATGCTGCATTGATATGATATTCTGTTTAGGATGCATATAGGAGGGAATTATGGTACGGAGGAAGAATTTGACGATCGCATAGTCGCTTGACGACCGTGGATCCACCTGTGGCTTTAAGCCCATTATATGAATAGCAGCTTTGCTACAACATTGAGTAATGCCGCTGTTGGTGCTACCTTTGGAGTGTAGCGGATGGGTGGGTCAATTTAAAAATCCCCACAGTTGTGTAGGGTTAGAAGGGAAATGGTGTGTAGCGGATGGACTTTTGGGGAGGGTTTTGCATAACCTTGTTTTCATGTGATATGATATGATATGATATGATATGATATGGTCATTGTGGGCTAAGGCCCAAGACCACCGATTTTGATAGGGCTTAGGCCCAATGTAATATTTGAATGTTAATTTGATTGCCAAGGGTCGTACACACTGAGTTTCAAAACTCACACCCTTTTTATTAAATGTTTCAGGTGATCCTCAGTAAACGGATCGACATGGGAGAGGACTCGGAGATGGCCACACTACAAGATATTTAGAAGTTTTAATTATTTGCTTCAAAAGACATGATTTTAATTGCTTTATTTTCATTGGATGTAATAAGGCCTTGTACTCCATTTTCACTTTTGGTTTTGAGCTTCACTGTTTCAACCGTTTGCTTAATTATTAAGCCTGAGTAATTTCTTATTTTTAAACTTGGTTTTTGGAATACTTAAAATAATAAAATAGGCTTTTATCATTACTTAACAAGAATAAAGGATTTTAGGCTTTTAGGCCTTTAATTTTAATTTAGCAAAATTGTTTTGAATTCTTCATTTGATGTGACATTCCCAAATTCGACCATAACGTCTGGGCCGGGTTTGGGGTGTTACAAAACACGTGATTCTGTATAATGCCTTTATGACGTATTTTGTATGATGCCTTTGTGGCATATTCTATTTGGCCCTTTTGGCATATTCTACTATGACTGTATGGAAGGATGTGTCTATTTACCCTACTGGTAAATTCTAGATAAACTATGGATATTCTTTAAAAGGTAAGTCTATGATCATGTTATGATACGTCTAAAGTAGTTTGGTTGAATTAGTTCTGTGATGTAATTGGATAAGTATTTAAAAAAGTTCTTGAAAAGATGTGTATTTGTATGTATCTAGATGTTCAGAAAATGTATTTGCCTTGATAAATTGTTAAGTTTAGGATTTGAGTGTGTTCATAGATATGAATGAGATTAGTATCAATTAGTCTAAGTTTGTTTGTAACATGTATGGTTGAATTTGAGTCTTCTAAAATTATTCAGAATCTGAGTCAGTGTTATATTGAGTTTATGGGGTTATGAAATAAAATGATGCAAAATTCAACTAAATGATCTATGTAGTACATTATTAGTATAGGTTTGTGTTGTATTGAACCAAGGTATAGTTTGAGTATGTGTTTGATGGTATTTAGTTCTGCATAAATATTAGGCAAATGTGTATGTATCCACCTATGATTAATGTCTGAGAACAACTATTTGAGAATAAAATAGTGTTAAGGTATGGTCTCTACGACATAGGCTTTGAGTGTATGTTCTGTTGAAAAGTACATATGTGACAAAGGGATTTATTAAATGTTTGGAAGGATCTTCAATTAGTTAGATAAGGAAGAGATGTGTATGATAAGAGTAAGATAGGTGGCGTGTAAGTGTATACCAAAATTGTAGTGGTATCTTCCAGAGGTAGAAGAAAGTGGTCTAAAAAGGATAGTTGGCACACAAATGTTCATTAATCATAATCAATATCTGTCAATGTATATTTTGGATTAAAGCTCATTAAATTCTCTTAAACTTACAAAATTTATATTTCAGTTTCAGGTAAGGTGAGATGTATTGCGCCAAGAGGGAAGACACTAGGAATACACCAAGGATGCGGTGAAGAGGGTTATTATGCATACATTGGAAAAGTGACGTAGTCATGATTAACCCTGTGAGTCTATCTTTAATAAACTTATATAATATATATCGAATTTGTATTAAGTCTCATGTAATAAGTTATTTTAAATACTTTCCATGTTTTTAGACATTAAGTTTCTAGTTAAAATAATAAATAAAGTGTTCAAAGAAATGAGTAATTGTCAACTATTTTGATAATTTGTTAAATATTGTGATGTAACACCCAATATTCGAATCTGACAAATCGGGTCGGGTTTAGGGCGTTACAAACATCCAGTGGCATATCATCACATTTTCATTCACAGTATTACCTAATGAAATTTCATAAAAGAACTTTGTACACAGGTGAAAGTAATAATGCCTAGTTACCCATTTGGTTAAACCTACACGAGTAATGAATCATAGTGCCTAGTTACTCGTCAAGGTTAAAACTACACGAATCAGATAATAGTGTCTTATCACCCTAATGGGTAATGAATTATTTGATTCGTGTAGGTTAAACCTGGTCACCCGTTAGGTTTGAACCTACACAACAAATAGCCTAGCCAAGGCTTAACATACCTGTATTCTCGAGTTCACAACACATGCTGGAGCTTAGAACCTACAAACAATAACCTGTAACCATGTATACAAGACTTTTACTAATTTCATCGAGGTTTAATCTCACATTATACCATTTCGCAACAATCCATTTCAATTTGATTCAATTCTCAAATTAATTACTAATTCATAACCAATTCAAGATATCATTAAAACATGAATGAACATACATATGAAACTCAATAGCAATTTAGACATATTTATATTGTATGACCTTACCAGGGGCTAGCAGCAAAAGCAGAAGTGTCAAGGGTTAGTCCGTAAATTTTCTTTTTTCTCGATTATCAACTATCTTGTTCAAATATTGATATATAATATAAATTTATTTTAATTTATTCACTCAAATATCATATAATAGCCTATTACAAATATATGTACCCTCAATTTTATCTTTCAGTTATTTCTTCAAGTTTTACATTTTCTTCAATTTAGTCCCTAAAATCAAACTTATCACAACTTCCAAATTTGAACTCCAAATTTTAAACCAACTTCAAATACATCCAATTACAGGATCCTATTATAAAAAAAAATTACAGAATTTACATGCCAGTTTCAAGATATTAACAATTTGGTTCTTATATTCAAAACTTACAAAAATCACTTTATTAAATAGTCCTATTTTCCATCAAAGCATCAAAATCTACCATAAACATTCAAAAACTTCAATTAACATCAATGGAAACTTTATAAATCTTTAACAGTTTTGAAAACAGAGATACGGGTTAACTGGACCTAGTTGCAACAATCTTAAAAATATAAAAATTACAAGAAACAGACTAGAATTGACTTACCAATCGATGAGTTAAAGCTTGACACCCAAAACCTTATTTTTGTTTCTCACATTCGGCTATGGAAGAAAAAGTTGAAGAAGATGATGATAAAATGTCATCTTTTTTTTAATGAACTTATATAACTTGGTAAAATTGTAAATATTAAAATCTTTTAAATTAAATTGTAATTAATCTATTATTAATTAAAATTTAAACATGATTAACAAAATTGGTGGGATACAATTGGCATCCTCCACCGTTTAGACTTATACAAATGGTTCAATAGCTCAATGAATCCTTTAATTGACTAATTAAGCTTTGTTTCAGTTAAATCTTAATTAATTAAGACCTAATTAAGTTTAAATTTTACAAAAGAAATAGTTTAAATTTTAGTATGTTAGTAATTAAGTTTAAACCACTGAAAAACATTCAAGTATTTACAAAAGAAATAGTTTAAATTTTAGCTTAAGTTTACTATTCAAAAATATAGATTCAATGGTTGGTCTCTAGATATTACATAGTTGATCCTAAGGTGAAGCCTCCAATGGTACCCATTTCCTATGTAAATGTCTTGATCCAACAATGGTCATTGATCTCCTCTCCATCTGGATTGGTCCCTCATCTGCTCAATCAACCTTGCAAATCTTGCGAACATCAGGCAACTCTGGTAAATTCAAATGAACTTAGTAAGTAACAAAACCCTATCACAAAGGGGTACAGATGACTGTTCGTTCAAGGCGCCCGATCCTCAAGCTACTCGACTCACTATAAGGCCTTCCTTGGTCAAACTCTCCACTCGATCGTAATCCAGACATCTCACCCTATCCATGAGTTTTATCCTTACTCCTTATCGTACCTTCCTTTCATACACCCACATTCCAGATGTTAAGTGACCTCGATGGTAACTATCTTGACATTCCGCCTAAGGATTCTTAGGACATACATTTCCTTGATGAACTTCTCTAGTGGGATCAGACCTTGGTAGTCTCCCTCTTCCCACAAAATAATTCCTTAGGACTTGTTGGCACTTCTGAGTAGTGCTAACCTTCAGCAGGCCGCACCAATTTGGTGAATTTTTTCTCATTCAACCATAGTTTCTTATGACGTACTTTTTTCATTTTTCCTATTGCGGGATATATGGGTTGTCGTAGCTGACCTATGGTATTATACGCTTCTTCCTCGCTTCTCTTGTCCTTGTAGACTTATGACCACCTCCTGATGTACTAACGTCTAGAGTGTGAATGCTACAACCAAATATAAGAGTTAAGTGACTTTCGCAAGTATATAGGTTAGGTTGTAATATAGTTTGTTTACAATGAAACACTTGGTAAGTATTCCGAGGATTGTACCCTAAGGGTTGCAATTTTGGGAAAACTAGTATTAAGTCAATTACTAAAAATAAATACTTATCTACATGAGTTATTAATTATTAGTGTTAGTTTGGAATAGGATGATAATAATAGTAATAATAAACTAAATTAATTGAACTAAACGTAAATCTACTCCTAAGTTTATGTATAGACTTCTCCTATCCCATGTTTTGATTACGCCGAGTTCCTTCAGCCTCGATCCAATTGCTTTACCTAATTAACTATTGATGTAGGGTTCTAAATAATTGGTTACTAATTAACCTAGCAAGGCTTCTCAACCTTCTACTAACCTAACTACTCGGCAAGAACTACTTACCTCTCGATGACACAGTTCAGACCAGGATAGGGTAAGGTTTTCATGGATAGGTAATATTAATTTCAGGTTAATTCCTACCTAAATGACTTCCCAAGGTTATCAAGCCTAGGGTTTAAGTTCTTCCTTCCCTAACCACTAATTTGCTAAGTGATGCTTGGTAGGCAATACTAATTTCGAGTTAATTCCTACCTAATGACTTCTTAAGGTCGTCAAGCCTAGGGTTTAATTGCACTCAACCAAATCCAACCAATCCAAATTAAACTCTACTTGTTAATTAATTAATTAGTTTAATACAGTTGAAACATGCGAAATATGTATAAAGAATAAATTTATTCTAATTTTTACACAAACATTCAATTAACAATGTTAAAGAAAGAGATATAAAGAACAGAGTAAAGGAAATAGATGCTCATGGATTTCATCAATGTAAATATGCGACTTCGAAGAAATCTCCGCTCACGATCGTCTAACGTTGGAACAGGATTTTCCAGTTACACGAACATGAAATAAACTAAGTAAAAAGTAAAACCAAATAAAAACCTAAGAATAATTTCTATCTCCCTCTAATAGTGTATTTAATCTTGTTACAATGGCCTTTATGTAAGCTAAACTCAGAATATTGAAGTTCCTAAAATACCTTTGAAGTACTTAGAGTTTGACTAGGATAAATATTTCTAATTTCCCTAAAAAAGCAACTGTCATGCGCAGAGTTTTTTGGGCCGCACAGAAGCCGTGTTACAACATAGGCCTACGATGTTGCAACATAGGAGGTTGGTGTCGCAACATAGTAGGGGTGTGTCATGACATAATAAATAGTTTCATTCCAGGACCTATTTTTGCTTCTATATAGTTTCATTCCAGGACCTGTTTTTGCTTCTATCTTTAGTGTTGTGTAACATCCAAAAATTTGAGTATTTATATGATGCATGTTTTGGTGCTTAACTTGTGTATAATTAAAATTTTTCATGTTTAGTATAGTCTTGAGAAGACTTGAGAATTATTCAGAATTTGAATAAATTTAGAAATAAGTACTTAATTGAAGTGGATCAAGTGACTTTGAGGTTTAAGTAAGTTTAAGTGTCAAAAACTAGCATAAGATAAGATAGTAGCAAGGTGGTGTTGGAGCATGTATGTTTGCTTGAGGGAAAAGGTTCGAATCCTTAGATGTGCATTAAGTTTTGTTTTTATTTTGTTTCCTCTTTCAAAGTTTCGGTCATGGATAGGGATAAAGATGACTTGGATAACATTTTTGGCAAGAAGACCAAAGGAAAAAGGTAAGTAAAAGTTCAAGGAAAAGAATCTCATGATTTAAGGTGATAGGGGGACATAAGGCATGAATCAAGGGCTTTGTTTTGGAAACTTTGGATGGCCAATTGTCCATGAACATGGACGGTTTTGTGGAATAAAGAGGGAGCCAAATTTTGGTAGTAAGTTTTTGGAAAGGTGGGTAGCTTGAGAGAATTTTTCATTTTGGTCATTTTGCTTTCCCAAAAACATTTATCCTCTTGCTTGTGCTTGTGTTAGAGGAAAACCATCTTTACTTTGTTTCTTTTGATCATCCTTTTGACCATTTGGTCATTTTGTTAATCACTCAAGTATCCCATGTGGTGTTCTCATTTAGTGCCTAAAACATCAAACACAAACAACATTTTCTTTCTCCTCTCTCTTGGTCAATGCACCATTGTTTCAAACTCTCTTCCTTTGCTTTTCTTTTATCTTGAAAATTTAATCATAAACCTCTCATCCTCATTTTCTTCCTTTCATCATTTTAATTTTCTTTTCAAACATACTTTCAACATTTTCTTCTCCCTTGGCCGAATGTTAGACTACCTCCATAGCCGAATCATTCCTTTCTCTCATTTGTTTTAGCATAGGCTGAATCTTCCATTCTCCATAACATCTATTTTTCAATCATTTTTCTTCTATTCAAACTTTGGATCATCGGTAAGTATCATTTCTTGTCTTTTCTTTTGTTATTTGGTCACTATGGTCGAATGTTAAAATGTCTTTGGAAGAGACTATTTGACCAATTAACCAACCTTTTATTCAAACATTTCTTTCGTTATTTTTAGTGAAATAGTGGAAGGGTTGAATCATCATCTTTACGGAGAAATCTTGAAGTTCATTTAAGATTTGATAATAACGTACAAAGGATTCTCTTGAGATCATTTGGAATATTAAGGTAAGCCGAATACACTCTTTTAAGTTATTAGTCTTAAGATTTTTGATATATTGTTAGGACTAATGATCCTTTGTCTTTGAAGACAATCAAGATAGGGATGAAAAGGGTTGTTAATAGTGTTCGGAAGAGGGGAGGTTCTATTATTCCCCCTAAATTCAAGAGAAGGATTGTTTCGAGAATCCGAGACTTTCCACTGGGTTGTGGACCCTCATCCAGCGAAAATCAATTATTCGAAGTCGTACGTACTACCGAGCCATTGTTTACTCGTGGTTCTGAACCTTTGATCGGAGAGAAATCACAAATAATTGTTGTTCGAGATTCCGAGGGTAAGGATCTAGATCGATAATCATTAGAATAGTTTTATATTAAATATTAGTGTTCTAATCCATCGTGATGTGTGTTTAGATATCGACGAGTGGGAAAGTGTAGTTCTTGCCGTAATCAAGTGTGTAACTTCACACTTATCTCTTGGGTTATACCATATTGCAAGCATTATAATAAAAATCGTAAATTGGTGAGATTGAAAACTACGTTATACAAATTCTTTTATGTGAATGCATGAAACTAAAAATCGAGGATGTGGAAAATTACGGATTTGCCCTTAATGGGTCATTTGTGAAAGAAAGTGATATTTTGGGCCATGTGAATATTTTGATTAATTGGCCAAGTGTGGAAATTGTGAAAAGGCCTCATATGTAAAATGGACCGAATTACGAAATGTCCCGATGGACCGAATTATGAAAATACCCTTTTATGGGCAAAATTGAAATATGTGATTTTATGGGCCAAATTGAAATATGTGATTTTATGGGCCAAATTGAAATATGTGATTTTATGGGCCAAATTGAAATATGTCTTTATATGGGCCAAAATGCTATTTTGACTAATGGGCCAAATTGATAAATTGTAATATGGGTTTTTATAAAAATTTACTTTACAAGTATTTTGTTATGCATAAACATGATTGCATGGGTTGGGATAATTGATGAAGAGAAGAAAGGCCTGATGCCAAAAATTCTAGATAGGTGACTCTATCATGATGGCCTGTTGCCCAAAATCTAGATCGGTGGTTCTACCACAATTATTTAAATGGCCTGTTGCCACAAATATTATAATTGGCTTTAAGCCCACTATTGGTGTGTTGGCGGGGTAGGTTGACTTGATCCCCACAGGTGTGATGGTTGGTACGGGTGGTGTGTAGCGGATGGAAATTAGGCTTGGCTGGGAATTGCATATTACATGGATTATTATTTTATACTTGATTTATAAATATTTACGTTTGCAAAATTAGCTCAAGCCCAATTATATGTTTATATAGTTTTGGCCCAGTGAATCCGGTAAGTGGGTTACATATTGAGTTCTAAGTAACTCACCCCATTTTCTTACCTTTCTTAGGTAATAATAATTGATGGAGAATTGGGTCGGAGATGACTTCGTGTAGAGGCTATACTAAAAATGGTGGTTTATAAAACTTTAAGACTTCTTTAATAATTTTTATTAAGTACTTTTTTTTAATGGCGATGTAATAAGGCCTCTCAAATTATGGAGTTTATTATGTGGATGGGTTTATTATGTTTTAGTTTTACTAAGTTGGATTGATTTAGTTTTCATAAATGTTTTTCTAAAACTTTCGTATAAAATAAAGGTTTTTCTTAAAATCACCAAACTTTGGAAATTATTTTAAAACTTTTCGATGAAATATTTCGACTAAATAAATCCAAAGTTTTAATCAATTACTACTCTATAGATTAAATGATAAACTCTTGTGTTTTTAATTATGGTTTTCAATGAACTACGATTTTTCGATAAAGTCATTCTCTTAATCGTTTTGAAGATTTGATTCCTACATCATTAAGGATTTGAATGTACGTTTAATTTGTGTGGCATGCCAAGATCCGGGCTTAATGCATAGGCCGGGTTTGGGGGTTACATGTTGTGACATTGGTGTCTTGGAGTCACGACATAGACAATAATTTTGACCCGAATATGCATCTTTAGCTTTCAATTTGTCCTACATGACCATAAAACCTTATTTAGATATCTAAGATGCAATAAAAACTACTAAAAAGCATAAATTACTACTTCAAGCATGAAAACCTAAATATATACTAAGATGCTTTGGTTTAACTATACAAGCCAAAGTTAATTGTAAAAGGGATGTAAATAATTGTATAATTTGTGGCAAATCACTCCCCCACAACTTGTTGCTTATCCTCAAGAAACCAAAACACATATATGGGAAAAAAAGAAAATAACAAAATTAAGACAAAATGACTTGATTTCTTTCTTTAAACAAGCTAGAGTTAATGAAGATGGATGCAAATAAGAACCTAGATCATGGAAGATCACCACTCCTTCACTTAACTTTTTGTTTGTCCTCAAGCAAACCAAGTCTAGACACATAGCATGCAATAGACGTCCCTTAGATTTTATTACTACTACAAACATGATTTTTAAACATTAAAGGTATAACAATTCTTGTCGCACATGTGACTTAATCTTGATAGTTCGATGCCTTGAAAACTTTTAAAAGTAAATTAGAATTAGTTTACAAAGTTACATTACTAACAACTTATAAGTAATTCTCATGACCAAATGTTTAACAATATCAGCATTAACATAAATCAAATAGATATGTAGTAGACACAATCATGTAAATAAAAAATATTCATTAAGTATAATTGTTAGAAATTTCAAGATTATGCACAGAGAACGCTTAAGTCACATTGGTCTTCTAGGCTTGTAACAATCTGAGGCTTCGGACAGTACAAGTTCAAAGGAAAATATGGCTTCAAACGGTTCAAACATTAGATTTAGTTAGGCACATGAATTTTTTCCCTCTCTTCCCCGTAAATGTCCCTTCCAAGCTCACCACCTTTTATCTCTGTCTCTCACCTTCCTTATCTCTCCATGTAGGAAGATACAATACAATAATAGCAACTATGGTTAGCTTAACAAGTTTTGATGCACTAATGACTGAGTTTTCTTACTTTTATGACTTTTTGTTTTTTCACTTGAGTTTTTACTCTTTTCTCACTCACAATGCCTTTGTTTTTGTTCTATACTTTTTTTCTTCTTGATTTTACTTTTGACTTTTCCTGGATTTGTAACAGCCCGATTTTGGGCCTAGTCAGAACAGTGGATCTCGAGACCATAAAATTGACTTAATAAAATTTATTTTTATTATATTTTTATGGTCTACAATTTCAAGAAATAATTTTGTGAAAATTTCGTTCAAAAATTTCGACGTTTGGGCACTCAATTTAGTCAAAAGGATTAAATTATAAAAAGTGCAAAACTTGAGTTCTAGAAGCTAAAGGTGTTAAATTGCTATGAAATTTTAAATTGGAGGTCCTTAAATGGTAATTAGACCATTGGTTAATTTTTTGGGGAAAAAAAATTGGACATGAAATAAGTGAAATAGAATATTTTAAGTTAGGGGCATTTTGGTCATTTAGTAATTAAAATGAATTAAAAACAAAATTAAAAGCCAATTTTTGTCAATCTTCAACCCCATGGCCGAATTTCACAAGGGGAAACCATGGCTAGGGTTTTTCAAGCTTCCAAGCTCGATTGTAATTCTGTTCTTACCTCGTTTTTAATGATTTTTACGTTTTTGAAATCCTCGTAACAAGATCTATCTATTTCTACCACTAATTTGAGATATGGTTAAATTCTAGGGTTTTAACCCATGATTAATATGTGTTTATTTTTGTGTCTAATGGTAGAAAATGCATGTTTATGGTTAGAGAAACGACTTGTACTAAGTGATTTTCGGAGAAGAGCATGCTAGTCTGGCTTCGGAGAATCACCGGGATTTACCTTCTAGTTCCCTTCTCTTTATCTTTTAAGATTATTTTGTGATAATAAAAATGTATTTTATTGTTTTGATGATTCTATTTTAATTAAAATGACTTAATTCGTATTTGTGTTACATTGATTGCATTCTATTCGCTTAAATTATTAAAAATATGTTTGTGTTGTTATAGGCCTTAGTGTAATTTGTTGAATTAGATAAAATCATGCTCATGTTATGCTTGTATTTTAAATGTAGGGTGATAAATGAATTAATTATTAATCGAGTTTAAATTATAATTAATTGACACAATATTTAATTGATGCATGTTTAATCTTGTAACACCTCGGATTTTCGGGTTAGAAGTTCTGTGTTTTGTAGGTAGGGTCAGTGGCTAGATTGGACAATTTTATTTGGTTCCGTGTTCTAGTGTCAGAATGGGTCTATTGGTCTGGTGGTTGGTTGTGTGTTAGTTTGTCTTTGGGTCCCTAGTTCGAGTCCTCAGGTGTGCTTTGAGGGAATTGTTTTTATTAATCTTTGTTCTGGTTTTTAAAAGATTAGATTAGATTAGATTAGATTAGATTTTATTTTTTTATTTTATTTTATTTAATTTTTCTTATATTTTTTATTATTTTTATTTTTGTGGGATGAAAAGAGGAGTTTTTATTTTTACATTTTGTTTTGGGGTTTCCTATTGTTTCTCGGTACGGTCCCTCTTTTCTCCTCTCTCTCTCTCTCTTCTCACGAAACTCTTTCTCTTTTGTCATTGCGGTTTCGACGTTTTGATTTGGTTTTGGGTTCTTGAGGGAGATATGTTTGCGCAGCGAGTGAAAGTTTTGTGGTTCACTAATTGTCAAGGCATTTTTTCGTAAATTAAGGTGTGGGATTCGAACCTTTCTCTTTTCATTAATGAAATTATGAATTGGATATGTGTAATGTAGTGGTTATGGTGTTTTCTGAATCCTTAAGTTTCAATGTTGAATTGCCGACTTTTCTGTGGAAATTCGATAAAATCTGTGTGTTCTGAAATTGTTCAATTTAGCATGGACTCGCATGTTTTCGGCATATTTTGGTATCTTGCTGAGTTAACTAGGGTTTATGAACTATTTTGGCAGCAAATGTAGGATCTGTAGCCTATTTAGGTGTGGTTTCATGACCACACAGGTGGCCACAAGGGCGTGTGCCCCCACACGAGCAGTTCAGACGGTTGTGTGCTTTTGGGATTTAGGGTTTTTGAGCTAAATTAGGTGCCACAAGGCCTAGCCATACGGCCTAGTCACACGGCCGTGTGGCTGATTTGGGGAAATTAGTCATTTTTCATACGGCCGTGTCCCCTGGGCACACGAGCGTGTGTGTTTGGGAATTAGGGACTTAGTGATTTGGTTCCACACGATCGTATATCTAATTTGGGGATTTAGGGATCCCACAGGGGCGTGTGTGTTGGACACACGGTCGTTTCTGGTGGGCACACGGGCATGTGATACCCTCACATAGTCGTGTCTACCCTGCACTCTATTTTAGCACAAATGGACAAAGAGTTACACAGCCATGTCCCTAAGTCACACGAGTGTATGCCTCCTTCTGCACGGGCGTGTGTCCCTCCACATGGGCGTGTTGACCCCCACACGGCCACAGCACACGGGCGTGTGGACCGACCTCGCCAAAATTTGTTTTGTGTCAAATTAAAGCTTGATTGTAATTCTGTGTGTTCTGACTCCTAGCTAAGTCTTAGCAAGGGTGATTGAGACTTTGATTTGGCCTAGATTGGTATGGGTTATATAGATATAACTTTATTTAAGCAACTTATTTAATTGTTACTTGAGGTTACTATGCAATTGATTCTAAATCTGGGTTGCTGAATGTACGCAATTCTAGTTCTGAGTGATTGGTGTATGAGTGGTTGTTGTGGGGCGCATTCTGTGACTGCACAGGAATTCTATAATTGTTTGATTGGATGTGAGTTTCTGTGTCCAAATGACTATTTAGAAATTTTGTGTTTTGGTTCTGTACATCTGTCTGCATACATACATTTGCATAAAACTTTTAGGGTTTTGGTTGTGAAGAGAAGCTAGATTGATTCTGATCTGATCTGGCAGTTTATTGCAACTTATTTGTACAGCAGTTTACCATACTATACCACACGTACGTCAGCTTTGTTGCATACCATTATCTGATCTAGCAGTTTAAACTGTAACATGTCTGTACAGTAGATTACCGCATTACATTGTACTGCATATACACCAGCCCTACTGCGCATTAATATCTGAGTGGCTTAGTCCACATACATGCTGTGTAGGGTTGGATTGGCCTTTCGAGGTTCTATGTGGTGTGTTTGGTTGGATGAGCTTAAACAGCTCTTTTAGGGTGTGATCGGGGGACGGAGAGGTGTTTTGGCTAGATGAGTGGGTTTTTATTACTTGACTGCATTCATACGCATCTGTTTGAGTGTACTGGGTGTAAGATTATCTGATTGTATAACACTTGTGACTAAGTGTCTGTGTGTGATTTGGTGTGCTTAATTTGTTACATTCTATTGGGACGTTGGTTCCAAGTTTACTTTCTGACTCTACGTACATCTGTAATTCTATTTCGCTATTGAATTGAGTTCCGTAAATATGTTATTAATCACTTGTCAAACTCACACTGAGCTCGTGTAGCTTACCCCCTTTAGTGTTTTCCCTTTCAGGTATATTTACGTGTTCTGAAGCTGGACTCGATTTGGGGAGGTCTCAGAAGCGTCATGTTGTTTTTAAAACTGGTTAATAAAGTGTTTTCATTAAATCTAATTGTATGTAAACGGTTTTGGACTGTAAGTTCTGTTATTAATACTGTAAGGTTTTTCGGGTTGTTAAACTAAAATTTCCCGCGATCACTTCGGTGATCAATGTGACTTCCGAAATTCGGTCTAAACTTCTAGGTCAGGTTTTTGGGTGTTACAAATCTTCTAAGGTAAATAAGGGTTAAATTAGCAATCATATTAAACATTATTCTTGCCTTGCATAACTTGTAAGATTGTTGTGATTAAATTCTTAAGAATAGAAATATATTTAATTCACTCTGCCTTATACCTTCTTATAAATTGATTAACTAATTCAACATAGGAATATGTTTATTTGATTAATTTAATAAGTATGTATGTGCATTAGCTAGCAAAAGACCAAGTTGCCATGAAATTATTCGTAATAACATGAACATAGTTTTAATAATTCTAAGTTAAAGAATAAAATTAATCTAACACACTTATGTCATATCGATTCAAACCTTTTTTAGAAAATTGTGCATTGGAATTTTATTTTTCTTATTTTAGTTGATTAACTTAGTTGATTCTTAGTTATTAGATCACTTTTTCCAAAGAATATATTTTCCCTCTACCAAGTAGCTTAAATTTACATTTCATAAATACTTGCTTGAACAGTCCCTATGGGTACGATAAATTGACATACTTGTCACTTTATTACTTGTTACGATTGTGTACACTTGCACATTTTCATCATTCCATTGGATAATTAAACAAATTCATTGATTACATTAATATAATTTGTATGATTTTCCTCATATGATTTTTTCACACAAAGCAAAATGGAAGCAAATGTTGCTCATTGGTTTTCTAATGTTTAAACTAATATTAAATGATATTATGTGGCTGGAACGTAATACGAAAGATGGCTTATATTAGTAGATGAACCTAAACATTTCCTTAGTCTAATCGAAAATGAGCAAATCGATTGATAGACTAATATGTTGTCTATCAAGTCCAATTGGGGAGATGTTTTATCTTAGGCATCAGAGTGAATGACTCCCAAAAGATAGAGATATAGATGTGACTAACTGAACTAACAGTACACCGAAATGAACCCAAGAAGAACAGACCTTGAATCTTTTTATAGATTTATTCACTTGTGATGTTATTAGAGTAGCATACCTAAATCTTGAGTGGATGACAAACTATGTATACGTGATTCGCACACTTTAATGTAAGTAAAAGCCTGAGTTCAAATAGATAAGGAACTGAGAGTTGGTGTATTGGGTATACTAATTCTGCAATATGTAGCGTCATTCATTATAGTAGAATTCATAGCCCGAGAAATGGGTAAATAATATCCTCTCATTGGAATTACATGGTTGATGAAAAGTAAACGTCGCCATGGGTCATTCATTTTTGTGACGAATGACTTGATTACTATTCGATAGTAATTGACTTGTCATGAAGGAAGATGTAATGGTTACCATGAGATAAAATAGGATCATATTGGGAGAACGGATATTATCCCAAAGAGATTAAGGATATTGTATGAGAGTAACACACTTATGAAAAAGTTATTGGACAAGTATTGATCGAGTTCGCGATGGTATGTCATTCGGGAGAGCTCAATCACGATACTATAGTGGAATGACTTCGTGACTAAATGAGTTTAAAATTAATAGGAAAAATTGGAACTTAATTATAAATCATTTGAGTCTCAATTACATATGTCAAATCGGTCTCCGCTAGCTCGTTAAAGCCAGAAATGAATTGCATGTTGAATCAAATGAATAAAAATGAATAGAAATGGAAAAATAGGAAACATATTGAAATGATTAAGGTTTTCTCCTAAATGAAAATGAAATATGAGAAATGAGAAAAGAACAATGAAAATGACCTAAAAATGAATTTATGATTTTCAAATTAAATGAAGTTCAAAAATGGAAATAAATCATTTGGTCATAGTAAACCATTGAATGTGAAAATATTAAATATATTTTCTCTTAAGTTTTTATGGTAAAGTCACATGATTTTAACGAAATTAGAATTGGGATGAGAAAATTATTTAATTGGAAATATATTTAAGTTTATTTTTGGGAAATAGAAAATCAAATATTGGGTTAGATCAAATTATAAAATATTGGGTTAAAAGCTTGAGAAGTACTTATAATTGGACCCAATATGGAAGAGGCCCAAAATCCCCTTATGTAATAAGGGGGACAAAAAACTCTAGTATAATTAACTACGGTTGCCGCCTCCTACATCCTAGTTGAACTAGGATTTCATTTTCTAGTTGAAATAAACTTCTATAATTCAATAAGGTGAAACCTTCTCTCCTTATAAATAGATGGCACCAATAGGACTATTTACATAACTTGAAGATATTGTTACTCTGCCAAAAAATAAAGAGAACTTATTCTCAACTATTAAATATATTTTTTAGAAAAACAATTCTATCAGTTTCTATTTTGAAGAGAGAATTTTCATTTTCACTCAAAAGGAAAAGAAAAATATTTCTAGTTTTATTGTTTGAGCCAACACTCGAAGCAGTTCGTGGTACAAAAATAGCGAAGAAGATAATTTGGTTGAAAGCCGGGAATGATAAGGATCCGTCAATCTAAAAACACAGGTACAATTTTGATAGAGGGTTTATTGCTATAAATATCACAAACCGGGTTAATTTCAAAATTTTTATTTTCCATTGTGCAAGAAAACCATTTTTGAACCAATTTTTTTCCAACAAGAAGATGCCTCAGCATTCTACTTCAATGACCTTGATGAGATATTCATTCTTGAATGCCCCTAAGCTAAATGGGTCATCCTTTGCAGCCTAGATGAAGACAAGTCGCATCACCAACCGTCTCCATGAGTTTACAAGAACGCAGGCGGAAGAAGGAAAAGGGGAAGATGATTATTGAACCAGAGTAGGACTGTAACACCCCAAACCTAGCCTAGACGTTATGACCGGATCTAGCATGTCACATAGAAGGGTTGTTTAAAACTCGCGCTTTCGTTAAAAGTTTGTAATCTTTTTGAAACTTCGAGCTTTGTTGTTTATGAAAATCCCATTTAGTTTTTTAGAGTTTTCTTGTAAAAACATTGTTGTTATTATTTTCGAAGACTTTGTTTATAATCGAAATCAGATTCAGTGAATTGCAAAAAGTGATATTTTGAAAACAGTTATCGACGTTTAAGAAAAATAAATGGTTTTATCATTTATAATTTAAAAACTGTTCGTTTAACATTTTGAAAAAAAAATCAGCTTTTAAACGTCTAACAGTTTAATAATAACCGAATTGAAAGTTAAAAGCAAAATAAAATCCCAAAGGCCTTATTACAAAACATTAAACCCAAATTTAAAGTAAGTCTCAAATTAAAGTGAAACGGAATTTACTAAAGTTCCGATGCATGGCCACCACAGAGTCCTCCGCGGCTCTAAATCCACTAATGCTGGGGATCACCTGCAAGGTCAAAACGGAGGGGTGAGTTACGAGAACTCAGTGTGTAATCCCCTAAACGGTCATCAACTGGGCCCGAGCCCATACGAAACAGACTAGGCCAAAGCCCATACAGAAGCAAACTGGGCCGATGCCCTATTCAGTACAATCTGTTCTTAGCCTTATTAACATAATAAAATAGATAATGCATGCAGCCCAACCTAATAATCCATCCGCTACACACCACCCGTACCAGCCTAACACACCTATGGGGATTTCTAAAGTCGACCCATCCATTCGCTACACACCTTGATGGCAGTTAAGCTGCTCATCACAAAATTTGTGGCGAAGCCACCCAAATAACCGAATATACGTGGCATAGCCACCAGACAGAATTGTGGCAGAGCCACCAAAATACACTTCCTCCGATCATCAATATCCCTACCCATGCAAAATGTCATGTATGCAAAACATATATCAAATGTAATATATGAAATGAATTACCATCATAACCAGATATACAGAATACAACACAATCATGTTATTCAACCCCTAAGGGTATAACTGTAATTTTTACCCATAGAGGGTATTTTCGTAATTTACCCTCTAAGGGTATTTTGGTAATTTTGCATTTAACGGCCTTTTCCGAATGCCTATTGTCGCCTCGAGCGACAAGGGACCCTTACTGGGTCTCTACGAAACTATTGGGCCTAAAATCCATTTTAGGCCCAAACGGGCCCACACGCTCGTGTGGCCCAAAACGTATGGTTTCAGTTTCGAATTTGTAGATTTTACATTCGGATTTATCAATTGACAGTTTTCTAACATTTTTTCCCAAGTGGGCCGAATAGCCCATTTGGCCCCTTTCTCGCCAGATAGGCCCATTACAGCCTCAGTATCGCGAGAGTGTTCATGACACCCTCAACGACTTAACATCATTGCTCAAATTTCGATTCACCACTATGAGCACTCACATGCTCGAGTGGGCACAGATGTCGATTTTTGACTTTTCGGCTTTCAACCGATTCACAAAACATTACAAATATGCATTCGGAAGGGTGTGAGATTATGAAACACCCCACACCCGGCCCACGAGCCTGGACCGGATCTGTTATGCTCCTCGATGTAAACCGATTCAAATTTCTTTTGTTGCTTTGAAAACTGTGTGTTTTGAAGATAATTTGTAGTGGGTTGGGCTTGAGTCAAAAAACAAGTTTATATCGTTATTAAAAATCCTTTTTATTTAGGTGACAAAACGTTTGGGCTTTATATTAAATTACTTAATCTTTTAATAATTATAAAGATTGTAGGCTCAATAAAAAAAATAAAGTAAACGCTACTACGGCCTTATTACATCAAATAATTTCCCAAAATTAAAACCAAAATAAACTTTAAAATACTTAAATTAAAATAAAAGTCCAAGTCGTAAATTTCTTGCATGCATGGCCATCCCTAAGCTTCTGCCGAACCCGATCCATCACTACTCGTCACCTGAAACATGTTTCCACAACAGGGTGAGTCAACAGACTCAATGTGTAACCAACACTAAAATTAATAATTCAGGCATACCATACATGTCATGTTCACATAATAATTCAAGTTAATGATGCAACCCAAACCCAAACCTAGATGCCATCCGCTACACATCCCTATACCAACCTGCACACCATGAGGACTACTAAGTCAACCCTCCTTCCGCTACACTCCATCGAAGGCAGTCACTGCAGTCGACGTGCACATCGCCCATATAAAATTTCGTGGCATAGCCACCAGATTTAATAATCGTGTCATGTGACACCACATTCAGATAATGTAACCGAAGTTACCTCATTCAGATAATGTGACCGAAGTCACCACATTCAGATAGTGGGACCGAAGTCACCACATTCACTTCCCCTTTCTCATACAACCCGAATGCCCCATATTATTCACATCATGCATATCATACTTAAAATTCACATTCACGTCACTTTTCACATGTTAAATATAACATATTTCGTAATCCTAGTAGGAGTAGGAAACGTACCTGAGTACTTTGTACCATAACATGGTACTTTAGCCATATTCTTATTCTTTCATATTAACACATATATCAATTTTAAGCCATAAATCAATTAAGATTAGTGTGGGGTACACACCTGATTCGCTTAACAATTTTACTGAAATCTCGAAATCTGATCTACTGCCTTGGATCTCAAGACCCTACATTTGGCCAACCTCATTATGTTAGCATAAAGCCTATTCGGCCATAACTCCCAATCCTAGTGGGATTTGTACATTAAAACCTACCTTGGTGCCGATTGATGCCTAAACAAATGCTGGAACTTTGGATCTCTCCTTCCTTGTATTCAGCCAAGAACTAGATCTTAAATAGGTTAGTTTCGGCTTTTGAATATTTAAAGAACAAATCTAAATACTAATCTAGGCTTTAGCCAAATATACATAGGTGCTTACCTTCCAAATCTTAAATCCCGGATTGGATCTTTGCTTCCTTAATACCGTCGAAAACCCTTGAATGTTGAAATCCCGAGAACTCCTCTTTCTCTAGTCGACACCACCTAAATCCCGAGATTCCCTTCCATAGTTTCGACCAAAATACAAGATGAGGGATTAGTCCCTAAATTTTGACAGGCTTAAAAAGAATTGAGTGAAAACCGAGTCTAGATCTTACCCTTACTTAGAGAAATCGATAGCCCCTATATCTTGTCAACATAAAGATTCGGCCTTGAGACTTGGAGAAGAGTCGTCTATGGTCACTTAGGTATTCGATTTCAACAAGACTGAAAAGAAAGAAAGATCTAAGGCCTTGGGGAGAATCGACAATAGGGTGATTTGAGTTGAACAAGGTTGCGGCTAAGATGGAATAGGAAGAGGAGAATTGTGACTTTCAATGGTTGATGAAAACGTGAGAGGGAGAGGTGAAAGACTTAGGAGATTCGGCAGAGAGAGGAATGGTGAGGAAGTAAAAGAAATCAAGAAAAGATGAACACTTTATTTGACAAATTCGGCTATGACTTAATCTCTAGTCTTACCTTGTTATTCTTCAATTCTTATCTCCTATCACCTCTTTAAATTATTAAAATAAATTCATCACTTATCCATCTTATCTGTCGAATTTTAATAACAATAAAACACCTCCCTTATAGTGCATTAATGCCGTCCAACTCTCTTGTTCCTTGCACTAAAATAAAATTCTTTTGTTTGCTCCCCAAGTGACTCGAACCTAGGCCCAATACCCTTGCATGTGGCGCCATTTCCAGAGGCCCTAAATGGCATCTTCAGGCCACTTTTCCAAGCCTGTTTGTGTGTAAATTTTCACATACTTTTTCTCTTAAGGCCACCTTGCCTTAATTTCCTCTTTTAAACTTTAAAACTCGACATTTCTAAGTCATTTCTAAGTTTCCAAAAATTTTTGTTTGGCTCATTAAACTTGACATTTCCTTACATTTCCAAGTTTCCAGAAATGTTCACTTTCCTATTTAACTTAGGTTTCCAAAATGTTCACTTTCCTATTTAACTTAGGTTTCCAAAATGGTCACTTTCCTATTTTACTTAGGTTTCCAAAATGTTAACTTTCCTCTTTTAATGTAACATTTCTATACATTCCCAGGTTTCCAAAAATATTCAAAATTCATTCATAACACATAAGACATGTCATTTTGTACAATTAAACCGAAAATGCATAGGCCCTTTTCATGTTACAGATTACACACCTGATTTAGATTTCCTAAAGAACCACTCTTCGCTGCGCCCTAGAATGATACCGATCAAAAGTTAGCCTCGACTTCTTAAAAGATTCCATAAGCCCAAAAGTATTACCTCCCTAGAGTCACTTACCACAATCGTGATATTCCCTACAGAGTTCTAAAATTCGACCTTGCACCTTGGCTATTGCAACGAGTTCCTAAAAGTAAATAAGTGATGTACCAAAGGGGTTAGCCTCAATCCAATATTCGGCCCTCCCATAAGAGTAGGAAACTGATATCATCACCACAAAATAGAATCACATAAATGTCACTAATCAACGAAATAAAAGAGTATTTGAATAACTTCACCTTTACTGAAACCAATGTTAACGATCCTTGCCCGTTGTTTATCAGAGGAATCAACCTACCCCAAAAAGAGTGTTTTGGCTTAGCTTAAAAGAAGAGGAAGTAAGATGTGATGAAAATGGGAGAATGTTATGTTCGGTCCAGGAGAAAAGAATGAATAAGAGAGAAAGAAAGAAAGAAAAAGAACAACCAAAGAGAAGAAACCATTACCTTGCAACTAGCGAAAAGCCGAATGAAAAGGGAGTTTCGACGATCAAAAGAACACTAGGCTTCACACTAGGCAAAGTTTGACTAATGGAAAAAGAAAAAAAAAACCAATTCAGATGGGGCAAAGGGGAATTCAGCTTATGGAGAAAATAGTAGAAACCAAAATGAAGGAAAAAGGAAAGTTTCGGCTATAGTGTGAACAAAGGAAAAAAAAATGAGAGGAAATTTAGAAAGAATAGATGAAGGGAGATGTAACAGACCGAATTTGACCCTAATCGAAAAGGTGGTTTTGGGACCACGAATTTGAGTCTAAGAAATATTTAAATACTATATTTCGTGTTTATTATAAGTGAATTAATGTCTGTGAAAGTTTCGTAAAAAAATTCAATCGTTTGTATGTTCAATTTAACAAAAAGGACTAAATCGCATAAGTGGTAAAAGTAGCCTTATTGCTTGATTGAGTGGTTAAATTAATATGTCTTTATATAAGAGAGGACCTATGTTTAAAATTGTCCATTTTAATGGGATAGTGGACTGACAACATGTAATTTTCATAATGAAATTATATGTTTAAATTATATGTTATGTTATAATATATTATAATAATATTATAATCATATAATAAATAAAACATAAAAAGAAAGAGAACACATGCATGTTCATCTTTCTTCAACCGAAACAAAAGAGAAAAGAAGGAAGTTTAAGCTCTCAAAACATTCGACACTTGCATGTTAAATTAAGGTTAGTAATTGAGTTCGGTTTTTGATAATTTTTACGTTTTTGTAATCGTTGCTTCGAAAACTATCAAACCCATGTACTAATGTTGTGAATTGATAATGTTTGTATGATATGCCATTGATGATATTTTAAGCTTTTTGATGGTTATTGATGTTAAATGAAAGATAGGTGCTAGATGAACACATTTTGTTCATGAATTTTTGATAAATTTAAATAATTAGGGCTAAATTGTGAAAATTAAATTTTAGAGGGACTTAAATATGAAATAAATGAAATGTATGGATTGGTATGAATGCTATAGATATTCGGCCCTTAAGGTATTTATTCAAATTGTGTGTATTTTGTGTTTTAAGCAAATAGGACTAAATTGTAAAAATGTGAAATAATAGGGGCAAAATGGTAATTTGCCCATTTATGTATTTTGGGACCAAATTGGGATGAAATGTACTTGAATAAGCTTATTTTAAATATGTTTAGATCAAGAGCAAAGAAAATCGATTTGAATAGGGAAAGAGCGAAGGTTTCAAATAAGCGGTTTAAGTCATTCGTTGTCAATCGAGGTAAGTCCTTAAGCAAATATCTATTAAAGAGTTAATTATGAATATATTAAATAATGATATTTGATAATCTTGAGTATAAAACTATGAGTTAGCCGAACGTAAAAGTGTTGAATTGGATTGAATATACATTTTGTAAATGTGATATGAATAATTGTATTTGATATGATATGTGAAAGTAATATGAGATATATATATATATATAATGTGTTAGTGAAATTAGTATTTAAATATGTGTATTGAAAGATTGGATTAATTATGTGGTTATTTGGGCTTTAAGCCTAGTAGGCCTCGTCTTGTTATTTATCTATCGCTAAATGCCTAGCGAGCTTAGTCTTGGGTGATATATTCAGAGCTTCGTGCTCAGCGAGCTTAGTGTCGGTGATATATTCAAAGCTTCGTGCCTAGCAAGTGGCTTAGTGCCTAGATGATATTCAGCTTCGTGCCTCAGCGGTGCTTAGTGCCGTGATATATTCGAAGCTTCGTGCTCTAGCGAGTTTTATACCAATGATGAAATATCAACTTGTGGTTTATGAGACTACATCATGATGTGTTTATTGAGTAAGTGTGTTGATAATACAAGTTATTTATATTTGGCCGTACAGGTAAGTGCCTATGAGTTATTTAATTGAGTTTCTATGTTCGATCAAATAGATAAGCATATATGTGAATTTCGTTGGGCAAGAATGTGACTAAAGACCATATATATATATATATATATATATATATTCAGACTTTTGGTTTTGTGGTCATATTGTTATTACATTGATATTGAATACTTGGATATATGAAATGTTGAATGGACAAGTGTATATATGTTCATTTATGTGGCCTTATTGAATGATATGCATATGTAATGAGTAGATGGTTGAAAGTTGATATTTTCCATTGGAACCTTATGCCAAATGGTAATTTATTTGTTAAAGGCAAAATAGTGATAAATGTTAAGTTAAATGAGGTATTGGAGTTCGCAATGATAGACTATATGTTTAACTCAGGTAAGCTTAAGTCTCATTAAATTAATCAGAAATGAGGTAAGTTGTGATTAATGTTACTTGAGTTAAAATATTATGTTAAGAATGGTGCTATGTGTGATTGAGCTTATTGATCGATGTGTATGAATGGTATAAGATAGAAATTGAGCTTAAATGTACTAATTTGGGAGGTTCGGTTACAAGTAGAAATGTTAAGAGTGAAAAGACTTTGAATGTGATAATATAGTTGATATGGATGTTGTCCCTATGTGACTTGGAGCATGTGATTCATGTAATATATGTTTATACTACGGTTCGATGAGTTACAGAATTATGGCAATGAAGTGTAAATGCTTAGGTTAATGAACTGTTAGTATTCGGCCCTGCATAAATTTATTTATGGAAATATTTATATTCAATGTCATAAGTTTAAAGAATAAAATGTTTAAGGGTTTGAGTGTTATATTATTATTTGCTTGAGACTTACTAAGCTAGTAAGCTTATTCTGTGTGGTTCAATGTTCTGTTTTATAGATTTTGGTCTTGCTACGGGCTCGGAAAATCGTCAGCAAAGTCAACCACACTATCGACTCATATTGGTACTTCTAAAGTTTGGACGTAAAATCTTAAGGCATGTATAGGCTAGTTTAATGCTTGATTGATAATTTGAATTGTATAAATAAGCCATGCGAAAATGGCTTGGATTTATTACGAATGATCTAATGTTTGAGTAACTCTAGTTATAAAATGTGTGTATGTTCTACTTAGCCATGAGTTTGATAGTGATATAAAGTCATGTTAGGTTTATATATATATATTGTAATTAGTCTTTTGGTAAGATGATAGTTGTAGTGTTTGAATATGCTTGGGTTATGGTTGATAAATACTTATTAATGAAATGCATAATGTAAGACACAAATCAACTTAGAAATTATTTTAAATCTTGGATGGTATATTCTGCTAAGTGATAAAATTATAGGTATAGTATTTGGAATGTATAATATTGATATATTATGAATTCTAATAAGCAAATCTCTTAATAAATAAATATATATAAATATATATATATGTTTAGCTTTTGATAATTGCTAAATTGTTTAGTAGGTTAATAAAGAACATGTGCATATTCGGTCAATGTGATTTAATGACCAATTGAATGGTAACATTCATTATTAGTTATGTAATGCTTATAAATGAATTTGGATAATGGTTTTTAAGATATGTACGATGTTGTTTAAACATGCCATGGAAGTGTATTAATCATGTTGCATTCAAATAGGACTGTATGAACAGAAAAAAATTGTTATGACCTGTGCTATGTTTGGTAATGCCTTGTAACCCTAATCCGGTGACGGTTATGGGTTAGGGGTGTTACATTTTATTGGTATCAGAGCTTACGATTTAGTCGATTCTAGGACTACCGTAGCGCGTGTGAGTCTAGCTATACATGCCTTAATGATATATTTGATAGTGTGGTGACTTCTGACATTTCGAACTGTGTTTTATATTATGAATGGATCTTGATCCCGATAGAGCCGTAACGGATGATGTAGAGAGTGTAGTGCCTGACCGTGCACGCGGATCAGTGCCGATGAGACTCTCGACCGCCGGTAACCACGAGGGAGGCTAAACAAGCCTTCTACCAAATGATAAATGAATGGTCTACCAGATTGTTCGTAATAATCCTATTGTACAACAACCTCCACCTCGAATAATCTAACTCGATACCTTCACACCTTCGACGATAGATCCGATGAGATCTAGTAGGCCTCTTGTTGATAAAGTCGAAAAATGTAGGTAGAAGAATTTAAAGCTAATGATGATGATGACGCCGAAGCGAGCCGAAATGTGGTTTGATAATACCATTCGGGTACTTGATGAGTTATCCTGTACTTCAGAGGAATGCCTAAAGTGTGCTATATTTCTACTTCGGAACTCTACCTACCATTGGTGGAAAGCCCTAGTATCAGTAGTTCCGAAAGAAAAAGTGACTTGGGACTTCTTTCAGATTGGGTTCCGAAAGAAATATATCAGCCAGAGATTCAAAAAAAAAGTAAAGAATTTCTTGAATTGAAACAGGGGCGAATGACCGTGACAGAATATGAGCAGAAATTTGTTAGACTTAGCAGATATGCTAGAGAGTGTGTTTCTTCTGAAGCTATTATGTGTAGAAGATTTGAATACGGTCTAAATGAAGACATAAAGTTATTTGTAGGCATTACTGAGATTAAAGAGTTTGTGGTACTGGTCCAGCGAGCTTGCAAAGCTGAAGAGCTCAAAAAAAAAAGAGAAAGGAAAGGCTGAGATAGAAGCTAGAGATACTCGTAAAAGATCATTGAGTAAAACTTTCCATTCAACATCTAAGAAGCTCTGAGAAAACTTTAACCGACATAAGACTACTCCTGACCTGTCTAGATGAGATCGACCTCCAGTGAGTTCTCGAGCCACTTCGATGGCTAGTGTTGGCAATGTTCAACAGGATCGGATTGAGTGCAAGCATTGTGGAAAATGGCATTCTGGGAGTTGTAAATTCTGGGATCGGACTTATTTTAAATGTGGATCGTCAGATCACTTCATTCGAGAGTGCCCGATGTTAGCCGAGCAAAATACGGCTCAGAATACTAAACAGAACAACGCGTTAGCACGAGGTAGACCACCCAGACATTCTGGGAATGTAGGTGGCAGTCAGGGAGGAACAAAAGATACTGCAGTTGGGTCAGAGGCTCGAGCACCAGCTAGAGCTTGTGCTATAAGGACCAGAGAGGATGCTTCTTCTCCAAATGTCATTACCGGTACTTTCACCATTTATGATACTACTGTGATTGCATTGATTGATCCTGGTTCAACCCATTCATATGTGTGTAAAACTCTAGTATTCGGTAAGACTCTGCCAGTTGAGTCTACTGAGTTTGTGATTCGTGTGTCCAACCCTTTGGGTAGATGTGTATTTGTTAATACAGAGTGTAAAGGTTGCCCGTTGATGATTCAGAATTTTTGCTTCCCAGTCGATTTAATCTCATTGCCTTCGATGAGTTTGATATAATTTTGGGAATGGACTGGTTAACTTTGCATGATGCAGTGGTGAATTGCAAAAGAAAGATTATTGATTTGAGATGTCAAAATGGTGAGAGCATTCGAGTTGAATCTAATGATCTAAATGGGTTACCTACAATAATATCAGCAAAGTTACCTACAAAACATTGAACCAAACAGAGCATTCGATGATATTATTTGCTTGAGACTTACTAAGCTAGTAAGCTTATTCGTGTGGTTCAATGTTCTTTTATAGATTTTGGTCTTGCTACGGGCTCGGGAAATCGTTAGCAAAGTCAACCACACTATCGACTCATATTGGTACTTCTAAAATTTGGACGTAAAATCTTAAGGCATGTATAGGCTAGTTTAATGCTTGATTGATAATTTGAATTGTATAAATAAGCCATGCGAAAATGGCTTGGATTTATTACTTAATGATCTAATGTTTGAGTAACTCTAGTTATAAAATGTGTATGTTCTACTTAGCCATGAGTTTGATAGTGATATAAAGTCATGTTAGGTTTATATATATATTGTAATTAGTCTTTTGGTAAGATGATAGTTGTAGTGTTTGAATATGCTTGGGTTATGGTTGATAAATACTTATTAATGAAATGCATAATGTAAGACACAAATCAACTTAGAAATTATTTTAAATCTTGGATGGTATATTGGGCTAAGTGATAAAATTATAGGTATAGTATTTGGAATGTATAATATTGATATATTATGAATTCTAATAAGCAAATCTCTTAATAAATAAATATATATAAATATATATATATATGTTTAGCTTTTGATAATTGCTAAATTGTTTAGTAGGTTAATAAATAACATGTGTATATTCGGTCAATGTGATTTAATGACCAATTGAATGGTAACATTCATTATTAGTTATGTAATGCTTATAAATGAATTTGGATAATGGTTTTAAGATATGTACGATGTTGTTTAAACATGCCATGGAAGTGTATTAATCATGTTGCATTCAAATAGGACTGTATGAACAAAAAAAAATTGTTATGACCTGTGCTATGTTTGGTAATGCCTTGTAACCCTAATCCGGCGACGGTTACGGGTTAGGGGTGTTACAGGAGATGCACGAGTGGTTAATTCTCTATAACTTCGGTGACTCAAATGAGGAAAAGAGATGAAGAAATAAGCTGAGAGATTCGGCAGTAGGAGGTGACACAGTCAGGAACGCAACACTACTCTCCAAAACAAAAATGAACTTAGCAACATGGCACCCCACACACACACATATGATCGAATACACTCCCCAAGCACCTCACCAATTTCGGCCAAACACCCCCACTCTCTATATCCCATGATTCCCTCCACGATTCTCTCCTACACTTACTCCCTTCACTCATTCAAACCATTTGACCCATTCAAACCTTCATCAAATAGAATTCCACTCCAACTCCACCTCTTCACCCCTTGAGCATAAAATAAAACTCCCTTATGCAGCATGTGGGATTTGAACACTCTCCCACCTTGCTATCACACTGATGCCACCTCCACTCCATCATGTGGTCATTTGTGTCTTACAACATACACAACAAAAGTTAAGCCTATAGCTAAAGTCTAATTCCATTTAAAAGAAAATAATTTAAAAGGAAAAAAAAATACCAAGACTAGAACCTTGGATCCCTTGCTTCCCTATGGCGTCACTCCATTGCTCCCTAAGTGGTGCCACTAGCCACTACACCACCTCTCCTTTAGTGTTAGCAAACACCAACAATTTACCTTAAGCCTTGCACCCAACGGCTCTCCCTACTTAAGTGCCCAAAACCAAAATTTTACCAAGGCTTAGGCACGAACCCGAGCCTCCCTAAGACCCTCAAACACACCTAAAATATAAGCTAAGCGAGCTAAACGCATGCAACAGTGCAAAAATGCCAGACCCCAAATTTTAGGATGTTACAAGGACTCCGATGAAGATTAGTTCCATTTCTTTGCAATTTTTTTTATTTTTTGTGGAATGTAATTTTAACTTGATTTGGTTTGGATTTCTTTGTTTCTATTTTGTTATTATTTGCATACTATGTTTGTGTGTTTTTGTGTTTTTCTGTATGGGTCAAACACTCGATTATTACAGTACAAATTCAAGTTTCAACGACAAGATGGACAACCCTAACTTTCTATCACAAACCTTCATGAGACTCAAGGAAGTTTGTTAAACCTTCTATTATTGTTTGGGTTACACATTGGGGGCAATGTGTAATTTAAGTGTTGGGGCATTCACAAAAAAAGTTGCATGCTTAGTTATTTTTATAGTTGTGTTCTTGTTTTTACCTTCTTATTTCAATTTTTGCATGGTGCTTGAACATGGTGTGATTGAAAATTGATTTATATGGTATGATATTATGTAATGGATTCTTTAATCTATGCAAATTTTGAAAGATGTTTGATGAATTATATTCTTTATGAGTTAAATTGTTTAGTTTAATTAGTTACATTGAATAAAAGAGTAGAGGTGATCAAAATTCATGAATTTTTTTTAATTTTAGACCAAGTGATGAATAAGCATGTAGATAGATATGTAAATGCATATGTTGGAGTTTAACATTATTCATGGAAATAATTAAAAGCATAACTAGGTTTTGTATTCATTAAGATGTTAAGGGATGGCGTAAGGCATTGTTTTATTAGCCAATAGCCTAAATGACTAACCTATATGCTTTACATATCCCTAGTTCCCTGATTTTGAGCCTTTATTAATCCTTTCTTGATGAACCTTAACCTTTAGCCTAAACTAAGTTAAAAAATCAACCATTCTCAGTCCTTGATCTTAAAATGCATTATGAAATGGACGTCAGGCCATGGATATTGAAGGTTAGGTAGAAACAATTTAGCGGTTTTAAAAATGAATTTGAGCGAATAGTGAAGACATGGTTTGATAAAACTTGTATAGACTCTCACAAAATGTGCTTAGAATGAAAAATGTTGAGTGAACAAAATCAATATCAGGGTCAAAAGAAAACTGAGTTAATAAAAGCACGATAGAGATAAAAGCATTGTGAGTGAAAATAGTGAATTTTTATAATGTGCTTAATGTTAAAAATCAATTCATGAGCATAAAATGAACTTTTCACTTTCATAATGCAAAATTGCTCGCTAAGTTGTTTTACTTGCTAATATCGAACTATATCTTCCACATTATTGGAGAGAAAAGGGAGGTAAGAGAAGGAGAATGAGCCGATGAGCTTAATGGTTACATATGGGGAAATGGGAGCAATGCCATGAGTTATACTATTCTTAATGCTTGAACCATTTTCAATCGATCTTTTCTTTGAACTCATACCAACCTAAGCTTCAAAATGTTACAAGCCAAAAAGCCCTATGTGACTTTAATATCCTTGTTTATAAAACCAAAACTTTCAGAACTTAGTAAGAAATGAATAATTTAAATTCCTTCATGTATATATACATCATATCTGCATATCTTATTTTGATGGAATAATATGAGGGATGCTCGTTTTCTAAAATTGCCTCTATATCTATTCACTATGTAACTTTGTGAACTAAATTGATTTGCCCCCAAAGTTATGAATTTATGATGGATCATTCTTAGGTTGTATAGTAGAAGAATTGGTTACACTGTACATACTCTTCAATTGATTGTCAAGTCTCTCCATTATTCAAGAGTCATCTATGTTGTATGTGTTAGTGTTTTAAATGTGTTAGAACTTGCCTCGATTATACATGTCAAGACTACACCTTTGATTTGATATATAGAGATGATAAAGGCACCTAGGTTTTAACCCACTTACTCTACAAAAAGCCTACTTTCATAACTAACCCCTAGTGAACCCTTTTGATCCTAACAACCCTTGTTATTGATTCACCCACTAATATTAACCCAAAATCCCTGCTCGTATTTGTTATCATCATTCCTTTTGACTACCTTTTTGTCGAGATTTGATTTGAACAATTGCCTAACTATGTTCTATATTTCAGTTATTAAAGTTCTTTCTCATTTATGTAAATATTTGTGTTGAAAAAAAATCAAAGTATATTCAGGATTATTATTATTATGAAAAGTGAGCTTGTATAATTAAAATTCCACCTATTGAAGAAGGAGCTCAGATTATTAGTATTAGTATTACAAATTTTCAATTGATGTAATTCTATTATCAATTCATTTTTCTAGCTAGGTAATTTGTCAATTTCAATCTTGATTCTGACCCTTCTAATTTAGCCTTTATCCACATCTTTAACCCAAGCCCCGTTACAACCCTGTTAAAGACCTTTTGATTTGTGTATCATCACACATTACAGTGGTGGAGATTTGATTTTCAGGCAAGCCTATGGAATTAACTTTTCAGGTTCAACTTATGAGTGCTTATTCTTGAACCTTAAACACTTTGAGTGCTTTGAGTTAATCTTTAGCAAGGATGTCAATCCTTGTCAGTTTTGAATTAAAGGTAATTATTTAGATAAGGGGAGACACCTATGTTTTCGTGCTACAAATATATGACTTAGAATTGTTTGAATCTTTAGAAGTCTTTGAGTAAATTATCCATGTATGAATTGTCTATGAATTATGATAAGACATTGTTGACGAGGATTATGAATTGTGGAAAGTTCGTTTTAATTGCAAGTTGAGAATTTTTCTTGAGGACAAGTAAAAGCTTAAGTGTGGGGGTATTTGATAAACCGTAAAAGTAACATATTTTAGGCCCACATTTAGCATACTTTTGGATGATTTAAGCCTTGAATTATGTAATTTGGTGCTCTTAATCCTTTGTTTTCATGTTTTATACTCAGGAGAGCATCGGAGGATGAAAAGAACGAGAAACGAGCCTAAAACGGACCTAATTGAGCCAAAATAGAAATCGACAAGGTCTGGGCCCAAGACCACACGGTCGTGCCTCCCTAATTTACTCTAACACGGCCTGGACCCCAAAACACATGGGCATGTCTCCTCAACAGACTCGACCACGGCTGAAATCAATTCACACGGGCGTGTGCCATGGGCGTGTCCCTGTCGTGACAAAGAGAAGTTTCACTCGGATTAGGATATTTAGGGGCAAAAAAACATATTTCAAAGCCTTTATAAACACCCTAAGTATAACCTTTAAAAGGGGGAACTTAGGGCTTTAGTCAGGGGGCGTCCAGCTAGGCCAAGGAAGGCAGATTTGTGGAGATTTACTCGAAGATAGCCAGTTGATTCATCTCAAGATGCTGGGATTATACTCAAGACGGAGGATCTCTCCTTCAATTCCTTCAATGGTTTTAGGGATTTCTTATGTTTTGTTTTATCTTTTCTTTTGAGATGTTTTCTTTTACAATTATGAACTAAACCCTCAAAGACCTGAGGGGGATGAAACCTAAGATGAATCTTGTTATCGTTTGCTGAACTATATGATAAATATTTAACTTGTTCTTAATTATGTGTTCTTAATCCTTGTGTTGATATTTCCGGGATATTAATTCAAGTATGATGTGCTTAGGTGGAGGAGCAAAAGTCCTTGCCTAAGAGTAGATCTAGCATAATTAGGCGGAGTTGATCGCGCGCCTAGAGATAGGGTGACGAGATTTTGCTAGATTAGGGTGAAACCTAATATGGGAGTCCATAGATCGAGTTAATGCAATTCTAGGGGTTTTAATTAGAAAGAGATTTCAATTAATCAACCTAGGGTTAGACGTTAGTCACCTCAAGAGAGGGATTAATATACGTTAGGGAATCTTACGGAGCAAGTCAAGTGAATAAATCGTCTAGTTCAGTGTTAGATAACAAGTGAAGTTTAGGTGGATTCTTCCTTGGGTGTCATCTTAATCAATTGGTTTTTCCTCAAGTTATTTTCCAAATTTCATTCTTATTTGTCTTAGAAGTCTTTAGTTTAGTAGTTAGTTAATTTAGATTAAACAACAAATTCCTTTAATTCTTAGGCTAAATAATAAAAAGAGAGCTAGTATTAGTACTTTCGATTCCTTTGGGATTCGACATTCCGGTCTTGCCTAAACTATACTACTATTCGATAGGTGCGCTTGCCTCCATCATTGTCTTATTTAGTTTCCAGGTTCGATCATTATTTATATAAATTTTAAGACTCAACAAAACAACGATCAGTGCGTGTGTGTAATTATACCCTAAAATACAAGTTATACCATCCATGGTTTACTTAACCAAAAGCATGCCATTAACCATTCAATCAACCAATTCAAAATACACCATAATCATACCAAAACATGTCATTTGCCTAATTCTAACCAATGTGTCATAGGGTACCTTCACAAACATAAAATTTTTATGCATGCTACAGTGATGTCGCAACATCCTAGGATGGGAGTCACGACATTGTAGGCAATTTCAAGGTAGGGCTTAAAACAAAATAGACGTAAGAGAAAATTTTATTTCACAAGTGTAAGGATGTTGCGACATCGAAAGGTGGAAGTTGCAACATCAAATAAATAAATAAAATAACTTTTATATGATTTAAAAAATAATTTTTATATAAAACATGTGTTATTTTCATTATTTTAAATATAAAATATTTATTTTATAATAATAAATTAAAATTAATTCTAAATTAAATAAAAATTGCTTTTGATTTAGTTCAGTGACTATAATTTTAACTTATATTTCATAAACCGTCACATACATTAGATCGAATTGATTTTCAATTTCTCAATTTTTCTTTAACAACCTACAAATAATGTAACATATAAAATAATAATTATATTTATTCAATGTACCTTTAACAATAAAAGAAGAAAAATGTTAAAATATGTTATAAATAGAGGTGTGCATGGGCGCGGCGGTTGGTTGTCCTACCAAGGCCCGTCCGAAATGTGGGAGGTTTTGGGCAAAAATATTAGCCTGAAAAATGGGCTTGGATGAAAAAATAAAGCCCGTTTAAAAATGGGTCTGCCTCGTAAGGTATTTTGGCTGGCCCAACCCAAATTTACCCGCAATTCATTAAATGAAAAAATTATTTTTTAATAATATTTTTATTGTTTTCTCCTTATTTTACTACCATTTTACTATTATGTTTCTATTATTTTGTTGTTATTGTTTAGATATTATATAAAACTTATTTTATTGTTAATTTTGTTATTATTTTAAAGACATTTGTTAATTTTGTTATTATTTTAGAGGTATTTGCTTGTTAAGTTGCATCTATTTTAGTGTTATTTAAGTCTACATATTTTGTAAAATTTATTTTCAATTTGTTGAAAAATATTTATTTTAATTTTTTTAGTATTTTTGATGTATTATATATATTTAAAAATTATATAAAATATTATAAAAAATTAATAAAAGCGGGTCGGGCATGGCCTGGGTTTTAGCATTTTTATATGGGCCGAGCTTGGACAATTTTAGGCCCTTTTGTGGGCCTGGCCCAGCCCAAGCCCAATGAACAGGCTTAAATTTTTAGTTGGGCCCAGTCCAAATTCGGCCCGACCCGACCCATGCACACCTCTAGTTATAAGGTTCTAATTTTATTTTAAAAAATAGTCCATTTACTTATAAAATTTAAAATTTAACTCTAACTCTTAACATAATTAAATTTGTTAGAATAATATTTAAAAGAAAAAAAAAATTCACTTAACAACTATAGGGTTTTTTACCAAAATATTACAATAAAAAAATAAAAAAACTAAATTGGTGTGCACTTTTTAAAAATGACGAGAATGGTACAAAGGGGGTGATCACGCCTGTGGCAGAGGCGGCACCACCCCCTGCACACCTACTACATATAAAAAACCCTGAAATAAAAAAAAAACCACTGAAAAAGAAAAAAAAAAGGCAATGGCAAAATGCCTCGCCACAAGCAAGACTAATGGTGCCTCAAGCGGCGGCACCAATGGTGCCACTGGCAAAGGCGTCACTAGCTTTCCCATTTTAAGCTCCCTATTTTCAAATTTCTAGGCTTTTTTATGAAAAGTTTAAAGTGAGTTGAAGAAGAAGAAGAAGAAGAAGAAGAAGAAGAAGAAGAAGAAGAAGAAGAAGAAGAAAGAGAAAGAAAGAGAAAGAGGAGGAGAAAGAAAGAAGAAAATAACAAGATGTATAATTTTTTTTAATAAGGAAGATATTATTGTTGTTATATGATATATATTGATTTTATTTTTATTTTTGTTGTTAGTTTAGTTTATAACTATTGTAAATTAGGACTAGGTTAATAATATAGTTAGTTAGTTATTATTATTTTTAGTTAGAAGAGAAACCCTAAAATGATATTTTAGTAGTTAGTATATTGTTAGTAGATTAATATGTTAGTGAAAAATCCTAAAAACCCAAAAATAATAGAATGAAAAAAATAGCATATTGAAACATTATGTTTTTTATTTAAGAATAGTAAATACTGGTCGAAATTATTCTAAGCAATTTTGTTTATTTTTTATCAGATTGAATATTAAAGATGGATGATCGTTTTTCAGATGTGTTTATTTCGACGGAATCATCTTGACAATGTACCGTTGGATGCATATTTGAATGTCGGCAACAAATAGCAATGAGATTTAAGAGAAATGTCTCGTTGGATGATATGAAGCGAAGGATAAACGCAAAAATTGTTAGACGTTATGGGGGAACGATCTCAAGAATTTTCTACAAGTTTCCAATTTCGGCAGATCCGATCAAATTCACAGAAATGGAACTTGTAGATGACGAAGACGTTGAGACAATGATCGCTCTTTACTGTGGGAATGAGAGTAACAGAAATGCACCGATTCACTTATTTGCTAAGTTTACGAGTATTGGTATCGAGGCAAATGAAGACAGCAATGCATATGGTGAAGAACATGGAGTGAAGAACCGTGCATGGTGCCTCCAATATCATATGTTGATGCCGATTTGAATATACATGGGATCGATATCGATCTTAATATTACACCAAATATTGATGTGGTTGGTGATGATGGACACGACAATAGTGATCATTGTGAGGAAGAGGTCGATAGTGACAGTGATCCCGATATGGATGATATACCTGATGATATTGATGATGAAGACGTGAACGACGATGGAAACAGTAGCGCATCATCGGTCGGGAACTAGATGAGATGTATTATGATACATAATAATCTTGGGCCACACATGTCGCTCATAGACCCCAACGCAAATGGTAGCGTCTAAATGAAGTTCCTGAGTACCATGAAATATATCCTGCTCACCGACTGGCCGTAAATTTCGAGCATGAGTTATTCGTAGGCCAGAGATTCGAAAGTAAAGAAGAGTGCGTATCTGCTATTAAACGGTATAGCATGGATATATCAGCAGATTACAAAGTCGTAGTGTCCAAACCTACGGTTTATATGGGGAGTGTTGAAAGGCAGCGGAAGGCTGCAATTGGCAGGTACGAGCTGCATTCATACAAAATTCACAAATGTGGGAGATACGAAAATTGGTTGGACCGCATACATGCAGATCGACACGTATGACAGAAGATCATAAAAAACTTGATTCGAAAACCATCTGTACGTGTATCCTTCCAATGGTGAAGGACATGCCAACCATTAAAGTTTCGATGCTAATTGCTGAAATACAAGCACGATTTCAGTATCGAGTATCGTATCGAAAAGCGTGGATAGCTAAATAGATGGCAATGGAGCAGCTGTATGGAGATTACGACTCATCGTATAACGAGTTGCAAGGATGGATAGCTGCTATGAGAGAGTACATACCAGGAACAGTGGTTGAGTTGCAGACACGACCTTATTACGGCCCAGATGACCAATTACAGCCAGGGAAAAGAATTTTTCATCGGATGTTCTGGACGTTTGATCCATGTGTGCGGGCATTTCCACACTGCAAGCCGTTTGTGCAGGTGGATGGGACATGGCTATACTGAAAATATACACAGATCTTACTTATCATGTTACTCAAGACGGCAATAGGAACGTGCTCCCAATAGCGTTTGCCATAGTAGATAAGGAGAATATGGAATCTTGGGAATTCTTCCTTACCAACTCATGGAGGTATGTTATTAGCAACGATAATATTTGCATCATCTCCGATAGAGCAAAAGGATTAATTGTCGCAATTAGGCATTCCGGTGTGCCATGGAGATCCGTTTACTGCATGCGTCACATTGTGACTAACTTTCTTCGAGAGTATAAGAATGCAGATTGGAAGAGACAACTGGTG
This sequence comes from Gossypium rotundifolium, assembly GCA_025506655.1. Taxonomy (NCBI): domain Eukaryota; kingdom Viridiplantae; phylum Streptophyta; class Magnoliopsida; order Malvales; family Malvaceae; genus Gossypium; species Gossypium rotundifolium. The sequence continues at coordinate 46,661,618 of CP106723.1, forward strand.
AAAATGGGTAAAGGATAACCTTAAATTTTCAATATAAGTTTAAAGTTTTTATGTTATCTAGTTACCGTAACTTATCTTTTATTAAATATATACAGCGTACGAGTTAGAGCTACATATTTTTCGGCTAAGAATGACTCGACTTGAGAGTGACATGGAAGGTCAAATGAACAAATCTTTTCGAGAGTGGTTGGGTACAATGGAGCCATGGTAATGGGCTCAAAATTTTGACGAGGGCTTTCGTTATGGACAAATGACCATGAACTTGGTGGAGGGGGTCAACGCTGTGTTGTTAAAAACACGACATCTTCCGATTTCATCTGTTTTCTCGGCCACATTCTACAGATTGGCGACTTTGATGCCAAGAATGGGTGAACAGCAAGTCAACCAGATGAATGCGGGACATGTGTTTGTGGAAGATGTCAGGGATGCATTGATTGCAAACCGCCGGACTGCAAGGTCGATGACTGTAGAAATATACTCACGACGTATGGAAACTTTTCAAATTACGGAGTCTATCGATCGTCGACCCGGTTTGCCACCTAGGTCTTATGGAGTCGATCTTCGGAATAGACAGTGCGAATGCATGAGGTTCCAAACACTTCATTATCCGTGCGCACATGTCGTGGTAGCGTGTGCTAAAGCGAACCTTAATGTCGAACAATTTGTGAATGATGTGTACACGCTCGAGCGTACGTTGCGTGTCTGGGAAAATGAGTTCCCTGTCCTGCCTAACCTGTCTACATGGGAGGTGCCTCGGACGACTTTTGAGCTTGTCCTGGATAAAGCGCTACGCAGGAATCCGAGAGGTTGTCCGCAATCATCTAGAATCCGTAATGAAATGGACCTTAGGGAGAAATCCGACGATAGGCGCTATGGAATATGCAGGTTAAGTGGTTATAATAGAAGTAAATGCCCGCAACGAAACTATCATGTTGGCCAATCGTCACGAGGGAGTGGGAATTGACATTATTCAGAAATACATGTTTTGTATTCATATCTTTGGTGATTTGTATTAATTTGGGTTAAATTGAAAAAAACTAGATAAATTTAGTAACTTAAATCGAAAAAATTACATTTATGGATTTAAATTGAATATGGATTTGTATGGATTTATATTTTGTGCCAAAATCAATTTATACTTTTTCTAGTCGTTCCACATGTACAAATCATGCAAGAATATCATCTAAATAATCACATATTCAATTTAACAATATGCAAGAATTGATATTATATGGACATGTAATATTTTCACTGCTATTAATAACATATATACATGAACATGAATCAAACTTAAAGATTCCATCGCATGGTCAAATATTATTACAAAATTTTAAAGCTCAAAATAATCAAGTTAATTGTATACAAATAATGTACAAACATTGTAATATTTACAAAAACAAAATAGAGGAAAACCAAAACCGTAAGAAACACCTAAAATTGATGGTTCGATGGTGTGGTCCTAGGTGTATACTTCTGCGGTGGTCGACGATCACGTCGTGGGTGGTCGCGACGACCAACATGCTCTTCAACCTCCGGTGGGGGTCCAGGTGAGGGTGTGCTAAACATTGTCGAAAAATCCTGTGGCTCAAACGGCGCAGATGCATTCGAGCCAGAAGGAGTGCCCTGATGCACTAGATACGACCCAGAAGGAGTGCCCTGATGCAGTGAATATGAGCCGGGAGTGATGTACTGCGGTGTGTACGATCCAAAAATATCAAACCCGTACTGGTATCCACCTCCTGAGGAGCCCGAGAAGTAGTCATAACCCGGCACATCCGGATGATACGAATGTGCATCCGAATGTGAATGTGATTGCTCGGCTCCGTTGTGGCTCTCGCTCGGGCTCCGGCTGCGGCTCCTACTCGGGTTCTGGTTCAAGATCAGGATCTGCAGCTGCCTCGGCCTCTATATCGATCGCTGCCTCGTCTGTCCCATCTCGCTGCATGTGTTGGGGGACTACAGTTGACTGTCCCCCGAGTATATATGGCTTCTCCATACTAGAGTACCATTGTATGTACTCTAATGAAGGTTGAAAATCGGAAGCCATATCCATCCGGGGTATACGGGACATGCGATCATTCCACACTACAATAAATTGCCTATGCCTAACCCCTCAATCTAAGGCTTGATTCCCTCTCTTATTTTTACCATGAACCGCTCCCACGTGGCATGGCAGATCGGGGATATATTGGACGCAACCAAATTGCCGTAGAACTCGGTCCGCGTGATACCACTCGACTACATGGAAACACACAATTGGTGCATTTGTGCACCACATGTACGAAAGTGAATATAAGCGGACGGGGTATAACGACCGCAATTTTCGTCGACGATATATGGTCCATATAAACCGCACGATTAATAACATTGTCAAAATTTAACACGGTGTGCGTAAGATATACAAACTAATAAGTAACCAATATTGGAATCACTTACCCTTCCCCAACGTGTTGCTCAATCATAAGTCGGTATATCGGACAAGTATATGCGACCTCCGATATCCGGATAAATACTCTACCTACAAAAATAAAATTCAAGTCAAATATAATCAATATAAAGAAATTATCAATTAATAACAAGTTATATTTTATCACCGCTTACTAGTGGATATACATATGGTTGGTGTGTAATCGATGCCAAGAATGGCATCCGATACTGAGCCCATGATCGCAATAGCGTAAGGCATCCGCCAATGTCTACATACCCCGGCTCGTCGTCGACAAAGCTCATGGCACAACATCGTAAGAACAGCAAAGCCCCAACTATACGAGCGAGCAGTGCCGAAATCAGCCAATAGCGATAGGTACTAATATGAACCATATTGTTATTTGAATTGGGCATTAGTACACCCCCTATGATGTGCATAATGTACGCTCGAGCAGTGCACATCAACTCGGCTACAGTGGCATCAGGTGATAACTGTTCATACTTCACTCTCAGCCATGTAAACTTCAAGCCAGAAAATTTTTTTCGCCATCACCATACGGGTCCCCTAGTAGGCTCGACAAAGTGTAAATGGGTCACTATCGTGACCGACGCTCGTGAACGGACTCCCTCAATTGGGAGCCCAAGTTGCAATGCAACATCCTCTAGAGTGATTGTGCACTCTCTACGGAAAATGAAAAGTGTGGGTCTTGGGGCGCCAACGCTCGACTAGTGCGGATATTAAATCATACCGCAAGTCAAATGTCCGGATCAGTGCAGCTGACCCAAATCCAGTTTGCTCAATATACGGTACCAATCGTTCATCTGGGGGACTTCTTAACCCATTCACGCGGCCCCTTTACTAGACGGTACGAGTCCTGAAAGTGTTAAATCAGAAAAAATTTATTATTATAACATAAATTATTATGCACCTATTTTGTTAATATATCCGATGATTAATAAATAACAATATATTACCAAATCATTAGTCGCGTCGATATGTGTGAGCTTTACTAATCAATTGAGCCATTGCCGCCTCGGATATTTGATTTCTAACCTACATAAAAATTTAATTTTATATTAAATTACAAAAAATAACATGCCAATAAAAATAATATAACAAAAACATAACATATTTTAATATAAAAAATATAACATAATTTAATTTATTATGTACCTATTTTACTTTTTCTAATATAAATTTAATAAAAGCCACTTATTTAGCCCTTTCGTTATATTATTCTTATTTCCATACTCTATTAGTTCATGTAAATATATAATTTTCGCTTTTATTATTTTATATTATTTTATTTATTTATTTAGTACTATTTTTTAATATCTATATATACCTATTGATTATTATTAATAATAACTAAGGTAGGTAAGTAAGTAATACTAACAATAATAATATTTTTACTAACTAACTATATAAAATAAAATTTTAGTCTATTACTTAATGTAAATATATCATTTTAGTCTTTTATTATTTTATATTATTTATTTAGTACTATACATATATATATTGATTATTAATAATCAAGGTAGGTAGGTAATACTAACAATAATAATAATTTTTACTAACAACAATAATAATACTAACTAACTAAAATAATATTTAAGGTTATTAACTAGCATTGTTTTTACTTACTACTACCAATATACTAAAATAATAATTAGTGTTCGGTTTTAACTCACTTAATAACTTTTATTACAATTTAACCAACAAAATTATTATTTTAGGTTTTTAACTAACTATCTATACTAAATAACTAACTAATAAATTTATTATTTTAGGTATTTAACTAACTAACTATTATTATAACTAACAATTTATTATTTTAGGTTCTTAACTAACTAACTATAATACAATATAATTAATATTTAAACTTTTAGTAAATCATAATAATAATAAATAACTAACAATTATTATTTTAGAGTTTTAACTAACTAACTAAGTATAATAATAACAAATAACAACTACTAACAATATAATTAATATTTACACTTGTTACTAATCCTAATAATAACTTATACTAATAACTAACTACCTAAATTACCATTTCAAGGTTTTTAACTAACTAATTATAATAATAACTATTTAATAATACTAATAATTAAAATACTATTTAAAATACTTTTAATTAATCTAAAATAATCTAAACTAACCTAAACTAACAATAACTAAACTAATCTAAACTAACCTAAACTAACAATAACTTTTTTTAAACACTTTTTTAATCTAAACTAACCTAAACTAAACTAAACTAACAATAACTAAACTAATCTAAAAATACAACTAACAATAACTAAACTAACCTAAATTAAACTAAACTAATCTAATAATACAACTAACTAACAATAACTACTAATCTAACCTAAACCCTAAACTAAACTAAACTAACTAACAATAACTAAACTAATCAAATAATATAACTAGTTACTAAACTAACCTAACATTAACTAAACTAAACTAATAATACAACTAATTAACCTAAACTAAACTAACAATAATCAACAAAATAATATAACAAAATAATCATAATAATAACAAAATAATCATTCATATTTAAAAAAATTTACATACTTCTATTAATTTTTTTTTCTTTTTTTCTTCTTTTTCCTCCTCCTTTCTCTTTCTTTTTTCGACGCTGGGTATGCTGCTGCTGCTTCTTCTTCAATAAATTTTGGGGACCATTATATGGTCCCAAGCCACCCACAACCCGACAAGCTCAAAGCGGTGCCACCTCTGCCAGAGGCACGTTTAGTGCCATGTGTGTAGAGGGCCGCACTGCAAGTGTCAATATTTTTTTTCGTTTTCGCTTTTTTTTTTTCATTAAAAAATAGGCTGACAGAGGGTAGTCGCGCATCTGCGACAGGCGGCACCACCCTCAATGTACCATATTGGTAATTTATGAAAGATACACCCTATTTCTGATATTTTCCATTTTTTTGTATTATTTTTGTAAAAAACCCACATCTATATAATTAAAAAAATAATCATTAATTTAAAAGGTTAAAAGTTGAACTTAAATTATGAATTATAAAAACTAAGGAGTTATAAAGGATTTTAACCTAAAGAAAAACATAAAATCGAATTTCGAGGACACTGACTGATGATGACACTCAGTGTCTCCTCAGCTCCGCTGTCTCGGGTCCCAGTAACCTCACTAACTCAACTCTCCCCACCTAATTTTAATTTTATCACTTACACTCCCAGTGGCACTTTTATCGAAATCCGGTGGGCAATTAATTCTCCGACGACAATGATCCCAAACTCTGCACTCATCTGCAACTGACTGAATTTTGCTCTATCAAAATTTAAAGTTTAAACGACGTCGTAAATTTTCTGACCTCCCAATTAGTGCCCTTCCTCGAACAATGGAAAAAAAAAAGTAAACGGAAAACAAGCCGGATTTTGCGCTGCCTTTTTTCCGGCTCATTATTCAACTCACCTTTGCTTCATTATTGGTCCAAAACCAAAACAAAAAACCCCACCAGAAAGTAATCTCACTTCACTCTATCATTAGGATCCATCCTTTACTTACTCTTCAATTAATCCCTTTAAATAAAAAGTTCATTAATTCACAAATTATGCTCATAAGCTGAAACCTTTCAGTCTTTATACTGAAAACACCTTACTTGCAGCACCCACAACAATCAAGGTTCTAATTTTTACAGTTTTTTTGACAAATTGGGTATAAAAAATTTAATACCCAAATCACCAGATCCTCCAAAACTGACAAATTTTAAGAAAAATAAAAGCTGTTAAATGTCTAAAATTACATTAAAAAAAGGAAGAAAAAATTAGCAATGAAACCCTAAAACAGACCCATCATTCACAGCAACGGTGACTCTACACTCCGACTTAGCATCCACGTGATGGGCGAACACATTTAGAACCCGAATCCGACCCGCTAATTCCATCCGAGAGTCAATCTCCATCGTTGGTCCAACTCGATTCACATTATTACCCCCGCCGAACCCAGCTGTCACCCCAACGGGCTCTGTCATCGTCGCCGCCACCGTAGTAGTAGCACCAGGTATAGGTATCGTGGTGGCCGCCGCCGCTTGATTCGGTTGGGCCAAGGGAAATGACTGAACTGCAAAAGTGGCGGCCATGTATTGAGTCTGACCCGACTCGATCTTCCCGGCGGGTATGAACATGAACCCGACTTGAGATCCGGAGTAAAGGAGCTGAATAGTGCTGTCGTAGTGGGAAAAAGTGGCTCTGTTAGGGTTTTTAACGGTGACATATTGAGAGAAAGTGAAGCTGACGGAGTTGTTGCCGACGGAAAAAGAAGGGAGCTGGATGGAATTAACGTAAATCTTAGGGTCTTTGGGTTTAAAAACGGTGAAATAAACAATGAGAACAATGATTACAAGAAAGATCAAGAAAATGGTTGCTACAATACATGATGCCAGATTTGTACGGCCAGATGGCGGCCTTTGAGACTTCACCATGATTTTTGTAAATTCAACTGTGTTTTTTTTCTTGGGTGTTGATCTAAAAAGAGAAAGGAAGTGAAATGGGGGAAGGAAAAGAGTGTTTGAATGTAGGGAAAACAAGAGAGTATTTAAGAAGAAGAGAAAGTGGGGGAAAGAAAAGTAATATGAAAGGGACGACTTTTTCTTTTGTTGGGTTTTGTCATTTTATAAGAAAGGATTTGGAGTTTATGTTGGAGCTATTCAAAGCTTAGATTTTTGAGTGTTTTTTTATATGCTTTGGGGGAAGGAATCATTGAATCAAGATGAAGTGAATGAAAAAGAAAGAAGAAAATTATTTAAGAAGAAAATTGAAAAGAATAAGTGAGGGTATGTTAGTTCTTAACTTTTAATTTTAAAGAGGATGAGAATGTTTTTTTTTTTTTTTTTTGAAAAAAAATGGATAAGAAGATGATGCAAATTGTAAGAATTTGCAGTTTGGAGGTGGAAATTATGAAAAAGAAATTCAGTTATTCAGTTTTAAGATTCGTCTTTTTTTTTTTTTCCTTTCTAGTTTGGGGTGTGTTTGATTTTCGCAACAAAACAGGAATATTTAGGTTATTAACTGTTAACCTAAATATAGTATTTTATATAGAATTTTAACACTCAAATATGAAAAATAAGAAATTTTGTTCAAAGGGTATTATTAAAAGTAGATGTTTGAAGATTGGTAGAACAAAATGTTGTAGTTAAATTGGTATTAGAAAATCAGATAAATACTGGATAAGATATCCAAAAATATGAAAAAAGGTAAGAATAGTAAAAAATGAAAAAGAAATGGTGGTAAGTCGAAAGGTAACAACTGTCTTGTTTTTACATATAGGAGTCAAAGGAAAAAGCTTTAGGTAAAGAAAAATTGATGCCGTTCGAATGATTGTCAAACGGCAAAAGCGTGGTCTATTTAGCGTGTTGGAACAAAACAGTGGTCTTCTTGTGAGAAGTGAAACAATACTTTCAATAGCGGTGGCAGTGGAAAATGACAGAAATTTGCTAAATTTACTGCAGTAAGAATTGTGGGTGTTTCAATATAAGCTTCTTTGGGTTTCTTCTGCCAATAATTGTATGAACGGATAGAAAAAAAAAACTTTTTAAAAAAAATTAATTTGCGCATAGATATTCCACACTCAAGTTGGGAGTATCATCATTAATTACCACTGCTCCATAAATTAAAATTGGTTTTATTTACTTACAGGGGTCAGGTGAGATGAGTTTTTGTTTGTCCGACCCAATTTGTATATCTCTCGTTCTGATATCATCCTCAAACATGACCCTAAAATTAGAGAAATTATTTTACTCCAATTAAGGTTGTTAAAATCAAATTGGATTGGTTTATTGAATCCATTGAAAAAAAATTAAAATAAAAAAAATTGGTTGAGTTGAAAGTTAAACTGAATTTTATAATTTTTAATATTTTAAAAATAATAGAATTTAATAATTTATTTAATTTAAATTAAATCCACAACCAAATCCATCAAATTAAAAATTAATGACTTAATAATTCAACCAACTCAATCCAAAGAAAACCTAAGCCTGTAGTAACAGTTCAGATCAAAACCCGATGGTCATGTTTAAACTCACCCATTACTTCCATAATTCAGAAAGGGAAAATAGAAAGGCTCTTTGATACCTTTAATATGGGTTGAGTAAAATTTTAAGAGAACGTTGGATATGGCTGATCTTGGCCCATTTGTAGTTGCCTTTCTGAAACGATATATGGTCCAAAACAATCATCAAATTACACATAAAATACCCAATATATACAAGTTTTACATCAAACCCAATCATCAATGGTTACCTATTATTTCATTATCTTTGAATCTGTTCAACATATTAATACAGGATCAAGTAATAACTTGATAGAGTTTTAAAAATAAATAAATAAATAAAGGAAAGCTTCAATCTCCTATGAAGGATAAGCCATCTACATTGACATAATTTGTGGTCCGTACAAAAATGGACTCATCTTTAACTCAATACATTCAAATATGTACCATGAACAAACCATATAGGTAGCTTTAGTTTGTGAGCTTGTCAAGCCAAGAATCCATGACTTGAGACACAGTCTCCATAAATGCAGCTTCACTCATGCCTGGAAGCAACAAATCTTGAGCTTCATCTACAATTTGCTCAATCACAGATTCCTTGTTCACAGTTTCCCTGCACATGATGCTTCCAATAGCAAAGGGAGTGGTAAGTCCCCGGTCGACCGCTTTTTTCAAAAGCATGGTCGAGATACAGAGCGTGCGAGCGCACTCGACGGGAACATCCCACCCGTAAAATCTCAGAAGTGCAAGATCTTGTTCAGCATCCAGTGATTTTATATAGTCTATAGTCTCTTGGGAGTAAGGCCGTCGTGATTGTGGCCAATAAAGCCAATCAAATGTGCAATCCTGGAACTGCAAATAGATACAAAAAAAAAAAAAAGGGTTAGACAACAAAGATGCAATGCATTACTAGAATGATATAGCTATATGTAAACTTACATTCTCAGGCAAGCAGTAGCCATGATCAATTGGAATAAGCACAGTTTGGTCATTTTCCCCTTTACAAATCAAGATATTACCGGCATGTCGATCGGCATTTGCCATTCTTATATCGAGCACACTGATCTTGTGTACTTCCTCCACAGGGAAACCTCCTGGACCTACATCCTCACCACTCCCGCCATTCTTCATATACATCTGTAAGGACCCAACCTTAACATTATCAGGTGCACATTTATACCCATTTGGATGGTTAAACCCTTTGTGCAAGCACTGAACCATGCAAGTAGGAGGTACACCAGCAAACCCCGACATCTCACCAGACAAAGACCGATGTCCACTCTTGGGATGATCCAATATATAAGCAGCCGCTTCTCTCACTGCTCCTCCTCCAACTCTAGTACCCTTTTTCAACCCTTCACCATTTGATGATCCATGGACTCCATGTGGATTGTTAACTGCCATCGGCTCCTCATCGATCGGTTTAAAGATCGAAACATAATCAACCCCCAACTTATCTTGCATAAAGTAAGCCCCTCCTGTCCCTTCCGGTGATCGAATTGACTTGTTCCCTATATCCAACCCATCAAATGTAGAATGTATCATATCCCACATAAAACAAGGCAATTTCACTTTGGGGTTCACAATAACTGGTTCAAACCAGAAATCTCTAACTGGTTCAACAGGCTTAGGTCGAACTTTGGCTGATTTTTGAACCATCAAATGAATCACAGCATCACTATCTTTACATAAATCATCAATTAGTTTTTGGTCATCGAGTTTTTCACCATTACAAAAGATTTCTTGTTCATCAACATCAACGAAACCTTTCCCTTGTTTAACTATCCTTTGTTTCAAATACCCAACATTTCTAAACCTATCAACATGCAATTCAAACTCTTTCCCGCAACTTGTTCTTACAGTGATGAGCAAAAGATTGGAAAGTTTTAAAACTAGGTGCAAAAAATTCTCACCTTTCAAGCCGTAGTCTTTAACAAGCGAATCGTTGCGAGCCAATTCTCTGCCTTTGAAAACAAGCCTCTGTTTCTTCACTACAAAGCCTTTACATGTCTGGATCCGAAGCTTGACGGAGGCTATCGAATCGGATTTTAAAACCCGCATCGGAATCACCGAACCGGAAACCGAAAGGTAAATCAAGATCGAGTCACCCGCTTGGTTAAAGCAATAACCAGAAGAGTGAACCGCTTCTCGACGAACCGGACTCAAAGCAACATCTACAACAGACATTTCTGGTTTTTGTCTTTCTTCTTCTTTTGTTTCAACCGAAAAACATTTGAATGAAGAAATCAACAACAAAAATTAGGAAAAAAGAAAAAAATTATTTATTTTCCTTTCAATATGCAGTCAAAGGGACAGAGATATAACTGTAAAAATATTATTTTTTAGGCAAAAAGATGAAATTTCCAAACATTTGCAAAGAGTGACAGCAGGAGAGGGAATTTTTTTTTTTAATGAAGAAAGGAAAGAATAAGTAAAAACTATGGAAGTGGGAGATCGAACTACCGTGATTAATATAAAACAGTCGCCATCTTTGTTTTTATGTTTTTCCGAAAATGGTGGTTTCCGTTTCTGATTAGCGCGATTGTATCAGCTATTTTCTCTGCTCCAATGCAAAATAAAAATAAAAATGGTAGTCGTCCAAAGTAAAACTGAGAAAGGAGATAAAAAGGAGGAATGATACTGGAGTCGTTGGCTTTTTATAAAGCTTTCACCCTTTGATCCAACGACTATAAGGAGCCTGTTTTTGTTATTATTATTTTAGATTTTTATTTTAAATACGGTTAGTGTCAGTAACGGTCGTTTGGTTAAAGTTCAGAGAAGGAGCGGAGGTTGACTGTTGAGTTTACTGAGAATCGTCTTTTTAATCCTATCTTCAATCCGATTGTATTTAATAAAGTTAATATAGGGTATACACATCTCATCATTTTCTCCTCAAATTACTATTATAATTGTATACAACTATGAATGAGAATCAATAAGTTTCGATTACAATTAATATAATTTTATAATTACCACTACCGTCAAACTACTACAATCCATAAACAAATTAAAATATATTCATATTTAAATTAAACTAAAATTCATACCAAAATAATAAAAACAAAACTCCTTCATGTAACATTATGAATATCTATTGCCATATACAATTTATAAATAAAATCATAATTTTATTTTTATCAAATATTGATGGCTTATTATTAAATTGCATTCTCAAAAATAAAACTTCAACTCCAACTTTAAAAATGATATTATTAACAGAAATAGTCACAAATCCCAAAAGAATTAAGCTTCATGAGTAGTATAATTAACATATAAGGTATCTCATAAAATGACTTGTAAGATATCTTAATTCTTAAAAAATTATCATTTGGAGTTTTGTCTTATCTCATTAGTAAAAACGGAATCACTCTAATTATGTATAATTAAAACTCTATCATATACCTTTGTATGTAAAAATATGTATTTAGAATATAAATTTGTGTTTAAAAATAACATAAAATAAATAATAAAATGTATTATTTGAACTAATTAATAATAACACATGATATATGTATGATATTAAAATAAAAAATTAGATTAAATTGTAAGTAAAATGAAATTTAAACACATGAATATATCAGTCTAAGATTACTAAATAAATACAATTATTTATCATGGTGTTATCATCAATCCTAAGTTGGTGTTGAGTTAATTTGTAACATCATCTCAATCAACAACGTTATTAATATATAATTCTTTGGGCAATAATAAAATTAAAATGTATAAAAATATTAAAATAAAACTTTAGTTGAAATTTTTGGTAAATTTAAAATTTTGCTGGCATGTATTCAAATCTCATCATATGTATTTTTTATTGTTTTTTTCAAATAAAAAGACTATTACCCTCAAATCATATAATTTAAATTTAAATGCAAAGTGATATTAAAGTAATTTCCCTAACCGAATTAGGACTCAATTGATGGGTGACACAACTCAATATAGGACTTTATAAATAGTATAGACAGTGACGGAGTCAGGGGGCTGGCAGGGCTCTGCCCTCCTAAAATGGAAAAATTTTCATTTAGGCCATTTATAATTTATAAAATTTTAAATTAGTAATGGTAGAATTGCACTTTGCACCCCAAATAGTAAAATTTTGATTTAATCCTTCAAAAATTATAAAATTATAGAATATTAAAATAGTGAAATTATATTTTTTATTGTAAAATATACAATTTAATTTCACCCAAAAATAACATTTTTAACGCCCGCACTAAATATGGATAACAAGATACAACCACAGTTCTGTCATATATTGATTCTTTAAATGGAAAACATAAGTTACCTGTTTAAAAAATAAATTTTTACTTAAATAATTCTAATTCTATTAATATATCTATACAAATTTAAATATTTGATTTAAAAAATCTAAAGACACATGGTGAAATTTTAACCCGTTAGTAGAGTAGATTTTTTTTAATAACTATCCAAAACAATATCAACTACATGTTAATTATTGTGAAAATTAAACTTTCTTGATTTTATTATCCCATTCATCAACAAATAGTAATATTAACCAAAACAAGTGGTTGAATTAGCCTTCATATTCATATTAAATTACGTTTATTATTTTATATTATTTATCACATAAATTAATATTATAGTTATATATCAATTAAAGATAAAATTTAATAATATAAATAGATGCGTTAACCTCTACTCAAGTCTAAATTGAGCAACCATTTTTAGTAGCCACGGTCTTTCTTTAGCGTTGTTTCATATTTACAACTGTAAAACACGGTTTGTGCCCTTCTCATTTTCAGTAAAATCGAGAATCGAAAGTTTAATGAGAATCAATCTCTTGAAGCCTTTTCTTTTGCAATTTAAAATATCGAACATGGCAAGCTCCACACCCACTTCAATTCGATGTTGCACGTTGGATTTGGACAATCATTTGCATTTGGAATTTCACGTAGCTTGGTTTGTATTTGATTTGCCAAGTTATAGCTATGGGGTTATTTTATTGCTGGTTTGTATTTGAAGTACTTAATTTAGTAAACTTTGTTATATTTTAGCTATTGTTATGATTTGTATTTAAAGTATTGATGTTAGTTGGTTTGTATTTGAAGTACTAATGTTGTTTTAGGGTTGATGTTAGTAAGCTCTATTATAGTTGTGTTTTAGCATAGATGGTTTCCATTTTAACTATTGCTATTGTTATGTTCTAGTGTCACGGGCCGCAGTTCAAAGCCCGTTCAGTAAGCTATTAGAGAAACTTGTCAGATTGAAGCCTGGTTGGCCCGATAATGAAGATTTGGCAATTTGGCAATTTAGACTTTTGGTAACTAATCTTAAAAAAAAATTGATAGAATCATATCTTGTAAAGATTAGATTAAATTTGATATGGCATATCTTGTAAATCCCTAAAATCAAGGGATATAATTAATATCGTTCGTCGATGTAAATGTATTTTGACCGTCGGTTTTTGGAGAGTTCAACTATAAAATGAGAGCCTCCCCCTCATTTGTACTCACTCCATTCATTGTTTCATTATTCTTTGTGAATAAGAGAATATAGAGAGCATTTACTCAAATACCTTATGTGCGTCTTTCTGTTGTTCTTTTGTTGCTTCTTTTGGCGTAAATCGCTTCCGCTATACAAATTGGTGCCTTGGAGGAGTTCCTAAGGAATACTCACTTAAGTAAAGGCTAACTTAGGCGAGTTTGGACGAACGGATTACCTAAGGCCACACGGATGGCGAGACGAAAGATCTAGTCTCATGACACTAGTATGATGGTTTGTATTATGTTTTAGCTTTGTATTGGTCTAGATATGCTCTCTTTTTTCTTTTTCTTTTTTTAAGATTTCTATAATGTTTTAGCTACTATTAAATTTTTAGCTTTGCATGATGTCATTTTAGCTACTAGTATAATGATTTTGCTTCATCTAATCTTTGTTTTGAAAAAAAAAAATGTCAATTTGGTGGATTTCATAATTTAACCAATCAAATAAATGATTGATTGGTTTCCTTAAATTTTTTATAGGTATTCAATTTATTTTAATTTTTACAAAAAAAAATCGATTAAGTCAATTTTCAAACTTTTTGAAGCGAATCGATTGAAACTATTGATTGCACACCCTTAACTGCATCCAAAACTTTGGCAACTAGTGTGCCAAATAGCACCAAAAGTAGGTGTGTTTCAATGGAAAAAGAATTGCCTTTGAATTTCAAGGAGGAGTGAGTGTTTGACCGAATCGAATCGAAATGAAAATTTTTTGAGTTAATCAAGTTGACGAATCATATTTTATCATCTTAATTCAATTTGGAATCTTCTTGAATCGAATCAGGTTATATGAAATTCGAATAAAATTGAATATATTTATTCTAGTTAAATTAAAAATATGACTTTCATCCTTTATTTTATGTAATCTTTTTTTAAACTATTTTTAAACATGATCGTACAAAGAAAAATTGAAGTAAACAAGTGAACAAAATAAAAGCAACACAACATGAGTTCAAGTAAACAACGTCAACAACACAACAATATTATAATAGGAAAAATATGCAAAACTTTAAAATACAACAAAAAACTACATCAGTCCAAACAAGAAAACAAAAAATAAAAACAACACAACAGAAGTCCAATAAATTAGCAGCAATAACACAACAAATTGGTAACAATAACACATCAGTTCAAAGACAATTATAGATTAGCTTAAGTTTCTTCTTTTGCTTCAACCACCTTCGATAAACTCGAAACATCTAGTAAAAGTATTGAATGAGTTAGTTTAATAATAAAAAATGTTTGCAAAAATAAATTAAATAATATTTAACTTTATAAACTATTGCTAAGTATATTACCTTCTTGATCTTCGGGTATTTTGGATAAGTCTAGCAAATTTAAAAACAAAAGTGTTACTTAAATAATCAGAATGCTTACTAATATAAATAACACAAAATCTTATTTTATGAATCAAAATTAATATATTACCATCTTTCATGGTTTGAAGTTCATTAACAGTCTTAAAAATCGATGGAATCATTAGATTTCCAAAGCCAATCTTGTGTGCAAACCAAAACCTCAACCATGAGAGGAGTTAAAAAACTTCTAAAACTATTAAAAACACATCCGCCCGTGATAAATGCACCTTTTGAGGAATCTGTTGAGATAGGAATAACAAGAATGTCTCAAGCCATTAGTGCAAGAATAAAGAATCAAGGATGAACCACCACAATAATAAATCAAATGAACTTGAATTGTTTACTTCGTCTTCCTCACTCAAATACTTATCCAACTCAGATTTACTTTCTAGTTCTTCTTAAGGTATTTTTGTTTGGCCAAGCCCATTTGTATTTCTGACTGATCTATTTCCATTAAACTAAAAAGATTTGTAAAAAAAAACTAGACCCACCTTCAAACAATTGAATTATCTCGGCAATGCAATTCTTTATCAATCATTTTCAAAATGTCATTAGCAACATGAGGAAAAAGAAAGTTGACCCCAAAGTCCAAAAATTTCATTTTGCATCACAAATCAAAGATAACCGTCAAGTAAACTAGCATGTTGATTTGTTTCCTTCACCCCAATACTTATTATGTCTATCCCTCATTTTTGAAGTCATAGAAATTATGTCTAAATCTCCACAATCTTGCCACCCATACAAAAGACAATGCACATCTATCAAAGTTCATAAAGTGAAAGAGATGTAGCATGGAAAGATCCGAACACATTCAATGTAAGATGATAAAAAGACTCTATGTCACATCCCGAAATTGGGTCTAGAAGTTTTAGGGTAATTTTGGAATAATAGCTCAAAATGTGTTCGAAAATTCAAAGCATGGTAAACCGAAAATGTCCTCATCTATAGCTTTTGGAAAACTAAATCAATTTGTGAAAATAGTGTGAAAATGACTTTCAATTTTAGAAAGAGGACTGTTTTATAAATGGGTTTAATTTAAAAGTAGTTTTAAAGCAATCATACCAAGTTTTAAAATTAGCCCAATTTATTCTCCATTCACCCCAATATTTATGTGAAAAAAAAATAGAAACATTCCCTTCCCCTTCTTGCCGTCAATTGAATCCCCAAAACCCATTCACCGATTTTGATTCTCAAAAATTTAATCTATTTGATTTTTACCATCTTCCAAAGGCCAAATCTTTTCTTAAGTAAAAAGGAACATCAAGAACACCATTAAACCCATTGTTACTCATGTAACATCGTATTTTTAGTCAAATCAAAGCAATGGTTTTGAAATCACAAATCCAAAGTTAGAATAATTATTTTATTATTATTTTGAGGTCTACAGCATGATAGTATGATTGCATAAAAAATTCGTTAAGAAAATTTACTGTTTATATGCTTAATTTGTGAAAAAGGACTAAATCGTGTAAAGTGCAAAAATTGTGTTCTAATAGCTAAAGGTGTCTAATAGCTATGGAACTTTAAAGTGGAGGTACTTACATGGTAATTAGACCACTAATATTAATGGTGGACAAAATTGGACATCTTGTAATGGTTTTAATGGTTTAATGATAAGGTTAATTTAGTAATTAATAAAATAAACTAAAATTAAAGTAAGAAAAAGAAAGGTATCATCTTTCTTCTTCATTCTTCAACCGAAAATATCAACTAAGAAGTTGTTAAAGACCATCCAAGCATTCGGTCAACATATCCTAGTGCATGTAAGTGTATTTTTTATTCGTTTTAAATGAATTCTATGTTTTTGGAGTCGTTGTAGCTTAATCTAACTAGCCTAAGGACTAATTTGTGAAACTGTTAAAAGTATAGAATTTTTCCATGAATGTGTGTGGGTTGTTTTTGATGTTTTATGGATGAAAATTAAAATTTAGTGATGGTTAAACAAGTTTTGTATAGTGATTTTGGTTGAAAATATCAAATAGGGATTTATTTGTAAAATGTGAAATTTTTGTGGTGAAATGTGTGGGATGCTTTGAACATATATAGAATTTAGTTAGTATGGGTATGGATTAAATTGCTTGAATTTGCATTTTTATGAGATAGGGACTAAATTGTAAAGAAGTTAAATGTTTAGGGGCAAAATAGTAAATTTTCCATAACATGAATTTTTGGATTGAGTTGAATAGAATGAGACTTAAAGTAGTTAAATTTGATTATATAAATCAAGAAAAGCCACGTTCGGATTTAGATCAAGGCAAAGATAAAGTAGTGGATTGATCGGTAGATTTTCTCCATACTAATTCGAGGTAAGTCCGTATGTTAATAAACATTAAAGTAATTGTGTTTTAAATGATTTATCATTACATTCTTGATTAATACAACTTCATGGAAATATTCGACGAATATTTGGCGATGTATGAAATCCCGAATGAACCTTAGGAATAGATAGGATACAAATGACATGTCATTAGGGGTTACCGTGTTTTGGGTGCTGGTCTCGTACGTTCTACCAGTGGCTGAGTTTTGCGACATGTGTTGCGATTACTCGTCAGCTTGTGTGAGCAGCACCGTGTAGCTACGTCTTGATCGTCAGCTTGTGTAAGCAAACCCAGTAATAGCTCGAGAGTGAGCATCTATATGAGATATGAGATAGAGATGGTTTCGACCATGTATGGTTTTGACCATCAATATGCTCGTAACATCACTATGCTCGTAACATCAATATGGTTTCGACCATGTATTGGCATTTAGTGTGTGAGATCCCAAGTATCCGATATTATTCCAAATGGTTCAACGGGCATAGTGATGTTACGAGAGTTTGTGAATTCAAAAAAAAAAATGAATCAGTACAGGTGTGTACGTGAAACATATGAGAACTAAATCTATTAGATTTGTGAATTCATGTCTAACTTTGTGAGTGAATTTGTGTTAGGCTTGTGGATCAAATTGAGTTGTATTATGTTATGTTTAATTACTTAAATTGTGATTAAATGGTAAGTTAAGTTTTATGATATATGAACCTACTAAGCTTAAATGCTTACTTTGTTTAATTTTTGGTGTTTTATAGTAATTCAGATTGTTTAATTTTTCGTGTTTTATAGTAATTCAGAAGCTCGTTCGGTTTGGAAGTTGTCAGAGATTTCATCGCGCAATCAAACTCTCCTTTTGGTACTTTTAGACTTTATGCATTTTGGTTATATGGCATGTATAGGTCTTTTGGCTAATGAAAGCCTATATGTTTTGGTTATGTAATTAGTCATTTAATATGGCTTGATTTGGTATATTTTGGCATGTATATATGTGTGGTTTGTCTCATGTTATATGTTATTTGGATTGCCATGGGAATGCTTGGATTATGATTTGGAACTTTTGAGTATCATATGGTTGGGATTAAGAAATGACATATATGTTGTGTGTTAGGCACAAATGTATATATATGCATTTGACCATTTAGGCAACTTTTGGAAGTGATATTGGCATGATTTTTGAATGGCTAGTTGTATTCTTGTAAGTGGTCAAGTGGATGTGTGCATATTGCATGCTATAGACTTGGAATTGGTTAGTCTTGAATGCTTATTTATGTCATGGTTGTACCACATTGACTGAGAAATATGGCTTGGAAAATGTCCTATTTTGTGCACACGGGCGTGTGTCTCAACCGTGTATGACACATGGCTAAGTGATATGGCTGTGTGTCCCCTGATACTTATTTAGAAACCAAGTCAGTAGCTTCACACGGCCTAGCACACGGAAGTGTGGCTTGGCCGTGTGGCACAAGTTAATATACCCTCAAGTTTTCACACGGCCTAACACACGGCCTGACACACGAGTGTGTGAGACCATTTTGAAAGGTACACTGCCTGGCACACAGGCATGTGGTCTAGCTATGTGACCTAAGTCAATGAGTTACACGGGGTCGGACATGGGTTGGGACACATCCATGTGATCCCATTTCGAATGTCCACACGGCCTGTGACACGGGCGTGTGTCCCTTGGACTTTGAAAATTTTCCATGTATTTCTAAAAATCTCTTAAGTATTCGGTTTAGTCCCTAACCTCTTCTAATGCTTGTTTTAGGCCTTGAGGGCTTGTATTAGGGACTATAGGATTGAATTTGAATGACTTTTGTTTGGATATGAGAATTGAACATGAAATGTATGATAGTTTAAGTGATAAGTTCGGTAATGCTCTGTAACCCTATTCTGGCGTCGGTTAGGGGTTAGGGGTGTTACAACTCATATTGTGGGTTTTCTTAGATTTCAATCAATTGTTCGTCGTTTTCTTCAATCGGGGTAAGGTTTTCTGTTTTTAACAGTTTTTGATGTAGTCTAGTCATTTAAATTGAGTTTATATCTATTGAATCAAAGGTGGGATTTAGATTTTTGAACGAAATCAATTTTTTGAAGTGTTTTTCAACTTGTTTTGATACGATTAGAAGGTTTCTAAACTTTCCTTAAAGATTCGTTAAAGAATTCAAAGGTTTTATTAAGTTTTCGTGAAATTGTCATTGTACGTCGAAATTTCAGAACCGTGAATCTATGTAGTTTTGTATAGTTTGAAGGTTGAGAATCATTCTTAGATGATTCATGTTAATAATATATAAAAAAGCACACTGATAAGGCTCAGACAACTCGATACTGAAGAAACTTGGTAGTGCTACGTCATTTCAAAAGCTTATTTTCTAATAAGGCTCAGTTTATGGGTTTGAAATTTGAATTAACTGATGAAGATTGAAGAAGAAGAAGAAGAAGAAGAAGAAGAATGGAGGGTTTGAATGAACTGATGAAGAAGAAGAATGGAGGGCTTTGTTTTAGGAATTTTGATTTGGGGGTTTGAAACTTTGAATGAATTGATAGGTTTGATTTAGGGATTTTAAAATTTGATTTGGGGGAAAATGGTGGGGTGGGGTAGGGGCAACAAAGTAAAAGAGATTTGAGGGAAAATGTAAAATAATAAAAATATTGAAACAATAAATAATAATATAAATTTAAAATATAAAATAATATAGTTCAGTGTTCAATTTATTCAAATTATTCGATTTATTTGAATTCAAAAATTTAACTCGACTCAAACTCGAAATTTAAAAAAAATTCGAGTTGATTCGAATAATTTGAAATTTGATTTTTTTTTTTAAAGTCGAATCGAATTTCCATCACCCCTAATTTGAAGAAAAAGCGAACCAAAGGAAGCCTTAGCCAACTTGCAAGCTCTGCTCAATATGACTGTTGTCGGAGGCGAATTTAGGGGATGGTAGCGCCCAACCCTTCTGTCGTAACCATTTTTTGATAAGACAGGAAACGACGTGGTTGACTTGAGGGTTTTGAAAACGAAAAAGAAGGGAGTCGCCACCAATCTTTTTTGATGAGGTGTGATCCGGTCACCTCGTAAAACAGTTATTTTTAATAAACAGTTTGATTTATCAAAACAACGATTTTGGTCTACGAAATTTAGAAAACGAGTTCGGGAGTCCTATGCACGAGGAAGGGTTAGCACCCTCGATACGCCCAAAATTGGTACCAAATTGATTGATCGATGTCCTAACGTTGAAAACTTTGAAATGATTCGAAAATAGATACTTTTACTTTCAAAATTGGAAGGGATCGGAAGGGACGTTAAGGCTCTCTTATTTTCGAAGAGATAAAGCACCATGTCCAGTAAGTTAGGGCACAATACTTTAGACTTCCGAAACTAAACTTGCCTTTAAAAACTTGGTTTTATATTTGAAGAGGATCTCCCATCATTTGTCAAACGAGAGGTCAGAACCCAGTAAGTTAGGGCTCGTTTTCTCGAAGGTCCAAATTAGGAATATTGCCCCTATTTTTAAAAAACTTATCTGAGGTATCTAGATGTTGAGCCCAGTAAGTTAGGGCACGACATTTCGAATTTTCGGGATTAAGTGTTTTTTTCAAAATTTGAATTGCGATTTTTAAAAGGGACATTCGTTGTTTAGCTTAAACCAAAAAATCGGAACCCAGTAAGTTAGGGCTCGACCCACTCGGATTGCTAATACGGAATGTCGATTGTTATAAAACTGAGATATCGAGAAGGATAATATGCTAACAATATAATAGTAACGATAATAATAATAGTAATAATAATAATAATGAAAATAAAATAGTAGTAGTGTAGTAATAATAAAATAAAGATAATGAAAAGAATTTAAAATAACAATAACAAAATAATGACGAACATAAAGTGATGACGATGATTATAATAATAATAATATTAAAAATAAAATAATGATAATAATGAAAATAATAACAATATGTTAATATGAATATTAATAGTGATAATAATAATAACTTAAATATAAAATAACAATATATTGCTAAGAAAAATAATGAAAACTATAATAGAAAGTACAAAAGAATAAGTAAAATAAACAATAATAAAATACAAGTGGAAATAATAATAATAATAATAATAATAATAATAATAATAATAAATAAATAACCAATAATAATAATATTAAATAATAGTAAAAGTTGCAAAATTGCAAAATAATTATTAAATGGGTTAAATTGCATGAAAATGTAAGTTTGGTCAAATTGTAAATAAAACAGAGGTTTGGGGTCTAAATTAAAACGCAGCATAAAAGGTGGGGGACCAAAGAGGTAATATTCCCAAGAAGTTAAACGCGCTTTTGAGGAAAGACCAAATCGCTAAACCGTGCAAAATTTCAGAGCCAATGTACGAATCGCAAACTTGATTTGAAATACTAAAAATGCGAAAGGGCCAAAAGGGCAATTTGCCCAATCAATGAAAAACACGCGATCTCGAGGCGGTCGGGTCAACACACGGATCCTAGGTGTAGGGTGACCCTAATCGAACGGTGGTTTCGGGACCACGAATCCGAACCCAGAAATATTTAAATATTATATTTAGTGCTTATTATATATGAATTTATGTGTGAAAGTTTTGTAGAAAAATTTTATCGTTTGAGTATCGAATTAGACAAAAGGACTTAATCGTAAAATGTAAAAGTGGCATACTAGAGTGTAAAGTGCCTATTTGAGCATGGCTTTTAATATGAAGCATTAAATGGGTAAATAACCCATTTTTAAAGTTAGTGGATGGCTTTTGACAAAAATATCCATAGTATATATATTGGTTTTATTTTATATTAAAGGTTATATAAGTAAATTAATAAATTTCTTTATTATATGTTATAATAACATAAAATAAAGCCATGTTATCATCCATTCTCTTAAGGCGAAAGTTGAGAAAGATAAAAGGGTTTTGTTCTTCAAATTTCGCAATTTGAGGCTTGATTTCAAGGTTAGTTTGATTTCGGTTTTAGTAATTTTACGTTTTGAGATCGTTGCTTGAAATGTAACGATCCATGTTGTAATTTTTGAATCTAAGCATGCTTGATGTTCGCCATTGTTGTATACATGTGGATTTTGATATTTGATGGTTTTAGATGAAAGATATGTAAAGGATTAATATGTTTTGTGTTGGAAGTTTTGATGAAATTGAGTTTTAGGTTAAATTGTAAAAATAAATTTTTAGAGGGCCTATTTGCAAAATAAATGAAATGTGAGGACTTGTAAGGTCCCTAGGAACATTCGCCCTTGCATAGTTTTGGCTAATTTGGTGTATTTTGTGTGTTATGCAAATAGGACTAAATTGCAAAGTTGTGAAATTCTAGGGTAAAATAGTAATTTGCCCATTTATGTGCTTAGGGACTAAATTGAGATGAATTGTGGTTGAATGAGCTAAACTTTAATGTGTTTTAGATCAAGAGCAAAGAAAAACGAATTAGACCAGGGAAAGTCGAAGGTTCTCGAATAGCCGATTCCTTACGGACTATCGACAACCGAGGTAAGTCCTTAAGCAAGTATAGATTATCGAATTATTATGAATGTACTAAATGATGTTATTAAATAAAGTTTTCTATAAACTCTTATGTTAGCAGAATGTGAAAGTATTGGTATGGGATTGGTTGAAATTTTATATAAGTGATAGTGAATTTGAAATGAAATGTTGTTATATCTCTAAACGAGTTGGCATGTTAAAGTGACTTGAATAATGTGTGTTTTATGCTATTTTGGGCAGCATTACTGTAAGGTGTATAAGTTGGTAATGACATATCCGGCTTTGTGCCTAGCGTGCTTAGTCTTAGGTGACATATTCGAAGCCGTGCCTAGCGAGCTTAGTCTTAGGTGACATATTCGGGCTTCGTGCCTAGCGTGCCTTGTGCTTGTTTGATTTCGGCTTTAATGCCTAGCGTGCTTTATGCCTTGATGATGTGTTACCGAGGAGAAACCAAATTGTGGTTCAAGGTAAATCGTAACTAATGTGCTTAGTAAAGGCTCAGATAAGTAAGTAAGGTTTGATATGTTTTAATGTTGCTAGAGTTTATTTAATGCCATGAGTACAATGATATGTATATTGAGATTACGATTGATGTACACAAGTATTATGTGACCGAGTTTGAGCTTGAATGTGCTATAATGAATATTTGGTTTCCTAATAGTAGTGCTAAAGGTGTAAGAAATTTTAATATGTTAACATGGTTGAGATAAATGATTTAAATGATTAAGTAATTGAATGTAGTATCATTTTGAGCTTGGGACTTACTAAGCTAGTAAGCTTCTTGTGTGTGTGTTTTTGTCTACCTTTGTTTTATAGATCTTGAATCGAACTACGAGCTCGAAGGATCATCCGTGAAGTCAACCACACTATCTACTTTCTTTTGGGTATTGAAAACTTGGTTTGTTATTTAAAAAGGGCATGTATAGGCTAGATTGAACCATATAACTAATGTTTTGTAATAGTGTAAATATGCTAGCCATGCGAAAATGGCTAACTATTTTGAGATAACTTGTTTCGTGTTTTGATGATATTGTTTGATCATGCCATGAACTATTATTTATGCTTGATTATGGTTTAATCATGTGTGAGAGTGGTATTATTATTTGTGCATGTTAGATTATGATAGGAAAGACTTATTAATTGGTTCATGTTGATGAGCTTAATATATGGTATATACATTGATAATGTTGGATTCATGATTTGGCAAAGTATTAGATTCTTATTATTGAGTATATGGTATAGTATATGTTATGTATTGAGATTATCTAGGAAGACCGAATATGTAGTTAAGTGATTGATTTTGTGTATGTATTTTAAGAAGGAGAAATGGTATAATTTGGCATGATAATGAGGTAAAATGATGGATATGTATTTGATTGAGTATTGGCTATATAAGCTTGGTTGCTAAATGATATGTAAAGAATATGTTTCATGACTATTTTTGTTGTGAAACAGTTTTAGTTACAGCAGTGATGTGATTTTGAAAATCACCAAAAATAGGAGAAAGTGAATTAGAAAGTGAATAAGACATAGAATTAAAGTTTATTATGTCTATTTTGATATGAAAGAAACAAGTTAGGCAAAGGAATTATATATAATGAGATATTTAAGTTTTAGTGAGACTTGTCCTGAATGAATTCGTGAGTCCCCTTCTGTCTTAGAAAAATTGTTAAAATTGTACAAAAATAATTATGGAGTATAGTTTATATGTTTAGAATCCTTAATGAGTCTATTTTGATTGGAATATACAAGGACATTATTGAAATTTTGTGCAGTGAGATAACTGAGTTTTTGTAAAGATAGGTCAGAATTATCAAACAGTGAAATAAGGGTAACTTTGATGAATAAACTGTACTAATTGGCCACATGAAAAATTCTGGAAAAATTATGGTAAAAAGCTATATGAGTCTAGTTTCAATAAAAATTTACGGATCTAAATTTTGAGTTTTGTAACTTGAGTTATGATAAATTTAGTCAGCCTGATGCAGTTGGACAGCTTTAAATTTTCATGCCCCAAACTAGTAGTCAAGACTAGTAATGCCCCATACTCGACTCCGGCAAAGGTTTCGGGTAAGGGGTGTTACATTTTATTGGTATCAAAGCTACGGTTTAGTCGATTCTAGGATTATCGTAGTATGTAAGAGTCTAGCTATACATGCCTTTAAGTTGTATATATGATAGTGTGGTGACTTCTAACAATTTCGATTGTATTTTATATAGTAAATGGATTCGATCTGATAGAGTAGTGGCGATGATGTGGAGAGTGTCGCGCTGGTCTCGCACATGGATCAAGTGCCACTAGACTCTCAACCATTCACGGGTAACCACGAGGAGAGGCTAAACAAGCCTTCTACCAAATGATGAATGAATGGTTTACCCAGTTTGTTCGAGAATAATCCAGCAGTACAACAACCTCCACCCCGAATAATCCAACTCCGTACCTTCAAACCCTTCGATGATAGATCCAATGAGATCTAGTAGGCCTCTGTTGATAAAATTAGGAAATTTGGGGCTGAAGAATTCAAGGCTAATGATGATGATGATGCAGAGCGAAATGAAATGTGGCTTGATAACACTATTCGGTACTTGATGAGCTCTCTTGCACTCGAGACGAATGTTTGAAATGTGCTATATCTTTGCTTGGGACACCGCCTATCACCGGTGGAATACACTAGTATCGGTGGTTCCAAAAGAAAAAGTGACGTGGATTTCTTCCGAATAAATTCCAAGAAATATATCGACCAGAGGTTCATCGACCAGAAACGTAAAGAATTTCTTGAACTAAAACAGGGGCAAATGTCAGTGACTGAATATGAGCGAAAATTTGTCAGATTGAGCCGATATGCCCGGGAGTGTGTATCTACTGAAGCCATTATGTGCAAAAGGTTTAAAGACGGTTTGAATGAAGATTTGAAGTTACTAGTTGGCATTCTTGAGATCAAAGAATTTGTGACACTAGTTGAGCGAGCTTGCAAAGCTGAAGAGCTTGGGAAAGAGAAAAGAAAGGCTGAGATAGAAGCTAGAGACACCCGTAAAAGATCGTCGGTAAGAATTTTCATTCCACATCTAAAAGTTTAGAGATGACTTGATCGACACAAAGCTACTTCAGATTCATTTAGACGTGATCGACCTCCAGTGGGTTCCCGAGCTACCTCGATGGCTAGTGTTGGTAACGTCCCACAGAATCGAGTTGAATGCAAACATTGTGGAAAATGGCATCCTGGGAGTTGTAGAGTTCGTGACCGGTCTTGTTTTAAATGTGGATCCTCAGACCATTTTATTCGAGAGTGCCCGATGTTAACTGAGTCGAATACAGCACAGAACTCTAGACCAAGTAGTGCATCAATGCAGGCGGACCACCCGCACATTCGCAATGTAGGTGGTAGTCGAGAGGGACAAAAACACAACAGATCGATCGGAGGCTAGAGCTCCGGCAAGAGCTTATGTTACTCGAGCTAGAGAGGATCTTGCTTCTCCGGATGTCATTCTTGGTACTTTCACCCTTTATGATACTCTTGATTGCATTGATTGATCCCATGGTTCGACCCATTCATATGTATGTGAAATTAGAATCGAATCCAATGATTCGGTGGGTTTCCTAGATTATATCATCGACGTTAGCTCAAAAGTATGTGAGAAAAGGTGTGAAGCTTATTTGGCTTATGTCTTGGATAATAAAGTGTCTCGAGAAATGATTGAATCTGCATCGGGTGTATGTGAATACTTAGATGTGTTTCTGAAGAACTACCGGTTTACCCCTATACGAGAAGATTGAGTTTGGCATTGAATTAGCTCCGGAATGACTCGATCTCAATAGCTCCATATCGGATGGCACCTTCGAGCTAAAAGAGTCGAAAGCACAGCTTGCAAGAGTTAACAGACAGGGCTTTGCACGACCAAGTTTCTCTCCTTAGGGTGCACCATTCTTTTTGTGAGAAAGAAAGATGGAACGATGCGAATGTGTATTGATTACCGTAATTAAATAAGGTGACTATAAAGAATAAGTACCTTACCCTGATTGATGATTTGTTTGATCGATTGAAAGGGCTTCAGATTTTCAAGATAGATTTGAGATCGGGTTATTATCGCCAAGTAGTCGAGATACAGATGTGCTAAAGCGTATTAGGACGAGGTACTGACATTTTGAGTTTTTGGTAATGCCTTTTGGGCTTACTAATGCACTGCTATTTTTATGGATTTGATGAATCGGGTTTTAGACGCTTTTGGATCGATTTGTGGTGGTATTTATTAATGACATATTGATCTACTCCAAAGATGAAGTTGAACACTTGAACATTTGAGGTTAGTGCTACAAACTTTGCGAGATCATCATTGTATGCGAAGTTTAGTAAGTGTGAGTTCGGATGAAAGAGGTCACTTTTGGGACATGTGATTTCAAAGATCGCATTCGAGTTGATCCGAACAAAATCCGGCTATACTTGATTGGAAGCCACCGAAAATGTTTAGAGATTCAAGTTTTCGATTTGCAGAGTTACTATCGACGATTTGTGAAAGATTTTCTATGATAGCAACCCTGCTAACAAAGTTATCGAGAAAGATGTCCGGTTTGAATGGTCGAAAAATGTCAAAAAGTTTTGATCGGTTGAAAGCCCTTTTGATGAAGCTCTAGTATTAGTTCAACTTAATCGGGTAAAGAATTTGTTGTGTACTCGATGCTTCTTTAAATGGTTTGGGCTGCGTTTGATGCAGGAAGGCAAAGTTGTAGCCTCACGCTTCAAGACAATTGAAGCCGCATGAAAGAAATTACCCTACGCATGATTTAGAGCTACGACCATTGTGTTCGACCGAAAATTTAGGCCATTACTTATTTGGCGAGAAATGTCATGTTTACTCGGATCATAAAAGTCCAAGTATCTAATGACTCGAAAGACTGAATTTGAGACAACGCAGTGGCTAGAATTGTTGAAAGACTATGAATTGGTGATTGACTATCACCCGGAAAAGCTAATGTTGTTGCGGATGCATTAAGCCGAAATCATTATTTGCTCTTCGTGCATTGAATGCATGATGGCTATGTCTAGTGATGGTTCGATCATAGCCGAGTTCTGAGCATGACCGATGTTTATTCAAAGAATTTGTGATGCAGAAAGTTGATAAGAATATGATTGCTAAACGAATTCGATGTGAAAAGGTGCAGTCGGATTTTGATTGATGCAAATGATCTGTTTGAATTTTAAAAGCCAAATATGTGTTCCAAAGAACTCAGATTTGATCTGAGATGATTTTGAGTGAGGCTCATAGTGGCCGACTATCGATACATCCGGGTATATTAAAATGTATAACGACTTGAAACAGTTCTATTGGTGGCTGGTATGAAACGAGATATATTTGAATTTGTTTCAAAGTGCCTAATTTGTCGCTAGTAAAAGCCGAGCATCAAGTGCCTTCTAGGTTGCTTCAAAGATCATGATACTTGAGTGGAAATGGGATAAAGTTACAATGGATTTTGTATCCCGGTCTTCCTATGACACCGAGTAAGAAAGATGCATATGGGTGATAGTTGATAGGTGAATCGTCAGTATTCACTTGATAAACTTCTTTGATTGTATGTATCACAGTTGTGAGATTGCATGGTGTACCGAAGTTCCATTGTTTGAGCAGGAGATACGAGATTCATGTCACGGTTTTGGAAGAAGTTGCAAGAAGCTTTAGGTACTAAACTTTTAGTCTGACCTTCCATCCATGAAGAGGGCCAATGATCGGTCAAGGCGAACTATCCAAATACTTGAGGACATGTTGAGATGTTGCGTTCTTGAGTTTGAAGGTGCGTGGGAGCGATACCTACCTTTGATTGAATTTGCTTATAATAATAGCTTTTAATCAAGTATCAAAATGGCACCTTATGAAGCCTTATACGTGAAAATGTCGAACACCATTATCTTTGGTGAGCTCGATTGAAAATAAGATACAGGGTTGATTTGATTAAAGAGATTTGAGAAAGTGGCCATAATCAAAGATAATTTGAAAGCATCGAGATCGACAAAAAAGTCCTATCTTTGGTTTGAAGCGTAAAGATATTGAATTCGGATCGGAGATCGAGTCTTTTAAAGGTTTCACCATGGAAGAAAGTGCTCCCTTTTGGCGGGAAAGGCAAGTTGAGCCGGAGGTTCATTGGACCGTGAGATCATTAAGCGTATGGAACTGTTGCTTATAGATTGAAGCTACCCTCTGAATTAGAAAAGATACACGATGTATTTCATGTTTCTATGCTCCGTGAATCTGAGCAGATCCGTCACATGTGATTGCTCGTCGGAGATTGAGATCTGATCGATATGACGATATGAGGAAAAGCCGATCATGTATTCTAGCTCGGGAAATAAAAGAGTTGAGAAATAAAAGAATTAGTTAGTGAAGGTTCTATGGAATCGTCACGGAGTTGAAGAAGCTACGTGGGGCTGAGGATTCAATGAGGCAACAATATCCGAAGCGTTGTTTAACGGTAAGATTTTCGAGACGAAAATCCTTAAGAGGAAAAGTTATGTAGAATGAATCGCCCTAATCGGACGGTGGTTTCGGGACCACGAATCCGAACGAGAAATATTTAAATATTATATTTAGTGCTTATTATATATGAATTTATGTGTGTGAAAGTTTTGTAGAAAAATTTTATCGTTTGAGTGTCGAATTAGACAAAAAGGACTTAATCGTGTAAAATGTAAAGTGGCATACTAGAGTGTAAAGTGCCTATTTGAGCATGGCTTAATATGAAGCATTAAATGGGTAAATAACCCATTTTAAAGTTAGTGGATGGCTTTTGACAAAAATATCCATAGTATATATATTGGTT
The DNA here is from genome assembly GCA_025506655.1 of Gossypium rotundifolium. Taxonomy (NCBI): domain Eukaryota; kingdom Viridiplantae; phylum Streptophyta; class Magnoliopsida; order Malvales; family Malvaceae; genus Gossypium; species Gossypium rotundifolium. Next base: position 46,691,556 of record CP106723.1, read on the forward strand.
TTATTTTATATTAAAGGTTATATAAGTAAATTAATAAATTTCTTTATTATATGTTATAATAACATAAAATAAAGCCATGTTATCATCCATTCTCTTAAGGCGAAAGTTGAGAAAGATAAAAGGGTTTTGTTCTTCAAATTTGAATTTGAAGCTTGATTTCAAGGTTAGTTTGATTTGGTTTTAGTAATTTTTACGTTTTGAGATCGTTGACAATGTGAGCCCATGTTGTAATTTTTGAATCTAAGCATGCTTGATGTTCGGCCATTGTTGTATTCATGTGGATTTTGATATTTGATGGTTTTAGATGAAAGATATGTAAAGGATTAATATGTTTTGTGTTGGAAGTTTTGATGAAATTGAGTTTTAGGGTTAAATTGTAAAAATAAATTTTAGAGGGCCTATTTGCTCTTGTAAGGTCGCTTTTGATTTTCTTTTGCATTGCTTTGAATTTGTTCGTGTGTTTGAAAATACTTGTATATTATTCGGAAAAAGGAAGCCCCGAATAGTCGACGACGTCGTTTGGGGTTAAAGGCCAGCCCCAACGGCGTCATTTAAAGGGCTATTTAGGTGAAAATGTTGAAAAAATCATTTTACGCTTTGTGTTTAAAAAAAATTTTTGGTCTCTCGTTTCTCTCATGAGTCCGAAAAAAAAAAGGGGAGGGTCCGTGTCGCCTTCGGCCACCGTCAGACCAATGAGTTGTTCTCCGACCCACCGTGCACTGGCCTAAAAAAGGCAAAAAGGTATATTTTTTTAGTTTAGAAGAGCTCTATTTATATGTATGTTAACAAAAGGTGTGAAATAATCAAAAACTCTCGAAAATAACAAGAAAAGATTACCTCCTTTCGGCTTTTGTATTGTTTGATTTTTAGTGTTTTTAATGTTTTTTGCACTTTCGTTGTTTTACTTTGGCTCACTGCTTTTTGATTTTCTTTTTCTTTGCTTTGAATTTGTTCGTGTGTTTGAAAATACTTGTATATTATTCTGGAAAAAAAGGAAGCCCTCGACATAATCGGTTTAGCACGGCTTATATAGCCATTTGCAAATACTTTCATCATTTCTTCTTTATTGCTTATGTGTCCAAGTGGAGTGGGCGGTGGAGATGACGCTTGGCTAAGGGCGGTGGTCGCAAAGTGCCGTTAATGTCGAGAGTGAGTCAGAAGGCCCTAGGTGCGGCACACCTAGGGTTTTGTTTCTTTTGGTTTTCCTTTTCTATTTTGTGGGCTAGGGTAATTGGGCTAGGGTTTCGTTTTAGAAATTGGGCTTGTAATTGGGTTTGAGTTTATTTTTTGGTTTAATTTGGGTAATTTGGGTTGAAGAATGGGTTTAGAAATGGGCCGGGCAAATTATGGGTATTATAGCTGCCCCTCTTTGCTCGTTGTCGTGCAACGGGAACAGAGCAAAGACTTTAAAAGGCCCAAATTTGCCCAGTCTTGCCGAGCCTTGATTCCTTTAGGTGCTCTTTTTTTTCAGGTAGCCTCGTTCCAGTCCACTGCATCTTATTGCTTTGAGCCACTTTACTGTTGCGGCTTCAGAGGTATAGGATTCGTCGTTTTAATCTGCTCTACTTGCAACTTCAGTGAGATAGGATGTGATGTCTTCAATTTGCTCTTGCAACTTCAAGGATGCCAGACCTGCTATCTTCAATCTGTTCCACTACAACTTCAGAGAGATGGGACCTGTAGTTAATCCGCTCCACTCAATCTTCTCTGCTTCAAAGAAATAAGAATTGATCCTCATTGTAAACTCAGGGAGACGGGATTTGTAACCTCAACCTACTCCACGGGAACTCAGCGTGCGACCTGAGGCTCAATTCACCTCTCGCAATATGAGTTGATTTTTTATTTTTTATTTTGAAAAACAGAAATTGAAAATACCTCGGCCTGTAACCCGAGACCCAACTCACCTATCGTATTATGAGTTGATTTTTGAAACAAACAAAATTTGAAAAGCAGAAATTGAAAATACCTCGGCATGTGACCCGAGGCTCAACTCACCTCTCGTATTATGAGTTGATTTTTGAAAGTAAATTGAAATACAGAATTAAAAATACCTCGGCGTGACTCTGAGGCTCAACTCACCTCCTAGATTATGAGTTGATTTTGAACGTAAATTGAAAGACGTAAATTAAAATACCTTAACGCGCATGATTCGAGGCTCAACTCACCTCTCACATTATGAGTTGATTTTTGAACGTAAATTGAAAGACGAAATTAAAAATACCTCGGCATGCGACCGAGGCTCAACTCACCTCTCGATTATGAGTTAATTTTGAATGTAAATTGAAAGATGAAATTAAAAATACCTCTGTCCGACCCAAGGCTCAACTCACCTCTCAGATTATGAGTTGATTTTGAAATGTAAATTGAAAGATAGAAATTAAAATACCTCAAGTATGACCATGAGGCTCAACTCACCTCTCGTGCATTATGAGTTGATTTTGAATGTAAATTGAAAGATGTAAATTAAAAATACCTAGGCGCGGCGACCGAGGCTCAACTCACCTCTCGCATTATGAGTTGATTTTTGAACGTAAATTGAAAGATGAAATTAAAAATACCTCGGCGACCGAGGCTCAACTCACCTCTCAGATTATCATTGATTTTGAACAAAATTGAAAACACCTCGCGCGTGACCACGAGGCTCAACTCACCTCTCGCACACGAGTTGATTTTTTGAAAAATAGAAATTGAAAATACCTCAGCGTGTGACCTGAGGCTCAACTCACCTCTCGCAATATGAGTTGAGTTTTTGAAAAAATGTAAATTGAAAGACGAATTAAAAATACCTCGGCATGCGATTCGAGGCTCAACTCACCTCTCAGATATGAGTTGATTTTTAACGTAAATTGAAAGATAGAATTAAAATACCTCAAGGCATGATTCGAGGTTCAACTCACCTCTCGATTATGAGTTGATTTTGAATGAATTGAAAAACACCTCAGCCGTGACTGAGGCTCAACTCACCTCTCGCAATACGAGTTGATTTTTGAAAATAGAAATTGAAAATACCTCAACAGACACAAGCTCAACTCACCTCTCACAATATGAGTTGAGTTTTTGAAAAATGTAAATTGAAAAATGAAATTGAAAGATGAATTAAAAATACCTCTACAGGCATGACTCGAGGCTCAACTCACCTCTCGCATTATGAGTTGATTTTTAAAACAAGCGAATTTGAAAAAGGAATTAAAAATACCTCAAGGCATGACCCGAGGCTCAACTCACCTCTCGTGTTATGAGTTGATTTTGAACAGAGAATTGAAAACACCTCAGCAGTGTGACCCGAGGCCCAACTCACCTCTCGTATTATGAGTTGATATTTTGAAAATAAATATTGAAAAACACCTGTTAGTGACCCGAGGCTCAACTCACTTCTCAGATATGAGTTGATATTTTGCAATCGAATTTCAAAACATATCATCTGTGGAACTCTTGATGTCTTCTTTTCCTTGGTTCTAGATAACTATCGTCAAAACTTCTTGCTTTTGGTGTACTGTATGTGTCATGCATGAGGTTATCATGATATGCACGTGTTTGTCTTAAATGCTTTTATGCCTACATGATTATGCCATGCATACGGACTTGTTTGTCATGTATCTCTTTTCGCCACGACTTTCATGATGACCTCGTATTCATTGCTTTGACTTTTGACTTTTCTTTTAGGTTTTGTACCGTCCTCAAGTTTTACAGTAATCGTTTCTCAGATACTACCATTTTGCCCCTATTGAACTTTGTCCTTGCTTTGAGGCTCTTGCACTTACCAAATTCTCATCCGTAATGCTCAACATTCCTTTTGTTTAGAGTATGTAATTTCACTATTTATCATTTAAATGAACCAATCATGAGATGCATGAAAAATCAGAAAGTAGGTATGAAAGGATACCTCACATTCATATTTATTTCAAAAGCAATAAGCAAAGAAAATTGACAAGGAATAGCTCAATAAAGAAAACATTATAAAAAAGGAAAGTTCAATTGTCACAAATGCTCTAGATATTCAACGCATGAACTTCTCCACATTTCTTCATCCCGATCTTTTCGAGCAAAGCTTCTTGTGTAGAAGATTTTGAGCTTCGAATCGCTTCAACTATTATAATCTCGCAGATTTGACTCTCTATTCAAATCGTCTTGCTCTTTATGTCCGAACCTCTTCATTAGGGTGCCCTGTTTTCATCCTAATCTTTTGTTTATCAAAATGCCCTTTCGGGTTTTCACCTTGATCTTTTTTTTTCACCAAGACGCCTTTTTGGGTTTTCATCTTGATCTTTTTCTTTTTTTTTTTTTTCTTTTTTTCCCACCAAGATGCCCTTTCGGGTTTTCATCTTGATCTTTTTGTTTTTTTAGGCATAGTACCTTTTTCACAGCATCTGAGTTCACTGGATTTGGTAACTCCTTCCCATCCATCTCAGTGAGAATCAAAGCTCCACCTGAAGAAGCCTTCTTTACGACATATGGTCCTTCCCAATTTGGTGCCCATTTTCCTCGGAAGTCTTTTTGTATTGGGAGAATCTTTCTCAGTACAAGTTCTCCCTCGCGAAATTCTCTTAATCGCACCTTCTTGTCATGGGCCGTGATCATTCTCTTCTGGTACATTTGTCTATGGTAGATCGCCTTCAAGCGTTTTTCTTCGATAAGATTTAGCCGGTCATATCGAGCTCGAACCCATTCTCGATTCTTCTAGTTTCGACTCCATTAAGACTCGAGAGAGGGATTCCAACTTGGCGGGCGGCGATTTCCATTCCATAGACCGAGAGAAAGGAGTTGCTCCATAGATGTACGCACGATGTGCAATATGTGTACAAAGCTTAACGGTAGCTTCTCGCTGCCTTTACGATCCCTACCATTTTTCCAATAATCTTCTTAATATTTTTGTTAGCAGCTTCTACTGCTCCATTCATCTTTGGGCAATAGGGTGAGGAATCATGATGCTTTATTTGAAATTGCTTACACACTTCCTTCATCATCTTGTTGTTTAGATTCGAAGCATTATCTGAAATGATTCTCTCAGGCAAACAGTATCGACATAAGATCTCCTTCTTTAAGAACTTGGAAACTGCGATCCTCGTCACATTAGCAAATGAAGCGGCTTCTATCCATTTTGTGAAGTAATCTATGACCATAAAAATGAATCGGTGTCCATTAGAAGCTTTTGGGGAAATTGGCCCTATAACATCCATGCCCTACATAGAATTGCATGGTTTTGTTTCTTTTGGTTTTCCTTTTCTGTTTTGTGGGCTAGGGTTTTGTTTTAGAAATTGGGCTTGTAATTGGGTTTGGGTTTATTTTTTGGTTTAATTTAGGTAATTTGGGTTGAAGAATGGGTTTAGAAATGGGTCGGGCAAATTATGGGTATTACACCTTCCAAAATTTTGTAAAATTTCATTCAAGTCCTTTTTAAAAAAAAATTATTTTGATCTTATAATTAGTGCCTAAAAATAAGATAAATTTGTATTTGGCCCCCAAAGTCCAATTTTTTTTTTTTTAAAATTTGATTTCTTTTATAGGATTTATAATTTCTTATGATAAATTTAGTAGCATTTAATTTAATTTAGTAAACTAATACAAAGTAGTATCTACAAAATTAATTTGATAAAATAAAGTTAAAAATTACAACATCTAAATATAAATAGTATCTAAACATTAATTAAGTAAAAAACTTAAATAATTACAATATCTAATACAAATTGAACATTTAACCTATTTTGCTTTTCCTAAATATTGGTTATCAATATTATCTCAAATTTAAAAATAACTTGTTGAAAGTAAACCTAACCCATAGCCAATTCATAAGGAAACCCTACTTTGGAAATGTTTATTTCATATAAGTATCCCAGCTCTCTTTGTAAACAATTCTGACTTCGTCTTTCAGTAGTATCACTCATCAATCACATATATTATAACTTAATTACATCAAATCACATTATTAACCTAACAAGGAGACTTATATTGTACAAACCTGAATGATAACTCACCAACCATGAGAGGAGCATAACCTAAAAATGTCTCCCTTAAATACCTCTCCAAAATCAATGAAAAATCAATGAAGATACGAACAACAAACACACCTTTCAATCTCCTCTTCTCTCCAGAAGCTCTATAACAACTCTAAGCTCTTCGCTCTTCCAGAACACCACTAACAACTCTCGTATTTTTTGAATGAACCGTGTCTCGAACCTCCATCACTTTCTTGTCATCAACAAATACATTTTTTTTAAAGAATAATACATTTATTATTTGTTCAAACTCATTCTTATGTATTGTTACAAATCTGTAAAAGTAGTCACTCACTTTGTCGGTGCATGTATTTATTCTGTCTCTAAAATAAAGACCTGTGTCTTATTTGTCCCTTTTTCTTTTTGATACAAATGATTTGTCCCTTTTAATAAGAAATGTTAAAGTGACGGGCACATTTGAATTGGCCAATGGCTCTTGTATTTTCCTTGAACAAGGGAATCAGAACTCTTGCAACGAGAAATCTTGTAGACGTTTAAATAGTTTTTTTCCGGAGCAAAGCTGGTAAGATGGTGCCACCACCTACGTACGGAGTTGTTTCATAAAAAGATTAGGTTTTAGTACATGCACTTGTCAATTCCTCTCCTTTATATATAATATTTATGTCTTTATAATGATAACATCCAAATGGAGTTCCAAAGTCAAAAGATTCCTAAGGCTTTAAAGTTGTTTTTTTTTTTTAAGGCTCAATTATACTATAAATTAATTGGAATATATTTGATAAGGTTGGAAATTTAAAATAAATTTGAGAGAAAATTTATTTACGATATTTACGTAATTTTAAAATTTTTAAAATTTCAATTTGAGAAATGAATATTTAAATTAGACCAACATACCATTGCCATAGAAGGAACAGTGCTTTTAAGGACACATTATTCTTTGATGTGGAGGTCCTATAACCCATGTCCAGATGCTCATGCTCAGAATAATATTTTCTTTTACTGTTTTAAATATATATATATATATATATATAAAAGTTACTTTTAAAAATAATATAAGTTTATTATTAATTAGTCAATAAAGTTTAACTAGAATTAAAGAAAAAAATATTTAAAATTAAACATAGCAAATTTAAAATTTTCTTTAGAAGAAATTACCAGCTTATGTAATTTATATACTATATGCCACTTTATTAAAAAGGAAATTTCTTTGAAATCTGTGTAGTTAGAGGGTATGAAGTGGCTTTACCCCAGTTAAAAATGGTATGATAGTAATTTTAGTTTCTTTCCATTATAAAAAGTTAAAAGCCATTTTCAATTTTCTTTTTATATTTGGTCTCCAAACTTTTAAAAATTTATTTTAGACTCAATTCCTAATTTTAGTTTCACTCTTATATATTTATATTCTTTACTAAACCCTAATTGAGTTAGTATCACCTTCAATCAAGTCATCGATTGAAAATATTCTTCCATAATTAAAAAAATTATATTATTCAAGGCATTTTTCTACTTTCATTTTAATAAAACCAATTTAAATATTATTCATATGATGCGATTTGAATTCACACCAATTGAGTTATTAAAACATTAAATTTATCACTCAATTAAAATTTTATTTGATAAATTTTATACAATTTTTAATTAGACACAATTTATTATCTACAATTATATAATTACTTTCAAACCACATGTTTCATTATTTATTGTATGTTACTTTTAAATAAGCATCCACATTTTAAAGTTATGGTCTCCACGCGCACACATGTGAGATAGAATTTCTGGTTATATTTAAATCTTTTGTTAAATTTGATGTCATGAGTCAATTACTTACACTAACTCAATTAGAAAAATTATTAAAAATAAAATAAATAAAAATAACAAATTTTATTATAAGGAGATTTATGGTTTTTTTAAATTAAACATATTAAATTAAGGCGGAATGTAATTTAATATATTTAATTAAAACAATTTATAGAGTTAGTAAAAAAATCTTAAAATGGATAGATGGTTGTGTTAAGAAATTTAAATCGTCTTATTCATATAGAAAATTATTAATTATTTCGTTAAAGTTTAATAATGTTTACGAATGGATAGGAAATATCTTGCTCACATGTGTCACTATTTATAACTCAACTACCAAAATCAATCTTTTTTTTTATCAAAATGAACCATGAAGCTAATAGGAATGTAATTCATTAATCTTTTCTCTACCAAAACTAGAGACCATTGTCATACGTATAATTCTAATTTACAACAGATAGTGGAACTACCTTCTAACTAAACTTACAACCACTTATAATTAATTCTAGTTACTGTGATACAAGCTATAATGTGGACAAGTTAGCTTATTTGAGAAACCAGTTTAGTATACATTAAATGTTGTTTTTTTTTTATTATCTTTTAAGGATAATAAGTGTTGTATTTGATATTGAGCCTTTTTTTTTTTTTTTGAGAAAATATATTACTTTGATTAATCTAATTCCAGTTATATACTGTTCCGCCCAGTGCCATTCAAATTTAAAAAAAAAAAACTTAAAAGCCACCGTCCAAAGAGATACAGACGGTTAAATTTTGGAATATAATATTCAAGGATTGTAGAGAAAGACAAAACTACAGAACACGTGTCGGTCTGAAGCAACATCAAGTTACGCTCCCGGTAAAGGACGGCGAAGCTGTCGGGACAGGTGGCAAGTATTGCTTCATTTTGGGATCCTGCCTTGTGCACTCTTGCTCTGCCGGTTGGCATTTCATTTCAAGTATCGAGCTTCCAAAGCGCAAATGAACCTTTGAATTTGGACCATTCTCCTAAGCTTATGAAGTTAGGGCCCAGGGCTTCAACAAATCCATTATACTTCAATTCTATATTAAATAAAATGATGAATAATATATTATAAAGTAATATGCCATGCTAATGTTATTTTGTGGATATCAATTTATTAGAAAATATCAAATTTTAACAAAATTTATAAAAAAAAAGACCTAAAAAATAATTATTTATCGAAAAGGGTCATATTCCCCGAAAATGCATCCACATCAACGCGTTTTTAGGGAATGAATCAGGAAAGCGTGTCCACGAGGGAGTGCTTTGTGCCATATCCTAAATCTGGCTTTCTGCCTCGCAATAATATCATTTTTTTTCTGCTAGCCTCCAACCACAAAATAAAAACTACAAAAACCCCACCCTTTTATTTTTTTCACATAAAAGTCTTTACTCATTTTTCTCTCAACTTTCTTTCAAATTCCTCTCAAATTTCTCTCAAATTCCTTTAAAGTTCCTCTCAAATTTTATAATAGTCCTTTAATATTTACAAAAAATTCATTTTTAAAATTTTTGAAATATATTTTTTGATAAATTTAAAAATATTCAATCAATATTAGCAATGGTAGGAGAATTAATTCGCCTCTATTAATAAACACATTTCCATCGATCAAATGACAATGGTAAGTTTTAATTTTAATTTTTCAATACTATTTAATATTTTTTAGGTTTATGCAATTTTAAATAAATTTTATTTCATAATTTTTTAAACAGTCTGTAGATCGGGTGTTGCAATGCTATATTCGCAATATATTTGGTCCGCCATCGCCGTTGATCGAGAATTACTTGCGGGAAGTGGGTTTTTGGCACGTGGCCACGATAGGCTGGGGGTGCAAGTTGGACCCGAAGTTAATCAATGCGTTGATAGAGAGGTGGAGACCCGAGACGCACACTTTCCATCTTCCATGCGGAGAGTGTACTATCACTCTAGAAGACGTGCATTTGCAATTAGGATTGTCAGTGGATGGGTACGTAGTCACCGGGTCCGCAACTTCTGGCGATTGGGGAGCCATATGCTACGAGCTTTTGGGTGCTATTCCGGATAAAATTTACGGAGGTCGGATCGAGATGGGCTGGTTACGAGACACATTCTCGGAGTCGGATAATGATTCGACCAAAATATAAAGAATACGGTATGCTCGAGCATACATTCTTGAGATGATTGGAGGCTATCTGATGCTGGATTTGTCACGAAACCTCGTACATCTGAGATGGCTACTGAAACTCATTGATTTTAGAGCAGCCGGTGAATTGAGTTGGGGGTCTGCCGTGCTAGCAAAATTGTATCGGGATATGTGCGGGGCAAAGCGGCCGAATAAAGCGAAAATCGGAGGTTGCCTATCACTACTGCAATCATGGGCACGGTTTCGATTTCCATTTTTATGTCCTCGAGTCGACCACCCATATACATTCTCACTCATAACGAGGTAAATTTAATATTAGATTTTTAAATGGGTAAATAACCCATTTTAAAGTTAGTGGATGGCTTTTGACAAAAATATCCATAGTATATATATTGGTTTTATTTTATATTAAAGGTTATATAAGTAAATTAATAAATTTCTTTATTATATGTTATAAACATAAAATAAAGCCATGTTATCATCCATTCTCTTAAGGCGAAAGTTGAGAAAGATAAAAGGGTTTTGTTCTTCAAATTTCGCAATTTGAGCTTGATTTCAAGGTTAGTTTGATTTCGTTTTAGTAATTTTTACGTTTTGAGATCGTTGCTTGATCATCTCATGCGATCCATGTTGTAATTTTTGAATCTAAGCATGCTTGATGTTCGCCATTGTTGTATACATGTGGATTTTGATATTTGATGGTTTTAGATGAAAGATATGTAAAGGATTAATATGTTTTGTGTTGGAAGTTTTGATGAAATTGAGTTTTAGGTTAAATTGTAAAAATAAATTTTAGAGGGCCTATTTGCAAAATAAATGAAATGTGAGGACTTTAAGGTCCCTAGGAACATTCAGCCTTATAGTTTTGGCTAATTTGGTGTATTTTGTGTGTTATGCAAATAGGACTAAATTGCAAAGTTGTGAAATTCTAGGGTAAAATAGTAATTTGCCCATTTATGTGCTTAGGGACTAAATTGAGATGAATTGTGGTTGAATGAGCTAAACTTTAATGTGTTTTAGATCAAGAGCAAAAAAAGGAATTAGACAGGTGCAAAGTCGAAGGTTCTCGAATAGCCGTTCGATTCAGGACCTCGATCGACAACCATAAGTCCTAAGCAAGTATAGATTATCGAATTATTATGAATGTACTAAATGATGTTATTAAATAAAGTTTTCTATAAACTCTTATGTTAATAATAGAAATATGGTATGGGATTGGTTGAAATTTTATATAAGTGATAGTGAATTTGAAATGAAATGTTGTTATATCTCTAACGAGTTGGCATGTTAAAGTGACTTGAATAATGTGTGTTTTATGCTATTTTGGGCAGCATTACTGTAAGGTGTATAAGTTGGTAATGACATATAAACTTTTGTTTAGTGCTTAGTTTACTAATTTTCTATTGTTAATCAGTTCTAGCGAGCTTAGTCCGTAATATCAAGAATTCGGGGCTTTTCACGAGCCTTGTGCTGGGTTTGATTTCAGCTTTAATGCCTAGCGTGCTTTATGCATGTGATGTTTTACCGAGGAGAAACCAAATTGTGGTTCAAGGTAAATCGTAACTAATGGCTAGTAAAGGCTCGAGTAAGTAAGTAAGGTTTGATATGTTTTAATGTTGCTAGAGTTTATTTAATGCCATGAGTACGGTGATATGTATATTGAGATTACGATTGATGTACACAAGTATTATGTGTGAGTTTGAGCTTGAATGTGCTATAATGAATATTTGGTTTCCTAATAGTAGTGCTAAAGGTGTAAGAAATTTTAATATGTTAACATGGTTGAGATAAATGATTTAAATGATTAAGTAATTGAATGTAGTATCATTTTGAGCTTGGGACTTACTAAGCTAGTAAGCTTCTGTGTGTGTTTTGTCTACCTTTGTTTTATAGATCTTGAATCGAACTACTGCTCGAAGGATCATCCGTGAAGTCAACCACACTATCTACTTTCTTTTGGGTATTGAAAACTTGGTTTGTTATTTAAAAGGGCATGTATAGGCTAGATTGAACCATATAACTAATGTTTTGTAATAGTGTAAATATGCTAGCCATGCGAAAATGGCTAACTATTTTGAGATAACTTGTTTAGGTTTTGATGATATTGTTTGATCATGCCATGAACTATTATTTATGCTTGATTATGGTTTAATCATGTTAGGATTGTAGCATTCCACCATGTGTGATGCAAACACCTCCCTATAATATTTTATCAAGGTGTGCATCCGAGATGGCTATCAAACTCATTGATTTTAGAGCCGTGAATTGAGTTGGGGTCCGCGTGCTAGCAAAATTGTATCGGGATATGTAGGGCAAAGCGTCGAATAAAGCGAAAATCGGAGGTTGCCTATCACTCTGCAATCATGGGCAGGTTTCGATTTCCATTTTATGTCCTCGAGTCGACCACCCATATACATTCTCACTCATAACGAGGTAAATTTAATATTAGATTTTACAATTATTACATAGATTTAAAATATAATTGTATGTTAAATTTTTTTTAATTAGGTAGAACCATTCAGAGTTATGTTGGAATACCTACATCGCTCGAAGATATCGTATTCTATTAGAACAGCAATTGGCAAGCACTAGTAAGTATTAAATAAAATATATTTTCAAAATAAAATAGTCGTTCAGATTTAGTATTTAGTATTTAGTATGTAGTATTTAGTATTTAGTATTTATTACTTAGTATTTAGTATTTAGTATTTAGTATATAACTAATTTTTTTATCATGTTAATATAGTTTTAATGGACACCATACAAGGATCCGTCAATTCGGGCAGTAATTCCGGGAGAGTTTTTTCAAATCCGAACATTTGGCATGTGAAGGTGCCATTGGTCAACTATGCCACTGTAGAGATGCACCAGTCAGATGGGTTCTGCGTCAATTTGGATTTCGACAACCGATTCCCGTGGCACCTGAGGTGCTCGATGATGAGCACAAAGTCGACTTACGGTAGTTGCATACGGATTGACCAAGATTTTGGTCAGCGTATATCGAATTGTGGGAGAACCGGTATAATTATATACCTACTAAGGAACCGATCATCGTTCTTGAGTTAGCGTGCGTGCCGAAATACATGCTATGGTTTAGTCAGAAGAGAGGCGACGACAACTTCGTGAACAAAGGGAACGACGAGGTCCTTTAAATCCAAAGAGAAGGGGCGATGAGACGGGACCATCAACAACGCCGACACAACCACCGGACCCATTAATAGCGCCCACACAGTCACCGGGCCCAACACTTCAGCCGATGACACCCATATCATAGCCTTTTCAGATTATGCCAGGTGCGTACCCTAGCCCTTATATGTATCCTAACCCTTATATGTTTCCTTTTCCCAGTCCCATGGCAGGTTGGAATGCATGGCCCGGTTCGAGTCCGTTCCCGACTACTCCAACTGGCCAGCCGATCTATAGGCCGCCGTCGCATGAAGGATCGCACGAGGTGCCGTTGGGGAGCTCTTCTTTTTATCAATCTCGTTCGCCTTACGGGATTCAGACACCTCCACCATGTGTGATGCAAACACCTCCCCAGTCAATATTTTATCAAGGTGGGTCGTCATCCCAACACCCACAACTAGACCCTCACGGAGGAACTGAATCCCACCGAGGTTCCACAACCCCCGCTGGAAGCTAGAAGAAAGAGGAATCCAGCGCGTAACCATCGACCACCCCCATGTAGCACTGATTTCAACCGGCACCATTATTGATTCCGAACATCATTATTTTATTATTTTATTGTAATTTTTTATATATTTAATAAAATAAAAGATGTTTTTAATTTTTTATTGTAATTTAATTTAATTTTTATATCTTAAATAAAATAAAAGTTGTTTTTTTATTTTTTTGTAATTTAATTTTTATATCTTAAATAAAATAAAAGTTGTTTTTTAGTTTTTATTGTAATTTAATTTTTATATCTTTAATAAAATAAAAGTTGTTGTTTATTTTTTATTGTAATTTAATTTTTATCTTTAATAAAATAAAAGTTATTTTTTATTTTTTATTATAATTTAATTTTTATATCTTTAATAAAATAAAAGTTGTTTTTTATTGTAATTTAATTTTATATCTTTAATAACATAAAAGTTGTTGTTTATTTTTTATCTTTCATAAAATAAAAGTTGTTTTTTATTTTTATTTATTTTATATCTTTAATAAAATAAAATTTGTTGTTTTTTGTAATTTCATTTTATATCTTTAATAAAAAAGTTATTGTTTTTTTGTAATTTCATTTATTTTTTATATCCCTAATAAAATAAAAGTTGTAATTTATTTTTTATTGTAATTTATTTTTATTTTTATATATAGAAATTAATAAGAAATGGATGAATTAGGACTAAATTGAAAAGTGAAAAAGTATTACAGGTTAATTTGTAATTTTATCAATATGGATGTTGATCCAGTGTACGAATTTTGAATGATCGTAAGCGGCAAAATAAGCATTTAGTAAGAAATATAATTTTGAAGAATAATGATGATGGTGATATTTTAGATTAATTGAATAACCTTTTTTTTTGTTTTACAACTTAGTCCTTCTACAAAATTTTACCATTTTCATCAAGAAATTAAAAGAATTTTCAATGCCACTAATAGACAAAAAATGATAAGGAGACTATCAACTATTCCGATTTGGACACGAGCGAGATGTATGACCTAGGTTCCTACACCATCCGCATAACTTCCGTTGGTTGGTTGTTTCTCGGATATCTATATTGTTGCGTATTCTAGTCAAGCAAGGTTGACCCTTTGGTTTGCGACGTAGTTCTCTATCCGGTAACAGCTTATACGGAGTAAGCGATACAGACGGTCACTAACGTTCATCCGGGACTGGTAGGAATACGTGTCTCCACACGTTGTACATGTATTCTATTTTATACACTTCGTGGACATAGCTCATGGGAACCAGACGGAGATTCTGACAAGCCGCAATTACATGAGCGCATGGATAACGAAGTGAATCAAATATCCCATAGTCGTAGGTCCTATTTCTCAAGTGTACACGATATTGCCCGCCAACAATACCTTGGTTCGGTCTGTCAAACTCTGTCACACAAAACTATAGGTTGTCGCTATCGTGACACACTATGTGCATAGTGTTGGCCCGTGCCTTTCTCTTGTTAATTTCTCGCAATACCTTCGCGCATCATACATGGCCTTCTTGCATTTGGCCTTTATAACTCGCTGCTCACTTGAAATAGTGTCGTTAAACAAAAATATGTCTCTCGCACAATCGATGTTATCGGCAAATGACGCGTTCCTTTTAGAACAAAATTTATGCATTTGACCAGGTTTGAGGTCATATGACCATATCGTAGGCCGCCGTCGTATGCTTGTATCCACTGTTCGAAAGGTATGTTGCATATGTGGTTTGCGCCTTCTTCGTTAATTGAGCGTAAACTCGCCAACATCTCGTGAAACCGGTCCTTATTGATCTTGTACCATGCCAATATAAGTTGATAGCGAATATTACATACCACTCTTCAATTAAGAATAAATTGAATATTACAAACGAATTTATATTAATAGATATTACATACCTATGTTGGTCACTTGTCCTCATTCACTTGTATATCAATGTTGCCCGTGGTAGTTGGACGCAACATGTCTTGGGCAATATCGATGGTGTGTGCGATGCCACAGGCTTCCGTCGCTCTATTGCAGCTAGTATTCTAGGGCCCCGATCCGATATAACGCATGTATCAGGTTGGGGGCAGATATGCCTCCTTAACCTAGATAGAAAGAAATCCTAGTCATCAGCTGACTCCCCCGGTGTTATTGCAAATGCAATTGGAAGGATTCTCCCACTATCATCCTGTGCCATAGCTAGCAATAGCCGATGCGTATATCTACCATACATAAAGGTACCATCAATTTGTACCAATGGCTTGCAGTATAGAAATGCGTCTCGACATTGCTTAAATGTCCAGAACAAACACTTGAACACTTGGCATCCACGGAGCAATCGATCATTGTAGTACGCCGGTTCCGTTTCAAGGTCTGTTATTCTACCTAGGACATATCTCTCCTGTAACACCCTGGTTTAGGGGCTAGGTAATCTAAGTATAATTCGTGTGTTGGTAGGTTTTGGGTGTTTTGGATGTGTTTAGAATTTTAAGAATGCTCGGATGAAAGGGAAGGCTTTGGAAAATTTTGGATTTTTAGGGCAAAAGGGAATAAGGCGAAGGCCTTAAAATAATTTTATGGAGTTTATAACGCAAGAAAGGAGTTGGCATAGTGGCATGGAGACGCTGCTTGGGAAGGTGACGCCTAAGGGGGTCAAGGTTGAGTCGCTAAAGCAGCAATTTTGTTTTATCTTTCGCTAATTAGGGATCGGGCGTATGCTTATAAATAAATGGCCGGTTATTGGACATGGAAGACCGCTGAAAGTGGCTAATGTAGCGCCACTTAGACTGGAGAGAGAGCAAGGTGCGTTCGAGCGACAAGCATCTTTTACGTGTTTTTTTATATGCGTTATGGGTGGGCTAGGAAGGGTTAAGAATAAATGTTGGGGCCTTATAGCATAAAATCAAAGTGGCCGAATGGCTCAGGCGTTGGAGGAGCAAGAAGGTCCTGCTTCGAGCCAGAGTGCCTGCATTGGGAATTCTATTTTGTTTTGGTCTCTTGCAAGATGGAGGATGATGGACTGACTTGGGGAGCTAAGGTGGTTTAATCCTTTTAGAATTCAATTGAAGATAAGTGATAAGGGTTGGGTTATTTTTTTAAAATTATTTTAGATTGTGGTAGGATAATTGTAGGCTATTTTATTTAGTTTTAGTAAATGGGAGTTGTTATTGGAATATTTGAATTTGTTAAGGAGATAAAATATGGGATAAATTAGAGAGTGCACTAATTCAAATTAGTTTGAATTAGCTTGTGGTGGCTAGATTTTGGAGTCTTCAAGGGAGGGGGTGCCGAACTCTTTAAATAGGGGAGGTGCTCACCTTTTGCTTTTTCCCATTTGCCCTCTTGCTAATTTTGCTTCACAAATTCTCCATTTGTTCTCCTCATTTTCCCTAAGTCAAACCTTCATTGCTATCTTCCTTCTTTCTATTTCTTTTTTTTTTTATTTTAATCCTTGGCCGAAATCACTCACCCTTTCATCTCTCTTCTCATCCATTTGGTGCTAAATCGAAAGTGCACCCCTATACCTTTCTTTTCTCTTTTCAAACCTTTTGGTCGAAACCCTATTCCCTTCCCATTGGTTTTTTTGTTAGCGAATCTACACCCCACCCTTGTGCCAATTTCCTTTCTTCAATTTGGTAGCACCTTGGCGAATATTAGCATAGATCTCTTGGTTTTCGTTGCAATCGTTGTTGAAGGTACTCTAGGATTTTGAGGTATTCACAAGCCTCGCTTGCATAGCAATGACTTGGTAAGTGGTGGTAAGGGTTTATTTCTAAGTTATGTATTTAGTATTCGATTAAGTCTAAGATTGTTAAGTGAATGATGTTAGGGTAATCTAATGTGGTATTATTGTGGGATTTGACGGTTGTTAAGAGCATTCGGATCCCACCAGTTGAGTTGGTAAGGTATTTTATTTAAGATTTGTTACCTAGCTTATGACTTTGTTGATAATTAACGGTGTTCGATTAAGTCAGTCGATGGATGCGAGTGCCGGCCAAGAGGAGAAAGGAAAACTCCCATCCCGGTTCAAGAAGAGATCGGTCTTGCAGCGAGATTGGCCACGGTGTGGGCGGCAATGTAAAACGATAGGCGATAACGTAGTCTCGCTAAGTGATAGCGTCAGATCGAGGGTTTAGAGCTTCGTGTTATAAGGTGTGTGATTAACCCATCGATTTCGGTATATGATATGTATGCGATAGGTGTATGTGTTAAATATGTGTTAATAAGTGCAAGTGACTATGTGAACCGGATACCCTTAAAGGGTATGTCGATAAACAAAGTTAGTATCAAAACTGTTGAGATGTGGTTATTAATAAGTGTATGTGAGTATGTCTATGAATATGAATGTGTGCTCGAATATCATGTACATGCTTTATTCATTATGTCATTATATTATGTTACATGTGCATGGGTGGGTTGTTTAAAGAAGGTACGTGTACTTCGAGTACGTGGTTGATGTCGCTTTGTGCTACATCGTGGATTGGCGCCGATCGAGGTCGCTATGTGGATCTTTGCGATTTAGTTCGTGGTTACCTTGATTGATATCGCTTTATGCCATATCGTGGCTTGATGGATTGCCGTGTGCTCCATCGTGGTTTGATGTTAGCTATACGCTACATCGTGGATGGCATTGGTTGCTTTATGGAGTTAAAGGAGAGGGTGACTCGATAGTCCCCGGTGTGTGGTAGGTGTTAAGGGGTGTGTAGCGGTTGGACCTTAGGACTGGTTGGGTTTCATGTGCATAGTTTTGTTATGGAATGATATGGAAATGGGCCAAGCCCAATATGACATGTGGATAGGTATGTTTTGAGAACATACGTGAAATGGGCCAAGCCAGTGATCGATGGGATCGATGAGAAAAGGGCCTAGCCCAGTGCTTAAATATGATTTGATTATGGGCCAAGCCCAGATTGTGGTAGTGTTTAAATGATTATATTATATGTTGCATTTGATAATTGGGTTAATTTGTGGCTAACATGTGGGTGGATATCAGTGGTTTAATTACACACTGAGTCATTATGACTCACCCAATTATTTATCCAACATCGCAGGTGACTTGTTGACCGGACCGGGTTGGAGGGGATGCAAGGTGGCCCATGCGTAAGGAGATTAATTTAATTATTTTAAGCAATTTTAATACTAAGTGTTTTGTTTAATATTGGTTGTAATAAGGGCCACTTTTATTTAAAGTACTCTTTTTATGGATGACAAAATTTATATCGTACTTAGAAATATTTTTACAAATGATTTATCTTTTAATAAAATATAATAAAGTTTTAATTCACATATTTTATATCGGGCTTATAGTATTAATTAATTTTTAATGGAATTACTTCCCGAAAATAAACAAAAAATTTTCAAGTTTTTCCTAAAGACAAAGATTTTCAACATTTTTCCGCAGTGGCATAACCAGATCCGGTCAAGGCTCGTGGGCCGGGTTTGGGGATGTTACAGATTGGTATCAGAGCCCGGTTCAAAACTCGGCTTTGAGGGTTTTGGGCCCAAAAACATTTTCAAATGGGCTTTTCAAAATATGGGCTTTTATTTCGTGTTCTTCCGGCATGGCACTGACTCTCCTACCGAGTCCACCGTAAGTACTTAGACTTGGGAAGTAATTTGTTGTATGAACTGTTATGGGCTTAGTTGGGCTCAGAGAATAGAATGATAGGCTATTGAACCCTAAGGCTAGTCTACTCAAACATATGCATAAAACTTAAAGCTCTTAAACAAACTCTGTGAAGTAAGTCAGTGTAAGGTGTGGCAACCAGGTGCGCATGTCTAGGAGTGGTATTCATGGGAGCTTGGTATTTAAGCAGCCACGTGACTCACCTCTCTCCACTTGAATCCTACCTGTGCTGAGTCATGGTTCACCTTAACCAAAAGGACTTGTTCACAGTCAACCAATTATTAAAACCCGAAAGGGATTAGCCTTGCTGTTTTAAAATTCTTGGTTTTAAAATTTTCAAATTTACCCTTTTTGGTTTGTAAACCCTAAATCTGGTTTTGAAAAAAAAAAAAGGTGTTTTTTTTCTCGATTTACCTAAAATTACCAAAATGTCCTTAGCAGCAAAATTACAAAATGCCTCAGATTATAAAATTACCACATACCCTCAACTTTTGTTTAAATGATTTTTACTTTGCAAAATATTAAAATCTCTAGTTTTCAAAATATCAATATACCCCGATTTGGGAAAATTTACAAAAATACCCCTGTGTTGAAAATTACTAAAATGCCCCTGACTTTCAAAATTTCTGAGTTAATCCCAATCTTAATAAAATTCTCTCACTTTGTAAAAATACCCAATTTTTGTATTTCAAAATAACACCCCGACTCTTGAAATTTACAAAATTACCAGTTGACAAAATTACTAAAATACCCTCGTCTCCAAAATTTCCAGATTCTAATTTGACAAATTTTTAGAAATACCCTCTAGTTGTGGAAATTTCAAAAATGTTCTGGTTTGTTAAGTTTTAAAATTTCTCTGGTTTATTACGAAAATGTCCTTGTAGGACAAAATGACTAAATACCCTCAGGGTAGAACGCAGTAAATGTCCGAATAGTGAATGTGGGTGGTAGATACCATCGAATGTGCCTCTACTGAGGAATGAATGTGTTTGATGATGAATGAATGTGTCCCTAGCGAGGAACGAAGGTGATTCTCAATTAGGGTAGTAAATTTGAATCGAACCCTTGTGTGAACGAAAGAACCACTTTTAAAATCTTCCATTCATAAAATATGCTCGGTTAAATAGTGGAACAATTACTAATGCATAAAACTTAATCGATAAATCAAGACGATAGAGATGAGCTCTAGGGACGCAGAGAAGTAGAATGGCGATTTGAACCATAGGGTCCGCCATGGGTCGAAAATGAAGTGCCGCCAGAAGTGGACGGAGGAGCAAGATCGACAGGAGAAGATGACGCAGATCGCGGGCCATGTTACGAAAGGCTAGAACGAGTAGCAGAGTTAGTAAAGGATTCAATGAGGCAACAATATCCGACGTTGTTTAACGGTAAGATTTTGGGGACGAAAATCCTTAAGGGAAGAGTTTAAGCATCGAATCGACCCTAATCGAACAGTGGTTTCGGGACCACGAATCCGAACAGAAATATTTAAATATTATATTTAGTGCTTATTATATATGAATTTATGTGTGTGAAAGTTTTGTAGAAAAATTTTATCGTTTGAGTTCGAATTAGACAAAAAGGACTTAATCGCGTAAAATGTAAAAGTGGCATACTAGAGTGTAAAGTGCCTATTTGAGCATGGCTTAATATGAAGCATTAAATGGGTAAATAACCCATTTTAAAGTTAGTGGATGGCTTTTGACAAAAATATCCATAGTATATATATTGGTTTTATTTTATATTAAAGGTTATATAAGTAAATTAATAAATTTCTTTATTATATGTTATAATAACATAAAATAAAGCCATGTTATCATCCATTCTCTTAAGGCGAAAGTTGAGAAAGATAAAAGGGTTTTGTTCTTCAAATTTCGCAATTTGAGGCTTGATTTCAAGGTTAGTTTGATTTCGGTTTTAGTAATTTTACGTTTTGAGATCGTTGCTTGAACCGTAATCACCCATGTTGTAATTTTTGAATCTAAGCATGCTTGATGTTCGCCATTGTTGTATTCATGTGGATTTTGATATTTGATGGTTTTAGATGAAAGATATGTAAAGGATTAATATGTTTTGTGTTGGAAGTTTTGATGAAATTGAGTTTTAGGGTTAAATTGTAAAAATAAATTTTTAGAGGGCCTATTTGCAAAATAAATGAAATGTGAGGACTTGTAAGGTCCCTAGGAACATTCGCCCTTGCATAGTTTTGGCTAATTTGGTGTATTTTATGTGTTATGCAAATAGGACTAAATTGCAAAGTTGTGAAATTCTAGGGTAAAATAGTAATTTGCCCATTTATGTGCTTAGGGACTAAATTGAGATGAATTGTGGTTGAATGAGCTAAACTTTAATGTGTTTTAGATCAAGAGCAAAGAAAAACGAATTAGGCGGGAAAGTCGAAGGTTCTCGAATAGTCGATTCATCGGACTATCGACAACCGAGGTAAGTCCTTAAGCAAGTATAGATTATCAATTATTATGAATGTACTAAATGATGTTATTAAATAAAGTTTTCTATAAACTCTTATGTTAGCAGAATGTGAAAGTATTGGTATGGGATTGGTTGAAATTTTATATAAGTGATAGTGAATTTGAAATGAAATGTTGTTATATCTCTAAGCGAGTGAGCTCTAGGGGCGCAGAGAAGTAGAATGGCAAGATTTGAACCGATAGGGTCCGCCATGGGTCGAAAATGAAGTGCCGCCAGAGTGGACGTGGAGGAGCAAGATCGACAGAGAAGATGACGCAAAGATCGCGGGCCATGTTACGAAAAGCTAGAACGAGTAGCAGGAGTTAGTAAAGGAAATGGAACTCTAAGTCAAGATTCGGAAAGGCTTAGATCGAATGGAGTCGAGATCTTTAGAGAGTGTTCTGGAGTAGCTCCCAACGTAGCGAGTATTGGCTAGAAGCAATCGAAAGAATCATGGACGATTTGGATTGCACCAATGAAGAAAAGTCAAGGGTGCTTGCTTTTTACTTGCTGATTAAGCTTATCGTTGGTGGCTCACCGTCAAACAAGGTGTACCGCGGATCGACCGGATTGGGATTTCTTTAAGGCCAAGTTCAAGGAAGTATGTAGGAGCCGCTTATTTGGACTCGCAAAGGAAAGCGCTTTCTAAATCTAGTGCAAGGGAATAAGTCGGTAGCGGAGTATGAAGTCGAGTTTAGCGACTAAGTCAAGACGCCAAAGGAATCGTATACCGACACGAAAGAAGTGTTCGATTCAAGATGGGCTACGAGATGAGTTGCGGAGTTGATCGCTCCGCACAGAGAAAGAGACTTTGCCATTTTAGTGGAGAAAGCTCTTGATTGTCAAGAGGTTAAGAAAACTATCGTGGAGAACCGAGAAAAGAATAGGAACGAGAATAAGAGAAGGGTTGGACCATCAAGATCATTTGGTGATGCTCGTAAAAGACCGAAAGTTGAAAATACAGACGCCCACCGCCGCTTGTCGAGAATCGAATCGCCCTTGTGCTCGGTGTGGAAGACCTCACGTGAGAGTGTTGGGGAAATAGTAAAGAATGCTTTCGTGTGGATCTAAGGCACATCCGTTAAGAATTGTCCTCGAGCGACGAGGGTCGGATTCAAGCCATGGAAGGAATGGTTCTAGTCGAGTCAACCAAGATGTGATATCTGTAAGCTCCTTTGTTTTGGAATATTCTTTAATTGCTTTCCTTGTTTGTAAGTTAGCTCTTTCTTGTATGATCTGGATCTTGAGAGAGAACTTAAAGACGTGGTCGGGAGTATGATCGAGTGCAACGAGAAGTAGAATAGCGAGTTATGATTATTCTAATAAGTAATTTCGAGGACGAAATTATTTTAAGGAGGGTAGAATTGTAACACCTCGGTTTAGGGGCTAGGTAATCTAAGTATAATTCGGTGTTGGTAGGTTTTGGGGTGTTTTGGATGTGTTTTAGAATTTTAAGAATGCTCGGATGAAAGGGAAGGCTTTGGAAAATTTTGGATTTTAGGGCAAAAGGGAATAAGGCAGAAGGCCTTAAAATAATTTTATGGAGTTTATAACGCAAGAAAGGAGTTGGCATAGTGGCATGGAGACGCTTGGGAAGGTGACGCCTAAGGGGGTCAAGGTTCTGAGTCGCTAAAGCAGACAATTTTGTTTTATCTTTGCGCTAATTAGGGACCGGCAGTATGCTTATAAATAAATGGCGTGTTATTGGACATGGAAGACCGGTTGGCAAAGTGGCTAATGTAGGCCACTTAGACGCTGGAGAGAGCAAGGCATACTGGTTCGAGCGACTAAGCATCTTTGGCGTGTTTTTTTATATGCGGTTATGGGGTGGGCTAGGAAGGGTTAAGAATAAATGTTGGGGCCTTATAGCATAAAATCAAAGTGGCCGAATGGCTCAGGCGTTGGAGGAGCAAAGAAGGTCCCGCTCGAGCTGTGAGTGCCGCATTGGGAATTCTATTTTGTTTTGGTCTCTTGCAAGAGGTGGAGGATGATGGACTGACACTTGGGGAGCTAAGGTGGTTTAACTTTTAGAATTCAAATGGAAGATAAGTGATAAGGGTTGGGTTATTTTTTAAAATTATTTTAGATTGTGGTAGGATAATTGTAGGCTATTTTATTTAGTTTTAGTAAATGGAGTTGTTATTGGAATATTTGAATTTGTTAAGGAGATAAAATATGGGATAAATTAGAGAGTGCACTAATTCAAATTAGTTTGAATTAGCTTGTGGTGGCTAGATTTTGGAGTCTTCAAGGGAGGGGGTGCCGAACTCTTTAAATAGGGGAGGTGCTCACCTTTTGCTTTTTCCCATTTGCCCTCTTGTCAATTTTGCTTCACAAATTCTCCATTTGTTCTCCTCATTTTCCCTAAGTCAAACCTTCATTGCTATCTTCCTTCTTTCTATTTCTTTTTTTTTTTTATTTTAATCCTTGGTCAAATCACTCACCCTTTCATCTCTCTTCTCATCCATTTGGTGCTAAATCGAAAGTGCACCCCTATACCTTTCTTTTCTCTTTTCAAACCTTTTGGTCAAACCCTATTCCCTTCCCATTGGTTTTTTTTGTTAGCGAATCTACACCCCACCCTTGTGCCGAATTTCCTTTCTTCAATTTGGTAGCACCTTGGCGAATATTAGCATAGATCTCTTCGGTTTTCGTTGCAATCGTTGTTGAAGGTACTCTAGGATTTTGAGGTATTCAATCAAGCCTCGCTTGCTAGCAATGACTTGGTAAGTGGTGGTAAGGGTTTATTTCGTAAGTTATGTATTTAGTATTCGATTAAGTCTAAGATTGTTAAGTGAATGATGTTAGGGCGAATCTAATGTGGTATTATTGTGGATTTCGGTGTTGTAAGAGCATTCGGATCCCACCAGTTGAGTTGGTAAGGTATTTTTATTTAAGATTTGTTACCTAGCTTATGACTTTGTTGATAATTAACGAAGTGTTCGATTAAGTGTCGTCGATGGATGCGAGTGCGCCAAGAGGAGAAAGGAAAACTCCCATCCCGAAGTTCAAGAAGAGATCGGTTTCATTGACGAGATTGGCCACCGGTGTGGGCGGCAATGTAAAACGATAGGCGATAACGTAGTCTCGCTAAGTGATAGCGTCAGATCGAGGGTTTAGAGCTTGTGTTATAAGGTGTGTGATTAACCCATCGATTTCGGGTATATGATATGTATGCGATAGGTGTATGTGTTAAATATGTGTTAATAAGTGCAAGGTGACTATGTGAACCTGGATACCCTTAAAGGGTATGTCGATAAACAAAGTTAGTATCAAAACCGTTGAGATGTGGTTATTAATAAGTGTATGTGAGTATGTCTATGAATATGAATGTGTGCTGAATATCATGTACATGCTTTATTCATTATGTCATTATATTATGTTACATGTGCATGGGTGGGTTGTTTAAAGAAGGTACGGGTGTACTTGAGTACGTGGTTGATGTCGACTTTGTGCTACATCGTGGATTGGCGCCGATCGAGGTCGCTTGTGGATCTTTGCGATTTAGTTCGTGGTTACCTTGATTGATATCGCTTTATGCCATATCGTGGCTTGATGGATTGTCGTGTGCTCCATCGTGGTTTGATGTTAGCTATACGCTACATCGTGGATGGCATTGGTTGCTTTTATGGAGTTAAAGGAGAGGTGACTCGATAGTCCCCGTGTGTGGTAGGTGGTTAAGGGGTGTGTAGCGGTTGGACCTTAGGACCGGGTTGGGTTTCATGTGCATAGTTTTGTTATGGAATGATATGGAAATGGGCCAAGCCCAATATGACATGTGGATAGGTATGTTTTGAGAACATACGTGAAATGGGCTGCCGGTGATCGTGGATCGATGAGAAAAGGGCCTAGCCCAAAGGCTTAAATATGATTTGATTATGGGCCAAGCCCAGTGTGGTAGTGTTTAAATGATTATATTATATGTTGCATTTGATAATTGGGTTAATTTGTGGCTAACATGTGGGTGGATATCGCTGGTTTAATTACACACCGAGTCATTATGACTCACCCAATTATTTATCCAACATCGCAGTGACTTGTTGACCGGACCGGGTTGGAGGGATGCAAGGTGGCCCATGCGTATGAGATTAATTTAATTATTTTAAGCAATTTTAATACTAAGTGTTTTGTTTAATATTGGTTGTAATAAGGGCCACTTTTATTCAAAGTACTCTTTTATGGATGACAAAATTTATATCGTACTTAGAAATATTTTTACAAATGATTTATCTTTTAATAAAATATAATAAAGTTTTAATTCACATATTTTATATCGGCTTATAGTATTAATTAATTTTAATGGAATTACTTCCTAAAATAAACAAAAATTTTCAAGTTTTTCCTAAAGACAAAGATTTTCAACATTTTTCCGCAGTGGCATAACCAGATCCTGGCCAAGGCTCGTGGGCCGGGTTTGGGGATGTTACATCTCCAGCACTTGACACCATTGCCACACTTCATTATATGAAGCATCCCACCGACTATGCAACTTTTCCAACGCCTTCTGCTTAGCTATCCAAGTCTTCCGGTAAGAGGGCGTGTACCCCAATGGGCTACGAATATTGCCAATTAAGGCTGACATTGTAGTCTTAGGATCCGCCTTCACCGTCGGTATTATTAAGTCAGCCAACATCTCTGAATCCATCTTTGGGTTATCTTGTGAAACACCTATCAATGAAGTACGTTAAATAATGCAACATTATGTAATATCAGTATTATTCAAAAACCTTGAACACCTAGTGATACTGTACCGGTAAAACATGTATGTGGACCTTTGTACTTTTTAATCTCCCATAAGCCTGTCCTTTTCCTCAACGAGGCCATGATTTTCCATGAACATGTATCGTCTTGCACTGCACACTTGGCCTCATACTTATCAAATTTGGATTTAACCACGTTGTAGTTAACTCCGTTCTTGATGCTATATTGTTTCAATGCACCAAGAAAAGTATCCTTGTTGGAAAACTTTTTACCAACTTCTAATTCACCCAAATCCAACGACGAACTTGTACGATCACGCCTTCTGTGTGGTAGTTCAGGAAACTCCAATGCATTGTCTTGAGATAGATCTACATTTTGCATGTGGGTTGGAGGCGAGTACGCCCTGAATTGCAAATCTTCTTCTTCTTCATCTGAACAGCCTTCAACATCTTCAGGTACGGTTGGAACAGGCTTCGGTTCAGAAAATAATGCAACTTCTGTACCATCGGGGCAGGGCTCTTGAGGTGGATCCACATCGGACTCATCATTCGACCCACCATCATTTGTAACGAACAAAGGCCCCTCACCGGTGGATGTCGTGGGGAGTACATTATCCCTTCTTAAACAACTTTCGTAACGTTTCCAATCATATGTAGATTGCCAACCACTAGAAGTTGATGATGTTCCCCAATACATTTTCTAGCATCGAACGTCGAAGGAAGGATATGCATGTCCCATCTACCAACCGAGTGTCATGTAGGGGTTGTGTTTTCCATACTACCACCAAACACGGACGCTTCCGTATTTTGCCTCCCACTAACAGAGTGTCGACTTGGGGTTGTGTATTCCCCTCGAACAACAGTAGAAGTTGAAGTCGAAGGAAGATCACTTGGCGATGAAAATTGTACATATACCTCAAGATAGGTGATCCACTGGCAAGATGAGTATCCACCATTGCCTCCAAGCTCTGAGGACATTTGATGTCGAATGAGTCATATCTTACGGGATCAACCAAAGCACAAAATCTATACTTAATAGACTGAACTTTCATTGGCGTTGTTCCAAAGATTTTATGCCTAATTCTTTTGCGAAGTTCTGTTAAATCTATGTTTCGGTTAAAAACCAGTCGCGCTGTGTTCTCCAATAAAAAAACAACACCATTTTCGGTGTCACAAGCCTCACCATCATAGTAAATAATAACACTAATACGTTAACTCATCTTCAGTTTCTATTTTACTTTTGCCTCAATTTCTATTATGCAACCTGAGAATGAAATTTGGCTCATTTATAGACGAATATTGCTAGAGACTACTGTAGCAAAAGAGCATCTACTTGGGAGCTTTTTTCAAGATTTTGTCGACAAAGGCATCCTCGCTTGAAGCGTTTAGTCAATATTTGTTCGTAAACGCCTTCTCAAAATTATTTTGCCGAGACTCATCAGAGCAAAAAGCGCCAACGTGGGGCTTTTTTCAAGATTTTGCCGACAAAGGCATCCCGCTTAAAGCGCTTTTGGTCACTATTTGTTCGTAAATGTCTTCTCGTAATTATTTTGCTAGAGACTCATCAGAGCAAAAGAGCGCCCACGGGGAGCTTTTTTCGGTACTTTTGCCGACAAAGGCATCCCGCTTGAAACGTTTTGGTCACTATTTGTTCGAAACGCCTTCTCAAAATTATTTTGCCGAGACTCATCGCAAAGCAAAGAGCGCCCACGTGGAGCTTTTTTCGGTACTTTGCTAACAAAGCATCTCGCTGAAGCGTTTTGGTCACTATTTGTTTAGAAAGGTCTTCTCAAAATTATTTTGCCATATACTATCAGTAAAAAAAATTCAAATAATTTTTTTTGCTAATATATTTTTCCCAAAACCCTAACCCTAAAATTATTTTAATTAATTAACTCTAAAATCTAGTTCATTAATTTTTCCCTAAAAACCTTAAACCCTAAGACCCTAAAAAACCCTAAATCGTAGCCCTAAAACCCTAAAAACTTATACCCTAACACTAAAAACAACTGAATAACCCATCGGGGGGAAAGGGCAAAATCGTGTCCACGAGGGAGCACTTTTGCCACATCAGCAAAGCGTGCCCTCAAGGACGCATTTTTTGCTGATGTGGCACAAAGCGCTCCCTCGTGGACGCGCTTTCCTAATTCATCCCCTGAAAAAGCATTGACGTAGACGCGTTTTCAGGGGAAATGACCTTTTCCAGTAAACAATTATTTTTTGGGTCATTTTCTATAAATTTTGTTAAAATTTGGTATTTTCTAGTAAATTAGCCTTTTGTGCATCTTAATTGCTACACTTTTCTTAGTTTCATTGGCCCAATTTACTTTAAAAATCTAGAAATTCTTGAGCATATTTGTTGAATATATATATTTATATCATTATATAATCAAGAATTACTCGTAATATAAATGTTTATAAAAATATTTTATTTTTTAATTAAAAAACACTTGCTAAACAGAAATATTTTTATTTAATGAAAATATTAAAACATGTTTGTTACTTTTTTTATAATAAAACATGAGTAATAATTTTTTAAAAATTATATATATATATTCGAATCAACGATTGAATATTTAAAATTGTTGAAAATAAATAATTATTTTTATATTTATATGAGGTTTGAATTTGAATTACAATCAATTCATTTAATCTTTCATTTTTTTCCTTTTTTATAAAATATTTTTAGTAAAAACAATGAAATTATTTTTTATTTTATATTTTATAAATTATTTTTAATTTAATGTAATTATTTATTTGTTTGTGAAAAAAAGTACCATGCTAATTTTTGTTGGGTATTTTATTAAAAAAAGCCTATTTCTAACATTATTTACGGAAATGGGTCACTTAAAACATTATTGTAACACCCGTTACCCGTAATTCCCGCCAGAACCGGGCCTGAGGCATTACTGGATAAAAACCACATGATCGCCACTTAGGCTCATCGTGACTACTCTCTCTCTTAAGTCACCTCATCAACCTCATTCTCAACTTACGAGCCCTCATTCATACACACAAGGCTCTCGAGACTATATCGAAACTTTTTCGAATCTTAAAATTTTCTCCATCTAAACAGGAACTACACGCTCGTGTGTAGACACACACGCCCATGTCCACCAACCGTGCATGAAAACTCAAGCATTCTGCCAATGCCTCACGGCTAGAGCACATGCCCGTGCCCACCACCCGTGGTGAACACTGACTACTTCACACGGCCTTAAGTCTAGGCACACGCCGTGTGGCTAGCCCGTGGCCTACACTACTCAATTCTGCCAAAGTGACACGGCCAAGGCACACGCCCATGGACTGGCCGTATGTCACACATGGCCTAGACACATGCCTGTGTGTCAAACCACATGAACAAGAACTAAGCTATTTGCCAAGTTCTTTTCACTTCTCATTCATACACAACATGCACTCATCCAATCCATCTATAATCAACTCATATTGACGTACAATCTCACATGGATAACTATATCTTTTCATATAATAAAATAGCCAACAACTATGACATTATACAAAATAGATTATCCATCTAAAGGCCAACACATCTTAGCCATTTACAACAAAATTCACTAACTTGTCTAGCCTCTATACATGCCATATACAAAACATTGAGTCTCATGTACCAGAGTGTGCTGATAATGTGGGCGATCCTCCAATTGATTCACATATCTCAATTCAACTCTTTTGCTCTATAAAACAAAGGAAAAGAAAAGGAGTAAGCTTTGAGCTTAGTAAGTTTATACATAAACAATTTAAGCATTCTAGTATAAGCTAAACAACAATTAGCATTACACTAATAAATTGACATCCACAACTATGCTTACTCTTTCTATTCCTTACCACATTTCCAACACATCATGAGTCACATACTCATAATCATCAACATGCACCCCTGCATTCAATACCACATTTACTCAAAAGTACAACACATCATTTTATCACACTAATACATCCACACAACTAAATTACTCGGTGGTTTCACATTCAGTCCACCACAGTTAGATAATAAGGTAGATCGCACATAGCCTACCAAAAAGAAATCATAGTCGTTTCACACATAGCCCACTAAATAATATACTTAACTATGGTGTCGCACACAGCCCATCGTTGTTAAGTATTAAGGTGGTATCGCACTTAGCCCACCATCAAATATTATCACTACACATCCACATATCTACTTACTCATTCATTCATTCATGATATCTACCACATTCATTCCACTTGAACCACATAGGTTCTCAATCATTCTCAATCATTCTCACTCATGCTACACACTAGCTAGCATTAAAAATGTATAAGTATAATCGCATTGATTACGCATAAACTTACCTCGGCACTCAAAACTATAGAGACGTGCAATTTAGTCCACCACCTTGCTCTTGCCTCAATTTTGATCCGGGCTTCATCTTTCTTGATCTATAATGATAAATCAACTCATTCAATACACACATTGACTAAATGGACCCTTATCTCATACTTTAGCAAAATTACTATTTTCCTTAATCTTTCTCATATTTACACTTTTGCCCCAAGGCTCGTAAAGTGATTTTCATTCAACTTTCTAGCCTTTCATGCTTAGCCGAACCATTTACTCAACTAAAGCAATCATTAATTCTCACTAAATTACACATGTATGACCAAACTCAAGACTTTCATAAACAGGTCCCTACATGCATTTTTCATGGAAATCACTTAGTAAAAGATGTTTCTACTACATCAAGCTTTCACATTCTTCCATAAAACATCAAAATACATGCATGTCATACATGGGTACATTTTGAACATCCATCTTAGCTCAACATATAACTAAAAATAGCTTTCTCATGTTATTAGGACTTAAAAAATACGAAAAATATCAAAAACAGGGTTTGGATGCACTTACTAGCAAGCTTGAAAAGTTGAAGAGCCCTAACAATGGCTTCCCTCAATTTTCAGCAGCTTGGAGAAGAAGATGAATGAAAATTTATCATCTTTTCCCATTTTAATCATTTAATTGCCAAATGACCAAAATACCCTTTTTGTCAAACTTTCAAATTTTAACCCATTCATGCCCAATTTTGTCCAAAAATTAGAATTTGAGAAAATTGCTCTTTAAGGACCACTAATTGATATTCTAAAGCTATTTCATACAAATAACTTCTAGAATCTCACATTTTGCAACTTTTGCAATTTAGTCCTTTTGGACAATTCAACCGCAATTTCACAAAATTGCTTCATGAAACTTTCACACTAACATGCAAACATGGCATAAACCTCAAAAACTCATACATATAACTCGAATTTATGGTCTCGCACCACTATTCCGACTAGGCCTTAAATCGGGATGTTACAATTATTTACTAGAATTGTTCAAAAAAATGCAAAACACACCTACGTGGAAGCGCTTTTGCTGACACGGAAAAAACGCGCTTACGTGGGCGTATGTTAGCCCGTGTTTTTGCCCCAACGGTCATTTAAAAATTTGACCGTTGGGGCCAACGGGCATGAAAAAAATATATAAACCCCACCATTTTTTTTCACATAATATTTCCTCCAAATTACTTTTCTTCCAAATTTCTCTCTAAATTTCTCAAAAAAGCTCTCAAAGCTCTCTAATTCTTTAATTTTTGTCTAAATTAGTATTATTATTTTTTTATAATTTCTAAGAAATTTGATCGTGTTAGCAATAGCCCGACAATTAATTTGTCTCGATGATAAACATATCTCCGCCAACCAAATGAAAATGGTAAGGGTTAATTTAATTTTTTAATATTATTATTTTTTTCATTTATGTAATTTAATTAATTTTTTATAATTTTTTCTATAATAGTCTGTGAGATCGGATGTAGAGGTGTGCATGGGTCAAGGGCGGCTCACCCAAATTTCACCCCAAATGTGGGAGGGTTTGGGCAAAATATAGGCCCAAAAATGGGCTTGGACAAAAAATAAAGCCTGCTTAAAAAATGGGCTGAGCGGTAAGGCATTTTAGCTCGGACCAGTCCCTACCCAATTCAATTCATTAAATGAAAAAATTATTTTTATAATATTTTCTTATTGTTTTTTCTTATTTTACTACCATTTTACTATTATATTTCTATTATTATGTTGTTATTGTTTAGATATTATAATTATTATGTTGTTTAGATATTATATAAAACTTATTTTATTGTTAATTTTGTTATTATTTTAAAGACATTTGTTAATTTTATTATTATTTTAGAGGCATTTGCTTGTTAAGTTGCATCTATTTTAGTGTTATTTAAGTCTACATATTTTGTAAAATTTATTTTCAATTTGTTGAAAAATATTTATTTTGATTTTTAGTAATTTTGATGTATTATATATATTTAAAATTATATAAAATATTATAAAAATAATACTAAGGGGTAAGGCCGGGTCTCGAGTTTTAGCATTTTTATATGGACCGAGCTTGGACAAAATTTTAGGCCCGGCCCGACCCGAGCCCAATGAACGGGCCTAAATTTTTAGTTAGGCCCGACCCATGCACACCTCTAATCAGGTGTCACTATATTTTATTCGTAATATGTTTCAGAATTATTTTTCGTAATCAATCGCATAAAAAATCGCCCGCTTGGGAACTTTTTTCAAGATTTTTGTCGATGCATCTTGCTTGAAGCGTTTTTCATCCCCAACTATCAGATTTCCCGTGAATCCCGAGATATTTTTTCAGAACCATCTTCTCAAAAATTATTTTTTCAAAATCAACTGTACAAAAAAAGCGTCCAACTAGAAGCTTTTTTTGTACATTTATTGACTGTACAAACAAAATCCATCTCGTCAAAATAATTTTTTCAAAATATATCACGTTAAATTTATTTTTCATAACCCTAAATCCCAAATTTTTTTCTTTCGAAATAATATTTTCCAATTTAAAAAACCCTAAACCTTATTTATTTTTAAAAAATCCTAAACCTTAAATTATTTTTTTTCAAAAACACTAACACTAACCCTAAACCTATAAACCCTAAGCCATAACATACAAGTAACCCAAAAACCCTAGAAAAAACACAAGCTAAAGCGCGTTCACGTCAACGCGCTTTTGCCATGTTAGTAAAAGCGCTCCCACGCAGGGGCGAAGCCAGAACAATTTTTTAAGGGGGGCTAAATGAAATTTTAATTTTTTATAGTTTATATCTTTATAGTTTGTAAAGGATTAAATCAAATTTTTATAATTTTAGGGGGCAAAGTGTAATTTTACCTTTACTAATTTATAATTTTTAAAAAATTTTAAAGGCCCAAATAGTAATTTTACATTTTAGGGGGGCTGGGGCCCATGCCAGCCCCCTGGCTTCGCCTCTACTCCCACGTCAGCTCACTTTTTGCTAACATGGCAAAAGCGCACCCTTGACAAGTCACTTTTTTTTGCGTTTTTTCCTTAAAACGCTTCCACGTAGGTGCGTTTTGGGTTTTTTAGCCCATTCCGATAAATAATCTTTTAAATGACCCATTTCTATAAATAATATTGAAAGTGGGCCTTTTTAGTAAAATACTCATTTTTTTTGTATATTCTTTAGATTGCATTAAAATGCTATAGCAGAATCAAAGATAGGTTAAATTCTTGTTGAATTGAGTTGATTGACAAAAGCTTTACTCTTACGTTTGTAATCTTCTTCTTTTCATATCTTTTATGTATATTTTACTATTTTTATTTGGAAATTTAAGATTTATAATTCTAGAATAAATATTACAGTACTATCATAGAACTATTAAATTCTCATGCTACTTTCTAATAAATTTGTTTGTTGCCACCCTTTCTAATTTCCTCCTACCATGATCTCGATTTACTTTTCGACCATCTCTTAACCAACATACTTACTAGGGATGGATTTAGAATTTTATTTTACTAGAGGCAAAATTTTTAAATTGAATAATTTTTGAACATAAAAAGAGTCAATTCTTTTTGAATATATTTTCTCTTATTAAATAAATTAATTTAATATTTTAAAAAAGTATGAACGATTTACCTGCTTACACAAATGCTTAACCAACATACTTACCAACTAAATTTACCTGTTTACACAAATACTTAAGTATCTTCTTCCGAGATAGCCCCAAAATAGTATGGGATTACTATAATCTTTTTTATTATAATCTTTTATAATATTTAAATTTTTAAGAAATGTATTATTTTTATATTTTTAATAATTTTAATAAATTTTTTATAATTTTTCATTTTTATAATTTTTTAAATATATGCTAACATGCATAGTCAATGTACTTATTCATGTAGCATGCCACATGTCAGTTTTCAATTTTTCTGCACTACAACAAAACAATGCTAAGACGACACTTATGGGGCGACACTTGCCTAAGTGTTGGGATAGACTGGCTAACATACGCTTTGGCCAACTCTTTGTATAAGGGTTGGGATATGCATGCCTAAGGCAATGCTTAAATAAGAGTTGGCTTTGTCTAGACCTAAGACGACACTTTTGGGGCGACACTTTCCTAAGTGTTGAGATAGACTTGTCAACATACGCTTTGGCCAACTCTTTGTATAAGGGTTGGGATATGTATGCCTAAGGCAACGCTTGAATAATAGTTGGCTTTTGTGTAGTCCTAAGACAACACTTTTGTGGCGACACTTTCCTAAGTGTTGGGATAGACTTGCCAACATACGCTTTGGCCAACTCTTTGTATAAGGGTTGGAATATGTATGCCTAAGGCAACACTTGAATAAGAGTTGGCTTTTGTGTAGTCCTAAGACAACAGTTTTGGGCGGACACTTTCCTAATTGTTGGGATAGACTACGCTTTTGCCAACTCTTTGTATAAGAGTTGGGATATGTATGCCTAAGGCAACGCTTGAATAAAAGTTGACTTTTGTGTAGTCCTAAGATGACACTTTTGTGGCAACACTTTCCTAAGTGTTGGGATAGACTATGCTTTGGCCAACTCTTTGTATAAGGGTTGAGATATTTATGCCTAAGGCAACGCTTGAATAAGAGTTGGCTTTTGTGTAGTCCTAAGACGACACTTTTGTGGCGACACTTTCCTAAATGTTGCGATAGACTACGCTTTAGTCAACTTTTTGTATAAGGGTTGAGATATGTATGCCTAAGGCAACACTTGAATAAGAATTGGCTTTTGTCTAGTCCTAGGACGATAATTTTGGGGCGACACTTTCCTAAGTGTTGGGATAGACTTTTCAACATACGCTCTGGCAAACTTTTTGTATGAAGGTTGAGATATGCATGCCTAATGCAACGCTTAAATAAAAGTTAGATTTGTCCCACCCTAAGACGATATTTTCCTAAATGTTGGGATAGACTTGCCGACATATGCTTTGGTCAACTTTTTGTATTAGGGTTGGGATATGCATGCTTAAGGCAACGCTTAAATAAGAGTCAGCTCTGTCCAACACTATGCCTACACTTTTGGGCCGACACTTTCCTAAGTGTTGGGATAGAATTGCATACACTTTGGCCAACTTTTTGTGTAAGGGTTGGTATATACATGCCTAAGGAGTTTAGGGTTAGTATTTAGGGTTTAGTGTTTAAGTTTAGGGTTTAAGAGTTGGCTTTGTCCAATAGTATGTCTAAGGCATCACTTAAATTGGAAAATTAATTTGTGTAACAAATATATTCATAAATGATATATTGACACTAAAAAAATGTTTTGATTGAAATATTTAAATAAAAATATTAAAGATTATAGATATTAAGTTCGAGAATCTTATTATAATTTGTTAATAGGCTAGAAAGAATTTGTTATTTTGTAAAATAATCGTGTTGATAGGTGTTAGCCATCTAATGTATAGTATTTATTTTGAGGAAATATATATTATTGTTATTATTGATCTATTTCTTTGGTTAAAAAGGTAAAAAAAATTAGGGCAAGGAAATGAATATCTTTGTTATTATATCTCTTTGGATGAAATGTTAATGCATTAATGGAATTTTGTAAAAAGGACCGAATTGTTAGATAAATTATGAGCTTTTGATAAATGCTTTCTCTTTGAAGCAACAATGCCAAGCTTGACACATTGCATTTTCTCAAAACATTGGATATGAAGAACATGCCCAAAATACTTGGGGAATATTTCCTTTTTATAATTATAGAGATAAATATATAAACCAAATATGCTCTAAGGATTATATTTTTCGTACATTTGTAATTTATTACATTACTTTTATTTAAAGAAATTGAATTTTGCCGATTGAGTATTAGCTTAATAGGTATAAGTGTTTTTGTCAATGTAGGAGGACGTGGGTTCAAATGTGCTGAAGCTTATTATTCTCGTATTTATAGGTTAAGGAGGGATTATAAATAGTTCTAACAAAAAAGTCATAATATTTATGGAATCCTCGTATTTCTTTGTATGTACTTGAAAATTAAGAGTTAAATATTAAAGTCATAATAAAATTTTAATTCTTAATGTTTAATTTTTTTATCAATTTCTCTTTATTTATTTATTTTAATTAAATTTAATTCTTAATCTTTTAAAAAGACTGAAATTTAATTATTATCCTTTAAAAAAGTTAAATCATTATTATTTTAATAAAAAAGTAATTAAAATGTGAAAATTTTAAACATGGTAATATGCATGTTAATCCATGTTATTCATATTTTTATTTTTACAAACTATTTGTATAATTTTTGAATTTTAATTTTTATTTAATGAATAAAAATTTAAATTATTTACCGATATGATATATAAAATAAATGATACTATGTCAAAGATAAAGTACGTAGATTAGCGGGTTATCACCTTAATATTATTAACAATTTGTTATTTTAGTTAACGCTTTTAGGTTATAAAATAAACTTACTCTTTTTAAAAATTGAGAATCAAATTTAACTTGAAAAATGGAAGCTAAATTATTAAAATTTCCAAAATTTGAATAATAAATTTGTTATTATGATAATATTAAATAATAAAGAATTTAATTAAAGAAAGTAAAATATTATTGAATAATAAATAATTAATGAAAAAGACTGAAATGATGGTGGCGTGGCATGGGATTATCGGCCAATTGGTAAACTTACTTTGATTCTTACCCACAAAAAATCACTTATTCTCACTCCAAGCTCTGTTGGCCAAAGAAAACCAATTGCATCTGCCGTCCACCAAGTGCTCCAGGCACTGGTTTATCTGCCGTCCACCACCTGCTCTAGCCACTGGTGCATCTGCCGTCCACCACCTACTCCAGCCACTGGTCTGTCATGGTACATTCTTTGAAAGCTTGTCTTACAGATTTCATGAAATCCTCGACCCTGCAATGGTAGAACTTGGGGAATCAATTTCGACTTTTTTTCTCTGTGAACCTAGTGAACCTGGTAGAAGCTGTGGTTCCAAAATGGCCAAATTGAAAAACTAATTCAAGTTTGTGAATAATGCAGGATTCCACGGTGTGAATTGAGGGTCCATCGATAGTGCTGTAACAACTAGTGTAAAGCTAGAATACACTGACAATGCAGTGACCCCCAATTTCAAGCCAGAATCACTTGGGAAGATCCACTGACAATGCAAGTTTTTTGGTTTTTTGAAGTTTTGCAGAAGATTTAATAGTAAAGTCATCTTTTAATGTTTCATTTTCCTAGTGAATATTCTGCTTGAACATTTGAATCTTATTCATGTTCATCTTTTCCATAAGACTTTTATTTGTTTATATAGCTTTCCAGGTCTCCCTTTCTGGAGGGTCTATGGAACTTTGAGTGGTTTGGATCTGGAAGCCCAGAACTTTTTGCTGTTAGAGTCGTATTTGAGTGAGTATCTTCTGAAAGCTGATGATCTCCTTTCTTTCTGATGACTGCCAGCTGATCTTCTTGGTGTTTCGTTGTACTTTGCAGGAGATTTCCTTCGACCTTGGCAAGAATGTTGAAAATGAATTTGCTTCTTAAGGATGGATATGCAAAGGTTGCAGCACATTTAAAATTACTTAACTCGGTAAATATTTCCCCACCAACTTTGTTTGCTTTCCTACACAAATAAATGTCACTTGTCATAAAGCATCAAGATGGTCTTCTATATGAACTGCTCACCTTGAACTTTATAGTGATCTTCAGCTGTCATCTTTCTTTAATTAATCATGCTAGCACCTGTGTTACTTGGACTCTTCATTTTTCTTAAGGTACCTATGCTTGATTTTTCTTAAGGTACCTATGCTTGTCACTTCTATCCGACACATATTTGGACATGAGATGATCCTCCAAATTTTCGAAAAATCTTATAACCAAAGAGTGTGTCCATGTTGGATACGTAACTGCATTCAATACTTTCCCTTGTGTCTAGTTACATAGCACAACATATTATTACTGCTTGATGCATAGGTCAGATGTGAATTAAATCAAATTGATTTAAATCTATTCTAGTAAAAAAATGTTTAGCAAACCACATCACTATGTGGTCTCAGTTACTACTTTTTCTATGCAACATCTACTATGTGCTTCTTGTTCTTGATATATCTTAGTATTAAGCTAAACAAGAATAATTTAATGTATTTTTCTTGACTGTTATGGAAGTTGGTAAAGATTATGTTTTGCCCCTATTCTTAACTGGATGGATGTACATCATAAACCTTCACTGATGTCATTATTTGGGGAATAAGATTAAGTAATTTGAGACCAGTCTAATTTCCTCCCATTTAAAAGTACTTTTATTAACAAATTTTGCTTGATCTTGCTCACTGTCAAAAGCTGTTGTCACTCAACTTCATTACTTATGGTTGAAATGTTTCTGTTTAGAAAGGTGGGGTGGCCTTTTATTTATGTGAATTAGGTAACATTAAGTGAATATTGAAATGATGCTGTGTACAAGAGATTCCACATTAAGTTTCTGTTTTATTTCTGTTACCATCAAAGTTAAATAACTGGTGATAATTTTAGAGTCATTGCCTCTGTTTCCTTTTTACTGTGATCAACTCAATCTTGGTGGACGGTAAGGTTGCTCCATTCGTATTTGTAGATAATGTTCCAAAGAGTGGAAAGCAGGGTATAAACTTGGACCATCCATGTACGTACTGCAAGCCTTTGCACTAACTTCCCAGTGGAACTATTCCTTCTACTAGTTTCTCATATGTTTCTGTAAGTTTTGTATTTTGGTTAATCGTTATTCATATTTTTCTTGTGTTGTGTATCTTATGTTAGTTTTTGTCTCGACGAAAATGTCTGTGATGGCCCTCATGTTATTTCTTTTTATAGTAGATCCCTACAATTTCCTTATCTCTTCCAACCCAGTGTTAATTAAACAAACAATACAAAGATAAATTAAACAAATATCTCAAAGTAGACGACTTAATAATAATTTAGTATTCCATTAAAGTAAGTACTTACCGTGTTAGGCTGCTGTAAAAAGAAGCAGCATAAAAAAGGAAAAGTTGAAAACAATGATTTTAAGGTTTGATAAACTGGAATTGGAGTGCCTGGGAAATATCTCAGCACCTTCCTTCCTCTCGCTTTTCCATTAGGTTAGTCATCATTTGGTGTCATATCAAAAGGGTTTCACCAGTAGTCAGAGAAGACAACCTGATTTATTCAACCATTAATAATTACATCTCTTTTATATAGTTTTCATAGCATTTTTGTTGGCTTCAGACAGAATTGGTTGCAGGATCCCAAAAATCTGCTCACATTCACCTCAATCTTCTCCATTTTTGGATCTTTTCTCTCTAATTTGTGAATATCAAATACGGATACATGTTCAATTTTGTTTTTCAATATGTTTGAAGAGTAATACCAACTTTCTATATTTTTGTTCCTGCCTTTGTCAACAATGGTGTGGTTACCTTTTGTTCCACCATAGCCAGCATTTCTAAATAATGCCTTCTTTATATCTTCACACCTCATTATTGTCGTCTGTTCCAAATCCTGAAATAAATATCAAAATAAATTAAACAAATAAATAAATTTATAAATTAATTACTTACAGTCTATTTGCGCTTTTTAATTAGCATTGAGCTTGCCTTATATGAAGCTTTTTTGATCTCTGTTGTTGATTGTATCATTTTTGTGAACTTTTCAGGCTAAATTAAAGATCCCGAAGCATATTCCTTTTTATTATAATTGAGATATATGTGATATTGGATTTACCAGTTTGATATAAGCAGAAGGTTAGTTAACATTTTCTTTTCTTTTCTTTTTGTTTGTTTAAATTTAGGTTTAAATTTTTCTATCTTTGTAGTTTGGACTATTTTATTTAGAAATTTATATATTATTTATCATAAATTTTAATATTATTTAATTGTCAATAAAGATAAATCCTCAAATAAATATCAAAATAAATTAAACAAATAAATAAATTTATAAATTAATTACTTACGTCTATTTGCGCTTTTTAATTAGCATTGAGCTTACCTTATATGAAGTTTTTTTTGATCTCTGTTGTTGATTGTATCATTTTTGTGAACTTTTCAGGCTAAATTAAAGATCCCGAAGCATATTCCTTTTTACTATAATTGAGATATATGTGATATTGGATTTACCAGTTTGATATAAGTAGAAGGTTAGTTAACATTTTCTTTTCTTTTTTTTTTTTTTGTTTGTTTAAATTTAGGTTTAAATTTTCTATCTTTGTAGTTTGGACTATTTTATTTAGGAATTTATATATTATTTATCATAAATTTTAATATTATTTAATTGTCATAAAGATAAATTTTATTGAATTATTTTAATATTTTAATTTGTTATTTTATTTTTGGATTAGGTAGTTTTGGTTGCTGTTAGTTCAGTAGAAAGCTCGTATCTTTTCACACATGAACCTTAGGATTAGGCATTAATAGATACTCTATTTTAATATTAATTACTTTAACAGATGAGTGATAAAAGTTGGATGGATGCTCCAAGATTTAGCACCAATCACCTAGCTGGAATAGAAAGATTTCTATCATTTGCAATTGGAAAATCACTTTTTAACGGAAAAATATATTGTCCATGCCATCGTTGCAATAATAGGATATTGCACGAACCACATATTGTGGGTGAGCATCTTCGTCTTCATGGTATAATAAAAGATTACAAGTATTGGATCTTTCATGGAGAATCCATTGAAAGAACATCGGTGCAAACCAACCAAAAAGTGAGAACTTCTCCGTCAATTTGTATGTTGTCACAAGACAACGAAGCCGATTTAAGAGATCTCAGTACGGATGCTCTAGGTATCAACATCCCAACTCTTAATGAGAGTTTTGATGGAGTTCCAAGCGAGTTTGAGAATAATGGTCGAGAGTATGATGTTAATGAGGCCCAAAGGACTGCGGATAGAGCAACTACTCTTCTAGATGATTGTGATATTCCGCTCTATCCCGGTTGTGTCAAGTTTTCATGTGTCTCATTCCTACTTCGGCTTTACCACTTCAAAGCACTTTTTGGATGGTCAGCAAAATCTTTGACATGCTTATTGGAGTTTTTAAATGAGGCATTTCCAGATGGAAACACAATCCTGACTACATACTATGAAGTGAAGAAAATTTTTTGCACTAAATCTTGGGTATGTGAAGATTGATGCATGCCTGAATGATTGTATGTTATACTGGGGTGATGCTAGTAAAAAGATCAGTTGTGATGTCTGTAAAATCTCAAGGTGGCAATCTTCTAATAAATTGGATGTAGATGAACAAGTTGATGGTAGTTGTCGCCGTCCTAAGCCTGCCAAGGTATTACGGTGCTCTCCTTTGATTCCTAGACTTAAAAGATTATTTCAATCCTCCAACACATCACAATCCATGAGATGGCATAAAGAAGGACGAACCAACGATGGTATATTGAGACATCCAGCTGATGGTTCTGCCTGGAATGCGTTTGATAAGAGGTTTCCTGATTTTACATCTGATCCTCGTAATGTTAGGCTAGGTTTGGCTAGCGATGGATTCAATCCATTCCGAACAATGAGTGCAAGTCACAGTACATGGCCCGTACTTCTTATTCCTTATAATTTGGAACCTTGGGCATGCATGAAATAATCATCAATGATACTCTCAATGGTTATCACCGGTGAAAAAGGACCTGGCAACGACATTGATGTCTACATGCAGCCTTTAATTAAAGAGTTGAAGCAATTGTAGACAGGAGTTGATGCTTTTGATTCATCATCTTCCGAATCTTTCACTTTACGTGCTTGTCTTCTTTGGACAATCAATGATTTCCCTGCTTACGCTAATCTTTCGGGGTGGAGTACAAAAGGTCGGGTTGCTTGCCCAGTATGTGCTGAAAAAACTGAATCTCGATAGCTATGGTATGGTCGGAAGTTCTGTTATATGGGTCATCGTCGATGGTTATCAGCTGAACACCCTTTTTGAAAACAAAGTCGTGAATTCGATGGAACTATAGAGTATGGGGTAGCTCCTATACCACTATCCGTGGAAGATATCTTAAGAAAAGTTGAAGGTGTCAATTTCATTTATAGAAAAGCTTGAAAGAGGGATAGAGAAGAACTAAATGAAGGGTCGGTAGAACTTGATGTACACAAGGGG
Organism: Gossypium rotundifolium; assembly: GCA_025506655.1. Classification (NCBI taxonomy): domain Eukaryota; kingdom Viridiplantae; phylum Streptophyta; class Magnoliopsida; order Malvales; family Malvaceae; genus Gossypium; species Gossypium rotundifolium. The sequence goes on from CP106723.1 coordinate 46,734,291, forward strand.
TGTGGTTTGTTTAACAACTTTGAAGAATTGGTGGTAGAGGGAGATGAAGCAAATCTCATAAATCAAGATGAGACTTTATGGAAGAAGAGGAGTATATTTTTTGACTTGCCTTATTGGCGTTACAATCTACTTCGACATAACTTGGATGTCATGCACATTGGGAAGAACGTATGTGACAATGTCGTTGGCACCCTTTTTAATCTCTTACGCGGTGGTAAATATAACATCAAGGCACGCAAGGACCTACAAGATATGGGCATCCGAAGTTATCTTCATCCAAAAATGAGGAACGGGAAAGAGTACCTACCGCAAGCATGTTACACTCTTGCATTAAAGGAAAGAGATTGTAACACCCCAAACCAGGTCTATGAATCAAGATGAGATTTGGTTTGTCACACAGATCGAACATCCTTTTAATTTTTTTTAATGATTTAGGTGAAACCGTTCTACAAAACCTTTTGAAAGTGAAGTTTAGTAAAAACCAAGAAAATGATTTGAAATCGATGAATTTAAGAAACATTAGTTGAAATCTTATCATTTAGTATTTAATTGCCAAAAACCTTAAAGTAGTTTTTAAAGAGTTCAAAAGAATTTGAAAATAAGAATAGTTAAAGAATCTCATATGTTTTAAAAAAAACAAAGTATTTTAAGGAAACATTATAGGATTAACATAAGCCTATATTAAATATCTAAAATAAAATTTAAATCCATCCACATATAAAAATCCATAAAATATTAATAAAGGCTTATTACATCATATCCAAAATAGTAATTAAAAGAAAGCACTTAATAAAAGTTCATAGTTTATAAAACCCATTTCGCAGTATGGCCTCCACAAAGTCATCCTCGGCCTAAACTTCCGTCAATTGCCATTACCTGAGATGGAAAATTTAAGGGAGTGAGTTACTCAGAACTTAGTGTATAACTCACTTACTATATCCACTGTGCCAGATCATCAAGTCATTATTTTTGGGCTTGAGCCCATCAATGGATTTAGTAATATAATAAATGAAATGCATGTAAAATGAAATTTCCCAACCAAACCTAATTTCCATTCGCTACACACCACCCGTACCAACCAACACACCTGTGGGGATCAAGTTAAACCAAACCCGCCAACACACCAATCATAGGCATAAAGCCATTTTTAATAATGTTGTGGTGCACCACCGAACTAGATTGTGACAAATTCACCGAACTAGAGGCATTAAGCCATTGAAATATTTGTGGCAGAGCCACCGAACTAGATTTTGGCAACAGGCCTTTCTTCTCTTCATCATTTATCCCAATCCCATGCAATCATGTATGCATAATAGTCTATATCCATATGATAATTTAACAAAAATCCCATAATACATGTGAGTCTATATTTCAAGTTTTTATTTTGGCCCATAATACAAAATAACATTTAGCCCATTTAGCAATCTAGCAACTTTGGCCCATATATCGATCTAGCAGATCTTTGGCCCATTTAACGATCTAGCAAATTTTTGGCCCATTTAACGATCTAGCAAATTTTCGGCCCATTTAACGATCTAATAGATTTTTGGCCCAATTAACGATCTAGCAAATTTTAGCCCATTTAACGATCTAGAAGATTTTCGGCCCATTTAACGATTTAGCATATTTTCGACCCAATTAACGATCTAGCAGATTTTCGGCCCATTTAACAATCTAACAGATTTTCGGCCCAATTAACGATCTAGTAGATTTTCGACCCATTTAACAATTTAGCATATTTTAGGCCCAAATACACATGAGGCATAAAATTTACTATTTACCAATTAACTCATTGAGGGCGTTTTCGTAAATTTCACAACTTTAACAGTTTTAATGTATTTACACAAAAGTATTAATTATTACGCACTTTTTGATTTTGTCATCTTTACGATTTTTCCCAATACTTACAGTATAGTATCTAACCCGAGATAAGTGTAAAGTTACACACCTGGTTACTGTGAGAACTAGACTTTCTCGCTCGTCAATACCTAAACGCAACATGATAAATTAGAACACTATTATTTATTTACAATTCATATCTTAAAAATAATGATCTAGACTTTTACCCTCAGAATTTCGAACCACTTCTATTTGCGGTTTCTCCCGATTGTTGGTTCGTTACCCGATGAAAATCCACGAACAAACAAAGGTTCGGGAGTACGAACGACTTCAAACAACTGGTTCTCCTCGGATGAAGGTCCACAACCCGGTGGAAATTTTCGGATTCCTGAAATAGTCATTCGCTTAAACTTAGGGGAAATAGCGGAACCACCCCTCTTCCGAACACTATTTATCGCCCTTTTCATCCCTATCTTGATTGTCTCTATTGACAAAAGATCATTAGTCCGACTAAATAATTATCGAAATTATGACTAACGGTTTTAAGAGCGAGATTGGCTTACCACAATTATCCTCGTTCCACAAGATGACAATTGAACGATAACGCCCCTAAAACGAAATCGATTAATAATCCATCTATACCAATATGTCGAGTAATATGAGAGTCCTTAATAATCCCTTACCTTAACACCTTAAATCAATTCCAACGATTCACAACGCTCACAAACACTTGAGTTTCTGCCCTCCACTATCACACTATTGTCCAAGGCTTGAAAGAAGAAAAAGAAAAGATTGAAAAGAATACTTATGTATAAGAGAAGATTCGGCTATGAATAAACAAAGAAAAGAAAAATGATTCAGCAATGGATTAATCTAACATTCGGCCATGAGAGAAAACAATGAAGGAAATACGGTTGAAAAGAAAATAAAAGATGAAAGGAAGAGATGATGTTGATTCAGTTTTCAAGAGGGAAAAGAGAAAGAAAAGAGATGAATTTTAGGAGCAATATGCATTCGGCATTAGTGAGAAAAAAAAAAAGAAAAGAAAATGTCCTTGATGGCTATGTGGTTTCAGTCACAAAGAGAAGAAAAAGTTTTGGAGAGGAAGGGCAACTAAATCTGAAATGGTCAAAAGAAATGACAAAAAGAAAATTGTTTACCCAAAGTTTTTGGCATATTCGGCTAGGGAGAAAATAGATGGAGAGAAAGTGTTTTGCAAAAGCAAAAATGACCAAAATCAAAACAAAATTACCTTTAGCACAAGATACATTCGGCTAAGAGAGAAAACAAATGAAAGGAGAATAAGTGTTTTTGGGAAAAAATGGATGACCAAAAAAGGAGTATCACAACTACACAACCTTACCAAGCTTACCTCAAAATTTTGGCCACCCCTCTATCCCCAAAAATCGACCAAGTTCAAGTCAAAGTTGGCTACACCAACTTTCCAAAACATCCTCCTTGATAAGTGCCTTGTGTTCCCCCTTCATGCCTTAATCAAATGATTCTTTTCCCTAAGTTAACACTTGCCTTTTTCCCATGGTCTTCCTGCTATAAAAATTTAATCCAACTCATCCTAATCCTTATCCATGATCGACACATGCTAGGAAAAAGCAAAAATAAAAGCTTTCAAATTGCATGCTAGGAGATTCGAACCTCTCCCCTCAAGTCCAACTTATAGCGCTATCACCACTTTACTACTAGCTCATCTTATGTCATCTTTTATCACATAATTAACTTAACTTCAAGGTCACCTAACTAAAGTACTTTTTACTAAAATTTATTCTAATTCCAAAAAAACCCGAGCCTTCTCAAGACTATATTTAGCACATAATAAAATCATACCCGAGCTAACACCAAGCAACATATTGATACTCAAATTTTAGGATGTTACAATTCTACCCCCTAAAAAAAATTTCATCCTCGAAATTTACCTGTTTAGAAGAGGTGAGGATATTATTGCCGAATTGCATCCTCAGGCTCCCACATAGCTTCCTCCACTCTATGATTACGCTATAAAACCTTAACCATAAAACCTTAACCAACGGCACGGTCTTCTTTCTTAGCACCTTAACATCTCGGTCTAAGATTTTCACTGGTTCCTCCTCAAAAGATAAGTCTGATCTCAACTCTACTTCTTCTACTGGTACTATGTGAGACAGATCCGATCTATAGCGCCTCAGCATGGAAACATGGAAAAAATTATGAATTTGACTCATCTCCGGAGGTAATTCAATCTGATAGGCCACTGGACCAACACGCTTCATCACACGATATGGTCCAATGAATCTAGGGCTCAACTTGCCCTTCCTTCCAAATCTGAAAATCTTTTTCCAAGGTGAGACCTTCAGAAAGACCTGATCCCCCTCCGCAAACTCGATATCCTTATGCTTTAGATCTGCATACGACTTTTGTCTATCCGAAGCTTCCTTTAACCGTGCTCGAATAATTTTTACCTTTTCTTCCGTCTCAGATATCAATTTAGGACACAACATCTGCCGTTCACCCAATTCAGTCCAACAAGTAGGAGTACGACACCTACGACCATACAATGCCTCATAGGGTGCCATCTGAATGCTAGACTGATAGCTATTGTTATACGCAAACTCTGCCAACGGTAGAAAATCCTCCCAACTACTTCTGAAGTCAATTATACAACTCCTTAACATATCTTCCAGTATCTGAATTACTCTTTCCGACTGACCATCTGACTGAGGATGAAAAGCCGTACTGAAGTTTAACTTTGTTCCCAAAGCTTCATGCAAAGCTTTCCAAAACCGTGATGTAAACCTAGGATCCCTGTCTGATATAATAGACATTGGTACCCCATGTAACCTTACGATTTCAGATACATACAGCTTAGCCAACTTCTGTAATGAGTAATCCGTACAAACTGGAAGAAAATGAGCAGTCTTCGTCAATCGATCAACTACTACCCAAACGAAATTTTTCTTAGTAGGTGTTAAAGGCAACCCACTAATAAAATCCATTGTTATCCGCTCCCATTTTCAAAGAGGAATCTTTACCGATTGTAATAAGCCTGACGGCAATTGATGCTCCCGTAGAATCATTTGTCTCAAATCTGAGTCCTTAGGCATACAAACTCTCCCACGAAAACACAGCACTCCATCCGTATTTATACCAAAATCCCCTATTTCACCACTTTCAACTTGCTGAATTAAGGGTCCCAATTTTTCATCTGATATTTGCTTTTCCTTGATTTGATCTAACCACAGAGGCTTCACCTGAAGTTCCGCTAAAAGACTACCATCCTCAAACAAACTCAGATGAGCAAACATTGCTCTCAAATCAGATTCCACCTTACGACTTAACGCATCTGCTACCACATTAGCCTTTCTAGGATGATACTCGATTGAGAAATCATAATCCTTTAACAGCTCCACCCATCTTCTTTGTCTTAAGTTTAACTCCTTTTGAGTAAGAAGATACTTAAGACTCTTGTGATCCATAAAGATAATAGACTTCTCACTGTAGAGATAATGCCTCCAAATCTTTAAAGCAAACACTACCGCAGCTAACTCCAAGTCATGAGTAGGGTAGTTTACTTCGTGCGGTCTCAACTGACGAGAAGCATAAGCCACCACTTTTCCATTTTGCATCAACACACAACCTAAACCCGTGTGTGATGCATCACAGTAAACGGTAAATTCTTTTCCAGCCTCAAGTTGAATCAAAACTGGTGTTTCCGTCAAAATCTTCTTCAATTTCTCGAAACTCTCTTCATTGCTTATCACCCATACGTCACAAGACTTCCTTTCACAATAAATTTAGTTAGGGGTGCATCAATTAGCGAAAACCCCTCAACAAAGCGTCTATAATATCCGGCTAAACCCATGAGACTCCGAACTCAGCTACTGACTTCGGTGGTTTCCAATCCAGTACAGCCTCAACTTCTGAGGATCCACCCTTATTCTTTCAGCTGACACTACATGACCCAAGAAAGTCACTTCCCTTAACCAAAATTCACATTTACTAAATTTGGGATAAAGTTGCTTATCTCGAAGTAACTACAATACTATACACAAATGTGAGTCATATTCCTCTTCATTCCTAGAATATACCTAAATGTCATCTATGAACACTACCACAAACCGGTCTAAATATGGTTGAAAGACCCGGTTCATCATGTCCATAAATGTAGCTGGTGCATTGATCAACCCAAACAGCATCACCAAAAACTCATAATGTCCATAACGAGTTTGGAATGCCTTCTTATGAATATCTGCTTCTTTCACTTTGAGTTGGTGATAACCCAATCTCAAATCAAAATTGGAGAAAACTGAAGCTCCTTTCAATTGATCAAATAAGTCATCAATTCTCGGCAAAGGATACATATTCTTGATTGTCTATTTATTCAACTGCTTGTAGTTAATGCACATACGCATCGACCCATCCTTTTTCTTAACGAATAAAATCGGTGCTCCCTAAGGAGACACACTCGGTTGAATAAATTCTCAATCCAATAATTCTTGAATTTGAGCTTTAAGCTCCACCAACTCCTTCGGTGCCATTCTATAAGGAGTAATGGACACCGGAGTCGTTCTGGGAAAAAGCTCAATACCAAATTCTACTTCCTGATCTGGAGGTATACCGGGAAGTTCTTCGGGAAATACATCTAGAAATTCCTTCACCGTTCTCACATCTTCCACTGATAATTCTTTGGCATCCAAAGCACAAATAAAAGCTAGGAATGCTCCATAACCTTTTCGTACCAACTTTTCTGCCTTTAATGCAGATACCACATTTGCCAAGTAATTCCTTCGTTCGCCTATCATTACTACTTCTTTATCATCCAAAGTCCTTATTGACATCCGCTTTTCAGTATAATCCAAATGCGCCCGATACTTAACCAACTAATCCATGTCCAAAATGAGATCGAACTCGCCGAAAGGCAATTCCATTAAGTTCGTCAAAAATATTTCTCTTTGGATTTCTAAGGGCACGTCTCTAAATAGTTTATTTACAATTATCGACTGTCCTAAAGGACTAATTACCATCATCTCACTATCGGTAATTTTAGATTCTAGATTCAAATTTCTAGATATGGCATTAGTAACATACGAGTGGGTAGAACCAATATCTATCAAAGCAATAACAGGTACATCATAGATGAAGAACGTACCAGTTATCACATCAGGTGCATTGCCATCCTCGTGGCGTCTAACTGCATAGACCAATCCTGTCTGTCTTGCATTCGCGTTACCTCTAGAACCATTGCCTCAACCCGGCAGTACCTTGACCACGCCCAAATTTATTACCACCACGACTTGGTCCACGGCCTCTAGGTGGTCAGCCGAGTACCTCTGGTCGGTCAGACATCGATTACGAGCTTCCTGAGTTGTATCCATTCGTCGAGGGCAATTCTTATATTGATGATCCATTGAACCACATTTATAACAAGAACCAGTTTTCCTCTAGCATTCTCCGGAATGTCGTTTCCCATATTCAGCACAGTTTCAACTCTGATTAATAGCCATAGGTGCTCTACCTTGAGCTGGCTCATCATTCTGAGGCCTCTTTTGAAACCTTTTTGAAGAACTCAAATACTTTATATCTCTTTTACCTCTGACTCTTTCCCGGTTCTGACGTTCTGAGCGCTTAGCCTCTTCGGCTATCTTGGCTTTCTCCACAAGCATGGAAAAAGTTCTAACTTGTTGTGGGGCTATCAAAACCCGCAACTCATCATTCAGCCCATCCTCGAAGCGTACACAGCGCTCATGATCCGTTGGCACTATTGTCCGAGCATAGTGACTCAAGCGTAAAACTCAAATTTCATACGCTGCCACCGTCTTATTTCCTTGAATCAGATTCAGGAATTCCTTTCTCCGAGCATCCACATAACTTGTTCCTACATATTTCCCTTGAAAGAGAGCTTTGAAGAATTCCCAAGTAACAAATGCAGCTTCAGTGCCTTCTCGGATAGTAAGCCACCATTGATATGCCTCGTCCTTTAACAAAGACACTGCTCCTCTTAGTTTCTGTTCTACAGTGCACCCTAGGTCATCCATAATTCGCTCTACCGCCTCGAGCCAATATTCAGCAACATTTGGAGCTACACCTGAGACACCTCTGAAAACCTTAGCACCACTTGATTTCAATCGCTCCAATATCGACCCACGAGTTGTTGGCCCAACTCTAGTTCCAGCGACCCTTTCAAGGACTCGCAACATTGCTCACGTCAAAGCATTATCTTCTCTCCTATTCTCTTGTGAATCATTTTTCGACGCTGGTGATGCCGATGCATCCATTTCTGGAATATGTCCGGATTCCTCGGATACAACTCTAGTACCTTAGCCTTTACCACGGCCACGTCTACCACGTCCGCTTCCTCTGGCGCTTATACTGACTAACTCGTTTAAATTTGATTATGAATTTTACGAATTAGAAAACTATTTCAGTGTTTATTAACGATATTTTATGAGATTCAAAAGATAAAGTTGTTTTTCGCAAACACATCCTATAGTCTCAATCTCTACGGTTTTCAACAACTAAAACTAAAATTTCTAGAGTGTTCCTATGATCATATCATCATAATAATCATTCAGTAATGAATACTTATTTGACTTGGTGCCGGATGCTTGTGGTGCCATACTAACTTTAAAACATTAATAAAAATAATTTTAAACGGAAGTTATTTATTAAACCCAACCACAACCGAGTTTTGAAACTAGCTCTGATACCACTAAATGTAACACCCCAAACCAGGCTTATGCGTCAAGAAGAGATTTGGTTTGTCACACAGATCGAACATCCTTTTAATTTTTTTTAATGATTTAGGTGAAATCGTTCTACAAAACCTCTTGAAAGTGAAGTTTAGTGAAAACCAAGAAAATGATTTGAAATCGATGAATTTGAGAAAGAGTGCGTAATAGCTCACTGATCGAGTGCTCTTACCAAGATGAACGGGCTAAGCGATTTGTCAAGTCGTGGATGTAAAATGCATCGGTAGGGGAGCGTTGAAATCTTATCATTTAGTATTTAATTGTTAAAACCTTAAAGTAGTTTTAAAGAGTTCAAAAGAATTTAAAAATAAGAATAGTTAAAGAATCTCATATGTTTTAAAAAATAAAGTATTTTAAGGAAACATTATAGGATTAACATAAGCCCATATTAAATATCTAAAATAAAATTTAAATCCATCCACACATAAAAATCCATAAAATATTAATAAAGGCCTTATTACATCATATCCAAAATAGTAATTAAAAGAAAGCACTTAATAAAAGTTCATAGTTTATAAAACCCATGTTCACAGATATGGCCTCCACGAAGTCATCCTCGCCAAGCCTCCGTCAATTGCCATTACCGAGATGGAAAATTTAAGGAGTGAGTTACTCGTAACTTAGTGTATAACTCACTTACTATATCACCGGGCCGAGATCATCAAGTCATTATTTTGGGCTTGAGCCCATCAACGATTTAGCAATATAATAAATGAAATGTATTAAAATGAAATTTCCCAACCAAGCCTAATTTCCATCTGCTACACACCACCCGTACCAACCAACACACCTGTGGGGATCAAGTTAAACCAAACACGCCAACACACCAATCATAGGCATAAAGCCATTTTTAATAATGTTGTGGTGCACCACCGAACTAGATTGTGACAAAGTCACCGAACTAGAGGCATTAAGCCATTGAAATATTTGTGGCAGAGCCACCGAACTAGATTTTGGCAACAGGCCTTTCTTCTCTTCATCATTTATCCCAATCCCATGCAATCATGTATGCATAACAGTCTATATCCATATGATAATTTAACAAAAAGCCCATAATACATGTGAGTCTATATTTCAAGTTTTTATTTTGGCCCATAATACAAAATAACATTTAGCCCATTTAGCAATCTAGCAACTTTGGCCCATATATCGATCTAGCAGGTCTTTGGCCCATTTAACGATCTAGCAGATTTTCGGCCCATTTAACGATCTAACAGATTTTTGGCCCAATTAACGATCTAGCAGATTTTTGGCCCATTTAACGATCTAGCAAATTTTTGGCCCATTTAACGATTTAGTATATTTTCGGCCCAATTAACGATCTAGCAGATTTTTGGCCCATTTAACGATCTAACAGATTTTCAGCCCAATTAGCGATCTAGCAGATTTTTGGCCCATTTAATGATTTAGCATATTTTAGGCCCAAATACACATGAGGCATAAAATTTACTATTTACCAATTAACTCATTGATGGCATTTTCGTAAATTTCACAACTTTAACGGTTTTCATGTATTTACACAAAAGTATTAATTATTACGCATTTTTGATTTTGTCATCTTTACGATTTTTCCCAATACTTACGGTATAGTATCTAACCCGAGATAAGTGTGAAGTTACACACCTGGTTACTGTGAGAACTAGACTTTCCCGCTCGTCAATACCTAAACGCAACACTATAAATTAGAACACTATTATTTATTTACAATTCGTATATTAAAAATAACGATCTAGACTTTTACCCTCATAATTTTGAACCACTTCTATTTGCGGTTTCTCCCATTTTGTTGGTTCGTTACCCGATGAAAATCCACGAACAAAGAAAGGTTCGGGAGTACGAACGACTTCAAACAACTGGTTCTCCTCGGATGAAGGTCCACAACCCGGTGGAAATTCTTAGATTCCCGAAACAGTCCTTCGCTTAAACTTAGGGGAAATAGTGGAACCACCCCTCTTCCGAACACTATTTACCGCCCTTTTCGTCCCTATCTTGATTGTCTCTATTGACAAAAGATCATTAGTCTGACTAAATAATTATCGAAATTATGACTAACGATTTTAAGAGCAAGATTGGCTTACCACAATTATCCTCGTTCCACAAGATGACAATTGAGCGATAATGTCCCCTAAAATGAAATCGATTAATAATCCATCTATACCAATATGTCGAGTAATATGAGAGTCCTTAATAATCTCTTACCTTAACACCTTAAATCAATTCCAATGATTCACGACGCTCACGAACACTTGAGTTTCGGCCCTCCACTATCACACTATTGTCCAAGGCTTGAAAGAAGAAAAAGAAAAGATTGAAAAGAATACTTATGTATAAGAGAAGATTAGGCTATGAGTAAACAAAGAAAAGAAAAATGATTCGACAATGGAGTAATCTAACATTCGGCCATGAGAGAAAACAATAAAGGAAATATGGTTGAAAAGAAAATAAAAGATGAAAGGAAGAGATGATGTTGATTCGATTTTCAAGAGGGAAAAAAGAAAGAAAAGAGATGAATTTTAGGAGCAATATGCATTCGGCATTGGTGAGAAAAAAGAAAAGAAAAGAAAAGGTCCTTGATGGCTATGTGGTTTCGGTCACAAAGAGAAGAAAAAGATTTGGAGAGGAAGAGGAACTAAATCCGAAATCGTCAAAAGAAATGGCAAAAAGAAAATTGTTTACTCAAAGTTTTTGGCATATTCGGCTAGGGAGAAAATGGATGGAGAGAAAGTGTTTTGCAAAAGCAAAAATGACCAAAATCAAAACAAAATTACCTTTAGCACAAGATACATTCGGCTAAGAGAGAAAACAAATGAAAGGAGAACAAGTGTTTTTGGGAAAAGATGGATGATCAAAAAGGGAGTATCACAACTACACAACCTTACCAAGCTTACCTCAAAATTTCGGCCACCCCCTATCCCAAAAAACTGACCAAGTTCAAGTCAAATTTGGCTACACCAACTTTCCAAAACATCTTCCTTGATAAGTGCCTTGTGTTCCCCCTTCATGCCTTAATCAAATGATTCCTTTCCCTAAGTTAACACTTGCCTTTTCCCATGGTCTTCTTGCCATAAAAATTTAATCCAACTCATCCTAATCCTTATCCATGACCGACACATGCTAGGAAAAAGCAAAAATAAAAGCTTTCAAATTGCATGCTAGGAGATTCGAACCTCTCCCCTCAAGTCCAACTTATAGCGCCATCACCACTTTACTACTAGCTCATCTTATGCCATCTTTTATCACATAATTAACTTAACTTCAAGGTCACCTGACTAAAGTAATCTTTACTAAAATTTATTCTAATTCCAAGTAAACCCGAGCCTTTTCAAGACTATATTTAGCATATAATAAAATCATACCCGAGCTAACACCAAGCAACATATTGATACTCAAATTTTAGGATGTTACAGAGATATTTTTCTTTCCATTGTGAAGAACTTGAAGGTACCCGATGGTGGTTATGCATCGAACATATCTCGATGCATGAAATTGAAAAAGCACAAGTTGAGCAACCTCAAAAGTCATGACGGTCACATTCTCATGCAAGATTTGCTTCCTATATGCTTAAGAGGAGTTGTAGAAAAGAAGGTGCTAAGTGTTATTACGAATCTATCAGATTTTTCAAGCGATTATGTGTAAAAAGTCTTGATCCACAAGAAGTTGATCAATTTCAAAATCAAGTCGTATTAACACTTTGTGAAATGGAGAAAATATTTCCTCCAAGTTTCTTCACAATCATGATTCATTTGATTATTCATTTATTGGTGGAGGCTAAGCTTGGTGGACCTGTTCAATACAAGTGGATGTACCCGATTGAAAATATGAAATATATCAATAATATTTCACAATATTTTATTTTTATTATTTTAATATAGAATATAATAAGTATGTAAAAATAAATGCATGTGATTTAGGTATCTAATGGGATTGAAAGCTTCGGTGCAAAATAGAGCTTATCCTGAAGGTTCCATTACTGAAGGGTACATAGTTTCAGAATGTCTTACATTTTGCTCCCTTTTTTTTTTTGATGTTGAGACAATATTTTCCTGTCCTCCGAGGAATGATGGGAATATTCAAAAACGGTACATTTTCTCTTCTGGAGGACGTCCAATTGGCACCATGAACACGAAGATATTGGACATGCGATCTCTTGCACAAGAAAACTGCTATGTTCTATTACATAGCGATAAGTTATCACCATACCGTCAGTGAGTTTCTTGAGGAAAATTTTGTCATTCAATTATTTTTCTTAACCAATAGACAAATAAAGTTATCACATAATTTGTATACATTTTGACAACATTTTTCGCAAAATACTGAATATTTTATAGAGAATTTTTGGCGTCTGAGTGAGCTGTTTGTGGTGGCATTCAAATTAGTAAACGCACAGAGGACAAATGGTTGGTTGAAAAGTTCCCAAAATGGCTTGTGAAATAGGTAAATTGTCACTATTAAAATAATTTATTGTATTATTTATGTAATGAGGGAACATTGTTGAAATTTGATCATAGAATAAAAGTTAATTGATTTCCTACTATATTGTTAGATTCCAAAGATGGAAGTTGAACAAGTTGATGCTGATGTAATTGGTCTTGCTCGAGGACCGCATAAGGTGGTTTCCACATATGATGGGCTTATAATTAATGGTTTTAAGGTCCATATTAAAAAACTTGAGCAATATTGTAAGACTCAAAATAGTGGCGTGATGGTTTTTGCTGACGGGAGAAACTATTATGGCAATTGCATTGAAATTGTCGAGCTAAACTATTATGAAAGGTTTTGGGTTATCATGCTTAGATGTGATTGGGTGAATATTAAATCTCCTAGGAGTATGAAGAAGGATGCAAATGGTTTTATTATGGTGAAATTTTCTGAGCTTATCCATGTAGGGAATCATGATTCGGACGATCCATACATATTGGCTTCTCAAGCGAAACAAGTATTTTATGTCGAGGATGGCAAGGGTGAAGGATGGCTCCATGTTATCAGAATAAAACCAAGAGATTTGTTCAATCTAAGCATTGAAACCCCTGTAGAAGATGATGAATATCCGTAATGTGATCATCATATTGTAACTTAATAATTTTAGTTTTATTTTGAACAAGAACGATGTTTTGAAGTGCAAAGATTTAGTGTAATTGACATTTATATTATATTAACATCTATGTATGTTCATTTATATATTTGAAGTCATTTTGGGTTATAGGAATTATGAAATTATATACTGTTGGAAGCCAAAAATATAGTCTTATTCAACATATGAACTTCATTCTCAGTACTGGGATTATTTTCTTTTCGATGTGTGAATATGTTTTATGCCTTGTTGACATGATTACCTTGTTAACATGTTATAAGAAATAGGTCTTTGTCACACTGCTTCCGTGCTCAGCTCGTGTCAACTGGTTCATTTGCTTGCACTCTGCATTGCTTCATTTTAGAAAAAAGGTTCATTTTCAAATCTGAATTTTGAATACGAATTGTGATTATTGTTGTTAATGAGGTAATGGGAGGTAATGGTGGACAAGTGGCACTTAGCTGGAACTTTTGATTGGAAGACCAATATCGGAGGTCCGTTCGGTACCGTGAAGCATGTCGCTGAGCTTGCACACAAGGCTAACACCGGTCTCGATATTGCCATCAATCTTCTCTAGCCGATCAAAGAGCAGTTTCCTATCATCTCTTACGCTGACTTTTATCAGGTATTTAATTTGTAATTTTTTTTAAATCTAATGTGTATGTGTTTTCTTTCAGTTTTAAGCATTTCATGTTTGTTTTGAGCAATTTTGACCGATTTTTATATTTTGGACTCTCTTGTAACTTGCCGACATCGTCGTTGTTGAGGTCACCGGTGGATCTGGAATTCCCTTCCATCCCGAAAGACCAGTTAGTCATGATTTCTACTTCGCCCTTGAATGAAAATACACATGACATTATTGTTCAATTATGCTTATGGGTCAAAAACCTATTGCAGATTTTGCTGTTCCACTTGCCTGCTCATTGGTTTGAGCTATTATATTTGTTTTGGCCTTAAGCTCATACATATGCTCTTTAAGTCTAGAAACAATAGTTCCCCCTCCCCCAAACAAATAGGCCTATAGATTTCTACTTTCTAAGTAACTTGTGGAAGATTAGCAATGACTACTGCTATAGAATATCATGAAAACCCGACACCTTTTTGTAGCAATTGGTACGCTAATTTTTAAGGAAATGGACCATAATAAGAGGAAAGTTGGTCATTAAATATGTCTTTAATCTTGTAAGTTACAATATGATAGGGAGTCAATAAGGTCAGTCTTTATATCCTTACATTGTTCTTATTGTGGTATTGAGATTATTTGATCACTTTATTTAAAATCTTATTCTCTTGTAGGTTTTTTGGTCTTGAGTATAACCTGGATCTTTTTAGTGTTGTCGCTATTCCTGATTTCAACATGTAAGATGCATTCTTCTCAAAAAAGATTGAACATTTGAGTTACATTTTCTATTCATTGCTTTTTTCTTAGTTATATGCATTAATGGCTACAAATGTGGCGGCATGGGATTAGATACATGTTTTACAAAAACTCATAATATATTATTTGTTTAGGTTTGATGTGTTATTTGCTAACAATAATTTATTTATAAAAATCAATTTTTAGGTTATTATTTTGAAAAATAAATAGAATATAAATTTCTGCAAATATTCAAATATTTGCTTCCCCTTTGACGTTTTGCTTTCATTTTCCTTGGGCTATTTTTTTGGGGGCTTGATTTGGTCTTTTTGTTTATTTTGCTTCTTTTTTGGTTTATTGGGTCTGTTTCGGCCTTGCTTTTAAATAGAGTATAAATTGATGCAAATATTCAAATATTTGCTTCCTAATTAACAATAAAATTGGGGGACTAAAATCGAAAGGATTGGCCCACTACTTTGAATTATAGAGTTTGACATAAAACGTATGTATTAAGCTTGGGGACCGAGAATATGGGTAAAGTACCTACTAAGTCTCTTTATTATAGTGACTTGTTTGAACTAATTCCTATATTAATTAATTATTTATTTAATCTTTTATTAGGATATTTATGGTTTAAATATATTATTCAGCTAATGTTTTTAAAGTTTTTTCTATACGTGTAGATTTAGTAAACATGTTGCTTCACAAGTTTTTTCTATACGTATAGATTTAGTAAACATTTATTTCTATACGTTTTGCTGAATAGTTCATTGGGCTGTGTTTTATTGTTTTGTTTTTTGGGCTTGATTTGGTCTTTTCCTTTGTTTTGCTTGTTTTTTTGGTTTGTTGGGTTTGTTTCGGCGTTGCTGTTAATAAAATGAAGTCATTATTTTCAACAATATATAAAAGCCAATTGAATGGACATTCCATTGTAATTGTCGGCCAAACCCTAGGTAAATAAAGAAGCAAACCTTGCTCTAAATTTACAGTGGGTTTCAAGTTTCCTGGCAATAGTAAGTTGAAAAATCATATTTTTCCCGGTTTTTCCTCCTCAAAACCCATGAATTTTTCGGTGCTCTGCTAGGTGCTTCATCCTTAACCATTACCACTTTGTTTTCTAGGAAAATGATTGGCAATAGGTGAACATTAAAAGGTGTACGATTCTCTTCGAGGGGTTCTTCGACATGTTCGAACACATTGGGAAGTGCTGCTACCGATAGTCTAAGCACGGGAGATGAAACTCTAACTCAATCAGTAGAAGATGTACCTGCAACTCCGGTTGGTACCTCTATTACGTTCTCACTTATTTTTCCCTGGCTTCAAACTAGTTTATTACCTTCTGCTAGTATTTATTCTTTCTCTGATTAAGTTGACTAATGGCTAATGGCTTCATAGTCTAGTTTTCTTTTTGTTCACAATATACAGAGAAACAAAAAATTTCGGCTTTAACTTTGTGTTTGGTTTTTGGCCCAACTGATCTTTCTATTTGTTACCATTTTGTCACTGCTCTTCTTTTGCACTCCATTATTGTACGAATTTTTTGTTTTGTTTTCTTTCCTTCATAGATTCCTCTTCGTCTTCTGCTGCACTTTACTTTTTCACAACTTTCAGACAATTTATTTTCTTTGTTAAACATGATGGGTTTTTACATTTCTCTTTGTTCTTCAATGGATTTAAAATCTTGTTTTTTTAATTAATAACATATCTTGAAGATTTAAAATCTTATCCTGAATTTATTGAAGATATTTTGTATGTTGATTATCTTACAATTTTGATGGAAAGGTTGATAGTAATTGACTTTTAGTTTAACAAGTATTGAACTGTTATACATTTCTCTTAATTTTTGAACTCTCTGAATACAGACATTCTAGTTTGCTTCTATACTTAATAAGACCATGAAAAAGAAGTATGCAGTATTTGGTTTAACCCATATTTATTAGTATCTGAAACTTAATAGCATGCCTTTTGTCTTTAAGTACTTTGGTTTATCTAGCCAGAGGCAAAATAAGGACCATAACTAGGCATTAGATGGAGAGGTGTGATTTCTTAAGTAGGCATTTTATATTTTCCTTAAATCTCAATTCCACTCGAAAGGTGAAATTAAAAATTTGTTAAAATTCATCATACTTGTAAATGATTAATGTTTATCCATATTTTATTTGTTTTATAATAAATAATTCTTTTTAATTTTTAATGATTAAATATGTTTATTCTTCTATTAAAATTGATATTTTATTTTCAAAGTAAAACATTTTAAAAAATAAATAACATATAGTCTTTTTAAGAATAAAAGAAGTCAAACATAATAATAATTAACCAAGTCTCAACCCATAGATTTTAGGTCTGTGTTTAGTTTACTTGCAATTACTATTTTTATTATTTCAGAATCTGTTACTAAATGGCAACCAAAGATGTTTGAAGTCAGATAGTGTCAAATACTTCGTGAGACATGGTTTTCACTTTCAATCTTAGTGGATTATTTATATTATTTATCAGGTGCTATTAACCTTGTTGTAAACCGGAGCAATTTTGAGACATTGTTAAACAAAGAGATATATTATTAATTGTAAGATTTTTCAAAGGGTTCAAAGGAATCGATTTTTTTATTAATTAGAGTTCACTTGTTTTTTAGCTATGAATTTTTTTTGTTATTTGAACAAACAAAAAGGAGTTTTGTTATTGTTAAAAAAAAAACAACAATAGTTTTTTTATTAAAAATTTCAGCAAGATTTTAGCAAGATACATAATTTTTTTTTTCAATTTTCATATCTAAAATATAATTGTTACTTTTGACAGAGGCTACTAAGGGTACTAAGAGAAAGCGATGGCCTACAAACATGAAAGATATATGGAATCTTCAACCTGGAACTCGTATAGTAGTAGATGCCAACCAATATGGCCAGCCTATTGGGAAGGAAGCGTCCAAATTGGCTGAATTTCTCGGTACAATTGCAAGGACTAGTTCTATCTGTCCTTTGAATACAAAACATTGGAAACATCTTCCTAAATATGTGTTGGAAAACATATTGAGAATCGTTCATGTATGTAGTACATATTCATTTTGTAATTTAATGTATTGCAATAATTTTGCATTATTTGAAATTGTATGTAATGAGTACTTGTTACATTATTTTGTTATATGTGTAGGAAAAGTTTGATCTCCAAGGCAAGGTGGAGGACTTTGACATCCTCTCACATATTGGAGAACTCCGGAAAGAGTTTAAATCAACTTTGAAAACTAGATACTACAAAGAGATGGTTCAAGAAGGTCGACCGATTGAAGAAATATATGAAAACAATCCTCCTGGTGTGCATGATGATCAATGGAAGTGGCTAGTGGAGCGATGGGGAACACCACAAGCTACGGTAAGCACTTTTATTAGACTAAATGTCTTATTTTTCTTGATCCCACATACGGTATGATCAAAGTAGGGGGTGCATAAATGCGTGATTTGTTGAATAAGGCATAATAAACTTAGTTTTCCTATTACTCTCATATTTTTTCTCATTACTTTAAATAATAGGCACAATCAGAAAAGGCGAAAGAATCCCGAACAAAGGTGCGTTTTGCACACACTGCTGGTAGTACAGGATATGCAACCTTCAATGCACAGTTTGTAAGTATTACATATTAATCAATATGTAAATTATATTCATTACTCTGCGCTCATTGGTGAATATTGTTAACAACTATTTTTTTTGTATAATAGGTTGAGAAGGAAGGCCGTGAACCCTCGCGTTTGGAGCAATTTAGATTTCAACATTTGCTCAAAGATGGGAGTGA
Source organism: Gossypium rotundifolium (assembly GCA_025506655.1). Classification (NCBI taxonomy): domain Eukaryota; kingdom Viridiplantae; phylum Streptophyta; class Magnoliopsida; order Malvales; family Malvaceae; genus Gossypium; species Gossypium rotundifolium. The sequence continues at coordinate 46,753,082 of CP106723.1, forward strand.
CAAATTCAGCAGTGAGGCAACAGAACAAGTTTATGTAAGAAACAAAAGGGTATTATTTATTTATATTTATTTTGACATCAATTTTTTTTTTCAAAATATATTTTTCTAATTAAAGAGAACTGTAGGATGAAGCATACAAGATGGTTAAAGACTCTATGCCAACACCTGACAGTTCTTTCACACTTCAAGATAATATTGCATTAGAAAATGAGGTTTATACACAATTGTTCGGCCCTGACAAGGATGGAAAAATGTTGGGATATGGACGTGGGATGACCGAATCCAGGTTGTTTGGCTATGGTTCAGTCACCCGAGGAAGCCAATCTACATCGGCCATCAGTACATTGATTGAAGAGATGAGCGCTAAACATGTCGAGCAAATACAAACAATTCAAGCCGAACAAGCAATTCGAGAGAAAACTCTACTTGAGGAAGAAGAATCTCGATTTCGTACGGAGGCCGATGAGCGAGAAGCTCATTTGATAGTTGAGGAAGAAAAAGATTTATGAAATTAACTGAAATTCGAGAGGCAAAGTTCATGGATATGATGGATGCTCGTGAGAAAAAGTATAAGGCTCTCATCAATGAGTGTGTAACATCCTAAAATTTAAATTTTATATGTTGCATTATTTTGGTGCTCAGCTAGTTAAATTATCTAATGTGTGTGTTAAGGTAGTCCTGAGAAGGCTCGGGATTTATTTGGATTTAGAAATTTTTTTTTTGGCATTTAGTACTTTAAGGAAATGGAATAAGTGACCTTAAAGCTTAAGGTAATAAAGTGGTTAATAGCTAGCATAAAATGAGCAATTAGTAAAGGGGTATGATGCCATATGTGTTACCTTGAGGAAGGAGTTCGAATCTTTTTGTGTGCATGTGTGAACTTTATTTTTTTGCTTTCCTTCCTTATAGTGTCGGTCAAGCATGAACTTATGGTAAGTTGGACTTTTATTTTTTATGGCAAGATGGCTAAGAGAAAAATGCAAGATTGAAGTTAGGGAAAGGAATCAAATGGAAATGGCATGTAAGGGAGCATAAGGCTTATTCCAAGGGTGATGTTTTGGAAAGTTTGGGTGGCCAAACTTTTGACCAAATGGCTATGCACTTGGACTGTTTTTGGGGCTAAGGGGGATGGCCGAATGTTATTAGCACTTTGGTAAGGTTTAGGTGCTAGTGTTGGTTATTTTTTTTCATTAGCAAATAGTGTATCAAATTTTCTCTCCAAAACTCTTTTCCCTAGTCGAATGTGTCATGAGCAATAGGTAAATTTTTGTTCATTGTGGCCATTTCTTTTTGACCAATTTGGTATCATCTTTCATACTCCCCAATCCCTTTTCTTCTTTGTGCCGAAACCATACAACCTTGAAGGGGTATTTTCATTTTTTTTCTTCTCATTGCCGAATGCATAACAATTTGAAGACCTTTTCCTTGTTCATTTTCTACCCTTGAAAATCGAAAATTAAACACCATATATTTTACTTCTTTTTCTTTTTCTTTTCTTTTTGTAAAAGCTTTCAAACATCATTTCCCCTCCAATATTTTCACTATAGCCGAATCTTCCACTTCATTCATATTTTCTTCTCAACCACTTTTCTATTCACACTTTGATCAATCGGTAAGTGATCCATTTCAACATTATTTGTTTGTATTTTTATTTTACCCTTTCTCTTAGTGCTAAATCTATACCTTGGTGTGGGATGGCCATATTGATTGAGACCATCACCATACTATCTCTCATACGAAATCACTTTTCTTTGCTATAGAAAATTAGTGGAAGGCCGAAACTTGGAGTTTCCGAAGTCATCGTTTAATCGCTAGGATTTGGTCCAAAATCCTTAAGGTGAGGATTCTTTGAGGATTTTATAATCACTTTTTATTCATTAAGATAGTGTTGATTAATCGATATTATTATAGGGACTCTATCGCTCAATCTTTCATCTTGAGATCATACAGATTCTTGTGGTAAGCCGACTTCACCCCTAAGATCAATCGTTTATAACAACGTAATATTAGTTTGAACTAATATTTATTTTCAATGGAGGCAAACAAGATCGAATCAAAAGGAGTAGTGATTGGTGATCGAAAAAGGAAGGGATTTACGATCCCTTCTAGATTCAAACGAAGGGCTATTTCGGCGATCCGAGACTTTCCACCGGGTTGTGGACCCTCATCCGATGAGAATCAACTATTCGAAGTTGTTTGCAATTGTGAGGCATCAGCGATTCGAGATTTTCCACTGGGTTGTGGACTGTCAACATGGGAGAAACGGCAAATAGTAGTTGTTCACGATTCCGAGGGTAAAAATCTAGACCGTTTATCTTAGAGTAGATTTCCTATAAGTGTACATGATCTAATCGAGCGTTAAAAATATTTTTAAGTGTCGACGATTAGGAAAGTGTAGTACTTACCGTAATCAGGTGTGTAATCTCACATAGTATTTCATGGGTTAGATAATTATATCGTGTTAACCGCTTGATTAAATCATATGTTAGTGAAATCGGGTAAAATGGCATATTTGTCACTATGTTGGTAAAGACTATGAAATCGGTATTAAGACTGTGAAAATTACGAAATTTCCCTCAATGGGCCAAATCGATAAAAGTGACTTTAAGGGCCAAATGTGATATTTGTTATACGGGCCAAAATGTGATATTTGTTATATGGGCCAAAATGTGATATTTGTTATATGGGCTAGATTGTGATATGGGCCCAATTGTGATATTTGCTATATGAGCCAAATGAGAAATTGGTTATATAGGCCCAATTGTGATATTTGATATATGGGCCAGATTGTGATATGGGCCCAATTGTGATATTTGCTATATGGACCAAATGAGATATTGGTTATATAGGCCCAATTGTGATATTTGATATATGGGCCAGATTGTGATATGGGCCAGTTTGTGATAATTGTTATAATGGTCCAAATTGTTTGTAATAAATATTTGAATGAATTGTTGTAAATGAATATATATTATATACATGAATTGCATGGGATGGGATATTGACGAAGAGAAGTTCTGGTAGCTCTGCTACAAAATTCTGGTGGCTCTACCACAAATAAAAAAAATGGCAATGCCATGTAAACTCTGTGAATCTGGTGGCTTGTCCACAAATTGTTATAAACGGCTTAATGCCTATTTTGGTGTGTTGGCGGGGTGGGTGGCTAAAGCTCCCCACAGGTGTGCTGGTTGGTACTGGTGGTGTGTAGCGGATGGAAATTAGGTTTGGTTTGGGAATTGCATATCACATGCATATTATATACATGTTATTATGTTATAATTGTAAATGGGCTTTGACCCAATAAATGCTTAATTGGATTTTTGGCCCAGTGGACATTGGTAAGTGGGTTATACACTGAGTTCTAGTAACTCACCCCGTTTTCCTTATCCCTTTTAGGTAATGATCATTGATGGAGACTTGGGCCGTGGATATCTTGGTGGAGGCCATACTTAAAAACGGTTAAATTTGGAAATTTGGATTTCTTTTAATACTTTTAATTATTTTGCTATTTTGAATTAAGGTTTGTAATAAGGCCTCTTGATAATTTTTTTGATTTGGTTTTTATTTGATGAAATTATAAACTACATTAAGTATTTCAAATTGGGATTATATTTTTTAAAAAATTAAATAAATGTTTTATTCCAAATGAGTATATAAAAGGATTTTATAAAATTTTCATAATTGTAACTCGGAAATTATTCTTAAGTTTTTCATCAATTCTTTTCGAAAAATATCTTTAATTTCTTTTAAAATTTTTCTCGAACTGTTAAACGATATTTTCAAATTTCGATTTATAAGATCTTACTTCTCAAATTGTCGATTTATTATTCAAATCTTTTACTCGATAAGGACTTCGTCAAAAATTTGAAATCGGTTTTACTTAAAAAGGAATCAAAGTATATTTATTTTGTGTGGCATGTCAAAACTGGACTTAACGCATAGGCCGGGTTTGGGGTGTTACAGAGTGTATGGCAAAGGGAATGTCAAGTAAGTTCTAGGTTTTTCATAGAAAGAATAGTAAGGTGACTATTTTATAACTAGATTGTCAATAAGTTTATTAATGGTTTAATAGACATTGATTATTGTAATTGAATGCTAGGTTCTTATTTGATGTCTTCATTGCTTGCTCAACTAATATTTAGTTGATGTACTGATGAAAATTCTTTATTTAGCTTCAATTTATGGTTATTTGCTTAATATTAATGTGTTCATGTTGTTTCTCATCTAACTCGTATAAATAGAAAATGTACATTGCTATTTTTGCAGTTGACTTTCAGAGTAGCGAGACTTGATGATAAAGACTTCAGTTCGGATGATGATGAATGACCCTTACTGCATATAATGTATTATATATATATATATATATATATATATATGTTATAGTGGTTGATGAATGCAGTTGTCCCATAATTTTTTGGTGTCATGGGAATTAAGTTGACAACATGTTTGCAACGTGTTGTCTGCTTCTATTAGGATTTTGTATAATTTTTTGATATCATGGGAATCAAGTTGACAACGTGTTTGCAAGTGTTGACTGCTTCTATTAGGATTTTGTATAATTTTTTGATGTCATGTGAAATAGGTTGACAACATGTTTGCAACTTGTTGACTACTTTTATTAGGATTTTGTTTATAAATTACTAACTGCATCATTTAATGATAATTTTGTATTTATATGATCATTTTATGTTAATTAATTGTTCAATTAATATTGAATCAAACTTTTTCAAACTCAATACATATAAATTTGCTCATATTTCACCAAAATATGCTCTTAAAAATTGGGGAAAACGTCATAATAAAATATTGGACATGAGACAAAGATCTATCCCTTCCTTTTTAAATTTGCCTTCAATGGGTTTACCCTGACCTTTTTAAGGTTGCCTTAGACGGGTTTATCCCAACTTTTTTTAAGTTGCCTTGGAAAATGTCTATCCCAACCTTTTTAGGGTTGTTGTAAACGAGTCTATCCCAATATTTTTAACGTTGTCTTAGATAGGTCAATCCCAACCATTTCTAAAAGTTGCCTTAGGCAATATCTATCCCAACCTTTTTAAGGTTACCTTAGACAAATCTATCCCAACCTTTTTAAGGTTGCTTTAGACAAGTCTATCCCAACCTTTTTTTAAGGTTGCTTTATACAAGGTCTACCCTAACATTTTTAAAAGGTTGCCTTATACAGGTCTATCCCAACCTTTTTTAAAGGTTGTCTTAGACAAGATCTATCCCAACTTTTTTCAAAAGGTTGCTTTAGATAATGTCTATCCCACCCTTTTTTAAAGGTTGCCTTAAACAAGGCCTATACAAGCCTATTTGAGGTTGCCTTAGACGATTTTATCCCAATCTTTTTTAAAGGTTGCCTTAGATAAGGTTTATCGCAACTTTTTTAAAATGTTGCCTTAGATAAGATCTATCTTAACTTTTTTTAAAAGGTTATCTTAGACTAGTCTATCCCAACCTTTTTAAGGTTGCCTTAGATCACAACCTTTTTCAAAGGTTGGCCTTGACTAGCTCTATCCCAACCCTTTTTAAAGGTTGGCCTTGACTAGGTCTTTCCCAACCCTTTAATAAGAGTCGGCTTATGTTGACTTATGCCGACGCTTTTTAAAACGAGTCGTCTAGCCTACGCCAACTGTATTATAGGTAACCTTTTTTGAAAGCGTCGAGGGAAGCATCGCGAAACCTATGCAAACCTTTTTTGTGTCGTCTTAGGTCAAAAAAAGTATCGCAGTAGAGTTGTTTTGTTGTAGTGCTGTAAGCTAATTCAATGTTTATTAATGTTCAAATCGTTTAGTGATAGTTTCTATTGATGGAATGGCTCAGATTATTTTTTTGGATAATTCAGGACTCAATTGAATGTATTTTTTTATGGCTTAATTGATTTTTCAATTTTTAGAAAATTTTTTATCCTTTAACCTTTTAAAAATTTGAAGAGTTTTTCATAATTTTTAGAATTATAATTTTATTTTTTAATATTTTTAATAATTTTAAATTATTTATTGATGTGAGGTATAAAAACAATATAACATCAGCTATGAAGAGTTGATGGTCAATATACTAAAAAAAAAAAAGAAAGCCAAATTGAATAAAAGTATAAAGGTAAATGAGTAAATTTATCATTATATTATGTTTACAAAACAACAAAATAGTCATTTAACAGAATAAGTTAACGGGTACTATTTTACTCATTCATCTTAAGTAGGAGGGTTAGTTTACACATGCTTTCAGTATAAGGACTAAAACATAATCTTAAATACAACACAAGGACTGCTACGGTAGTTTTACCTTTTATTTGTTGATTGCTAAAATACATGGTAAAGTGAAGTAAAAGAGGCTGTGCACTTTCAGTTTTGACGGTAGAAAATTAGTTGCCGCAATATCTGGATTCCATAAAATAAATTAACCCCACAAAATAAAAAAAATGGAAAATACCCTTCTCTCTCTCCTCTTCTCCCATCCCTTTAATTTTTTTTTCCCACTTTTCTTGTTCTCTCCACAAGAAGCCAAAAGCTAACCGTTGCTCCAATTTCTCAGGGAAAAACAAAAACAAAAAGGAAAGATCTTTCCTTTTCCCTTCATTTCTTAATCTCAAAAAGCAAAGAAGAAGAAGAAGAAAAAAACTCATTTTTTCTCTCTTATTATTATTATTATTATCATCATCTCTCTCAATCGTCTAGTTTTCCTTTGTACGGATGAGACATGAAGAAACCAAGAAATGGGCATTCCATCGTGTACGTGACATGTCGAAACGACTGCAATAATGGCAGGAACGAGTCTGTCAAACCCAACAGAGACACTACCATCAAGACCAAGAACAACAAAAACAACAAAAACAACGACAAGAACAATTTGATCAATGGAAAGAGTATCTATGAGCTCTCCTTGTCTGTTATTATCTCCCTTTGGTGTCTCATCTTCTTGTTTTACTTTCGACTTGGTCATAGCCATGAAAATGGAGGTAAAAAAAAAACATAATTATAAATTTAGTTCTTAAATGTCTTTAGATGTTTATTCAAGATTTCATTTATAAATATAGTTGTGCCTTGTTCAGGAAATTCACGTCCTCAGAACCAAACAGCATGTTCTCCGAGTGTTGGTCATAATGAAAAGCTTTGTAATGATGCAAATAGAGAAGATAATTGTACGAATCGGATGTTGTTAGAGCTTAATAAGTCAGTGAGTTATAATAACTCCACTTATCAGAAGTTTGTGAAGTATGAATACTCTTTCTGCAAAACAAGCAGGCTTGATGAAGTGATTCTCAAAGTTTTGGGTTACACTGCTTTTTGTTGCGACATAGTTGAACAAGAGGAGCATAATGTAAGAAAAGAAATGGAACAACCTAATCTGAAAAGCTCTTCAGCTTATCTCAAATTCGATGAATTCCGGAATATAACAAGGCAAGCAAAAGAGGGTGATCCTCCGGGTACGTTTAAGATCACTCATCGTCTTGAATCCGACGGTTCTGAGTACAATTATGCATCTACATTGAAAGGTGCTAAAGTGGTTGCACATAACAAGGAAGCAAAAGGTGCAAACAACATATTGGGAAAAGATCATGATCAATATCTAAGAAATCCTTGTACCGTGGAAGGGAAGTATGTTGTGATTGAGTTAGCAGAGGAGACATTGGTTGATGCTGTTAAAATCGCTAATTTCGAACACCATTCTTCGAATTTCAAGGAATTCGAGTTGTATGGTAGTTTGAATTATCCAACTGATACATGGTCTCCATTAGGAAAGTTTGTTGCTGCTAATGTGAAGCAAATTCAGACCTTTACACTATCAGAGCCAAAATGGTTGAGGTATCTGAAGTTAAATCTACTAAGTCATTACGGTTCGGATTTTTACTGCACGCTGAGTGTTGTAGAGGTATATGGTGTCGATGCAATCGAGAGGATGCTCGAAGATCTATTTGTTCCATCCGAACAACATGTCACGAAATCAACAGATTCTAATACAACAGGGCCTTCTGTCAAACCAGATGTGAGTTCCCATGATGGTAAAAGAAATGACGAGGCTCAAACTACTGCTTCAGGGATAGACAATGCCGAGGATGTTCAAAAGCTCAATGAGACTGCAACGAAGAATCCAGTTACCACACGAAGGATTCCCGATCCTTTAACCGAAATTAAACAACTACCTGTTGGTAGAATACCTAGTGACACTGTCTTAAAGATATTGATGCAGAAAGTGAGGTCTCTTGATTTGAACTTATCTGTTTTGGAAGAGTATATCAAAGAATTAAACCGAAGAGAAGGCGATGCTTTACCGGAGATCAATTCCGAGTTATCAAGAATTTCTCTACTTTTGGAGAAAAGCAAAACAGAAATAAAAGATCTCATGCATTGGAAAGAAGCAATGGTACTGTAAAAATTCTATTTCTTCTTTACCATCATAGGTTTCCTTAATGAATAAAAAGGTTACATCTTTTGCCTTACCCCTTTCAGGAAAGAGAATTTGCAGACCTTGAATCATGGAAAGCTGTGGTTTCTTCTAGTATAAGTACATTGGTTAGAGAAAACAGCATGTTAAGGTTAGAAATCTATACATACATACATACATACATATTTGCATGCATGCAACGTATATCTGACATGATTCACTTCTGTTTTGTGGCCAAACAGATTAGATGTTGAAAAGGTTGTACACGATCAAGCAAGTTTGGAGACAAAAGAACTTGCTGTATTAGCAGTAAGTCTTTTCTTTGTTTGCATTGCCATTCTGAAGTTAGTTTCGAGCCGAGTCACGATGTTTTTGGGAGCCACCGAGCGGTCGGAAAAGGTATACCAGACAAGCCAAGGTTGGGTTTTGATACTTGTTAGTAGCAGTATGACAGTATTCATTACTTTGCTGTCTGGGTAAACTGGGGTGTGGTTGGTAGAGATACACATTCTTTGATTAGCATTTAGCTTGAAAAAAGACCTCAATGTAACAGGAGTGTAGTGTTTTGCTATATCGGGGACTATGACTTTGTACCAACATTGTGAATATTTTGTCTCTGGTAATTCATCTGTTCATCTGCAATCTTTACCTAATAGATGGGCTAACGACCCAACAATTTTGGATACAATACAACACCAAAATAATGACTAATATATGATATGATATGATAAAGATATTTAACATCTTAAACACAATTATAAAGATGTATTTTCAGGCAAGTGAAACAATGGTCCATACTCGGTTTATACTTAAATCATTCATTCATGTATTTATTTCAGGTAGTAATGTTAGAATCAGATTAAATTGGTTGTTTGGTTGGATGGGTGGTATAGAACCAAATATTAAAATGTTATGAATTTGTTATACCTTATGTAACAGACCTCGCAGGCATTACAACGTATCTTGTGAACCTCACAACGTACCCATAGAGAGTTTGATATGTGTCTCTCAATGAAATTAACGATATGGCAGCCTTGGTTTAGTTTGCGAACCTCAGCTTGGTGAAATTTGGAGTTGAGCATCTCTGCTGAAATTATATGAGGACCACATGGTGGCCTAGAGTAATTGATTACTAGTCATATTAAAATGTCTCATCCTAGGACCTAACATTACGCCATTGCCAAAAGTATCAAATAAGACTTTTGAGTTAGTGATCTAAAGACACGTAGCTACGCTTGTCCCCCACTGTAAAAGGGCCACACAACACTCATATAGATCACTTGTTGATTCCCTCTCCTTCAACTATTAGACTCTTCCCCAAATAAATCTCTTCCCCCAACCTTCACCTTACCTTCCTCCACTTTGTCATCGTCTTCCTCACTCGTTAACAATTAATGCGGTGAGCATGGACAAATATGACAAACCTAGGTATTAGTGATCATCCCAACACTGAGTTTGATCCCACCAACGACCAAGTTATAGACCCACTGGTCGTAACACGGGAGAAAATATAGATCAAACCAGAACAACCTAAAATCCAAATCACTTGCATGGCAACCAAAACACAAACCCATAAAATTAAACCAACTTTCAAAACCAAAACCAACAAAATCTCTACCAGCAAAACCCATACCAATAATTCTACCAATACCTCCTATGGTAATTATAACCCCTAAAACCAACATCACATCGGAGCATTGCTAATTGACCAAGGATCTCAACATTATCATTTCGATAGTCAACAATATCTAGACATGCAAGAGAGAATAAGAGTTATGGAGAAACAAGTGTCCTCCCAAGAAAAGATATACAAAGAACAAAAAAAGTTTAACTAGAAGTAAATGGATAGACAAAAGCAAGTAGATGAAAGAAATGAAAAGCTCATCGAGGAGTTAAGAGCATACAAAATGAATCGTGATCAAAACCCAAGGCATGGAGGGGATGAATCTACCCATTTTGTTTGCAATCGTCAACATGCAAACCGAGGTAACAAAAATGTAATAGATGATAATGACATGGATGATAGTTATGATGAAGACTATGATAATAATTATAGCTATTCTAGTTGCATAAATGTCTCAATTTCAATTCAAACATGTGTTTGATTCACACTCCATGTTCTAAGAAATATTTACCATCTGAAAAGCGGAAAAAAAACGGAGTCTTTGTCTAAAGAAATGCATTGAGAAAAGGGTGGATGTATAGAACCTTTTCAACGAGATAGTGCTTTTCAACTTTCTCAAAATAGAATCTATTCCAAACATATATGCCATGGTTCCTTACTTCGATAGGGTACACATATCTAAATTTGATATTTTTATATACTTTAGACCTATTGCCAGTACTAAGTAGCAGTAAAAAAATTTGTATCCATTTTTCATGATATTATGCATGGATCAGATAGTCAAAATACTTTGGAGCAAAAAAATAGAGAGGTCAGATAACCATTTATAGGATTTTCAGAAAGTTGAATACCTAGGAATAGTGAAAAAGTATAAAAATGAACCTTTAGCTGAAAACATATTACGGCACCATGTCTTCCCTACCTTTAAGTTTCCTAAAATGATGTATGATGGTTGAAGGGATTCTTAGAATCATTTGGTCCACTATGTCAACCATATGAATATATTTAGAGCTTTGGATGAAGCTAAGTGCAGGATATTTTCAATGACGTTAAAAGATTTAGCTCAAGCATGATATTTGCAATTACCACAATATTCCTCACGAACTTCAAGAAGCTGGTGACTACCCTGTCCCAACATTTGTGCATTGGGGTTGAGAATTAACACTAAAACGACAATAAAATCAGAATAATAAGGTGCGGTGTCTACAAGTGTGACATGCCAGTTGTAATATTTGTAGTGTTACAATGGAACATTGGAGTATTCCAAGGATCGAACCCAAATGAGTTAGCGATTAAGTGAATTCTAACTATAAATGTGCAATTAAAGCTTCTAAACAACTACTCGCTAAATGCTATAGTATGACAAACCATAATAAAGGTTGATGAAAACTAATTAATTACTTAAAAATAGAAAAGGACTAAATTGTAAAGAAAGCAAACTATGCAACTATCAAATACGAGTAAATATGATAACATATAGTGTTGGTTGACTTCAATGTGGTTAGGTGACTTCCGAATTAGGGATCTAAATTGAAAATACTCCTAAATTAACTTTAATTTACCTTTCGGCCTCAACTTTACCAAATTAGACAAATTAGTCTGGCTTATATCTCGACCTCTCCAACTAATCCAGGCTCATAAAATTGGTGCCCAATAAAATCTCCTATTGGTCTCACTTATCTTGATTTTCCCTTAAAGACGTCAATTGAACGTCTTTCTCCTTCGATTGACGAGAGAGAGAGAGAGAGAGAGAGAGAGAGAGAGAGAGATGAATTAACATTGGAATTAAAATGAATATAAATATTGTGACTTTAGTGCAAGTGTGATAGGTTTGTTGTAATATTTGTAGTGTTACGGTGGAACACTGAGTTTTCCAAGGATCAAACCCAAGAGAATCGTGGATTGAACAATTTATAAATAACGTGCGTGCGAAATAAAGAGCATAACCAACTAATCACAAAAGATTATATTACGAAAAATCATAAAGTCAAGAGAAATTCAACTAATCTACGACCTAACTAACAAGGACTAAATTGTAAAACGTGAAAAATTACAAAATTAACAATTAAATAACAAACGGTGGTTGGTTGATCTTGATGTGGTTCAATAGTCTTTGAATTAGGGTCCAAATTGCTTAAACTTCCAAAAATGACTCCATTTAATCTCTCGGTAAAACTTGGTATTTAGGCGAAAAACTTAGGATTGATGACCTTAAGGGAATATCTAGGCAAGTGAAACCAAGAGGATATCTTGTTGGGCACCTAACCAATGGAATTAAGAGATAATCCCTTAGGGTCATCAATCCTAAGATTTTAGGTTTATTCAAATTAGTCTAATTTGTACGATTTGGTCCTTTATCCAAAAATCAGCTCACCACATCTCCATCGACCAACCCCCTTAAAAGTTTAGTTACTTATGCTGAAAATAAAGCTAATAAACATGGGAATTAAAAGCATGAAAGTCATTAAAGAAAAGCTTTAGAGAGACGTAAAAGTTGGGATTTTTATGCAAGAAAATTTAAAGGACATGTAAAGAGAAGCATTCAATAAGAAAATCTAAAGTAAAAAACATAAAAGGAACGAACTATAACTGATTTAAAGTAAAGGAAATTGAAATACATAACTAAAGCTAAAAATGTCTTACAACCAAGGTATAAAGACTGAAAGTGCAAATAAACCTAAGCTATAGTAATAACTACCTTAACTAACACTAAGAACAACTAAAACAAGAAGGAAAGTTGTAGAGAAATGTTAAATCTATAGCTAAGGAAATGAAACTAAAAAACCCTAGAAGAAGAGAAAGAAAAACTAAGAGAAAACCTAGACAAAAATAAACCTAAACTAAGCTAATGTGACTTCCCTTTCTCTTAGCCAAATTTTGGTTGATATAAGAAGTTATTATGACCCTTTCTTGTGCCTAAAATACCCTTGAACGGGCCTTCAATGACTGGTGCTTCGAGTGGACAAAGACTACCCTTTTTGTCAAATTTTGTCCTTTCATGATGTTGGTATCGCAATACTAAGGAATAGGATATCGTGATACCTCGGGCAATCTTGAACTTGGGGTGCTTCTTGACAGGTGTATTTCTTGATACCCAACATGGATATCGTGATACCACTAAAGGGTGGTGTCTATTCTTGGGTCGTTTGGAGGTATTGTGATTGTAACACCCTGGTTTTAGGGGCTATGCAGGTTGTGTGTAATTCAGTGTTAGTAGGTTTTGGGAGTGCTTGGATGAGTTTTAGGATTTTAGAAATGGTTGGATGAAAGGGAAGGCTTTAGAAAATTTTAGATTTTTAGTGTAAAAAGGGGAAATAGGGCAAGTAGGCTTTAAAATAAATTGGTGGAATTTAAGACACAAGGAAGGAGTTGGCAAAGTGGCATAAGGCGCTGCTTGGGGGCTTTGGAAGGTGGCGCCTAAGGGAGCAAGGGTTCGAGTCGCTGGGGCAGCAACTTTGTTTTATTTTTGCGTCAAGGGACTGGGCTAAGTAGGCCTTAAGAATAAATAGCGTGTTATTAGATATGAAAGACCGAGTTGGCAAAGTGGCACTCATGCGCCACTTAGGCGTGAAGGAGAAACAAGGTCGCATGTTTGAGGGCTTGCAGCGACATTTTGCGTGTTTTCTTTTATATGCGGTTATGGGCTGGAGTAGGAAGGGTTTAAAATTAAATGTTGGGGCTTTATGGCATAAAAGCAAAGTGGTAGAGTGGCACAGGCGTTGGAGGAGAAGGGTGCAAGACAAGGTTCCAAGTTCGAACCATGTGAGTGGCATTTGGAGTTTTAATTTTATTCTCTTTTGCAGACTTGGTAAGTGGTGGACTGACACATGGGAGCTTCCTTAGATAAGGATTGGACTTTTGAATTTGGTGGTGGATAGTTGTTGTTATTTTATGATTTTAGATAATTATAGGATTATAATTAGTTTATCTTTTATTTTTATTTTTTTAGTGATAAAGTTATAAAATAAGAAGGGAATTTGGATTAGAATTTTAAAGGAAGTGGTGGCCGGCCAAAGGTGTTGGTAGTGTTTAATTTCGGCTGGAAGGGTAATCTTTTGGTATTTTCATTATTATTTTATTTATTTATTTACTTAGTTATCTTTTAGGATTATTATAATGGTTGTTATTGGGTTATTGTTTTGATTTGATAAAGAGATAAAGTATGGATTAAATAGTAAGGGATTGGAGTAATTCAAATTAAATTGAATTAGTGGCCATAGGTAGTGGCGTATTCTATAAATAGGGGTTAGAATGCTCAATTATTCTTTTAGTCTTTTGTTGAAAAGTCGTAAATTGTGTCTCCTAAATTTTGCTAGCCTCATTCATCTACTTGATTTCTTTTAAGCTCTCTTAAGCATTCCCTATTCTCCATTTTAATTGTTGACCAATACCAACATTCTCCTCTCATCTCTTTTGTTTTCTTTCATCACTTTGAAAGCGAATCTCCCTTTTTATTGCCGAAACCTTCCTTTTTCATTTGTCTTGATCTTGGCCGAATATTTGTGTGGGGGTGATCTCGTTGGGCTATTTCTCAATCGGTTGGAGTGGCTAGCGGGAAGGAACACTAAGGAGCTGTTCGAATTTGGCTACTCAAGGTAAGGTGGTAGTAAGTATTCGGCCAAAGGGGCCTTTTCCATGGATTTTGGTATAAGCCGATACTAATAGTCTTGTAACAGGATTTTCGGCAATTGCATTGGTGTTTCGGGATTCAACTAAAAGGGGTAAGTGACTTGTGATATTCGGCCACAAGGCCATATTGGATATATATATTTGATAACCGATTCGGGCTGTGACCCTTTAAGAGTTTTGGCAGTGATTAAGGAACTTCCGGGATTTCAAGACTTTTTCGTCAAGAGGAGAAAGGGAAAACTCCCATCCCGAAGTTCAAGAAGAGATCGGTTTCTGCTGTACGAGATTGGCCACCGGGGTGTGGGCGTGCAACAGAAAACGATAGGCAGATAATGGTAGTCTCGCTAAGCGATAGCGTCGGGATCGAGGGTTTAGAGCTTCAAGTTATAAGGTGTGTGATTAACCCATCGATTTCCGGGTATATGATATGTATGCGATAGGTGTATGTGTTAAATATGTGTTAATAAGTGTAGTGACTATGTGAACCGGATACCCTTAAAGGGTGTGTCGATAAACAGGTTAGTATCAAAACTGTTGAGATGTGGTTATTAATACGGGTATGTGAGTATGTCCATGAATATGAATGTATGCCTGAATATCATGTACACGCTTTATTCATTATGTCATTATAACATGTTACATGTGCATGGGTGGGTTTTTGAAAGAAGGTACGGGTGTACTTGATGCGTGGTTGATGTCGACTTTGTGCTACATCGTGGATTGGCGGCGACCGAGGTCGCGTTGTGGATCTTTTGCGATTTAGTTCGTGGTTACCTTGATTGATATCGGCTTTATGCCATATCGTGGCTTGATGGATTCTTGTGTGCTCCATCGTGGTTTGATGTTAGCTACACGCTACATCGTGGATGGCATTGGTTGCCTTTTTGGAGGAAAAAGGAGAGGGTGACTCGATAGTCCCCTGGTGTGTGGTAGGCTGGATAAGGGGGTGTGTAGCGGATGGACCTTAGGATTGGGTTGGGTTTCATATTGCATGGTTTTGTTATAAATTGATATGGAAATGGGCCAAGCCCAATATGGAATATGAATAGGTATGTTTTGAGAACATACGTGGAAATGGGCCAAGCCCAGTAGGTGAATGTGGATTTGAATAAGGAAAGGGCCTAGCCCAGTGCTTGAATATGACATGTGGATTGATTATGGGCCAAGCCCAGATTGTGGTAGTGTTTAAATGATTATATTTACATGTTGCATTTGATAATTGGGATGTTATGTGGCTAGCATGTGGGTGGATTTCGATGGTTTTTAATTACACACTGAGTCCGTGTGACTCACCCAATTATTTTCCTAACATTTCAGGTGACTCTTGAGATTGGACCGGGATCGGAGAGGACACATGGTGGCCCATGCAGAAGGAAGAGTTTAAATATTTTAAAGCTTATTTATATTAAGTTTTGGTTTAAATATTGGTTGTAATAAAAGGCCTCTTAATTTATTGTTGGGATCATTTTATTACCTTTTTAATTAGGGTTTATATTATACTTAGATATATATTTCCTTCAAATGATTTATAATATAATAAATTATAATAAAGTTTTAATTCACATATTTTATATCGGGCTTATAGTATTAAATAATTTTTAATGGAATTACTTCCCGAAAATAAACAAAAATTTTCAAGTTTTATGCTAAAGACAAAGATTTTCAACCGTCATTCCGTAGTGACATAACCAGATCCGGTCAAGGCTCGTGGGCCGGGTTTGGGGATGTTCTGATTAATATCGAGCAGGTTCAAAACTCGACTTTGAGGGTTTTGGGCCCAAAACATTTTCAAATGGGCTTTTCAAAATATGGGCTTTTATTTGTGTTCTTACGGCATGGCACTTGTACCTCGGCCGAGTCCACTGTAAGTACTTGAGACTTGTGAAGTAATTTGTTATATGAACTATTATGGGCTTTGTTGGGCTCGTAGATTAGTGAATTAGGATCAGTTGAACTCTAAGGCTAGTCTACTCAAACATGTGCATAAGACTTAAGGTTACTAAACAAACACAGTAAAGTAAGTCATGCGTGTTAAGGTGTGGCAACTTTGTGTGCGCATGTCTAGGAGTGGTATTCGGTGGGAGCTTGGTATTTAAGCAGTCAGCGTGACTCACCTCCTCTCACTTGAATCCTACAGTGCGTAGCTACTGGTTCACCTTAACCAAGAGGACTTGTTCACGGTGAACCAATTATTAAAACCCGAAAGGGATTAGCCTTCTTGTTTTAAAATTCTTGGTTTAAAATTTTCAAATTTACCCTTTTGGTTTATGAACCCTAAATCGGTTTTGAAAAAAGTGTTTTCTCGATTTACCCAAAATTACCAAAATGCCAAGCGGCAAAATTACAAAAATGCCCTCAGATTATAAAATTACCACATACCCTCAACTTTTGTTAAAATGATTTTTACTTTGCAAAATATTAAAATCTCTAGTTTTAAAATATCAATATACCCGATTTGGGAAAATTTACTAAAATACCCCGTGTTAAAATTACTAAAATGCCACGACTTTCAAAATTTACGAGTTAATCCCAATTTTAATAAAATTCTCTCACTTTGCAAAAGTACCCAATTTTGTATTTCAAAATAAAACCCGACTCTTGAAATTTACAAAATTACCTCAGTTGACAAAATTACCAAAATACCCGGTTTCCAAAATTCTCATTGTATCTCTAATTTGACAAATTTTTTTTTTAGAAATGCCCTCCGATGTGGAAATTTCAAAATGTTACGGTTTATTAAAGTTTTAAAATTTTTACGGTTTATTAGAAAATGTCCCTGTAAGAAAATGACGGAAATACCCGCAGGGTAGAAAGCAGTAAATGTCCGAATAGTGAATGTGTGTGGTAGATACCATTGAATGTGCCTTCTTGAGGAAGGAATGTGTTCTTGTTGATGAGCGGATGTGTGTGTGAATGTGATTCTTGAACTAGAGTAGTAAACTCGAATCAAACTTTGTGTGATCGAAAGAACTACTTCTAAATATCTTTCATTTCATAAAATTTGCTCGTGGTTAAATATTGGAACAATTCTTGATGCATAAAACTTCTTAATTAGATAAATCAAGACGATAGAGATGAGTTCTAGGGGCGCGGTAGAGGTAGAATGGCGTCGGGCAACCGAAGGGTCCGGTATGGGTCGAAAAGTGAAGTCTGCAAAGACAATGGACGTAGAGGGCAAGATCGGACAAGAGAAGATGGCGCAGATCGCGGGCCATGTTATGAGTGCTAGAGCGAGTAGCGGGAGTTAGTAGATGAAATGGAACTCGAAGTCGGTGTCGAAAGGCTTAGATCGAGCAGAGCCGAGATCTTTAGAGGAGTGTCGGGAGTAGCTCGAACGTAGCGAGTATTGGCTTGAAGCGATCGAAAGAATCATGGACGATTTGGATTGCACCAATGAAGAAAGTGAAGAACCTTTGTTTAGTTGCTTCGCGACGAAGCTTATCGTTGGTGGCTCACCGTCGAGCAAGGTGTCCCGCGGATCGATTGGATTGGGACTTCTTTAAGGCCAAGTTCGAAGGGAAGTATGTAGGAGCCAGTTATTTGGACTCGCAAAGGAAAGCGTTTCTAAATCTAGTGCAAGAGAATAAGTCGGTAGCGGAATATGAAGCTGAGTTTGTGCGACTAAGTCGATGCCAAAGGAATCGTGGCTACGATTACGAAAGGAGTGTTCGATTCGAAGATGGGCTACGAGATGAAATCATGGGAGTTGATCGCTCGCATGAGAGAAAGAGACTTTGCCATTTTAGTGGAGAAAGCTCGGATCGTGAAGAGGTTAAGAAGACTATAAGAAAACCGAGAGAAGAATAGGAGCGAGAATAAGAGAAATGTTGGACCATCGGCATCGTTTGGTAATGCCCGAGAAAAGACCAAGGACCGAGAACCACAGTAAGTGCACTTGTACCAATGGATGGGAATCATTCACTGCTAGGTGTGGGAGAATTCATTCGGAGAATGTTGGGAAATAATAAGAAATGTTTCGGTGTGGGTCGAAGGCACATCCGGTTAAGAATTGTCCTCGGCGACAAGGGTCGTGGTTCAAGCCATGGAAGGAATGGTTCTAGTCGAGTCAACCAAGGATGTGATAGCGGTAACTCCTTTGCTTTGGTGCATGCTTTGATTGCTTTGCTTGCTTATGAATTAGCCTTTTACGTGATGCTAAGAGAGGTGTTTGAATTTTGAATGCGAACTTAGAAACCGTGTTGGGAAGGTATGATAGTCTTAGTAAGATCGAGTCATGACATAAGCGTAAGGTGGTGAGATAGGTTGTACGGACGTTAGTTAGTAAAGTAATTTGAGGACGAAATTATTTTAAGGAGGTAGAATTGTAACACCACGGTTTTAGGGGCTATCACGGGTTGTGTGTAATTCAGTGTTAGTAGGTTTTGGGAGTGCTTGGATGAGTTTTAGGGATTTTAGAAATGGTTGTATGAAAGGGAAGGCTTTAGAAAATTTTAGATTTTAGTGTAAAAAGGGAAATAGGGCAAGTAGGCTTTAAAATAAATTGGTGGAATTTAAGACACAAGGAAGGAGTTGGCAAAGTGGCATAAAGTATTTGCTTGGGGCTTTAGAAGGTGGCGCCTAAGGGAGCAAGGGTTGAGTCATTGGGCAACAACTTTGTTTTATTTTTAAGGTCAAGGAATTTGGCTAAGTAGGCCTTAGAATAAATAGCCGAGTTATTAGATATGAAAGACCGGTTGGCAAAGTGGCACTCATGCGCCACTTAGGCTGAAGGAGAGCAAGGTCATGGTTTGAGGCTTGCAGCAGACATTAGGCGTGTTTTCTTTTATATCGGTTATGGGCTGGAGTAGGAAGGGTTTAAAATTAAATGTTGGGGCTTTATGGCATAAAAGCAAAGTGGCCGAGTGGCACAGGCGTTGGAGGAGAAGGGTGCGAGAAGGTTCCAAGTTCGAACCATGTGAGTGGCATTTGGAGTTTTAATTTTATTCTCTTTTGCAGCTGACTTGGTAAGTGGTGGACTGCACATGGGAGCTTCCTTAGATAAGGATTGGACTTTTGAATTTGGTGGTGGATAGTCATTGTTATTTTATGATTTTAGATAATTATAGGATTATAATTAGTTTATCTTTTATTTTTATTTTTTTAGTGATAAAGTTATAAAATAAGAAGGAATTTGGATTAGAATTTTAAAGGAAGTGGTGGCCGGCCAAAGGTGTTGGTAGTGTTTAATTTCGGCTGGAAGGGTAATCTTTTGGTATTTTCATTATTATTTTATTTATTTATTTACTTAGTTATCTTTTAGGATTATTATAATGGTTGTTATTGGGTTATTGTTTTGATTTGATAAAGAGATAAAGTATGGATTAAATAGTAAGGGATTGGAGTAATTCAAATTAAATTGAATTAGTGGCCATAGGTAGTGGCCGTATTCTATAAATAGGGGGTTAGAATGCCGAATTATTCTTTTAGTCTTTTGCCGAAAAGTCGTAAATTGTGTCTCCTAAATTTTGCTAGCCTCATTCTGTCTACTTCGATTTCTTTTAAGCTCTCTTAAGCATTCCCTATTCTCCATTTTAATTGTTGACCGAATACCAACATTCTCCCTCTCATCTCTTTTGTTTTCTTTCATCACTTTGAAAGCCGAATCTCCCTTTTATTGCGAAACCTTCCTTTTCATTTGTCTTGATCTTGGCGAATATTTGTGTGGGGTGATCTCGTTGGGCTATTTCTCAATCGGTTGGAGTGGCTAGCGGAAGGAACACTAAGGAGTCTGTTCAATTTGGCTACTCAAGGTAAGGTGGTAGTAAGTATTCTACCAAAGGGCCTTTTCCATAGATTTTGGTATAAGCGATACTAATAGTCTTGTAACAGGATTTTCGGCAATTGCATTGGTGTTTGAGATTCAACTAAAAGGGTAAGTGACTTGTGATATTGACCACAAGGCCATATTGGATATATATATTTGATAACCGATTCGGTTTGTGACCCTTTAAGAGTTTTAGCGTTGATTAAGGAACTTCCGGATTTCAAGACTTTTTCGTCAAGAGGAGAAAGGAAAACTCCCATCCGAAGTTCAAGAAGAATCGGTTTACTGCATTGTCGAGATTGGCCAGGGGTGTGGGCGTGCAACAGAAAACGATAGGCAGATAATGGTAGTCTCGCTAAGCGATAGCGTCGGGATCGAGGGTTTAGAGCTTCAAGTTATAAGGTGTGTGATTAACCCATCGATTTCCGGGTATATGATATGTATGCGATAGGTGTATGTGTTAAATATGTGTTAATAAGTGCAGTGACTATGTGAACCGGATACCCTTAAAGGGTGTGTCGATAAACAGGTTAGTATCAAAACTGTTGAGATGTGGTTATTAATCTGGTATGTGAGTATGTCCATGAATATGAATGTATGCACGAATATCATGTACACGCTTTATTCATTATGTCATTATAACATGTTACATGTGCATGGGTGGGTTTTGAAAGAAGGTGCGGTGTACTTGATGCGTGGTTGATGTCGACTTTGTGCTACATCGTGGATTGGCGGCCGAGGTCGCGTTGTGGATCTTTGCGATTTAGTTCGCGTGGTTACCTTGATTGATATCGACTTTATGCCATATCGTGGCTTGATGGATTGCTGTGTGCTCCATCGTGGTTTGATGTTAGCTACACGCTACATCGTGGATGGCATTGGTTGCCTTTTGGAGGAAAAAGGAGAGGTGACTCGATAGTCCACGGTGTGTGGTAGGTGGATAAGGGGTGTGTAGCGGATGGACCTTAGGATTGGGTTGGGTTTCATATTGCATGGTTTTGTTATAAATTGATATGGAAATGGGCCAAGCCCAATATGGAATATGAATAGGTATGTTTGAGAACATACGTGGAAATGGGCCAAGCCAGTGGGTGAATGTGGATTTGAATAAGGAAAGGGCCTAGCCGGTGCTTGAATATGACATGTGGATTGATTATGGGCCAAGCCCAGATTGTGGTAGTGTTTAAATGATTATATTTACATGTTGCATTTGATAATTGGGATGTTATGTGGCTAGCATGTGGGTGGATTCGATGGTTTTAATTACACCTCGAGTCCGTGTGACTCACCCAATTATTTTCCTAACATTTCGGTGACTCTTGAGATTGGACCGGGATCGGAGAGGACACATGGTGGCCCATGCAGAAGGAAGAGTTTAAATATTTTAAAGCTTATTTATATTAAGTTTTGGTTTAAATATTGGTTGTAATAAAAGGCCTCTTAATTTATTGTTGGGATCATTTTATTACCTTTTTAATTAGGGTTTATATTATACTTAGATATATATTTCCTTCAAATGATTTATAATATAATAAATTATAATAAAGTTTTAATTCACATATTTTATATCAGACTTATAGTATTAAATAATTTTAATGGAATTACTTCCGAAAATAAACAAAAATTTTCAAGTTTTATGCTAAAGACAAAGATTTTCAACCGTCATTAGTAGTGACATAACCGAGATCCGGTCAAGGCTCGTGGGTAGGGTTTGGGGATGTTACTGATGATTCAAGTTGAATATTGCAATACCCTCTCCTTTGGTGCTGTTCTTACCCAATTTTAGCGTCCAATGTGTCTCTACATCACCTAACCATACGTTAGAGGCCCCAATGACACTATTGGCCAATTTGGGTATCAAAATAAGTACAAATGGGACTTTTACACTTATTAACTTAAAACCTAAAAATTATGAAAAATTACGAAAAACTACGAAAAAGACACTACTTTAATTGAGAATAAGCTCTTTAAGTGTACCGAGAAAGCCTAATTTGCCATATCAAATAATAGCAGATCAAACTCCCCCACACTTAACTCTTTGCTTGTCCTCAAGCAAACACACAAAGCATGCAAAAAGAAAGATGACTCTTGTAGTAGATCAGACGATTATGTCACATAGCGGTAAAACATCTAACTCGTACGAGTACTACCTCACATGAAACTTAAGAGTGATATCTAGCTAACTTGGTTATTCCTAATGCAAACATAATTAGTTCACTTAAAATGTCAATAGATATAAAGGCAATGGAAATGAATGTATGTACAAGTGTTATCCATCAAAACAAATTATGCGGATTGCTCATAGATATTTAAAAAGAATTGGTCATATTCGTTCAAAAAAATGCAAGCTATTCACAAATTATAGTGTTAGCAAATTATTTAGGTCCCAAAGTTCTTCTAGGCTTGTAGCATTCTGAGGCTTAGGACGGTTTGGAATTGATACAATGGGCACCCAAAACGGGTTCAAGCTCTATAAATGGTTAAACACATGACATTGTTCCCTACTCGCCCCCAATTTATTTACAAGCTCACCTCCTTATTTCTCCTTCATTTGTCTACCTTATTTCTCCAAAATGTAATAAGGTTTTACGCGATATTAGTACACACAAAATTGATAATTATGAACCGAAAGATTTTTTTTTCGAGCTTAAATTTGATTTAGCTCTCTTTTTATTCATTTTGCACTCTTTCGTTCGCTTATTATTATTATTATTATTATTATTATTATTATTACTACTTATTAAATCACGTAATCTCTTCACATTCTTTTTCACATACAAAGCCACCATCATGTCTCTACCTAACCCTTAATATCCATGGCCCGATGTCCATTACATAGTGTATTTTAAAGATCAAAACAGAGAAAAGTACAAGACTCGTTTAGGCTCAAGGCTTTGATATTAAGGTTACAAGGAAAGGGTACTTGAGGCTCAAAGATGTGGTAAATAGGGGTACATAGAAAAAGGTAAGCTTTTAGGCTCTCGGTTAGTTCAAACAATACCTAAGGTCTTTCCCGAATTAATCACTCAACACGAATTCTATCAAGTATAAATCTATTTAAACGAACAATTAACAATTAAAAATTCAAATTATTTATCTACAAGGATCCGTATACTTTATTCATCCTATGGTAGACTTTATACATTTTCATTTAGGTTATTGCCTCTACTCTATTATACACTTTAACTAAATGAACTAATTAGTTTACAATTAAGAACATCAAGTTGTCTAATATCATTCCAAATTTACAAGTTTGACAATTCAATGTACTTTCAATATTTACACCTAATGACTTATTACCTAATTATTGTCCAAGAACCATGCAATTACAAAAAAAAAAAAAAAAATTAAAATGAAAATGAAAATGAAAATTACTTTTGGATTTTTTGATTTTTTTTTAAAAACTTAAAATAAAAATAAACACAAAAATAACATAAATGAACGAAAAAATAAAACACATAAAATTATGTGCATCCTCCACATTTAGACTACACATTATCTTTAATGTGTTCTCGAAAAGACATAGAAGGTTAACAGACTTCCTTAGAATGGAGCATCAGACGAGCTCAGAGGTCCACCTCCTTATCAAAGCTCGCAAATGTTGTGTAGTCTTTTAGCGTAATTTTGTGCACATAAAACAAACATACAAAATCAAAAAGCACCAAAAAGCATACAAAATATAAAAACAGAAAAATAAGTCCAACAGTAATGAAGTTTAATACAGTTTACATGCCTCATAAATAAATAAAAATAAAAATAAAAATAATATTGAGAAACCATGTAACTATTCCGAGTCAGAACTTGACTCCTCGATTAATGGTTGCTTCCTTTTTCTCTAGAAAGTGGACCTACTTTGATCTTGCGGTTGAATACTTGACTCTTCTTCCTCACTTAAGGTATGAATTTCTATTCCCTTCAGCTTCCTTTACCAACTTGGTTGCAAAAAAACATACTCTGTTGCTTCCCGATTAATGTGGGATTTCATTTCTTCGATCATTTAAGTATTCTACTGGATAATTTCTACCAACACTTCAAGATTTGTCTACATGGCACAAATAATATTTTGCAAATAGAGCTCTTCTTTTTAACTTAAGGGTCTATTCTTTTTTTTGTTCTTTTGGTTATGACTTCTCTTTTGGTTTTGTTACTCCCTCAGCTTTTGGAATTATTGTAGCACTGAGCCGCCGATTACAAATATAGGCAGGCGATGGTGTGGTTTGGTGGGATCTATGACTACCGTTGTAACATCCTTCACCCGTATTCAACGCCGAAATAGGGTTATAGAGCATTACCAGACTTACAACACATTTATACATACTTTTTCACATTCATTTAATCATTTCATTCAATCATTATTCAATCTCAATCAGATTGTCCCTAAAATGAGCCTACGATGCCCCAAACATACATTGGGAGTGGTTCGGGACTAAAACTATAACTTTTAAAGCATTTGGAACACTTAGAAATTTTTTCTCAAAACAAGGGACACACGCTCGTGTGGCCAGGCCTTATGTCTCACATGGCCACCAAACACGCCCGTGTCACAGGCCGTGTGGACATTTGAAATGGAAGCACATGGCCGTGTCCTAGCCCGTGTTCGACCCCGTGTAACTCTCTAACTTGGGTCACACGACCAACACACATGCCCGTGTGCCCTAAAAATGGACATACACACCCGTGTGCTAGGCCGTGTGCTAGGCCGTGCCAAATTTGTAGGGCATACTGACTTATGCCACACGGCCAAGTCACACGCCCGTGTGTGAGGCCGTGTGGGGCATACTGACTTGATTTCAATTTTAACACCAGGGGACACATGGCCGTGTGTGTCACACACGGCTGAGACACACGTCCGTGTCTCTGCCCGTGTGGATAAAAATAGGCTATTTACCAAGCCAAGTTGCCACCCAAATTTGAATGTACCCACAACACATCAATTTGGACCATTCCATGGAATAAACAGGCATTTAAACCAACCAATTCAAACCTAACTCATGCATATTCAATACCACATTTCTCAATACACACAAGTTGCAAAATAGACCAATCCATTTATACCTAAAATCTCATAAACTTAGATCATCAATATAACTACTTAAAACATGCATTATTTACGTTGATTCACAAAAAAATAACATTCCAAATATCAACATTCACTTCTATAATACCAACTGCTAATAAGCATCATCAAAACCAACCCCAATTTACATATTATGAACTATATGCACATACATATATACACAAGCAAATTTACTCAAAATAAGCCAACTCTCATGGCTATTATATACAAACCAAAACATGTACATTTACAAGCCAACTCCATTGGCCAAAATCATTACCAAAAACATAACCAAAATGACCAAAGTTCCTATGCATGCCATATACTTAAAATACCAAAGTTCATAGGTACTGAGTGATAGATGGATAGTGTGAAGCGATCTCTGACGATCCCCAAATTCGAGCTAGCTTGATAACACTATAAAAATGAGAAAAATAAACAAAGTAAGCTATAAAGCTTAGTAAGCTCGTATGAAATAAACCCAATATAAGCATAATCACATAATTCAACAATTGATTAAAGATACATGAATTCACATCAACTAACAAACCTTTCAATTAGTCATTCACAAAACTATATATTTTCTTCACCATTTCTTTGAATTCAAAGCTAATGTGGTTTATACACATACCTGTACAATCTCGTACCAATCTCATTCTCAACCACATCATTCATGTAACGCTTCGAATTTGGGCCTAGTAGAATTGGGCCTATTGGGCCTTGGGCATAGGAGCGTTTAAAATTTTTGGGAACAAGAGAACGGCACTAATGCAAGTTAGATCTATTAGGTGAGTGATTTTGAATGGTTAGGAGGCTTCCATGAAGTCCCGGGATCAAACCTGGGCTTTAGGAAAAATTTTGGTTTTAGGTGAATAAAACCGTGGGAGTAAGTAAGTAGGCTTAAGAATAAATTGGGGTAAAATAAGACACAAAAGGAGTTGTGGTCTAGTGGCAAATGATGCCACATGGGAGACAAGGAAATGACGCCATAGAGGAAGCAAGGGGTCCAAGGTTCAAGTCTTGGCACTTGCAATTCATTTTGATCTGCTTTTAAATGAATTTAGACTTTGGCCCATAGGTTTATATTTAGTTGCGCATGTTGTAAGTCACAAAAGGAGCTTGTGTTGTGGTGGCATGTAGTGTCTGGAGCATAGGAGAGGCAGCGGTTCGAATCCCATTGCAAGCAAAAAGGGAATTTATTTTGCAAAGTTGGGGCGACATGTGGTTGTGATGGAATTAAACTCTGCTGAAGGAGGGATCCCACATCGGGAAGCTAGCATGAGGGAAGGTGAAAAGCTAGCTTTAAATAGAGAAATCTATAAGGAGAGTAAGCATACCTTGGTTGGCATTTGGACATAGGAGTGTTTGGAGCGTGGATTAACTCTAGATTCCTATCAGGTGTGTATTTCGTACTACTCTAGCTGTAGAATGACAAATGCCAAAATACTGGTCACACGGCGATGGTAGCCACAAGAGCATGTGAGCGCACGTGTGGGAGCTTCGACGCGATAGTTGAGGCCATCATGAGTGTTCTTGTGGGTTTAGGCTGTTTGTGCCACGATGGGCCGAAAGGGGCCATGTGAATTGAATATTGGACTAGACTATGTGAATCTCATATCTATGGCTAGATTTGGGCTAAATGGGCCACACAAGCGTGTGGGCTCATTTAGGCCGAGAATGGTCCTCAGGCCCAATCGCATCGTTATCTCTATTTAGAATACCTTGGTTTACAAAATTACTAAAATACCCTCGACTTGTAAAATTATCGAAATACCCCAATTTATGAAATTACCAAAATACTCTCAATTTGCAAAATTACCAAAGTACCTCTAATTTGAAAAATTATCGAAATACCCCTGAAGGGTAGGATTACCGAAATACCCTTGAATGATAGGATTACCGAAATACCCTTATAGGGTAAAATGACTGTATTGCCTTGTAGGTAGATGACTGACTTAGATTATGAGTTGGACTGATTTGACTAGGATTGTATGACTGTGTTTTAACTGACTTGATGGTGGTTGTATGACTGGTATGTCTTTAAATTATGTTTAAATATCTATTACTGAGCATGGCCATTTTGCATATGCGTGTAATGATTGAGCATGACATACATGACATACTGCACTGGGTTGGGTTTTTCGATTTGGAGGAAGTACCATTATAGTGGCATCACCACGTATTTTGATTCTTGTGGCTCAGTCACGTATACCGTTATTAGCAGCTAGGCTGCATTATTGGAGAGTTTGGCTGGGTGGGTCAACATGGTCCCCACATGGAGTGTTTGGTTGGTACGGGTGGAGAGTTTGGCTGGATCAAGTTGGGTTACATGTCCATTACATTGATATGATTTTGGGGCTTAGGCCCAGATTGTTATCGAATAGGGCTTAAGCCCAGATTTTATCGAATAGGGCTTAGGCCCAGTCTGTGACCGTAATAGGGGATTACATACTGTGTTCTCGTAACTCACCCTTTGTCCTTAACTGTGCAGGTAATCCCCAACCTTGGAGGATTTGGAGCTGCGAGGGACTCGGAGGTGGCCACACGACCGACATGCTTTAAAGATGAACTTAATGACTCTATTTTTACTTTATTTTAATTATTGGGTTAATAATTTTTGTAATAAGGCCATTGGGATTTTCTTTTAACTTTTAGTTGGTATTTCTTTTAATTACAAACTGATAGTCTTTTAAACACGGTTTTAAAACAATAACTACTACTTTCAAAAAATCACGTTTCTACAACTGTTTAAGTCAGACTTCCACAACAAACAAGGTTTTTTAAGATAAGAAAGTTTTTGCAAGGGAATGACTTTGAGCAAATCTTGTTTTGTTAATAAGCAACGAAAATCGGGGTTTTTAAACGGTTGGAAGTTTTACACTGAAGAAGGGTTTTCAATGAAAACATGGTTTTCCAAAAACACTTTAATGTGACACACTAGATTTGGGCCTAACTTCTAAGTCGGGTTTAGGGTGTTACAATTTATTTACCCGTTGAACCATTCGGAATAGAAGTCAGATACTCAAGGATCTCGCACGATAAGTAACTATACCATGGCCTGAAGCCAAATTAAGGTAACTTATGTCCAAATTTTTGATATCATGACATGAAGCCAAATCAGTCGATATACATGGCCCGAAGCGGTTTATATCGCACCTGAAGTGCTACTATCATAACCTGAAGCCAATTCAAAGTATCCCCTAATGACATGTCACTAGTATCCTAAACTATTCCTAAGGTTCAATCGAGATTCCAATTGCCGAATTATCATCGAGTTAATATCGAACTTACCTGAAGTCTCATATTCACAATTTATAATATATCAAAGCATTTAAAATACAATTATAATGAAATTTATCACATACGAACTTACCTCAATTGCTAAAACGGCGAAACGAGTCAACTATTCCATAACTTTGTTCTTTCCCCTATCTAAGTTCGTATTTCTCCTTTCTTGATCTAATTATATTCAAAATTAACTTATTTAATCATCTATTTATTCAATTGAATCCAAAATATACATTTGAGCTAATTTGCACATTATCCTCTAAACTTTCACATTTTTACAATTTAGTCCTTATTACACAAAATCACAAATTCATGCAAATTTCAAAACACCCATGCTTAGTCGAATTACCATTATGCCCCTAATAGCCCACATTCTTCATTTATTCACACATTTTCACATTTTCACAAATAAATCCCTATTTTGCATTTTTACTCAAAATCACTTTACAAAATATGTAAATCTAACAACAAGATTTCAAATTTCATCATCAAACATCAAAGAACACATATTTTCATCAATGGCAACTTTTAAAATCTTTAACTGTTTTGCAAAATAATCCATGGGCTAGCTAGTACTAGATGCAACGATCACAAAAAATAGAAATTATTAAAAATCGAGTAAAAATGGACTTACAATTTAGCAATGAAATGACCGAAACTTTAAAACCTAAGAATAGCTTTTTCTTTTCTTCAATTTTGACAATAAGATGAAGATGATAACATTAAAGTTGTTTGTTTTATTATTTAACTTATTAGTTCACTAAATTACCTTATTAACCTTTGTTATAAAACATTTAAATTACTTATTATAAGCCCATAAATGTCCATTACCAATAATCATGGTTTAATTACCATTTAAGGCCACCATATTTAAAAGCCAAACCTATTTGACGCTCTTAACTAATAAAACAATAATTTTGCTCTTTATGCAATAAAGTCATTTTTTTAAATCAAATTGAGCATTCAAATGATAAAATTTCTGAACGAAATTTTCACACAAACTTATTATCATGCTGTAGACATTATAATAATAATAAAATAAATATTTCGACTTCAAATTTGTGGTCCCAAAACCACTGTTCCAATTTGACTAAAAATAGGCTGTTGCAACTCTCCCCTTAAGGATTTTTGTCACCGAAAATCTTACCAGTAAAGAGGTTAGAATACTATTTTCTCATAGCCTCCTCGGGTTCCCACGTAGCTTCTTCAATCCCATGATGTTGCCAAAGTACTTTTACTAAAGCTATGTTTTTGTTTCTAACTGTTTAACTTCTCGAGCTAGAATTCTGATCGGTTCTTTGCTATATGTCATATCAGGCTGAATATCAATCTCTGACAAAATTACATGTGATGGATCTGATCTATAACATCGTAACATCGACACTTGGAAAACATTGTGGATCCTTTCTAATTCAGAAGGTAAAGCTAGTCGATATGCCACTATCCCTTATTCTTTCAATGATTTCGTATGGTCCGATGAAACGCGGACTCAATTTGGCTTTGCAAACATATCTAAGGATTTTCTTCCTCGGAGATACTTTCAGAAACACTTTGTCACTGATCTAGAATTCAATGTCTTTTCGTTTTAAATTCGTGTACGATTTCTGTCGATCTGAAGCTACTTTCAAACAGTCGTGAATTACTTTCACTTTCTCTTCGGTTTCTCTAACCAAATCAACCTCGTGAATCTATTTATCGCTAAGCTCAGTTTAGTACAATGGTGTTCGACATTTACGGCCATACAATGCTTCATACCGTACCATCTTTATGCTCGATTGAAAGCTGTTATTATACGCGAATTTAACCAATGGCAAATATTTCTCCCAGTTGCCTTCGAACTCTAGAACACACTAGCGAAGCATATCTTCGAGAATGTAAATTACTCTCTCAAACTGTCCGTCAGCTTGCGGATGAAAAGCTGTACTAAAATTCAACTTTGTACCCAGAGCTTCTTGCAATTTCTTCCAAAATCACGATGTAAAACTCGGATCTCTATCCAAAATAATCAAAACTGGCACCCATGCAATCTAATGATCTCAGCAATATACAATTCAGCTAGTCTATCAAGCGAATAGTCAGTACGTACCGGGATGAAATGTGCTGATTTCGTTAATCGATCAATGACAACCCAAATAGCATCTTTCTTTTTCGGAGACAAAGGTATTCACGATACAAAATCTATCGTAACTCTATCCCATTTCCACTCTGGTATCATCACAGACTGAAGTAAACCTAAACGTACTTGATGTTCAGCTTTAACTTGCTGACACATTAAACATCTCACTACAATTTCAAAAATGTCTCGTTCTATACCTGGCCACCAATACAGTTGTTTCAAATCATTGTACATTTTAGAACTTCCAAGATGAATGGATAAACAACCACTATGTGCCTCGTGTAAAATTTTCTGAATCAAATCTAGATTTTTTGGTACACAGATTCTATCTTGAAGCATCAAACAATCATCAGATTCGATTTGGTACTCTGAATCACTAGTCGACTCGCATTGCACTCTTTTAGCTTGCAATTCACTGTCATATTTCTGAGCTTCACAAATTTTCTGAAGGAATATTGGTTTAGCTTTTAACTCAGCTAAAATTGAATCATTATTAGATAATTTCAATTGTATATTCATGGCTCTCAAGGAAAGCAATGATTTTCTACTCAAAGCATATGCGACCACATTTGCTTTTCCCATATGATAATCAGTTACCAATTCATAGTCTTTTAGTAGCTCAAGCCATCTCCGTTGTCACAAATTCAAATATTTTCGAGTCATTAAATACTTCAAACTCTTGTGGTCTGTAAAGATGTGGCATTTTTCACCATACAAATGATGACGCCAAATTTTCAATGCAAAAACTATAGCGGCCAACTCTAAATTGTGAGTAGGATAGTTCTTTTCATGCGCTTCAATTGTCTCGAGGTATAAGCTATAACTTTTCCCTCTTACATCAATATGCAACCCAAATAGTTCAATGATGCGTCACTGTAAATCACAAATTCTTTACCCGACTTAGGTTGAACCAACACTGGTGCCTCAGTTAACAATGCTTTCAATTGATCGAAACTTTGTTGACATTTCTCGGACCATTCAAACTTTACGTCTTTCTGTAGCAGTTTGGTCATTGGTGTAGCAATCATCGAGAATCCTTTTGCAAAACATCGATAGTAACCAGCCAACCCTAGAAAGCTTCTAACCTCCGATACATTTCTAGGTGGTTTCTAGTCGATAACTGTAGAAATCTTGCTCGGATCAACTCTTAAACCTTTCACTGAAACAATGTGCCCAAAAAATCTGACTTCTTGGAGCCAAAACTCACATTTACTAAATTTAGCATACAGTTGCTTATCTCTCAAGGTTTGCAACACAATCTTCAAATACTTGGCATGCTCAGACTCATTTCGGGAATAGATCAGGATACATAGAAATCACTATTTTGCATACTCATTTTGGCATGCTCGGGGTATCCCTATTTTGCATTTTTACTCAAAATTACTTTACAAAATATGAAAATCTAATAACAAGATTTCATATTTCATCATAAAACATCAAAGGACACATATTTTCATGAATGGCAACTTTCAAAATCTTTAACAATTTTGCAAAATAGTCCCTAGGCTAGCTAATTCTGTAACACCCTAAATTTTTGGGCTTATGCGTTTAATGGGTGAATATGTGGAATGAGTTAATTTAAGTGTTAGGAGCCCAAATTTTAAGTTTTAAGGAGCCCAAATCTTCTAATTTAAGTTAGTTAAATTTGGCATTAGGGATTAGGGAAGTGGACGGCACAAGGCTATTTTTTTGGGAATTTTATTATATTTATTCTACGTGGATAATAAGCCAGATAAAGGCTATTATTTAGGGATTTAGTGTTTAAGGATAATAAGCGGATAAAGACTATTTTGAGGAGATAATAGATTAAGATAAGGGAAAAGGGATAGGAGCTATTATGTGTGGCAGTGTTGGCTGAAAATCAATCTCTGCTAAAGGGAGGAATCAATTTTCTATATAAAGAGAGGGTGTGCCAAAATTTTGGAAGCCTTTCTTTTATTTTCTTTTCTCATCTTCTTCCTCTCAAAAGCCGAAAATCACCATTTTCTTCACCCTTTCTTCCTCTCTAAAATTTCCTGGTTGGCCGAATCTTTTAACCTCTATTGTTATTTTTCTTTTAATCCCTAAAAGCTGAAATCACATCTCTATTATTCTATTCTTCTTCTTAATACTCATTGGCCAAATCTCTCTTATCCATCTCTTCAATTCTTAAATCTTCTAAAAACTGAAATTCTTAGATCTCACCTCCTAAAGTTACCGAACTTTTTCAGTAAAGTCTGCTTGTGTCGAATCTGAAGAAAACAATAGGTATGTGTCGATTTTGAGTTTCCAATATTTCTTCGGCTTTTCAAAGTCCCTAGCCGAATGGCTATTTAGTGAGTAATCAAGGGTTTTTCTTATTTTCGGCATTTCGAGATCTGAAGAGGAGTCCAACGCTTAGATCTCTAAGTCAAAGATCAGTAACACTCAAGTTGTGTTATTTTCGGGATTTCAAGGTAAGGAGATTGGTTTATTTATAAATATATGAAATCAGGTAGAACACTAACCATGGCCAAACATAAGAGAGGCCCTATTTTCACATCTTTTAGCTTTTTGAGCAAAGTTTTAGATCGAGATAACAATGATATCGACTAAGAATATTGGATTTCAAGATATCAGGTGTGTAATTCTCCACACCATCTAGATCTATTTGATTAATATATGATTATAAGTCTTATATGTTTTGATATATGCCGAAATTCTGGTATAATGATGGAAACCCAAAGAGGGTAAAGGCAAATCACCAGGTTAGTGAATGTTTTGATTAAACGATATAAGAATATTAATTTTATGTGATTGCATGGGTCGGGTTTGATGAAAGGAGGAAGTTATATGTTGTAGCGGTTTTCACCGTGACCTGTTTTAGCGGTTTTCTACTGTGATCTATTGTAGCGATTTTTACCGTGATCTGTTATAGCGGCTTTTGCCGTGATCATTGTAGTAGCTACGGCCATGATCGATGATGAGCAAAGACGGCGCCATCAAGGCGTATAGCGGTGTGGGTTGATTGTAGAAATCCCCAATGGTGTGAATGGTCATGCAGGCGTGTAGCGGATGGAAACTTAGGATTTGGGTTGGGCTTGCATATTATTTTATTATGTATATTAATTCGATTATTTTAGTTTTATGGGGCTAAGACCCAAATCTAATGGTGCATGAGGGTTGCACATCGAGTCTCGCGACTCAACCAATTAATTAACATTTCGTAGCATTTAGTGCATCGGATCGGGTGGAGAGGAACGCAAGGTGGCCATGTAAAAAAACATTTGGATCCAGCAAAAAGACTCTAGTTATTATTTTATATTCTTATTAATGGATTTTAAATCTCATTGTAATAAGGCCATAGGCCACCGTTTATATTTTGTTTTATTACGGGCTTTTATTACTTTTAGTTATTTAAATTTTTATTTTTAATTGAACTAAGGCATGTATTTAAATTTGGGTTTTTAATTCATAAAGACATATTTTATTTAAAACTATAAATTATTAATTTTTCCCGAATAAAAGGTTAAACTCAAGGAAAATATTTTCAAAAAATGCGACATGTTTTATTAAATCTTCTTAGTGACATGCCAGATCCGGTCGTGGTGTTTGGGCCGGGTTTGGGGTGTTACAAATTCTAGATGCAAAGATCACAAAAACATAGAAATTATTACAAACCAAGCAAAAATGGACGAAACTTTAAACCCTAAGAATAGCTTTTTCTTCTTTTCAATTTCGGCAAATAAGATGAAGATGATAACATTAAATTTGTTTGTTTTATTATTTAACTTATTAGTTCACTAAATTACCTTATTAACCTTTGTTATAAAACATTTAAATCACTTATTATAAGCCCATAAATGTCCATTATCAATAATCATGGTTTAATTACCATTTAAGGCCACCATATTTAAAAGTCAAAGCTATTTGACACTCTTAACTAATAGAACAATAATTTTGCACTTTATGCAATTAAGTCCTTTTTATCAAATTGAGCATTCAAATGATAAAATTTCTTAACAAAATTTTCACACAAACTTATTATCATGCTATGGACATTAAAATAATAATAAAATAAATATTCCAACTTCAGATTTGTGGTCCCGAAACCATTGTTCCTATTTGACTAAAAATAGGCTATTATAACCCTAGATTTTCTCCATAAGTCCGTGATCAAATGGGGGAAATATATGCCAGGTGTGTCACTCTCCATGAAAAATAACATGCATTGGTAAATCTAGGTTCCTAGACAAACACACTTTCATTGCAAAATAGAAGTCAACAAGATAGCTCAAAAAGCGTTAACCATTTGAGCATTAGGCGAGGGGAATAACTTGGGTAGAAATAAATTCCATTCTGAGTTTCACAATAGAAGACAATAATGCATGATCAAATGAAAGTGGTCATCCTGAGTCTTTATCTCGAACCCATTCTCCCCTATTTTTTGTCAAGTATAATAGTATGACATCTATATCTAAGCCACAATAGCTAGAGATATCCATCTTTTCAATATCATTGTTTTCATAAAATGGAATGTCATAATATACCCATGAGGAGGGGAGACTTCCACCTCTCGGTTTCTAACATATACCTTACATATTTAAGTATACCTTAAATTCACATAAAATTACAAAATTATTGGTCTAACCATAGGAGCCAAAGGTTGAAGGCAAAAGTCTTTCCACCTATGTAATTTTAATTAGGTCCTAAACTTCATCTTATAAATTTGAGTTATGATCAAAGCCACTTTCGTGGACAAATTTTCATCCCCAAATCTTAAGAAAAAATTTTTCAGCTTATTTCGAGATAAATTTTGCACTATTAAAATAGATGATCGAATGGATGAATATTGGGATCTATTTTGATGGGGAGGCATTTAGAGTCTTTTTGATTTAGTTACTAAAACAAATCGAATCACAAACAATGACCAATGCAAATATGAAGTATAACACTATATTAAGTTAAGGAAGGCAAAACCTTATGATGAAGGTGAAGCCTTGTTTACTCTTCTTCTTGCTGCTTTAAGGAGTCCTAAGGAGGGGAAAAGGAAATACCTGCAAATATAAAGGGAGGTACAACAACAAGACGAAGTGTTGTGTTGATAGGTACAAACAACCGACACGAGAGGTACAATAAGGGTGGAAGAGGAAAGAGTGAGAAGAATTTAGGGATAGTTGGAGTTTTTTTAGCGTTTTAAATTTAAAAAGGGAAAAAGAGGTTGAACATACAAGTCACGATTTTAGAAATGAGTATTTTGCCCGACCCAATGTGGGTATCGCGATATCCTCTGTTTTTGGACCTTCACCCATTTTGACATTTTCCGAGGTGCAATGCCACTGTGTATGAACCAAAATTTTTTATGATTG
Organism: Gossypium rotundifolium; assembly: GCA_025506655.1. Lineage (NCBI taxonomy): Eukaryota > Viridiplantae > Streptophyta > Magnoliopsida > Malvales > Malvaceae > Gossypium > Gossypium rotundifolium. Next base: position 46,789,271 of record CP106723.1, read on the forward strand.
AAATTCCAAAGGTATCACGATATTAGGGGTCCGGTATTCTGATACCCAAAAAATTTTTGGTACCCCAATTGAATCTATTGAAGAAATCATGATATCCTTCAGATGATATCGCGATTTCATTATATCACACACCAAAGAGTCCTAAAATTATTGTCAAAACTTCCACTTATTCAAGAATTATCCTTTTTAGTTTTGAGAATTAATCAGGCAACAAGTTACATCCAAATTAAAAAAGAAAATACTCACAAATTGAAATTCAAATTTGTTCAACTGCATATTTACTCATGTCATATGACAATCCACAATCACAAAGTATAGGATAGGGTTAAACCTTGATGAGAGCTTGAAGGACCTCTTCGGGGTCCTCATCATTCTCAACTACTTGTTCATCTATGTTATCAATGTAAGTTTCATGCGTGAGATAATGAACTTCTTTAAATGTATTCGATATCTTGTAACACTTGGTTATCTGTATTGACCCAAAATTTAAGGAAAGTTAGGATTAACTTGAAATGATTAACAAAATTTCAAACTCCATCAAAAAATTAAGAGATTTTAGTGGTTGAATTATGATTAGTCGGATTTCCCTTTTGGTTTAGTTAGATTAGAATCGACTAGTTCCATAATGGGAGACAAAATGATTAAGGATAAATGGTTAAGATGGCATGTGAGAACCGTGCCTAAGGAGTGTTTATATAGGTGTGTGTGAAGACAAAATTTTCTCAATTCTATTTACTAATATTTTTCTCTATATTGCATGATCATCTTTAGTCATTCTTAGGAAGAAAAGGATGTAGCTGTAGGAAGCCTTGCATGTCACAGCAACCCTGTGAATGGAAGTCAAGTAGTAGAGAAATTGAAGAACTGGTAAGCTTCCTTATCTTCCTGTACTTGTGGATTGAAGAAAGAAGTAGAGTAAAACTCTCAAAGATTCTGTATGATTTAAGATTATGGGTTTCTAAGAGCTGACCACCATTAGCTTAACCTATAAATGGTTGTCATGCCTAGCTGCCAAAACAAAGGAGGCTCCGACATTGGGAGAAGCTAAGTTAACAAGGATAGGGAAGCCAAGTGAGTCTTTGTACCTTACTTTTTGGGTGTTAAATTGTCATTATGTTGCTTGCATGAACAACATTGAACATGTATTGAGATGACCTGAGTTCATTATGAATGTGAAACGATAAATTGCATGAATTTGTTTGCATGTTGGTGAAATTTAGGTACGGACGAGAAAAGAATTGATAGGATAAATAAAGCTAAGATTTGGGAATGGGAACTCTGTTGGATATGCCATACGAATTTGCTGAGTGGAAATCGGGATGTGTGAAGCTCCAGGCCTTGCGGAGGTTACACTTCGGTGATCAAGCAAGGACCATCTTCGGACGTACTAATATCCAGAGTAAGAGTCATGCACAAAAGATATGGAATAAGCGGTATCCATAAGTATATGTGTTAGGTTGTAATATAGTTACAATGAATTAGGTGAGCACTACTTATCTCTCGACCTCACAATTTAGATTTATGCATAGGTGATTAGCTCACTTTGGTAATCATAACTAACCATCGCTTTGGGTTTCTATTGAATCAAATTGATGTCACCCTAGTAGGATCTCTCAATCTTCCACTAAACTAATGAGTCGGCATGAACTACTTATCTCTCGACCTCATAGTCTAGACCGGTTCAGGGCTAAGGTGTTCATAGATAGGCCATACCAATTTTGTGTTAATTCCCACCCAGATAACTTCCTAGGGTTGTCAAGCCTATTATTTAAGTTCTTCATCTCCCAAATAGCTGATCAACTAAGAAAACCCTATACAAAAATTAATTAGTCATACCTCCACTCGCTAATACCCAATAAAAGGATTAGTTCCCCTTGGATTTCATAAGCACAACAAACTTGATGCTAAAGATCAACATGAATAATGAATTAAGAGAAAATGTTTAAGAGAATCCTGAATTGTATTTGAATGAAACACAAAATCAACAAAGAGTTGATCGTGTCTACAAATCAGATATCCTAACAAATGCAAAGATAAAAACTAGAAATAACCTAAAACCTAAGAAAAGGGATAAACTAAAAACTGAAATTACAAAGAAAATTCTCAAGTATCAAAGTCATCCCTAAAAAATGTTAAATGAGCCTATTTATAGATTTAGGATTGTCGTTGTCCTTAGTCTTAGGTTAGTTGATGCTCTCATACTAAACATTTGATTGTGTAAACCCAAATGCCCCTGACTCGTAAGTGTTTCTTGTATAAGACCGATATCGTGACACCTTAGTGCCTGTGTCGCGACATCGAAGGTAGTATACTTAGCTTCAGGGTGACTTCAGGGGTGTGTTGTGACATCCATTGGCTGTGTCACAAAATTGAAGGCAGTCTCAGAGTTCTTGTACTCTTATGTTGCAACATCAAACTCCTCAAGTTGCAACACAACAACCAATATGTGAGTTGGAACGCCCTCAAATGGTCTCCTACATACTCACTAAGTATATTAGCTCACCCTTAGGCCTTATTCAGCCTCTAAGGTCAATGAAAGACTCAAGTTACACTTTTTATTGAATGTAAATGAAACTATGAAAACTTAATTAAAACATAATAAAAGTGTTTGTATTCAAGCTCCTCAAGTACGAAAATTAGTTTAATCTGTTACACTGAATTATTGTAGATCAAGCATCAAGGTATAGGAATGGTGAAAGGGAGGAATGGGCAGATGGACAGGGAAATGAAATTTCATTAAGAAATTATCACACGGTGTTGCTGAGTACAAACTGTGATGTGTAATGCTTGGGCCTTACCGAGGGGGGACACTTTGATGTTCGAGCATCAAGGTAAAAATGTGAAAATGAATGATATCAAATGGTCCTTTGGAGCGACATCGTGACAATAGTATTTAGGTTCTATAGAGTACCACTGTGATGACGATCAGTAGGCTCTTTGGGGAAACTCTGTGATGACGGTAAGGTCCTTCGGTGACATCTTAAAGAGGTATAATGTGTAAGATTATAGCTTGACTATGGCATCCAAAGGAGTCTTCCAAGACACAAATACAGGAAATAACGTGGAAGACCAAGGCTTGCGTATGGCGACATAAGTAGTCCACTGGGACATAAAACATATAGTAGTCTGCCAGGACATGAAATATAGAGTAGTCTACCAGGATGAAAAACATGGGGTTATACATGGGAAATTAGTAGGTCAGTACACTAGGGGAGACGTTAAGGTTTAAGGTAGAGTTTGAGGTGTGATTGGTGCGATAAGTCATAAGAATTAAGGAACGTGGTGCGTCTGAAAGACTCAAACCATTGGGTAATGAGAAAATTTGCCAAAGGTGATAATGAGCAAGGTTAAGATAACTTTTCAACCCAGTTAAGGTGAAAGAGAAAGAAGCTCCGTAAAAAAGTAGGTAAAGGTAATGTGCAACAAATGAGTCCACTATGGATATTGCGATTATAATTATAAAATTTTAAGTTAATAAAAAGGTAGTCGAGAGATTAGGTAGATCGATCAAGGTCTCCACGGAAGGGAAAACTAGCTTAATGCAAAATGATCACTTAAGTCCACTAGAGAAGGGTGGAAACGAAAGTTCGTCAAGGATAGGAAACACATAAATTAATAGGTGGATCCAGCAAAAGTGGAAACCTTTGCATAATACCTAAGTAAGAGATGATAGGTTGGACACCACCTATCAAATGAAGCTTCCAAAAGGATGAGCTAAAAGAATGGGTATTATGGTGCTGTTATGTGGGCACTAGCTTATCGAAGAAGTGAAGGTATTATGTTCTGGAAATAACTGCAGTTACTTTCATTACTTGGGCAGATGCTATGCCCTGCCACCCAATGGTAATGAAAATGAATATCATAAGGTAAAATGATGAGAGATAGGAAGAGGAAATGAGACCCAAGAGATGGACTCTATTAGGACCAGCCTGGAGTCTAAGTCTTCCAATGAATAGCTTAGAGTGACTAGGGCATGGGTCTTGCGAAGGGAGTTTGCAAATTCTCTTTGAAAATTAGGTAGTTGTACTTTTGAGCCAGGCACCCTAATTTCTTAAAAATTATGCGGCTTATATAAATTTTTGTGCAGGTCTCACTAAGTTCTTCGGAACTTCTAAAACTGTTGCTTGAATGTAGGATTGATAAAGATTGAGACATCAAGAGGGACCAAGGTAGACTTATCCCAAGTTACGTGGAGTGTGGTATCTGTTCATGTATATAGAGGGGCACCCACTGAGGCCACGCCTCATGGTTTAATTTGATTAGGTGTTGCATTATAAACTTTTTAAAAATTTGTACCTTGTTATTAGAAATTTGTTTTGTAAGAACTCACCTTTAGTCTGGCATGAGTTTTGAAAAAATGCTATAACTTAGATTTGAACATTTAAACGTGTAATATAAACATAATTGGAAACCCTACTAAGTGAATTGGATCATCGTATCATTCGGTATCTGGACCTGGTGATTGGGTCAGGTATAGGGTGTTAGAATTTTATTGGTATTAGAGCTTTGATTTAGCCAATCCTTTAGGCATTGAAAATTATGAAATAGCCCTACATACATGATACCTTAGATTTGACTTAGTCCATTGAGTTTATAAATGATAGAAAGTGTGTGACAAGAGAAAGTGAAAGTTGGTGGGTCATTGTTAGATTGACGATGAATATATTGAGGGGTAATGAAAGCGAGAAAAAATATGGGAGTTTTCATTACTATGGAGAATCATTACAAATAGAAGAAAGGATTAAGCATTATCCTCAATCGACAGATTAGCCGTTCTCTTTGTGTTTTCCTCCCTATCAACATTAGCTTCGCCTTAGGCAGAAGAGATGGAGGCATTATTGAGGGTTTCATTTTTTAAGGAAGTACCATTCGAGGAGTCTAAACTAGACGTGTTTGAATCATGGTAATAGAAGAGTTCACTAGAATCCTTCCATTTCTTCTGGAATTTCCTCTATGCAGCCCCTTTAGGATTTAGGATGTCAAAGCCAAGGTCGGCCTTGACGAGAGGCATAGGCATTTGAAATTCATGTAGTGTAGATTGAAGGGACCCATGGCTACCTACAAGGGCAATATCATACTGGACCTTAAAATTTGCAAATATGCCTCGTACCTTTATTGGTATATGACACAAATTATTCCAAGGCCTTATTGCTCTCTTTTCGTATCTTCTCTTTATCGACAATGTGCTATTTCTCTAAGGTTCCAGATGTCAGACCTTTTCTTTTAAATATTTTTATCATACCACTGATGCTTTGTATTTAGCTTCCCATGCGGAGACGTATTGAGTAAGTTCGTGATTTTAGAGAATAAGGAAATCATAGGATTACCGTAGTTAAACGAGTGATGGTTATTTCAAATGGATGGTTTTCTCAGAATTAGCTTGACTGGCCTTAACCTCTCTGCAGACTTGTTGGAGAGCCCAACTCATAAGTTTCCACTTAGCGGTTATGATAGATAAAGAACCCGCTAGCTTTGCGAGAGTGGGCTTGTAAATACACTCAGAGGAAGAAGATATGTAGGTGAATTCTTTCATCTTTAGGGAAAGAGCCTATCTTGTTTTTGTTGGATTAAGGGTGGGAAAAAGAAGTATTGGTCTTCACCGATGTGCCTTCTCCACGGGAAGAAGGATTGTATGCGCCAATAGTCAAGGTATAATCGATGGTACAGAGCGGGGGAGTAGGTGTGGAGGAACTAGTAGTAACCTAGACTGGAGCTCAGGTAGAGACACCGATGGGTGTGGCAGGGGGCTGAAGTACAATTTGGTTTAGTAGGAAGAACAGAGATCGCTAAGGGAAGGACAAGAGTTTCTCTCTCTCGGATCAATAGCTCTTTACTAGGTTTATGGGGGACCAAACTAGCTTCGCTCTTTTCCTTGACGTTGGAGAACTCTCCTTCTAGCCTTTTCTTCTTATGGTTACTAATTAACTACCCGAGCCCAATGTTAGCTACTACAATAACCTCTTGGGCACTTTCATAAATATCACCATGTCCATGAGAAGAGTGTGTTGGGTGAGAAATGACACCCTCAAGTTCAAGTGTTGAGGGGGAGAAACTCTAAGGAAATATACTTTGAGGGATGGAAGGCTCTGTAACACCCCAAACCAGGCCTAGACATTACAACTGGATCTGGCATTTCAATGGAATGGTTGTTTAGGAACTTTGATATTGTTTAAAAATTTTGGGTTTTGGTTCCATTGAAAAAATAAAATAGAATTTATTTAATGGTTTTCTTGCATGCTGCAATTAATAATATTAGCAATCAAAAACTGTTTTTTTTTTGTGTTACGAAAATTGAAGTTAGTGGATTCCAAAATGTGATGTTTTGAAAATAGTTTTGTAGTTCTAAGAAAATCTCGAATTTAATTATTTATTTGCTTGTTATCCGCTTGTTTATATTTTGGAAAATGATTGTTTATTTTTTTTAAAGAAACTTCGTACTTAACATTTCATAATATATAATAATCGCATTAAATCCAAAAACCAAATTAAAATCCCAGAGGCCTTATTACATAAAATATTCCCAAATTAAAAATAAGTTTAAGTAAAGAAAACGGAGTTTACGAAAGAAAGATGCATGGCCACCACAGAGTCCACCTCGGCTCCAAATCCACAAAGCTAGGTATAACCTGCAAAATTAAGTAGAGGGGTGAGTTACGAGAACTCAGGGTGTAATTCCCCTTATGAATGAAATCTGGGCCTAAGCCCACAAAAGCAGATTGGTCGAAGCCCATACATATCAAATTGGGCAGTAGCCCATACAACATGGCATATCAAATAGTGAATGCAATGCAACCCAGCCTAACCTAGTATTTCATCCGCTACACACCGCTCTATATGTCCAACCTCAACACACCTGTGGGGATTTCTACAATCAACCCTCCATCTGATACACTCCTCATTGGTAGTCATGCTGACAGTCATGCTGCTCAAAGCTGATATAATGTGACAGAGTCACTTATGTATGTGGCCTAGCCACTGCAACAATGTGTGAAACACCCACACCCTACCACGAGAATGGACCGGATCCGGTATGTTCCTCGAAGTAACCGGTTTAAAATTCATTCAATACTTTGAAAACGTGTGTTTTGAAAGATAGTTTGTTGTGGGTTGGGCTCGAGTTGAAAACAAATTTATCTTATAACAAAAACCCATTTGTTTCGGTGACAAAATATTTAAACTTATTTTAAATTAAATGGGCTTATTCTTTGTAAAGCCCTAAATTCATAACATAGTAATTAAAGCGTAAATAAAATGTCACGATGGCCTTATTACATAAAATGAAACCCAAAATAAAATTGTACAAGACTTAAAATAAAATAAAGATTCAAATAAAATTAAACTTCAAGTGAACATGGCCACCACAAGTTCTGCCGTCCCCATCAAATCCTTGTTCATCACCGAAAATATTTCCCTAACGGGTGAGTGGATAGACTCAATGTGTAACCAACACCAAAACATAATAGAAATAGGCACACCATACATATCATATTCATATAAAAATTCAAGATAATGATGCAAACCGAACCCAAACCTATATAGCCATCCGCTACACACCACCCGTACCATCCTGCACACCGTAGGGACTACTAAGTCAACCCTCCATCCGCTACACACCATCGAAGGCGTTCATTTGCAATCGGCGTGCTCATCGCCCACTTATAATATTGTGGCATAGCCACCACTTTCGAATAATGTAACCGAAGTTACCACATTCACTTAATGTGACCAAGTCACCACATTCACTTAGTGAGACCAAGTCATCACGTTTCACTTAGTGAGACCAAGTCGCCACGTTTCACTTAGTGAGGCCAAGTCATCACATTCACTTAGTGAGACCAAGTCATCACATTCACTTCCTTTCTCAAATAACCCGAATGCCCCAAATTATACATATCATGCATAACATATTTAATTTCACTTTCACATCACTTTTCACATGTTAAATATAACATATTTCAAATCCTAGTAGGAGTAGGAAAACGTGCTGAGTACTTTGTACCATAATATGGTACTTTAGCCACATTTTACACTTTCATATTAACATATATATCATATTTAAGCCATAAATCTATTAAGATTAGTGTGGGGTACACACGGTACCTTAGCCATATTCTTACACTTTCATATTAGCATATAATGAATTAAAGCCATAAATCTATCAAGATTAGTGTAGGGTACACACGGTACCTTAGCCTTATTCTTACACTTTCATATTAACACATTTAATTTAAAACATAGCCATGAACATATTAAAACTTAGAGTAGGGTACACACGGTACCTTAGCCATATTCTTACACATTCATATTAACACATTTAATGAATTAAAGCCGTAAATCTATCAAGATTTAGTGTAGGTACACACACGATTTACTTATCAATTCCTTGAAATCTCGAAAACTCGATCTATTGCTTTAGATCTTAATTCCTACATTTGATTAATCACTTACTACTTTAATAAAAACCATTTGACCATAAATCCAAATCCTAGTAGGATTAGTATTCTTAAACTTACCTTGTTGCCGATTTCAATACTAATCAAATCCAAAATCTATGCTATGCTCCTCCTTGTATTCGCCAAGCACTAAATCTCATCGGGGTTAGTTTCGCTTTTAAACAAACAAGAATTAGATCTAATTATCAAAATAGGCCTTAGCCGAAAGCTATAAACACTTACCTTGTGGATTTTAAATCCGAAACTCACCGAATAACTAGGAACACGCGCCTATGGTGTACCTTCGGGAAAAGAACTTCTCCTTCCTTGTAGCCTACACTTAGTAAATCTCGAAAGATCTCTTCAAAGTTTCGGCAACCATGAACATTAATGGGATTAGCCCTAGAGTTTGATAAGTCTAAAATATAAAAGAATGGAAACCAAACTTGGATCTTACCCTTATTTGAAGGAATCGATTGCACCTTCACTTCAACCTTTAGAGATTCGGCTTAGAGACTTGATGAACAATCGGCTATGATTCCCTTATGTATTCGGTTTCAAAGATGAAAGAAGAGAGGAATAATAGGCTTAGAAGAAATCGGCTAGGAGGCTAAAAGAAAAGAAGAAAAAGAATGGAGGCTCAAGAAGATTATTTGGCAGAGGAAAAGAGAGAGGGAGAATGAATAATGAATGGCCCTAAATTACTAGGCCAAGAGTCCTTAACTTGGCCACCACTCTTCCTTATTTTCCTAATTAAATAATAATTCTTCATTTATCCACCTATTTAGCCGAATTTTAAAGAGAGTGAAACTCCTCTTTTGCAAGCCTTGTGCCGTCCACCTCTTGGGCTTCTAGAAGCAAAATAAAACTTATTTTATTTGCTTCTTATGTGACTCGAACTCAAGCCCAACACCCTTGCATGTGGGCCATTTCCTGAGGCCTTAAGTGGCATCTTCAGGCCACTTTTCCAAGTCCGTTAATGGGTCAAATTTCACATACTTTATATTTTAGGGTCACTTGGCCCTAAGTTCCCCTTTGAACTTTAAAATTCGACATTTCGGGTCATTTTAAGTTTCCAAAATTTTCACATGCTCAGTAAACTTGACATTTCCTAGGTTTCCAAAATGTTTAGTTTCCTCTTTACTACTCATGAATTATGCACAAACGCATAACCCCTAATCTAGGATGTTACAGTTCTACCCTCCTTAAAATAATTTAGTCCTCAAATTACTTGCTAACAATGTATAATCTCACCAAGACTATACTTACGCCAAGACTCGATCTTAATGAACCATCATACTTTTCGGGCACAATCTCTAAGTTCACATCCCTTAGAACTCATTTCTAACGTCGCGATTTAATCGATTAAGAAGTTTTATGTATTTAAAAAATTTGTTTCACCGATTAACCACAAGAAGTTTTATGGAAAGAATTTTTAGAAGTGGTTCTTTCAGATTCATACATGCACAGTCTTTACATTCATACATCCATCAATCAATTATGAACTTTCGTTCATTCAGAGAAATGTTGGAGTTCGCATTGTTGTTGTTTTTCCACTACCCAGGGGTATTTTCGTAATTTATCCTACAGGGGTATTTTCATAATTTTTTTAAAAGAAAGAAAAAAGTTCCTTGGTGATTTTGTCAAAAAGTATTTTGGAAATTTTAAAATCCCGGGGCTTTTCGATAAATTTGAAAATTCTAGGGGTATTTCGATAATTTTAAATTTGAGGTATCTTGGTAATAAACCAGGTAAATTTGTAAAGTTTTAATAATTGAGGATATTTCAAAATTTTCAAAACCTTGAGGTTCTTTTTGAGAAATTTATTTTCCAAAACGATGAAGTTGCAAAAATTTTGGAAATCAGGGTTATTTTGGAAATTTTGGTAAGTTAGGGGCAATTTTGTAATTTTCCAAAATCAAGGTATTTTGTCATTTTGCAAATTAGGGTTTTTGAACATTTTATAACGTAATGAAATTTTGATAAGAATTGTGGGTATTTTGAAAATTTCATAAATCAAGGGCATTTTGTAATTTTACCATTGTGGTATTTTAGTAAATTTGTAAATCGAAATATTTAGGAAAATTTATAAAAATAATCTTTTTCAAATCAAGAGGGTAATTGAGAAATTTTAAAATTAGGGTTTCCATAAAAATACTGCTAGTCCCTTTCGGGTTTTAGTTATTGGGTTTAGCCCGTGACTAAGTCCTCTTGGTTAGGGTGAAGCGGTTACTACGCACTGTAGGATTCGAGTAAAGAGGAGGTGAGTCACTAGGACCGCTTAAATACCAAGCTCTTCTGAATCCACTCCTAGACATGCGCATGCAGCTACCACACCTAGCTCGGTGACTTAATCACGTGTTTGTCTAGTGTATTAAGTCTTATGTATTTGTGTTTGAGTAGACTAATCCTGGGGTTCAAGTTCCTATCATGCTATTCTATGTTCCATTCCTTTTCTACCTTCTATAATTCACATAATCACACAGATAGTTAGGGGTACTTACCGGTGGATCATGGGTCGAGACTTAGGTGCCATGCCGTAAAAAACACCTTATTTCATAAGATACTTTATAAAGCATATTTGGGCTCGATTTGAAAACGTTTTGGGCCTTAGCCCACAGTGAGAGTTTAAAATCGGGCTCGATACTAAATCGAAACATTTCACACCCTACCACGAGAATGGACCGGATCGGTATGTTCCTCGAAGTAACTTGGCTCAAAATTCATTCAATACTTTGAAAATCGTGTGTTTTGAAAGATAGTTTGTTGTGGGTTGGGCTCGAGTTGAAAAGAAATTTATCTTATAACAAAACCCATTTGTTTCGGTGACAAAATATTTAAACTTATTTTAAATTAAATGGGCTTATTCTTTGTAAAGCCCTAAATTCATAACATAGTAATTAAAGCGAAATAAAATGTCACGATGGCCTTATTACATAAAATGAAACCCAAAATAAAATTGTACAAGACTTAAAATAAAATAAAGATTCAAATAAAATTAAACTTCAAGTGAACATGGCCACCACAAGTTCTGCCGTCCCGATCAAATCCTTGTTCATCACTTGAAAATATTTCCCACAACGGGTGAGTCGATAGACTCAATGTGTAACCAACACCAAAACATAATAGAAATAGGCACACCATACATATCATATTCATATAAAAATTCAAGATAATGATGCAAACCCGAACCCAAACCTATATAGCCATCCGCTACACACCACCCGCACCATCCTCTGCACACCGTGGGGACTACTAAGTCAACCCTCCATCCGCTACACACCATCGAAGGCGCCATCGCAATGACGTGCTCATCGCCCACTTATAATATTGTGGCATAGCCACCACTTTCGAGATAATGTAACCGGTTACCACATTCACTTAATGTGACCAAGTCACCACATTCACTTAGTGAGACCGAAGTCATCACGTTTCACTTAGTGAGACCAAGTCAATCACGTTTCACTTAGTGAGACCGAGGTCATCACATTCACTTAGTGAGACCAAGTCATCACATTCACTTCCCTTTCTCAAATAACCGAATGCCCCAAATTATACATATCATGCATAACATATTTAATTTCACTTTCACATCACTTTTCACATGTTAAATATAACATATTTCAAATCCTAGTAGGAGTAGGAAAACGTGCACTGAGTACTTTGTACCATAATATGGTACTTTAGCCACATTCTTACACTTTCATATTAACATATATATCATATTTAAGCCATAAATCTATTAACATTAGTGTGGGTACACACGGTACCTTAGCCATATTCTTACACTTTCATATTAACGCATATAATGAATTAAAGCCATAAATCTATCAAGATTAGTGTAGGGTACACACTGTACCTTAGCCATATTCTTACACTTTCATATTAACACATTTAATTTAAAACATAGCCATGAACATATTAAAACTTAGAGTAGGGTATTTTACGGTACCTTAGCCATATTCTTACACTTTCATATTAACACATATAATGAATTAAAGCAGTAAATCTATCAAGATTTAGTGTAGGGTACACACCTGATTTGCTTATCAATTCCTTGAAATCTTGAAAACCCGATCTATTGCTTTAGATCTTAATTCCTACATTTGATTAATCACTTACTACTTTAATAAAAAAAAACCATTTGACCATAAATCCAAATCCTAGTAGGATTAGTATTCTTAAAACTTACCTTGTTGCCGATTTCAATACTAATCAAATCCCAAATCTATGCTATGCTCCTCCTTGTATTCGCCAAGCACTAAATCTCATCGGGGGTTAGTTTCGCTTTTTAAACAAACAAGAATTAGATCTAATTATCAAAATAGGCCTTAGCCGAAAGCTATAAACACTTACCTTGTGGATTTTAAATCCCGAAACTCACCGAATAACTAGTGAACACGCGGCCTATGGTGTACCTCCGGGAAAAGAACTTCTCCTTCCTTGTAGCCTACACTTAGTAAATCCCGAAAGATCTCTTCAAAGTTTCGGAAACCATGAACATTAATGGGATTAGCCCTAGAGTTTGATAAGTCTAAAATATAAAAGAATGGAAACCAAACTTGGATCTTACCCTTATTTGAAGGAATCGATTGCACCTTCACTTCAACCTTTAGAGATTCGGCTTAGAGACTTGATGAACAATCGGCTATGATTCCCTTATGTATTCGGTTTCAAAGATGAAAGAAGAGAGGAATAATAGGCTTAGAAGAAATCGGCTAGGAGGCTAAAAGAAAAGAAGAAAAATAATGGAGGCTCAAGAAGAATATTCGGCAGAGGAAAAGAGAGAGGGAGAATGAATAATGAATTGCCCTAGTCTCATCCTTTTATAGCCGAAATTACTAGGCCAAGAGTCCTTAACTTGGCCACCACTCTTCCTTATTTTCCTAATTAAATAATAATTCTTCATTTATCCACCTATTTAGCCGAATTTTAAAGAGAGTGAAACTCCTCTTTTGCAAGCCTTGTGCCGTCCACCTCTTGGGCTTCTAGAAGCAAAATAAAACTTATTTTATTTGCTTCTTATGTGACTTCGAACTCAAGCCCAACACCCTTGCATGTGGGCCATTTCACGAGGCCTTAAGTGGCATCTTCAGCCACTTTTCCAAGTCCGTTAATGGGTCAAATTTCACATACTTTATATTTTAGGGTCACTGCCCTAAGTTCCCTTTGAACTTTAAAATTTGACATTTGGGGTCATTTTAAGTTTTCAAAAATTTTCTTGTGACTCTGTAAACTTGACATTTCCTAGGTTTCCAAAATGTTTAGTTTCCTCTTTTAGCATAGTTTCCAAAATGTTTACTTTCCTCTTTGGCTTAGTTTCCAAAATGTTTACTTTCCTAATTTACTTAGGTTTCCAAAATGGCCACTTTCCTATTTTTAACGTAACATTTCCATACATTCTCAGGCTTCCAAAAATGTTCACTTTCCTTACATTTCCTTACATTTCCTTACATTTCCTTTCATTTCCTTTCATTTCCTTACATTTCCTTACATTTCCTTACATTTCCAAGGTTTTAAAAATGCACACAATGGGATTTGAACCTCTTCCCTCAAAGTACTTCACTTGATGCCATAACCCTTGCACCTTAGATGGCGTCCCGTGCCACTTTTCCACATCACTTCTTGTTTTTAACTTAAAAACCAATAATTGTCCAAAGCTTTCTCTTCCATCCTAGGATATTAAAAACTTTTAATTCACTTCCAAACACTGCCAAAACCTACTACTCATGAATTATGCACAAACGCATAACCCCTAATCTAGGATGTTACAGTTCTACCCTCCTTAAAATAATTTCGTCCTCGAAATTACTTGCTAACAGTCGTACAATCTCACCGCACTATACTTACGCTGCGCACTCTGATCTTAACAGAACCATCATACTTTTCAGGCACAATCTCTAAGTTCACGTCCCTTAGAACTCATTTCTAACGTCGCGATTTAATCTGATTAAGAAGTTTTATGTATTTAAAAAAAATTTGTTTCACTGATTAACCGCGAAGAAGTTTTATGGAAAGAATTTTTAGAAGTGGTTCTTTCGTATTCATACATGCACACAGTCTTTACATTCATACATCCATCAATCAATTATGAACTTTCGTTCATTCAGAGAAATGTTGTAGTTCGCATTGTTGTTGTTTTTCCACTACCCAGGGGTATTTTCGTAATTTATCCTACAGGGGTATTTTCGTAATTTTTTTAAAAGAAAGAAAAAAGTTCCTTGGTGATTTTGTCAAAAAGTATTTTGGAAATTTTAAAATCCCGGGGCTTTTCGATAAATTTGAAAATTCTAGGGGTATTTCGATAATTTTAAATTTTGGAGGTATCTTGGTAATAAACCAGGGTAAATTTGTAAAGTTTTAATAATTCAGGGATATTTCAAAATTTTCAAAACCTTGAGGGTTCTTTTTGAGAAATTTATTTTCCAAAACGATGAAGTTGCAAAAATTTTGGAAATCAGGGTCATTTTGGAAATTTTGGTAAGTTAGGGGCAATTTTGTAGTTTTCCAAAATCAAGGTATTTTGTCTTTTTGCAAATTAGGGTTTTTGAACATTTTATAACGTAATGAAATTTTGATAGGAACTGTGGGTATTTTGAAAATTTCATAAATCAAGGGCATTTTTGTAATTTTACCATTAGGGGTTTTTTAGTAAATTTGTAAATCAGAAATATTTCAGGAAAATTTATAAAAATAATCTTTTTCAAATCAAGAGGGTAATTGAGAAATTTTAAAATTAGGGTTTCCATAAAAATACGGCTAGTCCCTTTCGGGTTTTAGTTATTGGGTTTAGCCTGTGACTAAGTCCTCTTGGTTAGGTGAACTTACTACGCACTGGTAGGATTCGAGTAAAGATGAGGTGAGTCACTAGGACCGCTTAAATACCAAGCTCTTCTCGAATCCACTCCTAACATGCGCACAACAATTACCACACCCTAGCTCGGTGACTTAATCACGTGTTTGTCTAGTGTATTAAGTCTTATGTATTTGTGTTTGAGTAGACTAATCCTAGGGTTCAAGTTCCTATCATGCTATTCTACGTTCCATTCCTTCTCTACCCTTCTATAATTCACATAATCACACGTATAGTTAGGGTACTTACCGGTGGATCATGGGTCGAGACTTAGGTGC
The DNA here is from genome assembly GCA_025506655.1 of Gossypium rotundifolium. Classification (NCBI taxonomy): domain Eukaryota; kingdom Viridiplantae; phylum Streptophyta; class Magnoliopsida; order Malvales; family Malvaceae; genus Gossypium; species Gossypium rotundifolium. The sequence continues at coordinate 46,804,834 of CP106723.1, forward strand.
CATGCCGTAAAAAACCGCTTATTTCATAAGATTCTTTATAAAGCATATTTTGGCTCGATTTGAAAACGTTTTGGGCCTTAGCCCATGTGTGAGAGTTTAAAATCGGGCTCGATACTAAACTAAAACATTTCCCACACCCTACCCACGAGAATGGACCGGATCTCGTATGTTCTCGAAATAACCTTGGTTCAAAATTCATTCAATACTTTGAAAACTGTGTTTTGAAAGATAGTTTGTTGTGGGTTGGGCTCGAGTTGAAAAGAAATTTACCTTATAACAAAACCCATTTGTTTCAGTGACAAAATATTTAAACTTATTTTAAATTAAATGGGCTTATTCTTTGTAAAGCCCTAAATTCATAACATAGTAATTAAAGCGTAAATAAAATGTCACGATGGCCTTATTACATAAAATGAAACCCAAAATAAAATTGTACAAGACTTAAAATAAAATAAAGATTCAAATAAAATTAAACTTCAAGCTAAACATGGCCACCACAAGTTCTCGCCAGTCCGGCCCACACCTTTGCTCATCACCGAAAATATTTCCCTAACGGGGTGAGTCGATAGACTCAATGTGTAACCAACACCAAAACATAATAGAAATAGGCACACCATACATATCATATTCATATAAAATTCAAGATAATGATGCAAACCCAACCCAAACCTATATAGCCATCCGCTACACACCACCCGCATTCATCCTCGCATAATCGTGGGACTACTAAGTCAACCCTCCATCCGCTACACACCATCGAAGGCGATCATTGCAATGACGTGCTCATCGCCCACTTATAATATTGTGGCATAGCCACCACTTTCAGATAATGTAACCGGTTACCACATTCACTTAATGTGACCAAGTCACCACATTCACTTAGTGAGACCAAGTCATCACGTTTCACTTAGTGAGACCAAGTCACCACGTTTCACTTAGTGAGACCGAGGTCATCACATTCACTTAGTGAGACCAAGTCATCACATTCACTTCCCTTTCTCAAATAACCCGAATGCCCCAAATTATACATATCATGCATAACATATTTAATTTCACTTTCACATCACTTTTCACATGTTAAATATAACATATTTCAAATCCTAGTAGGAGTAGGAAAACGTACCTGAGTACTTTGTACCATAATATGGTACTTTAGCCACATTCTTACACTTTCATATTAACATATATATCATATTTAAGCGATAAATCTATTAAGATTAGTGTGGGGTACACACGGTACCTTAGCCATATTCTTACACTTTCATATTAACGCATATAATGAGTTAAAGCCATAAATCTATCAAGATTAGTGTAGGGTACACACGGTACCTTAGCCATATTCTTACACTTTCATATTAACACATTTAATTTAAAACATAGCCATGAACATATTAAAACTTAGAGTAGGTACACACTGTACCTTAGCCATATTCTTACACTTTCATATTAACACATATAATGAATTAAAGTCAGAATCTATCAAGATTTAGTGTAGGTACACACCGATTTGCTTATCAATTCCTTGAAATCTCGAAAACCGATCTATTGCTTTAGATCTTAATTCCTATATTTGATTAATCACTTACTACTTTAATAAAAAACCATTTGACCATAAATCCAAATCCTAGTAGGATTAGTATTCTTAAAACTTACCTTGTTGCCAATTTCAATACTAATCAAATCCTCAAATCTATGCTATGCTCCTCCTTGTATTCTACCAAGCACTAAATCTCATCAGGGGTTAGTTTCGCTTTTTAAACAAACAAGAATTAGATCTAATTATCAAAATAGGCCTTAGCCAAAGCTATAAACACTTACCTTGTGGATTTTAAATCCCGAAACTCACCGAATAACTAGGGAACACGCGGCCTATGGTGTACCTTCGAGAAAAGAACTTCTCCTTCCTTGTAGCCTACACTTAGTAAATCCCAAAAGATCTCTTCAAAGTTTCGGCAACCATGAACATTAATGGGATTAGCCCTAGAGTTTGATAAGTCTAAAATATAAAAGAATGGAAACCAAACGTGGATCTTACCCTTATTTGAAGGAATCGATTGCACCTTCACTTCAACCTTTAGAGATTCGGCTTAGAGACTTGATGAACAATCGGCTATGATTCCCTTATGTATTCGGTTTCAAAGATGAAAGAAGAGAGGAATAATAGGCTTAGAAGAAATTGGCTAGGAGGCTAAAAGAAAAGAAGAAAAGAATGGAGGCTCAAGAAGAATATTCGAGAGGAAAAGAGAGAGGAGAATGAATAATGAATGGCCCTAGTCTCATCCTTTTATAGCCGAAATTACTAGGCCAAGAGTCCTTAACTTGGCCACCACTCTTCCTTATTTTCCTAATTAAATAATAATTCTTCATTTATCCACCTATTTAGCCAAATTTTAAAGAGAGTGAAACTCCTCTTTTGTAAGCCTTGTGCTGTCCACCTCTTGGGCTTCTAGAAGCAAAATAAAACTTATTTTATTTGCTTCTTATGTGACTCGAACTCAAGCCCAACACCCTTGCATGTGGGCCATTTCCTGAGGCCTTAAGTGGCATCTTCAGGCTACTTTTCCAAGTCCGTTAATGGGTCAAATTTCACATACTTTATATTTTAGGGTCACCTGGCCCTAAGTTCCCCTTTGAACTTTAAAATTCGACATTTCGGGGTCATTTTTAAGTTTCCAAAAATTTTCGCTCGGCTTTGTAAACTTGACATTTCCTAGGTTTCCAAAATGTTTAGTTTCCTCTTTTAGCATAGTTTCCAAAATGTTTACTTTCCTCTTTTGGCTTAGTTTCCAAAATGTTTACTTTCCTAATTTACTTAGGTTTCCAAAATGGCCACTTTCCTATTTTTAACGTAACATTTCCATACATTCTCAGGCTTCCAAAAATGTTCACTTTCCTTACATTTCCTTACATTTCCTTACATTTCCTTTCATTTCCTTTCATTTCCTTACATTTCCTTTCATTTCCTTACATTTCCTTACATTTCCTTACATTTCCAAGGTTTTAAAATGCACACAATGGGATTCGAACCTCTTCCTCAAAGTACTTCACTTGATGCCATAACCTTGCACCTTAGGTGGCGTCCGTGCCACTTTTCCACATCACTTCTTGTTTTTAACTTAAAACCAATAATTGTCCAAAGCTTTCTTCCATCCTAGGATATTAAAACTTTTAATTCACTTCCAAACACTGCCAAAACCTACTACTCATGAATTATGCACAAACGCATAACCCCTAATCTAGGATGTTACAATGTGACAGAGTCACCGATATACTTGGCATCAAGCCATCGAAATAATGTGACCGAGTCACCGATATACACTACCCCCTTTTATCAATATCTTATCCTAATCCCATGCAAACATATAATCATAATATAATGAATGTGACATATGTCAATGTAAATCGAATAATCAAAGCAAACATATATTCATGATAAGGTATTGACATGACACAATCAAAGGTAACTAACCTGGTGTCTCCGATTTTAGCTCCCAAGGGTAACTCAACAATCGTTACCAATGTTTCGGCTTTTAAACGATACACATACTTATTACTAATCAAACCAATGATGGTGTGAGAATTACACACCTGATTACGCAAAGAACTAGACATTCCTGATCATTGCTATTCTCACTAGTGGGAATAACCACTATCTGCCTATCCCAAACGGATGTCGGCTCTCTACCACAGCCAGTGAAAAGTCTCGAACCACCAACACAGCACGTCGTTTGAACTTGGGAGCAGAGACAACGAGTCCACTCCCCTCCTTCGATTGGCTACCACTCGCATCCATGAAGAGAATCTTTGATCAGTACAGTACTTTCAGAGAGAAACGTTGATTGTCAAATTAGAGGGGTTTTGGTTATGGCAGAATAAAATGGATAGCGTTTAATTGCAAAGAACTAAAGGAGAAACTCCTTACCTTGGCTAACAAGAAGTCGCACAACACCTGATTCGGCATGGATTAAACCAAAGGAACCCTAACGTCAGCTAAAAAGATTCGGCCATAAGTTTGATCCGAAGCAACCACGCCATGATGAGAGAAGGACAGAAGAGATTAGTCGTGATCTAACATTAAGAAATAAAATAGCCACTTCGACTATGAAAAACGTAAGAGCGAAACACATGAAAGAAAAAGAAAATTACCAAGATTGAAGAAACCAAGAGATGCTCAACGAGTCCCTTTTCGCCAACAGTGAAATAGAAATGGCTAACCTAGCACTAAGGAGTATTTGGCCTAGAAAGAAAAATCACTGTTTGAGAGAGTTTTATGCTCGGCTCACAAAGAACTGAGAGAAGAAAAGATGAGAAGTAGCAAGGTTTCGACTAGGTGAGAAAACAAATGGTAAAAAGAGAGGTTCGACTATGTGGAGACGAAAATAAAGAAGCAAAGAAGGAAAGAAGAAGAAATAGAAGAAGAAAAGTTCGGCTAAAGAAGAGAAAAGATTGGGAGAGGATTTGGCTATGGTATTTTGGCAATCACAACAACAAAAGGAATTGTTTGCAAAGAGAAAAGAAAAGGAAGCAAATGGAGAGTTGGGGTTTCGACAAGAAGAGAGGCACAAAGAACCCGAATGCTTAGGAGAACAAAAATTCACAAATTGAAAGAAAAGCAACAAGAAGAGCTAGAAGCACTTAATGGAAATTTCGGCACTCCCCCTACACACTATGACCGAATATGCTAAGATGAACATGCCTAAGGACTAAAAGAAATTTTGGCACACACCTCCCCTAGCCAAAACCGAATTGCTCCCCCCTTAGCACCACTCCATTCTCGGCCAAACTCTTTCTCACTCCCCACCTCCAACGATTTTCTCCTTCATTCACTCTCCATCCACCAATTCAAATTGGTTGACCTGTTCAAACCCTCAAGCTCCTCTCCTCCATCTATTTCAAATCATTTGACTCATTCAACAACCACCTTGATAGAGTCCCAATCGAATTTCACCTCTTCTCCATCCTGGAAACAAAATAAATATTCCAAAATTCAACCTGTGGGATTCAAACGCATTCCCTCTTCCATGCTCCCTTGTGACGCCAACCACTAAACCACCTTGCTCCTTGTGACATCAAATTACAACCAATCATACCTAAGGCCTGCATCCCCTAGCTCTCCCCCCTAAAGTGCCCCAAAAACAAAATTTTTCCAAAGCCCTAGCTCGAACCCGAGCCTCCCCAAGACCACTAAACACACCAAAATAACAAGCTAAAAGAGCCAAACACATAGAATAGTACAAAATGTAGAACCCCTAATTCTAGGATGTTACAGTTCTACCCCCTTAAAGAAATTTCGACCTCAAAATTTACCTGATCAAAATAGGTGAGGGTATTGCTGTCGCATCACATCTTCTAGCTCCCACGTCGCTTCCTCTGAACCATGATTGCACCATAACACTTTGACCAAAGGAACCGACTTTCTTCTCAACATCTTAACATCCCGATCCAATATCTAGACTGGCTCCTCTTCAAAAGACAGATCAGGTCTTACTTCAATTTCTTCTACTGATACTACGTGAGATGGGTCCGAACGATAGTGCCTTAACATCGAAACATGGAATACATTATGGATCTTAACATCAAAACATGGAATACATTATGGATCTGACTCAACTCCGGAGGTAATTCAAGCTGATAAGCCACTGGTCTCACACGTTTCAACACTCGGTAAGGCCTGATGAATCTGGGGCTCAACTCGCCCTTCCGTCCAAATCTTAGAACTTTCTTCGAGGGTGAAAATTTTAGAAAAACCCGATCACCCACAGAGAATTCTATTTCTCTACGTCTCAGATCTGCATATGATTTTTTCCTTTCGAAAGCTTCTTTCAACCGAGCCAAAATTAGCTTAACCTTTTCCTCGGTCTCTAAGATCAGTTTCAGACCCAACAGCTGTCGCTCACCCAACTCTGTCCAGTAGGTATAGGTACGACACCTACGTCCATACAACGCCTCATCGGGTGCCATCTGAATGCTGGATTGATAGCTATTGTTGTACGCAAATTCTGCTAATGGTAGGAAATCCTCCCAACTCCTCTGAAGTCGATTACATAGCCCCTTAACATGTTTTCTAGAATCTGAATTGCCCTTTCGACTGACCATCAGGCAGTGGGTGAAGCTTTTGTCTTTGAAATCTAGCCTCGTACCCATAGCTTCGTGCAACGCCTTTCAGAATTGAGATGTAAACCTAGGATCCTTGTCTGATATGATAGACACTGGTACCCCATGTAACATCACAATCTTCACAACATACAGCTTGGCTAACTTCTGGAGCGAGTAATCCAAACTAACCAGTATGAAGTGAGCAGACTTTGTTAACCGATCAACGATCACCCACACTATATCATTTTAGTAGGTGTTAGGCCAGCCCACTAATAAAGTCCATTATTATCCTCTTTCACTTCCAAAGTGGAATATCCACCGGTTGTAGCAACCTTGAATGCAATTGATGCTCTACCTTCACCTGCTGACTCGTCAAACACTTACCTACAAAGTCGGTAACTTCCCGATTCAACCCTGGCCACCAGTACTGTTCACGTAAGTCTCGATAGATCTTACTTCCACTGGGATGCATAACGTATGGGCTACTAAGCGCCTCCCAGAATCATCTGCCTCAACTCGAGTCCTTTGGCATAAAACCTTTCCACGAAAACATAATACCCCTTCACTATTCAGACCAAAATCTTCTATCTCACCACTTTTCACTTGCTGAAGTCGGGAACTTAACAATTCATCCAATGATTGCTTCTCCGTAATCTGATCTACCTATGTTGGCTTTATCTGAAGTTTAGCTAACAGGGTACCATCTTCATACAGACTAAGACAAGCAAACATTGCCCTCAAATCTGTTATCACTTTACGACTCAACATATCTGCCACCACATTAGCTTTACCCGGGTGATACTCAATCGAGCAGTCGTAGTCTTTCAGTAACTCAATCCACCTCGATTGCCTTAAATTCAACTCCTTTCGGGTAAGGAGATATTTCAGGCTCTTATGACCCGTATCGATAATTGACTTTTCCCCATACAGGTAATGTCTCCCTATTTTCAAGGTGAATATTATAGCAGCTAACTCCAAGTCATGAGTGGGATAATTCACCTCATGTGGTCTTAATTGTCGAGACGCATATGCTACTACCTTCCCTTCTTGCATTAGCACACATCCTAACCCTGTGTGTGACGCATCATAGTAGACAACAAACTCTTTCCCAGCATCAGGCTGAATCAACACTTGTGCCTTAGCCAAAATCCTCTTTAGCTTCTCAAAGCTTTCTTGCTGCTTATCAGCCCAAACAAACGGTACCCCTTTCCGTAACAACTTGGTTAATGGTGCAGCAATCAATGAGAATCCCTCAACAAACATTCTGTAGTACCTAGCTAACCCAAAAAACTTTGAATTTCTACTACAGACTTCGATGGCTTCCAGTCAAGAACAGCTTCGATCTTTCGGGGATCAACCCTAATCCCTTCGACAGAAACAACATGCCCCAAAAAGGTAAATTCATTCAGCCAAAATTCACACTTGCTGAATTTGGCATACAATTGCTTCTCTCTCAATATCTGCAGAACAACCTAAAGATGCGAGTCATGCTCCTCCTTTATTCATGAGTACACCAGGATGTCATCTATGAATACCATCACGAACTAGTCTAAATAAGGTTGGAAGACCCGATCATCATGTCCATAAAAATAGCTGGTGCATTTGTTAACCCGAACGACATCACTAGAAACTCGTAATGCCCATACCACGTTCAAAAAGTAGTCTTATGAATATCCGCCTCCTTGACCTTTAACTGATGATACCCAGATCTCAAGCCTATCTTCGAGAAAACTTAAGCTCCTCGTAGCTAACCGAATAGGTCGTCAATCCTTGGTAGTGGATATTTGTTCTTAATCGTCAACTTGTTCAACTGATGATAGTCAATGCACATGCGCATCGACCTGTCCTTTTTCCTAACGAACAACACCGATACTCCCCTCGGAGACACACTTGGTCGGATAAAACCATGGTCCAACAGTACCTAGATCTGAGCTTTAAGTTCTACCAGCTCCTTCGACGCCATCCTATATGGGGCAATGGACACCGGAGCTATTCCCGGAAGTAGATCAATGCCGAACTCCACCTCGCGATCCGGAGGTAGCCCTGAAAGCTCTTCTGGAAAGACGTCTGAGAACTCTTTCACCATTCTAACATCCTTTACAGGCAATTCTTTGGCCTCCAAAGCACTGATGAAAGCTAAGAATGCCTCACACCCTTTTCACACCATCCTTTCTGCCTTTAGTGCAGAAGCCACATTGGGTAGGTAATTCCTTCTCTCACCTATCACCAGCACCTCCTTATCTTCGGAAGACTTCAATATCATGCGCTTAGCAGCACAATCCAAGTTTGCCCAATGCTTAACTAACCAGTCCATACCTAAAATCAAATCGAACTCGCTGAATGGTAATTCCATCAAGTCTACCAGGAAAACAACCCCTTCTACTTCTAAAGGCACATTCCTAAATAGTTTGTTCACCACTACATATTGTCCTAAAGGGCTAATCACAGATATTTCTCTAGCAGCAAACTCAGATTCTATACCCAAAGTCCCAGACACATCACAGGCAACATATGAATGTGTAGACCCAACATCTATCAAAGCTGTAAAGTGTACACCAAATATAAGGAACGTACCGGTTATGACATCCGGTGGGTTGCCATCCTCTCACTGTTGAGCTGCATAGACTAACCCTGGCTGTCTTGTATCCATATTACCAACACCTCTGTCTGGTGCTGTACGCCCTCGGCCAGCTCCAATTCCTCCTCTGATCGGACCACGACCTCTCGGTGGCTGCTGCCCACCTCTTCCTGATTGTGCATAACCCTGACTTACCGACCGCGCCCTAGCCAACTCTTGTGGATAGTCCCTTATCAGATGGTCCATAGATCCACACTTGAAACATCCTCTATTTGTTACCCAACACTCCCCCGAATGTAATTTCCCACATCGAGCACACGGTCGAGACTATCCAAAAGCAACAGGCATCGCACCTCGACCTGACCCCTCAAACCTAGGCCTCTTTAGGAAACCCCCAGCAGATCTTGACGACCCAAAACTCCTCTTATTCTTACCCCTATCCTTATCCCGATTTTGCCTCTCAAGCCGCTTCACCTATTCGGCTATTTTTTCTTTCTCAACCAGGATGGCAAAATCTCTTTCCTGCTGCAGAGCTATCAGTACTCGCAGCTCGTCCCGCAGACCGTCCTCAAATAGAACACAACGTTCATAATCAGTTGCAATGATACCTCGGGCATAATAGCTCAAGCGCAGAACTCCGCCTCATATTCAGCCACAGATTTATGCCGTTGAACTAGATTCAAAATGCTTTTCTTTGGGCATCCACATAGCTTGCCCCAACATATTTTCCCTAGAACGCCGTCTTAAAGAAGTCCCAGGTGATACGATCTGCTGAAGTACCTTCCCTCACTGTAAGCCACCACTGGTACGCCTCATCACGTAGGAGAGACACTACTCCCTTCAACTTTTCCTCTGCGGTACAGTCTAGATCGTCCATGATTCGTTCAACCGCTTCCAGCCAGTACTCAGCTATGTTGGGGGCCACACCAGAAATATGCCTAAATATCTCATCCCCATTTGCCTGGAGTTGCTCAGGGATAGATTTTTGGGCTACTGATCCAGTGCTTGCCCCAGCAACCCATACCAACACTCATAGCATAGCTTGGGACAAAGCATCATCCCCTCCAGTTCAGTCTTGAGACCCAGCCTCGGTTATCGATGATGCAGGTGCTTCTATTTCAGGCATGCGCCCCGATGCCTCAGATCCAGCCCCAGCACCTCGGCCTTCACCATAATCGCGTGTGCCATGTCCACGTCTTCTAGCGCTCATGTTTACTGAATCAACTTAATCTGATTAGAAATTTTATGAATTAGTAAATTATTCCACTGTTTATTAACGAACATCTTATGAATATAGATTTAAAAGTAGTTTTCGCAGGTCTCGATCTCTAAAATTTTATCTCTTATAACTAGCAATCACAACATAATAAAAATCTTTCATAAAATCAAACAGAATCAGAAGACTTACAATACAGATTTGGGTCGGAGACTCGGTGTGCCATACTTGCAGAAAGACATATATATTTCTAAACCACCTTTCAAACTAATTTTGGAAAAGCATTTTTGAACCCATTTTATAGTCGAGTTTTACAACCTGGCTCTGATACCACTAAATGTAACACCCCAAACCCGACCTAGACGTTACAACCGGATCTGGCATGTCACATGGAATGGTTGTTTAGGAACTTGGATATTGTTTAAAAATTTTGGGTTTTGGTTCCATTGAAAAAACAAAATAGAATTTATTTAATGGTTTTCTTGCATGCTGCAATTAATAATATTAGCAATTGAAAACTATTTTTTTTGTGTTACGAAAACCGAAGTTAGTGGATTCCAAAAACGTGATGTTTTGAAAATAGTTTTTGTAGTTCTAAGAAAATTCCGAATTTAATTATTTATTTGCTTGTTATTCGCTTGTTTATATTTTAGAAAATGATTGTTTATTTTTTTAAAGAAACTCCATACTTAACATTTCATAATATATAATAACCGCATTAAATCCAAAAACCAAATTAAAATTTTAGAGTCCTTCTTACATAAAATATTCCCAAATTAAAAATAAGTTGCAGTAAAGAAAACGGAGTTTACGAAAGAAATACGCATGGCCACCATGGAGTCCACCTCGACTCCAAATCCACAAAGCTAGGGATTACCTGCAAAATTAAGTACAGGGGTGAGTTACGAGAACTTAGTGTATAATTTCCCTTATGAACGAAATCTGGGCCTAAGCCCACAGAAGCAGATTGGCTGAAGCCTAAATGTATCGAATTGGGTCGTAGCCCATACAACATGGCATATCAGAATTCCATCCGCTACACACCGCTCCATATGTCCAACCTCAACACACCTGTGGGGATTTCTACAATCAACCCTCCATCCGCTACACTTTTCATTGGCAGTCACGCTTACAGTCATGCTGCTCAAAGCCGATATAATGTGATAGAGTCACTGATGTATGTGGCCTAGCCATTGCAATAATGTGACAGAGTCACCGATATACGTGGCATCGAGCCATCGAAATAATGTGACAGAGTCACCGATATACACTGCCCCCTTTTATCAATATCATATCCCAATCCCATGCAAACATATAATCATAATATAATGAATGCGACATATGTCAATGTAAATCAAATAATCAGAGCATTCATATATTCATGATAAGGTATTTATATAACACAATCAAAGGTAACTAACCTGGTGTATCCGATTTTACCCCTAAGGGTAACTCAACAATCGTTATCGATGTTTCGACTTTTAAACAAGACACATACTTATTCCGAATCAAACCATTGATGGTGTGAGAATTACACACCTGATTACGTGAAGAACTAGACACTCCTGATCGTTGCTATTCTCACTAGCGGGAATAACCACTATCTGCCTATCCCAAACGAATGTCGACTCTTTACCACAACTCAGTGAAAAGTCTCGAATCACCGACACAACACGTCGTTTGAACTTGGGAGTAGAGACTACGAGTCCACTCCCCTCCTTCGATTGGCTACCACTCGCATCCATGAAGAGAATCTTTGATCAGTACAGTACTTTCAGAGAGAAACGTTGATTGTCAAATCAGGGGGTTTTGGTTATGGCAGAATAAAATGGATAGCATTTAATCGCAAAGAACTAAAGGAGAAACTCCTTACCTTGGCTAATAAGAAGTCGCACAACACCAGATTTAGATATGGATTAAACCAAAGGGAACCCTAACATCGGATGGAAAGATTCAGCCATAGGTTTGATCCGAAGTAACCACGCCATGATGAGAGAAGGACAGAAGAGATTAGTCATGATCTAACATTAAGAAATAAAATAGCCACTTCGATTATGAAAAATGTAAGAGCGAAACATACGAAAGAAAAAGAAGATTACTAAGATCAAAGAAACCAAGAGATGCTCAATAAGTCCCCTTTTCGCCAATAGTGAAATTGAAATGGCTAACCTAGCACTGAGGAGTATTCGACCTAGAAAGAAAAATTACAGTTTGAGAGAGTTTTATGATCGGCTCACAAAGAACTGAGAGAAGAAGAGATGAGAAGTGGCAAGGTTTTGGTTAGGTGAGAAAAATGGTAAAAAGAGAGGTTCGGCTATGTGGAGACAAAAATAAAGAAGGAAAGAAGATGAAATAAAAGAAGAAGAGTTTGGCTAAAGAAGAGAAAAGATTGGGAGAGGATTCGACTATGGTATTTCGACAATCACAATGGCAAAAGGAAATGTTTGCAAAGAGAAAAGAAAAGGAAGCAAATGGAGAGTTGGGGTTTTGACAAGAAGAGAGGCACAAAGAACCCGAATTCTCAGGAGAACAAAAATGCACAAATTGAAAGAAAAGCAACAAGAAGAGCTAGAAGCACTTAATGGAAATTTTGACACTCCCCCTACACACTATGACCGAAAATGCTAAGATGAACATGCCTAAGGACTAAAAGAAATTTTGATACACACCTCCCCTAGCCAAAACCGAATTGGTACCCCTTTAGCACCACTCCACTTTCGGCCAAACTCCTTCTCACTCCCCATATAACAACCCAACTTAGGGGCTAGTCAGAATAGTGATCTCGGGATCACTAATCTGAAACCTAAGAAATAATTTTCATGATATATTATGAGTTAGAACATGATATCATATGAGCATTAAAATTTTGGTGCTTAAATTTTAGTGATTTCATGCTCAATCTCAGAAAAGGACTAAATCGCATAATGTGCGAAAGGTCTATTGTATATGATAAAAGTACCAAATGGCCATGGATTGTTAATTAGGGGTCTTTAAAAGGCAAATAAGCCTTTGGAAGTGGCTTGGCCGACCATAAGAGAGCATGGGAGATAGGATTATCAATTTTAGTCAAAGTTAGGAGTAGTAGGTGTACTAATTTAACTTATATTAATAAAATAAGGAGACAAAAGTTATCATCTTTTCTCCTATCATCTTCCACCGAAAATTGGCAACAAATAAGGGGTAGAACCTTCAAAAACTTCAGAAAGCTTTCATCTATTCAAGTAAGTGTTCTAGTGAACTTTTCTTGAAAATAATTGTACTTTTGAGACCCCTAGAGCTTAAGCTTCCAAATGAGGGGACTATTGTGCAATGTTGTGAAAGGTGTAGAGTTCTACCATGAGAGATACCTTAGTTAATTGCTACATTTTTATGGAAGAACTTGAGTCTTAGTTGTTAGATGAACAACTTTTAAAAAGGGTGTTAGTATGAGAACACCAAATAGGACCTTAATGAAAATGCTATAAATTTTGTAGTAAGTATGTGAAATATTGATTTTTGATGATAGCTTTAAGAGAATTAAATGTTTTCCTGGGCTTGTTGAGGATAAAAATGTGATTAGAATCAATTTTCGAGCCTAGGGGTAAAATGGTAAATTTGCCAAAATCTAGGGGTAAAAATGGTAATTTTGCTTAAGCAAGATTTTTAGATGCTTACATTAATATGGTGATTAAAATGAGATAATTTGCTATTATAGAGTAAGAGGAGACGAGAATTCGCATCGGTCGGGGAAAGGATAAAGTCGTGGACTAAATTGAAGAACTAGCTCATTTTGAAAACGAGGTAAGTTGTATGTGAATTAATGTAATATTATATTAGTATAATTGAAGATGCTTGATATCATATTGATGCATGATACTTCAATAAATTGAGAAACTTATATGAAAAATGATATTGAAGTCCTAATAGAGTATGGCGAATACAAAGAATGCTATCGACCGTATTATGAGGGTCAATGTAAGACCATGTTTAGGACATGGCATTGTCTATATTATGAGGGTCAGAGTAAGACCATGTCTGGGACATGGCATCGGCCATATTATGAGGGTCAGTGTAAGACTATATTTGGAACATGGCATCGACCATATTATGAGGGTCAGTGTAAGACCAAGTTTGGGACATGGCAACAGCCCCATTATGAATGCCAGTATAAGACCATGTTTGGAACATGGCATCGGTGTTGATACGTGTGCCAGTGTAAGACAATGTTTGGAACATGGCATCGGCATTGAGACAAGAGCTGGTATAAGACCTTATCCGGGATATGACATTAGCACATAGAGGTAATTCCCTATAAGACCATGTCCGAGACATGGCATCGGTACCTAGAGGAGACTCTATGTATGACCACCTAGAGAATGTGGCATTGGCTTTATACTTATCGTAATGATTACAAAAACATGTCTTTGATTATTTCTAGTGTATGGTGGGATAAACAGATGAATTTAAAAGTAGAGGTGTGAATGAATATAAGTGCTAATGAATGAATCAAGAGAAATCGACTCTATATGTGTTACGGTAAATGGTAGGTAAGGAAATTGTAAGTAAGTATTGTCAATAAGTCTTGACTTGTGTACGAGTAGCTAATATCATGGATGAATTATTCGTTTATGAGTATTATGATTGTTATTTATTTCCATGCAACTTACTAAGCTAAATGCTTACCCTTTTTCATTGCCCATCTTTCTTATAGTATTGCCAAGATACCTTGAGGATCGTAGATGTAGGGGTTCGGGAATCACACTATCAACAACACTTTGGTATAACAATTTTAGACTTGTTTTGAATATGGCATGTATAGGACGTGGGAATTTTTTCAAGTTGTAATTGTTAGTTAAAGTGTTAGCCATATGTCATTTTGTAAAGGGTCTCTTGAGTTAGGCAAATATTTGACAAACTCTTTATTTATCAATGATATTAATGAAGTGTATGCCTCTTTTAATTATTCTTTTGTATTTGGTTAGGTGATTTGCCAATTTTTGTCTATGTATGTATGTTCATTGAGGTAAATGAAGCATGTAATATTACTTATGAAAAATATACTGGATTGATCTTGATTTTAGGGTGGCAAATGGCTTGGTAAATAGCCTTTAAGTGCCCACACGGCTAGGCACACGGGCATGTGTCTAGGCCGTGCACACCCTGCACCTTATTATTTTTAGTCAGAATAGACCATGGGTAAATTCCACGGTTGTGTGTATGAGCTGTGTAGGACACATGATTTTGGGCGTGGGTGTGTGCCCAGGCTGTGTGGATCAAGTCAGTAACTCCCCACGGTTGGAAGACATGGGCGTGTCGAGACCGTCTGAATATAGTTAGTAACTCCCCACGATTAGGAGGCATGGGTGTGTCAAGGGGTATACAGGCGTGTCTCGAGCCACATGGGTGTGTGACCCCTGTTTCTAAGAAAGGTTTTCGATCAAGTTCTGAAAGTTTTCAGAGTAATGTTTAAGGCCTCGTAGGCCCTTAAATTATATGATTAGACTAAGAAAGAGAAGTTGTTAAGTTGGAACGAACTGTCTTCAGCTTGTAAGTGTACATTCAATTGAGTTCAAGCGTGGTAACATCTCATATCTAGACCTAGCAACGGACTGGGGTATGGGGTGTTACATTTAGTGGTATTAGAGCTACGGTTTAGTCAGTTTTAGGACTAACGTAGCGTAAGTACGAGTCTAGCTATACATGCCACATGTAAGAGTGTCTGAGTAATTATAGTGTGATGACTCCTGACATATAAAATTGTGTTTTATGTAGTAGATGGATTTATATCCGGACTGAACTATAGCTGATGATGTTGTGAGTAATGCATCGGCTCCACAACTAATAGTAGACCCGAGACCTTAGGTCAGGGAGATAAAGCTCGAGAAGCTCTTCTCTACATGATGAACAACTAGTATACTGAGTATACCCAAGCAAATTAAAATGCTCAGCCCCCTCCTTCGCCACCTATTCCTCAACCCGCTCTAGTAGTTCCTCAAGTGGTTGAGGTCACGAGGAGAGAAAGGCCTCCAGTGGATAAGATCTGAAAACAGAGAGCTGAGGAATTTTGGGAAAATAAGGATGATGACCCAGAGAAAGTGAAATTCTGGCTCGAGAACACCATATGAGTATTTGATGAGTTATCCTACACACTTGAGGAGTGCTTAAAATGTGCTGTATCTCTCCTGAGAGACTCAGCCTACCGATGGTGGAGCACCTTGGTGTCGGTAGTGCCAAGGGGGAGAGTTAGTTGGGAATTCTTCCAAGAGGAATACCAAAAGAAGTATATTAGCCAGAGATTCATCGATCACAAGAGAAAGGAGTTCTTGGAACTGAAGCAATGTCGTATGTCAGTGACTGACTACGAATGGGAGTTCGTAAGACTTAGCAAGTATGCAAGAGAGTGCGTGTCTACCGAGGCCATCATGTGTAAGAGATTCGAGGATGGATTAAATGAAGATATCCACCTATACATGGGAGTTCTCGAATTAAAGGAGTTTGAAGTATTGGTGGATAGGGCTTGTAAAGCCGAAGAGTTGGCCAGAGATAAGAGAAAAGCTGAGTACAAATGACTCGGGGAAGAGACAACTGAACAAGTCTCACCAATCCTCATTTAAGAAATCGAGGGATTTTACTACTCGAACAGCCACTTTAGTGGGGTTTTCAACCCATAATAAGGGCAGGTGATTTTCGGGATCAAAAGGGCAAACTACATCAGTTTCTAGTGTGGGCAACGTCCGTCCGAACAGACCAAAATGCCCTCAGTGTGGCGGAGACCATTTTGGTGGATGCCGAGCTAATGAGAAAGGTTGTTTCAGATGTGGGTCATTGGACCATTTTATCAGAAACTGCCCCGAGGTAGACGTGAAAGGAAGGCCTCAAAATGTGAGATCAGGAAGTACCACAAAGGGTAGACCATTGAAAAATCTGAGGACTGAGATGGGAAACAAGAATCCACCTAAAGAATGAGATGCTACAGTTGAGGGTAGAGCAACGATGAGAACATATGCCATCTGGCTTGTGAAGAGGCATCTTCCCTTGACGTAATCACGGGTATCTTCTCCCTCCATAATACTTGTGTTATAGCTTTAATTGACCCGGGATGTTCCCACTCTTACATATGCATGAAATTAGTCTCTAGCATGAGTATGCCTATAGAGTCTACTAAATTCATTATAAGAGTGTCAAATCCCCTAGGTAAGAGTATGTTGGTTGATAGAGTTTGTAAAGGGTGTCCTTTGATAATTAAATGTCATTGTTTACCTGTCGATCTTATGTTATTACCATTTGACGAGTTTGGTGTCATTCTTGGGATGGATTGGTTAGTTACTCATAAGGTAATTGTGAACTGTGGAAAGAAGCATATTGAGTAGAGGGATGAAAACGTAAGTTTTATTCATGTTTAATCAGATAAGTCGGATAGATCACCAATAATGATATCAACCATGTCAGCTCAGAGGGTATGAGGCTTATCTTGCCTTTGTGTTGAACACTAAAGAGACTGAATTGAAAATTGAGTCAGTATCCATAGTATGTGAATACCTAGATGTATTCCCAGAAGAGTTGCTAGGGCTACCTCCGGAGAGGGAAATTGAATTTGGAATTGATCTAGTTCTGGGTACTACCCCTATTTCTATTGCCCCCTATAGAATGGCTCCAATCGAGCTAAAAGAGCTAAAAGCACAGTTGCAAGAATTAAAGGAAAAGGGTTCGTGAGGTGAAGTTTTCTCCATGGGGCACTTCTGTCCTATTCGTGAAGAAGAAATATGGTTCTATGAGACTATGTATAGACTATCGGCAACTCAATAAAGTGACAGTGAAGAATAAGTACCCGTTGTCGAGGATCGACGATCTATTTGACCAATTGAAGGGAGCTACAATATTTTCACAGATAGATTTGAGGTTGGGGTACTATCAGTTGAAAGTTAAGGATTCGGATGTACCGAAAGACTACATTTAGAACTAGGTACCGCCATTATGAATTTTTGGTCATGCCTTTCTGTCTAACGAATGCCCCCGCCATCTTCGTGGATTTGATGAACCGTAATTTTTGATCGTATTTGGATAGATTTGTTGTGGTATTCATCGATGACATACAGATCTACTCTCGAGATGAGAATGATCATGCTGAGCACTTGAGTGTTGTTCTACAAGTTTTGAGAGAGAAACAATTGTATGCTAAATTCAGTAAGAGTGAATTTTGGCTCAGGGAAGTGGGATTTCTGAGGCATATTGTTTCTGGAGATGGGATTATAGTCGACCTGAATAAGATTTCAGCAATTGTTGAAAGGAAACCACCGAGAAACGCAACTGAAGTAAGGAGTTTTCTAGGCCTAGCCGGCTACTATAGGCGTTTTGTCAAGGGGTTTTCCGTGATAGCTACACCGATGAAAAGACTTCTACATAAAGATGTGAAATTCGTTTGGACTGAGGAATGTCATCAAATTTTTGAGAAATTGAAGACACTATTGACTGAGGCTCCTGTTTTGGTGCAACCTGAGCCGGGAAGAGAATTCATGGTTTACAGTGATGCGTCCTTGAACGGTTTGGGCTGTGTACTTATGCAAGAGGCTAAAGTGACGCCTCTAGATAGTTGAAGCCACACGAGAGGAACTACCCTACTCATGTTTTAGAGTTGGCCGCAATCGTATTTGCGTTGAAAATTTGGAGACATCGTTTATATGGTGAAAGCTTTTAGATTTTTACCGACCACAAAAGCCTGAAATATTTGATGACTCAAAAGGAGCTAAATTTGAGGCAACGAAGATGGTTAGAGTTGATTAAAGATTATGAGTTAGTAATTGACTACCATCCGGGGAAGACAAATGTAGTAGCCGATGCTTTGAGCAGAAAACCATTGTTTGCACTAAAAGCTATGAGCACCCAGATGACCTTGTTAGATGATGGTTCCGTATTAGCTGAGTTGAGGGCTAAACCATTGTTCCTCTAAGAGATTTGCGAAACTCAGAAGGATGATAATAGTTTGCAAGCCAAAAGAGCTTTATGTGAGTCGAGCGTTGAGTCAAACTTTCGAGTAAATCCTGATGGATGTCTGACATTTCGGGATCGAGTCTATGTACCCAAGAATGATGAGCTTATTCGTAAAATTTTGCAGGAAGCACATAATGGATGTTTGAATATGCATCCAGGCAGCACAAAGATGTACCAAGATTTGAAGAAATGGTACTGGTGGCTTGGTATGAAGAAAGATATTTCTGAGTTTGTATCAAAATGCCTGATTTGTCAACAAGTGAAGGCTGAACATCAAGTATCTTTGGGTTTACTTCAGCCTGTTATGGTTCTTGAGTGGAAGTGGGACCGTATCACTATGGATTTTGTGACGGGTTTACCATTGACTCCCAAAAGGAAAGATGCAGTTTGGGTAGTGGTTGATAGACTCACTAAGTCAGCCCACTTTATACCAGTGCGAGTCGACTATTCACTTAATAAATTAGCGGACTTGTACTTGTCGGAGATAGTAAGACTTCATGGTGTACTATTGTCAATCATTTCAGATAGAGATCCGAGATTCATGTCACAATTCTGGACAAAACTGCAAGAAGCTTTGGGCACAAAATTAAGTTTCAGTACAACCTTCCATCCACAAACCGATGGGCAGTCAGAGAGAACAATTCAGATATTAGAAGACATGCTTAGATGTTGTGTTTTGGAATTCCACGGTAGTTGGGAGAGATACTTACCATTGGTGGAATTCGCCTACAACAACAGTTTTTAGTCAAGTTTAAAGATAGCACCTTATGAGGCATTGTATGGATGTAGGTGTCGAACATGCTTGTATTGGTCAGAACTCAGAGAGAAACAGATACACGGGGTTGATTTGGTTAAAGAAACTGAAGAGAAAGTAGAAGTGATACATAACTGCCTGAAAGCCGCCTCAGATAGACAGAAGTCCTATTCAGATTTAAAGAGTAAAGAAATAGAGTATGAAGTCGGTGATAAAGTGTTCTTGAAAGTATCACCTTGGAGAAAAGTCCTCAGATTTGGTCGGAAGGGCAAATTGAGTCCGTGCTTTATCGGACATTATGAAGTCACCGGAAGGATAGGACTGGTAGCTTATTGGCTAGCTTTGCCACCTGAGTTAGAAAAGATTCATGATGTCTTCCATGTATCTATGTTGCGTCGATACCGTTTAGACCCTTCACATGTTATAGGGCCGACAGAGGTAGAAATACAACCAGATTTGACTTATGGTGAAGAACTAGTTAAAATATTGGCTCGTAAGGTCAAGCAGTTAAGAAAGAAAAGCATAGCCCTAGTGAAAGTCCTATGGCAAAGGCACGGAATAGAAGAGGCTACATGGGAGTTCGAGGAAATGATGAGAAACCAACACCCTAATCTTTTCATTGGTAAGATTTTCGAGGACAAAAATCCTTGAGGGGGAGAATTATAACAACCCGACTTAGGGGCTAGTCGGAATAGTGATCTCAGGATCACAAATCTGAAACCTGAGAAATTATTTTCATGATATATTATGAGTTAGAACATGATAGCATGTGAGTATTAAAATTTTAGTACTTAAATTTTAGCGATTTCATGCTCAATCGCAAAAAAAGACTGAATCGCATAAAGTGCAAAAGTTCCATTCTATATGCTAAAAGTACCAAATGGCCATGGATTGTTAATTGGGGGTCTTTGAAAGGCAAATTAGCCTTTGGAAGAGGCTTGGCCGGCCATAAGAGAGCATGGGAAACAAGATCGTCAATTTTAGTCAAAGTTAGTAGTAGTAGGTGGACTAATTTGGCTTATATTAATAAAATAAGGAGACAAAAGTTATCATCTTTTCTCCTATCATCTTCCACCGAAAATTGGAAGAAAATAAGGGGTAGAACCTTCAAAAATTTCAGCAAGCTTTAATCTATTCAAGTAAGTGTTCTAGTGAACTTTTCTTGAAAATAATTGTACTTTTGAGACCCCTAGAGCTTAAGCTTTCAAATGAGGGGACTATTGTACAATGTTGTGAAAGGTGTAAAGTTCTAACATGAGAGCTACCTTAGTTAATTACTATATTTTTATGGAAGAACTTGAGTCGTAGTTGTTAGATGAACAACTTTTAAAAAGGGTGTTAGCATGAGAACACCAAATAGGACCTTAATGAAAAGGCTATAAATTTTTTAGTAAGTATGTGAAATATTGATTTTTAATGATAGCTTAAAGAGCATTAAATGTTTGCCTAGGCTTGTTGAGGAAAAAATGTGATTAGAATCAACTTCCGAGCCTAGGGGCAAAATGGTAATTTTGCCAAAATCTAGGGGTAAAAATGATAATTTTGCTTAAGCATGATTTTGAGATGCTTACGTTAATATGATGATTAAATTAAGCAAATTTGATATTATAGAGCAATAGGAGATGAGAATCTGCATCGATCAGGGAAAGGATAAAGTCGTGGACTAAACCGAAGAACTAACTCATTTGGAAAACGAGGTAAGTTGTATGTGAGTTAATGCAATATTATATTAGTATAATTGAAGATGCTTGATATCATATTGATGCATGATACTTCAATAAATTGAGAAACTTATGTGAAAATGATATTGAAGTCTTAATGGACTATGGCGAATACGAAGAATGCTATCGGCCGTATTATGAGGGTCAATGTAAGACCATGTTTGGAACATGGCATCGGCCATATTATGAGGGTCAGTGGAAGACCATGTCTGGGACATGGCAGCAGCCCCATTATGAATGCCAGTATAAGACCATGTTTGGAACATGGCATCGGCGTTGATACGTGTGCCAGTGTAAGACCATGTTTGGAACATGGCATCGGCATTGAGACAAGAGCTGGTATAAAACCATATCTGGGATTGGCATTAGCACATAGAGGTAATTCCCTATAAGACCATGTCCGGGACATGGCACCGGTACCTAGAGGAGACTCCATACCTAGAGGATGTGGCATTGGCTTTATACTTATCGTAATGATTATAAAAACATGTTTTAGATTATTTCCAGTGTATGATGGGATAAGCAGATGAATTTAAAAGTAGAGGTGTGAATGAATACAAGTGCTAATGAATGAATCACGAGAAATTGACTCTATATGTGTTACGGTAAATGGTAGGTAAGGGCAATTGTAAGTAAGTATTGTCAATAAGTCTTGACTTGTGTACGAGTAGCTAATGTCATGGATGAATTATTCATTTATGAGTATTATGATTGTTATTTATTTCCATGCAACTTACTAAGCTAAATGCTTACCCTTTTTCATTGCCCATCTTTCTTATAGTATTGCCAAGATAACTCGAGGATTGTAGACGCAGGGTTCGGGAATCACACTATCAACAACACTTTGGTATAACAATTTTAGACTTGTTTTGAATATGGCATATATAGGACGTGGGAATTTTGTCAAGTTGTAATTGTTAGTTAAAGTGTTGGCCGTAAATCATTTTGTAAAGTGTCACTTGAGTTAGGCAAATATTTGGCAAACTCTTTATTTATCAATGATATTAATGAAGTGTATGCCTCTTTTAATTATTCTTTTGTATTTGGTTAGGTGATTTGCCAATTTTTGTCTATGTATGTATGTTCATTGAGGTAAATGAAGCATGTAGTATTACTTATGAAAAATGTATTGGATTGATCTTGATTTTAGGGTGGCAAATGACTTGGTAAATAGCCTTTAAGTGCCCACATGGCTAGGCACACGGCGTGTGTCTAGGCCGTGCGCACCCTGCACCTTATTATTTTTAGTCAGAATAGACCATGGGTAAATTCCACGGACGTGTGCATGAGCCGTGTAGGACACACAATTTTGGGCATAGGCGTGTGCCTAGGCCGTGTGGATCAAGTCAGTAACTCCCCACGGTTGGAAGACACGAGCGTGTCGAGACCGTGTGAATATAGTCAGTAACTCCCCACGGTTAGAAGGCATGGGCGTGTCAAACGGTACATGGGCGTGTCAAAGGGTACACGGGCGTGTCCCGAGCCACATGGGCGTGTGACCCTTGTTTCTAAGAAAGGTTTTCGATTAATTTTCGAAAGTTTTTAGAGTAATGCTTAAGGCCTTGTTGGCCCCTAAATTATATGATTAGACTAAGAAAGAGAAGTTGTTAAGTTGGAATGAACTGTCTTCAGCTTGTAAGTGTATGTCTAAGTGAGTTCAAGCATGGTAATGTCTCATATCTAGACCTAGCAATGGACTTGGGTGTGGGGTGTTACACCCCACCTCCCACGATTTTCTCCTCCATTCACTCTCCATCCACCAATTCAAATTGGTTGACCTGTTAAAACCCTCAAGCTCCTCTCCTCCATCCATTTCAAATCATTTGACTTATTCAACAACCGTTTGACTCATTTGACTCATTTTCAAAGCCTTGGCTCGAACCCGAGCCTCCCAAGACCCCCAAACACACTAAAATAAGAAGCTAAATGAGCCAAACATATAGAATAGCACAAAATGCAGAACCCCTAATTCTAAGATGTTACAGGCTCCCCTCTTATCCTTACTAGAGATTGGGCTAACTCGTTAAAGGCCTGATAAATCGTAATATGTTCATATTTTAATCCCATATTTAGCATATTTTTGGATGATTTATTCCCTGAATTGTGGAATTCGGTGCTCCTAATCCTTTAATTTCATGTTTTACACGGGCATGCCCCTGCCACAGCAAGGAAGAGTTTCATTCATATTAGGGTACTTACAGGCAAAGAAAGACATTCCAAAAGCCTATAAACACCCTAGAGGCCAACCTTCAAGGGGAGTTCAGCTAGGCCAAGGAGCCAAGCCAGAGAGGCTGAATTGTGGGATTCACTCGAAGAAAGGTAGTTGATCTATCCCAGAAGCTAGAATCACACTCAAGATTGAGGATCTCTCCTTCAATTCCTTCAGGGGGTTTTAGGTTTTTTTATGTTTTGTTATTTTTCTTCTGGGATGTATTCTTTTATGATTATGAACTAAACCCCTCAAATACCTGAGGGGGATGTTGTTATTGTTTCTGAACTATATGATAAATACTTGATTTGGTCTTAACTATGTGTTCTTAATTCTTGCTTTGATATTTTAGGATATTGATTCAAGTATTGATGTGCTTAGGCAGAGGAGGAATATAACCTGTTTAAGAGTAGATCTAGCATAGTTAAGTGAAGTTGATCGCAACCCTAGAGATAGGATGACCAAAATGTGCAGGATTAGGGTCAAACCTAATATGGGAGTCTATAGATTGAGTTAATGCAAATCTAGGGGTTTTATGTAACACCCCAAACCCGATCAATACACCACGACCAAATCTTGTATGTTACAGGGAAAATGTATTTGAGAGGTTTAGGTTCTCGGTTAAAAATCTGATGAAAACTCCTTTGCATGTTTTGTAGAAACTTGAGCATGATTGCTTTAAAACCAATGGCACTTTTTGAGAACCCGAGAATTTTGAAAACTTATTTGAACCCACAAGTAAATCAAGTTTACATCATTTAGAAATCCGAGTAATCCCTTTAAAATCATCTTGTACTTAGTGTGGAAAAGTTTCAAGTTTGGAAAACATTTGGGTTGCATTCATTTTGAAATTACAGCGTGATACCCGATGGTAAAGTTTTAAAACATGTCGCTTCGTGGTTTTGAAAATCTATTCTTTCCAAGTTTTATACAATGTTAACCCAATAATTTGTTAAGGCATATTTGAAATTAAATTTAAGCATAAAGATAACCAAAGTAAAATTTTAAAAAGGCCTTTTACAAACCCAACAAATCCAAAATGAAAAATAAAATAAAGCAAAGTACCAAGTTTAAAATCAGTGCAAATCCGACTTTTATTCATGGCATGGGCACCTCAAGTCCACCCCGGCTCTGTGTCCGCGATCTAAGTGTCACCTGAAATGATAAGGGAGAAGGTGAGTCGCAAGACTCAGTGCATAAATCCCCCTCCCGTATGCAACATACTAACACACATCATAACAAAGCAATACAATTAATGCACCCGATCCTAACCATCCGTAACACCTTTTCTACCCCGTGGTACCAAACCACCGGTGGTGCCAAACCACCGTGACCCAAAGTCACGATATCCATCAATGTGGTGCCAAACCACCGGTGACCCAAAGTCACGAATAATCAATCAGGGGCCAACCCACGTGTGATACCAAATCATGGCGACAATCTCGTATCTCAATAGTGGGGCCAACCCACGGTGGTGTTAAACCACGGGACGAGTCGCTATGAGGTGCCAAACCTCCGTGTCCCAAAGACACAAGTGTGATACCAAATCACTGGTGACCGCAGTCACGAATCATATGATGGGGCCAACCCATCGTGTGATACCAAATCACTAGCGTCAATCCAGTAAAATCAACCGTGGGGCCTACCGACTATGGTGCTAAGCCACTGGGACGAGACGCGGAGGTGTCAAACCTCTGGTGACCCAAAGTCACAATAATCAATCTATGGTACCAAACCACTGGAGGTGCCAAACCTCTGGTGTCCCAAAGACACGGATATCATATTCCCCCTCCTCTCATATCACCCAATCACATATCATACTAATGAAAATCGTGCAACTCATGCAATCATGCTCACATGCTTAATATGGCATCTCATCATACATACACCATAAATCATGATATCATATATCACTACGATCTCAGTAATAAAATGGACTTACCCGAATCAGTACATACCCCCATCGGGTATCATATCACCATCATACCGCTTTGATCTTACAAAGGCAATCGGGTTTATTACATATATTACTAAGTAAAAAGTGTGTTAGTTTACACACCGCTATAACGCAAACTTAATCCCAAGAACCTTTAAATCCTCGATTACCTTGCTCCTAAAATCGACCAAACACGAAATTAGCACCTAGACCATTCGGCCAAAATCTTTAAACCAAAGGGGTTAGCGTTAAACCTTTACCTTGCAAATGGTTTGGTTTCCTACCAAACCCGAACCAACAATGGTTCTATTGACAATCGGCCTCCCCTTAAAACACAAACAATTAGCCTCACAAGCCTTTGGCATAACAAACTCTAAAAGAAAGACCATTAAAGCAACCTCTTACCACCACTTACCCAACGAGTAACAGAGAAGGAAGACTCCTCTTGCTTGCTTCCAAAATCCAAAGGCCCTAACGAAAAGATTAAACAAAAGTTAACTCCTTTCAACCAAAACCAACATCAGCTTTAACCAAACCGAAATCGACAAGCAAACAAGGGAGAAAAGAGATGGCCTTTCGGCCAAAACTCACCTTCTTCAAACGATTGAATCCCCAAACAATATTATCACCACACACAAAAATTCGGCCACAAGATACTACTAGGAGAGGAAAGATTCGGCTAACACCTTTAACAAAAAGGAGAAGATGATTCGGCCCTAGGTGTTTAACACACTTATGTTCGACTT
Organism: Gossypium rotundifolium; assembly: GCA_025506655.1. Lineage (NCBI taxonomy): Eukaryota > Viridiplantae > Streptophyta > Magnoliopsida > Malvales > Malvaceae > Gossypium > Gossypium rotundifolium. Next base: position 46,831,057 of record CP106723.1, read on the forward strand.
TGAGTGGGAAGAAAAGGAGAGTAGAGGTGAGAAGAAGTAGAAGCTACGACAATGGGGTTTGAGAGAAGAAAAAGGAGGTTTGAAGGGACAAGTTGAGAGGGTTTCGGCTTAAGAGAAATGGGAAGGAACAAATGGAGACAATCGGCTAAGGAGTTTTGGAAAAGAAAGAAAATAACAGATGAATAGAGGGAGGGTGCTTTCGGTTTACACGAATGGAGATAGGAGAAGAAATGGGAAAGAACATTCGGCCACAAACACAAAATGTAGAAAACACAAGTGTAAAATTCGGCAAGCTATAGGGGTTTGGTCTTTCGGTTTCAAAAAAAAGTAAAGAAAATGAAGGAACTCACTTGAAATTTCGGCTTGTTTTTGACAAAGGAAGAATTTGGCTTACAACTTATTTTTGACCGAAAATGCACAAGATTGCCAAAATGAAATTCGGCACTCTCATCCTCCCCCATACCAAGTCGTCCACTCCCCCCAAAATCTCTCCAAGATTCGGCCACCACCCCCCCAAGCACTCCAAGCCATCAATTCAAACTAGTTTGAACAAGTCTCCCTCCTAAATTCACTCTCCACCCACTATTCAAAGTGGTTGACTTGGTCCAAGGCAGAGTTTGAACTGCCTACAACTTCTCCCCTCCATGCAGTCAAAATAGAAGCTAAAATGTGAGCATCCTGCAGCTTGAACACAGGACCTTTCCCCCTGCAAGTGACGCCAATCCAAGCCCTTAGTGGTGCCTAACTTGCCACTCCACCAGCTCCTTTTCTTGTGCTAACATTCACCAAATAAAATCTTTAAACCCCAGCTTCCTCAGCTTCTCCCACCTAAGCCTAAAAGCAAAGATTTTTCCTACCACTCAGGCTCACACCTATCTTACAACTAAGCCCCAAAAACATCAAAACAACAACATAGCAGGCCAATTATATGCAAACAATGCAACAACAAAAATAGCCCCTAACCCGGGATATTACGCCTACCCCTTAAAATAATTTCTACTCGAAATTACCCGATCGTAAGAGTTGCAGTATTGTTTGCCTCATCATATCCTCGGGTTCCCACGTAACTTCTTCCACGCCATGATTCCACCATAGTACCTTTAACAAAGGCACGCACTTCCTACACGTAACCTTCACATCCCGATCTAGAATCGCACGTGTTCTTCCTCCATGGTCAAATCGGATTCACCTCGATCTCTTTCATTGCTACCACGCATGATGGATCTAAACGATATCGCCTAAGCGTCGAAACGTGGAATACGCCGTGAATCGACTTAGCTCACTGGCAACTCAAGTTGGTAAGCTCATCGGTCCAACTCGTCTCGAAGACCTTTATACGCCCAATAAACCCTGGACTTAACTTGCCTTTTCTTCCTAACCTCAACACTTTCTTCCATGGTGAGACCTTCAGAAAACTTGATCTCCACAAGAAATTCTATATCTCTCGCTTAAGATCGGCATAAGACTTCCGCGGCCCAAGCTTCTTTCAACCGAGCTCGAATCAACTTAACCTTGTCTTCGGTCTCAAAGAACCAACTCGTCCCAACAACCGACGCTCACTTAACTCCATCCAACAAGTAGGTGAGCGACACTTCCTACCATACAACGCCTCATATGGTGCCATCTTGATGCTTGCTTGGTAATCGTTGTTGTAGGCAAACTTGGCTAATGGCGTAAACTCCTCCCAACTACCTCTCAAGTCCAAGATACAACCTCTCAAAGATATTCTCTAGGATCTGAATAACCTTTTCGATCGCCCGTCGATCATGGGTGAAATGTCGTCAAGTCCAACCGTACCCCCGAGCCCGATGCAACGCTTTTAGAACCTCGACATAAATCGATCCCTATCGAGATGATCGACATCGGCAACCCGCAAATTTCACTATCTCGACACATATAGCTTCGCTAACCTCTCAAGTGAGTAATCAACCTCACCGAATGAAGTGAGCTGATTTAGTCAAACGATCCACAATTACCCAAATCAATCCTTCTTGCTTGGCGAAGAGGTAATCCACCGACGAAATCCATAGTTATCCTTTCCCACTTCCACCGAGGAATCTTCATTTGGTCAAGCAACCCCGACGACAATCGATGCTCGACCTTGACTCACCGACATGTCGACACTTTCCTACAAACTCGCTCACTTCTCTTCGCACTGCCACCAAAACCGCTTCTTTAGATCCCGATACATCTTATCGCCTCCGGATGCATAGCGTAGGGACTGCTATGTGCATCCCGAAGAATCTTCCGCTTAACTCAATATCCTCGGCATACAAGCTCTCCCGAAAACACAAAGACTCCATCACTAGACAAACTGTAACCTTCTAACCCACCATCCTGCACTTGTGACCTCTGCGCACTCAAAACCTCATCCATTAACTATTTTTCCTTAATCTGCTCAACCCAAGTAGGCTTAACCTGCAGCTCTGCTAGAATACTTCCGTCGTCATATAAACTCAAATGGGCAAACATCGCTCTTAAGTCTGAAACAACCTTTTGGCTCAATGCGTCTGCCACCACATTAGCCTTGCCCGGATGGTACTCAATCGAACAATCGTAGTCTTTTAGTAACTCAATCCATCCATCTTCGCCTCGATTCAAATCCTTCTGAGTCAAAAGGTACTTTAGACTCTTGTGATCTGTGTAGACTATCGATCTCTCTCCGTACAAGTAATGCCTCCAAATCTTCAGAGCGAAGACTACAGCCGCTAACTCCAGATCGTGCGTCGGATAATTGACTTCATGTGGCCTCAACTGCCGAGATGCGTAAGCCACAACCTTCCCTTCCTCGTGATCAAAGACACAACCCAAACTCAGTATGTGATGCATCGCAATATATCGTGGAATTCCTTTCCGCCTCAAAGTTGAATTAGAATTGAGCTTGACCAAGATCTTCTTAAGCTTATCAAAACTCTCCTGCTGTTTCTTAGCCCAAATGAACGGAACCCCTTTTCTTAACAATTTGGTCATCGGTGCTGCGATCAACGAGAATCCTTCTACAAATCTTCGGTAGTATCCTGCCAAGCGCAGAAAACTTCGAATCTCTACTACTGACTTAGGTGGCTTCCAATCCAAAATTGCCTCAATCTTTCAAGGATCCACTCTAATCCCCTCAGCCGACACTACATGACCCAAGAAAGTCATCTCTCTAAGCCAGAATTCGCATTTACTAAACTTAGCATAAAGCTGCTTCTCCCTTAAAATCTGCAATACCACCCGCAAATGCGCATCATGCTCCTCTTCTGTCCTTGAGTACACCAAGATGTCGTCTATGAAAACCACGATTTAACCGATCCAAATCTCACCGAACACTCTATTCATCATATCCATGAATGCTACCGGCGCGTTAGTCAATCCAAACGGTATTACCAGAAATTCATAGTGCCCATACCGAGTCCGAAATGTCGTCTTACAGATATCTGCCTCTTTCACCTTTAGCTGGTGATACCTGCACCTCAAATCGATCTTCGAGAATACCGCCGCACCTTCACCGATCAAACAAGTCATCTATCCGTGGTAACGGTACTTGTTTTGATCGTCACTTATTCAATGGCGATAGTCTATACACATCCGCATAGTACCGCTTTTCTTCTTAACAAAGAGTACCGCGGCTCCCTAAGGTGAAACACTTGGCCCGATAAAGCCTCAAATTCAAAAACTCTTAGATCTCGAGCCTTAAGCTCCACTAACTCCTTTGGCGCCATCCTATACGGCAATAGACATCGGTGCGGTTCCGGTAACAAATCTATCCCGAACTCTACCTTACGATCCGTGGCAAACCCGTAAGCTCCTCAGAAACACATCAAGAAATTCCCTAACCGTCTAACCTTCTCTACAAAGCAGACTCTTTAGCCTCCAAGGCATACACATGAACCACATATGCTTCACAACCCTTCTCGACCATCTTCTCACCTTCAGAGCAGATACCACATTGGATAGGTAGTCCTCCTATTACCTATCATAACCACTTCATCACCCTCCGACGCCTTTAGAACCATGCGCTTAGTCACAGAATCCAACTTCACTGGTACTTAACCAACCACCATCCCAAGAATCGATCGAACTCTCCAAACGGTAGTTCCATCGGATCGACCACAAACACTACCCCTTGGAGTTCTAGAGGTACATCTCTATACAAATTATCTACAACTACAGAGTGACCTAGAGGGCTAATTACTACATCCGCCTGAAGATATATCGAGTCTAGATCCATGGTCTTCACTATGCTACTTGTAACATATGAATGCGCTGAGCCCACATCAATCAAAGCAAGAAATGGAGAACCAAAGATAAAGAACGTCTCGTTATGACGTTCGGTCGTCAGCCTCCTCTCGGCGCCTCATTGCAGACACTAGCCCAGCCGTCGGCCTCGTAATCACTCAGACCTCCTTGCGGTGCTCCACGGCCCACCAAAACCATTACCTCCTCTCGCCATTACCACGGCCCCTCATGGTGGCGGTCTACTATTCCCGAATCGAGTACACCGACCTCGGATCAATCCTAGCCAACTTACGCGGACAAATCCCTCACACGGTGATCCGAGAGCTACAACAAAGCACCCTTTTCCACCACCCAAAGATCCTCCCAATGAGATTTCCCACAACGGTTACATCACATGCGGTCCCCGATTAGCAAAGAACAAACCTACAGATCGATTCGCCCACTGCCTAGCCCTTTTTGAGGATTACCCGACGACCCGTAAGATCCAAAACCCCGCTTTTGCTCGCTCCTATCCATGCCTTGCCTTACGACTCTTTAACTCCTCGGCTACCTTAGCCTTCTCAACCAGACAAGAACTCACGCTCCTGCTTGTGGAGCAATCAAGAACCTTAACTCGTCTCTCAAACCATCCTCAAACAAATACACCTCTCGTGTTCAATAGCCACAATGCCCCTAGCATACCGACTCGACCTCAAGAACTCGGCCTCGATCGACACACGCACTTACTCCCCGAACCAACCTCAAATGCTTTTACATTGGCCGATGTAGCCGGCTCCAATGTACTTTTTTCCGATAAGTAGCCTTGAAATAATCCCAAGTAAGATCTTCTGCGCAACATCGTCCGAACCGTGAGCCACCATCGGTATGACTCATCTCAAGAAGTGATATTATCCCTTTAATTTCTCTTCAACAACAGTCCAGATCGTCCATGATCCACTCGTTGCTTCCAGCCAATACTCATTGCGGTTGGAGCCACACCGACACACCTAATACCTCACCTCATTTCCTGAGTCGTTCGCACAGATTTCGAGCTCCTGTGCTCCACCTACTCCGGCCACCCTTTCTAGAACTCGAAGATCGCTGCGTGACATCAAGGCCGTCCCACCTGTTCTCAAACTCACCACCTCCACCTGGTGGCGATTCAAGATCTCATTCTCGACCCCACCGATCCTACGGGTTCGTAAACTGTCATCCTACCTCCACGCCCACGACCACATCCACCTCTAGTGCTCATGACTAAGATCTCTACTTTGTCTCGATTTAAAGAATTTTATGCATCAAGAATTATTCCATCGCTTAAAAGCAAAGTCTTATGAATATTAAAGAAGCTTTGTTTTCACAAGTCCACAGAGTCCTATCGCTTTAGGTTTAAAGTAATCCACTATTGCTAGTCATCCACTCACATCAACATCAAAATCACAAGCAATAGTAGGGGTACTTACCCGGATTGGGGCTGTAGTCTCGTGTCATGCCTTTCAAACCATATTCTTTAAAACCAAAACACTTAAAACCAGAATTTAAAACATTTTGGGCCTCGGGTCCACAGCCGAGCCTTTAAACTTGGCTCTGATACCATAATTGTAACACCCCAAACCCGGTCAATACACCACGACGGAATCTGGTATGTTACAGGAAAAATGTATTTGAGAGGTTTAGGTTCTCGGTTAAAAATCTGATGAAAACTCCTTTGTATGTTTTGTAGAAACTTGAGCATGATTGCTTTAAAACTAATGGCGCTTTTTGAAAACCCGAGAATTTTGAAAACTTATTTGAACCCACAAGTAAATCAAGTTTACATCATTTAGAAATCCGAGTAATCCCTTTAAAATCATCTTGTACTTAGTGTGGAAAAGTTTCAAGTTTGGAAAACATTTGGGTTGCATTCATTTTAAATTACAGCGTGATACCCGATGGTAAAGTTTTAAAACATGTCGCTTCGTGGTTTTAAAAATCTATTCTTTCCAAGTTTTATACAATGTTAACCCAATAATTTGTTAAGGCATATTTGAAATTAAATTTAAGCATAAAGATAACCAAAGTAAAATTTTAAAAAGGCCTTTTACAAACCCAACAAATCCAAAATGAAAAATAAAATAAAGCAAAGTACCAAGTTTAAAATCAGTGCAAATCCGACTTTTATTCATGGCATGGGCACCTCGAGTCCACCCCACTTCCGTGTCCGCGATCTAAGTGTCACCAAATGATAAGGAGAAGGTGAGTCGCAAGACTCAAAGCATAAATCCTCCCAGATATGCAACATACTAACACACATCATAACAAAGCAATACAATTAATGCACCGATCCTAACCATCCGTAACACCTTTTCTACCCCGTGTGGTACCAAACCACCGGTGGTGCTAAACCACCGTGACCCAAAGTCACGATATCCATCAATGTGGTGCCAAACCACCGGTGACCCAAAGTCACGAATAATCAATCTGGGGCCAACCCACGTGTGATACCAAATCACCGCGATAATCTCAGATCTCAACAAGGGGCCAACCCACGGTGGTGTTAAACCACGTGGACGAGTCGCTATGAGGTGCCAAACCTCCGTGTCCCAAAGACACAAGTGTGATACTAAATCACCGTGACCGCAATCCACGAATCATATGATGGGGCCAACCCATCGTGGTGAAACCAAATCACTAGCGCCAATCTGTAAAATCAACCGTGGAGCCTACCGACCGTGGTGCTAAGCCACTTGGACGAGACGCGGAGGTGCTAAACCTCCGTGACCCAAAGTCACAATAATCAATCAGGTACCAAACCACCGGAGGTGCCAAACCTCCGTGTCCCAAAGACATGGATATCATATTCCTCCTCTCATATCACCCAATCACATATCATACTAATGCAAATCGTGCAACTCATGCAATCATGCTCACATGCTTAATATGGCATCTCATCATACATACACCATAAATCATGATATCATATATCACTACAGATCTCGTAATAAAACGGACTTACCCGAATCCGTGCACATACCCCCATCGGGTATCATATCAGTCATCATACCGTTTTGATCTTACAAAGGCAATCAGGTTTATTAAATATATTACTAAGTAAAAAGTGTGTTAGTTTACACACCTGTTATAACGCAAACTTAATCCTAAAGAACCGGTTTAAATCCCTCGATTACCTTGCTCCTAAAATCGACCAAACACGAAATTAGCACCTAGACCATTCGGCCAAAATCTTTAAACCAAAGGGGTTAGCGTTAAACCTTTACCTTGCAAATGGTTTGGTTTCCTACCAAACCCGAACCAACAATGGTTCTATTGACAATCGGCCTCCCCCTAAAACACAAACAATTAGCCTCACAAGCCTTTGGCATAACAAACTCTAAAAGAAAGACCATTAAAGCAACCTCTTACCACCACTTACCCAACGATTAACAGAGAAGGAAGACTCCTCTTGCTTGCTTCCAAAATCCAAAGGCCCTAACGAAAAGATTAAACAAAAGTTAACTCCTTTCAACCAAAACCAACATCGACTTTAACCAAACCGAAATCGACAAGCAAACAAGGAGAAAGAGATGGCCTTTCGCCAAAACTCACCTTCTTCAAACGATTGAATCCCCAAACAATATTATCACCACACACAAAAATTCGGCCTGAAACACCCCAAACCCGGCCCAAAAATCCTCACCGGATTTGGTATGTTCCTCGAGTAAAACTTTAGCGAATATCGCTTTGTTCAAGAAAACTTGATGATTTTAAGTAAAACGGATTAACTTAAGGATCGAGTTGGGCTTAGTTGAAAAATAGATTTGTATTTTGTTAAAACATATATATATATATTATCGACAAAAACCTTTTAAATTATTTATCGAAAACCATTTAGTTATTTAATTGATAATTGTTCATGGCGTAATTTAAAATAAATCCAAACACAAAATCTAAAAGTAGTTTATAGTGGTCTTATTACAAAAATAGCAAACCCAAAATAAAGTCTAAGTAATAAAATTTAAATTAATAAGTTTAAGTTGGGAAATCTCCACAATACTTGATATTTAAGCATCGCCACCTCGAAATCCTCGCTGACCCGATCCATCGTGCTATGAATTATCTGAAAAGTTGTCCCACAAAAGTGGGTGAGTTATAAACTCAATGTATAACACATACACTAAAAAGTCCATTTTATCATATGCTTTAAGTCCAAAAAAAAAAAATTCACATATGGCCATAGGCCCATTTAACTCATATTTAGCCCAAAGGCCCACTTAGCTCATAATTAGCCCAAAAGCCCATATCATAGCAGATCAAATAATAATCATTCAATATTACATGGTTATGTACATGAAATGAAATGCAAGCTCGGCCCACCTAAATATCCATCCGCTACACACCACCCATACCAACCAACACACCGTGGGGATTACTAAATCGACCCTCCATCCGCTACACACCATCCAAGGCGCTTCTTTGCGATCAACATGCACATCGCTTTTATAATATTGTGGCAAAGCCACCAAACAGATGTGACCAAGTCACCGACCAAGTCTCGAATTTCAAATACGTGACCAAGTCACCAGATTCACATATGTGACCAAGTCACCGAATTCAAATATGTGACCAAGTCACCGAGTCAAATATGTAACCAAGTCAATGGAGTCAAATATGTGACCGAAGTCACCAAATGTGGTAAAACCACCGAATACTTCCTCCTTTATCAAATATACCCATATGCCCATGCACATACATATCACATATGATTTTCATGCCATTTACCCCTCAAAACATAATATAATCATACTTATTTCATACTTATGCATATAGCAAAAATAAACGGAATATTGGGGTAACATACCTGAATTTTGTATACCAATGATTGGTAACCACAAACAAACATATTGTCATAAAAATCACTTTTTATTAAAATATAGATCTATGGAATTTTAATGTAAGGTTACACACCTAGTGACAGTGAGAACAATATTCTCTCGCTCGTCAACACCTATTTGATTAACACACTTGGTTAGTATACACTATTGCTAATAAAATTGTACTTATTGATGAGGATCTAAATTCTTACCCTGATTCTCGAACGATTAAGTATCTCGTGGTTTTTCCACTAGATGGATCAAACCCACGATATTCCACCAATGTAAAGTGGTTCTATTGTCCGCACTACTTCAAATAACCGATCCTCGTTAGCAGAGGGTCCACAACCCGTGGAAAGTCTCTAACCGCCGATATCGCCCTTCGCTTGAAGTTTGATGGTAAAGGAATGCCTCCTCTCTTCCAAACACTCAGACGGCCCTTTTCTTACCTATCTTGTTAGTCTTAAATCGCCTCCTAAAAATACGATCGATTAGTAGCCTATCTAAATAGATCGATATGATCTAAATTAATAACCTTACCTTGATGATTTCGAATGGTCACTTCTTAAGAGTTTTCTTCAACAAAGATCTTTGAAAAATCTTTTCAATAGATTCGGCCTAGGAGAGAAAATAAGAGATCATAATTCTAAATTTGCTAAAGTAAAAAGAATTGATGAAATGATTGACAAAACCTTACTTTGAGTTCTTCAAGATTCGGCCTTGAATAAGAAGAAAAGGAGGATTGATGATTCGGCTTGGACAAAAAGATAAAAGAAAAAGATAGTGATTTTTAGCATATAAGAGTTTCGGTTTTCAATGAAAGAAAATGAGAAAGGAGATTGAAAAGAATATGATTTGGTCTTGAAGAAAAATAAGAAAAGGATTGATGATTCTTGGTTTAGAAGAAAATAGTTTCTATAGAGAGAAGAAAGAAAGAAAACAAAAGTGAGAAGGAAAAGAAAAGGAAGAAAAGAGAAAGATCAAAGAGAAAGGAGATTGGTTTTGGGGCTTAGGTGCATTCTGCCAAGAGGGAGAAATGAAGAAGAAAATGGTGCTTGATCTTTTGTGGTTTTGGCTATGAGAGGGAAGAGAAAAGAGAAATAGAATGAAAAAGAAAGAAAAGAAATTGAAAGAGAAGGCTTTTGGTGAAAGTTAAATTCGCACTAAAGAGAAAGAAAAGAAGTGACTTCAAAAGTGACAATATTTTGGCATCAAAAGAGAGATAAAATTTTGAGAGGAAAAGATGAAATAAAGGTACCTATTTGGTCAAAAATACCAATGCCAAAACAAAGCAAACTTGTGCCAAATGCCAATGATAGTTTTGGTTTAGGGAAAGGTTTTGGAGAAGGGAGAAAAGATGGACAATTTGCTAGGATTATTGGCCAACTAGCATCCTAATGGCTACACTAAATTTTCGGTCAACCTAGCCAACATCATCCCCTTTTCCTCCTTGTTTCTTCCCCATCATATCCAAAATTTGCTACACAATTAAACCACCCTCTAGCCCCTTATGTTGTTTAGGTTCATGGTCAAATGACCATGAACACACTCCCAAAACATTGCCCAATATTATGCCTTTTGTCCCCCATCTTATCATCAACTTATGATTCCATACCATAAGTTCCTAGCTTCCTTTTTCACATGGTCAAATAGCCAAAATTAAAAGAGTACTCATCCACTCTAGAAGGTTCTTGGCCGACACTTATAGGAAGAAAACAAAATAAAATCCTTCCTTATGCTAGCTAGAGATTCAACCTCTCTCCTCAAGCACACATCCATGCATCTTAACCACCTTGCCAATTACTCAATTCATGCTAGAAACCTCTTGTCATTAATTCTTAAAACCTAATTTGCTTAGCTCTCTCTCTCTTAATTATTAGAAATTGAAAGTTCCACTAAGCATTCACTTAATTAATGAAGTTCAAAAATAACTTCCAAAACATACTCAATCATAATTACATGCAACATCATTCAATTAAGTAGAAAATGCATAACCCCTAATTATTAGGATGTTACAGCTTCTACCTCTTAAAATAATTTCGCCCTCGAAATTACCGGCCGAATAAGTGAGGGTATTGTCACGATCGCCTCCTCCTGCTCCCACGAAGCTTCTTCGATCCATGATTACGCCATAATACCTTAACGAGAGGAACCGACTTTCTCCGTAAAACCTTTACATCTCGCCTCCGTAATTTGAATTGGCTCCTCTTCATATGACAAGTCTGATCTTAATTCCACCTCCTCAACTGGCACTACATGAGATAGATCCGACCGAATCTACAGTAACATTGAAACATGAAACACATGTGCATTTGCTTCAATTTCGAAGGCAAATCTAACTGATATGCCATAGATCCGACCCGCTTCAAAACTCGATAAGGTCCAATGAACCTGGGACTTAGCTTTCCTTTGCGTCCAAATCTCATCACCTTTTTCCAAGGTGAAACCTTTACGAAAACTTGGTCCCCTACAAGAACTCTATTTCTTTATGTTTAAGATCTGCGTACGATTTTTGTCTGCCGATGCTTCTTTAACCGAGCCCAAATTATTTTAACCTTTTCTTCGATTCACCACTAACTCGACCCAAAATCGACGTTCCCTAATTTCGCCCAACACGTAGAGTGCGACACTTTCGTCCCATATAGTGCTTCATATGGTGCCATCCAGATATCGGATTGGAAACTGTTGTTGTACACAAATTCGCCAACCAGAAGAATTCCTCCCAACTTCCCTTGAAATCTATCACACATCCCTTAACATATCTTCTAAGATTTGATTACTCTTCGATCGACCGGTCCGACCGAGGATGAAATGTCAGATCAAGTCCAATCTGGTGCCCAAAGCCCGATGCGATGCTTTCCAAAATCGCGACGTAAATCTCGGATCTCTATCCAAATAATCGACAATGGCACTCCATGCAATCTCACAATCTCAACCACATATAGCTTCGCCAATTTCGCAAAGAGTAATCAATCTGAATCGAATAAAATGTGCGATTTCATCAATCGGTCCACTATCACCCAAATGGAGTCTTTCTTAGTAGGCGTAAGAGGAAGCCCACTAACAAAATCCATGGTGATTCTCTCCCACTTCCAATGTGGAATCTTTATTGGTCAAGCAATCCCGATGGTACTTGATGTTCAAATTTTGACTTGTCGACACGCCAAGCACTTTCCTACAAACTCCGTGAACTTTTCGCTTAAGACCAGCCACCAAAATTGATCTCGTAATCTCGGTATAATTTACTTCCTCCGGGATGCATAGCATAGGGGCTACCATGCTATTCTCAAGTATCTTTGCCTCAACTCCCGATCCTTTGGCATACGGACTTTACCTTTAAAACACAATACCCGCCACCATGTTAATACCAAAATCTTCCAATTTCCCACTGTACTGCCAAGCTTTTCATTCAGATCTTTATCTATTAACGCTCTCTTTTACTTGACTTAACCATGTCGGCTTAACTCAAGTTCGCCAACAAGCTTCCATCATCGTAAAGACTAAGATGTGCAAACATCGCCTTAATTCGATACCACTTTCCGACTTAGAGCGCCCGCCACCATATTCGCCTTGCCCGTGGTATTCGATGGAACATCGTAGTCTTTCAACAACTCTATCCACCTTCGTTGCCTCAAATTCAGTTCTTTTGAGTCGAGATATTTTAGACTTTTGTGGTCCGTATATCACCGACTTTTCTCCATATAAGTAATGTCTCCAAACCTTAAGAGCAAAGACTATAGCGCCAATTCCAAGTCATCGTCGGGTAATTAATCTCGTATGGTCTCAATCGCCGAGACGATATGCAACTACCTTCCCGCTTTGCATCAAAACACATCCTAATCCGTGTGAGAAGCATCACAATACACGCATTTAAATCCTTTCCCGCCTCAAAGTTGAATCAAAATCGAGACTTCCACAAAACTTTCTTGAGCCTCTCAAAACTCTCTTGCTGCTTATCAGCCCACACGAAAGGTACTTCCTTTCTTAATAATTTCGTTAAAGATGCAGCTATCGATGAAAATCCTTCGACAAATCTTCGGTAATATCTGGCTAAACCCAAGAAACTACGAACCTCTGTTACTGACTTAGGTGGTTTCCAATCTAGCACAACCTCAATCTTCTGAGGATCCACCCTTATCCCTTCTGCCGATACCACATGGCCTAAAAATGCAACCTCTTTCAGCCAAAATTCACACTTGCTGAATTTGGCATACAACTTTTTCTCCCTTAAAACTCGCAACACAATCTGGAGATGCTCATCATGTTCCATTTCAGACTTAGAATACACCAGGATGTCGTCTATGAATACCACGATGAATTAATCCAAGTAGGGCTGAAAAATTCGGTTCATCATATCCATGAACGCAGCTAGGGCATTCGTCAATTCGAATGGCATTACCAAAAATTCATGATGCCCATATCTAGTTCGAAAAGCCGTCTTATGGATATCCACTTCTTTCACTTTAAGTCGATGATACCCGACCTTAGATCAATCTTTGAGAATACAGAGAGCCCTTAAGTTGATCGAACAAGTCGTCGATCCTTGGCAAAGGATACTTGTTCTTGATGGTCGACTTATTCAACCGCCGATAGTCTATACACATCCTCATTGATCCGTCCTTCTTCTTCAAATAGGACCGGTGCTCCCATGGAGACACACTAGGTCGAATGAATCCACGATCAAGCAACTCTTGAATTTGAGCCTTAAGCTCAACCAACTCCTTCGGTGCCATTCTATATGGAGCAATAGAAGCCGGCGCCTGCTTCCTGCAATAAATCAATCTCAAATTCTACCTCACGATCCGGAGGCAAACCCGAAGTTCTTCCTAAAAACATCTACAAATTCCTTTATCGTCTCCGACTTCATTTCCTTTATCGTCTCGACTTCATTAACAGCTTGTCTCCTTAGCCTCCAAAGCATTCACCAACATCGAAGGCTTCACATCCCTTTCTAACCATCTTTTCTCGCCTTAAGAGCGGATACTACATTAGATAAGTAGTTCCGCTCTCGCCCATCACTACAACTTCCTTGTCATCAAAAGTTCTTAAGGACATTCTCTTAGCAAAGACAATCCACATTTGCACGGTACTTCACAAGCCACCATGCCTAAGATTAGGTCGAATTCTCCGAATGGCAACTCCATTAAATCAGCCGAAAATTGTATCCCTTGAACTTTCGAAGGCACTTCCTTAAAAAGTTTGTCTACAACTCATCGTCATCCTAAAGGACTAAGTATATCATCTTCCTAGGTACAGCTTCAAGTCACATGCAAAGTCCCAGATACTTCACTAGCAATATAGGAATGAGTTGATCCTATATCTATCAAAGCAATAAAGGGCAACCTGTAAATCGTAAACGTGCCGTGATAACATCAGTGCATCACCGCCTTCTCTACAACGAATCAGTATACACCAAACTCGTTGTCTTGCCTCAAAGCTACCAACGCTTCTCGCTCAAGTTTCGCGACCTTCATCGAACCATTGCCCTTCCATTTGGACCACGGCCTCTTATCGGTCATTGCCTACTTTTGTCACCGATTAGCACCCTGACTTGCTGGACGGTTCTTCTTCGAATTCATCGGGCAATCTTTGATCATATGATCCTTCGAACCGCACTTGAAACATCCGCCGGTCTTTTTCCAACATTCTCCCGAGTGCATTTTCCCACATTGAGAATAAGTACGATTTTGTCCACCCGTAGCAGTCTGTTGACCTTGCGGTCCATCATTTCTTGATTTCTTCTAAAAATTCCCGGATGACCCTGAAGACCCAAAGCTTCTCTTATTCTTGCTCGCCTCTGTCCCCGCTTCTATCTCTCAATTCGCTTAGCCTCTTCGAAATTCTTGCCCTTTCCACTAAGATTGCAAAATCTCTTTCACGGTCTTGAGTAATCATCACTCGCAATTCATCTCTAAGTCCATCTTCAAATCGATACACTGCTCATATTCAGTAGCCACTATCCTCCGCATAACAAATAAGTCGCAAAAATTCGCTTCATATTCACCATCGACTTGTTTCCTTATACTAGATTCGTAAATGTCTTCCTCTCGGGAGTCGATGTAGCTAGCTCCAACATACTTTCCTTCAATTGCACTTTAAAATACCCCCAATCCGCACGATCCATTGTGGGTACTCTCCTTGATAGTGAGCCACCACCGGTAGGCTTCATCACGGAGAAGTGAAATAGTACCTTTCAATTTCTCTTCATCAAGTCGCCTATATCGTCCATGATCCTCTCGATCGCCTCCAACCAATATTCAGCTACATTAGGAGCTACTCCAGATACTCCTCTAAAACCTCACTCCATTTGATCTAAGTCTCTCGACCATCGACTTTCGAGACCCATTTCCGAACTAGCTTCGCTACTCGTTTCTAAAACTCGCAAAGCACGACTTGATATCAAGCGTCACCTCTATCATTTTGTTCTTGAAATTCCACCCCAACAAATGGTGGTGGAGCATCATTCTCGGAACCTTGACCAGATCAAACCGGTTCGACACGACCATTCTTCCTCGTCCACGCCCACGACGCCCACGCCCCTAGAGCTCATGTCTACTACGTGTCTTATCTGCTTTTACTAAAAGTCTTATGTATTAGAATCTTTCCACTTCTTATTAAAAGAAAGTTTTATGAAACAGATATTCAATGGTTTTTCCGTAGTAGTGTACAAACACCTAGGGTCCATGTCTCTAAAGAATAGTTTAAGCTTAAACTATCATACCTATCACATATCGATAAAGTGCTTACCGATGGATCCGGCCGAGAACTCGAAAGTGCCATGCTCTTGTAAAACCATTTAACTTAAGTAAAACTTTCAAAAAGTCATTTGGGCCAACTTTTGAAAACATTGTGGGCTTCAAAACCCAAGGCCGAGAGTTTAAAATTGGGCTCTGATACCAAGCTGAAACACCCAAAACCCGACCCAAAAAGCCTCACCGGATTTGGTATGTTCCTCGAGTAAAACTTTAACAGAATATCGTTTTGTTCAAGAAAACTTGATGATTTTAACTAAAACGGATTAACTTAAGGATCGAGTTGGGCTTAGTTGAAAAATAGATTTGTATTTTCTTAAAACATATATATATATATTATCGACAAAAACCTTTTAAATTATTTATCGAAAACCATTTAGTTATTTAATTGATAATTGTTCATGGCGTAATTTAAAATAAATCCAAACACAAAATCTAAAAGTAGTTTATAGTGGCCTTATTACAAAAATAGCAAACCCAAAATAAAGTCTAAGTAATAAAATTTAAATTAATAAGTTTAAGTTGGGAAATCTCCACAATACTTGATATTTGAGCATCGCCACCTCGAAATCCTCACGACCCGATCCATCGCACTATGAATTATCTCAAAAGTTGTCCCACAAAAGTGGGTGAGTTATAAACTCAATGTATAACACATACACTAAAAAGTCCATTTTATCATATGCTTTAAGTCCAAAAAAAAAAATCACATATGGCCATAGGCCCATTTAACTCATATTTAGCCCAAAGGCCCACTTAGCTCATAATTAGCCCAAAAGCCCATATCATAGCAGATCAAATAATAATCATTCAATATTACATGGTTATGTACATGAAATGAAATGCAAGCCCGCCCACCTAAATATCCATCCGCTACACACCACCGCACCAACCAACACACCGTGGGATTACTAAATCGACCCTCCATCCGCTACACACCATCCAAGGCGATTCTCGCAGCCAACATGCACATCGCCCTTATAATATTGTGGCAAAGCCACTCAAGCAGATGTGACCAAGTCACCGATCAAGTCCAAATTTCAAATACATGACCAAGTCACCAGATTCACATATGTGACCAAGTCACCGGATTCAAATATGTGACCAAGTCACCGAGTCAAATATGTGACCAAGTCACCGGAAATGTGGTAAAACCACCGAATACTTCCTCCTTTATCAAATATACCCATATGCCCATGCACATACATATCACATATGATTTTCATGCCATTTACCCTCAAAACATAATATAATCATACTTATTTCATATTTATGCATATAGCAAAAATAAACGGAATATTGGGGTAACATACGAATTTTGTATACCAATGATTGGTAACCACAAACAAACATATTGTCATAAAATCACTTTTTATTAAAATATAGATCTATGGAATTTTAATGTAAGGTTACACACCTAGTGACAAAGGAGAACAATATTCTCTTGCTCGTCAACACCTATTTGATTAACACACTTGGTTAGTATACACTATTGCTAATAAAATTGTACTTATTGATGAGGATCTAAATCCTTACCTCGATTCTCGAACGACAAGAATCTGTGGTTTTCTCCACTAGATGGATCAAAACCGCCGATATTCCACCAACGTAAAGTGGTTCGGTTGTCCGCACTACTTCAAATAACCGATCCTCATTAGCAGTGGGTCCACAACCCGGTGGAAAGTCTCTAACCGCCGATACTGTCCTTCGTTTGAAGTTTAATGGTTAAGGAATGCATCCTCTCTTCCAAACACTCCGTACGGCCCTTTTCTTACCTATCTTGTTAGTCTTAAATCGCCCCTAAAAATACGATCGATTAGTAGTCTATCTAAATAGATCTATATGATCTAAATTAATAACCTTACCTTGATGATTTCGAATGGTCACTTCTTAAGAGTTGTCTTCAACAAAGATCTTTGAAAAATCTTTTCAATAGATTCGGCCTAGGAGAGAAAATAAGAGATCATAATTCTAAATTTGCTAAAGTAAAAAGAATTGATGAAATGATTGACAAAACCTTACTTTGAGTTCTTCAAGATTCGGCCTTGAATAAGAAGAAAAGAAGGATTGATGATTCGGCTTGGACAAAAAGATAAAAGAAAAAGATAGTGATTTTTAGCATATAATAGTTTCGGTTTTCAATAAAAGAAAAGGAGAAAGGAGATTGAAAAAGAATATGATTCGGTCTTGAAGAAAAATAAGAAAAGGATTGATGATTCTTGGTTTAGAAGAAAATAGTTTCTATAGAGAGAAGAAAGAAAGAAAACAAAAGTGAGAAGGAAAAAGAAAATGAAGAAAAAGAGAAAGATCAAAGAGAAAGGAGATTGGTTTTGGGGCTTAGGTGCATTCGACCAAGAGGGAGAAATGAAGAAGAAAATGGTGCTTGATCTTTTGTGGTTTCGACTATGAGAAGGGAAGAGAAAGAGAAATAGAATGAAAAGAAAGAAAAGAAATTGAAAGAGAAGGCTTTTGGTGAAGGTTAAATTCAAGCAAGAAAGAGGAAGAAAAGAAGTGACTTCAAAAGTGACAATATTTTGGCATCAAAAGAGAGATAAAATTTTGAGAGGAAAAGATGAAATAAAGGTACCTATTTGGTCAAA
The DNA here is from genome assembly GCA_025506655.1 of Gossypium rotundifolium. Taxonomy (NCBI): domain Eukaryota; kingdom Viridiplantae; phylum Streptophyta; class Magnoliopsida; order Malvales; family Malvaceae; genus Gossypium; species Gossypium rotundifolium. Next base: position 46,849,459 of record CP106723.1, read on the forward strand.
AATACCAATGCCAAAACAAAGCTAACTTGTACCAAATGCCAATGATAGTTTGGTTTAGGGAAAGGTTTTGGAGAAGGAGAAAAGATGGACAATTTGTTAGGATTATTGGCCAACTAACACCCTAATGGCTACACTAAATTTTCGGTCAACCTAGCCAACATCATCCCCCTTTTTCCTCCTTGTTTCTTCCCCATCATATCCAAAATTTGCTAACAATTAAACCACCCTCTAGCCCCTTATGTTGTCTAGGTTCATGGTCAAATGACCATGAACACACTCCCAAAACATTGCCCAATATTATGCCTTTTGTCCCCTCATCTTATCATCAACTTATGATTCCATACCATAAGTTCCTAGCTTCCTTTTTCACATGGTCAAATAGCCAAAATTAAAAGAGTACTCATCCACTCTAGAAGGTTCTTGGCCGACACTTATAGGGAAGAAAACAAAAATAAAATCCTCCCTTATGCTAGCTAGGAGATTCAACCTCTCCTCAAGCACACATCCATGCATCTTAACCACCTTGCCAATTACTCAATTCATGCTAGAAACCTCTTGTCATTAATTCTTAAAGCCTAATTTGCTTAACTCTCTCTCTCTTAATTATTAGAAATTGAAAGTTCCACTAAGCATTCACTTAATTAATGAAGTTCAAAAATAACTTCCAAAACATACTCAATCATAATTAAGCATGCAACATCATTCAATTAAGTAGAAAATGCATAACCCCTAATTATTAGGATGTTACACGGCCACAAGATACTACTAGGAGAGGAAAGATTCGGCTAACACCTTTAACAAAAAGGAGAAGAGGATTCAGCCCTAGGTGTTTAACACACTTATGTTCGACTTTGAGTGGGAAGAAAAGAAGAGTAGAGGTGAGAAGAAGTAGAAGCTACGGCAATGGGGTTTGAGAGAAGAAAAAGGAGGTTTGAAGGGACAAGTTGAGAGGGTTTCGGCTTAAGAGAAATGGGAAGGAACAAATGGAGACAATCAGCTAAGGAGTTTTGGAAAAGAAAGAAAATAACAGATGAATAGAGGGAGGGTGCTTTCGGTTTACACAAATGGAGATAGGAGAAGAAATGGGAAAGAACATTCGGCCACAAACACAAAATGTAGAAAACACAAGTGCAAAATTCGGCAAGCTATAGGGGTTTGGTCTTTCGGTTTCAAAAAAAGTAAAGAAAATGAAGGAACTCACTTGAAATTTCGGCTTGTTTTTGACAAAGGAAGAATTTGGCTTACAACTTATTTTTGACCGAAAATGCACAAGATTGCCAAAATGAAATTCAGCACTCCCATCCTCCCCCATACCAAGCCGTCCACTCCCCCCAAAATCTCCCCAAGATTCGGCCACCACCCCCCCAAACACTCCAAGCCATCAATTCAAACTAGTTTGAACAAGTCTCCCTCCTAAATTCACTCTCCACCCACCATTCAAAGTGGTTGACTTGGTCCAAGGTAGAGTTTGAACTGCCTACAACTTCTCCCCTCCATGCCGTCAAAATAGAAGCCAAAATGTGAGCATCCTGCAGCTTGAACACAAGACCTCTCCCCCTGCAAGTGACGCCAATCCAAGCTCTTAGTGGTGCCTAACTTGCCACTCCACCAGCTCCTTTTCTTGTGCTAACATTCACCAAATAAAATCTTTAAACCCCAGCTTCCTCAGCTTCTCCCACCTAAGCCTAAAAGCAAAGATTTTTCCTACCACTCAGGCTCACACCTATCTTACAACTAAGCCCCAAAAACATCAAAACAACAACATAGCAGGCCAATTATATGCAAACAATACAACAACAAAAATAGCCCCTAACCCGGGATATTACATTTTAATTAGAAAGAGATTTCAATTAGTCAACCTAGGGTTAGACGTTAGTAGCCTCGAGAGAGATATTAATATAAATTAGGGAATCCTATGGATCAAGTCAAGTGAATAAATCGTCTGGTTCAGAGTTAGGTAACAAGTGAAGTCGAGGTGGATTCTTCCTCGGGTATTGTCTTAGTGTCTTAGCATCTATAGCTTAATAGTTAGTTACTTTTAGATTAAACAACAATTCTCTTAATTTTTAGGCTAAATAATAAGAACAAAGTTAGTATTAGTACTTTTGGTTCCCATGGGTTTGACAATTCGGTCTTGCCACTAAACTATATTACTGTTCGATAGGTGCGCTTGCCTCAATCGTGGTGATAGTTAGTTTCTACGCTCGATCATTCATTATAAAAGACTTTTTCCACCACCATCAAGTTTTTGGCGCCGTTGCCAGGGAACTAAAATATTAAGAACGCTCAATTTTTATTACTTTAGCCATATTTTATTTTTGTAATTAAACTTTACTTTTCTAATTTTCTTTTTCTTTTCCTAGCAGGCACCTCTTGTTTATGACTAGAAGGAACCCGAGAGGACCCTTAATTTACGACAGTGATATTGAAGGTGCTATAAGCAGAAACTGAAGAGAAATAAGGAGAAGCCTACAATACATAGAAGAAGAGCAAGAGAACAAAATTAATACTATCGAAGAGATGGCTGAGAATAATTCGCTACCTTAGGAGGTGGCTGAAAATCATGCTTCTAGAACTATGTATGATTATGCTAAACCTAATTTAACAGGAACTGAGTCAAGTATTGTTAGACCTGCTATTGCTGCAAATAACTTTGAACTGAAACTAACACAATTCAGATGATACAACAATTTGTTCAGTTTGATGGTTTGCAGGATGAAGATCCAAACAATCACTTGGCGAATTTCCTAGAATTTTACGATACTTTAAAAATTAATGGCATTTCTGATGATGCCATTCGTCTTTGGTTATTTCCCTTTTCTTTGAGAAATAAAGCTAAATAGTGGCTAAATTCTCTTCCACGAGGATAATCATTATATGGGAACAAATGACCAAAAATTTTTATTAAAATATTTTTCGCCGGCCAAAACGGCCAAATTAAGGAATGATATCTCTTCTTTTGTGCAGATGGATTTAGAAACACTATACGATCCATGAGAGAGATATAAAGATCTATTGAGAAGGTGCCCACACCATGGATTACCCTTGTGGCTATAGGTCGAAACTTTTTACAACGGTGTGAACCCCTCAACCAGTAGTTGATTGATTCAGCCGTCGGTGGAACCCTAAATAACAAAACTCCTGAGGCGGCCTATGAGTTTATAGAGGAGATGTCACTGAACAACTATCACTGGTAAGTTACAAGGAGAAGGCCAACACAAGCAGCCATTGTTTTCAACCTCGGCTCAGTAACCATGCTATCAAATCAGGTAGATATGTTAAATAAAAAGATTGATGGTTTGTGTTCTTCGCATGTACATCCGATAATGCAGTACGAAACAAATGGAGGTGTGGCGAATCCTGAGTACCCACCCTACGGATATGGCATGTAAAACGAGCAGATAAATTTTATGGGTAATAATCCTCGACCTCAAAATAATCCCTATAGAAACACTTACAATGTAGGTTGGAGGAACCATCCAAATTTTTCGTAGGGTGGCCAAAGAAATCAAAGACAGCAACCCTCCCAGGCTTTCAATAGCAAACCTACCCACAAGAGAAGCAGCCGAACCTTGAGGAGATGCTGACAAAATTCATAGCGGTGTCAGAAACACGTTTCCAAAACACCGAAACAACACTTAAAAATCAATAAGAATCGATTCAACGGATCGAGAACTAGTTAGGGTAACTTGCTAAACTGATCTCCGAACGACCAGAAGGTAGCTTGCCAAGCAACACTGAAACTAACCCAAAAGAGCAACTTCAAGCCATAACAGGTCATGACAATGAAGGGTTAGACGAACTAAAATCGAGGTAAGAACCTGTGGTAGGTGAAGGTAAGGTTGAGGTAAGCCAAGAAAAACCAAAACCGGTAATTAAGAATACCAACCTCATATATCATACCCCAATACGATGAAGAAAGACAACATAGATGAACAATTCGGTAAATTTCTTAAACTTTTAAAGAAATTACATATTAACTTACCGTTTCTTGAAGCTCTTTCGCAGATACCAGATTCAAGGAATTTTTTAAAAGAGCTTTTAACAAACAAGCGGAAGTTAGAAGAGGAATCGCATGTGGAAAATAAACACAGTGTGCTCAGCAATGTTGCAAAATAAACTACCACAAAAATTAAAAGATCTAGGGAGTTTTACAACTCCATGCTTAATTGGTAGTTTATTTATTGATAATGCTTTAGCTGATTTAGGGGGAAGCATCAATGTTATGCCTTATAAAATGTTTAAATAGCTAGGTCTAGGGAAACCCAAACAAACTAGGATGAGTATTCAATTAGTTGATAAGACTATTCGAATTTCTAGGGGTATAATTGAAAATGTACTAGTTAAAATTGACAGATTCATATTCTAGTAGACTTTGTTGTTTTAGACATGAATGAAGACAATAGTATCCCCTTAATTTTAGGAAGACCCTTTTTAGCAACTGCTAGAACTAAAATTGATGTTGGTACAGGAGAACTCATACTCCATGTAGGTGCCAAATCAATCAGTCTTCAGGCTCTTGACTCAGCTAGGACATCAAGTAATCAAGGTGAGAAAATTAATTTTATTAATGACCATTCGGTTAAACCTTCTTTTTAGGAAGCACCACAAAACCACACAACTGATCCAGATCCTATACCTCATGACAATAAAGAAATAACTCACGAGGAGCAATGGCTTCAGATCGATGAACTAGACGAGTGGAAGACACATTCCAAGGAGAAACTAGGAATACATGAAGCAGAACCAATGCCATTCCATGGGGCAAACAAATTTAAGATCAGAGATCAGGTACTGTTAGATAAAATAGACCCTCGAATCCCCACTTCAGACCTCAAGACAAATGAAGAGATCCCTTTTAAGGTACTTATTGTCTTCCCATACGGAATAGTCGAGGTAAGTAACCCCATATTCGGCACTTTTAAAGTAAACACTACTCGGCTCGAACTATATACTGATAATTAAACTGATACCATGAGAAAGGATTTTCAACTCCTCAAACCACTATGAATGTGTGAATGAGAGGTAAGTCTAGCTTAAGACTATAAACGAGCGCTTCTCGGGAGGCAACCCGAGCACTAACCTCATTAATTTTTACATTTTTATTTTTTACTATTATTTTTTTCCTTTTTAGCACCTAACTATGAACTAACCAAAGTGCAGATGTCCGTACGACACGTCCTTGCACACGGCCGTGGCTGTGGCCATGTGGACACTATGGATTTTTGTACTTGCATAGCATAGAGAGTACAAAACAAGACGAAAAATATCTTCAAGCCATCTGCTCTGACTAAACACCACGGCTGTGCGACACAGTTGTGGCCGACACTGTTTTATCAACACAGACATGGCAACCTGCAACCAGGCGTGGGAGAAACAAATGAACCACCACACGGCCGTGCGATACAGCCATGTGACTCGACATGCACTGACACACGGGCGTGGAGATGAACCAGATCTGAAATTTTGATTTAAAACACCCCTCTCCCCTTCTTACCTACTCTCCATTCCCTTCTTCCATACCCTTTACACTCCCCTCCCTTTTCATTTTCTTCCTTCTTCATTGTCTAACCTTTTTGATATACACCATATCCATGTCAAAGAAGCGGAAGGACCCTAGCACAGTCTCCCTGTGTGAGACCGATCTACATAAGTTCATGCCGATCGCTTTATTAAATCGACAGGAAAAGGACCTTTGAGTCTATTTAATCTTTCTTTTTCTTTTCTCTTCTCCTTTATTTTCCTTATCTTTATTTCTCTTATACTAAAAAAATTAGTTTATTTTATTTCAGTTTCTTGGTTTTAGGTTCTAAAGGCTGCTTGGGAATCACCATACCACGGCCTTAGAAATCACACCCACCTCGCAAACCATTTAACAACAAGGACTTTTTCGTCCATTAATCATTTCTTTTAATTTTATTTTACTTCTTACATTCTTTCTTTTTATCTTTATTTTCTTTAAATATATAATTAGTATAGTTTAAATTATTCTTATTATTTCCTGGCTAACTCTTCACGAGATTCCCAATTTCTTCATCTAGCGCAGAGATTGTTGACAGCCACCATACCACCACTAGAGACGCCCCCTCCAACTTATCTTTCACCTCTGAATCAAGTTTCTACACCTCCAAATCAAGGAATCCATCCAAAAATTAGGAAGTTTCACTTCTCCCTATCTCTTATGATTTCATATATATCTTTGTACATTGAGGGCAATGTAAATCTTAAGTGTGGGGGGTGAATTTTATTTTGAAAAGTTCCTAACTTTTTGCATTATTCTCAAATCCCTGAATGACATCTTGTCTTAAGTAATTTTCTCATATCACTAATTAGAATGAAACTTCTATTAATTTATAATTTTTATTGATATGTTTTGAATTAAGTCATAGTTAATTGTGCATTGATGATTTAAACTCTAAGATACTAGAAAATCAAGCATGGCAAGTCTATTTTTCAGAATTAAAAATTTTCTAGGTTGTTGACCTAAATTTGAATATTACCTTGAAATTTGAAATTTGCAAGGTTGTCATCAAAAACCATAATTTTTGTGAGATTTTGAGCCTTTTAGAGCATATATTTTTTTTCGTGCTCACTTTATTGATTATGAGTGTGTCAACATTGATTTGTTATTCTAGAACTTGCTTCAATTATACATGTCAAGACCACATCATTGATTTGATATACAGAGATGATAAAGGCACTTAGGATTTAACCCACTCACTCCACTAAAAGCCTACCCTCACAATTAACCCCTAGTGAACCCCTTTGATCCTAATAACCCTTTTATTGTTTCACCCACTAATATTAACCTAAAACCCATCTTGTATTTGTTATCACCATTTCTCTTGACTACCCTTCTATCGAGATTTGATTTGATCAGTTGCCTAATTATTTTATTTCAGTAGTTAAATTCATCTTATATTATGTATTTACTTGATTTGTTCTTAAAAAAATAATAGAAGTATATTCATTATTAGTTCTATGATTAAGTGAGCTTATACATTTAAATTTAACATCTTGAAGAAGAAGCTCGTATTATAAGTTTTCAATTGATGTAATTATTCAGGGCTAGTTCATTTTTCTAGTTAGGTAAATCATCAATTCAATCTCGATTCTAACCCTTTAATTTAGCCTTTATCCACACATTTAACCTAAGCCCCGTTACAACCCTTTTTTAAAGACCTTTTGATCTATGTATCATTTCATTTTATCGAGGTAGAGATTTGATTTTCAGGAAAGCCTATGGGATTAGCTTTTCATGTTTGACTTTTGAGAGCTTAATTTTGAACCTTAAACACTTTGAGTGATTTGATTGAATCTTTAGTGAGGATGTCAACTCTTGTCGATTTTGAATTAAAGGTAATTATTTAGATAAGGGGAAACACCTATATTTTTCGTGCTACAAACTTGTGACTTTGATTGTTTGAATCTTCAGGACTCTTTTAGTTAAATTATCCATGTATAAATTATCTATGAAATATGATGAGGCATCATTGATAAGAATTATGAATCGAGGGAAGTTAGTTTTAATTGTAAGTTGAGAATTTTGCTTGAGGAAAAGCAAATGCTTAAGTGTGGGGGAATTTGATAAACCGTAATATGTTCATATTTTAATCCCATATTTGGCATACTTTTGGATGATTTATTCCCTGAATTGTGGAATTCGGTGCTCCTAATCCTTTAATTTCAAGTTTTATACTTAAGAGAGCACCGGAGGATGAAAAGAACGAGAAATAGGCTAAAAATAGATAAAATGGGCCAAAATACGAAATCAACACGGTCTGGGCCCGAGACTTATGGCCGTGCCTCTTTAGCAGATCTGACCACGGCCTAGATTCGATTCACATGGTCGTGCCACACGGGCATGCCCCTGCCGCAGCAAAGAAGAGTTTTATTCGGATTAGGGTACTTAAAGGCAAAGAAAGACATTCCAAAAGCCTATATAAACACCCTAGAGGCCAACCTTCAAGGGGGAGTTCAGCTAGGCCAAGGAGCCAAGCCAGAGAGGCCGAATTGTGGATTCACTCGAAGAAAGGTAGTTGATCCATCCCAGAAGCTGGAATCACACTCAAGACTGAGGATCTCTCCTTCAATTCCTTCATGGGGTTTTAGGGTTTTTTTTATGATTTGTTATTTTTCTTCTGAGATGTATTCTTTTATGATTATGAACTAAATAACTCAAATACCTGAGGGGATGAAACCTAAGACGAATCTTGTTATTATTTTCTGAACTGTATGATAAATACTTGGTTTTTTTATTAACTATGTGTTCTTAATTCTTACTTTGATATTTTAGGATATTGATTCAAGTATTGATGTACTTAGGTAGAGGATGAATATTCCCTGTTTCAGAGTAGATCTAGCATAGTTAAGCGAAGTTGATCGCAACCCTAGAGATAGGATGACCAAAATATGCAGGATTAGGGTCAATCCTAATATGGGAGTCTATAGATTGAGTTAATGCAAATCTAGGGGTTTTAATTAGAAAGAGATTTCAATTAGTCAACCTAGGGTTAGACGTTAATAGCCTCGAGAGAGATATTAATATAAATTAGGGAATCCTATGGATCAAGTCAAGTGAATAAATGTCTGGTTCAGGGTTAGGTAACAAGTGAAGTCTAGGTAGATTCTTCCTCGGGTATTGTCTTAATCAATTGGTTTTCCCACAAGTATTTCCCCAATTCCTTCTCTGTGTCTTAGCATCTTTAGCTTAATAGTTAGTTAATTTTAGATTAAACAACAATTCTCTTAATTCTTAGGCTAAATAAGAAGAAGAAAGTATTAGTACTTTTGGTTCCCTTGGGTTCGACAATCCGATCTTGCCACTAAACTATACTACTATTCGATAGGTGCGCTTGCCTCAATCGTGGTGATAGTTAGTTTCTAGGCTCGATCATTCATTATATAAATTTTAAGACTTTTTCCACCACCATCAAGGCCCCATAAGGTCATGTTTCTCTAGCAAGCCTGACTCTTTAAGGGTCTGCTCCCAATGTTAAATTCGTCGATCTAAAGCCACTAAGGCTTTGCTTTTCTAAACAATAATGGAAAATGTTCCTTACTGTTAGGAGCTTGTCCAGCTTTAAAGGACGCCACAACCTTAAGCGGTCATATGGTGACATAGAGAGGTCAGAAACAATTGGTTGTCATTGAAGACAAACTGACTCATTAAGGATAGACCACCTCATAGGGAAGCCAAAGTTGCCCTCAAGCTTCTTTCTCACCTGAATGAACTTATGGCGATCTGAGAGGAAAATTGAAGAAGAACTCTAAAGTATAGACTCGTGGCCTTTACGAGTATAGAAGTAGACTATTCCAGTTGAGATCCCTGGGTAATGGCCCCTAGTTGGTAAAAGTGTTGAAATACACCAAGGAATGGAGGCTCATAGTGTTTACTACAATCAATGAAGTAAACTACCATAGTCCCCCAAGAATGACCATTAAGATACTCGGGTGAAATCCAATAAATGTTCAACACCCTAGAAAATAAAGGATGTAAATGGATATGGAAGCCTACTTCCAATAAGTACAATGGTAGGACAAATCCATTGCGGGAGTCATTCAACTGACAATCCCTTTCCATGATTTCAAAATCATAGGCAAAATTGGGTAGTTTGATCCATCAGGACAATAAATGCTTGAACATGTCCTAGCAAGTAGTCGTACACTTGTAAAATAGTGATTCAATGGGCGTTCTAGCCCAGAGGCTGAATGACCCAGGCATGTACGTTGAAGAAGGCCTACTGCCACGCTTGCCCTTCCAATTCCAATCATTGTAGTCCCTTTTTTTCCCTTCTAACAAAGGCATAAACTAGGGCATGATGAGGTTGTAGTTGGTTGTGGAAGAAAAGAAGGAAAGGAAGAAAGGCGGTCAAGGATTTTGAAGGAGAACTAAAGCAATAGGGGAAATTGAAGAGAAACTTAGAATCTAGAAAAAGAATAATTTTCCTCTATATATCTCAATTTTAAATGACAAATGTCCATGGGAAGTTAAATTTCAAAATTCTAGAAATGGTTCGGGTCGCCCATCCAGTGGTTGACACACGTTTGCTACTGGAAGGGTTTTCTTAAACCCTTCAGTAATAAGAAAATCTGGAAAGCTTGCTAGATGATAAATGTCAAATAAGGGAATTTGCTAAGGTAGCTGTGGAAAAATCCTTGAACAATCATTTGCCTCTTATATAGTAAGGATAAAAGCCCTGTAACATCCCAAAAATCACGGCTTAGTAGAATCGAGTTTGTGAATCGAGAGAGAGTGGTCATGCCTTAATTTTTGAAATTTATCTATGTATTTTTAGGAAATAAACAAGGTATTGGTTTTTTGGTTAGTGTTAGTGAAATGTTCCTTGAAACCTAAGTTCAAATCCCTTCCTTCTCACCATTTTTATTATTTTGCAAATTTTGCCTTAAACCCTAGTATGTGACATGCCTTATTTTTTAAAATAAATATTTTAAATTATTTTAAGAATGAACATTAGTGAATTTATCCTTGAGGTGCTAACTTCAATTACCTTTCCATGCAAATAATTTAATTTTTTGACAAAAACCCCTTGTTTTAATGTGTGGACCATCCAAGCCTAGTTATCTAGGTATAAATATTAATTTTCACTAACAATCAGCCTTTAATCCTCCTCCTTATTTCCCTAGCTATTCCTCCATTGTTGTTGTCGCCTACGCCTAATTTTAATTCTCCACCGTATTGCTGTCATTTTTCCTCATTAAAATCAGCCCCAAATCTAAAATCTTGAACTCCAAGATCGTTCCCGAAGATTGCCAAGAAAGTGTCATTTCCGTTTCTCTTGACTAGCTTGGGTAAGGTCTCTTTTTCTCTTCAATTTCTTGATTAATTTTGTCAATGAAAAACCAAAATTTCCAGATCTGGAATTTTGGGAATTTTAAATGATTTCAAAGGTATTTTTCTAGATTTTAATGAGATCTTAAACCGTTTTAAAATTTAGCCCCAATTTTGGCCACCATGGGTGGTGGTGCGTGCTCCTATGTGCTCCGTATGTCTCACATGGCCACCAAACATGCCTGTGTCACAGGCTGTAACACCCCTTACCCGTAATCCCCATTGGAATTGAGCACGAGGCGTTACCGTATAAAACTACTTGAACACCACTTAGGCTCAATGCGACTACTCTTCTTGATGTCGACTTACAAGACCTCACTCACACATGTGAGGGCTCTCGAGACTATATCAGGAATTCTTACGGTCCGTAAAATTTCTTTCCCATTTAAACAGGGTGTACACGCCCATGTTAGATGATACACATGCCCGTGTGTAGTCACACATGACCATGTGCTCACACCGTGCTCAAAATCCCAACATTCTGCCAAAACTCCCACGGTTAAGGCACACGCCTGTGTGGAATGGGGGCATGCCCGTGTACCCCCACAACATGCCCGTGGCTTTGAACTGTGGGGAGTTACTAACTATATTCACACGACCTTGACATGCCCGTGGGCCTAGATCGTGCGTTAATCCTTGGCATACTAACTTGTTCACACGGTCTGGGGCACATGCCCATGTCCAAACCATGTGTCCTACACGGCTAAAACAAACGGTCGTGGAGTTCGACCGTGGCCTATCTTGACTTAAAACAATAAGGTGAAGGTTACATGACGCCTGAGACACACGCCTGCAGTGTCACCCGCAGTGAGCACATGAAGGCTATTTTCCAAGCCAAACACCACCCTCAGTTGCATACATTCATTCATCATCACTTAAATTATAGTAATATCATTCCTCCAATTTTTGTCTTAAAATTGATAAAATGGCTCTTGTTGTAACACCCCAAACCCGTCCCATACGTTACGACCAAATCTGGTATGTCACAGGGTGAAGTGTAATCAAGTCTTAATTAAACCTTAGAAAAATAGGCGATTTGGAAGAAAACTTTTTCCGAGTATTTTGTAGTCTTTTGAAAACATTGATGTTTTGATTAAAGAAACTCCACTTTTACTTTAATATTTAGAGCGCCGAGGTGTCGAGTTTGCTATAAATAGTTTACAAAAAAAACACCCAAGTACAACCTTGAAAGGCCTTATTACATAACGAAAAGCCCAAATTTAAAAAAAATATAAACTTATAGTAATTCTTAAACTATAAAGAAAAGAAATCAAAGTTATGGCCTCCACGAGTCCGCCTCGGCTCTTGCATCCACAAGCTACTGCTCACTTGAAAAGTTAAGGGAAAGGGGTGAGTCACCAAGACTCAGTGTGTAAAAATCTTCCACATTATACATACTGCATCCAATCCACAATCACACATTGGCCTTAGCCCACATATCATCATACACATATGAATGCAATAAGCCCAACCCAAACCTAGTTTTTCCATCCACTACACACCAACCCATACCAACCAATCACACCGTGGGGATTTCTACAATCAACCCTCCATCCGCTACACTCCATCACGACAGTCATGCTGCCAATTAAACACGATCAACAGGTGACCAAATATTATTTTGTGGCACAGCCACTGATCACTATGTGACCAAATAAATATATATATACATCGTGGCAGCGCCACCGATCACAATGTGACCAAGAATAATGTATGAACATATGTAAATATATCGTGGCAAAGCCACCGATCACTATGTGACTAATTAAGCACTTCCCCTTCATATCAATCACATACCCATGATCTACATACAAAACCTAACAATGCAACATGCTATTCATAACACATCGGTCTGCCACACATACATTCGGCTATGCAAAGAAGCGATACAGTCATGTACCTGGCAATCCTAGCCTTACCCCTAAGGGCATCACGACTGTCTACACAACCTTTTTTCTGGCTATTCATCCCATACAAAAGTTAGTACAATTATAGTATAGTGTGTTTGAAAGTTTACACACCTGATAACATGTAAGACGACACTCTTTATGTCGACAATATCACTAGCCGAAACTACCGCCATTTGCCTATTGTTCTGCTCAGAAGTCGACCCACAACTCGGTGGCCAATCACGAACAGCAGACACTGCGTGTTTCTTGAACTTTGGGGCTGTCTACAGATCCAACCCCTTCCTTTGATTTGCTGACATTCGAGTCCATGAATGATCTTGGTCAGAAGGAACTATGATGATTGCTTAACGAAACATTAGGTTAATGCATGAATAACGAAAAGAAATTGATTGATCAACTTAGGGAGAGTTGAAATCCTTACCTTGAAATCCCGAAAGAAATAATATGGTTTGAATACTACCGATTTCTGACTTAGAAACCTAGGCGATTAGATCTCCTTCAAATCCTAAAATGCCCCCAAAAAGAACTCGAGGTCAAAGAAAATGTCAAACTAAAGATGGCCCTAACAACCAACTAGCCATTTGGCTTTGGCCTCAAAAGCCAAAAAAATTACAAAAATAATAGCACAAGTCAACACTTACCTCTAAAGAAGATCTCAGATCCACTTGCAAGAAGATTCGACAATTAAAGAAGAAGATTGAAATGTTGAAAGCAATAAAACCAAGCCACAAATGAGATCTAGGATTTTTTAGCTTTTAAGTAAGATCCGAAAGAAGATGAACAGAAAAGAGGCTAGGTAGATTCGAAAATGAATAAGGTAGAAAAGAACTGGATGAGAAAGTCGAAAGAAAAACAAAGATACTGTAAATAGTGACTTTGGTGTTTCGATTTTGGCAGAAGAAGAGAATAGGAAATCCTCTAATGCTGAAAATAGGAGGAGAAAAGAAGAAGAAAAAACTATGCTTCGGAAAAAAAAAAGAAATTTCGGCACACCCTTAACCAAATGAAAATTTTGGCATGCCCTTAGCCACTTCAACCGATTTCCCCTTGCATTCCTCTTCCCCCTATCCACTTTTTCATCCTTATCTTCTTATCTTCTGACTTAATCCACACTCACTGGAGTCCCAAATCCACCACTCACTCCTCTATATTAAATCCTTTTTGCCTTGGGATTCGAACTGCCAAATCCATTCCTTCCTATGCCCTTAGTGGCGCCTCCTTGCCACTTTACCAATTAGATTTTTGTGTTAACTTTACCATTCAAGTACCCTTAAGGTCCACTTCACCTAGTTCTCCCTTGCAGAGTCTAAAAACAAAATTTCTACCAAGGCTCAAGCTTAACCTCAAGCCTTCCCAAAACTCCAAACACACCAAACACACACACACACATCATGGCATGCACACACAACCCATCACAAATGCAGAGCCCCCAATCTAGGATGTTACACTTGTCACTGGTGATATGCTTTGAGCATCCACTATCAAGGTACCATGAGTTTTTGAATGTATCCCCCACCTTGAAGCAATGCTCCTCTTACTAGAAACATAGAGTTAAACTTTGATTTTTGGTACCCAAATTCTTTTGGGACCATAAGCATTAGTTCTTATAATTTTAGTCCCTTTAGGAATCAATTTTGAAAGGATGTCTTTATCTTGAGTATTTATGAGTCCTTTAGGGACCCATACACTTTTAATAATTTTTCTCTTTTAAAAACTTGGGGGACCTATATGTTTATAGAAATTAAAGCTAGTTTTGAGAAAGTTTTGTTTTGAAACTTCTCCTCTTAAAAATATTTTTGGTAAAACTTTGTTAGATTGAGCTCTTTCACTCTTTAGCAACTCAAGGTACTTTTGATGATCATCATGAACTTTAGAAATTAAATTATGCAATTCATAATTCTTTTTCTCAAAATCATTTATAATAGCTTGCATATCATTTATGTTACTTTAAAGTTTATGCTTAACTTTAGAGAGTGAATAATTTTCATCTTTTAGTTTTGAAATAGTTTTACTATAGTTTGAAACCATTAATTCAAACTTCAAGCCTAGTTCATCATAGGCATCTTGTAACTCATCAAAATAATAGGAAATTGAAATTGATGAGTTAGAAATTACCTTTGGATCATTAATGACCATAAGGCAAAGGTTGGAAACTTCTTAATCTTCATTATCGAATAAATCTTTATTCCTCCAAGTAGCAACATAAGCCTTGAGATTTTGTTTGAATGACCCTTTTTTTCTTCCATTGGGGACATGACCACCTCTGAAAGTACCAACATCTAGAGTGGGAATACTGCAACTAAAAGATATGGAATTGGGGTGGTGTTTACAAGTATACGGATCAGGTTGTAATATAGTTACAATGAAGTAGATAAGTACTCTAAGGATTGTAACCAAATGAGGCGAGTACTAAATAAATGTCAACCTAAACAAAAATAGAAGCAATTAGTAGTTTAAATAAATTATAGTAGGATAAAACATAAAATGAAATATTTTAGGGGTTTTTATAAATAATGAAACAAAAATAACAAACGAAAAGTGAACTTCGGATATATAAATTCTAACTTAACCAAATCTAAGTATGGGTGATTAGCTCACTTTGGTGATCATAACTAATTCATATTTCAGGTTTCTACTCAATCAACTAGTCGCTACCCTAGAAGGATATCTCAATCTTCCACAAAACTAATAAGTCGACAAGAACTACTTATCTCTCGACCTCATTGTCCAGACCAGTTTAGGGCTAAGGTGTTCAGGGATAGACCATACCAATTTTGGGTTAATTCCCATCTAAATGACTCCTTAGTGTTCTTAAGCCTAGGGTTTAACTTCTTTCTCTCCCAAATAGTGATTCGCTAAGAAAACCTTACATAGCAATTAATTAATCACGCCTCTACTCACTAATCCCTCATAAAATGATTAGTTCCTTGTGGGTCTTATGGACACAATAATATTGATAATAAAGATAAGCATGAATAATGAATCAAGAGAAAGGTTTGAGAGAATCCTGAATTGTATTGATTGAAACACATAATCCACAATAGTTTGATCACGGTTACAACTCATGTTGTCTAACGAACACAAAATATAAAATAACTAAAATAAACCTAAAGCCTAAAAAAAAAAAAAAAACTAAAGACTAAATTTACAAATAAAAACTGAGAATGTAAAAATTTTCCTCAAACAAGTGTTTTAAGAGCTTATTTATAGAGTTAGGGTTGTCGATGTCCTTAACCCTTGGTCAGTTGAAGCTCCTATGTTTAATTTTTCATTATATAGATCAAAACGCCTTTAGATCGTAAGTGATCCCTATAGGAATAATGGCACGACAACCTAGTTCCTGTGTCGCGACATCGAGGGTAGTATGCATGGTTTATAGGTAGTTTTAGGGGTGTAATAGCCTATTTTTAGTCAAATCAAAATAGTGGATTCAGGACCACAAATCTAATGTCAAAATATTTATTTTATTATTATTTTAATGTTTAAAGCATGATTTAATGGTTGTGTGAAAGTTTCGTTTAAAAATTTTATCATTTGACTAGTCATTTTGATAAAAAGGACTAAATCGCATAAAGTATAAAAGTGGAGTTCTATTAGCTAAAGGTATATAATAGCTATATAAACTTAAAGTAAAGATAATTATGTGGTTATTAACCCATTTATGATATAGTGGAGGTAAGTGGAGTGGTATTTGGTGTACTTATTAAATAGTTTTAAGGTTAAAATTGGTATTTAATAATTAAAGTATAATTAAATAAAACAAATGAAATTATTCTTTCATTCATCTTCTTGAAACAGAAAACTAGGGCTAAGGGAATCCATTTTTGGTGTTCAAGGATTCGGCCACTTCATTGCTTAATTGTAAGTCTAATTTTGTCTCATTTTTAATGATTTCTGTGTTTTTAAGATCGTTGCAACTAGGTCTAGCTAGCCCAGGGACTAATTTGCAAAATTGTTAAAGATTTTAAAATTTTCAATTGATGTATACGTATGTGTTTTGATGTTTGATGATAGATTATGAATGTTTGTTATGAATTATACAAGTTTTATAAAGTGATTTTTAGTGAAAATGCAACTTAGGGATTAAATTGTGAAATATGGAAATTTAGTGGTTGAAATGTAAAATAAATGAAAAATATGGGCTACTAGGGGTATAATAGTAATTTTTCTAGGCTTGGGTTGTGATGGAATTGAATGAATTTTGTTTTACAAGCCTAGGGACTAAATTGTAAAACTTGTGAAATATTTAAGGCAAAAGTGTAAATGTGCTTAAATGTGTATTTTGGACTAAATTGAATAGAGAGATGATTAAATAAGTTAATTTTGATTACATATGGATCAAGAAAAGTGAAACTCAAATCTAGATCGAGGGAAAAACAAGGTTCTCGATTAATTCAACCAGTTTAGCCTTTTTTGAATTTGAGGTAAGTTTGTATGTAATAAGCATTGTTATAATTATGCTTTAAATGCTTTGATATTGCATAAATTGTGTACATGAGACTACATTCATGTTTGACAATGATTCTGCTATATATGGCACTTAGTGTACAAGATCGAGATAGCTTCGGCTATATATGGCACTTAGTGTGCGTGATTAAAATAGCTTCGGCTATGTATTGGCACTTGTGTGCGAGATTTTGAGTATTTGACAGTATTTCAAATAGGTATGAGCTCGTTACAGACTGGCATAGGTAGGTACATGAATAGTATGAGCTTTAAATCGAAGAAGTTATGAAGTTTGCATATAAGCATATGATTAAGCATGTGAAAGGGTTGTTAGTTATCATGAATTACATGTTAATATGTTCAAATTGATGATTTGTGTATTTATGGTTAGTTGATTTTATTTCATACGAGATTACTAAGCTATAAAGCTTAATTTTTTTTATTTTTCTATGTTTTATAGTAATTTCAAAGCTAGCTCGGATTTGAGGATCGTCAAAGACATCGTGACACTATCCAACCATCACTTTGGTACTTTTGAGCTTATGGTTTGGTCATATGGCATGTATAGGATTATGGTCATTTTGATATGTATTTTGGTAGTGAGTTTTTCCATTTGAAATGGGTTGTGAATGGTTGTAACACCCCTTACCCGTATTCAACGCCGAAACAGGGTACGAGGCATTACTGGACTTACATCGTAAGTAAACATACATATCGAGTTATAAATTTTTGTCCAAATTAAAACCATTCGTATGCAATAATAAAGAACCTAATACGAGTCTATGAGGCCAAATACATGCTTTGGTAGTGGTTCAGAACTAAACCGATAACTCAAGAAATTTTTACATAACTTAGAAAAATTTTCCCAAAGAGGGGTCACACGCCCGTGTGGTTTGGGACACACCTGTGTGGGCAGGCCATGTGGTCTCACATGCCCGTGTCCCTAACCTATGTAACTCTTTGACTTGTAACTCATGAAAAAATTGGAGTCACAAGGCCAAGTCACACGTCCGTGTGCTAGGCCATGTAGGAAATTAATTTTAAGAAAAATAGGTGCAGACTTCACACGGCCAGGGCACACGCCCGTGTTTGAGGCCGTGTCGTCCACGCAGTTGAGACACAAGCCCTTATCTCTGCCTGTGTGCTCAAATCTAAGCATTCTGTTTCTCAAAATTAAGGAGCAGAGGACACATGGCCATAACACATGCCTGTGGGACAGGCCGTGTGTCACACACTCCTGTGTGTCTACCCTGTGGACAAAATAAGGCTATTTACTAAGCCATTTGCCACCCTTATTTTCACTCACTTGTACACAATTTCAATGGCATAATTCTAGCACAAACAAGCAACCAATACCATCCTAACTAAGGTCTAAACATCTTATTTAAAAAGCCAACATTTGTCATGCTTAAAACTTCATACTTTGTCAAACTCAAACATACCACAAGCACATCCACAAGCATTCAATATGATTATTTTCAATATGTATAGTCTAACCCAATTTCACTAACTTACCATCAAGCCAATTCTCCCCATTTAACACCTAAGTTATTAAGCCACAACCATTCATCCACCAAGCAAATAAAATGTATATCACAAATGACATTATCCCATACATAACTCACATCCAATTTAACCAAGACATGCCATCTTTCAAGGCCTTATACAAAATAAAACATTTATCAATTACAAGCCAATACTTTTAGCCAAATCATAATGAAACATATACCCAAAATGACCAAGTCCCTATACATGCCATATTCTCAAAATGTTTAAAATTATCGGTACCCAAAATAACAGTTTGATAGTGTGATACGATCTCCGAAGATCTCCAATCCGAGCTAGCTTGGTGATACTATAAAACATGGAAAAATAAATAGAGTAAGCTATGTAGCTTAGTATGCCTGTATGTAAGAAATAAGCAAATCTTACCAAACATTAATCATGCAAGTAATATAACATAAGATATTATAATTTACCATAACCTCATGATCATAATTCACTTCCATCACAACTTACCTTGAAATCTTCATTTCACGAATTAATAATCATAAGCTTTGAGTACATACCTGTACCATCTCGTAATAATTTCGTACTTAGTCTTATTGTTGTCATTCCCAATGAACCACTCAGAATAATAATATCGGATAGATGGGAAACCTTGCACACAAGATGCCATATATGTAGCTACTGCTACCTTTATCTTAAAACACATATGTGCTCGCTCTCGAGCTATCAACGGGCCTGCTCACACAAGCTGTCAAGTAACCACAACATATGTCGGTATACTCAGCCATCGGTAGGACGTACAGGGCCAGCACCCGAAATCACATAACATAAAACCTTAGTGACATGTCGCTTGTATCCTAATCTATTCCTAAGGTTCGATTGGGATATCTCGCTTGCCAAATCGTCGTCAAATGTGTCCATAAGGTCAATTACACAATTCATGCATAAATTAAAGCAAATAAAGTACAGTTAAAGTAAAGCTTATTTGACATACGAACTTACCTCGGTTACAAAAATGGCCAAACAAGTCCATTCATCAATTACTTTGGTTTTCCCCCGATCTAGACCCGAACTTCGTTTTTCTTGATCTATAATACCAAATTCATCTCATTTAATCATCACATTATTCAATTTAGCCCAAAAACACCTTATGGAGAAAATTACATTTTTACCTCTAAACTTTTAACATTTTACATTTTAGTCCCTAGGCTCATAAAATGATTTTCATTCAATTTCTTAAAAACCCAAGCCTAGTCAAAACTTATTCATACTCATCCCACATTTTTCATTTATTCACATTTTAACACACATTTTACATCTTTTTTACAAATAGGTCCCTATTTAACATTTTCATCAAAAATCACCTTGTCAATGTTGTTTATCTAACATCAAACATAAATTTTCTATGATTAAACATCAAAATACAAAAATATTCAACATGAGAAAATTTTAGAATTTGACAACTTTTCAAATTAGTCCTTAAAATAGCTAGATTCAATTAAGACAACTTCAAAAACATAAAAATCATCAAAAAACGAGGCAAGAACGGACTTGCAATCGAGCTTGAAAGTGGCCAAAATCCTAGCTATGGACTCCTTGTGAAATTCGACTATGGGAGGATGAAATTGGGAAGATGGACATCTTTTTATTAGTGAATTTTGTCTTTATTTACCAAATGACCAAAATGCCCTTCACGTAAACTTTGAAATTTACTAACTCCATGTTTATTTTTTCCATCTAAGGTATAATGGTCTAATTACCATTTAAGGACCTCCAATTTAAAATTTCATAGCAATTAGACACCTTTAGCTTCTAGAACACACATTTTGCACCTATTACAATTTAGTCCTACTAGTCAAATTGGACATTCTGTCAATAAAATTTCTTAACGAAATTTTCACACAATCATTTAATCATGCTGTAGACCTTAAAATATTATCACAATAAATATTTCTACCTCAGATTTGTGGTCCCGAAATCAGTGTTCTGATTTGACCCTAAAATGGGCGGTTACAATGGTTATGTTTTGGTTTGTATATATAGCCATGAGAGTTGGCTTGATTTGGTTGTATTAGTTATGTATAAATATGTGCATATATGTTTTGTGTTATGAGTCCATGGATGAATATAATGCTTGGCAATTATAAAGATTAGGATTTTAAGTGGTTGATATTAGAGTAGTTACATGCTTGTGGTTTTGAAGCAAAATGATGCAAGTTTAGAAATGTATAAATAGTTGATTTATAAAGGTGAATTAGTATAAACGGTATAGCATGTATTTGTGATTTGTATGCATGGAGAATAAGAGAATAGAACGTGCATGAGGTATGGCTAAATTGGTTGATTAAAATGCCTTTTAATGCTGTGTTTTGGTGCCATTAATGTTAATAGAGGTGTGCAAAAGTTTGGGTGGCAAAATGGCTTGGTAAATAGCCTATTTTTGTCAACACGGGCAAAGACACAGGCGTGTGTCTCAGTCATGTGTGACACACGGTCATGTTACACGGTCGTGTGACCCCTAGTGTTGAAATTAAAATCAAGTCAGTATGCTCCACACGGCCTCACACACGAACGTGTAATATGGCCTTATGGCATAAGTCAGTATACCCTACAGGTTTTGCACAACCTAGCTGTAACACCCCAAACCCGGTCTAGACATTATGACCAGATCTGGTATGTCATATTGTAAAATAATTTTTTTTTATTTTAGGAGAAATGTTGGAAGCTGATAAAGTTTTCGTTTAGGCGATGTTTTAAAAACAGTGGTTTATAGGTATAGGAAACTTTTCTAGGTTGAGTTGTATTCCATTTGTTATCTTGGTTAGCACTTGTGAGAAAATGGTTATTTAGTGTTACCTCCGTTTTGAAAACTTCAGGTTAACTTTCTTGTTAAAAATAAGTTAATGTCGTACCAAAAGCAAATACTAAATATTAAAACCCAATTATCAATTTAAGAAGGCCTTATTACATAATCTAAAATCCCAATTAAAACAATTTAAATAAAGAAAACGAGTTTACGAAAAATAAACATGTTATGGCCTCCACGAGTCTACCTCGGCTCTCAGATCCATGATCTACTGACTACTTGCAAAGTTAAGTAGAAGGGTGAGTAACCAAGACTCAGTGTGTAAATCCCCTATATCACATAAATGGCTCCTAGTCCACAATCGTAATTACACGAAATATGAATGCAATGTACCCCAGCCCAACCTAATTATCCATCCTCTACACGCCACCCGTACCAGCCCAACACACCGTGGGGATTTCTACAATCAACCCTCCATCCGCTACATGCCATATATATGGCACCAAGCCACTGGTGATAGAGTCACAACTTATAACACGTGGGGCCAACCCACTGTGGTACCAAACCACTGGGACGAGTCACAAAATTAACACGTATGTATGTGGTACCAAACCACTGTGGTACCAAACCACTGAGACTTAGTTACTAATCAATATGTGTGGGGTCAACCCACTGTGGTACCAAACCACTGTGACCCCTTTTCATCATAAACCAACCCATGCATAACATACATATCAAATCAATGCAACATGCTGTTAAATAACCAATATATTACGGCATACATGTACTCACAAATAGAACAATAAGGTACTTACTTGGTATCCCAACTATACCCATAAATGTATAACGACTTTTCATTTAGTCACCTCGGCTTTTCAGCCCCAAACGATTAATAACACATTTTAATAACAAAAGAGTGTGAATATTTACACACCTGTAAACACAGAGAACCAAACTATCGATCTCATTAACACTCTCACTCGCAGGAATCACAGCAATCTGTCGGTCCCATTCCGAAGCCCACCCACAACCAGGTGGGAAATCACGAACAGCCAAAACCACTCGTTTTTTGAACTTAGGGGTAGAGACTACAAGTCCAACCCCCTCCTTTGTTTGGCTAGCACTTGATTCCATGAAAAAGATCTTGGTCAGAAGACCAGGTTAAGGCTTTGAATTAGAGAAAATAAGAATAGATGCTCGATACGAAAATATTTCTTACCGAGATCGACAGAACCCAGAGGCTACAAGACTTGGATTAAGAAGTCGACTGAGTACCTATGCAAATACCAAGTAAGAATCGGTTGAAAGAAAGAAAAATAGATTAGGAGAGATGGCCTCTTGGCCAAATGAATAGCATGAACCCTCCTACCACCATTCGGCCAACACCACTTACCAAAATCTGCCAACCGCTGACCAAATGCAAGTAGGAGTATGAAAGCGGAGTCCCTCTTACATTCGGCCAAGGCACCAAGACACCACAAAAACACCTTTGGTTTAACAGCCCTGAGAGATAAGAAAGAGAATAAGCAGTAAAGTGAGGAAAATCCCTTATCGAAACTAAAATGTGCCAAATGAGAGATCCATATTCGACAATCACCCAAAAGTCGATAGAGAAGATGCAGATCTGCTTGGTTTGACTAGGCAGAAATGAGATAAAAGATGGCAAAAGGTACAGATGATTTAAGTCACCACCCTGACAATAGATTAACACCAAAGAATGAGAGAAGAGATCAATAGAAAATGGTTTGATTAAAAAGAAATAAGAAGAAGGGCTAGGGAAATTCGGCTAAAATAAAAGAATTTAGAGAGAGATGAGTGATGGAAGATGATAATTTGTTCAAGAAGGAAAATAAAGGATGTGGTTCAACTTGGAAGAATGAAGCAAGAAAAAAAAAAGAGAAGAAGAACAAAAGGGTCCTACGGCTTTAGAGTAGAAAAGGAAAGAACTAAAGAAAAAAAAGATGACAAAAGGCTTGAGCAAATTCGGCAAGGGTTGGGAGCTTGGGGAGAAGAAGAAATTGAGAAAAAGAAAGAAATAGAAAGGAAAGAATGGCCCAACAGGTTACGACTTACCAAAGAAGAGATGACCAATAAGCAACCTTGGGAAAATCGACAATTAGAACAAGAAAAGTACTGGAAGAGGAACACACCCCAAATGCCAAAAATAGAACCTCAACACAAACACAAGCTACTAAAAACACACCTAAGTTTCGGCATCTAACCCTTTTACCAATATCGAAATCCTACCCCCTAACACTACTCAAAAATTTGGCTAACAACTTTACCCCACTCCAAATTCCTTATTTTTCTCCACAAAGTACTCCCTAACACCCATTCAAACCGATTGACCACTTCAACTCTCCCCAGTCACCTCTCATCCACTCATTTAAACACCTTTGACTCATTTAACACCCACTCTTCAAGGTCCTTAGTCAATCCACCACTTTCCATCCTAACACCAAAATAAATTCCCAAAAAAAATGTAATCCATGCTACTCGAACCCGCTCCCTCACTGCTCCTTGTGGCGTCACTTCAAGCACTCTAAGTGGCGCCTCTCTGCCACTTTACCAACTCCTCACTTGTGTCAACTAAACACAGGCAATAACTCATAAAGCCTATCCCAGCCATTTCTCTCCTAAAGTGCCTAAAACAGAAATTTTCAGCAAGGCTCAAGCTTAACCCTAAACCTTCCCGAGACCCCCAAACACATCCAAACAACTGTAAAACATGGCCTACGCACCTAACACACATTAAAACAGAACCCCAAAACCCAGGGTGTTACAGTTCTACCCCTTTAAAGAAATTTTAACCTCGAAATTACCTAGTCAGAAGAGATGAGGGTATTGTTGTTGCATCGCATCCTCTGGCTCCCATGTGGCTTCCTCTGAACTGTGATTCCGCCACAATACTTTAACCAACGAAATCGTCTGCCTTTGTAATACCTTAACATCACGATCCAAGATCTAAACTGGCTTATCCTCAAAGGATAGATCAGGCCTTACTTCGATTTCTTCCACTGGCACAACATGAGATGGATCTGAATAGTAGCGCCTCAGCATTGAAACATGAAATACATCATGAATCAGACTTAATTCTGAAGGTAGCTCGAGCTGATAAGCTATCGGTCCTATACGCTTCAACACACGGTAAGGCCCGATGAACCTAGTGCTTAGCTTACCCTTCCGTCCAAACCTTAGAACTTTTTTCTACGGTGACACTTTTAAGAAAACCCGGTCACCCACTACAAATTCCATGTCCTTACACTTCAGATTAGCATAGGACTTTTGCCTGTCAGAAGCTTCCTTCAACCGAGTCTGAATCAACTTAACCTTGTCTTCCGTTTTAGAAACCAATTCTGGACCCAATAATTGTCGCTTACCCAACTCTGTAGCGACACCTTCGACCATACAATGCTTTATACGGTGCCATCTGAATACTGGATTGATAGCTATTGTTGTACGTGAATTTTGCCAATGGTAGAAACTCCTCCCAACTACCCTTGAAGTTGATAACAACCCCTTTACATATCTTCCAAGATTTGAATTACCCTCTCCAACTATCCGTCCGTCTGTGGATGAAACGATGTACTGAAATCCAACCTTGTACCCAAAGCTTGATGCAGTGCTTTCCAAAAATGCGAGTAAACCTAGGGTCTCTATCCGATATGATTGACACTGGTACCCCATGCAGCCTTACAACCTCTGCTATATATAGCTTAGCTAGTTTCTATAAAGAGTAGTCAACGCGACCCGGTATGAAATGAGCGGACTTCATCAATTGGTCGACAATCACCCATACCAAATCTTTCCTAGTAGGCATAAGAGGTAGCCCACTAACAAAGTCCATAGTGATCCTCTCCCATTTCCACTGTGGAATCTTCACAAGCTGCAATAACCCCAAAGGCAACTGATGTTTGGCTTATACCTACTGACATGTTAAACACTTTCTCACAACCTCCATAACTTCCCGCTTCAATCTAGGCCACCAGAATGTTCACGTAAATCCCAGTACATCTTACTTCCTCCAGGATGCATAGCGTATGGGCTACTATGTGCTTCCTGAAGAATCGTCTGTCTTAACCCATCATCCCTCGGCATGCAGACCCTTTCATGAAAACACAAAACCCCATTACTATTCAAACTATAATCCTCTACTTCACCATTCTGTACTTGCAAAAGTCAAGCACTCAAGGCTTCGTCCACCAACTGCTTTTCTTTAATCTGACTGACCCAAGAAGGCTTCACTTGGAGTTTAGCTAATAGACTTTCATCATCGTATAAGCTGAGATGAGCAAACATCACCCTCAAATCTACTATTACCTTCCAACTTAACGCATCTGCCACTACGTTAGCTTTACCTGGGTGATATTCGATCGAGCAATCATAGTCCTTCAATAACTCAATCCACCTTCGCTGTCTTAAATTTAACTCATTCTAAGTAAGGAGATATTTCAAACTCTTATGGTCGGTGTAGATAATAGACTTCTCTCCATACAGGTAATGTCTCCAGATCTTTAAAGTAAACACTACTGCAACCAATTCCAAATTCACCTCATGCGGTCTCAACTGTCGAGATACATATGCCACCACCTTCCCTTCCTGCATCAACACACATCCGAAACCTGTGTACGATGCATCGCAATAAACAACAACCTCCTTCCCGGCCTCAGGCTGTATCAAAACTAGAGCCTCCGTCAAGATCTTCTTTAACTTCTCAAAACTCTCCTGTTACTTATCAAACCAGATAAATGGTACCCCTTTCCGCAATAGCTTGGTTAATGGTGTTGTAATCAAAGAGAAACCCTCAACGAACCTTCTGTAGTAACCTACCAAACCCAAGAAACTTCGAATCTCCGCCAAGGACTTAGGCTATTTCCAATCCAACACAGCTTAAATTTTTTGGGGATCAACTCTAATTCCCTCAACAAATACTACATGACCCAAAAAGGTAACCTCTTTCAACCAAAATTCACACTTACTGAATTTGACGTACAGTTGTTTCTCTCTCAGAATCTGCAGAACTATCCAAAGATGTGAATCATGCTCTTTTTTCATCTTGGAATATACCAAAATATCGTCTATAAATACCACAACAAACCGGTCCAGATAGGGTTGGAATACTCGGTTCATCATGTCCATAAACGCTGCTGGTGCATTGGTCAACCCAAATGGCATCACCAGGAATTCATAATGGCCATAGCGAGTTTAGAAAGCCGTCTTATGAATATCCACTTCCTTGACCTTAAGCTGATGATATCCTGATCTCAAATCTATCTTCGAGAAGACTGAAGCCCCCCTCAGCTGATCAAACAGATCGTCAGTCCTCGGTAGCGAGTACTTGTTCTTGATGGTTAACTTATTCAACTGATGGTAGTCAATGCACATATGCATTGATCCATCCTTCATCTTAACGAATAGCACCGATGCTTCCTAAGGTGATACACTCGGTCAAATAAAACCCCAATCCAACAGTTCCTGAATTTGAGCTTTCAATTCCACTAACTCTTTTGGCGCCATTCTATACGGGGCAATCGATATGGGTGCTATCCTTGGAAGAAGATCAATACCGAATCCACCTCACGATCCAGAGGTAGTCCTAGAAGCTCTTCTTAGAAAATATCAGGAAACTCCTTCACTGTTCAAACCTCCCCCATAGTGTAATATCCTAGATTTAGGGGTTATGCGTTTAATGCATAATTCAAGTGATAGCATGCCTCAGTGTATGGTTGGATGAGTTTTAGGGGTTCCTAAAACCCTAGGGTATAGGAGAGTGCTTTAGGGAAATTTTGTTTTTAAGTGTTAGTTAAGGGGGAGCTAAGTTAAGGAGGCTTTAAGGAAATTGGTGGGGGAGTATATGACATAAATAGCCGAGTGGTAAAGTGGCATGGGACGCCACCTAGGGTGCAAGAAAGCTTGCGTCAAAGGGAGTTCAGGAGGGAGGAGGTTCGAGCTACAAAAATTGCATTATGGGCATTTGTTTTTGGCTTCAAGAGGGGGGAAGTGTTGGACGACTTTGGGGCTTTGGAAAGATAAGGATAAGCTTGGTTTATTTTAAATTTTTGTTAAAGATAGGAGAAAATTTTGACTTTATTTTATTTATTTTAAATGATAGGATAAGAGATAAATGAGGACAGAATAAGGGATATGATAGGAAAGAATTAAGGGATATGATAGGAAAAAATTAAAGAATATGATAGGAAAGAATTAAGGGATATGATAGGAAAGAATTAAGGGATATAATAGGAAAGAATTAAGGGATATGATACGAGAAGGAAATGGGATTTGAGAGGGGGATGAGCAATGGCCGAATGTGGGACTCTTTAGCTTATGAATTTTCGATTTTGAAGGGTGTAGGAAATAGGTGTGCCAAAATTGTGTAGTATAAATAGGGGTGACCATCTTTTGGCTATTCTTTTCTTCATTTTATTTTCTTTTGCCGAAAATTCTTCCTCTCATTTTCTCTTTGTGTCGAATTTCCTCTCACTCTCTTTACCTATTCTTTTCTTTCTTTCAACCCCAATTCTACGCCCTTTCTTGCATAGCCAATATCCCTTACTATTTAGAACCATAGCCAAAATTGTATTTACTTGTGAAGCCATAGCCGAATCTCAAGGGGGACTCTATTCTCTTCTCTTGGTTGCAAGTCTAATAACCCGAAGTAGAAATTCGAAACCTCTTCACCTTTGTTCTTCATTGCCGAATTCTCCTAACTTTCATCTACACTTCTTTTCTTCTTCTCAACCTCGGTTCTATTCCTATTTTGTGATAGCCAATTATCCCATCTCCATTTGAGAGTTCATGCCGAATCTTTTAGAGCCTTTAAGGGGGAGGTGTCGACATTCCTTTTCATCAATCTTCCAATCGGTTTCGAGTATAGTAAGTATTTTCTTAGCAATCGAATTCTCTTTTTCTTCATTTAGTATGCCAAAACCAATGGTTGGCCTTGGTTTCTAAGGGATGGTCGAATGTATGAAGAGTCATAATATTGTGTTTCTTTTGTGTAGCCAACGGTAAGGAGCCTTAAGGAGGATTGTAAGGATTCGATTCATCAAGGTAAGTGTTATGTGGTGATTCGGGATTTAGTTAAGCAAAGTAGGTGGTTTGTAGTATTCGATGTAGTAGGCCATTTTATGAGTTTAAGTGATGACCGATTTTTGACTTTGGTTCTTAAGAGCAAATCGACAAGAATAAGAGAGTTTCGGGATTGAGTAAACTGTACCAAAAAGATGTGTAGTTATTGCACTGTTCTTTTGATTGTTTATGTGTGTATGTTGTTATATATGTGTGATATGATGTGAATGGTAGCGAAATAAGGGCTAAGATGGTGGATACCCATGGTGGGTGATCGAATAATCGGTCGAGACTTTATGATATTAAATTATCACCGATGAATATGGGCAATCGTGGTAAGCATGTGTTCAATACTCATCTAAATGATATTATTGTCATGATATATATGCATGGGAATTTGGGACATGAATATTGAAGGGCGGGGTGTACATTATGTACGTGGTCCGATGTTAACCTTGTGCTACATTGGCGCTTGATGTTAGCTATGTGCTTCATCAAGGTGGGGTGTTGGCTATGTGCCACCTCCGGAGGATGATAGTTGTGTGCATCACGTGGATTGAGGATGACCTCGAGTCACCTTATAGATATTGACATGTTGGGTCACTTAGGTGATCGGTGGCGTAGCCACGACCTTGGGCGGCAGTGCCGCCAAGGTAGGTGTAATGGGCGACACTAGGTTGGGTTGGGCTTCATGATGCATATGTATGTATGTGGATTTGTGTGGATATGGGCCAAGCCCATATGTGAAGACATGTGAAATAACTATACACCGAGTCTGCTTGACTCACCCAATTTTTATCAAACCTTACAGTGATGCATAAAGCTCGGACCGGGTTGGAGTGGATGCGAGGTGGCCCATGCAAAAGAAGTTGTTTTCCTTATTTAATAAAATTTATATTTCCAATATTTTCAGTATCCATTTATTGTAATAATGGCCTTATAGTATTTGTTATTATTTTTATTATGGATTGATGATTAAACTACAATGTGGAAATGAGTTTATGATTTAGCAACTTACACTTTAAAATATATGTTAAAGTTTTTAATCGGAGAAATTGTAATAACTTAGTTTTAGTTGGAATTTTAAAATACATGAGGTTTTACAAACAACCACAAATTTTTAAGTTTTACTTTTAAGTCAAAAATTTTTCGAATGTTTTCCATAGTGGCATTCTAAATTCGGCCGTGGCTCGTGGGCCGGGTTTAGGGTGTTACAATTTGGTATCAGAGCTGGTTCAAAACTCGGCTTTGAGGGTTTTGGGCCCAAAAACATTTTTTTAAGGTGGGCTTTTCAAAGATTTGGGCTTTCATAAATTTTTCAGGTTTATTCGGGCATGGCACCTGTATCTACGACACGAAGTTCACCAAGTAAGTACCTCTAATTGTTGTGTGAATTATTATATGATTGGTATGTGGGTATGATGGGAACGTAGATTAGTGTATTAAGTTATTGAACTTTAGGATTAGCTTACTCCAACACAGAATTGCATAAAATTTTAAAGCCTGTTTAAACAAACCTATAAGTAAGTCACCGAGTTAGGGTGTGGCAACCATTGTGTGCATGTCTAGGATTGGTTTCAGTGGGAGCTTGGTCTTTAAGCAGTCCTAGTGACTCACCTCCTCTCCACTCGAATCCTACCTGGTGCGTAGTAACGGTTCACCCTAACTAAGAGGACTTATTCACGGGCTAAACTCGATAATTAAAACCCGAAAGGGACTAGTCATACTATTTTATAAAAACCTTAAGTTTTCAAAATTACTCTTTTGATTTGTAAAACCATTTTATACTTGGAAAATTTTTTGAAATATTTCTGATTTACAAAATTACCCAAATACCCCTGGGTGTAAAATTACCAAAATGCCCTTGGTTTATAAAATTACCATACTACCCACTACTTTTGTAAAAACATTCTTACTTTACAAAAATACCAAAAACTCCTATTTTACAAAATATTAAGGTACCCTGATTTGGGAAAATTTACTAAAATACCCCTGACTTCCAAAATTACCAAAATAACCCTAATTTCTGAAATTTCTACAATATCATTGATTTGATAGAATTTTCAAAATAACCTCGAGATTTGTATATTTTGGAATGCCTTTAATTTGTAAAGATTTTCAAATTGACCCCGATTTATTACCAAAATACCCTGCAGGGCAAATGGAGAAAATACCCCTGGAATAGGAATGGACAAAGATGTTCGAATGATGAATGTGTGTGTTTCTCTGAATTAGGGTAGAAAACTTGAAATGAAAACTCTGAATGATCGAAAGAACTACTATTAAGCTCTTTTCATAAAATTTCTCGCGGATAAACAGTGGAACAAATGCTAATTCATAAAATTTTTTAAATCGGATTAAATTGCGATAGTAGACATGAGCTCTAGGGGACGTGGTCGTAATGTGCAAGGCCATGGTAGAGGCAGAATGGTTGTATCGAAACCTGTTAGATCGGGTCAAGGGTCTGAGAATGAGGTACCACCACCACCACCAGCTGTTGGTGTCGAGCAGCAAGATCAGACGGGGGATGATGCTGTATCGTAGACGGTGCTGCAAGTTCTGGAGATGGTGGCAGGAGCTGGTGGAATTAGGAGAGCTCAAAAATTGGTACCCGAGTGACTTCGAGCCAATGTAGCTGAGGTGTTCCGTGGCATATCTGGTGTGGAACCCAGTACTGCTGAGTATTGGTTGGAGGCGACCGAACGGATTATGGATGAGCTTGATTTAACGGCTAGGGAGAAAGTGAAAGGAATGGAGTCGCTTCTTCGCGATGAGTCATATCAGTGGTGGCTCACGATTCGGGATGGTGCTACCGAGGATCTCACTTGGGAGTACGTTAAGGCGGCTTACGGAAGAAGTATGTTGGTACTCATTATATTGATGCTTGAGAAAGGCTTTTAAGGGTGGTTCAAGGAACAAACCCGTATGAGTCTGAGGTGAATTTCTAAGGTTGAGCCAGTATGCTCGAGGAGTAGTGGCTACGAGCATGAGTGATGTGTCGATTTGAGGATGGACTAAGGGATGACTGACGCGTTGATAGCTCCACAGCAGGGCGCGGAGTTTGTCGATTAGTAGAAAAGGCTAAGGTAGCCGAAGGAATTAAGGACTCTATGAGACAGAACAGAGATAAGGATAGGAATGAGAATAATAGGAGTTTTGGACCATCAGAATTGTCTGGGAGCCTTCAGAAAAGACCGAGGGTTGAGAATTCTGCTCGTGTTGCTAAGCCACTCTCGGAAATTTGGACCGTCCATGTGCTCAATGTGGGAGGTACCATGTTGGCGAAAATTGGAATCGGGATCGAGAGTGTTTTAGGTGTAAGTCTAAGGCTCATTTGATTAAAGATTGTCCTCGGGATCCGAATAGGGCTCGACGGTGGGTCGGGGTGGTGTCAAATGGACGAAGTGGTCGACAAGCGACGAGGGTCGTGGTCCCAACCATGGAAGAAATGGTTCGCCAAGGTCGTGGAGCACCGTGCGAGGAGCTGAAGGTATGCAGATGCGAGGCGACCAAGGTTGGTTTATGCGACCAAAGCGTCGTGCGGAGGAAGATGTGCGGAGGTGCAGCGGATGCGTTCCTCATTTCTGGAATACCCTTTATTGCCTTGTTTGTTATAGAGCTAGTTCGTTCATGTGTTGCTAGTGAAGTGTATGGAACCTTGAATGCGAATCTTGAGATGGTATCTAGGGAAATGTGCTAGTTTTATTAAGATCAGAGTATGCAGCAGTAGCAGTGTGGTGAGTTAGGATGTACGATTGTTCGTTAGTAAGTAATTTCGAGGATGAAATTATTTTTAAGGAGGGTAGAACTGTAATATCCTAGATTTAGGGGATATGCGTTTAATGCATAATTCAAGTGATAGCATGCCTCAGTGTATGGTTGGATGAGTTTTAGGGGTTCCTAAAACCCTAGGGTATAGGAGAGTGCTTTAGGGAAATTTTGTTTTTAAGTGTTAGTTAAGGGGGAGCTAAGTTAAGGAGGCTTTAAGGAAATTTGTGGGGGAGTATATGACATAAATAGTCGAGTGGTAAAGTGGCATGGGACGCCACCTAGGGTGCAAGAAAGCTTGCGTCAAAGGGAGTTCGGAGGAGGAGGTTCAAGGCTGCGAAATTGTATTGTGGGCATTTGTTTTTGGCGTCAAGAGGGGAAGTGTTGGGCTTTTGGGGCTTTGGAAAGATGAGGATAAGCTTGGTTTATTTTAAATTTTGTTAAAGATAGGAGAAAAATTTGACTTTATTTTATTTATTTTAAATGATAGGATAAAAGATAAATGAGGAGAGAATAAGGGATATGATAGGAAAGAATTAATGGATATGATAGGAAAGAATTAAAGGATATGATAGGAAAGAATTAAGAGATATGATAGGAAAGAATTAAAGGATATGATAAGAAAGAATTAAGGGATATGATAGGAAAGAATTAAGGGATATGATAGGAGAAGGAAATGGGATTTGAGAGGGGGATGAGCAATGGCCGAATGTGGGACTCTTTAGCTTGTCAATTTTCGATTTTGAAGGGTGTAGGAAATAGGTGTGCCAAAATTGTGTAGTATAAATAGGGGTGACCATCTTTTGGCTATTCTTTTCTTCATTTTATTTTCTTTTGCCGAAAATTCTTCCTCTCATTTTCTCTTTGTGCCGAATTTCCTCTCACTCTCTCTGCCTATTCTTTTCTTTCTTTCAACCCCAATTCTACACCCTTTCTTGCATAGCCGAATATCCCTTGCTATTTAGAACCATAGCCGAAAATTGTATTTACTTGTGAAGCCATAGCCAAATCTCAAGGGGGACTCTATTCTCTTCTCTTGGTCGCAAGTCTAATAACCCGAAGTAGAAAGCCGAAACCTCTCCACCTTTGTTCTTCATTGCCGAATTCTCCTAACTTTCATCTACACTTCTTTTCTTCTTCTCAACCTCGGTTCTATACCTGTTATGTGATAGCCAATTATCCCATCTCCATTTGAGAGTTCTTGCCGAATCTTTTAGAGCCTTTAGGGGGGAGGTGTCGACATTCCTTTTCATCAATCTTCCAATCGATTTCGAGTATAGTAAGTATTTTCTTAGCAATCGAATTCTCTTCTCCTTCATTTAGTATGCCGAAACCAATGGTTGTCCTTGGTTTCTAAAGGATGGTCGAATGTATGAAGAGTCATAATATTGTGTTTCTTTTGTGTAGCCAACGGTAAGGAGCCTTAAGGAGGATTGTAAGGATTCGATTCATCAAGGTAAGTGTTATGTGGTGATTCGGGATTTAGTTAAGCAAAGTAGGGGTTTGTAGTATTCACCATAGGCCATTTTATGAGTTTCAAAGATGACCGATTTCGACTTTGGTTCTTAGGAGCAAATCGACAAGAATAAGAGAGTTTGGGATTGAGTAGACTGTACCAAAAGGTGTGTAGTTATTGCCTTTGTTCTTTTGATTGTTTATGTGTATGTTGTTATATATGTGTGATATGATGTGAATGGTAGTGAAATAAGGGCTAAGATGGTGGATACCCATGGTGGGTGATCGAATAATCAGTCGATACTTTATGATATTAAATTATCACCGATGAATATGTGCAATCGTGGTAAGCATGTGTTCAATACTCATCTAAATGATATTATTGTCATGATATATATGCATGGGAATTTGGGACATGAATATTGAAGGACGGGTGTACATTATGTACGTGGTGCGATGTTAACCTTGTGCTACATTGGCGCTTGATGTTAGCTATGTGCTTCATCAAGGTGGGGTGTTGGCTATGTGCCACCTCACGGTGGATGATAGTGTGTGCATCACCGTGGATTGAGGATGACCTCGAGTCACCTCATAGATATTGACATGTGGGGTCACTTAGGTGATGGGTGGCGTAGCCACCGACCTTGGCCAGCAGTGTCCGCCAAGGTAGGTGTAATGGACGGACACTAGGTTGGGTTGGGCTTCATGATGCATATGTATGTATGTGGATTTGGTGGATATGGGCCAAGCCCATATGTGGAGACATGTGAAATAACTATACACCGAGTCTATTTGACTCACCCAATTTTTTTATCAAACCTTACGGTGATGCATAAAGCTCGGACCGGGTTGGAGTGGATGCGAGGTGGCCCATGCAAAAGAAGTTGTTTTCCTTATTTAATAAAATTTATATTTCCAGATTTTCAAAGATCCATTTATTGTAAGAAGGGCCTTATAGTATTTGTTATTATTTTTATTATGGATTGATGATTAAAGTACAATGTGGAAATGAGTTTATGATTTAGCAACTTACACTTTAAAATATATGTTAAAGTTTTAATCGGAGAAATTGTAATAACTTAGATTTAGTTGGAATTTTAAAATACACGAGGTTTTACAAACAACCACAAATTTTTAAGTTTTACTTTTAAGTCAAAAATTTTTTGAATGTTTTCCACAGTGGCATTCTAAATCAGCCGTGGTTCGTGGGCCGAGTTTGGGGTGTTACAAATAGTTAATTCCTTGGCCTCCAGAGCATAAACAAAGGTTATGAATGCCTCACATTCCTTCCTCACCATTCTTTCAGCTTTTAAAATGGACACTATATTAGACAAGTAGTTTCTCCTTTCTCCTAACACCACCACGTCATCATCCTCATGAGTTCTTAACACCATGCGCTTGGCTGCACGATCCAAATTTGCTCGATACTTCACTAACCAGTCCATACCTAAGATTAAGTCAAACTCTCCAAACGGCAATTCCATCAGATCAGTCGAAAAACCCATCCCTTGAACCTCTAAAGGCACCTTTCTAATAAGTGTATTCACTACAATCGATTATCCTAAAGGGCTAAGTACAATCATCTCCCTAGAGGTAATCTCAGAGTCTAAGTTTAAAGTTCCAGATATCACACTAGAAACATATGAATGCATCGACCCAATATCAATTAATGTAGTATAAGGCAACCCATAATAAGGACCGTACCAGTTATGATGTCTAGTGCATCGCCCTCCTCTCAGCGTCTGACTGCATAGAACAATCTAGGTTATCTCGCATCTGCGTTCCCAGCACCTCTGCCCGGTGCTCTACATCCCCGACCAAAACTATTACCTCCCTTGGCTGGACCACGACCCCTCTGTGATTGCGAACCGCCTCTACCAGACTGAATATAACTCTGACTCACTGGTCGCTCTCTGGCCAACTCCTGTGGACAGTCTCTTATCCGATGATCAGTAGACCCACACCTAAAGCATCCTCTATTACTTGTCCAACACTCACCCAAATAAAATTTACCACATCGAGCACACCTCTGAGGCCGATTATCTGCAACAAGTCTCGCAATACGGCTCGACCCATTCAACCTAGGCCTCTTTTGAAAACCTCCAACTGAGCCTGATGATCAAAAATTCCTTTTATTTTTGACTCTATCCCTCTCCTAGTTCTGCTTTTCGGACCGCTTCACCTCCTCAGCTATCTTGGCCTTTTCCACTAAGACAGCAAATTCCCTTTCTTGTTGTGGAGCTATTAACACTCGCAGCTCATCCCTCAGACCATCCTCAAATCGAACGCAATACTCATGGTCTGTGGCAACAATACCCCGGGCATAACGACTAAGATGTAAGAATTTAAACTCATACTCAGCCACCGATCTATTCCCCTGAACCAAATTCAGGAATGCCTTACGTTGTGCATCCATATAAGTTGATCCGATGTACTTCCCCTAGAACGCTGTCTTGAAGAAATCCCACGTAATGCAGTCAGCCACTAATCCATCCCTGACCGTAAGCCACCACTGATACACTTTGTCCTGAAGAAGAGACACAACCTCTTTCAACTTCTCATTCACAGTAAAATCAAGATCATCCATTATACGCTCAACCGCTTCTAACCAATATTCAGCCATATTAGGAGCTACACCAGAAACGCTCCTAAACATTTTCGCTCCATTAGCTCGAAGTTGCTGAGACACAAATTTTTGAGCCCCCGAACCCGTGCTCGCTCCAGCAACTCTCTCCAACACCCATAACATTGCTTGAGACATAACATCGTCCCGACCTATTTGATCCTAAAACTCCGCTTCCGTAGCTGGCGTTGTTAGTACATCACCTTTCGACCTATGTCAAGATTCCAAAGGTTCAGAACCAACACTCCGGCCTCTACCATGGCTACGCACAACACGTCCACACCCCCTAGTACTCCTGACTACTGATATGACTTAATTTGATTAAGAGTTTTATGAGTTAGTGTGCTCTTTCACTATTTAATATTGAGCAGTCTTATGAAAAAGAATAGCATTAAAAGTGATTCTCGGAGATTCGTGTCTACACCTAAAGGTTTCAGTCTATAAAGTTTAGATCTCCTAATAATAGCATTCAAAACACAACATAATTATTTCATGCAAAATTACCAACAATTAGAACACTTACCGTGTGGATCGGGTGCCGGTAGACTCGGGTGCCATATTCCAAACTACCACATTTTCTTTAAATAACACTTTAAATCAACTTTTAAAACATTGTTGAACCCATTCCACAGCCTAGTTTTGCAACCTTGGCTCTGATACCAAAATTGTAACACCCCAAACCCAGTCTAGACGTTAAACCAGATCTGGCATGTTACAGGGTGAGGTCGTAAAAATTTTTTATTTTAGGAAAAATGTCGGAAGTTGGTAAAGTTTTCGTTTAGGTGATGTTTTAAAAACAGTGGTTTACAGTTATAGGAAACTTTTCTAGGTTGAGTTGTATTCCGTTTCTTATCTTGGTGACACTTGTGAGAAAATAATTATTTAGTTTTACCTCCGTTTTGAAAACTTCAGGTTAACTTTCTTGTTAAAAATAAGTTAATGTTGTACCAAAAGTAAATACTAAATATTAAAACCCAAATATCAGTTTAAGAAGGCCTTATTACATAATCTAAAATCCCAATTAAAACAATTTAAAATAAGAAAATGAGTTTACGAAAAATAAACATGTTATGGCCTCCACTAGTCCGCCTCGGCTCCCAGATCCACGATCTACTAACTACCTGCAAAGTTAAGAGGAGGGGTGAGTCACCAAGACTCAGTGTGTAAATCCCCTATATCACATAAATGGCTCCTAGCCCACAATCGTAATTACACGAATATGAATGCAATGTACCCAAGCCCAACCTAATTATCCATCCTCTACACGTCACCCATACCAGCCTAACACACCGTGGGGATTTCTATAATCAACCCTCCATCCGCTACACACCATATATGTGGCACCAAGCCACTGGTGACAGAGTCATAACTTATAACACGTGGGGCAAACCCACTTGTGGTAAAAAACACCGTGACAATCCTTGATAATCATGTATGTGGGGCCAACCCACTGTGGTACCAAGCCATTGGGACGAGTCACAGAATTAACACATATGTATGTGGTACCAAACCATTGTGGTACCAAACCACTATGATAACCTTTAATAGCACTTCCCCTTTTCATCATAAACCAACCCATGCATAACATACATATCAAATGAATGCAACATGTTGTTAAATAACCAATTTATTATGGAAAACGTTTATGTACTCATAAATAGAACAATAAGGTACTTACTTGGTATCCAAAATATACCCATAAATGTATAACGACTTTTCATTTAGTCACCTCAGCTTTTCAGCCCCAAACGGTTAATAACACATTTTAATAACAAAATAGTGTGAATATTTACACACTTGTAAACACAGAGAACCAAACTATCAATCTCATTAACACTCTCACTCGCAGAAATCATAGTAATCGCGATCCCATTTCAAGCCACCACAACCAATTGGAAATCACGAACACCAAAGCGCCGTTTTTGAACTTAGGGGTAGAGACTACGAGTCTAACCCCCTCTTTTGTTTGGCTAGCACTTGATTCCATGAAAAAAGGTCCTGGGTAGAAGACCAGGTTAAGGCTTTGAATCAGAGAAAATAAGAATAAACGCTCGATACGAAAAGATTTCTTACCTAGATCGACAGAACCCGGAGGCTACAAGACTTGGATTAAGAAGTCGACTGAGTACCTATGCAAATACCAAGTAAGAATCGGTTGAAAGAAAGAAAAATAGATTAGGAGAGATGGCCTCTTAGCCAAATGAATAACATGAACCCTCTTACCACCATTCGGCCAACACCACTTACCAAAATCTGCCAACCACTGACCAAATGCAAGTAGGAGTATGAAAGCGGAGTCCCTCCTGCATTCGGCCAAAGCACCAAAACACCACATAAACACATTTGGTTTAACAGCCCTAAGAGAAAAGAAAGAGAACAAGCAGTAAAGTGAGGAAGGTCCCTTACTAAAACTAAAATGTGCCAAATGAGAGTCTATATTCGACAATCACCAAAAGTCGACAGAAAAGGTGCAGATCCGGCATTGGTTCGACTAGGCAGAAACGAGATAAAAGATGGAAGAAGGTATAGATGATTTAAGTCACCACCCTGACAATCGATTAACACCAAAGAATGAGAGAAGAGATGAACAGGAAATGGTTTGATTAAAAAGAAATAAGAAGAAGGGCTAGGGAAATTCGGCTAAAATAAAAGAATTTATAGAGAGATGAGTGATGGAAGATGATGATTCAGTTAAGAAGAAAAATAAGGGATATGGTTCGGCTTGGAAGAATGAAACAAGAAAATAAAAGAGAAGAAGAACAAAAGGGTCCTACGACTTTAGAGTAGAAGAGGAAAGAACTAAAGAAAAAAAAAGATGATAAAAGGCTTGAGCAAATTCGGCAAGGGTTGGGAGCTTGGGGAGAAGAAGCAATTGAGAAAAAGAAAGAAATAGAAAGGAAAGAATGGCCCAATAGGTTATGACTTACCAAAGAAGAGATGACCAATAAGAAACCCTGGGAAAAATCGGCAATTAGAATAAGAAAAGTGCTGAAAGAGGAACACACCCCAAATGCCGAAAAGAGAACCTCAACACATACACAAGCTACTAAAAACACACCTAAGTTCGGCATCTAACCCCTTTACCAATACCAAAATCGTACCCCCTAACACTTCTCAAAAATTCAGCTAACAACTTTACCCACTCCAAATTCCTTATTTTTCTCCACAAAGTACTCCCTAACACCCATTCAAACCGATTGACCTCTTCAACTCTCCCCCATCACCTCTCATCCACTCATTCAAACACCTTTGACTCATTCAACACCCACTCTTCAAGGTCCCTAGTCGAATCCACCACTTTCCATCCTAACACCAAAATAAATTCCCCAAAAAATGTAATCCATGTTACTCGAACCCGCTCCCTCACTGCTCCTTGTGGCGTCACTTCAAGCACTCTAAGTGGTGCCTCTCTGCCATTTCACCAACTCCTCACTTGTGTCAACTAAACACAGGCAATCACTCATAAAGCCTATCCCAGCTAGTTCTTCCCTAAAGTGCCTAAAACAGAAATTTTCAGCAAGGCTCAAGCTTAACCCCAAGCCTTCCTAGGACCCCCAAACACATCCAAACAACTACAAAATATGGCATACACACCCAACACATGTTAAAATAGAACCCCAAAATTTAGGGTGTTACTCTAGCACACGGCCTGGCAGATAGGCGTGTACGGCCATTTGTAGGGCACACGGGCTAGCCACATAGGTGTGTGTGTGTTGGCGTGTGACCCAAGTCAGAGAGTTACACGGGGTTGGACACGGGCTAGAACACGGCCATGTAATCCTATTTCGAATGTCCACACAGCCTGGGACACGAGCGTTTATGTTAGTCGTGTGAGACACACGATCGGGCTGTAAGAGTATGCCCAAAGATCAATCATGAGATGGTTGTAATAACATACTTGATTTACCATGTTTATTAATATAAAGCGTTGTCATTATTATTTCAGGTTTTCATTGTGTGTGTACAAATAAGCATTTTATAATAATGTCACGAGAATAATATGATTATTCTTAAAATATCCTTAGTCAAGTATTATTGTTGACTAGGACAACAATAATGCATTAAGACTAACATGTAGTTGATTGATGATAAAGAGTTATCATTGATATGGAGTGTCAAAATCAATGCATGAATATGTGTGTTAGAGAACAACATATTGGGTGACCCATTATGAGTATGTTTCTTGGATTATTATGTAATTGTCACAACATTACTCATAGTGATTAATATGTATATGATCCTTAGACTTGAGATAATCATTATCCCAACATCGATGAGTCGTATATTTTGATACTGATCAAGCGTACATAGCGGTTTGTTCTATAAAGGTGATGTTGGATATATCACAATCAATGTAGAGGATATTATTGATCAATATAGGATAAGTCCCTCCACATAATGGGAGTAATATCTTAGGCCACTTGATTGAGTGAGACTAGAAATGCATGGCCATGCTCAAATAAGTTGACATGAGATGTCATACTAATTTGTATATCATAGTCTACTCAAGATATCAAGAAACATGGGATGGACTATACAAGTGTGACTATTCCATGACTTGTATCTATTCAGGAGATAAAGGACTTAAGGATTAATGCATGAAAAGTTAATCACAAAAGTTATGTCGAATCATGACTTCTTGTATCTTAGGTAGCAATGATGCATTGCTAGATGCCACTCATTGTTTGTGACATTAGAATCGTTCTAGTATTACTACTAACGTTACAAGAACCTCTGAGGGTCACACCCATGGTTGAAATGAGCGGAATGAAACATAGTTGGTATTGTGTTTGATTGTCACATGAATTAAATTAATTAAAGAATTAATTTAATTCGGCAATCAAATATTGAATATATTATATGTACAAGGATGTTGTACACATAATGAGAATTAATATATGAATTTGGTTAGTATATAAATTTAAATAAATATAGTTTAGAAATCCATGTTATAATTAATGTAATTATAACTTTTTGAGTATAATTAATGTAATTATAATTTTCGGTTAAAACATTATTATATTTATTTAATTTTATTATTCATAAATGATATCTTGATTATAAAAGGGTAATAAGTGAAGAAAAACCTAAAATTTTGCTTAAAAAGGTCTAGCGTAGTCAAGCAAAATACCTCTAAAAAAAAATAGTTTTGGAGATATCTAGTTCATAGTCAAGCGAATTGGATTACGTAGAGGCGACATCGTAAAGGTTGTGGCTTGGTTCGACGATGGATCGAGATATCTTATTAGGCGGCGCTATCTCTCATTGAAACTTTGATAATTTGAAACCTTTATTTCACCCGATTCGTTCCTCACTCATGGATTCATGGTTTGGATCATGGGATTAATTTTATTCATTGCGCCTTGGGGTGCGGCGTTCCATGATGTTATCGAGCCACTTCTTGTGTAATCTGACTCAGGTTTAAATACTTGGGTGATGCAATTGTATGAGATGCATGCTTTTTTATTTTATTACGTTTTCGGTTGTTTAAATCGTTTAAGCATAACACGATAATTCCTTCGATAATTGATTAAATGTTAATCATGGTGTTGTGGCCTATTCGATCTTATGTTATTCTTGTTGGTATTAACAAATCATAATATTGCGACGGTGGAATTTACTGATTTCGATGAGGTTAAGCGGCTTGTGGAACAAGGGTTGTTCCGATATGAACCTCAAGTTAAAATCCACGAAAACACGATTCCGTTGATAAAAGTTATCAAATCGTGAGGTTTCATTTAATTGAGGTATGCGATTTGTACCACAGTCCATACATGCATGGCTCGCCCGCACCCCAGAATCTACGTGTAACATCCCTCTCATATTTTGGGGATGGGGATCAGGGGCGGCTCGACCGCGGGCCTTGACCCGCTTCCTCAACCTCTGAGACCCCATTTTCTTATTATAGTATATTTTGTTAATAAAAATATATATAAGCTTGATGGGCCACATAAGGTTGAAAGGATATTTTATAATTCACTTTAGCAAGAGAGCATTGAATTATGTATGCTATTTTTTGACATGCACGGTGTTTGAAATGCATAGTTATAGCCCGATGACCCATTTGATAAAAGGTTGTAATTTTATATATATAAATACTGACTGCGTGTGGGTATATACTACTATTCTCTTGTATTTCTCTTCTCATCTTACTCCCTCGTATGTAAAGCGAGTTTACGCATATTGTAATTTGCAAAAGTTGCTATGGGCGAGACAAGAAGGAAGTTGGGACAACGAGGATTGATAGTTTGTGGCTAGCTTTACCTTT
Source organism: Gossypium rotundifolium (assembly GCA_025506655.1). Lineage (NCBI taxonomy): Eukaryota > Viridiplantae > Streptophyta > Magnoliopsida > Malvales > Malvaceae > Gossypium > Gossypium rotundifolium. The sequence goes on from CP106723.1 coordinate 46,892,167, forward strand.
AGGTTTCCTTTTGGTTCTCCCATTGGCTTGGGTTGAATCACCTTAGTTTATGGGCTATAACTATTGCATTTATTTATTGCTTTATTTATTCATGAGATGCTATGGATGTTTAAAACATGCCAATTTTATTTATTAAAATTTAATAATAAACCCAATTAATTGATGAGATCAATTAAAAGACTAAATGGACTAAAGTAGACCATAATTGGTGAGATGGAACATCCTTAATAAAATCCCTCTCATTAAAATATTAAGTCAACATGGCCTTCCAATTTTGCCTCGTTAAGGCCTCGATCAATACTATGTGGGTTACGTCAAAGCGAAGTACTAGTATTTAGCTTGGTTAAGCGAAGAATAAACAAGTGATATTCATTGGTTAAAAATTGGTTAATGACTTAACTAGGTTACTCTAATAGGATTAGAAACCTAGAGGCAATTAAATTGGATAAATCATAAGATGATTAGAACAAGAGTTGTTCACCAAATATTAGGAGTTACATATGATGTAATTAGCAAGGGTTGCTTACCTAAATAACCATAGTCTTGAGAGTAAAGCCAAAGTGACTTAAGAGGAGGTGAAATATGGGTCCTTAACCCACTAGAAATACTTTGGAGAAAGTTTTTCAAATTAATATATGGGGTTATTAATTTTGAAATAAAATAGTGGGATCATCATTTAATAAAGTCTTTTAATGATTTATATAAACTTGGTAAATTTACTCACACGCATATTTAATTGTTGTAGATATATTATGGCTGAAAATACTAGCACACTATCATTGCGATCGGTCCTTGAGAAGGACAAATTGAATGGTTTGAATTTTCTTGACTAGTTAGTAACTTGAGGATTGTCCTCAAGCGAAACGAAAATTGTATGTCATTGAACAACCACTTCCTAATGAACCACCTATTAATGCCTCGAGAAGCGATAAAGATGCTTACAAGAAGTATCTCGATGACATGGTAGATGTTGGATGCCTTATGCTTGCCACTATGAATCCACGAGCTTGAAGCAACATGAGGACATGGTTGCTCATGATATGATCGAGCACTGAAAGAACTTTATCAGGGGCAAGCACGGCAAGAGAGGTTCGATATCTCAAAGCCCTATTCAATGTAAGTTGGTTGAAGCCAGCCGTGGGACCTCATGTCCTTAAGATGATTGGCTATATTGAAAGTCTGTGCTAAGCTTGGTTTTCCATTGGGCCAAAGTTGGCCACGATGTTGATACTGCAATCGTTCTTGGGATAGCTACTGACCGGTTGTCCTTAATTTCAATATGAATGAAATTGACAAGACTACTGCCGATTGCTTAGTATGTTCTGAGCTACTTGAGAGGTAACATGAAAAAGTTGGACCCAAGCCCATCTTGATGGTCCGTAACAACAAGGGCAAGGAAAGGCCAAAATTAGACAAAGCCCAGGGTAAGAGTAAGCCCAAGCTTTGCAAAGGAAAGGCTGCAATGAAACCTAAAGGTGGAGTGTCTAAGGAAGGAAGCTGCTTTTATTGTGGTGTGTTTGGACATTGGAAGCGGAGCGCCCTATCTATCTTGAGGAAGTCAAGAAGGCCAAAATAAAGCGGACGTCTGCTTGGTATTTATGTTATTGATATTAATTTATCAACTACTACTTCTTGGGTATTAGAATCTTTGGTTGTGGTTCTCATATTTGTACTTGTGCGGGGACTACAAAGGAGTAGGGCGTTGGCTAGAGGAGATGTGGACTGCGAGTTGGAAATGGAGCAAAGGTTCTGCATTAGTTGTGGGAACATATACTTTATCTTTGCCTAGTGGACTTGATTTAATTTTAGAGGATTGTTATTTTGTGCCCGGTTTGACTAAAAACATTATTTAGGTTCTTGTTTAGACAAAATTGGTTTTGAGATAATTATTAAGAATAATTGTTGTTCCTTTTATCTCAATAATGTTTTTTATGGTTCGGCACAATTGATTAATGGCCTCTATATTTTAGATCAAATGAACCCTATTTACAACATAAATACTAAAAGATCTAAAATAAATGACTCAAATCAAACTTATCTTTGGCATTGTCGTTTGGGCCACATAAGTGAGAGCGCATATCCATACTCCATAAAGATGGTTTCTTAGATTCATTTGTTTTGAACAATTTGAAGTATGTGAATCTTGCTTATTAGGAAAATGACTAAATCTCCTTTTCTTGGTAAAAGTGAGCGAGCTAGTGATTTATTGGGCTAATACATTACGATGTATGTGGACCAATAAATACATAAACGGAAGGTGGATTTCAATACTTCATTACTTTCTTTGATGATTTCGGTGAGATATAGATATATTTATCTCATGCGCCATAAATCGAGGTCTCTTGAAAAGTTCAAGGAATTCAAAAATGAAGTACAAAATCAGCTAGGCAAAACTATCAAGTCACTTGATCCGATCGAGGTGGAGAGTATTGAGCCTAGAGTTTGATGATCTATTGAAGGAATGTGGGATTGTCTCACAACTTACTCCTCTGCTACTCCTCAATGGAATGGAGTTTACGAGAAGAAATCAAACTTTATTAGACATGGTTCGATCCATGATGAGTCATCTTGATCTACCGACTTCTTTTGGGTAAAATAGAACCCCAAAATTTAGGGTGTTACTCTAGCACACTGCTGGCAGAGATAGGCGTGTCACGGCCATTTGTAGGGCACACGGCTAGCCACATAGGTGTGTGTGTGTTGGCGTGTGACCCAAGTCAGAGAGTTACACGGGGTTGGACACGGGCTAGAACACGGCCATGTAATCCTATTTCGAATGTCCACACAGCCTGGGACACGAGCGTTTATGTTAGTCGTGGGAGAAGGAAGAAAGCTTTGAATTCCTTTGAAATTTTGGCAATTCTAGGCTAAAATTCAAGGTGAGTTTTTAGTTGGTTTTTGTTAATTTTTACGTTTTTGAGATCGATGCTTCGAACCGTAGCTGACCCATGTTAGAATTTTTAGAAATAAGCATGCTTGATGTTCCGCCAATGCTATGTTCTTGTGATTTTTGATGTTTTATGATTTTATATTAAAGATATGTTAAACATTAGTATATTTTGTATTGGAAGTTTTGGAGAAATTGAGTATTTAGGCTTAATTTGTAAAAATAAATTTTTAGAGGGGCTTATTTACAAAATAAATGAAAGAAATGGACTTGTATAATCCCTATATATATTCATCCCTTGAGTAGTATTGAGAAATTTTGTGTATTTTATGTTTTATGCAAATAGGACTAAATTGTAAAAATGTGAAATAGTAGGGGTAAAATGGTAATTTCCTTATTTATGTGCTTAGGGACTAAATTGAGATGAAATGTACTTGAATGAGCTAAATTTTAATGTGTTTAGATCAAGAACAAAGAAAAACGGATTTGGATCGGGAAAAGACAAAGGTTATCGAATAGCCGATTTATATGATCCGTCGACAGTCGAGGTAAGTACTTAAGCAAAAGTATATTAAAGAGTTAGTTATGAATATGTCAAATGATAATATTTGTTAATTTTGGATATAAATTCATGTGTTAGCCGAATGTTAAGGTATTAAATTGTATTGAATATATTTTGTTAATGTGATATGAAAAGGCCTATTCGGTTTAATATGTGAAAATAATATGAAGTATAGGAGATGGTTGTGATTTTAGCACTAAGTGATGTGTATGGAAATGTAAAAGTGGTGATTTAATTCGGGCTTCGAGCTTAGCAGGCCTTGTGCCGGTGATCTATTTCAGGCTTAACGCCTAGCAGGCCTCGTGCCGGTGAATATATCGGGCTTAATGCCTAGCAGGCTATATATGCCGGTGTTTTAAATTTCAGACTTCAAGTCTAGCAGGCAATGTGCTGGTGTATGTGGTTCGAATTAATGCTCAGCTTGTTATATGCTGGTGAGTTTTCGATTCCCGAATTCTAGTTAAATTGAAAATGGTAAAGTTATGGATCAAATCATAGAAATTCTAAGTTACGAAAGCAAAATTAGAGAATTCGGCTATGAGGTATGTATTAAACATACTTTAATGTTATGAATATATGCTTGATGATGAGTAAATGAAATGGTGAAAGAAAGTGATATGCATATGAGAGATGGAATTCGGTTATAATGTATACTATGAGTGAATTGGTTATAGAAAAGCATGAAAAAGATAAGTATTTGTACAAGTATCACTTTATGCATAAATGTGTGTGATTGTCTATTTAGTGTATAATATCTTGTGGTGAAGGAATGAAAGTTGACTTATATACAAAGTGAAAAGGGATATTCAACTTTGGTAAATTAAGTATTAGGTCATGAATGAGTAATATTAAGAATGTTTATTTAAATGCTTGTATACTTGAATGTTACATTGTGGTTGCTTAAGACTTACTAAGCTAGCAAGCTTACTTGGTGTGTATCCCTTGTTTGTTTTATAGATTATTGTCCAACCTACGTGCTCAGAGGATTGTCAGAAGAATCATTCACACTATCAACCCTTTTTTAGTACCTATACAATTGTTTTTTTTTTAATTAAAGGCATGTATAGGTTAGACTAAGTTGTTAAGTCGATGAATTTTGGTTTGTATATAAGAATAACTCAGCCTTGCGAAAAAGGCTTGTTCCTTTTGTTAACTTTAACTATTGTGCCTTTTGATATAATGGTTGGATATTTGTTTAAAGTCAAGTTGGGTATATGCATGAAAGGTCAAATGTTTGATGTATACGGTGATTGGCAAATTTACTCTTAGTCTATTATATGCTAATCTAGGTTAATGTATAATACATAGAGAATATGTTTGTAGTTAAGATCATTCAATACGCTTTAGGTTTAATATGTATACAAATGCATATTGGGTTTGATCATAAGCATTATAGTAAAGTAGTAATAATATATGAGTGTGGTATTAGGATATATAAATGACATGGATTTATTTAGTTCATATTCGGCAATGGTATAGGCGCATATAGTAGATAGAAATTGGTAATGTATTTATTTATGTGTTTGAGTAGTATAGGAATTAGTAATGATACTCAATGAGTTATAGTATGTAATATATTAGTTAGGCAGTATGCTTGTCGCATATATTTATGTGATGCGCTTGGTATAAACTTAACCTTGGAAATGTAGTAACGTTAAGCATATTGTATATATAGTTTTGTTGCATTAATGTTATGTTTGGCCATATGGTAATGATATTAAGGTTGTGTGCATATTTGAATAATGAATAGGTATGATTGGGTTGATCATATAAATATGGTATGAGTTTCTATATGTAATTATTTATGGATAGTTGCTAGTATTTGAGTAAAGCATGGTTATAAAGAAAATTGTATAGCATTTCACTTGCTAGCCAAATTAGATATGAAACATATGGCTAAGAGTATACATGTTGCGAATGAATAGCTAATTCAAAATAGTTTGAAATGCATAGAATTTTGGTGACTGCTATAATTTGATTAAATGTATTACAGAATTGAAAAATGCCGTAGTTGCTTCTGATTATAAATTCATACATCGGCATGTGTATTATTTATTAAGCAAAGTGTTTAAGTTTTGTTAAGTAACACCTTGTGACCCTAATTCGGTGACAAATACGGGTTAGGGGTGTTACATTTTATTGGTATCAGAGCTACAGTTTAGTCAGTTCTAGGACTATCGTAGGCTTGTGAGTCTAGCTATACATGCCTCTATTGTATATTTGATAGTGTGGTGACTTTTGACATTTCAAACTGTGTTTTATATAGTAAATGGATTTTGATCCTGACAGAGCCGTAGCAGATGATGTAGAGAGTGTAGCGCCTGATCGTGCACGCAGATCAGTGCCGATAGACTCGACCTGTCTCGGGTAGCCATGAGGGGGAGGCTAAGAAAGCCTTCTACCATATGATGAATGAATGGTTTACCCATTTTGTTTAGAATAATCCGGTTGTACAACAACCTCCACCCCCGAATAATCCAACTCCGGTACCTTCAGCACCCCCGATGATAGATCCGATGAGATCTAGTAGGCCTCCTGTTGATAAAATTAGAAAATATAGGGCCAAAGAATTTAAAGCTAATGATGATGATAACGCTGAGCGAGCTGAGATGTGGCTTGATAATACCATTTGGGTACTTGATGAGTTATCCTGTACTTTAGAGGAATGCCTAAAGTGTGCTATATCTCTACTTCGGGACTCTGCCTACCATTGGTGGAAAACACTAGTATCAGTAGTTCCAAAAGAAAAAGTAACTTGGGACTTCTTCCAGATTGAGTTCCGAAAGAAATATATCAGCCAGACATTTATTGATCAAAAAACATAAAGAATTTCTTGAAATGAAACAGGGGCGAATGACTGTGATAGAATATGAGCGGAAATTTGTCAGACTCAGCAGATATGCTAGAGAGTGTGTTTCTTCTGAAGCCATTATGTGCAGAAGATTTGAAGACGGTTTGAATGAAGACATAATGTTACTTGTGGGCATTCTTGAGATTAAAGGGTTTGTGGTACTGGTCGAGCGAGCTTGCAAAGCTGAAGAGCTCAGAAAAGAGAAAAGAAAGGCTGAGACAGAAGCTAGAGACACTCGTAAAAGATCGCTGAGTAAAACTTTCCATTCAACATCTAAGAAGCTCAGAGATGACTTTAACCAACATAAGACTACTCCTGATCTGTCTAGACGAGATCGACCTCTAGTGAGTTCTCGAGCCACTTCGATGGCTAGTGTTGGTAATGTTCAACAGGATCAGATTGAGTGTAGGCATTGTGGAAAATGGCATTCTGGGAGTTGTAGATTTCGTGGTCAGTCTTGTTTTAAATGTGGATCGTCAGATCATTTTATTCGAGAGTGTATGATGCTAACCGAGCAAAATACGGCTTAGAACACTACATCGAGCAACATGTCAACATGGGCAGACCACCCAGACATTCAGGCAATATAGGTGGCAGTCAGAGAGGGATGAAGGACACTGCAGTTCGATCAGAGGCTAGAGCTCTAGCTAGAGCTTATGCTATATGAGCCAGAGAGGATGCTTCTTCCCCAGATGTCATTACTGGTATTTTCACACTTTATGATACTACTGTGATTGCATTGATTGATCCTTGTTCAACTTATTCATATGTGTGTGAAACTCTAGTAACCAGTAAGACTTTACCTGTCGAGTCTACTGAGTTTGTAATTCATGTGTCCAATCCTTTGGGTAGATGTGTACTTGTTGATAAAGTGTGTAAAGGTTGCCCATTGATGATTCAAGATTCGTGCTTTTCGTTGGATTTAATGTTGTTACCCTTCGAAAAGTTTGATATAATCCTGGGAATGGATTGGTTAACTTTGCACGATGCAGTGGTGAATTGCAAAAGAAAGATAATTGATTTGAGATGTCAGAATGGTGAAACCATCCGAGTTGAGTCTAGTGATTTATAAATGGGTTACCTACAGTAATATCCTCAATGTTAGCCAGCAAATATGTGAGAAAAGGATGTGAAGCTTACCTGGCTTATGTGCTAGATAATAAAGTGTCTGAACAGCAGATTGAGTCTGTACCAGTTGTGTGTGAATACCCTGAGGTGTTCCCTGATGAATTACCGGTTTGTTTCCAATACGAGAGATTGAGTTTGGTATTGAATTAGTATCGGGGACGACTCTGATTTTGATAGCTCCATATCGGATGGCACCTACTGAGTTGAAAGAGTTAAAAGCACAGTTGCAAGAGTTGACAGATAGGGGTTTTACACGACCGAGTTTCTCTCCTTGGGGTGCGCCAGTTTTGTTTGTGAAAAATAAAGATGGGACCATGTGAATGTGTATTGATTATCGGCAGTTAAATAAAGTGACAATAAAGAATAAATACCTGTTGCCTCGAATAGATGATTTGTTTGACCAGTTGAAAGGGGCTTCAGTGTTTTCAAAGATTGATCTGAGATCGGGTTATTATCAGCTGCGAGTCAGAGATTCTGATGTGCCTAAGACTGCATTCTGAATGAGGTACGGACATTTTGAGTTTTTGGTTATGCCTTTTGGGCTTACTAATGCACCTGTTATTTTTATGGATTTGACGAATCGAGTTTTTAGACAGATTTGGATCGGTTTGTAGTAGTGTTTATTGATGATATCCTGATCTACTCCAAAGATGAAATGGAACACGCTTAGCACTTGAGATTAGTGTTACAGACTTTACAAGATCAGCAGTTGTATGCAAAGTTCAGTAAGTGTGAGTTCTGGATGAATGAAGTCAGCTTTTTGGGTCATGTTGTTTCAGCTTCAGGTATTAGGGTTGATCTGAACAAAATATCGGTTATACTTGATTGGAAACCACCAAAGAATGTCTCTGAAATTTAGAGCTTTTTGGGACTTGCGGGATACTACAGACGATTCGTCAAAGGCTTTTCCATGATAGCTACACCTTTGACAAAGCTACTATAGAAAGATGTTAAGTTCGAATGGTCGGAAAAGTGTCAGAAAAGTTTCGATCAGTTGAAAGCCCTTTTGACCGAAGCTCCAGTGTTAGCTCAGCCTAAATCAGGTAAAGAATTTATTGTTTATAGTGATGCTTCTTTGAATGGCTTGGGTTGCATTTTGATGCAGGAAGACAATGTTATAGCCTACACTTCAAGACAATTGAAACCTCACGAAAGAAATTACCCGACTCATGATCTAGAATTAGCAGCCATTGTTTTCGCATTGAAAATTTGGCGTCATTACTTATTTGGTGAAAAGTGTCATGTTTATTCAGATCACAAAAGTCTGAAGTATTTAATGACTCAGAAAGACCTGAATTTAAGACAACGTAGATGGTTGGAATTGTTAAAAGACTATGAATTGGTGATTAACTACCATCCGGGGAAAGCTAACGTTGTTGCAGATGCCTTAAGCCAAAAATCATTATTCGCTCTTCGTGCTTTGAACGCACATATGGTTATAACTGGTGATGGTTCGATCATAGCCGAGTTGAAGGCTAGACCGTTGTTTATTCAGCAAATTAGTGATGCACAGAAAATTGACAAAGATATGATTGCTAAATGAATTCAGTGTGAAAATGATACAGAGTCAGAGTTTCAAATTGACGCAAATGATTATTTGAAATTCAAAGGCCGAATATGTGTTCCGAGGAATGTGGAATTGATTCAGATGTTATTAAATGAGGCCCATAATAGTCACTTATCAGTGCATCCGGGTAGTACTACAATGTATAATGATTTGAAACAGTTCTATTAGTGGTCTGGTATGAAACGGGATATATCTGAATTTGTTTCAAAGTGTTTAATTTGTCAGTAAGTGAAAGCCGAGCATCAAGTGCCTTCAGGGTTACTTCAGTCGATTATGATACCTGAATGGAAATGGGATAGAATCACTATGGATTTTGTATCCGATTTGCCTACAACACCGAGCAAGAAAGACGCAGTCTAGGTTATTGTGGATAGACTGACTACATCAGCTCACTTTGTGCCAGTTCGTACAGATTATTCGCTCGATAAACTTGCTAAATTGTACGTGTCACAAATTGTAAGATTGCATGGTGTGCCAAGTTCCATTGTTTCAGACAGAGGCCCGAGATTCACATCACAGTTTTTGAAGAAGTTGCAAGATGCTTTGGGTACTAAACTCCACTTTAGCATAGCTTTTCATCCGCAGATAGACGGTCAGTCTAAATGAACTATTCAGATACTTGAGGACATGTTGAGATGTTGTGTTCTCGAATTTGAAGGTACGTGGGAACGATACATACCTTTGATTGAATTTGCTTACAATAATAGCTTTCAATCTAGTATTAAAATGGTGCCCTACGAAGCTTTGTATGGTTGCAAGTGTCGAACACCATTATACTGGACTGAGCTCAGTGAGAACAAGATACACGGGGTCGATTTGATTAAAGAGATAGAACAGAAGTGGCTATAATCAGAGATAGTTTGAAAGCTGCATCAGATAGTCAAAAGTCTTACGCTGATTTGAAACGTAAAGACATTGAATTTTAGGCCGGAGATCGAGTATTCTTGAAAGTTTCTTCGTGGAAGAAAGTACTCCGATTTAGTCGAAAAGGCAAATTGAGTCTGAGATTCATCGGACCGTATGAAATCATCGAACGTATTGGGCCTATTGCTTATAGATTGAAGTTGCCCTCTGAATTAGAAAAGATACATGACGTATTTCATGTTTCGATGCTTCGTAAGTACAGGTTAGATCCATCACATGTGATCACTCTGTCAGAGGTTGAAATCCGATCCGATATGACATATGATGAAGAACCGATTCGTATCTTAGCTCGGGAAGTAAAAGAGCTGAGAAACAAAAGGATTCCATTAATGAAAGTACTATGGAATAGGCACGGAGTTGAAGAGGCTACATGGGAGCCTGATGATTCAATGAGGCAACAATATCCGACTTTGTTGAACGGTAAGATTTTCGGGGATGAAAATCCTTAAGGGGGAGAGTCGTAATAGACAAAATTTGACCCTAATCAGAATGGTAGTTTTGAGACCATGAATCCAAGTCCAAGAAATATTTAAATATTATATTTTGTTCCTACTATATGTGAATTAATGTGTGTGAAAGTTTCGTAGAAAAATTTTATCGTTTAAGTGTTTAATTTAACAAAAAAGACTAAATCGCATAAAGTGTAAAAGTTGCATGCTATAGTGAAAAGTGCCTATTTGATGATGGCTTTTTAAAGTGAGGCATTAAAAGGGCAATTAGCCCATTTTAAGTTAGTGGGTGGCATTTGTCATAACTAACCTTAAGTTATATAATAGTTTTATTTTATGTTATAAGGTTAAAGAAGTAATTAGTTAAATAACTTAATATATTCTAAAATGTCATAAAATAAGCCATCATCTTTTTGTTTTCTCCTTGGCGAATGTGGGAGAAGGAAGAAAGCTTTGAATTCCTTTGAAATTTCGCAATTCTAGGCTAAAATTCAAGGTGAGTTTTAGTCGGTTTTGTTAATTTTACGTTTTGAGATCGTTGCTTGAACCGTAGTGACCCATGTTAGAATTTTTAAAATAAGCATGCACGATGTTTCGCCAATGCTATGTTCTTGTGGTTTTTGATGTTTTATGATTTTATATTAAATATATGTTAAAGATTAGTATATTTTGTATTGGAAGTTTTGGAAAAATTGAGTATTTAGGCTTAATTTGTAAAAATAAATTTTTAGAGGGGCTTATTTGCAAAATAAATGAAAAATGGACTTGTATAGTCCCTATATATTTCGGCCCTTGAGTAGTATTGAGAAATTTTGTGTATTTTGTGTTTTATGCAAATAGGACTAAATTGTAATAATGTGAAATAGTAGGGGTAAAATGGTAATTTCCCTATTTATGTGCTTAGGGACTAAATTGAGATGAAATGTACTTGAATGAGCTAAATTTTAATGTGTTTAGATCAAGAACAAAGAAAAACAGATTTGGATCGGAGAAAGACAAAGGTTATCGAATAGCCGGTTTATACGGTCCGTCGACAGTCAAGGTAAGTCCTTAAGAAAAAGTATATTAAAGAGTTAGTTATGAATATGTCAAATGATAATATTTGTTAATTTTGGATATAAAATCATGTGTTAGCCGAATGTTAAGGTATTAAATTGTATTGAATATATTTTGTTAATGTGATATGAAAAAGCCTATTCGGTTTAATATTCGGCTTTGGTAAATTAAGTATTAGGTCATGAATGAGTAATATTAAGAATGTTTATTTAAATGCTTATATACTTCAATGTTACATTGTGGTTGCTTAAGACTTACTAAGCTAGCAAGCTTACTTGGTGCGTATCCCTCGTTTGTTTTATAGATTATTGTCCAAGCTACGTTGATACGATCTGTCTCGGGATGAGTCGAAACGTATTTGAGTTGCCCGATCATCTACGAGGAGTAATTGAAAAGTTGTCAGGAAAAGGGTGAAATAAGGTTAAAGTTGCGGAAGCTTATCAAAAAGGTTAAGATTTGGATAGGAGATGGAGATAGGTTCGGTTTAACAAATGAGAACAAAGGATAAATGTTAGGTGATATTTTGGTTAAATGATAAGAGATATTTGATGGAGAGGGATAGAAGAACTTAAACAAAGAATCAATTCAACACTAGGAAAGTGTCACCCCGGGTTCTATATTTGTTTAAGGTGGAAAGTGGGAGTAGAGAAACCTCGACCCACTAATTAGAAAAGTAGGAACCTTCAGATAAAGGTGAACATACACTATATAATAGTGATAAGTTCGGATAGAAGAAAACGGGTTGATGCCACTAAAAACTAGATAAGCCAACGAGTCTTCAACGAAATATGAGAGAAAATAATCTCACAAATTGAGCAGATAACATTAACAAATTCCATAAGTTTTTCATCAATAGGTAGATTACATGTATTTATAGTGTCATAGAAGCTAGTGAATGGTCACTTCTAATTAAGCTAATAATGAGCTCAAATGAAAAGTCTCAACTTTTGAAATTCTAGCCCAAATAACTCCATCTTCAATGTGAATAATTTCTTCAATTAAGTGGTCACAAAGTCCTTTGAAGTCTCCATGACCAATTGAAAAGTCACCTAACTCCATCCTTCAATTTGAGTAATTTCTTTAATTAAGTTTCTTTGAAAACCTTTTGAAGTCTCCATGAGCAACCGAAAAGTCACCAGCATCTTTGATGGATAATTGATTGCATGAAGTGATTACTCATAAAGCAATCGATTATGGATGTAGAAAACAAAGAGGCTACCGAAATTAAAGAAGAATAATGCTCTTCTTTAATATAAAAACAACTTCTTAATTATGTATTAAGCCCTTTTATAACAACCCCCCCTTGTGTAACCGAATTCACTTGAAAAGCCATCCTATTGAATTCATAACAGCCTTTTGAAATAATGGATGTGAGTTGAAAAGTCACCTGCAATTAAACCATGTAACCGACACATTAATGCAATTACTAAACTTAAAACAAATTAACAACTAACTTAATTAAATAAGCTAACACTTAACATCATTTATTCTAGCAACTAGCTTAATTAAATAAACTAACATTTAAACATAATTTATTCCAAAGAACTAGCTTAATTAAATAAAGCATCATTAAATGAACTTAACTCATGCATCAATAAATTAACCTAGTAACTAGATTAATTAAAGAAACAAACTATTAAATTAAATTCATTAAAGAACTCAATTTAATTAAACTAAGTTGAGTTTAATTAATGACCAACAACCATTTATTGAACTAAGATGCTTAAATGCATGATTTAAAATGCGAACTAAATACACAAATGAGTTACTTAATGCATGACTTAATTAAATGCAGAACACATAATGCATGTCATAAATAAAATATGTTGATCAATAATGCATGACATTAACTAAAGATGCATTTAATTAAACAAGACATAATTAAAGACTAAAGTATTGAGCTGATTCAAGCTCAAATAAGTTGAATTTGAACTGGATGGAGCTCGTGGAGCTAGAAATGAGCTGGGATCAGCTTGCCAACAGTGCAATGCTCGACTCGGGATACTTGTCTGATGAAGTTCGCGGGGCTTGCTCGCATCATTCCCCCCTCTTTAAGGCGACTTGTCCTTAAGTCGAGTCGTTGGTTTTCTGAACAGAATTCCCTTTGCTTGGTTTTTCCTCGGTCAAATGGGGCGGATATTAATCGGGTCACCTGGAAAGGATAACCATGAATTAGCAAGAGATGTTTCAAATACACTTGCAATTCAAATGTGAGCAGCACCAAACAAGTAAATCGCATGCAATTGAACAGAATCAAATTATCATATAAAAGAAATAATGCCTTGTCAAATTTTTGAAACAAGATTAAGTAGGCTTCAAAGCATGCATACGATTTGAGTGGATTCCACAAGTCAAGATTATCATTCGAATAATGAATCAAATGATAAACATAAGCATCACAAACAGGTAGTTGGGAAAATTCACATGGCACATGAAATTGAACAATCAGAACTTGCATTGTATGATATATTCTCTTTCTCACACATGCATTATAAAAATTATCGAACACAAGAATCTTTTATCAACCATCAAGACATATATATCATAAACATGCAGAATAGAACATTTAAACATATCATGACCTAAATGTTTTACAAAAATCAATTCATTAACGCAAAACTTATCATCATCCGAAGAGAACAAAAATGTATCAACAATTTCAGAAAACTTACCTTTAGTAGTAGAAAAATAAAGATCGTTCTTACTTTGCTTGAACAATACAAACCTTCTCTCCTCAAGGTTGTAGTGTAGTTGTAGTTTTGCGATTGAATTAACCTTTCCCAAACGAATCGCAAACTTCATGGACAACCAAAGAAATTGTTTAAGGAATGAATGTAAATTGAAAACAAATTGAAACATTTCCGTTACCTTATTCAAAATCCACAAATCAAAATGATGAAAATTTTTCACACATAATTGACGTTGCTTGATTTTCCAACAAGATGAATTTAAACAAATTCCCGGTTTGAAAATGTAATTTTGATTAATCATGCCAAAGTGTAGTAATGGTCTCGTCAAGTTAAACATGTCAATCCATAAAGATTTTTGCATACAAAATATCGAGCAATCAAAACTCTTTTCAAACTTTAAAACGGATTTACAAAAACTTGATGATTTCATAAAAGGGAACAAATTATTCATATAATTATCATAGTCGATCAGATTGGGATTCTTACATGAAATCTCATTGCCACACAAGATCAAGTTTCGATTGAACACTACCTTATCTTCGAGTTGGTTAACGTAAAGTTTGGAGTTAGAAAAACTCGTCTCACCACCGTTTGAAACTTCAACAATATTCAAAGAAGGATAATTAACCATTCCTTGGCTCGAAGCTTTTACAAAGGTAAAGTCATCAAGGGGTATACGCACATTCAAGGAAGATAATGGAAACGCAGGGGTGAAAGAATCATTACCTAACTTACCTTTGAACTCGTACGGTTTGTTCTCGACTTCAGCCTTATCTTTGTTGATCATTCGAAAGCGTCTTTCATGGGGAAAGTATTGAAGTTGAGAGTTATTGCTCGGCCTTTCAAAACCTAAAAAATAGGGATAGAACAAGTAAAACTTTCAAGGGGGTTAGTTGAATCACTCCTCACTTCTTCTTGCTCGTTCTCTTCTTTCACTTCTTTTTCCAACTCAATTTTTTTGTTTCAATTTCTTTCTCTTCAATCTCTTTTTCTTCAAGTTCTCTCAATTTTTCCACGCTTTCTTTTTCAACTTCTTTTTCTGTATCAATTTCTTTTTCTTTTTCATAGGCTTTTTCAATGACTTTTTTGAGCTCTCTCAAAATTCGCTCATTTTCTCTCTTACTTGCCTCTTGCCTCTCTTCTCTTTTATTTCTTTTCCTTGTCTTCTTTTCTTTTCTTTTCTTTGTTTCTTTTCTATTACATGATGTTACAAAAGAATCATGACTAAAAGGATTTCAAAAGAAGGAAAATTATTTACATTTGGTTCACGAACAATTCTTCGAGAAGAATACTCCATGGATGTTTTCTTTGAAGTTCTTGAAGAAGTATATCTATCATCTCGAAAATTAACTTGAAAGGATTCAAAATCAAGATCGGTCTCTTTTTGTCTTGGATTCCTTGATAAAAAAAACTCTCGATCTGACCCTCTTTTTGAATAGGATTCACAACATGGGTATTTTTATCTCAAAGTCGATGGCGAAAAGGAATCATGATGGGTCTTCTTCTTTAAGTAGTAATCGGAGGTATATCTTCGTGGGGTTCTCGGCTCCGTTTTTTGACTTGAAGAAACTCGTTTAGAGGGGTCTCTTTGTTCTACACAATTTAATCTCTCGTGCAATTTATCAAATTTCAAATCCACCTGCTTCGCATTTCTTGCACCAAATATTGGAACTCCGATTCGGTGAACTCTTCACGAGACATGATTTCACAAACCTCACGATTTCACTCGAAAAGAAGAAGGAAAAAGTGTCACTCTCACTCGTGTTTACACTGGTTTGGCTTTTACCTCTACTCGAATGATCTCACTCGCTCGTGCCTTTTACCTCTCAAACTTTCTCTCATAATTTTGTAGTCGGACTCGTCAAGGCGTTATCGTAGGCTTAGAGGTCGGTTGCAAATGGTTTAACAAAGGATAAAAATATGAGGAGGTTAAGGGTTGGCTGAAAAAAAATTTAAAGTAGGTTTAAGGTGTGGCGTTGGGGTAGGAAGAGAATGATAGAAAACCAAACGAACCTAATCGGGATTACAAAAAAAGATCAACAATAGAACACAATCCTTCACACTTTTTTTTACAATTTTTTTTCACGAATTTTTTTTCACGAAAATAACACAAGAACTTTGAGATTACAACTTGATTTTTTTTTTGAATTGTTTTTTGAAATTTTTTTACGAACCTAATTTCAAAAGTGAATATGAATGTCGATGCTCCTTGTTTTTGTAGCTCTGATACTAAATGATACGATCCATCTCGGGATGAGTCGAAACATATTTAAGTTGCCCGATCGTCTACGAGGAGTAATTGAAAAGTTATCGGGAAAAGGGTGAAATAAGGGTAAAGTTGCGGAAGCTTATCAAAAAGGTTAAGATTTGGCCAGGAGATGGAGATAGGTTTGGTTTAACAAACGAGAACAAAGGATAAATGTTAGGTGATATTTTGGTTAAATGATAAGAGATATTTGATGGAGAGGGATAGAAGAACTTAAACAAAGAATCAATTCAACACTAGGAAAGTGTCACCCCGGGTTCTATATTTGTTTAAGGTGGAAAATGGGAGTAGAGAAACCTCGACCCACTACTTAGAAAAGTAGGAACCTTGGTATAAAGGTGAACGCCACACTATATAATAGTGATAAGTTCGGATAGAAGAAAACGGGTTGATGCCACTAAAACTAGATAAGCCAACGAGTCTTCAACAAAATATGAGAGAAAATAATCTCACAAATTGAGCAACATAACATTAACAAATTCCATAAGTTTTTCATCAATAGGTAGATTACATGTATTTATAGTGTCATATAAGCTAGCTGAATGGTCACTTCTAATTAAGCTAATAATGAGCTCAAATGAAAAGTCTCAACTTTTGAAATTCTAGCCCAAATAACTCCATCTTCAATGTGAATAATTTCTTCAATTAAGTGGCTGTCAAAGTCCTTTGAAGTCTCCATGACCAATTGAAAAGTCACCTAACTCCATCCTTCAATTTGAGTAATTTCTTTAATTAAGTTTCTTTGAAAACCTTTTGAAGTCTCCATGAGCAACCGAAAAGTCACCAGCATCTTTGATGGAGAATTGAATTGAAACACCCCAAACCCAGCCCACGAGCCTCGACCAGATCTAGTATGTTCCTTGAGTAAAAACGGTTCAAATTCGTGGGTTCTTAGAAAATCTTTGTGTTTTCGGGAAAAACTCGGTTTGGGTTGGGCTCAAGTTGGAAACCAATTTATTTTGGAAATATAAGATTTTATAAAGATGCCATTGTTAAGTTCAAAACGTTTAAATTAAAAGATATGTCGAAATATAGGTTTTATCTTTAATTAAAATCATGTGAATTTAAGCGTCAAAACATTTAGGGTCTATTTTCAGATAAAACATTTGATCTTTAATTTGGTAAATTTAGTAACGTATTGAAATAATTAAAATGCATGCATAAACAATTTATAACTATGGCCTTATTACATCAAAACAAACCCAAATAAATTAAAGCACTTAAATGAAAATAAATGTCAAAATCATAAAATTCCTTGCTGAGCATGGCCACCATTAAGCTCCTGCCGACCCGGTCCATTACTGCGCGTCACCTGAAAAATGATCCCACAATGGGGTGAGTCAACAGACTTGATGTATAACCACAACACTAAGCCTTAACAAATTTAGACATATCAAGTCATACATGTACGTATAGCATTTCAATAATATGATGCAAACCCGAACCCAAGCCTAGATACCATCCACTACACATCACCCGTACCAACCATCACACCGTGGGGACTACTAAGTCAACCCTCCATCCGCTACACACCATCGAAGGCGACACTCGCAATGACGTGCTCATCGCCCTTATAAATTCGTGGCATAGCCACTAGATAATATTTTGTGTCTTGAGACACCACATTCGAATAATGTGACCAAAGTCACCTCATTCGGATAATGTGACCGAAGTCACCACATTCAAATATTGTGACAATAGCCACCACATTCACTTCCCCTTTCATATTCACCCAAATGCCCATGTCATACAAAATCATGCATTATTATGCCATATTCTCTATTCACATTCTTATAGGTTCACATTTGTGTTTTAACAGATCTTATCATAATCCCAATAGGAATAGGAAAACGTACCTGAGTACTTTGTACCATGGTATGGTACCTTAGCCATACTTTTTACATTCTTAATAACACATATATTTATATTTATTAAATGTTGCCATAAATCTTATTAAGAGATAGTGTGGGGTACACACCTGATACACTTAGCGGTTCACTTAAATCCCGAAAAGCCCGATCTAAAGCCTTAGATCCTTTAGTTCCTATAATCGGCCAACACTAGGCATATTAGCAAAAAGGCCTATTCGGCTAAAAACCTAAATCCCGAAGGATCCTTGCGACAAAAGTCCTTACCTTGTTGCCGTTTTCACCATTAATCAAGTCCCAAAACTTTGTGATGCTTCTTTATTGCAATCGGCTATACCCTTAACCATTGAACTAATTAGTTTCAGCTTTTTAAACAAATAAGGAATAGATCTAAATACCAAAATTGGCCTTGGCCGAATGTGTAAGTACACTTACCTTACGATTCTCAAATCCCGAAAACTTTGTATTAGCCCTCCTTGCAATCGGCTAGCCACTAAAACCCTTAACTAGTTAGTTTTCGGCTTTTGAACAATTAAGACCAAACATGGCCTTGGCGGAATGTACATGTACACCTACCTTATAAATCTAAATCCCGAAATTGCTAATTACTCTTTGGTATCTGTCAAAACCCCTTTAAACATATGTTAGATCAATTTCTATCATTTAATCACAAGAATAATAGCCCTTGGCCGAATATACACATGATTTTACCTTGATATTGAATCCCAAATAATCCTCCTTCTAGTCGACTATAGGCACAATCCCGAAAGATCCTCCCTTTATTTAAAATCGGCGGCACCTTTACTTGAATCCATAGGGCTATTCGACTTTGTGGCTTAATGGAGAATCGGTTATGGCTTCAAATGGTGATAAACTATTCGGCAATGGTGAGGGTGAAGGAGTTTTCGATTTTTAGATGAACACTTAGAGTTTTCGGTTCAACAAAGATAAGAATGAAAAGCTTGAGGGTTTGGTAATGGTGGAATGTAAATTGGCTCACAGGGGAGTATTTCGCTTTAACAAAATAAAAGAGAAGGGGAAGTTTTACTAGAGAGTTTCATAGAAGAATGAAAGAGAGGAAAGAATAATGGTTGGCCTCTCCTACTTGCCAAAATACAATACCAAGAGTCCCTTGGCCGGCCACCTCTTCCTCTCACTTATCAAATCCCTTAATTCACTCTTCCTTACCCCTTTTCCTACCTTAGGCGAAATTTCTAGGAGAATTAGACCTCATCTCAAACTCCTCTCATAGACTCCTTTTTGCCGTCCACCTCTCTTCTCCTTGTAACAAAATAAAAATTCTTTTATTTGCTTCCCTAGCGACTCGAACCTTGGCCCATTTACCCTTCTATTGGCGTCATTCTCAGAGGGTTTAAGTGGTGTCTCTGGGCCACTTTTCTAAACCCAATTATATGTCATATTTCCCTTATTTATTTTCTTAAGGCCTTATCAAGCTTAGCTCCCCTTTTAAATTAAAAATCCAATAATTTCTAAAGTATTTAACTACACACTAAGGTTCACAAAATCCATAATGCACATTCACAACACACATAAGCATGCTATTTCATATAATTTAGCAATAGTGCATAAGCCTAATCCGGGATATTACAGTTCTACCTCTTAAAATAATTTCATCCTTGAAATTACCTGGCTGATAGACATTTTGGGAAACCTGAACATTTTGGAAACCTGAACATTTTGGAAACTTGAACATTTTGGAAACCGAACATTTTGGAAACTTGAACATTTTGGAAACTTGAACATTTTGAAACTTGACCATTTTGGAAACCTAAACATTTTGGAAACCCGAAAATATACAGAGCCAGCACAAAAATTTTAGGAAACTTAAAATTGACCCCGAATGTTGAATTTAAGAGCCAAAGGGGAACTTAGGGCCAAGTGACCCTAAAATATAAAGTACATGAAATCAACCCAATAACGGACTTGGAAATGTGGCTCAAGATGCCACCTAAGGCCTTAGGAAATGGCCCAAATACAAGAGGTTTTGGGCTGAGTTTGAGTCATCCAGAAGCAAATAATGAAGGCTTTATTTTGCTTCCTAGGCTAAGAGGTGGACGGCACAAGCTTCTTGAATTAGAGGAGTTTTACTTGTTAAAACTTGTTTAATTAAGTGTTAAGTAAAGGAATTTCTTTTAATAAAATAAATAAGGAGATAAAGGATGGATAAAATACTCTAATTTAATTAAAGTGATAATTAAATGATAATATTATCACTTGTGGGGAGGTGGCCAAGTCAAGGACTCTTGGCATAGCAATTTCAGTTAAAAGAGGAGAATTAAGGCCATTCTCTCATCTTTCCTAAGTGGTGCCGAAATTTTCATAGCTCTCTCTCCCCTGCTTCAATTTTCTTTGAACAAAAACCATCCTCTTTCTTCTCTTTTCTCCTCTGCTTCTACTATCAAAGCCAAATCCTCATCGATTCTAAGTAAAGGAGCAAATAATTACAACATCAAAAGGGTAAGATATGTGGTCAATCAACTTCTATTCTTTCCTTTTACAAAAATTCAGTACTAATCCCTAACTTTGTTCATGGCGAACCTACCATGATCTCTTAGGTTTCTACCATCATCAAATAGAAGGGTCAAGGATCCAAGGTAAGTGAGACACATTCGCCAAAGGCCAATTACTACTTATTAAAATTAGATCGATCTAACTTCTAAATACTAGGATTTTTGATAGATATTCAAGATAAAGGAAACTTTGGGATTTGAATCGTAAGGTAAGCCTCTAAAATATTCACCAATGGTTGTAAGATTATCTAGATCAATTCCTTAATTTGTGAAAAGTCAAAAACTAACCCATATTGAACTAACCCAATATTGAAATACAAGGTTGGCGGATATCGTATAAACAAATCCAAACTTTCCAGGATTTGTATAAACACCAAATCCTAAGGTGAGTCTTTTACAAATCCTACTAGGATTTGGTTTTGTTTTAAGACAAAAGGGTTTATTAATGTGTTTTATTTGGTGGGCGAATATAGGAATTATTAGATCTAAAGATTAGATCTGGATTTTCGAGATCTCAAGGAACTTTTATTTAAGCGAATAAGGTGTGTACCCTTACTATCCTTCGATATTTTATGGCTAAATATTTTAATATATGATATGAATAATAATGTGAATGTGGCTATGTACCACAAATGTGACAAAAGTACCCAGTCGTTTCCTACTCGATAGGATTGTGAAAATGTTATTTTATAACATGCGAATATATGTATATGAACATGAAATTAAGTTATGCACAATATATATATTTTGGGGCATTCGGGATTTATGTGAAAGGGGAGAACAGTGTTGACTTCGGTCTCACCAACTAAGGTGTTGACTTCGGTCTCACCAACTAAATATGTTGACTACGGTCACATTGTGAAATTTTGGGTAACTTTGTTACAATAGTGTCTAATGACACAACGTATAATTTGATTATAGTGTCTAATGACACAACGATATGGGCAAATGCCTTTGATGGAGAGTAGCGGATGGAGGGTTGACTTAGTAGTCCCCACGGTGTACAAAGTTGGTGCACGGGAGTGTAGTGGATGGCTAATTAGGATTGGGTTTGGGTTGCATCATAATTTCATTATTGTATGGACTTAATGATTTGAACATGAATGCCTGATTTATTGAATGATAGTATTGTGTGCACATTGAGTCTGTTGACTCACCCCATTGTGGGAATTATTTTTCAAGTGATGAGCAAGGATTTGACCTGGCCTGGTGGACCTTGAGGTGGCCATGCTACATTTGGAGATTTTATTTTATTTGGACTTTATATCTGCTTGGTACCTTAATTATATTTCTTTTGGGATTTATTTGATGTAATAAGGCCATAAGGCCCAAGGATTATTCTTTATTTTTACTCTACTTTTAAATATTGTGCTAAGAACTATTTTGGATGAAATAAATCAAATTGGTTTTACAAGTTTAATAAAATGGGTTTCTAATCTAAGCCCAATCCACAACAACATTTTCTAAAAATTTTACTTATTTTTCTAAGTAACGAATGATTTTGAAATCGGTTCACTTTAGGAACATACCAGATCCGGTTCGTGCTCGTGGGTAGGGTGTGGGTGTTTCAATTTGGTATCGAGCCAGCTTTTAAACTCTCGGCACGTGGGCTAAGGCCCAAAACGTTTTCAAAGCGAGCCAAATGATTTTTCTTTGAAACATAAGCGTGTTTTATGGCATGGCACCTAAGTCTCCCACCCATGATCCACCGGTAAGTACCCTAACTATATGTGTGATTCGTGATTTATATAAGGGTAGAAAAGGCATGGATCGTAGAATAGAATGATAGGAATTTGAACCCTAGGATTAGACTACTCAAACACAAACACATAAGACTTAATGTACTAAACCAACCTATGGCTAAGTCATCGAGCTAAGGTGTGGTAACCCTTGTACGCATGTCTAGGATTGGATCCTAAGAGCTTGGTATTTAAGCGGTCCTAGTGACTCACCTCCTCTTCGCAGAATCCTACCCAGTGCGTAGCTTCGGCTCACCATAACTCGAGGGCTCAGTGGTGTGGCAACCTCTGCATGCATGTCTAGGAATGGTTTCTGTGGGAGCTTGGTATTTAAGCATCCACGTGACTCACCTCCTCTCCACACGAATCCTGCCTCAGTGCGTGTCAGGTTCACCCCGACCAAGAGGGCTCGGTCATAGGCTAAACATAAGGACTAAAACCCAAAGGAACTAGCCATGTTTTAAAAAAAAAAGAAGAGAGAACAAAACAACAAACCCTAGTTTTTCCAAACCCTTAAAACTTTTCTTTTAAATTGAGAAAATTAATTTTACAACATTCTCTAAAAACTCCCGAGTTGCAAAAATTACAAAATGCCCTTGGGGTGAAATTACCAAAACGCTTGGTTTATAAAATATTCAACTACTCAACAAATTTTACCAAAATTTCAACATTTCATAAACATTCAAAAAAACCCTAATTTGTAAAATACCAAAATACCGTGATTTTGGAAAAATTACAAAATGCCCCTAACTTACAAAATTACCAAAATGACCCTAATTTCCAAATTTTGCAACATCCCCATCTTTGAAGGAACAACTTTCCAAAAGAACCCTCAAAATTTTACAACTTTTGAAATACCCCAAATTTATTAAAATTTTCAAATTTACCACGATTTATTTAAAATTACCAAAATACCCCGAGGTCAAAATTACCAAATACCTCGTTTTAAAATTTTTTCACGTTACCCTAGACTTTGAATTTTCAAAATAATTTTTGACAAAATCATCAAGGAACCTTATTTCGACAAAATTACGAAAATGCCTCAGTGGGACAAAAATTACGAAAATACCCTGGGTAGTGGAAAACAACAACAACAAAAACCACAACATTTCTCCGAATGAACGAAAGTTCATATTTGTTTGATGGATGGATGAATGAATGGAAAAGACCGTGTGTTGCATGAATACGAAAGAACCACTCTTAAATCCTCTTCATAAAACTTCTTCGCTGATAAATAAGTGGAACATTGACTAACCCATAAAACTTCTTAATCGATCTCGACGTTAGAAAATGAGCTCTAGAGGACGTGGTCGCCGTGGTCGAGGAAGAAGAAGGATGACCGTGTCGAACCCGTTAGGTCGGGTCAAGGGTCCGACATGAGATGCCACCGCCACCACCACCCCCATATTAATGTTGAGCAAAGAGCTCGACGGGAAGAGGGCATGTCGCAGTCAGGTTCGCGAGTTTTGGAATTGGTGGCGGTGTAGGAGGAAATGGAGGAAATCGAAAGTCAGACTGAACGGCTCGAGCTAATGGAGCGAAATGTTTCGAGGAGTATCAATGTGGCACCCAAAGATACCGAGTCTCGGTTGGAAGCAACAGAGCGATAATGGATGAGCTTGATTTGACTCCGGAGGAAAAGTTGAAAGGGATGGTGGCTTTGTTACGCGATGAAGCGATCGCTGGTGGTTGACTGTTCGTGATGGTACCACAGCTTGAAAATTTGACCTGGGAGTATGTTAAAGAGGCCTTTCAGAAGAAGTATGTGGGAACCAGGTATACAGATGAGCAGAGGAAGGCTTTTCTAGGGTTAGTACAAGGGAGTAAGTCCGTCGCAGAATATGAGGCGAATTTCTGAGGTTGAGCCGCTATGCTCGAGGGGTAGTGGCAACTGAGCATGAACGCTGTGTCCGTTTTGAGGATGGTGAGAGATGATTTAAGATCATTAATAGCACCGCATCGGAGCGGAATTCTCTATTTTGGTAGAAAAGGCCAAGGTGGCGAGGGATTAAGGATGCTACTAAGGCACTGTGGATAAGAATAAGGCCAAAAGAGGGTTTGGGTCATCAGAAAAGGGTTACAAGAGGCCTCGGGTTGATGGGCCACGAAATCAATAAAATGGCACGGGCTGGCAGATTCGTCCTTGTGAGCATTGTGGAAAGAGGCATCTAGGGGAGTGTTGGAAAAAGATAGGAGCATGTCTTAGGTGTGGGTCCAAGGACCATATGTTTAAGGATTGCCCCAAACAATCAGACGAGAGCCGACCGATAGTTTAGAATGCTAGCCAGACCGATAGAGGCAGACAACAGCCTCAATGGGGTCGTGGTTCGAGTAACCGTGGTAGTGGTACAGGCAGAGGCCGTGGCACACAGGGTCGAGGTACTAACGCTAATGCCGATGCAAGACAATTGGGTTTGGTTTATGCGGTTCGCCGAAGAAAAGATGGAGACGCGCCGGATGTTGTAACCGGTACGTTCTTTATTTTTGACAAACCCTACTTTGCTTTGATTGATGTGGGCTCGGCCCATTCCTATGTTGCAAGTAGTGTAGTAAAAACATTAGGCCTAGACTCTAAACTCTCTGATAGGCAGATGACTGTAGTAAGCCCATTAGGCCAAACTATAGTGGTAGACAAGATCTTTCGGAATGTACCCCTAGAGATTCAGGGAGTGAACTTTCGAGCGGACTTAATGGAGTTACCCTTTGGAGAATTTGAGCTTATACTCGGAATGGATTGGTTAGTAGAACACCGAGCCGTGTTGGATTGTACGGCTAAACGTATAGAACTAAGAACCCTAAGATGAAGTGGTAATAATGATCGGAGAAAGGAGGAACTATTTATCTAATGTAGTTTAAGCCAAGGTGAGAAGATGGTTAAGAAAGGTTACAAAGCGTTCTTAGCTTTTGTAAGTGCGATAGGTGGAAAAGAGGAAGGGTTAATGGAGTTAGGACGGTAAGGACTTCGTAGATGTGTTTCGGAAGAGTTACAAGAATACCCCAGATAGGGAGGTGGAATTTGGGATTGATTTGCTCTCGGGGATGACTCCGTGTCAATCACTCCAAACCGAATGGCACCAAAGGAGTTAGTGGAGCTCATGGCTCGATACAAGAACCTGTTGGACTGTGGGTTCATCCGACCCAAAGTGTCTCCGTGGGGAGCACCGGTCTTATTTGTGAAGAAGAAGGACGGAACTATGCATATGTGCATAAACCACCGCCGCTAAATAAGTCGACCATTAAGAACAAGTATCCCTTGCCAAGGATCGAGGACTTGTTCGATCACCGAAGGAGCCGCAGAGTTTTCCAAGATCGATTTACGGCCGGGATACCATCGCTTGAAGGTGAAGGAGGTTGATATCCATAAGACCGCTTTTAGGACAAGATATGGTCACTTGAGTTTGTGGTGATGCTGCTTTGGGTTGACGAACGCCCAAATTCGCATTCATGGATATGATGAATCGGGTTTTCCAACCCTATTTGGATAGATTCGTCGTTGTGTTCATCGATGATATTTTGGTGTATTCAAGTCGGAGGAGGAGCATGATGAGCATCTCCGAGTCGTGTTGGAAGTGTTAAGGAAAAGAAGCTTTATGCCAAATTCAGCAAGTGCAAATTTTGGCTTAAGGAGGTGGCATTCTAGGACATGTGGTATCCGCAGAAGGAATAAGAGGGATCCTAGGAAGATTGAAGCGATGTTGGATTGGAAACCACCTAGGTCCGTGGCTGAAATCCAAGCTTCTAGGCTTGGCGTGCTATTACGTAAGGTTCGTGGAAGGATTCTCGCCAATAGTCGTGTTTTAACCAAGTTACTAAGGAAGGAAGTACCTTTCGAATGGACTAATAAGCAGAAGAGAGCTTTGAAAAGCTTAAGAAGGTGTTGACAGAGGCTCAGATTAATTCACCGGAGGCGTGAAAGGAATTTGTGGTGTCTTGTGATGCTTCACATACGGGGTTAGGGTGTGTGTTAATGCAAGATGGCAAAGTGGTTGCTTATGCGCCTCGCAGCCTAAGGCCTCATGAGCTTAACTACCCAACTCATAACTTAGAGCTAGCAATGGTGGTTTTCGCCTTAAGGTTTGGAGGCACTACCTTTATGGAGAAAGGTCAGTTATCTACATTGCACCACAAGAGCCTTAAGTATTTATTAACTCGTAAGGAGTTGAACTTGAGGCAACGAAGGTGGGTAGAATTGTCAAGGACTACGACTGCTCAGAAGAGGCGGAACTAAGGCCGAAATAAGAACCGATGAGGGTATTGCTATCGCATTGCTTCTTCTCAAGCTCCCAAAGCTTCCTCCGATCCATGATTTCTCCACAATACTTTGACTAGGGAACCGACTTCCTCCGTAACACTTTCACATCTCGCTCTAGAATCAATCGGCTCTTCCTCGTAGGATAAATCGCCTTAGCTCCACCTCTTCAACCGAACTACATGAGATGGATCCGATCGATAACGACGTAGCATGGAAACATGGAATACGAAATACGGTGTATTTCGGATTTGTATAAACACCAAATCGGCAAAGGTGAGTCTTCAAATTCGGTGGCAACTCCATCCGATATGCCATCCGTCCAATTCGCTTCAAAACCTTATAAGGTCCTATAAACCTTGGACTTAACTTCCTTTCCTAATGACACAACGTATAATTTGATTATAGTGTCTAATGACACAACGACCAAATCTCATTACCTTTTTCCAAGGCAAAACCTTAAGAAACACTTGATCTCCCACATCAAATTCTATTTCCTTCCCTTTGAGATCTGCGTACGACTTTACATCTCTATCGATGCTTCCTTCAACCGAGCCCGAATTACACTAACCTTCTCTTGGACTCGCCACAATTTAAACCTTGGACCCAAAATCGACGTTCTCCCAATTTCTATTTCCTTCCCTTTGAGATCCAACATGTAGAGAGTCCGACACTTTCGACCATCAAGATTGCTTCATACGGTGCCATCCAAATACTAGCTCGATAGTCATTGTTGTAGGCAAATTCTGCTAGAGGCAAATATTCCTCCCAACTTCCTCTGAAACCCATCACACAGCCCTTCAACATATCCTCTAACACTTGGATTACCCGTTCAGACTGCCCGTCTAACTGTGGATGAAAAACCATAGTAAAATCCAACTTAGTGCCTAAAGCCTGATGCAACGCTTTCCAGAACCAAGAAGTAAACCTTGGGTCCCTATCTGAGATAATCGACACCGGCACTCCATGCAACCTTAAGACTTCTTCCACATACAACTTTGCCAACTTCTCAAAGAATAATCAACTCTCACCGAAATGAAGTGCGTGGACTTGGTCAAACGGTCCACTATTACCCATACCGAGTCCTTCTTAGTAGGCGTAAGGGGAAGCCCACTAACGAAGTCCATGGTAATTCTCTCCCACTTCCATTGCGAAATCATGATTGGCTGAAGTAATCCTGATGGAACCTGGTGTTCAGCCTTAACTTGCTGACACGTCAAACACTTGCCAACAAATTCAAGAATTCCTTCTTCGACAGAGCCACCAAAACTGTTCCCTTAGGTCTCTGTACAACTTAGTGCCTCCAGGATGCATAGCATAAGGGCTACTATGCGATTCCTGAAGAATCCTTTGTCTAAGTTCTTCGTTCTTCGGGATACAGACCTTACCCTTGAAACACAATACTCCTTCATCATTAAAACCATAATCCTCTAGCTCTCCATTCTACACTTGCTGTAACTTATCACTTAGATCAACATCTGCCAACTGTCCCTCTTTCACTTCATTCAACCATGTCGGCTTAACTTGCAACTCTGCCAGCAGACTGCCATCATCATACAAGCTCAGATGTGGGAACATTGCCCTCAGATCTGACACAACCTTCTGACTTAGGGCATCCGCCACTACATTCGCCTTGCCTGGGTGATACTCTATAGAACAATCATAATCCTTCAGTAACTCCACCCATCTTCGCTGTCTCAGGTTTAGCTCTTTCTGAGTCAGCAAATACTTCAGGCTCTTGTGGTCCGTGTAGATCACTGACTTTTCTCCATAAGAGTAGCGCCTCCACACTTTAAGAGCAAAGACCACCGCTGCCAATCCCAAGTCGTGCGTCGGGTAGTTGACCTTATGAGGCCTTAATTGTCGAGACGCATAAGCAACTACCTTTCCCTCTTGCATCAAAATGCATCCCAATCCTGTATGAGAAGCGTCACAATACACCACAAAGTCCTTTCCTCCTCAGTCAATCGAATCGAGCTTCACCAAAATCCTTTAAGCTTCTCAAAGATCTCCTGCTGCTTATCGGACCATACGAAGGTACTTCCTTTCTCAAGAACTCACAAAGGCGCGCTATTGATGAGAACCCTTCCACGAACCTTCAGAATAGCCTCGCCAATCCCAAGAAACTACGAATCTCCGCTACAAACCTAGGGGCTTCCAATCCAACACCGCTTCAATCTTTCTAGGATCCACCCTTATTCCTTCTGCTGACACTACATGTCCTAAGAACGCAACCTCCTTAAGCCAAAATTCACACTTGCAGAATTTGGCGTAGAACTTATTCTCCCTCAACACTTGCAACACTATTCGGAGATGCTCATCATGCTCCCTTTTAGACTTGGAATACACCAGAATATCACCTATGAACACAACAATTAACCGGTCCAGATAGGGTTGGAAAACCCGATTCATCATGTCCATAAATGCGGCTGGGGCATTTGTCAAACCGAACGGCATTACCGCGAATTCAAAATACCCATACCTTGTCCGGAAAGCCGTCTTATGGATATCTACCTCCTTCACCTTCAACTGATGATATCCTAACCTTAAGTCAATCTTTGAGAACACTGCCGCCCCCTTAAGCTGATCGAACAAGTCATCAATCCTTGGCAAAGGATACTTGTTCTTGATGGTTAGCTTATTCAACTGACGATAGTCTATGCACATACGCATAATTTCGTCCTTCTTCTTCATAAACAGGACCGGTGCTCCCCATGGAGACACACTGGGTCGAATAAACCCACGATCCAGCAATTCTTGGATTTGAGCCTTGAGCTCCACCAACTCCTTTGGTGCCATTCTCATGCGGGCAATTGACACGGGAGTCGCTCCGGTAGCAAGTCAATTCCAAACTCCACCTCTCTATCCGGGGTATTCTCGGTAATTCCTCCTGAAACATATCTTCAAAATCCCTTACAGTTCTAACTCCACTGACACCTCTTTTCTTTCTATCTAACGAACTTACGATGGCTAAGAATGCCTTGCACCCCTTTCGAACCATCTTTTCAGCCTTTAATGCCGAAACTACATTAGACAAGTAGTTTTTTTCTTTCTCCTATCATAATTACCACCTCATCCTCTGGGGTCCTTAACTCCATTCGCTTAGCTGCACAATCCACCCCAGCCCAATGTTCCACTAGCCAGTCCATACCAAGTATGAGATCGAATTCTCCGAAGGGAAGTTCCATCATGTCATGAAAAATACTACTCCTTGAATTTCTAAAGGTACACTACGAAAGAGCTTATTCACCACTACAGTTTGACCTAGTGGGCTTACTACAGTCATCTCCCTATCAGAAAGTTCAGAGGCTATGTCTAGAGTTTCAACTACTCTACATGCCACATAAGAATGGGTCGAGCCCACATCAATTAAAGCAACAAAAGGCTTGCCATGAATAAAGAATGTTCCAGTTATAACGTCCAGTGCGTCTCCATCCTCCCTCCGGCAAACCCCATAAACTAAACCCGGCTGCCTTGCGTCAGTATTAGTAGCACCTCGGCCTGGTGTTCCACGTCCTCTACAGGCACCATTTCCTCTATTATTCGAACCACGGCCCACCGAGGTCAGTCATCCACTTCTACCATCGATTAACATTACGAGCTCTTGGTCGATTCCCATCTGGTCTCATCGGACAGTCCTTAATCATATGGTCCTTTGACCCACACTTGAAACATCCACTGTCTTCTTCCAAAGATTCACCTAAGTGTTTCTTCCTACACCGCCACAAGTACGATATTGCCCTCCAAAGCCGGTTTGCTAACCTCGCGGCCCATCAACTCTAGGCCTTTTCTGAGCATTCCCAGATGATCCAGACGACCCAAAACCTCTCTTATTTCTATTCCGATAAGAGTTCTACCTTGTAGAGTCCTTAATTCCCTCGGCTACCTTAGCCTTTTCTACTAATGCGGTAAACTCTCGCTCCTGGTGTGGGGCTATCAACAACCTCAGGTCATCCCTTAGTCCGTCCTCAAACCGGACACATCGCTCATGCTCTGTTGCCACCACTCCTCGAGCATACCGGCTCAGCCTCAGAAATTCAGCTTCATACTCTAATACAGACTTATTCCCTTGAACCAACCCCAAAAATGCCTTCCTCTGCTCATCAATATATCTGGTTCCCACATACTTCTTCTGATACACTGCCTTAACATACTCTCAGGTTAGATCCTCAGCGGTGGCACCATCCCAAACTGTGAGCCACCATTGATACGCTTCATCGCGTAGCAGCGCCACCATTCCTTTCAATTTCTCCTTAGGGGTCAGATCGAGCTCATCCATAATGCGCTCGATCGCCTCCAACCAATATTCAGCTGTACTGGGTGCCACACTAGATACTCCACGAAACACTTTAGCTCCGTTGGCTCGGAGTTGCTCAGGTATAGACTTTCGAGCTCCCATATTCCCTCCAGCACCAGCCACCATTTTAAGAACTTGCAGCATAGCCTACGATACAACATCCTCTCCTGTCTGATCTTGCTGCTCAGCACCGACAGCTGGTGGTGGTGGTGGCAGTGGTACCTCATTCTCAAATCCTTGACCCGATCTAACGGGTTTCGACACGATCATTCTACCTCGACCGCGCCCTCTTACATTGTGACCACGTCCCCTAGAGCTCATTTCTACGATCGCACTTTAATCTGGCTTAAGAAATTTTATGAATTAGCCTTTATTCCACTGATTATCCGCGAAGAAGTTTTATGGAAGGAAGTTTAATAGGGGTTTTTTCGATCAATAAAAGTTTCAAGTATTCTATCCTAATTCAAAGAAAACACATCCATTCCATAGTATCTTCCATACACATTCACTCTTCGAACATTTTTGTTCGTTTCTATCCCAGGG
Source organism: Gossypium rotundifolium (assembly GCA_025506655.1). Lineage (NCBI taxonomy): Eukaryota > Viridiplantae > Streptophyta > Magnoliopsida > Malvales > Malvaceae > Gossypium > Gossypium rotundifolium. The sequence continues at coordinate 46,923,774 of CP106723.1, forward strand.
GTATTTTCGTAATTTGTCCTACAGGGGTATTTTGGTAATAAATTGGGGTCAATTTGAAAATTACAAAATTCATTTCAAAATTTTCCAAACTCATGAGTATTTTGAAAGAAAGATTTTCCAAATCCAAGGTATGGTCAAAATTTCAGAAAGCAGGGTCATTTTGGTAATTTTGGTAAACCAGGGGTAATTTCGTAAATTTTTTTTTCAATCAGGGTATTTTGGACTTTCACAAAATAGGGTTTTTGGATACTTTTACAAAGTAAGAAGATTTTATTGAAATTGAGAGTGATATGGTAATTTTAAAACCAATGGCATTTTAGTAATTTTACCACTAGGGGTATTTTAGTAATTTTGTAAATCAGAAATATTGCAGAAAAATTTATAAAAATAGTCTTTACAAATCAAAAGGATAATATAGTGATTTTAAAACTAGGGTGTTTTATGAAAATACGGCTAGTCCCTTTCGGGTTTTAGTTATTGGGTTTAGCCTATGAATAAGTCCTCTTGGTAGCTACGCACCAGGTAGGATTCGAGTGGAGAGGAGGTAAGTCACTAGGACTGCTTAAATACCAAGCTCCCACCGAAACCAATCCTAGACATGCGCACCATGGTTGCCACACCCAAACTCGGCGACTTAGTCACAGGTTTGTTTAATTAGGCATTTAGAATTTTATGAAATTTGTTGGGGGTAACCTAGTCCTAAGGTTCGAGTACTTATCATGCTAATCTATGTTCCCTTCCATTTCTACCCTTCTACAAGTCATAATATAAATACATAAGAGATCAGAGTACCTACCTGGTGGACTTCGGGTCGGAGACTTAGTGTGCCATGCCAGAAAAACCTGCTTAATTCACAAAATTCCTTTTGGGCTTAACTTTCAAAACGTTTTGGGCCTTAACCCAAGGCCAAGAGTTTAAAAACTGGCCTCTGATACTAAGCTGAAACACCCCAAACTCGGCCCACGAGCCTCGACCAGATCTGGTATGTTCCTCGAGTAAAAACGGTTCAAATTCGTGGGTTCTTAGAAAATCTTTAAGTGTTTTCGGGAAAAACTCGGTTTGGGTTGGGCTCAAGTTGGAAACCAATTTATTTTGGAAATATAAGATTTTATAAAGATGCCATTGTTAAGTTCAAAACGTTTAAATTAAAAGATATGTTGAAATATAGGTTTTATCTTTAATTAAAATCATGTGAATTTAGGCGTCAAAACATTTAGGGTCTATTTTCAAATAAATCATTTGATCTTTAATTTGGTAAATTTAATAACGTATTGAAATAATTAAAATGCATGCATAACCAGTTTATCACTATGGCCTTATTACATCAAAACAAACCCAAATAAATTAAAGTACTTAAATGAAAATAAATGTCAAAATCATAAAATTCCTTGCTGAGCATGGCCACCATTAAGCTCCTGCCGACCCGGTCCATTACTGTGCGTCACCAAAAAATGATCCCACAATGGGGTAAGTCAACAGACTCAATGTATAACCACAACACTAAGCCTTAACAAATTTAGGCATATCAAGTCATACATGCACGTATAACATTTAAATAATATGATGCAAACCCGAACCCAAACCTAGATACCATCCGCTACACATCACCCGTACCAACCATCACACCGTGGGGACTACTAAGTCAACCCTCCATCCGCTACACACCATCGAAGGCAGTCACTATAGTCGACGTGCTCATCACCCTTATAAATTCGTGGCATAGCCACCAGATAATATTTTGTGTCTTGAGACACCACATTCAGATAATGTGACCAAGTCACCTCATTCGATAATGTGACCGAAGTCACCACATTCGAGATATTGTGACAATAGCCACCACATTCACTTCCCTTTCATATTCACCCAAATGCCCATGTCATACAAAATCATGCATTATTATGTCATATTCTCTATTCACATTCATATAGGTTCACATTTGTGTTTTAACAGATCTTATCATAATCCCAATAGGAATAGGAAAACGCGTGCACAGTACTTTGTACCATGGTATGGTACCTTAGCCATACTTTTCACATTCTTAATAACACATATATTTATATTTATTAAACGTTGCCATAAATCTTATTAAGAGATAGTGTGGGGTACACACCTGATACACTTAGCGGTTCACTTAAATCCCGAAAAGCCCGATCTAAAGCCTTAGATCCTTTAGTTCCTATAATCGGCCAACACTAGGCATATTAGCAAAAAGGCCTATTCGGCTAAAAACCTAAATCCCAAAGGATCCTTGCGACAAAAGTCCTTACCTTGTTGTCATTTTCACCACTAATCAAGTCCCAAAACTTTGTGATTCTTCTTTATTGCAATCGACTATACCCTTAACCATTGAACTAATTAGTTTCAGATTTTTAAACAAATAAGGAATAGATCTAAATACCAAAATTGGCCTTGGCCGAATGTGTAAGTACACTTACCTTACGATTCTCAAATCCCGAAAACTTTGTGTTAGCCCTCCTTGCAATCGGCTAGCCACTAAAACCCTTAACTAGTTAGTTTTCGGCTTTTGAACAATTAAGAAATAGATCTATAACACCAAACATGGCCTTGGCCGAATGTACATGTACACTTACCTTATAAATCTAAATCCCAAAATTGCTAATTACTCTTAGGTATCTGTCGAAACCCCTTTAAACATATGTTAGATCAATTTCTATCATTTAATCACAAGAATAATAGCCCTTGGCCGAATATACACATGATTTTACTTTGATATTGAATCCTGAATAATCCTCCTTCTAGTCGACTATAGGCACAGTCCCGAAAGATCCTCCCTTTATTTAAAATCGGTGGCACCTTTACTTGAATCCACAGGGCTATTCGGCTTTGTGGCTTAATGGAGAATCGGTTATGGCTTCAAATGGTGATAAACTATTCGGCAATGGTGAGGGTGAAGGAGTTTTCGATTTTTAGATGAACACTTAGAGAGTTTCGATTCAACAAAGATGAGAAAGAAAAGCTTGAGGGTTTCAATAATGGTGGAATGTAAATTCGGCTAGCACAGGGAGTATTTCGGCTTTAACAAAATAAAAGAGAAAGGGGGAAGTTTTACTAGAGAGTTTCGACAGAAGAATGAAAGAGAGGAAAGAATAATGGTTGGCCTCTCCTACTTGCCGAAAATACTATACCAAGAGTCCCTTGGCCGGCCACCTCTTCCTCTCACTTATCAAATTCCTTAATTCACTCTTCCTTACCCCTTTTCCTACCTTAGGTGAAATTTCTAGGAGTATTAGACCTCATCTCAAACTCCTCTCATAGACTCCTTTTTGCCGTCCACCTCTGTTCTCCTTGTAGCAAAATAAAAATTCTTTTATTTGCTTCCCTAGCCGCTCGAACCTTGGCCCATTTACCCTGCTAGTGGCGTCATTCCCAGAGGGTTTAAGTGGTGTCTCCGGGCCACTTTTCTAGGCCCAATTATATGTCATATTTCCCATATTTATTTTCTTAAGGCCTTATCAAGCTTAGCTCCCCTTTTAAATTAAAAATCCAATAATTTCTAAAGTATTTAACTACACACTAAGGTTCACAAAATCCATAATGCACATTCACAACACACATAAGCATGCTATTTCATATAATTTAGCAATAGTGCATAAGCTCTAATCCGGGATATTACATGAATGATGTGATTAATTACTTTCAAAGTCTTTTGAAATCTCCATGTCCAACCTAAAAGTCACCATCATCTTTGATGGAGAATTGATTGCATGAAGTGATTACTCATAAAGCAATCGGTTATGGATGTTGAAAACAAAGAGGCTGCCAAAATTAAAGAAGAATAATGCTCTTCTTTAATATAAAAACAACTTCTTAATGATGTATTAAGCCCCTTTATAATAAACCCCCCTTGTGTAACCAAATTCACTTGAAAAGCCATCCTATTGAATTCATAATAGCCTTTTGAAATAATGGATGTGAGTTGAAAAGTCACCTGCAATTAACACATGTAACCGACACATTAATGCAATTATTAAACTTAAAACAAATTAACAACTAACTTAATTAAATAAGCTAACACTTAACATCATTTATTCTAGCAACTAGCTTAATTAAATAAACTAACATTTAAACATCATTTATTCCAGCAACTAGCTTAATTAAATAAAGCATCATTAAATGAACTTAACTCATGCATCAATAAATTAACCTAGTAACTAGATTAATTAAAGAAACAAACTATTAAATTAAATTCATTAAAAGAACTCAATTTAATTAAACTAAGTTGAGTTTAATTAATGACCAGCAACCATTTATTGAACTAAGATGCTTAAATGCATGATTTAAAATGCAAACTAAATACACAAATGAGTTATTTAATGCATGACTTAATTAAATGTAGAATACATAATGCATGTCATAAATAAAATATGTTGATCAATAATGCATGACATTAACTAAAGATGCATTTAATTAAACAAGACATAATTAAAGACTAAAGTATTGAGCTGATTCAAGCTCAAATAAGCTGAATTTGAACTGGATGGAGCTCGTGGAGCTGGAAACGAGCTAGGATCAGCTTACCAGCAGTGCAATGCTCGACTCGGGATACTTGTCTGATGAAGTTCGTGGGGCGTGCTTGCATCATACGTGCTCAAAGGATTGTCAGAAGAATCATCCACACTATCAACCCCTTTTTGGTACCTATACAATTGTTTTTTTTTAATTAAAGGCATGTATAGGTTAGACTAAGTTGTTAAGTCGATGAATTCTGGTTTGTATATAAGCATAACTCAGCCTTGCGAAAAAGGCTTGTTCCTTTTGTTAACTTTAACTATTGTGTTTTTGATATAATGGTTGGATATTTGTTTAAAGTCAAGTTGGGTATATGCATGAAAGGTCGAATGTTTGATGTATACAGTGATTGGCAAATTTACTCTTAGTCTATTATATGCGAATCTAGGTCAATGTATAATACATAGAGAATATGTTTGTGGTTAAGATCATTCCATACGCTTTAGGTTTAATATGTATACAAATGCATATTGGGTTTGATCATAAGCATTATAGTAAAGTAGTAATAATATATGAGTGTGGTATTAGGATGTATAAATGACATGGATTTATTTAGTTCATATTCGGTAATGGTATAGGCGCATATAGTAGATAGAAATTGGTAATGTATTTATGTATGTGTTTGAGTAGTATAGGAATTTGTAATGATACTCAATGAGTTATAGTATGTAATATATTAGTTAAGCAGTATGCTTGTCGTATATATTTATGTGATGCGCTTGGTATAAGCTTAACCTTGGAAATGTAGTAACGATAAGCATATTGTATATGTAGTTTTGTTGCATTAATGTTATGTTTGGCCATAGGGTAACAATATTAAGGTTGTTTGCATATTTGAATAATGAATAAGTATGATTGGGTTGATCATCATATAAATATGGTATGAGTTTCTATATGTAATTGTTTATGGATAGTTGCTAGTATTTGAGTAAAGCATGGTTATAAAGAAAATTGTATAGCATTTCACTTGCTAGCCGAATTAGATATGAAACATATGGCTAAGAGTATACATGTTGCGAATGAATAGCTAATTTGAAATAGTTTGAAATGCATAGAATTTTTGTGACTGCTATAATTTGATTAAATGTATTACAGAATTGAAAAATGTCATAGTTGCTTCTGATTATAAATTCATACATCGGCATGTGTATTATTTATTAAGCAAAGTGTTTAAGTTTTGTTAAGTAACACCTTGTGACCCTAATTCGGTGACAAATACGGGTTAGGGGTGTTACAGTGTGCCAGAGTCTTAAAAATTTATAAAAAAGAATGATCGAATCTGGAAACCAACTAAGACAATGACGGAGGCAAGTGCACCTATCGAACAATAGTATAGTTTAGTGGCAAGACCGGATTGTCGAACCCAAAGGAACTAAAAGTACTAATACTAATTTTCTTATTATTTAACCTAAAAATTAAAGGAGTTGTTGTGTAATCTAAAATTAACTAACTACTAAACTAAAGATGCTAAGACAAAGAGAATGAATTGGGGAAATACTTGGGGGAAAAACCAATTGAAAAAGACAATACCCAAGGAAGAATCCACCTAGACGATTTATTCACTTGACTTGATCCGTAGGATTCCCTAATTTATATTAATACCTCTTTCGAGGCTACTAATGTGACACCCATAACCCGTATCCGTCGCCGGATTAGGGTTACAAGGCATTACCAAGCTTAACACAGATCATAGCAACTAGTTACTATCATAAAGTCATGGCCATATGCATTAAAGATAATGATGTACTTTCATGACATGCTTTAAACATTAACTTACAAATCACAAAAATATAAACAAATTTTGATCAAATAGTAAAAGTACTATGCATTTGGTCATTTTGGTTACAATAGCCGAATATGCATATTTACTCTTGTTCAATTAACCAACAATGCATCCAACATTCTAAGACAATTATACAAATGCCAAAACTTTGCCAAGCCAAATCAACCATAGATCAAATACAAAGTTAATTGCCGAAAGCCATTAACTACATTAGTGCTCAATTTCTTTTAGAAGACACAACCAAAATCTTCGAAACCTTACGTTTCATATACATGACCCAAATCAATTACTATCAAATTCCATTCAAGAACTCACACATAATATGTTCGAATATACATAACCCAAGAACATAACTCATAATGTCATTTACTCCCAATCATGTAACCATACTTGCAATTCACACGTATATGCCATAATTTAGTCATTAACCAAACACATCTAATAGTCATATATATAGAACATAACATAGTCATCTCATCACTTAACAAGCGGTACATATACATAATTAAGCATAAGTTCATCCAACAACCAAATATACTATATGTCTCACTGTAACATCCCAAAAATGGGGTTATTTGGAATTTAATCATTTTTCTTATGTATGAATTGCTGAGATATTATTTATGGAATAATAGAGTTTAATTAAAGGCCTTGAGTTGGCTCGAATGGTAGAAATAAATATATTATTTGCTTTAAAGGTGGATAGCCTTAGTGGTTAGGGGTTATAAGAATAAATAAGGAGCTTTTGACATAAAATGAGCCTAGAATAAGTGGCAAAGGAGGGCCACTTGGGAGCTACAATTGACGCCACAAAGGAACAAGGGAGAGCCATGGTTCGAGTCCTGTAATTCCCTTTTTTTTTCTCTCATGTTTTGGACGGCATAGGGGGGGAGAGTTTTTCCTCTCTTTAAACTCTTATTATTATTTATTTATTGATGATAAATAATAAGTTAAAAGAAGGATAATAGGAGATAAAGAATATATTGGTAGGATTAATTCAAATTATTTTCTTCTTCAAATCAATTAAGAAGTTGGTAGTATTTGGAACTCCTTAGTGGAGTGGACGGCAAGGACTTTGGGGAGGGATAATGCAAAATTATTAAGGTTATTTTCGCTAGCCTTCACTTGGTGATAATCCTTTTCTTTTCTTTCTTTCTCAAATTTTCTCTATTGCCAATCACTTCTCTTATTCTTGATTTCTAGTGAAACTTTTACTCTTTTCTTTCTCTTCATTGTCAAACCGAAATCACCTTTCCTTTACACTCTCCTCTTCTCAAAATTCCCTTGTCGAAATTGTTAACACCATCCTCTTCCATTGATTTCTTTCTCCCTTGACCGAATAACTCCTTGGAAGTGGAGATTTTCTTTTCTCCTATTTTCTTACCTTGGCCGAATGGTATAGTGGCATAGGCACATCGGGATCTTGCTAGTGTTCAATCAATTGTAAGGTAAGTAGAGTTGGCCGAATGCCTATGCTCCCTTTTTCCCTATCTTTGTCGACTTTTTAAGAATTAAGGGCCAATATCGGCGTTTATTTACAAGGTGCTAAGTATCTGTTTTGAAAACCGAATCTATCTAGGTGTTCCGGGATTTTGGAGATCGACAAAGAAAGCCGTCATTCGTGACCAATCAGGTGGTAAGTGTTGGTAAGAATCGATTTTCATGGGTTTAGTTTGCAAATATTTAAAAGCCGAAGGCTAATGGTTTTGTTTACTAACCGGTGGTAATTGGTGAAGCGATTCGGAATCGAGTATTGTGATTAAGTATCCAAAAGCGTAAGGGTAAGAGTTCGGGTTCAAAGAAGAACCCTTTTAAACCATTTGTTTTGGCCGAATGTATTAACTCATGTCTTGGCGAATATAGAGGCGATGATCTAGTGTGACCGACTTCTTCATTCGGGATTTAGACTATCCGGTGGTGACAGTGTGTACATACACATATAATTTGTTAATATCTTGTTTGTTGTGAATGCTATCTTGATTTTATGTAGCATTGATAATGTACCATATCGGTATAGATGGTGATTCGTGTAAGTACACATAATCTGAATTTGTTATTTGATGCTTTTGGTAAGCATGATGCATTATTACATGAGATTTAAGTATGTGATTGATGCGGGATTGATGAGTGGAGGCGATATTATTGTGCCGACGGGCACCAGTGTTTTGGTAACACACCGTGACTACGGTCACGGAGGTTTGGTACCTCCGAGGTTTGGCACCTCATAGCGACTTGTCCTCGTGGTTAACACCACCGTGGGTTGGCCCCACTTGAGATATGGGATCGTCGCGGTGATTTGGTATCACACGATGGGTTGGCCCCATTAAATGATTTGTGTCTCGGACACGGTGTTTTGGTAACACATTGTGACTATATGTCACGGTGGTTTGGCACCACCGGTGGTTTGGTACCACAACGGGGTGAGCGATGGCGTTTGGATGGTTAGGATGGGTATTTAATATTCTGCATATTAATGGTTATGTGTTGTGTATGAAAATGTTTTAAAAACGGGGAAGGGTTACATACTGAGTCTTGGTGACTCACCTTCTCCATTATTTTTTTCAGGTGATGCATAGATCGCGGATATGGAGCCGGAGGGACTTGAGGTGGCCATGCGGTGGATTTTAAATTAAATGAACTTAAACTTTGTGGTTTTATTTTATTATTGGGTTGTTTTATTTTGGATGTAATAAGGCCTCCATATACTTTACTTTAGTTATTTTTCTTATATGTTGGATGTTTTGTTTTAACTATAAATTTGAATCACACGCTTTTCTAAATTAACACGAAAAATGTTTTATCGTGCCATCGGGCACATCTAAAATTTGTATAATAACTTGACTTAATTAAATTTTCAAATTTGGACTAAGTATAATTTCAGCAAGATAACTTAAAACGAGCGATTTTCAACAAAACTTAAGTGGATTTGAAAATGGGTTTCAAAAGTTCTTCTTCAAACGACCCATATTCGGTCCTAACGTTTAAATTTGGTTTGGGTTTGTTACAAATTGGTATCGAGCCCAGTTCAAAACTTCATTTGTGGGGCCCAAGGCCCAAAAATGTTTTAGTAGGCCTTATTAATTGATTTTGGGTTTTAAAGCGGCATGGCCCAGTCTCCCAACAACGATCCGCCTGTAAGTACATCTAAACTTCTTTGTGAATTATATTACGTAGAAGGGTAGGAAGCATGGAGCGTAGATAGACTTATAGGAATTTGAACCCTAGGATTAGATTACTCAAACACACAAACCGAACCTAAGACTTAAAGAACTAAACCAACCTATGACTTGGTCACCGAGCTAGGGTGTGGTAACCCCATGCGCATGTCTAGGATTGGATCCGGAAGAGCACGGTATTTAAGCGGTCAGGTGACTCACCACCTCTTGCAGAATCCTACAGTGCGTAGCTTGGGTTCACCCTAACCCGGAGGGCTCGGTGGTGTGGTAACCTCTCATGCGCATGTCTAGAAAGGTTGGTGGGAGCTTGGTATTTAAGCGGTCAGTGTGACTCACCTCCTCTCCACACGAAACACGCCTTTGTGCGTAGCTTGGGTTCACCACGACCAAGGGGGCTCGGTCATAGGCTAAACATAATCACTAAAACCCGAAAGGGAATTAGCCGTGATTTTTGAAAAAAAATGAAACAACAAAAACTTGGTTGTAAAACTTTTCAAATCACTCCTTCAAAAGTAGGAACAACTCTTTTTACAATGTTTTCCCCAAAAAGTTCGATTTGTGGAAAATTACGAAAATGCCCTTAGGGGTAAAATTACTAAAATACCCTTGGTTCATAAAACATCAAATCAATGATTTTGTTCAAAAATTTCAACTATTTGATAAATATTCAACAACTTAGCCTTGAAAATCATCAGCAAAATATTTTGGTTTTGGAAAATTATGAAAAACGCCCTCAAACTGCAAAATTACCGAAATGACCTTGACTTTTGAACTTTTTGCAAACAGCAATGTTTTAAGAAAGAAAATTTGAAAAAGGACCCTCAGAGTTTTACAATTATTAAAACACCCTTGATTTAAAAAAAAATTACAAAATTACCCCTGATGGGCCAAATTACCAAAATACCCCTGGATTCCGAAATAATGCCATAACTTCAAATTTTACAAAATTTTCAGAAATGCTCTTCAATTTTTGGGTGACCTGTTTTATCAAAGTTTGAAATCTCTCAAATTTTATTACGAAAATACCCACAGAGGAAAAAGACAAAAATACCCACAGGGTTAGAAATGGGCGAAATGTCCAAGAGCGAATAGGTATGGAGAGTATTAAGGAATGGATGCAAGAACTTCTTTGTGTGAACTAAGATAGAAGATGAAACCTTGTTTGCACTAAGAATCTCTAATTAAAATTTCTTCATAAAATTTCTTCGAGTAATGAAGTGGAACAAACGCTAATACATAAAATTTCTCTTAATCAGTTAAAAGCGCGATGGGTAGAATGAGTTCTAGAGGGCGTGGGCGCCGTGGACGCAGTAGGGTAGTATTTGTGGTGATCTAATGGAACTACCATTTGGGAGTTCGATTTGATCCTTGGAATGGATTGGTGGTTAAGTATCGGTAATTTGGATTCTTGCTACTAAGCGCGTGGTTCTTAAGACTACCGAAAACGATGAAGTGGTTATGATAGGTGATAGAAGGAATTACCTATCCAATGTGGTGTCTGCCTTGAAGGTTGAGAAGATGGTCAAGAAGGGTTGTAAGGCGTTTTAGTTCAAATCATGCTTTGGAAGCTAAGGAGTCGATGGTTGGAAAGGTCCGAACGGTTGGGAATTTCTTGATGTGTTCCCGAAGAACTTTCGGGTTTGCCTCGGATCGAAGTTGAATTCGGTATAGACTTGCTACCCAAAGCAGCACTGTGTCTATAGCACCTTACCGAATGGCGCCAAAGGAATTGGTGGAGTGAAGGCTCAAATTCGAGAGCTCTTGGATAAAGGGTTTATTCGACCTAGTATATCTCCGTGGGGGCGCTTTGTATTGTTTGTCAAGAAGAAGGACGGTTCCATGCGAATGTGCATCGATTCGTCGCTTAAACAAGTTAACGATCAAAACAAGTACCCACTACCTCGGATCGATGACTTGTTTGACCGATTGAAGAAGCGTCGGTGTTTTCGAAGATAGACCTTAGGTGGGTTACCATCAACTTAAGGTGAAGGGGGCCGATGTCCACAAGACGGCATTTCGAACTCGGTATGGGCATTACGAGTTCCTAGTGATGCCATTCGGGTTGACTAATGCCCCGGCGGCGTTCATGGACTTAATGAATAGGGTATTTCAACAGTACCTAGACCAATTCGTCGTGGTGTTCATCGACGACATATTGGTTTACTCTAAGACGGAGGAGGAGCACGACAAGCATTTACGGATAGTTCTGCAAGTGTTGAGGAAAAGCAGGTTATATGCCAAATTCATGAGTGCGAATTTTGGCTAAGGGAGGTGGCTTTCTTAGGTCACGTGGTGTCGTGGAAGGATTAGAGTGGATCCCATAAGATTGAAGCGGTGTTGGAGTGGAAACCGCCTAAGTCGATGGCGAGATCTGAAGTTTTACGGGTTTAGCGGTATTATTGGAGGTTTGTGGAAGGGTTCTCTCGATCGCGTGCCACCGTTGACTAAGTTGCTAAGGAAAGGTGTTCCATTTGTATGGTTGGAGAAGCAGCAAGAAAGTTTTGATAAGCTGAGGAAGATTCTGACGGAAGCTCCGGTTTTAGTACAACCCGAGGCAGGGAAGTTATTCACAGTCTATTGTGATGCATCTCACATTGGTTTGGGGTGTGTGTTGATGCGAGGATGGGAAGGTAGTAGCCTATCGTCCGTCACCGAGACCGCATGAGGTTAACTATCCAACTCACGACACAGAGTTAGCCGCATGATCGTCTTCGCTTTGAAAATATAGAGACATTATCTTTATGGGGAGAAGTCGGTAATTTACGGATCACAAAAGTTTGAGGTATCTTGACTCGAAGGATCTGAATCGAGACAATGTAGATGGATTGAGCTGTTGAAAGACTACGATTGTTCCATCGAATATCATCCGGGAAGGCTAACGTGGTGGTGACGCGTTGGCCGGAAGGTTGTGGCGGTTTAAGAGCAATGTTTGCTCGATTGAGCCTATATGACGATGGAAGCCTTTTGGCGAAACTTCAAGTTAGGCCAACATGGATCGAGGAAATCAAGGACAAGCAGTTAGTGGATGAAGGGTTAAATGCTAAGAGAATGCAAGTTCAGGATGGTGGTTTAGAAGGGTATAGTTTGACTGGTGATGGTGTGTTATGTTTTCAAGGACGGCCCTGTATGCCAAAGGATGTAATACGGCGGCAGTACCCTCATCTGTTTTAGTTAAGTAATTTCGGGACGAAATTTATTCTAAGGGGGGTAGAACTGCAACATCCCAAAAATGGGGTTATTTGGAATTTAATCATTTTTCTTATGTATGAATTGCTGAGATATTATTTATGGAATAATAGAGTTTAATTAAAGGCCTTGAGTTGGCTCGGAATGGTAGAAATAAATATATTATTTGCTTTAAAGGTGGATAGCCTTAGTGGTTAGGGGTTATAAGAATAAATAAGGGAGCTTTTGACATAAAATGAGCCTAGAATAAGTGGCAAAGGGAGGGCCACTTGGGAGCTACAATTGACGCCACAAAGGAACAAGGGAGAGCCATGGTTCGAGTCCTGTAATTCCCTTTTTTTTTCTCTCATGTTTTGGACGGCATAGGGGGGGAGAGTTTTTCCTCTCTTTAAACTCTTATTATTATTTATTTATTGATGATAAATAATAAGTTAAAAGAAGGATAATAGGAGATAAAGAATATATTGGTAGGATTAATTCAAATTATTTTTCTTCTTCAAATCAATTAAGAAGTTGGTAGTATTTGGAACTCCTTAGTGGAGTGGACGGCAAGGACTTTGGGGAGGGGATAATGCCGAAATTATTAAGGTTATTTTCGGCTAGCCTTCACTTGGTGATAATCCTTTTTCTTTTCTTTCTTTCTCAAATTTTTCTCTATTGCCAATCACTTCTCTTATTCTTGATTTCTAGTAAAACTTTTACTCTTTTCTTTCTCTTCATTATCAAACCGAAATCACCTTTCCTTTACACTCTCCTCTTCTCAAAATTCCCTTAAGTTTAAATTGTTAACACCATCCTCTTCCATTGATTTCTTTCTCCCTTGATGAATAACTCCTTGGAAGTGGAGATTTTCTTTTCTCCTATTTTCTTACCTTGGCCGAATGGTATAGTGGCATAGGCACATTGGGATCTTGCTAGTGTTCAATCAATTGTAAGGTAAGTAGAGTTGGCCGAATGCCTAGGCTCCCTTTTTCCCTATCTTTGTCGACTTTTTAAGAATTAAGGGCCAATATCGGCGTTTATTTACAAGGTGCTAAGTATATGTTTTGAAAACCGAATCTATCTAGGTGTTCCGGGATTTTGGAGATCGACAAAGAAAGCCGTCATTCGTGACCAATCAGGTGGTAAGTGTTGGTAAGAATCGGTTTTCATGGGTTTAGTTTGCAAATATTTAAAAGCCGAAGGCTAATGGTTTTGTTTACTAACCGGTGGTAATTGGTGAAGCAGATTCGGGAATCGAGTATTGTGATTAAGTATCCAAAAGCGTAAGGGTAAGAGTTCGGGTTCAAAAGAAGAACCCTTTTAAACCATTTATTTTGGCCGAATGTATTAACTCATGTCTTGGCCGAATATAGGAGCAGTAGATCTAGTGTGACCGACTTCTTCATTCGGGATTTAGACTATCCAGTGGTGACAGGTGTGTACATACACACATATAATTTGTTAATATGCTGTTTGTTGTGAATGCTATCTTGATTTTTATGTAGCATTGATAATGTACCATATCGGTATAGATGGTGATTCGGTAAGTACACATTATCTTAATTTGTTATTTGATGCTTTTGGTAAGCATGATGCATTATTACATGAGATTTAAGTATGTGATTGATGCGGGATTGATGAGTGGAGGGCGATATTATTGTGCCGACGGGCACCAAGTGTTTTGGTAACACACCGTGACTACGGTCACCGAGGTTTGGTACCTCGGAGGTTTGGCACCTCATAGCGACTTGTCCCTGTGGTTAACACCACCGTGGGTTGGCCCCACTTGAGATATGGGATCGCCCGCGGTGATTTGGTATCACACGATGGGTTGGCCCCATTAAATGATTTGTGTCTACGGACACGGTGTTTTAGTAACACATTGTGACTATATGTCACCGGTGGTTTGGCACCACCAAGTGGTTTGGTACCACAGCAGGGTAGCAGATGGCGTTTGGATGGTTAGGATGGGTATTTAATATTTTGCATATTAATGGTTATGTGTTGTGTATGAAAATGTTTTAAAACGGGGGAAGGGTTACATACTGAGTCTTGGTGACTCACCTTCTCCATTATTTTTTTCAGGTGATGCATAGATCGCGGATATGGAGCCGGAGGGACTTGAGGTGGCCATGCGGTGGATTTTAAATTAAATGAACTTAAACTTAGTGGTTTTATTTTATTATTGGGTTGTTTTATTTTGGATGTAATAAGGCCTCCATATACTTTACTTTAGTTATTTTTCTTATATGTTGGATGTTTTGTTTTTAACTATAAATTTGAATCACACGTTTTTCTAAATTAACACGAAAAATGTTTTATCGTGCCATCGGGCACATTCGAAATTTGTATAATAACTTGACTTAATTAAATTTTCGAATTTGGACTAAGTATAATTTCAGCAAGATAACTTAAAACGAGCAGTTTTCAACAAAACTTAAGTGGATTTCGAAAATGGGTTTCAAAAAGTTCTTCTTCGTAACGACCCATATTCGGTCCTAACGTTTGGGCCGGGTTTGGGCTGTTACACTCACTCAAAACCATATTCATGCGTTCATATATCACATATATAAAATATCAAGAAATGAATTTCTGAAATAAGCATACAACAAAACCAAACATACACAAATATTAGTACCATGATCAAACATATTCAATCAAACCCAAGCATAAAAACATAGCCATTTTCGCATGGCATTATATATACATCTCATTCATAATAAACTCAAAAGAGGAGTATAGCCTATACATGCCATAGTTTCAAAAATTCAACTTATAAAAAGGGTACAAAAAGTAGTTGATAGTGTGATTGACTTTGACGATGATCCCCGAGCTCGAACTTAGACTTCAAAATCTATAAAATAGTCAAATGAACATACACACAGTAAGCTAATATAACTTAGTAAATTATAAGCATTTATAAAGTATAAAGTTTAACATTGTACAAACTTAAATCAATTTATCATGAATATCAACGAAACTCATATCAATAAATATAGATCATGTTACCATTCGTTAACTCTCATAATTAGTAGTCCCAAAACAAAATACTCATGCATTCTTCATTAATTTCATATTAAACTATGCATCATTATTACATCTCAAAACCAACTCAAAAACTATTAATCACATCTCATTTCTTTAGTTTCATAAACAAATATAACTTACCTCATTAGTACCAAACTTCCCAAATATCATGAATCACATACCTGTTTATTTCATTTCGTTTATCACAATTCACTAGTTAATATTCTTAGAAGATCCACCAACCCGCACACTTAGTGCAAACCATGTAACGTACCGCACACTTAGTGCCGTTACCTTAATTTCTCATTTTAATAGTGATAAATGACTGATTTCATACACTTAGTGCTCGATATTTAAGCTCGCATACTTAGTGCTCATTAACCGATTTCGTACACTTAGTGCTTGGTATTTAAGCTCACACACTTAGTGCTCATTATCCGATCTCCTCCTCATTCATATAAACACATATGATCTCATTTTCATTCATGTATACACATATATGTACATGTTCAAACCAACTCATTTCTCCTACCAAATACCATCACATTCGGCAACATTCAATACACATATATACCCACCTATTCAATTACAACCATCTCTCTTTTCATTTTCGCATTTAACTATCTCTTAATATATATATATATATATACTCATTCAACTCAAATAAATCAAATTTATACACATATATGTTCCAACCTTACATTCGGCTAATACATAATTCATTCAATGTCACATTCGGCACTATGAAATTAAACATACTTACTTCTATTTAACATATGTACATTAATATATATTAAAATTCAATTCAACCCAATTGCTTAAAAACTTACCTCAAGTATCGACGGACTTTATTTTCTGAGTATTCGATTATCTTTTCCTTTCCCCGATCCAATCCCGATCTTTTTTTCTTGATCTAAATCAATTTCAAATTAAGCTCATTCAACATATTTTTATTCAATTTAGTCCAAAAACACATAATCTAGCAAATTTAAGCTTTTACCCCTAACATTTAAAATTTTTACAATTTAGTCCCTATTGCATAAAACACAAAATATGCAAAATTTGAACATACTCCTTTAGGGCCGAATGTACTCATGTCCATACAAATCCATACATTCCATTTATTTCTCATTTTGACCCTTCAATTTACAAATTTCACAATTTAGTCCTAATTAATCAAAATCATCAAAATTTCCAATACAAAACATATAAATATAAAACATATCTTTAATATATAGTCATCAACCATCACAAAACACAAATTTTCATCAATGGCTGAACTCCAAACATGCATGAAAATCAGAAATTCTAGCATGGGTCAGATAGTATTCAAAGCAACAACCTCAAAAACGTAAAAATTATCAAAAACTGAGCTAATCTCATACCTTAATAAAGCTTGAACAATGCCAAAACCCTTGAAGTTTTTCTCTTATTTTCTCTTTTTAGTTTCGTTCAAATGAAATGAAAAATAAAAGATGAACATGCAACCTTTTTCTTTAATGTTTTATTATAATAAGTTTATAATATATTATTTACTATTAATATAAACTTAACATATAAAAACAAACATATATATGCATTATAAAAGCATATTGCCATCCACTATTCTTATAAAAAGGGAAATTTGCAACATAAAACCTTCTCATTATAAAGACACATTAATTAAGCCACTCAATTAAACAAAAAGCTATTTTTACCACTTATGCGATTTAGTCTTTTTTTTAAAAATTAAACACACAAACGGACAAATTATCCCACGGCATTTTAACACATGCTCAAACATATATCATAGACACCAAATACATTATAAAAATACTCTACTGACTCAGATTTGTGGTCCCAAAACCACTATTTCAATTAGGATCAGAATCGGGCTGTTACAACTAACGTCTAACCCTAGGTTGATTAATTGAAATCTCTTTCTAACTAAAACCCCTAGAATTGCATTAATTCGATCTATGGAATCCCATATTAGGTTTGACCCTAATCTGGCAGATTTTCATCGTCCTATTTCTAGGGTTGCGATCAACTCCGCTTAACTATGCTAGATCTACTCTTAAACAGGGACTTTTGCTCCACTGCCTAAGCACATCAATACCTGGATTAATATCCTGGAATATCAAAGCAAGAATTAAGAACACATAATTAATAACAAATCAAGTATTTATCATACAGCTCAGAAAACAATAACAAGATTCATCTTAGGTTTCATCCCCCTCAAGTATCTGAGGATTTAGTTCATAATTATAAAAGAATACATTTCAGAAGAAAATATAAAACAAAAAATAAAGAAAACCCTAAAACCCCCTGAAGGGATTGAAGGAGAGACCCTCCGTCTTGAGTATGATTTTGACTTCTTGAGATGAATCAACTGGCTTTCTTCGAGTTAATCCCACAATTCGGCCCCTCTAGCTTGGCTCCTTGGCCTAGCTGAACACCTAGCTGAACGCCTAGCTGAACGCCTAGCTTAACGCCCCTTTGAAGGTTGGCCTCTAGGGTGTTTATATAGGTTTTGGAATGGCTTTCTTTGCCTCTAAGTACCCTATTCCGAATGAAACTCTTCTTTGCTGCGGCAGAGACACGCCCATGGCACACGCCCGTGTAAGTCAAGGTCAGGCCATGTTCGGGTCTGTTAATGAGGCACGACCGTGTGAATCAGGGTCCAGGCCATGTGTAATTTTTATTAAGCCCATTTTCTCTGTTTTTAGCCCATTTCTCGTTCTTTTCATCCTTTGGTGCTCTCTTGAGTATAAAACATGAAAACAAGGGATTATAAGCACCTATTTCCATAATTAAAGGGATAAATCATCCAAAAGTGTGTTAAATGTGGGATTAAAATATGTTCATATTACGGTTTATCAAATACCCCCACACTTAAGCTTTTGCTTGTCCTCAAGCAAAATTCTCAACTCACAATTAAAACGAACTTCCTCAATTCATAATATTCATCAATAGTGTTTTATCATAATTCATAGATAATTCATAGATGGATAATTTAAAACTCAAAGAGTCCTAAAGATTCAAACAATCAAAGTCATGAGTTTATAGCATGAAAACATAGGTGTTTTCCCCTTATCCGAATAATTACCTTTAATTCAAAATCGAAAAGAGTTGACATCCTCACTAAAGATTCACTCAAGGTGTTTAAGGTTCAAAATAAACCACTCATCAGTCAAACATGAAAAGTCAATCCCATAGGCTTGCCTGAAAAACAAATCTCCACCACTATAAAATGAGATGATATACAAATCAAAAGGTCTTTAAATGGTTGTAATAGGGTTTAGGTTAAAGGTGTGGATAATGGCTGAATTAGAAGGGTTAATATCGAGATTGAATTGACAAATTACCTAACTAAAAAATGAACTAATCCTAAATACTTACATCAATTGAAAACTTGAATTACTAATAATACGAGCTTCTTCTTCAACATGTTTAATTTAAACGTATAAAGCTCACTTAATCACAGAACTAATAATGAATATACTTTGATTTTTTCTAAGAACAAATCATTAACTTAAGTACATTATATAAGAAAAATTCAACTACTGAAATAAAATAATTAGGTAACTGATCAAATCAAGTCTCGATAGAAGGGTAGTCAAAAGGAATGGTGATAACAAATACAAGGTGGGTTTTGGGTTAATACTAGTGGGTGAATCAATAAAAAAAGGTTGTTAGGATCAATGGGGTTCACTAGGGGTTCATTGTGAAGGTAGGCTTTTGGTGGAGTAAGTTGGTTAAACCTAGGTGCCTTTATCATCTCAGTATATCAAATTAAATATGTGGTCTCGACATGTATAATTGAAGCAAGTTCTAGAATAACAAATCAATGTTGACACACTCATAATCAATAAAGTGAGCACGAAAAGAATGTATGCTCTAGAAGGCTCAAAATCTCACAAAAATTATGGGTTTTTGATGACAACCTTGTAGATTTCAAACTTCAAGGTAATAATTAGATTCAGGTAGACAACCTAACAAAATTTTAATTTTTGAAAATAGACTCATCATGCTTGATTCTCTAGTATCTTAAAGTTTAAATCATCAATGCACGCTTCATTAACTTGGTTTGTTTGTAGTTAGGTGCTAAAAGAAAGAGAACAAAAATAAATGGGGTTAGTGCTCGGGTTACCTCCCGAGAAGCGCTCGTTTAAAGTCTTAAGCTAGACTTACCTCTAATTTGCACAGTCATGGAGGTTTGAGGAGTGAAAAATCTTTTCTCATGCTATCATTATATGGTTTGAGTCGAGTAGCGTTTACTTTAAAAGTGCCGAATGTAGAATTGCTTACCTCGATTGTTCCGTAAGAGAAAACATTGATTACCTTAAAAGGGATTTCTTCATTTATATTCAGGTTTGATATGGTGATTCAAGGGTCTACTTTCTCTAACAGTACATGATCTCCTATTTTGAAGTGATTTTATGTTCCTATAAGCTCGTCTGGGGGTTCCTTCGATTTTACTTCATGTAGTTTTAGTTCCTCCTTGAAATGTGCCTTCCACTCGTCTAGTTCATCAATCTGAAGCCTTTGTTCCTCATGAGTTATTTCCTTGTTGGTATGAGGTCTAGGATCTGGCTCAAAGGTGTGGTTCTGTGGCGCTTCCTAAAAGAAGGTTTAACCAAAGGGTTATCTATAGAATTTACGTTCTCACATTTGTCACTCGATGTCCTAGCTGAGTCGAGAGCTTGAAGACTGATTGATTCGTCACCTACACGAAGTGTTGATTCGCTTGTACTAACATCAATTTTAGATCTGGCAGTTGCTAAAAAGGGCCTTCCTAAAATTAAAGGAACTGAATTATCCTCATCCATATCTAAAACAACAAAGACTACGGGGAATATAAATTTGTTAATTTTAACTAGTACATCTTTAATTATACCCCTAGGAATTCTAATAGTTTTATCAGCTAATTGAATACTCATCCTAGTTTGTTTGGGTTTCCCTATACCTAGTTGTTTAAACATTTTATAAGGCATAACATATATGTTTGCCTCTAAATCATCTAATTAAACAACCAATTAAACATGGAATTGTAAAACTCCTTGGATCTTTTAATTTTCATGGTAGTCTGTTTTGTAACATTGCTGAGCATACTGCGTTTAGTTTCACATGTGATTCCTCGTCTAACTTCCTCTTATTTGTCAAAAGCTCTTTTAAAAATTTTCTTGAATCTAGCATCTGCTAAAGAGCTTCAAGAAACGGTAAGTTAATATGTAATTTCTTTAAAAGTTTAAGAAACTTACCAAACTATTCATCTGGATTATCTTTCTTCATCGCATCGGGATATGGTATACGAGGTTGGTATTCTTTAATTACTGGCTTTGGCTTTCCTTGGCTTACCTCAACCTTATTTTCACTTTCCACGGGTTCTGACCTTGGCTCAGATTCAGATTCTACTAACCCTTCACTATTTTGAGCGGTTATGGCTTGAAGATGCTTTTTTGGGTTAGTCTCAGTGTTACTTGGCAAGCTACCTTGTGGTCTTTCGGAGATCAGCTTAGCGAGTTGCCCTAACTAGTTCTCGATTCCTTTAATCGATGCTTGTTGATTTTTAAGTGTTCTTTCGGTGTTTTGGAAACGAGTTTCTGACACCGCTATGAATTTTTTCAGCATCTCCTCAAGGTTCGACTTCTTTTCCTGTGGGTAGGGCTGTTGTTGGAAGTTTGGAGGGGGTTGTTGTCTCTAGTTTCCTTGACCACCCCATGAAAAATTGGGATGACTCCTCTAACCTGGATTATAAGTATTACTATAAGGGTTACTTTAATATCTGAACTTGTTACTCGTATAGTTTATCTGTTCACTTTCCATGCCATGATTGTAGGGTGGGTACTCAGGATTCGCCACACCTCCTATATTTGAATCACATTGCATAATTGGATGTACCTGAAAAGAACCACATAAACCATCAACCTTTTTATTTAACATCTCTACCTGATTTGATAGCATGGTGACTGCTTCGATGTTGAAAACTCCGGCTGTTTTTGTTGGCCTTGTCCTTGTAACTTGCCACTGATAGTTGTCCAGTGACATCTCCTCTATAAACTCATAGGCCATCTCAGGATTTTTGTTATTCAGGGTTTCACCAGTTACTGAATCAATCAGTTGTCTTGTTGAAGGGTTCACACCATTGTAAAAAGTTTGGACTTGTAGCCACAAGGGTAGTCCATGGTGTGGACACCTTCTCAATAGATCTTTGTATCTCTCCCATCCATCGTATAATGTTTCTAAACCCATCTGCACAAAAGAAGAGATATGATTCCTTAATTTGGCTATTTTAGCCGGTGGAAAATATTTTAATAAAATTTTTCGGTCATTTGTTCCCATGTAGTGATTGATCCTCGTGGAAGAGAATTCAGCCACTGTTTAGCTTTATTTCTCAAAGAAAAGGAAATAACCAAAGATAGATGGCATCATCAGAAACGCCATTAATCTTAAAAGTATTGCAAAATTCTATGAAATTTGCCAAGTGATTATTTGGGTCTTTATCCTACAAACCATCAAACTGAACAAATTGTTTTATGATTTGTATAGTGTTCGGTTTCAGTTCAAAATTATTAGCAGCTATAGCAAGTCTAACAATACTTGACTCAGTTCCTGTTAGATTAGGTTTAGCATAATCATACATAGTTCGAGGAGCATGATTTTTGGCCACCTCTGGAGGTAGCGAATTATTATCAGCCATCTCTTCGTTCGTATTAATTTTGTCTTCTTGCTCTTCTTGTATGTATTGTAGGCTTCTCCTTATTTCTCTTCGATTTCTGTGAACTATTCTTTCAATTTCACTGTCGTAAAGTAGTGACCTTGTCGGGTTCCTTCTAGTCATAAACTAGAGGTACCTACCAGGAAAAGAAAAAGAAAAAGAAAATTAGAAAATTAAAAATAAAATTTAATAGCAAAATAAAATAAAATATGGCTAAAGTAATAAAAATTAAGCTTTCTTAATATTTTAGTTCCTCGACAAAGGCGCCAAAAATTTGATCGTATGTCAGAGTCTTAAAAATTTATAAAAAAAGAATGATCAAACCTGGAAACTAACTAAGACAACGATGAAGGCAAGCCCACCTATCGAACAATAGTATTGTTTAGTGGCAAGACCGGATTGTCGAACCCAAAGGAACTAAAAGTACTAATACTAACTTTCTTTTTTATTATTTAACCTAAAAATTAAAGGAGTTGTTGTTTAATCTAAAATTAACTAACTACTAAACTAAAGATGCTTATACAAAGAGAATGAATTGGGGAAATACTTGGGGGAAAAACAAATTGAAAAAGACAATATTCGAGGAAGAATCCGCCTAGACTTCACTTGTTGTTTAACTCTGAACCAGATGATTTATTCACTTAACTTGATCCGTAGGATTCCCTAATTTATATTAATACCTCTTTTGAGGCTGCTAACGTCTAACCTTAGGTTGATTAATTGAAATATCTTTCTAATTAAAACCCCTAGAATTGTATTAATTCGATCTATGGACTCCCATATTAGGTTTGACCCTAATCCAGTAGATTTTAGTTGTCCTATTTCTAGGGTTGCGATCAACTCCACTTAACTATGCTAGATCTACACTTAAATAGGGACTTTTGCTCCACTGCCTAAGCACATCAATACTTGGATTAATATCCTGGAATATCAAAGAAAGATTTAAGAACACATAATTAAGAACAAATCAAGTATTTATCATACAGCTCATAAAACAATAACAAGATTCGTCTTAGGTTTTATCCCCCTCGGTATCTGAGGGTTTAGTTCATAATTATAAAAGAATACATCTCAGAAGAAAATATAAAACAAAACATAAAAAAACCGTAAAACCCCCTGAAGGGATTGAAGGAGAGACCCTCCGTCTTGAGTATGATTCTAGCTTCTTGAGATGAATCAACTGGCTTTCTTCGAGTTAATCCCACAATTCGGCCTCTCTAGCTTGGTTCCTTGGCCTAGCTGAATGCCTAGCTGAACGCCTAAGTGAATGCCCCCTTGAAGGTTGGCCTCTAGGGTGTTTATATAGGCTTTTGGAATGGCTTTCTTTGCCTCTAAGTACCCTATTCCTAATGAAACTCTTCTTTGCTGTGGCAGAGACACGCCTATGGCACACACCCATGTAAGTTGAGGTCAAGCCGTGTTCGGGTCTATTAATGAGGCACGGCTATAACACCCCTTACCTGTAATCCATCCCGGAACTAGGCCCGAGGCATTACTGGATTAAATCCATATGATCGCCACATAGGCTCATTAATTACTCTCTTAAGTCATCTCTACAATCTCAAACTCGACTTACGAGGCTTCACCATACACTCAAAACTCTCGAGACCCTTTCAAAAACTTCTGCGATTAAAAAAAATTTACTTAAATAGGGACCACACGCCCGTGTACAGGTGAGACACGCTCGTGTGAGGTCACACACGCCCATGCCCTCAACTCGTGCATGAAAACCCAAGCATTTTGCCAATGTCCCACGGCTAGGGCACACGCTCGTTCTCACCACCCGTGGTGAACACTGACATCAACACACGGCCTGAATTCTAGACACAGGCCCGCGTGGCTAGCCCATGGCCTATACTACTTGAATCTGTCAAAGAGACACGGCCAAGACACACGCCCGTGGGTTGGCTGTGAGCCACACATGTCCTAGACACATGCCCGTGTGTCTAACAACATGGACAAGAATAAAGCTAATTACCAAGTTCTTTTCGCTCCTCAAGTTCTTACAACATATACACAAACAACACATCATAATCAACTCAAATTCAACCACAATCTTACATGGATAACTACATTTTTTTATTATAAGGCATTATACAAAATAGATTATCCATCTATAGGCTAACACATCCTAGCCATTTACAACAAAATTCACTAACTTGTCTAGCCCCGATACATTCCATATACAAAACATTTAGTTTAATGTACTGGAGTGAGCTGATAGTGTGGGCGATCTTCTGATTAATCCACGTATCTCGATTCAACCCTCTTTCTCTATAAGACAAGGGAAAGAAAATGAGTAAGCCTTGAGCTTAGTAAGTTTACACATAAATTTAAGCATTGTAGTATAAACTAAACAACAATTAGCATTGTACTACCAAATAAATTCACATCCATAATTATGCTTACTCTTTCTATCCCTTACCCCATTTCCAAAACATTATGAGTCACATACACATAATCATTGACATGCACCCCTGCACTCAATACCACATTTACTTGAAAATATGACACGTCATTTTATCACGCTAATAAATCCACACAGCTAAATTACTCAGTGGTTTCGCACTCAGCCCACCACAATCAGGTAATCAGGTAGTTTCGCACATAGCCTACCAAGAGGTACTCATAGTGGTTTCTCACATAGCCCACTAAATAATATATTTAACTATGGTATCGCACACAACCCATAGTTGTTAAGTATTAAGGTGGTATCGCACTTAGCCCACCATCAAATATTATCACTACTCATCCACATATCTACTTACTCATTCATTCATGATATCTACCACATTCATTCCATTTGAGCCACATAGGTTCTCAATCATTCTCATTCATTTTCATTCATGCTATACACTAGCTAGCATTAAGAATGTATAAGTAGAACGCATTGATTACGCATAAACTTACCTCGGTACTCAAAAAGTATAAAGATGTGCAGTTTAGTCCACCACATTGTTCTTGCCTCAATTTCGATCCGGGCTTCGTCTTTTTTGATCTATAATGATAAATCAACTCGTTCAATACACATATTGACTAAATTGACCATTATCTCATACTTTAGCAAAATTACCATTTTCCCCCTAAACTTTCTCATATTTATACTTTTGGCCCAAGGCTCGTAAAGTGATTTTCATTCAACTCTCTAGCATTTTATGCATAGCCGAACCAATTATTCAACTAAAGCAATCATCAGTTCTCATTAAATTACACATGTATGACTAAACTCAAAAACTTCACAAACAAGTCCCTACTTGCATTTTTCATGGAAATCACTTAGCAAAAGATGTTTTTACTACATCAAGCTTTCATATTCTTCCATTAAACATCAAAATACATGCATTTCATACATGGGTACATTTTTGAACATCCATATTAGCTCAACATATAGCTAAAAATAGCTTACTCATGCTACTAGGACCTCAAAAATACGAAAAATATTAAAAACGGAGCTAGAATACACTTACTAGCTAGCTTGAAAAGTTGAAGAGCCCTAACAATGGCTTCTCTAGATTTTCGGCAGCCTTGAGGAAGAAGATGAATGAAAATTCTATCATCTTTTCCAATTTTTTTCATTTAATTAACAAATGACCAAAATGCCATTTTGTCCAACTTTCCAATTTCAACCCATTCATGCCTAATTTTGTCCAAAAATTAGAATTTGGGAAAATTACTATTTAAGGACCTCTAATTGGTAATCTAAAGCTATTTCACACAAATAGCTTCCAGAATATCACATTTTGCAACTTTTCAATTTAGTCCTTTTGGACAATTCAACCGCAATTTGACAAAATTGCTTCATGAAACTTTCACAGTAACATGCAAACATGGCATAGACCTCAAAAACTCATACATATACCTCAGATTTGTGGTCTTGCACCACTATTCTAACTAGGCCCTAAATTAGGATGTTACAACTCTTCCCCCTTTAGAGATTTTCGTCCCCAATAATCTTACCAGTAAAGAGGTTTGGATGTTGCTCTCTCATAGCTTCTTCCGTTTCCCACGTAGCCTCTTCTACACCATGCTTTTGCCACAACACTTTCACAAGGGCTATGTTCTTATTCCTCAACTTTTTCACTTCTCGAGCCATAATCTTAATCGGCTCCACTTCATAAGACATATCCGATCTTATCTCAATTTTCGCTGAAGGAATCACATGTGAAGGATCAAAGCGATATCGTCGCAACATCGACACATGGAACACATTATGAATCTTTTCTAATTCCACTGGCAAAGCCAAACGGTAAGCCACTGGTCCAATTCTATCAGTAATTTCATATGGCCTTATGAATCTTAGACTCAATTTCCCTTTTCATCCAAATTTAATGATCTTCTTCCACGGATATATTTTCAAAAACACTTTGTCACCCACATCAAACTCAATTTCTTTTTTTTTCAAATTCGCATACGACTTCATTGGTCCGAAGTAGCTTTCAGACAATCACGAATTACTTTCACTTTCTCTTCAGTTTCTTTCACTAAATCGACCTCATGGATTCGCTTCTCACTAAGCTCGATCCAATATAAAGGAGTTCGACACTTACGACTATACAAGGCCTCATAAGAAGACATCTATATACTCGACTGATAACTGTTGTTGTAAGCGAATTTGACTAGAGGTAGATATCTCTCCCAACTACCTTTGAATTCTAACACACAACATCGAAGCATATCTTCAAGGACTTGAATCACTCTTTCAGACTGACCATCAGTTTGCGGATGGAACACAGTACTGAAATTTAACCTCGTACCCATGGCTTCTTGTAACTTCTTCTAAAACCTCGAAGTAAACCTCGGATCTCTATCCGATATTATAGACATAAGCACACCATGCAATCTCATTATCTCTGCAACATACAATTCAGCTAACTTATCCAATGAATAATTAACATGTACTAGAATAAAGTGAGTCGACTTCATCAACCTATCCACAACAACCCACACAGCATCCTTCTTTTTCGAAGTCATCGGTAACCCCGTCACAAAATCCATGGTAACCCGATTCGGGAACCATCACTGGCTGAAGCAATCCCGAAGGCACTTGATGCTCAGCTTTCACCTGCTGACAAATTAGACATTTTGCCACAAACTCTGAAATATCTCTTTTCATACCCGGACACCAATAAAACTTTCTCAAATGGTTGTACATTTTTGTACTACCCGGGTGTACTGACAAATAACCACTATGCGCCTCACGTAAAACTTTTCGGATGAACTCTTTATCTCTTGGTACACAAAATCTGTCATGGTACATCAAACAATCATTCGGACCCACTTGAAAATCAGAATTACTTTTCGATCCACACTTAGCTCTCTTAGCTTGCATCTCACTATCATTTCTCTGAGCCTCACTTATCTGCTGAACAAATAGTGGTTTAGCTCTCAACTCTGCTAAAATAGCACCATCATCAGACAATGCTAAGCTCGTGTTCATAACTCTTAGAGCACACAAGGATTTCCTACTAAGGGCATCTGCAACCACATTCGCTTTTTTGGATGGTAATCAATGACAAACTCATAGTCTTTCAACAACTCAAGCCACCGCCTCTGTCGTAAATTCAGATCCTTCTAATCCATCAAATACTTCAAACTCTTATGATCCATAAAGATCCGACACTTTTCTCCATACAAGTAATGTCACCAAATATTTAACGTGAAAATAATCGTATCCAACTCTAAATCGTGAGTCAAATAATTCTTCTCGTGCGTTTTTAACTGCCTCGAGGCGTAAGCGACTACCTTACCCTCTTGCATCAACACGCAACCAAGACCATTAAACGACGCATCACTATAAACCACGAACTCTTTTCCGATACTAGTTGAACTAAAACCAGTGCCTCAGTTGTAACACCCCAAACCCGGTCAACACACTACGACCGAATCCGGCATGTCACAAAGAAAGCTTGTTTTTGATAAAACCAGTTGTCGACTTAAGTTATAAAAAACGCCTTGTTTTATTGGAAACCGAATTTGGTTTGAATCAACAGCTTAAACCGTTTCAAATTTTCTTTTTAAAGAGAATCAAGTTAACTTGCTGATATTATAAGTTCGTCTTTTACCCGATGATAAAGTTTTAGAAAATCTCGAGAATCTATTAAGGTTTGTGAAAAACATTCATTTTATTGACTCTTTTCCATTTTAGACGTGCTTTAATGTTTAACGCAAATTCAAAGGTTGTCAACGAAATAAATAATCTAGAAATAAAAATCTAAATGGCCTTATTACAACCAAAACCAAATTAAATGAAAATCTAAACCCAAAATAATAATTTAAAACAAAACTCGAAATATCATGCATGACCACCTTGAGTCCGTCCCGGCTCCACATCCGCAATCTAAGAATCATCTGCAAAACGCAAAAGGGAGAAGTGAGTCACCGAGACTCAGTGTATAAATCCCTATCCCACAGATATAAGCCCTTACACAGTTTCATAAGTAATTAAGTATGCCATGCAACCCAACCCTAACCATCCAAACTCCTGTGTCTACCCCGTGTGGTCAAAACCACTGGTGACCGAGGTCACAAATAATATATATGTGGTCAAAACCACTGGTGACCGAGGTCACAAGTAATACATGTGTGGTCAAAACCACTGGTGGTCAAAACCACTGAGACTTATTCACAAAAGAGAATACGTGGGGCCAACCCACTATGCGGTCAAAACCATTGGCAACAGTTAGAAATCATACTCTTCCCCTCCTCTCATCACCCATCTTTATGAACATGCTTTTCATGGCAAAATAATCATGCTTAATATTTAGAAATAACATAACATGGCATAAACAACCTTAACCGAGGCATTTAATGTTAGCTAAGCCAGAATGGACTTACCCGAAGCCCTCGCTTATACCCACAAGGGTAACACCTCATAACACATTACTTCCTGCCATTATTCCAGCTTTTGACCAATCACAAGATAATAACATATTAACCTACAAAGTGTTTAAGTGTTACACACCTGATTACTTGCAATACGACGCTCTCTACGTTGACACTGTCGTTAGTCGACACTACCGCGATCTGCCTACTCTCCTGTTCTGATGCTGGTCCACACCCGTGTGTCAATCGCGCACCGCAGATACAACCCTCTTCTTAAACTTAGGGGCTGGGGTCTCGGATACAACCCCTCCTAATGTTTGGTTGACATTAGGGTCCATAACACCTTTGGTCACTAAATTGGATTAACACAGAGATTAACGATGAATATAGATTTAACCCGAATAAATAGATCCCTTACCTAAGTTGACAAAAACCAGAGGCTCTAAGCGTAACTCACAACCAACGAATCTCGAAAGTTCACCCAAGATGGCGTCACCACACTCCCTGAATTCGACCAAGCATAACACTACTAAGCAAATAGCCATTCGGCCTTGATCAAGAAATCCCGAAAGAGATAACGCAAAATACAAGGGACCGCCTCCCCCTTTACCTTAACCCGACAGATTTGATCACCCCCTAGCAAGAATCGACAACGGCTTGAAACAAGAGAGAATCTAATGAGAAACCAAAAATAGAAATACAATTGCTTTGGGGTTTCAGCCTTACACCATAGCAATCAAAAGAGAGAAAAAGAATTTGAAAAGAAAGAGTTAGGGAGATTCAGCCAAAGGCCAAGAACTTACCCAGATGCCGGAAGCGTTCCACTTATGTAAAGAAAAAGATGAAATCAAAGGGGAAACTTTCAGCAGATGGTATTCGGCCAAACACAAAAGAAGTAAAAAGAGAAATAATGAGAAGAGGTTTTAGGAGGGGTTTCGGTTTTGAGGATTGAAGAGAAAAGAAAAGGTTTGGGTTCCCAAGTGGTCTTGTAGTTTCGGCTATGATTAAAAGATGAGAAGGGAAAAGATAGGTTTAAGTATTATGGCACAAGAGCGTTTGGGAGAAGAAAAAGAAATTGAAAGAGAGGGGAAATGTTGATTTTGGTTTTAGAACAAAGTTGGAGTAAAAGTGTGGAGAGAATTCGGTTTACAAAAAAATAAAATTAAAAAGATGATGAGGAGGAATGGTATATGGTAAATGAGGTTTTCGGTTCCTAAGGTTATGGCAAGAGAATGAATCACCAATGATAGATGGAGAGCAATATGCATTCGGCCAAAACAAAATAGAAGAGAAGAAGAGGTTTAAGAGAGCATTCGGGTTTTGGCCAAAAGAGAGAAAAGAAGAAAAATGAAATAATGCCTAGTGAGAGGGGTTTAGTTTCGGCACAAAAGAAACAAGATGAAAAAGAACCTGAATGCCTTGCTAATCAGCCGAAAATCACACCCCACCAAAGCCTATACCACATTTGGCCACCCCCTCTAACTAGAACCTAACCCGATTCTCCCATCTCCCATAGAGTTTGACATACACCAACTCTAAGCTCAAGTGTCCATTCCCCTTTTTCCTCCACAAATTTCTCCTGGTCACACATTCAAACCCGTTTGAATGTTTCAAACTCCTCAGATTTCTCTCTTCCACTTATTTGAATTTGTTGACTCTTTCAACACCTATCCACAACAGTCCATCCTGAGCACAACTCCTCCCTAGCCTTGGCGTCAAAAAGAATACCAGAAAGAAGATCTTTGCTACTCGAACTCAAGCTCTTCCACAATCCTGAGGCAACATTCTCCTGAGACTAAAGTGGCACCTCCCCTTCTACTCCACCAAGGTGCTTCTTGCGTCAAAACCTGCCACTAAATATCCTTAACACCTTACTCCATCAGCTCTCCCTCCTAGAAGCCCAAAAATGAAATTTTCCACAAGGCTCTAGCCTATCTCTGCCTAAGCCTAGACCCTAAAACACCCTAAACAAGCACAATAGCCCTACTATCTACATGCAATAAGTAAAATACAAAGACCCCGATTTAAGGATGTTACAGTTCTACCCCCCTTAAAAATAATTTCGGCCTGTTGGGGGTGTTGCTGCTGCATCACATCCTCTGGCTCCCACGTGGCCTCCTCCGAAGCATGATTCCACCAAAAAACCTTCACCAAAGGAATTGGCTTTCTATGCAAGACCTTGACATCTCGATCTAAGATCTGTACTGGCTCCTCCTCAAAAGACAAATCTGGGTTTACTTCTATCTCTTCCACTGGCACAACATGCGACAGATCTGAGCGATAGCATCTAAGCATTGAAACATGAAACACGTCATGGATCTGACTCAATTCTGCTGGCAACTCAAGCTGATAAGCTACTGGTCTAATACGCTTCAACTCCTTATACGGCCCGATAAACCTAGGGCTTAGCTTGCCCTTCCGACCAAATCTCAACACCTTCTTCCACAGGGACACCTTCAGAAAAACTTTGTCACCCACTGCAAACTCTATATCCCTCAGCTTGAGATCTGGATAAGATTTCTATCTGTCCGAAGCTTCCTTCAGATGAGCTTGAATCAGCTTAACCTTATCCTCCATTTTAGTAACCAACTCTAGACCCAATAATTGACGCTCACCTAACTCTGTCCAGCACGTAGGAGTGCGACACCTCCGCCCATACAGTGCCTCATACGGTGCCATCTTAATACTTGCCTAGTAACTGTTGTTGTACGCGAACTCTGCCAATGGTATAAATTCTTCCCAACTACCTCTAAAATCCAAAACACAACCCCTCAGCATGTCTTCTAAAATTTGGATTACCCTCTCTGACTGCCCATCTAACTGCAGATGAAATGTCGTGTTGAAATCCAACATTGTACCCAATGCCTGATGCAACGCTTTCCAAAACCTTGATGTGAAATGAGGATCCCTATCTGAGATAATTGACACCGGCACTCTATGAAGTCTCACGATTTCTGCTACATACAACTTAGCCAACCTTTGAAGTGAGTAATCAACCCAAACGATCAACAATCACCCAGACCGAATCCTTTTTGCTAGGCGTGAGGGGTAGCCCAGTGACAAAATCCATCATAATCCTTTCCCACTTCCACTACGGAACCTTACCAGCTGCAATAGACCCGAAGGTAACTGATGTTTAGCTTTGAATCGCTGACACGTCAGACACTTACTTACAAATTTTGTTACCTCTCGCTTCAGACCTGGCCACCAAAATTGTTCCCTCAGATCCTGGTACATTTTACTACCTCCAGGATGCATAGCGTATGGGCTGCTATGAGCTTCCTGAAGAATCCTCTACCTTAATTCAACATCCTTCGGCATACAAACTTTCCCTTGAAAACACAGCACACCCTCACTGCTCAAGGTATAACCCTTCAATCCACCATTCTGCACTTGCAAATATCGAGTAATTAAGTCTTCGTCCACTAGCTATTTTTCCTTAACCTGGTTTACCCACGCCGGCTTCACTTTCAATTCCGCTAACAGACTTCCATTATCATACAGACTAATATGGGCAAATATTGCTCTCAAGTCCGCTACACCTTGTGGCTAAACGCGTCAGCCACTACGTTAGCCTTACCCGGATGGTATTCAATCGAACAGTCGTAATCCTTCAACAACTTGATCCACCTTTGTTGCCTCAAATTCAATTCCTTCTAAGTCAAGAGGTACTTTAAACTCTTGTGGTCCGTGTAGACGATAGACTTCTCCCCATACAAGTAATGCCTCCAAATCTTCAAGGTAAAAACTACTGCAGCTAACTCCAGATCATGCATCGGGTAATTCACTTCGTGGTGTCTCAACTGTCGAGACACATACGCCACTACTTTCCCTTTTTGCATCAGCACACATCCCAAACCAAGTCGACGCATCACGATGAAGCCGTAAATTCTTTCCACCTCGAAGTTGAATCAAAATTAGACTTCTGTTAAAATCTTCTTTAACTTCCTGAAACTCTCTTGTTGCTTGTTTGACCACACAAACGGAGCCCCTTTCCTTAGCAACTTGGTTAGCGATGTTGCAATCAAAGAAAAACCTTCCACGAACCTTCTATAATATCACCTTAAACCAAAAACTACGAATCTACGCCACCGACTTGGTGGTTTCCAATCAATATCGCTTCAATCTTTGAGGTCCACCTAATCCCTCAACGACACCACGACCCGAAAGGTTACCTCCTTCAACGAACCGCATTTACTAAACTTTGTGAACAAGCGCTTTTCCTCGAATCAGAAAACCACGGAGATGCTCATCATGCTCCTCCTCTAATTTTGAGTGCACCAAGATGTCGTCTATAAACACCATGATGAATCGATCCAAATACGGCTGAAAAACCTGATTCATCATGTCCATGAATGCTACCGGCACGTTAGTTAACCCAAATAGCATTACTAAGAACTCGTAGTGCCCATAACGAGTGCGAAACGCCGTCTTATGGATATCAGCCTCCTTTACCTTAAGCTGATGGTACCCCGACCTCAAATCAATCTTAGAGAAAATCGATGCCCCCTTCAGCTGATCGAACAGGTCATCTATCCTCGGCAACGGATACTTATTCTTAATCGTCAACTTATTCATCTGACGGTAATCTATACACATCCGTATTGTTCCTTCTTTTTTCTTAACAAAAAGTAGAGGCGCTCCCTAAGGTGATACACACGATCAGATAAAACCTTGATCCAACAACTCCTGAATCTGTGCCTTCAGCTCCACTAACTCTTTCGGCTCCATCCTATACGGGGAAATAGATACTGATGCGGTTCCTAGTAGCAAATCTATCCCAAACTCAACTTTGCGATTGGGAGGTAGACCCGGAAGCTCCTCTGGGAACACATCAGTGAAATCCTTTACTGTTCAGACACTCCTCACAGTTGACTCTTTAGCCTCCAATACACAAACATGAACTATGAATGCCTCGTATCCCTTTCTCACCATTTT
This sequence comes from Gossypium rotundifolium, assembly GCA_025506655.1. Classification (NCBI taxonomy): domain Eukaryota; kingdom Viridiplantae; phylum Streptophyta; class Magnoliopsida; order Malvales; family Malvaceae; genus Gossypium; species Gossypium rotundifolium. Next base: position 46,957,918 of record CP106723.1, read on the forward strand.
CCCGGCCTTCAGAGCAGATACCACATTGGATAGGTAATTTTTTCTATACCTATCATCACCACCTCTTCACCCTCAACTGACCTCAACACCATACGCTTAGTCGCACAGTCCAAACTTGCCTGATACTTCACTAGCCAGTCTATCCCTAGGATCAAATCGAACTCTCCGAATGGCAGTTCCATCAAATCAGCCAGAAACACTACCCCTTGGAGTTCTAGAGGTACATCCCTATACAGTTTGTTTATTTCTATAGAGTGACCTAGAGGGCTAATTACAGTCATCTCCCTATAAGAAACCTCATGGACTAAGTTCAGAGTTCCCACTAAACTACTAGCAACATACGAGTGCATCGATCCAACATCTATCAAAGCAGAATAAGGCAATCAAAAAATTAAAATCGTACCGGTTATGACGTCCGGTGCGTCGCCCTCCTCTCGATGCCTCGCAGCATAGACCAACCCAGGCTGTCTTGCATCAGTATTCCCTTTACCTCTGCCTGGTGCTCCACGACCTCGACCAAAACCATTACCTCCCCTGGACGAACCGTGACCCCTCTGTGGTTGCTAGCTATCCCTCCTGAATTGTGTACGTCCTTGACCCTCAGACTGGATCCTAGCTGACCTCTGCGGACAATCCCATACCCGGTGCCCCATTGACCCACACTCGAAGCACCCTCTATTTCTGGTCCAACACTCTCCCGAATGAGACTTCTCACACCGAGCACACCGTGGCGGCCACTGGGTAGTAGCAGCAGGCTTTGGAGCTTGACTCAGCCCACTATATCTAGCCCTTTTCTGTGAATTCGTGACAGACCCTGATGACCCAGAACTCTTCTTAATCCAACTCCGATCTTGATTCCGTCTCACCGACTGCTTCAACTCCTCCGCAATCTGGGCCTTCTCTACTAAGACCGTAAATTCTCTCTCCTACTGTGTAGTAATCAACATCCGTAGCTCATCTCTCAGCCCGTCCTCAAATCTGACACAGCGCTCATGTTTCATAGCCACGATACCCCTAGCATAACGACTTCGACCAAAAAACTACGCCTCATATTCGATCTTGACTTATTCCTTGAACGGATTCAAGAACGGCTTTCATTAACATCTATGTAACCAGACCTGGCATACTTCCTCTGATAAGCTGCCTTAAAGAAATCCTAAGTGATGTCATCAACTGCCGCACCATCCTGGACCGTGAGCCACCACTGATAAGATTCATCATGGAGAAGAGACACTATCCCTTTCAACTTTTCCTCCGCCGTAAAGTCCAAATCGTCTATTATACGTTCAGTCGCCTCAAGCCAGTACTCAGCTGTATTGGGAGCCACACTAGAAACACCCCAAAACACCTCTGCTCTATTGGCTCGGAGTCGCTCAGACACAGATTTTTGAGCCCCCGTACCTCCACCTACTCTGGCTACTCTCTCTAGAACCCACAGCATCGCCTGTGACACCGCGTCGTCACCACCCATCTGATCCTGGAACCCAGCGTCCACACCTGGCGGTGGCGGTACCTCATTCTCTGACCCATGGCTGAACCACATTGGTTACGTCGATCATCCTACCTCTACCACGCCCGCGTGTATTACGCTCCAGTCCCCAAGGGCTCATGTCTACGAATTAATCTGATTTAAAAATTTTATTCATTAGCTTTCTTCTGCTGATTATTACAGAGCAGTCTTATGAGCAATTTACTACAGCAGTTATTCTCGCAAGTTCACACAATCCTATGGGATTTAGTCTCTAAAGTAGATTCATATTGCTAACATTCATATCTCAATCATTAGACCATATAAACAGCGATTAAGGGAACTTACCATTGCGGATTGGTGCCGGAGACTCAGGTTCCATGCTTTTCCTTAAATATACAATTTCCATCGAATCATTTTGCAAAACCCTCCTTACTGTTCACATTTTGGGCCTCGGGCCCATAGCCGAGCTTTTGAACCAGGCTTTGATACCAAAATTGTAACACCCCAAACTCGGTCAACACACTACGACCGAATATAGCATGTCACAGAGAAAGCTTGTTTTTGATAAAACCAGTTGTGACTTAAGTTAAAAAAATATCTTGTTTTATTGGAAACCGAAGTTGGTTTGAATCAACAGCTTAAACCGTTTCAAATTTTCTTTTAAAGAGAATCAAGATAACTTGCGATATTATAAGTTAAATGCGTTTACCCGATGGTAAAGTTTTAAAAATCCAGAGAATCCATTAAGGTTTGTGAAAAACATCTATTTTATTAACTCTTTTCCATTTTAGGCGTGCTTTAATGTTTAATGCAAATTCAAAGGTTGTCAACGAAATAAATAATCCCAAAATAAAAATCTAGATGGCCTTATTACAACCAAAACCAAATTAAATGAAAATGTAAACCCAAAATAATAATTTAAAATAAAACCGAAATATCATGCATGGCCACCTTGAGTCAAATCTAGCCTCCAATCCGATCTCATAATCATCGCAAATCGTAAAGGGAGAGGTGAGTCAAGAGACTCGATGTATAAATCCCATCCCACAAATATAAGCCCTTACGCAGTTTCATAAGTAATTAAGTATGCCATGCAACCCAACCCTAACCATCCAAACTCCTATGTCTACCCCGTGTGGTCAAAACCACTAGTGACCAAGGTCACAAATAATATATATGTGGTCAAAACCACTGGTGACCGAGGTCACAAATAATATATATGTGGTCAAAACCACTGGTGACCGAGGTCACAAATAATACATGTGTGGTCAAAACCACTGGTGGTCAAAACCACTGAGACTTAGTCACAAAAGAGAATACGTGGGGCCAACCCACTGTTTGGTCAAAACCACTGGTGACAATCTGAAATCATACTCTTCCCCTCCTCTCATCACCCATCTTTATGAACATGCTTTTCATGGCAAAATAATCATGCTTAATATTCAGAAATAACATAACATGTTATATACAACCTTAACCGAGGCATTTAATGTTAGCCAAGCCAGAATGGACTTACCCGAAGTCCTCGCTTATACCCATAAGGGTAACACCTCATCACACATTGCTTCCTGCCGTTATTCTGACTTTTGACCAATCACAAGATAATAACATATTAACCTACGAAGTGTGTAAGTGCTACACACCTGATTACTCGCAATACGAAACTCTCTACATCGACACTGTCGTTAGTCGACACTATCGCGATCTACCTACTTTCACATTCGATCTTTGGTCCACACTCGTTGTGTCCTTTTCCAGAATCTGACCCTCTTTGAACTTAGGGGTTGGGGTCTCGGATACAACCCCTCTTAACGTTCGGCTGACATTAGGGTCCATAACACCTTTGGTCACTAAATTGGATTAACACAGAGATTAACGATGGATAGAGATTTTACCCGAATAAATAGAATAAATAGATCCCTAACCTAAGTCGACAAAAACCTGAGGCTCTAAGCGTAACTCACAACCAACGAATCCCGAAAGTTTACTCAAGATGGTGTCACCACACTCCCTTGCATTCAGCCAAGCATAACACTACTAAGCAAATAACCATTCGGCCTTGATCAAGAAATCCCGAAAGAGATAATGCAAAATACAAGGGATCGCCTCCCTTTTACCTTAACCCGACAGATTTGATCACCCCCTAGCCAGAATCAGCAACGGCTTGAAACAAGAGAGAATCTGATGAGAAACCAAAAATAGAAATACAATCATGACCAGGATGCTTAGGGGTTTCGGCCTTACACCATAGCAATCGAAAGAGAGAAAAAGAATTTGAAAAGAGAGAGTTAACGAGATTCGGCCAAAGGCTAAGAACTTACCCAGATGCCGGAAGCGTTCCACTTATGCACAGAGAAAGATAAAATCGAAGGGGAAACTTTCAGCAGATGGTATTTGGCCAAACACAAAAAAAGTAAAAAGAGAAATAATGAGAAGAGGTTTTAGGAAGGGTTCCAGTTTTGGGGATTGAAGAGAAGAGAAAAGGTTTGGGTTCCCAAATGGTCTTGTAGTTTCGACTATGATTAAAAGATGAGAAGGGAAAAGACAGGTTTAAGTATTACGGCACAAGAGAGTTTGAGAGAAAAAAAAAAATCAAAAGAGAGGGGAAATGTTGATTTCAGTTTTGGAACAAAGTTGGAGTAAAAGTGTGGAGAGAATTCGACTTACAACAAAATAAAATGGAAAAGATGATGAGGAGGAATGGTATATGGTATATGAGGTTTCGTCATCGGAGTAGCAATCACAGAAAATCCCAATATGAAATGTCTGTAATATCCCACTAAACCCAGAAAACTTCTAACTTATGATATGTTCTTCAGCTGTTTCCAATCCACAATAGGCGATATCTTACTTGGATCAACTTGGATACCATCACTTGACACAATGTGTCTTAGGAATCCAACCTCTTGAAGCCAAAAGTCACTCTTGTTAAACTTAGCATACAACTGCTTATCTCTTAAAGTTTGCAAGACAATTCTCAAATATTCTTCATGATCGTTCTCATCCCGAGAATAGATCAATATGTCGTCAATAAAGACAACCACAAACTTGTCCACATACGGTCTGAAGACACGGTTCATCAGATCCATAAAAATCGCAGGTGCATTCGTTAAACCAAACGGCATGACCAGAAACTCGTAATGGCCATATCTTGTTTGAAATGCAGTTTTCAACACGTCTTGCTCTTTTACTCTCAACTGATAATAACCAGACCTTAAGTCTATCTTGGAGAACACTGAAGCTCCCTTTAGTTGATCAAAAAGATCATCAATCCTTGGTAAAGGATACTTATTCTTCACTGTCACCTTGTTGAGTTGTCTGTAGTCTATGCATAATCTCATAGACCCATCTTTCTTCTTTACAAATAATACTAGAGCACCCCACGGTGAGTAGATCGGTCTCACAAAACCTTTGTCCATCAACTCTTGCAACTGAACCTTCAGTTCTTTCAACTCTACAGGTGCCATCCTATACGGAGTAATTGAAATAGGTGCCGTTCCCGAAATTAACTCAATCCAAAACTCGATCTCCCTCACTGGAGGTAATCCGGGTAACTCTTTCAAAATACATCCAGATATTCACATACCACCGGTACGGATTCAATCTTCACCTCAGACTCTACAAACACGAGATAGGACTCACATCCCTTTCTCAAGTATTTTTCGGCCACTAAGGAAGAAATCATCACTGGTAAACTATCCGATCCACCTAATTCAACCCGAATAACATATCCACCCTCACATTTCAGCTTGATAAACTTACTACCATAGTTCACTAAGACACTCTGTGTAGTTAACCAATCCATACCAACGATTAAATCAAACTCATCAAATGGAAACAACATTAGGTTTGTAGGAAAACAATAACTCTTAATCATCAAAGGACAGTTCTTACACACTTTATCCACAAACACATGCTTACCTAACAGGTTTGACACCTTAACCACAATGTCCGTAGACTCAACGGTTGTACTCAAACTAGATGCCAATCTCATGCAAATATAGGAATGGGTAGACCCTGGGTCAATTAAAGCAATAACAAAGGTGTCATAAAGAGAAAAAGTACCCGTTATCATATCTAGAGAGGATACCACTTCACGAGCGTGAATAGCATACGTCCTACCGGGTGGCAGACCCTCCGGTTTGACAATAAAATCTCGTGACGCACCTCTACCACTAGTCCCCCTCCCGGGTTCTTTGGTGGCCTACCCCTCGTAGGTACATTACTAGATCTTATCTCTTGCTTCTCTTCCTTGTCATCCCTCTCGGGGCAATTTCGAATAAAATGGTCTTGGGAACCACACTTATAACAGTTTCGACTATTACTCCAACACTCTCTAGTTTGATATCTACCACAACTTGGACACTCCGATTTGTTCTTCAGATTGCCCACACTTTCCATTGAGGTGGCTTAGACTCTTGAACCCAAACGAGTGCTGCCTTAATCTCGAGGTGAATATCCAACTGATGTAGTGGTCCGAGGATTCTCCTCCTTTGATCTTTTCGATTGAGCTTGGTATTGTTTGTTGTATCTCGGGCCTCATTCACCGCTCTCCTCTTTTCTTTACTCAGTTCTTTGGCCTTGCTTGCCCTATCAACTAACACTACGAACTTTTTCAACTCCAAAATACCAACCAGGAGTTTGATATCCTCATTCAGTCCATCTTCAAACCTTTTACATAAAATGGCCTCCGTCGACACACATTCTTGAGCGTATTTGCTAAGCTTAACAAACTTGCGCTCATATTCTGCCACTGACATTCTTCCTTGCTTCAATTCAAGGAATTCATTCCTTTTTCGATCAATAAATCTCTGGCTTATATACTTCTTCCAGAACTCTTCCAAAAAGAAGTCCCACGACACTCGTTCTCTTAGGACTACCGATGTCAACGTCTTCCACCAATGGTATGCCGAGTCTCTTAGTAAAGATACGACACACTTCAGGCTCTCTTCGGGTGTACATGAGTTCATCGAACACCCTTATTGAGTTCTCTAGCCAGAACTCTGCCTTATCAGGGTCATCATCAACCTTAGCTCTAAACTCCTCAGCCCCGTGTTTCTTAATCTTATCCACCGGGGGCTTCGTTACTCTCACTTCTTCTATACCTTGAGAAGCCATTTGAACTAGCTGAGGTATAGGAAGAGGTGCAGGAGGTTGAGCGTTAGGGTTTGCTTGAACATACTCAAGTACCAGTTACTCATCATTTGGAGAAAGGCTTTCTAAGCCTCGTCTCCTTGACCCCTAGTCTCGGGTTCACTTTGTACAAGCGGGGTCCCTTGCGTGGGAGCCAGTGTATTACTAGCTGCGTCATCAACAATCGATTGATCGGGATCCATACACTATATAAAACAAGTTTAAAATCATCATAAGCCACCACACTATCATTATACGCTTATGGCATGTATAGCTAGACTCTTACACCCACTATGGTAGTCCTAGAACCAACTAAACCATAGCTCTAATACCACTAAATGTAACACCCCTTACCCGTAATCCATGCCAAAACTGGGCTCGAGGCATTACCGAATTAAATCCATATGATCGCCACACAAGCTCATTGATTACTCTCTCAAGTCATCTCTACTCTCACGAGGCTTTACTCACACACGCAAGACACTTGAAACCCTTTCGAAAACTTCTGCAATTTTAAAAAACTTTCTTCACCTAAACAGGGACTACACGCTCGTGTATAGTGAGACACGCTCATGTGAGGTCACATACGCCCAGGCCCCCAACCCGTGCATGAAAACCCAAGCATTCTAACAATGTCCCACGGCTAGGGCACACATCTGTGCTCACCACTCGTGGTGAAAACTAACATCACCACACGGCCTAAATTCTAGACACACGCCCGTGTGGCTAGCCCGTGGCCTATACTACTCGAATCTGTCAAAGAGACATGGCCAAGACACACGCCTATGGGTTGGCCATCTGTCACAAATGGCCTAGACACATGCCCGTGTGTCTAACCACATGGAAAAGAATAAAGCTAATTACCAAGTTCTTTTCACTCCTCAAATTCTTACAACATATACACAAACAACACATCCATAATCAACTCAAATTCAACTACAATCTTACATGGATAACTACATTTTTTATTATTATAATAAAACCGCTAACAACTAAGGCATTACACAAAATAGATTATCCATCTATAGGCTAACACATCTTAGCCATTTACAACAAAAATTCACTAACTTGTCTAGCCCCTATACATGTCATATACAAAACATTTAGTCTAATGTACCGGAGTGAGCTGATAGTGTGGGCGATATTCTGATTAATCCACATATCTCGATTCAACCCTCTTTCTCCATAAGACAAGGGAAAGAAAAGGAGTAAGCCTTAAGCTTAGTAAGTTTACACATAAACAATTTAAGCATTCTAGTATAAACTATAACAGCCTGATTTAGGGCCTAGTTGGAATAGTAGTGCGAAATCACAAATTTTCAATTTTTGAAGCTTGCTAGTAAGTGCATCTTAGCCCTGTTTTTAATATTCTTCATATTTTTAGAGTTATCGTATTATGAATTAGCTATTTATAACTATAAGTTGAGCTAGAATTCATGTCCATAAAAATACCCATGTATGACATACTTGTAAAATGATGTTTTATGGAAGATTATGAGAGTTTGATGTTAGATAAACATCTTTTCCTAAGTGAATTTCATGAAAAATGTTAGTATGGATTAATTTGTAATAGTTATGAAATTGGTCATTCATGATAGAAATATTGAGAATTGATGATTGTTATAGTAGAGAAAATGAATCAGCTAAGCATGAAGTTTAAGAAAGTTGAATTAAAATCACTTTACGAGCCTAGGGGCAAAAGTGTAATTATGATAAAGTTTAGGGAAAATGGAATTTTTTCCAAAGTATGAGTTATGAGTCAATTTACTCAATATGAGTATTAAATGAGTTAAATTATTATTATAGATCAGGAGAAATGAAGCCTGGATCAAAATAGAGGCAAGAACAAAGTCGAGGACTAAATTGCAATATCTACATACATTTTGTATATTGAGGTAAGTTTGTATGATTTCTAAGCTTTATGATAAATATCATTAAATTGCTTAGTATAATGTTGAATATATTTTAATTCCATGAGATTGTTTAATGGTATGTTAAACAAAGAAATTAATGAGATTAAGCATGAGGAAGTCTCGATTGAAGTTGAATTACTTAGGATACTCAATCTACCACATGAGATGAGAAAGCCCGTATAAGACCAAGCCAAGGAATGGCATCAGCAATCAAGCAAGTTATCATGTAAGTCTAAGAGAAGTCTTGGTAATGAAGAGTTATTATGAGATGAAGACCCATGTAAGCCCAAGCCAAGGCATGGCATTGGTGAGTCTCCAAGCAAAGTTATCATGTAAGTCCAAGACAAGTCTTGGCATTGTAAACTTATCATGAGATAAATATTCCATGTAAGTCCAAGCTAAATCTCGGCATTGGTGAGTATCAAGGAAGATTTCATGTAAGTCCAAGCCAAGGCTTGGCATTGACAAAGTAAAGATACCAAGTAAGACTATGTCAAGACATAGCAATAGTAAGTTCCCAAGGGAACCCACAAGGAAGACCTTGTGTAAGTCCATGTCAAGACTATCGAAACCATTTTTTTATCGGGTTTTGGAAAATGGAAATTGACTTTAAAAAACAAAAATGGAGTCACCACCAATCTTTTATTCGAGGTGTGATCGGATCACCTTGAGATGGATTATTTTAATAAACTGATTTGATTTATTAAAACATATTTTGGTCTACAAAAACTCGAGAAAACGGGTTCGAGTCGATTACGTATGAGGAAGGGTTAGCACCCACGTAGCGCCCAAAATTGGTACCTAATTGATTATTTAATGTCTTAATGCCGAAAATTTGAAAAGATTTTAGATTACGATCCGTTGCTTGAAATACATTTGAACATAATCATATTGGATTCCAAAGCTTCTTATTTAGATGAAATAAAATGCCGTCCTTAGTAAGTTAGGGCATCAATCTTATATTCTCGAAATTAGGTTGCCTTTGTTCTTTTAAAATTCTTATCTCGAGATGATAAAATATTACACCCAGTAAGTTAGGGCGCAATATCTCAACTTCTCGACAATAAGTTTTTTTATTTAAAATATTATGCATTTTGATTTAAAAGAGAAAAGGATACTCGGTTGCTAGGTTTTAATGAGGAGAATCGGAACTCAGTAAGTTAGAGCACGATTTTCTCGAAACCTCTAAACACGAGCATTGCCTTACTTTAAAAAATTTGAGTAAAATGATTCTAAGACTTAAAGATGTTAAAACATGACTTCTTAAGCGAATAAAATGCGATAGAATAATGACATACGATGTAGAGTAATTGTTTACAAATGAAATACAATGCTATTGAATCTCAAACAATAAATAAATATAAAACGAAATTAAAACACACATAATGGCAATAATTATCAAACATTGGATCAATGATAAGCAAAATAATAAGAATAATGAAATACATACACCAACAATATTACCAAAATCAATAGAATAATTCTAATACTAATTTTACATATATTTATGTATGTACACATTAAAATATATATACTAAATCATGAAAGAAAAAATATATATATAACATAAGTAGTTTTAGAGGAGATTAAATATTTAAATAAATAGATAAAAAATATATACATAATATGAACTTAATAATATATGCACAAGAATAAAAATAATTTTAATACAAATTATATATACGTATATTAGAAAATAGTTTGATTTAAATAGTATACATGAAATAATTATGTGTAGAAGCATTTTATATAAATCTTTAAACCAAAGAGATATAGATAAAAGACCATTTTAAAATGAACAAATTGTTAAAATAAGTTAGAATAAATAATATGTACATATAAATAGTTTAAAACGAATAGTATATAAATATATATTTTATCATATTATAAAATAATTTAAAACCAAAATAAAAATGAATTAAATCTAATAAAAATGTAAAGATTGTATATGAAAACAAAAAGGTGTTTAATTGAAACAAAAACAAAATTTAAAGGCTATTTTATAATAAATGAAATCATTTAAAAATGCGCAAGGATCAATTTGAAATGAGCGTGATTTATCAGGGGCTAAACCAGAAAATAATTTCGAAACTCAAAACGCAGCACTCGGGTCGGACTAAATTGAAAACATGCTTAAATTACAAAGATCAATTAAAAAACAAATAAAAGCATTTAGGGTCTAATCAAATAACAACGCATAAAAAGGGGACTAATCGCGCAAATAACCTTTCATGGTGAAAAGGCACGGGTCCCATAGGTTTTCGAGTCGGGTCGAAATGGGTCCCTATACGACACCGTTTTAGGGCTATTGAAACGGGCCTTAAACGGTGTCGTTCCATGCGTCTTGATAAATCTATAAAATTATCAAACCATTTCTCTTTTTTTAAAACAAAAAAAAAGAATGAAACCTAGCCCCCCTTTTTTGTTTTCGTTCTCTGCCGCAAAGAGAAGAAGGAAGATACGACCACTCGCTCTACTTTCCAACAAAGGACTTCATCTAGCCCCAATTGAAACGGGGTAGACGAAGATCAAACGCTCGTCATGGTAAGCTCCTTCCCTCTTTTTTGTTTTCGCATACAATGGAAGAACCAAATCGAATGCCAGTCGAATAAAAAATGAAGAAAGAAAAAAAATGAGATCGAAAAAAAAAAGAACACCTTTTTCTTTGATTACTATCTTGCTCAATTTTTGTATTTTGTATTTTTGTATTCCAAAACCTGAAGAAATTACAGTGGTTGATTTTGATCCTTTTAAAGGTCAAGTCAAAAATAAAAATGAAAATAAAATAAAAATACACTGTTTATCCCTTTCTTTTCTCTACTGTTGTTCGACTTTTATTCGATGCAGGTACAGAGGTTGTTGCGGATGTGGTGTCGTACGGAGGCTATACGTGTGGACGTGGCGTCGTGCGCGTGTGAGGTTACGGCGCGTGTGAAGGGGAGGATTGCGGCGCTTTAGATTTTTGGAAACCCTTAGGGTTTCTGTTGGCACAAAACATTTCGGGCCATCTGGGCCAATTTGGGTTATTGGGCGTGCTCGAGGTTAAAACATCGGGCTTGTAATTTTTTTATTTTGGACTTGATGGACTGCTATTGGTTTTTTAATTGGTTTTAATTTTGTTTTTGTGTTTAATAATGGTTTCTGGCCGGCCCGGGCAAATTGGGCCTGCTACAGCTGCCCCTCTTTGCTTGTTGTCGTGTAACAAGAATAGAGCAAAGACTTTAAAAAGGGTCAATTTTGCCCGGTCTTGCCAAATGTTGACCTCTTTCAGTGCTTTTCTTCTTTGAGTAATTTATTCCATCCCACTGCATCTTCAAGGGCATGAAAACTAGCGCTTCGATCCAATTCAATGTAATTTCCTGGAGAAGAGATTTGTAGCTTCAATCTACTCCGTCGAAACTTCATGGTGATAAAATTTAGAGAGAAGAGATTTGTAACTTCGATCTTCCTACTGAGACTTCTCGAAAATAAAGGTTGATCCTCAATGATCTCAAGGAGAAGGTATTTGTAGCTTCAACCCACTCTACTGGGACTTTGAGGTGATAGGAATTCAGAGAGAAGAGATTTGTAACTTCGATCTTCCTGCTGAAACTTCTTAGAAATATAGGTTGATCCTCAATACACTTAGGGAGGAGGGATTTGTAGCTTTGACCTGCTCCACTGGGACTTAGAGGTGATAAGAATCCAGAGACAAGAGATTTATAATTTCAATCTTCTCACTGAAACTTCTCAGAAATAAAGGTTCATCCTCAATACACTCAAGGAGGAGGGATTTGTAACTTTGACCTACTCCACTGGGACTTCGTGGTGATAAGAATCTAAAGAAAAGAGATTTGTAGTTTCGATCTTCTCACTGAAACTTATCAGAAATAAAGGTTGATCCTCAATACACTTAGGGAGGAGAGATTCGTAGCTTCGACCTACTCCACTGGGACTTTGAGGTGAAAAGATTTGTATTTTCGATCTGCTTCGCTCAAGAAGGCAAGATCTTCTATCTTCAATCTGTTCCACTGCAAACTCAGGGACACCAGACTGGTATCTTCGATCCGCTTCGCTCAGAAAGGCAAGATCTACTATTTTACCAATGTTGCGACACCGTCCTCTAGGGGACCTATCCTGTAAAATCGATTTTGTGTTTATGCTTATGCAAAATGGTTAGGATGCAATGATCAAATGAATCTAATTCTCCTAACTAAATGTATTATGGACAACATTTGTATGAATACAGAATGTCATGAGAATGGTCTTTTTACAAAGATTAGGATGCAATGATCAGAATGAATCAAATGCCCCTAAATAGATGTGCCTTATGGATGACATTTGTATGAATGCAGAATGTCATGAGAATGATCTTTTTACAAAGATTAGGATGCAATGATCGGAGTGAATCAAATGCCCCTAAATAGATGTGTCTTATGAATGACATTTGTATGAATGCAGAATGTCATGAGAATGATTTCTTACAAAGATTAGGATGCAATGATCGAAATGAATCGAATGCCCCCTAAATAAATGTGTCCTATGGATGACATTTGTATAAATGCAGAATGAGATTGATTTCTTACAAAGATTAGGATGCAATAATCGAAATGAATCGAATGCACTCTAGATAAATGTGTCCTATGGATGACATTTGTATGAATGCAGAATGTCATGAGAATGATTTCTTACAAAGATTAGGATGCAATAATCGGAATGAATCGAATGCTCCTAAATGTATTTTGCATGAATGTAGAATTTCATAAGAATGATCTCTGCTTAAGGTGTCATCGTTCATTGTTCATCAGGGTAATATGCTACCCTCTTGTTTGGCTGGTATTCTTGATAGAAAACCCGAGAAAACAAATATCTTGCTCAACAAACTTGCCCCACTGTAACTTCAAGGTTTATCTCATTGTGACTTAGGGGTATAGGATCTGAATCTCTTCCCATCTATCCTACTACGACCTTGAAATGTAGGATTTGTTTCTTCTTCAATCTATCACATTGCTATTCAAAGATATGAGATCTGTATTATCTTTTATCTATCCCACTATAACCTAGGGGTATAGGGGCGTAGCTTGTTACATCAACTGATCACTTCTCGAGTGACCCAACCAGATGTGTATGTATGATGCTCGTGTGAATGCAGAATATCAATTTTTTCTCTGGAGAATGATTTCCAATTTACACCTAGGTTAATGATGCCTATTTTTCATCAGGATTGTATCACCAACTATTTTTAACATAAAACCCAATGAGATAGCCTCAACTTAGACTCTTCCTTAATCTTGGTGAGTTTTAAAACAATAGTCATATTTTAGTTTCTTGTATTATTTAACATGTTTCCAGAGTAATATGCGAAACTCATTTTATGAAAAATTATTAGTCCACTAATCGTTATTTCAATGCAAAATGCCTGAAAAAGGTCATAACCATGGACAAGAAGGAATTTGATTAGAAGCATAACTCGAAACAAATAAGCTAAGCAAAGATGGCAATCGCAATCAAGAAAGAAATTTATTGTGAACATATTTTGAAAAGAATAATATAATCACAAATAACAAATTTTAAATGGGTAAAATGGAAATTAGGTGCCCCAGATATCGTAGCTTGAGCTTCTCTGTTCCAACTTCTTGAGGACCATTTTAAGCTCAATATGTGTTTAGGGGATACGAAGTACTTTATCGATGCCTCAAGACATATCATATTTCTTCATTGTCAATTTAGGCATATCAAGACTGTTGTATGCCTCCTTTGATCAAAATTTGAGTCGCCTTTTTCGGGTTTTCAACTCAAATCCCCTTTGGTCTCAAAACGCCCTTTGCGGGTTTTCACCTTGGCCTCTTTTTTTCTTTCTTTTTTATTGAAGTTTCTCTCTTTTTCTTTTTATTTTTTTTAGGTGAAACACTTCTTGACTGAATTCACCAGATTGGGCATATTCCTACCATCCATTTGGTCAATGTTTCCAGAACAGACTTTTTCACTACATAAAGTCTTTTCTAGTTTGGCCTCCATTTTTCTCTGAAATCATTTTGTATATGAAGGATCTTTTTCAATATCAGGTCCCCCTTTGGAAATTGTCTAGGATAAACCTCATTGTCGAAACCCGCATCATCTTATTGTAATGGATAGCTATTAACCTCTCCTCACAAATTTGATTGATCAGATCAGGATTGGATCCATTTTGCCTCATCCAACTTCAGTTCTGATAAAACTCAAAAGAGGAATTTTGACTTCAATGGTGAAACCAATGGGAAATGTGTTGATCTGGTGACAGTCCTGGCCAATGTTTTGACTTGTATATGAAGGATCCATTTCTAGGATTGGCATACAGAGGGTAAATAGTAACTTCTGTATGCCAATCCTTACAAGTCTCGGTCTTTTTATGATCTTTTTTTTGTTACTTTTGCTGCACTAATATGTGGCACCTGATCTTTGAATAGACCGCAGACTTTTGACATTGTGCGGTTAAATGTTGATCTTTTGAATTTTTTTTGTCAGTATTCTTTCTTTCTTTTTTTTTTCTTTTCTTTTTTTTTTGGTCTAATGACTATCGACTTTGTAATATTGGCATATAAAGCGACCCTCACCCTCTTAGTGAAGAAATCAACATCCACGAAAATGAATCAATGTTGACCAGAAGCTTTTGAGGAGATTGGCTTGATAACGTCCATGCCCCATATGTAGGAAATCTTATTTCTGCATTGAGCTAGGCTTTGATCTTCATCTCCTTCCTTGGCTCATGAAGTAGGATTTGTTTTTCATCCAGTATTAACAAATGAGAAGATAGGTGACAATTTTTGTCATCTTCAAAGTCCTGAGATCCCTTAGACCCATATTTCATTCAAAAGGGGAGTATGTAACAGTGTCGCCCATGTCATTGATATCTAGGGACCCATTGTGGGTACGAAGGTAAATTCCAGAAAAATGATTCTAAGGATTATTATTTGTATGGTATGATCATGAATAAAGAATGAAAGAATTTTGAATAGTAATCCAAAGTACCAAAAGAATCTATAAATGGAAAAATAATTTCTCAAAAAGATGCTTTTTATTGAAATAAAGATTCTGAACACGAGCCTATTTCATAAAAGGACTCTTATTGCCTCTAGGCTGAAAGCAATAAGTGTGTTTTGAATATTACTCTAGATTAGCCTTAAAAATACATGTCTTTTCCACAGTCCTATTGCTCAAAACACTCCCAGGCTCATCTTTCTACATTTGGCGTGTCATCTAATTTCACAATACCCATGCCAATGAATTTTTCCACCAATTTCTTGAAAGCGAGGCAATTTTCTATCGAATGCACTGTGACCCTCGTGTGGTACTCACACTGGGCATTTGGGTCATACCATTTTGGATATGGAGGTTGCATCGGTTTCAGGTAGTGAGGAGCCACCTCATGTGCATCAAATAGGCTTTGATACAACTCTCTATATGTCACTAGAATAGGTGTGAAATGGGGTTTCTCTAGTTCGGTCTTGAATTGGGTTTTTCTCTTGGGGAGACTAGATAACTAGTAACTGCCTTCCTTGACTTGTTTACTATAAATGGCTTCAAATGGCCCTTGTTATACCCACTCGTATTATTCACATCCCTGTCCTTCCTCTTCGGGGCCTTTGAAGTCCACTCCCCCTTTCCTTTGTTTCTGTTAGAATAACCAATTTGGCTCGATCATCCTGTAAGTTAAAACCTGAACCTATCGGGAGTTTGAACAGGGTCGAAGCATCAGTCTGACATTAGGGTCCAATAATGATGGGTACCCCATGTGAATGCGTGTCTGATTGAGTCGGGATACTTATTGGGGAATAAACGATGTCTTCATCATCATCCACACTGCTGACCACTAGGCAATTCTTTTTTTCAAGCCCCTAGCTAGTAATTGGGTTAACTGGCGCATCATATTCATCTGATCTTGCATATCCCATTGAATTTTGGCCAACTACTCTTGCATCAGTATTTTCCTTTGCTCTAATCTATTCAACCTTTGTTCCATGTCTTCTAGGTTAACTGAGAATATTTTCACCTAATCAGGGTCATTTTGTAAAAACTAATGCAAATGATGCAATGTAATGAAAATAGTGTAATGCAAATGATGTAATGCACATGCATGAAAGGCAATGCAAACATAAACAACACAAAACACGTTAGTGCAAAGAAATAAACAACATAGAACACCTGACCGGGTGACCACTAAGGTTTGGCGTGGCTCTATCTAGGGTAGGCGCTAGGGCTACTATATGCGGTTTGGTTGTAAAGAATAGGTACCTGAACCAGCAGATTCTTTGATCCTCACCTATTATAGGCTCATACGAAATGAGTTCGGTTCAGGGGAATACATTTCCCTATGGCTGCACGGAGATGAAAATCTCACAAAGACATAGGTACAAATGTATCTCGGGAGTGATTCACTATCATGCACGAAAGTGAAAACCTCACGAAGAAGTAGCTTCTCACTCCCACTTAAAAAGGTGTGACCCGACGGTCATGCAATATGATGCAAAAATATTTTACAAGATTTACAGTAATCACAACAATATGAATGCAATAATAGGATTGTAATTTTTCAAATCAAATTTTCAATTTTTGATAAAAGGATAGAAATTAATCAATTTTACGGCTTGACTCTCTTTCAGGGTCCCTAGTGGAGTCGCCAAGCATTGAAACCATTTTTTATCGGGTTTTGGAAAACAGGAATCGACTTTAAAAAATAAAAATGGAGTTGCCACCGATCTTTTATTCGAGGTGTGATCGAATCACCTTGAGATAGATTATTTTAATAAAATGTTTTAATTTATTAAAACATATTTTGGTCTACAAAAACTCAAGAAAATGGGTTCGGGAGTCGGTTACGTACAAAGAAGGGTTAGCACCCTCGTAGCGCCCAAAATTGGTTTAACATCCTAAAAAAGTTGAGAATCGATATGTTGCATAATTTTGGTGCTTAGCTAATGAAATGATTCAATATGTGTGTTTTAATAGTCTCGAGAAGGCTCGATATTTAATTGGATTTTGGAATAAATTTTGGTAAATAGTACTTTATTGAAGTGGAACAAGTAACCTTGATGTTTAAGGAAATTAAGTGGCAAAAGTTAGCATAAGATGAACAAGTAGTAAAGGGATTATGGCGCCATGAGTGTTGCTTGAGGGAGGAGGTTCGAATCCCTTGTTATGCATGAGAATTTTATTTTTCTTACTTTCCATCTTCATAGTGTCGGTCAAGCTAGCAATTATGGTAGGTTGGACTTTATTTTTTTTATGGTAAGGTGGCTAAGAGAAAAGGCAAGTGCAAACTTAAGGTAGGGAATAATAGGAATAAGGTATGTGGGGAACACAAGGCACATTATAAGGAATATGTTTTGGAAAGTTTGGAATGGCCAAACTTTGACCTTGGTGTCCATGTATTTGGACGGTTTTGGGGGCTAGGGGGTGACCGAATTTGGTTGAAGGCTTTGGTAAGGTTGGTAGCTAGTTGGTCATTTGGCATTTGGTCATTTTATGTTTTTCTCAAAAGCATTTTCTCTCCATCTTTCCTCTCCCTAGCCGAATGCACATTGAGCATTAGGTAAGCATCTTTTGTTTTTCTTTTGGTCATTCCATTTTGACCATTTTGTCTTAATTTGCCTATTCTCTCAAGTCATTTCCCCTAGTGCCGAAAACACCAAAACCTTGAAGGCCATTTTCTCTTTTCTTTTCTTCCTCCATTGCTGAATGCTCTCTAGCCTCAAATCTCTCTTTTTGTTTATCTTCTATTCTTGAATGAACCAAAGCCAAAACACTTAATTATCTTATACTTTTATTTCATAGCCGAATTTTTCACCACACTTATCTTCTTCTCAAATCATTTCATTCTTTTCTTCTCACACTTTGATCACTCAGTAAGTGGCTAGTATAATACTTTAGTATTTTTATTTTCCCCTTTTCCTTTGTGCCAAAATTTCATGTTGGTGTGGGATGGTCTTTTTGGATCGATATCATCATCATACCATGACTCACTTGAATCTTTTCTCTATCTTAGAAACTTAGTGGAAGGCCGAAATTTGGAGTGTCTGAAATCATCGTGAATCGCTAAGATTCGGTCCAAAGTTTTAAGGTAAGGGTTTTTATCAAGGATTCCATATTACTCATTATTTCGTTAATGATGGGGTTTACTAATCGATGTTACTTTAGGGACACTATTGCTTGATTTTCATCCTTTGAACGTAAGGATTTCATGGTAAGCCGATTTCACTTCTTTAAACCAATCGTCTTAATTTTTGAAATAATAGTTGGACTAATATTCTTGTGTCATTGGAGGCAAACAATATACGGTCAAAAAGGGTGGTGAATAGTGATCAGAAGAGGGGCGGATTCGATATTCCCTCTAGATTCAAGCGAAGGGCTATTTCGGCAATCCGAGATTTTCCACGGGTTGTGAACCTTCATCCGGTGAAAATTAGTTATTCAAGGTTGTTAGTAGTCATGAGGCACCGACGATCTAGGATTTTCCACTGGGTTGTGAACCGTCAACAGGGGAGAATCGACAAATAGTAGTTGTTCAAAATTCCGAGGGTAAAAATCTAGACCACTTATCTTAGAATAGATTTATTTTAAGTGTTAAGTGTTCTAATCGAGCATTATAACATTTCTAGGTGTCGACGATCAGGAAAGTGTAGTGCTCACCGTAATCAGGTGTGTAATCTCACACTATATCTCATGGGTTAGATGACTATACCGTAGTAAACATTGGATTAAAAATCACAAAGTTGGTGAAATCAAAAAATATGGTATTATTAACACTTTAATGTTAAGATCATGAAATCGGTATTAAGATCGTGAAAATTTTGAAATCGCCCTTAATAGGCTAAAAGGATAAAAAGTGATAAATGGGCCATATGTGATATTTTGGGCCATATGTGATATTTGATAAATGGGCTATATGTGTTATTTGATAAATTGGCCAAGTGGGATATGAGATGAAATAGGCCAAATTGTGAGATGGGCTAAAATGTGATATGGGCCAGATTGTAATAATTTTTATAATGGGCCTTATGTTGGAATGATTATATGAATAAATTATTATGCATGTTACATACATGATTTGTATGGGTTGGGATTTTGATGAAGAGAAGTTCTGGTAGCTTTGCTACAAAATTCTGGTGGTTTGTCCATGATTTGATATATGGCTTTATGCCCAGTTTGATATATGGCTTTATGCCTAGTTTGATATATGGCTTTATGCCCAGTTTGATATATGGCTTAATGCCCAGTTTGGTGTGTTTGCGGGGTGGGTTACTAAAGCTCCCCACAGGTGTGATGGTTGGTACGGGTGGTGTGTAGCGGATGGAAATTTAGGTTTGGTTTTGGGAATTGCATATCACATGCATTCTATACATGTTAAATTGTTATATTTGTAATGGGCTCAGGCCCAAATAAATGCTTAAATGGTTTTGGCCCAGTGGACTATGGTAAGTGAGTTACACACTAAGTTCTAAGTAACTCACCCCGTTTTCTTTACTCTTCTCAGGTAATGATCAGTGATGGAGGCTTGGGCCGGGGCGACTCAGTGGAGGCCATACTACGGATAATGGGTTATTTAAATTTTAGATTTCTTTAAAGTACTTTAAATATTTTCTATTTAAGTTATGTTCTAATAAGGCCTTTGGTTATATTTTATGGATGTTTTACCTATGGATGGATTCTATGATATGATTTAAAGTAATTAAGTGGGATTTTACTTTTCTAAAATAGAAATAAACGTTTTCCGTAAATAAACATGGAAAAAAAGGGTTTTCATTCTTAAATATTTTAACTCGAAAGTTTCTTTGTAACAATTCTTTTAAAATCTTTGTTTTCAAAATTTCTTCGAACTCTCTCAAATTCTCGGAGCATTAAATAAATTTTTCTTAGGTTTTTAAATTATAAATTTTTACCTCTTAAATTATTAGATTTAACAATCAACCTCGGTTTTCAATAAACACCTTTTCAAAATCTTTTTTTTTTGAAAATCCATTTTCTTTGAATCTTTAAAAGACTATACACGTATGTTCAATTCGTGTGACATGTCAAATCAGGTCTTAACGCATAGACCGGGTTTGGGGTGTTACATTTTTTGGTATCAGAGCTAGTTTCAAAACTCGACTGTGGTTTGGGTTCAACAACAATTTTCGTTTAAAACTGTTTTGAATTTATAGAATTTATGATTTAAAGGTAGTATGGCATCACCAGCATCCGGCACCAAGTCAAGTAAGTATTCGTATACTGAATAATTATTATTGTGATATGATCATAGGAACACTCTAGAACTTCTAGTTTTAGGTGTTGAAACTATAGAGATTGAGACTAGGATGTGTTTGCGAAAACAAACTCTATCTCTTATATCTCATAAAATATCGTTAATAAACACTGAAATAGTATTTTGATTCATAAAACTTGTCATCATATTAAACCGAATTAGTCAATATGAGTGCTAGAGGATGTGGACATAGTAGACGTGGCTGTGGTAGAGGCCGATGTAACATCCTAAAAATGGGCCTATGCATTTTTTATTTAATTATACGAAATGGCATGTCTTATGTATTATGAATGTATGGTGAACATTTTTGGAAACTTGGAAATGTTAAGTTTAAAAGAGGAAAGTGAACATTTTTGGAAACTTGGAAATGTAAGGAAATGTTTTAGAAATGTTAAGTTTAAAAGAGGAAACTAAGGCAAGGTGGTCTTAAGAAAAATTAATAGAAGAAATTTGACACAAGAACGGGCTTGGAGAAATGGCTAGGAGGCACCACTTAAAGCCCAGTAAGTGACCCCACAATCAAGGGGGAAGGAGCCTAGGTTCGAGTCACGTGGGAAGCAAATAAAAGAGTTTTATTTTGCTGCAAGGAGCAAGGGAGTTGGACGGCACCAAGGCACTTGGGAAAGAGTTTAATTCTTTTTAAAATTCGGCTAAATAGATGGATCAATGATGGATAATTATTGTTTAAGAGATAAGAGATAATTAAGGGATTATTTTCATTAATTTTTAATAAAGATAAAGAAGTGATGGCCAAGTTAGGGAGTCTTGGCCTAGTAATTTCGAACAAAGGAGGAAAATAAGGCTATTCACCAATCTTCTCTTTTCCATTGAAGTCTCTTCCGAAAATTTCCTAGCAAACTCTCTCCTTTCTCTCTTATTTTTGCCATAGCCAAAATCTTTTTCTCCATAAGTCCACCATTGCTGAATCCCCTAGTGACTCTTTTCCCTCTCTTTTCTTTTGATAAACTGACAACACAAATAACCTTTAACCAATTTCTTGTTAAGTTCCAAAAGCTGAAAACTAAAGTAAGCATAGCCGAATATTGCTAAAGGTTCAAGCAAAGATTGCCGATCTCTAAAGTAAGGGTAAGATCTCATTCAGTTTCATCCTTTTTCTTTTAAGATTTACTAAAATCTAGGACAAACCCCATTAATATCTTGTTGCCGAAACTTTGAAGAGATCTTTCGGGATTTACTAAGTGTCGACTACAAGGAAGGAGAAATTCTTTTCCCAAAGGTACACCATAGGCCGCGTGTTCCCTAATTATTCGGTGAGTTTCGGGATTTAAAATCCACAAGGTAAGTATCTATAGCATTCGGCCAAGGCCATGTTGAGTAAATAGATGTGTTTAATTAATATTTAAAAGATGAAACTAATCTATTCAAGTAATCTACTGATTGCCGATTTCAAGAAAGGAGGATACAAAGTTTCCGGCATTTGATTAGACATCAATTGGCAGCAAGGTAAGGATTTAAGTGTACTAATCCTACTGGGATTTGGTTTTATGGCCGAATGGCTCTTTACTAAGTATTAAGTGATTGATCAATGTAGAGATTTAAGATCTAAGGCATTAGATCAAGCTTTTGAGATTCAGTGAATTTGTTAAGCGAATCAGGTGTGTACTCCACACTATTTCTTAATAAGTTTTATGGCAATGTTTAATATAAGTATGTGTATAAGAATGTGAATATGGCTAAGGTACCATGCTATGGTACAAAGTACTCAGGTATGTTTCCTACTCCTACTAGGATTATGTTAAATATCTGTTACGACACACATATGACATTATAAGAATGTGAAATAAGAATTTGGCATGTTAATGCATGATATGTATGATATGGGGCATATGGGTTATATGAAAAGGGGAAGTGAATGTGGTGACCTAAGACCACGATATCTGAATGTGGTGACCTAAGACCACGATAACTGAATGTGGTGACCTAAGACCACGATATCTGAATGTGGTGACCTAAGACCACGATATCTGAATGTGGTGACCTAAGACCACAAATTTTATAAGGGCGATGAGCACGTCGACTGCAGCGACTGCCTTCGATGGTGTGTAGCGGATGGAGGGTTGACTTAGTAGTCCCCACGGTGTGTAGGATGGTACGGGTGATGTGTAGCGGATGGCATATAGGTTTGGGTTCGAGTTGCATCATTATTTTATTTAATGCTATATGATTATGTATGATTTGATATGCCTGGATTTATTTGAGTTTGGTGTTGGTTGTACACATTGAGTCTGTTTGACTCACCCCTTGTGGGATTATTTTTCAGGTGATGATCAGTGATGGACCAGGCCGGTTGATGCTTAGGGTTGGCCATGCTCAGCAAGAAGTTCATTTTTATTTGGGCTATTTTATTTTAAGTATTTTGAATTTAAATTTTGGGAATTATTTGATGTAATAAGGCCATAGTAGAACTACTTTACTTTGCTTTCATTTATTACGTTTACAAACTTTTATTTATTAAAAGATTAAGTAAATTTATTTTAAAACAAAGCCCAAACATTTTTTCACCTAAAGTAAAGGATTTTAATAATGAAATAAACTTGTTTTCAACTCAAGCCCAACCTAAAACAATCTTTCTTTCAAAACACACAAGTTTTTCCTAAGTAACAAAAGAATTTGAAACGGTTTACATCGGAGAACATACCAGATCCGATTAAGGCTCGTGGGCCGGGTTTGGGGTGTTTCAATTTGGTACCAGAGCCCAGTTTTAAACTATTGGCCTTGGGTTTAAGGCCCAAAACATTTTCAAAGTTAAGCCCAAAAATAATTTTTGTGAATTAAGCAGGATTTTCTGGCATGGCCCACTAAGTCTCCGACCCGAAGTCCACCAGGTAAGTACCCCTATCTCTGTGTGAATTATAGTATGAATTGTAGAAGGGTAGAGATGGAATGGAACATAGATTAGTGAACTAGGATCTGTTGAACCCTAGGACTAGTTTACCCCAACTACTACATAAGACTTAAGTGCCTAATTGAACAAACCTGTGGTTAAGTCGCCGAGTTAGGGTGTGGCAACCATGGTGTGCATGTATAGGATTGGTTTCGGTGGGAGCTTGGTATTTAAGCAGTCCACGTGACTCACCTCCTCTCCACTCAAATCCTACCTGGTGCGTAGCCTCGGTTCACCCTAACCAAAAGGACTTATACACGGGCTAAACCCCTAATTAAAACCCGAAAGGGACTAGCCATATTTTTTTATAAAAACCTTAGTTTTTAAAATCCTTAAATTAACCCTTCGATTTGCAACAAAATCTATTTTGAAAATTTCTCAAAAAAAAAAAAAAAATTTTGATTTGCCAAAATTACTAAAATACCCCTGGCTGTAAAATTACAAAAAATGCCCTTGGTTTCTAAAATTACCATATTACCCTCGATTTTAGTAACATTTCTCTATTTTGCAAAAGTGTCCAAAAACTCTATTTTACGAAAAATTCAAGGTACTTTGATTTGGGAAAATTACTAAAATGCCCCTGTTTGTAAATTAATAAAATACCCTTAGTTTTTAAGATTTTCAAAAATACCCTCGACTTTTGCTAAAATGTTTCTACTTTACAAAAATACCAAAAACTTTTGTTTTACAAATATCAAGATACCTCGATTTGGAGAATTTACTTAAATGCCCTAACTTCCAAAATTAAAATAACCACGATTTCTAAAATTTACGCACACCGCTTATTTGGAAAATAAATTTTCAAGATAACCTCGAGTTTTTGTAAATTTTGAAATACTTTTGATTTATAAAGATTATTTTCGAAGTGACCCCGATTTATTACCAAAATACCTTATAGGAAAAATGACGAAATTACCCCTGGATGGGGAATGATCAGAAATGCCCAAAGTAGTGAAGTGAATGTTGTGAATAAATGTGTCTCTATCGAGATGGATGAATGTGAATGTGAATCTCTGAATTAGAATGGTGAACTTGAACTAAGACTTTGTTTGATTGAGAGAACCATTATTAAACTCCTTTTCATAAAACTGTTCGCGGATAAACAGTGGAACAAAGAACTAATGCATAAAACTTTTTAATCAGATTAAATCGCGACGTTAGTAATGAGTTCTAGTGGACGTGGTTGAGGTAGTATCTAAGAAAAGTGTTAGTTTTGTTAAGATCGAGTCTTGACAAAGGCGTAGTGTGATGAGTTAGGATTGAACGATAGTAAGTAATTTCGAGGACGAAATTATTTTTAAGGGGGGTAGAACTGTAACATCCTGAAAATGGGCCTATCTATTTTTGATTTAATTATACAAAATGGCATGTAATGTATGGTGAATATTTTTGGAAACTTGGAAATGTTAAGTTTAAAAGAGGAAAGTGAACATTTTTGGAAACTTGGAAATGTTAAGTTTAAAAGAGGAATGTGAACATGAAATGTTAAGTTTAAAAGAGGAAAGTGAACATTTTTGGAAACTTGGAAATGTAAGGAAATGTTTTAGAAATGTTAAGTTTAAAAAAGGAAACTAAGGCAAGGTGGTCTTAAGAAAAATTAATAGAAGAAATTTAACACAAGAACGGGCTTGGAAAAGTGGCTAGGAGGCACCACTTAAAGCCCAGTAAGTGATGCCACAATCAAGGGGGAAGGAGCCTAGGTTCGAGTCACGTGGGAAGCAAATAAAAGAGTTTTATTTTGCTGCAAGGAGCAAGGGAGTTGGACGGCACCAAGGCACTTGGAAAAGAGTTTAATTATCTTTAAAATTTGGCTAAATAGGTGGATCAATGATGGATAATTATTGTTTAAGAGATAAGAGATAATTAAGGGATTATTTTCATTAATTTTTAATAAAGATAAGAGAAGTGATGGCCAAGTAAGGGAGTCTTGGCCTAGTAATTTCAGCAAAAGGAGGAAACTAAGGCTATTCACCAATCTTCTCTTTTCCATTGAAGTCTCTTCCAAAAATTTCCTAGCAAACTCTCTCCTTTCTCTCTTATTTTTGCCATAGCCAAAATCTTTTTCTCCATAAGTCCACCATTTCCGAATCCCCTAGTGACTCTTTTCCCTCTCTTTTCTTTTGATAAACCGACAACACAGATAACCTTTAGCCGATTTCTTGTTAAGTTCCAAAAGTCGAAAACTAAAGTAAGCATAGCCGAATATTGCTAAAGGTTCAAGCAAGGATTGCCGATCTCTAAAGTAAGGGTAAGATCTCATTCAGTTTCATCCTTTTTCTTTTAAGATTTGCCGAAATCTAGGACAAACCCCATTAATATCTTGTTGCCGAAACTTTGAAGAGATCTTTTAGGATTTACTAAGTGTCGACTACAAGGAAGGAGAAATTCTTTTCCCAAAGGTACACCATATGCCGCGTGTTCTCTAGTTATTCGGTGAGTTTCGGGATTTAAAATCCACAAGGTAAGTATCTATAGCATTCGGCCAAGGCCATGTTGAGTAAATAGATGTGTTTCATTAATATTTAAAAGCCGAAACTAATCTATTCAAGTAATCTAGTGATTGTCGATTTCAAGAAAGGAGGATACAAAGTTTTCGGCATTTGATTAGACATCAATCAACAGCAAGGTAAGGATTTAAGTGTACTAATCCTACTGGGATTTGGTTTTATGGCTGAATGGCTCTTTACTAAGTATTAAGTGATTGATCAATGTAGAGATTTAAGATCTAAGGCATTAGATCAAGCTTTTCGGATTTCAGCGAATTTGTTAAGCGAATCAGGTGTGTACCCCACACTATTTCTTAATAAGTTTTATGGCAATGTTTAATATAAGTATGTGTATAAGAATGTGAATATGGCTAAGGTACCATGCTATGGTACAAAGTACTCAGGTACGTTTCCTACTCCTACTAGGATTATGTTAAATATTTGTTACGACACACATATGACATTATAAGAATGTGAAATAAGAATTTGGCATGTTAATGCATGATATGTATGATATGGGGCATATGGGTTATATGAAAAGGGGAAGTGAATGTGGTGACCTAAGACCACGATATCTGAATGTGGTGACCTAAGACCATGATAACTGAATGTGGTGACCTAAGACCATGATATCTGAATGTGGTGACCTAAGACCACGATATCTAAATGTGGTGACCTAAGACCACGAATTTTATAAGGGCGTTGAGAACGTCAACTGCAGCGACTGCCTTCGATGGTGTGTAGCGGATGGAGGGTTGACTTAGTAGTCCCCACGGTGTGCAGGATGGTACGGGTGATGTGTAGCGGATGGCATAGAGGTTTGGGTTCGGGTTGCATCATTATTTTATTTAATGCTATATAATTATGTATGATTTGATATGCCTGGATTTATTTGAGTTTTGTTGGTTGTACACATTGAGTCTGTTTGACTTACCCCTTGTGGGATTATTTTTCAGGTGATGATCAGTGATGGACCGGGCGGTTGATGCTTAGGGTTGGCCATGCTCAGCAAGAAGTTCATTTTTATTTGGGCTATTTTATTTTAAGTATTTTGAATTTAAATTTTGGGAATTATTTGATGTAATAAGGCCATAGTAGAACTACTTTACTTTGCTTTCATTTATTATGTTTACAAACTTTTATTTATTAAAAGATTAAGTAAATTTATTTTAAAACAAAGCCCAAATGTTTTGTCACCTAAAGTAAAGGATTTTAATAATGAAATAAACTTGTTTTCAAGTCAAGCCCAACCCAAAACAATCTTTCTTTCAAAACACACAAGTTTTTCCTAAGTAATAAAAGAATTTGAAACGGTTTACACCGGGGAACATACCAGATCCGGTTAAGGCTCGTGGGCTGGGTTCGGGGTGTTTCAGTCGAGGTGCTAGAGTCATGTCTGATGCATCGGGACATATGTCAGAAATGGATGCACCGGCATCACCTATGTCGGGAAATGGATCCCGTGACCATATGAGAGAGGACATTGCTTTGACCCAAGCAATGTTGCAAGTCCTAGAAAGGGTTGCTGGGGCTAGAACTGGGCCAGCAGCTCGTGGATCAATATCGGAACAACTTAAGTCAAGTGGTGTCGAGGTTTTTTAGGGTGTCTCAGGTGTAGCTCCAAATGTAGCGAAATATTGGCTCGAGACAGTGGAGCAAATCATGGATGATTTGGAGCGCACCGTCGAGCAAAAACTGAGAGGAGAGGTGTCCTTGTTGAGGGATAAGGCGTATCAATGGTGGCTTACTATTCGAGAAGGCACTCAGGCTGAAGATGTTACTTGGGATTTCTTCAAAACTGCATTCCAAGGAAAGTATATCGGGGCAAGCTATGTGGATGCCCGAAGGAAGGAATTCATTAATCTGGTTCAAGGAAATAAGACGGTGGCCGCTTACGAGGTAGAATTTCTACGCTTGAGTCGTTATGCTTGGACAATAGTGCCAACTGATCATAAGCGTTGTGTACGTTTCGAGGATGGGCTGAATGATGAGTTGTGGGTACTGATAGCCCCACAACAAGTAAGGACTTTTGCCACGCTTGTGGAGAAAACCAAAATAGCTGAAGAGGCTAAGAACTCTGAACGTCAGAACTGGGAAAGAGGTAGAGGCTAGAGGGACTTTAAGTACTCGGGTTCTACTAAACGATTCTAAAAGAGGCCTCGAAATGATGAGCCAGCTCAAGCTAGAGCACCTGTGGCTACCAATCAGATTCAACTGCGTGCTGACTATGGAAGACGACACCCGGTGAATCTTTGGAAAAGAACCGGTGGTGTTTCAAATGTGGTTCTAAGGACCACCGACTTAAGAATTGTCCTCGACGATCGCTCGACTCAAGAAGCTCGTAACCACGATGTACGACCACTAGAGGTGCTCAAGACCACCAAAGGTCGTGGACCAGGTCAGGGTGGTAATGGCGCTGGACGAGGTCAAGGTGCACCGGGTAGATGTAATGGCTTCAGAGGTAACGCAGAGGTGAGACAACCGGGGTTAGTCTATGCGTCAGGCGTCGAAAGGATGGCGATGCACCTAATGTGATAACTGGTACGTTCTTCATCGTTGATGTACCTGTTACTACTTTGATAGATATCGAGTCTACCCACTTGTATGTTGCTAGTGCTATATCAGGAAATCTGAATATTAAATCTAAGATTACCGATAGAGAGATGATGGTAATTAGTCCTTTAGGACAGTCTATGATCGTGAATAAATTGTATAGAGTCGTGCCTTTAGAAATTCAAAGAGAAGTATTTTTGGCAGATTTGATGGAATTGTCTTTCGGTGAGTTTGACCTTATTTTGGGCATGAATTGGTTGGTAAAGCACCGTGCGCATTTGGATTGTGATGCAAAGCGGATGTCGATAAGGACTTTGGAAGATAAGGAAGCTGTGATGATAGGCGAACGGAGAAATTATTTAGCAAATGTGGTATCTACTTTAAAGGCAGAAAAGTTGGTGTAAAAAGGGTATGGAGCGTTCCTAGCCTTCATTAGTGCTTTGGATGCCAAGGAATTATCGGTGGAAGGTGTTAGAACGGCAAAAGAATTTCCAGATGTCTTTCTCAAGGAACTTCCGGGTTTACCTTCAGACCGAGAAGTAGAGTTTGGCATTGAGCTTTTGCCTGGAATGGCTCCGTGTCCATTGCTCCTTGTAGAATGGCGCCAAAGAGTTAGCGAAGCTTAAGGCTCAAATTCAAGAATTGTTGGATCGGGGATTTATTCGACCGAGTGTGTCTCCGTAGAGAGCACCGATCTTGTTTGTCAAGAAGAAGGATGGGTCGATGCATATGTGCATTGATTATAGGTAGTTGAATAAATTGACGATCAAGAATAGGTATCCATTGTCGAGAATAGATAACTTGTTTGATTAGTTGAGAGGAGCTTCAATTTTCTCCAAGATAGATTTGAGATCGGGTTATCACCAACTCAAGGTTAATGAGGCAGATATTCATAAGTCGGCATTCCAAACTCGCTATGGACATTATGAGTTTTTGGTGATGCCGTTTGGTTTGACCAATGCACCAGCTGCATTTATGGACATGATGAACCGAGTCTTTCAACCTTACTTAGACCGGTTTGTAGTGGTGTTCATAGATGATATCTTAGTATACTCGAAGAATGAAGAAGAGCATGACTCATATTTGCGCATAGTATTGTAAATACTGCGAGAAAAGCAACTTTATGCCAAATTCAGTAAGTGTGAATTTTGGTTGAAGGAAGTGACTTTCTTGGGACATGTTGTGTCAGCCGAAGGAATCAGAGTTGATCCTCGAAAGGTAGAGGTTGTGTTGGATTGGAAAAAACTAAAGTTAGTGGCTGAGATTTGGAGTTTCTTAGGTTTGGCTAACTATTATAGACGTTTTGTTGAGGGGTTTTCGTTGATTGTTGCACCCCTAACTAAACTATTACGAAAGGGAGTACCGTTTGTGTGGGCAAATAAACAACAAGAGAGTTTCGAGAAATTGAAGAAGATTTTGACAGAAGCGCCAGTACTGATTCAACCTGAGGCAGGAAAAGAGTTTATTATTTACTGCGATGCGTCACACAAGGGCTTGAGATGTGTGTTGATGCAAGGTGGAAAAGTGGTGGCTTATGCATCTCATCAGTTAAGGCCGCACGAAGTCAACTATCCTACCCATGACTTGGAATTGGCTGCGGTGGTTTTGCTTTAAAAATTTGGAGGCATTATATCTATGGTGAGAAGTTGATCATTTATACGGACCATAAGAGTCTTAAGTACCTCCTTACCCAAAAGGAGTTGAACTTAAGACAACGGAGGTGGGTGGAGCTGTTAAAGGATTATGACTTCTCAATTGAGTATCATCCTGGAAAGGCTAATGTGGTAGCATACATTGAGTCGTAAGGTAATATCAAATTTGAGAGCGATGTTCGCTCACCTCAGTCTGTATGAAGATGGTAGTCTTCTAGCCAAACTTTAGGTGAAGCCTGTGTGGTTGGGTTAGATTAACGAGAAGCAATTATCAGATGAAAAGTTGGGTCCCTTAGTTCAACAAGTTGAAAGTGGTGTAATAGGGATTTTGGAATGAGTAAGGATGGAGTGTTTTGTTTCCGTGGAAGAGTTTGTATGCCCTTGGATTCTGATTTGAGACAAATGATTCTGTGAGAGGCGCATAGTAGCCCTTATGCTATTCACCCGGAGGAAATAAAATGTATCGAGATCTACGGGAGCAGTATTGGTGGCCAGGGTTGAAGCGGGAGGTTACGAATTTTGTGAGTAGGTGTTTGACGTGTCAGCAAGTGAAGGTGGAACATCAATTGCCGTCGGGATCACTACAACCGGTGAAGATTCCATTATGGAAATGGAAACGAATAACTATGGATTTTGTTAGTGGGTTACCCTTATCACCTACTAAGAAAGATTTCATCTGGGTAATAGTGGATCGGTTGATGAAGACTGCCCATTTTCTACCGGTTAAATGCAGATTTCTCATGCAGGTTAGCTAAGTTGTATGTATCGGAGATCGTGAGGTTGCATGGGGTACCAGTGTCTATAATATCGGACAGGGACCCTAGGTTTACATCACGATTTTGGAAAGCTTTGCATGAGGCTTTGGGAACAAAGTTAAACTTCAACACAGTTTTTCATCCGCAGCCATATGGTCAGTCGAAAAGAGTAATCCAAATTTTGGAAGACATGTTAAAGGGTTGTGTGATTGACTTCAGAGGTAGTTGGGATGATTTTCTACCATTGGCAGAATTTACGTATAACAACAGTTATCAATCCAGTATCCAAATGGCACCTTATGAAGCATTATATGGTCGTAGATGTCGTACTCCTACTTGTTGGACTGAATTGGGCGAACGACAGTTATTGGGTCCTGAGCTAATATCAGAAATGGAAGAAAAGGTAAAGGTAATTCGGGCTCAGTTAAAGAAAGCTTCAAATAGACAGAAATCATATGCAGATCTGAAGCATAAGGATATTGAGTTTACGGTGGGAGATCAAGTCTTTCTAAAGGTCTCACCTTGGAAGAGGATCTTCAGGTTTGGAAGGAAGGCCAAGATGAGTCCTAGGTTCATCGGACCGTATCGTGTGTTGAAACGTGTAGGATCAATGGCTTATCTGCTTGAGTTACCTCTAGAGTTGAGTCAGATACATAACATTTTTCACGTCTCAATGTTAAGACATTACCGATCGGATCCGTCTCATATAGTACCAGTAGAGGAGGTTGAGTTAAGGCCTAACTTGCCTTTCGAGGAGTAACCCGTGACAATCTTAGATCGTGATGTTAAGGTACTAAGAAAGAAGTCAGTACCATTGGTTAAGGTTCTATGGCGTAATCACAGAGCGAAGGAAGCTACGTAGGAGCCTGAGGATGCAATTCGGCAACAATATACTCACCTCTTTTAACCAGGTAAATTTCGAGGACGAAATTTGCTTTAAGGGGGTAGAATTGTAACATCATAAAAAAATTGAGAATCGATATGTTGTATAATTTTGGTGCTTAACTAATGAAATGATTCAATATGTGTGTTTTAATAGTCTCGAGAAGGCTCGATATTTAATTGGATTTTGGAATAAATTTTGGTGAATAGTACTTTATTGAAGTGGAACAAGTAACCTTGATGTTTAAGAAAATTCAGTGGCAAAAGTTAGCATAAGATGAGCAAGTAGTAAAGGGGATTATGGCGCCATGAGTGTTCCTTGAGGGAGGAGGTTTGAATCCCTTGTTATGCATGAGAATTTTATTTTTCTTGCTTTCCATCTTCATAGTATCGGTCAAGCTAGCAATTATGGTAGGTTGGACTGTAATTTTTTATGGTAAGGTGGCTAAGAGAAAAGGCAAGTGCAAACTTAAGGTAGGGAATAATAGGAATAAGGCATGTAGGGGGAACACAAGGCACATTATAAGGAATATGTTTTGGAAAGTTTGGAATGGCCAAACTTTGACCTTGGTGTCCATGTAATTGGACGGTTTTGGGGGCTAGGGGGTGACCAAATTTTGTTGAAGGCTTTGGTAAGGTTGGTAGCTAGTTGGTCATTTGGCATTTGGTCATTTTGTGTTTTTCTCAAAAGCATTTTCTCTCCATCTTTCCTCTCCCTAGCCGAATGCACATTGAGCATTAGGTAAGCATCTTTTGTTTTTCTTTTGGTCATTCCATTTTGACCATTTTGGTCTTAATTTGCCTATTCTCTCAAGTCATTTCCCCTAGTGCCGAAAACACCAAAACCTTGAAGGCCATTTTCTCTTTCTTTTCTTCCTCCATTGCCGAATGCTCTCTAGCCTCAAATCTCTCTTTTTTTTCATCTTCTATTCTTGAAATGAACCAAAATCGAAACACTTATTTATCTTATACTTTTATTTCATAGCCGAATTTTTCACCACACTTATCTTCTTCTCAAATCATTTCATTCTTTTCTTCTCACACTTTGATCACTCGGTAAGTGGCTAGTATAATACTTTAGTATTTTTATTTTCCCCTTTTCCTTTGTGCTGAAATTTCATGTTGGTGTGGGATGGTCCTTTTGGATCGATATCATCATCATACCATGACTCACTCGAATCTTTTCTCTATCTTAGAAACTTAGTGGAAGGCCAAATTTGGAGTGTCCGAAATCATCGTGAATCACTAGGAGTCGGTCCAAATTTTTAAGGTAAGGGTTTTTATCAAGGATTCCATATTACTCATTATTTCGTTAATGATGGGGTTTACTAATCGATGTTACTTTAAGGACGCTATCGCTTGATTTTCATCCTTTGAACGTAAGGATTTCATGGTAAACCGATTTCGCTTCTTTAAACCAATCGTCTTAATTTCTGAAATAATAGTTGGACTAATATTCTTGTGTCATTGGAGGCAAACAAGATAGGGTCAAAAAGGGTGGTGAATAGTGATTGGAAGAGGGGCGGATTCACTATTCCTTCTAGATTCAAGCGAAGGGCTATTTCGGTAATATGAGATTTTCCATCGGGTTGTGAACCCTCATCCGGTGAAAATCAATTATTCAAGGTTGTTAGTAGTCGTGAGGCACCGACGATCTAGGATTTTCCACTGGGTTGTGAACCGTCAACCGGGGAGAACCGACAAATAGTAGTTGTTCAAAATTTCGAGGGTAAAAATCTAGACCACTTATCTTAGAATATATTTATTTTAAGTGTTAAGTTTTCTAATCGAGCGCTATAACATTTCTAGGTGTCGACAATCAGGAAAGTGTAGTGCTCACTGTAATCAGGTGTGTAATCTCACACTATATCTCATGGGTTAGATGACTATACCGTAGTAAACGTTGGATTAAAAATCACAAAGTTGGTGAAATCGGAAAATATGGTATTATTAACACTTTAATGTTAAGACATGAAATCGGTATTAATATCGTGCAAATTTCAAAATCGCCCTTAATGGGCTAAAACAATAAAAAGTGATAAATGGGCCATATGTGATTTTTGGGCCATATGTGATATTTTGGGCCATATGTGATATTTGATAAATGGGCCATATGTGTTATTTGATAAATTGGCTAAGTGGGATATGAGATGAAATAGGCCAAATTGTGAGATGGGCTAAAACGTGATATGGGCCATATTGTAATAATTTTATAATAGGCCTTATGTTGGAATGATTATATGAATAAATTATTATGCATGTTACATACATGATTTGCATGGGTTGGGATTTTGATGAAGAGAAGTTCTGGTAGCTTTGCTACAAAATTCTGGTGGCTTGTCCACGATCTGATATATGGCTTTATGCCCAGTTTGATATATTGCTTTATGCCCAGTTTGATATATTGCTTTATGCCCAGTTTGATATATGGCTTTATGCCCGCTTTGATATATGGCTTAATGCCCGGTTTGGTGTGTTGGCGGGGTGGGTGACTAAAGCTCCCCACAGTGTCTTTGGTTGAGTGCAGGTGGTGTGTAGCGGATGGAAATTTAGGTTTGATTTTGGGAATTGCATATCACATGCATTCTATACATGTTAAATTCTTATATTTGTAATGGGATCAGGCCCAAATAAATGCTTAAATGGTTTTGGCCTAGTGGACTATGGTAAGTGAGTTACACACTGAGTTCTAAGTAACTCACCCGTTTTCTTTACCCTTCTCGTAATGATCGGTGATTTGAGGCTTGGGCCAGGCGACTCAGTGGAGGCCATACTACGAATAATGGGTTATTTAAATTTTGGATTTCTTTAAAGTACTTTTAATATTTTCTATTTAAGTTATGTTGTAATAAGGCCTCTGGTTAAATTTTATGGATGTTTTACCTATGGATGGATTCTATGATATGCTTTAAAGTACTTAAATGGGATTTTACTTTTCTAAAATAGAAATAAATGTTTTCCGTAAATAAACGTGGAAAAAAAGGGTTTTCATTCTTAAATATTTTAACTCGAAAGTTTTTTTGTAACAATTCTTTTAAAATCTTTGTTTTCAAAATTTTTTCGAACTCTCTTAAATTCTCGGAACATTAAATAAATTTTTCTTAGGTTTTTAAATTATAAATTTTTACGTCTTAAATTATTAGATTTAACAATCAACCTCGGTTTAAAATAAACACCTTTTCAAAATCTTTTTTTTTTGAAAATCTATTTTCTTTGAATCTTTAAAAGACTATACGTATGTTCAATTCGTGTGACATGTCAAATCAGGTCTTAACGCATAGACTGAGTTTGGGGTGTTACAATTGGTACCTAATTGATTATTTAATGTCTTAATGCCAAAAATTTGGAAAGATTTTAGATTACGATCCGTTGCTTGAAATACATTTGAATAGAATCATATTGGATGCCAAAGTTTCTTATCTCGAAGAAATAAAATTCTGTACTCAGTAAGTTAGTGCATCATATCTTATATTCTCGAAATTAGGTTTATCCTTCAACATTCAATACTCATACATTTAAAAATAAGAAAGATATTCAATTACTTTGGTCAAATGAAAAATCGCAACCCAGTAAGTTAGGGCACTATTTCTCAAAATTCCCGAATACGGAATATTGCCTTTGTTCTTTTGAAATTCTTATCTCGAGATGATAAAATATCACACCCAGTAAGTTAGGGCGCAATATCTCAACTTCCCGAGAATAATTTTTTATTTAAAATATTATGCATTTTGATTTAAAAGAGAAAAGGATACTCGGTTGCTAGGTTTTAACGAGGAGAATAGGAACTCAGTAAGTTAGAGCACGATTTTTTCGAAACCTCTAAACACGAGCATTGCCTTACTTTAAAAACTTTGAGTAAAATGATTCTAAGACTTAAATATGTTAAGACATGACTTCTTAAGCGAATAAAATGCAATAGAATAATGACATACGACGTAGAGTAATTGTTTACAAATGAAATACAATGCTATTGAATCTCAAACAGCAAATAAATATAAAACGAGAATTAAAACACACATAATGGCAATAATTATCAAACATTGGATCAATGATAAGCAAAACAATAAGAATAATGAAATACATACACCAACAATATTACCAAAATCAATAGAATAATTCTAATACTAATTTTACATATATGTATATATGTACACATTAAAATATATATACTAAATTATGAAAGAAAAATATATATAACATAAGTAGTTTTAGAGGAGATTAAATATTTACATAAATAGATAAAAAAATATATACATAATATGAACTTAATAATATATGCACAAGAATAAAAATAATTTTAATACAAATTATATATACATATATTAGAAAATAGTTTAATTTAAATAGTATACATGAAATAATGATGTGTAGAAGCATTTTATATAAATCTTTAAACCAGAGAGATATAGATAAAAGACCATTTTAAAATGAACAAAATGTTAAAATAAGTTAGAATAAATAATATGTACATATAAATAGTTTAAAATGAATAGTATATAAATATATATTTTATCATATTATAAAATAATTTAAAACCAAAATAAAATGAATTAAACCTAATAAAAATGTGAAGATTGTATATGAAAACAAAAAGGTGTTTAATTGAAACAAAAACAAAATTTAAAGGCTATTTTATAATAAATTAAATCATATAAAAATGAGCAAGGATCAATCTGAAATGCGCGTGATTTATCAGGGGCTAAACCAGAAAATATTTTCGAAACTCAAAACGCAGGACTCGGGTCGGACTAAATTGAAAACACGTTTAAATTATAGAGATCAATTAAAAAACAAATAAAAGCATTTAGGTCTAATCAAATAAAATGCTTAAAAAGGGGACTAATCATGCAAATAACCCTTCATGGTGAAAAGGCGCAGGTCATATAGGTTTTTGAGTCGAGTCGAAATGGGTCCCTATACGACACCATTTTAGGGCCATTGAAACGGGCCTTAAACAGTGTCGTTCCATGCGTCTTGATAAAACCCTAAAATTATCAAATCATTTCTCTTTTTTTTTTTAAACAAAAAACAGAATGAAACCTAGCCCCCCCTTTTTTGTTTTCGTTCTCCGCCACAAAGAGAAGAAGGAAGATACGACCACTTGCTCTGCTTTCTAACGAAGGCCTTCATCTAGCCTCGATTGAAACGGAGTAGATGAAGATCAAACGCTCGTCATGGTAAGCTCCTTCCCTCTTTTTTGTTTTTGCATACAATGGAAGAATCAAATCGTATGCCAGTCGAATAAAAAACGAAGAAAGAAAAAAAATGATATCAAAAAAAAAAAAAGAACACATTTTTCTTTGATTATTGTTTTGCTCAATTTTTGTATTCTATATTTTTGCATTCCAAAACGTGAAGAAATTACGGTGGTTGATTTCGATCCTTTTAAAGGCCGAAATCAAAATCAAAATGAAAATAAAAAAAATACACTGTTTATCCTTTTCTTTTCTCTCGCTATTTGTCTTTTATTCGATGCAGGTACTGAGGTTGTTGCGTGGATGTGGCACCGTACAAAGGCTGTATGACAGACGTGGCATCATGCGTGTGTGAGGTTATGGCGCGTGTGCAGGGGAGTATTGCGGCGCTTTAAATTTTTAGAAACCCCTAAGGTTTCTGTTGGCACAAAACATTTCGGGCCATCTAGGCCAATTTGGGTTATTAGGTGTGCTCGAGGTTAAATCATTGGGCTTGTAATTTTTTTTTTTTGGACTTGATGGACTGCTATTGGTTTTTTAATTGGTTTTAATTTTGTTTTTTGTTTAATAATGGTTTCGGCCGCCCGGAAAATTGGGCTTGCTACAAAGACATGGCGTCGATATCAAGTAAGAGATCCCATTGTAAGACTATATCAAGGATATAGCATTGGCATCCAGATACATGTGGGATGAGATTTAGTATCCTCGGTTATTCATAATAATTCATTGGGCATAAGAGTAAAGATTGAATGAGAAAGCAAGAAGTTAAGTAAGTAAAGCTATCGTCAAATCATACTAGTTAAAGTTAACTGAGAATATTATACATGTGATGCATGGTGAAGTTGAGAATATACTTATCATAGTAAAATATGCTGATCAATGTGATCAAGTGAAAAAGGAACCTTGTTTACCTCATAAGCATAAGACTAGTAAGTATCATGAGTTATGTAAGAATCTTCAAGAGTAAGTAAGCTCAAACACATGAGTTAGGCAATGCCTTTGTTTATGATGAATGAATTTTTATTAAGCAATTATATTGCTATGTGCATTACATGCAAACTTACTAAGCTAAATGCTTACGTCTTTAATTCTTTCTTTCTATGTAGTCCCGTTAAGCTAACTTGTGGATCATTGAAGTTGGAGTTCGAAGCACACTATCAATTACTATTTTGGTATACCCATGTTTTTTGTATTAAGTATGGCATGTATAGGAAGCATTTCATTTGAAATATGTCTTATGAAGGGCCAAAGTGTGGGCTATCAAGTTTATAATTCATTTGTATATGGCTAAACAGATTGGCTATGTGTGACTAGATATGTATGTATATTTATATCAATTAAGTATGCATCTTTGTTAATATTAGACCAAGTATTTGAATTGTTGAATTTGGCTTGAGATTGATCTTGTTTTCAAGGTGGTAATTGGCTTGATAAATAGCCTCTAAGTGCCCACATGGATAGACACACAGGCGTGTGTCTAGGCCATGTGTTCCTTGCATGTTAGTGTCTTAAGTTAGAATAGACCACGGGCTAACCCCACGGCCGTTTGTATAGGCCGTGTGTGGCACACGATTAGCACATGGGTGTGTGCTCCAAGCCGTGTGAATAAGTCAGTATGTCAAGGTATGGCACACAGTCTAAGGCCACGAGTGTGTCAAGGTCATGTGTAATTAGTTAGTGTCGACCATGGGTGAAGGACACGGGCATGTCTCATGGGTACACGGGCGTGTCCCAAACCATACGGGCATGTGACCCCTATTTTGAGAGAAAAGTCTCTAGTTGAGTTCCAAAAGTTTTGGACATAAGTTTAAGGCTTCGTAGGCCCATGAAATGTATGAATTGATTAAGAAAGAGAAGTTTTCAATTCAAAAAAAATTTATAGCCCGTAAGTACATGTTTAAGAAGGTTCAAGCATGGTAATGTCTCATATCTGGTTTTAACCTCAGACTCAGGCATGGGGTATTACATTAAGTGGTATCAGAGCTACGGTTTAGTCGATTCTAGGACTAATGTAGCATGAGCACTAATCTAACTATACATGCCACACATAAGAATGTTTTTTATAATGATAGTGTGATGACTCCTGATGACTTAAATTATGTTTATACATATAGTAAATGGATCCTGATAGAGCAGTGGCGGATGATGTAGAAAGTAATGCGCTAGCTCCCGCTGAAGGGATAGTGCCTGATGAGGATGAGACTAGACCCACTACGATGAGTCAGAGAGGAGGAGAAGAGGCTAGAGAAGCCTTCCTCCATATGATGAACGAATGGTATACAGAGTTCGTTCGTACGAACCCGAATGCACAACCCCCTCCACCCCGCCTATTCCTCAACCTACCCCAGTAGCCCCTCAAGTAGTAGAAGTGGTAAGAAGAGACAAACCTCCAGTTGATAGGATCAGGAAACATGGGGCAGAAGAATTTCGGGCTAAAAGGGATGATGATCCAGAAAAGGCTAAGTTCTGGTTAAAAAATACCATCAGGGTATTTAATGAGTTGTCATACACATCTGAAGAATGCTTGAAGTGTGTGGTTTTTCTTTTAAGAGATTCTGCCTATCAATGGTGGAACACATTGGTGTCGATTTATCTAGAGAAAAGATCAATGGGAATTCTTCCAAGAAGAGTTTAAGAAAGAGTATATCAGCCAAAGGTTTGTGGATTAGAAAAGAAAGGAATTCTTAGAACTGAAGCAAGGCAAGATGTCTGTGACTGATTATGAGCGCAAGTTTGTACGACTCAAAAAATACGCTCGAGAGTGTGTATCCACTGAGGCCATCATGAGCAAGAGATTCGAAGATGGACTAAACGATGACATCAAATTGTTTGTTGCTGTCCTAGAATTAAAAAAATTTTTGGTGTTAGTGGAGATGGTTGTAAAGCCGAAGAGTTAGTAAAAGAGAAGAGAAAATCTAAAATGGAGTCTTGTGACTCGAAAAAGAGACAGTGGAATAAGTCATTCCAATCCTCTCCCAAGAAGTTAAGAGATTTTTCCACCCGATTGGCTACTTCCACTGGGTTTTCAAGGAAGGATAAGGGTAAGCAGTATTCGGGAAATAAGAGACAAACTACTTCGGCTGCTAGCGTGCGGAATATTCGATTTGATAGACCTGGATGCCCACAGTGTGGAAAACATCATCTTGGTAAATACTGAGCACATGAAAATGTTTTTTCAGATGTGGTTCCTAGGATCACTTTATAAAAGATTGTCCTGAGATGATGAAAGAAGAGAGAACTCAGAACCCTAGATCTGGGGGTATGGTCAGAGGTAGACCGTAGAAGAACCCTGGAAGTGGGACAGGTGGTAGAGGTAACCCTAGAGAACAGGCTGCGAGACTCGAGGGTAGGGCACTTGTGAGGACTTATGCCATTCGCGCTCGTGAAGAGGCATCTTCTCCTGATGTTATTACGGGTACCATTTCTCTTCATGATATTAAAGTTATTGCTTTAATAGATCCCGAATCCACACACTCTTATATTTGCATGAAACTAGTATCCAATATAAGTATGCCTATAGAGTTTACAGAATTTATGATTAAGGTGTCTAATCCTTTAGGCAAAAGTGTTTTAGTTGATGAAGTATGTAAAGACTGTCCATTGATGATTAGAGGTCATTATTTTAAAGCAAACCTTATGTTGTTACCATTTGATGAGTTTAACATCATTCTTGGTATGGATTGGTTGACCACCCACGATGTAATAGTTAATTGTGGGAAGAAATACATTGAGATGAGATGTGAGAATGGGGACACTCTTCATGTAGAATTAGATGAACCGGGTAGATCGCAAATAATGATTTCTCATACAACGGCATAGAGATTTATAAGGAAAGGGTATAACGTGTATCTTGCCTTTGTAATGAATACTAGAGAAACAGAGCTAAAGATTGAGTTAGTACCGATATTATGTGAGTACTTGGATGTTTTTCCCAAGAAATTACCAGGATTACCACCAGTTAGAGAGGTTGAGTTCAGCATTGATCTAGCTCCCGGTACAGTATCACTATCTATTACTCCTTATAGAATGGCTCTAACGAAGTTGAGAGAGTTGAAGTTACAATTGCAAGAGTTGACAGATAAAGGCTTTGCAAGATCAAGTTGTTCTCCCTGGGGTGCTCCAGTTTTATTTGTGAAAAAGAAGGATGGCACCATGAGACTGTGCATAGATTACCGTTAGCTTAATAAAGTAACGGTGAAGAACAAGTACCCATTGCCTATAATCAATGATTTGTTCGATCAACTAAAGGGAGCCACTGTGTTCTCTAAAATAGACTTGAGATCGGGTACTATCAATTAAGAGTAAGAGACTCAGATGTGTCAAAGACCACTTTCCGAACAAGTATGGGCATTATGAATTTTTAGTCATGCCCTTTGGTTTGACCAATGCCCCTACAGTATTCATGGATCTAATGAACCTCATTTTTTAGGCCATACCTCGACAATTTTGTAGTCGTTTTTATTAACGACATATTGATTTATTCCTGTAATGAGCCTGAGCATGCTGAGCACCTATGGAAAGTTTTGCAGATTCTACAAGAAAATCAGTTGTATGCCAAGTTCAGTAAAAGTGAATTTTGGCTCGAGGAAGTGGGATTTCTGGGACATATTGTCTCGGGAGATGGTGTACGAGTGGATCCAAGTA
Source organism: Gossypium rotundifolium (assembly GCA_025506655.1). Classification (NCBI taxonomy): domain Eukaryota; kingdom Viridiplantae; phylum Streptophyta; class Magnoliopsida; order Malvales; family Malvaceae; genus Gossypium; species Gossypium rotundifolium. The sequence continues at coordinate 46,999,763 of CP106723.1, forward strand.
AGATTCAGCTATAACGAACTGAAAACCACCGAGGAATGTCTCTAAGATCAGAAGTTTTCTAGGCCTAGCCGGTTATTATAGGCGATTTGTCAAAGGGTTTTCTATGATTGCAACTCCGATGATGAAATTGCTACAGAAAAATGTGAAGTTTGAGTGGACAGAAAAATGCCAAAAAAGTTTTGAGAAACTGAAAGCATTGTTGAAAGAAGCTCCAGTTTTAGTACAACCCGAGTCGGGGAAAGAGTTCGTAATATACAGCGATGCATCCTTAAATGGTATGCAAGAAGGAAAAGTAATTACTTATGCCTCAAGACAGTTGACGCCTCATGAGAAAAATTATCCGATGCATGATTTAGAGTTGGCTGCCATAGTCTTCGCATTGAATATTTGGAGACACCATCTATATGGTGAAAGATGTCAAATTTTCATCGATCATAAAAGTTTGAAGTACTTGATGACACAGAAAGAGTTAAATTTAAGGCAATGGAGATGGTTAGAGTTGATAAAATATATGAGCTAATCATTGACTACCATCCTGGAAAGGCGAATGTGGTCGCTGATACCTTGAGTCAAAAGTCCCTATTTGCATTAAGGGCATTGAATTCATGGATGACTTTATCCGAAAATGGTTCTATTCTAGATGAGTTGAGACCTAGACCATTGTTCCTCTAAAAGATCATTGAGGCTCAAAAAGAAAATAGTGAATTGCAAGCCAAGAGAACTCAGTGCGAGCCAGATGTTGAGTCTAATTTCTGGATTAGCTCCAATAGAAGTCTGATGTTTAAAGATAGAGTTTGTGTACTGAGAAAGGAAGAGTTTATTCAGAGAATTTTGCATGAGGCACATAACGGATGTTTATCTATACATCCGGGTAGTACTAAGATGTATAATGATTTGAAGCAATGGTATTAGTGGACGAGAACAAAGAAAGATATTTCAGAGTTCATTTCAATATGCTTGATTTGTCAGCAAGTAAAGGCTAAACACCAAGTACCTTCAGGTTTGCTTCAACCAATTATAATTCCCGAGTGGAAATGGGACAATATCACTATGGATTTTGTAATGGGATTGTCGTTGTCTCCGAGCAAGAAAGATGTTATATGGGTTGTCGTTGATAGACTCACAAAGTCAGCCCATTTTATACCTGTACGAATTGACTACTCTCTGGACAAGTTGGCAAACTTGTACGTTTCAGAAATAGTAAGGCTTCACGGAGTTCTGTTGTCAATCATATCGAATAGAGATCCAAGATTCACATCTAGATTTTGGAAGAAGTTACAAGAGGCCTTGGGTACAAAATTGAGTTTTAGCACAGCTTTTCATCCTCAAACTGACGATCAGTCGGAGAGGTTAATTCAAGTACTCGAGGATATGCTCAGATGTTGTATTCTCGAATTCCAAGGTAGTTGGGAAAAGTTTCTCCCAACGGTAGAATTTGCCTACAATAATAGTTTTCAGTCAAGCTTAAAGATGGCGCCTTATGAGGCTCTATATGGGCATAAGTTTCGGATGCCTCTATATTGGACTAAACTTAAAGAAAACTAGATTCACGGGGTTGATTTGGTTAGAGAAACTGAATAGAAGGTGAAAGTAATTCAAGAAAGTTTAAAGGTTGCTTCTGACAGACAAAAATCCTACTCGGATTTAAGAAGAAAAGAAATAGAGTATCAAGTCGGGGATAAAGTTTTCTTGAAAGTGTCACCATGGAGAAAAGTTCTCAAATTTGATCGAAAAGGCAAGTTGAGTCCATGTTTCATCGGACCATATGAGATTACTGAGAGAGTTGGGCCAGTAGCTTATCGATTGGCTTTTCCGTCTAAATTAGCAAAGATACATAATGTGTTTCATGTGTCCATGTTGTGACGCTATCGATCAGACCCTTCGTATGTTATTACATCAACAGAAGTAGAGATTCAACCCGACATGACTTATGGTGAAGAACCAGTTAAGATTCTAGCTCGGGAAGTCAAACAATTGAGAAATAAGAATATCTCTCTTGTTAAAGTATTATGGAAAATACATGGGGTAGAGGAAGCTATGTGGGAACCAGAAGAAATCATGAGAAACCAATACCCAAACCTCTTTGCTGGTAAGATTTTTTAGGACGAAAATCCTTAAGAGAGGGAGAATTGTAACAGCCCGATTTAGGGCCTAGTTAGAATAGTGGTGCGAGATCACAAATCCGAGCTAGTAAAATGAGTTTTTAAGGTATTTGAGATGTTTGCATGATATTATGAAAGTTTTATGTAGAGATTTTATGAAATTGGCATTAAAGGGGTCCATTAGGACTAAATTGCAAAAGTTGCAAAATATGAGATGCTCGAAGCTTTTTGTATGAAATAGGTTTGGATTATTAATTAGAACTCCTTAAATAGAAATTTTCCCAAATTATAATTTTTGTACAAAAATGGACATGAGTTAGTAAATTGTGAAAATTTAGTGAGGAGGGTATTTTGATCATTTATCAATTAAATGATTAAAAAGGAAAAAGATGACAAAAATCTTATTCATCTTCTTCCTCCTTGTGCCGAAAATTTGAGAGACTCCATAGCTAGGGTTCTTCAATTTTTGAAGCTTGCTAGTAAGTGCATCTTAGCCCTGTTTTTAATATTCTTTGTATTTTTAGAGTTCTCGTATTATGAATTAGCTATTTATAGCTATAAGTTGAGCTAGAATTCATTTCCATAAAAATACCCATGTATGACATGCTTGTAAAATGTTGTTTTATGGAAGATTATGAGAGTTTGATGTTAGATAAACATCTTTTCCTAAGTGAATTTCATGAAAAATGTTAGTATGGATTAATTTGTAATAGTTATGAAACTGGTCATGCATGATAGAAATATAGAGAATTGATGATTGTTATAGTAGAGAAAATGAATCAGCTAAGCATGAAGTTTAAGAGAGTTGAATAAAAATCACTTTACGAGCCTAGGGGAAAAAGTGTAATTATGAGAAAGTTTAGGGGAAAATGGAAATTTTGCCAAAGTATGAGTTATGAGTCAATTAGTCAATATAAGTATTAAATGAGTTAAATTGTTATACTAGATCAGGAGAAACGAAGCCCGAATCGAAATAGAGGGAAGAACAAAGTCGAGGACTAAATTGCAATATCTACATACATTTTGTATATTGAGGTAAGTTTGTATGATTTCTAATCTTTATGATAAATATCATTAAATTGCTTAGTATGATGTTGAATATATTTTAATTCCATGAGATTGTTTAATGGTATGTTAAACAAAGAAATTAATGAGATTAAGCATGAGGAAGTCTCGATTGAAGTTGAATTACTTAGGATACTCAATCTACCACATGAGATGAGAAAGCCCGTATAAGACCAAGCCAAGGCATGGCATCGGCAATCAAGCAAGTTATTATGTAAGTCCAAGACAAGTCTTGGAGTTGAAGAGTTATTATGAGATAAAGACCCATGTAAGCCCAAGCCAAGGCATGGCATTGGTGAGTTTCCAAGCAAAGTTATCATGTAAGTCCAAGACAAGTCTTGGCATTGTAAAGTTATCATGAGATAAATATTCCATGTAAGTCCAAGCCAAAGCTCAGCATTGGTGAGTATCAAGGAAGATTTCATGTAATTCCAAGCCAAGGCTCGGCATTGACAAAGTAAAGATAACAAGTAAGACTATGTCAAGACATAGCAATAGTAAGTTCCCAAGGGAACCCACAAGGAAGACCTTATGTAAGCCCATGTCAAGACATGGCGTCGATATCAAGTAAGAGATCCCATTGTAAGACTATATCAAGGATATAGCATTGACATCCAGATACTTGTGGGATGAGATATAGTATCCTCAGTTATTCATAATAATTCATTGGGCAGAAGAGTAAAGATTGAATGAGAAAGCAAGAAGTTAAGTAAGTAAAGCTATCATCAAGTCATACTAGTTAAAGTTAACTGAGAATATTATACATGTGATGCATGATGAAGTTGAGAATATACTTATCATAGTAAAGTATACTGATCAATGTGATTAAGTGATACAGGAACCTTGTTTACCTCATAAGCATGAGACTAGTAAGTATCATGAGTTATGTAAGAATCTTCAAGAGTAAGTAAGCTCAAACACATGAGTTAGGCAATGCCTTTGTTTATGATGAATGAATTTTGATTAAGCAATTATATTGTTATGTGCATTACATGCAAACTTACTAAGCTAAATGCTTACGTCTATAATCCTTTCTTTCTATGTAGTCTCGCCAAGCTAACTTGTGGATCATTGAAGTCGGAGTTCGAAGCACACTATCAATTACTATTTTGGTATACCCATGTTTTTTTTTGTATTAAGTATGGCATGTATAAGAAGCATTTCATTTGAAATATGTCTTATGAAGGGCCAAAGTGTGGGCTATCAAGTTTATTATTCTTTTGTATATGGCTAAAGAGATTGGCTATGTGTGACTAGATATGTATGTATATTTATATCAATTAAGTATGCATCTTTGTTAATATTAGACCAAGTATTTGAATTGTTGAATTTGGCGTGAGATTGATCTTGATTTCAGGGTGGTAATTGGCTTGGTAAATAGCCTCTAAGTGCCCACATGGATAGACACACGGGCGTGTGTCTAGGCAGTGTGTGTCTTGCATGTTAGTGTCTTAAGTCAGAATAGGCCACGAGCTAAACCCACGGCCATTTGTATAGGCCGTGTGTGGCACACGGTTAGCACATGGGTGTGTGCTCCAAGCTGTGTGAATAAGTCAGTATGTCAAGGTATGGCACACGGTCTACGGCCACGGGTTTGTCAAGGCCATGTGTAATTAGTCAGTGTCAACCACGGGTGAAGGACACGAGCATGTCTCATGGGTACACTGGCATGTCCCAAACCACACGGGCATGTGACCCCTATTTTGAGAGAAAAGTCTCTAGTTGAGTTTCGAAAGTTTCCGGACGTAAGTTTAAGGCTTCGTAGGCCCATGAAATGTATGAATTGATTAAGAAAGAGAAGTTTTCAATTTGAAAAAAAAATTTATAGCCCGTAAGTACATGTTTAAGAAGGTTCAAGCATGGTAATGTCTCATATCCGGTTTTAACCTTAGAGTCGGGCATGGGGTATTACATATACTAAACAACAATTATACTACCAAATAAATTCACATCCACAATTATGCTTACTTTTCTATCCCTTACCTCATTTCCAAAACATTATGAGTCGCATACTCATAATTATTGACATGCACCCCTGCACTCAATACCACATTTACTCGAAAATATGACACGTCATTTTATCACACTAATACATCCACACAGCTAAATTACTCGGTGGTTTCACACTCAGCCCACCACAATTAGGTAATAAGGTAGTATCGCACTTAGCCTACCAAGAGGTACTCATAGTGGTTTCTTACATAGCCTACTAAATAATATACTTAACTATGGTCTCACACATAGCCCATAGTTGTTAAGTATTAAGGTGGTATCGCACTTAGCCCACCATCAAATATTATCACTACTCATCCACATATCTACTTACTCATTCATTCATTATATCTACCACTTTCATTCCATTTGAACCACATATGTTCTCAATCATTCTCATTCATTTTCATTCATTTTCATTCATGCTATACACTAGCTAGCATTAAGAATGTATAAGTAGAACGCATTGATTACGCATAAACTTACCTCGGTACTCAAAAAGTATAAAGATGTGCAGTTTAGTCCACCACCTTGTTCTTGCCTCAGTCTCAATCTGGGTTTCATCTTTCTTGATCTATAATGATAAATCAACTCATTCAATACACACATTGACTAAATTGACCATTATCTCATACTTTAGCAAAATTACCATTTTGCCCTTAAACTTTCTCATTTTACACTTTTGGCCCAAGGCTCGTAAAGTGATTTTCATTCAACTTTCTAGCATTTTATGAATAGCCGAACCATTTATTCAACTAAAGCAATCATCAATTCTCATTAAATTACACATGTATGACTAAACTCAAAACTTTCACAAACAAGTCTCTACTTGCATTTTTCATGGAAATCACTTAGCAAAAGATGTTTTTACTACGTCAAGCTTTCATATTCTTCCATTTAACATCAAAATACATGCATGTCATACATGGGTACATTTTTTAACATCCATCTTAGCTCAACATATAGCTAAAAATAGCTTACTCATGCTACTAGGACCTCAAAAATACAAAGAATATTAAAAACGAAACTAGAATACACTTACTAGCTAGCTTGAAAAGTTGAAGAGCCCTAACAATGGCTTCTCTAGATTTTCGGCAGCCTTGGGGAAGAAGATGAATGAAAATTCTATCATCTTTTCCCATTTTAATCATTTAATTAACAAATGACCAAAATGCCCTTTTGTCCAACTTTCCAATTTTAACCCATTCATGCCCAATTTTGTCCAAAAATTAGTATTTGGGAAAATTACTATTTAAGGACCTCTAATTGGTAATCCAAAGCTATTTCACACAAACAGCTTCTAGAATATCATATTCTGCAGCTTTTGCAATTTAGTCCTTTTGGAAAATTCAACCGCAATTTGACAAAATTGCTTCATGAAACTTTCACACTAACATGCAAACATGGCATAGACCTCAAAAACTCATACATATACCTTAGATTTGTGGTCTCGCACCACAATTCTGACTAGGCCCTAAATCGGGATGTTACAACGGCCATGTGATTTAGGGTTCAGGCCGTGTGTAATTCGTGTTAGGTCCATTTTCTCTGTTTTCGGCCATTTTCTCATTCTTTTCATCCTCTGGTGCTCTCCTGTGTATAAAACATGAAAATAAGGGATTAGGAGCACCTATTTCCATAATTAAAGGGATAAATCATCCAAAAGTATGCTAAATGTGGGATTAAAATATGTTCATATTACGATTTATCAAGTTTGATAGATCTACAATCCAAATCCCAAGAAGAACGAAATAAAAATTAAACTAAAAATGAAAGTAAAATTAAACTAAGGAAAAACCATCTTCTAAATTATTCTAAGTAATTGTACTTATAACCCTAGAGCTAGCAACTGGTCCTTGACCTAAAACGTTTGACTAATCTTCATTAAATTTCATTGTGCAGACGAAAACACCCTTGGCCCATTAAGTGACCACGTCGAGTCGGTGTCGCGACACCCTCTGGTCTGTGTCATGACCCTGATGGCAATTTGCTAATTAGGGCGTGTCTTCAGGTCTATGTCACGATACCCTATGGGTTGTATCACAACATTTTGGGCAAACTACTCCTTGAGTACATTACTTGCTGTGTTGTGACATCTAAGCTCTGTGTTGCAACACTGCGGACAGCCTACTGTCTTTTTCCCCTTTAATGATGTCTTACACACTCACCAAACACATTAGTATACCTTTAGGCCTACCTTGGCCCACAAGGTCATATAAATTGCCTAAATTGCTCATTTTATTACCTAAGTACTAAAAGTGAAAACTAATAAAAATATAACAAAATCACTTTCCTACGAGTTCATTAAGTACAGAAAGTCATTTAATATGCTACAACGAATTGTGGCAAATCACTTACCAAATTTGTTTCATTTTATATTTTTTATTTCAATACTTAATTTCAATGTTTCGCCCAATGGAACCTTAGTAAAACAGACTCGAATACGTGGGTGCACTACACCATGCCAAGATAGCTCGTAAGAGCATAAACTACATCACACCATAAACTACATCACACCAAGGCATCGAGGTGCAAAACCCGTAGGCGTCGAGGTGCAAAACCCGTAGGTATCGAGGTGCAAAACTCGTAGGCATCAAATGTTTATACATATTCAAATACATCCCTCCAACACATCAAGGTCTTCGTGAAGACAATATATAGTTGATGATCAACAAAAAATGTTGGATCCCAAAATAACATGTCATAATCTCTGTATCATCAAGTATCCTATGCACAAGCATGCATATGACCCTATAACACCCCTAACCTGTCTCTATCACCGAATTAGGTTTACAGAGTATTACAGTACAAATCATAACATCTAACATCATAACAAAAAAATATTAAATTTTAAATATTAATATTCAATTCCAAGTTTCATTCATAGCAGAAAAACATTTGCGAGCCTTAAATCAAGCCTACATGGCCTTAAAAATAGTTTAGGAAAAATTAGGGACTAATTTGACACAAAACAAAAAAATTATGGAAAAATTTAAAAATTTTGGAAACAGGGGTCACACAGCCATTTTACAAAGCCCAGGCCATGTGGCTCAGAGACATGGTCGTGTGCCCAAACTGTGTACAATTCAAAATATGGGTCACACGATCGTGTCTCATTTTGTGTGCCCACTCGTGTTCAAATCAAAAAAGGGTCACACAGTTGTGTCGTAAGTCGTGTCTCAGACTATGTGAATATTCGAAATGAGGTCACACAGCTGTGTCACCAGACTTTGTAGCTCTTTGTGATCATGTGGACCATCTTACACCTAAAATTAATATGACACACGACCTGTGTGACAGCTCGTGTTGCAGGTCATGTGGTTCAAAAATGACCCCTAATGCAAGCAACCCTACACCAAGTCAAACCATTTCTAATCACTTTCACATGTTTAAAACACATTCAAACACACCTAAAACATGAAAAAATCATTCAACCTATATGCGTAACCAATATGTCATCACTTGGCACCGCAATTCATACACAAAATCAATTCAATTACAATGTTACAAACTCACACATTAAATATATAACAAACATACCAAATAACCATTTCATTCACATTCCATTCTACCATAAGCCATCTACTTTCAAAAGGCATAAATAAAGTGACCAAAAACACATATACATAAACATTTATAAGCCAAAATCAAGTCATGTATACAAGTAAGTTCAAACCACCTCACATTGGAAAAATAGCTTAAAAGCTCTTATTACATGTCATTTATAACCATCAATAAAAATAACCAAAATATCTACCAAAATGATAGACGAATAATGTGAATGTGCCTTAACTAGGTACCAATCGTTCGAGCTTAGCAATGATCTACAAGCAAAGAAAACAACTAACATAAGCCACTAATGCTTAGTAAGCTCACATAAAACTTAAACATAAACTTACAAATTAGGCTCAATTTATATAATTCATGTATAATACCATTAGCATGCTCATAAGTTTATCCATTTCCTATGTAAATTACCAAGCTCACAAGTTAGTAAATTCATACATTAAACATATGATTCATCCATATCATGCACATAAATTAAAAACATAGTAATTTGTAATACATTTATCACCTTTCTAACATATATCATTCATTCATTTCCAAGCAATTACACAAATACTTTCCATTTCACCATTTAGCATGTACCATACCATTTACTTATGTTCTCTTAAATTAAACCTTTAATACCCGTTGAACCAAATGAAATCACGTCAGATACACAGGAACCATGTTCAAAGAAAGTGTGCCTATACCTATAATTGTAATCGTATCTGTAATGCTTACACAAGCTGTGAAGTGGGACTGCTCACACGAGTTGTGGGTCGGGATGTAAGCTACACAATGCTGTTCACACGAGCTGTGGAGAATCCGCAACAAATCTAGGACCTCAGCCATCGATAGGACATCCAAGACCAGCACCCGAACTGTAATAGCCCCTAATGACATGTCATTTCTATCTGAAGATTTCACTAGGTTCAAACGAGATATTTTACATACTTAAATTCTTTATCTTCATTCAATTATACATTGTCAAATATACATCCATGCAACTCATATTTTAAACATCATCGCCAATTTGATTAACATTATAATTTAATCCAATTCACTAGTTAACATTTAACGATCATCTAAGCTATAAAAAGCACAAAATTAATCAACAATTCAACCAAGATAAGAATTTACCAACTTAATCAATATACGAACTTACCTATACAAAAATGATTACTAACACAAACCGACGACTACTCTGCTACTTTGGCTTTTCTGCGATTTGAGTCCGATTGGTTTGTTTCTTGATCCAAATAATAATTTTTATTCAATTAACTCAATCATACACATAAAAATTTAAACTTAAACTTATAACCCTTATAAAAGTGAATTTATAATTTTACCCCAACATTTTAACCTTTATGCAATTTAGTCACTGATCCCGAAACTTGCAAATTAACAACTTTTAGCCACCATTCATGCTACCCAAATTTCTTAGGGTTTCTAGTCAGCCCATTATATCACCATTTCAAAGTAGTTTCATGAAATTTTACTATTTTAACAATTAAATCCTTGAACATTAAAATTACCAAAAATCAATTAACAAAATACTTATATTTAGCTATTAAACTCAAGAATCTATCAATTAAATTCACAAGCACACTTAACTCATTCATGATAAATCCTTAAACTTTTAAAAGTTTCACAATAACCCTGGGTTTAGCTAGATTAAACTAATTCAATAACAAAAACATAAAAATCACTAAAAACGGACCTAAAAAACACATACATGCATGCAAGGAAGCTTGGCCGAACTTCTTTGGTCTCAACAATAGTTTTTTTTTTTCAGCTTGGAGAAGATGAGCACAAAAAAATAGAAATAATATGTCTTGTTTATTTTAATTAACTTAAGTTTCTTTTAATTTTTATTATTACATTATAACATATAAATTAACTAATATAGGCACTAACTGTATGCCACTTCAATATGGTAAAATTGCCATATAAACCTTGTACCCTTATTAATTTAGCCTTTTAACACCTTTAAATATTAAAAACTATATATTTTCTACTATTACAATTTAGTCCGTTTTACTAAATTAGCTTATTAAACATTAAAATCTCTCAACTAAAATTTAATACAACCCTATACTAACTCTATAAACATTAAATAAATAATAAATTACTGACTCACTTGTCAAAATTATGGTCTCAAAACCACTGTTTTTGACACCATTGAAAATGAGATGTTACAACTCTCCTCCCTAAAGGAACTTTCGTCCCCAGAAATCTTACCAAAGAATAGGTTCGGGTATTGTAATTTCATAGCTTCTTCTGATTCCTAGGTAGCTTCTTCAACCCCGTGACACTGCCAAAGAACTTTAAATAAAGCTATGCATTTATTTCTTAATTTTTTTATTTCCCTAGCTAAAATTCTAACCGGTTCCTCACTGTACGACATGTTAGGCTGTAATTCCACATCAACTAGCAAAATCACATGTGAGGGATCAGAACTGTACTATCTTAACATCAACACATAGAAAATATTATGAATTTTCTCCAATTTTGACGGTAACGACCAATGAAACGCGAACTAAGCTTTCCTTTTCAGCCAAAACAAAGAACTTTCTTCCAAGGCAATACTTTCAAAAAAAAAACTCTATCGCCAACCCGAAATTCAATGTCTTTTCTTTTTCAAATCGGCATATGATTTTTTACAGTCAAAAGCAGCTTCTAAGAAATCTCATATAACTTTCACTTTTTCTTCAATTTCACGAATAAAATCAGTACCCAAAAGCTTTTTCTTACTCAGCTCAATCTAGTATAATGGAGTTTTAAATTTTCAAATATACAAAGCTTCATGTGAGGCCTTTTTAATACTCGACTGGTAATTGTTATTATAAGCAAACTCAACCAACGGAAGAAACTTTTCCTAGTTACCTTCATATTCAAGAATACAACAATGAAGCATATCTTCGAGTATCTAAACCACACGTTTAAATTGGTCATCTGTCTGTGGATGAAATGATGTACTGAAATTTAATTTAGTACCCAAATCTTCGTGTAGTTTACTCCAAAGTTGAGAGCTGAATCATGGATCGTGATAAGAAATAATCGACAATGGTACCCGTGTAGTCTGACGATCTTAGAAACATATAGTTCTGTAAATTTCTCAAATGAATAATCAGTGTGCATGGGAATAGAATGTGAAGATTTAGTCAAACGACCAACAACAACCCAAATGACATCTTTTTTCATCAGAGATAATGGTAACCCTAACACGAAATTCAAAGTAACTCGTTCCCATTTCTATTTTGGAATCATGACAGGTTGTAACAAACCTGAAGGTACCTAATGCTCGGCTTTAACTTGTTGAAAAATAAAAAATTTCTGTACGAATTCAGAGATCTCATGTTTCATACCTAGCCACCAATACATATGTTTCAAATCATTGTACATTTTATTGCTACCAGGATGAATCAAGTAACTGTTGTTGTGAGCTTCGTATAAAATCTCTTGTTTAACTTTAAGATTATTTGGAATACACAATCTATTTCGAAAGTACAAACTATCATTTGTACCAATGTGAAATTTTGAATTTGGAAATTTTCCAATCTGTTCTCGTTTAGCAACAAAGTCAAGATAATTTTTGTAACATCCAGAATTAGAGGCTTTGCATATGTTATGTTTATATGTGTTAGTATGCTTTATTTGTTAATTTGTTATGTTGAGGGTCTTCGGGAAGGCTCAGGGTTAAGATGAAGCATTGGTGACAAATTTCAATTTTAGGCACATTAGGGAGAGTTAGCTGGGACAGGCTTTAAAGGCTATTGCTTGTGTTTGTTGACATAAGAAGTGCAGTGGTAAAGTGGCAAGAAGATGCCACTTAGCATGTAGGGGACCAGCGTCACAAGAGAAACAGAGAGGGAGAGGGTTTGATTCCCTCAAGCAGCACAATGGGAGTTTTTTTTTTTTTGTGCTCAAGCAAGGGAGGCGGCTAGATGATGATCAAACTCTGAAGGAGAGAGGGAAGAACTGGTCAAATAATTCAAGTTGGTGGTGGAGAGCCATTTGGGAGTTTGAATTATTCAAACCAATTGGAATGAGTGCAGGAGAGGGGATTAAGGAGAGAATCAAGGAGGAAACATGGAGATTGAGGTGAGAAGGGAGTTGGTCAAATTTTTTAGTAGTGTTAGGGAGAATTAGGTCATATGGGGTCTTTTGGTGGGTGTAGGCATTCGATTTTGGCGGAGGGGCTTAAGTGCCAAAATTTTGGTGTGTGTTTTGTGTTAAGAATTCCTCTTTTCGACATTCGGTGTGCTCTTTTTTCAACCCATTTTCTTTCTCTATTTGCTAAAAACTCCTAAGGTTATTATTTGCTCATCTCCTCATTGTTAAATTCGAAACCTTTTTTGGCACTTTTTCCCTTCTATTCTTTTCTTTTTTCTCTCATTTGTTTCACTTATCAAGCTCTCATTCCTTTGCCGAATTCTCATAAGCTCTCATTCTCCTTTTTGTTATCTTCTCATCTACTCAAAGCCATAGCACTACTTTGTTTCTTTTCTCTCTTTCTTACTCCATATCTTCTCCACTTGTTTCTTCATTGTGAAACCTATCCCTCATCTTTCTTTCACTTCAACCGAACCTAGTGTTTATCTTCTTATCACTATTAGTCATGAGTTCTTCTTCAAATCCGAAGCATCTATTTGTTTCATACTTCTTCTCTATTTCTTCTAAAGGTCGAACCCCTTTTTGCGTCAAGATTTAGCACTCTTTCAGACGACTTTGCTAAAAGTCAAACATAGACTCCTCAATCGGTATACTCTTGCGTCAGTAAGGGATTTTCTTCGCTTTTCTTCTCGCTTTCTTTTCTTTTTCTCTTTGGTTGGTTAATCGAAGGTTTTGACTTTTTATCTTTGGGTGTTGGTCGTGGTGGAGGCGTGTATCCATCATCTTTTCTTTGTGTGGGTTGCTTTCGAGAGGACGTTGGTAAGTGTTATTGGCTGAATAGGCCATAAGGGGTCTCTATTCACTTGATTGGTGGAAGGCCACTTCTTTGAATCTATCTGTTATTGGAGAACCGATTCTAATTTAGTGAATGTGTAGGAACTTCAGCAATTCCTTAATCCAAGTCTAGTAGCTTCTGGTTTCGGTCGATTTAGGTAAGAACTCCTTCATTTTGGGCATAGATTCTCATTTTCATATTCTTCAATACCTTAACCCGGTCTTCTGACCAAGATCTTTTTCATGGATTCGAGTACCAGCCAAGCAAAGGAGGGGGTTGGACTCGTAGTCCCTACCTCTAAGTTTAAAAAACGTGCGGTGTCTGCCATTCGAGACTTTTCACTGGGTTGTGGGCTAGCTTCGGAGCGGGATAGGCAGATTACTATGATACCTGCGAGTGAGGGTGTTAGCGAAATTGATAGTTTAGTTCTTTATGTTTACAAGTGTGTAATTCCCATACCTTCTTTGTATGTTATTATATATAGGTATGTTGTTTGGAAAGTCGAAAACGTAGTAACAGTCATTGTGTACCCATAAAGGGTAAAAATCATAACACCAGGTGCGTTCATTCTCCGAATATACTTGATAAGTGTTGTCGTTACATAATTATGCATATACCTTGAATATCCTGAGTATGCCATTAAATGTTGCATTTACATTACAATGATCATATGTTGCATAGACATGGAGGGATATGATTATGATGAAAGGGGCAGTGTATTTCAGTGGCTTTGCCACATATTTTGGTGACTTTGTCACATTATTTTAGTGGCTCTACCATATATTTCGTGATGTTGTCACATTATTTCGGTGGCTATGCCACATATTTCGATGATGAGTAGCTAACTGTAGCATGACTGTCATCGATGATGTCTAGCGATGAGGGTCGATTGTAGAAATCCCCACCGGTGTGATTGGTAGGAACGGGTGGTGTGTAGCGGATGGAAATTTAGGTTGGGTTGGGTTTTTGCATCATTTTGCATATGATATCTGTTGTACTGTTCTGTAGGGCTAAGGCCCAATCGGACTTCGAATAGGCTTCGCCCTATGTGACTATGAAAAGGGGCTAAGGCTCAGATGGTACATGATTGGGCCTGGGTCCAATGAGGGTGTTTGGAAATTGCACACTGAGTCTTTTGACTCACTCAGTTTGCTTAACATCTTTGCAGGTGATACCTAGTGTAGCAGATTTGGACCGGAGAGGACTACGAAGTGGCCATGCACGGTTTTCTTTCTTTTTAAATAGAACTTTATTTATCTTTAAATTGTTTTTGGATTCTATGTTGTAATAAGGCCACTATTAATTTGGTTTAAAATTTCAGTTTTAAGTTTTAGACGCTTTAAATACAAGATAATTGATATGATGTTTTTACAAAATGCAAATAAAGTTTTTCATGCAACTCAAATAACGAGTTTACAAATGGATTCTTCTTATGACAACCCTCTAGCTTGATCAGATATAATAACATGTGTTTTCAAATGTCACCTAAACACAAGGATTTGGCTAATTAAGTTCTTCCTTAAATGAATAACGAGTTCTCAATTGAACCACTAAACTTGGAGTTTCAAAAATAACTTAAAATTTTCTGAATGTCGCGATATTTTATAAAATTCCTTTCAAGTGACATACCAGATCCGGTCGTTGTGTTTGGGTCGGGTTTGGGGTGTTATAATTTGGTATCAGAGCGTGGTTTTAAAAAGCTAGGCCATGGATTTTGGGTTCAAAACATTTTATGAAGTTGGTCTAAGAAGGATTTAAAAATATATATATACATATGTATGCAAGTTTTTCTGGAGTGTGTGATCGTGTCAAACAGTCGAGTTTTAATATTTATAAAAAGAATGATCGAATGTGTAAACTAACTATGACAACGATAGAGGCAAGTGCACCTATCGAACAATAGTATAGTTTAGGCAAGAATATTTTATCAAACCTAAGGGAACCTAAAAGTACTACTACTCACTTTCTTTCTATTATTTAGCCTGAAATATGGAGTGATTGATTTATTAAATTAATGAAAGAAAAAAAACTTAAACTAGATGCAAAGACAAAAGATTGAATTGAAGAAAGACTTTAGGAAAACTCAGTTGATAAAGACGATACCCTCAGGAAGAATCCATCTATGACTTCACTTATTATTTATTCCCCAAACCATATGATTTTTTTACTTAGCTTGATCCGTGAGACTCCCTAACCTATATTAAACCCTCTCTCGAGGCGAATAAAGTCTAACCTTAGGTTAATTAGTGGAACTCTCGTTCTTTTATAATAACCCCCTAAGGAAGCAGAAAATCAATCAATGGATTCCCATATTAGGTTTCACCCTAATTTGACAAAATCTTGTAACCCTATCTCTAAGCGCCCGATCAACTCCACTCAATTATGCTAGATCTACTCTTAGGCAGGGTCTATTCCTCCTCCACCTAAGCACATCAGATTAAATTAAGCAAGGTAATTAAGAACAAACTAAGTGCTTATCATATAATTTAGAAATCAAATAACAAAATCCATCATAGGTTTCATCCCCTTCAGGTATCTGAAGGGTTTAATTCATAACTAAATAAAAAACATCTCAAGAGAAAAGATAAAACAAAACATAAGAAATCCCTAGAACCCCCTGAAGGAATTAAAGAGAAGATCCTCCGTCTTGAGTGGAGTTCCAGCTTCTTGAGATGGATCAACTGGCTATCTTCAAGTGATTCCCTAAAAGATGAAAGCTTCGGGAAAAGCCTCTGCTAAAAAGCTATCCTATTTCGGCTTCTACCAAACTCTCTTTTTAGTTGCTACCTTGGGTGTTTATATAGGCTTTGAGATACTTTACTTGGCTCCTAAGTATCCTAATTCAAGTAGAATTCCTCCTAGGATGCTTAAGTAGACTTAGGAATGTGTTTCTTTGCCTCCAAGCATCCAAATCTAAGTGAAATTGCTCTTTCTCGCGGCAGGGGCACGCCAATGGCACACGCCCGTGCAAGTCGTCTTTAGGCCATGTCTCGATTCTGTAAATTGGGGCACGATCGTGTAAATAGTGGCATGGTCGTGTGAAGTAAATGAAAAGGCATGGCCGTGTGGCTTGAAGTCCAGGCCGTGTCAATTTCTTGGGTTGGCCCAATTTGGTCCGTTTTAAGCCCGTTTTACGTTCTTTTTATCCTTAGATGCTTTCCTGAGCATAAGACATGAAAAGAAAGGATTAGGAGCAACTTTTTACATAAATTAGGGATAAATCATCCAAAACCATACTAAATGTGGGATTAAAATATGTTACTTTTACGGTTTATCAAATACCCCCACACTTAAGCTTTTGCTTGTCCTCAAGCAAAATTTTCAACTTACAATTAAAATGAACTTTCCATAATTCATAATTCCTATCGACAATGCCTTATCATAATTCATAGATAATTTATACATGGATAATTCAACTAAAAGAGTCCTAAAGATTCAATTACGATAAGTCATACCTTTGAAGTATGAAAACATAGGTGTCTCCCCTTATCTAAGTAATTACCTTTAATTTAAAATCGACAAGGATTGACATCCTCACAAAAGATTCACTCAAATCACTCGAAGTGTTTAAGGTTCAAGAATAAGCACCCATAAGTCGAACCTGAAAAGTTAATCCCATAGGCTTGCTCGAAAATCAAATCTCCACCACTATATATGAGATGATACACAAATCAAAAGGTCTTTAATCGTGGTTGTAACGGGCTTGGGTTAAAAGGTGTGGATAAAGGTGAATTAGAAGGTTAGAATCGAGACCGACTTGACAATTTACCTAACTAGAAATAATGAACTAAATATGAATATTTACATCGAATGAAAACTAATAATACTTACTATTGATAATTACTCTATAATAAAGAGTATTTTCATCACTTGAAATTTGATAATACTTTAATACGAGCTTTTTCTTTAACAATTGGAGTTTTAAATGCTCTAAGCTTCTTTTTTTTTAAGAACAAACTAAAATATTACATCATAAATAATAAATGTAACTACTGAACTAATATAATTCGGTAATTTAATCAAGTCAAACCTCGATTAAAGGGTAGTCAAAAGAAAGGGTGATAACAAATACAAAGGGGTTTTGGGTTAATATTAGTGGGTGAGTCAATAAAAAGGTTGTTAGGATTCAATGGGGTTCACTAGGGGTTAATTTGTGATGGTAGGCTTTTATGGAGTAAGTGGGTTAAATCCTAGGTGCCTTTATCATCTCTGTATATCAAATCAAAAGTGTGGTCTCGACATGTATAAATGAGGCAAGTTCTAGAATAACAGTTCAAAGTTGACACACCCATAATTAATAAAGTGAGCACGAAAAATAATAATGCTCTATAAGGCTCAAAATCTCACAAAAATTATGGGTTTTTTTACCTCAATCCCTATAAATTTCAAACTTCAAAGTAATACTCAAATTCAGTTCAATGACCTATTAATTTTTAATTTTTAGAAAGTAGACTTATCATGCTCGATTCTCTAGTATCCTTCAGATTTAATCATTAATGCACAATTAACTCTGACTTTCTCTAAAACATATCAATAAAAATCATACATCATAAGAAATTTCATCCTAATTAGTAATATGAGAAAAATACTTTCGAACAAGACTAAATTCAGGATTTTGAGAATAATGCAAAAAGTCAGGTACTTTTAACCCCCACACTTAAGATGTACATTGCCCTCAATGTACAAAGATAGATAAACAATTATGTAATAATAAAATCAAAAGAGAAGGGGAGAAGTAACACTTCCTGAATTTTTGGATGAAATCTATGAAAAGAAATTGGATAAGATTAGAGGTGAACGTGGGGAAGCGTCTCGAACCGTTTGAAATTGAATCCTCGAAGTAGCCGGCTTGGTTTTATTGTATCCTAAGCTAAATCTAAATATCATAAAGAATAAGAAGAAGAAAATAAAATAAAATAAAATAAAGTAAAGTAAAGTAAAAAAAAAAAATTAATGATGAAATAAAATAGAAACAAAAATAAATAATGGAAAATGAAAGACAACTAGAAAAATGGGGAATGAGGTTTAAATAGAGATGTAGTCCGTGTTTTGGGATTTTGAATTTTGAATGCATTCAGGGTGTTCAGGAATGGCCGTGGGTGTTGTGGCACGCTCGTGTCCTACTTCACACAGTCATTCAATACGGCGTGCTCCTCCGATGTTCGATAAGTCAGAATGTTGGCATGGTTGGGAGGCACGATCGTGTCTATCCCGTGCTTGACGAGTCAGTAACCTAGCACGAGGCGTTGGCACGGGCGTGGACTAGTATCGCAGCCCGTGTTGGAGAAAGAAGTTTATGTACACATACATAATAGAATAAAAACAAGGGTAACAATGTAAATAACAAAAATAAAGGCAAAAATAAAATACAATAAAATAAAATTTAAAACCAACAATCTATATGAAATAATAGGAAAAAGAATAAATAAATAAAAGAAAATAATAACAAATATAAAAGTTAATGGTAAATAAATAAATAAATAAATACTATATACAATAGTTAAAAGATCATAAAATAATAATACAAATAATTAAAGATTTAAAATTGGAAATTATTTAAGAGGATATAAATATAATAAATAACAATATGATAAATATATTTATAAACAATAGATAAATAAATATTAACAAAATAATAGTAACGAAAACAAAATTAATTAAATATATTAGTAATAATAATAATACATTAATAGTAAGGAAAGTAATAATAAAAGTGAATACAATAATATTAATAGCAATGTCGAAATCATTTTTTTCTATTTCCTCTGAAAAAATAAGGATCGACTTTAAAAACGAAAGTGGAGTCCCCACCAACCTTTTTTGAGGTGTGATCGGATCACCTTGAAATTGATCATTTAAATAAACTTTGATTTATTAAAACATATTTTGGTCTACACAAACTTGAGAAAATGTGTTTCGGAGTCGGTTACGTACGAGGAAGGGTTAGCACCCTCTTAGCGCCCAAAATTGGTACCTAATTATTATTTAATGTCTTAATGTCAAAAATTTGAAAAGATTTTAGATTACGATCCGTTGCTTGAAATACATTTAAATAGAATCATATTGTATGCCAAAACCCTCTTATTTCGAAGAAATAAAATGTCATACTCAGTGAGTTAGGGTACAACAACTTATATTCTCGAAATTGAACTTATCTTTTGATTTTTAAAACCCGTGTGATAAAATTTGAAAAGGGTATTCGATTATTTGGGCTTTATGAAAAATTGGAACCCAGTAAGTTAGGGCACAATTTCTCAAAATTTTTGAATACGGAATATTGCCTTTATCTTTTTTGAAATTCTTACCTCGAGATGATAAAACGTCACATCCAGTGAGTTAGGACACAACATCTCAAATTCCCAAGAATAAGTTTTTTTGTTTAAAATTTTTATGCATTTTGATTAGAAAAGGAAAAGTGTACTTGGTTATTTAGATTTAACGAGAAGAATTGGAACCCAGTGAGTTAGGGCACGATTTTCTCGAAGTTTCCAAACACGAGCATTGCCTTATTTTAAAAACTTTGAGTAAAATGATCTTAAAACTTGAACGGTATTAAAACATGACTTTTTAAATAAATAAAATGCGATGGAATGATAGTATACAAAGCAAAATGGCAATACATACACCAAATGTTATTTTAATGAATCACAAATAACCAATAAGCACAAATTAAGAATTACAATTCGCACGATGATAGCAATAATTACGGAAAGTACAATTTTACACTCAACCAATCTAAGAAATAAATAAACAAACTATGAACTAAGAAACAAATAAAGTTTAAAACGATTATTGTAAGGCAAATGATAATAAATAATAAATGAAAACCAATTTAAAATAACTATTGTAAATAGTAATTAATATAAGGTAATCTAAAAATTTTGTCATGAATAATATATAACAAAACGTGGAACAATTTGATAAAAATAGAATGCAAAATCTTAACATTAATAATTATAAAATAATTTTAAAATAAATAATATGTAAAGAAGAATAAATAATTTATAAAAATAATTTAAACTTACTAATATATATGAATGTCAAAGCCAATAATATATAAACTTGATATACACAAAAGAAATTCAAATAATAATAAAAAATAATCGAAGTAGATATATATATATATATATATATGGAAAGATTTAAAATAAATAATAATAATAAAACACAACCTTTTTGAAAAGTAAATAAATAAATAAGTTAGGACAATAGACAAAATTGAAATTTTAAAAAAAATTCAAGCCTTAAAATGGAAATAATAACAACGAGGGCTTTCTACACTACGAACACGCATTGTGTAAGGCCGTGTGGCCTAGAAATCTGCTCTTTGGTTATTTTATGGTTAGGTGCTAAAAAGAAAAAGAAAAGAAAAAATAAAAAAAATGTAAAAATGGGGTTAGTGTTCGAGTTGCCTCCCGAGAAGTGCTCGTTTATAGTCTTTGCTAGACTTTACCTCTCATTCGTATGGTCATGGTGGTTTGAGGAGGTGGAAATCCTTTCTTATTCTATCAACTCAGTTATGGATATAAAGTTTAAGTCGACTAATGTTTTCCTCAAAAGTGTTGAATTTAGGATTGCTTACCTCGACTATGCCTTATATGAAGACATTAAGTACCTCAAAAGTGATTTCTTCGTTTGTCTTGAGTTCTGAATTGGTGATTTGAGGGTCTTCCTTATTCAACAATACCTGATCCTCTATTTTGATGTGATTTGTTGTTCCTATCAGCTCGTCTGGGGTTTCCTTCGGTTTCATTTCGTGTGGTTCTGGTTCCTCATGTAATTCTTCTTTATTAGTACGAGGTCTATGATTCGCTCAGTTTGTAGCTTTGTGGTGTTTCTGCAATGAAGGTTGAACAAGTTGGTTATCAACTGAATTTACTTTCTCACCTTTATCACTTGATGTTCGCCAAGTCAAGAGCTTGAAGAGTGACTATATAAATCGCCTACGAAGTATGAGTTCTCTGCATAGATATCAATTTTAGCTCTGGCGCTTGCTAAAAAGGGTCTTCCTAAAATTAAGGGGATCGTGTTGTCCTCATCCATGTCTAAAACGACAAAGTCTCTCGAATACAATTTATCAATTTTGATTAGAACATTTTCTATTATACCCTAAGAATTCTTATAGTTTTATCGCTTAATTGAATGCTCATCCTAGTTTGTCTGGGTTTTCCTAGACCTAGTTGTTTAAACATTTTGTAAGGCATAACATTGATGCTTGCCCATAAATCCGCTAACGCATTATCAATAGATAAACTACCAATTAAACATGAAATTGTAAAACTCCCTGGATCTTTTAATTTTCGTGGCGTTTATTTTGTAGAATTGCTAAGCACATTGCGTTTAGCTCCACGTAGTGCTCTTCGTCTAATTTGCGTTTGTTGGTCAAGACCTATCTTAAAATTTCCTCGAGTCTGGTATCTAAAAAAGAGCTTCAAGGAGAGGGAAGTTAATATGTAATTTATTTAAGAGTTTAAGAAACTTACCGAACTGTTCCTCTGAATCATCTCTTTTCATTGCTTCGGGATAAGGTATGCGAGGTTGGTACTCCTTGATTACCGGTTTTTGCTTTTCTTATGTTACCTCTATCTTGCCTTCATCTACATTGTTTTCTTATATTGAGTTTGGTTCATCTAACCCCTTACTGTCTTAAGCTGAGATAGCTTGAATTTGCTCCTTTGGATTAACCTTGGTGTTACTTGGTGACGTCCTAGCGGTCGTATTAGCTTTGCGAGATGTCCCACTGACCTAGTAAGTTCTCCAACTTGATTCTCGATCCCTTTGATCAATTTTTGTTGTTTATCAAGTCTTGCTTGATCTTTTGGAGACAAGAATCAGGGCTTCCATGAAATTCGTCAAGATCTCTTCAAGATTCTGCTCCTCTTCTTATTGGTGAGGTGGTTGTTGAAAATCGAAGGAAGTTCCGATCTTTGGATATTTTGATAATTCCACGAGAAATTGGGATGGTACTTCCAACTTTGCATTATAAGTGTCACTATAAAAATTATGTTGATATCTAGAATAGTTACCTGATAGTGAGCTTGCTCGCTTTTCCATGCCATATCCGTAGGGTGGTACTCGAGGATTCGCCACGCCTCCTAGATTCAAATCATATTGTATTTCGGTGTACTTGAGGACTATACCAATCATTAATCTTTTATTCATAATCTCTAACTGATTAGATAACTTTGGTGACCACGCTAAGGTTGAAAACACCGTTGCTTTAGTAAGAATTGCCCCATGCCTTGCCATTGATAATTATTCATGCCATCTTTTCCATAGACTAAAATTTTTCGCCAAAAGCAAAATAGAGGAAAAATTAGAAAAATAAAAAGAAATAATAATAAAGAATAATATAATAATAATAAATTGCAAATACAAAAATTTTGGCTAAAGTAATAGAAATAGAGTTTTCTTAATATTTTAGTGTTCCTAAAACGGCGCCAAAAACTTGATCGTGTCAAGCAATGAAGTTTTAATATTTATAAAAGAATGATCGAACGTGTAGACTAACTATGACAACGATAGAGGCAAGTGCACCTATCGAATAGTAGTATAGTTTAGGCAAGAATATCTTATCAAACCCAAGGGAACCTAAAAGTACTACTACTCACTTTTTTTCTATTATTTAGCCTGAAATATGGAGTGATTGGTTTATTAAATTAATGAAAGAAAAAAAACTTAAACTAGATGCAAAGACAAAAGAATGAATAGGAGAAAGACTTTAGGAAAACTCAGTTGATAAAGACGATACCCTCAGGAAGAATCCACCTATGACTTCACTTATTATTTATTCCCCAAACCATATGATTTCTTTACTTAGCTTGATCCGTGAGACTCCCTAACCTATATTAAACCCTCTCTCGAGGCGAATAACGCCTAACCTTAGGTTAATTAGTGGAACTTTCGTTCTCTTATAATAACCCCTAAGGAAGCAAGAATCGATCAATGGATTCCCATATTAGGTTTCACCCTAATTTGGCAAAATCTCGTAACCCTATCTCTAGGCTACCGATCAACTTCGGCTCAATTATGCTAGATTTACTCTTAAGGGTCTATTCCTCCTCCACCTAAGCACATCGATTAAATTAACATAATTAAGAACAAACTAAGTACTTATCATATAATTTAGAAATCAAATAACAAAATCCATCATGGTTTGATCCCTTCAAGTATCTCAAGGGTTTAATTACAAAATACCTTTGGCGGGTAAATTACAAAATACCCTTGGTGGGTAAATTATCGTTATACCCTTGTAGAGGTTGGTTAACCTGATTATTTTGTATATTATTATTCGATTATGATGGTAATTGTTTCATACGTTATTTGATATATGTCTAGCATACATAACATAACGCATACACGTAATTATTATGTCATATTGTATACCGTGGTTGGCCCCACTTTGAGATATGGGATCGTCCTCGCCGCTGATTTGGTATCACACGATGGGTTGGCCCCATCACTTGATTTGTGACTTCTGGTCACCAAAGGTTTTGGTAACACAATTGTGTCTTTGGACACCAAGGGTTTGGCACCACCAAAGGGTTTGGTACCACACGGTAGAAAAGGAGTTATGGATGGCTAGGTTGGGTGCATTATGCATATGTATTGCTTTGTTATAAATTGTGTAAGTATGTGGCATTTACCCTGGAGAAGGAATATGCATCGAGTCTTGGTGACTCACCTTCTCCCTTATATTTTCGTGTGATTCGTGAGATCATGGAAATGGAGCCGGATGAACTCGAGGAGGCCATGCAATAAATTTGGGTTCTACGTGAACTTTGGTTTGAGAACTTTAATTTATTTAAATTTGGTTTTATATTTATTTAAGTTGTAATAAGGCCTCTTAAATTATGATTTTGGATTATATTTATGCTTTGAATATGTTTAAAATATGGTTTATAAATTTCTTGATTATGAGCATAAACAACGCGATGGTTTTAAAACGCTACCATCTGCAACATAAATCATTTGATAATTTTAACAACTTGAGTGTTTTCGATAATTTAAACGATTTTCAAATATTAAGTTTCTACATTCAAATGCAAATGGTTTTCAAAGTATTAAATTTGAGTTTTCTTAAAATGATATAAACGCTTTTCTAACCTATGATTTATTCATTTATTTTAAAGTTTTACGTAATTTCAAAGTAAATTATTAGTTTTAACTTATTATACACTTGATTTCTACAAATATAGAATTTCAAAGGGTTTTCACAAAATTTAATCGTTAACTCATTTTTCTTCAAAATATTTTCCTCAAGGACATACCGTATTCTATTGTATGGCGTATTGACCGGTTTGGGGTGTTACAAATTGGTATCGAGCCTAGGTTTCAAAAACTTCAATTTGTGGGTTATGGGGTTCAAAAAAGTTTGTTTGAAAATACATGTTGTTTGGAAGTATGGCACCTTGAGTCTCCTAGCACCCAAATCCGTAAGTTCCTTTATTTTATGTTTGTTAAGACAATGTTATGACTGTATTTTTGGTATTTATTTTGTGTATGCTGGTTTGGATATAGAAATTGTATGTATAAATGTCGATTTGCTTTTGTGTTTAGTTATCTAGTTATGAGAAAGAAGTTTTGAGATTTGGTTTATTAGTGTTATTAGATCGAGTCTTGCATGAGCGAGCGTAGTGTGGTAGGTTAGGAAGTGTGATTTGTTAAGTTAGTTGGAAATTTCGAGGACTAAATTTCTTTAAGGAGGGTAGATTTGTAACATCCCAAAATTGGGCCTAGGAGAATTGAGCCTAATGGGCCTTAGGCGTAGTAGCGTTTAAATTTTTAGAGAATAAGAGATCGGCTTAAATGCAAGTTAGACCTATTGAATAAGTGATTTTGAAAGGTTAGAGGCTTCATGAAGTCCCGGATCAAATATTGGCTTTGGGGAAATTTTGGTTTTAGGTGAAAAAACCACGGAAGTTGGCGATAGGCCTTAAGAATAAAATATGGAGGAAAATGACACAAGTGGAGTGTGTAGTGTAGTGGCAAAGTGACACCACAAGGAAGGAAGGAGGTCCAAGGTTCTAGTTGTAGCGTTTGCATTCCTTTTAGATTATTTTTATTAAATGAATTTAGACCTTGGCCATAGGGTTATATTTAATTAGCATGGTTTGAGACACAAAGAGCTAGTTGGTAAAGTGGCTAGCAATGTGGATTATGTTATAAAGGAGCCTGGGTTCAATCTCATGAGAAGCAAGGAGTATTTATTTTATGGAGTGGACGGCAAGAGTTTCAGTTGAATTTAAACTCTACTGACGAAGGGATCCCACATCGGAAAGACACAAAGAATGAAGGTGAAGAGCTAGCTATATAAGAAGCATCCTAGGAGGAGAGTAAACACATCTTGGAGGCGTTTGGGCACAAGAGTGATCGAGCGCTGGATTAGCCCCAGAGTCCTATCAGTGTGTAACTCTCTACTCTAGTTGTAGATGAAAAATGCCGAAATGTTTGGTTATATTTAGATTAGTAGCCACACGAGCGCAAGGCGCGTGGGGCTTCGACGCGATAGTTGAGGCCATTAGTAGTATTCTCGTGGGTTGGGGCTGCTTGGGCCTCGATGGGCTGAAGTGGGCCCAATGGGCCCGTGGGCCTATATGAGTAAATTGTATGATTGGTTAGTATATGTTGAACTAGACTAGGTGGAACTTATATACGTGGCTAGATTTGTGCTAGGTGGGCCACACGAGCATGTGGGCCCGGATGGGCCGAAATCGGGTTTTAGGCCCAATCGTCCGGTACGACCGGAAATGGTAGCTGAGTCGCTAGTGGCAACATTAGGCCTTCGGAAAGGCCATTACAGCTAGAATTTACTTTAAAATACCCTTGGTGGGTAAATTACTAAAATGCCCTTAGTAGGTAAAATTACTACTATACCCCAGAGGTTGATTAGCATGATTATGTTGTTTAGTTTTGGCCGATTGTAGGAAGGCGAACCTTTAGGAGGCGATAGTCAAGATTTGCAGTAGTGATCTACCGAGATTTGGAGACTTGAGACTTTTATGAGCCACGTGTGATTTCGTGGTTTAGTCCATCTGTTAATCAAAGCGTAATCATCGTGACTGCTTTCTCGGTTAATTGTTTATTAATGTGTATACTTGAGTATGTTGTGTGATAGCCGACAATAAAGGCTAAAGTGATGGATACCCATGTGTGGGGTAATCGGTTAATGTGTTAGTAAATTGTGATATTAAATTATTTATGGTGCTCATGTGATATAATAATGAGCATGTGAGGTATACTCATTCGATATGATGATTTGACATGATACATTTGCATATTTGCATGGGGATTGGTTTTGATCAAGGAAGGACGGGTGTACATATTATGTACGTGGTCTAATGTTAGCATCGTGCTACATTAGCGCTTGATGATTAGCTGTGTGCTTCATCAAGGTATATGTTGGCTAGATGCCCATCTCGGCGGTTGATAGCTGAGTGCATCACCGTAGACGGATTAATGTTGGGATCACTTATGTGATCGATGGCTCGCCACATCCTTGAGCAAATGAGTCCGCCAAGGTAGGATTTGAGGATCACGATGTGATCGGTGGCTCACCACTGACCTTGTGCACAGTGTCCGCCGAGGTAGGATATGTGAGATCACTTTCGCCAGTGATCGGTGGATTAGCCACGGCCTTGGTGGAGTCTGCTAAGGTTGGTGTAATGGATGGACTTAGGTTGGGGGATACATTTGGCATGACTGGTTGCATGGATCTGTGTGGATATGGGTCAAGCCCATACGTGTGGAAACATGTGTAATGATTATGCATTGAGTATGTGGACTCACCCAATTTTTCTTAACCATTTCGTGATTCATGAGCTTGGACCAGGGTTGGAGTGGATACTGAGGTGGCCATGCGTAAAAGAGATTTTGATTATTTTACGATTTTTGAAATTAAGTATTTTGTTTAAATATTGGGTTGTAATAAGGGCCTTGTTATTATTTTTGGTATTATTTTATTATGGGCTTAATTAAATTAAATTACTATGTGAAGATGATTTTATTTTTAGCCACCTATTTATTCAAAGTATATACATAAAAGTTTTAATTTGGACATTTTATAATAACAAAGTTTTACTTATAATTTTAAATGGACATGGTTTTCAAAAGTTAACAAATTTACATGTTTTATTCTAAAGTCAAAAGATTTTCAACTGCCTCCTCAGTGACATACCAGATCCTGTTGGGCTTATAGGTGGGTTTGGGGTGTTACTGAGGAAGTTCGATCTTTGGATATTTTGATAATTCCACGAGAAATTGGGATGGTACTTCCAACCTGCATTATAAGTGTCACTATAAAAATTATGTTGATATCTAGAATAGTTACCGTATAGTGAGCTTGCTCGTTTTCCATGCCATATCCGTAGGGTGGGTACTCAGGATTCGCCACGCCTCCTAGATTCAAATCATATTGTATTTCTGGGTGTACTTGCGAGGGACTATACCAATCATTAATCTTTTTATTCATAATCTCTAACTGATTAGATAACCTGGTGACCACGTCAAGGTTGAAAACACTGGTTGCTTTAGTAAGAATTGCCCCCATGCCTTGCCATCGATAATTATTCAAAGGCCATCTTTCCATAGACTAAAATTTTCCGCCAAAAGCAAAATAGAGGAAAAATTAGAAAAATAAAAAGAAATAATAATAAAGAATAATATAATAATAATAAATTGCAAATACAAAAATTTTGGCTAAAGTAATAGAAATAGAGTTTTCTTAATATTTTAGTGTTCCTCGAAAACGGCGCCAAAAACTTGATCGTGTCAAACAGTCGAGTTTTAATATTTATAAAAAGAATGATCGAACGTGTAGACTAACTATGACAACGATAGAGGCAAATGCACCTATCGAATAGTAGTATAGTTTAGGCAAGAATATCTTATCAAACCCAAGGGAACCTAAAAGTACTACTACTCACTTTTTTTCTATTATTTAGCCTGAAATATGGAGTGATTGGTTTATTAAATTAATGAAAGAAAAAAAACTTAAACTAGATGCAAAGACAAAAAATGAATAGGAGAAAGACTTTAGGAAAACTCAGTTGATAAAGACGATACCTCGTGAAGAATCCACCTATGACTTCACTTATTATTTATTCCCCAAACCATATGATTTCTTTACTTAGCTTGATCCGTGAGACTCCCTAACCTATATTAAACCCTCTCTCGAGGAGAATAACGTCTAACCTTAGGTTAATTAGTGGAACTTTCGTTCTCTTATAATAACCCCCTAAGGAAGCAGTAAATCGATCAATGGATTCCCATATTAGGTTTCACCCTAATTTGGCAAAATCTCGTAACCCTATCTCTAGGCGCCCGATCAACTTCACTCAATTATGCTAGATTTACTCTTAGGCAGGGTCTATTCCTCCTCCACCTAAGCACATCAAATTAAATTAACATAATTAAGAACAAACTAAGTACTTATCATATAATTTAGAAATCAAATAACAAAATCCATCATAGGTTTGATCCCCTTCAAGTATCTGAAGGGTTTAATTCATAACTAAATAAGAAAACATCTCAGGAGAAAAGATAAAACAAAACATAAGAATTCCCTAGAACCCCCTAAAGGAATTAAAGAGGAGATCCTCCTTCTTGAGTGGAGTTCCAGCTTCTTGAAATGGATCAACTGGCTATCTTCAAGTGATTCCCTAAAAGATGAAAGCTTCGGCAAAAGCCTCTGCCAAAAAGTCGTCCTATTTTGGCTTCTGCCAAACTCCCTTTTTAGTTGCTACCTTGGGTGTTTATATAGGCTTTGAGATGCTTTACTTGGCTCTAAGTATCCTAATTCAAGTAGAATTCCTCCTAGGATGTTTTAGTAGACTTAAGAATGTGTTTCTTTGCCTCTAAGCATCCAAATCGAGTGAAATTACTATTTCTCACAGTAGGGGCACGCCTATGGCACACGCCCGTGTAAGTCGTCTTCAGGCCGTGTCTCGATTCTGTCGATTGGGGCACGGCCGTGTAAATCGTGGCATGGCTGTATGAGGTAAATGGCAAGGCACGACCATGTAGCTTGAAGTCCAGGCCGTGTCGATTTCTTGGTTGGCCCAATTTGGTCCGTTTTAAGCCTGTTTTACGTTCTATTTATCCTTAGGTGCTTTTCTAAGCATAAGACATGAAAAGAAAGGATTAAGAACACTTTTTTACATAAATTAGGGATAAATCAGCCAAAAGCATACTAAATGTGGGATTAAAATATGTTACTTTTAAGGTTTATCATGTGGCACCCGAGTCTCCGGCCCAAGTCTACAAGGTAATTCTTTTGATTGTTAGGTGATTTGCATGATGTGAATACATCGCTATGAATATTAGAATTAAGAAACCCTACTTTAGAGATGAAAACCTATAGGTATATGTGTGTTTTGTGGAAAACTACTTAAAACTCTATCCTCATAAAACTACTCATTAATCAACAGTGAAATGAAAAGCTAATCCATAAAATTTGTAAAACAGATTAAGGTGAAATGGTAGACATGAGTGCTAGAGGATGTGGATGTATTGCATGCGGCCGTGGTAGAGGCTGGGGTGTTGAGGCTGAGTTCTCAGAAGCAAAGAATGAGCCTGAAGGTGAAGCGCCAGCATCACCTGTGGCAGAAGCGGGATCGCAAGATAGAATTGGTAGGGATGATGCCCTGTCTCAAGCAATGCTACATGTGTTAGAGTGAGTTGCTGGGGCAAGCATGGGATAGTATCTCAGAAGTCTATTCCTGAGCGACTTCGAGCAAACGGAGCTAAAATGTTTAGGGGTATCTCTCGAGTGGCCCCAAATGTAGCTGAATATTGGCTAGAGGCAGTCGAGAAGACTATGGATGATCTAGTCTGCACGGTAGAAGAGA
This sequence comes from Gossypium rotundifolium, assembly GCA_025506655.1. NCBI lineage: Eukaryota > Viridiplantae > Streptophyta > Magnoliopsida > Malvales > Malvaceae > Gossypium > Gossypium rotundifolium. Next base: position 47,030,266 of record CP106723.1, read on the forward strand.
AACTGAAAAAAGCGGTGTCTCTTCTTAGGGATGAGGCATATCAGTGGTGGCTCACCGTAAGAGAGGGTACTCCAGCGGATCGAATTGACTGGGATTTTTTAAGCCGACATTTCAAGAAAAGTAAGTTGGGGCCAGTTATATGGATGCTCAGAGGAAAGCATTCCTGAAATTGGTACAATGGGGCAAATCCGTAGCTGAGTACGAGGTAAAATTTCTACGCCTGAGTCGTTACGCCCGAGGTATAGTGGCGACTGACTATGAGTGCTACGTGCGGTTCGAAGATGGGTTGCGATGAGTTGAGGGTATTGATAACTCTGCAGCGGGAGAGGGACATTGTCGTGTTGGTCAAAAAAGCTAAAATAGCCGAGAAAGTAAAGCAGACTGAAATACAGAATAGGGATAAAGATCTAGGTAAAAGAAAGAGAAGTTTTGGACCGTCGGGATCATCTAAGGGTTTTCGAAAAAGGCCTAGGTTTGTTGGGCCAGCTAGAGTTCTGGCGCTGGCGCGTGATGGGTCAGTTTCGTCCATGTGCTCAGTGTGGGAAGATGCATCCGGGAATGTTGGAAAAGAATTGGGGGATGCTTCAAGTGTGGATCTAAGGATCATATCATTAGAGATTGTCCACAAGAGTTGGATAAGGTATGGCCTTTAGGTCAGGGTTTTACTCAGTTCGGGAATAGTGGGCAGCAACCGCCGAGAGGTCGTGGTCCGGTTGGAAGTGGAAATAGTTTTGGTCGAGGTCGTGGAACACCAGGCAAGGGTGTTGATAATGCAAAAGCCAGACAGCTGAGTTTAGTCTATGCAGCTCGTTGGCAAAATGATGGCGACACACTGGATGTCATAATTGGTACATTTCTTATAGCTGATAAGTCATTAATTGCTTTGATTGATATTGGATCGACCCACTCTTATGTTGCTTGTACTGTATCTGAGACTCTAAGTATAGAATCTGAAATAGCTACTAGAGAGATGACTTTGGTTAGCCCTTTAGGACAATCCATGGTAGTGAACAAATTATTTAGGGATGTGCCTTTAGAAATTTAAGGAGTTTTGCTTCCGGCTGACTTGATGGAATTACCATTCGAGTTTGATCTCATCTTAGGCATGGATTGGTTGGTTAAACATCGTGCTAAATTGGATTGCACAGCTAAGTGAATGGTATTGAGTACCTAGAGGGCGAAGAGGTGGTTATAATAGGGGAAAGAAGGAATTATTTATCTAACGTGGTTTTCGCGTTAAGGGTTGTTAAGATGGTTTGAAAAGGTTACAGGGCATTCCTAGCTTTTATCAGCGCATTAGATGCAAAGGAAGTGACTATTAATGAGGTTAGAACAGTAAAGGAATTCGTGGATGTCTTTCCTGAAGAGCTTTCAGGGTTACCTCCGAATCATGAAGTGGTAATTGAGCTACTTTTGGGTACAGCTCTGGTGTCCATCGCCTCTTATAAGATGGCACTGAAGGAGCTGGTGGAACTTAAAGCTCAGGTCCAAGAGCTGTTAGATCGTGGTTTTATCTGACCAAGTGTGTCTCCGTGGGGAGTGCCGGTGCTGTTTGTGAAGAAGGATGGGTCAATGCGTATGTGCATTGACTACCGCCAGTTGAATAAGTTGATGATTAAGAACAAGTACCTGCTGTCGAGGATTGACGATCTGTTTGATCAGCTCAAAGGGGCTTCAGTCTTTTCAAAGATAGATTTAAGGTCAGGATATCATCAGCTCAAGGTCAAGGAAGCGGACATTCATAAGACGGTGTTTCAAACTCGCTATGGTCACTACGAGTTTTTAGTGATGCCGTTTTGGTTGACGAATGCACCAGTTGCATTTATGGGTATGATGAATCGAGTTTTCCAACCCTATCTGGATAGGATTGTTGTGATGTTCATAGACGACATCCTGGTATATTCCAAGATGGAAGAAGAGCACGATTCGCATCTTCGTATGGTTCTGCAGATTTTGAGGGAGAAGCAGCTGTACGCCAAATTCAGTAAGTGTGAATTTTGGTTGAAAGAAGTTACCTTCTTGGGTCATGTTGTATCTGTAGAGGGGATTAGGGTTGATCCCCGAAAGATTGAAGCTGTGTTGGACTGGAAACCGCCTAAGTCTATGGTGGAGATTCTAAGTTTTCTTAGGTTAGCTGGGAACTACAGAAGGTTTGTTGAGGGATTCTCCTTAATTGTGGCACCCTTAACTAAGTTGTTGTGGAAAGGGGTACCATTTGTTTGGACTGACTAGCAGCAAGAAAGCTTTGAGAAGCTGAAGAGGATCTTAACAGAGGCTCCGATTTTGATTCAGCCTGAGGCTGGGAAAGAGTTCGTAGTTTATTGTGATGCTTCACACACGGGGTTAGGTGCATGTTAATGCAAGATGGGAAGGTAGTTGCATATGCGTCTTGGCAGTTAAGATCACATGAGATAAACTATCCCATGTATGATCTAGAGTTCACTGCGATAGTGTTCGCTCTGAAGATCTGGAGACATTACCTGTGTGGAGAGAAGTCCGTTATCTACACCGACCACAAGATTTTGAAGTACATTCTTACTTAGAAGGAGTTGAATTTAAGACAGCGGAGGTGGATTGAGCTATTGAAGGACTATGACTGCTCGATCGAATACCATCCGGGTAAAGCTAACGTAGTGGCAGATAAGTTAAATCGGAAGGTAATATTAGATTTGAGGGCGATGTTTGCCATCTCAGCCTGTATGATGATGGGAGTTTGTTAGCTAAACTTTAGGTGAAGCCGCCGTGGATAAGTAAGATTAAAGAGAAGTAGTTAACGGACGATGTCTTGAGTGCTCAACTTCTACAAGTATAGAATGGTGGGGTAGAGGATTATAATTTGAATAGTGATGGGGTTTTGTGTTTCGGTAAAAGGGTCTGCGTACCAAAGGATGTGGAGTTGAGATAGATGATTCTTCAGGAGGTGCATAGTAGCCCTTACGCTATGCATTCTAGAGGGAATAAGATGTATCGGGATCCGCGTGAACAGTTTTGGAGGCCTGGATTGAAGTGGGAAATTATCGAGTTTGTGGGTAAATGCTTGATGTGTCAGCAAGTGAAAGCGAAACATCAGTTGCCTTCGAGGTTGTTATAGCCGGTGAAGATTCCACAGTGGAAATGGGAGAGAATCACGATGGACTTTGTTAGTGGGCTACCTCTTATGCCTATTAAGAAAGATTCGGTATGGGTGATTGTGGATCGGTTGACAAAGTCCACCCATTTCATACATGTTCGTGTCAATTATTCTCTACAGAAGCTGGCTAAGCTGTATGTGGCAGAGATTGTGAGGTTGCATTGGGTACCAGTATCGATCATATCAGATAGAGACCCTAGGTTTACGTCGCGTTTTTGGAAAACGCTGCATCAAGCATTGGGTACAAGACTAGACTTCAGCACAGCTTTTCATCCACAGACTGATGGTCAGTCTGAGTGGGTAATTCAGACCTTGAAAGATATGTTGAGAGGTTGTGTCATTGACTTCAGGGGTAGTTGGGAAGAGTTTTTACTGTTGGCAGAATTCGCATACAACAACAACTACCAATCTAGTATTTAGATGGTGCCCTATGAAGCGTTGTATGAACGGAGGTGTCGTACTCCTACTTGCTAGACAAAATTGGGTGAGCGTCAGATGTTGGGTCCGGATTTGATTTCAGAGACAGAGGAGAAAGTTAAATTGATTTGAACTCAGTTGAAGGAAGCGTTTGATAGAAGAAATCCTATCCTAATCTGAAGCGTAAGGATATAGAGTTTGCAGTGGGTGATCAAGTCTTCCTAAAAGTTTCACCGTGGAAGAAGGTAATGAGGTTTGGACGGAAGGGCAAGCTAATTCCCAGGTTTATCGGGCCTTACCGGTATTGAAACGTGTGGGACCAGTGGCATATCAGCTTGAGTTACCGTCAAAATTGAAATAGATATATAATGTGTTCTATGTTTCGATGTTAAGGCATTACCATTCTAATCTGTCTCACATTGTGCTGGTGGAGGAGATTGAGGTAAGACCAGACCTGTCCTTTGAAGAGGAACCAGTGCAGATCTTAGATCGAGATGTTAAGGTGCTGAGAAGGAAATTAATCTCGTTGGTCAAAGTCTGGTGGCGAAATCATGGTATGGAAGAGGTTACGTGGGAGCCAGAGGATGTTATGCAACAGCAGTACCCTCATCTCATTTGACCAGGTAAATTTCACGGTCGAAATTTCTTTAAGGGTGGTAGAACTGTAACATCTGGGAATTAGGGGCTTTGCATCTGTTATGTTTCTGTGTGTTAGTATTCTTCTTTTGTTAATTTGTTATGTTGGGGTCTCCGGGAAGGCTCGGGGTTAAGCAGAATCCTTGGTGAAAATTTTCAATTTTGGGCACATTAGGGGAGAGTTAGTGGGACAAGCTTTAAGGGCTATTGCTTGTGTTTGTTGACATAAGAAGTGCAGTGGTAAAGTGGCAAGGATACGCCACTTAGCATGCAGGGCAGTGGCGTCACAAGGGAAGTAGAGAGGGAGAGGGTTCGATTCCCTCAAGTAGCACAAGGGGAGCTTTTTTGTGCTCAAGCAAGGGAGGCGGCTGGATGGTGATCAAACTCTGAAGGAGAGAGGGAAGACCTGGTCAAATAATTCAAGTTGGTGGTAGAGAGCCATTTGGGGGTTTGAATTATTCAAACCAATTGGAATGAGTGGAGGAGAGGGGATTATGGAGAGAATCAAGGAGGAAACATGGAAATTGAGGTGAGAAGGGAGTTGGCCGAATTTTTGAGTAGTGTTAGGGGGAATTCGGTCATATGGGGTCTTTTGGTCGGAGTAGGCATTCGATTTTGGTGGAGGGGTTTAGGTGCCGAAATTTTGATGTGTGTTTTGTGTTGAGAATTCCTCTTTTCGGCATTTGGTGTACTCTTCTTTTCAACCCATTTCTTTCTCTGTTTGTCGAAAACTCCTAAGGTTATTATTTGTTCATCTCCTCATTGGTAAAGCAAAAACCTTTTTGGGCACCTTTTCCCTTCTATTCTTTTCTTTCTTCTCTCATTTGCTTCACTTCTCAAGCTCCCATTCCTTTGCCGAATTCTCATAAGCTCGCATTCTCCTTTTTGTTCTCTTCTCATCAACTCAAAGCCGTACCACTCCTTTGTTTCTTTTCTCTCTTTCTTTCTCCATATCTTCTCCACTTGTTTCTTCATTGCCGAAACCTATCCCTCATCTTTCTTTCACTTCAATCGAACCTAGTGTTCATCTTCTTGTCACCATTGGTCACGAGTTCTTCTTCAAAGCCGAAGCATTTATTTGTTTCATACTTCTTCTCTATTTCTTCTAAAGGTCGTACCCTTTTTTGCGTCAAGAGTTAGCACTCTTCCAGTCGAGTTTGCTGAAAGTCGAACATAGACTCCTCAATCGGTACACTCTTGCATCGGTAAGGGATTTTTTCGCTTTCTTCTCGCTTTCTTTTCTTTTTCTCTTTGGTTGGTTAATCGAAGGTTCTGACTTGTATCTTTGGGTGTTGATCGTGGCGGAGGGGCGTGCATCCATTATCTTTTCTTTGTGTGGGTTGCTTTTGAGAGGATGTTGGTAAGTGTTGTTGGTCGAATAGGCCATAAGGGGTCTCTATCCGCTTGATTGGCTGGAAGGCCACTTCTTTGAATCTATCTGTTATTAGAGAACCGATTCTAATTTGGTGAATGTGTAGGGACTTCAGCGATTCCTTAATCCAAGTCTCTAATAGCCTCCGATTTCTGTCGATTTAGGTAAGAACTCATTCGTTTTGGGCATAGATTCTCATTTTCATATTCTTCAATACCTTAACCCGATCTTCTGACCAAGATCTTTTTCATGGATTCGAGTACCAGCCAAGGAAAAGAGGGGGTTGGACTCATAGTCCCTACCCCTAAGTTTAAAAAAATGTGGTGTCCACCATTCGTGACTTTCCACCGGGTTGTGGGCCGACTTGAGCTGGATAGGTAGATTGCTGTGATACCTGCGAGTGAGGGTCTTAGCGAGATCGATAGTTTAGTTCTTCATGTTTACAGGTGTGTAATTCCCACACCTTCTTTGTATGTTATTACTATATATATGTATATTGTTTGGAAAGCCGGAAACTTAGTAACAGTTATTATGTAACCAAAAGGGTAAAAATCGTAACACCAGGTGCGTTCATTCTCCGAATATACTTGATAAGTTTTGCCGTTACATGATTATGCATATACCTTGAATATCCTAAGTATGCCATTAAATGTTGCACTTACATTACAATGATCGTATGTTGCATGGACATGGGGTGATATGTTTATGATGAAAAGGGTAGTGTATTTCGGTGGCTTTGCCACATATTTTGGTGACTTTGTCATGTTATTTCAGTGGCTCTGCGACATATTTTGATGACGTTGTCACATTATTTTGGTAGCTATGCCATATATTTCGATGATGAACAGCTGACTGCAGCATAACTGCCATCGATGGTGTGTAGCGGTGAGGATTGATTATAGAAATCCCCACTGTGTGATTGGCAAGAACGGGTGGTGTGTAACGGATGGAAATTTAGGTTGGGTTGGGTTTTTGCATCATTTTGCATATGATATCTGTTGTACTATTCTGTAGGGCTAAGGCCCAATCCGACTTCAAATGGGCTTCGCCCTATGTGACTATGAAAAGGGGCTAAGGCTCAGATGGTAAATAATTGGGCCTGGGCCCAATGAGGGTGTTTGGAAATTGCACACTGAGTCTTTTGACTCACTCAGTTTGCTTAACATCTTTGCAGGTGATACCTAGTCCAGCAGATTTGGACTAGAGAGGACTACGAAGTGGCCATGCATGGTTTTCTTTCTTTTTAAATAGAACTTTATTTATTTTTAAATTGTTTTTGGGATTCTATGTTATAATAAAGCCACTATTAATTTGGTTTAAAATTTCGGTTTTAAGTTTTAGACGCTTTAAATACAAGATAATTTGATATGATGTTTTTTATAAAATGCAAATAAAGTTTTTCATGCAACTTAAAAAACGAGTTTACAAACGGATTCTTCTTACGACAACCGTCTAGCTTGATCAGATGTAATAACATGTGTTTTCAAATGTCACCTAAACACAAGGATTTGGCTAATTAGGTTTTTCCTTAAATGAATAATAAGAGTCTCAATTGAACCACTAAACTTGGAGTTTCAAAAATAACTTAAAATTTTCTAAAGTTCGCGATATTTTATAAAATTCCTTCATGTGACATACCAGATCCGGTCGTGGTGTTTGGGCCGGGTTTGGGGTGTTACAATTTTTCTAAGCTTCATAAATCTGTTGCAGAAACATCGGTTTAGCTTTTAATTAAGCTAAAATGGAAATATCAGCAACAAGCGCCAGACGAGTATTCATAATTTTCAAAGAAAACAATGACTTCTGACTCAAGGCATCCATAACAACATTAGCTTTTCTTGAATGATAGTCGATAAGTAAATCATAGTCTTTTAACAGTTCCAACCGTCTACGTTGTCACAAATTCAATTATTTTTGGGACATCAAATATTTCAAGCTTTTATGGTTAGTGAAAATGTGGTATTTTTCTCCATATAGATAGTGTTGCCAAATTTTTAAGGCAAACACAATAGCTGCAAGCTCCAAATCATGTGTTGGGTAATTTCACTCGTACGACTTCAACTATCGAGAAGCATAAGCTACAACTTTGCTTTTATGCATTAAAACACAACCCAAACCATTAAGTGAAGCATCACTATAAATCACAAATTCTTGGCTGGCCTCTGGCTGAATTAACACAAGGGCTTCGGTTAACATTGCTTTCCACTGATCAAAGCTCTACTAACATTTATTTGACCAGACAAACTTTACATCTTTTTGAAGTAGCTACGTCAACAGTAAAGCAACCATCAAGAAACCTTTAACAAAACGCCTGTAGTATCTGGCCAAACCCAAAAAACTTCTAGTTCCAGTGACATTTCTCGAAGGCTTTTAGTCCAAAATAGTTTATATCTTGCTTGGATATACTCTTATGTCATCTTTCGATACCACGTAAGCCAAAAATCCAACTTCTCAAAGCCAAAACTCACATTTAATAAATTTCACAAATAATTATTTTTCACGCAAAGTTTGCAATACAATGCTTGAATGCTAGGCATGCTCAATCTCATCTCTTGAATAAATCAACATATCATCAATGAAAACAACCACAAACTTGTCTAAACACAACCAAAATATTTTTTTCATCAGATCCATAAATACTGTAGCTGCATTTATTAGACCAAATGACATAACTAAAAATTTATAGTGTTCATACTTGGTTCTGAAAGCTGTTTTCGACACATCAAAATCTTTAACCCAAAGCTGATAATATCCTGAAGGAAGATCAATTTTATAAAATATTGTCACATCTTTCAATTGATCAAACAAATCATCAATACAAGGGAACGGGTACTTCTTCTTGATTGTGACTTTCTTAAGCTGTCGATAGTTAATACACAAACACATCGATTCATCTTTTTTCTTAACAAATAACACAGGTGCGCCCCAGGGAGAAACACTGTACCAAACAAATCTTCTATTTATCAACTATTGCAACTGTACTTTTAATTCTTTTAACTCAGCCGGTGTCATTCTATATAGAGAAATCGATATCAGAGAAGTTTTCGGTACTAATTCAATAGCAAACTCAACCTCTCAAACCAATGGTAATCCTGGCAACTCCTCTGGAAACACATCTCGAAAATCACAAATAGTCAAAACTAATTCCAACTTCAATTCTGAAGCTATGGTATCTAATATGCATGAAAAATACACCTCGCACCCTTTTTGTACAAATTTCTAAGTTGATCGAGTAGAAATGATATTGGCGGCACTGTCTAAACTGTTTGTTTCAACCCTTACTGTTTCACCATTCTGACATTTCAAAATAATTTATTTTCATCTAAATTCAAAACTGCATCATGTAAATTCAACCAATCCATGCCGAGAATAACATTGAATTCATTAAATAGAAACAACATCAAATCATCCAGAAAGTTGCAATTCCAAATTTTCAGTGGGCAATTTTTACAAACTTTGTCAACCAACACATACTGACCAAACGGATTGTTACTTTGACAACATATTCAGTCGACTCAACTGGTATTTTCTTATCCGTTATTAACGTAGTGCATATATGTGTGTTGACCCCAAGTCAATCAAATCATAAAAAGTAACATCAAAGAGAGGAAATGTACCAGCGATCACATCAGTTGCTGAAGCATCTTCCCGTGCTCAAATCGCATAAGCCCTAGCTAGTGCTCGTGCCTTAGATCGAACAACAGTTTCCTTCGTACCACTTCAATTAACTCCTGCATTTCCACTATTTTTCGATGGTCTACCTTTAGAAGGCATACTCCTTGATCAAACATTTTGAGCTTTATCTCTATCAAATCTATCCAAGAAGTCAGGAAGAAAATGGTTGAACAAACCACATTTAAAGTACGACCCTTCCTTAAATTAGCAGTCCCCAAAATGTCTTTTGTTACATTGTTGACATTTAAGCTTGTTATTATTATGAATAAAACCCAAGCTAGCTACAAATGTATCTTGGGATCTCAAACTAGCTTGTTTTCCTCAATCTTTACTCGAAAATCTAGACAGAGCCGACATTCGACTATAAGATTCTTTTATTTTCTTTGAAGGAGAAGAAAAAGGTTTTCCCATTTGTCTTTTACCGAGTCTCAGACTTCAGAATCTACTTTTTCTTTGCTTTTTTGAGTTCTTCTACTTTATGTGCTCGGTCTACTAAGACAACAAACTCTTTCAACTCTAGCATCCCGACAAGAAGTTGAATGTCTTCATTCAAGCCCTTTTCGAATCGAGTACCCATAACAGCTTCTAATGGAATGCATTCCCAAGCATACTTACTAAGCCAGACAAACTCTCTCTCATATCCAGCTATAGTTTTATGGCCTTGAATCAATCCAAGAAAGTCTTTCCACTTTTTGTCAAGATATTGTTGGCTGACATACTTCTTCTTAAACCCAGTTTGGAAAAATTCCCAACTTACACGATCTTTCGATACAAGTGCTATCAGAGTATTCCACCACTGGTATGCTTCATCTTTTAACAAAGAAATTGCACACTTTAAACAATAGTTGGGAGAACACGACAACTCATTGAAAACTCTAGTAGTATTTTCAAACCAGAATTTAGCCTTTTTTGGATCATCCTCAACCTTACCGCAAATTTTTTCAGCCCTATATTTGAGAATTTTATCAACAGGAGGCTTGTATACACGTACCTGTTCCATACCTTGAGGAATAGGGGGATTTGATTGGGGTACGAGAGGGGGCGGAAGTTGTTGAGCCATCAGATTTGTTTTCATAAAATCTGTGAACCGATCAGACATCATATGGAAGAAGGCTTACCATGTCTCACTTCCTCAACCCTCAAAAATGAGCTCACTAAGGATAGGCCATTGTACAAAGGCTCGGGTATTGCTCTCTGCTTCACTGGAATTAGCTCGGTTGAATAACAACTTTTATCTATAAGAGATACAAAACCATTTGAGTTAGGAGATATCACACTATCACGAGTTATAAAATGGCATGTATTTCTAGATTCTATACATGCTATGTTCAATCTGAGAACCGACTAAACTGTAACTCGAATACCACTAAATATAACACCCCTAATCCTTCTCCATCGTCAAAATAGGGTTACAGAGTATCACAGTACAAATCAAAACATTCAAAATCATAACAAAATAAATATCCAATTTTAAATATTAACATTCAATTCCAAGTTTTATTCATAGCATAAAAACATTTATGGGCCTTAAACAGAGCCTACGGGGCCTTAAACATAGTTTGGAAACAATCATGGACTAATTTGAAATGAATCAAAAAAAATTATAGAAAATTTTGAAAATTTTGGAAATAAGGGTCACACGGCCATGTGGCCAGGCTGTATGACAAAGCCTAGGCCGTGTCATTCAGGGACATGGTCGTGTGCCTAAACTGTATAATTCGAAATATGGGTCACACGGCCACGTAGCCAGGCTATATGACAAAGCCCAGGCCGTGTCGCTCAGGGACATGGTTGTGTGCCCAAACCATGTAAAATTCAAAATATAGGTCACACGATCGTGTCTCATCCCATGTGCAAATCAAAATAGGGTCACATGGACGTGTCGAAGGCCGTGTCTCAGACCGTGTGAGTATTCAAAATGAGGTTACACAGCCATGTAACTCTCTATGACCATGTGGACAATCCTGGACCTAAAATTAAAATGACACACGACTGTGTGGTGTGATCGTGTATGGCACACGGCCATGTGACAGCCCATTTCTCAGGCCATGTGCTTCCAAAATGATCTCTAATGCAAGAATATTCATCAACCCTTTCTTAAACACCAAGCCAAACCATTTCCAATTACTTTCACATGTTTAAGAAAAATTCAAACACATCTAAAACATGCCAAAATCATTCAACCCTTGTACCTAACCAATATGCCATCACTTGGCACAACAATTCATACACCTAATCAATTCAGTTACAATGTTACAAATTCACACATTAAACATATAACAAACATACGAAATAACCATTTCATTCACATTCCAACCTACAATAAGCCATCTACTTTCAACAGACATAAATAAAGTGACTAAAAACACATACATAAACATTTAAAAGCCGAAATCAAGTCATGTATACAAGTAAGCACAAACAACCTCACATTGGCAAAATAGCATAAAATCTCATATTACATGCCATTTATAACCATCAACAAAAATAACCAAAATATCTACCAAAATGATGGATGGATAGTGTGAATGTGCTCTGACTAGGTACTAGCTGTTCGAGCTTTCTGATGAACTACATACAAAGAAAACAACTAACATAAGCCACTAATGCATAGTAAGCTCGTATAAAAATTAAACGTGAACTTACCTATTAGGTTCAATTTATATAATTCATGTATAATACCATTAGCATGCTCATAAGTTTATCCATTTCCTATATACATCATCAAGCTCACAAGTTAGTGAATTCATACATTAAACATATGATTCATCCATATCATGCACATAAATTAAAAACATAGTAATTTGCATTACATTTATGACCTTTCCAACATATATCATTCATTCATTTCCAAGCAATTACACAAATACTTTTCATTTCATCATTTAGCATGTAACATATCATATACTTATGTTCTCTTGAATTAAACCTTTAATACCCGTTGAACCAAATGAAATCACGTCAGATACACAGGAACCATGTTCACAGAAAGTGTGCTTATACCTATAATTGTAATCGTATTGGAATGCTCACACGAGCTGTGAAGTAGGACTGCTCACATAAGCTGTGGGTCGGGATGTAAGCTACACGATGCTATTATACGAGCTCTGGAGAATCTACAACAAATCCAGGACCTCAGCCATCGATAGGACATCCAAGACCAGCACCCGAACTATAATAACCCCTAATGACATGTCATTTTTATCTGAAGATTTCACTAGGTTCAAACGGGATATTTTACATACTTAAATTCTTTGTCTTCATTCAATTATAAATTGTCAAATATACATACATGCAACTCATATTTCAATTATCATCGTCAATTTGATTAACATTATAATTTAATCCAATTCACTAGTTAACATTTAACAATCATCTAAGCTATATAAAGCACAACATTAATCAATAATTCAACCAATATAATAATTTACCAACTTAATCAATATACAAACTTACCTATACAAAAATGATTACTAACACAAACCGACGACTACTCTGCTACTTTGGCTTTTTCGTGGTTTGAGTCTGATTAGTTTGTTTCTTGATCTAAATAATATTTTTTTTTCAATTCATTCAATCAAACATATCAAATAATTAAACTTAAACTTAAACTTATAACCCTTATCAAAGTGAATTTATAATTTTACCCCAACATTTTAACCTTTATACAATTTAGTCCCTAAACCCAAAACTTGAAAATTAACAACTTTTAGCCACCATTCATGCTAGCAAAATTTCTTAGGGTTTCTAATCAGCCTTTATATATCACCATTTCAAAGTAATTCCATGAAATTTTATTATTTTAACAATTAAATCCTTGAACATTAAAATTACCAAAAATCACTTAACAAAATACTTATATTTAGCTATTAAACTCAAGAATCTATCAACTAAATTCGTAAACACACTTAACTCATCCATGGTAGATCCTTAAACTTTTAACAGTTTCACAATTTAACCCCCAGGTTAGCTAGATTAAACTTATTCAATAACAAAAACATAAAAATCAATAAAAACAGACCTAAAAAATATGCATTCAAGGAAGGAAGCTTGGCCTGTAACACCTGTATCCCGTCTCCATTTTCGGCTTAAGGATCTGAATGTTACAGAACCAAAAAAAATAATTTATCTTAATTCTATAACAAGTACTCAATTAATTTATAAACATATATCAAATCATAGAATAAATATACACACGGGCCTTTATTCGAGATTACGGGGCCCTAAAATTTCTTTAGAAACATTCAGGGATCAAATTGAGATAAATTAGAAATTTTGAGAAAAACCATGAAAATTTGAGATGCAGGGGTCACACAATCCTGTGTCCAGGCCGTGTGACATAGCCTAGACCGTGTGTGCATTCGAAGTTGGGATACACGGCCGTGTCCCAGCCTGTGTCTCTACCCGTGTAACTCACTGACTAAAAACACACGGTCATGTCGCAGACCGTGTGCTAGATCGTGTATGGCACACGGCCATGTGTCAGCCCGTGTATGGCACATGGTCGTGTGTCAGCCTGTGTCTCAGGTCGTGTGCATTAAAATGAACCTTAAACATCAAGTTTACCAAAGCCTACTTGCTTGGACACCACACAACCTAATTACTAGCCATTTAACCTATTCAAAACACAATTTAGCATGCTCAAAACGTGCCAAAACAACCATCTTACGTGCCTAACCAATTTACCCTCATTGGTACCACATTTCATCATCCAAAATATTACAAATCATCAAGCATTCATTACTTACATTCATGCCAAACTTCACTATATTTGAACTACAATCCTTAAGCTAAATATATACCAAAAAATTTAGATAAGCTAATATACCAAAACATAGACTCAAAAAGAATCAAAAGACCTCCCTATATTTATATATACATCATTAAAAAATATATCATCACAATATGACTATAAACCACATCATTCAACAAGTACAAATCAAGGTGTTTATCTATGAATTAGATATATACTTGTTCCGTCACAAAATATACTCTAAGAAAACCATAAATCTCACTTATTAACTACATCTATCAACATTCATAAAACACATATATTCATCTATATATACATGCCACTACCCATAATAGATATAAGAACTACTAACTTAGATGGATAGTGTGATCTGGTTAGTTGATCCTTCCAAAAAGTTAGCAATGGTTATCTACAAAACAACCCACGAAAACCTGTAAGCTTAATTACTTAGCTTAGTAAGGCCATAGTATCACATTAACTCTAAATACAATTAAACTCGATTCACATATTAAGTAATTACTCAAAGTATCAAGAACATAAATGGTGAAATACTAAAACATTATAATGCTTTCAGAGGTACCGAAGTACAAACAGGGGCACATGTGTGCATTCAAGGGTACCGTAGTACAAAAAGGGGCATGTATATTGCATTCAATGGTACCGAAGTACAAATAAGGGCATTCATGTGCATTCAAGGTTATCGTAGTACAAAAAAGGGCATGTATGTGCATTCAGGGGTACCGAAGTACAAACAGGGGCATGTATGTCCATTCAGGGGTACCGAAGTACAAACAGGGGCACGTATGTGCATTCAGGGGTACCGAAGTAAATTTCACGTATATATAAATGAAATAACTATGGAACAACAAAATAATACACAATTAAATTTCATTTACATATTGAAATACTATGAACTTGCCTACGATTCAATTTCGGTTAACACATAGGGACTATTTTACAATTTTCCCCTTTCCTCGATTATTGTCTTTTTTATTCAAGTCTTGATCTATATAATAATTAAATACAATATATTAATCTCTTACACATTTCACATTCCATTTAATACATATGACACTTAAATTTTCATTAGTTGCATATTTTTCCTAAAATTTTACATTTTTACAATTTAGTCCCTATACCCAAAAGTTCCAAATTAACAAATTTTTTCAACTTTCCAAAGCTAACCGAATATCATTCTAAGCTAGGGAAGTCCACCATTAATCATTAATTACTCAATTTCCATGAATTTTTAAATATTTAATCAATTTACTCCATTTGCTAAAACTATCAAAAAATCAATTAGAAACTAATCAAAATAAACAACTAACACTTCAACTCCATCAATTAACATCCAAAATAAAAATGGTTCATCAATAGTAACATCTAAAATCTTTAACAGTTTTAAAAACAAAGGTCTGGGTTAACTAGACTTAGTTGTAACGATCTCAAAAACATAAAAATTACAAGAAATGGAACTAGAATGAGCTTACATGCAAGCAATGGGAATGGTCGAACCTAACTTGATAAAAAAATTGGTGTTCTTTCACCCAAATTTTTTATTGTTCACTTGTGGAAGGTGACAATGTTATTTTGTTATCATCTTACTTTAGTTTTATTATTAATTTATAATTATACCCCTTTCTATTTAACATACAATTAATTAAATAAACATGCAAAACCATCCATTTGACCTTACTAAGGTCAAATTACCACATAAGTCCTCCCTCATTTATTAATTAAACCACCTATTTCCTATAATTAATTATAACTAGATTTTTTCCATCTTTTGCAATTTAGTCCTTTTTTCTCAAATTAACTAAGTAAATATTAAAATTTCTTCACCAAAATTTAATACGACCCTAATGTAACTCCATAAATATTGACTAAACCATAAAACACGACTTTACCTATCAAAATTTGTAGTCCCGAAACCATTGTTTCGTTACCACTAAAAACGGGATATTACATGGCCGAACTTCTTTGGTCTCAACAATGGTGTTTTTTCAGCTTGGAGAAGATGAGCACATCAAAGTAAAAATAATATGTCTTGTTTATTTTAATTAACTTAAGTTTCTTTTAATTTTTATTATTAAATTATAACATATAAATTAACTAAAATAGGCACTAACCATGTGTGCCACTTAAATGTGGTACAATTTCTATAAAAACCCTTGTACCGTTATTAATTTAGCCTTCTAACACCTTTAACTATTAGAAACTAACTTTTGTAGCTTTTAAAATTTAGTCCTTTTTACTAAATTTAACTTATTAAACATTAAAATCTCTTAACTAAAATTTAATACGATCTTATACTAACTCTATAAACATTAAATAAATAATAATATATTGACTCACTTGTTAGAATCGTCGCCTCAAAACCATTGTTTCTAACACCATAGAAAATGGGTTGTTACAGACCCTATTAGCATGCCAATTGTATCCTAACCTTTTACTAAGTTCACATGTGCATCAATGATTCATTTTTGCATATTCATACCTTGTAACCATTCGTATTTACATATTCATACCCTATAGTCATTCGTATTTACTTTTTTCATACCCTGTACACTGTACTATCACATAGTAATCACTTATCTCATTTTATTTCAAATTCCATTTCATTTAATAGCCATGTATGCTAATTTCCACCAATATATTAAATTATGTTCAAGCATAATTGTAATGAAATAAACACAAACATACATATAACATAAGAAAAGGTAGTAAGTTCCACATTAACTTACCTTTTCAAAATATAAAATGGGTAGACTCTTCAGGGATTATTCCACAATTTTTTTTTTTCTTCTACTAACTCCACTTTGGTCAAATTCTTGGTCTATGCAAATATTTTTATATACCAAATAAATATCATATATTATCACACCATGCCATGAGATGAATTATCCTAAATAATTCCTTTTTCAATTTCACAAATATTTTGCATTTTATTCAATTTAGTCCCTTAACTTGAGATAAGAATAAATTTTGATTCCTAGTTTCAGATTAAAATTTGATTTCACATTCTTTTATTAGGTGTAACAGCCCAATTTAGGGTCTAGTTAGAATAGTGGTTGCGAGACCACAAATTTGAAGTAGAAATATGTGTTTTATGGCTTTTATGAGGCTTATGATATGTTTTCATGATTGTGTTAAAATTTCATGAAGAAAATTTATGAATTAGTGATTATTTTATCCATTAGCACTAAATTGCAAAGATTGAAAAATATGAGATTCTAGAAGATTCAAGTATGAAATATAATTAGAAAAATTATTAGAGGTCCTTATTTAGCAATTAGACATTATATGTCAAGATGGACAAAAATAAACATGGGAAGGAAAAATCTCAAGAAAGGGGCCTTAAGGGCATTTTGGTCACTTGGTTAATAAGTTAATTAAAAGGGAAAAAGAAGTCAAAATTGATGTCCATCTTCCTCCCTATTGCCGAAAATTTCAAGCTCACCATAGCTAGGGTTTTTTCATCTTTCAAGCTTGATTGTAAGTGCATCCTATCCTCATTTTTAATGTTCTTTATATTTTTGAGATCTTCGTAGCTCAATTCAACTAATTCTAACTATATTTTGAGCTAGGGTTCAAAAATTTACCCATGTATGACATACATGTATTTTGATGTTTCATGTATTTTGATGTTTAATGGAGGAATATGAAAGTTTGATGTATGATAAACATCTTTTCTAAGTGATTTTCATGAAAAACTCATAAAAAGGACCTATTTGTAAAGATGATAAAATGTGTAGTAAAAATCAGTTTTGAAAGAAAATATGAGCTACTATAAGCTTAAGATAGGTTCAGCTAGGCTTGGGTAACCAAGAAAATGAGTGTATTTCATTATACAAGCCTAAGGACCATTTTATAAATATGAGAAAGTATATGGGCAAAATTTTAATTTTACCAAAGTATGATTCATGGTTCGATTTAGTCAATGTGATCATTAAAAGAGTGAAATTTTCATTATAGATTAAGAAACACAAAGTCTGGACCGAAACCGAGGAAAGAACAAGGTGGTGGACTAAATCGAACAATTATACACATTTTGATAACGAGGTAAGTTTGTGTGTAATAATTCAACATCATGTTATTATGCTTAAATATGCTTGATATTTCATGAAGATGTATATTATTTCTATGAAAATGATCAATGATATTTTGAGGAGAATATGACGAAGTTTTATGATGTGAAAGTCCGGTTGACCTTAGGAATAGAAAGGATACCATCGTCAAGACATGAGATTTATAAGGTCCCGTATAAGACCATATCTGGGATATGACCTTGGCACAGAATTGAAGTCTCGTATAGGACCATATTTGGGATATGGCATCGGCATCGAATAAGATATTTCGTGTAAGACCATGTCTGAGACGTGGAATCGATATACGATCTCGTGTAAGACCATATCTAGGATATGGCATCGACATCGATATGAGATCTCGTATAAGACCATATCTGGGATATGGCATCGGCATTGACATGTGATCCCATGTAAGACCATATTTAGGATATGGCATTGGAATCTTACTATGTGTGTGACAAATTTTGGGTATCCTTCAATATTCCAAATGGTTCAACGGGTAAAGAGCTAAATATTTATGTTAAAGATGGTAAAGAACTAAGTTTATGTTAAAGATGAAAAAGTGCTAAAGTTATGTGATGAATGATACAAGTATACATGAGAAACTTATGAGAAATAAGTCCGATATGTGATATGTGATTGGTAAGAGTAAGCATGAGTAAGTTATGTCAATGTGCTTGAGAATTTGTGTTATTACTTAAAGTATATGAATGTATCATGAGATTTTATCTTGTTATTTATTTCATGCAAACTTACTAAGCTTTATGCTTACTCCCTCTCTTTTCCATTTCCTTGTAGTATCGCTAAGCTAGCTCGGGGATTGTAGGATGTCGGAGCTCGGTTCATACTATCAAGCTATTCTTTTGGGTATAGCAAAGTTTGATTATTTTGGGTATGGCATGTATAGTAACTTGGTTATTTTGTTATATGTCATGTTGGTTAGCCAAGATGTTGGCTATTAATGCTACTCATTCATTTTGTAAAGGGTCATTAGAATTGGCCAATACTAATTAAGTTATATCTAATCAATGATGATGAAATTCATAAAGTGCAAGTTTGCGTAATTGAATTAGTAATGAGTAAATTATATACATGATGAATGTAGTGTGAATAAGTTGTGGATGTCTTGATTTTGGTTGTTAAAGGTGCCTTAATGTCATGATGTGTGTTGCATTGAAATGGTATAAGTGTAGTTGTTTTTGGGTGGCAATTGGCTTGGTTAATAGCCTTATAATTGTCCACACGGGTAGACACACGGGCGTGTGTCTAGGCTGTGTGAGACACACGGTCAGCCCCAAGGGCGTGTTGATAGGTCGTGTGCCCTGCATCTAATTTACGAAGAACTCAATTCGTCACGGGCCAGCACACGGGCGTGTGACTAGGCCATGTGCCCCTAAATGTTTGCTGACATCATAAACAGAATGTCAAGATTTTCACACATGGGTAAAGACACAAGCGTGTCATGGCCGTGTGAGGGACACGGGCCATAGACATGGGCATGTGCCAGGCCGTGTGAAAACCCCTATAGGTTTGAAATGTAAAATAAAATCCACACGGGCATGTTCTTTCCCACACGGACGTGTGGCCCTGTTTTGAGTAAAAATTTTCTAAGCACTCGTAAGTTTCCAGTTTAGTCCCAATGTAACACCTCAAACCCGGCCTAGACGTTATAGCCTAATTTGGCGTGTCACATTAAAGTGTCTTTCAAAATTTGACTTGTTGGTAAAAGTCATTTCCAAATTCAAAACCCCTTTATTTTTATTTAACAAATCATCTAGTCAAAACGTTTGTCTCATTTTCAGTTATTGTTATAATAGGTTGATTTAAAATTCGCGGAAGCTTTTGGAAAAATCTAATGTTTAACTTTCGTGCCTTTAAAAATAGAAATTATTTTGAAAATTTGTTTTCTTCTAAACTAGCAGTTTTAAGTAAATAAGCAAAGCCCAATTAAAATTTTAAACAAACAAAAATGACCTTATTACATAAACAAAACCCAACATCAATTTTAAATTTAAGTAAAAGCAGTGTAAAACAGCTGCGGTAGTGTGGCCACCTCTGAGTCCCTCACAGCACCAAATCACCTATGGTTGAGGATTACATGTACAGTAAAAAGGAAATGGTGAGTTTACTAAAACTCAGTGTGTAATCATCTATCAGTCAGTCAGTATACAACATGCAGTAACAGTCTGGGCCTGAGCCCTATACAGTACCAGTACAATGTGGGTCTTAACTCAATACAGTAATAGTGTGGGTCTTAGCCTAATACAGTAACAGTGTGGGCATTAGTCCAACATCATATCAAAACAGTGCAGTAATGTAACCCATCCCAATCCAGCCAACACACCACTACATACCACCAACACACCATGTGGGGATAAAATCAACCCACCCAGCCAACACACTGATATCACAAAGAAAGCTACCGAAAGCGATGTCGCAACAAAGTCGCCAAGATAAAGATGATCGTAGCAAAGTCGCCAAGAATAATATATGTGGCAAAGCCACTACTACAGTATACTTCCTCCATAACAGTATTCCAACCCCATGCAGTATGTCATGTCATAAATCATACATATATGCAGAATGTCATACTCAGTAACAGTCATATATAAATCATGAACACATCAATCAACCTACCCTTAGGGGTATAACAGTCATTTCCATCTATTAGGGTAAAATAGTCATTTCACCCTTTAAGGGTATTTTGGTCATTTTACCTACTTTGGGGTCTCGGTGTAGATATCGACCACTCGAAAGGTCTACCGTCACCTCGAGCGACTCTGAAAATCTAAATGATTATAACAGTATAAATGGGTCCAAGGCCCATTACTCGGCCCAAGTGGGCCCACACGCTCGTGTGGCCCGTTCGGCCCATATTTTGCCACGATTATAAGACCGTCATAGCCCAGTGTAATATATGCCACAAATCATGGATTTCATCCGTGTGGGGCCTACGAGCCCATCGGGCCTACACAGCCTAATCCCATGAAAATGCTCATGAAGGCCTCTACAGTCATACGCTCATAAATCATGAGCTCGGTTTGACCACACGTGCGTTCGCATGCCCATGTGACCTC
This sequence comes from Gossypium rotundifolium, assembly GCA_025506655.1. Lineage (NCBI taxonomy): Eukaryota > Viridiplantae > Streptophyta > Magnoliopsida > Malvales > Malvaceae > Gossypium > Gossypium rotundifolium. Next base: position 47,051,414 of record CP106723.1, read on the forward strand.
AAAGCCCAATCTTCTAGCTTTTCGGCTTTTCATCTTTTTTCATTTTACAATCAAAACAATGTGAATACACACCTATTTATGAAACCGCTCCAAGTTTTACAAGCACCCAACCTAGATTCAAACATGACCCAATGTCAGTCTTTTGATCATTAGGGTAAAACACCCTTTATTGACACTTAATCCAAAATGACCATCCTTACCTTGCTTGAATGAGGTGACTTTAGTCCTCCAAGACCGCTAACCAGAAGTGATCACACGCCATTATAGATTATCTGAACCACAACACCGATCTCATTAACCAAGGTAGACCATGTAAGTGGCCTTAACCCACAAATGATCTCCTATAAGACATAATTAGTATACGGCTTAAACTCCAAAAGTGAAATAACTCATTACCTTGATTGAAAGCTGAGAACGAGGGTTACGACTATCTTGAAACCATTTACAGTCTACCACTCCTCAATGAAAACCCTAGAACCGCAACGAGTAACACACCTTGAAGAAGGAAACAACAGTCGGTAATCAAAAGATGAATAAGAAAGTATTCGATTTTAAGAAAAATAATAGAAGAGAATAGGTTTAATCACAAGGTGAGGAGTACAAACACTTACAGAAACACTTGTAGCACTGGAACAGCAAGAAACAACGAAGAGAAGATAGGCGTAGAGAGTGATAAAACAAAAGGTGATATTTGGCCAAACTGGAAGGTAAAAGGAGAAATATTCAGACAAGGTAAACAATTGGAAGGCAAGGGTTATTCGGCCCAAAAGAGAGTATAGCTTGAGGAAGAGGAAAAAGGGAGAAAAGAAAGGAAGAGTTGTCCACAAAATTGACCTATTGACCGAAAAGAAAAGGGACAAAAGAACTAAAAGCCGATGAATGGAAGGGAAGAAGAGGGAATTTGACAAAGGAGAAGAAAGAAAAAATGCAAAAAGTGAGTAGAGAAAAGTGCCAAAAGAGCCTACCACATTCGGCAGATGCTAACTCAATGCCGAAAAATGACCAACTAGCCAAATTCTCAAGGCTTCAGTTCCCCCAAACGGCACAACTCCTCCTCATACCCAAACTCCTTGATTTTCTCCTAGAATCTCTCCCCTTATCCCTCCTTGAACCTCTCCATGACCAGTTCAAACTTCATTCAAATTCTATTCAAACTCCTCTTAGTTGTGTTTCAGTCCAACTCCACTACCTACACAACTCAAGCAGCAAAATAATCATTCCATTGTGCAACCCAGGACTTGAACCTCAAACCTCACATTTTGTAACACCCCAAACCCGGCCCAAACATTACGACCGAGTCTGGTATGTTACAGAAGAAGATTTGTTGAAAACCCCTTTTTAATTACTTTAAAATTTTGGTAAAAAGAATATAGTTTTGCTTAAAACATTTAAGGTGTATTAAAAGACAACACTTAGCTTTGTTATTTTAAGTCATGTTGTTACCAATTCTGTCAATGTACCCGATGGTACGAAAGAAAATCATTTACGTTTGAATTTAAGAAACTTGTGTAACCATTTTAAAGTCATTAAACAGTTTAAATAATTCATCCAAAACATGTAAAATAGTAAAAATAAAATCTTAGGAGGCCTTATTACAACTTGAACAAATAAAACCAAAAATAAGATAAAAATAATTCAAAGTTCGTCTAATCCATATTTTCACTGCATGGCCACCTCGAGTCCACCCGGTGCCTCATCCGCGATCTACGAGTCACCTGAAAAATATTAAAGGAGAAGGTGAGTCACCAAGACTCAATGTGTAACCCTTCCCCCGGTTTAGTGCAACATCATACACAATTTATAACTAAATTTAACATGCACTAAGTTTAACATGCACCCAACCTAGCCAACCAAAACACCTTTCTCTACCCCGTGTGGTACCAAACCACTGGTGGTGCCAAACCAATGGTGACTCAAAGTCACTATATCCATCAACATTGTGGTACCAAACCACTGGTGACTCGAAGTCACATATATAAGTTGTGGGGCCAACCCACGTGTGATACCAAATCACTGGCGTCGATCCCATAATATCATCCGTGGGGCCAACCCACTGTGGTGCTAAGCCACTGGGACAAGACACTATGAGGTGCCAAACCTCTGGTGACCGTAGTCACGAAATGTGGTACCAAACCACTGGTGTCCGTCAACACGAATATCACCTCCCCCTCCACTCATTTAACCCACACATTTATGATATGCATAAATCATGCCAAACATGTTTATTTAATAACATATGCTGAGTTTATCAAAAGCCATCTCCCTCTATGCCACATATACCAAATATGTCAAGCATCATAAATAAACTCATATTGACAAGGACTTACCTGGATCCTTGCTTACACCTTTATAGTATTAAATCCAAATCTACACAAACCGGCTTAGCATACACAATATATACAGCACATTAGTTAATTATAAAGTGTGTATGTACACACATGTTCTAATGATAGCTCTTAATCCCGAAGAGTCAGTCGGCCACACTAGACTTCCTTGCCCCTATATTCGGCCATATATGAAAGTTAGTGCCCCAAACCATTCACCAACCCAAAATAATTCCAAAGGGTTTCACATGAACCCAAACCTTACCTACACGTCCTTTGAATACTAGCCACCACACACCAAGTGTTTCGCTTCCTCAGAATCGGCAATCACATACCCATATTAATAGCCTTCGGCTTTTCAATCATTAAAAGTATAGTCTATTAAAGTAGATCCTTACCACCACTTACCAAGATTACAAGCTAACCAATGGAGGCTTGGTTTGAATACTTCAAAATCCCGGAGTCCCTAGGTGAAATCGGTTTCAAAAGAGAGATTAGCCAAACTCTCAACAAATGCCGATTTTGGCTAGCCATAACAAGAACAAAGATTAACCTTAGAGTGATCCCTTACCACACAATGAAATTCGGTAGCACTTAGTTAGGGGGAAAAAGAAGATTCGGCCAACACTAATGGAAGGGCTGGAATTTTGAGAAGAAAAATGGTGTATTCGGCTAAGAGAAGCTGAAAGTTTGAGCAAATTTTGACAATGCACCAATGGAAGAATTCAGCCAACACAATGAAGAGAGAAAGAAGAAAAGGTTTTGATAGATTTTTGGCACTTCTTTGCTAACAAAACTGATATGGTCAGCCCCCCCAAGGAGTCCAATACTCACCAAGACCTCCCTTTTAGGTGATAATTTCACTTTCAAAATGCAAGATTTATCTCACATCTTTATCTCCTAATCCTCCTTAAACAATTATAATGAAAATAAAATACTATTAGTTACTCTTCCAGCCAAAATTAAGCAAAAAAATAAGCTTATTCCTTATCATTTAAAGAGTCCAAATAGCAGCCATCACCCCCTCCTTCACGCCAGCAACAAAAAGAAAAAATAAAACCAAAGTGCTGCTTCTTTGATTCGAACCAACGACCTCACGCCCCAGCCCTCTCTTCCAACGTCCCTAGCCACTTCTACCATTAGACTTTCATGTCAAATAACCCCTTCATTTATTTATAAGACCTTCTTCTCTGCCCTCTTTCTTTTAACGCAAAAAGCCCAAAATAAAATGCTCTTTGCGTCCCTTGTGTCTCGAACCCTAGACCTGCCACTTCTAAACTCTTAAGTGGCGCCCCAAGCCACTCCAACCACCTGGACTTTCATGCTCAAACCTTGCCCTAAATTTCTTTAAAGCCTTCCTTAACCCTAACGCCCAAAAAGCCCAAAAAAACATTTCCCCTTGTTATTGCCGAGACTTGAACCTAAGACCCCCTTTGCAAACCCTTGGACGCACCAAGCCAATTGTACCAAGCCCTTTCTTTGTGTCATATTTCACCCAAATTTCCCCTTAACCCCTATCTCACCTAGCTCCCTTCTTTAAAACACTTAGAAAGAAATTTTTAATTCCAATCCGACCTAATTTGGGGTTATGACTAGACCCTTAAAACATGTCTAGCAATCAAAATATTTATTTCTTCAAGCACACATGGGAAATTATTTAAATTACAAACAACCCCTAATTTAGGGTGTTACACATTTACACAACAAGCCTCCTTGCCACTAGACCACAAGCTTTTTTTGTGTCTTGAAACAAGCACTATTATTTATAAAGCCTATATGCCAGCGTCCAGATTCACTTAAGAGCAAAACTAAAAATTCTGCAAAAGCCAAGATTTGAACCCAGACTTCTCACACACCCCCATACACACCCAAATCACTTAGCCAATAAAGCAAATAAGCAATTTGTGTCATAACATGCAAAAATTAAAGACTTAAATTTTTGGGGCGTTACACCCAAACTACTCCAAATGTATGTTTTGGGTCTCGTAGACCTATAATAGGGACGTTATGATTTCAAATGAAAAGTTTTAATTTGGGATGAAAATTTATAGCCCGATATTGCATGATGATGTATGTTAAGTTTGGTAATGCCTCGTACTCGGTTCCAGCGTCGATTTCGGGTAAGGGGTGTTACAGGTAAATACCTCGTAACCCTATTCCAGCATTGAATATGGGTGAGGGGTGTTACATTAGGAACCCTATATTTTCTATTTCTAACAAAATTTCATGACATGTTTTACATTTATTCAATCTGGTCCCTAATATTCCAAAGATAACAAACAAGCTTAACTAACTTTACAATATAATCCTTTTCATAATCTAAGCTCAATATCTATCAATTTCAAGCCTAATTCATTAATTCATCAACAATGACAACTTGCTACAGCTTTAACAATTGATCAAATTGGTATATGGGCTAGCTAAATTAAGCTCCTATGACCATAAATCAATAAAAATTACAAGGACTTGATTTTCTTACCTAATTTAATGGTTGAATGTTACAAGGGTTTTGAAGCATTTCTTCTTATCTTTCTTTATTCGTTGGATGGTAAAGAGAAATGAAGAAAGATGATGACATTTTTCTTCCACTAATTTAATATTTATAGGTTTATGCTTAATTAATCTAACTTAATTAACTTAATTCATAGTCTAATTTACTTAAACTTATTATTAATAACACTTAGTGGAAATGTTATCATCATCCATTTCCTCCTAATTAAAAATGGTTTAATAACCATTTTGGTCCTTTGATTATTGATATTTAGGTCCTTAAGTTTTTTTCAATTAAAACTCAATAGCGATTGGATTTTTACAATTTAGTCATTGGGCTTTAATTAACTATTTTATCAACCAAATTATTTGACATTCTTTAATATATTTTTATTCTAACTTTGTAAATATTCTTATTTTATATTTACAAATTTGATTTAAGAAAAATGAGGCTCCAATATCGTATTTTTCAATACCACTAAAAATCAGGTCGTTACATAATGTATGAGACTTTGGAAGCATGTATGATGATTATTTGACTAAAATAAGGTAATAACCTTTGGTTTCTAGGTAATTGAATTAGTAAATTTTGGAAATTTTGAAAGCAAACAATCACGTCACGATGTTGGACCCTTAACGTCACAACGAGGAATTGACAATGAGTTGTGTCAGGACCCAAAACCCCCGAAGTTGCGACGTCAACCCAATATTTTGAAAAATTTACAATTTGATCCTATGCGACCTCTAGTTAGCAAAAGAGATATAAGGCCTGGATATGATTGAGAAACATATTGTAAGTGTGTGATTTTGTTAGTAGCACATATAAAAGGGTAAATGGAATCGTAGTTGCTCCGGCAACATATGTGGCATCTTGTAGCTCGGATCCAATGATCCAATTGGGTATAGGGTGTTACACTTATAACGTGGGCTTCCCTAGAAGGCTCGCGAAGGTCACTTTATAACCTTTACTCGCCTAGGGGGCATTGATATACCTTATGTAGCATACTTTACAGACCTAATAGTGTACCTCGCGAACCTCATAACGTGCCCATAGAGAGCTTGACACATTTCGCTCAATAGAGCCAACAATACAGTGGACCTTGGTTTATAGTTTGTGAACCTCACCTTGACAAACTTTGGAGCCGAACATCTCCGTTGAGGTTATATGAGGACCACATGGAGACCTAGAGTAATTGATTACAAAATCGTCCTAAAACATCTCATCCTAGGACGTAGAATCATCGCCACTGATAGGAGTATCAAATAAGACTTTCGTGTCAGTGACCTCAAGAAATGTAGCTAAGCTTGTCCCCAATTATAAAAGATCCATGCAATAGTTGATACAGAACACATAATGGTTCCCTCTCCTTTACCTATCAAACTCTTCCCCGAATAAATCTCTTCCTCAACCTTCACCTTACCTTCCTCCATTTGGTTGTCGTCTTCCTCTTTTGTTCACCTCACTAGTTAACAAGAATTAATAATAAAAAATGAAACTAAGACAAAAAAATAAATGGTTGAATTGATTGGATTAGTTTTATGAATTTTTTTATAATTTTTATTTAAATATTTTGGTGATTTAATCAGTTAATCAAGAATTGATTATCTAACTAGTTCAACCATCGGATTAATATTATTTGTTTTATACTATTAAAAAGAATCAAATAAGGTCAAATTGGAACAAGTGAACATTATCTATTTAAAATATGTCATGAATTTTTTTTCATTTAAAGATCAACTCCAAACAAGTAATTCTATTAAACTATAAATATTAACTTCATTCTAGTTTGACTTTATTTTATTCTTTTTAATAGTATAGAGATTAAATTTATCCATTTAATAGTAAGGGACTAATTTAGTTCGGCTCCTATAATAGAAGGACCTACCAAGTACATTTATCATTTTAATAATTTATTATTTGCTTGATGGTAGAAAAGACCCTCAAGAATTAGAAAAAAATCAATTAAGTCACTCCCAACTTTTTTCACCCAATTGAACCCTTAAATTGACAATTTTGACTAGTAAGACCCTTTGACCAATATTTATTGCTAAAAACTAAAGGCAATGCTAACGTAGCCAATAATGGACACCACATCAGCTAACAAGTGCTACGTGAGGATCCACATCAACAAGAGAAGTTCAAAAAAATAAAAAAATAATTTAATATTATTTTAAAAATAAGTCCATAATGAATATGGATAAATGGGTGTCCGGATTCAAATGAACCTAGAAATTTTCATTCTTTTTAAAAAAAATGTTTTTAAAATTTTTTTTTTGAAAATTTTTGTTTTTTAGGAATGATGTTGACATGGTACCCGTTAACGGTTAGTGTTGTCGTTAATTTCTAACGATCAACATTGATTAAAGGGTCTCACTAATCAAAATTATCAATTTAGGAGCTCAATTTGGTAAAAAAAATGGGAAAGACTTGCTTTTTAAAAGAAAAATTCTTTTGAGGGCATTTTAATTTTTTTAAGATAATAATTTGTACAAATGCATATGAAAATATTTAATTAATGATAGTGCTAAATCTATCTCTATCATTTTTTTAAAAGATACACGATAAATATTCATCATTAAATTTTGACTATAATTGTATCTAAATTATTCAATTTTAGTTTAGTTGACTAATAAGTGTAAAGTGCAATAGTAAGACACATTACACTTTTAAAAAAAAAATATAAGTTTAAATTTTAAAGACAATATTATTTGGAAGGGCAACCCGTACATAGATCATAAAATGGACATGAAGAATATATATATATATATAAAAAGCAAACTACATTTAATTTAACAAAAAATTAAAATGAAAATGATACAGCTATTATTGAAGGCAATATATGAGTGCCAGTGAATTTGGAATCAGACCAGATTATTCAATCAAACCGATTAGATTGAGAATCAGTCTATATACAAACCCAATTAAACGAATTAAACCAACCTCTAAGCGAACCGTTTGAAAACAATAAAAATAAAAATTGGAACAAAAAATAATTGATTGAACCTATTTATAATTTTTTAATAATTTTTTATTTTTATAAAATTTTAATTAATTATTTAATTATTGTTGGACTGGTGATCAAATCAATAATCTAACTGATTTAACCATAATCCGTTGTTTAAATATTGATGAGTGCCATTGCCACCTTCAAATATTGAAGGTAGCATATGAAATTGGTAAGGATTAATGCATACTTTAGTCCTTAAAGTATATCGCTTTTTTCCACATTGATCCTTAAAGTTTCATTTTCTCACTTTAGTCCTTAGTATTATCAGACGTTTTTTATTCAATCCTTTGAATGTTAAAAAATGATTGGGAAATACAAGCAAACTTAAATTAGCACATGTCATACGACTAACTTTACAATGATATCATCATCCAAAAAACTTAAAAATTTTAAAAATTTTACAAAAGATTAAAATATTTAAATAATTTTATAAGAAAATAAAAATGTTAGACTTTTAAAAATTTTAATAAATAATAAAAATTATAAAACTTATTAGAAATTGTAAAATATTATAAACCTTATTAAAATTTTAGAAAATATTAAATTTTATTGTATCTGTGTATAAAGTATACATTTGCTAAACATATTTAAAAATATTAAAATTTTTGATATAAAATTGCATTTAATAAAAATACAATTAATTTTTATAACGCCCCAAATTTTAAGATTTTTAAGTAAGTTTGTAGATAATTTAGTTTGGTTCAATTTTGGGTGTTGTGATTATGTGTGTGAAGTTTTAGGATTGAGTCTACCTGTGTGTAATGTAGGATTCTTGTTGTTTTGTGTCAAGTGATAGAAGTTGGGTTTTATTCAACTGTTTGCTTTTCTTGCTCCCACGTCTCTTTTGTTCCTTCTTTTGCTGTTCTGTTTCTTTTTCTTTTCCTTGTCAGGTTCTGCTTCTTTTCCCTTCTTGTTTTCCTTGGATTCTATTTTCTTTCTTTGTTTTGCTATTCTATTGGTTACCTTTAAGTGATTGTGGGTTGTGTTGATTGATTCGCCGGTGGTATTAGTAAATCTAATCAAGTGTAAGTGTTGTCGTTTATCAAATTTTCCTACTATTGAAACTAATTTCATTTTTCGGGACAAGTTTGGTGTTGGATGGGTGTCATTGTGATTTTTGTAGTGATTAAACATTTTTGTCGTTCGTGGTTAGGCGAATGAGACGATAATTGTGCCCCACCAACAGAGTAAATCTTGTGTTGGGCGCTTTTTTTAGTGGTATGTGCTCGAATTTCGCTTTAGGAATTGAATTGTTGCTTTAAGGAATATGGTTCTTTGTGTTGTAATTGCATGATTAATCGGTTTGATTGAATGAATATTTTTTTTAGGATTCTGGAGTTTCGAGTTGCAAGGCTAATCAGAATTACACTCAGGTGTGTAAAAACGACCCAAATGCTCAATTGAAACTCGATAAAATCATAAAATAAGGGTTGTTTTTGAAACTGCCCAGTACCATACGGTCATGTGCTAAGCTGTGTGGTAGACCGTAGTGCCATACGGTCGTGTGGCAATTTTTTTTAGCCCATGTGGAGCACACAGCTGTGTGAATCTTTGCAGACCGTGTGGACCATACGAGCTAAGTTTTGGGCTATGTAGGCTCTTTTGGCCAATTTTTGGGCTCAATTAGGGGCCATTTGAGGGACTCAACATTTGGGACTGAAAAAGCATAAGTTTTAGCACGTAACAGTATATGGTTAAACTTAAGGGATATGTTAAGCAAAATATGTTACAATTAAATCATAAGTTATGTTATGATCCATATGAAAGTATATGTGTGTATGTATGCCGTATGATACGTGATATATGATCATAAAATGTATGTGTTTTGGGTGGGTTATGATATGATGGAGGAAGTGTTTTATGGCAATTTATATTGCAATTATGACGACTAGCTCACAAATTTATTGGCAGCTCAACTGCAATTATATGAGTGACAAACTGCCACATATTAGTGTGATTTGATGGAAGGACTTTTGGAGTCCTATATGGTATGTAGCGGATGAGATAGGATATGATATGACATGATATGTTTTGATTTGTTATGATATGATAAGTTATACTTTGATTTGAGTTATTATGTGCTATAAGACAATATGATGATTATTTTTAAATATACTGAAATTAAGGGTCAAATCACACATTAGGCTTTAAGCTCACGCCTGGTGATTTGTTTATTATCGACATTTTGGACTTTCTTGGGTTTTTATTTGATTTTGGACATTTTAATTTTTGTTTAGTTCGTTAGGACTATTTTGGTATTTATCACGCAAGAGCTTTTATGGTTTAAGGGCGTTTAGTTTATGATAACTAAAAATGAACTACAGTTTGCAAACGATACACTAGGATTTTTCGCTGCAAAACTAAGGTTTTTCGTTGCAAGACTAATTGGAATTCTCTAAACCGTTTTAGCACGTAAATATTTCAAGTAAATTAGTTTCGATTTTAGTGATACAATTAAGTTGTGATTTCGAAAAATTACAATGTTTTCAAAGAGTTATTCTAATTGAATTTTCTTTCCATTGAAATCAATTTTCATCAAAACTAATCATTTGTTTCTTTTGGTTGTACGATGTAATCTCCATGATTAGGTCGTAATGTTTGGACTAAGTATGGGAAGTTACAATTTTTATAAAATTGTATTTTAAAAATATTTTTATAAAATTTATATCAAAATAAATTATTTAATATTTTAAAATACATCAATTTTTAGTACTTTTCTAGTGCTACTGTCAATATGTTTATTTGACTCGGCTCCCTATTTAATGTTTAAAGTACACTTTTTTTCATCTATCACTGTGCACATGCTCTAATTATTTTGTACCAAAATTACGGTCAAACACTCAACAATGGTGGAATTGGGAGAATGATGACATATTCGAATATTTACAAATATTAGATTTATCATTATGATAATAAATATTAAAGGAATGGATGCGTATGTTACTATTAAGATATCCACTTCACTTTAAAAAATATATATTATTTGTGAATTTAATATATTGATCCATAGTCAAATCAAAATAATAAAAATATTTGAAATAATTAAAAATATTGTTTAAATTATTATTTGAATTGAAATAATATTATTTTAGATATCCATAAATATTATTTAAAATATTTTGTATTTTTACTTTTAAAGATTTTAAATTTTTAGATGATAGCAATACTATAATACACTGTATGCCATGTTATAATATATAATTATATGAATATCTCATTTTTAACCCATAAAGATAAAATTAATATGTGTAACTCTGTGGTAGATTTTATTTGTAAAAAATATGTACGGATGCTTGTAAATTGATTATTTGATATTGTAAATTGATTATTTGATATGAATTATTTTATAGAAATTTATAATGCTGTAATTTGTAATACTATTTAAATAAATTTTTATTCGACTATTGAGGTCGTTTTTTCCAAATATATATATATATATATATGAGTAAAAATATCTAAGAATTAAAAGTGAAAAAAGTGATCTACTTTCCAAAGTTTTATTTTATTTTTATCATATGTTTGATTTTTCTTTTTAAAAAATAATTTTATCATTTAGATTTATGGTTTTCATATAAAAACACACTTGTAAAATTGTGGTGAGGAGAAATAATAGTTATTTTATTCGAAATAAAAAATTAAAAATTAAAAAGAACACATACATCAAAACGCCATCGAAGCAGAAATTCTATGAATCGCAATTACGGAACTGTCCCTCAATACTGACCTATTTTTCTGGTCTGAGTTCTTCTTCGACTCGGTTACGATTACGACTATCCGCCCTCTCTTCTGGAAAAAATTGAATTTTCGTTTAAATTTTATTTACATTTTTAATTATTTTCCCCAGAAAAGAGACCATTTTTTTCTCTAATTTTCCTTCTTCTCTTTTTGTGGATTCAATTGAGATTTCTAGGGTTTTATTTAATGTACGGCGAAGATTTAATGTCGTATGAATGGAGATTGCCTATAGCCTCTCCATCGCTCTTCAATCCCATCAGCCGTTGATCACTGCAATTATCATCACCCTCCTTTCCCTCCTCGCCGTCCGTTCATTCTTCAAGAGGCCCCACCACAAATCTAACGTAACCGGTACCTCCACGTCATCCGCTAAAAAGCAAGCCAGAGAAGCCAGACCATCTTCCTCCTGCAACCATACTTCCAATTCTGCGGCGCTCCTTAACGGAGGTGCTGCTGGTCCGGCGGAGGAGGATATGGTGATGGCGGATGTTTCGAAGGCTGTGGCAGAGATGCAGAGCGGGGCGTCAATGATGGAGCAGTTGGTCCCGGAGATTACAACCCACGCGCTTAGTTACTTGGATTTTCCAAGCCTTTGTCGGCTTTCCATGACTAATTCGCTTATGAGAAAGGCAGCTAATGATGATAATGCCTGGAAAGCGCTTTATCACAAGGTACCCAATTTCCCCCTTTTTTTATTGCCTTGATTTAATTGAATATTTATTTCATGTATACTAACCTATTAGTGGGGTTTTTAGCATAAATTTTATGGCTTAATCTTTTTGCTTGATAGGATTTTACTTTGGAGCAAGATACAGTAACACCTGTTAATGGGTGGAAGGCATACTATGCAGCTACAAGAGCCATTATGAATGTTAATACCGAATTCTTTAACATCATCAAAGATAGGTCTCTTTCTGCTATGAGTCGTTTTTGGCTGAATGCGGATTATGTAAAGTGCATTCATGCGTCAGGGGTTCTTTTTTCAGGGTATGAATATGTTGCTATCTTCAATATCAGGATATGCTGTTCACTTCTTTTTTGTTCTTATGTAGCCTCAAAGTTATAGTGTTTCAGTATATAAGTTTTTGCTCGTATCTTGTTGCTTGAACATGTCAGATCTTTTTCACCTTATGCTTGGGTTAAGTTGCAGGGACTTGCTAACCGGTTACATAGCATAGCAGATTGAGTGTTTGTGTAGTTAAGATGTTTCTCCGAAATGCTTTGATCATTCCAAGAATAATTGAAGATAGAGAAGAGCTTTTTTAATTTGTAGGGTGGTTATAGGTTGTTTGTGTGACCACAATGTTAATGGCTTGAGTCTTGGTTTTGGCATTGGAATGGTTTTACCAGCGTTTTGCTATTCGAACATAGTGAATGCCGTGCTTGGCATAGAAATGCTTTTGTCTTGACATATTAGTGCAATTTAACTGTGAGAAGAAAACAGAAAAGGCCCCATGTTTTTTTTTATAAGTATGAGGCATATGTTAGAACAAAAGCATGTCACTTGTATGTAAATAGAATTTCAGAATAGACAAAAGATAATGTATTCAATCAATGCTGAGAGTCATTTTTGTTATCCATTGCAGCTATAATGCTGTAATACAGAGTTGGCAGCATGCATTTAATTGGGAGCAAGGGGTTGATTTTCAGGTTAGAGATGTTCGAGCTCGGGTATTAACGAACATGGCTTGGGTTACTATGAAAACCTATGTTGACATGGATAATGGGGCATTTAACATGACTAACATCTTTGAGTTTCATCATGGACGGTGGTACCTTGTGGATCATCACAGCTCGGGGATGCTGGCCGACGGTGACATCGGACAACAAATTGTTCATTGATAACCAAAGATGAAAGAGTAATTAATACAAGGGATAATTTTAGTAGTAGTAATCTATTAGCGAAAGGCAAGTTGCCTGGAAGTTTCTCTGGGATTTATTTCAAAGATCATTCTTTTTTTTTTTTTTTTTTGTGGTAAATAGGTCCCTGTAACGTTTTAGTCCTTTTATTATTTGTTTTACTTTCTTAAGTATCATAATTTTGGCTGTATATATATATATATCTTTTCAATTATTTTTTCACATGAATGTATACATGTGAATTGAATATGGGTTCACAAAGTTGCATGATAACGTTCTGGATAAAAAAAAAAGCTCAAGGAGCAACGGCTTTGAATGAATCAATATTTTGATTTAATATCGGGGTATGGCTGAACTTTTCAGGGATGGGTCAAAAGTAATTAATATAATGCATAGTTGCGAAATCTGTCATCTAAGGTTCTATGGTCTAGTGGTCAGGACATTGGACTCTGAATCCAGTAACCCGAGTTCAAATCTCGGTGGAACCTTAAACTTCTAAATTTTTTCTACCAACCTAGTTCATGGCTTCACCTTATACTTTTAATTTTTTTCTACCAACCAACTAGTTCATGGCTTCACCTTATACTTTTAATTTTTTTCTACCAACCAATTAGTTCATGGCTTCAAGCTTTATTTATTGCTTATGCAATGAAAATAAGTAAAAGGTTAATCTCCATTGTTATGGCCCTCGTAGCAGGGTTTCATACTGAAAGTCATAATCAGCTTACTGCTGGTTAAAGCCTTTGTTTTTGGTAGTATAGGAGGGACAAATGCCCTAAACTACTTACTGAGCCACATCATATATATGTAGGAAAAGCCACCCCCACAACATCAGCCATAAACTGGTGAACAGGTGGAGGGCCTTTGAATGATGAATACCCCTTTTCCACATCATCCATACAGGAATTCAATTTCAATTTGTCTAATTCCCATTTTTTCCATGCACCATAGAACAATCCCCACGATTCAGCTAAATCTATATCTCATTTGCTAAGGATGAAGTTAGAGATTTTGTTTATAGACTGCATTAAGGAGTTGTTTGGTGATTTCTAATGTTAATTTTTAATGGAATATGATTAATTGGAATATTATCATTAAAAAGTTTTGACACGTTAACACTTTCCTGAAAATATAAAGTTACTTGAAAGAATTATTATTATTAAATAAAAATAAAAATATTAATATATTTTAACATTTATCAATAAATTTTATTATTAATAAATATTTGAATTAGACATTTAATAATAATATTTTAATGCTTTTATTATTAACAAATATTTGAATTAATCCGCAATGTATGATTTTCTCATGTTTTGATCAAATTTATCATATGAATATATTCATAAAAACAACTTGCATATTAACCCAAGATTTTGAAGATGTACAATTTGTAAATTTTTCCTTATTATATTGTATATATAAATTTAAATATATTCATAAATCATTTTAATACTAATTTTAAATTAGTAGTTTGATTTAGATGTATGACATTTTTTCAATAGTGGCCAAATTTTTCATTTTTAACACGAAGGAATTTTTATGTAAGCTTTGTTAGGGTGACATGTCATATATCTTTCTTGATGAGAAAATTGGACAATGAACTAGTTAAAAAAATAAAATTTAAGAGTAGGTGATGCCAATGTTATTGTTGAGAGTGGAGGTGCTTATGGGCCGGGTTTGAATCAGGCCTAAGCATGATATTAACATACTTTATATTTGTCCAAGCTCGGCCTGACCCTAAATATTAGCCTAAAATTTTACCCAATTCCTCTCATATTTGCAAAAGACTAACCCAAATTTATTTTAGGCCTACCCCTATTATTTTTAATTTTTAAAAAGAATATTTATATTATATTATTTTAATATTTAATAATTTTTTACATTTTTTATTTATTGAATTTTTTTTATAGTCATCTTAACATTATTTTAATATTTCCATTAGAGTAGCATTATATATTTAATACAGGTTTAAAGTTTTTAATGTGTTCTAAATTACATAATATATAAAAATAACATAATATAAAGTATTATAAACTTAAAAATAGGTCGGGCTGGGCCGAGCTTGGGCCTTAAATGTTCAAACCCAATCCTGACCTATATTTTAAACGGACCTAATTTTTTTTGCCTAGACCCATTTTTTAGGTCTAATATTTTTTCCTATACCCTTCCAAATTTCAGGCAGTGTAACATCCTAAAATTAGGGGTCTGGCATTTTGCATTATTCCATGTGTTTCGCTAGCTTGGCTTGTTATTTGGGTGTGATTAGGGGTCCTGGAGAGGCCCGGGTTTGAGCCCAAGTCCTGGTGAAAGTTTTGTTTTTGGGCACTTTAGTGGGAAGAGCTGTAGGAGGCAAGGCTTAAGAGAAATTGTTGGTGTTGTGTTAACACAAGGGAGCTTGTGGTGGAGTGGTGATGGCGTCACTTGTGGAGCAAGGGGAGTGGGGTTTGAATCCCACAAGCAGCATGTGGGAGTTTTATTTTTGTGCTCAGGCAAGGGAGGTAGCTGGGTGGAGACCAAACTCTGTAGGAGAGAGGGAAGACTTAGTCAAATAATTTGAATGGGGTTGGAGAGTAAATGGTGGAGCAAAATGGGGAGTAAATCAAGAGATTGAGGGGAAAGGTAGTGTTTAGCCAAAATGGGAAGTGTTTGGGGGTGACGGCTAGAGGTTAGTATAGGGAAGCAAATTCGGCTTTGGTGGGTAGCAAAAACCGAAACCTTTTTGTGTGTGTGTGCGAAAGTTCTTGGCATTTTTGTGCATTTTGAACACTTTACTTCAAGCAATTTTTGAGTCATTTCTCTTTTGGCAATTCTGGTTTATCGAAATCTTCTTCTCTTCTTTTAATTTTTTTTTGAGGCATGGCCGAACCTTTTGGAAGATACCACTCGTGCATCTCTTCTTCAACACTCCATCTCCTTACTCTTTTCGATTTATCATCTCCTCTCTTGGCTGAATCTGATAAGTCTAGGTTCTTTTCTATCCTCCCATTTTCTCTTTTCTACACCTTAACCGAAAACTCAATTTCACTCTTTCGTTTCTTCTTGTTTCCTTCACTGATAGTTGTTTTAACAGTTGGTCGAACCTCTTCTTCTCATACGACTCATCTCTGACTTAAGGTTAGTATTGCTTTTCTGTTAGTTTCTTGTTTTTTCACTTTTTGTTGCTTTACTAAAAGCCAAAATTCTCACTCTGTTTTTTTTTACTAAGGCCGAACCAAGTCATTCTATTCTATCTCAAATCGTTATTGTTTCTTGTGGTGTGGGCCGAATCATGGGTACTAGCATATCTCTTATCACTCTCCTAGTCTGGGTTCGGAGGTTGGTTGGTAAGTGAGTCATGGCCAAATATAGGTGATGGATGGACGTTCTTATTCTAAGATCATTTAGGCTGAAAGGCCTTTTCTTCGTTATTTTGTAATAACATCGCTAACTCGTGCTCTTCTTCAGGGACTCAATTTTGGTAATCGAAGTAAGTGAACCAAACTCTCAAGCGTAGCAAAGAGTTGTCGCCGTTCTTGGTAAGTAGTGTGAATTGAGTTATCTGTTTCAATCTGATGGGTATATCTTTCTATGATTAAGGCTAATGGTTAAGTATATGGATTTATAGGTTCGTAATCCTGAGTGTTCAATCCACACTCATTAACAGGTGTGTAATCTCACACTTATCTGAATGTTTGCTTGAGACATTTTGCTAATCAAACAAATGCCGAAAAGCCAGAAAAGCCGGCAACTGTGACTATTCAATTGCGTGAGCGTTCGTAGTGGTAAAACGAGATGCAAAATGTG
The DNA here is from genome assembly GCA_025506655.1 of Gossypium rotundifolium. Lineage (NCBI taxonomy): Eukaryota > Viridiplantae > Streptophyta > Magnoliopsida > Malvales > Malvaceae > Gossypium > Gossypium rotundifolium. The sequence goes on from CP106723.1 coordinate 47,068,614, forward strand.
ACGTTAAGTCGTTGAGGGTGTCAAGAACACTTTTGCGATACTGAGGCTGAAATGGGCCTATCTGGGCCGAAACGGGCCAAACAGGCCCAATAGGCTATTCGGCCCATATGGACGAAATTGATGGAAAATTGTAAAGGAGTAAGTGCGGTTGCGAAAGCTTGAAATCTGAGACTGTAACATTACGAAATGGGCCACACGAGCGTGTGGGCCCATTTAGGCCTAAAATGGATTTTAGGCCCAGTAGCTCTGTAGAGTCCCAGAAAGGGTCTCATGACGCTCGAGGCGATAGTAGGTGTTCGGAAAGGCTATTAGTTGGTAAAATTACTGAAATACCCTCGGTGGGTAAATTATTGAGATACCCTTGTTGGATAAAATTACTGTTATGCCCTTAGGGGCAGATTTGGCATGATTGTGTATAACTTGATTAATTGCCATGACAATACATTTTGCATACACTAAATTATTATGCCATGACATGTTGCATTGGTATGGGTTGTAATGATGGAGGTAGTGCTGTACTGGTGGCTATGCCACAATATACTAATTTTAGTGGCTTAGCCGCATATACTGATATTGGAAGCTTTGCTGCGTTTATACTGGTAGCTCGACTGCATTCTTGGAGTGTAGGGTTATGTGGGTTGACTTGGTCCCCACATGGAGTGTAGGGCTGGTACGGGTGGAGTGTAGTGGATGGATTATTAGGTTGGGTTGCATTTTCTATTTGCATTACCATGATTTTGGGGCCGTAGGCCCAAATTGATACTGTATGGGGCTTAGGCCCAGACTGAGACCATGACTGTGACTGAAATCGGGTTTACACACTGAGTTCTCGTAACTCACCCCTCCATTTTACCCTTGCAGGTAATCCCCAGCGTTAGTGGATTTGGAGCTGTGGAGGACTCTGTGGTGGCCATACATCAGGATTTATTATCGCGAACTTAGTAAATTTTCGTTTCTCTTTACTTTAGTCTTATTTTTATTCTGGGATTAATATTTTTGTAATAAGACCGTTGGTTTATTTTCTTTAAGTTTTCTTTAATAACTGCTAAATTTATTGATACGTGGTTTTCTTAAAACGATGATAACCGTTTTCAAAATATCACATCTTTACAAATAACTGAACCTGATTTCTATTATAAACATAGGTTTTAATAGTTATAACAAACAACGTCTTTACAACAACGCCATAAAAGCAAAACTAATTTTCACACACAACAAAGCCAAAGTCATAAAATAAAAATATACGAAGTTTTTAACGAGGACACAACTTTTAAACAACCCAACCATGTGACATGCTGGATTCGGTCGTAACATCTAGGCCGGGTTTGGGGTGTTACATTTTATGGTATCAAAGCCAGGTTGCAAAACTCGCCTGTGGAATGGGTTCGAAAATGTTTTCAAAATTTGTTTGAAATAAGGTTTAGAAATATATGTTTTAGTGGAAGTATGGCACCCGAGTCTCCAGCACCAAATCCGTAAGTTTTTTTTACCCTATATCTGATGATATGATGAAATGACTTTAGTAATAAATTACTAGAGTAGTGGTAGTATACTGAGACTGCTAGCTATAAGAGCTAAGACTGTAGAGACTGAGACATTAAGAAACTCAATCTGCGAAAACAACTCTTATATCTATTTTCCATAAAACATTTGTTAATAAACACTAAATTACATACTGATTCATAAAATTTTTAATCAAATTAATCCGGTTCAGCAATATAAGTACAAGGGGACATGGACGAGGTACACGCGTGGTGGTAGAGGCTGAGATGTTAGGGCTGGATCTTCAGCATCAGGGCATATGCCTGAAATGGAAGCACCTGCATCACCGGTGATCGAGATAGGGTCTCATGATCGAGCCGAGGGGCGACACTGCTCTCAAGTAATGTCTTTGGTCTTGGAACAGGTTCTTTGGAGGCATCTTGGGTCAAGACTCGTGGGTCTATTTCTGAGCGACTCCGGTCAAACGAGGACGAAATTTTTAGGGGCATTTCTGGTGTGGCCCCAAATGTAGCCAAATATTGGTTGGAGGTAGTTGAACGGATTATGGATGATCTGGATTGCACCGGTGAATGAAATCGAAAGGGCAAGTCCTGCCGAGATGAGGCATACTAGTGGTGGCTCACTGTGAGGGAAGGTACTCAAACTGATCGTATCACCTGGGATTTCTTTAAGACAACGTTTCAGGAAAAGTATGTCGAGGCAAGTTATGTGGACGCCTAGAGAAAAGAATTCTTGAATCTAGTTCAGGGGAATAAATCTGTGGCGGGGTATGAGGCAGAGTTCTTACGTCTAAGCCGGTATGCTCGAGGAATAGTCTCGACCGATTATGAGCGTTGTGTACGGTTTGAAGATGGGTTGCGAGATGAGTTGAGGGTACTGATAGCTCTACAACGGGAAAGAGATTTTACTGTATTGGTGGAAAAAGCCAAGATTGCTGAGGAGGTGAAACACTGAGCTTTAGAATCGTGACAATGATAGGGGCAGGAATAAGAGGGATTTTAGGCCTTCCAGTTCTTTTGATAAATTTCAAAAGAGGCCTAAATTTAACAAGTCGATCCAAATTGGAGCTCTATTTGCTACTGGCAGACGCAATCTTGTGCAGTGTGCAGGTTATTTCATCAAGGTGAATGTTGGAAGAAAGTTGGGGCTTACTTCAGGTGTGGGTCAAGAGACCACAGAATCAAAGACTGTACTCTGAAATTGGGTCCGACGTCAGCTATGAGACAGGGTTATGTTCAGCCAGAGAGAGGTGGTCAGTAGCCACCGAGAGGGCGTTGCCCAGCCAAAGGGGGACATGGGTTTGGACGAGGTCGTGGAGCACCGGGCAGATGTACTAGTAATACAGATGCAAGGCAGCCAGGGTTGGTTTATGCGGCTCGACGTCGATAGGGTGGCGATACACTGGACGTCATAACCGATACATTTCTTATATTTGATGTGCCATTTACCGCTTTAATTTATATTAGATCTACCTATTCATAGGTTGCCTATACTGTGTTTGGGACTCTGGGTATAGAATCTGAGATTGCTACTAGAGAAATGTCTGTGATTAGCCCTCAAGGACAATCTATGGTAGTAAACAAGTTGTTTAGGAATGTGCCTCTAGAAGTTCAAGGAGTAGTATTTTCGACAGATTTGATGGAACTGCCATTCGTGAGTTTGACCTTATTTTAGGCATGGACTGGCTAGTTAAGCATCGTGCAAATTTGGATTGCGCTGCTAAGCGTATGGTATTAAAGACCTCAGAGGATAAGGAAGTGATGGTAATAGGAGAAAGAAGGGATTATCTGTCTAATGTGATTTCAGCGTTGAGGACTGAAAAGTTGGTGCGTAAAGGTTGCAAGGCATTTATAGCTTTTTTCAACACATCTGATGCCAAGGAATTGTCTGTTGGGGATGTCAAAACCGTGAAGGAGTTCTCGAATGTTTTTCCTGAAGAGCTTCTGGGTTGCCTCCGAATCGCGAGGTCAAATTTGGCATTGAGCTGTTACTGGGAACGGCTCCGGTATCCATCTCCCCTTATAGGATGACACCGAAAGAGCTGGTAGAACTGAAAGCTCAGATCCAAGAGCTATTGGACTGTGGATTTATCCGACCAAGTGTATCTTTGTGGGGAGAGCCGGTATTATTCGTGAAGAAGAAAGATGGGTCAATACGTATGTGCATTAACTATCATCAATTGAACAAGTTAACTATTAAGAACAAATACCCGCTACCAAGGATTGACGATTTGTTTGATCAGCTACGAGAATCTTCGGTCTTTTCGAAGATAGATTTAAGGTCAAGGTACCATCAGCTAAGGGTCAAGGAAAAGGATATTCACAAGACTGCTTTCTGAACTCGTTATGGGCATTACGAGTTTTTGGTGATGCCGTTTGGATTAACAAATGCACCCGTCACTTTTATGGATATGATGAATCGGGTTTTTCAACCCTACCTAGACCGGTTCGTGGATGTGTTCATATATGACATCTTGGTGTACTCAAGGATTGAGGAGGAGCATGATTCGCATCTTCGGGTTGTTCTACAGCTATTAAGAGAGAAGTAACTTTACTCCAAATTCAGTAAGTGCGAGTTTTGGCTAAAATAGGTGATGTTTTTGGGGCATGTGGTGTCTGCCGAGGGGATTAGGGTTGATCCTCGTAAAATTGAAGCTGTATTGGACTGAAAGCCACCAAAGTCAGTGTCAAAGATTCGAAGTTTCCTGGGTTTGGCTGGGTACTACAGAAGGTTTATTGAGGGGTTTTCGTTGATTGCAGCACCCTTAACTAAATTACTACGTAAAGGGGTACCGTTTGTATAGACCGATAAATAGCAAAGAAGTTTTAAAAAGTTGAAAAAATTCTGACTGAGGCACCAGTGTTGATTCAGCCGGAGGCTGAGAAAGAATTTGTTGTTTATTATGATGCATCGCACACAGGTTTGGGTTGTGTGTTAATGCAAGAAAGGAAGATGGTGGCATATGCATCTCGTCAACTAGGGCCGCATGAAGTGAAGTATCCTACTCATGACTTGGAACTAGCCGCAGTAGTATTCGTCCTAAAGATATGGAGACATTACCTGTATGGAGAAAGGTCGATTATTTACACTGACCATAAGAGCCTGAAGTAACTCATTACTAAAAAGAGTTAAATCTCAGGCAGTGGAGGTGGATAGAGTTGCTGAAAGACTATGACTGCTCGATTGAGTATCACCTGGGTAAAGCTAATGTGGTGGCAGATGCACTAAGTCAAAAGTGGTATCGGACTTGAGAGCAATGTTTGCTCGCCTTAGTCTTTTCGAGGATGGTAGTTTGATGGCAAAACTTCAGCTGAAACCGACATGAGTAGGTCAGATTAAAGAGAATCAATTATTGGATGAAACGTTGGGTTCTCGATTTCACCAAGTGAAAAGTGGAGAGATAGTGGATTTTGGGCTGAACAGTGAAGCGGTAGTATGTTTCTGTGGAAGAGTTTGTATGCCGAAGGACTCTAAGTTAAGATAGATGATTTTGCGGGAGGCGCATAGTAGCCCATACGCTATGCATTCCGGTGGGAACAAGATGTACTGAGACCTGTATGAACAAAACTGGTGGCCAAGGTTGAAACATGAAGTTATTGACTTTGTGAGCAAGTGTTTGACATGTCAGCAAGTGAAGGTGGAACATCAGTTGCCTTCGGGATTACTACAACCGGTGAATATTCCACTTTGGAAGTGGGAGAGGATAACTATGGATTTTGTTAGTAGGCTACCTTTGACACCTACTAAGAAAGATTCAATATGGTTAATTGTTGACCGGTTGACTAAGTCCGCTCACTTCATACCGGTTCGCATTGACTACTCGCTACAGAAATTGGCCAAGCTGTATGTGGCAAAGATTGTGAGGCTACATGGGGTGCCAATTTCTATCATCTAGGACAGGGATCCAAGATTCACATCTCGGTTCTGGAAGGCGTTACATGAAGCTCTGGGTACAAGACTAGACTTTAGCACAGCGTTTCACCCACAAATTGATGGTCAGTCGAAAAAGGTAATCCAGATTCTGGAAGACATGTTAAGGGGTTGTGTGATTGACTTCAGAGGTAGTTGGGAAGATTATTTACCCTTATCAAAATTTGAGTATAATAACAGTTACCAATCCAACATTCAGATGGCACCCTACGAAGCGCTGTATGGTCATAGGTGTCATACCTCCACTTGTTGGACAGAATCGGGTGAGCGACGGTTGTTTGGTCCAAAATTGATTTCAGAAATTGAAAAAAGTTAAGTTCATTCGGGATCGGTTAAAAGAAGCTTCTGACAGACAGAAGTCATATGTGAATCTGAAACATAGGGAGATAGAATTTTTAGTGGGGGATTATGTCTTCTTGAATGTCTCACCTTGGAAGAAGATTTTGAGATTCGACGGAAGGGTAAATTGAGCCTCAGGTTTATTGGGCCTTATTAGATAGTGAAGCATGTGGGATCGGTTACCTATCAGCTTGAGCTGCCCCCTGAGTTAAATCGGATACATAACGTATTTCACTTTTCTATGTTAAGACACTATCACTCAGATCCTTCTCATATAGTACCGGTGGAGGAAATTGAGGTTAGACCTGATCTATCATTTGAAGAAGAACCAGTGCAAATTTTGGATCGGGATGTTAAAATGTTGAGAAGGAAGTCCATTCCGCTAGTCAAAGGGTTGTGGCGTAATCACGGTTCAGAGGAAGCAACGTGGGAGCCGGAGGAGGTAATGCGACAACAATACCCTCACCTCTTTGAATCAGGTAAATTTCGAGGCCAAAATTTCTTTAAGGGGGTAGAACTGTAACATCCTAAAATTAGGGGTCTAGCATTTTGCATTATTCCATATGTTTGGCTAGCTTGGCTTGTTATTTGGGTGTGATTAGGGTCTTGGAGAGGCCCGGTTTGAGCCCAAGTCTTGGTAAAAGTTTTGTTTTTGGGCACTTTAGTGGGGAGAGCTGTAGGAGGCAAGGCATAAGAGAAATTGTTGGTGTTGTGTTAACACAAGGGAGCTTGTGGTGGAGTGGTGTTGGCATCACTTGTGGAGCAAGGGGAGTGGGGTTCGAATCCCACAAGCAACATGTGGGGAGTTTTATTTTTGTGCTCAGGCAAGGGAGGTAGCTGGGTGGAGACAAAACTCTGTAGGAGAGAGGGAAGACTTAGTCAAATAATGTGAATGGGGGTTGGAGAGTGAATGGTGGAGCAAAATAGGGAGTAAATCAAGGGATTGAGGGGGAGAGGTAGTGTTTGGCCGAAAATGGGAAGTGCTTGGGGGGTGACGACTAGAGGTTAGTATAGGGAAGCAAAATTCAGCTTTGGTGGGTAGTAAAAATCGAAACCTCTTTCGTGTGTGTGCCAAAAGTTCTTGGCATTTTTGTGCATTTTGAACACTTTACTTCAAGCAATTTTTGAGTCATTTCTCTTTTGGCAATTCCGGTTTATCAAAATTTTCTTTTCCTCTCTTTCATATTTTTTTGAGGCTTGGTCGAACCTTTTGGAAGATACCACTCGTGCATCTCTTCTTCAACACCTCATCTCCTTACTCTTTCCGATTTATCATCTCCTCTTTTGGCCGAATCTGATAAGTCTAGGTTCTTTTCTATCCTCCCATTTTCTCTTTTCTACACCTTAATCGAAAACTCAATTTCCCTCATTCGTTTCTTCTTGTTTCCTTCACTGATAGTTGTTTTAACGGTTGGTCGAACCGCTTCTTCTCATAAAACTCATCTCTGACCTAAGGTTAGTATTGCTTTTCTGTTAGTTTCTTATTTTGTTCACTTTTTGTTGCTTTACTAAAAGCCGAAATTCTCACTCTGTTCCTTTTGACTAAGGCCGAACCAAGTTGTTCTATTCTATCTCAAATTGTTATTATTTCTTGTGGTGTGGGCTTAATCTGTTTGGGTACTAGCATATGTCTTATCACTCTCCTAGTCTGGGTTCGGAGGTTGGTAGGTAAGTGAGTCATGGCCGAATATAGGTGATGGATGGACGTTCTTATTCTAAGGTTATTTAGGCCGAAAGACCGTTTCTTTGTTATTTTGTAATAACATCGCTAACTCGTGCTCTTCTTTAGGGACTCAATTGTGGTAATCGAAGGAAGTGAATCAAACTCTCAAGCGTAGCAAAGAGTTGCCGTCGTTCTTGGTAAGTAGTGTGAATTGAGTTATCGGTTTCAATCTGATGGGTATATCTTTCTATGATTAAGGCTAATGGTTAAGTATATGGATTTATAGGTTCGTAATCCTGAGGGTTCAATCCACACTCATTAACAGGTGTGTAATCTCACACTTATCTGAATGTTTGCGTGAGACGTTTTGTGAATCAAACAAATGTCGAAAAGCCAAAAAAGCTGGCAACTCTAACTACTCGAGCGCGTGAGCGTTCGTAGTGGTAAAACGAGATGCAAAATGTGACATTAAGTTGTTAAGGGTGTCAAGAACACTCTCGTGATACTGAGGCTAAAATAGGCCTATTCGGGCCCAAACGGGCCCAATGGGCTATTCGGCCCATATGGGCAAAATTGATGGAAAATTGTAAAGGAGTAAGTGCGGTTGCAAAAGTTGGAAATCTGAGACTTTAACATTGTGAAATGGGCTACAAGAGCGTGTGGGCCCGTTTGGGCCTAAAAAAATAGCTTTATAGATATTCAAAAAGGGTCTCATGATGCTCGAGGCGGCAGTAGGCGTTCGAAAAGGCCATTAGTTGGTAAAATTACTAAAATATCCTTGGTGGGTAAATTACTGAGATACCCTCATTAGGTAAAATTACTGTTATGCCTTTAGGGGCAGATTTGGCATGGTTGTGTATAACTTGATTAACTGCAATGATAATACATTTTGCATACACTGAATTATTATACCATGACATGTTGCATTGGGATGGGTTGTAATGACGGAGGCAGTGTTGTACTGGTGGCTATGCCACAATATACTGATTTTAGTGGCTCAGCCACATATACTGATACTGGAAACTTTGCTGCATTTATACTGGTGGCTCGACTGCATTCTTAGAGTGTTAGGTTGGGTGGGTTAACTTGGTCCCCACATGGATTGTAGGGCTGGTACGGGTGGAGTGTAGCGGATGGACTATTAGGTTGGGTTGCATTTTCTGTTTGCATTACCATGATTTTGGGGCCATGGCCCAAATTGATACTATATGGGGCTTAGGCCCAGACTAAGACCAAGACTGTGATTGAAATCGGGTTTACACACTGAGTTCTCGTAACTCACCCCTCCGTTTAACCTTGCAGGTAATCCCCAGCGTTAGTGGATTTGGAGCTATAGAGGATTCTGTGGTGGCCATACATCAGGATTTATTATCATGAACTTAGTAAATTTTCATTTTGCTTTACTTTAGTCTTATTTTTATTTAGGGATTAATATTTTTGTAATAAGGCTGTTGGTTTATTTTCTTTAAGTTTTCTTTAATAACTGCTAAATTTATTGATACGTGGTTTTCTTAAAACAACGATAGCCGTTTTCAAAATATCACATCTTTGCAAATAACTGAACCTGATTTCTATTATAAACAGAGGTTTCAATAGTTATAACAAACAACGTTTTTACAACAACACCATAAAAGCGAAACTGATTTTCACACACAACAAAGCCAAAGTCTTAAAATAAAAATATACGAAGTTTTAAACGAGAACACAGCTTTTAAACAACCCAACCATGTGACATGCTGGATCCGGTCGTAACGTCTAGGCTTGGTTTGAGGTGTTATAGGCAGACCTTAGGGCCTAGGTAGGTAACTTGACCCATTAACAGGTCTAGTTGAGAGTAATAGGATGTCATTTATAAATGAGTTTGTTTTGCATACAATTACTTAATTGTAAAAGTTGTTTTAAGTTTTCTATGCTAGAAAACAAAATTTACTTATACCTAATTAAAATATAGATATTTACCTAGTTTTTTTTAAATACTTTGAAATAATGAACCGAAGTTGAAGTGACCAGATAACAACAGAACAAGCAAAAACTGTAACGCCCCAAAATTTTAATTTTTGATTTCGTGTATGGGCAACGCACAACGTTTATCTGCTTCAGTGGTTATGTGTTCTGGGTGTGTGTGAGAGGTCCCAAGTTCAAGCCTTACTTGGGAAAATTTTGGTATTTTTATAAATAAAGCCTTAACAGTGTGCAAAGGGCTTAAGTTTAAATGTTGGGTAAATTATATCAGAATGGGCTTGCTGGTTTGGTGGTTAAGTGGTATGTTATTATGGTGGAGGTCTTGTGTTCGAATCCCTGCGTAAGCAAAGGTATTATTTTTTTTGCTCATTTTGGGATAGAGTTGTGTAATAGGGGGATTCTGAGTAGTGGATTTAAAGTGGGAATTAGGGGAAAAGACTAAGGGATTTTGGGGGATATCGAGATTTTATTTTATTTTTTTCACATAATTGAATTTTTGCTCCCTTTTCCAAAAAAAAAAAAAATTCTACCGTCTATTCTTCTCCCTCTCCTTTTGCCAAAATTCTCTGTGTTTTCCATCTTTCTCTTCTTTTTCTTCTTCTTTATTTTTCCCTAATCCATTTATTTGCCTTCGTTTTTACACGCAGTTTAGTGCTCGCTTAGTTTCGGTAAGTGTTTCTCTTCATTTCTGTCATGAATCTTTTAGCGACTGAAGTGGTAATGTTTTTTCTCTGCGATTTGGGCGTAGGGGGAGGCTTGGGCTGGTGAATTCAGTGTTCTCGTCTTAACAATAATTAAACAGAAGGTTATCGTTGGTGGTAAGTTGGGTTTCTGTTCGTACTTGGTTGTCAATTTGCTTGAAAATCCGTTAAATTGATGTTGAGTATCTTGATTTTAGGACTTGAAGTGCTCCGGAGTGATTAGGCATCAAAATGATACCAGGTGTGTACCCAATATGGAGAAAATAAGGTTCGACGAAAAACTAAAATTGCTTATTGTCGAGAAATAAGAGAAATAAGAGAAAATGATGCAAAAAAATTGTAGAGAGGAAATAAGGGTGTTAAAAACTAGGAAATCAACATTTTGCACTAAAACAGTTTTGGATAGAAGCAATAGTCTAACTTTAAAAAATCATCAAAAATAGTGTAAATTGAGTTAGAGGTTGAATAAAATATTAAATTAAACTTTATTGAGTCTAGTCTTTCATGGAAGAAACAGTATAAGCAATGGAATTGTAAATCATGAGTTATAATAAATTTTTTGAGACAAGGTCAGAATAATTTCGGGTTTCCCTATTCTGAATTTGGAAAATCATCAAAATTTAAAAAAAAATAGTTAGGGGCTAGAATTTATATTTTTAAGTACTTAATGAGTCTATTTTCAAGTGAAACAAACAAAAGCATCATCTAAATTCCATACTAAGAAATAAATAATTTTTAGTAAGGAAAGGTCAAAGTTGTCAAATAGCAAAATAAGGATAACTTTAAAGATTTTATTGTACTTATTTGATTAACTATAAATTCTGAAAATTTTATGGTAGAAAGGTATTTGAGTCTAGTTTCAAAAAAATCAAGCAGATCTTAATTTTTAATTCTATAGCTCAAGATATAAATAATTTAGTGATAATGACTCAAGTAGACAGTTTTGAATGAACATATAAGTAAACAGTGAAAACATATATGAGTATTGAGCTAGCATAAGTTACTTTAAAAATGGATCATACGGCCAAGACCAATTTGGGCCGAGTGGGCCACACGGGCAAATCACATGGGCATGTGGGCCCATTTTTACCCAAATGTTTTTATAATTGCACGGGTCACCCAAGTCGATTGTGAACCTACTGTAGGGTTAGTAAGCGCTACTTAGACTCCTAAATGTGTGAAATTGACTGAATGATATCTGTACTGAGCATGTTAATATCTGAACTGAATATATGTACTGAAATTGCATAATAGCATATCATCCATTGTATGTTACATTGGGTTGGGTTGGGGGTTGTTATTCGGAGGAAGTGTATTGAAAGGCTTTAAGCCTAATTTACTGGGAGCTCAGCTGCAAACTACTATTTTGTGCCGCATTCGGTGCTACTTGGAGTGTAGGGATAGGTGGGTTGGTTATATCCCCACATGAAGTGCAAAGTTGGATAGAGATGGTGTGTAATGGCTGGTTGGATAGGATTTTGCTACTGCAAACTGTTACTACTATCGACTCGATGGGCTAAGGCCCAAATCCATCGATACTAAAAGGGCTTAGGCCCAAGACTGTTCAACTGTGCACTGTGAATACTGATTGTTTGTTTGTTTCTACGGGATTACACACTAAGTTTATGTAAACTCACCCTTTTTGTTTAATGTGCACAGGTAATCCCCAGACTTATACGGATCGGTGTGACGGAGGACTCAACGGTGACCACAATAATTTTTGAATCCATGGTTTTTAATTTACGGTTTATGATTTGATGATTATTGATTATTTGAGTTGTAATTTAAGGACCCTCTGGGACTTTTGGTTTAAATTTGATTTTTTATTTATTTATTTTACTTTATGGATTTATACCTGCTGGTCATAGGAAATTCGGTTTTCAAAAAGTTAAAGTATTTCCTAAATGCATGATCACCTAGACTATTTTATTAAAGCTTCTGCAACGAGGGATGTTTCAAAATAAGTGTTTAAAATGAATAAAGACGACTTCCTAAGTTCTAACAAAGGTTTACTAAAGACAATAACATGGAATGTTTTCATTGTAACAACGAGGTTTCAAAAATACTATCGTGTGACATTGCCAGATACAGCTATAATGTCTACACTGGGTTTAGAGTGTTACATTTAGTGGTATTAGAACCAAGTTACAAAACTCGATTGTGGATTATGGGTTTTATAAAAAATGGGCTTTCAAAAATTGATTGATTTCCAAATTATTTGAAATGTTTTTACTGAGTAAGTGGTACATCGAGTCTCTGGCGCCAATCCTGTAAGTATTCTGAACTATGATTTGTTTTAAATTGAAATTGTTATGGATAGTATATTCTAAAACTACTATAGGTAGTAAACTGTACTGAAAACACTCTATTAGTGTATACTGAAAATTGTAGAGAAATTGAAAACTGTAGTGAGACTGCGATTTACGAAAACAAACTCTGAATAATGATATTGTTTTACATAAAATATTTGTTAATAAACACTGAAACTATAACTGATTCATAAAATTGTTAATACAGATAAACGTGATTAGACAATGAGCGCACGAGGTATCCGCGGACGGGGTACTAGAGGCCGAGGTAGAGGCCGTAGAGGGGCTTGAGATGAGTCCTCTTCGGCTATGGATTTCGAAAGAAGGGCAAAAGATATTCGGTCACAACCCCCCTATTGCCGAAAAATGGAAGAAGGAAAAGATGCAGGCACAGTTTCGGTTTCAAGAGAGAAAGAAAAACGATGGTTTGGATGCTGGAGAGTGAAGTCACTAAAGCCTAGGGGTTTTGGTTTTGCCTCAAACAACTTGCTCAAAATTTTGCTTAGCCAAAAATGCCTACCTAGAATGATTATGGAAAATCAGCACCTCTCCTAAGTCTCCCAACCGATTACTCCTCTCACACCAGAGTTCAGATTTCGGCAAACTCCCCCAAAACACTCCTAGCCAACCATTCAAATGAGTTTGAATTGGTCAAACTCCTAAATCCTCTCTTCTCCACTCATTTAAATCTTATCTAACAGAGTTTGAGCTGAGCACAACTCCTCCCTCCTTGGCGTCAAAATGGTAAGCAGAAAATGGAATTTCTACTACTCGAACCTGAGCTCCCTTGCTCCCCCTTGAGGTGTTACTTCTACAAGCCTTAAGTGGCGCCTCCTTGCCACTTTTCCAAGGCACTTCTTGTGCTATAGTTTACCACAAAATATTCTTAACCCCTAGCTCCTTCAGCTCCTTTGAATCAATGCTTGAAAATAAAATTTTCCCTATAGTTCTAGCCTACCCTTGGCTTATATCTAGACCCTAAAACACCTCAATTAATATCGTAACTCGAGCCATACACATGCAAACAGCTCTAACATAATAGCCCCTATTTAAGGATGTTACAGTTCTACCCCCTTAAAATAATTTTGGCCTCGAAATTACCTGGTCAAAAGAGTTGGGGGTATTGCTGCCTCATCACATCCTCTGGCTCCCACGTAGCTTCTTCCACGCCATGGTTTTGCCATAATACCTTCACTAATGGAACTGATTTCCTGCGCAAAACCTTCACATCCCGAGCTAGAATCCGTACTGGTTCCTCTTCCATGGTCAAATCTGGGCTCACCTCAATTTCCTCCACCGATACAACATGCGATGGATTTGAACGGTAGCGCCTAAGCATGGAGACTTGGAATACATCATGTATCTAACTCAGTTCTGCTGGCAACTCGAGCTGATAAGCTACTGGCCCTACTCGTCTTAACACCTTATATGGGCCAATAAATCTTGGGCTTAGTTTTCCTTTCCTTCCAAACCTCAGCACCTTCTTCCATGGCGAGACCTTCAGGAAAACCCTGTCACCCACTGCAAACTCAATATCTCACCGCTTAAGATCGGCATATGACTTTTACCTGTCTGAAGCTTCCTTTAGACGAGCCTGAATCATCTTGACTTTGTCCTCGGTCTCAGTAACCAACTCCGGTCCCAACATCCGACGCTCACCCAACTCATCAAAGATGTAGGTGTCGACACTTCCTACCATACAACGCCTCATATGGTGCCATCTTAATGCTCACCTGGTAACTATTGTTGTATGCAAATTCAGCTAACGGTAGAAACTCATTCCAGCTGCCTCTAAAGTCCAAGAAACAGCCTCTCAACATATCCTCCAAGATTTGTATAACCCTTTCCGAGTGTCCATCCGACTGCGAATGGAATGCCATACTAAAACCCAATCGCGTAGCCAACGCCGATGCAATGCTTTCCAGAATCTCGACGTGAATCTAGGATCCCTATCCAAGATGATTGATACTGGAACACCATGCAACCTCACTATCTCTGCTACATACAGCTTAGCTAACTTCTGGAGTGAATAATTGACCCTTACCGGTATGAAATGAACCGATTTAGTCAAACGGTCCACAATCACCCAGACTGAGTCCTTCTTGCTAGGCATATGGGGTAGCCCACTGACAAAGTCTATAGTGATCCTTTCCCACTTACACTGAGGAATTTTTACCGATCAAGTAAACTCGACGCAGAATCGATGCTCGCTTTGACTCGCCGACACGTCGACACATTTACCCACAAACTCAGTCACTTCTTGCTTCAGACTTGGCCACCAAAACCGCTCTCGCAAATCTCGGTACATCTTGCTACCTCCAAGATGCATAGCGTATGGGCTGCTATGTGCTTCCTAAAGAATCTTCCACCTTAACTCGACGTCCTTCGGCATACAAGCTCTCCCTTGAAAACACAACACTCCATCGTTGGTCAAGTTGTAACCTTCCAAACCACCATTCTGCACTTGCAATCTCCGAGCATTCAAACCCTCATCCACTAATTGTTTCTTTTTAATCTACTCTACCCAAGTCGACTTAACTCGTAATTCCACCAAAAGACTCCTGTCGTCATACAAGCTAAGATAGGCAAACATTGCTTTTAGGCCTGACACTACCTTATGGCTCAACGCGTCTACAACCACGTTAGCCTTGCCCGGATGATACTCAATTGAATAATCGTAGTCCTTCAATGTCCAATCCATCTCACTACTGCTTAAATTTAAATCCTTTTGAGTCAAGAGATACTTTAAACTCTTGTGGTCCGTGTAGACTATCGACTTCTCACCGTACAAATAGTGTCTCCAAATCTTCAGGGCGAAAACCACTATAGCCAACTCCAAGTCATGTGTCGGATAGTTAACTTCATACGGTCTCAGTTATCGAGATGCATATGCCACTACTTTCCCTTCCTGAATCAGTACACATCCCAAGCCAGTATGCGATGCATTATAGTAGACCGTGAATTCCTTTCCTGCCTCAGTCAACCAAAAGCTCGAGCTTAGCCGAATCTTCCTCAATTTGTTGAAACTTTCCTGTTGTTTCTCAGACCACACAAATGGAACTCCTTTCCTCAATAACTTGGTCAATGGTGCTACGATCAGAGAAAATCCTTCTACAAATCTTCGGTAATACCCTGCCAGACCTAGAAAACTCTGAACTTTCGCTACTGACTTAGGCGGTTTTCAATCCAATACTACCTCAATCTTGCGAAGGTCCACTCTAATCCCTTCAGCTGACACCACGTGACCTAAGAAAGTCACCTCCCTGAGCTAGAACTCGCAGATACTGAACTTAGCAAATAACTGCTTCTCCCTCAGTATTTGCAAAACTACCCACAAGTGCACATCATGATCCTCCTAAGATCTCAAGTACACCAATATGTCGTCTATAAATACCATGATAAACTGGTCCAAGTACGACTGGAACACTCGATTCATCGTGTCCATGAATGCCGCCAGTGCGTTAGTCAACCCAAACGGCATTACTAGAAACTCGTAGTGCCTATACCGAGTGCGAAACGCCGTCTTGTGGATATCAGCCTCTTTCACCTTAAGCTGATGATACCCTGACCTTAGATCAATCTTTGAGAAAACTGATTCCCCCTTAAGCTGATCAAACAAGTCATTGATCCTTGGCAACGGATACTTGTTCTTGATCGTCAGCTTGTTCAACTAGCGGTAGTCTATGCACATCCGCATTGTACCATCTTTCTTCTTAACAAAGAGCACCGGCGCTCCCCAAGGTGAAACACTTGGCCGGATAAAACCCCAGTCCAACAATTCCTGGATCTGAGCCTTCAACTCCACCAATTCCTTTGGCGCCATTCTCTACGGGGTAATAGACACTGGCGCAGTTCCGGGTAACAGGTCTATACCGAATTCAACTTCTCGATCTAGAGGTAGACCCAAAAGTTCTTCAGGGAATATGTTAGCAAATTCCTTCACTGTTCGGACATTCTCCACTGCTGACTCCTTGCCTCCAAGGCACACACACGCACCAAAATGCCTCATAGCCCTTTCTGACCATCTTCTCAGCTTTCAAAGCTGACACCACGTTGGATAGATAATCTCTTCTATTACCTATCATCACCACTTCCCCACCCTCAACCATTTTCAAAACCATGCGCTTAGCCGCGTAATCCAAACTCGCTTGATATTTCACCAGCTAGTCCATCCTAAGAATCAGATCGAACTCCCCAAACGGTAGTTCCATCAGATCAGCCACAAATACTACCCCTTGGAGTTCAAGGGGTACATCCCTATACAACTTATTTACTTTTACAGAGTGACCTAGAGGACTAATTACTGTCATCTCCCTAGAAGTAATCTCAAAGTCTAGGTTCATAGTCTCTACTATACTACTGGCAATATATGAATGCGTCGAACCCAGATCTATCAAAGCAGTATATGGTAATCCAAAGATTAGGAACGTATCGGTTATGACGTCCGTGCGTCGCCTTCCTCTCGACGCCTCACTGCATATACCAATCCAGGTTGTCTTGCTTCAGTGTTGCCTGTACCTCTGCCCGGTGCCCCACGGCCCCAACTAGAACCATTTCCTCCTCTACCAGCACCACGACCCCTCTGCGGTGCGGTCCCTCATTCTTATACTGAGCACGGCCCTACCCCTCAAATTGAATCCTGGCTAACTTTCGTGGATGGTCTCTAACACGATGATCCAGTGATCCACACTCAAAACATCCTTTGCCACCGGTCCAACATCCTCCCCAATGAGATTTTTCACACTGATTACACTACGCTGGTCCTTGATTAGCAACAGGTCTCCCAAACTGATTTGGCCCACCTTGCCTAGCCCTTTTCTGAGAGTTTTCGACTGATCCAGATGATCCAAACCCTCTCTTCTGTCTATTCCTATCCGCATTCTGTCTCACCGATTCATTAACCCCTTCAGCTACCTTAGCCTTCTCTACCAACACAGCAAACTCCCACTCCAACTGTGGAGCAATCAAGAATCTCGGTTCATCCTCACCGTCCTCGAACCTGACACATCGCTCATGCTCTGTAGCCACAATACCACGAGCATACCGGCTCAACCTCAAGAATTTTACCTCATACTCCGCTACGGACTTACTCCCTAAACCAAATTCGAAACGCCTTCCTCAAGCATCAATATAATCGTCCCAACATACTTCTTCCGATAAGCCACCTTGAAATAATCCCAAGTGAGATCATCCACTGTAGCACCATCCCGAACCGTGAGTCACCACTGGTATGACTCATCTTGGAGAAACGACACTACCCCTTTCAGTTTCTCTTCAGCCGTCAGATCCAAATCATCCATGATTCGTTCCGTCGCTTCCAACCAATACTTAGCCGTATTGGGCGCCACACCAGAAACACCTCGGAACACCTCAGCCCCATTGGCTCAGAGTCGCTCAGATACGAATTTCCAAGCTCCCGTACCTTCACCTGCTCCAACCACTCTTTCAAGCACCCGCAGCATTGCCTGCGACACTGCATCATCCCCCGTCTAATCCTGGTACTCAACACCAACAGCTGGTGGTAGTGGTATCTCATTCTTTGACCCTTGACCAGACCTAATTGGTTCTGATACGACCATTCTGCCTCTACCATGCCCTCGCACATTACGACTACATCCCCTAGAACTCATGACTATGTCGCAATTTAATCTGCTTTAAGAAGTTTTATGCATTAGCTTCTGTTCCACTGATTACCCACGAATAAGTTTTATGTAAAAAGTTTAATAGTAGTTCTTTCGATCATTACAAAGTTTTCGTTTCAAGTCTTCTACCCTAATTCAGTGGAATCACATTCATTCATCAATAACATCCTCCACCCACACTCCACCTGTAGGGGTATTCTCGTCATTTCACTACCGGGGGTATTTTCGTAGTTTAACCTATCGGGATATTTCAATAGTAAATCAGGGTTAATTTGTAAATCTTTTACAAATCGTAGGTATTTTAGAAATTCCAGAAATCGGGGGTATTTTGGTAATTTCATAAACTAGGGGTATTTTCATAATTTTCCAAAATATGGTTCCAGTTGATTTTATGAAGTAATGGTGTTTTGGAAATTTTCAATTCGGGGGTACTTAGGTAATTTTTCATACCGAGGGTATTTCGATAATTTTACAAGTCAGGGGTAATTTGGTCAATTTACAAATCAGGGGTATTTTGGTCATTTTTTAAATTAGGGGTATTTTGGTCATTTTAAACCATGGTTTAATTTTAGGGTTGTACAAAACAAGGTGGCTGGTCCCTTTCGGGTTTTAGTTATTGAATTTGGCCTATGACTAAGTCGTCTTAGTTAGGGTGAACCGTCACTACGCACCAGGTAGGATTCGAGTGAGGAGGAGGTGAGTCACTAGGACTACTTAAATACCAAGCTCCCCCTGAATCCATTCCTAGATATGCACACAATAGTTGCCACACCCTTAACTCAACGACGTACTCACAGGTTTGTTTAGTTGATCTTTAAGTCTTATGAAATTTTACATTTGAGTAGGCTATTCCTACGGTTCAATAACTCCTAATCTACTAATCTACGATCCCAAAATGCCCATTTCTTCCACATACAAATCACACAAGGGTTAGGGATACTTACCTGGGCGGATTGGTGCCGGAGACTCGGTGCCATGATGTTCAAACCATGTACATTTCCCACAAAACTTTTCAAAACCCTACTTTTAAACATTTTGGGCCTCGAGCCCACAGTCGAGCTTTTAAACTTGGCTCTGATACTAAAAATGTAACACCCCAAACCCGGTCAACACACCACGACCGATTCAGGCATGTTACGGAGTGAAAAAGTTTTGAAGAAAACAAGTTGCGGTTTAGTTTCAGCGAAAAGATCTTCTTTATTTGCTTTGAAATTTCGAAAGGCTTTTTTAAAATTCATTCATCATTCATTGCTCAATAGAAAACGTTAAACCTGTTGAAACCTGAGTAATTCTTACTTAGTTAAATTAAAACCGTTTGTCTTTGAGTAAGGAAAACTTAGATTTTTCTTAAAAACATTCGAGCCAACTTTGTTATCCTCTACAAAATGTTGTTACTCGATGGTAAGATTTGAGAAAAACCCGTTGTATTGTGTACGTTTGAAAACTTTGGTTATTAAGTTATTTAAAACATGTTAAACAGTTTACTTGGCAACATTTAAAAAATTAAAGCAGAAATAATAAAACCCAAAATAAAAATACTAATGGCCTTATTACAAACCCAAATAAAATCAGAATTTAAAATGAAGGTACCCAAACCGAAAGTCTAAATAAAATCGGAATAGATGTCGCATGGCCACCTCGAGTCCACCCGGCTCCTCATCCGTGATCTATGAGTCACCTAAAAAGATAAGGGAGAAGGTGAGTCACCAAGACTCAGTGCATAATCCCCCTCCCGATTATAGCAACATACTTACACAAGTCATAGTCAAGCAAACATATCATGCACCCAAACCTAGCCATCCACAACTCCTTTTTCTACCCGTGTGGTACCAAACCACCGGTGGTGCCCAACCACCGGTGACCCAAAGTCACCGATATCAATTATTAATATGGTGCCAAACCACTGGTGACCCAAAGTCACAAATAATCCATATGTGGGGCCAACCCACGCCAGGATACCAAATCATCGACAATCCTGTTTCATCAAATGTGGGGCCAACCCAATGTGGTGCTAAGCCACTGGGACGAGTCGCTATGAGGTGCCAAACCTCGGGTGACCCAAAGTCACAATTATCAACCGTGGTACCTAACAACTGGTGACCCAAAGTCACAGATATCAATCTTCCCCCTCCTCTCATATCACCCACATAAATTCTCATGCACATACAAATCATGCCATCATGCTTAATGGTTAATTAAATATCAAACATGACATAGATATTAACATTAGAAATCATATGCCATAATCTCAACCAAAACGGACTTACCCGAAATCCTTGTTCATACCCATAAAGGTACCATATCGAAATCTACATAGTTTTCAGCTTTTAACATGTTTACGTTATTAGCAAGTTTACAACAATTATGAGTGTGTAAGTTACACACTTGGTTACTAACGCGACTATCGAATCCTGGAAACCAAGATCTAATGCACTAGTTTCCCCCTCCTACATTCGGCCAATAACAATTGTTAGGAAAAAGCCATTCAGCTACACTTGTAAATCCCGAAAAGTTAACACATTTAACAACACTCCTTACCTTAACGCTTTTAATCATAGTCACAACTCGAGATATATAAGATAAAGCCTTCCCCTACAATCGACTAAGATCTTAAATCATAATACTCATAGCCTTCAGCTTTTCAAATCCTTAAAGGAAAGATTGAGTCTGCATGAAACCTTACCACTTACTAGGACCGATTGACAGAGAATCGATGATTACAAACCACTGCTTTAAAATCCTAGAGAACCTAAGAGAAACCAATTTCAGAGATGATTAAGAATCGTGACAAATGTCAAAATTCAACTTTTGTTCTATGTATGCCGACAGAGAGAAAAGAAAGAGAGAATAACGATTCGGCCAAGAGCACTTACCCCTTCCAAAACTGATTAGAGATGAAGACCAAAGGGATCTACCCTTGCTTGATATTCGACCAAAGTTTAGAAATAAGAAAAATAGTAAAGAAAAGATCTTCAATGGTTGAGAGGGGTTTCGGCAATAGTGGTGGAACATTCAAAAGGGGTTTCAGCTATGGCTTTCGAAAGAAGGGCAAAAGAGATTCGGTCACAACCCCCTATTGCCGAAAAATGGAAGAAGGAAAAGATGCAGGCACAGTTTCGGTTTCAAGAGAGAAAGAAAAATGATGGTTTGGATGTTGGAGAGTGAAGTCACTAAAGCCTAGGGGTTTCGATTTTGCCTCAAACAACTTGCTCAAAATTTTGCTTAGCCGAAAGTGCCTACCTAGAATGATTATGGAAAATCAGCACCTCTCCTAAGTCTCCCAACCGATTACTATTCTCACACCAGAGCTCAGATTTCGACAAACTCCCCCAAATCACTCCTAGCCAACCATTCAAATGAGTTTGAATTGGTCAAACTCCTAAATCCTCTCTTCTCCACTCATTTAAATCTTATCTAACAGAGTTTGAGCTGAGCACAACTCCTCCCTCCTTGGTATCAAAATGGTAAGCAGAAAATAGAATTTCTGCTACTCGAACCTGAGCTCCCTTGCTCCCCCTTGAGGCGTTACTTCTACAAGCCCTAAGTGGTGCCTCCTTGCCACTTTTCCAAGGCACTTCTTGTTCTACAGTTTACCACGAAATATTCTTAACCCCTAGCTCCTTCAGCTCCCTTGAATCAATGCTTGAAAATAAAATTTTCCTATAGTTCGAGCCTACCCTTGGCTTATATCTAGACCCCAAAACACCTCAATTAATAACGTAACTCGAGCCATACACATGCAAACAGTTCAAACATAATAGCCCCTATTTAAGGATGTTACAATGTGGAATTTTATATGTGATTGTATCGTATGTATATAATGATATTACAAGGTTTAGAATGTATATGACTTGCTATTTGAATTATGAAACGTGTGTATACGATTAAAAGAATTTAAAATAGTATGAATTGTTAAAATTTGGCTCGATGAACCTAATAAAGTCTTGCACAGAAGGTTATAAGTTGATTCCGATGATTTTTGAGATCCAGAATTTTTTATGGACTCAAAGATACATGTGACACAAGTTTAGCTCGGATGAGTAACATGTTGTCATTTTAAAGATTTAGCCCGGACGGGTAACCTTACATGTATATTTTCAGCTGGCCAAGAAATTTGACGTGTCTTCAAAGGTTTAACTTGGATGGGTAAACTGACACAAATATATATATTTTCAGCTCGGATGAGCAATTGATGTCCCAAAGATACATGTGACACTGGTTTAGCTTGATTGAGTAACCTATTGTCGTTTTAAAGGTTTAGCCCTAACGGGTAATTTGACATGTATACTACAACTTTGGCCAAGCTACTTGATGTGTCTTTAAAGGTTTAGCCTAGTTCGGTAACCTAACATGCTTATACATTTAGTTCGGATGAGTAATTGATATATTAGAGATACTTGGGACACAGATTTAGCTCGAACAAGTAACCTGATGTCATTTTAAAAGGTTTAGCCCAGACGGGTAACCTGATGTATGCTTATATATACATTCAACTAGGATAACTAGGGTAATAATATAATTATGCATGATATGGTTTTGATATTTTAAAGTGGTTACATGTTGAACTAATTATGCATATCCTATTGAAATGTTGATATTGGATCAAATTGAATTGAACTGTTCAAAATGTATTTTTTGAAATGTGTTTGAACATGTTTTATACAATGTTGGAAGTGTACAAAGGCACTAAAGGTGCAAACGGTAAGGAAGAGTGATTATGAACTTGGTTGATATGTTTATAAAATGTAAATGTGAGAATAACATGAAAATAGTTAGTATGGTGGCACATGATTGTGACTTGAATACTTTGATCTTATTATGGCAATGTACTAACTTGTGGTTGTTTTGTATACTTGTACAAGAATGTTTAAGGAAGGAAAAGAAGCTTCATGATATGCATCTTTGTAATTCTATTGATTTAATTGATATAAAGTTAGGTAAGTTAAGTTAAATTTAGTATGAACTTACTAAGCCTTTGATATGCTTACCGTTGTCTTCCCTTACTTGTAGATTGCTGATTACGGAACAGACCAAGACGATTAGATTATCTCGGAGCTCACACTATCCAACTTCTGATTCGATAGAATTTTGATCGTTTGAACCTGGTTATATGTGGCATGTGTCTAAGGGTGTCTTATTATTTGAAATGTTAAGTATGTTTTGAGACATACTTGGTTTTATCACTTATGCCAAATTACTTATATTTGAAAATTCAAAGCTTTTGGTTTATAAGTATGGTTTGGAAATCAAAAAAGTAATGTATGCATGATTAAGTTGTTAAATGGGTGGTATGGTAGTTATGAATGGTATATATGCACAATTTATATAACAGGTTAGAATATGTATGTTTTGTACCTATTGGTGCAAGAATGAACATGATTTAAATTAAGAAATGGAATGGTTGAATTGCATGTAATTGTACATATAACTTTGTTGTGATTTGGTGTCAAATGTGGCATATTGGTTGTATGATTTGATTAGGTGATTATATGCTATGTTTTGGCATGGTATGGTTTGAACAGGTTTATAATGGTTGAAATACATTTTAGGGCACTTTTTAAGGTTTGATTTGAAACAAGCACCGAATGGCCTATTTTTGTACCACACGAGTTGCCACATGGCCATGTGAAGGACACAGTTTGATGGCATGGCAGTGTGGGTACTGTAAAAATGGTCAAGTTTTACTCACACAAGCAAAGTGAGTTACACAGTTTGAGCACACAGTCTTGTGACCCCTGTTTTGCATAATTGCCTTCAAAGCTTTTGTAAGCTTGATTTATAAATTTTTTTTGCAAAGTATGATTTGTGTGAATGTATGAAATTATTAAATGTTTTAAATGAATCCTTGATTTAAAATCATATGTAATTATTTGTTATTTGTTGTAGCATCCCATAACTAGACTCCGGCGATGGGGACAGGTGAGGGGTGTTACTGTAACACCCCTTACTCGTATTCTACATCGAAACCGGGTACGAGTCACTACCGTACTTAACTCACATGGTCATACAATTTTAGGATATGAAATTTCATTTCAAATTAAAACTTTTCCATTCACATCTCTAACGTACTTATAATATGCCTACGAGGCCTTAAACATACTTCTAGAAAGTTTTGGAAGTAAATTAGAAACTTTTACGCACTTATAAATTTTTTACCTAAACAGGGGTCACACGCCCGTGTGAAATAGGACACGCCCGTGTGGGCAGGCCATGTGGTCACACACGCCCATGTCCCACACCCATGGTCGACACTGACTTATTTCACATTGCCAGACACACGCCCGTGTCCCTTACACGGCCTCAACACACCCGTGTCTTAGCCCATGTGCCAAAACCTTGGCATTCTATTTATGACATCATCATCTCACTATGGTCACACGTCCAAGGCACACTCCCGTGTCCTTAGACCTTGTGTCAAATTAAATTCCAATTTCAAGGTGCAGACTTCACACGGCCTGGGCACACACCCATGTCTTTGGCCGTGTCTCCTACACGGCTGAGACACACGACCGTGTCTCTGCCCGTGTGTTTACTACTGAGCTTACTGAGTTGCAATTCTACATGCAAAGGGACACAGGCCTGATCACACACCCATGCAATTGTCCCTGTGTCACACATGGCCTAGACACACGCCCGTGTGCCTACCCGTGTAGACAAGAACAAGGCTATTTGCCAAGCTCATTCATCACCCTAACTCAATCAAGCATAATTCATACTCAAACAATCCAAACATATACTCTACATACTTAGGAATAACCTTTCATTCCATTGATTGATAGTAAAGAGCCATTTACTATGGAAATATACAAAAGATTTCATCTATAAGAAGCTAGCACATTTGGCCAAAATAACAAAACAATTTACTTAGTCCAGCCCCTATACATGCCATTGCCAAACTCAAAATGCTAGTTCTAAGTATACCAAGATGAGCTGGTAATGTAGGTGGTCCTCCAATTATCTTCGTATCCCAACCCGGGTCTTTGACACTATAAAACTAGGGAAAAGAAAGGAAGTAAGCTTAAAGTTTAGTAAGTTTACATGTAAACAATAAACCTTATAACATGTAATAATCAATAATTAGCATTTCACAATTCAAGATCATGCTTACTCATTCATCTCTTACCACATTTCAACCATATCACAACATAATGCTCACATTCATTAACATATATTCCTGCACTTATTACCACAAGATAACATGATACAACACATAAAATTTTCACAATAAATCATTCATAGAAATGCTAAACACTCGGTGGTTTCGCACTTAGCCTACGATTAATCTTTAACAAGGTGGTATCGCACATAGCCCACCAATAAGAATATTTACGGTGGTATCTCACTTAGCCCACCAATAAGAATATTTACGGTGGTATCGCACATAGTCCACCAAATGATAATATAAATGATGTTATCGCACACAGCCCATCTTACATGAATAATATGATGGTATCGCACATAGCCCACCAACAAGAATAATTAAGGTGGTATCGCACACAGCCCACCATTAATTACTACGGGTAATATTCTAAACTTACATATCTAATTCAACTTTCATACGGAGATTATTCTTTATGTACCAATTCAATTCATTTGAATCATATATATATTCTCAATCTTACAATGCACCAATAAGTAACAACATGTATATTTAAGATGCATCGTTTAGACATAAACTTACCTCGGTGTAAGTTTGTAGTTTAATCCGAAACCTTGCCTTTTCTCCAGTCAAGGTTAATTATGCGCTCTTCTTGATCTATAACATCAAAATTTCACTCATTCAATCATTTTATAATGACATTACATCATAATCTCTACTTAGGTAAAAATAACCATTTTGCCCTTGTACTATGGCAAAAATTATGATTTTGCCCCTAGGCTCGTAAATCATTTTTCATCACATTTTCTCATTAAAAAAGCCTAGCTGAACATTTAGTACTCTTACAACTACTCATAATTTCAACTATTTCATGCATTTATTACACATTTTCAATCTTTGCATTCAAATCCTATTTAGGTGTTTTCATGCTAACACCTTTCACAAAAGTTGTTTCTCATCTCACTAACATCCATTTTCTTCCATAAAAACTCAAAAACATCATGAAAATTCTCATGGAAAGTCCCTATACTTTCAACCATATTGCAAATTAGTCCCCTCATTAACTACCTTAAGCTTTGGGGACTCTAAAAGTACAAAAATCAAAAAAAAAAAATCATCATCAAAGGACTTACTTGCAAGGATGAGATGTAGCTGAAAATTTCAAGCTTCCAAACTCTTAAGCTTGCTGATATTTTCTGTGGGAGAAGAAAAGAAAATGAAAAGATGATAGCCTTTGTTTATTTTATCTTATTTTATTCATTTAGTCAACTAATGTCACCAACCCTTGCCAAATTTTTAATTCCCTTGTCCCTTTGGCCGGCCATCACCTTTAAGAAAGCATAATTTCACTTTAAGGGCCTCCATTTTATATTCTATAACTATTAGATACCTCTAGCTTGTATTTTGAAACTTTCGTACTTTATGCGATTTAGTCTTTTTTCGCAATTAAGCCTACAATCGATAAAATTAAAGCACCAAAATTCTCACGCATCATTATAAACATGTTATAACACATAAAATATTATATAAATAATTTTCCTCAACCTCGAATTAGTGGTTCTGAAACCACTATTCTGACTAACCCCAAAATCAGGCTGTTACTGTTACATTTAGTGGTATCAAAGCTATGGTTTAGTTGATTCTAGGATTGAAAATAACATGTGTTGAGTCTAGAAATACATGTCACATTAATCTGTGATAGTGTGATGCTTTTAATCTGATCTGACTCTGCCTTCTTTTAAGATATAATATGTCGGTTAAGGTTAATCGTGCAGTATCAAATGAGGTAAATGGTAATGTTTTCACTTCTAATCAGGGAGCTAGTTATAGCGTGTTCATTCCGAAAGGGCCAAATAATGATATGCAAATTAGTTTCTACTAAAAGATGAACCAATAGTTCTTAGAGTATTTGTGAGCAAATCTTGCATCTTCGCAACCTCCACCCTCAACTATGTGTCCTACGACACCCCATTTTCCTCAAGATCCGATATATGTTCATAGACCTCTAATTAATAAGATTTATAAAAGTGGAGCTGAAGAATTCAAGATTAAAATTGATGATGATTTGGTTAGAGCTGAATATTGGTTGAAATAAATACACCAGCTGACCATACCTAGAAAAGAGAAAAAAAGAATTTTAAGAGTTGAAACTCTGAGACTCCAGTAAATAGAGTACGACTAAGTCGTCTCTAACTCCTCTACCGAAGAAGTCAAAATATGTTTTTAGTCATTTCAATTCTTCGTCAGGATTTTGAGAAAAGATAAGCAAATTGAGTAACTTGAGATCCCCAACTACATCAATAATCAGTGTTGGTAGTGTTCCTACAATGGATAGATCAATTTGTAATCACTTTGGAAAACCTCATCAAAGTGTGTACCGATTAAACAGTGGGGTCTCACACCCGGATACTTTTAAGGACTCAAATTTAGAGGAATTTTGGGACTTATTTGAACAAAGTAGAGAGTTGGCGGACTCTACCATGAATTTTGGGAAAAAATTGTGACTGACGATTAAATAATTAAGTTCTAATTCTGGTTTGGAAAGGATGGAACCAGCTAATTCCATAATGGGAGACATAATGATTTCCAGCGATTGGATAAGAGGGTTTGGGAGACCGTGTATAGGAGAGAGATATATAGGTAAAAGTGGTCATTCTGGAAAAGGAGAAAAATTCTATTTAATTCAGTCTATAAGTTTCTTTTTAGTTGTTTTTTCTTCTTCGATTACTCTGAGAAAGAAGAGAACTTAGGAGAGCTTTGCATGGAGCAGAAGTTGTGAGAATTGAAGTCCAGAAGTAGAGAGATTTTAAAATTGGTAAGCTTCTTAACTCTCAGTGCTTGAGAATTTGAGAAAAAAGGAGGGCAAGGACTCCTAATAAGTTTTTGTAAACTGGGTTCTAGGTTTTAAGGTTGAATAACTTCGATTTAATCGATAAATGGTTGTCATGCTTAGCTTGTAACACCCCTACCCGATCATCAAATTCAGGTATGAAGCGTCACATCTAAAACAGGTTGATGTACACATTTAGGTCTTGCTATTTAACAATCAGACTATGTTACCTATTTACTTAAAAAACCTGTACAACAGAGACAATAAGTTAAAATAAAATTTCACTATCTCAACTCCGTACTCTAAACGAAGTCTTTAATGGTGCCCTTTCCTATTGCATGACTCCTAACTAACGTTGATTCTTGCTCCAACACCATCTGGCTTGGTCCTTCTCGAGTTACTTACCCAATGAGTCCTGCAATCATAGGCCAAAACATTTGTAAGTTCAAATGAACTTAATGTGTTTCTTCACTACTACCATGAATAGCTCACCCCTTCTTAGTTGGGGTATTAACTTAAAAGAAATTAAAATACATTAACTCTCTACTTTTATTAAACTTCCGCGACATGCCTGAACTGGTGGATTCTCATCCGCTTTGTAACACCCTATACCCAGCTCGATCGTCGAGCTCGAGTAACAAGACACTACATCAAACATTGAACTTTTACATATTCATATAGTCTCAAATATATGCAACCATCATCACTTTCAAATATTTAGAGGAGTATTAAGTCTTAAACACCTTAGGCAACATTCAAAATGACTTAAAAATGTTTATCAACATTAATAACAAGTTTAACCTTGCATAAGGACCATCTAATAAAATTTTCCAAAGAAGTCACATAGGTATCGATACACCATTGTTGATATCGATATTTATAAAGACTAGTATCGATACCATTAAGAAAATTGGTACCTTTTTAGCATTTTGTTTCTTTTTAAATTTTAGAACCAAACAAATCATCGATACAAAACAAAAGTATATGTATTTTTACCCCAAATATCGATACACTTGAAAGGCTATCGATACCAAAATGAGCTACTATTTTCTTACATATTCATTACAACATGGAGGCATCGATACTTATGCCCAGATATTGATACCTCTGAGCAAAAAATCAAAAACACAACAAAACAGGGTAAAATTTCATACTTAAACATCTTCTTATCCAATAGGCATCAACTAACCTACCATCCAACATCAAAATGATCATAATCATAGTCCAAAATAACATATATAACTCAGTTTAATTAAACTATAACTAACCAACAATATAATGGTAAATGTCCATCAAATCTTAAAATTCTATAATCATATCAAAGCACTAAAGACATAATAGCATAAACAACCAAAGTTCTAGCCACATTTCCTTTATTCCTATAGTCCAAAGAATAATCAAAATGTCACCTACTCAATTTACTAAGCCTAACTTGGATCACTTCTTTAGGACCACACCCTCACACTGCAATGCTAAATATCTGCAATGGTTTAGAATGTAGTGTGTGAGCTTGAACAAGCTCAGTGAATGTACAGAATTACCACGAATACACATGATATCATACGTTAAATGAAAGCCACAAAAGACACATTCTTAACAGTATTTAACTATAGTACAAATCTAGCATACTTATGCATCACTTTCTAATACATCTGACATTATATTCACATATTTATACATGCATCACATTTCATACACAATTCATTATTTGATAAATTGGAAACTTGAGACTATGAAACATAAAAATGGGCTCTATCACCACTCATTGGATACACGGATCTCCAACAAACCAATGACTCGAGGAGTCGAACATATCCCAAAAGTGTAGCATCAAGCTAACACTCTCTAACACACCAACATATTCCGATGAATGGAGCTTAGCTCATATTCCTTTATCTCTCAAAATTGTCTTGGGCCTTAATGCCCCAAAATCACAATAAAGGGTGAGTACTTACATAATCTTAAGGCATGCCAACTATATCCAATGGTCTCAAAAGATCACAAGGCCAAAGTATCCACAAATAAACACATATTTACTTACCGTTTTCTGCACACTTTCTCTACACATTTACATTATTAACACAACATCATCACTATCACTTGCATGTTTAGCATGCTCACAACTAGAACATTTCACAAGAGCTAACACAACATATATCACACATCACATTACACATCATATTACTCAATCCACATCACATAGTCACAATTTTTGCACAATAAACGAGAGGAATAAGAAAGTTTACACTCAAAACTTAGAGTAGTGGGTTAGGCTACTCCTAAGCTCCCATTTAGCACTATGAATAGTGTTTACAAGTAGTGATTCTAAACACTCATCATTCACACTTTTGCCTAATTTTCGAAAGCTTAAACTAGCTTCTCCTTGCCTTTCGCCTTGCTCGAAGAAGGCACCAATGGTTCCGAATCTTCACCAAAGTTAACCAAACAACAAATAAAATTAATTTACAGCCATAGACACACCTCAACAAGAAAAAAGTAGGTCTAAGGTTAGTTCCTCTTAGAATTGAAATTTTTGTACTAGCAAACTAGAAATCCAAATACCTTAATCTCTACTCATTCCCATTCCTTAAAATCAATTCCAATAATCTAATTATTCATCTAAGAATAATTCTCAACCTTCAAACCACACAAAACTGCTCAGGTTCATGGTTTCAAAATTCGACATACATGACCTCTTTTAACGAAAACTCAACAAAACCTTAAAATTCTTCAACAAAACTTTAAAGAGAGTTTAAAAACCTTCTAATTACATCAAAAAAAGTTCAAAACACTTTGAAACAATAATTTCATTCAAAAACCCTAATTTCACCATTAACGACCCAAGTTTCGACTTCTACCTAAAACCTTTGATTCAACCACTTAAAACTCGATTTAAATGGCTAGATTATGACAAAAGCTATTAGGAAATCAAAATTTTACCTTGATTGAGGGAAAAATAACGATTGGTGTGAGTCTAAGAAAGCCCACAAGTTAAAAAATAGCAAAATTAATGGTGCTCTAATGTTATTGAAATTATAGAGAGTTTAATGTTTGAAAGATGATGGAAACCGGAAGGATGGAAGTAATAGAAATCAAAATAGATGTATGATGTTTGGGAATATCAAGGGAAAAAAAAAACAAGTGGGGGAGAAAGGGTTTTCGTGAGTTTCCTATAAGTGGGGGGAATAAGGAATTTTTTAAAACTTTGGTATATTTACTTTCATAGTTTTCTCAATTTTAACCCTTTGTTCAGAACAGTCCATGCTTTAAAATTAAAGGTCTTTTCCACATTATTTTCTCAAATTGATTTAATTTTCAAAAATTCATATTACCCTCAAAACTTCTAGACCCAATTTTGAGATGTGACACGCTTTCCACCTTTCTTTATAGATGGTTCAACTTCTAATACCATAAGAACCTGGTCAAGCTTATATCTTGTCGCAAGATTTTTGCTGGTTGCTAAATGTTATATTATCTTGGCGGATTCTCGCTTTTACTCTTAAGAATGGATTACAGTTTCCCATTACCCAGATACTAAGTTCTTAAATTTGAAGCATAACAGGATGTACCCCCCGGTCATCCTCCTTGGGACGAGGTTTACAACAACTTATTTTTGTGGTGCCAAAAAAGTGGTTTCGGGACCAAAAATTGATGAGTAAGATGCATTAATTATCATTTGATTCATATAAATCAATTATAATTTGATATTGAGTTTTGACTTTGTAACACCCCAAACCAGGCCTAGACATTACGACCGGATCTAGTGTGCCACATCAAGGGTTGTTTGAAAACCTTTTGATCGTTGGAAAACTTATTTTCAAATCAAACTTTAAAAGTCCAAATTCTATTTTTCGTTTCTTGTTAACAAAAGAAGTTTACTCGTATTAGTACCCTTTTAAAATACATGTATTATCTTGCTTCTAAAAAATCGTGTCTGTTTTAGAAATTTGTTTTAAACAGTTGCAAAATCGTGATATTTTAAAAATAGTTTTTGTTGTTTTAAAAACCCGTGTCAAATAAACTTGCAACAATTAAAGAAAATCCCAAATAAAAGTTAAAGCAAATCAAATGGCCTTATTACAGAAAATATTAACCCCAAAATTAAAGTAAAGTAAAGTATAATAACTAAATTAACCCCAAAACATACAGGACGTGTGGCCACCCCGAGTCCCTCGCAGCTCCAAATCCTCTAAGGCTGGGGATTACCTGCACAGTTAAAGGAAAAGGGGTGAGTTACTAGAACTCAGTGTGTAATCCCCTGTCACATCACAGTCACAATCTAGGCCTAACCCCACGCAATATCAGTTCGGGCCTAAGCCCCAAAATCATGGTAATGCAAACAAAAATACAGCGCAACCTAATCCAACTATCACACCACCCGTACCAACCCTACCGACCTGTGGGGACGAAGTCAACCTACCCAGCCCTACACACCAATAGCGCAATCGAGCTACTAATATAAACGCAGCAAAGCTACCATTAACAGTATGCGTGTCTGAGCCACTAAAATCAGTATATCGTGGCAAAGCCACTGATCAGTATAACGTGGCATAGCCACCAGTACAGTACTTCCTCCAAAAGTATAACCTAACCCAATACAACATGTTGTGACATATCAAAATGATGTATGAAATAAATTACCATCATAAACCATTAAACAGGTTACACATACAACACTAAATCTACCACTAGGGGTATAATGGTCATTTGGTCGGTTGGGGGTAAAACGGTAATTTACCCCTCAAAGGTATTCTAGTAATTTCACCCAACGAGGGCATTTCAATAATTTCACCCTTTAAGGGTATTTTGGTAATTTTACCCACCAAGGGTATTTTAGTAATTTACCCACTAAGGGTATTTCAGTAATTTACCCACTAAGGGTATTTCAATAATTTACCCCTACCATGGTCTTTCTAAAGGCCTAATGTCGCCTCGATCGACTCGATTTCCATTTCTGGTCAATATAGTGCTATTGGGACTAAAACTCAATTTCAGCCCAACTAGGCCCACACGCTCGTGTGGCCCATTCTGTCATTTTCAGTATCGATTTTGCAGACTTCATTGTCGCATCAATCCACTAACACTTTTCATCGTTTTCGCTCATATGGGCCCATTAACCCGTTGGTCCCATCTAGCCCACTTCGGCACAATAAGGCCCATTCTGGCCTCCGTTCCATGAGAGTGTTCGTGGTACTCCCAATGGTCTATCGCCATTACTAATGGCTCGATTGAGCCCTACGAGTGCTCGCACGCTTGAGTGTTCACAGTCCCGATATTCTAGTTTTTTAGTATTTCGGCTTTTAGCCATTTTGAAGATTATGGCAGTAGCAGTTTAAGCAGAGGCGTGAGATTACACACCTATTACAGATTACGGTTCACAACACTCTCCAAAGCACTTGAGATCATGGTTGACTATTAGCTAGTCTTTACCCTTGATAAACCAAGAAACAAAATACTTTACCCATTGCTTTCACTTACCAGAAGACAACAACTCCTTTTTTATGATAGAGTATTTGGTTTACTCCCTTTGATTAAGAAACCGAGTCCCTAGTGAAAAGAACAGGTTAGCAACGTTGATCCAAGACAACAAAAGAAACGGCCTTTCGGCCCTAAAAAATTGAAAATAATAAAGAGAAGGCAACCACCCTCTATTCGGCCATAGCCATACTTACCAACCACTTTCCGATACCCGAATTTTGAATGAATAGAGAAGAAGGTAATCTTGAACTCTAATAGATTCAACCTATGCCAAAGAAAAGTGTTTTGGCTTATGCTTGCAGAGAGAGAAGAAAGATTATTAAAAGAACAAGAGAATGTTGTATTCGGCCAGAGAAAGAAAAATAGTGTGAAGAGGAAAGAAAGAGAGTTGATGTAAAGGCTTACCAAGTTCGGCCAACAAAAGAGAACCAAAACTCCAAACGATTTGATGCTCGGCTTAAAGGGAAATCAAACAAAAGGAGGTGTGGCTATTCGGCTTGAAGAAAAGAGAAGAAAAGATGCACGAGTGGTTAATTCTCAAGTAGATTCCGCAAGGACTCGATTGAGAGGAAAGCAAAAAAGGGAGAAAACAATACCCAAAATGCCAAAAAGAAACAAAAACCCGAAAAGGCTCCCAAAACACCCAAGGTAAAATCCGGCACTCTCCCCCTCTTCCAAAATCGAATATGCCCCCAAAACACCCCACACCAGCCAAAATTTCGTTAGTTGGCTTCCCGCTTTCAGCTACCACTTCTCACACACATCCACTCCTTGATTTTATCCCCTTTTTCCTCCTACAAAACCTCTCCTTCATCCATTTGAACCGTTTGACTACTTCTCCAACTCCCCTTGCAGAGTTTTATCTGAACTCTGCTTCTTCCACTCATCTGACACAAAATAAAACCTTCATTTTAAAAATTGTGGGATTTGAACCCCATACCACCTTGCCACCACTTAACGCCTCACCACTCCACCATGTGCTCAACTTGTGTTAGCAAAACACACTCAAATTTACATAAGTCCTGCTTCCAACAGCCCTCTCCACTAAAGGGCCAAAAATTAAATTTTTCCAGGGCTTGGACTCAAACCCAGGCCTCCCTAGTACCTCCAAACACCCTCAAATAACTAGCTAAGCAAGCCCAACACATGCAAATATGCAAAAATCACAAACCCCTAACTTTTGGGATGTTACAAACTTGGTGAATTTTAGTTAATTCAATAAATAGTTAGGTATAAGTGGTTGTTCTGAAAGTCAAATGCTTTCAGAAAGTGAGATTACGAGACATTATTTTTGAAAACTGAGCCTGTAAATATTTTACGAAGATATTGTTTTGTTACATGAAAGTTTGGTTTAGAAATTTTAATGTTTAGATAGTTGACTAATTAAAAAGGACTAAATCGTTGAAGTCATAAAACTCAATCGCTATTGAATTATAATGATTAAATGACTTAATTAACTTAAGTGGAAGGTTTTATATGGAAAATATGCCATTTTTATTTATTGGGATGGTTAGTGGGTGTATTTATACATTTTATACATTACTTTTAATGTTAAATTAATTAAAATATAATAAAGCATAAAATATAAAATAAAATAAAATCATCATCTTCTTAATTTTAATTCCACCAAAAAACAAAACCATTTTCCATCATTGAAAGATCTTAAGTTTCAGAAATGGTTTAGCACTCTTGCATGGTAAGAATTTTTGACCTATTGTGAGTAATTTTTATATTTTGAGATTGTTGCAACTAGGTCCAGCTAAAGCGTACCTTTGTTTTTTAAATTGCTTCGGATTTTGGATTTTCCATTGATGAACCTTTGTTATTTTTCATGTTAAATGATGATTTTGAAGTATTGGTTGCTAGTTAGGATTAATTTGTAAAGTAAGTTTTGATAGTTTTAATTAAAGGACTAGTTTGATAAAATGTTAAAATTGACATGGAGTTTTTGTAATTTTTTAATAAATATGGGCTACCCTAGTATGCGAATAAATTCAGCTAGCTTGAGTATTAGAGAAATTTTGTTAAATTTGGAATTTTGTTAAATTGAGTTGGGATGTGTATTTGAATTTTTGAGATTGAATTTAATCATTATGGATCAAGATTTGATTTGTATGGAGGATAACCGAGAAAAAAGGGAAAACACTGGACTAGTCCCTACGAGTCAGCCGTTAGCATATTCTAGGTAAGTTCATAGAATTAGTGAATAATTTTAAATGTTTATAAATTATATTTTGTAACACCCCAAACCCGGCCCACAAGTCCTGACCCGATTTGGTATGTCACAGCGGAAAATGTTTGAAAAACCTTTTTGACTTTAGATTAAAGCTTGAAAATTACATTAACCTTTTGAAAACTATGTCCATTAAAACTGTTGGATAGTATTTGAAAATTTCCGAAAAAAAAAACATTATTAGAAGTTGTTGTAATATAAATCATTTGTGAAAATATTTCTAAGTATAATATAAACTTCAACAATCATAAATAGAGTACTTTAAATAAAAGTGGCCCTTATTACATCGAATAAATTCCCCAAAATACTGATAATATAAAAATCATTAATAATCAACTAAAACTAGTAAAACATCTATTGCATGAAAATCTGCTTCTGCATGGCCACCTTTGTATCCCCTCCAACCCGGTCCATTACTCACGAATCACCTGCGATGTTAAAAAAAAACTGGGTGAGTCATACAGACTCAGTGTGTAGTTAACCACTGAATTCCACCCACATGCTAACCACATAATAACCCATGCATCAGATATAATATATCATGTTCAGTTCATATCTCATTCTAGGCTTGGCCCATACTCATAACATTTATCAAGTAACCGGGTAATTAGTCACATACCCTCCACATACTGGGCTTAGCCCATTTCTTATTCAAGTTCACGATCACATGCATTCATATACCACAATTATGCAATAATGAATCCCAACCCAAGCCTAAGGTCCATCCTCTGCACACCCCCTTATCCAGCTTACCACACACCGGGATTTAAATCACCCTCTCCTTTTAACTCCACGTGCAATTAAGCACAAAATCCACAACGCGACCTCAGTCAGCGCCAATCCACGATGTAGCCGTAGCTAACACCAAAATTACGATGGGACACACAGTCACTCATCAATCCACGATATGGCACATAGCCTATATCAATCACGATGAGGCACATAGCCACTCATCAACCACGCATCAAGTACACGTACCTTCTTTTCATAACCCACCCATGCACATGCCACATAAAATATAATCATGATAATGCATGCACATGCTTATTAATATCCACAAGCATACTCATATACAAGCAAGTAATCACATTTCCACAGGTTCGGTACTAACCTAATCATCGCTATACCCTTTAAGGGTATTTATGTCACATTCATCACTGCATTGTTAGTAAACACATTATACACATAAAACCCAGAAACAGTAGGCTAGCTACACACCTTATAACTGAAGCTCTAAACCTTGATCCCGACGCTATCGTTTAGCGAGACTACAACTATCGCCTATAGTTTTCTCCATTGGCCCACACCCGGTGGCCAATCTCGAATAAGCCGAGACGACTCTTTTCTTAAACTTGGATAGGGACTTTCCTTGTCCTCCTTGGTAGGTATTGGCCTCCATCAAAATGCTTAATCGAACACTTTGTTAATCGACAAGTACAAGATCTTAAGCGAAAAAGAACCATAACTTAACATCCTTACCGAAAGATCTTAAATCCCGAAGGCTTGTTTACTTCTGTCGACTAGCCCCTAAACCTCCAAAATCACAATTGGTTAGCACCTAAGACCCCTAAAATGGCCTATGGCCGAATACCACAAGCCCCTTACCTTACTTATCGAAATCCCCAAAAACTGCACTTGCCCTTGAACTGTCGTAATCCCTGTCACACAACTATTAGAATCGGCTACTAATAAAATAAACAACCATGAATATGGCCCCCCCTTGGCCGAATACTTACCACCACTTACCAACCGATTTCTCAAGGTTGGAGACTTCGCTTGGCTATTTCCACAATCCCAGAGCCCTACAACAAATTGGTTCAAAAGGGAAAATAACACCTTTGCTATCAAATGCCGAAATCGGCCCTTACCCTTGAAAAAGTTGACAAAGAAAAGAGAGAGGGAGAAAATAGGCATTCGGCTAACCACTTACCTTCTCCAAACGATTGAAAAAGAACCCAAAGAGATCCACTCCACACCTAATATTCGGCCAAGGTAAAACTTAATAGAAGAGGAGAAGTTTGGCAACAAAAGGGAGGGATTCTTTAGAGTCTTGAAGGTAGAAACAAAAGAAGTATGGTTCAAGAAGAAAGGAAAATCGACAATGGGAGATTAGAAGTGAGAGGGTAAGATTCGGCTAGCTACTAAAGCACCAAGAATGAATTTCGGCTTTGACTCACGGTGACCAAAAATACTCTCTAGGCTCTCAAAGAAATTCAAAAAAGAGAAACTAAATGGAAAAAGGATAGCCAAAAGATGAGCACCCCTATAAATACTTCTAAATTTCTTTTACACCTACACTCACTTCAACAAAACGAAACTAGCCACCAAGAGAGTCCCTTGGCCTACTACCCCTTCTCACCTCAAATCCCTTTTACGCTCCTAAATTTCCTCTTCTCAATCCATTCAAAATAGTTTGAATGGTTCAACAATTATCTCCCTTATTCAAAATAAAATAATAATTATCCTACATTAAAAGAATAGCTAAATAGATAAATAAATAAAAACATTATCCTCATCCAATTAAAAGTCTTCTAGTAGTCAACACCTTACCAACTCTTTGCAAAAGACTAAAACAAAATAAAATTCCAAATGCAACTCTCTTGGTTCGAACACGGAACCTTCTTCTTTACACCTCTCCTCCAACGCCCGTGCCACTCGGCCTCATTGAATTTCATGTCATAAATCCCCAACATTTAATTATAAGACCTCCCCGCCTCATTTCATCACCGCATTCATAAAGATAAAACACGAAAATGTTGCTCCAGCCCCTCGAACCAGTACCATCTTCACCTCTAGCTCCTAAGTGGCGCATGGAAACCACTTTGCCAAGATCTTTGCTTGTGTCATAGACTACTTGACTCCTTTTAAGGCCTCCTTCCTTGTAACGCCTAAAACCCAAAAATAAAGCCACCTTGCTGCCTCCTTGATTCGAACATGAGACCCTAAGGCATCACCTTCCCAAAGCCCCAAGTAGCGCCTCTATGCCACTCCACCAAAGACATTCTTGTGTCATAACCTTCCAAATAATTCTCTTAAGACCTCTAAAGCCAAGCTCCCCTTCTTAACACAAATATCAAAAATTTCCTAAGTCATCCCTTTCCTTCTAGGGTTCTCCAAACCCTTAAAATCCATCCAACTTTACCATAAGCACTTTAAACACTGTGTTATGCTCCAAACGCATAACCCCTAGACAGGATGTTACATATTTTTTTCTATTTCTTTAAATTGGGTTGTGACTAAATATTTAGTAATGAAATCTAATTATGAATTGTATATAATTATGTATAAAGTAAAAGTGTACTATTCAAAAATTGAGAGATGATTGAGAAATATGAATGATATTTTCTTGAAATGGATGAAATAAATATACGGTATGTGTGCAGATATTGTGTAAGTGCCTCTAATTTTGTTAATGTGATGAACTCAGTTTAAATTCCCATTTGAACATAGTAAACAATTAAGATATGATTCGCATGCCAATAGGGTTAGAAGGCGCACTGGTACGAGATTGCACTTCGGCGCCTCTAATTGCACATTTGTGCCTTTATTTCCACTTCGATGCCTCTGATTGCACATTTGTGCCTCTATTTCCACTTCGTTGCCTCTAATTTCTCATTTGTGCCTCTGTTATGCATATTTGATGCCTTTAGTGTGGTGTAGTTACCTGAGTATTCAAGTCAAGTTACTATATTTCATCGGGTTACGTAGTAATTGACTTAAAACTTATTTTCTTGCTCAATTCTATGGAACATTTAAATTGCTACTATGTGATAAACATCACTATAAAATGCTTTTGTATAAATGTTGATATGCACATTAAGATATGGTGAATGATAGAATTTGGTTAGTTCTTTTAAAAAGTATCATTTACGTTATACATGCTTATATACTAATGTAGTGTAATCTTGCATTCAGCTTATCAAGAATTAGAGATTCATCCTTTTGATTATCTATTTTGTTTAAGGTAAGTTGATATTGAATTCATGAATAATTTGGAGATGATATGTTTAGATGAATATGGAGATGTTAAGTGATGAAATTAAATAATTAATGATTATATGTTTAAAAGTTGTTTGTAACAATTTTGAAACAAAGGAAAGGGTACAATTATATATATGAAACACATGCTTTGTAAATGCAATATTGGTGACAGAGTTATGAATTTAAATATCAAAGGATGATTTGTTTTTATTTGAACTATCATCGATTCTAAATCACTTAATTGAAAGTTTTGGTACTCACAATATGTGATTTTGGAAACAATTGTCAAGTTTAGAAATTTAATGCTCTTTTAGTATTCATTTATGGAATGAGGTAAGTTGATTTGAATCTTTAGCTATGGACTTACTAGGCTTCTTAAGCTTACCTATTTTCTTTTTTGTTTTTATAGTTAATGTTTTGCGGAACGGTTCAGATGGATCAACTTCAACTGTAACACCCCAAACCCGGCCTGGACGTTATGACCGGATCTAATGTGCAACACCAAGTGTTTTTGAAAACTATATGTTCATTGAAAAACCCTTTTACGAATCAAAGCTATCTATCTTTTAAAAATCCCAATTTTTGTTGCTTACCTAAACAAGATTTGCTCAAAGTTAACTTTCTTGCAAAAATATTATTATTTTCAAAAACTTTGTTTGTCACAGGAGTCTGACTTAACTAGTTGTGGAAACGTGATATTTTGAAAACAATGGTTATAGTTTTAAAAACCCGCATTTAATAGAATAGCAGTTTGTAATTTAAAGACATACCGAATAAAAGTTAAAAAGAAAAAAAACCAAAGGCCTTATTACAAAAATTATTAACCCAATAATTTAAAATAACTAAATTAAACTAAAATCGCTAAGTTTAGTCTTTAAACCATAACTGACATGTGGCCACCTTCGAGTCCTCCATGACCCAAATCCTCTAAGGTCGGGATTACCGCAGTTAAAAGAAAGGGAGAGTTACGAGAACTCAGTGTGTAATCCCTATTACGGTTATAGATCGGCCTAAGCCTGTCTCAGAATAGCTTGGGCCTAAGCCCTGAAAATCATATCAATGCAATGAACATGTACCCAACCCATTCCAACCAAACTCTCCACCTGTACCAACCAAACTCTCCATGTGGGGACCATGTCAACCCACCCATCTAAACTCTCCAATAATGTAGCCAAGCTGCTAATAACGGTATACATGGCTGAGCCACTAAAATAAGAATATGTGGCGATGCCACTATAACGGTGTGTGGCAAAGCCACTATAACAAAGTGTGGTGATGCTACTACAACGGTACTTCCTCCAAATCAACAACCCAACCTAATGTAA
Source organism: Gossypium rotundifolium (assembly GCA_025506655.1). Classification (NCBI taxonomy): domain Eukaryota; kingdom Viridiplantae; phylum Streptophyta; class Magnoliopsida; order Malvales; family Malvaceae; genus Gossypium; species Gossypium rotundifolium. The sequence continues at coordinate 47,109,609 of CP106723.1, forward strand.
TATGTTATGTATGCAGTATATTACGATCATATACAGATATATAAAATCACATAAACAACATTTAAAATACCACTAAGGGTATAACGGTCATTTTGTCGTTTAGGGGTAAAACAGTAATTCCACCCCTCGGGAGTATTTCGTAATTTTACCCATCGAGGGTATTTTGATAATTTTACCTATCGAGGGTATCTTGGCAATTTACCCACTAATGGTATTTTGATAATTTACCCACTAAGGGCATTTCAGTAATTTGCCCATGAGGGTATTTCGATAATTTACCGCTCGAATGGCCTTTCCGAAGGCCCATTGTCGCCTCGAGCAACACAGGTTCTATTTCTGGTCAAAACGATGCAATTGGGCCTAAAGTCTAATTTCGACCCAAATGGGTCCACAAGCTCGTGTGGCCCATTCAGTTCGTTTTCGGTCTCGGTTCTGCGAACTTCATAGCTGATCAATCATCCGGCACTTACCATAGATTTTACTCATGTGGGCCCGTTAACCTATTGGGCCCACTTAGCCCACTTTGGCTCAACAAGGCCCACGAGAGAGAGTTCGTGACACTCCCAACAATCTATCGCCAACACTAATGACTCGATTTATCTCTACTAGCGCTCGTACGTTCTAGTGGTCTCAGATGCCGATATTTTAGCTTTTCAACATTTCGGCTTTTAGTCGATTCACAAATCATCGCTAAACAGAACAAGTAGGGGTGTGAGATTACACACTTTGATTACGAGATGCGCGATTAGCCCTTCACCTCCAACCTACACATTATCAGAATATCTTATTAGCTAAGCGCTGCTTAGGGTTAATCATTTATAGAACTAGCCCAAAATGCCCTCCTCACCTTGTTTGATCAAGCGGACCTAAACACTCAAGATTACTAAGCACGATTGGCCTCACGTCCTTAACAAGAATCTGTGCAAAAAGATACTCATAAGTGTGGCTAAAATCTGCATACCACACATCACAAAATTATAGCACATTCAGCCAAACCCAAGATTATGAACAAACATTCTTACCTCACTTGAACAGTGTATCAACAATAAAGGTTTGATTAATTCAAACCACTTGTGCCCCTTCACCCTATTGAAGTCCTTAAGCCCAACGATTGGTAAATCACAGAAAAGATCGTATTTTTAGACACAATGTGAAAGGAAGAACATACGGTTATTAAGTAAGAAACCAAATGGAAGCAGAGTTATTGACAAAGAAAGAACTATAAACTTACTGATTGTCAAAATCCTTTCAGAACCATAATAGGAGAGAACAGAACTATGGTTCAGCTAAGGACTAACTCACAGGATGCAGTGAATATGCCCAACAAAAAGTTATAGAGGGTGTTCGGCCGAACCATAATCAACTTTAAGAACCAAAGACGAGCGTTGAGACAAAGGGAAGAACAGGTTCAGCTATGAGAGTTAAACCGAAAGATCAAATAATAAAGAAAAAAGAGAAGAGGAGCTAATTGAAGAATAAAAGAAAAGGAAATAGATTTAGATATGGAGAGGAGGCGGTTCAATAGAGGAAAAGAGTAATGAGAAGAAGGGAGAAAAGAAACGACAAGGTGAATTGAGAAGAAAATGACCCGAAATGCTAGAGAAAAAAATACTCGAAATGCACAATCTCTCAAAAGAAATTCAGAGAAAATTTGGCACACTCTCCCCTCTCCAAATCGAATATACACCTCCGAATGACCACCCTTGGTCGAAATTCCCTATCACCACCTTTCCCACATTTGGCCAACACTTCTACACCCATCCATCCCTTGATTCTCTCCACCGAATCCTCCTAGAATAGCTCCCTACCTTCCGTTTGAATTATTTGACCAAGTCTCCAACTCTCCTTGAAGAGTTTGATCTGAACTCTGCTTCCTCCCCTCTCAAGTCACAAAATAAAAGCCTCCAATTGCAATTTGTGGGATTCGAACCCCCTCCCTTCTTACCTTCCTAAAGACGCCACAGCCACCTTGCCACATGCTCCACTTGTGTTAGTAAAACACATACAAATTGACTTAAGTCCAACTTCAACCAGCCATCTCCTTTTAAGGGCCAAAAACTAAAATTTTTCCAAGGCTTGACTCGAACTGAGGCCTCCTTAAAACCCCCAAAACACACTCAAATAACCAACTGAGCACGCACAACATGAAATTATGCAAAAATTACAACCCTTAATTTTTGGGACGTTACAACTCTACCCCCTTAAAGAAATTTCGGCCTCAAAATTTACCTGATTAGAAGAGGTGAGGGTATTGCTGATGTATTGCCTCTTCAGGCTCCCACGTGGCTTCCTTTGAACCGTGATTACACCACAGCATCTTGACTAATGGAATAGATCTCCTCCTTAGCACATTAACATCCCTATCTAGAATTTGCACTGGTTCTTCCTCAAAAGTCAGATCAGGTCTTACCTCGATCTCCTCCACTAGCACTATATGAGAAAGATCACACCAATATCACCTCAGCATAGAAACATGGAACACATTATGCATACGACTTAACTCAGGGGGCAGTTCCAGCTGATAGGCGACCGATCCCACATGCTTTACTATCCGATATGGTCCGATAAATCTAGGGCTCCACTTGACCTTCCGACCAAATCTCAGAATCTTTTTCCATGGTGAGACCTTTAAGAAGACATAATCTCCTACTACGAACTCAATCTCTTTACGCTTCAAATCAGCATACGACTTCTGCCTATCTGATGCTTTTTTAACCGCTCTCGGATCAATTTTACCTGCTCTTCAGTTTCAGCTACTAATTTCAGTCCCAACATTCGTTGCTCACTCAATTCTATCTAACAAGTAGGGGTATGACACTTACGACCATACAACACCTTGTACGGGTGCCATCTAAATATTGGATTGGTAGCTGTTGTTGTAAGTGAATTCTACTAATGGTAAATAGTCTTCCCAACTACCCTTGAAATCAATCACACAACTTCTCAACATGTCTTCCAAAATTTGAATTACCCTCTCGACCGACCATCACCATGGATGAAATGTCAGATCAAATCCAACCTTGTACCCAAAGCTTCGTGTAACACTCTCTAGAATCGTGATGTGAATCTAGGATCCCTATCCGAAATGATAGACACTGGTACCCCATGTAACATTACAATTTTCGCCACATACAACTTGGCCAACGTCTGCAACTAGTAATCGGTGCGAACCGATATGAAGTGGGCAGATTTAGTCAGTCGATCAACAATTACCTATACCAAATCTTTCTTAGTAGGCATCAAGGGTAGCACATTAAAAAATCCATGGTTACTCTCTCCCATTTCCAAAGTGGAATTTTCACAGGTTGCAGCAATCCAGAAGGCAGTTGATGCTCAGCCTTCACTTGCTGGCATGTCAAACACTGACTTACAAAATTGGTAACCTCACGTTTAAGTCTTGGCCACCAGTATTGTTCACACAGGTCTCGATATAACTTGTTTTCACCAGGATGCATAGCGTATGGGCTACTATGCGCCTCCCGCAGAATAGACTGCCTTAACTCTGAATCCCTTTGTACACAAACTCTCCCACAGAAGCATAATCTCCTTCACTATTCAGCCCAAAATCCACAGTCTCTCCCTTCTTTACCAATTGGAAACGAGGAACCAATGACTCACCCATTAACTGCTTCTCTTTAATTTGATTAATCCAAGTCGGTTTTACTTGCAGTTCAGCTAACAAACTACCATCCTCAAACAGGCTAAGGCGAGGAAACATTGCTCTTAGATCAGATACAACCTTACGGCTCAATGCATCCACTACTACGTTACCATTTCTCGATGATACTCGATTGAGCAATCATAATCCTTCAGCAACTCTATCCATCTTCGTTGTCTAAGATTCAACTCCTTCTGAGTAAGGAGGTACTTGAGACTTTTATGGTCGGTATAGATGATCAACTTCTCCTAGAACAAGTAATGTCTCCAAATTTTTAGCGTGAATACCACTGCAGCTATCTCCAAGTCATGAGTGGGGTAATTTACCTCGTACGGCCTAAACTGACGAGACACATACGCCACCACCTTTCCCTCCTGCATCAGCACACAACCCAAACTCGTATGTGACGCATCATAGTAGACAACGAATTCTTTTCTAGCCTCTAGCTGAATTAGTACTGGGGCTTCAGTCAAAATCTTTTTCAGTTTCTTAAAACTTTCCTACTATTTAACAGTCCAAACAAATGGTACATCCTTACGCAGTAACTTAGTTAGGGGTGCAGTAATCAGTGAAAACCCCTCAACGAACCGTCTGTAATACTCACCAAACCCAAAAAACATTGAATTTCAGATATCGACTTCGGTGGTTTCCAAATTAATAGGGCCTCAACTTTTCGAGGATCAACCTTAATCCCCTCGGCATACACGACATGACCCAAAAATGTCACCTCTCGCAACCGAAACTCAGACTTGCTGAATTTGGCATAAAATTGCTTTTCTCTCAATATTTGTAGGACAATTCGGAGATGTGAACCATGCTCCTCCTCAGTTCTTGAATACACCAGAATATCATCCATAAATTGGAAGACCCGGTTCATCATATCCATGAAAGTAGCTGGTGCATTCGTTAAACCAAACGGTATGACCAGGAACTCGTAATGTCCATAACGAGTCCGGAATGCCGTCTTGTACACCCTTAACTGCTTAGATCTATCTTAGAGAAAATCGAAGTTCCTCGCAGCTGATCAAACAGATTGTCTATCCTTGGTAACGGGTACTTGTTCTTAATCGTCAGTTTATTCAATTGACGATAATTGATACATATGCGCATAGACCCATCCTTCTTCTTCACGAATAATATCGGTGCTCCCCATAGAGACACACTTGTTCGAATGAATCCTCGATCCAATAACTCTTGGATTTAAGCCTTTAATTCTACCAGCTCCTTCAGTGCCATCCTATAAGGGGTGATGGACACTAGCGGTCCTCGGTAAGAGCTTAATGCCGAATTCGACTTCACGGTTTGGAGGCAACCTCGAAAACTCTTTAGGAAATACATCCAGAAACTCTTTTATTGTCCTAACCTCCCCAACAGACAAACCCTTAACATCAAATGTACTGACATGTGCTAGAAATGCCTCGCAACCTTTGCGAACCATCTTCTCGACCCTTAATGCTGAGATTTCATTGGATAAATAATCCATTCGCTCCCCTATCACGACCACTTCCTCAGCCTCTGAAGACTTCAATGCCATACGCTTAGCAGTGCAATCCAAATTTGCACGGTGTTTCACTGACCAATCCATGCCCAAAATGAGATCGAACTCGCCAAAAGGCAGTTCCATCAAATCTACTGGAAAGACAACCCCTTGGACCTCTAGGGGAACATCTCTAAACAGCTTATTCACTTTAACTGACTATCCTAGTGGACTAATCACCGACATATCCCTATTAGAAATTTCAAATTGTATGCCCAATATTCCCGACACAGTACATGCAACATACGAATGCGTAGACCCAATATCAATTAAAGCTGTACACGGTACATTATGAATGAGGAACATACCGGTTATGACATCAGGTGCGTCACCATCCTCTTGATGTCGAGCAACATAAACCAATGTTGGCTGTCTCGCCTCTGTGCTACCAGCACCTCTACCCAGTGCTCCAAAACCTTGTCTAAACCCATTTCCCCCTCTGGGTAGAGCACGGCCTCTCGGTGGCTGCTGACCACCTCTCTCTGGCTGTACATGGCCCTGACCTACTGCTTGCCTCTGAACCAGCTCCTAAGGATAGTTTCTAAAAAGATGATCCTTAGACCCATATCTAAACGCCCCTAGTTCTTTTTCAGCACTCTCCCGAATGAGGTCTCCCACACTCAACGTAAAGATGCAGTCGACCAGCAACAACTGGAACCCCAACTCAGGTTGGACCATCAAATCTAGGCCTTTTCCTAGGCCCACCAAAAGGACTTGAGGGCCTAAAATCCTTCTTATTTCTGCCTCATTCCTTCTCATGGTTCTGATGCTCAGAGCATTTCACATCCTTGGCAATCTTTTCATTCTCAATTAGGGTAGCAAAGTCTCTTTCCCTCTGTGGGGCTATCAGTACCTGCAACTCATCTCGAAGACCATCCTCAAAATGTACACAGCATTCATAATCGGTCATGACTATACCCCGAGCATACTGGCTCAACCGCAGAAACTCTGCCCCATATTCTGCTACAGACTTATTCCCTTGAACCAGATTCAAAAATTTCTTTCTCCGGGCATCCACATAACTTGCCCCAACATATTTTTCTTGGAAGGCCGCCTTAAAAAAGTCCTGTGTCACACGGTCGGCCTGCGTGCCTTCTCTCACAATAAGCCACCATTGATATGCCTCATCTCTCAGTAAAAACACTGATCCTTTTAGTTTTTGCTCCACCGTGCAGTCAAGATCATCCATTATTCGCTCGACAGCCTCTAACCAATATTCTACTACATTCGAGGTTACACTAGAGATGCCCTTGAAAATTTTTGCCCTATTTGACCGGAGTCGTTCAGAGATTGACCCCCGGCCCACTGACCCAGTACTCGCTCCAGCAACCATCTCAAGTACTCGCAACATTGCTTGGGACAGAGCATCATCCCCACCTACCAATCATGAGATCCGTTTGACCATCGGTGATGTCAAGGCTTCTTTTAGGCATATGTCCTGATGCGAAGACCCAGCCCTAGCACTACGGCCTCTACCACGACCTCGTGTACCCCTGCCACGACCTCTTGCACTCATATCGATGTAGCGTATTAATCTTTTTAAGAGTTTTATGAATCAGCTTATAGTTATCATGATTACTAACAAATGTTTTATGAGAAACAGTAATAAGAGTTGTTTTTGTAGATCAAGTCTACTATAGTTTCAGTCTCCTACAATCTTAGTTTCTATAACTAAGGAGTTCATTATGCTACTATTCCCTAGTAGTTTCTCAGTACAGTCATTTCAGCATATAACATAGTATAGTGTCAGAAAACTTACGGATTTGGTGCCGGAGACTCAATGTGCCACATTTTTAGGAACACCATCACTTTCCGATCAAAATTTTAACAGTTAAGAAATCTTCTTTTCAAAACCCATTCCATATCCAATTTTTGTAACCGAACTTTGATACCACTAAATGTAACCCCCAAACCCAGCCTAGACATTATGACCGGATCTAACGTGCCACACCAAGTGTTGTTTAAAAACTATACGTTCATTGAAAAACCCTTTTATGAATCAAAGCTATCTATCTTTTAAAAATCCCGATTTTTATTGCTTATCAAAATAAGATTTTCTCAAAGTTAGCTTTCTTGCAAAAATATCATTATTTTCAAAAACTTTGTTTGTCGCGAGAGTCTGACTTAACTAGTTACGAAAATGTGATACTTTGAAAACAATGGTTATAGTTTTAAAAACCCGCGTTTAATAGATTAGTAGTTTGTAATCTAAAGACATACCAAATAAAAGTTAAAAAGAAAAAAAAAAACCAAAGGCCTTATGTAACACCCCAAACCCGACCTAAACGTTATGACCGGATCTGGCATGTCACATGAAAGGAATGTCTAAAAACTGTGTGTTAGTTAAAAAGTTCTTGTTCGTTATATTTGTTGTAAAAAAAAATCGAGTGTAAGTAATTTTGAAAAAGAAACGGCTTATTAACATTTTAGGAAAATCCCGTATTAAACATTTAATAACAAGTAGTAACCAAATTAAAAGCTAAAACCAAATAAAATACCAAGGCCTTATTACATTGCAAAATCCCAAAATTAGAAAGTAATTTTAAATAAAACCGAAAGTTTACGAGAAAACAGTGTATGGCCACCACGTAATCCACCTCGGCCTAAGTCCTCAAACTAGGATTACCCAAACATTTAAAAAGGGGTGAGTTTACGAAAACTCGGTGTACAACCCCCAATAGTAAGAACATGTATCAACCCATACAAATACAACATATTAAGCATGTATGCAATGCAACCCAGCCCAACCTAAGTATCCAACCTCTACACACCACCCGTACCTGCCAGTCACACCGTGGGGATTGCTAAATCGACCCTCCATCTGCTACACACCATCGAAGGCAGTCACTGCAGTCAACTGCACATCGCCCTTATAATTGTGGCATAGCCACCAGATAATGTGACAGAGTCACCAGATTCATAATATGTGACATAGGTCACCAGATAATGTGGTAAAAACCACCAGAACACTTCCCCTTTATCATTATCACCCATATGCCCATGCAACATACATAATATTACAATTGTATGCAGATAACATGTATGCAATCATATATCAAATAACGATAAACGAATTACCATCATAATCAGAATAATAATATACAACATAATCAATCTAACCAACCTCTAAGGGTATAACAGTAATTTTACCCACCAAGGGTATTTTCGTAATTTACCCACCAAGGGTATTTTCGTAATTTACCCACCAAGGGTATTTTCATAATTTACCCACCAAGGGTATTTTCATAATTTACCCACCAAGGGTATTTTCATATTTTGCCCTCAATGGAGGTCTAATGTTACCCTAAGTGACTCGGCTACCATTTCCAGTCGTCACCAGACTATTGGGCCTAAAACCCAATTTTAGCCCATTCGGGCCCACACGCTCGTGTGGCCCACCTATCACAAATCTAGCCACGTATATAGGTTCCACCTAGTCTAATTCACTATATACTATATCATCATACAATTTATTCCAATTGGCCCCACGGCCCCATCGAGCTCAATCCTACTAGGCCCAATTTCAAGATGTTACACCTTATTACAAAAATTATTAACCCAATAATTTAAAATAACTAAATTAAACTAAAGTCGCTAAGTTTAGTCTTTAAACCATAACCGACGTGTGGCCACCTCTGAGTCCTCCACAGCTCCAAATCCTCTAAGGCTGGGGATTACCTGCACGGTTAAAAGAAAGGGGTGAGTTACAAGAACGCAGTGTAATCCCCTACTACGATTATAGATTGGGCCTAAGCCCTATTTGGTAATGGTCTGGGCCTAAGCCCTGAAAATCATATCAATGCAATGAACATGTATCCAACCCATTCCAACCAAACTCTCCACCCGTTGATAAACCATAATATGAACATATTTTAATCCCATATTTAGCATGTTTTTGGATGATTTATCCCTTTAATTATGGAAATAGGTGCTCCTAATCCTTTGTTTTCATGTTTTATACTTAGGAAAGCACCGGAGGATGAAAAGAAAGAGAAACAGGCCGAAAACAGAGAAAATGGGCCTAACACGAATTACACATGGCCTGGACCCCAAATCACACGATCGTGCCTCATTAACGACCTAAACACGACTGGGCCTCGAATCATACGGACGTGGCACACGGGCGTGTCCCTACCGTAACAAAGAAGAGTTCTATTTGGAATAGCGTACTTAGAGGCAAAGAAAGCCATTCCAAAAGCCTATATAAACTCCCTAGAGGCCAACCTTCATTTAGGCGTTCATTTAGGCGTTCAGCGGGGCGTTCAACTAGGCCAAAGAGCCAAGCTAGAGCGGCCAAATTGTGGGATTAACTAGAAGAAAACCAGTTGATTCATCTCAAGAAGTTAGAATCATACTCAAGACAGAGGATCTCTCCTTCAATTCTTTCAGGGGTTTTAGGGTTTTCTTTATGTTTTGTTTTATATTTTCTTCTGAGATGTTTTCTTTTATAATTATAACTAAACCCTCAGATACCTGAGGGGGATGAAATCTAAGACGAATCTTGTTATTGTTTTCTGAGCTATTGATAAATACTTGATTTGTTCTTAATTATGTGTTCTTAATTCTTGCTTTGATATTCCAGGATATTAATCCAAGTATTGATGTGCTTAGGTAGTAGAGTAAAAGTCCTTGTTTAAGAGTAGATCTAGCATAGTTAAGCGGAGTTGATCGCAACCCTAGAAATAGGATTACGAAAATCTGTATGATTAGGGTCAAACCTAATATTGGAGTCCATAGATCGAGTTAATGGAATTCAAGGGGTTTTAATTAGAAAGAGATTTCAATTAATCAACCTAGGGTTAGACGTTAGTAGCCTCGAAAGAGGCATTAATATAAATTAGAGAATCCTACGGATCAAGTCAAGTGAATAAATCGTCTGGTTCAGAGTTAGATAACAAGTGAAGTCTAGGTGGATTCTTCCTCGAGTATTGTCTTAATCAATTGGTTTCCCCCCCAAGTATTTCCCCAATTCATTCTTTTGTCTTAGCATCTTTAGCTTAGTAGTTAGTTAATTTTAGAGTAAACAACAACTCCTTTAATTTTTAGGTTAAATAATAAAAAGAAAGTTAGTATTAGTACTTTTAGTTCCTTTGCGTTCGACAATCCGGTCTTGCCACTAAACTATACTATTGTTAGATAGATGCGCTTGCCTCTATCATTATCTTAGTTAGTTTCCAGGTTCGAACATTCTTTTTATAAAATTTTAAGACCTTGACAAATGATCAAGTTTTTGGCGCCGTTATCGGGAAACTAAATTATTAAGAAAGCTCAATTTTTATTACTTTAGCCATATTTTATTTTTATTTTGCTATTAAATTTTATTTTTACTTTTCTAATTTTCTTTTTCTTTTTCTTTTCCTGGTAGGTACCTTTAGTTTATGACTAGAAGGAACCCGACAGGACCACTACTTTACGACAGTGAAATTGAAAGCACAATTCGTAGAAACCGAAGAGAAATAAGGAGAAGCCTATAATACATATAGGAAGAGCAAGAAGACGAAATTTATACGAACAAAGAGATGGCTGAGAATAATCCGCTACCTCCAGAGGTGGCTAAAATCATGCTCCTCGAACTATATATGATTATGCTAAACCTAATCTAACAGGAACTGAGTCATATATTGTTAGACTGCTATAGCTGCTAATAATTTTGAACTGAAACTAACACTATACAAATGATACAGCAATTTGTTCAGTTTGATGGTTTGTAGGATGAAGACCCAAATAATCACTTGGCAAATTTCCTAGAATTTTGCGATACTTTCAAGATTAATGGCATTTCTGATGATGTCATCCTTCTTCGGTTATTTCCCTTTTTCTTTGAGAAATAAAGCTAAACAATGGCTGAATTCTCTTCTACGAGGATCAATCACTACATGGGAACAAATGACCGAAAAATTTTTAGCCAAATTAAGGAATGATATCTCTTCTTTTGTGCAGATGGATTTAGAAACATTATACAATGCATGGGAGAGATACAAAGATTTATTGAGAAGGTGCCCACACCATGGATTACCCTTGTGGCTACAGGTCCAAACTTTTTACAACAGTGTGAACCCTTCAACAAGACAATTGATTAATTCAGCAGTCGGCGGAACCCTAAATAACAAAACTCCTAAGGTGGCCTATGAGTTTATAGAGGAGATGTCACTGAACAACTATCAATGGCAAGTTACAAGGACAGGGCCAACAAAAATAGTTAGAGTTTTTAACCTCGACGCAGTCACCATGCTATCAAATCAGGTAGAGATGTTAAATAAAAAGATTGATGGTTTGTGTGGTCCCTCGCAAGTACATCCAATAATGCAATGTGATTCAAATCTAGGAGGCGTGGTGAATCCTGAGTACCCACCCTACAATCCGGGCATGGAAAGCAAACAAATAAACTATACGGGTAACAATTTTAGATCTCAAAATAACCCTTATAGTAATACTTATAATCTAGGTTGGAGGAACCACCCCAATTTTTCATGGGGTGGTCAAGGAAACCAGAGACAACAACCCCCTCCAAACTTTCAACAACAGCCCTACCCACAGAAAAGAAGTCAATCTTGAGGAGATGCTGACAAAATACATAGCGGTCTCAGAAACTCGTTTCCAAAACATCGAAACAACACTTAAAAATCAACAAGCATCGATTAAAGGAATCGAGAACTAGTTAGGGCAACTCACTAAGCTGATCTTCGAATGACCACAAGGTAGCTTGCCAAGTAACACTGAGACTACCCCAAAAGAGCAACTTCAAGCCATAACCGCTTAAAATAGTGAAGGGTTAGTAGAATCTGAATCTGAGCCAAGGGCAGAACCTATGAAAAGTGAAAATAAGGTTGAGGTAAGCCAAGAAAAGCCAAAGCCGGTAATTAAAGAATACCAACCTCTATACCATATTCCGATGCGATGAAGAAAGACAATTCAGATGAACAGTTCGATAAGTTTCTTAAACTTTTAAAGAAATTACATATTAACTTACCATTTCTTGAAGCTCTTTCACATATGCCAAATTCAAGAAAATTTTTAAAAGAGCTTTTGACAAATAAGAGGAAGTTAGGCAAGGAATCGCATGTGGAACTAAACGCAATGTGCTCAGTAATGTTATAAAACAGACTACCACTAAAATTAAAAGATCCAGGGAGTTTTACAGTTCCATGTTTAATTGGTAGTTTAACTATTAATAACGTGTTTACTGATTTAGGGGCAAGCATAAATGTTATGCCTTATAAAATATTTAAACAACTAGGTCTAGGGAAACCCAAACAAACTAGGATGAGTATTCAATTAGCTGATAAAACTATTAGAATTCCTAGGGGTATAATTGAAGACATACTAGTTAAAACTAAAAATTTATATTCCCCGTAGACTTTCTTGTTTTAGATATGGATGAGGATAATACAGTTCCTTTGATTTTAGGAAGGCCCTTTTTAGCAACTGTCAGATCTAAAATTGATGTTAGTACAGGTGAATTAACACTTGGTGTAGGTGACGAATCAATCAGTCTTTAAGCTCTCGACTTAGCTAGGACATTGAACGACAAAGGTGAGAACGTAAATTCTATTGATAACCCTTCGGTTAAACCTTTTTTTCAGGAAGCACCACAAAACCACACATCTAAGCCAGTCCTAGACCTCATACCAACAAGGAAATAACTCATGAGGAATGAAGGCTTCAGATTGATGAACTAGACGAGTGGAAGGCACATTTTAAGGAGGAATTGAAACCACACGAAGTAAAATTGAAGGAACCCCCCAGATAAGCTTATAGGAACATCAAATCACTTCAAAATAGGAGATCATGTACTGTTAGAGAAAATAGACCCTCGAATCGCCATATCAAACCTGAATACAAACGAAGAAATCCCTTTTAAGGTAATCAATGTTTTCCCTTATGGAATAATTGAGGTAAGCAATTCTACATTTGGCACTTTTAAAGTAAACGCTACTCGACTCAAATCATATACTGATAGCATGAGAAAAGATTGTTCACTCCTCAAACCACCATGACTGTGCGAATGAGAGGTAAGTCTAGCTTAAGACTTTAAACGAGCGATTCTCGAGAGGCAACCCAAACACTAACCCCATTTATTTTTATTCGCTTTCTTTTAGCACCTAACTACAAACTAACCAAGTTAATGAAGCGTAGATTTCTGCCCCACACGGCCTTGCACACGGTCGTGGCCATGGCCGTGTGGGTACTATGAATTTTCATACTGACATGGCAGAGATAGTACGAAACAGGACAAAAAATATCTTCAAGTCACGGGCTCCAACTAGACACCACGGCCGTGCAATGCGGTCGTGGCCGACACTGTTTTAGAAGCACGGGCATGGCGACCTGCACATGGGCGTGGGAGAAATGAAGGAAGCATAACATGGCCATGAGACACGGTTGTGTGATTCAACACGCCCACAGTACAAGGGCGTGGGATGTACCAGATTTGAATTTCTATTTAAAACACCCCTCTCCCCTTCCTACCTACTACAAACTCCTTTCTCTTCCACACCCCTCACATTCCCTTTCATTTTCATTTCCATTTGTTCTTCATTCCCCTAACTCAAGATTTAACCATACCAATGTCGAAGAAGTGGAAAAATCCTATCCCAGTCTCCCTGAGCGAGAACGATCTACATAAGTTCATGCCGGCGCTTCTTTAACTCAACAGGAAAAGGACCTTTAAGTCCATTTAACCTTTCTTTTTACTTTCTCTTCTCCTTTATTTTCCTTATCTTTATTTTTCTTATACTAAATATGGTTTATTTTATTTTAGTTTCTCGGTTTTAGGTTTTAAAGGCTACTTGGGAATCACACACCATGGCCTAAGAAATCACACCGACCTCGTGAACCATCTAACAATAAAGACCTTTCGGTCCATTAATCGATTCTTTTTATCTTATTTCATTTTTTACACTCTTTCTTTTTATTTTTCTTTCCTCTAAATATATAATTAGTATATTTAGAATTATTATTATTTCCTGGCTAAATCTTCTTGAGGTTCCCAATTTCTTCATCTAGCGTAGGAATTTGAGGCGCCCCTTCCAACTCAAGGAAACCATTCAAAAATTTAGCAAGTTTCACTTCTCTCCCTATCTTTTGATTTTCTATTATATTGTTTTTCTATATCTTTTTACATTGAGGGCAATGTACATCTTAAGTGTGGGGGGTGAAAATTTATTTAGAAAAAGTGGCTAACTTTTTGCATTATTCTCAAATCCCTAAATGATATCTTGTCTTAAGTAGTTTTCTCATATCACTAATTAAAATGAAATTCCTGTTGATTTATGATTTTTTATTGATATGTTTTAGATTAAGTCATAGTTAATTGTGCATTGATAATTTAAAATTTAAGATACTAGAAAATCAAGAATGATGAGTCTATTTTCAAAAATTTAAATTTTGTTAGGTTGTCTACCTGAATCTAATTATTACCTTGAAGTTTAAAATTTACAAGGTTGTCACCAAAAACCCATAATTTTTTTGAGATTTTGAGCCTTCTAGAGCATACATTCTTTTCGTGCTCATTTTATTGATTTGTTATTCTAGAACTTGCTTCAATTATACATGTCGAGACCACATCATTGATTTGATATACTGAGATGATAAAGGCACCTAAGATTTAACCCACTTACTCCACCAAAATCCTACCTTCACAATTAACCCCTTGTGAACCCCATTGATCTTAACAACCTTTTTTTTATTTTTATTGATTCACCCACTAATATTAACCCCAAACCCATCTTGTATTTGTTATCACCATTCCTTTTTACTACCCTTCTATTGAGACTTGATTTGATCAGTTGCCTAATTATTTTATTTCAGTAGTTGAATTTTTCTTATATTATGTATTTACTTGAATTGTTCTTAAAAAAATTGAAGTATATTCATTATTAGTTTTGTGATTAACTGAGCTTATACATTTAAATTCAACATCGTGAAGAAAAAGCTCGTATTATTAGTATTTCAATATTTTTAATTTATGTAATTTAGGATTAGTTCATTTTTCTAGTAGGTAAATTGTCAATTCAATCTCGATTCTAACCTTCTAATTTAGCCTTTATCCACACCTTTAACCCAAGCCCCGTTACAACCCTTTAAAGACCTTTTGATTTGTGTATCATCTCATTTTTTAATGGTGGAGATTTGATTTTTAGGCAAGCCTATGGGATTGAATTTTCATGTTCGACTTTTGAGTGCTTTATTTTGACCCTTAAACACTTTGAGTGATTTGAGTGAATCTTTAGTGAGGATGTCAACTCTAGTTGATTTTGAATTAAAGTAATTATTTAATAAGGGGAAACACCTATATTTTTCGTGCCAAAAATTGTGACTTTGATTGTTTGAATCTTTAGGACTCTTTGAGTTAATTTATCCATGTATAAATTATCCATGAATTATGATAACACAACATTGATGAATATTATGAATTGAGGAAGTTCATTTTAATTGTGAGTTGAGAATTTTGCTTGAGGACAAGCAAAAGCTTAAGTGTGGGGGTATTTGATAAACCATAATATGAACATATTTTAATCCCACATTTAGCATGTTTTTGGATGATTTATCCCTTTAATTATGGAAATAGGTGCTCCTAATACTTTGTTTTCATGTTTTATATTTAAGAGAGCACTGAAGTATGAAAATAATGATAAATGGGCCGAAAACAAAGAAAATGGGCCTAACACGAATTACACACGGCCTGGACCCTGAATCACACGATCGTGCCTCATTAATAGACCTAAACACAGCTGGGCCTCGAATCACACGGACGTGTCCCTGCCGCAGCAAAGAAGAGTTCTATTCAGAATAGGGTACTTAAAGGCAAAGAAAGCCATTCCAAAAGCCTATATAAACACCCTAGAGGCCAACCTTCAAGGAGGCATTCATTTAGGCGTTCAGCGAGGCGTTCAACTAGGCCAAAGAGCCAAGCTAGAGGGCCAAATTGTGGGATTAACTCGAAGAAAGCCAGTTGATTCATCTCAAGAAGCCGGAATCATACTCAAGACGGAGGATCTCTCCTTCAATTCCTTTAGGGGTTTTAGAGTTTTCTTTATGTTTTGTTTTATATTTTCTTCTAAGATGTTTTCTTTTATAATTATGAACTAAACCCTCAGATACCTGAGGGGGATGAAACGTAAGACGAATCTTGTTATTGTTTTCTGAGCTGTATGATAAAAACTTGATTTGTTCTTAATTATGTGTTCTTAATTCTTTCTTTGATATTCCAGGATATTAATCCAAGTATTGATGTGCTTAGGTAGTGGAGCAAAAGTCCCGGTTTAAAAGTAGATCTAGCATAGTTAAGCGGAGTTGATCGCAACCCTAGAAATAGGATGATGAAAATCTACCAGATTAGGGTCAAACCTAATATGGGAGTCTATAGATTGAGTTAATGCAATTCTAGGGGTTTTAATTAGAAAGAGATTTCAATTAATCAACCTAGGGTTAGACGTTAGTAGCCTCGAAAGAGGTATTAATATAAATTAGGGAATCCTATGGATCAAGTCAAGTGAATAAATCGTCTGGTTTAGAGTTAGATAACAAGTGAAGTCTAGGTGGATTCTTCCTCGGGTATTGTCTTAATCAATTGGTTTTTCCCCCAAGTATTTCCCCAATTCATTCTCTTTGTCTTAGCATCTTTAGCTTAGTAGTTAGTTAATTTTAGAGTAAACAACAACTCCTTTAATTTTAGGTTAAATAATAAAAAGAAAGCCAGTATTAGTACTTTTAGTTCCTTTGGGTTTGACAATCCGTCTTGCCACTAAACTATACTATTGTTCGATAGGTGCGCTTGACTCCATCATTATCTTAGTTAGTTTCCAGATTCGATCATTCTTTTTATAATTTTTTAAGACTTTAACAAACGATCATCCGTACCAACCAAACTCTCCATATGGGGACCATGTCAACCCACCCAGCCAAACTTTCTAATAATACAGCCAAGCTACTAATAATGGTATTCGTGGCTGAGCCACTAAAATAAGAATATGTGGCAATGCCACTATAACGGTGTGTGGCAAAGCCATTATAACGGTGTGTGGCGAAGCCACTATAACGGTGTGTGGCGAAGCCACTATATGATGTGTGGCGATGCCACTATAACGGTACTTCCTCCAAATCAGCAACCCAACCCAATGCAATATGTTATGTATGCAGTGTATTACAACCATATGCAGGTATATAAAATCACATAAACAACATTTAAACTACCACTAAGGGTATAACGGTCATTTTTTGGTTTAAGGGTAAAACAGTAATTCCACCCCTCAGGGTATTTTAGTAATTTTACCCATCGAGGGTATTTCAGTAATTTTACCCATCGAGGGTATCTTGGCAATTTACCCACTAAAGGTATTTGATAATTTACCCATTAAAGGTATTTTGGTAATTTACCCAATAAGGGTATTTCATTTATTTACCCCTTGAACGGCCTTTTCGGAGGCCCACTGTCGCCTCGAGCGACACAAGTTCTATTTCTGGTCAAAACGGTGCAATTAGGCCTAAAGTCTAATTTTGATCTAAACGAGCCCACACGCTCGTGTGGCCCATTCATTTCATTTTTGGTCTCGATTCTATGAACTTCGCAGCTGCATCAATGATCCGACACTTACCATAGATTTCGCTCATGTGGGCCCGTTAACCCATTGGGCCCACTTTGCCCACTTCGCCCACTTTAGCTCAACAAGGCCCAACGAGAGAGAGTTCGTGACGCTCCCAACAATCTATCACCAACACTAATGACTCAGTTTATCTCTACAGCGCTCGCACGCTCGAGTGGTCTCAGATGCCGATATTCTGGCTTTTCGGTATTTCGACTATTAGCTGATTACAGATCATCGCTTAACAGAACAAGTAGGGGTATGAGATTACACACCTTGATTACGAGATGCACAACTAGCCCTTCACCTCCAACCTACACATTATCAGAATATCTTATTAGCTAAGCGCTGCTTAGGGTTAATCATTTATAGAACTAGCCCAAAACGCTCTCCTCACTTTGTTTGAGCAAATGGCCCTAAACACCCAAGATTACTAAGCACGATTGGCCTTACGTCCTTAACAAGAATTTGTACAAAAAGATACTCATAAGTGTGGCTAAAATCTGCATACCACACATCACAAACATATGGCACATTCGGCCAAACCCAAGATTATGAACAAACGTTCTTACCTCAATTGAACGGTGTATCAACAATAAAGGTTTGATTAATTCAAACCACTTGTGCCCCTTCACCCTATTGAAGTCCCTAAGCCCAACGACGGCCAAATCACAAAAAAGATCATATTTTTAGACACAACGTGAAAGGAAGAACATACGGTCATTAAGGAAGAAACCGAATGGAATCAGAGTTATTGACAAAGAAAGAACTATAAACTTATCAATTGTCAAACTCCTTACAGAACCATAATAGGAGAGAGCAGAACTACGATTCGGCTAAGGAATGACTCACAGGATGCAGTGAATATGCCCAAGAAAAAGTAATAGAGGGTGTTCGGCTGAACCAGAATCAACTTTAAGAACCAGAGACAAGCGTTGAGACAAAGGGATTTTTTTAGAACAAAATTGAGAACTAAATTAAGCATTGTGGCACTTTTTAAGAAAATCGAGGTAAGTTTGTATGAAATTAGTATTTCATGACGTTCGATAATTAAAACAGTTAATTATTACATTAATGCAAGATTTTGTGAATAGAAAATTTGAGCTATGAAGTTTTGACGAGTAAATGGTGAGAACAGGATAAATTATAGTTCCGATTATAGTTCTGGAATAAGCTTATTTCTCATGTTTGCATATAAGAATAGAAAGGTCTCGTATAAGACCTTGTCTAGGACATGGTCTTGGCACTAATGAAAGATTTCATATAAGACCATATCTGGGATATGGCATCGGCATTAAGGAAAGATCCCATGTAAGACCATATCCGGGATATGGCATTGGCATCAAAGCTTATGCATGTTATGTTTGAATAACTTATAATGATCAAAATTATTCATAAATGAAAGAGGAAAGTATGTGAGTTGGTCTTCATCCAAACCTACTTCATCCAAACCTATTTAAGTATGGCCATGAGTAATGTTCATGATATGGATATATTATTATGTTGGCATATGTGTTAAATCACGTGACCCAGTGATACAGGAAACACGAGTAAGTAAAAGTTACTAGATTATGTTGACATGAGATGGGTAAGAATAAGTGTGAACAAGTACGAGTAAGTACTTTTATTTAGCGAGACTATGTTGCCATTGCATCATGATATGAATGAACATAGTTTGAATAGATATGTTATCCTTGAGTTTTATGCAAACTTACTAAGCTATATGCTTACCCCACTTTTTTCCTTTTCCCTGTAGCTCTATCAAGTTGGCTTGAGGATCATTGGACGACGAAGTTTGAAATCACACTATCAACTAATTTTTGGTATAGTAAAGACAAGTTTCATTATGAGTATGGCATGTATAGGAAGCTTTTCAGCTTGTGTCATATCTTATTGAAAGGCCAAAGAGTTGGCTATTAATATTTCACACTCGTTTTGTAAATGGACCATCATGAATTGGCTACTGTTAACACATTCATGTGAAGATTTGATTTGTTTAAAGAGATGAATATGTGTGCATGATATTGAGTAGAAATGGGAATGAAATGAATGATGTTATAGAAGTTACAGAACCATTGTTATGATAAGAGTTGCTTGATCGATATACGCTCGAATGTGTGTAATGTAGGGTGGTAAAGGGCTTAGTAGATAGCCTGCTAATTGGTCGCATGGGTAAACACATGGGCATGTGTCTAGACCGTGTGGGTGGCATGGCTAGCACATGGGCGTGTGCCCAGGCCGTGTGGATAAGTTAGAATGTTAAGGTTTGGCACACGGGCCAGGGCCACGGGCGTGTTTAGGCCATTTGATTTAGTCAGTGTAGACCACGGGTGTCAAACATGGGTATGTCTCAAGGGCACACGGGCGTGTCCCTAGACCCCCATGAGCATGTGACCCCTATTTAGGATAAAAATTTTCAAAGGGGGTGAAAGTTCCCGGTTGAGTCTTAAAGACTTTTGGGTGTATGTGTAAGGCCTCGGGGGCCCATCATATGAATGTCAAGATAACTAAAGAAAGGTTTTAAGTTGAAACAAAAGTTGTTGCTCTTAACTATACTGTTAGACAAGTTTATGCATGGTAATGCCTCGTATCCGTTTCCAGCGTCGGATTCGGGTAAGGGGTGTTACAGTTGCTATGTCCAACACAGGTCCTAGTGTGTTGCGACATCAACTCTGTGACAAGAATAAAACACAAAACAGGGGCGTTTTGGTCTGCACAATCAAACTTAAAGCTTGGGAACATCAACTAACCTAGGGTTAAGGACAACGGCTACTTGAAGGCTATAAATAGACCTCTTTGGCACACATTGTAGAGGCTTTCCATTAGCTCAATTTCTTTTTTTTTTTTTTTAGGTTTTAGATTTGTTTTCTTGTTTCTCTTAGGTTTTCATAGTCTAGTTTATTTGTTTCTTCAAGAGATCTAATTGTAAAGCAAGATTCAATTCTATAGATTCATATTATTCAATATCAATCATGCTTTTTTTAAACTCTCTATTTTGCCTCATTCCTCATGATCAACTCTTCCATTCATTCCATGTTGTTTATTAAAGCCATAAGGAACTAATCCTTCTATGGGGGATTAGCGAGTGGAGGCATGATCTCTTAACTGTTTTATAGGGTTACTCAATGGATTAATTGTTTGGAAAAGGAAGAACGTGAAACAAACCCTAGTCCTGACAACCTTGGGAAGTCATCAAGGTGAGAATTAACCTGAAATTGGTATTGCCCATTCGTGAACTCTTTTACCCTAAGCCAGTCTAGACTATGAGGTCGGAAGATAAGTAGTTCTTGTTGATTCGTTATGTTAGTGAAAGATTGGAAGATCCTGCTAGGATAGCGACTAGTTGGTTGATAAGGAACCTGATACTATAGTTAATTGGGATTGCCAAAGCGAGCTAATCACCCATCCTCAGATTTGATTCACTTTATTTATCTCTATCTCTCGCAACTTTAATTTCTTTTTATGTTATTTTACTTTATTATTTTACAAACCCTAAATATATTTCTTGTTTTACTCTCATATAATAATTAACTTAAAGTATTAATTACATCTTTAATTGCTAAGGTAAAGATTGATTTAGTACTCGCCTCCCTTGGGTACGATCCTCGGAGTATTCCCCTACTTCGTTGTAAAATATATATTACAAATCGACCAGCATACTTGCGAATATCGCCTCATAAGTCTCTATTTTATTGCAGTATTCACATTCTGGACATTAGTATGCTGAGGTTGTCACTTAGATGGCAAGTGATAGGAGGTTTTACATTTGTTTTGTCTAACTTGTTATGCTTATGATCTTGATGTGTTTTACAACTCCTTCATAAATGTATGTATGATTACAATTTAGACACAAGTGGATGTAGTTATGTGAGTCAATTGGAAAGCTTGGTTATCTTAATGTATGCTAGTTGAGATTAAGTGTTCATAGCTTGGAAGTCTAACTAGATAATGAAATGTTAAGTGATTAAGTTGTGGTGTCCTTGATGACTTATTGGTTAGATCTTTGGTTGATTGATTTAGCATGTTTTGGTTGTTCTTGAATGTATGTTGAGGCCTTGTGATCATATGTTAGTTAGTTGTTTAGGTACCTAAGCATTTGGGAGTGAAAAATGACAAGTTTTGGGTCAATTTTAGATGCACACAGCACGGGTTGTCACACCACCGTGTGTCACACACGGCCTACTCACATGACCGTGTGCCTTATTTGTTTCAGTGCAGGTTGGTCCACACGGGCACAGAGAGTTACAGGACCTGGAGACACGGCCGTGTGACCTAGAGCTACACAGTCATAGAGAGCTACACGGTTGTGTGACCTTATTTTACATGGGCACAATTAGTTACATGGTCTACATACATGGGCATGTGAAGTAGTTACACGGGCATGTGAAGTAGTTACATAGGCATGTGGAGTAGCCACACGGCCATGTCTAGCGCCACACATTCTGGGTTCTATCACACGGCCTGGACATACGGCTGTGTGATCCCTATTTTGAAAACTTTTAGTTTTCCCAAAACTTCCTAATTTGTTTCGAATTGGTCCCTAATTATTTCTAAACATTTTTAAGGCCTTATAGGCTCGATTTAAGACTCATAAGTGTATGTTTGACTTCAATCTAATTTATTTATGAATGTTGTTAAATATTTGATAAACTCGATGTTACTTATTGTTAAATGTTATGAAATGTACAATAATACTCTGTAACCCCAATCCAGTGATGGGAACAAGTTATGGGTGTTACATTTAATAGTATCAGAGTTATGATTTAGTCAGTTCTCGAACTGAATATAACGTACTTGAAGGCTAGAAATTACATGCCATATAAACTTGTGATAGAGTGATATTGATTGATCCGATGAAACCCCTACTTTCTTGTAAATTTTAAAGATGTCATCTAAATCTGATTATGATGAAACTAATGAAGTTAATAGTAAGGTCTCGACTACTAATTCTGGAGCTAGTCATAGTATACCAATTCTACAGATGTCTGAAAATAAAGTTAAAAATGTTTTATTTGGTTTAATGGGTTAATAGTTCACAAAGTTTATAAGAAATAACCTTGTGCCTCAACAACCTCCACCCCATGTTGTACCTCCTATAGTACCTCCACCTCCTCCGATAGTTGAAACAAGTCGACGAATTCCAATTGATACAGTCAAATAATATGGTGCCAAAGAATTTTGGGGCAGAACTGAAGATGATCCTTCTAAAGTTGATTATTGGCTCAAGAATATTTAATGAGTGTTTGATGAAATGGCCTATTCTCCTGATGCGTTGTGTTGTATTGTGTTATTACTAAAAGATGAAGCCTATAGCTAGTGGTCAATGTTAACAATGGTAGCACCGAGAGATAACATCAATTGGGATTTATTCAAAAACAGAATTTGAGCATGCGTAGCATTTGAGAACTGTATTATAGATTCTACACGAGAAATAGTTGTATGTAAAATTCAGCAAGTGTGAGTTTTGGCTTAAAGAAGTTGGATTTCTTGGTCACGTGGTTTCTATAGATTGAATTCGTGTTGATCCAAGTAAGATTTTTGCTACTGTCAACTGGAAAGCTCCGAAAAATGTTTCAGGGGTACGAAGTTTTCTGGGACTAGCAAGTTATTTCCGTCGTTTTGTCAAAAACTTCTTTATAATAGCTTCACCGATGACCAAGTTATTACAGAAGAATGTTCGGTTCATTTGGTCGGATAAGTGCCAATAGAGTTTTGATCAGTTGAAAAGAATGTTGACAGAAGCTCCAATACTAACACAGCCTAAACCTGGGAAAGAATTTGTTGTTTAGATTGATGTGTCACTCAGTGGACTGGGTTGTGCATTAATGCAAATCGAGAAAGTAATAGCATATGCTTCTCGTTAGTTAAAGCTATATAAAAGGAATTATCTGACTCAAGATTTATAGTTAGTCGCTATTTTTTTTTTACTTTGAAGATCTAGCGTCATATATTTACATATCATAAAAGTCTAAAGTATTTGATGACTCAAAAGGAGCTGAATTTGACACTGCGACAGTGGCTAGAGTTGTTAAAAGATTATGATCTTGTGGTTGACTATCATCCCAGGAAAGCTAATGTTGTTGCAGATGCATTAAGTCGAAAATCATTATTTTCTTTAAGAGCATTAAATGCTCATTTGACATTAGAGATCGATGGTTCTATCTTAGCAGAATTGAGAGCTAGACCGTTATTTCTCCAGCAGATTCAACAATTGTAAGATGACTACCCAAGTTGACAGCTAAATGGGAGAAAATCCATAATGATTAGACTACTAAATTTATTGTGGATACTGATGGTATGATGTATTTTCGTAATAGGTTATGTGTTTCGAATAATTCAGAGCTAAAACAAGACATTTTATCGAGAGGCTTACAGCAATACATACTCCATTCATCCAAGTAGTACTAATATGTTTAATGACCTGGAGAAGATATATTGGTGGCCAAGTATGAAACGTAAGATTTCTGAATTTGTAGTTAAATGTCTGGTTTGTCAGCAAATAAAAGCTAAACATCAAGTACCGTCAAGATTGTTACAGCTTGTCACGATTCATGAGTGGAAATAGGAGCAAGTTACAATGGATTTTGTATCTGGATTACCTGTGACACCGAGGAAGAAAGGCTAAATTTGGGTTATTGTGGATAGATTGACGAAGTCGACTTTTATTCACATTTAAACAAATTATTCGCTTGAGAAATTAGCCGAGTTATATGTGTCAGAGATTGTCAGATTATATGGGGTACCTGTGTCCATTATTTTTGATAGAGACTAGAGATTCAACTCCAGATTTTGGGGTAAACTTCATGAGGATTGGGGCACTAAACTTAATTTCAGTATAGTGTATCATCCTTATATAGACGGGCAATCAGAACGGGTAATACAGATTCAGGAAGGTATGTTATAATGATGCATTCTTTAGTTTAAAGTTAGCTAGGAAAATTATTTACCATTGGCAGAATTTGCGTATAATAATAGTTATCAATCCAGTATTCAAATGGCACCATTTAAGGCTTTGTATGGTAGAAAATGTAGAACACCGCTTTACTGGTCAGAGTTGAATGAATCTAAGTTAATTGACACAAATTTGATTCGTGAGACTAAAGACAAGGACTGTATAATTCGTGATTGCTTGAAAGAAGCATTAGACTGTCAGAAATCATACGCGAATTTAAAAAGAAAAGATATAGAATTTGTTTGTTGTCAATTAATATTTCTAAAGGTTTCACCATGAAAGAAGGTATTACAGTTTGGTAGAAAGGGAAAGTTGAGTCCAAGGTTTATCGGGTCGTATGAGATTAGTGAAAGAATCGGTCATGTAGCTTACCAATTAATTTTACCTACAGAACTAGAAAAGATTCACAATGTTTTTCATGTTTCGATGTTGAGATGTTATAGGTCAGATCCTTCACATGTGATTTCTCCCGATGAAGTCGAGTTACAGCCAGATTTATCGTATCCTGAGGAATCGATGAGAATCTTAGCTCGCAAAGTGAAAGAATTACAAAATAAACAAGTATCATTAGTAAAAGTTTTATGGCATCGGCATGGTCCTGAAGAATCTATATAGGAAATTGAAGAATCAATGAAAGCACAGTTCTCGAACCTATTCACTGGTAAAAAAATTGAAGGACGAAATTTCCTAAAGGGAAAAGACTTGTAACAGCCCGTTTTTCAATGGTGTCAAAAATAGTGGTGTCGGGACCATAACTCCTATGTGTCAGTCTGTAAATATAGTTTTGTATTAAAATTTGGTCTAAAAATTTTAACGTTTAGATAGTTGATTAAACAAAAAGGACTAAATTGTAAAAGTTGTGAATTTTAGTTTCTATTATTTAAAGGAGTTAAATAGTTATAGAATAAAGAAGTTGTGGACTATTATGGCAAATAAACATATAGAAAGGTAGTGGACAAATTTGGGTAAGGTTTTATGAATTATTAAGTTATAATATAAAGGTAAAATGGTAAAATAGTAATTAAGTAAACTTAATGTAATAATAAAACAAAATTTATCACTATCCTCAAGCTACAATCTACTTCGGAAGAAGAAAACACCATTTTTAATAGAAAATTTTAACGACTTTACCCTTAATAAAATTTTGAGAAAATTCATATGCTACAACTTAACACATTCACTATGACCGAATGATTTATATTCATTTTCAGGCTTCAAAACAGTCCGAAAACATAAACACATTCTTCCATCATTTTTTAAATAATCCTATATAGGATTGAAATTTTTCATTTTCATTTTCATTTCCATTTCTATTTTTGAAAACCTACATTCATTTACAAATTATTTCATTTCTCCATTTTAGAGAAAACCATAATCATTCTTGAATGTTTCTCATTTCTCTTTTTCTATTCATTTCGTTCATTTATATTCAAACACGTAATTCATTTCTAGTTTCAACGAGCTAGTGGAGGGACCGATTGGACATATGTAGTTGAGGCTCAAATGATTTATAATTAAGCTTGACTTTTCTCCTATTAATTATAAACTCATTTAATCACGAAGTCATTCCACTATAGTATCGTGATTGAGCTCTCCCCAACAACATACCATTACGAAAGTAACTACTCAATACTCGTCCAATGACCTTGTCATAAGTTTGTTACCCTCATAAGATATCCTAATCTATTTGGGATAATATTTGTTCTCCCAATATGATATATTTTATCTTATGGTAACCATTACATCTTCCTTCATGAAAAGTCAATCACTATCAAATAATGATCAAGTCATCCATCACAATGACGGACGGCCTGTAGCCACGTTTACTTTTCATCAACCATGTAATACCAATGAGAGGATATCATTTACCCATGTTTTGGGCTATGAATTCCACTTATGTGAATGACGCTACATGCTACAGAACTCGTATACCCAACGCACTAGCTTTTGGTTCCTTATCTATTTGAACTCAGGCTTTTACTTAAATCAAAGTGTACGATTCATGCATACATAGTCCGCCATCCACTCAAGATTTAGGTATGTGACACTATGAACTTCACAAATGACTAAATCCATAAACGAATTTAGGATCTATTCTACTTGAGTCATATCCAATGTACTATCAGTCCAGTCAATCACATCTATATATCTATCTTCTGGGAGTCATCCACTCTGATGACCAAGACAATGTATCTCCCCAATTGGACTTGATAGCTTACATATTAGACTTTCAATAGGTTTACTTATTTCTGATTAGACTAAGAACATGTTTTGGTTTATATACTAATACAAGTTGTCTTTTCGTGTTACGGTCCGACCACGTAATACCGCTTAGTATTAGTTAAACATTAGACAACCAATGAGCAACATTTGCTTCCATTTTTCTTTGTGTGTGAAAACCATTTGAGGACAATAATACAAAGTATATTAATCGTAATCAATAAATTTGTTTTATTAACCAATCTGTTCGAAAAATTACAAGTGTATATTGATGAAAATGCTACACTTAGGGCACCAGATCCAACATGATGATAGGCAAACCTCAGGCTATGCTCAGTTTGGGCAAATCCATATCGTCAAACACGAAAATTGGTGTGGTGCTTGGGTGGCAAACCAAACCAAGCCTTTATGGAGAATTATCTAAAGAGCCTTTGTGGTGAATTATCTGAATAGCCTTTGTGATGTATTATCTAAAAAGTCTATAAAGTGAATTCCGTAATGACTAAGTGACAAGTTGTTAGTGTGCCTTTGTGGTGATAACTGAGTATGCCTTTGAGGCATTTTTTGAAGGTGTCCTCGACAGATTACTCGACTGATGAATCTGTCATAGTAACTCACTAGATCAGAAAGAGAGCTTGGCATATAAGTAATTATGGGTGGTGTATGTGTCCGCCAAATTGTAGAGTTTTTCCTTTTTTGTATCTGAAGTTATCTGAACTTTCATTGGTTGATCTAAATATTACCTTCATCAAACCAAATTTGCTGTCTGGATTGACGTGAAGATACGACGTGTCTGACAACTGCCAGAGCCAATAAATGAATCTGTTGATAGTAGTGCCCGTAGGTATATCATTCTAAGAAATGTATCCAATTTCTATTTTCAAGAAATTGCAAAATAGAATTCGCTATAAGGTAGGAAGTCTGTAATCCGCCAATCAAGTGGAATGTGTACAAGGTGGTCGAGTTAGAGGTTGGCGTTTAGTTTTTCCGCTAGGAATAAAAAAAAGTATCCTCCAAAATCAAAAAATAAGTTCAAAATTCTTAAGTCAAGGAATTCAACATCATCGTTTAAAGGTAAAACTGGTTGAGACTCATTAAGTTCCATTGAACTTATAAGTGTTTATTTGTAATGTAGGTTCTTAAGTTGAACCAGTTCGCTAGAATGGACCAAGCCAACAATGCGCCAGGGTGGTTGATTGGAGTGCGATGTTATGCATACAGAGAGACAATTTTGGGAATATGTTTTCAAATGGTGAATAGTATTATACACCACGAATATGTCTATTTGATAAAAAATTTACGTTGCGATATTTTATACTGCTTTTAAGAGTCTGTTATAAATAATAAACGTTTCGTTCAAAACTTTTGACTTAGAAAAGATTTTTAAATAAATAAAAAGTTCACCAGTATGGTTTTTTGCCAGCTGAACAATTTTGTTAAGTATGTAAGTATTGTGACATCCTACATTTGGATCCGGTGAACCGGGTCGGGTATAAGGTGTTATACCCTTATTTTGTATAATTGCCTTTAAACTTTTATAAGAGTTTCAAATTGGTTCTTGTTCGATTCTAGGCCTACTTTAGAGCTTTCATAAGCTCGATTTAAACCCGATTGTGTTTGCAAAGTATGATTTGTGTGAATGTATGATAATTATTGAATGTTTTAAATGAATTCTTGATTTAAAAACATATGTTTTTAAATGAATTCTTGATTTACAAATGTATGTAACTATTTTGTTGTTTGTTGTAGAATCCCGTAGCTCAACTCCAATGATGGGGAGGAGTGAGGGGTGTTACGAAGTCTATTACTTCGATTCATATAATAAGAAGGAAATAGTACATCAAGGAATATAATCTCAACGATCAACTTTGCCTTTACCACAAACCCTTCAAGAGCTCAAAAATCGCATAGTTTGATCTCAATATTGTTGACAGAACTTAGACTCCTCACAAGCTTTCCTCAATTTCTTGACAAATGCAATACTACTATGACTACAACCTTGTCAGCATAATCAAACAAATCAATCCTCGAATTAACAATGAGTATCATTGATCAATTTATATTTACTTAAAAAAGCCTTATTCCTAGACACTATGCATGAAAGCAACAAACTCAATGAACAATGCAAGACATCCTTACCACCATAAAAGAAATCCTAAGCAACAACAAATGTTTTATGATCAAATCCATCAAAATATGCAACTAAATCAAACGATTTAGGCTCCAAAGATTTGCTCTCGTATGATTGATAAAGCCAAATCTCTAAAAAGAAATGAAGTTATATCATATGAAACAACTCCAGTCAATTACCTATCTACAAAATGCTTAAATGACCAAGTATCACATCCAATAAGCACTTTGACATAAGTTTTCTAGACCATTTTATAACTTGGCTTAAACCTAAGGTTGAGAGAGGGTATATTGTTATTCCATATTAGTGAAGGTTAAATTATTAACCAACTAGCCCAGCTTACTACAAAATAGACCACTCTATACCCATCGAATAAGTACAATGTGGAACCACTCCTTAGACCAACTACCAATAAAAAGCAAGCTTAGGGACCAAGAACAAAAATAAAAGATATTACCTTTATAACATGTTTTTGTCCATCTTCTCATATCTCATCTTTATTATGTGCAGGGTAATTTACCAAAAAAAGCCCAAAAATTTGAAAAATTACGAAATAGGCCAGTTTGTAGAAAATTTACGAAAGGACCATTTCCCCCAAAAACTCGTCCACGTCGGTAGCGTTTTTGGGGATAAAGGATAAAGCGCATACAGAGGGCGCTTTTATCCACCTCGAAGAAAAGCGCGCCTACATGGACGATTTTTTTGAGGTGGACAAAAGCGCCTCTATAAAGCGAACTTTAGCCCGTGTTTTAAAAAAAAAAACTATTCTCAAATATTTTAAAAATTTACGAGAATAAATCTTTATAAAGGCTCAAAGTGACAACACCATTTTTTTTAAGATGTCATCAATTAATAAGGAAATATAACTTACAAAGGAAATATTTATATAGACCCATAGTCTCATTTCCCTTGTTTTGAGTAAAGTGGGATATGAGATATGTGTATTTATAGACTCATGAATAGTTTTGCAGCTTGTTCCTAAACAATGTGGGATTCCTTCCTGTTTTAGCTAACAACATGAGATAATATGCTACATTATATATGATTTTTTTACGAAACAATTTCTCTTTTTTTAAAATTTATTTAACATTTTCTTATATTATAAAAAAAAAAAACAACTCAAATATATTTTTCATAGATCATATGACAATTTACTGAAATTCACGTAAGAAAGATGAAACCGAGGCAATCGAATGAAACAAAGATGACTAGTACTACAATGATCATTACACCTTGATCTTCAATAAAAACTCTCTCAAAATTTGCTTCTTTCTCAACAAGATGAAGTATAATTTTCTATAAAGCTCAAGTAAACAAAGCTTAATCCCAACATAAATTATAAATATCTTTTTGTTTAGCTTATCTGCGCTACTTAGCCTTTGATTCGCATGGTTATGGTTTGTTTAATATTTTAGCTTGAAGATGAACTACATTCATTGATTTGTAAACTTTACAAAAAAGGAAGAAAAGGTCTCAATACATTGAAATTAAACTCAAAGATATACAAATTAATCCTAAGGAAACCATATTAATCCTAAGGAAAAACATTAAAAGAAAGCCACCAAATCCACCATTCAAGCTACGTATAAATCCAATTGGAAGATAATTAAAAATTATTATTTTTATAAAAATAAATTATATTATTACTCTTTTAAAAAGTTCACACATATCATGATGTGACCATTTAATTTTAACATTACTTATTTATAAAATTATATTAAAATATATTTATAAAATATTTATTCATTTAATTTAAAAACATATTAAAATTCTATAATCAAGCATATCTGGAAAAAAAATTTAATAGATGGACCATTTTGTTGATCTTTGAAATATTTAAATATTAACTTACTTATTTTTCTAAGACTAATAGAGAGAGTGTCTCTTACAACTAACCATCTTTCATTAGTTATCTATAAAAGATTGCTTGACATAAACAAAAATAAGTAAATAATGACATATATTAAATATATTGGGTAAATATCCCAAGTATAAGCATCAAAATACTTTATACAATATGAAAAATTGTCATGTGATCAATGAAAAATATATTTGAGTTGTTTTGTTTCTTATTTTTATAATATAAGAAAATGTTAAATAAATTTAAAAAAAAAGAGAAATTGTTTTGTAAAAAAAATCAAATATAGTGTAATATGTCATTTCATGTTGTTAGTTAAAGAGGAAGGAATCCCACATTATTTAGGAACAATTTCGTAAAACTATTCATAAGTCTCTAAATACACATATCTCATATCGCACTTTACTCAAAAAATAAGGAAATGAGACTTTGGGTCTATATAAAGATTTTCTTTGTAAGTTATATTTCCTTATTAATTGATGACACCTTAAAAAATGGTGTTGTCACTTTGAGCCTTTATAAAGGTTTATTCTCGTAAAATTTTAAAATATTCAAGAATAGTTTTTTTTTAAAACAGGCTAAAAGCATACAGTAGAGATCGCGCTTTTTACCACCTCGAAAAGCGCCTATGTGGACGCTGCTTTTGAGAGAGGCAAAAAGCGCCATCCCATTGTATGCTTTTAACCCTTATCCCAAAAACGCTACCGACGTGGACGCGTTTTTGAGGAAAATGACCATTTCCCGTAAATTTTCTACAAACTAACCTATTTTCGTAATTTTTCAAATATTTAGGTTTTTTAGTAAATGATCCATTATGTGCAAGCATAGATTTATTTATAGTAAATTTTAACGAAAAATACTACAGACAAATGAATTAATAATTTTAAAAAGATATTTTAAAAAATGACCATGTGGATAATGGCGAATGCGCCCTAGCGCAAAGCGCATGGAATAAATAAGATCCCCCCCCCCCCCCCCGGGTCAAGCTTATTTACCAAATCAAGAACCAGAAACCCAAACCCAGAAACTGGCAGAGCCCCCAAAATGAAAAGCCAAACTTAATTTCCCCCAAATCTAAACAAAAGATCAGAGAAACCCCCAACTATTTAATCTCACACCTGCCCTCTTATTGTTAGATTTCTTGGAACCCATAATCAGAATACCTGAGTAAATGGAATCAGAAACGAGAGAGAAGATAAAGAAAACGGTGAGGGAACTCTTGGAAGAAGCCGACATGAACGAAATGACAGAGTACAAGATTCGACAATTGGCTTCCAAGAGACTGGAACTCGACCTCTCCGAATCCAAGTACAAGACTTATGTCAGACATGTCGTCAATGCTTTCCTCGAAGAACAAAAGGCCAAACAAGAAGAAGAAGCTGCAGGTGATGATAATAACAATAACAACAACGAGTTTGATGATGATGGTGATCTCATTATTTGCAGGGTTTGTTTCTTTTTCTTTGTGGTTTCCCTTTTCTTCATTTGGTGGATTTTAAGTGAAGTTTGGGGGTTTTGAGGTTTCATGTTTATTGGTTTTGTTTTGTTGTTTTTTCCCAGTTGTCTGACAAGAGAAGGGTGACTCTCCAAGACTTTAGAGGGAAAACTTTAATTTCCATAAGGGAATACTATAAAAAGGACGGCAAGGAACTTCCTTCTTCTAAAGGTAAATGCTTACCTTTGTGTCAAATTTACTTGTTTCAGGCTTGGTTTTGTTTCTTTTGGATTATATATATATTTCAATGTCTGGATTAGAAGATGTTAAAAGAAAAATGCTCTAGTAGTTATGCTGCTGAAGTTAAGCTTTTGTTCAGTCTATAAATGTGTTGAGCTTGGAAATGGCAGGAAAAGAAACACTAATTTTTGTGAATTGTTGCTATTTTGGTCTACCTCATTAACAAATCTATGGTACTTAGGAAATAAGAACTTTATATTTTATGACTGATTGGAAATTTGGTTGCACGATATCTGCATGAATGGTAACTTGGCATACTTTTTTGCAGACGTCTCAGCTTATCATATGCTTCTTGATGTATTCCTTGTTTACACCTTATTTATCCTCTGTTCTTCAGGCAATTGTGATCACTCATTTGTAGCTCAACTTGGTTTGTAATAAAAATTATGTAGATTTTGCAACACTCATGAATGCTTCCACTTATTTAACTGTGGAGGAACTATACATGACAAGGTCCAATCAAAATTTCTCTTGTTCCTTGCTCCTATTGTATTACAAAGTTAGTGTCCTGGTTCCTTTACTATGGCCATGATGTTAGTAAACCGAGAAAAGTATTGAAACCAAATTTTATGGTTTTTGGATATATTTTTGAAGGGCGTAAAGCATAAAGAGATTGATGGATTTCATGTATATTCTTTAGAAATAACCTTATTTTTACTTTATTCTTAGTCTATTTTTCTCTTTACTAGTTCTACGTGAATACTCTACTTTATCTCGTTTCTTCAATTTCCTATATATGCTACATCTATGAACTGCATTTTTTTGATGGGTGGGTTTCACACTTTATGCTGTGTATGGTGTTGCATTGTTTTTTTCAGTTTTCTTGTCTTTTACTGCTTGGGTGGATTTTGTAGAATTGTTAGTGTTTAATCAAATCAAATAGATATAATTGTTGGTTTTGGTTTGGAACTTAGGCAGGTATTTCAAGGCAAATTTTCTATCATGGTGGCCTTTAAACAATCTCTCTCTCTCTCTCTCTGTCTTTACTCTGCATGACTGTAGGATGTTCTTGTTATAGTATTAATATATTATCATTGATTTAACTTGATTCCCGGTTTTGGCATTTCGCATTTCCCCGTACTAGTGAAGAATTTCATGTTTAATGCTAATTGTTGTGCCAACAGGAATAAGTTTGACAGAAGAACAATGGTCTACCTTGAGGAAGAACATACCAAACATTGAGAAAGCTGTTAGGAAGATGGAGTCACATGCCATGTGAGAGCATCATCCATAGACGGACACTGAAATGCCGGATTTCAAATATGTAATTTTGAAACTTAACCTCAGCATCTATGGTGGCTATGTACACACTGCCACTTCCCTTTCAAAAGTCTTTCACTGTTTCGATTCTGTAATGCTTTTGAGTCCCGTTTTGGAATACTGTGGCAGATTTAGCCTGTCGGAATTGATGTGAATTGTGTAATCGATGCTGATACTTTTCTAGAATGTATGTGATATGCTTTGGCAAGAAAGTTTATATTCATAATTATTAACTTGATCCCATTTTATTCTAAGCATTAGCCATTAGGTTCATGTACTATTGTATTTATGTTTGTATGTGTATTTGACTGCTGTCACATACATGCATCCATGTGTATATATATATATATATATATATATATATATATATATAACTGCATTATATGTACAAGATGCTTAAGCCACTAAGCATTTTAACATTGAAAAAAACAAAGACAAAAAACTGCATGGAAACAAATATTCTAGCAGAAACCAGATTTGGTACAGGCAAATCTTAGCTACGTCAACCGGCCTGGCTATGACGATGCTTTGCTATAGGCTGGTTTGCACCCCACCGCCAGCCTAGAACCCTTGCTCCGTTTCGGCGTAGCAGTAGCAGCCGCCATTCTCATCTTCTCAATTAAAGCCTCAGTGTTAACTTGCTCCGACAAAATATCCTCCAGCTGGCTACAATTAATCACCAGTTTCACTTTCCAAACGCCATTCTTCTTCCATGGCAACACCTCCATAGCCGACCCACTCGACAAATTCTCAACAAAATCAGCTGCTGCCATCGACATCTTTGGTGCCCCAACTTTGTCTAATGGAAGAAGATAATAAAATCCCCCATTAACCAACCACTCACCTTCATTCAATGGAAACATTGAAGCTTGAGCTTGATCTCTTTTACAAATAACGTACCCCGGAAAATCGTTTACAATATCTCGGGCAAGTTTAGGGCCTTTAACATCAATGATTTCACCACCATCTGTTAAAACCCTGATGGAGTTTCTACGCTCAGCAATGACCCCTTTGAGAGAACAATTCCCCATTCTCAAAATTTTAATTTCACCACTGTGGTGCAAACCTTGGGGGGGGGGGTATTTAAAACATGGAATCTATAGCAGAAAGTGACAATTTAACTGTTTTTTCAAAGTTCGAACGGTGGCATGTGATAATATATTAGATTGTTTTAAAATGGAAAATTTGGAGTGTTTGTGGAACGTGGAAAGGCAAAAGAATAGAAGAAATGGATTTAAAAATAATAATTAAAATAAAATGGGTGTTTCTGTAAACGACATTTAAGAAGCAGATAATTAGGAAATTAATGGTCTAGGGGGTCTGCATTTTTTCTTACTTTAGTTGGATTATTTTCTAACCCTATTTAGGCATCTAAAACATATTTAGGGTTCTTGGTTTTTCAATTGTATTTCGCCACAGGACAAGATTTTTAGATCTTTATTTAAATGTTGCGTGATGGTTGGTTCATGAATTTAAAGCAAGCAAAAGAGATTAGTTTGGTCACGGGAAAAATTCACAGTCACGCAGAGATTTCAATTAAACAACTTCCATCACTTTGAGTCTTATTCAATGCTAGGGTTTTTTTTTTTTTTTTTGAAACTTCAATGCAATAGGTTACTTTTCTAGAATGTTATATTTTGTTAAATTTACTATCCCACACAACATTAATACATTTCTAAATTCGAGTAAAATGAATTTGGTTAAAATATGGTTTTTTTTTTTTTCTTTACATACTTGAAGTTTAATCCTTACACTTTTATTTTTATAAAATTTAATCACTCTATTTATCTAATTTTAAAATTTAAATTCAATTGTTAATATTATTACTTATTTTTGGTTAGATTTATTAGTGTCACGTGTTGAAATAAGAAAAATGTTCACTCGCTAATAATGTAACTAACAAACAATGTTATAATGAACTTGAATTTAATAAAATAATTAATGCTAAGAGTTGAACCTCAATTTTAAAATCAAAAGTAGAGAAACTGAATTCTTAAAAATAAAAGTATAAACATTAAATTCTAAATTCTAAATTCTAAAAAAATGCAAAAACTTACCACATATTTTAACTAATAAATTTAATTTGAAGTATAATTATTAATTTTTTTTGTTGGAAACCTAATTTTTCAATTAAAGTTGGTAAAAGTTTTGACTTTAAGGTTACTATTATTTAGCAATAAATAATCAAGCTCAAAATCTATAACTTAAAGAGTATATATTTATCTTTATGAAGAACAAAATAAAAGTAATAGGGTAAATTACATAGTTAGTCATTCAATTTTATAAATTTTATTTTGGATATTAAAAAGTATGTAATATGGACACTGCTATTACATACTTTTATCATTTTAGTTACCTATTATTAATTTTTCATTAGATACATTCATTTTAGCCACCTAATTTTAGTAAGTTCTTATATTGGCCACTCATTTTCTTCTTTAGAATTAAATTTATTTTTAAAAACTAAATTTTTATGGGGAATTGAGTTATTCACCTCTTGAGATGAAACCCAAGTTTTTCATATTTAACTCAATTCAATGCGAAAACTCAGGTTTTTCTTTGTAAAACCTTAAGTTTTTCCTTTTAGTGAAAATTAAATTAATTCTAAAAAATAAATGAAATAAAAAGATAAAATG
Organism: Gossypium rotundifolium; assembly: GCA_025506655.1. Lineage (NCBI taxonomy): Eukaryota > Viridiplantae > Streptophyta > Magnoliopsida > Malvales > Malvaceae > Gossypium > Gossypium rotundifolium. Next base: position 47,146,180 of record CP106723.1, read on the forward strand.
ATTTTTCTCTGTAAAAATCCCAAGTTTTCCTTATAAAATTCCAAGTAATTTTTTTTTTTTGTAAAACCTAGGTTTTCTCCTCATTGAAAAAAAACTAAAATTAATGCTAGAAAAAGGAAATGAAAAGATAAATTGATTTTTCTTGTAAAAACTCAAGTTTTTTTTCTATAAACAATCTAGGTAATTCTTGTAAAACTCTAAGTTTTTTTTCCTTTTCTTTTACAAAGGAAAAGTCAAATTAATTCTAATAAGGAAAAATAAAGGAAATTAAAAAGATAAAGTAAGTGGCCAAATTTTTTTACTAAAGTTAGGTAACTAAAATGAGTGTATGTAATGACAAATTAACAACGTGTGACAAATGATAAAAAAAAAAGTATATAACATCATTGACTAACATAATAAAATTATGTAACAGAAGTGCCCATATTGTAGTTTTTTTTTTTTTGTGCCCAAAATGAAAATTTATGAAAATTGAGTGACTATCTATGTGATTTACCCAAAGTAAAATTATGTTGTTAGTAAGGCTTAATGTAACAGCCAGATTTAGAGGCCAGTCGGAACAGTGGTTTCGAAACCACTAAACCAAGGTTGAAGAAAATTATTTTTATATTATTTTATGAGTTATGGCATGATTATATAGGTGCATGAAAATTTTGGTGCTTTAATTTTAGTGATTGCATGCTTAATTGCGAAAAAGGACCAAATCGCATAAAGTGTAAAATTTCTATTTTACAAGCTAAAGGTGTCTAAAAGCCATAGAATATTAATTGGAGGCCCTTAATTTGCAATTAGACCCTTAGAAATAGGGTGGTCGGCCATAGGGGACAAACAATGTCAAAATTTGGTCAAAGTTGTTTGATTATGTGGATTAAATTGAGGAAATAAAATAAAATAAAGAAAGGAAAAGATATCATCTTTCCTCTCTTCTTCTCCACTGAAAATTAGCAGCAAAATAGGGGTTGAGAACTCAAAAATTTCAGCCAAGCTTTTCTCCTTGCAAGTAAGTGATTTTAGTGGTCTTTCTTGATAATAATTATACTTTTGGAACCCCTAAAGCTTAAGCTAGCTAAAGAGGGGACTATTTTGCAAAATGGTTGAAAGTTTAGGGATTTTCCATGAAAGTGCTTATGTTGTTTTCTGAGTTTTTATGAAAGAACACGAGTCTTAGTTGTTAAATAAACAAAGATATCATCATTTACCATTCATTCTTCTTCTACCACCGAAAATTGAAGAGGAAATAAGAGTTTTGGAGTTCAAACTTTCAACCAAGAAAATCACTTGCAAGTAAGTGGTTTTAGGGGTCTTTCTTGATAATTTTTGTACTTTTGGAACCTCTAAAGCTTAAGCTAGCTAATGAAGGGACTAATTTGCAAAATGGTTGAAAGTTTAGAGAATTGCCATGAGAGTGTTCATGTTGTTTGCTGAGTTTTTATGGAAGAAAATGAATGTTAGTAGGTTGAGGAACAACTTTTATGAAAGGTGTTACCATGAAAACACCTAAATAGGACTTATTTGTAAAGATTGTAAATGAGTAATAAATGCATGAAATAATTGGTTTTGTGAGTTGTTGTAAGAAAGATAAATGTTTAGCTAGGCTTGTTTAATGAGAAAATATGATGAAAAATAATTTACGAGCTTAGGGGCAAAATAGTAATTTTGCCAAAGTATGAGGGCAAAATGGTCATTTTTGTCTAAGTAGAAATTTTGATGTATCATGAATTATAAAGTGATTGAATGAGTGAATTTTATTATTATAGATCAAGAAGAGCGCGAAAACCATCTTGACCGAGGAAAAGGCAACGTTACTGACTAAACCGTCGACTAGTACATTTTGCACAGAGGTAAGTTTATGTGTAAACGATACATCTTTAATACATATATTATTACTTATTGGTGCATTGTATGAATGAGATCAATTATGATTGTGATTGATTGGAATTGATAGATAGTGAGTAATTCTCGTATGAACCTCGGAATAAATATGTAAGTACGGAAAAATATCCGTAATAACTATTTGATGGGTTGTGTGCGATACCACCTTACTATTTATTCACATGGGCTGTGTGCGATACCATCGTTCATATTGTTATTCGGTGGGCTATGTGCAAAACCACCGTAACTATTCTTGTTGGTAGGCCATGTGCGATACCACCCTATTATTAACTATTGATGGGTTGTGTGCGAAACCACCGGGTACTTAGTATCATTCTGAGGGGTTCATCGAGAAATTGTCTAAGTAAATATATCATGTGGTTTGTGGTGATGTGCAGGGGATGTGTGCAAGTAAATGTAAGCATTTTATTTGTGGTATGGATGGAATGTGGTAAGAGATGAGATGAGTAAGCATTATTATGGAAATGTGATTTGTTCTTGCTTATTATGTAATGTTGTTGGTTGATTGACAGATGTTATGACTTTTGTAGTTTACATGTAAACTTACTAAGCTTAAAGCTTACTCCTTTTCTTTTCCCTTGTTTTATAGTGTCAAAGAGCCAGCTCGGGATACGAAGATAATCTGAAGATCACCCACACTATCAGCTCATCTCGGTATATTTAGACTTAGTATTTTGAGTATGGCATGTATAGGGGCTAGACTTAGTGAAATGTCTTGATTTTTTGGCCAAGTGTGTTAGCTCCTTTAAAGATGAACTTTTTGTAAATATCCATAGTTAATGGCTCATTATTATTAATATATGAAAATATAAGCTTATTCATGAATGTGTATGATGCATGATTGGATTGTTTGATTAATGGTTGAATGTGATTTATGTTGTAGGAGTTTGGGTAATAAAAAGAACTTGGCAAATAGCATTGTTCTTGTCCACACGAGTAGGCACACGGGCATGTGTCTAGGTCGTGTGTGACACACGGTTAGTCCCATGGGCGTGTAGTGGGCCATGTGTCCTCTGCATGTTAATGTTGCAAGTCAGTGTCGACCACGGACTAGACACACGGGCGTGTTCCTAGGCCTTGTGCCCTTTGTATGGTTGCTGACATCATAAACAAAATACCCAAATTTTCACACACAGACGAGTCTAGGCCGTGTGAAGGACACGGGCCAAAGGCACGAGCGTGTGTCTAGCAGTGTGAAAAACCCCTGTAGGTTCAAAATGAAAAATAAATCCCACACGGGCTGGGGACATGGGCATGTGTGACCACACGGCCAGCCCACACAGGCGTGTCCCATTTCACATAGACGTGTGGCCCTATTTAGGCAAAAATTTTCTTAGTATACAAAAGTTTCCGGTTTGATTCCGAGACCCTCCGTTTTCATGTTTAAGCTTGTAGGCCCATAATAAGGATGTTATAAACGTGAATGAGAAGTTTTAAGTTGGACTGAAATTTGATAGCCCAAAGTTGTACATTCAAGCAAGATAAGTTCGGTAATGTTTCCTACCCGGTTTTGACGTTGAATACGGGTAAGGGGTGTTACATTTAGTAGTATCAGAGCTATGGTTTAATCTGTTCTAGACTACCGTAACGTGTGTAAGAGTCTAGCTATACATGCCATAAATGTATATTGATAGTGTGGTGACTTCTGATAGTTATAAACTTTATTTTGTATAGTAAATGGATCCCAATCGAGCGACTTCTATGACGCTGCTAGTAACGGGCCGGCTCTCGCGCAAGGGATTGCTCCTGTAGAGAGTAGACCCGAAACTATGGGTCAAGGAGAAGAGGCTTGAGAAGCCTTTCTCCAAATGATGAGTAATTGGTACATGGAGTATGTGCAAGCGAACCCCAATGCTCAACCTCCTCCACTCCCTCCTCTCAGCCAGTTACTGTGGCTCCTCAAGGTATAGACTTGGTAAGAGTGACTAAACCCCCGGTTGATAAGATTCGGAAGCAAGGGGTGAGGAATTCAAAGGTAATATAGATGATGACCCCGAGAGGGTGGAGTTTAGACTTGAGAACTCCATGCGAGTATTCGATGAACTCTCCTGCACACTTGAGGAGAGCTTGAAATGTGCCATGTCATTGTTGAAGGACTCGGCATATCGTTGGTGGAAAACATTTACGTCGGTAGTTTCAAGGGAGAGAGTAATGTAGAACTTCTTTTTGGAAGAGTTTCGAAAGAAGTACATAAGTTAGAGATTTGTGGACCAGAAACGAAAAAATTCCTTGAATTGAAGCAAGGCAAAATGACTGTGGTAGAGTATGAGTGCAAGTTTGTTAGGCTCAGTAAGTATGCACAAGAGTGTGTATCTACGGAAGCTATTTTGTGCAAGAGGTTCAAAGATAGGCTGAATGAGGATATCAGACTGCTAGTTGGGATTTTAGAATTGAAAAAAATTGTGGTGTTCATTGATAGGTCATGCAAGACCGAGGAGCTGAATAAAGAATAGAGAAAAGCCATGAGTGAGGCTTGAGATGCAAGAAAAAGGCCAATGAATAAATCGTACCAAACTCAATCAAAGAGGTCCAAGGAAATGAACCATCAGTTGGATATTCACACTAAGCTCGAGGTAATACATACTCGGGCTCGAGAGTTCAAGCCACCTCGATGGTAAGCGTGGGAAATCCAAAGTTTAATAAACTAGAGTGTCCAAATTGTAGTAGGCAACACACTGGGGAGTGTTGGGGAAACAACCGAAATTATTACAAGTGTGGTTCACCTGATCATTTTATCCAGATTGTCCTGAGAGGGATGAGAAGGAAAGAAAGCAAGAAATAAGATCAAGCAATGTATCTTCGAGGGGTAGATCGCAAAAGAACCTGGGAGGTGGGACTAGTAGTAAAAGTGCGCCTAGAGACTCTACTGTGAGGACGGAGGGTCGAGCACCTGCAAGGACTTATGCCATTTGCGCTCGCAAAGAGGCATCCTCTCCAGATGTGATAACGGATACTTTTTCTCTTTATGATATCTCTATTGTTGCTTTAATTGATTCAGAGTCTACCCATTCTTACCTGTGCATGAAATTTGCATCTAGCATGAGTATGATTGTTGAGTCTACGAAATTTGTAGTAAAAGTGTCAAACCCGTTAGGCAAACATGTGCTAGTTGACAATGTTTGTAGCAATTGTCCTTTGACAATTAGAGGTCATTATTTTCCGGCAAATCTCATGTTGTTTCCGTTTGATGAATTTGACTTGATTTTTGGTATGGATTGGTTGACTGCTCATAATGTATTAGTGAAATGTGGTAGAAAGTTCATTGAATTGAAATGTGTAAATGGAGATGTCATTCGAGTTTAATCAGGTAGATCGGATGGTTTACCTGTGATAATTTTATCTATAGTAGTTAAGAAATACTTGAGGAAAGGGTACGAGTTCTATCTCGCCTTCGTACTGAATACTCAAGAGTCAAAGGTAAAGATTGAATCAGTGATGGTGGTATGCGAGTATCCAGATGTGTTTCCAGAAGAGTTACTCGGATTGCCTCTAGTTAGAGAGGTCGAGTTTGGGATAGAGTTAGTTCTGGGTACAACACCTATTTCGGTTGCTTAGTATAGGATGGCACCATTGGAGTTGAAAGAATTGAAAGTTCAGTTGCAAAAGTTAACGGATAAGGGTTTTGCAAGACCAAGTTATTCACTGTGGGCAGCTCTGGTACTTTTTATGAAGAAGAAAGATGGGTCGATGAGATTGTGCATAGACTACAGACAACTCAACAAGGTAACATTGAAGAATAAGTATCCTTTGGTAATGATAGATGATTTATTTGACCAATTAAAGGGAGCTACGATGTTCTCTAAGATAGACCTAAGGTTTGGCCATTACCAGTTGAGGGTTAAGGAGCAAGATGTGCCGAAAACAACATTTTAGACGAGGTATGGCCATTATGAGTTTCTTTTCATGCCATTTGGCTTAACGAATGCTCCTGCGATTTTTATGGATCTAATGAACCGCATCTTACGACCGTATTTAGATAAATTTGTGGTTATTTTTATCAACGACATATTAATTTATTCCCGAGATGAGAGTGAGCATGCAGAGCATCTAAGAATTGTCTTGAAAACCATAAGAGACAAGCAATTGTATGCTAAATTCAGCAAGAGCGAGTTTTGGCTCCGAGAGGTTAGATTTTTAGGACACATTGTGTCAGGTGATGGCATTAGAGTTGATCCGAGTAAGATCTCGGCTATTGTAGTGTAACAGCCTGGTTTAAACCCTAGTCAGAATAGTGGTTTCGAGATCACAATTTCGAGGTTAAAAAATATTTTAATATTATTTTTGGTGTTTATAATATGTGATTGAGCATGTGTGAAATTTCTGTGTGAAAATTTTATCGACTGTGTGACGAATTATGAAAAAAGACTTAATCGCATAAAATGTAAAAGCTGTGTGCTGATTGTTAAAGTGCTAATTTGGCATGACATATTAAAGTGACAGTCCTTATGTTATTATTAAACCATTGAATGCTTTAAATGACAAGTTTGGACATAGCTAGTGGAAGTTTAAATGAAATAAAAAAATGGGAAAATGGTAAAAAAAAAGTATATTAATGTTAATATAATAAAAAAAAGGAATTAAATGGCCATTTTATCATCTTCTTTGGCCGAAAGTTGAAGAAAAAAATAAAGAAAGAAAGATTGTTAGGGTTCGGCTAGCTTTGAGCTTGATTAAAGGTTAGTTTTTGATAATTTCTACGTTTTTGTAATCGTTGCTTCGTGTTCTTTCAAACCCATGCTTAAATTTTATAATTTGATGAAGATTTTGAGATATGCCATTGATTAATATGTGAGCTTTGTGTTGATAGTTGGTGGAATATTAAAGATTAATGTTGGATTAACATAGTTTGTATTTGAATTTTTGATGAAATTGAGTAATTTGGGCTAAATTGTGAAAATGAGAATTCAGAGGACTAAAATGTGAAATAAATGAAATATATGGGCTTGTATGAGATTAAGGAGAATTCGCCCTAAGCATGGTGTAATGAAATTATGTGTATTTTGTGATTTTGTGAAATAGGGACTAAAGTGTCAAAATGTGAAAATATGAGGGCTATTTTGTAAAATGCCCTAAATATGTGTGTTTGGGCTAAATTGAATGAATTGAATTGAATGAGCTAAATTTGAATATGTATAGACCAAGAAAGGAGAGATCCGGATCGAGATCGAGGCAAAGACAAAGTACTCGATTGATCGGCCAGTTTCGGTATTTCGACGTCTGAGGTAAGTTCAGATATAATATTAGATGTTAAATTTATATCTATGTGATAATAAATGAATGAATGTATAGAATAAATATATATATATATATATATATATGAAATTGAGTAATGAGGCACTACGTGTGCATAAATAGAAATGAGATAGATATGGTTAGCACTATGTGTGTGAAATAATAGAAGCTTCGGCTTATTGGTTGGCACTGTCTGTGTGATACCAAATTAAGTTCGGTTTTATATTGTGGCACTAAGTGTGCGATGTTATTTAAGCTTCGGCTATGAATTGGGCACTAAGAGTGTGATGATATTTATGCTTTGGCTACAAAATTGGCACTAAGTGTACGATTAAATCGAATGAATAGCAAAGGTTGATCAAAATGAAATATCGAGCATTGAGTAGCAGGAATGGTGAATAACTATGTGTTGGCTAAGGTATGTATTGAACCTAAGTGGTTGATGAAATTGTAAATGGATTTATGAATGGTTGAGTGAGTAGATTTGCTATGAATGATATGGTGTTTATAATTGTGAGTTGATCTATATGATGGTTAACTTTGTATATGGTATTTGAATTATTGAATTAAATGTATTATATTACGAATTTACAAAGCTTAAAGCTTACTGTGTGAAGTGTTTCTCTGTTTTACAGTATCATTAAAGCTAGCTCAGATTCAAGGATCGTCAGCGACTCATCACACTATCGGCTATCTATTTTGGTACTTTTGAAAGATGTACATAGTTGGTATATGGCATGTATAGGCTAGTAGATATGGTGTATTTTGAAATGTTGGACCTTGCCATGTGACATGGCTTGGAATATAGATGAATTTGGTTATTATGTGTGAGCTATGTAAATGATGAATGTGGTGTGAAGTAGTGAGTGACGAATATGGTATGATTTATGCTTGAATTGGTTGTTGAGAAATGAGGTTAAAATGTGGGATTATGATATGAATTGCATGATGTTTGTTTTGCATGATTTAGGATATGAAATTGGTATTTTAGATAGACTTATTTGAGATGAGATTGATTATGGTTATTGATGGTATAGTTGATGATGGACTGGTGCTTGTATTGGTATGTTTTGTTTACATTTTGAGGGATAAATTGGTATTGGATTAACGGTTATATGTGATTCTAAGTGTGGATGGTAATTTGGCCTTGAAAAATGGCCTATAATTGCTCACACGATTGAGCACATGGGCGTGTGGCTCGACCGTGTCATGTAGGTTTGTAATTTGGTGTAAAACAGGCTCGACCACGGGCTGGACACACGGGCGTGTGATTGGCCGTGTGGTGCAAGTCAGTGTCGACCACGGGTGAGGTACACAGGCGTATCTCAGGCCGTGTGAACAAGTCAGTATGTATGCCCTATTTTGCCACGGCTTAGACGCACGAGCGTGTCCGAGGCCGTATGAGGCACACGGCCTACCCACACGGGCGTGTGACCTTTGTAGCTTAGAAAAATGTTAGAATTTTAGAAATTTTTGTATGAGTTCGGTTTAGTCTCGACCCCTTTCTAACATGTGTTTAAGGTCTCATAGACCTCATTAAGGGACTATATGTTTAAATTTGGATATGTTTGATTGATGTTTGACTTTGTGTTGATAAATGAATTTTAAATGTTCTGGAATGGTTAGTAATACCTCTTAACCCTATTCCAGCGACGATTATAGGTTAGGGGTGTTACATGTAGAGTGGAAACTGCCAAGGAATGTGTCAGAAATTAGAAGCATTTTAGGTTTAGAAGGGCACTACAGACAGTTCGTAAAAGGGTTCTCCATGATTGCTACCCCGATGACAACTGTTGCACAAAGATGTTAAGTTTGAATGGACTGAGAAATGCCAACAGAGTTTCGAGAGTGCTGTGGTCTATAGTGATGCGTCATTAAATGGTCTTGGTTGTGTGCTGTTGCAAGAGGGTAAGGTAGTAGCTTACGCCTCAAGATAGTTAAAACCGCATGAGAAGAATTATCCGACTTACGATTTGGAATTGGCTGCGATCGTCTTTGCCTTAAAGATTTGGCGTCATTATTTATATGGTGAGAAGTGCCGAATCTTCACAGATCACAAGAGTTTGAAGTACTTGATGGATCAAAAGGATTTAAATTTGCGACAACGGCGGTGGCTCAAATTATTGAAGGATTATGAAATAGTAATCGATTACCATTCAGGGAAAGCGAATGTGGTTGCGGATGCCTTGAGCATAAAATCCCTGTATGTTTTGAAAGCTATAAGTACGAGCTTAGTGTTTTCTGATGATGGTGCTATATTGGCTGAGTTGAGGGCTAGACCATTATTTATGCGGCAGATATGTAAAGCTCAAAAGAGTGATAGTAAGATGCAAGCTAAGAGAGCTCAGTGTGAATTAGGAAATGACTCTGATTTTCGGGTGAGTTTAGATGGTTGCTTGATGTTTCATGACAGGGTTTGTGTACCTAAGGATGATGAGTTAATCCGAAAAATTTTAAGCACACAGTGGTTGCTTGTCAATACATCCGGGCAGTACAAAAATATATAATGATTTGAAGAAATTGTATTGGTGGTCGAGTATGAAAAGAGACATCTCTGAGTTTGTTACGAAGTGTTTAGTCCGTCAAGAACTGAAATTCGAGCATCAAGTACCTTTGGGATTACTTTAGCTAGTGATGGTTCCAGAGTGGAAGTGGGATCGAATCACAATGGATTTCGTAACGGGGTTACCTATGACTCCAAAAAAGAAAGATGTTGTGTGGGTTATTGTTGATAGATTAACGAAGTTGGCTCACTTTATACCGGTGCGTGTGGATTATTCACCTGATAAGTTGACCAAGCTGTATATAGTTGAGGTGGTGAGATTGCATAGGGTGCCTATTTCTATTATCTCGGATAGAGACCCAAGATTTACTTCGAGGTTTTGGAAGAAGTTGCAAGAAGCCTTGGGTACAAGATTGAATTTTAGTACTACGTTCCATCCTCAAACCGATGGCCAATCTGAAAGAGTGATTCAAGTTCTTGAGAATATGTTCCGATGCTGTGTGTTAGAGTTCGAAGGTAGTTAGGAAAGATATCTACCTTTGGTTGAATTTGCCTATAACAATAGTTATCATTCGAGTATACGGATGGCACTGTACGAAGCTTTATATGGTCGTAAGTGTCGGACTCCCTTGTATTGGACCGAGCTTAGTTCGAAGCAAATTCACGGGGTCGATCTAGTTAAAGAGACCGAAGAGAAAGTGAAAGTGATCCGTGATAGTCTAAAAGCTACTTCGGATCGACAAAAGTCATACGCGGATTTAAAAAGGAAAGAAATCGAGTTTCAAGTGGGCGACAGTATTTCTGAAAGTATCCCGTGAAAGAAAATATTGAGATTTGGTCAAAAGGGTCGTATGAGGTTATTGAAAGGATTAGGCCAGTAGCATACCGATTGGCTTTGCCAGCAGAATTGGAGAGAATACACAAAGTGTTCCATGTGTCGATGTTGCGGCAATATCGTTCCGATCCTTCTCATGTGATCCCTCCAACAGAAATTCAGATACGACCGGACATGACTTATGAAGAGGAATCAATTAAAATTTTGGCTCGAGAGGTTAAACAGTTGAGAAATAAGAGTATAGCCTTAGTGAAAGTGTTATGGAAAAAACACGGTATGGAAGAGGCTACGTAGGAACTGGAAGAAGCCATGAGGGAACAGTACCCAATCCTTTTTACTGGTAAGATTTTCGAGGACGAAAATCTCTAAAGGGGGAGAGAGTTGTAACAGCCCAATTTTGGGGCTAGTCGAAACAGTGGTTTCGGGACCGCTAATCCAAGGTTGAAGAGCTTGTCAAATAGTCTTGTTCTTCTCCACGCGGGTAGGCATACGGGTGTGTGTCTAGGCTATTTGTGACACACGATTAGTCCCATGGACGTGTGGCTGGGTCGTGTGTCCCCTGCATGTTAGTGTTTCAAGTCAGTCTTGACCACGGGCTAGACCCACGGGCGTATGCCTAGGCCGTGTGCCCTTTGTATGGCTGCTGATGTCATAAACAGAATACCCAGGTTTTCACACACGGACGTGTCTAAGCTGTGTGAAGGATACGGGCCAAAGGCACGGGAATGTGTCCGGCCATGTGAAACCCCTGTAGGTTAGAAATGAAAAATAAATTCCACATGAGCTGGGGACATGGGCGTGTGTGACCACACGGCCTGCCCACACGGGAGTGTCCCATTTCACAAGGACGTGTGGCCCTATTTAGGTAAAAATTTTCTAAGTATACAAAAGTTCCCGGTTTGATTTCGAGACCCTCCGTTTTCATATTTAAGGCCTCTTAGGCCCATAATAAGGATGTTATGAATGTGAATGATAAGTTTTAAGTTGGAATGAAATTTGATAGCCCAAAGTTGTACGTTCAAGAAAGATATGTTTGATAATGCCTCGTACCCAGTTCGGCATTGAATACGGGTGAGGGGTGTTACAAAAGATGACAAGAACAATAGGTTTGACCAAGAAATCCAACAGACCTACTGAAGAACATGCATCCTCTTCCACTGTAGTTTGCGAGCCGAAATCCCCCAAACTAGTGCAGAAAATGGAATCAATAATCTTTTTGAATAAAGTGGCAAGGGAATGATTTCAAGACAGCATATTGTGCCAAAACTTTAACCCCGAACAAGGCATTTCCTTGTCGTAACAACAGGAGTTGGGTAAACCTATTCACCGAACCATTTCTAAACTGAAATGGGGAAATTTCTGTGCATACCCTAAGCTATTCTCCTTCCCTGGTATGTGAATTCTATGCCAACCTTCATGAACAAGATTTAGAATTTATTTTTGTTCTTGAAGGTTTACTCCTATGAGATACCAACACAATCAATGAGTTATATAACCTTACGACCGATATCAATGAACACTCTGATTTCTTTACGGAAGTGACAGACGAGAAAAGGGACCTGCTCGTACAGGATTTTTGTATTGAAAAAGCACGATGGACAGGGTCACATCCAAATAATTTTACAATGCACCACCATTTCTTAACCGTACATAGCAAAATATGGTTTCACTTTGTTAACTGCAAACTACTGCCGTCTACCCACAACTCCACTGTCAACCTTGACAGAATATTTCTAATACATTCCATTATCAAGGGTAAAAAGATTAATGTATGTGAAATTCTCCACTGAGAAATTGCTGAATGTGCAGCCTGACAGTCCGACATTTTAGTTTTCCCATCATTAGTAATGTCACTATGTTGGCAGAAAGGTATTGTGCCCCGGGAAGATGAAGAAATCATGTATAATACAAATCCAATTAATGAAGCCTCTGTCGAGAGCATGACTCGTGACACAGAAACACCAATACTAAAAGAGACAGGAACCAGCAAGATAAAGAAGAGCAAAGCCAAAGCCAACAGTAAAGGAACAAGCCTGCATACAAAGACATCCTTATGGCATAAGATGAAGGATGTTGAGAATATGGTTACTTCCATCAGCAATAGGAAAATCAAACTAGTCGCTACAATTGAGGACATGGAGAACTCTCAGAATCTATTTTATTCTTATACTAAAGCTTGGAACAGTTCTATTGTAGCCACATTAAGTCAATTGAGCCCATCTTTCCGCCAATCATTCGAAATTATGAACATTCATCTGTGAGTGACGACTTCGAAGATCGAGACTGATCAGTGGCATCTCCTTCCATCGTGCAAGTCTCTAATAATGAAAAAGATGAAGAATCCAAGGACATTGAGGAATGTCTGTGCAAGATTGATAGCTTGTTCGAGGATGGTAATTTTGCTGATCAAGAGGACATTGTTGTGGAGAAGGACATTGATGCTGCAGAAGAAGTTGTTATTAAAGCGGGAGTTGTTTCTAAATAAGAAAAAGTTGCTAAAAATGAAAAAGAAAGATAAGAATAAAATTTTGTTGAAAAGGTCGTCACTGCACATGGATATGTGGGTGCAAATATTGCTAATTTGGAGTAAACTGGAGTGAGCCCGGTGGAAGTTGCTAAGGTCACTAGTGAGGGGAAATGCAATTCATGGGAAATAGTGGTCTACACTAGACCATTCCAAGTGGCTTCTCCTACACAAATAGCAACCAATGATGCCGGGGCTAAGCCAGGAACTGAGGAGTAATTGAAGGCAGCGCAAAGCCAAATGAAAAGAAAAGGAAACGTTTCAAGGATAAAAAAGAAAGAAGGAAGAGAAGAAAATGAGAAGAAAGAAATATCATACAACCACATCGATAGCTATGGATAACTAAGTTAGTTTGTTTTAAGCTTTAGTTATAGTATTCATGCATTGCATGTAGCTGAAGGTTTTATTTTGATAAGTATACATTGTCAATGCATTTTCATTGTCATTCCATATTCCTATCAGTGCATTAGGGACAATGCAATATTTAAGTTTGGGGGAATGTATATGGAATTGGAAATACACCTACATTTCAAAAAATTTTAAGCATGCAAGGTTTATGCACAATTGTTCGAAAATTTTTTGTTACATTCGATGCTTAATTCTTGGATCATGTGAATTGTCAATGAATGAGTTGGATAAATTTGACTGAATGTTGTATCTTCAATACTTTGATGAATGATTTAGGGTGCATTAGTAATAAATGAATAGTAGCATTCCTTGAATCTTGAATGAAACTGCTTTCTACAGATGCTTATATATATAGATACTTATAAATAAGTGACACTCCAAAGTGGGTGTATTGTGGAATGTTAAAAAAGGAACACTCCAATACAAGTGTTAGAAAAATAAACCTAGCCAAAGGCCACCACTGCATGAGTGTGTGTCAACACAATTACGTACTCCTTGGGGGTTTGTTGCACCCCATCGTTACTTCTCAGGAACAAGGTTATAGTAATGCAACGATATCCCTTATTTCGTAAAAAAAAAACCTCATCCATATATATAAATACTTAGTATTGTACAATAAATGTTGTATTGGTAGATAGAATTTAGGATTTGAAGCATGATGCTGGCTTTGATGAAAGTGCAATCTTACTCATTCATGCTTATGTATTGTCGATGCAATATTCTTTCATCTAAATGTGACTCATTCATTGGGATTTTAGGTGATTCAAGTCACTAGAATGTTCATTTGCCTTACTTAGTAACGTTTTGCTGCCTTGCTTGCTTTTATTTTACTTAAAGACAAGTAAAAATTAAAGTTTGGGGGTGTGATTGTAGTAGAAATAACATATGTTTTCTCCCTACTTATTGTTTAAATTGTTCCCATTTAGTTACCCTTTAGCATACATTTTAGCATGTTCAGTTTAGTAAATTGCATTTTATAACTTAGTGAATCCTAGTCTATTTTATCTCTAATTTTTCTATCTTTCTGCACTAATGTCGCTACATGAGTTAATTCCAGATTGCGTCTGGAATTGTTGCCGTAGTTGACAGATATTCACAATGTTGCTACATAAGTTAATTCCAGATTGCGTCCAAAATTTTCGTTGCAGTTGATAGCTATCTGATAAGAGCCAACCATGAGTGAGTTGTCCAGTCTAGTGTAACTACCCTGTATGAATAAGGACAAAAGAATCCTGAGGGAAGGACACATGTATTGTTGAGGAAAACATAAATGGATAATATGAGAAGAATGAAAGTGAATTTTGTTGGACCACCATCATCTTACCTATTTTGAAGCTTGTGACCATGGTAACTTGAGCCTCCTTTGAGTAAGCCATCGTGAGGATTGATTTAGTTCCACACCTAACGAGGAGATCTAAGTGAAGAACAAGGGAAAATAGATAGATTCAATCGAGTAGCCTAAGACTAGTATTCTCCATTCGATTCTTTCTTATTTCTTGAAAATGCTGGTGATTTCTTTATGTTTTCTACTGTATGGAAGTACAATGAATGCTTTGTTAAATATTATCTTATTAAATCTTATTTTTGTTGCTTAATATTGGGGGTTTGAATGTTCTAAACACGAAAGTGTTATTGCAGTCACTAACACTGGAAGGTGTAATGACAATTTGAGCTAATAAGCATTTCAGTGGAAGTTGAGTAAAGGCTAAAGAATTTAGTCCACTTGTTCTTAATAGTGTCATACTGCCATCATTGGAATGTGAGGTTAATGTGCATGGTAAAGTCCCAGATTAAACAAAAGAGTGGCATTTGGTAAGATATACATTAATTTTATTGTGTCGACAATCACCTATCTTTAATACCATGTGAGTACTTAGTATACTGTTACAGATTCATGTTGGAGATCTCAGTTTATCCATTGCATACTCTATCTTATTTTTTTGAGTTATTGCTTCGACAACTATACTCTCAATTTACCTAATTTCTATCTAGTTATTGCACCAACATTAATACACAAAAGACAACCATCCCTGTGGGATCGATATCTGACAGACTCACATTTGTGTATTATACTTGCATCGACAGTGTATGCTTGCACATTATTTCTGTGACTTTTATAGCCGATCACATTTCATGTAGGTAATGTCATTAGTAACTTGGTTGACCTTAGTTTAGATGATAATGAAGAAAATGCCAATGATTCTTAAAAAGAAATTACTCCAAAAAATGATGTCAAAGCAGAGTTAAAACCAGTAATCGAGCCAGCAACTAAAGCAGAAAATATGCCAAACACTAAACTTGTCTCCACAAAGATACATTTCCCCTCACGGTCAAACAGTGAACAACAAAAGGATGAAGCAAAATGTATAAGTTTCTTAAACTTATTCAAATCAATTAATGTTAAGTTACCCATTATAGAATTAACAGAAAAAGGTCAAAATATGCAAAATCTTTAAAAGAGATAATGGATATGTTTAAGAAATTTGAATCACTAATCAGATACTTCCAAAATTAAAAGACCTAAGGAGTTTTATGATTCTAGTAGAAATAGGAGACATACACTTTAGTAAACCCTATGCAACCTTAGAGCCGGTATTATTTTGATTCATTTATCAATACATAAGAAAATCGAGTTAGGGGAACTTAAAAACACCCAATTCATACCACAGCTAGCCAACAAATCTTTGGTACAACTAAAAGGTGTGCTTAAAGATATGTTGATTAAGGTGTGTAAATTTCCCATCCCGATTGATTTTGTAATCCTAGACTTTAAGGCAGACCGTGAGATCCCCATTTTTCTAGGGAGACCTTTCTTAGCCACCTCTAAGTCCACCATTGACTTAGAGAAAAATGAACTAAAAATAAGAATCAATGGTGAAATTGAAAAACTTAAATGTGGTGACCTACAAAATACGGGTTATAGGGAAAATTTAAGGCAAGTGTGCTATAAAATATCTATAAATTCTCTAACAACCTTGATCTGAGAAATGTGTTTTCTGTGATAAATGAAGGACAAAAGAGTAAATTTCGAGAGTGAGGTAAGCAGAGTAAGGTGAAGTGGTATTGCAAATATTGGAAAAATTCAAAAAGGCAATCAAGAGGCAGAACAACTAAGTGTAAACTAACAGAGCTGACGGCTAAATCCGACAGCAACACCTGATCATCAAAAAACTATTTTAATTTTTGTAAATTATTGTATTTTAATAAACTTAAATATTAGTAATTGAATAGGAATAGGATAAAGTAGGTGGAATAGGATTTAATTTTCTTTAAATTGTTTATAATTAGGGTATGTATGCACTAAGCACCTTGAAATTCAAAAATCAGGGAAAATAGGGTTGATGTTGCAACACAGCACCTCCGTGTTGTAACATCAAGTCCAAACTCAAAATTCCAAAATTTAGCTTGATGTCGTAACACAAGTACCCTTATGTTGCAACATCAAAGATAGAGGCCTCAACATTTCAAATTTTCAAGTTGTATCGTGACATCGAACCCTAATGTCGCAACAATTGGAGACTACCAGAGCTGTCATAACACTGAACCCTTGCATCGTGACATTACTATGAAAAATTACAAGGTCGACCCGACCCGTTGCGCAAATCACCAGTTAATACCCTATTGCTACCTAATTTTTAACCTAAAAAATCAATTTTGTTTAAACTAAAACACTCCTAACACTAATTGCAATCCCCTTTTTGACTCAAAAACTCTCTCCAAAACCCTTCCATCTCCAAAATCGTTGATTTCATTCACCTTTTTCTCTTGCTACAATTTTTTTTCTTTTTCTCTTCTTTTGCTAATCTTTTGTGCAAGTAAAAGATCCACAAAAACAACAAAGTTGCAACAAAGTCTCACAAGGAATCACGAGCATCAACATCATGAGGTTAAGGGTTCCTTTTTCAACTTTCACTGTTACATTGAATCTTTCACTTTTGAAACATATTGCCTGATTATTAGTATATCCAGTTAAATATATTAAAAAATGTCTCCTAGGAAAATGAGAAAAACTAATAAACAAGAGGCATCAGTGGTCGTAAACCCTTTAACTTCTCGAATCCAAATGTTGAAATTTTTTTCTTAGAAATGCAAGCAAAAACGTTCATACAAGAAAAGGGTTTCAAACTATCGATCGTCTTGTGCAATGAAATATGGACGTTGGTTTGGTACCACATGTGGGAGCATTTTTGCATAACCCCCAAAGACCCCACTATAGTCTCTAGAGTATAGGAATTTTACGTGTCATTTAGAGACCGAAAGTCTAGGAGACCATATGGTGCTATCCGGGAACATGTCCCAGTACGGGATAAAGATGTGCATGTAACCTCTAGGAAAATTTGTAAGTTTTATAATGCTCTGTATTATGAATCTAATTTTTTTTAGAATAGAGACTTAGAATATTTTAAGGATATTAATATGGAAAACATTTGTAACATCCTTAATTTATGGGCTTGTGCATTTTGTGTAGTGTAGGCTTAAAATATTAATTTAAGGATTTGAGGTGCAAATGGGCTTCAGGTTTGGGCTGAGGCTTTGATTAAATATTTTGTATAGACACTCTAGGGGCTTAAATTAAAGTTGTAATAGATTAATTGACATATTGGCCTTGTGGCCCAACAACTAGGGGCATAGTAAATGTGAGCTATAAGTGGCGTCACTAGTGCAGGAGGAGGGCCCAAATTGTGGTTGCCTGAAGCCCAAGTTATAGGGCTAAATTTCGGCACTTAATTAAGTAAGGAAGGACGGCACAAGGCTATTTTTTTGGGAATTTTATTCTATTTATTCTATGTGGATAATAAGCACATAAAGGCTATTATTTAGGGATTCAGTCTTTAAGGATAATAAGAAGATAAATGCTATTTTTGAGGAGATAACAGATTAAGATAAGGGAAAAGGGATAAGAGCTATCATGTGTGGCAGTGTTGGCCGAAAATCAATCTCTGCTAAAGGGAGGAATCGATTTTCTATATAAAGAGGGGGTGAGCCAAAATTTTGAAGCCTCTCTTTCTCATCTTCTTCATCTCAAAAGCAAAAAACCACCATCTGCTTCACCATTTCTTCCTCTCTAAAATTTCTGGTTGGTCAATCTTTTAACCTCTATTGTTATTCTTCTTCCGATCCCTAAAAGCGAAATCACATCTCTATTATTCTATTCTTCTCCTTAATATTCATTGGCGAATCTCTCTTAGCCATCTCTTCAATTCTTAAATCTTCTAAAAGTGAAATTCTTAGATCTCACCTCCGGTTACCGAATTTTCTTGATGGAGACCGCTGTGCCAAATCTTGAAGGAAGCAATGGGTAAGTGTTGATTTTGAGTTTCTAAATCTTTTCCGGCTTTTCAAAGACCCTAGCCGAATGGCTATTTAGAAACTAATCCCTTATGTTTCTTATTTTCGGCATTCCGGGATCTAAAGTAGGGCCAATTGCATAGATCTCCAAGATATAGTTCGATAACACTCAAATCGTGTTACCTCCGGGATTTTAAGGTATGGAGATTTACTAATTCTTTTACGTGCAAAATTTGGGTACTTATTAACCCTTGGCTGATTATAGGAAAGGCCCTATTTTCACATCTTTCCGGCTTTTTGAGCAAAGTAGTAGATCGGTTTAGCAAGGGTATTGATACTAATCAGGTGTGTAACCTTTCTCACTGTTAGATTGTTTGCTATTATATATATTTTTATAAATCTACTACACTCTGCTAAATGCCGAAATCCCGACATAACAAGTGAAAACCCTTAAAAGGTAACGACTAACCACAGGTTAGTGACTTCTGTCCTATTTCGGTGATTATTCCTATTAAAATGAAATGCTTTGTATGACGATCTCACTGTATGCCTAGGGTTGGGAAATTGATGAAAAGGGGAAGTGATCTATTCTGGTGGCTTATGCCATTTCAGCCTGGTGACTCTGTCACAACTCTGTTTCTGGTGGCTTATGCCATTTCAGCCTGGTGACTCTATCACAACTCTGACGATGAGCAGCTAATTGCAGCATGATTGCCATCGATGGTGTGTAGCAGTATGGGTTGATTGTAGAAATCCTCAATGGTGTGCATGGCAGGTAAGGGTGGCGTGTAGCGGATGGAAACCTAGGATTTGGGTTGGGCTTGCATATATTTTTGGTTATGTATATATATATATTAATCATTATTCGGTTTACGTGAAATGAGGCCCAAGTTTAATGGTGCTTGAGGGTTGCACACTGAGTCTCGCGACTCAACCAATTATTTTAACAATTTCAGGTAGCACCTAGTGCAACGGACCGGGCTGGAGAGGAGCGCAAGGTGGCCATGCAAAAGATCATTTGGATTCGGCGAAAAGACTCTAGATTACTATTTTATATTTTTAATTAATGGGTTTTAAATTTCGTTGTAATAAGGCCATGGGCCACTAGACTATTACTGATGTTTTGGGTTTATGTTGGGCTTTTATTACTGGGTTTTTACAGTTTATGTTTAAATTAAGTTAAGGCATGTATAAGATTTCAGTTTTTGTTTAAAATTCATTACGGCATTTTATAACTTTATATTTTATACGAATTAATAAATTATTAAGTTTTTCGGTATAAATGTTTAAACCTGATAACTGTTTTCCAAAATGTGACATGTTTTACAACATCTCTTTAGTGACGTACCAGATCCGATTGTAGTGTTTGGGCCGGGTTTGGGGTGTTACAACATTATAAATTATTTAATACAAGTAAGGGTGAATGGAAGCACCGCCCCGGCACTGATATTCCCACTTCCTTCAATCAAGCGATTATGTTTCCCATCGCAAAGATGTGGATGCAATTTTTATCCACCGGATTGTTCTTGCTTTAAATATATATAACGTAAATACTTTTTGAACAATTTTGGTGTATGCTGCTTTGTAGAAAAAATAGGTTTGCATCGGGACATGGACATACCACTATATAAAGAGGTGCACCATTGACCAGAAAGTTGGGATTTTCTTCCCTCATTTAGTGGCAACCCTGTGCAAAAGGGCCAATGTTCTAATGGCCACAACAAAACAATTCATGAAGCCATCTAGAAGTCTCATCGGAGATTCGTTATATACATAGCATACATAACTTTAGAGAAAATAAATTCGGGATTGGAATAAAAGCTAAAAAGAGACGATGGATATCCTTGCTTCTTTGAAAATAAAAACAACATCTACAACTCGAAAAAGGGTCGAAAAAAGTAACATTCCAGGCTTTGAATGAATGATTCGATGGATGTAGGAAATGGGCCCGGTGGGACAAGAGTTTGCAAGGCAAAATGGGATTCGAATACCAGATTTGCCACCAAATAAATATGGTCCAATGCAATTCCATTACCAATCTGAGGAGTGAGGAAGTAAGGAAAATAACGAGAGCAATAAAAATGAAGAAAACAAGGGGGAGGAGGAGGCTACGGAGCGAGATTCCCAAGAGGAGGAGGATGATTATGGGGTGACATTTTAGTTGCAATGATCTACGTAAAAAGGGCCAGCCATTCACAACCCAACCCGACATGCACATTTGTTAGGTGAAGGCTCCTCTCGAGGCCATGTCTCGGGAAAATGGAAAGTTTTAATGGAGGGGAGTCAACCACCCCATTTTAATGATTAGATACTATTTTTAATTTTTTGGATTGTAAAACAATTAACTTGGATGATTTTTTTATTTTTTAGATTAGGAGTAGACTGACATTATATATATATGTATATTATGTTATGAATTTTCTATGTAGGAACCCGACACAACAGAAGCACTATAATTACGAGGTTTAACGAACAAGGAAGGAGAAACTCACCATAAGGTTAAGGCAATGTCAAGATCAATCGGGTAACTTCTTTCCTTATATACTTAAGGGTTGCACAGTAGGGACAATATGCTATCTAAAGTGTGGGGGGTAACATAGAAAATTTATGTTTTACATTCTTAGGAAATTTGTTTTTATTTTTCTTGTCAAAAGTGTGCTTGATCTTGTAGAAATACAATTGGTTGGTTAGGAGCATGTGTTAGGATGATTGTATTTACTATAAATTTGGCATGATAGTGAATGATTTTAAATTTTCCATTATTAGACTACTAAGTTCTATATATTAGACTGTAAATAGGCATTAAGTAATTAAATATACCAAATGACAGAGAGAATATGGGGAAACGAGCATGCTAGTATGAATAATAAATGGATAGAATTGTGATTGCTTAATTGATTAAATTCATGAATATTGAGAAACCTAGGGATGATCTAAGGTATTGTTTGGTATAACTTAGAGCTAAAAAGCCAACCTTATTTATTAATCTTTAGTACCCATATTTGAGTCAAAAAATGCTTATTGATGAACCTTCATACAAAACCCAAAGCCAAAATGCAAATTGTACTTACCCTTTTTTATCCCTGAATTGCACGAACTTAGACGTCAGGCCATACATATTGAGGGATATGTGGAGACATAACGGTGGTTTTTAAAAATCGAAGTGAAATAGGGAGAAACAGTGTGATCTAGTGATTATAAGTGCTAAAAATGTGCAAAATAAAAGAAAAAACTCATAAAAAAATAAAAAACGAGTGG
Organism: Gossypium rotundifolium; assembly: GCA_025506655.1. Lineage (NCBI taxonomy): Eukaryota > Viridiplantae > Streptophyta > Magnoliopsida > Malvales > Malvaceae > Gossypium > Gossypium rotundifolium. The sequence goes on from CP106723.1 coordinate 47,168,122, forward strand.
AAAAATTACTAGAATAATAAAAAAAAACATTGTAAGTGAGAAAGTATTGAAAAATTCAAAAGTGACCTAAAAACAAGGTCACAAAACTAGAAAACTCAGCCATTAGTGCACAAAAACTCGTAGGCTGACCATAGTCACTAGTATTACATTATGACTTCCTACATGGAGAAATAAGGAAGGTGTGAAAAGGAGAAGTAAATGGTGATCGTGAAAGGGTTACTAAATGGGGGAGAATAGGAAAAATACGATGTGCCAAAATAATTTCGTGCTTGAAATTGTTGTGATGCTCATTTTTTTTTAATTCCATACCAACCTTAAGCCTCAGAATGTTACAAGCCGAAAAGTCTTATGTGACCTAAGTAATTATATTTGTGAATGGATGTTGTATTAAGTAATTGAAATAATAATTGTTTATGCTTCTACTAGTATAATCAAATTACCTATATAATTTCTCAATGGATCAAAATATTTCAAGATCTTGTTGCTTATATACTTTGTAATATATTGAACTTAAGTGTTTAAAGTTAAGAGTGGTAAGTTGTTTACATATCATGCCAAAATTGTAACATCCCTGAATAGGGCCTATGCATTTCAGTTTAATTGTATGAAATGACAAGTTTCAAGTACTATGAATAAAATTTTGATACTTTTGGAAACCTAGAAATGCATGGAAATGAAAATGGAAATGAAAATGGAAATGAAAATGGAAATGGAAATGGAAATGGAAATGGAAATGGAAATGGAAAGGGACATTTTTGGAAACTTAGACATTTTTGGAAACCTAAAGGAATTAGGAAAGTGAACATTTTGGAAAACCAAACCAAAATAAGAAACTAAACATTTTGGAAACCAAACCAAAATAGGAAACTAAACATTTTGGAAACCAAGCCAAAATAGGAAACTAAACATTTTGGAAACTTGGAAAATACTGAGCATGCTGAAAATTTTAGGAAACTTAAAATGACCCCTTAATGTCGAATTTAAGAGCCCAAAGGGGAGCTTAGGGCCAAGTGACCCCAAAATATAAAGAACATAAACTTTGACCCAATAACGGACTTGGAAATGTGGCTCAAGATGCCACCTAAGGCCTAGGAAATGGCCCAAATGCAAGAGGTTTTGGGCCTGAGTTTGAGTCATCTAGGAAACAAATAAAAGAAATAAAATTTTGTCTCCATGAGTGGAGGTTGGATGGCACAAGGAGGAGGAGTTTCTATTCAATAAAAACTCTTGGCTAATTAGGAGATTTGATGGAGTTTCAAATTGATAAAACTAAACCTTATCACAAGTGAAGAATTGGCTGAATTAGGGACTCTAAGGATAATAGATTCGACCAAAGAAAGAAAAGAAAAGAGCCATTCTCCTCTCTTCAACATCTTGTCAAACCTTCAAGAGAAAGTAGCAACAATCTTTCCTCTTCTCTTTAGCCAAATTCCCTTGTCAAAAACTCTCTCCATCTTTTTCTTTCTTCCTCTTTTCTTCTACTATTCAACCACAAAAGCCAAAGCTTTGAGATCCACAATAGTGCCATAGCCGAATAGCATAAGGGATCTTCCGGATTCAAAACAAGGTAAGTACCTCATTATACAATCGACAAAAAGATCCCTCCTTGATTAAGTAATAGATCAAATCTAACAAGTGATTTGGCGAGAATTTGAAATAAAGATCAACTTGGGATTTGAGGTAAGTGAGTCTATACATTCGCCAAGGCCAAATCTCACCAATTAGATCAAATTGATCAAAAAACTAATCTATTCAGAGATCTAGGAAGTTGCCGATTACAAGGAAAAAGGGAGGTGAAGTTTCGGGATTTTAAAATCCATAAGGTAAGCCCATGAAGGTATTCGGCCAAAGTTATGTGATTACTAAGATTAAATCCGTAATTATTAAAAGCCGAAAACTAATTTATGTTGAGGTTTCAAGGTTGGCCGAATAATCAAGTGAAGGAAAACAAAGATTCCGGGATTTGAATAAACATCAAATCGGCATCAAAGGTAAGCCTCTTTACAAATCCTACTAGGATTTGGATATTATAGCCCAAAATAGAATTTATGCTAAGTAATATTTGATAAACCAAATGTAGGATTAGGATCTAAACACTAGATCTTGCTTTCGAAATCTCAAGGAATCGCTAAACAAATCGGTGTGTATTCCACACTATTCTTAATAGTTTTATGGTTTAAATATGCTATATATGTTAATGTTAAAGTGAAAGAGAGTGGCTAAAGTGCCATATTATGGTACAAAGTGCTAAGGTACGTTTTCCTACTTCTACTAGGATTACGAAATAAATGTTATACAAGTGAAAAGTGATGTGAAAGTGAAATAAAAATATGTTATGCATGATATTTATAATTTGGGGCATTCGGGATTTATGTGAAAGGGAAGAAGGTGTTGACTACGGTCTCACCAACGTTATAAGTGAAAGTGATGACTTGGTCTCACTAAGTGAATGTGATGACTTGGTCTCACTAAGTGAATGTGATGACTTCGGTCTTACTAAGTGGTAACTTGTTTACATTACAGTGGTGGCTATGCCACAATATTATCGATGGGCGATGAGCACGTCGATTGCAATGATCGCCTTCGATGGAGTGTAGCGGAAGGAGGGTTGACTTAGTAGTCCCCACGGTGTATGCAGTTGGTATGCGGGTGGAGTGTAGCGGATGGCATATAGGTTTGGGTTGGGTTTGCATCATGATTTTGAATTTTTTTTGTATGCATATGATTTTATGGTGTGCCTAATTCTATTATGTTTAGTGTTGGTTACACACCGAGTCTATCGACTCACCCGTTGTGGGAATATGTTTGGTGATGAGCGTAATGGACCGGGACGGTAGAACTTGTGGTGGCCATGATCGACTTGAAGTTCGGTTTAATTTGAATATTTATTTTATTTTAAAGTCTTGTACAATTTATTATTTTAGGGTTTCATTTTATGTAATAAGGCCACTGTGATTTAATTTTTATTTCCACTATAATTACTATGCTATGAGTTTAGGGCTTTATAAAGAGTAAGCCCACTTGATACTGAAATGAGTTTAAATATTTTGTCACTTGAAATAAATGGGTTTTTGTTATAAAATAAATTTGTTTTCAACTCAAGCCCAACCCACAACGAGCTATCTTCCAAAACTCATAGTTTTCAAAATATTGAATGAATTTGGACCGAGTTACTTGAGGAACATACCGATCCATCCATTCTCGTGGGCGGAGTTTGGGGTGTTTCAATTTGGTATCGAGCCTTGTTCAAACTCTCGGCACTGTGGCCTAAGGCCCAAACCGCTTTTTTTACAAGGCCAAATGAGTTTTATGAAAGTATTTTTTTACAAATGGATGTATAAAGACATGGCCCATAAGTCTCAAACCATGATCCACCAAGTAAGTACCCCTAACTCTATGTGTGATTACATGATTTATATAAGGGTAGAAAAGGCATGGAACGTAGAATAGCATGATAGGAACTTGAACCCTAGGTTAGACTACTCAAACACAAACACATAAGATTTAAGGTACTAAACCAACCTATGACTAAGTCAATTAAGCTAGGTGTGGCAACCATGGTACGCATGTCTAGGAGTGGATCTGAAGAGCTTGGTATTTAGCAGTCCTAGTGACTCACCTCCTCTTGAATCCTACAGTGCGTAGCTTCGGTTCACCCTAATCTAGAGGACTTAGTGGGTGTGGCAACCCCAGACGCATGTCTAGGAATGGTTTCAGTGGGAGCTTGGTATTTAAGCGGTCAAGTGACTCACCTCCTCTCCACTCGAATCCTCGCAGTGCGTAGCTTTGGTTCACCCCGACCAAGAAGGCTCACCATAGGCTAAACTCAATAACTAAAACCCGAAAGTGAATTAGCCATTTTTTTAACACTTAATATTAAAACTCATAAATCACTTCCTTTCCTTATCTTTAATTCACGAAAAACTATTTACAGACGCAATTATTTTCAAAAAAATCTTTCCATACAAATTACAAAATGCCCTTAGTGGTAAAATTACCAAAACGCCCTTGGTTTATAAAATGTTCAACTACTCAACAACTTTACCAAAATTTTATTATAAACACTCAAAAACCCTAAATCTGTAAAACATCAAAATACCTTAATTTTAGGAAAATTATAAAATTGCCCCTAACTTACAAATTTACCAAAATGACCCTGATTTCCAAAATTTTTGCAACATCCCCATTTTTGAAGGAACAATTTTCAAAAAGAACCCTCAAAGTTTTAAAACTTTTAAAATACCCCAAATTTATTAAATTTTACAAATTTACCCCGATTTGTGAAAAATTACCAAAATACCCTCGAGGTCAAAATTACCAAATACCTCGGTTTCAAAATTTTTCCAAATTACCCTAGACTTCAAAATTTTCAAAATAATTTTGACAAAACACCAAGGAACGTGTTTCTTCTGAAAAATTATGAAAATGCCCCTGTAGGACAAAATTACGAAAATACCCCCGGGTAGAGGAAAACAACAACAACAAAAACTACAACGTTTCTTTGAATGAACGCCAGTTCATACTTGTTTGATGGATGAATGAATGGAAAAGACTGTGTGTTTGTATGAATACGAAAGAACCACTCTTAAATCCCTTTCCATAAAACTCCTTCACGATAAATAAGTGGAACAAAGACTAATCCATAAAAATTCTTAATCGATCTCGACGCTAGAAAATGAGTTCTAGAGGACGCGATCGTCAAGGACGCCAGAGGAAGAATAAGCGTGTCGAACCCGTTAGATCAGTCAAGGTTCGACAATGAGTTACCACCACCACCACCACCCCAACCGTTAACGCCGAAAGCGGCAGTTCGAGACGGGGATGAGGCCGTGTCGCAGCCATGTTGCGAGTATTGGAAATGGTGGCTGGCGCGGGTGGAAATTCGGGAGCTCGAAAATTTGTACCCGAGCGACTCTGAGCCAATGGGGCCGAGGTGTTTCGTGGAATGTCCATGTGGCACCCAAGATCTGCAGAGTATTGGTTGGAAGCAATCGGCGTATCATGGATGAACTCGACCGACCCACGAGGAGAAGTTGAAAGGAATGGTAGCCCTGTTACGTGATGAAGCATACCAATGGTGGCTAACTGTTCGTGATGGTGCCACAGCAGAGGATCTGACGTGGGAGTATGCTAAGGAGGCATACCAGAAGAAGTATGTCGGCACTCGGTATATTGATGAGCAGAGGAAAGCTTTTCTAGGACTAGTTCAGGGGAACAAATCAGTGGCGGCATATGAGGCTGAATTTCTGAGGTTAAGCCGATATGCTCGAGGAGTAGTCGCGACTGAACATGAACGCTGTGTCCGTTTTGAGGACGGATTAAGGGATGACCTAAGGTTATTGATAGCTCCACATCGTGAGCGGAGTTCTCCACGTTGGTTGAAAAGGCTAAGGTAGCTGAAGGAATCAAGGACTCGACTAGGCAAAATTCTGATAGGAATAGACCAAAGAGAGGTTATGGATCGTCAGGAAATGTGCAAAAAGGCCCGTAATCGAGGGTCAAAGGGTCGCAAGTTGATACCGAGGCGATGTCGGTCTTGTGAATATTGTGGAAGGAAGCACTCGGTGAGTGTTGGAAAAGATAGGAGCATGTCTTAAATGTGGGTCTAAGGACCATATGCTCAAGGATGTCCAAAGATATCGATGACCGAACTGACCAAAACACGTAATGTTAATCGGTAGGTAGGGAGGACAAGAAATTTCAACGAGGTCGAGGTACGAATAACGAGTTAATAATGTTGGCGGAGGACGTGGCGGAGGTGCCACCAATCATCGAGGCAAGACAGTAGGGTTTGGTTTATGCAGTTAAATCGAAAGGAGGATGAAGATGCTTGGGACGTCATAACCCAGACGTTCCTCATTCATGGTAAACCCTATTATGCTTTAATTGATGTGGGCTCGACCCATTCCTATGTTGCTGTAGTGTAGTTGAGACACTAGGCCTAGACTCAACTTTCGATAAAGAGATGACGGTAGTAAGCCCATTAGGTCAAACTATAGTGGTAAATAAGATCTTTCGAATATACCCCTAGAAATTGTGGAGCGAGCTTTGGTGACCTAATGGAATTACCCTTCGGGGAATTTGACCTTATACTTGGTATGGATTGGTTAGTAGAACATCGAGCCGTATTGGATTGTGCGGCTAAACGAATGGAACTAAGGACTATTGAGGATGAGGTGGTCATTATGATAGGAGAAAGAAGGAACTATTTGACTAATGTAATTTCGGTGCTTAAGGCGGAAAGGATGGTGCGTAAAGGGTACGAGGCGTTTTTAGCCTTTGTAAGTGCGTTGGATGGAAATGAAGAGGGTGTCAAAGTAGTCGAGCAAGAAGGACTTTGAGGATGTGTTTCCAGAGGAATTACCAGGAATACCCCCAGATAGAGAAGTTGAATTTGGAATAGACTTACTGCCAGGAACAGCGCCTGTGTCAATTGCTCCATACCGAATGGCGCCAAAGGAATTAGTGGAGCTTAAGGGTCAAATTCAGGAGCTATTGGATCGAGGATTTATTCGGCCCAGTGTGTCTCCGTGGGGAGCACCAGTCTTGTTTGTGAAGAAGAAGGACGGAACCATGCGTATGTGCATAGACTATCGTCAACTAAATAAGCTGACCATCAAGAACAAGTATCCCTTGCCAAGGATCGATAACTTGTTCGATCAGCTGAAGGGAGCCGCAGTGTTTTCGAAGATTGATTTACGGTCGGGATACCATCAGTTGAAGGTGAAGGAGGCTGATATCCATAAGACCGCTTTTAGGACAAGATATGGTCACTTTGAGTTTGTAGTAATGCCGTTTGGGTTGACAAACGCTCCAGCCGCGTTCATGGATATGATGAATCGAGTGTTCCAACCTTACTTAGACAGGTTTGTTGTGGTATTCATCGATGATATCTTGGTATATTCCAAGTCTGAAGAGGAGCATGATGAGCATCTCCGAATTGTGTTACAAGTATTAAGGAGAAGAGCTCTATGCCAAATTCAGCAAGTGTGAATTCGCTTAGAGAAGTTGCTTTCTTAGGACACGTGGTGTCTGAGGGAATAAGGGTGGATCCTAAGAAAATCGAGCGGTGTTGATTGGAAACCACCCAAGTCGGTGGCGAGATCCGTAGTTTCTTAGGGTTGGCCGACTATTACCGAAGGTTCGTGGAAGGATTCTCATCGATAGCCGTGCCATTAACAAAATTGTTGAGGAAGGAAGTACCCTTTGTGGACGGATAAGCAACAAGAGAGTTTTGAAAACTTAAAAGGTATTAATGAAGCTCGGTGTTGATTCAACTTTGAGGCGGTGAAAAGATTTTGTGGTATCCGTGATGCGTCACATACGGGGTTAGGATGTGTTCTTATGCAAGATGGCAAGGTAGTCGCTATGCGTCCCGGCGCTTAAGGCCGCATGAAGTGAACTACCCAACCCATGACTTGGAATTGGCAAATGATGGTTTTCGCTCTCAAGGTGTGGAGGCATTATCAGATGGAGAAAGGTCGGTGATCTACATGACCACAAGAGTCTCAAGTATCTGTTGACTCAAAAGGAGTTAAACTTGAGGCGAAGGTGGGTGGAATTATCGAAAGACTATGACTGTTCGATAGAATATCATTCGGCAAGGCGAATGTAGTAGCCGATGCTTTAAGTAGGAAGGTGGTGATGACTTAAGAGCAATGTTCGCTCGTTTAAGCTTATATGAGGATGGAAGTTTGTTGGTCGAGTTACAAATCAAGCCAACATGGTTGAAGGAAGTAAAAGAGGGACAGATTGGTTGATGAAGATTTGAATGTTAAGCTACAAAAAGCACGAATCGGAGAGTTGGAGGACTATGAGATTAACGATGAAGGAGTATTATGCTATAGAGGAAAGTCCATGCCAAGAGACAAGGAGTTAAGATGTAAGATCCTTCGAGAAGCGTATAGTAGCCCTTATGCTATGCATCCGGAGGCATTAAGTCAGCAGAGACTTAAAAGAACAATTTTGGTGGCGGATCTTAAACGAGAAGTTCTGAATTTGTGGGAAGATGTCGGACGTGTCGACAAGTTAAGGTTGAACACCAAGTTCCATCGGGATTGCTCCACCAATCCAGATTCCACAATGGAAGTGGGAGAGAATTACCATGGACTTCGTTAGTGGGCTTCCCTTACGCCTACTAAGAAGGACTCGGTATGGGTTATAGTAGACCGTTTGACTAAGTCCGCACATTTTATCCCAAAGAAGAATAGACTATCCTCTTCAAAAGCTAGCCAAGTTATATGTGGCGAAATTGTGAGGTTACATGGAGTACCAATGTCGATCATCTCGATAGAGACCCAAGGTTTACGCCTCGATTTTGGAAGGCACTTCATCAAGCTTTAGGCACCAAGTTGGATTTCACTACGGCCTTTCATCCACAATCGGACGGGCGATCGAACGAGTAATACAAGTGTTGGAGGATATGTTGAGAGGATGTGTGATGGATTTTCGAGGAAGTTGGGAGGACTACTTGCCTTTAGCGAGTTCGCCTACAACAATAGTTATAAGGCTAGCATTGAATGGCACCATATGAAGCATTGTACAGACGGAAGTGTCGTACTCTACTTGTTGGACCGAGTTAGAGAACGCCGAGTTTTGGGACCGTAAATAGTGGCGTAAAATGAAGAGAAGGTTGAAATAATTCAACACGATTAAAAGAAGCCTCAGATAGACAGAAGTCTTATGCTGACCTCAAACGGAAGGAAATAGAATTTGAAGTGGGAGACCAAGTGTTTCTAAAAGTCTCACCATGGAAGAAAGTGATGAGGTTTGGTCGGAAAGGGAAATTAAGCCCAAGATTCATCGGGCCCTATCGAATACTAAAGCGAGTGGGACCAGTGGCATACCAGCTAGAGTTGCCACCAGAGTTGCAACAAATGCATGACGTATTCCATGTGTCCATGCTACGTCGGTACCGATCGGATCCCTCTCACATAGTACCAGTAGAAGAAGTGGAGCTAAGGCCAGACTTAACCTACGAGGAAAAACCGATTCAGATTTTGGAACGTGAAGTGAAAGTACTACGAAGGAAGTCCGTTCCTCTAGTTAAAGTATTATGGCGCAATCATGGATCGGAAGAAGCTTGTGGGAGTCGAGGAGACCATGAGACAAGAATACCCTCAACTATTTTAGTTAAGAAATTTCGAGGACGAAATTTTGTTTAAGGGGTAGAATCAGAATATCCTCGAATAGGGCCTATGCATTTCTAGTTTAATTGTATGAAATGACAAGTTTCAAGTACTATGAATAAAATTTTGATACTTTTGGAAACCTAGAAATGCATGGAAATGAAAATGGAAATGAAAATGGAAATGAAAATGGAAATGAAAATAGAAATGGAAATGGAAATGGAAATGGAAAGGGACATTTTGGAAACTTAGACATTTTGGAAACCTAATGGAATTAGGAAAGTGAACATTTTGGAAAACCAAACCAAAATAGGAAACTAAACATTTTGGAAACCAAACCAAAATAGGAAACTAAACATTTTGGAAACCAAGCCAAAATAGGAAACTAAACATTTTGGAAACTTGGAAAATACAGAGTCATGAAAATTTTAGGAAACTTAAAATGACCCTTAATGTCGAATTTAAGAGCCCAAAGGGGAGCTTAGGGCCAAGTGACCCCAAAAATATAAAGAACATAAACTTTGACCCAATAACGGACTTGGAAATGTGGCTCAAGATGCCACCTAAGGCCTAGGAAATGGCCCAAATGCAAGAGGTTTTGGGCTCGAGTTTGAGTCATCTAGGAAACAAATAAAAGAAATAAAATTTTGTCTCCATGAGTGGAGGTTGGACGGCACAAGGAGGAGGAGTTTCTATTCAATAAAACTCTTGGCTAATTAGGAGATTTGATGGAGTTTCAAATTGATAAAACTAAACCTTATCACAAGTGAAGAATTGGTGAATTAGGGACTCTAAGGATAATAGATTCGCCAAAGAAAGAAAAGAAAAGAGCCATTCTCCTCTCTTCAACATCTTGTCAAACCTTCAAGAGAAAGTAGCAACAATCTTTCCTCTTCTCTTTAGCCAAATTCCTTGTCAAAAACTCTCTCCATCTTTTTCTTTCTTCTTCTTTTCTTCTACTATTCAACCACAAAAGCCAAAGCTTTGAGATCCACAATAGTGCCATAGCCGAATAGCATAAGGGATCTTCCGGATTCAAAACAAGGTAAGTACCTCATTATACAATCAGCAAAAGATCCCTCCTTGATTAAGTAATAGATCAAATCTAACAAGTGATTTCGGCAGGAATTTGAAATAAAGATCAACTTCGGGATTTGAGGTAAGTGAGTCTATACATTCGGCCAAGGCCAAATCTCAGTCAATTAGATCAAATTGATCAAAAAACTAATCTATTCAGAGATCTAGGAAGTTGCCGATTACAAGGAAAAAGGGAGGTGAAGTTTCAGGATTTTAAAATCCATAAGGTAAGCCCATGAAGGTATTCGGCCAAAGTTATGTGATTACTAAGATTAGATCCGTAATTATTAAAAGCCGAAAACTAATTTATGTTGAGGTTTCAAGGTTGGCCGAATAATCAAGTGAAGGAAAACAAAGATTCCGGGATTTGAATAAACATCAAATCGGCATCAAAGGTAAGCCCTTTTACAAATCCTACTAGGATTTGGATATTATAGCCCAAAATAGAATTTATGCTAAGTAATATTTGATAAACCAAATGTAGGATTAGGATCTAAACACTAGATCTTGCTTTCGAAATCTCAAGGAATCGCTAAACAAATCAAGTGTGTATTCCACACTATTCTTAATAGTTTTATGGTTTAAATATGCTATATATGTTAATGTTAAAGTGAAAGAGAGTGGCTAAAGTGCCATATTATGGTACAAAGTGCTAAGGTACGTTTTCCTACTTCTACTAGGATTACGAAATAAATGTTATACAAGTGAAAAGTGATGTGAAAGTGAAATAAAAATATGTTATGCATGATATTTATAATTTGGGGCATTCGGGATTTATGTGAAAGGGGAAGAAGGTGTTGACTACGGTCTCACCAACGTTATAAGTGAAAGTGATGACTTCGGTCTCACTAAGTGAATGTGATGACTTCGGTCTCACTAAGTGAATGTGATGACTTCGGTCTCACTAAGTGGTAACTTCGGTTACATTACAGTGGTGGCTATGCCACAATATTATCAGTGGGCGATGAGCACGCCGATTGCAATGACGCCTTCGATGGAGTGTAGCGGAAGGAGGGTTGACTTAGTAGTCCCCACGGTGTCTGAGTTGGTACGGTGGAGTGTAGCGGATGGCATATAGGTTTGGGTTCGGGTTTGCATCATGATTTTGAATTTTTTTTTGTATGCATATGATTTTTATGGTGTGCCTAATTCTATTATGTTTAGTGTTGGTTACACACTGAGTCTATCGACTCACCCCGTTGTAGGAATATGTTTCAGGTGATGAGCAATAATGGACCGGGACGGTAGAACTTGTGGTGGCCATGATCGACTTGAAGTTCAGTTTAATTTGAATATTTATTTTATTTTAAAGTACTGTACAATTTTTTATTTTAGGGTTTCATTTTATGTAATAAGGCCACCGTGACGAATTTTTATTTCCACTATAATTACTATGCTATGAGTTTAGGGCTTTATAAAGAGTAAGCCCACTTGATACGAAATGAGTTTAAATATTTTGTCACTTGAAATAAATGGGTTTTGTTATAAAATAAATTTGTTTTCAACTCAAGCCCAACCCACAACGAGCTATCTTCCAAAACTCACGCTTTCAAAATATTCAATGAATTTGGACCGAGTTACTTCGAGGAACATACCAGATCCAGTCCATTCTCGTGGGCCGGGTTTTGGGTGTTTCAAAAATTATGTGTATTTATGATTATTCTTATTTATGATATTTCGAAACTCATCTTTGTATCATACTTGCTCAAGGGTCGTCTTTTACATTTTTTGTTTTTATGCTTCCTTACTTGAGCACAAGCAATGACTTAAGTGTGGGGGAGTTCGCTCTATCTCAATTCATTATGGTAGATTAAATTATTTTTCGTACTTAAGGAGCTCGTATAAAAGCAATTTAGTTATGTTTTCATTTAGTTTTCATTTTTTTAGTCCATAAATAATAAAAAATGTAATTTAAGTCATTTATATGACCTTAGGGGACAAAGTAAGCCTAAAGGTAGGCTAACATAATCAATGAGTATGCATCATTCAAAGGCATAGGAACACGAGACTAACTATGATGTTGCAACACGGAATGTCGATGGCGCAACATAGTGAATAGAGCATTAAAAAGGAGCAAACTGCCTTCAATGTGGTGATATAGCCCTGAAATCAAACCTTTGTTCGTAAATTGCCATCAGTGTCACGACATAGGCTAGAGGGTGTCGCGACACCGACATGACGAGATGAATTAATGAACCAAGGGCATTTTGGTCCGCATAACAAACTTTAATGCAAAAAATGGTAGCCAAATTAGGTTAATGGACGACCAACCCTAAGCCTATAAATAGACTACTTTAAACACTTTATAGAAGTTTTTATTCAAGTTTTAGTTTACAACTTTCAAGTAGTTTTATTTTTAGCTTCTCTCTAGTTTATTTTGTACTTAGGTTTCGTTTCATATTGTAATTCTGCTTTAGTTTTTATTTCGTTCTTTGCATAACTTAATTTGTGGATCAATCAACTCTCTGTGGATTAATAAGCAGTCGTGGGAGTAATTAACTTCAATGTAGGGTTTCTTAGCGGATCAGCTGTTTGGGATAGGAAAAGCTTAAAACCCTAGGCTTGACGACCCTAGGAAGTCATATAGGTGGGAATGAACCCAAAATTGGTATTGTCTATCCATGAACACCTTACCACAATCCAGTCTGGACTATGAGGTCGAGAGATAAGTAGTTTTTGCTGACTTATTAGGTTAGTGGAAGGCCGAGAGGCTATGCTAGGTTAATGACTAGTTGATTGGATACAACTTGAAATAGGAGTTAGTTATGAAAATCGAAACGAGTTAGTCTTCTGTCGTAGATTTGATAAAATCTGCAAATTGTTTCCCTATTCATTTTTATGTTCTTTTATTATTTTAATAAATTAGTATTTTCCATCATTCTATATTTAATCGTAATATAGTTTAATTAAATTACTAATTAGACCCATTAGTGTAGAAATTAGGATTAGTTTAGTTTTGCCTCCCTTGGGTACGATCCTTAGAGTACTTACCTACTTCGTTGTAACTATATTACACCTAACCCATATACTTGCCGAAACTGTCTAACTCTTATAAGCGTTAGTACGTCAGGAGGTGGTCAATTATTTTGTACTTTGATGCTTATCGTTATCTGCACAATGTGCTTAGTGATATATGATATGCATTAACAATGCATTATCATTCATTTCAGTATATCCTAAGTGTTTAGCTAGTATACATTAGGCTACAATATCGTAATTCAGCTACTATCAATTTATGTGTTACGATAAATAATGGTAAGTATGATTTTAGAAAAATGTTGAACTTCAAGGACTAAATTTGATATGAAGTATATGTGTATAGAATAGGTACAATTTAACTTTATTTTTAGTAGATTTTTAAAATCTTGAAGTACTTAATAAGTCTTCGCTGATTTACCGCGTTAATTTTCTAACGCGTAGGTACAATAGATCCCGTCAGGCTAATATCGAGATTGAGGACATCCCATCTCATCACCACTCCAAGTGACAAGATTGTATGTATGAATTTTTTGGGTTAGTATGGCATGTACATAGGTTTTAGGTATGGTTTGATGTTAACAATGATTAAAATGTAAACTTTGGAAACCTTGTTACTTTGGTGATCTAATGACATATTTTGTTAGTAATTGAAATGAATTTATAAGAGTTTAACATAAGCATGCATATATGATATTATTATATGGATATTGTGATGAATTTTAATGAGTTTGAGGTTAATTGAACTAGCTTTGAAGTGTTGGACTGTTTTGAATCAATGCAGGGGGTTTTAGCAATTTTTCCAACTGTTTTTGCCTCAATTTGACCCAAGGTATCGATACCAGGTGTAACATCTTGATTTAGGGCCTAGTCAGAATAGTGGTGCGAGACCACAAATCTGAGGTATATGTATGAGTTTTTGAGGTTTATGTCATGTTTGCATGTTAATGTGAAAGTTTCATGAAACAATTTTGTTAAATTATGGTTGAATTGTCCAAAAAGACTAAATTGCAAAACTTACAAAATATGAGATTCTAGAAGCTATTTGGATGAAATAGCTTTGGATTATCAAATAGAGGTCCTTAAATAGCAATTTTTCCAAATTCTTATTTTTGGACAAAATTGGGCATGAATGGGTTAAAATTTGAAGGTTTGATAAAAAGGGTATTTTGGTCATTTGTCAATTAAATGATTAAAAAGGGGAAAAGATGACAAAATTCATTCTTCTTCTTCTCCAAGCTATCAAAATTTGAAGGAAGCCATTGTTAGGGCTCTTCAACTTTTCAAGCTAGCTAGTAAGTGTATTCTAGCTCCGTTTTTTATATTTTTCGTATTTTTGAAGTCCTAGTAACAAGAGTAAGCTATTTTTAGCTATATGTTGAGCTAGGATGGATGCTCAAAAATGTACCCATGTATGACATGCATTTATTTTGATGTTTTATAGACGAATATGAAAGCTTGATGTAGTAGAAACATCTTTTGCTAAGTGATTTCCTTGAAAAATGCATGTAGGGACTTGTTTGTGAAAGTCTTGATTTGATCATATATTAATTAAAATACAATTTACTTAAAATTGAATATTTTAATTTATATATTAAATAATTTCTTATATAATTGTAAAAGAGAAAATATTAATATGAATATATTAAAATTATATTTATAGTTTAAACTACTTAAGAGATAATAGATAAAGTTTATATATATTAAAATTTAAAAAATAATTGTAACCTATGCATCTCTAGAGAAACAAAATTAACTAGTAAATTGAAAATATTATTTAAACTTCCTAAAATATTGAAAGAATGTATAATATTTAAAATTTATCTAATTAATTTAGGGTTTAAGGTTTATAATTAATGGTTTAGGGGTTTGTATGAACCGAATAGGGTTTTGAGTTCAATGTTTCAAGATTTAGTGTTTAGAGTTTATGGTTTAGGGTTAGTGTTAGGATTAAGGTTATGGCTTTGGTTTATAGGTTTAGGGTTTAGGGAAGATCGAATGAAGACAGAAGATCAAATTTGATTTAATCATTAAAAAATTATAAAAATATATGCTATCAAAATGATGAGATTGCATTTTTTACTTACAATTTAATTTCAGCCCCTAACAAATTTTGATTGTGCATCTGTTTATCCCTAAACTCATAACTCTAAACTCTAAACCCTAAATCATAACTCTAAACCCTCAACCATAAAACCCTAAACTACAAACACTAAACCATTAATCCATTAAACCCAAAAATATTAAACCCAAAAACTCTAAACGTGGAAAATATATTTCATATGGATATATATTGATGTGTATATATAGATATTAATGTAAAAGCTTATGTTTATGATAATTTTGGAAGCACTTAATATTGATTAAAAGTTGATTACAATTAGAAATTATAATAAATCATAAAATTTGATTTTACTGTAATAAATAAATTATAATAAATCAAAAATTATAAAAATAATTACCTAACTATTCTCTATTTTACGCACAAACCTTATCGAAATTTAATTAAAGTTATTATTATTGGCATAATAATAAATTTAACCTCTAATGTTTGCGATTCTATCAATTTAATCTTAATTTTAAAAATTCAACAAATTTAACCTTTAACTTTACACATTACATTAACTTAATCTTGATTATTAAAAACACAAAATTAAAAACCCTAAAAACTTTGAAATATATATATGAATGTTTAATTTTATAAAAATATATACAAAACTATAAAATATTTTTAAATAAATGAATACCCATTTTTCAATTTTCTAACATGAAATTTATTTATTAAATAATAAATCTAATAAATAAAAACAATATTAATAAGTTAGCAATAGTGGCGTTTTTCATAAAAACGCCGCTAATATATATGAAAAATTATTGAACGACACCGTTTTAAGCTTCTTGTTTAGTGGTGTTTCCTCTAAAACACCGCAAAATATTATGCAATACCAGCATTTTTAGTATAAACGCCGCAAAAAAGTATTTAAGAGTGCAAAACGCA
Source organism: Gossypium rotundifolium (assembly GCA_025506655.1). Lineage (NCBI taxonomy): Eukaryota > Viridiplantae > Streptophyta > Magnoliopsida > Malvales > Malvaceae > Gossypium > Gossypium rotundifolium. The sequence goes on from CP106723.1 coordinate 47,184,301, forward strand.
ACGTTTTTATACTTGTTTTTAGTGGCGTTTTATAAAAAATGCTGCAAATTGTTGTGTTTTACCGGCGTTTTAGCTAAAAATGCCGCTAATATATATTAAGTGTTTACAAAACGGCGCCGTTTTTCTGCTTTGTTTTTAGTAACATTTTTAAAAGTGCCGCAAATTTTATTTATCTTAGCTCAAATGACGTCGTTTTTTAGCCCCGAATTTCCTTTACTTTCCCTGTTAGAATTAAGTGACCCGAATCCTTATTTAAAATAAAATACAATGGTAAAATAAAATAAAAGAAGAATCCCTATAGAATTACACTTCTTTTGTTTTATTTTAAATAAGGTTTTTTAAACCTTATTAAACTCCATCTATTTGATATTGATTAGAATAAGGAGTTTTCAATCTTACTACACTCCTATTAGAATATGGCTTTACAAGCCTATAAATAGACATAGTCTATTCCTCTTGTAAAAGAATTCAAATTCGGCATAGTAAATTTTCTTCTCCTCTGCCCATGGTTTTTTCCCAAAAGGGTTTCCACGTAAATTTGTGTGTTCTTTAAATTTTATTTCTCTTTTCTTTGCAATATATTGTCATTATCGACATTATATTTTTCACAAATTAGTATCAGAGCTTCCGAGTTTTTTATCGCGATCACGATAATGGCGTCTTTAAAGTATGAAATTTCGCTGTTGGATCGCAACACCAGATTTGCGTTGTGTCAAATAAAGATGCAGGAAGTTCTTGCACAGATGGATTTAGAGGAAGCCCTGCTAGGGTAGATAAGATGCCTTCGACATTAACGGAAGAAGAGAAAAAGCACAAGGATCGAAAGGCGTTAACACAGTTACATCTGCATTTATCTAACAAAATTTTGCAAGATGTGATGAAGGAGAAGACCGCCGCAGCATTATGGAAGAGGCTAGAACAAATATGTATGTCAAAAACTCTAACTAGCAAGTTGCATATGAAGCAACGTCTTTATGCTCATCATTTGGAGGAAGGTTCGTCTGTGCACGAACACTTAACAGTGTTTAAAGAAATTCTTTCATACTTGAAGGTTATGGAGGTTCAGTATGATAAGGAAGATCTATGGTTGATTCTACTTTGTTCATTGCTCCCGTCTTATTCAACCTTTAGAGAAACGATTTTATATAGCCGTGAGTCTCTCACAGTTGATGAGGTTTATGATTCTTTGACCTCGTATGATAAGATGAAGCATCTTGTGGTTAAACTCGACTCTCAGGTAGAGGGTCTTATTATTCGTGGGAGACAAGATCGGAATGCTGATGATGATCGTAGAAGGACACAGGAACGGAATCCTTGCGGTAAATCTAAGGGTAGATCGAAGTCTTCAAACAGAGGTAAAACTTATAACTTCTGCAATACGAAAGGGCACATTAAAACTGAGAGCTATAAGCTACATAACAAGATTAAAAGGGAGGCTGCAAATCAAAAGGGAAAACAACCAGAAAATTTTGGTGAAGTTGATGTTGTAGAAGACTACAGTGATGGTGAAATTCTAGTCGCTTCTGTCAACAATTCTAAAATGAGTGAGGAGTGGATACTTGATTCAGGTTGCACCTTCCACATGAGTCCCAATCGAGATTGGTTTACAAATTACAAAACAGTGTCTGAAGGTGTTGTTTTGATGGGAAATAATGCTTCATGTAAAATCGCAAGTGTTGGAACAATTAACGTTAAGATGTTTGATGGAGTTGTTAGAACACTTAGTGATGTACGGCATGTTCTAGAATTGAAGAGAAATTTAATTTCGTTGAGTACTCTTGATTCAAGAGGGTACAAATACACAACTGAAAGTAAGATTTTGAAGATTTCCAAAGGTTCCCTCGTTGTGATGAAAGGGCAGAGAAAGACTACCAAGTTATATGTTTTGCAGGGTTCTACTGTTATTGGTGATGCAGCTATCGCTTCCTCTTCCTTGTCGGATGATGATATTATTAAACTTTTGCATATGCGCCTAGGGTATATGACTAAGAATGTCATGACAGAATTGAGAAAAAGAGGACTTCTTGATGGGCAAGGAATTTGCAAACTGAAGTTCTGTGAGCACTACGTTTTGGAAAGCAAAAGAGAGTTCGATTCACCAGAGGAATCCATAACACGAAGGGAACATTGGAGTATATTCATTCTAATCTGTAGGGGCCATCAAGAGTGCCTTTAAGAGGTGGAGCTCATTATATGCTAACTTTTATTGATGATTTTTCCAGAAAAGTTTGGGCATTCTTCCTAAAGTAGAAAAACGATGTGTTTTCCACATTTAAGTCTTGGAAAACTATGATTGAAAAACAAACAGGAAAACAAATAAAATGCCTCCGCAAAAGTTTTGTTCTAATGAGTTTAATAAAGCAAATAACAATGCCTCCGTATGTTGTCAAATGCCAACTTACCAAAGTCGTAAAAATCTATTACCATTGAGAGAAAGACTCCACAAGTAATCCCGCTAATTATTCTAATTTAAAGATCTTTGGGTGTCTCGTATGCTCATGTTGATAATGAAAATTGGAACCGAAATCCATTAAATGTGTCGAAAATAGTGATCTAGTTGCTTATGCTTTAAATATGACCAAGATATAGATGCAAACCAAGAGCCGAGCTAATTATTACAAAGGCAACTAGTCAAGAAGACTCGAAAAAGTGGATGTTTGCTATGCAAAAGAGATGAAATCACTCCACAAAAAGAAGAGAACATGGGATCTTGTGAAACTTTCTAAAGGTAAAAAGGTTGTTATTCTATAAATGGGTGTTTAAAAGAAAGAAGGGACTCTAGGAGTTGAAGACCCAAATATAAAGCAATGCTTGTTGCAAAGGGTTAAATCATCAAATTCCGTGAGTGGACTTCACAAACTGTGTTCTCCCAGGTTGTTCATTGAAGCATAGTTCGATTCGAGCTTTGCTTGGTATTGTGGCCATGCATGATTTGGAGCTTGAGTAGTTAGGTGTAAAACGCATTTTTGCATGGAGAACTTGATGAAGATATTTACATGCAACAACCAGAGGGTTTTACAGTCTCAGAAAAGAAGACTATGTTTGCTTGTTGAAAAAGTCCCTTTACGGTTTGAATCAGTCACCAAGACAGTGGTACAAGAGGTTTGATTCCTTTATGACTTCTCATGATTTTAAAAGAAGTAGTTTTGACAGTTGTGTTTACTTTAAGAAAAACAGGATTGGTTCTTTTGTGTATCTACTTCTTTATGTTGATGACATATTTATAGCAGCAAAAGATAAAGGAGAGATAAAAAATGTCAAAACTCAACTAAGTGAAGAATTTGAGATGAAATATTTGGGACCAACAAAGAAGATACTTGGTTTGGAGATTCTCAGAGATAGAAAAGCAAGTAAATTGTACCTTAGTCAAAAGGGATACATTGAGAAGTTCTTTGCAGGTTCAATATGCAGAGTGCTAAGCCTGTTAGTACTCCTTTAGCAGCCTATTTTAGACTTTCATTGGCTTTGTCTCTACAATCAGATGATGAGATTGAGTACATGTCATATGTTCCATACTCTAGTGCAGTAGGATCCATCATGTATGCTATGGTTTGTTCACGTCCAAATTTATCATATGCAGTCAGTGCAGTTAGCAGATACATGGCGAATCCCTGTAAAGAACATTGGAAAGCAGTTCAGTGGATTTTAAGATACTTACCAAGTACTACTGATGTTTACTTACAGTTTGGAAGAACTAGAGATGGAGTCGTTGGGTATGTTGAAGCTGATTTTCCTAGAGACCTTGATAGAAGAAGATCTCTCACTGGTTATGTCTTTACAATTGGAGGTTGTGCAATCAGTTGGAAAGCTACTTTGCAAACAACAATCGTTTTGTCTACCACTGAAGCTGAGTACATGGCGATTACTGAGGCTTGTAAGGAAGCTATTTGGTTGAAGGGACTCTTTAGTGAGCTCAATGAAGACCTTCAAATCAGCACATTATTTTGTGACAGTCAGAGTGTCATCTTCCTTACAAAAGATCAAATGTTTCATGAGAGAACAAAACACATTGATGTTCGGTATCATTTTGTCCGTGATATTATTGCTCGTGGTGATATTGTTGTGAGCAAAATTAGTACTCATGAAAATCCTGCAGATATGATGACTAAGTCACTTCCTATAACCAAGTTTGAGCATTGCTTAGACTTGGTTGGTATTCATTGTTGAAGTTAAACCCTTAAGGGGTTTTATGGAAGAGGTGAAGAACTTGTTCATTGAGAGTTCGCAATGAAGAACTTATTCATTAAGAATTCGTGTCAAGGTGGAGATTGTTAGAATTAAGTGACCCGAATCCTTATTTAAAATAAAATATAATGGTAAAATAAAATAAAAGAAGAATCCCTACAGAACTACATTTCTTTTATTTTATTTTAAATAAGGTTTTTTAAACCTTATTAAACTCCATCTATTTGATATTGATTAGAATAAGGAGTTTTCAATCTTACTACACTCCTATTAGAATATGGCTTTACAAGCCTATAAATAGACATAGTCTATTCCTCTTGTAAAAGAATTCGAATTCGACATAGTGAATTTTCTTCTCATCTGCCCGTGGTTTTTTCCAAAAGGGTTTCCACGTAAAATCTGTGTATTCTTTAAATTTTATTTCTCTTTTCTTTGCAATATATTGTCATTACTAACGTTATATTTTTTACATTCCCCAAATCAGATTTCCCCGATTTCTTTTCACTAACATCCCAAATTCCCTCAAGTTCTTCCCAAATTTTGCAATCCCTATTTTCTTAAATCTCTTCTGATCGAAATCCATTCCAAAATCCCTTCTGATCGAAATTCCCATTTTCCCTTCTGATCAAAATCCCTATTTTCCCAAATCTCCACCGTTGCATCTTCTATTACACGCCGCTGCTGGAAATTCAGGCTATGGTGTTGTTGTTGTTTATGGATGTGCTCCTATTAACCAACAAGTACATTTCCGTCATTCCTATTTCCTTTCATTTTACCCCGCATTATTTTTTATTTTAATTAGCATTATCTAATACGGTAGTGCGATAATATCAACTCCTAGACAAGAAAAATATTGCACTTTAATTTTGCTGGTCAAAGTGAAACTATATGTTTTATTTGCTTTTATGGAAAAAAATTGATTTCTCTAACATACTTTTGTTTTTTAGTTTGTTGGTTTAGGGTTATGTTTTATGTTTACTCTTAACTTTAGGGTCTAGGCTACTGCTATTCAGGCTTTCGATTTTTTGTGCATGCAAAAATGACCTCTGATTTTCTTGCAAAATATATTTCATGCCTATGAGCCGAGTTAGATCTGGTACTGATTTGATTGTGCATAGAGTAGAATATGTTCTTGAACCTGAAGAAAGAAGTCACTGTCTGGGCCTTCTTCATTCTCAAGAAACAAATGGTGTCTAGGGAAAAATATTATTGATTTGTAATTATAACACTTATTTTAATGATGTTAATGGAAATTCCTGTATGACTTAGATCAAATGTACTCATAAATCATTTGTCCTCTCTATGGTTTTGTGAATTTGACTGTAGTTTCCATTTTGTTTTAACATTTTAATCTTATTCTTCCAGAAAGCTCGTACATTAGTTTTTGTTGAAGCAATAAGGGAGCTGATTTGTTGGAACATTGGCTATGCATGAATGGTTTTCCTACAACTACCATTCACAATGACAAAACCCTGCATGTAAATATGCATATTTCTTTTTTTTTTCCTATTCTTTATGCACGCTACTTATATATTTCATTGAATTGTGAGTCTTATGGATAGAAGAGTATTTAAACCATAAAATATTTGCTTTTGGCTTATCTATTTGCTTACCTTTATATATGCTAAAATATTTCATTGCATTGACCTATGATGTTCATTTATATAACTTTTTTAGACAAAAAAATTATATTAATTTACCAGAGATTGCTTGAAAATTGAAATGCACGTGGAAAAAGTAGAGCTTTTTATTGTTCGAAGGTGCAATGCTTGTGTTATGCTTAAGTCGCAGATTCAGTCTTTATAATCTAATTTGGTCAGTTTGGTACTTATAATTCGTATTTTCAAATTTTGGTCATGATCCAAATGGTAGTTGTTAAGTTTGAACCATACATATCCGGAGATGTTAATTGTTCAAAGCTGAATTAGAGATGGGAAACATGATGGATAAGTATCGAGTTAGTTTAATGCTGCCTTGACTGTGTTTCTTTTGGTGTTAACTATTTTTAGTTTTGATCAAGGTGCAAAAATTGATAGCTGCAGGAGGCCCAGAAATTTCGATTTTACAGAAACAGGTTTATTGTATTTAATGGTGCCTTATATGCTATTATATAAGTTGAAGGCACTATTTATTTGTTATTGTTATTTCTCATTTAAGAGGATGCATCATTGGAATGAACCATTTTCTCTTGATACCGTTGGTAGTCCAAAAAAACAAATGAAATTTAATATGTGTAGGTCTAAGTATATCATAAAACTAGAGCCATTCGTATGTCTATAGTTTTAGTTAATGGGAAATATTATTGAAGTTGTAGTTGTTGATGCACTGAACTATCAAAATATTGCTGTTTTTGGTTTATATGCTAAAACCAAAGTTTTATCTTAATAGTTTTCTACCCGTAGATTTCACTAAGTAGTTTATTATTTCATGCCTTTAAACACAATGCTCAAACTAGGAATAGGCATTACCTTATAATTCTTTGAGTTGGATGCATTTTTTTACTCCTTTAGATCTTCTATATTATTTTTATTCTTGTATATATTCTGACATGTGAAATTGTCGATAGCCCTCTCTTGCATTTAATCGCTTATTGCTTCTTGCTCCTCCCGCAACTATTGGTTCAACTGAAGTCGCCATTTAATTTTCAATTAATATTTGGTAGTGATATTGATAAAGTTTTATATTTGGTTCAACTGAATTAATAATATTTGGTGTTAATCTTATAATCTTACATCTGCTTTTAGGTACTATCGAGCACCGAATTAATATTTGGTGCAATCGAATACACCACGACCATTGACATCCAGTCTGGCGGTGTGTTTTAATGAAACTATTGCTTGGCGGTACATGTTTCGTTGCAAAAATTTTTGCTTATTTATATGCATTTTCCTTTAAATTACTTAACAAATAGTATTTTTTGACTCAGTCTGCTTTTCTTTGGTGAGAGTGGAGTAGACCAGTTATTGAAATTATTAAGGTACCTTTTAGTTCAAAATTCTAAGCAATAATAGTTTTATCATGATGATTTTGAAAATTTAATCTTTTGGGGCTCCAATTTTGTATAGATTTAATTGCTAGTTTTCCTTTCAAATATTGGATCATTTTACTTACTTAAATTTGCCATCTAGTTTTACGCCTTATATTTTCTCGCTATAATCGACATTTAGTTTGCCATGTTTTTTTATTAAATTATTTTGGTCCTTCACAAATCAAAGACAAGATATTAATGTATAGGGACTAATTGATGACACAATTACTAAAGGAATCTAAATATAATGTTTTCATGTGTCCTGCCATCACCATTGCCGTTAATTACAGCATTAGCTACTGCATAGGATTCTAAGGACCCAAATATAATAAATACTTTGGTTACATAATTTTATAAAATTGAAAGTATCCTTTTCCAATCCACTTTCTTTTCACATTTCTCTTTCATTAATATCAATTATGATATCCTGTTTAAATCTTCTTCCATTTCTCAAGTAATTCATTTCCAAAATCCCATTTTAAATGTGTAAATAATATTAACATTTATAATTAAATTGGTCCAAACTATACAAATATTTATATGTTTTCCTTTTCTTTTCTTTTTCTTTTTTTTTTTATTTTATGCTATTTTAATCACGAAAAATATATTTTGTTTTATTTTTAATTTACCTAATTAAATAAATTGTATTTAAAGTTATATTTTAAATATTTTATTTTATTTTAATCACGAAATCTTTTTAGTATTTTAATTTATTTTAAAGTTCAAATTTACATAACTTACATTATTTAAAGTTTAAATTTCATAACTTACATAATTTAAAGTTCAAATTTCATAACTTACATAATTTATATAACTTACATAATACATAACTTACATAATTTAAAGATTAAATTTCATAACTTACATAATTTACATAACTTACATAATTCATAAATTACATAATTTTAAGATCAAATTTCATAACTTACATAATTTACATAACTTACATGATACATAAATATATATCATATCATAACTTACGTAACTTAATTACACTTATAAATAAACAACTTACCCGTGTAATTTATTGTCAACTTTAGACTTCAACAACTATGAAATGGATAGGACTTGGATGAATTTGTCAAGGGTAAGCAATGGCTATCAAAATGGAGTAGAAACTTTTCTAAATTTTGCATTTCAAAATGCAAGCCAAGAGAATATGATTCTTTGTTCGTGTCATAAGTGTGGCAATATCAATTGGCATTATCGTGAAGTTGTCTACGAACATCTAATTGTTGATGGCTTTATTCGGGGGTATAAAAATGGATTTCCATAGAGAGTGTACACCTAGTGGAACCTCTTCAACGATTAATCCGGGTTATCCTCATAGTGCTTACCATCAGTCTGTTAGATAAGATGACATGAAATGTATGTTGCGGGATGCATTTAATATGCGCAGTGATGGTTTGCAATCATTTCCACCTGACTTGATGGCATCCGGTGACTATAATTTTGGTGGATATACTTTCACCCAAACGGGAAGAAGTGTACTTGATGAACAGCCAAATGAAGAAGCGGCGAAGTTCTACAAGTTACTTGGTGAAATGAATGAAGAATTTTATGAGGGATCAAAATTTTCAAAAATGTCCTTCTGTATTCGTCTTTTTCACTTAAAATGTTTGGGAGGGTGGACCGAAAACTCTTTGACAATGCTGTTAGAGTTTTTGAGAGATATGTTTCCATTTGCAAAAATCCCTCATTCGTGCAAAGATATGAAGAAACTGATAAAAGATTTAGGCCTTGGGTGCAACAAAATTCATAGTTGCCCAAATGACTGCATGTTGTATTAGGGCAATCGAAAAAATCAATAGTGTTGTCATGTATGCGGTCAATCCTGTTGGATGAATAGAAATACAAAAGATGGTAATGAGGATGAAAATGATGCACAGTCAAGGAAGAAGCCAATTAAGATTTTGCGGTATTTTTTGCTAATACCAAGGCTTCAAAGGCTTTTCATGTCGTCGAAGACAGCCGAGTCTATGATGTGGCACCATGATGGACGAACCGATTATGGATTGTTAAGGCATCCTACGAATTCTTTAGCTTGGAAATCATTTGACAGTAAATTTCCAAGCTTTGCAAGCGATCCTCGGAGTGTGAGGCTTGGGCTAGCATTTGATGGATTTAATCCTTACAAAATCATGAGAACTGCGTATAGTACTTGGCCTGTAGTGCTTGTTCCTTACATTTGCCTCCATGGATTTGCATGAAACAATCATCCTTTATCTTATCTATGATTATCCCTGGAGAGAAAGGTCTCAAAAATGATATTGACATTTATTTGCAGCCACTTATTGAAGAGTTAAAACAATTATGGGCTAGTGTTGAGACATATGATGTACTGAGAAAGGAGAACTTTAATTTACGTGCAACTTTGATGTGGACTATTAATGACTTCCCGGCTTATGCCAATTTATCTGGTTGGAGTACCAAGGGACATTATGCTTGCCCTTGTTGTGCTACGCAAACATGTTCGCAATGGTTATATAATGGGAAGAAGTTCTCTTACATGGGGCATCGTCGGTGGTTACCCGAAATCATATATTTAGATTTCGAGTACTGCTTGATCTTCAAGAGTTCGTAGAAGCTCCTTCGTAGACCGGTGGATCTGAAATCTTATTCATGTTGAAAGATATGAATTTCATTTATGGGAAGATGAATCAACCGACCAACACGCAAAGAAATAGAAGATCAATGGATGAATTTGATGATGAATCTGATGAAGAGGATGATCCTAATGAGGCAGACTTGTGGAAAAAAAGAAGTATTTTTTTTAGTTGCCTTATTGGGAGCATCACATTTTACGACATAATCTTGATGTCATGCACATTGAGAAAAATGTCTGTAAGAACATCATTGGGCCTATTTTGAATGTCGATGGAAAATCGAAAGACAATCTTCAGAGTTGACTTGATTTAGTCCACATGGGAATTCGGCGTGAGCTTCATCCCCAAGCACTTCTGAATAGGAAATATCGGTTGTCACCTTTTATTTTTTCAATGTCAAAACAGAGAAAGAAGTGTTCTGCATGGTGTTGAAGGATATAAAGGTCCTGAATGTGTATGCATCAAATATATCTCGATGTGTAAGTCTTAAAGATTGAAGACTATATACCTTAAAATCACATGACTATCACATCTTGATGCAAGATTTACTGCCAGTTGCTATGCATTGTTGTATGTCGAAAAAGGTGACGTCTTATATAATTAAACTATCCAATATAATGGAAGGCATTTATGACAAAGTTTTGGATGTTCAAGAACTTGAGACACTACAAGATTGACCCGCATTGATTTATGTAATTTAGAGAAGATCTTCCCACCTTCCTTCTTCACTATTATGGTGCACTTGATAATTCATCTCCCTCATGAAGAAATACTTGGTGGACCTATTTTCTATCGATGGATGTATCCCATAGAAATGTGTTAATTTTTTTGTAAATTATTCCTTCATTCACCTCAATGCCTTTACTTACAATTTTTGATAATGTTGTATATCGTGTTTAGGTTCCTATCCAAATTGAAGTCTTACTGCCGCAATAAGCATTATCCAGGATCAATTGCTGAAGGCTACTTCGCAGATGAATGTATGACTTTCTGTTCAAGATATTTGGAAGATGTTGAAACAAGACTGAACAGACCAAGTAGAAACGCTAGGCTCACTGATCATAACTTGGCCGAAACTTATTTATTTCAAAGTTATGGAGAACCAATCAGCAAAGTTGAAATTGTAGAATTAGATAATAGATCATGGGTACAAGCACATCGATATGTTCTTTTTCACCATGATTCAATGGAACCATTACGCAAGTAAGTTCTAGAATTTGATAAATATTCATCAATTATAATTTGTTTATCTTCTAACAAAGTAAACCTTTTTTTAACATAGTGAGTACAAACAAATCTTGAGATCTCGTTCACGGTCCCGAAGATTACAACAACGAGAAATTAATAAGTTATTCATGGAATCTTTTCATGAATGGTTAAGCCAAGCGGTATGCAATTGAAGCTTTCATTGACAAATAATAATGTTTTCTCATAACATTTATAATTACTCAATTTACTTTCGATTCAATAGGTTTGGTGTCGAAAGGACGTCAATGACAAAGTTAAATGGCTTTCCTAAGGTCCGAATAGAATAGTAAAAAGATATAGTGTCTTCCTCATCAATGGATTCAAATTTCATACAAAATATAGCGAGAGGTTGAGGAGAACTCAAAATTGTGGAATTGTTGTTAATTCTTCAATTACAAGTTATGCTAGTGCTAGGGACAGTAATCCAATTGAAGGAAATGTGGAGTATTACGGACTTCTTACTGAAATAATTGAGTTGGATTATTATGGCAAATGGAAAGTTGTCTTATTTCGAGGTGATTGGGCTGATGTTAATACGGCTCGCGGAATTAAACAAGATCAATTTGGTTTTACAATGGTGAACTTCTCTCGATTGATTCACATTGGACAACAATTGATAGATGAGCCGTATGTATTTTCTTCTCAAGTGAAGCAAGTTTTTTACTCGAAAGATCCAACTGATGAGGGTTGGTACGTTGTACTCCGAAACACCCCTAGAGACTTATTTAACATGGGCAATGGAAGTAGAGATGACATCATCGAAAGATCAGAAACTTTGCCTTTTCCAGAACAGAACTTAAATGAAAATATCCCTAGTACTAGTACACAATTTCAATGGGTTCGTCAGGATGTGGATGAAGATATTTACGAATTATGATGTAGTAAGATTTTACGATTTTTTAAATATATGTAATATTGTAATTTTAATATTGGTCATGTTATATAATTTAACTATTTTATATGTACAATTATTGTTGTTATTTGTTACTAAAATTTCAACTATTTTATGTGTATTGCAGGAAAAATGCGTAGAAGAAGATTACGAAATTTAAGTATTGTTCAGAATACTCCAAACTCGGAAGAATGAAATAGTGAACAACGCAGACAGCTATTGGATCTTCGAATGTTGCGGAGACAGTTGACGAGCCTGCAGAATTTCAAAGTAATGTTAAGTTTATTTTACATGCATATAGACTTTTATTATTGCTCATATTTCTCAATTTCAATATAATATAATAATATATTATTTTCCAGCTAAAAGTGGTGGGACGCGCAGAGGTCGAGGACGTACGCTACTTAAAGATTTATACGATTTAAATCCTGTCGAGCGTGTCAAAGCAAGTAGAAACAATCATGGTCAGCCTGTTGGATCAGAAGCTCGACTTTCAGCAGGCTATTTGGACATTATAGCACGAAATGCTAATATGTTGCCCATCAACTACGAATCATGGCATCACATGCCTGATAGCAACAAAAATCAAGCTCTCGATAATATTAAGGTAACAAAACGTGAATGTAATTTATAATATTTTGGTTTAAGTTTCATTTATATTTACTTTCTAAACTTATGTTTTTTAGGAGAGATTTGCTTTACAGGTCTTGGATGCCTATATCAAGAAGGCATTGGGTAAAAAATGGAGAGACCATAAAAGCACTTTGAAAAAAGATTATTTTAAGAAAGACATAAGCCTTGAAGAAAAATTGCGAAATGTCCCGCCGGGAATGCTGAGGTACCAATGGGAAGATGCAGTTAGATTCTGGAATTCAAAGAAAGGAGATGTATTACGTACTTCCAAAATCTTATAAATTTTTCAGTTTATAGTATTTACTATATACGTAATAATAATTTCATTGTGTAGGACCGTAAGCGAGTTGAAACAAACAACAGGCAAAAACAAAAATTTACGCACACGGTAGGGTCGAGAAGTTTTGCTTGTGTAGCTGAGGCCCAGGTATTATGAATTTGTTAATTCTTTCAAATATTAATGAATTTCTACTATTAAATAATATTTTTACTACTATATTGTAGGAAGTATCGTCTGGTCAAAAAGTTGGACGCCTTCAGCTTTTTGACATTATGCATAGGAAGAAAGATGGATCTCCGATGACATCTAAAGCTGCAGAAATTATAGTATATTTACTTAATAAAATTTGATTTATTATAAATATTTATAATGTTTAATTATAATGGTTTAATTCGTCTTTAGTAGTTTTAAATAATGTTAAGTTATATTGCATTCCTTTTTTTTATATATTTCGTTTTTAACTCTTTAATTGATTTATTAAGAGAAACTAAAAGATAAGAAGGCAGAGTATGAAGCGGTTGCTTCGACTGATTGTTCTGTTAATTTTGAGGACATTGATAATAGAATTATTAATGAAGTTTTGGGTCTTGAAAGGTATGGTCGGGTTCAATTTTAAGGATCTGGTGTTAACCCGACCTAATATTTTGGATCCAGCTCGCAGCAATACATGCCTTCCGGGAGTCAAGCTCAAGCTGAAGTTCAGAGGTTAAGAGACTAGATAGCTCAGATGCAAGCGAGCACAGTTGAGCAAATTTCTCAACTTAAAGCGGAGGCAGCATCGAGAGAAGCTGAGGTTCAAAGAAAATATGAAGAACTCCATCTACAACTTAAAGCAGAGGCAAAAACAAGGGAAGCAAAGGCGTGAGAGGGAAGTAGAGCAGAACAGAAAGTATGATGAACTCCAGCTACAACTTCAGACTATGATGAAGATGTTCTAGCAGTCGCAAATGCCACCATCTTAGACATTTGTTTTCTTGTAACTTTTAACATTATTGTAAGAAAATTTTGAATTATACTTCATTTATAATTTATCTCATATATCTTTCGTATAATTGTGTATCATTTAGATTTGCTGTTTTTGGTTAGATTTCATGCTATATTTGCTGTTTTTTGTTGGATTTCATGCAGGAAGGGTTGGATATTGGTGAAAAATGTATATTGCAAATCTGCCCAAATTAACGGCGTTTGTAAAAAAAGCGCCGCTAAAGACAATAAATTATATCGGCGTTTTATAAAAAAATCGTTGCTAAAGACCACGACTTATAGCGACGTTTTATAAAAAAGCGCTACTAAAGACCACAACTTATAGCGGCGCTTTCTAAAAAGCGCCGTTAAAGACCACGACTTATAGCAACATTTTCTATAAAAGCGTGGTCTTTAATATTGTCTAAAGGCAAAAAAAGCCGGCAAAAAAAGGCAAAAAAGTCTATTTTCCTGTAGTGAACACTTATAGCAATAAAAATAATGGTATAAGTAAACCTTGTGTGTTGACCTGATAGTTAAGGAGTTCATTGTTCCAAGTGTGGTTTGGGTTTGTGTCACACTAGTCACGTTGTTATTAAGGTTTTACCCTTCTATTTGTAATTCACCCAAAAAAAAAATTAATGGTACAAGCAAATCCACTATACAAAGTGAGTTAAGGTGAGTATTATTAAATCCATTACTATCTTCATTGATGTTGGATATATCTATCCTCGCTTCTTACCGTTCCATTTCAATTTAAAATTTGCTACTTATCTTTTAATATTTTCAATATTTTTAAGTCAAATAAATATTTAAACATAAAGTATATGAATTTTTTTCAATATTACACTATTATATTTTACCCTTTTAATATTTCATATATGTAAAGATAAAATGATAATTTCATATAGTAGAATTGGTCGGCATGGGACAAGCATTTACCATACTCGCTCTATACTCACTATCTAAAAAAAAAAATCCATCATGTCCCATCTTGTATTCACTTTTCAAAAAAAAAAAAAAAAAATATGCTCTATTTGTAATAAATCGATTCAAAATCTATGGAGTGGTCCAAATTTTACAATCCTTACCTAGGAATATATACTTTTTGGTGAACGGCAACTATCTTTGACGTGGCGCATACCATATAACACTAAAGAATTAATTTGTCCCCATTTAGTCTAACTAATTTTGTATCTAGCATATTATATTTTAAAGTCTTTTTATAAGTCTATCTATATATTTATATTATATAAAACCACGATTTTAAAAAAAAAATTGAATAGACGATTATATTTTTAATATTAATTTAATTATTAAAGTCACATTAAATAATTTTTTAATAATAGGGTTTTATTTATTTTAATTATAAAATTAATAATAATAGATGGAATCTCCTCTAAAATTATTAGATAAAAATTATATTAATAATATTTTTATATAATAAAATTTTATTAGTTTGAACTACATAATTTAAATATTGATTATTAGTAATATGTTACTTTAAATCAATTATCATTTAATTAGTGTATATATATCAATTAAAATTAAAATATATAATTATAAATACAATTCAACAAATGAGGTTATTACTTTTTAGCATTAGTATCAGAAAGAGATGGAAAAACATTTTAATCAAGCACGAGATAAAATTATAATATTCATTCATCATCACACATTTGTTTAATTTATTATTATTATATAATTTTTTAAACTCACATTTATTCACTTTTCTCTATCAATGTCTAATATGAAATTTTCACTTAATAACTGTTACTTATTAATTTTAGTTTTACTTTATACTATTTATCTAATTAATATTATAATTATAATTTTATACAAATCTTAATTTATTATTATTGCTTAAGTAATTTGCAATTCTAAAATAATTAATTGCATCAAAAGTTCATGTTGATCGAACATGATAATGATGGTAGATCACTGAAGAAGATCAAAATGAAGATGACAACAATGATAGATTGAAGTAGAGGATTAAGATAGAAATTTTAAATATATTTGCAATATTATTAGTATTTATTTTAAAATAGATTTTATTTTAACTTTTTACTAAAATGGATTTTAATTTATCATTAATTTATTCCATTGTTATTTTTATAATACAATTAGATTATTCAATCAAAATAACTGCTTAACTTACGAAACTAAACTATTGGAAGATAAAAAATTATATTATGGTTCATAAAATTTAATTTGATCATATTTTTATACAATTTGAATTTTTTTAATAAATAACAATGTTAGTTGGTTTTAAATTAGAAAAAAAAGATAAAATGCTAAAATAGTTTTAATACTAAAAAAATTTGAAATTAATATTTTAACATCATTTCATTAAAATCATAATTATTTTTATTTATTACTAGTGTGCAGGTACAAATTAAATCAAGTTCTAATATTAATTCTCAAAATACTTTTTAATTTTGAAATTTAATCTTTAAGATATTTAAGCAATTTTTCAAGATAGATTTATTCTTTTACCTTTATTCAAACTCATAATAAGTTTTGAAGTAATACATCTTTAATTACACTTTCATTATAATTTAAACTATTCAATTTAATCAATAAACAATATCTTATTATTTTATTTACATCAATTTTGTAAATATAAAAGCATACTTATGTAATATCTCTATCTTTTAAATATTACAATACATACTCTTTAATATTGTACAAAACAATAAAATATAAATGTATATATTCACGTGCAAGGCATGTGATCTCAAATACTAGTTAAAAATAAAAGAGTACACCTCTTCTACTCTAAATGAAGTTCACTTGCTTTTATTTTAAAGAAATAAATTAAAGGTAAGTTATACTTAGGGTCACTAAATTATTAGTAGTTTTATGTTTTGCTTGGTCACTTAACTTTAAAATATTACAAAATAATCATTGAATTATTCAAAATTTTATTTAATTTATTGAATTGTTTAAATTACGTTATATGACTTTCTCTATTTGTACTACATGTACCAATTGAAAGCTCTCATTCTCCTTTTCTTTTATAGTTTAGTTTTTTTTAATAAAATAACTTCAAACATCATGAATCTGTGAATCAAAATTCAAATAATTTTCTTCTTCAATTTTTAACACTGACTGTCATATCGACTTGAATATAAGATATTTTATTCTACTTGTCAATGGGTATTGATCCACTATATCAATCATCAAAACACTGCTTGAAACTTGCTAGCCAAACTTTTTTAAGAAAGAAAAACTTAACAGCCCAGTGACTTAAATAAAAAATTTTGAATAGTTCAGTGACTTAAATGAAAACTTTTGAATAGTTTAATGACCATTTTGTAACTTTTTGAAGTTGAATGACCAAAACATAAAGTTACTAATAGTTTAGTGATCTTGGGTGTAGTTAACCCAAAAATTAAAGAGTACATTGAGAGTTAGATTTGGGCCAGTATTTCAAAGATTGGACCAGAATAAGCCTCGAATTGAAGCTGCCATAATCCGACCCATCAACACCGGCGGGGTTAATGCAACGGAATCGCCTACCTTCCCTTATTTGATCCAAATGGTTTGCAAATGGTCTCATATTCTTGCATCATTTCTTATATATAGCTTTGGTGTAACAGCATGAAGTCAAATGTTTTAAGATCCTTAGCTCTAATTATTACAGCTAAACTGTTGTTTGCCTTTAATCATGTCTTAGAATTCTTCTGAAACAGAACAACTTCAATGTCTTTTTGAATTAACCTCAATGCATTCCTTTTTCTTCTTTTTTTGACACATCAATCTATGCAACATGCTTGAAATTACACAAAGAATCTTATTCTATCTTTTGGTGAATTTTCAGGTCATCCATTCCTCTCAAATTTCTACTAGTTTTATAGTACTAACTAAAACTTTAGGTTATATCATAAGATTTGCTTTTTTAAGCCGACATTAAAGTTTAAAGAAAACCCACTTGCTTGGTGGTGCTAACTGTTCTGTTGTTGTGGTTTATGAATCCAATCATGCACATGGTCAACTTGATACTGACAATGAGAACTAGTTCTACTTAGCTCCTCTATTGTCCCTTAATCCTCCATTATCTTCCATTATTATATTATTCTTATTGAGATTTAGGTTAGACCATCATTAGCCTAACCGCCCCCTTTTTAATTCTTTTATTTTATACATTACAATGATTATGCAAATTATTAATTCATCAAAATTTATATTTATTAATATAAAGTACAGACAAAGAGGAAATTATGGTGGCCCAAAAAACATCAGTTCACCTAAATAGGCGAGAGAGTCAGAGAAAGACAAGAGGACAAAGAGAAGACTCTGAGAGCTAAGGAAGCTAAGTTGTAGAGGATAAGTGCTCAAAGACTGATTAAGGAGAGAATAATCTCTTCCTCGTCGTTTAGGAGGATATTTACTAGAAAGGTCCTCTTGTTTGCTTGCATGATGTGACAAGGTAATAATCATCATGGAATACATGAACGACGTGCATTGTGAGACTCTTTCTGTTATTTCTTCAGGCAACGCGATGTTGTTACGCTCAGTTAGGTCCTATTGGTCCTTAAAGAGGGTGTTCATACTTGAGAGAGTGATCACACTGAAAAGTGAGTAGTTAGATGAAAAGATTATGCCTCTTATGTCAAGGGGTGGCTTATAGCGAGTAGTTGATCTGAGAGGTAAATTAGCTTAAGACGGCTCAACGGATGGAAGATAAAGATTTACTCTCAAGTATCTAGCTGATATTTTCTGAAGATGTTATGTATATGATGTGGGTGATGATATAATAATAATAATAATATATATCAGATTTAAAGAACTAAAAAACACAAATAGTTTGGTCTAACTCACATTAGTAGGCTTGGAACAAAAGCTAACCTTGTGTAGATTACTTTATTTGTTTATATTTAGTATTTAAATAAGGGAATCTACCTCTCAAAGATCCTTTGGATATATTACGTTGAAATGACAAATGATAATATATTTTTACACATACAACCAAAGGCTTATACTTATAAATACCAAAGTGTATAGTATAGAGATGTTGGGTTCCTCCTTGACCTAACATGAAGCACTAAATTGGTAACCAATAGGATCTCAATTTGAGCAATGAGGAAAAGAAAATTGCAAAAATCCAATGAAAGGGTAGTAACATGGAATTTGACTTTGATTTTTGTGGTACCGGTATGCTTATTCGGTTTGACCAATCTTCTCGAGTTTAAATGACCTTTGCCTATAATAATAATTATGTATTTAATGTAGTCATAATATATGTTGTCTTTTTATAAAAATAATTTAAATTCAAATCTTAAAAATAATATTGTTAAAAAAAATCATCATAAAATAAAATAAAATAATTTTTAAGAACGGTACATGGAATATAAAAATATCTTAATTAATAATAATTGTGAGGAGAGATCATTCGACAAACCTAAGACCTTTGATTTTGTTTTTCTTTTACTTTTCCTAGATTACTTGGTTATGGAATAGTTCAGGTTCTTTTTCCTAAGAAATTATTATTTTTAATTCAGATAATAATTGTTTGCCAATTATTTAATTATTTTTTATAAATGTTACCTTAAAAAATAATGTCATTTGGCACTGATTAATCTTTCTTTAGACCGTTAATATACTATTTATAGTCATATTATTACATTTTCAATATATTATATGAAAATATGATATATTTATCATTATTATAAATGACTAATTTAATGTTATCAATTAAATGATACCAATTTAATGGAAAAAATATATAAAATTATAATAATCATTAAATCATATATATTAGATTACAATATCTTAAGATTCCAGCTCACATGGGATTTAATTTTTGACACATGGTATACTTGTTCTATTAATACATGGCAACATAATGTACCTAGATATTCATTTTTAAATTAAGAGAAGATAATTTTAAATTTATAATAACTAGATTTTACACCCCACTTTACTTGGGAGGTGAACCATTAATTATAAATAAATTTATCATATAATTATTTTAAATAATTATTATGTTTTAAATGCAAATAAGTTTAAAAATATATTCAAATGAAATAGAAAAATCAAAAATCAAAACTAAAATAATTATATAATTTTTCAAACCCTTTAAATATTTCTAACGGACCCTTAAAATAAATAATTTAAATAATACAAATAAACTCTCAATTGATACAAATACAAAAATAAATAATTAAAACACAATTCAAAAAATTCTACAAAACGTAAATATATAGATGGTCCAAATAGAGGGTAAATATCCCATATATACCAAAAATAAAGAAAAATTACAGAAATGTGCCAGTTTGAAAAATAATTACGGGAAAGTACCGTTTCCCCCAAAAACGCATCCACGTCAGCGCGTTTTTGGGGGATGCAGAGCTAAAGCGCGTCCTAAAGCGCGCTTTATGAGGTGGACAAAACGCTTAAAACGCGACGGACGCGCATTTTTGCCCTCCATTCCCTATGAAAAATTAATTGAATTTTGGGTCGAGAGTCTCCGCAAAATAATTTTGAGGAGACGTTTCAACAAACAAGCATTAAAACGCTTCCAATAGGTGCACTATCGTGAGAGTACCAAAAAGCTCCCACGTAGACGCTCTTTTGCTACAGTGGTCTCCGGTAAAATAATTTTGAGGAGACATTTCTAAACAAACAGTGGCAAAAACGCTCCAACAGGTGCATCACGGTAGGAGTATCGAAAAGAGCTCTCACGTGGACGCTCTTTTGCTACAGTGGTCTCCAGCAAACTTAGGCTATAAATCAGCCAAATTTCATTCTCAGTTGGCAGAAGGCAAATTCAAGCAAAAGAAAAAAAATTGAAAATGAGTGAACATATTAATGTTGTTATTTACTACGATGGTGAAGTTCGTGACACCGAAAATGGTGTTATTTTTTATCGGAGAACACAGCGCGACTGAGTTTTAATCAGAACGTTGATTTGGTAGAACTTAGCAAAAGAATTAGGCATAAAATATTCGGAACAACGCCAATGAAAGTTCAGTCTATTAAGTATAGATTTTGCGCTTCGGTTGATCCGGTGAGATATGACTCATTCGACATCAAAGGTTCTCGGAGCCTTGAGGCAATGGTGGAGACTCATCTTGCCAGTGGGTCGCCCTATCTTGATTTATATGTAGAATTTTCATCTCCAAGTGATCTTTCTGCGACCTCAACATCTACTGTCGTTCGAGGGGAATACACGACCCCAAGCCGACACTCTGTAAGTGGGAGGCAAAACACAGAAGTGCCCGTGTGCGGTGGTAGTATGGAAAACATAACCCCTGCACGACACTCGGTTGGTGGATGGGACATGCATATCCGTCCTTCGATGTCCGATGATAGAAATACGTATTGGGGGACGTCAGCAACTTCTAGTGGTTGGCAATCCACATATGATTAGGATCTTTACGAAAGATGTTTAAGGAGGGATGATGTACTCCCGACGACATCTATGGAAGAGGGGCCCTCATTTGTTGCAGGTTATGGAGGGTCGGACGATGAATCCGATGTGGATCCACCTCGAGAGCCAAGGCCCGACGGTGCAGAAGTTGGATTATTTTCTGAACCGGAGCCCGTTCCAATTGTACCTGAAGACGTTGAGGGCGGTTCAGACGAAGAAGAAGAAGAAGATCCGCTATTCAGGGCGTACTCACCTTCACCCACATGCATAATGTTGATCTATCTCAAGATGATTCATTGGAGTTTCCTGAACTACCACACCGGACGCGTGACCGTACAAATTCTTCGTTGGATTCGGACCAATTAGAAGTTGGTAACCAGTTTTCCAACAAGAATACTTTTCTTGCTGCATTGAAACAATACAGCATCAGGAATGAGGTTAACTACAATGTGGTTAAATCCAGGCTCGATAAGTACGAGGCAAAGTGTGCAGTGCAAGACGGCACATGTTCATGGAAAATCATGGCGTCGTTGAGGAAAAGGACAGGGTTGTGGGATGTTAAAAAGTACAAAGGTCCACATACATGTCTTGCCGGTACAGTACCACTATGTGTTCAATGATTTTGAATAAAACTAATATTATGTAATGTTGCATTATTTAACGTACTTCGATGACAGGTGTAACACAAGATCATCCGAGGATGGATTCAGACATGTTGGCTGACTTAATAATCCCGACGGTGAAGGCCGATCCCAAGACTACGGTGTCAGCCTTAATTGGAAATATTCGTAGACAATTGGGGTACACGCCCTCTTATAAAAAGGCTTGGATAGCTAAGCAGAAGGCGTTAGAAAAGTTGCACGTCGGTGGGACACTTCATATAATGAAGTGTGGCGGTGGTGTCAGTCTTTGGAGAGATATGTCCCAAGCAAAGACGACGGACCTTGAAATGTAACCGGCGGTACTACAACGATCGTCTTCTCCGTGGATGCGCAGTGTTCAAGCGTCTGCATTACGGACATTTAAGCAATCTTTGAGATGCTTTTACATCTGCAAGCCATTGGTACAAATTGATTGGTACCTTTATGTATGGTAGATATACGATCGACTATTGCTAGTTGTGGCACAAGACAAGCGTGGAGAATCCTTCCGATTACGCTTCGCAATAACACCGGGAGTCAGCTGATGATTGGGACTTCTTCCTATCTAGGTTAAGGAGGCATGTTTGTCCCCAACCTGACATATGCGTTATATCGGATTGGGGCCCTAGAATACTTGTGGTAATAGAACGCTAGGGAAGCATGTGGCATCGCACACACCATCGATATTGTCTGAGGCATGTTTCATCCAACTACTATGGGAAACATCGATCTAAAAGACAGAAACAACAAGTGACCGATATGGGTATGAAATATCTATTAATATAATTTTGTTTGTAATATTCAATTTATTCTCAATTGAAGAGTGGTATGTAATATTCGCTATCAAGTATGTTGGTAGGGTACGAGATCAATAAAAATCGTTTTCAGGAGATGCTGGCCAATTTGTGCTCAGATAACGACGAAGGCGCAAACTACCTGTGCAATATTCCTTTCGAACAGTGGACACGAGCATATGACGGCGGCCTACGATATGGTCATATGACCACAAACCTGGCTGAATGCATAAATTATGTTCTAAAAAGAACCAGTCATCTATCGATTACATCGGTTGTGTGGGTGACATATTTTTGTTTAGTGGCACTATTTCCAAAGAGAGCAAGTTATAGAGGGCAGATGCAATGAGGCCATGTATGGAGCCCAAAGGTTTTGCAAGAAATAAACTGTAGGAAGGCACGGGCGAACACCATGCACACAATGTGTCACGACCGCGACAGCCTATGGTTTCGTGTCACGGAGTTTGACAGACCGAACCAAGGTATTGTTGGCGGGCATTATCATGTACACTTGACAAATAGGACTACATGATGGGATATTTGATGCACCGTTACCCATGTGCTCATGTACTTGCGGCTTGTCAGAATCTCTGTCTTGATCCCATGAGCTATGTCGACGAAATGTACAAATTAGAAAACATGTACAACGTGTGGAGACACATATTCCCACCAGTCCCAGATGAACATAAGTGGCCGTCGGTATCGCTTGCACCGTATAAGCTGTTGCCGGATAGACAATTGAGGCGCAAACTAAAAGGTCGACCTTGCTCGACTAGAATACGCAACAATATGGATATCCGAGAAACGAGCAACCAAAGTCATTGTCTTGGATGGTGTAGGAACCCGGGCCATACATCTCGCTCGTGTCCAAATTAGAATAGTTGACCGTGTTCTTAGCTTTTTTGTCTCCTGGTGGCTATGTAATTTCTATTTTTTTGGAAGAAAACGGTGAATTTTTGTACAAGAACTTTTATTTTATTCAAGTTATTAAAATTAAATTACAAAATTACAAAAAAAAAATTAAACCATTTCTATCTTATCAAAGATATTAAAATTAAAATAAAAAAATTAAATTACAAAAGAAATAAAATTAAACTCAAATTTTATTAAATATAAAAATTAAATTACAAAAAAAATTAAACCATTTCTATCTTATCAAAGATATTAAAATTAAAATAAAAAATTAAATTACAAAAGAAATAAAATTAAACTCAAATTTTATTAAATATAAAAAATTAAATTACAAAAAAATTAAATCATTTCTATCTTATCAAAGATATTAAAATTAAAATAAAAAATTAAATTACAAAAGAAATAAAATTAAACTCAAATTTTATTAAATATAAAAAATTAAATTAAAAAAAAGAAATTAAACCATTTCTATCTTATCAAAAATATTAAAATTAAAATAAAAAATTAAATTACAAAAGAAATAAAATTAAACTCAAATTTTATTAAATATAAAAATTAAACCATTTCTATCTTATCAAAGATATTAAAATTAAAAAAATTAAATTACAAAAGAAATAAAATTAAACTCAAATTTTATTAAATATAAAAAATTAAATTACAAAAAAAATTAAATCATTTCTATCTTATCAAAGATATTAAAATTAAATTACAAAAAATAAAATTAAACTCAAATTTTATTAAATATAAAAAATTAAATTACAAAAAAAATTAAACCATTTCTATCTTATCAAAGATATTAAAATTAAATTAAAAATTTAAATTACAGAAAATAAAAAATTAAACTCAAATTTTATTAAATATATTAAAACTAAATTACAAATAAAATAAAATTACAAAACTAAATTAGGGTTTAGGGTGATCTTGGGTGGGAACCAAGACCACCAGGCGCGATCGGCGATTCTGTACCGGATTCCTCCTTCTTCTAGCTTTGGCGGGGTCGTGGAACCTCAAGCGGAATCGGGTTCCTCTGGCGGTGGGTGCAGTTCAGGTGTTGCGATGATGACCCACCTTGATAAAATAATGACCGGAGGTGTTTGCATAAACCACGACGGGGTGATCGATCTCGTCTGTTTGCCAAGGAGCACGGTAGAAAAATCGCTCCCGATGGCCCCTCCTCTAATCCTACATGTGACTTCGGCCTCACGATCGGCTGGCTAGTGGGAGTAGTCGGGAACGGACTCGAACGCGGCCATGCATTCCAACCTGGGGTGGGACTGGGAAAAGGAAACATATACGGGTTAGGAGGATACATTAAGGGGTAGGGTACACACCTGGCATAAACGGTGAAGGCTATGATGTCGGTGTTGTCGGTTGAACTAATGGGCCCGAATCGTAGTAGGCGCTGTTGCGGCGGTGGATCGTAGTAGGCGCTGTTGATGGCCTCGTCTCTTCACCCCTTCTCCTTAGATTTAAAGGGGCTCGACGTTCCCTTCGCTCGCGAATTTGCCATCGCCTCTCTTCTTCCGACAACAGATACGGCTTGCCATGGATCCTAAACCATGGCATGTACTCCGGCACGCACGCTAACTCAGGAACGATGATCGGTTCTCGGATAGGTAAAAAGTCATACCGGTTCTCCCACGTCTCGATATGACCTGACCAAAATCTTGGCCAATCCGTGTGCGGCTGCCGTAAGTCCACTTTGTGCTCATCATCGAGCACCTCCGGTGGCACGGGGATCGGTTGTCGAATCCAAATTACCGTAGAACCCGATCTGACTGGTGCATCTCCACGGTTGCGTAGGTGATCAATGGGACCTTCACGTGCCAACTGTTCGGATTTTGGAAGAACTCCTTCGGAATTACCACCTCAATTTCTGGATCCTCATACGGTGTCTATTGAAACTATATTAACATTACCAAAATATTAGTTATATACATAATATTAGAGACTACATACGAAATACTAAATTATAATAACGAAATTCGAAACTTACTTGTGATTCCGACCGTTGGTCCAATAGGAGCCGTATATCCTCAAGCAAGTTAGGTATTCCAACATGACTCGCCGAATGGTTCCACCTAATTAAATAAACTTTTAGCATGCACTTATACTATAAATCTATGAAATAATTGTAAAATATAATATTAAATTTACCTCGTTTTTAGTGGGAATGAATATGGTTGGTCAAGTCGAGGACGTAAAAATGGAAATGGAAACCATGCCCATGGCTGCAGTAGTGATAGGCAACCTTCGATTTTGGCTTTACTCGGCCACGTCGCCCCGCACATCTCCCGATACAACCTTGATAGCACGGCAGACCCCCAACTCAATTCACGGGCTACTCTGAAATCAACAAGTTTCAGGAGCCATCTCAGGTGGACGAGGTTTCTAGAGAGGTCCGGTATCAGATAGCCTCCAATTATTTGAAGAATGTATGCCCGAGCATACCGTATTCTTTCTACTTCGATTGAACCCTCGTTTGGCTCCGAGAATGCGTCTCGTAACTAGGTCATATCGATCCGAGCTCCTTGAATTCTATCCGGAATGGCACTCAGAAGCTCGTAGCATACGACTATCTAATCGGTAGATGTTGCGGACCCGGTGACTACCGACCCGTCCACCGGTAATCCCAACTGCAACTGCACATCTTCTAGAGTGATGATACACTCTCCGCATGGTAGATGGAAAGTGTGTGTCTCGTGTCTCCACCTCTCTATCAACGCGCTGATCAAAGACGGCTCCAACTTGAACCCCCGGCCTATCGTGGCCACATGCCAAAAACCCGCTTCCTGCAGGTAAGTCTCGATCAACGGCGATGGGGAACCATGCATGTTGTGAATATAACATTCCAACACCGATCTCTGATTGTTTAAAAATTATATAATTAAAAATTAATTAAAATTGCATAATTGAAAAAAAATTAAATAATATTGAACAATTAAAATTAAAACTTACCATTTGCATTTGCTCAACGGAGATGTGCTTGTTGTCTAGGCGACGTAATTCCCCGGCCATTGTAATCCGATAAAAAATTTTAAAATTTTCCAAAAAAATTATATTAAAAAATTATAAAGGGCTTTTTCGTAAATAGTAAAGGACTATTTAGAAATTTGAGCGTAAATTTCAAGGAATTTGAGAGAAAATTGAGAGAATATTAAGAGAATATTGAGAGAATATTGAGAAAGAATTGAAGTGTGAAAAAAATAAAGGGTTAGGGGGTTTTTATACTTTTTTTTACCATTGGGGCCCCCAACGGTCAAAAAAATTGGCCGTTGGATTTGATCGGGCTAAAGTCGCCCTTAGGATGCGCTTTTGTCCACCTCAACAAATGCGCGCTTACGTGGACCCGCTTTTTTGAGGTGGACAAAAGCGTCTAAAGGCCTTTTTCTGATCCCCAAAAACGCTACCGACGTGGGCGCGCTTTTTGGGGAAACGTACTTTCCGTAATTATTTTTCAAACGCAAATTTTCGTAATTTTTCTTTATTTTTGGTATATATGGGATATTTACCCCCAAATATATATAATAAATTAGCTTATAATAAATTTATATAAATTTAATTAGTACTCAGTAATATGTGTATATATAATAAACATTTATGTATATTAAATTAATTAACATATACATGTATGTGATTATTATATAAATTAATATAAGGTTTTTTTACCTGAAAAATATAAAAAAATTAAATATCAAAATGGTATGTCAGTACGATTAAATACCAAAATAGTATGTCGGTGGGAGCAGTGCCTTTCTCATAGGCGGCATCACAATTTTTTTAAATAAAATTTAATTTTTATATATTTTTTAGAAATATTATTTTTATTTAGTAGTGTCATTTACATAGGCGGCACCACATGTACAAAATTTTAGAGTCTAGTATGCGCCCGTGTATAAATACAAAATTGGTATATAGGGGATGGTGCCTATCTGATAGGCGGCACCAATGACCATATCTGGTAGGCGACATCAGTGAAACAATTTTGGAGTCCTATTTAATTGTCCTGGTGAAGAAGAGAATTAGGGTTAAAAAACATAGCAGAAGAGAAGGAAGAAGAGAGGGAGAAGAAAGAAAGAAAGCAATAAAGGAGAAGAAAGAAAGAAGGATAAGGTATTTTTATTTTTTTGTTTTTAAATAGAATGGATTATGATGGGGATAAATTATTTTGTTAGTATTGTGTAGTTTGTTTATTGTTATTTTTATGTTGTTTTTAATTTATTTTAAAGTTATTTTGTTAGTTGCTATTATAAATTATTTGTTTAGTTTAATATTTATTGTGATTTGTTAGGTTATGAATGTAAATTTTATTAATTTTAATTTATTTTAAAGTTATTTCGTTAGTAAGTTTGTGATTAGGTTAATTGATTGTTTAGGGTTTATTGTGATTTGTTAGGTTATAAATATAATCTTTTAATATTTTTAATTTATTTGAAAGTTATTTTGTTAGTAAGTATTATAAATTAATTATTAGTTAGTGATGACAAGAGAGGAAAATAGATAAAAACTAAAAATCAAGAAAAATTTATTTTCTATCATAGATATTGGTAGAAATGGCAATAAATTTGATATTGCCTAATTAGATAACAACTTCAGCACAAAAGGAGAAAGTTGACAAGATGATGAGAGAATTGCAAGATTACAGAATGAAACCAGAAGAAGACATCGTTCAACACCTTATTACCGTAAATCAAAAGATGCAAGAAGGGTTATGGAAGGGTTATGAACTGATTAGAAAGAATCAAGTGCAATACTTGACCCTTAGAAGGACATTAATAGAACGGAAGCATCAAATCATTTTACGCCCACTTTGAAAGACATTGGTACCACGAACGTATTGAAATATAGTTGTATACTTCGTGAAGTTTATAATCTCTTATAGAGCAAGGAAAATAGCGAGACACAGTGTAGGTTCGCGAAAGTTGACTAGGAAGCAAAATGTCTTTGGCATGGCATGGATGGATAAATTAGTTGTTAGGAAATTACCAAGAGAATTTATAAATTCAATACCTGTTACAAAGATTGAAGAGAAAGAAGATCCTGAGGAATTTCCAAATTGGATTGTAGAAGATGAATTTGAAGAGAATTCAAAATTTAATTTAGAGAATTTCTGAGGAAGATACAGAATCGATTTTTCGTATGCGATTATTTCGATGGAGTAATTTTGACAACCATGGAATGTATATTTGAATGTCGCCAGCAAATATCAATGAGATTTAATAGAATGTCTCATTTGATGATATGAAGGAAAGGATTAGTGCAAAAATTGTTAGACATTGTGGGAGAAGGATCTCAAAACTTTTCTACAAGTTTCCAGTTTCAATAGATCCCCGCAAATTCACCGAAATGAAACTTGTAGAAGATGAAGATGTGGAAACAATGGTCGCTCTTTATTGTGGGAATTGGAGCGACCAAAATGCATTGATTCAGTTATTTGTTGAGTTAGTTTGTGTGGAGCCAACTAAAAATCCTACTCCATTAGGTGAAGAACATAAAGCTTAAGAGCCATGTACGGTGGTTCCAATATTGTATGTTAATAGTCAATCTACTGTATGCGGAATCGACATCGATCTTAATGCTGCTGAGACTGATGTGGTTGGTGATGATGGATACTATAGTAGTGATCCTTCTAATCACGAGGTCGATAGTGATCGTGATTTTGATGTGGAATTTCTCTCCGATGATATTGACGATGAAGGCATGAATGATGATAGAAATGTTAACGCATCTTCAATCAAGAACCAGATTTGACGTATTGTGATACACAATAATCCTATGGCACACATGTCGCTCATAG
This sequence comes from Gossypium rotundifolium, assembly GCA_025506655.1. Classification (NCBI taxonomy): domain Eukaryota; kingdom Viridiplantae; phylum Streptophyta; class Magnoliopsida; order Malvales; family Malvaceae; genus Gossypium; species Gossypium rotundifolium. The sequence goes on from CP106723.1 coordinate 47,213,655, forward strand.
ACCCCGATACGGCGTACATAGCAAGTTCCCGAAGTACCTTAATATACTACCTGCTCACCGGCTGGCCGTATATTTTGATCTTGAGGAGTTGTTCGTGGGCCAGAGATTCGAAAGTAAGGAAGAGTGCATATTTTTCATTAAGTGGTATAGCATGAATATATTAGAGGACTACAAAGTCGCCGTGTCTAAACTGACATTATATATTAGGGAGTGTTGGAGATTGGCAGAAGGTTACAATTGGCGAGTACGAGACGCATTTATCTAGAAGTCGTAGATGTGGGAGATTCAAAAATTTGTTAGGCCTCACACATACACTTCAACACATATGATAAAACATCATTGAAAACTTGATTCCAAAATTATCTATACGTACATCATACCAATAATGAAAGACATGCCGACCATTAAAGTTTCGATACTGATTATCAAAATGCAGGCATAAGTCCAGTATCAAGTATCATACAAGAAGGCATGGATAGCTAAACAGATGAAAATAGAGTAATTGTACGGAGATTTCGATGCATCCTACAATAAGCTACAATGATGGATAGTCGCTATGCAGGAGTACGTGTCGGGGACTGTCAAACTCTGAATGATATCCATGGCCTGACGAGCCCAGGAAATAGTCACCATCCCCAAGTCTGAATGATAAAAACTATCCCCAAAGTGTAGCTCCGACTCTGCCTCTGGCTCAAGTGTAGGAGATGGATGTGGAAGGGGATGAAAGGGTTGCACATGTCGTGTCATGTGCGGGGGCACTATCATCGACCGCCCATCAAACAAAAATGGTTTCCCCATCTCAGAGTACCACTATATGTACTCTAACGAGAGTTGCAGATCCAAAGCACTATCCATCTGAGGTATCCGCCTCAACCGGTTGTTCCACATTACAATATATTATTCATGCACTTTCGCCCAATCATTTCCATGTTTCCCCCTCTTGTTAATCCTGTGGATGTCCCCTAACTGTACGGCAGTGTCGGGATATATGTATGCAATTGAACTTCCGGAGTACTTGATCACCGTGATACCACTCCACTATCGAAATTGATAATGGGTGCGTTAATGCACCATAGGTTTGAGTGGATGTGGGCAGGCGAGAGAATAACTGCCATAATTTTTGGGACAGAATGCGGCATCCAGATGAACTGCACGGTTAATAACATGTTATATTAACGTAGATCGAGTAAGATAAAATAATAAAATGTCATGAATATTGGAAAAACTTACCCCTCTCCAACATGATTCTCAATCATCAGACAGTATATCGAGAGCCATGTATCCTGATACTCGGATTAGTGCTCTATCTACAAAAATAAATTGTTAGAATAATATAATTCGAAAAAAAATGTCAACTAATTGTTATAATGAGTGAAAACTCATCACCTATTCACGAGTGTAATTACATATGATTGGTGACTAATCAATGCCAAGAATTGCACCTGGTAAAGCGCCCAAGACTGCAGCAATATGAGGCATTCACCTATGTCCACCGTAGAAGGATTTTTCATCCGACAGAGTTCGCAATACAACATAGCTAACATTGCGAACCCCCAACTGTACGAAAGGATGTTATGCAAATCAGATAATAGAGGCAAGTACATCAAGTGGACCTTGTTTCGGTTTGCATCCGGCATGAGTACACCCCCTATAGTGTGCATAATGTAAGTTCGAACGGCGTGCATCACATCCCATTCATTGACAGTACTTGGTAAATGCTCGAAATTGGCCTTTGGCCATGAAAACCTCAAACCCGTAAATTTTCCCTCATTGGGCGAGCGTCTAAGAAAGTTATAGCAAAGGGCAGTTAGCCTAGAGATCGAACTTATGCCGTGACCACATTCCAATCGATGGGGAGCCCAAGCTGCAGTGCAACATCTTATAGAGTGATGTGCACTCCCTACATGGCAAATGAAATGTGTGGGTCTCCGGACAATATCGCTCGACCAAATCGGATATTAAGTCGTATCGCAAATCAAAGGTCTGGATTAATGTCACTAACCCAAATCTGGCTAACTTCAAGTATGACATGAGGCATTCATCTGGGCCCTGACATTATTAAATTAGCAAAATAGTTAATATAACCTAATTTAATTCTGTAAATGAAGTGAGTAACAAATAACAATTTTATTACCATCTCATTAATAGTACTTGATATGTGATCATCATTATTAATAAAAAAACCCATTTGTTGCAAATCTGCAATTAAAAAAAAAAGGAATTCATTTAGTTTGTTGCAAAAAACACAATAAATAATTTGGATTTGAGTAACAAAAAACAAGTAAATAATTTGGATTTGAGTAACAAAAAACACACAGTAAAAACATAGTAAATACGTGAGTAACAAAAACACAATAAAAACACAATAAAAATATCTCATAAACTCTCATATTTTACCAACATAAAAAATTATGTTAGTTTACAATAATAATATAATTAAAATAAACATAAACTATCTAAACATAAAAAAACATACGAAACAACAAAAATAAAATAGAAACATACCTTTTAGGTTCTTTCAAACAACCTATAAAATTATATAAAACAAATTTAATCAACATTTCAATAAATCAAAAAATTCAAATAAATCAAAAACAAATAAAATTACATTATAACAAATCATAATACACATTAAACTAAACAAATAATTTATAACCTAATCATAAATTACTAACAAAACAACTTTAACATAATTTAAAAAATAGAAAAATTTACATTTATAACAAGTCACAATAATCACTAAACTAAACACAAACAATTTATAATCTAATAATAAATTACTAACAAAATAAATTTAAAAAATTAAAAAATTTACATTCATAAAATTCACAATAAACACTAAACTAAACACAAACAATTTACAATATAATCATAAATTACTAGCAAAATAACTTTCAAATAATTAAAAAAATTTACATTCATAAAAAGTAACAATAAGCATTAAACTAAACACAAACAATTAATAACCTAACCATAAATTACTAAAAATGACTTTAAAATAATTTAAAAATAAAAAATTATATTCATAAAAATCACAAAAACACTAAACTAAAAACAAACAATTTATAACCTAATCGAAATTACTAACAAAATAACTATAAAATAATTAAAAAATTTACATTCATAAAAAATCACAAAATACTAAACTAAACACAAACAATTTATAATAATTAATAAAAAACATAAAAAAAACTAATCCCTTTAAACTAAAAAAAAAAACATTAATTGCTAAAATACATACCTTCTTTCTTTCTTCTTCTTTTTCCTTCTGTTTTCTCCTTCCTTTCCTTTCTTTCTCTCTTTTTTTTCTCCTTGCTGAACCCTTATACAAAAGGGACTTTGTCCCCCATCCTCCTTTTTTTTTTCCCTTGGAAGGGACTAAACACTGTAAAATTGCAATGTACAGGGGCGACGGAGGTGACGGTTTAGTAGCACCAGTGCCTCCTGTCAGGGAGGCGTGACTGGCGCTTATACAAAAGGGACCTTGTCCCCCATCCTCCTTTTTTTTTTCCCTTGGAAGGGACTAAACACTGCAAAATTGCAATGTACAGGGGCGACGGAGGTGACGGTTTACTAGCACTAGTGCCACCTGTTAGGGAGGCGTGACTGGTGCCGCCAGTCCATGTGGTGTCACTAGTTCAAGCAAGCCAGTCATGGGTCAAAGTTTGACCCGTATTTTGACCGTATTTCGGCAATATATATGTGGTGCTGCCTATATAAATGACACCACTAAATAAAATGATATTTTTTTAAAAAAAATATTAAAAAATGGTAGTACTGACTATGAGAATGGCACCACCCCCACTAACATACCATTTTGGTATTTAATTTTTTTTATTTTTCAGGTAAAAAAGCCTTAGTAGAATAATATTAAAATATAAAATTAAATATATAATGTTTGATAATGTTAATGAAAAATTTTCTATTTATTAATCAATACTATAAATAAAATTTATTAATTTAAATTAATTATTTAAAATAAATTCAAATTAATGATGAGTAATTATATTAAATATATATGATTTTTTACTAAAACTATTTCAAATTACCACACTATTCAATAATTAAAATAAAATTACTTGTTTTACCAAAATTTTTAAAAATATTAAAAATTATGTTTGGTAAAATTTAAAACAACAGGTACAATTATTATTTTTAAAATATTAATATTATTATTATTATTATTTTAAATTATCATACTATTTTAAAATTTCAAATATTATTTTTCTCTTACAAAGTAAAGTGTAAATTTATCATCATACTATAGATAAATATTGAAATTCATCACTATGATGGGTATAGTTCAATAAAGGCCTATTTTCAAATTATTTACGAAAATGGACCGTTTCTAAAAATAATTGTAGTATGAACCGAAAATTTAAAAACGCGCTGATGTGAGACGCATTTTCAAGGTTAAAGTGTAAATTCACTATCATACTATAGATAAACACATTTTAGGTTTTTGGTCCACACCCGTAATTAATTTTAGAAATGGCTCATTTTCATAAATAACTTTGAAAATGGGCCTTTATTGGTACTATACCAGACTATACTTTATTTTTATTGATATTTGTTGTTTTTTAAATATGAGTAAAATGACACCCAATTTTTATGTTATTGAATTTTACCACTAAACTTTAAATTTTATTCAATTTTATCACCATATTTCATTTTTAAATTAAATTATATCACTCAATATTAATTTTAAATATTTGAAAACAAATTTTAATATTACTTTCAAATATTTTATTTCAATAGTTAATTTATAAATTATAAAAATTAATCAATTTAACTTATAATTTTTAAATTAATGAAACAAATAGTTGAAAAATAATATATATAAATTAAATTTATTTTATAAAATAACCTTTTTTATTAATTATGACATTATATTGTTTTACTTATTGATATTAAATATTAAGATAAAATACAAAAAGAAATAAATTTATTAAATTCATTTCAAGTTATTTTAAATTAAAATTGAGTAGAAAATTTCAATAAAATCAAATTTTAGAAATAAAATTTAATCTAATAATTGTAAAGTGATAAACTTTAATATAGAATTAAAGCATAGTGATAAATTTACCTTTAATTTATAAGCACAACGATAAATATTAATTAAAGTGAAATATAATGATAACTTTCAATTTCATCTAAAATATAGTGACAATTTTACACATAAAATACACTTTTAAAATTTAGTGGTAAATTTTTTTAAATTATAATAAAATTTACTAATATATACAATAAATTTGTATAACGCATGGGTAATAAAAAACCTAATTAATATATATATACATAACTTATATATAAAAGCAAGATCAAGGACGTTCCTAGCTTGACACGTGGTTGAGGCTTTTTTGTGTGTGCATTTTACAGAAAAATGATCAAATCTCATTATCAGTTCAGCCCCCCTACAATGCCTACAATTAAGATTTAATATTTATATTTGGATTTATACATTTTAATCTCTATTGTTATAATGTTTAGTCCAAATAGTTAATATTATTGATTACTCATTAAATTTTTTATGTGGATTTAAAAAAAAAATAGTATTGTTACAAAAAGAAAATATTTTGGCATGGGTTGGGATATGTTTTTTTTTTAATCACATTAGCTACCAAAATTATTAGAGTGCTAATTACTTGGACTAGCTAATGAAATGGCTCCCTCCTCTCTACATGCTCACATTTGATATTTAGTCTCTCTTTTATATATATTAAAAGAAGTCTTTATATTTTAATTTGACATAATTTTGTCTTCTATTTTTACAATGATATTAGTTAGCCCAAATAATTTACATATTTATCTGTGATAGTTAATCTTATTATTTTTTATCACACCATTTGCATGTTGATAAGTGTCTAAGAATAAAAGATTATTAGTAGTTGAAAGGTTAAAAGTTAATTTTTTTCAATTATATATGAATGTTTTAGCAAAATAAAAGAGATTATGAATTTGAAAAAGTGGCATGGAACCTTATTTTTTCTATAGATGATAACGATGGTTAAATTTTCGTTTTGGTTTATATAATGTGCTCCAATTTAAGACTTAATCTTTATACTTTAACTTACTGACATAAGTTGCTACCTCAACTTTTACATCATCATTGGTTAGCTCAAATCCTTTATTTTGATTAAAATGATTATGTAATTTTTAAAAAGTTAACGCCGTTAAAATTATCTATTAAATTTACATTCATTGCAATGACTTTTTTTTGTTTCATGATTACCATGTGAGTACTTTTTTTTAAAACTAAAACGTAACTCTAAAATATTTAATGGAATTAACAATTGGACTTGAATTTTAAATTTCAAAACACTAACAAGAAGCATTCCTTAATGAACAAGAATAAGTGGTATCCACGTAGTACATCACCTATATAAGTCACCTCAATATATAAGGTATTGAGACTTGTTAACATACTATATGAATTACAATCAATTTTCTCAATAAAACAACAAGATAATCAATACAAAACTATCTTCACCTAGTCTGGCATAAGTCTTCAAATCTTCAAGAATGCTTTCAAATTTACCTGAACCAATCCAATCTCATCAAAGTATGAAAGTCCATTTCCTTGTTTCGATACAAATCAATCTCCAATATATGTTGTTATAAACAATTTGGACATTATGGATGGGATTGCATAAGACCAAAATACCAGCAAAGATCAAAGTCCGTGAATTTTGTTACCAAAATTTGTCAACATAAAATATGGAAATTTATTACTTAAGCAATGTGATAGTATTGTAGATAGAGGTTTTCCACAAGTCATTTTGAAAAATACCAATATCTCAACTATGCGAATAGAGGTGCAAATTGCATATATCTATGGTGATACCAACATAGCAACAAACTTCATGGGTAATAGGATTAAGTCATGATTAGATGGTTAGTAAAACTAATTCAGTTAACTCGTTGCTACAGTTACTTATTCATCCTAGTTCCCTAAAAATAGTGAAGTCTTCTATGTAAAAGGTAGGTTTTTAGTCTTATTACATAAAGATTAAAAAAACATTTCTCGTCTTTTATGTTTCATCTTCTTCTATTATCTTTCTGTTTTTGTTTATTCATATTCATTGACATTACTACTCAAAGCTTTCATCATGGTATCAGAGATTGAAAGATTTTAACAGAGAATGCTTATTTTTTTCTCTGATCGTTTTTCTTCTTCTAGTTTTCTGATTCAAAGTTCTTGTGTGGTTCTTTATTCTCGTGGCTTCTTAGAGTAATTTTTTATTTTTTTTTCTTTCAACAATGGCTAGTGAGATCGATTCAAGTGGGTTTGATAACTATTTTAATAATTCTGCTTATGGTCTTACTAAACTTTTTTTCCAATAAGTCAATTACAATACGACTTGGTGAATCAAATTATTTACTATGGAAGCAGCATGTCTTTTTCATGATTGAAGGGCATTCTTTGGAGAAACATATCGATGGTTCTTTGGTTCTTGATCCAACACAGGGTGATTATGCCTCTCTTAAAAAACAAGATCGGGCTCTTGCATCATGGTTGCTTGCGTCTATCAGTCCTAGCATCTTGCTGAGTCTTATTCGTTGTACTTCTGCTTGTGATATTTGGACTACGTTATAATAGCTATTTTTTATTTCTTTCATTACCAGAGTCATGCGACTTCATTCCATGCTTAAAGGGGTAAAGAAACGGGAATTGCGTATGAGGGAGTATCTTGCTAAAATTCAGTTAATTTGTGATAGTCTTGAGAGCTGTGGATACCCTGTGTCAGAGGTCGTACATATCTCAGGTATTCTAACTGGGGTACCTAATGAATATGAGTCTGTAGTGTCGGTTATTACACCAAGCCAGCAACCATACAATCTTCAAGGAGTGTGTGGTGTGTTGCCAAATGCCGAACCTCGATAGAAAGACCCCTTGTTTCCTTTACCAACAGCTCCACTCAGTGCGCATCTTGCTGAATCTCAATGGGCTTCCTCTTTACCTCGTACAGCAGTTTAAAATTTGGTGAATTCTTCTCTATCATATGTTTCTCTAATTGCTAATTTTCAGTCTGATTCGTATTCTCCTGGTTACCAGCAGTTTTATCAGGCTCTGCAGCCAGCGTTTCGCGATCGTGGAAGAGGTCGCGATTCTAAATCTCAATTTTAGATTTTTGGTAAGATTGGCCATCTGGCTCTACCCTGTTACCATCAGTTTGATCAATCGTATTCTAATGACTTTCGTCCTATGTTTCCGGCTATGAGTAGTGCTTTTGTAAACTTCAGTGGTTTTTCAAATGAAGCTGCTACCATCAGTTCTCTTTCGGGTCAAGCTCACAATGTTGTTGCTTCTTTAGCGATTATTGTGGATGGCACTTGGTATCTAGATACTGGTGCCACAAATCATTTAACAAATAATGCGTCCATGCTTACTTAATCTACTCCTTACACTGATTCAAGTAACATTCAGATGGCTACTGGTGAGAGGTTATTCATTTCACATATTGGTAAAACGTTTCTTTCCACTTCTGATCGTATATTGGTATTGGACAAATTGTTGCATGTACCCAATGTGACCAAGAATTTATTCTATGTATCCCAATTTGCCAAAGATAATAATGTCTTCTTTGAAATTTTCAAGATTATTGTGTTGTGAAAGATCTCGTGACTAAAGATGTTTTGCTACATGGGAAGGTGGACAAAGGTCTTTACAAGCTGAATTTTAATTCTTTGCTATGCACTCACAACTCCAAAGATAACAATGGTGATGATTGTGCTATTTTTCAACAAAATAAACAAGACTTCTATACTATTACTACTACTCGTGTTAATGGTCATCATAATGGTGTTTCTTCTAATTCTTCTACTGTAAATGTTTCTTCTAATTCTTCTAATTCTTCTACTGTAATGTGGCATCGACGTTTGGGTCATCCTACCAAAGATGTTTTGTTTCGAGTTCTTCAACTCTGTAATATTTCTAGTTCTGTAAATAAGATGTTTGATTTTTTTGAAGCATGTCAATTAGGAAAAAGTCATAAACTTCCATTTGGTTCCTCTACTATGGTATATACGCAACCTCTACAACTTGTGGTCATGGATATTTGGGGGCCAGCTCCTATTACTTCTCAATCAAAAAGTTACTATATCAATTTTATTGATGTTTATACCAGATATACATCGATTTATTTTTTGGCTAAAAAGTCTGATGCTCGGCATGTGGTTATTTCTTTTCATAAAATGGCAAAACGACAGTTAGGTTTTCCACTTAAAAAAAATTAATCTGAATGGGGAGAAGAGTTTTGGGGTCTTTAGATTTATTTTTCAAATGTTGGAATTCTACATCGACTCTCATTTCCTCATACTTTTGAACAAAATGGGCTGGTTGAACGCAAACATCAACACATTGTCGAGCTCAGTCTTACACTTTTTGCTCAAGCATCATCACCTCTCAAGTTTTGGGTTGATGCCTTTTACTCAGCAATATCTCTTATCAATCAGTTGCCTAGAATTTTGACCTCCTCATGAACGATTATTTGGTCGTGTACCAGATTAATCATTTCTCAAAGTGTTTGGTTGTGCATGTTATCCACTTTTGAGACCTTATAGTACCTACAAGTTGGACTTTCGCTCAAAGATGTGTATTTTTCTAGAGTATTGTCCAAATCAACATGGCTACAAGTGCTTGGCTTTGGATGGCAAAATATTTTTTTTGCACCACATTCGATTTTAAGAGAATTTTTTCCCATATGCTGTATTGGCCTCCTCTAGTGCTACTTCTGTTTGTCCCGTCTCTTCTACTGGTAATATTGTTTTCTCCATACCTTTTTATTTTGGTCATTTCCAAGCTACTCTCTTGTTGATAAGCCTATTGGTTCTTCACTGGCTCTATTGCCTTAGGGGTTTACGGTTCCTTCTTGTTCATCTACAGCTAATCTTGCCAATGAGCGTCACTTTCCTTCTAACATGCTCCAAACATCTATTGATATGCCTCGATCATCGGCTTATGCTACCATCTCAGTTTCTACTCCTGTTCCTGGTATACCAGAACCAGCTCCTAGTGTACCTAATTCCAGAGTACCCGGTCAATCATAGTAACTTGAACCTTCATGTGATTCCAGTCCACGTAATCCTTGTTCACTTACTTTATCAACAATTTCTGTTTTGAATGTTCATCCAATGATGACACGCACGAATGCTGGTATATTTAAGCCCAAAGCCTATCATGTTCAAATTGATACATGTGAACCTTGGGATATTCATGAGGCGATGAATGATAATGAATAGCGTACAGGTGTGCATGAAGAACTTTGTGCACTCGTCTCCAATGGAACTTGGAGTTTGGTTTCTCTTTTGGATAATAGAACCATTGTTGGTTGCAAGTGGATTTTTAAGACAAAAAAAATACAGATGGGTCAGTAGCCCCTCGCAAAGTTTGGTTGATGACAAAAGGGTTTTCTCAAGTTGCTGGTTTTGATTATAAAGAAACATTTAGCCCGGTTATCAAGCAACCTACAATGCGTGTCTTATTGTTTTTGGCATTAACCAACAATTGGCAGCTCAGACAAATCAATATTAATAATGCCTTTTTGAAGGGAGATCTTACTGAAGAAGTATATATGGATCAACCTCCAGGTTATGAGCAGTGTGATGAGCGTGGTTTCCATTGGTTTGTCGACTAAACAAGTCAATTTATGGCCTCAAGCAAGCTCCACGAGCTTGGTTTGAGAAGCTGACTTCGTTTCTTGTTGGGTCTCTCGGGTTTCAAGCTCCCAAGGCTAATTCCTTATTATTCATTAAGGATTTAGAGCAGGCTGGTCAACTTTATTTAGCAGTTTATGATAACGATATCATTGTCATAGGTGGCAGCTTGCATAACGTTGATGCCATCATCTCAGCTCTGCTTGAGCGATTCTCACTGAAGGATTTAGGTAAACTCAATTATTTTTTAGGCATGGAGGTTCATCGTACATCTGATAGTCTAGTTCTCAGTCAGAAAAAAATGTTCTAGATCTTTTGCATAAACTCAAATTGAATGATGCCACATTGTTACCAACTCCGATCGTTACTACACCACTTTTAATGGCTTATGATGGAGATCCATTTCTTGACATCATTCTTTATCGGCAAACAGTGGGTACTCTCTAACACATTTGCTTAACATGCCCTGATATTGTTTATAGCGTTAATAAGGTCAGTCATTACATGCAATGTCTACTTAACAAGCAGTGGATGTAACACACTAAACCCAGCCTAGAAGTTTAGACTGAATCCCGGATGTTGCATTGATCACCAAAGTGATCATAGGTAAATTTGTACAAAACAATTGACATATTGAATCGTAACATTTAATCGTTTAAAATTTAGTCAGTAAAATTGCAGTTAAGCTAAAATATATATGAGCAGAATAAAAATGAATAAAACCTAAAACAGAACTTGTACCACAGTTTTATATAACTTTACATTTCAAAACTGAATAACAAAGTAGAAACTAAAAACACAAAATGAAAGTTTATTTTCCACTGAGACTGTCTGAGACCTCCATGTACCAAGCCTAACATCAGAAATCAGAAAAAGTACCTGAAAAGGAAACACTAAGAGGGGGTGAGCTACTCGAGCTCAATGTGAGTCCGAATCCAGACTAAAAACAATTAGGAATTCAATACAATATTGTATCAGATTTACAGATATACATTGAGTCAGAAAGAAACTTGGAACTAATATCCTAATAAAACATAACACTCAAGCACACCAATTCACAACAGGCAGACAGAGTAAAGTCAAATAGTCAAGCACCCAGGTATACAAGAAGATGCGTATGAAATACGGTCAAGTAATAAGACCCACCCATCCAGCCAACACACCTCACCGTCCCCCGATCACATCGCATAAGAGCTGTTTAAGCTCAACCAACCGAAACACAACATATAGGACCTCGTAGGTCCGTCCAACCCTACACACCATAAATGTGGACCAAGCCACTCAGATATTAACATGCAGCAGAGCTGGCGTATGCGCTGTACAGTACAATGCGGTAATCCGTTGCACAGTCCTACTGCAGTTATACTACCAGATCAGATAATAGTATACAACAAAGCTGACCCACATGCAGTACAGTATGATAAATCGCCGTACGAATATGATTCAGTAAAACTGCCAGATCAAATCAAAATCAGACTCCCTTCTCTTCGCAATCCTACCCAAAATAATTTATGCAAGTATGCATGCACACAAGGTCACAGACCAGTGACACTTAAACAGACAATCAGATAGAATTGATATGCAAACACACCCCATAAACCAAATTTAGAATCAGACATCACTTACAATCATCACAGATACCAAGAATTAAGCATCCTCACTAAGCTTAGCTAAGGGTCGGAGCACACAAACACATTTTCAGATCAGAAACACACACAAAACCAAAATAAGTGTCTTAAAACCACACGCCCGTGTGCTCTGGCCGTGTGGAAATGCCTAGGCCGTGTGGGAGGTCAAAAGCCCGTGGAAAATGGGCACACGGTCGTGTGGCTGAGGCACACGCCCGTGTAAAGAGACGCACACGCCCGTGTGGACTAGGGACATGGCCATGGGAACGGGCTGTGTAACTCTTTGTCCATTTGTACTAAATTAGAGTACAGGGTTGACACGGCCGTGTGAGGGTCTCACAAGGTCGTGTGCCCACCAGACACGGCACTGTGTGTCCAAAACACACGCCCGTGTAGGATCCCTAAATCCCAAACCAACCACACGACTGTGTGACACCAAATCACTCAAACCCTAATCCCCAAACTCACACACTTATATGCCTAGGGGACACGGCCGTGTGAAAAATGACTAAATCTTAAATCAGCCACACAGCCATGTGGCCAAGTCGTGTGGCCAGGCCGTGTGGCATCCAAAATAGCCCGAAAACCCTAATTTCCAAAAGCACACGATGGTGTACATTGGTACACGCCCGGCCACCTGTGTGGTCACGAAACCACCTTAAAAATAGCCCCGAAAACATGCTTTCATCCATGAATCACTCTTTAGCCCTTGGTAGTTTGAAAATAAACCAAAACACACCAATTCTAAGCTCTACTTTTTTTAAATCTGTTTTTTTGATTTATCTATTCTTTATATATTGCGAACAATAAAAAACCTTCTTACTTGCGCCGTTCATTCTTTGTCGTGTGAGGCCGAGGCCACTGTCTCCGATGAAAGATAGTACCATCGTCTGAGGAGAAATCGAAAGGTTTCTAGATTTTTCACCATTTTTATATCGGGATAAAAAAGGGGTTTAAAATAGGTTTTAAAAGGGTAAAAAAAAATACTAAAAAGGCTCTTTTTGGTTTCGAACGAATCACTCTCTAGCCCTCGATAGTTTGATATCTACGCAGTGAGAACAGTTTTCCCCAAGCGAAAGAAAAGAAAAACAAAGAGGAAGCAAATACCCAACTTCAAAGAAAAATATAATAAAATACAATAAAAAGGGAAGAAGAAATGAAAGTCCCAGCCAATGAAAAAGCAAAATAAAAATAAAAATAAAAATAAACATAAATAAGTAAATAATTATAATTATTAACTAAAAAAACACAAAGTAAAAAGGCTTTCAAAATGCGCACCTGAAGACTCGAATCTAGAACATTGAGATATACTAACACTCACTAATCCACCAGACCAGCAGACCCATTCTGACATTCAAACACGTGACTAAACACAATAACACGCCCTTCTCTACGTCCCTAACCATAAAAGTTAAAACTTTTAGCCCCAAAATTTGGGGTGTTATAGTGGAAGATGGTAAAATGGATTGTTCGTTATCTTAAAGGTACCCTGCATCATGGGCTTGTATTTCGACCTTGTCCCTCCTTACACATCACAACTTACTCTAACTCAGATTGGGGAAGCAACACTGATGATCGGCGTTCTACAGCTGGGTACTTTGTGTTTCTTGGTAACAACTTAGTTGCATGGAGTTCTAAGAAACAAAGTGTTGTGTCACGATCGTCTATAGAAGTTGAATTCCAAAGTGTTGCCAATACTGTGTGTGAAATAGCTTGGCTGAAATCATTGTTGACTGAGATGGGAATTTAGCTGGTTGCTCAACCTCCGGTCATTTGGTGTGATAACACTAGTGCCGTTGCACACTCTAGCAATCCGATGCAACATGCTCGGATGAAGCATGTGGAGTTAGACTTGTGTTTTGTTTGCGAAAAGATGGCTACTGGCGAAGTTGATGTTCGCTATGTTCCGGCTACACATCAGATTTTAGGTATTCTGACTAAGCCACTATCGACTAGTTTCTTTACTCACTTGCGGCAACAGCTTTGTGTTGCCTCTATTGATGAAATCTCTGCATGTCTATCTATTTTAGTAGAAGGAGAGAACAAGGATGATAATAGAATTAAGTCATGATAAGGTGGTTAGTAAAACTAATTCAGTTAACCCGTTGCTACAAGTACCTATTCATCTTAGTTCCCCTATCAATAGTGAAGTCTTCTATGTAAAAGATAGGTTTTTAGTCTTATTAAATAAAAATTAAAAATACATTTCTCCTCTTTTATTTTTCATTTTCTTCTATTATCTTTCTGTCTATTCATATTCATTGATGTTACTACTCAAAACTTCCATCAATGGGATATGCTTCTTTAATACACCCCTTTTGGTTTAAGGGATATGATGGATGTAACCAGTAATAGAGTTTGAGCAATTTGACATTACCATCGCCAAAAGAAACAAAAAAATGAAATCAATATCTATACTAGACTTAAGTTATCTAATCCAACGGTTGGAAAACATTTAATCTAGTAAGAAAAAAAAAAAACCCAAAAAGTCAAAACCTATATTATTTAGGAAGGACCAAAATCCCTCAGTATTTATCTATCCATCCCCCTCTTGAGAAGCCTGAATTAATTAAATTAAATTAAATAAAAATGCTCAGTATGAAATTGGTTTAGGCTCCACTAAAAAGAAAATGATTTTCTTAAACCCCATGATTGTCTTCACATGGATTCCAACTCAAAGTGCCTCATTCTTTAGTGATTTTCTTAAACCCCTAATTATATCTATTTTACTTTCTTTAATTTTTGTTAGGGTACCCCACATTCACCATTCCTCAACTTTTCCCTTCAATTTTTCTTTAGAAATAAACAGAATAATCAAACAATTACTTTTAATAAAAAGGATGGTATATTAGTTTGATAGCCAAGTTAATTATTCATTGATACATGAATGTAATTATTATGATTATAATTTCTTGTATGATGGTAACTTTTTTATTAAAAAATATTATTTTTACATAATCATCATTAAAGATAGTTGTTTAATTAAATAAAAATATATTAATAGTGAATAAAAGGTCAAATAAATTCTTGAATTCTTTTACTTGCTCTAATTGCCTATCCAAGCAATGTCATGTTCTATTATTTATAAAATGTATGCTAGGGTGAGCAAGGAACAATCAAAAACTTGGTCTCCAGAATCCACATGGGAACTGTTGGGATCCCAACAATCATGCTTTGTCCTCTCTTTTTTAATTTCTTTAAAATAAATTAAAATACGTAGCCCATTCTCTCACCGTTGACTAATTTATCAAAAAATACTAATTTTTAAAAAAATTTATGGAAAAAGACCTAAAAATAATTATTTACTGAAAAGGGTCATTTTCTCCCAAAATGCGTTCACGTCAGTGCATTTTCAGGGAATGCAATAAAAAAACGAGTCCACAAGGGAGCGTTTTTTGCCACATCAGCAAAAAACGCTTCCTTGAGGGCGCGCTTTGCTGATGTGGCAAAAACGCTCTCTACAAGACGCGTTTTAACTCGTGTTTTTTTCAAAAAAAATTATTCTCTAATTAAATTTTTAAAAAATGTCATTTTTTAGATATTATAAAAATAGACTAATTTTTTTAAAAATTTACGAGAATAAACCTTTATAAAGACTCAAAGTGACAACACCATTTTTTGTAAGGTGCCATCAATTAATATGGAAATATAACTTACAAAGGAAATCTTTATATAGACCCAAAGTCTCATTTCCCTTGTTTTCTTGAGCAATGTGGGATATGAGATATGTGTATATATAGACTCATAAATAGTTTTGCAACTTGTTCCTAAACAATATGTGATTCCTTTCTCTTTCAACTAATAACATGAGATTAAAGGCTACACTATATTTGATATTTTTTTACAAAACAATTTCTTTTTTTTTTATATTTTGTTAATATTTTCTTATATTATAAAATTATCTTTTGAGATCTTTAATCTTGTTACATTTTAGAATTGTTAACATACATAAAAGAACTATTAAAAAAGAGAACAAATTGCACATATGAAATTGTACATGCAATAACCTTCTATTCAATTTTAAATGTTTGAAGTTAATATCAATGCAATTCTAATTTTTAAAATAATTTTTCATTATTTAAATTTACAAGTTATACTTTTAATTTTTTATTATTTATTTTATTTTAATTATGAATGTTTGATTAATAAATAGATGGTGAGTATTTGGTACTCAAATAGTATTTTTTGTAATTTTAAAATTGATATATCTTTTAAATATTTATTTATTTTTAATATTTTACTATACTTATTAATTTTTTAATTCTAATTTAATTTAATTTTCATCACTTAATGATAAATTTATTTCAGATATATTTTGACTAGATAGATAATTTATTTAAACATAGTATATAATTATGTTAAATAAGTTTTTTATAGAAATATATAATATACATAAAATATAATAATTATTTTTCATATTTTATATCTAGATTAAATTACACTAGTAGTCACTTAACTATATTTTTAGCTATCGAATTATAAAACTTACAAAATGATCACTAAACTATTAGTAATTTTTAAATATTTATTTTTTAATATTTTACCATACTCATTTTATATTTTATATTTTTTACTTATAGAGTTTAAAAGTTTTATTTATAATGTAACAAATGTTAACTTTTGTAAAAAATTTAAACTCTAAGTAAAAAATCAAATATAGTGTAGCCTTTCATATCATGTTGTTAGTTAAAAGAGGAAAGAATCACACATTGTTTAGGAACAAGTTCAAAAATCGTTTCATTAGTCTATATATACACATATCTCATATCCCATTCTGCTCAAGAAAACGAGGGAAATGAGACTTTGGGTTTATATAAAGATTTCCTTTGTAAGTTATATTTCCATATTAATTGATGATACCTTAAAAAAAATGGTGTTGTCACTTTGAGCCTTTATAAAGATTTATTCTCGTAAATTTTTAAAAAATTTGGTCTATTTTTATAATATCTAAAAAATGACCTTTTTTGAAAATTTAATTCGAGAATAATTTTTTTAGTAAAAAACACGAGCTAAAACGCGTCCTTGGGGGAGCTTTTTGCCACATCAGCAAAGCGCGCCCTCAAGGAAGCGTTTTTTCGATGTGGCGTAAAACGCCCCTCGTGGACGCGCTTTTCTCAGATCCCCGAAAACGCTTGGGAAATGACCCTTACCGGTAAATAACTATTTTTTCGGTCCTTTTCCGTAAATTTTTTAAAAATTGGTATTTTCTGGTAAATTGGCCCCACATGCTATTTGATATTATACAATGGGATAATATAATCTTTGGCCCCAAAACTTAGCAATTAGTTCAGTTTGGTTCTTGAACTTGGCAATTAGTTCAATTTTGGTCCTTAAATTTGGATTCCATCAAAATTTATTGATGTCATCATTGTTCTTGGAACATTATTGGATTGGTCGGTCGGATCGATTGGATCGAGAATCGACTGGTTACTCGTCCAAATAAATGGATTGAACTGATTGAATCAAAAACTACTCGAAATCGGTAAAAATCGAAAATTAGGACAAAAGTGAGTATTGTTGAACCAGTTGAACCGATTGAATTGAAAATAAAAAATTGGGACGAAAGTGCGCAAATCAAACATAAAAAATAGGTTGAACTGGTTTAATCATTTTTTATTTTTAAATTTTATGAATTTTAATTATTTAGTTAATTATTATTGGTCTAACAGTTGAACCGATTGAATAGAAACCATTGTCTAATCAGTTTAATTATTGGTCGGATTATTAGAACACTGTATGGGACACTCTAAAATTGTATCATGTTATTATCTGAAAATTTATATAATTCTTTTAGTTTTCAAGTAATAATGTGGAACAATCTTTGAGTGCCATGTCATCAAACATTTATATATTTGAAGTTTAAGGACCAAAATGAATTTAGACGTCAAGTTTAGATACTAAAGTAGATAAAAAAAATATAAATATCAAAATAGACTTAATTATCAAGTTCAAGAGCTAAAAATTATATTATCCCTAATAGAATTGCTGATGTGCGAACAATATGAGGTGTTAACCAATAATTGTACCAATTAAAAGTGATACAAAAGAAAAATCAAAATCGACATTAATATTATATCATATATATTTCTTAAAATGATAAATAAATAATTTTAAATTTCGATTAATACTCTTTTTAGAGTTTTGCGGGATGGATTTTTTATATAAAAAAATGGCAATGAATAATATCTAGCATGTGTATTAAGGGCCCGTTCGTTCCTCCATCTGGGATGAACTTTTTGGGCCAAAAGTACTTTTCAGCAAAAAGTACTACAGAACAAGGACCAGTGGAGAAAAATTTTCAACTTTTCAGAAGTTCTTTTTTCCAGATGAAAATGCCAAAATTTTTAGCTTTTTCCACAGCAGAAGGACTTTTACATGGTGTTTTACTTTTTTATCCTTACTTTATGTCTTCTTCCCATTAGACGTTGTCCTCTTTTTTTCCCCTTTTCTTTCTCTCATTTTTCCTCTGTTTCTCTGGTGAGTTTTCTTTTGATTTTTCTTTCCCCTTCGATTTATTAGCAAGAAATTATCTCTCAAGTGGAGCTAATTTAGCAAGAAATTTGATTTTTCTTTCCCCTTCGATTTTCCCCTCCGATTTTTCTATTCCTCTGATTTTTCTGTTCCTCTGTTCCTATTTGATTGTCCTCTTTTTTTAGCATTGCCTTTCTTCTGATTTTTCTTTTCTTTCTCTGATTTTTCTTCGATCCTTGAGACTAGGAAACCCTTGAAGTGAAGCTACTGCCTTTTTTCTTTTTTTCCTCTTCCACCGACTCCTCCATTTTCTAATCCCTAACAGCCAATTCCTTTCTCCCCTTCTCCACTCCAACACCCATCGGCCACCACCATATCTTTCACCAGTCAGCACCAATCCACCGGCATTAGTTGCCGAATTTGTGAAAATCGACAAGGAATTTTAGAGTTGGGGCATGGAATTTGTTTTCCAATTATTTTATTCTCTAATTTTTCTTCTGTACATTTTAGATGACAGTGGTGTTCTCCGCCCTTATTGATTTTTTTTTCTGGTGAAACAAGGTACTCTTTGCTACTTTGGTATTCACATATCCCAGCGTGATGACCATTTCCTCTTCA
This sequence comes from Gossypium rotundifolium, assembly GCA_025506655.1. NCBI lineage: Eukaryota > Viridiplantae > Streptophyta > Magnoliopsida > Malvales > Malvaceae > Gossypium > Gossypium rotundifolium. The sequence goes on from CP106723.1 coordinate 47,233,028, forward strand.
GAAAAAGGTAGTATGGAATGAACTTGGTTAAGTTACTCATGGTGCATGCACAAAAAATTGTTCTTTTCTGTTTAAATTGATGTTTGGATGTTAATAATCTTTTCTTTTTTTTGGTATCAATTTGTGGTTGTGGGGATTTTTAATGCATGAAAGTAACTAAAGTATTGAGAATTCATCAAAAGCTGGATTTGAGTATTATAGATTGAGATAGATTTATATTTTTAGAGATTTTGTTACTTTGAGTCAACCCATGGAAAGATGACAACATGTTTCACATATTTTGACCCCTTATTGCTTCTAACTTGGAATCGTCCACAAAGTGGCACGAAAAGTTCCCATAATTATTTGAAGGAGTTATACACAAGCAATAAGTTAGGTCTTATGTAAAAACTTTTATTTCTTTGCAATCGAGAGATATCTCTTGGCATTGAGTGATAATCACATTGACATTGATGATTTGGATGGTTAGAAAATTCAACTGTACTTTTTTATACTTAGGTTAGATTTCTTTTACCACGGACATCGGTTGAAGCTATTGCATCAATGACCAAAACCCCAAAGTGGGACATATATAGTTACGCTCATATATTCTATTGAACTTTTCCGATTCATTTGCATATTATGATGTTCAGGAAAATCTACGATTCTATGAAGCATCAATCTTAAGAAACTCATGAATCTAATTTTATACGTTTAGACCATTCTCTAATAAATAACACCGCCAACTCTCCAGTTCATTATAATATCCAATCTTTATAACAAGACCGATGAAAACATCAATTTTTCTAGAAGAAAATACGAGGAAAAAAATAAGTAATCGTTGAAGAAGAACCAAAAATAAGATATTCCACCACTATAGTTACTATATCTTGATATATATTTTATCAATTTTCAATCATTACTACTTGAAGATTAAACATGTATAGTTTACAAAGTATTGTTTGATGAGTACTTGCATTTTAATGTTAGTTTTACTATCCATTTTAGCATTTAGGCATTTCATTTATGTTATGTAAAAATCATTGTGAAATAGATTATTTGGTATGGTTCAAAGCGCATTATTTTGATTACCTATATAGTACAAATTCAAGAACTTTTAAGGTATTTCGTGTCTCGATTATTGGTGGTGAATCGCCATAAGAGATTTAGTTACAAAGTTGCAAGTAATTTTCTGTGCCCTTTACTATCTTCAGGAAATGGTTGCTTGGAACTTTTTCTTTTTTCTGTTAGATGATTGCAATGATGTTGTTGTTTTCAATGTTAAGATGCATGCATGCTCTATATACAGATTAAAGAAAACATGTATATTCTTTTTTTGAGTTTACTTGAGTTTGTGGTTTGTATCTTTAGGATTAGATTATTTTCTAAGGAATTTAGCTTTTCTTTCTAATTTACACCTTGCTGGCCATGAACGATCTTTTTTATAAATAAAAGAAATTTCTTTTATTTTTGTCCGTAATTTCTTTTCTTTTGAGGCATCCAAAGTTTGTTGTTGACAATCATTTTACTGAAATTAAATAAAGTTAGAATTTTATGAAAAGAAAAGTTGGAATTTTACGTTCTTTAAAATGAAACATTTGCTTCTTTACAAAAAGATACCTTGTTTCTTTAATCATATTTTTATTATTCAATAATTAATCAAACAAAAGGGTTAAAGACACTCAACAAAAAAAGAATATCTGATTCATATGTTATTAATAGTCGGGAATGTAGATTCCCTTTTACCCCACTTTTTTATTTTTCTTTAAAACAAAAGTTTCTCTTATTTAAAGTGTTTTTGTTAAATAAAATGTACTATAATATTGCAATTAGTTTTTATAATCTTTTTATTTTAAATTTTTGTCAAATATTCATTTAACACAATTTGAATCACTTAATTTTAATATTATATAAAAAATATATTTACAACAATTATAACACAAAATTAAATCAGTATAAAACATATCAAAAATACTTTTATAATTGTTTTTAATGACTTGAAACACCATGCCCTAATTTTATAAATCCATGTTGGATTGAGTCTACCATTGTATGAACACAATCCTTTCCCATTTTAGTGTGTGTCACTAACACTAATATGCATGCATGCTCTATATATTAGTAACTTTTCAACTAGTCAAGCAAAGACACATGCTTACATTAATTATTTGTGCTTACATTAATTACACATGCTTACATAATCATAATACATAATCATAATTCATTATGTGACATTTGATTTTCTTGATTGCTTGGTGAAACGAATCTGTTTGTATACACAACCGATGAGTACTTGACGATTGAAGTTAGTGGTGAAAAGTGAAAGCAATGTGGGATAAGAGATTGATGAAATATTTTGTGATATTTGTATTAAAGAAATATTGAAAGGCAATAGGCACATTACTCATTTCACAAAAGATGGATGGTTGAAAATAATGACAAACTTTGAGAAAGAAACGGGCAAGGGTTTTCACAAAGACAACTTAAAAATAGGTGGGGCGCCTAAAAAAAGAATGGAAAGCTTGGAAAAACTTAAAGGCGAAGATCTTGGTCTAGGGTTGGATCCTATAAAAGAACCGTTGATGCATCGGATGATTGGTGGGAGAGTAGGCTAAAGGTACATTAATAATTCGAATTTTTTTCTTTTCAATGAGGTTATTGATAATTACTGTTATTAAACTATTACTGTTATTAAACTATCATTTTATATGTAGGTTGTGCCTGAAGCTCAAAAATTTAAAACATCGGGCAATGATCCTGAATTCGAAGGGAAGTTGGACCAAATGTTCATGGGGATAGTTGCAACAGGTGATAAAGCATGGGCACCTTCTTACGTACACTCCGTCTTGATTTTTTGAGGATGTTAACAATGAAATACCTGAAGAGAATGAAGACGAGAATGTGAGAAACGATGTTCGCGTTTTAAACGATGTTCACATTTCAAATGATGTTCAAATTGATGGAAACGGGCAAAAAAGAAAAAATCCTGAGATATCAAATTCACATTTTAAACCTGGAAGAAAGAAATCCTCAAAGCAAATTGGAGGGGCTGCAAGATTGTCCAATCAAATAGAAAAATTATGCAATGCAGCTGACAATATGAGTCAAACCACAGCTAGTTTGACTCCTGTTATGGATCCATATGGTATTTCAGAAGCAGTCAAAGTGCTCGACAGCATGTCGGAAGAAGTTCCAGAAGCTAGTCCGCTATACTTTTTGCACTTAGATTATTGCTCAATAAGGACAAGCGAATTATGTTTTATCAATTAATCCCAAGATTAGAGCTTTGTGACTTAAGACGGAAATGAAGGATAGTTGAAAATTTTCGATCTTCTAGTGTTTACTGAGATATCTATTATGTGACTAAAAAAATGTTAAACTAGTTTTATCAATAGTTGTTTATGTTTGGTTTTTGGATATTGAATTTATGTTTTATCAATGGCTATTTATCTTTGGTTTTGGATATTGAATTTATATTCTATTTATTTATGTGTAATATACTTTTATTAATAGTTGTCTATATTTGGTCTTTGGATATTGAATTTATGTTCTACTTATTTTACTAAATTAATTTTATCAATAGTTGTTTATATATGATTTTGGATGTTCAATTTTTTTTACGGTGATGAGTATAGTTGAAAATTACAGCGGTGATGAAAGTGATGATGAACGGAAAAGAAAGGGATTTTACAACGCGTGGAATGTTTTACCCGCTTATTTGTTTTGCATCTTCTTCCGTGCAATTATATCACGAGAAGTATATATTGAAGCAACCATGCATGAATTCAAAAGCAGTCGGTGAGACATGGATCCAAGAGATCCTTGACGGTCACGAATCACGTTGTATGATTAATTTTAGGATGTCTAAAATGGTATTCACAAGTTTGTTGAGAGTTTTGGAAACAAGATACAACTTGCAAACTTCAAGACACAAATCTTCTACTGAAATGTTGGGAATTTTTTTATACATCTTGGGCACCGGTGCAAAAGTTTCCCAATGTCGAGAAAGATTTCAAAGGTGCGGATCAACAATAAGTCGATACTTTGCAATTGTGCTTGAGAAAGTTTCAAGGATGGCCACCGATCTAATTGCACCAAGATCCTTTTTAGCTCAATACCGAACAAATACGTAATGATTCTAGATATATGCCGCATTTTAAGGTTAAAATTTAATTTATCTTATTATATTTTTAATATTTTGGTTGACTAAAATATACACGAGACTAATATGATTATTTGTTCAGATTACATCGGTGCAATTGATGGTACTCATATTGCCGCTATTCTTCCACCAAGTGAACAAATTCCTATATTGGAAGAAAAGGTATCCCTACTCGAAATGTTATGACGATGTGATTTTAATATGTGTTTCACCTTTGTCATCGCTTGGATGGGAAGGATCGGCACATGACACTAGAATATTTCTTGATGCAATTCGAGATCCAAAATACAAATTTCCGCACCCACCAAATGGTTAGATATTTTATTTATATGTGATTTTTTAAAAAATAAAGTATAAGTTCTTTAATTGATATTTTTTAAAAAAATTATTGAACTAATTGTTTGTTATATTATGACATGTAGGAAAATATTATCTTGTTGATTCTGGATATCCTCAAATGAAAGGTTATCTTGGACCATATAGAGGTCAGCGATATCATTTACCAGACTTTCGTAGAGGTAGACCAGTATCTGGTAAAGAAGAGATATTCAATCATTCACATTCATCATTACGTAGTGTGATTGAACGAACTTTTGGTGTTTTGAAAAAAAAAAGGGCCATTTTAAGGGATATGCCAAGTTATAGTTTTGAAAAGTAAACGATGATTGTTGTTGCTACAATGAGATACACAATTTTATCCGAAAATATGTCGGTCGAAATGATGCAGATTTTATGGAATACGAAGATATTAACTGGGCATATGAGAATACTATTGATTCAGAAAATGTGCATGGTCGAGAAAGTGATGATGATGACGACGACGATGATGGTGGTGATGATGACGGTGAATCAAGCAATTTAAGTGGTTTTGAAATGGAATTAACAAGAGATGCTATAGCTTCTAATTTAATGAATTCAGTTTAATGCTATTGTAATTTTTTAGTATTTATATTTGGTATATAAATATTATTCCTTTTGAAACTTTAATCCCAATATATGTAATATTTTAATTTCTTACGTTTATGTTTTCTATGTTATGTTAATATCTAATATTAGTTTTACAAAATGTGTTAAAAGTATTAAAATTAAAAAATAATTTTAAAATAATACAATTGTGTCAATATCTAATTACGAATATTTAATTATTATATTTAAATATTTTAATATAGTTTATATATTCTAATTAAATTTAATAAATAATTAATATTAATTCTTTAGAAAATATTTAAAATTAATATTATTTATTAAAATATTAATAATAAATTATAATAAATTATTTTTATATTTTGTTAAAATATCATAATATTAACTAATTTAAATATTATTTAAATACATATTTGTTACTTTATAATATCATGTCTAAAATAGACATTTTACTTCTCAAAAGCACTTTTTGACAAAGAATGCCAAACACTTAATTTCTCAAAAGCACTTCTCAAAAGACTTCAAAAGTACTTCTCAAAATCACTTCTCAAAAGCATTGCCAAACTAGCCTAAGAAAGATGCTAAAAGCATTGCCAAACTAGCCCTAAGAAAGATGCTATCTTATCTATCATAAATTAAAAAAATTAATGCCAAATTTAAGGAAAGGATTGAATGAAACAGTGCCGCCACGTTATCTGTATCCCTTTCCAATAGATTTATGTCACATCAGCATTTTTATCCTGAATTTCAACATTTTTATCTTGAAAAAAATCAAATCCAAATTAAAATTCTGAAATTCAAGATAAAATGCTGAAATTCAGGATAAAAATATTGATGTGGCATAAGTCTATTGGAAAGAGATGCAGATGACGTGGCGTCACTGTTTCATTCAATCCTTTCTCCCAAATCTATTATGGTTTATGAATATTAAACCTAATTCCAATACCTTAAACATAAAACTTCCCTCTTCATGGACAAACAATTAAATTGAGTATTTTGATATTGATGGTTAAGGAAGAGATTCTAAATCTTTTTAGTACTCAAGTTTGAGTTTGACTATTTTCAATTATGATGCATAAGTTTCCAGTCCTATTTGTGTATAAGCCATGTATGTGCTTTGTTTGGATTCTTTTCATTTCCTTAACCAATAATACATTTACTGTGTTTCATTTGGTAGGCACATGTTAAAAAAATTGTATTTTATGGAAACTTTGAGTCATATTTTTAATAGGTAAATGTGGAGAGATGAATCATAAAGTTATGATTTTATATTCTACTCCATGAGACATTTATAACGTTATATCATACACTCAAAATGGTTAAGTGATGAATGAGAAATTGATGCTTAAAGTAAGCTATTTGGAACTATTTGTTGAGAAAAAGTAAAAGCTCTTACATTGGTTAAATACTAAGTGTGGGATGTGTATATATATGGAAACCCTCCTGAAGGATGATTGAATGACTATGTTTGGAATCTTGCTTCACACGCAAGGGGGTGCAAGTCCAAACTCAACAGAGGTTGGGGTGCACTCGCACGACATGGGCGATGTGAAATGTTTGGATTGGACGAGTTCAAAATGGGCCTATAAATATTTTTTAGCCCAACACGAAATTATTATTTCCTCAGCATACATAATTTGTTTATATGAGGACATTTATCTTATTTATTTGATTCCAATCAATTTGATTTATTTTTTAATCAAATTGATTTGTTGGCTCCTTTAATGGTAGATTTTATGGATATTTCCAAAATTCCACCATACTAAATGCCTATAAAAGGCTATGAATTCTGCAGAATTTTTCCTACACTCATACTCTCTCACATCGAATTTCTTTTGTTCTCAAAACTCTTCTTTTCTTCTCCATATTTTCCAATGTTCCGATGATAGAAAAATGCAACATCTATTCGTTGACCATTGCAGAGGTGCTACTGCTTTGACTATTGTGCTGTTGTATCCTGGGAGACATTCAACCAATGTTTCTCCAAGTATCGTAGGAGCAGCCGAATCTATCTTAAGGAAACTGTGTTAAACAAGCCTCAACTTTTAGTAAATCTCTATTCTTATTTTCGATTTCAACCTTTTTGTTATGATTTTTATTGGTTTATGTATTTGACAATTAAAATATAAATATTTCTATTTCTATTTTATTTTATATATAAATATTTATTTATATTTATATATTTTGTTCACTGACGTGTTTTGTCCAACAATCTTAAGACGGGCTGTACCATTATTTGAAATTCTCTAATCCGAGACGAACGAGACACCAAGGCGAAAGGAAAAAAAAATATTTTAAAATAATTTCTTTTAAAAGTCAATAAAATCTGTTTCGGGATCTATTCCTTCCATTCAACGAATTTTATTCCAATTTTGATTTTATTTCCAAAACAATTATTAAAATTAAAATAAAAACTGTTTTGGGATTTATTCTCCCCATTCAACGGATTTTATTCATTTTTTATTTTATTTCCAAATGAGAATTTAAAGTTAAATAAAATCTGTTTCAGGATTTATTCACGCCGTTCAACAGATTTTATTACATTTTGATTTTGTTGCCAAAACGAGAAATTAAAATTAAATAAATTTTGTTTCAGGCTTTATTTCCGCCGTTTAACAAGATTTTATTCGATTTTAATTTTGTTTCCAAATTAAATAAAATCTGTTTTGGGATTTATTCCCGCTATTTAACAATATTTTATTCGATAGTGATTTGTTTCCAAATGAAGACTTCATCAAATAATTCTATTTCGGGATTTATTCCCGCCGTTTAACAGACTTTATTTTGGGATTTATTCCTGCCGTTCAACGGATTTTATTCCTTCTTTATTTTATTTTCAAACAAGAAATTAAAGTTAAATAAAATTTGTTTCGGGATTTATTCCCGTCGTTCAACGGATTTTATTACATTTTGATTTTGCTGCCAAAATGAGAAATTAAAATTAAATAAAATCTGTTTCGGGATTTATTCCTGCCGTTTAACAAGATTTTATTCGATATTGATTGTTTCCAAGTGAAGACTTAATCAAATAATTCTATTTCTGGATTTATTCTGCCCGTTTAACAGACTTTATTTCGGGATTTATTCCCGCCGTTCAACGGATTTTATTCCTTTTTTTTATTTCCAAACAAGAAATTAAATTTAAATAAAATTTGTTTCGGGATTTATTCCTGCGGTTCAACGGATTTTATTACATTTTGATTTTGTTGCCAAATCGAGAAATTAAAATTAAATAAAATCTATTTCGGGATTTATTCACGTCGTTTAATAGACTTTATTTTGATTTAATTACATGATTTTGTTTAAGGATTTAATCTTACTGTTTAACAAAATTGATTTTGATTTTGTTTCATAATTTTAATTCTGTCGTTTAACAAAATCAAAGGGAAATTTTCTGTTTATTTTGGCCTAATTGTGGTTTTAAATTGTGAATTAAAAAGAAATTTATCAACGGTGAATTAAAAAGAAAATATGAGAATGCATGTCTAGGATTGGTTCTTTGAAAGACTTGGTATTTAAGCGTACCGAGTACACCACCTCTCTTTTAGAGTTACCTACCTAGTACATTATTTTATTTTATTTTTTATTAGACCGTATAAACTTTTGTTTCGGGTTTCATTATACTCCTGCCGTCTAACAAAAGTTGATAATTTTCTAATTTTGATTTTGTTTCTTATCAAAAAATGGGAACTCCCATCAATGTTGTGGAAGGTATGGACTTATGTGCTATGATTTCTGAAGTCAACATGGTTGATTCAAATCCAAGAGAATGTGGTACGTCATATCTGCTACGAAGAGTTGGAACCTTGTGAAAATGGGGAGAAGTTCTATATGAGCAATGTTGCAACTTCCAAGATCAAGGGGAAGGGTACTGTGGTCTTGAAGATGAATTCTGGCAAAGAACTCAAGCTTCAAAATGTGTTGTATGTGCCTGACATACGCAAGAACCTTGTTTTTGGGAAACTCCTTAGTGTACACGGCTTTAAGATAGTGTTTGAATCCCAGAAGCTAGTTTTGTCTAAGGGGGAATGTTTGTAGGAAGGGGATATGTATTAAATAACATGTGAAAACTTAATGCAATCTCTTTAAAAGCAAAGACAATATAACATCCTAAAAAGGGCCTATGCATTTTGGCCAAATTGTATGAAAAGACATGTTTTATATGTTTTGAATAGATTTTGAACATTTTTGGAAACTTGAGAATGTATGGAAATGTTACGTTGAAAATAGGAAAGTGACTATTTTTGGAAACCTAAGTAAATTAGGAAAGTGAACATTTTGGAAACCTAAGCTAAAAGAGGAAAGCAAACATTTTGGAAACTAAGCTAAAAGAGGAAAGTAAACATTTTGGAAACTAAGCCAAAAGAGGAAAGTAAACATTTTGGAAACTAAGCTAAAAGAGGAAACTAAACATTTTGGAAACCTAGGAAATGTCAAGTTTATAGAGCCGAACGAAAATTTTAGGAAACTTAGAAATGACCTCGAAATGTCGAGTTTTAAAGTTTAAAGGAGGAACTTAGGGCCAGGTGGCCTTAAAATAAAAAGTATGTGAAATTTCACCCACAAACGGACTTGGAAAAGTGGCCTGAAGATGCCACTTAAGGCCTCAGGAAATGGCCCGCATGCAAGGGTGATTGGGCCTGAGTTCGAGTCACATAGGAAGCAAATAAAAGAAGTTTTATTTTGCTTCCATAAGCAGAGAGTTGGACGGCACAAGGGATCTTGAGAGAGGAGTTTTAATTCCTTTGGAATTTCGGCTAATTAGGAGATAATAGTTGGAATTTAATATTTGATAAAATTAACATTTATCACATAGGAAGAGTTGGCCGATTGAGGGATTCTAAGGCTAGTATTTTCGGCCAAAGAGGGAAAATAAAGGGCCATTCTCCATTCTTTTCTCCTCAAGGGAACCCCCTGCCGAAATTCTCTAGCAAATAGCACCACTCTCTTCTTCTCTCTTTAGCCGAATTCTCTCTCTCAAAACTCTTTTCTTTTCTTTTCTATTCTTTTCTTTCTTCTTCTATTCCTTCACAAAAGCCGAAACTTTGTGTTCCATATAAGATCCTTAGCCGATTAAGTATAAAGGATCACTCGGGATTTGAAAACAAGGTAAGTACATCTATGTACATTCGGTCAAAAAGGTCTCTTCCATACTTGAATGATAGATCAAATCTAACATATGATTTCGGCAGGAATCTAAAGTAAAAGATCAATTTCGGGATTTGAGAACTCCAAGGTAAGTGTGTTCATACATTCGGCCAAGGCCCAATCTTAGGTATTTAGATCAAATTAATCAAAAACTAACCGATTCAGGGATTTAGGATTTGGCCGATTTCAAGGAAGAGGAAGGTGAAGTTTTCGAGATTTAAAAATCCACAAGGTAAGCACCTAAAAGTATTCGGCCAAGGCTTGTATGATTACATAGATCGGTTCTTTAATTATTAAAAAGCGAAAACTAACCTATGATGAGATTCGGGGTTGGTCAATATCGTGAAGGAAAACCAAGTTTTCGGATTTGAATAATCATCAAATCGGCATCAAAGGTAAGTCTTTTTACAAATCCTACTAGGATTTGGATATTATAGCAAAATAGGATTTATGCTAAGTAATAAGTGATAAATCAAATGTAGGGACTAAGGATCTAAACATTAGATCTAGCTTTTCGGAATCTCAAGGAAACGTTAAGCGAAACAGGTGTGTACCCCACACTAATCTTAATAGTTTTATGGCTTAAATATGATATATATATATATATATATATATATATTAATGTGAAAGTGTAAGAATGTGGCTAAAGTACCATATTATGGTACAAAGTACTCGGGTACATTTTCCTACTCTTACTAGGATTACGAAATATGTTATACTCAACATGTGAAAAGTGACATGAATGTGAATTTAAGTATGATATGCATGATATGAATAATATGGGGCATTCGGGTTATTTGAGAAAGGGGAAGTGAATGTGATGACTTCGGTCTCACTAAGTGAAACGTGATGACTTCGGTCTCACTAAGAATATGTGACGACTTCGGTCTCACTAAGTGAATGTGGTGACTTCGGTCACATTAAGTGAATGTGGTAACTTAGGTTACATTATCTAAATGTGGTGTCTCATGACACAAATATCTAGTGGCTATGCCACAAAATTTTATGTGGGCGATGAGCACGTCGACTGCAGCGACTGCCTTCGATGGTGTGTAGCGGATGGAGGGTTGACTTAGTAGTCCCCACGGTGTGCAGGTTGGTACGAGTGGAGTGTAGCGGATGGCATATAGGTTTGGGTTCGGGTTTGCATCATTATCTTGAATTTTCATATGAACATGATATGTATGGTGTGCCTAATTCTATTATATTTTAGTGTTGGTTACACATTGAGTCTATCGACTCACCCCGTTGTGGGAATATGTTTCAGGTGATGAGCAGTAATGGACCGGGACGGCAGAACTTGTGGTGGCCATGTTCAACGAAAGTTTAATTTAATTTGAACCTTTATTTTATTTTAAGTCTCAGTATAAATTTTATTTTAGGTTTTGTTTTATGTAATAAGGCCATAGTGATGATTTTATTTCTGTTTTGATTACTATGCTATGAATTTAGGGCTTTATAAAGAATAAGCCCATTTAATTTAAAATAAGCTTAAATATTTTGTCACCTGAAATTATGGGTTTTCATTATAAAAAAAAATAAACTTGTTTTCAACTCGAGCCCAACACACAAACAAACAATCTTCCAAAACACACAGTTTTCAAAGTATTCAAAAGAATTTTGAAACGGTTTACACCGGGGAACATACCAGATCTGGTCCATTCTCGTGGGCCGGGTGTGGGGTGTTTCAGACAATGAATAAAAATGTCGCTTCTTCCTCTGTTTAAGGTCCGATTGATTCGAGATCAACTAAAAGCGACATCTGATAGGCAGAAATCCTATGTTGATCTGAAGAGAAAGGATATTGAGTATTCGGTGGGGTACTTTGAGTATTCTGTGGGGTACTTAGTTTTTCTCAAGGACTCGCCATGGAATAAGGTCTTGAGGTTCAGTCGCAATGGTAAGCTGAGCCCTCAGTTTATTGGATAGTACCGTATTCTAAACGAGTGGAGCTAGCCGCATATCAGTTGGCCGATTGGGAGCCGGAGGATTCAATGCGACAGTAGTATCCTCACCTTTTCTGATCAAGTAAAAATTTTGAGGACGAAATTTTCTTTTAGGGGGTAGAGTTGTAACGCCCCAATTTTTCCTAATTTTGGCTTTTATTAATTTGACGCACAATTGTGTATCTGCTTTAGTGGTTAAGTGATCTGGGTGTGTGTGGGAGGTCCCAAGTTCAAGCCTTGACTTGGGAAAATTTTTGTATTTTTATGAAGTAAGCCCCAGCTCTGTTCAGTAGGCTTTTAATTAATTGTTAGGAAATTTATATCAGAATGAGCCTGCTGGTCTAGTGGCTAAGTGGAGTGTTAATATTGCAATGAGTCTGGAGTTTGAATCCCTATGCGAGTAGGGGGAATTATTTTTGCTACTAGTGTCGTGTAGGAGGTTGAGTTTTAGTGAAATACTGATAGTGGAGTGGTTGAGGGAGAAAATTAAGGAGAGTGGATGGCGGAGTTATCAGAATCTGATCAGTTGGTTTGGTTAGGAAAAATTCGGCCTCTCAATTTCGTTCTCTCATTCTTGCTGTTCAATTTTCTTTCTCAAAAGCCCCTGCCGAAATTTTACTGCTCTCCCTCCTATCTTGATTCTTCCTTCTTTCAATCGTTTCGGTAATACATATTTGGGGCACTCTTTCGGTAAGTTGTGGGCTGGATTATCTTAGCTATTTCTTTAAATATTTAAGGTTTTAAAAGGGGTTTGTTATGCTGAGGAGATATTCTTGAGGCTGGAATCAACGTGACGTCGATTTGACTTGAAGTAGTGACCGGTTTGGTAGGGGTAAGTCAACTTTACGCTGTTGAGATTAATCAATTTAGATTTTTTTTGGGTTCTAAGAGATGGAATATTCTGATTATAGTTGCTGGTAATCTTGGGACTGCATAGGCAACGAAATCGAATCAAGTGTGTACCCGAAAATACAGAAAATGAGGTTTCAGCGAAAGCTAAAAACCTTACTGTTGATGCCACACGGATGTGTGGTCGCCCGTGTGGTAGGCCGTGTACAAGACTATAAGTCACCACACGGCCGTGTGATCAACGAGTCAGGCCATGCGCGAGTGACACGGCCATGTGACGACTGGGCAAGGCCGTGTGCCACACAAGAGCTCGACCAATTGGGTCGTGTGGGCCACACATACATGTGGAATTTTAGGCCAGGTATTTTGATCCACACGGCATGGGCCCACACGGGCAGGCCACATGAGTGTGTGAGCCCATTTTTTTGTAATGTTCTTTAGTGTTGCACGGGTCGCACTAGTCGACTGTAGACCTAAATGTAGGGTCGGTAAGCTTTACCTAGACCCCTAATTATATGACTTGACTTTTTGATTTCTATATTGAGCATGAATTTTGATATCTGAGTGTATGAACTGTGATTGCATAATAGCATGACGTTTTATGTATGTTTCATTGCATCAGGGTGGGTTGATGATTAGGAGGAAGTATCTGAAAGGCTCTCAAGCCTATTATCCGGTAGCTTAGCTGCAACTTTCTGATTATGTGCCGCATTCGATACAACATGGTGTGTAGAGATTGGTAGGTTGATTTTATCCCCACATGGTGTGTAGGGTTGGACAGAGTTGGTGTGTAGAGGCTGGTGGGTAGGATTTTGCTATTCTGTTCTGATCTGCATATTATGTCTGAAATGGACTAAGGCCCTAAAACATATCTTATTCTGTATCTAAGTGGGCTAAAGTCCACACCGTTTCTGTAATGGGCTCAGACTCGAACTGTGAATTGATGTCCTTTATCTGATATTACTGTGTGTATGTTTTCTGTGGGGATTACACACTGAGTTTGCAAAAACTCACCCTTTTCTGTTTAATATGTTTAGGTAATACCCAGCAGTAGAAGGATCGGTGCGATGGAGGACTCGGTGGTGACCACGGTTCAGGATCTTTAACGGTTTTTACTTTTATTTATGGTTCTGATTATATTTGGGGAGTTTTATGTAAAATGGCCTTTACGGATTTTTGTTTAAAATTTGGGATTCTTATCTTATAAACTGCTAGCAGTAGGATAAGACGCGAGTTTTTAAAATAAACAAATGTTTTATCAAATACACAAGAATTCGCAAATTATTTTAAAAGCTTCTGCAACGTATAATGTTTTGAAAATGGATAAAACATGAATAAACGACGCGTTTTTTATGGTAACCTAAGATATCAAAAATGGCCTCATTGTAATTACGTTTCCAAAGCATTATCATGTGACATTGCCAGATTCGGCCATAACGTTTAGGTCGGGTTTAGGGTATTACAAAACCATTCAGTGAATACTGTGTACAACATGGTATTATTCATGCAGTGATACTACTATACTCTCCTCAATCAATTGGAGTAATCAAGTGGAAAAATCGGACTCTAAAGAAAATAATGAACGCATTGTTAGGAAGCTTTGGGTTATCACAAAACATGTGGGGAAAGCTATTCTATCAGCTAATTACTTTTAAATAAGGTTCCCAACAAGAAAAGGGACAAGACACCATATGAGTTATGGAAAGGTGGAAAACCTTCCTACAACTACTTGAAAGTGTGGGGGTGTCTTGCAAAGGTAATGGCTCTGTTACCAAAGCAAACGAAATAGGTTCTAAAATAGTGGATTGTATTTTTATTGGCTATGCAGATCATAGCAATGCATATAGGTTTCTTATGTATGAATCTAAAAGTCTTAAAATTCACAAGAATACCATATTGGAATCAAAGAATGCTTCATTATTTGAAAATATCTTCCCTTGTAAAGCTAAAAAAGTTTATTCAAGTTCAACAAAACGAATTTCAGAGACTATAGATGAAAATATTCTTGACGAGGCTGAAACTGAGATAGAGCCAATGAAGAGTAAACGAGCAAGGGTAGAAAATTCTTTTAGATTAGATTTTCTAACCTTTATGCTAGAGGCCGAACCTCAAACATATAATTATGCTATATGATCATCCGAAAGCACCTCATGGAAAGATGCTATTAAAAGTGAAATTGATTCCATCATGCAAAATTATTCATGGGAATTAGTGGATCTTCTTCCAAGAATTAAACCATTAAATTCTAAATGGATTTTCAAATGGAAAATGCAAACAGATGGAACAATTGATAAATACAAGGTTAGATTGGTTCTAAAAGGTTATAAACAAAAGGAATGCCTTGACTACTTTGATACTTTTTCTCTATTATCTAGAATAACTTCCATAAGGATGATACTTGTAATTGCCGTCTTGCGAAATCTAGAAGTATATCAAATGGATGTTAAAACAGTTTTCCTAAATGGAGATATTGATGAAGAGATCTACATGGTACAACCTGAAGGTCATGTAGTTCTAAGGCAAGAAATGAAATTTGTAAATTGGTGAAGTCTTTATATGGGCTTAAGCAAGCACCAAAACAATGGCATGAAAAGTTTGATACTGTCATGATGACAAATGGCTTCAAAATTAATGAGTTTAACAAATGTGTGTATGTCAAAACTGTCGATATTGGATACATAATCCTATGCTTATATGTTGATGACATGTTCATTGTTGGAAGTAACAATGAAATGGTAAAACGTACCAAAGACATGTTAAATTCAAGATTTAACATGAAAGATATGAGACTAGCTGATGTGATTTTGGGTATCCAAATTAAAAGGTCATTTGAAGGTCTCATATTGGCTTAGTCACACTATGTGGACAAGATTCTTGGGAAATTTACGAAGGATGATTTCGGCATAGCCAAAACTCCAATATATAGGAGCCAACATCTGTCCAAAAATAAAGGTAAAAAGCATTAACCAAGTGGAATATGCAATGGTCATAGGCAGTCTAATGTACCTTATGAGTTGTACTAGACCAGATACTACTTTCACTATGAATAGTTTAAGAGATTTACAAGCAATCCAGGGGAAAACCATTGGAAAGAAATTATGAGGATACTGATATATCTTAGATATACTCGGGGCTATGGATTATATTATTCCAAAGATCTTGCTGTTTTAGAAGGATTCTCCGATGCCAGTTGGATATTTGATATTCAAGATACCAAAGGTACAAGTGGATATGTCTTTAAGTTGGGAGGAGGAGCTGTATCATGGAAATCCTCAAGACAAACGATTATAACCAGATCCACAATGGAATCTGAGTTTGTAGCTCTAGACAAATCTGGAGAAGAGACAGAATGACTTCAAAACTTCTTGAAGGATATTCCTGCCTGGCCAAAGCTTGTGCCAACAATATGCATATATTGTGATAACCAAACAACAATTAGTAAAGCATATAATGCAATGTATAATGGTAAGTCGAGACATATGCGTCGTCGACATAATACCATTAGACAACTGATCTCAAACAGAGTTATCTTTATTGATTTTGTAAAATCAAAAGATAACATTGTGGATGTGCTAAGTAAAGGTTTAAATCGAGATCAGGTTAATAAAGCATCGAAAGGAATGAGACTAAAGCCCATGGAAATTAAACGCGCTATATGAAGGAAAACCCAACCTAGTTGACTAGAGATCCCAAGATCTAGGTTCAAAGGGACAACCTAATTGCATAGGCCTTGTGAGGTCACTATGGGGGTACTTATCCCAAGCCGGTTCCTATGATATAAACAGTGACTAAAAATAGGATAGGTTAAGCAATGCTTTTAATGACTATTGTGTGTTTCGATGAGCCGAACAACATAGGTCACATATGTGAGAGTGAAATGAGGTCGCTTCGAGAAGACTATTAGGGCATAGTTGTCTCAAAATTTTGCAGAACCAGGAGATATTCACGTTTATATGAACATACCCATGAGAACTAAAACCTTGCCAGTGAGGTAGTTGTGTGAGGTATATCATTGTTTACACAAAAGGCATAACAATTCAAGGACATCACGTCTATTGGTTAGCTAGTAAAGTAAATATAATTTCACAAAGAAAGGTCCAAGGATGGATTCCTACCTATCCTATGCAACTATCGATCGTAGATCCTATCACCATATCGAATCAATGTTTTTCGATAAAAATTGTTGGAAAAATTGTATTTTATGCAAACTTTGAGGCATATTCTCAATAGGTAAATGTGGAGAGTTGAATCATAAAATTATGGTTTAATATTCTACTCCGTGAGACCTTTACAACTATATATCATATGCTCAAAATGGTTGAGTGATAAATGAGAAATTGATGCTCAAAGTAAGCTACTTGGAAATATTTGTTGAGGAAAAGTAAAAGCTTAGATCCCACATTAGTTTAATACCAAGTGTGGGATGTGTATATATATGGGAACCCTCTTGAAGGGTAATTGAATGACTAAACTTAGAACCTTGCCTCACGCGCAAGGGGTGCAAGTCCAAATCCATCAGGGTTGGGTAGCACCCAAATGACGTAGGCGACGCGAAATGTCCCAACCGGTCGGGCTCAAAATGAGCTTGTGAATATTTTAGCCCAACACAAAATTATTTTTTCCTCAGTAGACATAATATGTTTATATAATGACATTTATCTTTTTTTTTACTCCAATCAATTTGATTTATTTTTTAATCAAATTGATTTGTTGGCTCATTTAATAGCAGATTTTGTGGATATTTCCAAAATTCCACCATACCAAATGCCTATAAAAGGCTATGAATTCTGTAGAATTTTTCCTACACTCATACTCTCTCATATTGAAATTCTTTTGCTCTCAAAACTCTTCTTTTCTTCTCCATATTTTCCAACATTTCTATGATAAAAAAAGGCAACGTCTGTTCGTTGATAGTTGCAGAGGTGCTACTGATTTGATCATTATGTTGTTGTATCGTGGGAGACATTCAACCAATATTTCTCCAAGTGCTGTAGGAACGACCGAATCTGCCTTAAGGAAATTGTATTAAACAAGCCTCAATATTTAGTAAATCTCTATTCTTATTTTTGATTTCAACCTTTTTGCTACGGTTTTTATTGGTTTACGTATTTGAAAATTGAAATATAAATTATTCTATTTATATATTGTTTATTTATATTTATATATTTTGTTCACTAACGTGTTTTGTCCAGCAGTACATATACTACAATAAAAATGACTTTAAATGACGCTCATAAATTATTGTTTAAACAACAAATTTCCTTGCATTAGAGTTTATACAATGATTTTGTGACCGTTGTGTATGTGGTTATTGCCTAAACTTAAGAACAACGCTTATTTCATTTTAAAAAATGTTACATTTTAATGTTGTCATTGGTATTTTAGGTAATGGTTTTTATTGTTAAGTGCAACATTTATTTGAAAAATGCAACACTTTTACAGTTATTGCAATACTATGTGGTCGTTACCTAATATCAAAAGCAACACTTTTACTTTTTAAATAACAATTTACTCTAATGATGCTATTGGTGTTTTATGAAACGTTTATCCGATGGTTGCCTAAAAGAAAAAGCAACGTTTTTTTCACTTTAAATGACGATTATTGAATGTTTTCATTGGTGTTTTATGCAACAGTTTTTTAGAATTAAATGCAACATCTATTTGGAAGAATAACCATCACCTTTTTATATTTATTACAACTATATGGTTGTCGAAGCCACAAAAAATAAAATCTACTTGGAAAAAATAATTAGTAGAAGTGACAAGTAGGGCCAAATCCATAGAGATTGGTAAAAATTTTATTCCTTCAAATAAAACAATTAAAATAAAAAAAAAGAAGGTTTTGTTTGAAGAAAAACTTAAAAATTAAAGTTAAGATTTGAGAAAAACAAAGAAAGTAATAACTAAAATTTTGGGAAAAATCAATGAGATGAAATTCTAGTCAATGTAAATTCTTCGTTTAATTCATGGGTTTGACCATTTATGCAAAGATGAATTTCAATATTCTTTAATAAATTGGTTATAATTATCGATGATCGCTTAGTAACCTATCTCTTTTATTTTCTCGATAATCAAGGCAATTATCATTAATTACTTCTCTTATTGACAAACAACCCTATAATGTTTGCTTAAGAATTTAACTTATTAATGGCCTTAAGAACTAAAGAGACCCAATTCTAACCAACAAACACATCATTAGGGTTTATTTAAGTTACATTACATGCCCACACTACATAAATTATCACGCAGTCGTCACAATTATTAGAAATCAATCAATCAACTAATTATCTAATTGACAAAGCAATTATTCTAAGCTATCAAATACTAGTTACATATTTAACAAACCTGAACAATTGTAATTAAACCATAAGACATGCAAATCTTGAAGAATAAAGAAAAATTAATAGCAATTAAATTTCTCAAACTTGTAGAATAAAACTTCGAATATTACTTTAACTAGAAAAGAAAAGTTTGACACTCCATAGAAAAATAAAATGCAAATTGAATTAAAATTGAGAGTGAGATTATTTGTCTCTATTCTAAGATCCTATCTATAGAGTTTATGGAGTTTTAATTGACTTCAAACTAGGGTTAAAAACTTGATTTAGACTTAAATACTAGAAAAAGACGAAAGTAGCCTTGCATCTCGATTTAAAACAACAAACGAACCCACAAGACATGGACAACGACATCAGGGCTTGGTGAATCGGCATTGCAATGTGGAGCTCGGGGCGTTGGGGCGACATTTGCTAGGTTGGGGCGCCACCTGTTGCTTTAGGCCGGCGCCATGACTCGATCATCTTTGCTTGGGTCTTCTTTTAAGGCGCTCCTTCCATCCTTAATGACTTCTGACATTGTCTTTCAAGCTCGTATGCACTTAATTTAAGTCATGGAAACACTCAGAACAATTACTTGTAACCAACTAACATAAAATCAAATTATAACAATTAAATTCGTTAGGACAATTTATGCTATTAGTCTCTTACTATGTATGATTTGTGGATTTAGTCTATGTTCTCCAGTTTGATAATTTTTAATCCCTATGCTTTTCAAAATTTAATGTCAAAGTCCTTGACTTAAATGGAAGCCATTAAACCCATTAACTACAATGACATAACATTTTTGTAACTATTATATGAAAACAATAAGTTGAAATGACATTATATATTTGTTGCGCAAAATTTTAGAAAATAACACTTAACGAATTTAACGGCTAATACTTTAATTTCAAATTTTGAAGAATATAGAAATTAAAAAGATCAAATTAAAATACATAAATTAAACTTATAACTTATCCATTGTAATGACCCGATAGTCACGGGTATTGGAAAGTGTATTTTTGGGTCTCCGTTTTCGAAAAATGGATTCGTAAATATTTATTAAAAATATTTACGAAGTTAGTTGTGTGGTTAATTAGGTTTTGGATAGGTGAATTTGTTTAAATTAGGAGTAATTGGATATAAAGACTAGATTGAATATAGGGTAAAATTGAATTATAGAATAGAGAAAATTCAAGGGATTAAATAGACAATTAAACCATAAATTGGGTAAAAATAATTTCCATGTCTATAAATAATATACATATATTAGTAATTATTATATATTTACTTATAATTTAAGTAAATATTATTTTATTAATATATTATTAATATATTATATTAATTAAATAAAGCAAATAAATTAAATTAAATTATGACATTTGTGTGGTAATAATAATGTAAATGTTAAAATTTTATATACATACATTTGTAATACATATATATGACTTATTATTTAAGAAAATATTAAAATATTATATTATTATTATAATTAAAATAAAGAAACAAAAGAATGAAAAAGGAAACAGAATAGCAAAATGAAAACAGGGGAAAGAAAGGAGAAAAAGAAAGAAAGAAAAGAAAAAGAGAAATTAGGGTTTTAAAGGTTTCAAGTTCAAGTGGTAAATCAATTTAATTCATATTCTTGTAATTGTTGATATTTTTGGAACCCTAGAACAAAATACTACTTGATATAAGTGGAAATTTTGAAAGTTGGTTGATTTTTAGATGTGGTTTATGTTGAATTAATTGAAGAATTTGGGTTAGAATTGATAGAATTTTAAGTTAGAATTGACAAAAGGATTGAATTGTAAGTTAAATCATAAGTTTTATGTAGTAAGGACTAAATTGAAAGAAATTCAAAATTAGAGATTCATGGTGAAATTAGAGAATTCAAAATTAGTGTTAAGTGATAGTTGAATGAAATATAAAGAGTAAAATTATGAATAAAATAAGGTTAGATTTGAATAGGGATTTAATTAGAATTTAGGCAAAAGTTGTGTATAAATTGAAATGTTTAATATGAAATTGTAGTGTATTGATAAATTTTAATTGTTTTAATTCCGTAGCTAACGTTGAGCCGGAGACGTCGGCTAAGAAAGGAAAGGAAAAGTCAACGAATATTAGCTCGAAAAATAAGGTTTGTATTTCTATAATCCGAATTTAATAATTAATTGTTGAATTATTACTTAATATGTATGGTAAGTGCATTGAGGTGAGTATTGATATTGATTTTGTGATGTTGAATTGAATTGAATGGAATTGATTTCATGTACATATGTGAATATTTGAATTGGAATGAATATTGTTTGAAATTGAAAAGTGAATTTAGTTATTAATTGTTGAATTTTGATTAAATATTATGGTAAGTGAATAAGGTGAGAATTATTTGGATTGTGTTATACTAATGAAATGGATTGATTTGGAATGTGGTGAAATTAATGTGAATATGTGATTATTGTGGAATTTGAACATTTGATATTTATTATTATATTTAAAAAAAATGAATTGAAATGAATTGAATTACGAATATATGTGATTATTTGAAATGTGTATCGATTGGAAATTGAAAAGTGATGTGAAACCCTATTAACTATATCGGACTGAGTCAGATATAGTTGGCATGCCATAGGATTGGAAGTGTTCAGGGATTACTTCGACCACGAGTCGATGAGATACCGGGTTTCATATTATTACTTCAGATAAATTCGATAAGGTATTGGGTACCAATTTACTTGACAAGGCCGATAAGACATTGGGTGTCAATCTAATATTTTGA
Organism: Gossypium rotundifolium; assembly: GCA_025506655.1. NCBI lineage: Eukaryota > Viridiplantae > Streptophyta > Magnoliopsida > Malvales > Malvaceae > Gossypium > Gossypium rotundifolium. The sequence goes on from CP106723.1 coordinate 47,255,132, forward strand.
ATTATCCGATGGGGCACTGGGTGCCATACTGGTGTGTTTTGATTGGATCCGTGTAACCGCCAAAGTCCGAGTCTTGTTAATAGGGGTAAATAAATGATTTGGCCAATTGGTTGACAATGAATAATATTGAATATGGATTGGAATGGACAATGAAATGAAATATGCAATTGAAATGCATGGAATTGCATGAATCAGGGATTCATGAAATGAATATTGGTTTGAAATTTAATGGTGTATCCTATTAAGAAAAGCTATTGAATAGCAATTATGAAATTGAAATAGTATGATATGAGAATTGAAAGTGTTATGAATGATGCATTTATGAAATTGATTATTTGTTCAATGATTTTGTTTATGTGTGATTATATAAAAAAATATTATAAATTCTTGTTTAATAAATATTCGGATTATAGAAATATCATTGAGTTTATACTCAGCGTACGGTTTGTTTTCCGTGCGTAGGTTAGATTAAAGTCAGATTGTCGAATCAGCATCTAAAGTCGATCCAGAACTCAAAAGTGGTGAAGTATTTTTCTTTTGGGTAATGGCATGTACCTAGGATGTCACATGTAGGTCATTTTGAGTAGTGATTGTAAATGATGTTATAAGATAATATAGGCTAATTATATACTTGAACTTATGTAAGACATGTTGATGATATAAAATGACATGATTAAGTTAATGCATACATGAGTATGAAATAAATAGACTTTGGGAGAAATTGATATAAATTTAGAAATGGTTTGAATGATGCTAAATTAGATTGTTTTGGTTAAAGTATGAAAAGCATCTAAAAGAGTACATTGATTAGGTCATTAAGTTTATCAATTTGACATGTTTTAGAGGTATTTGAATATGTTTTGGATTGGTTGCAAGTTTGGATTTTGAATTGTTTGTTGGTTCAATATTTGCAGGGTTGGTAAATTTATTGTATAAGGTTCATTTTGAGTCCACACTCTGGCACACGGGCGTGTGTAAAAAAAATATAAAAAATTGATTAGGAAAAAAAAGGGGGGTAAAATTAGGTATATGGAATCTAATGGCTATAAGGCAGCTCTTGTCTATCCTTTGAGGAATAATTCTAGAATCCAATTGAATCTAAGACATGAATAGTTGGTTTACGTTATGTAAGAAACACATGTATATAGGATATTAGATATTGACTAGTTATATACAAACTCAAAATATATCTAATCCAACCTACTACTGTGGATTTAGATAGGTATTCCAAAAGAAGAATAGAAGTCCAAAACCAAAAATAGTGGTATTTTCTAGCAACAACATAATGGAGGCAGTCAATCAAGATAGATTGATCCGAAATCTGATTCAAATCTAATATAGCACCTATGGGTACATAAGAAATGTATTGAATCGATTCATTAAAAAGAATCGATCCGATCGCAACTTCGAATATGGAATTCAAAGGGATCAAATAGGAAATGATACTCTGAATCATAGAACTATAATGAAATATACGATCAACCAACATTTATCGAATTTGAAAAAAAGTCAGAAGAAATGGTTCGATCCTCTTATTTTTATTTCTTGGACCGAGAGATCCATGAATCGGGATCCTAATGCATATAGATACAAATGGTCCAATGGGAGCAAGAATTTCCAAGAGCATTTGGAACATTTCGTTTCTAAGCAGTAGAGCCGTTTTCAAGTAGTGTTCGATCGATTACGTCTGCACTTTGGAAAAAATTTGAAATTTCACGAAAAAAATTCTCTAAATTTTCGATTGAGTACCAATTTGTTTCTAATGTATATTTTGAGTCTCGAGGACTCATACAAGGGAGAATATAATTAATTTATGAAATGTATGTAACTTAATTTGTTTAATGTTTATATTTGTTCTAAAAAGTCTGGTAATATTCCGTAACCCTGTTCTGAGGACAGATAAAGGTTAAGGGGTGTTACATCCATAGTAAAGGGATTAACCATATAGTTTTGGTTGTGTCTTAGGATAAGATAGTAATATGAAAGGAATGTCACAGACGTAAAAAATGAAGTAGTGATTGTTATGGTGATGAGTGGTTATCATGTTGTTATAAATATCAAAATCACATTATGCCTAATTAAGAACATAAATTGGACTTAAAATTAATTGATGCAAATTTTATTTTGATTGAATGGTTTTAAAAGTGAAGTATACATGTGGTTAGAAGAAAGTTGGAATTTTACTTAAATACTCTTTTGATTCAAATTAGATTATATTCATAATAAAACAAAACATCTGTAATTATTTAAAAAAGTGCCCTACTACGAAATTATATATGTATATGCACACGTTTAATGTCTCATTGTCGTAATCATCCATTACAATTTCTTAATAAAAACTCTTCCAATCCAGCATAAAGGGAGAAAAAGAAAGAATATATCAACTCTTTAACTCTTGGAAAGATAAAGGGTCACACATTTATCGTACACATTATTTCATTGGCTTCAAAAGAAATAAACTTATAATAAGAAGAAGACAGGTGTCAAGCAATAAAGTTCAGCAAAAGAAATCTATGCTTTGCTTTGGTTTTGTTTTGTTTTGGTGCATTATTAGTATTATTATACGCAGGGTACGTTACAGGCAAACATTGCACAAACCCTAATGGTGATTGGTTTGTCTTTATCTTTTGTCCATGTTCTTAATTTAAAAATAATACCCCCCCTAAACTTGCTAGCATGCTTATCCACACCACTAAATGTAATTATTTACAGAAATGACGCTGACATGGACTCGATCCCATATTAATTTGCATCATCCAGACAAATTTTGTTACATATTGATACACTATTCTTAATGATCTTAGTGTTAAAACATTGATTTTCCACCAATAATTTCATGTGTTTTTTATATATTATATAAATATATGTTTGTTGAAATATTTAGCTCTTTCAAAATTGTAAAATGTTAACTTCAAAATTTATAATCCTCCAAAAATAATAGATGTGAAATTATTTTTTTGAAATCGATTTTTATTTTGAAAACGAAAATGGAAGTCGCCACCAATCCTTTTTATACGAGGTGTGATTGGATCACCTCAAAACTTGATCTTTTTAATAAAGGGTTTACTTTATTAAAACAATGTTCTTCGATCTTCCAAAAAATCCAGAAAACGTGTTCGGGAGTTAGTTATGTACGAGGAAGGATTAGCACCTTCGTAATGCCCAAAATTGGTACCTAATTGATTAATTCATGTCTTAATGTCGAAAGCTGAAAACTTGGAAATAGTTTAAAATGCGATCCTCTTTGGACAAATGTTAATTTTACCTAAAAATTACTCGAATAAATCGAAATAAACGTAAAGGCAAGATGTCACATCCCGTAAGTTAGGGCACGACATCCTGAACCTTTAAGAATAAGCTTGCCTCTATTTTCATTTGAAATCTTTTGTATTTTAATTTTGAAAGGATATTCGATTATTCAAGTTCGACAAAAAAATCGAAACCCCGTAAGTTAAGGTACGATTTCTCGAATCTCCCAAATACCAAACATTACCTATTTTTGAAAATTCATTTTGAATAATAATAGATGTAATATTTAAACGATATATATTTATTTTATTTGAATATAATACATCAATGGATAAACATATCCAAACTTAATGTATAGTATAATGACAAATGGAATAATATATAATAGCTATGTGGTAGAATGATAGAATAAACAAGTAGAGGAATACTTTAATGATACAAATGTAATGTGATAATAACAATAATATTAATGATCAAATCATAATATTAATAAAATAAATGAGGTAATCTTAAAAATAAAATAAAAGAAAATGAAAATGCATGATAATAAAAAATTGTCGATATCAATAATAATAATAATAATAATAATAATAATAATAAAAATATAATAAAATAAAAATAAAAAATAAAAGAAATAAAAATGAAATAATAATGACAATAGAGCAAAAATGTACAAGTATGAACAATATAAATTTCAAAATGAAAACTAGACAATAATAAATAACTAAAATAAAATAAAATAAAAGAATGAAAAGGATTGAAATTAAATAAATAAAGGACTAAATCAGAATTAGAACGAAATCTCATGTCTAAATTATAATAAAAAATAATTAAATAAGGACTGACTCGAAACTAAAATGAAATTTAAAGGGATAAATTGTAAAATAGTAAAAAAAACAGAATGAGGGACAAAATGCGAACGCGCAGCATTCCAAGAAGCCAAATAATTGGAGGATCAAAATGAAAACCGAGTAAAATTTAGTGATAAAATTAAAAAACAAAAAAGTATAAAATTAAAGTAGGCTGAAAAAGCGGAATGACTAAAAGGGTAAATAGACCCTTAGTCCAAACACGCGGATCCCCTGGAATGGGTCGGGTCGACGCGCGGACCTTGTCAAAACGACGTCGTTTTGACGTCTGTGAGAATGGCCAAAACGGTGCCGTTTCATGCACCTATTTAAATAAAAAAACTTAAAAAAAAAACTTCATTTCTGCCTCCTTTTCAAAAAAAATAAATTGAAGCTCCATTTTTCCTTTCAACCCTCTCTCCTTCGCCATGGCTCCGGTCGCCGGACCATCGTGGCGTCCGTCGATCGCCGGTAACAGCGCTACCGCTCACGGTGGCCTGTGAAATAAAAATATCCTATTTATCTCTTTTTTCACCCTTAGCCCAACCAAAATACCCAAAAAGACACCAAAATTTCGAAAAACTGAAGAAAGAAAAAAGAAAACGACGGGACTTTTCGGTTTCCCGTTGCCACCGATGGGGTTTTTCGGCGAGCCCATTGACTCGACCACCCTCCAAACCGGAGAAGACTCTGACTTTCGGCGACTCAGGTGACTTGTTTTTTGTTATTTTAGTTTTTTTTAATAACTAAATAAATATATAAATAAACTACATTCAATTTTTGATATCTGTTGTTTTAAACTTTCTAGTTTTTTGTATTTCTTTTGTGTAGAAATATTAAATTGACGGATCTAGCTTTTATAGCCATATACAACACTGTGTATCATTTTTGCTATTATTTCTATTTGTTTTTGCTTTCGTTTCTGCCCTTTTTCTGCTCTGTCTTCTTTCTTCGTTCTCTTTGCGAGTCTTGGCGAGGCCAACGGAGGTGGGTTTTTGCCATTTTGGTGCAAAACGACCAAAGGTGCTGGTCTCAATCAGTGGGTACGTTGCGGAGGCACGTGGGTGGCAGCAAATGGGTGTGACGCACATGGGGAAGCTAGGGTTTCCTGCTAGCTTAAGATAATGGGCCATGTAGGCCATTAGGTTTTTATTCATTTTAGGATGTTTTGGGTCTGATATTTTTGTAAAATAGACTATTTTCAATTTGGACTTTAAAATTTTTTTATTTTATTTTGGTTTTCTAATGGGCCGGAAAATTGGGACTATTACAGCTGCCCCTCTTTGCTCGTTGTCGTATAACGAGAATGGTGCAAAAACTTTTAAGAAGGACCAACTTTGCCGGTCTTGCAGAATCTTGACTTCTTGGTGCTCATCTTCTTCAAGTAGCCTCTTTCTAACCCACTGCAACTTCAGAGGTTTAGAATTTGTTGCTTCAATCTACTCCACTGCAACATCAGGGAGATAATATTAGTATCTTCGATCTGCTTCACTACATCTTCAGGGAGATAAGATTAGTAACTTCATCCTGCTCCACTGAATCTTCAGGGAGATAAGGTTTATAGCTTTAATCTGCTTTACTGCAACTTTAAAGAGATAAGATTTGCTATTTTCAGTCTGCTCCACTACAACTTTTGGGGATAAGACTTGTATCTTCAATCTACCCCACTGCAATGTCAGGGAGATTCGATTTGTAATTTGTAGCCTTTATCTATTCCACTGCAACTTCAAGGAAATAAGATTCGATATCTTTAGTCTACTCCACTGCAACTTCAGGGAGATAAGACTCGTAACTTCAACCTGCCCCACTACAACTTCAGAGAGATAAGGTTTGCTATCTTTGATCTACTCCACTGCAAATTCAGGGAGATAAGATCTGTAACTTCAATCTACTCCACTGTAACTTCAAGGAGATAAAATTTGCTACAATGACTATAATCCATCCCACTGCAACTTTAGGGGTATAAGATTTGTGGTTTCACTGATCTGTTACGCCATTCTTTGGGGAATATGACCTTTAGAATCCATTTCATTGGCCTATTTATGCCTAATGATTAGGATGTCATGATCAGGATGAATCAAATGCACCTAACTAGATGTATATGAATGATATTTACATGAATGCAGAATGTGATTTTTCGAGAATGATCCATTTTTAATGTTAGGTTGTCATTGCTCGCTATTCATCAAGGCTCTATCACTGATGTGTTACCATGCCTTCTTGCTCAGCTGGTATTTTTAACAGAAAATTTGAAGAAATAGTCACAGTTTAGACTATTCTTTCTCAAATGTTTCCAACCCTTAAGTTTGGTTAGTTCTGAATAGTGGTCCTGTTTTCAGATTTTCGTATTATTTAAAAAATCTTTCAGAGCAATACGCAGAACTCCTTTTTCTTTGAATATTATTAATCCATTAATCGTTATTTCAATGAAAAATGCTTGAAAAAGATTATCGCAATGGACAAAAGGAACTTTATTGAGACTAAAGCTTGAAATGGATAAATTAATCAAAGATAGCAAACATTACTAATATAAAAAATGAATAAAATAAAAATAGGTACTCCAGATATCATAGCATGAGCTTACTCGTACTAATTTCTCGAGGACCCTTTTGAACTTGATATGTGTCTCGGAGATCCGAAATACTTTATTGATGCCCCAAGATGTAGCATCTCTCTTTCTTGCTAATTCTGATAGGACAGGATTTCCATGTGGCCCATCTTCGATCAAAATTTGAATTTCCCTTTTCTGGGCTTTCAACTCAAAATCCCTTTGATCTCAAGGTGCCATTTGTGAGTTTTCACCTTGGTCTCTCCATTTTTTTAGGTGAAGTACTTCTTGACTGAATCTAATTTCACAAGATTGGGAAAGTTCTTGCCATCCATCTCAGTCAAAATCAACGCTCCTCCAGAAAAGGTCTTCTTTACCACATAAGGTCCTTATCAGTTTAACATCCACTTTCCTCTGAAATTCTTTTGTATGGGTAGGATCTTTTTCAATACTAGGTCCCCCTCATAGAATTCTTTAGGACGAACCTTTTTATTGTAAGCTCGCATCATTCGCTTTTGGTACATCTGACCATGACGGATAGCTTTTAACCTTTTCTCTTCAATCAAGTTTAGCTGATCATATTGGGATTGGATCCATTCTACTTCATCCAATTTCAATTCTGCCAAAACTCGGAGAGAAGAATCTCGACTTCAATGGGTAAAACCACCTCCATTCTATAAACTAGAGAGAAAGGCATTGCCCCGGTTGAGGTCCTGACAGATGTTCGATAAGCATAGAGGTAAATGGTAACTTTTCATGCCAATATTTATAAGTCTTAGTCATTTTCCCCATTATTTTCTTAATGTTTTTATTGGCTGCCTCTACTGCACTATTCATTTTTTGGCGATATGGTGAAGAGTTGTGATGTTTGATCTTGAACTAATTGTAGACTTTTGATATCGTGATGTTGTTCAAATTTAGTGTATTGTCAGATATGATCCTTTCTGGTATTCCATATCGACATATAATCACTTTCTTTAAGAACTTGATGACTGCCGACTTCGTGACATTGGCATATGAAGTGGCTTCTACCCACTTTGTAAAGTAATCGATGATCACGAAGATGAATCGATGCCCATTAGAAGCTTAGGTGAGATTGGCCCAATGACATCCATGCCCCACATAGAGAAAGGCCACGGAGAAGTCATAAAATGAAGAGGTGAGGGAGGTACGTGAATTTTATCTCCATAAATTTGACACTTATGGCATTTCTTGGCATAGCTGATGGAATCTCCTTCCATGGTGGGCCAATAATTCCCGAATCTTATGATTTGTCTGGCCATTGTAAAACAATTGGCATGTGTTCCGCAAACACCCTCGTGGACTTCTTTTCAAGATTTTCTTAGCCTCGACAGCGTCTACACATCTTAGTAGCACCTAATCCTTTCTTCTTTTATATAGGATCTTTCCATCTAAGACATAGTCACTGGCCAGTCTTCTCAATGTCCTTTTATCATTCTCAGTTGCTTGGTCAAGGTATTCACGATTCTTCACATATCGTAGTATATCGTGGTATCAAGGGTGATCGTCCTCTTCTTCTTCTTCTTCTTCAATGTTGTAATAATGAGTCGGAGTCTCATAAATCATTTGGATAGGTTTTACATCCTCTTGTTTGTTCACTTTGACCATCAAAGCCAAAGTAGCCAAAGTGTCAGCCATCTGATTCTCGTCTCTGGAAGATAGTAGAAGTGATGTCATCAAACTCTTTAATTAGCTCCAGAACCAACCTTCGGTAATTGATTAACTTAGAGTCTCTCGTCTTTCATTCGTCTTTGAGTTGATAGATCGCTAGTGCAGAATCCTCATATACCTTTAGCATTTTGATCTTACATTCTATGGCTGCACAAATATCCATGATACATGCTTCGTATTCTATCATATTGTTCATGTAATCAAAATTCAATTTACTAGTGAAGTGATAATGATCTCTATTTGGGACACCAGAACTGCCCCAATTCGTTACCCACAGCTTCTGAGGCTCCGTCAAAGTTTAGCTTCCAAGGATGACCTTCTTAAAATTTTCTTCAGTGGTTGCAACAAACATTAGATCTTCATTTGGAAATCAAAGTTTAAAAGCTCGTAATCTTCTAGAGCTTTACTAGCCAGAAAGTCTGCTATTGCGCCCCTTTTATAACCTTCTGATTTACTTACACTATATCAAATTTGGAAAGCACAATTTTCCACCGGGCCATTCTTGCATTTAAAGCGCTGATTCCATCATGTACTTTAGAGGATCGAGTTTTGAGATGAGCCAAGTTGTGTGGTACAATATATACTATCTCAGTCTTCCGGTTGTCCAGATCAAGGCGCAACATAACTTCTCGATTGGCGAATACCTTGTCTCACATTCAGTGAATTTCCTACTGAGATAGTATATCGCTCTTTCTTTTCTTCCTGACTCATCATGTTGACCAAGCACGCATCCCATGAAATTACCAAATACTGCCAATTACAGTATCAACGGCCTATTTAGGTGAGAGGCATTAGTACTAGGGCATTGGACAGGTAATTTTTGACATTGCCGAAAGTTTTCTGACACTCTTCATCCCAAACGTCTGGATTATGCTTCTTAAGGAGACAGAATATGGGGTCGCATTTCTCAGTTAGTTGTGAAATGAGTCGGGCGATGTAATTTAATCTTCCTAGAAAACCTCAAACTTCTTTTTGAGTACATGGCGGAGACAACTCCTGTATAGCCTTTACTTTATCTCGATCGATCTCGATCCTATTTTCACTGACTATAAATCCTAGTAATTTTCCCGACCTAACCCCAAAAGTATATTTTGCTGGATTGAGCTTTAGTTGGAATTTTCTCAATCTCAAGAACAATTTCCTCAAGACTTGTACATGCTCCTTCTCTGTTCAGGACTTTGCGATCATACCATCAACACAAACTTTGATTTCTTTGTGCATCATATCATGAAACAAAGTTACCATGGCTCTTTAATACGTTGCTCCCGTATTTTTCAATCTAAATGGCATCACCTTATACCAAAAAGTTCCCCACATAGTTACGAATATGGTCTTGTCCATGTCTTCAGGATGCATATTTATCTGGTTGTATCCCAAGAGACCATCCATAAAGGAGAAAAGTGAGTAACCTACCGTGTTGTCTACTAAAGTGTCGATATGCGGCAATGAGAAATTGTCTTTCGGGCTGGCTTTGTTCAAGTCCCTATAGTCTATGCACATTCGTACTTTCCCATCCTTTTTAGGGACGGAGATGATATTGGCTACCCATTCTGAGTATTTAACCACCCGTAAGAACCAGCATCGAATTGCTTCTTGACTTTCTCTTTTATTTTCAGTAAAACATCGGGCCTCATCCTTCAGAGCTTCTGTTGAACTGGCTTGCACTTTTCCTTTATAGGAACTGGTGTACCACAATATCAGTACTTAACCCAAGCATGTCTTGATATGACCATGCAAAGACATATTTAAATTCTTGGAGTAACTCAATGAGGTCTCGCTTCATTTTTGCAATAATGCAAGCTCCAATCTTCACCTTTTTTCCTCTCCTAAGTTCACAATTTCTACTGACTCTTTGTAAGGTAGGATTTGTTTCTCATCTTGTTCTACTATCCTCAACAAATCAGGAGATAGGTTATAGTCTCGATTAAATTTAAAATCTTGAGAATCCTCCATACACATATCTTGCTCAAAAGGAGACTTTGAGTCAGTAATAGCGTTGCTCATATTATTGATATCTAGAGACTTGTTATAGGGATAAAAGAAAATTATCTAAGAATAATTATCAGTATGGTATGGTTATGAATGAAATAGAATGAATAAAAGAATGTTTGCTCAAGATGATATGCAAAGATGCATTTTTATTGAAATAATGATGTTAAACATAAGCCTATTTCACAAAAGGATTATTATTGCTCCTAGGCTTAGAGCAATAAGCGTGTTTTGAACATTACTCTGAATTAGCTCTAAAAACTACAGGAATCTCTTTTACAGTTCAGTTGTTCAGAACAGTTTCAAGTACATAGGGGCAGATGCCTAATAAATTTTCTCCCCCAATTCTTTTTTCTGATATGGCGTTGATGTTCAGATTTCTCAACATTTCTTCAGCGGTCTCTTTTCTTGACATCTTTCGTTCAGGGTGAATAGTTTCTCCTAACACGAAAGTCTTGGATATATGGGGAAATATCATTGGTTCTCACTTGACCTCTTCCCCACTCAATCGCTCTTCTCTTTTCTTGTTTCTTCTCCATATTCTTCTTCTTTTGCCTCACATCTAACTTGTATTGTAAGCCAAAGCGGTCTCGTTTGTCTATGAGCATGGGTGTCTTGACCTTTCCTTGTAGGCATTTTTTAAGTCCTCTCCCGACCGTCAACTGTAGGTCCATCCTTATAGTTTTGGAGATTTTAAGCATTGAGATCTTGTTCCTTTCAACAATGAATGTTGCATTCACAAATTCTAACGATCGAAAGAAACATTCTATCACTTTATCGTATGTCCCTACATATGGCGCGTCACTAGTTACGGAGGCAATAATGTCTTCTTTTGCATTTATCATTACCAGTTGACCCTTAGTTACCAACTTTAGCTTTTGGTGTAGTGATGAGGCACTGCCTCAGCCGAGTGAATCCAAGGCCTCCCCAACAAACAATTATAAGAAGGCTTAATGTCCATCACCAAGAAATCTACATCATACGTGTTTGGACCAATCAAGAGGGGTATCTCAATCCTTCCCATCACCCTCCTTTCGTTCCTATCGAATGCTCTCACTATGTTTTGACATGTCTTCATATGAGAGCTATCCACAGACAACCTATTCAGCATAGATAGGGGTAAGACATTTAGTGCAGATCCATTATCAATTAACACCCCTGGCAATGTATATCCATTGCAGCGGGTGGTGGTGTGAAGAGCCTTTGTAGATCCCATGCCCCTTGGAGGTATCTCATCATCATTGAAGAAGATGAAGTTGTCGGCACTTATATTGTTGACTAGGCGGTTCAACTTGTTTACAGAGAAATCGTTAGCGACATAAGTTTCATTTAGCACTTTCATCAACACACTACGATGTGTCTCCGAACTTAAGAGTAAGGTTAGTACTGAGATGCGAGTTGGTTATTTGTGTAGCTATTCTACAACGCTGTACTCACTATGTTTTAAGAATTTTAGGAATTTCTTAGCCTCGTTCTCAATTACTGCCTCGTTAACTGGTGATTCGAGCCTCACCGTCTTTTCTTCTTATACTCAATTACTGGGTCTTTCCTTTAACGGTTTTGGTTCTTGTACTTGTAGGTTCATAACGCCTCCAACTACGTGTGTAGAAACTTACATCTTGGCCCTTCTCTGAAGTGCTAGCCGGGTTCTCTTCTCATGGGATCATCACGTTGCAGTCATAATTCTAGGAAACCCTCTTGCTGTTCTTGTAATGAAAGGCTACAAGTTTATGGATTATGACCCTTTGTGTAATTTGTACTCCAGTTTTATTATTTCTTGGTCGTGAAATGATAACCACTGGATGGTTGACTTTATAGACCTTCTTTGTTGACCCCTCTTCTGAGGTGCATATATCTCTTTCTTCTAAGCATTTGGCATATTCAAATAATTATAACTCCTTATTATCTATTAGATTTTATACTAAGGCCCTAAATTCAATGCACTTCTTTAGCATGGAACTCATAGTAGTTCCTTATTAGCATGAAACTCATAGTAGTTCATCATCTCTTCAGGTCTCTCTTTTGAATCCTGTTTGATTAATCCTCCCTCTACGATTTTCTTCCAAACTCATTTTAGTGGGTTTTTACTTCCGCTACATCCATATTGGTTCTCTTCCCTCTATTCTCAATTATCGAGTTTACCCCTTTATCAGAATGACTTGGTAACAAATTTTCTGCTACATTAGGTCCCGACGGGTCGTCGAACTTCACAATGCCCATCTTGATGAACCTTTCAATTAACTTTTTAAATGCGGTGCAGTTCTTGATTGAGTGTCCCGTGATTCCCGCATGGTACTCGCATTAAGCATTTGCGTTGTACCATTTGGGGAATGGAGGTTGCATATGTTTCAGGTAGAAGTGGAATACCACGTGTGCATCAAACAGATTCTGATACAGCTCCCTATATGTCATTGGGCTAAGTGTAAACTGGAGCCTTTCTATATTTGGCCTCGAATTGGATTCTTACCTTTGGGGGCCCTGATGGCTAGTGGTTAATGTTCTTGGCGGGCCTACAGTAATTGGTTTCTAATAACCCTTATTGTATGTGCTTACATTATTCACCTCGTTTTCTTTCTTCCTCAGGCCGATCTTTTGGAGTTTTCCCCTGTGTTTATCTTATCACTTCTTACTGCGTTTTCAATAATTTCTCCGGACATTACTATATCCGAGAAGCTCTTAGTATCGCTTTCCAACATATGGTTGATGAACGGGGCTTTTAAAGTGTTGATGAAAAGTATTGTGGTTTCTTTCTCCAGAAGAGGTGGCTGGACTTGCGTTGCCACCTCTTTCCATCTTTGGGCATATTGTCTGAAGCTTTCATTTTTCTTCTTCTCCATGTTCTGCAGCGTGATTCTGTCGGGTGTCATGTCTGTCACATGACTATATTGCTTCATAAAAGCTTGTGCCATGTATTTCCATGAATTGATTTTGGCACGACTCTGTTGGTTGTACCATTTAGCTACCGACCCAATCAGACTATCCTAAAGCAGTGGATTAACAGTTGATCATTATTGATGTATCCTGTCATCCTTCGACAGAACATAGTGATGTGAGCTTCTAGACAACTAGTCCCATTATACTTTTCAAACTCTGGAGTTTTGAACTTTGGAGGGAGCACTAAATTTGGGACCAAACTTAGGTCCTTGGCATCAATTCTGTAATGATTATCAACGTTTTCATTGCTCTGAATTTTTTTTCTAGCCATCTGCATTGATCCTCAAGTTACTTTGGTAGTTTCACTCTTATTTTTTCCATTTCTGCCATATCATCTAGATTAGGAATAACGGGATTGGTTGGGTTATCCCGATTGGAACCTGAGCCTGTTTGGTAGTTCATCAGTCCGAGGGTACCGATTTGATACTGTTGGGGTTGATTGTAATGGGTACCCTTCGTGGGTACGCCTCTGGTTGTACCTGGGCATTTATCGGGGTAAAACCCGATGGGTAAATATGATCTTCATTATCATCCCCTGAGTTGACCACAATGCTCTTCCTTTTTTCACGTTCTCTAGCCAGCAACTGCACCAATTGACTTATCCTACTTCTTTGGAATTCCAGTACCTGATCCCTCATCTCCTATTGTACTTTCACTAATTGTTCTTGCAGTTACACTTGCAACTGGTCTTGCATCTCTTTTTGAATATGTTCTAGCCTTTCCAATCTTTGGTCCATTACTTTGGTTTTGGCGCGAGTATTGTAACGATATTCGGTTGGTTTACTCTTGTTGGTTTCCAAATTAACTGAAATAATTTTGATTAATTAAGGTCTTTTGTGAAATTTAATGCATATGATGCAATGTAATGCAAATGCATGAAATGAATGCAAAAAGAGGCATTGACTCTGATTCAATTCTGTTAGAACAACTTTACTAAAAACAAATTTCTTTACATAAAATGGATTACATATACGACTTTGCCCTAATTCCTAAAGCCTTAACTTTTCTAAAAAGCCAAGCTAACTCTTGACCCCGATCCGATTCTGATTCATTTCAAACTTAGCATTTCGGCTTGAACTGCTAGGGTTTGCAAATGATTGGCCACCTCTCGTATTTGAGCTACAACTTTACCCATGATATGGTCTCTATCCTTGACCTAACCTTGAGAACGATGGAGTTGCTCTTTCCAATGCTCGTTGTTTACCTCAAAGAGTTCAATTAGGAGTTCACAATTTTGTAATGCGGTCTCGAGCTCTTCTATTTTCCTTTTCAGCTTTTCAATCTTGTTTAAACTCGCTTTCAGCTCAATTGTAGAGTTGTGACTACGATACTGATGAAGTGACTTTTCTAGTTCTACTACCTTGGCTTTTAATCTGACCTTTTTATTTTGGCATTCCGATAGGTATATTTCTAGAGCATTTTCTCGAGCTCAGGCATTTTGAAATTTCTTTTTCCATTGGTCGACTATACTCTTTTCTTCTTTGATCTCTTGCTGCCATTGTTCTAATGTTTTTCCTAGCCCGACAGTCCTCATCGACAAGCGTAATTTCTTAAAATCCATTTTTAAACTGTCCAGATCTTCTTCGACCTTGTTCTTTCCTCTTATCAATTTATCGGCCTCTATCTTCTGAACATCAACATCTAGTCCTAATTGTATATTTTCCTCTTCCAATTGCTCTATCTTCTTTCCTAGCTTTGAATTTTTTTCGAAATCCTGCTTTACGATCTCTAACTTAGATGGGATCACTTGCAAGTATTCTTCCATTGATCAAGTGCCTTCTTGACTTTGCCTAGGGATGTTGTCGTTGACTCTTTTACCCCACCTCCTATAACTCTTTCAATTCTTGGAGATTGTTCTAGGTCACGCTGATATGAGTGAAGTTCCACAATTCTGATACGTACCCCTCCGTCAAACTATCACCTTTCTCTAGCCGTCTTTTTGGACCATATTCGACAGCCACATTATCTCCCACTTTATCAAGAAATCCATTCTCCATGGCAAGCTCTCTATTTAGTAACTGAATGTGAATCAACACCTTTTTTATGATAAATATGCAATGCAATCACAGTTAAAACAAAATGAAACAAGTCAGTATACTTCATACAAAGCTAAAGTAAGCAAGAAATAATAAATAAAGTACCTATTTAGGTGACCACTAGGGGTTTAGTGCGGTTCTACCTAGGGTAGGCTCTTAGGGCTCACTATATGCGGTTCGATTCTAAAGTAAAGGTACATGAATCGGCAGATTCCTCAATCCTCACCCATTATAGGCTCATACGAATCGAGTTCAGTTCAAGGGAATACATTTCCCTATGGCTATATGGAGATGAAAATATCACGAAGACATAGGTACAGATGTATCCCGAAAGCGATCCACTATCCTATACAGAGGTGAAGACCTCACGAAGGAATAGTTTCTCACTCCCACTTAAAAGGGTATAATCAAACGGTTATGCAGATGCAATATGTGAAAATATACCAAGAGACTTGGACCAATAAATCAAAAATATCATTATGTAACACGCAAGGATGAAATGCAACGAAGGGATCGTAAATTTAAACCAAATTATCAATTTTCGACAAAAAGACCATAAGTAATCAACTCGCGGCTTGACTCTCTTATTTTGTCCCTAGTAGAGTCGCCAAGCTGTCGAAACTATTTTTTTGAAATTGACTTTTTTATTTTGAAAATGAATATGGGAATCGCCACCAATCCTTTTTATATGAGGTGTGATCGAATCACCTCGAAACTTGATTTTTTTTAATAAAGGGTTTAATTTATTAAAACAATGTTTTTCGATCTTACAAAAAATCTAGAAAATGGGTTCGGGAGTCGGTTACGTACGAGGAATGATTATCACCCTCGTAACGCTCAAAATTGTACCTAATTGATTAATTCATGTCTTAGTGTCGAAAGTTGAAAACTTGGAAATAGTTTAAAATACGATCACTCTTTGGACTAATGTTAATTTTACCTAAAATTACTCGAATAAATCAAAATAAACGTTAAAGGCAAGATGTCACATCCCGTAAGTTAGGACAGACATTCTGAACCTTTGAGAATAAGCTTGCCTCTATTTCCATTTGAAATCTTATGTATTTTAATTTTGAAAGGATATTCGGTTATTCAAGTTCGACGAGAAAATCGAAACCCCGTAAGTTAGGGTACGATTTCTCGAATCTCCCAAATACCAAACATTGCCTATTTTTTAAAATTCGTTTTGAATAATAATAGGTGTAATTTTTAAACAATGTATATTTATTTCATTTGAATATAATACATCAATGGATAAACATATCCAAACTTAATGTATAGTATAATGACAAATGGAATAATATATAATAGCTATGTGGGAGTGGAGAAATACTTTAATGATACAAATGTAATTGTGATAATAACAATAATATTAATAATCAAATAATAATATTAATAAAATAAATGAGGTAATCTTAAAAATAAAATAAAATAAAATGGAAAATGCATAATAATAAAAATTAAGTAAACATGTCATGAAGATATAAAAATAATAAAAATAATAATATAACAACAAAAATAAAATAAAAAATAAAAATAAAAGAAATAAAAAATGAAATAAGAACAATGACAATAGAGCAAAAATGTACAAGTATGAACAATATAAATTTCAAAATGAAAACTAGACAATAATAAATAAAAATATATAATAAAATAAAAATAAAATAAAAAGAATGAAAAAGGATGAAGTTAAATAAATAAAGGGCTAAATCAGAATTAAAATGAAATCTCAGGTCTAAATTATAATAAACAAATAAATAAATAAGGACTGACTCGAAACTAAAATGAAATTTAAGGGGACAAATTGTAAAATAGTAAAAAAAAAGAATGAAGGATCAAATGTGAACGCTCGGGAAGGAGCAAGGATCAAATGGGAGATTATTCCTAGACCTTAAACGCAACGTTCCAAGAAGCCAAATAATTGGAGGATCAAAATGAAAACCGAGTAAAATTTAGTGATAAAATTAAAAAATAAAAAAAGTATAAAATTGAAGTAGGCCGAAAAAGCGGAAGGACTAAAAGGGTAAATAGACCCTTAGTCCAAAACACGTGGATCCCCTGGAGCGGATCGGGTCGATGCACGAACTTTGTCAAAACGATTTCGTTTTGACGTCTGTGAGTAATAGTCAAAACGGCGACGTTTGATGCACTTATTTAAATAAAAAAACTTCAAAAAAAAAAACTTCATTTCTGCCTCCTTTTAAAAAAAATAAAAAAAAATAAAGTTCCCCTTTTCCTCTCAACCCTCTCTCCTTTGGCAATGGCTCCGGTCGTTTTTTAGTTTTGTTTTTATAATTGATTTTAGGGATAATTTTGTCACTATCCTCTCCAATTTGGTAGATGCTTGGTTTTTTTTTTGATTTTTGCCCGTCGTTTTGGATCATCTTGAGCTGATTTTCTTATTGTATTAAGCGCTTACAACTATTGCAGGTATATCATGCTTGACTTGTGACGGATTCAGTTGTCTATGTGCCATAATATTTTATTTATGCTAAGTTTGAAACTTTTGTTATGTTGATAGAGCTTGTCTTTCACTGTTTATAACGGGTATATGTTCTTTTCAAATTGTATAATCTTATTTATAGAATTTAAAGGAATAAATTTTGAGGTAGTTATGGTTAAATCAGATCTGTGAATTTCGGGTAATATTAGAATCTAATTTGATTCTTGCAATATTGGTTTGCTGAATTGGCAGCGGCAGCATGTAGTTGGCCACCAGCAATGAAACATGTAGCACTAGGGTTCATATTTATTAGTAATATCATTTTAAAAACAGCTAGTGTGGGTCAATTAAATATTAATCATAAAGGAAAATAAAGCAGAGCACATAAGAATAAGATGGGTGGCTAAGTGTGGAAGGCATCAAATGATTCTCATCTCAAAATACGTAATAGATTTTATTTGACATATATAGACAATAGGGTCAAACAAGAATACTTGCTACCTTATTGCGATACTATCTATTATTATAGTTTATCAATGAGGAATAAATACCGCTAATTGTTTTATTATTATTAATTAAATGAGGGTTAAATATAAATTTAACTTTTAATGTTTATATTTTTTAATTTAATCTTTTCTTTAGTTAAATTTTATCTTCAACTTTTAAAAATATTGACGATTAATCTTTTAAAAGAATTAAATTGTTATGTTTTGAAATAAATATTAATTAAAATATTAATTTTTAAATATGGATGTTTACATGGCAATTTATGTGTACTTCATATTATATGAATTTTATATAATTTTCAATTATTTATTAATGTGACGTACAAAATAAATTAATATATAAAAATATCGTGATTGTCATGTTAATATTGTTAAAATAATATTTTAGTTGATATTTTCATTAAAAAGAGATTTGACTCTTTTTTGAAAGTTGAATGCCCAAATTTAGCTAAAAATTAAGGGCCAAATTGATATAAAATTATTAAGTGTTGATAGCTAAATTTATTATTATGCCATTAGAAAAAATAATCATTTTTGGTCTTTACGTATATGTTAAAATCTTTAAGTAAGTCTTTGCATTTTTCATAAATTTTGAATTTAGTTCTTGTACTTTTATTTCTAAAAATTAGTTCATAATACATTTTAGATTTTTAAATTCAAATCTAACTATTAATAGTATTAAATTTTTTTAAAATTTATTGATGTAACATTTTAAAATAAAAAACTCATTTGTTAGCCATAAAACTAAAAATAACTTTTGAAATGAACTTAAATTTAACAAGATAATTTCAATAGTATTAATAGTTAGACTTAATTTTTAAAATTTAAAAAATAAAAAACTAATTTCTTAAAAAATACAGAAATTAAATTATTTTAACCCCATATATATATATATATATATCTATAATCTACCTTCCAAGAAAGAAAGAGCCAAAAATATTGTGACGTAAGGGTGTCCGTCGTTGAAGCAAGTAGGTAAGTACGGTGGTCATATGATGCCCCTACTTGCTATTGGTGTGACAAAAGTAATGCTAAATTACTCATCTTTTATTTTGTAATGCAACTTGAAATCGTCTATTGTCCAATATCAAGTTTATGTAAAGTAGTTTTATCAGTACCCATTTTAGTTTCTCTCTCGCCAACCTCTCGTTGTGCTACTCTCCTTTTCTTCTTGGTCAAATATTTCTATCCTTGAAATTGTCAAGTCAAGAGTAGCCTTATCTTGGTCAAACTCAAACCTTCTTAATGCAACTTGAAATCATCTATTGTCCAATACCAAGTCTATGTAAAGTAGCCTTATCAATTACTATGTCCAGTAGCCTCTCTCCTAGTTCTCGTTGTGCTCGTTGTGCTACTCTCCTTTTCTCTATTTCTATCCTGCATTGTCAAGTCAAGACCCTTACTGGTCAAACTCAGCTCTTCTTGAACGTTTGGATTTTCTCTAACCGTCCACTTCAGCTGGGCTTTGTTCTCCAAATTTTTTGATTTACGGTATGGCTCACCACCTGTTCGACTCTTTGCTTGAATGGAAATTGCTTTGTTTGACGAATTGATGTGAATCTTTATTGCTGAGAACATAATATCTACGTCTCTGTTTGATTTGTTTCCTTTTTACTTACGAAATGATACTTGACTCTTAATTGGGCATTCATGATTATGGAGTCGCTCTAATGAATTAGAATATCTTTTAGGTCTTAAAAGTTAAATAAATAGTTAATTTAAATGATAATTAAATAACTTAATAGAAATATAGTAATTAGTATAAATTATTTGTATAATTTAAAATTTTAAATAAAGATGTTTTTGATAACAATAACACGTTTCATGAAAAAAAAGTAAGAATGTAATAAACATTAATGGAATAGTAAAATCCGAAAACAAATTACACTATATAATATAACATAAAACTTTAAGTTAATTTATATGTTATATAAGGATATTTTACAATTATCGTGAGGTAGAACGGTTCTTTTGTTAACTGGATCTTCAAAACAAAAATAAAAATAAAAATTTTATAAGCCTGAATTGGATCGAAACCTATATCGGTTAAGATTTCTTTTGTTGCCATTAATTCTAATAATAAAAAAATTAAACCTTCGAAATTGTTAGTTGGTGGGTGTTTTCTTTTGAATAAAATTATTAATAATGCAAAAAAAGAGAGGTTTTAGATTGACTCAAGTCAAATATTCAAATTTGATATTTTTACTTTTGAGGGTTGAATGGGGAGAATCTGGGCGTTTCAAAGGGGGTGGGGTCACTGTTTCCTTTCCTCGCTACTACCTGTTGCTTGATGACGAAAGGAAGCGAGTAACGTGATGGACTGATGATAAACTAATAATAATTGAAGTGCTAAAACGACGGCGTTATAGAAAGAGTACATGTGGAGGTGGAGCCCCGCATAAACCCGACCACGTGTGAACTCAATTTCGGCAAAAGGAGTGACGTGTACAGTGTTGGACCACCGAACCGTTCGCAGTTTGTCTGGGAAAAAGTACAACAGCAGGGTTACAAAGCATCAAGATCCAACACTTCGCACGTGTTTCGCGTGGACCCCGCACTCCTCCGTGGCAGATGCCCCCTCCCCTAATTATTACTACTTTCTTTTCCACCCTCAATTCAATTTAGATTTTGGTCCTTCAATTTTATTCGTTATGAAATTTTACCCTACGCAAGCAAATTTATGTTGGCATAAAATGTTTTAAAATTTTACATTAATATTTTAATCAGGTGTTTACTATTTTACTAATTAATAATATTATAAAATATATAATTAAAGTATACAGATTAAAATTTAAATTTAAGCATAATAGAGGATTAAAACGGTTATTTGACCTAAAGAAATAAAATAAATTAAATTAAATGTAAGAAAACGAGAGGAAAATAAAAAATAAAAAACCCTCAACCCAAATGTCTTTGGGGTTTATAACTCGAGCCAACCACCCTGTTGCCTGTTTCGAAGCAGCCAACGAAAGAGACGTCAAAAATAACACCGTTAACCCCAACCACACTCATCCCAATGCCCCCCATCATCCGTACCTAAAACGCCGTTGAGAAATGGTCTCGTCACGTTAATCCCCTGACTGTCTCAGTTAAATCCGGAACCAGAGTTTGTTATATTAGCGTTACACACTAGATTTACAAAAAAAAAAAAAAAACCGCTCCTTTGTTAGAGACCCAAAACAAAAAGAGAAAGAAAGTAAAAAAAAAAAAAAAAGGGAAAGAAGAATTGGGAACAAAGTCGCGTATCATAAGAGTCGCGCGTAGGATTTTAGGTTGATTCTCACTGCTAACGGCGTTTCCTTTTTACAGAGCAGCGAAAAGCTATTTTGAAAGCGAGGTGAACGACGGCGGATTTGTACGGTTAAAGCTGTTTTCCGTTACGGTATTTGGATCTCGCGACGGTTACGATAGGGAGGGAGGAAAACTAGTGTGAGGGAGGTGTAGATTTTTAATAAGGAATTCGAGCAGTTTCGTAATTATTTGGCTTTTATTGTGGTGCTTAAGAGTGTAGAATAAGGTTTTTTAGAGCGTTTTTGGAGGATTTAGCTTCTCTCTTTGGAGCTTTTTTGTTCCAAATTTGTTGCTGTTGCTCGTTGTAGATTTGAAGAGTCGGAGAGAGTTCAATAATGGCGAATCGGGGAGGGGTGTTTTCACAGACAAATAATGTTTCCTCCGAAGGTAAACGAAATAAAAGAATTCATACAGATTGTACGTTGATTCTATATTTTTCTTAAAATTGTTTTTATTTTTCTTTGATTTTTTGGAAAATTTTTGAAACAGTTTTTTTCTTCACTTTCTTTTTTGAGTTATAGGAAATGGAGGGGATGATCTGTACATGGAGTTATGGAAGTTATGTGCGGGACCCCTGGTTGAGGCTCCTGGAGCTAGAGAGAGAGTCTATTATTTTCCTCAAGGACATATGGAACAGGTAAAGCCTCTTTTCGTTTTTCGTTTTTTTTTTCATTTTTGTGTCGAACATATTCCTGTTTGGTTTTATTTAGAATATGTCCTTTTATAGAAATGGTTATTTTTGTGTTATTGATTGGGATTTTCCTATTTCGGCGAGGGATTGTTTTAGTTGGAAGCGTCGACGAATCAGGAGTTGAATCAGAGGATTCCTTTGTTTAATCTTCCATCGAAGATACTTTGCAGTGTTGTTCACATTCAGTTTCTGGTAATTTTCTCTTTCTGGATTTTGATTTGACTTTGCATAGGCCACAGTAATCTCTAGTTGTGTTTTGAACTTCTGATTGCTTAAAAAACGGAGCGGAAAAAGGAAGTGAGTAATATGTTTAGAGGTTACCATTTTTTCTATTGTTTTGATCTTGAAAAGATTGTAAAACCTTGAACTTTGAATAAATAGTTTCTCTTTTCTGAGAAATTGGTTTCACTGGCTCAATAAATTGGGGTTTCAGTCAGATCGTAAGTCATGTGGACCTAGTGGACCATTATAGTATTCTATCAACATGATTGATTTGGGAATAACTTTTTATGCACTTATTGTTACCATGTTTGTAGGCTGAACAAGAAACAGATGAAGTTTATGCACAAATAACTTTGATGCCGGAGCCAAATGTAAGAATCAATTTTATTTGTTTCTGATTTGAAAATCTTCCAGTATTAGAATGCAGGGGAGTTGGGTTTTCTTTTTCTTTTATTGTTTGATATTAGTGATCTCTAATCATATTTTTGGCATGGATAGCAACCTGAGCCAACAACTCCTGATGCATGTCCTCCGGAGCCTCCAAAACCTACTGTCCATTCTTTCTGCAAGGTTTTAACAGCCTCTGATACCAGCACTCATGGGGGTTTTTCTGTTCTTCGCAAACATGCCACTGAATGCCTTCCTCCACTGGTACAATTTCTAGATCTCTTTTTTCGCCTTTTTGTCTTCTTTCTAAATCTTCTTTGTATTGATTTCTCTATATGGATGTCTTTTAGGACATGAACCAGGCAACTCCAACCCAGGAATTGGTTGCCAAGGATCTTCATGGCTATGAGTGGCGCTTTAAGCATATTTTTAGAGGTAACAAAGGATTGATAGCTATCTTTCTAGTTTAGTCGGTTAATACTAAGCTTTTATGTTTTTTCTGTCAATTCCATGTATGACTCACCTCCGCTACTGATGGGCAAATCACTTGCGTTATGTAAATTGTATATGGTTTGAATGAACAGGCCAGCCAAGGAGGCATTTGCTCACAACGGGATGGAGTACATTTGTTACTTCAAAGAGATTAGTAGCTGGTGATTCCTTTGTGTTCTTGAGGTAGATGCCTTTTCTTTTCTGATATCCTTGATGCTTGTGTGGTGGTGCATTGAACTGGTTCTGGCATTTGCTGGTTATGTTCTTTTTCATGTAGCTGATGAGCTATTTGTTTAATACTTGGTTTTGTAGAGGGGAAAACGGGGAGCTGCGCGTCGGAGTGAGGCGTGTTGCTCGTCAACAGAGCAGCATGCCGACATCAGTGATTTCAAGTCAGAGCATGCATTTAGGAGTACTAGCAACTGCATCTCATGCCGTTTCAACACAAACCCTCTTTGTTGTATACTATAAACCAAGGTATGAATTACAGATTTTCCAAAAATGAGATGAAAATGATATTTATTTACTTATAACCATCTTGTGTGAAATATCAGGACAAGTCAGTTCATTATTGGGTTGAACAAATATTTAGAGGCTCTTAACAATAAGTTTACAGTTGGCATGAGGTTTAAGATGAGATTTGAAGGGGAGGATTCTCCTGAGAGAAGGTAGTGAAACTTAAGCACATGATTGCTTTGGATTGGTGATTGTTCAATGTCTTCTGTAATACTTACGAACATACTTTGATTGATAAGGTTTTCTGGCACAATCGTTGGGGTTGAAGACTTTTCTCCTTTCTGGAAAGATTCAAAATGGCGTTCATTGAAGGTAGCTTGTTATCCTTTCTTAAACTTCATTTTGATTTATTTTGTCATTATAGCTATAATCAGTTATTGCCAATAGGTACAATGGGATGAACCTGCCTCTATTCCAAGACCTGACAGGGTTTCACCATGGGAGATAGAACCGTTCGCTGCTCCCATTCCACCAACTCTAGGTCAACCTGTTGCTGCTAAGAACAAAAGGCCTAGACCAACTGCTGAAATTCCTGCTCTAGGTGAAGCATATTTTTCTTTCTTTTAATCTCTCTTTTATTGTACTTCTATTTGGTTTATCTGACAAATCCACTTTGTTTGAATAATATAGATTTATCTTCAACAGCGTCAGCTCCTTGGAATTCTGGAGTTATGCATACCCATGATCTAATGCGGCGTAACATTACTGCCGAAGCAAACAGAAATGAAAATCATGTCATATGGCATATGCAGACTGAAATGAGCAGCAGTTGCAGCTCTGTCTTGAAGACTCAGAACGAAGGGAGCTGGCTATCTTCTCCTTGCATGAGTGTTTCTAAGCATCGATTTCCTGATGCAAGAGACGATAGCAAATGTGCATCTGGTTGGCCTGTTCTTTCAGGATTGTCAAACCCACAAGTGAACAATGATTCAACCTTTGATCCAATAGAAAAGGTAAAGAAATCTGAGACAGCTTCTAGATGCCGATTGTTTGGCATTGAATTGATAAACCACTCTACTAGCTCAAGGCAATTGGAGAGGACACCTACCCAACTTTCTACTATGACTGCTAGTACAGCTGAAGGACATCGTACCTTGTCACCTAATAATTCTTGCCAGAAGTCTGAAATTTCAAAAGATTCTAATGAGAAGCAGGAACAGTTACAATTACAAGCAAAAGGGATCCAGAGCAGGCAAAGTTGCCCTAGTTCTACAAGAAGTTGTACCAAGGTATTGAAAGTAAAATGTTCATGCAGATGTTAATTCACTTCATTAAGGAAAAGTTTTACTTACAGAATTTCCATAAACTCACTTTTGGGTTTCTCTATGTGAACAGGTCCAGATGCAGGGGGTAGCTGTCGGTCGCGCTGTGGACCTGGCCATGTTGGAAGGGTACGATCAGCTTATAGATGAACTAGAGGAGATGTTTGATATTAAGGGAGAGCTTCGCCCTAGGAATAAGTGGGAGATTGTCTACACTGATGATGAAGGGGATATGATGCTTGTAGGCGATGACCCATGGCAGTAAGTACCCTGATACTTTTTTTATTTTTCCCCCTTAAACTCTTCTAGAACTTGATTGACTTTGATGTTCACGCACAGGGAATTCTGTAGCATGGTAAGAAGAATATTTATCTGTTTAAGTCAGGATGTGAAAAAGCTGAGTACAGGAAGCAAACTTCCCCTGGCTTGTATTGAAGGTGGTGAAGGAACTGTGATAAGCTCAGAGTCAATTGAAAATTAATAGGAACACTGTTTGTTTTTCTTTACCGCAGTTTACAGCATCTGTTGTTTGTTTGTTGCTGATAGTTGTTCGTAGTCTCACTTTTGGGTTTTAGAGATGTTAAGGGACGCTAATCACTAAGCTTATTTTCTAGAGTTGCCTACCATAGGAGACAAAAAAACGTCATACGAGCTTGGGTTTGAAGAAACAAGAGTTAATGGAACTAGATGAGGTGTTAGAGGCTAGGACTAGGAGAATGTGAATACTTAACGATCTTTGTGGTGGGTTGGGGGTTTCGGTTTTAATCTTGGGTTTCGTGTGCTTGTAAATATAAAATGTGCTCTGGCTTTGGCACTGGCAATGTAATCCTCATCTGTAGTGAGTTAAAGTGTTCCAGCTTAGCTATTCTTCGCTGTTTTGGTAACGCTTTTTATTTATCAATCAATTCAAACTTTCCTCTGCATTTATAAATATTTCTGTTTCTGATCTTTTTAAGGATGGCCTGGGATAGAATAGCCAGCAAAAATATTATCACTTGGTAAATAAATCACTGCCAAGTTCAATTTTTCTGCCCTCATCATCTTTTCTTTTTCTTTCTTTGAGTTTAGTTTTTTGGATCCTGATTTGTCGAAGCCAAGGCTGGAATCCATTACCTGAACTCAGAGAAAACCATTCAGGTTGGTTTTTTTTTTACAGCGATGATTTTATGAGGGCAAATACTTTGACCAATCTTGAGAAAATAGAATGCTGATAATAATAATGTATCGTAAAGAAAAGAAAGAGAAAAATAGAGCATATAGATTTTATGTGATTTTTTTGAGAAAAAGTCGCGGGTAGAGAAAAAGAAAATTTATTATGTCGAATTTGAATGATTACAAAGAGTAGACTGCAATATGAATTTTTCTTGTGCAGTCTGTATCATATCGCGGGCCTCCTAGTGCAGTATCTTGCTTATTTTAGTTCTCGTGAATCTCTTTATTTTGTCAGTTGTATTTTATTTTAATAAGAATTTAAATCACAACTCTAACCAAGAACAAATCTTTACTGGAATAAATTTGAAAATGGTTAATTTTGATTTGGGTATAACTAAATGTTATGCCTTTAATGGAGAATCGACCAAAACTAAAAAATATGCTTTAATGCATAGGTGATTGTCATGTTATAATCCTATAAATGCAGACCGATTTGCGAGTACAAACATGCGTTGTGTTAAATTCAGAAAAATTTAATCATAGTTGTAGTCCAAAGATGTATACGAAACAGTTTTTTATTTAGTTTTGAGAAAGAAAATCCCAAGTAATATTAGCTTCAAAGAAAAGCAGTGATGTTGTGAATTGAGCCTTTAATTTAGTTAGATATTAAAATAATAATAATTAGAAAGAGGTAAGTTCAAGTGTGATTAAATGTGTTTAGATGCATTAAGTAGCTAAGCAGTTGTGGTTAAAACAGTAGGAGATAACCAATCAAGGTTGATGTTATTGAGAGAATAAAACGGGTATGCAAGATACCAAAAAACAGTAGGATGAGAAGACTGAAAACAAGATGCTAAACATAAGCAATTATAAATTCAATGTAACGACCTTGCAAGTGGCATCATTAGCATGTTTTTCTTGGTAGCATTTCCTGCCAAACTTTTCATTAGCACGTTCATTCATGTTTGGCAGTGCTGAATTTCAATTTTTCGCCTAGTAGAAAAAAAAATCATCGTTTGCAATAAAGCAAGGATCATAAGTCAAGTTGCTTGAAAGTTGATTCATAAAGCTAGAAAAATCTGATTTCAAACATGAATATTAATAAAGAAAAACAATTATCCAACTAAGTTCAGAAATTGCACATATACAGTTGTTTCAAAAACTCAACTTTGTATTACTTTGAAAAACCGAAGTAACAAAAATACATGATGAATCATGGACATTAACAGCAGCTAAATGAAACAATGGTCTCAAAGCAATTAAGCCCATCAAGCTCAGGCGCAAATCGAGGAGCCCTCTGTTTCTTCTTCTCAACGTTTCCCTCTTGCTTTTTCTTCATGGGTTCAGAACTCAGCTTATTGGTTCCCCATCTGCTATTAACAAAGCTGTCAGCAGCTCCTTTATTCATTGAATTAGAAGCAAAGGAAGGCCTGACTGATTGACCCAAGAATTCAGCACATAAAGCATCAAAGGAACTGAAGATTGAATTCATATTAAGAAAAAACTTCTGTGTTTGTAGAAGATATTGTTGGGTTGGATGAATGTTGAGAAATGAAAGCTCAAAGGATATATATATATATATGTAAAGGGAAGATATGGCATATGGGGTTACCAAGTTGTTTTCATAATTTAATTTATTGTAGAATAAGGACATAGAGGGATTTGCGTGAAACGTGAAAAAACTTGTTGGATATTCGTTGCTTCATTCAAAAGCGTGTAAGTCGGCTCTAAGTGGGTGATTGGAATCAGAACCGTCCATTTAAGAGGGGGGGGGGGGTCAAATGTTGGTTTACTTGGAGAGGTGGTGGGTGACTATGTCTATATTGACTAGATAATTCAACGCCCTCCATTCATTGGTAGTGGTAATTAAATATGTTGAATGAATGGTTTTGAAGACATTAGAGCGAAGATAGGTATAAATAGGAGGGGACTTCATGTGGCGTGTGGGTTGGTCAATGTCTTTGCTTTGTTTTTTTCATGGTAAAAGTCATGTTAAACGTGTTAAATTTTTTACTTACATGGTTAAAATCATGATTTGATCAATTACGTAATATATAATGTAATAATAAAATGTTAAAGTAATATTTCAATAATAAAATAGATTTAGTTAAGTAGAGCTTAAACCTTGAATGTTAAAATTTAAATTTAGTTCATATTTTAGATGAGTCTTGTTTTTTTTTTTTTTAATTGATATTTTAAAAAGTCTTTGATAGATTAGATTTTACCAAGAGAGGGGGTCAATTGGTTATTATTATTTTTTTTCAAAGGGGTGAGGTCGAATAAGAGGGCCTATCAAAATTTTGGGAACTTATGATTTTTCCTTGAAATCTTAACAAATTTTAATTAGGCCTTCCAAAATTTTTGGAAATTTTCATTTCTCCTTTAAAGTTTTTAGAAAATTTTATTTAGACTCCTCAATTTTTTTGAAATTTCTCATTATACCTTTTAATGTTTTTTGAAAATTTTAATTAAGCTCACTTAAAATGTTTGAAAAAAAATTCTCATTAATCTCACAAAAAATTTAATTAGATCCCCAATTTTTTTTTAAAAATTTCTCATTGAGCTCTTAAAGTTTTGAAAATTTTAATATGCCGCCCAAAGTTAATCTCAAGATCCGCCACTGGGTGGGATAGAAACATCTATAAAGAAGGTGTTTACAAAGTGTAAACTCTCTCAAAGATAGAATGAAACTATATAAGGATTCAACAATAAAGTTCTCGTTAAAAATATGTACAAGAGAAAAAAATAAAGAAAATAAATCTTTAATGACTTTTCTCTTGATATTTTGTTTGCATATTGATCTCTTGCTTTTCGGAGTGGTCTCGAGATTATTTATATTAAATAATGAGTTTCTAGTTATTTATAATAATTTGAAAAAAAATATAGACATTGAAAGGTGAAAAAAAGTGTAAACACACAACTCTCCACAATGAGGTATCTATACTTAAAGGAAGGTATCAATATTTTTGGTTTAAGTACTATATCTCAAGAACAAATATGCATACTTTACCTTTCTAGAAATAGTAGTGCCTACGAGAGATATCGACATTTAGCCATTAAAATGCTTGAAAAATACCTAAAAATACTTGAAAATCATTTCAAATTGAGCCAAAAACATTTGAAATATATCAAACACTTTGTTAAAAAGTTCTTACGTACATATTAAAAGTTTCTACAAAATGACTAGGATCAACTCATAAACATTTGGTATAAGTCAAACCATATTGAAAACATATTTTGAATATATGTAACACTTAGAAATATTTTCTAAACATAAATGACTTATGAAAATATTTATGTTAAATATTGTTATATCAAAATTTATAAATCAAAGCTAAAAATCTCTTGAACAAAATATTAAAAAATTACATTTTGAAAACTCCTCCTAAATCATTTTGACATTTTCAAAACAGACTGCTGATTAATAAAATCACAAAATCTAAGACTTTAAAACTTTATGCAATACTTCAAGATTCACACAATTAAGCGTATATGCATAAAGTTGTTTATAATGTCATGTGTTTAAACAATACAGCAATAAACATTTATGCAGGATCGTTAAGTCATTTGCATATTAAAAACAAACATTTAAAACATTTGAAGTATAATGGGTGAAAAGAGGGCAAGGTAATTTATTGTGCATTCTCATTTATGCAATATAGTTCTTTCATTTTCATCTATTTGCATTAAGGGTCCTTCCAAATCATGCATCAAGAAAATAGGCAACTTCGCCTTTGTGTTTGCTGTGATTTTTTTATTATCTTTAATTTGTAGTTTATATCGAATTCAAAATATAGTGAAAAAAATAAATAGCAAAGTAATGATGCATTGAATAGCCAAATCATAGTCTAATAATCCCAAAAGTAATTTAATGTGCATTCTCATTTGTAAAGATAACTATGCAATATAGTACATACATTTCAATCTATTTGCATAAAGCTTCAATCAAAATCATGCATTAAGAAGATAGGGATAAAGATGAGGGAACTTCATGTGGTGTGGGTTGGGTCGATGTCACGTCGCGTGTTTGCTTTGATTTTGGTTAAATTTTCTATTAGTCCTTATGCTTTAGGAAAGTTATGGATTTAATTCATGTACTTTAATTTGGTTATTTTTCGTCCTTGTACTTTTCAAATTTTAGAATTGCAGTTCTCACCAAACGATAATTGTTAAATTTATTATATTAAGTTATGTTATTTCCAAAATCTGATGTAGCAAATATATTATCATATGTGTAATTTATGTCAACTCGTTATTTCCATATATTACGCATTAAAAATTTAGTTAATAAATTAACGACTATCAATTGCTACAATTCAAAAGTATAGATACTTAGAATGATTCAATTAAAGAATACAGACTAAAATTACAACTGTACACATAATACATGATTAGTAATTGAATTTAACCAAATAAATTTGATTGCTACTATTTGGGACATGACTAAAAGTTTAAAATTCAAAAAATACAAGGGAAAAATGATCAAATTAAAGTATAAAGACTGAATCTATAACTTTCACAAAATATAGGAAACAATAGTCGGATTTAACCTTTTTGTTTGGTATTGCTATTGGCCAAGTTTTTAGATTAAGGCTCCGTTTGTTTCACTTAAAATAACTTCTAGAAAATGATTTCTGAAAAATGATTTACTTTTCTGGAAAAGCTAATATTTTCTGGTGTTTAGAGGAACCTGTGTAAAATATTTTCTGTTGTTTAGTAGATTTCTTAAAATATTTCATAAAATTATTTTCAATTAAACAAATATACATTTGAGATTTTCTTATTTTTCATTGTTTAATTGAATTTAATTTTATCTATAATTTTATATTTTACATTGTTTTTGCATATATTAAAAATATTATGTTAAATTGATTCATTACAAGGTTTTTTTAATTACATGACTAGTAAGTGAGTATTTTATTTAAAAATATGACATCAACAAAATTGACAAAAAATTAACGATGTCAACAATTGAACTTGATTTTCAAAAGTAAAAGACTAAATTCTTGAAAATAAAAGTACAAAGACTAAATTACAAATCATGAAGTGTACATAGACTTATGACATATTTTAACCTTTATATTACAAAACATTTATTATCAATATATTTATAATTTTAATAAATATTTATTATTAAAATATTAATATTTAATATTTTCAATAATATGTGAATAATATTATTTAAAATTATTATTTTAAAATTAATTATTAAAATAAAATTGAAATATTAAATAATTTATTAAAATAATAAATTATATTTATTATATTAATAATTTATTATATGACTAAATATAAATAATTAAATATTTACGTTTAATAATATTGAAAAATATAATATTTTAAATATTTTTAAAATAAAAATAAAATTATTATCAATATAATAATATTAAGCTTGATTTAAGTTAATTTTTATATAAAAATAAAATTATCGATAGATGAGCTCTTTTCAGAAAAATGACTTACGCTTTTCAAAATGGTAAGTCATTTTACAGGAAAAAGGGTTTATTTTACCATGACCTGTAAGTCACTTTCTGTTGACCAAACTATTTTCTGTGAAACAAACAAGAGAAATTACAAAAAATATTTTTCGTAAAACCTTTTACATGTAAACAAACGAACCCTAGAAGTTGCTTTTCACTTAAACATGTTTAATAGTTAAAATGTTGGCAAAATGTTAAAAATTATGGTTTGATAAAGATAGACAAAATTAGTCACTAATGTTTATCATTTTTGTTATTTTGATCTAATTTTTTTATCACTTTAGCCCTCAACCTTCTAAATTTAGTTAAATTATTTTCTTTAGGTAAAAAAATTGACTAAACCATGAAAATACAACACTAAATGTCAACTCGAGCAATAATCCACAGTTAATTCATAAAAATTAATAAAAATGTAACACTCCCAAAGTTGTGATTTGTGAAATTTTATCATGTGGTAAGTATTTGCTTCAGTGGTTAAACTCTTTGTTAATGTATTAGGATTATTTGGTTTGAACCTTTGCGTGAACAACAAGGGCAATATTTTTGCAAACTCCTGCTTAGGTTGTATTGGTAGTGGAATTTGATTGGGATTTGAATTCTAGAAAGTTGGGGGTTGTAAGTTACCGAATGTGATGGGTTTTAGGAGTAGTTGATTAGTAGGTAATTTTCTTTTGGTTTTAATTTTGTTTTAATTTTATTTTTGTTGGTTATATAAAATTCTTTTTCCCTAAAAGTTTGATTGCGGTGTTGCCCTTGTGCTTTTCACGATCTTGTTTCTTGGTTGATTTTTTTTAATTCAATTTTCATCTCTTCTTTTCATAACTTCTTGGTTAATTTTTTCATATTGTTTTCCCTTCATTGGTATTTTGTTCTAAGTCTTATCGTGCCATCAATCTTTCAATTATATCGCTTAAGTGTTTTTTTATCAAACTTTTGTTGAAGGATGTAAATGGATGAGTTGTATTCTTTATGGCGTAGTGTTGATTTATGTGAATTTTCGATAGGTGGGGATCCCAAGGTTAGTGTTTCTCTTGCCACTTAATCTTCGCATAGTTGTTGTTCGTTGAAGTGGTAAGGGTTCGATTGTGTTTTTGGGATTTTAGTTAGTTTCTTTGAGATTGATTTTTGAATTAAGTTTCGTGAATTGTTTCTGAAATTACTTGTCTAAATGGTTGATTTAGGTGTATGAATACTCAATTGTTGATTTTGCATCGAAAAATACCCAGGTGTATAACGAGAAACCCGAAAATCAGAGAGCGCGAAAGCCAAAAAATAATATTGTCGATGCCACATGACCGTGTGCTAAGCTGTGTGTGACACACGGTTTCGGCTATTTGGGCCATGTGGACCACACAGGCGTGTGTGGGCTGTATGGGCCTAAAAATCTGAAAATTTTCCCTAGGGTCGTACACGTCATCCCGATCGACCGTGGGCTTTCTGTAAGGTCGATATGTGATTAAATATACTATAAAACATGAAATATGGTCATCTGTTAGTACTAATTCTGATAAATGTTCGTATATCTAAAACGTCATATGATAAGTAAGTTGCGCAATAGGTTGTGAGTAAATCGAGAAACGCTAAGTATGTTCTGTATCTATGATGTTTTGTGTATATATTGTATGTTTGACTGATTTCTGTTACATTTTGTATTTGCATCTAGGGAGGGTTTTGCTATGTGGAGGAAGTGTCACTACATCAAAACAGACATTTAGCGGCGTTTTTTTGGGCATTTAGCGGCGTTTATAAGCGCCACAAAAGTCTTTGCTAATACAACCGCCAAAAATTTTTGCGACGTTTATGAGCAAAACGCTAAAACCAGACTTTTAGCGGCGTTTGTGATAAAACGCGCTAAAGACTATAACCTTTAATGGCGCTTCCTTTAAAAACGCCGCTAAAAGTTTGAGTCTTTAGCGCTTTTAAAAACGCCGAAATCGAGGACCTTTAGCGCGCTTTCCCAAAAACGCCGCTAAAGTTAGGGCCTTTAGCGCGCTTTCAAAAACGCTAAAAGTCGGAACCTTTAATGGCGCTTTTTAAAAACGCCGCTAAAAGTCGAGAGCTTTAGCGCGCTTTTCTAAAAACGCCGAAAAACTTCTTGAGATTTAGCGCTTTTACCTAAAACGCAAAAAAATTCTTGACATTTAGCGGTAGCTTTTGTACAAACGCTAATTTGTCTGATTTCAAAAATACAATTTTTTCAATATTATACCCTCCTACCCTAAAACCAACCAATAACAATATATAATTCCAACGCAAAACAACAAATTTAGCATAAAATCACAAGAATACATTAATTCTAAATGATACTTGAAATTTAATAAATTAAATGAATGATAATGAAAATATTATAACAATAATGTTAAATGTAATAATGTCAAAACTTCTTACAACGAGAAACTAAATGTCTAAGATGGCGGTTTCATTCTTTAAACATCTCTGCATCATATCTTGAAGTCGTGTTGGAGCTCTTCATATTTTACATTACGCTCTACTAGCATCGATCTTGCCTCTGCCTCCCTCGCATTTGCCATTGCCTCTCTCTTCTTCTTCTTTGCCTCCCTTCTTTATTGCCGCTTTCGATCCGCTTCTAAGTCATTCTTTGGAGTTCTTCATATTTTCTTTGAACATCGGCAATTTGTTGCCTATGCTCAACCGTGCTCTCTTGCATCCGAGCTATCCGGTTTTGTAGCCTCTAAACTTCAAAGACGAGATTGACCCCGGAAGGCATGTATCTATTTGGGGCGGATCCAAAATATTGGGTCGGGTAACACGGATCCTTTAAAGCGAACCCACCATACCTTTCAAGACCAAAAACATCGGTGATAATTCTATTAAAAATATACTAAAGATTAGCGAAACTATCGATCAAGCGATCGTACCTTTCGGACCCAAAACATACGTAATAATTACATTATCAATCTCCTCAAGATTAACAGAACTATCGATCAAGCGGTAACTTCATACTCGGCCTTCTTCTCCTTTAGTTTATCCTAATAAATCAATGAAAGAGTTAGAAACGAAATATATAAATAAGAAAGAATGCAACATAATTTAACATTATAAATTTAAAACTATAAACGATGAATTAAACTATTATAATTAAGCGGTAGAAATATTTATAAAAATAAAATTTTATTAAGTAAATATACCAAAATTTCTGCAGACTTGGATGTCATCGGAGATCCATCCTTCTTTCTATAAGTAATGTCAAAAAGTGAACGCGTCCAACTTTTGACCATCAAGTTTCCTACATTTTAGCGAAAAATATAATTTAATAGTATAAAGTAATTAATATTTGATGAATTAATAAATTATAATACCTCGCCGCCTACACAAGCAAAACTTCTAAACACCAGGTAATGCGTGAATTTCTATTTTTGTCTGCTTTGCTTATTCCAACTCGCTCACGGTCCTACATAAAGCAATTTGAATTATATATATAGTAAATACTATAAACCAAATAATTTATACGATTTTAGAAATACGTAATACCTCTCCTTTTTTGAATTCTAAAATCTAACTTGATCTTTCCTTGGTACCTCAACATTCCGGTGGAACATTTCTTAATTTTTAAATCGAGGCTTATGTCTTTCTTAAAATATTGTTTTTGAGCGTGCTTTTATCTCCATTTTTACCTAATGTCTTCTTAACATAGTCATCGAGACCTCTAAATTAAATCTACCTCAAGAAAAAAAGTATAAAAAGTTAATATAAATGAAAATTAAATTAATGTACTATAAATTACATTCACGTTTTATTACCTTAACATTTTCGAGAGCTGATTTTGTTGGCATCGGGCATGTGATGCCATGATTAGTAGTTAATGGGCAACATATTGGGATTTCGTGCTAAAATGCCCAAATAGCCTCCTAACGATCGAGCTTCGGATCCAACAGTGGCCATGATTGTTTCTCCTTACTTTAACACGATCGGTGAGGCTCTAAGTCATATAAATCTTTAAGTAATGTCGTCCCGACCTCTGCGTCCCCACCACCTTCAAATTTGAAAAATGATATATTATTATATTAAAATTGTAAAATGAATCAATAATAAAATTCAACATGCATGTAAAATAAACTTAACATTACTTTCAAATTCTCCGGCTCGTCATCTATGTCCTAGTGAGTAGAAGATCCAACAATTGTTTCTTTGTTCACTACTATTAGCTTCTTACGGATTTGGAGTTTCATGGACAATATTTAAATCTAGTAATCGTCTTCTAGGCATTTTTCCCGCAATACACATAAAATAGTTCAAAATTTTAGTAACAAATAACAACAATAATAGGACATTTAAAATAGTTAAATTATATAACATGACCAACATGAAAATTATAATATTACATATAAATAACAAATCGTTAAATCTTACTACATCATATTTCGTAAATATCTTCGTCCACATCCTGACGAACCCATTGAAATTGTTGACTAGTACTAGGGATATTTTCAGTTAAGTCTTGTTCTAGAAAAGGCAAAGTTTCTGATCTTTCGACTATGTCATCTCTACTTCCACTGCCAATGTCGAAGAAATCTCTAGGCGTTTGAAGTACAACGTACCAACCCTCATCAATTGGATCTTCGAGTAAAAACTTGTTTAACTTGAGAAGAAAACACATACGGCTCGTCCATCGATTGTTCTCGGTGTGAATTAATCGAGAGAAATTCACCATTGTAAAGCCATATTGATCGTTTTTAATTCCATGAGCCGTATTCACATCAGCCCAATCACCTCGAAATAAGACAACTTTGCATTTACCGTAATAATCCAACTCAATGATGTCGATAATAAGTCCGTAATATTCCAAATTCCTCGATCGGATTCTCGTCCCTAGCACTAGCATAACTTGTAATCGAAGAATTAACAATAATTCCGCAATTTTGGGTTCTCCTCAATCTCTCGCGATACCTTGTATGAAATCAGATCCGTTGATGAGGAAGCCACTATATCTTTTAACTATTCTGTTTGGACCTTGTGAAAGCCATTTAACGTCGTCATTTGCTTCATTCCGACTCCAAACCTATTGAGTCGAAAGTAAATCGAGTAATTATGAATGTTATGAGAAAATATTATTACTTGTCAATGAAAATTTAAATTGCATACCAATTGGCTTAACCATTCATGGAATGATTCTGCGAACAACTTATTAATTTCTCGTCGATTTAATCTTTGAGATCGTGAACGAGCTCTCAATATTTGTTTGTACTCACTACGGTAAAAAAGGTTTTACTTTGTTAGAAGACAAACAAATCATAATTGATGAGTATTTATCAAATTGTAGAACGTACTTCCGAAATGGTTCCATTGAATCGTGATGAAAAAGAACGTATCGATGTGCTTGGACCCACAATCTATCGTCTAATTCTGTAATTTTGACTCTGCCGATCGGTTCTTCGAAACTTTGAAATAAATAAGTTTCAGCCAAATTATGATCTGTGAGCCCAGCATTTCTACTTGGTCTGTTCATTCTTGTTTCAACATCTTCCAAATACCTCGAGCGTAAAGTCATACATTCCTCGCCAAGTAGCCCTCGGCAATTGATCCTTCCGGATAACGCTTATTGCGGCGATATGACTTCAATTTGGAAAGGAACCTAAACACGATATACAACATTATCAAAAGTTGGAAATGAAGGCATTTAGCTGAATGAAGGAATATTTGCAAATAAAGTAAGACCTTTCAATGGGATACATCCATCGATAGAAAACGGGTCTACTAAGAAGTGCTTCACGCGGGAGATGAATTAACAAGTGCACCATGATAGTGAAGAAGAAAGGCGGGAATATCTTCTCCAGATTGCATAAAGTTAATGCGGCTCGATCTTGTAGTCTCTCAAGTTCTTGAACATTCAAAACTTTACCACAAATGCCTTTCATTATATTTGATAGGTTCAATTACGAGAGCCGTCACTTTTTTCGACATACAACACCGCATAGCAATCGGTAAAGTCTTGCATCAATATGTGATAGTCATGCGATTTCAAGCCATATAATCTTCGATCCTTAAAACTCATACATCGCGATATATTTGATGCATACGCATCCGGGACCTTTATATCCTTCAACACCGTACAGAACACTTCTTTCTCTATCTTCGACATTGAAAAAATAGCAGACGGCAATCGATATTTCATATTCGGAAGTGCTCGGGGATGAAGCTCACGCTGAATTCCCATGTGGACTAAATCAAGTCGACTCTGAAGATTATCTTTCGATTTTCCATCGACATTCAAAATAGTCCCAATGATGTTCTCGCAGACATTTTTCTCTATGTGCATGACATCAAGGTTATGGCGTAAAATCTGATGCTCCCAATAAGGCAACTCGAAAAAAATACTTCTTTTTTTCCACAAGTCCGCCTCATTAGGATCATCCTCTTCATCAGATTCATCATCAGATTCATCCCTAGATCTTCTATTTCTATGCGGGTTTTTCGGTTGATTCATCTTCCCATAAATGAAATTCATATCTTTCAACATTAACAATATTTCGGATCCACTGGTCTGCGAAGGAGCTGATCTGAACTCTTCAGTACCATCAAGCTGAGCACTCTGAAATCTAAATGTATGATTTTTCGGTAACCACCGACGATGCCCCATGTAAGAAAACTTCTTCCCATTATATAACCATTGCGAACATGTCTGTGCAGCACAACATGGACAAGCATAATGTCCCTTGGTACTCCAACCAAATAAATTAGCATAAGCCAGAAAGTAGTTAATAGTCCACATTAATGCCGCACATAAATTAAAGTTCTCTTTTCTCATTACATCGAATGTCTGAACACCAGCCCATAGTTGTTTTAACTCGTCAACAAGTGGCTGCAAATAGACGTCAATATCATTTCCGGCCTTTCTCTCCGGTATAATCATAGACAAGATAAAAGAAGATTGTTTCATGCAAACCCATGGAGGCAAATTGTAGGAACAAGCACCACGAGCCAAATCATGACGTTGTGCTCATAAGTTTGTAAGGTTAAATCCATCGGATGCTAGCCCAAACCTCACACTCAGGATCGCTTGCAAAGCTTAGAAATTTTGAGTCAAAACATTTCCAAGCTAAAGAATCTGCAGGATGCCTTAACAACCCATCATCAGTTCGTCCATCACGGTGCCACGTATTGATTCGGCTGTCTTCGACGACATAAAAAGCTGTTGAAGCCTCGGTATAAAGGGAAAATATCGTAAAATCTTAATCGTCGCTTTTTTTCTTTGGTATGTCCGTATTCATCCTCGTTACCGTCCTCTGTATTTCTATTAATCCAATAGGATTGGCCGCATACATGATAAAGATTTGTTGGTTTATGCGGTCGCCTAATACAACATGCGATCATTTGGGCAATCTGTGAATTTTGTTGTATCCAAGGCCCAAATCCTTTATCAATTTCTTCATGTCTTTGGAAGATCGAGGGATTTTTGCAAATGGGAACATTTCTTGAAGAAACTCTAACAGCATTGTCAACGAGTTTCCGGAACATTTCAAGTGAAAAAGACGAATATAGAATGACAGTTTGGAAAATTTTGATCCCTCATACAGTTCTTCATTCATTTCACCAAGAAACGTGTAGAACCTCCCCGCTTCTTCATTTGGCTGTTCATCCGGTACACTTCTTTCCCCTTCGGTGAAAGTATTTCCTCCAAAATTATGATCATCGGTTGCACCCAAGTCAGGTGGAAATGACCCGAAACCATCACTGCGCATATTAAAAGCATCTCGCAACATGTTTTCCATGTTATCGTCACTAACATTCTAATTGAAAGCACTATGAGGATACCCCAAATTCATCGATGAAGATGCTCCACTCGATGTAGACTCGCCATGAAAAAACCAAATTTTGTACCCCCGGATAAAGCCATCAACAACTAGATGTTTGTAGACTACTTCACGATAATGCCAGTTAATATTGCAACACTTCTTACACGGGCAAATAATCATATTCTCTTGGCTTGCATTTTGAAATGCGAAATTCGGAAAAGTTTCTACTCCATTTCGATAGCCGTTGCTTACCCTTGACAATTTCATCCAACTCCTATCCATTTCAGTAGTTGTTGAAGTCTAAAGTTGACAATAAATTATACTGCTAAATTGTTAATTAATAATTTATGTAAATAATGCTATGGAAAATTCGTAAGTTATGAAATTTAATCGCCACTTATGTAATTTATGAAATTTGATCTTAAAATTAGGTAAGTTATGTATTCTTTAAGATCCATCGATGCGTGGCATTGTTACACCTAGGGAGGATCCATTATATCGGCAAGAGATATAAGGCAACCCGTCAGTTTCCACCTATATACTTTGAATCCTTTTTTTTAAATTATACAAGTATTATGTAAGTTATGAAGTTTGATCTTAAGGAAAATTCTATAAGTTATGAAATTTAATAAATCAACTTATGTAATTTATGAAATTTGATCTTAAAATTAGGTAAGTTATGTATTCTTTAAGATCCATCGACGTGGCATTGTTACACCTAGGAGGATCCATTATATCGTCGGTGAGATATAAGGCAACCCATCGAGTTTCAGACCTATATACTTTGAATCCTTTTTTTAAAAATTATACAAGTATTATGTAAGTTATGAAGTTTGATCTTAAGGAAAATTACATAAGTTATGAAATTTAATCGTCAACTTATGTAATTTATGAAATTTGATCTTAAAATTAGGTAAGTTATGTATTCTTTAAGATCCATCGTCGTGGCATTGTTACACCTAGGAGGATCCATTGTATCTGACGATGAGATATAAGGCAACCCGTCGGGTTTCTAGCCTATATACTTTGAATCCTTTTTTTAAATTATACAAGTATTATGTAAGTTATGAAGTTTGATCTTAAGGAAAATTACGTAAGTTATGAAATTTAATCGTCAACTTATGTAATTTATGAAATTTGATCTTAAAATTAGGTAAGTTATTTATTCTTTAAGATCCATCATACGTGGCATTGTTACACCTAGGAGGATCCATTATATCCGACAAGTGAGATATAAGGCAACCCGTCAGTTTCCAACCTATATACTTTGAATCCTTTTTTTTAAATTATACAAGTATTATGTAAGTTATGAAGTTTGATCTTAAGGAAAATTACATAAGTTATGAAATTTAATCGTCAACTTATGTAATTTATGAAATTTGATCTTAAAATTAGGTAAGTTATGTATTCTTTAAGATCCATCATACATGGCATTGTTACACCTAGGAGGATCCATTATATCGATGATGAGATATAAGGCAACCCGTCAGTTTCAACCTATATACTTTGAATCCTTTTTTTAAATTATAC
Source organism: Gossypium rotundifolium (assembly GCA_025506655.1). Lineage (NCBI taxonomy): Eukaryota > Viridiplantae > Streptophyta > Magnoliopsida > Malvales > Malvaceae > Gossypium > Gossypium rotundifolium. The sequence goes on from CP106723.1 coordinate 47,296,154, forward strand.
AAGTATTATGTAAGTTATGAAGTTTGATCTTAAGGAAAATTACATAAGTTATGAAATTTAATCACAACTTATGTAATTTATGAAATTTGATCTTAAAATTAGGTAAGTTATGTATTCTTTAAGATCCATCATACGTGGCATTGTTACACCTAGGAGGATCCATTATATCGACAGTGAGATATAAGGCAACCCGTCAAAGTTTCCAACCTATATACTTTGAATCCTTTTTTTTTAAATTATACAAGTATTATGTAAGTTATGAAGTTTGATCTTAAGGGAAAATTACATAAGTTATGAAATTTAATCGTCAACTTATGTAATTTATGAAATTTGATCTTAAAATTAGGTAAGTTATGTATTCTTTAAGATCCATCTTACGTGGCATTGTTACACCTAGGAGGATCCATTATATCGACAAGAAGATATAAGGCAACCCGTCGAGTTTCCAACCTATATACTTTGAATCCTTTTTTTAAATTATACAAGTATTTATGTAAGTTATGAAGTTTGATCTTAAGGAAAATTACATAAGTTATGAAATTTAATCATCAACTTATGTAATTTATGAAATTTGATCTTAAAATTAGGTAAGTTATGTATTCTTTAAGATCCATCGTGCGTGGCATTGTTACACCTAGGAGGATCCTTTATATCTAATGAATGAGATATAAGGCAATCCGTCGAGTTTCCACCTATATACTTTGAATCTTTTCTTAAAATTATACAAGTATTATGTAAGTTATGAACTTTGATATTAACTTAAAATTAGGGGTTAAGGGTTATAGGTTAGGGGTTAAGGGTTAGGGGTTACGGTTTAGGGTTTAGGGTTTAGGATTTAATAAATGTTATATTATTTCGATATTTAATTTGGTATTTCGTTTAGATCCATCATACCTAGGGAGGATCCGTTATATCTATGATGAGATATAAGGCAACCTGGGTTTCGACCTATATACTTTGAATCTTTTTCTTAAAATTATACAAGTATTATGTAAGTTATTAACTTTGATATTAACTTAAAATTAGGGGTTAAGGGTTATAGGTTAGGGGTTACGATTTATGGTTTAGGGTTTAAGGTTTAGGGTTTAATGTTTAGGGTTTAAAGTTTAGGGTTTAAGGTTTTAGGTTTAAGGGTTTAGGTGTTTAAGGGTTAGGGGTTTAAGATTTAAAGGTTTAAGGGTTTAGAGTTTAGGGCTTAGGGGTTAGAGCTTAGGGTTTTAAGGTTTTAAGATTTAAGGTTTCAATGGTTTTGAGTTTAGGGGTTTAATAAATGTTATATTATTTCGATATTTAATTTGGTATTTCGTTTAGATCCATCATCGTGGCATTGTTACACCTAGGGAGGATCCATTGTATCTAACGATGAGATATAAGGCAACCCGTCAAAGTTTCCACCTATATACTTTGAATCTTTTCTTAAAATTATACAAGTATTATGTAAGTTATGAACTTTGATATTAACTTAAAATTAGGGGTTAAGGGTTATAGGTTAGGGGTTAAGGGTTGGGGTTTCTGATTTAGGGTTTAAAGTTTAGGGTTTAGGGTTTAAGGTTTAGAGTTTAGGGTTTAGGGTTTAAAGGTTTAAGATTTAAAGGTTTAAGGGTTTAGAGTTTAGGGCTTAGGGGTTAGAGCTTAGGGTTTTAGGGTTTTAGGGTTTGAGGTTTTAATGGTTTTGAGTTTAGGGTTTAATAAATGTTATATTATTTTGATATTTAATTTGGTATTTCGTTTAGATCTATCATACGTGGCATTGTTATACCTAGGAGGATCCGTTATATCTAATGATGAGATATAAGGCAACCCGTCGTTTTCAACCTATATACTTTGAATCTTTTCTTAAAATTATACAAGTATTATGTAAGTTATGAACTTTGATATTAACTTAAAATTAGGGGTTAAGGGTTATAGGTTAGGGGTTAAGGGTTAGGGGTTATGATTTAGGGTTTAGGGTTTAAGGTTTAAGATTTAAGGTTTAAGGTTTAGGGTTTAAAGGTTTAGGTGTTTAAGGGTTAGGGGTTTAAGATTTAAAGGTTTAAGGGTTTAGAGTTTAGGGTTTAAGGGTTAGAGTTTAGGGTTTTAGGGTTTTAAAGTTTTAGGGTTTCAATGGTTTCGGGTTTAGGGGTTTAATAAATGTTATATTATTTCGATATTTAATTTGGTATTTCATTTAGATCCATCATACGTGGCATTGTTACACCTAGGGAGGATCCGTTATATCTAACAGTGAGATATAAGGCAACCCGTCAGGTTTCTAGCCTATATACTTTGAATCTTTTTCTTAAAATTATACAAGTATTATGTAAGTTATGAACTTTGATATTAACTTAAAATTAGGGGTTAAGGGTTATAAGTTATGGGTTAAGGGTTAGGGTTATAGTTTAGGGTTTAAAATTTAGCGTTTAAAGTTTAGGGTTTAGGGTTTAAGGTTTAAGGGTTTATGTGTTTAAGGGTTAAGGGTTTAAGATTTAAAGGTTTAAGGGTTTAGAGTTTAGGGCTTTAGGGTTAGAGCTTAGGGTTTTAAGGTTTTAGGGTTTCAATGGTTTCGAGTTTAGGGGTTTAATAAATGTTATATTATTTCGATATTTAATTTGGTATTTCATTTAGATCCATCATACGTGGCATTGTTACACCTAGGGAGGATCCGTTATATCTAACAGTGAGATATAAGGCAGCCCGTCAGGTTTCCAGCCTATAAACTTTGAATCTTTTTCTTAAAATTATACAAGTATTATGTAAGTAATGAACTTTGATATTAACTTAAAATTAGGGGTTAAGGGTTATAAGTTAGGGGTTAAAGGTTAGGGGTTACGATTTAGGGTTTAGGGTTTAGGGTTTAAGGTTTAAGGTTTAGGGTTTAGGGTTTAAGGTTTAAGGGTTTAGGTGTTTAAGGGTTAGGGGTTTAAGATTTAAAGGTTTAAGGGTTTAGAGTTTAGGGCTTTGGGGTTAGAGTTTAGGGTTTTAGGGTTTTAAGGTTTTAAGGTTTTAAGGGTTTTAGGGGTTTAGGTTTTTACATTTTGAATTTTAAGAAAAGCTTTATGTAATTACTTTTAATTAGTTTTGTATTGACTTATTGGTTGTTTAATTCAAGATTTGTAATTTAAGCAACTATGTCATGTTATATTTAATTTACTAGACATCGTTTAATTTATTATTTGATGTTATATATATTCATTTCATTCACCATAGTGTAATTGATTATATTATGTTATGATGGATTCATTATAGATATAATAGAAATCACCTTTTATTGTAAACTTCAAAATACTAGTTGTAGGGCATATTACAAGCTCTTAACAAAACATTATAAGCTATTAATCGAACAATTACACGTTAAAAACAATCAATCCACTAAGATCTTGTGAACTTTTAAAGCTGTTGGTTGCTCTTGTTCGCTTGCTAAATCGTCATGAGATGCATGACACATAATCTCATGTGGTTTACAAAGAAATGGAAAACACCGAGTGGCTTTTGTTGGTCCAACTAGCATATATAAAGCTTCTTGTTTAGGGTTGTAGGGTTTATGTTTAAAGTTAGTGGATTGTAGAAAAGGGTTAGCTTCTTGCTTTTTATTTTATTTTTACAGAGTGCATCAAATCTTAGAAAATATGAAAATGATACAAAATTAATATGATAAAATTCTACTATAAACCGATAAAACCAAACAAAACCCAGATTGGAAACTAACCTCAAATGCTTTGGAAAGTTGCAACAAAGACTCCGACAACCTTAGAACCGTGTATAATTGAAGAGCGAAGTGTGCTGTAAATTCTAGTCTTCCTGCAGTCATTATTACAAGTTTAAGTGGACGATTATAGACAATTAATAAGCACATGGCATATAATAAATTACGTCTTAACCAATTTCAATTGCATGCATATAATAAATTGCAAGGTAAAAGGAATGTGGAAGCACATGGCAACATGAGAGCTTTCGAAGAATACCAACAAAACAAAATTCTCATATAGGCAAAATGAAGAAAAAAACTATTTTTATATTTAAAATGATTTATTCCCATTAAGTAGTCAATAATTGGAAGCTTAGAAAGATTTAGAAAATCTTGGTGATGATTAAAGTAGTGAAATTAGTAGACTTAAGCAGAAGGACAATGAGAATCCTGCAAAAGAGGATCAAATTAATGTTGGGAAGGTTAAGAAAAGGAAAACTAGGAATATGAGCAGCAGGAACAAAATGAAGAAGGATTCTGTTGAAAAAGTTGATTTGCAGAAGGGTGAAACAAGTGGTTATGATCACCAAGACCCATTGGATGATCTTAAAAACTTCATGGATTCATTGTTAAAAGATCTTAAAGTTACAAGAGAAAGTTTATTGAAATGGATGATGGATGCAATGCAAAAATTGGTTTTTTTCCCCTTGGATGATCAGTCACCAATTTTTGCATTTCAGCATGAACTTACGGTGCTTGTGTAGGAACTTCTTGGGCAGATTTGGTGGAGATGTTCTTGCTCGACACTCGAAAATTTTGGAAACGCTTTACTGAATTCCTTCATGAGAACAATCAAATCGATAAGAAAATATTATCAAACCTTCAGGACATCACTATAAAAAATCTACTATACATGTTAAAGATCCAGATCAAGAAGTAGTGATCGGCATACCTAAATCCCACACTTGAAATTTGATGTTATTGTACTGCACCATTTCGACATTGAATCCAATTACTGCACCATCAAGAACAAAGTAAATCAAATAACAATTCTTAAATAGAAAGAGAAGCCCATTGATCTTCTTAATTGCAAATATTAACTTACTTCTCCCTTATACATCGAAATGCTAAATAATTCCCTTTAAAACAATATAAAACAACCATCTGAGTTCAACACTAGAGAGAAATGAAATTACAGAAAAGGCAATCCCTAGGCCAATTTGGTTTGAAACAACATAATAAAGTCAATGAAATTCTCTATGACTATGACCAAATAAAGCTCTCAAATACATATAAGTGCACCAATGAAATAATTAAAGTTACAAATTTATCATCACATAGCTTAATAAACATAAAACATCAAAACTGCTCCAATCCAATGAAAAAAATAAACACATGAATGCAATTAAATCTCTCATTTTAATGCTTGTATTTCATAACACTAAAGCAATCCCTTTACTCTTTAACCAAATTTATATCTAAAAAATACTATCAGATCATCGATCCAATAAGCATTAGCAAACTCAGCTTTTCTTGATGTGAAATCGAAACTAAAAAGTTCAATTAACAAAAGAAGAAAAGAGGCAAGATAAGAGCGAACCGGTCAAACGTCAAAGACTATTTAAACCCACAAATAAATTCTTCGACATATAAAACTTCCAATCTAAAACCCTAGATTAAAATTTCATGATAACAGACCAATTAACCCTAAAATAGAAATGCCAAGTGCATTCGCATTCAAAATTTTTCAACAAAAATTCAACCCAAGAAACAAATCCACGCTCCCAACAAAATTTCCACATTAATCCTCAAACAAACTCAAAAGGAACTCAACAAAGGAACCAAACGCAGACTCAAAAAGACATGGAACCAAATGCTTCATAGGGAAGTCGCCCAAAAATATTCGGCTAAGCATAAAATCCATGCCGAGAATCAAAAAAATATTATTTGGGAGACGACGAACAGAATTCTAAAATCAGTAAATCATTACATGGTGGGGAAAGTAATCAAATAGGGGAAGAAATTGCACCAGAATCGAACAAAAAATTTGGGAATCGGAGGGGAATTGTAAAGGGGATGAAGAAATTAGGGATTTCGAAAGTTAGAACGAATGGGGAACTGTCGAAATGACTTGGTTTTTGCTTCCTTAATTCGGTACGTAAAAAGAACGGCGCCGCTTATGAAATCCCTATTGTGGCGCTTTTAAATAAACGCCACCAAATAAAATACAAAACACTGCTTTTTCTCCACTTTGCGTTTTTATAACAAACGCCACTAATAAAATATACCAACACAATAGCAGCTTTGGAAACTCTTGATATATTAGTGGCATTTTGGGCTAAAACGCCAGAAAAGCGCACCTTTTATGCGTTTTGACTAAAACGCCACTAAACTTTCAAAGAAAATACTGACGTCGTTCTATTATATATTACCGGCGTTTTTCTAGGAAACGCCACTAATGGGTAACTTGTTTTAATTTATTTAGATTTATTCTTTAATAAATAAATTTCATTTTAAAAATTGAAAAGTAGACATTTATTTACTTATAAATATTATTTAGTTTTGTATATATTTTTATAGAAATTAAACATTCACATATATATATTTTTCAAAATTTTTATGTTTTTAAATTTTGTGTTTTAAGAATTAATAAAGATTAACTTTAATTAAATTTCGATCGGGTTTTTAATTAAAATTAAAATTCAAATCAAAATACAAAATAAATTTATTGTTATTCCTAAATTAAAATAGAGAATAGTTAGGTAATTATTTTTATAATTTTTAATTTATTATAATTTCTAAATTTTAATAAACTTTTTAATCAATAGTAAGTGCTTCCACTAAATATTATAAACATAAGATTTTACATTAATATTTACATGAATACACGTCAATATATATATCCTTATGATCAAATAAAGTATCAAGGTTTAGACTTTTTAGGGTTTAATAATATGTGAAATTTAATTGGTTAATAGTTTAGTGTTTGCGCTTTAGGAGTTTATGGTCGAGTATTTAGAGTTATGATTTAGGGTTTAGAATCTAAATCGATATTTAGAGTTTAGGGTTTAGATCGTAAGGTTTATAATTTAGGGTTTAAAGATAAAGAGATGTACAATCGATTTAATTTGTAGCATATATTTTTATAATTTCTTAATGATTAAATGAAATCGATATTCTATCTTCATTCCATAAACCCTAAACCTGTGAACCTTAAACCATACACCCACAAACCCATAAACCCAAGCCCTAACCCTAAACTCTAAACCACATACCCTAAACCCTAATTCATAAATCTTAAAATACTAAACTCAAAACCCCTAAACCCTAAACCCTTAAACCTTAAACCCTAATTCATATATTATAGCCTTAAACCTTAAAACCCTAAAACCCTAAAACCTAATTCATATATTATAGCCTTAAACCCTAAAATCCAAAACCCTAAACCCTAAACTATATATATGCTAAACCATAAACCCTAAACTATGATGATAATTAATTTAATATTTTAAAATTAATATATATCTTTTACGATTATATAATAACTTATTTAATATATAAATTTAAAAATCCAAAAATGGCTAAAGAAAACTCGATTTTAGCGACGTTTTTCAAAGCGCCGCTAAATGTCCGACTTTTAGCGGCGTTTTTCAAGCGCTAAATGTCTGACTTTTAGTGGCTTTTTTCAAGAAGCGCCGCTAAATGTCGACTTTTAACGCGCTTTTGAAGAAGCGCCGCTAAATGTCTAACTTTAGCGGCATTTTGATGAAGTACCGCTACATCTCGACTTTTAGCGGCTCATTACGAGCCACCGCTTAAACTTTGACTTTTAGCGGTATTTTTCTAAGCGCTAATAAAACTCATACTTTTAGCGGCGTTTTTTGTGTAGCGCCGCTAAAAGTCAAAGTTTTAGCGGCGTTTTATTGATAAACGCCGCTATATATCATCTTTAGCGGCGTTTATTTCAAAAACGCCGCTATTTATCATTTTTTAGCGGCGTTTTCTGTCAAACGCCGTTAGTGTATAATATTTGCGGTGTTTGTATTTAAAACGCTACTAAAAACGCCGCTAAAAGTCTGTTTTGCTGTAGTGTGTTTTTGTAAAAGGCGATAATTCGCCTATTTATCTGGCAGCGCAGCTGCAAATATTCTATAAAGTGTCATACCAACACTAAATGGTTTGTAGGGTTTGATGGTCATTTCATACCCCATATGGTGTGTTGGGATGACCGGAGATAGTGAGTAGCGGATGGTGTTAGGAAAATATGTTTGTATTTGTACTATTTTGTTATGACTCTGTTTATGTTTAATCTATCTTATATAAATTATTTGTTTGAGCTATTTGTTACACATTGAGTTTTGAAACCCACTTTTTGTTTGTCTAAAATTTTTAGGTAATCTTCAGACTTAAGCGGGTTGGTACGACAGAGCTTGGTTATAAAAGTTTTTTGTTCAGTTTGTTTATTATTATTAATTTAATTTGGGTTAAAGTTTTTTTTTTGTAAATTTTGGACTGTCTGGACATTTCAGTTGTTTGTGTTTTGAACTTTATTTTCATTTTTCATAAAATACTGCTGAAACGTTTTATCGACAAAATTCAATTTTTTGCAAAAGTAACGGATTTCAAAAATAGACTGTGTTTTCAAAAATCAACATTCTAAAAGTTTTATCTGCAAAATTGTAAATTTTTTTTTGAAAATATATAAACAAACAACATTTCCAATAAAATAGTTAGAAAAGATATTCTTCGAATAATCCGGGCAAGAGACATGAAAACCAAATTTTCAATCATTTAACATAACAACTCCAGATTTGGCCATAATTAGGTCGGGCTTGTGGTGTTACATTTAGTGATATCAGAGCCAGGTTGCAAAACTCAAGCTATGAAATTTTGGGTTCAAAATTGCTTTTGAGAAAACCGTTTGTCCAAGTATAGTTTATTTCTTTATGAATTTGAAAAATAATTTTGTGAAATATTGAGTCCCCAATGCCGATCCTGTAAGTACTTCTGACTTAGAAACATTTTAGTTTAGAAAGCTCTGAAACGATTAAAATTGTATTAAGATAGTTAAAGGTTGAAACATTTCTGGAATTTCTTCAAGTAACTATTTTGAAGGATAAAATATCTGTTAATAAATACTAGAACTGATACATAAAAATTCATAATATAGATAATCTATAAATACAATGAGCACTCATGGAACACGTAGACAAGGTACTGTGGTCGCGACGGACGCCGTAGAGGGGCTCGAGTTGAGTCGTCCTCGGACGGTAGTATGCCCAATTTGGATACGAGTGAAACACTGACTACACCTACTGCTGAGACTGGGTCTCAAAGTCACTCGGCTAGGGATGACGCATTATCCCAGGCCATGCTAAGGGTTTTAACTAGGGTCGTTGGGCCTATTCTAGTTTTAGGAGCCATGTGTCGGTAACTAAATGACTCAGTCTAACAATGCTGAATTGTTTAGGGGTGTTACGGGAGTCACCTTGACTATGGTTGAATATTAGTTGGAGGCCACAAAGAGGACTATGAATGACATCGACTGCACCCTTGAGCAGAAATTGAAGGGTGCAGTATCTCTTCTTTTCGATAAGGCATATCAGTCGTGATTAATAGTTGAAGATGGTACTTAACCAGATTGATTACCTGGGATCAGTTTAAAAGCACTTTCCAAAGTAAATATATGGGGCCGAGTTATGTGGATGCTCATATACGCGAGTTTATAAGCCTTACTCAGGGAGATAGGACTATGGTTGAATATAAGGTCGAATTTTTTAGATTGAGTGATATGCTCATGGGATGGTATCAACTGAATATGAAAAATGTATTCACTTCGAGGACGGATTAAGGGATAATCTGAGTGTCCTGATAGCTCTGCAGAGGGAACGAGTATTTTCTATCTTGGTGGACAAGAAGAAAATTGCTAAGGAGGTTAAGCGTGTTGAACGCAAAATTAGGGATCATGAGAGGGGTATAAATAAGTGGGATTCAAAACCCTCTAGTTTTGCTCAGAGGCCTAAGAAATGGCCCAGACCTAATGGGCCTTCAAGGGTTGAAGTTTCAAATGCACCTATAGTGGCTTAGCCATGTTGGGATTATGGTAGACGCCATTCAGGGAAATGTTTGAGGAGGTTAGGAATGTGTCTATAATGTGGGTCGATGGAGCACCGTACCACAGATTGTCATAATGTTATGATCAAATGCAAGCTCTAGCTTCTAGGTTTGTTCAGCCTCAGCGAGCAGTTCAGTAGCTGCCTAGAGGTCGCGGTCCGGCCAAAAGTGTTAATGGTTTAGGGAGAGGTCAGAGAGCACCGAGCAGAGGTGGTAATCAGATTGAAGTAAGACAGCCTGTACTGGTATATGCAGCTAGACATCGTGAGGACAAAGACGTCGCATATGTTATTGCTAGTACATTCTTTATTCATATTACTCCCTATTTTGCATTGATAGATATAGGATCAACATATTTCTATGTAGCTAGTTATGTTTCTGTAAACTTGGGGATTTCTGTTGAGAGCACTTCTGGAGAGATTACTGTACTGTCTGTTGGGTCAATCAGTTCGGCTTAGTAGACTGCATAAGAATGTACCGTTAGAGATACAAGGGGTTGTGTTTCCGGCTAATATGGTGGAGCTACCATTTAGGGAATTCTATCTGATTTTGGAAATAGACTAGCTCGTAGAGCATTGGGTCAGTTTGAATTGTGCTACTTAAAGGGTAGTTCTGAGATATGAGAATGATATGGAGGTAATTATGATAGGTAAGCTTTGAGATTACTTATACAATGTGATCTCCGCACTTGTGGCTGAAAAGTTGGTTCTGTAAGGGGTGTAAGGCATTTTTAGCCTATGTATGTGATTCTACTTTTGTGGGTTTGTCTGTTGAAAACATTCAAATGGTTAAGAAATTTTTGAATGTCTTTCTTAAAGAATTACGGATTTACTTTCAAAGAGGGAGGTTGAGTTCGGTATTGAGGTTCTACTGGGGATAGCTCCAATGTCTATTACTCCCTACCGCATGGCACCGAAATAGCTTATAGAACTAAAAGCTCAGCTTCAGGAATTATTTGATCGAGGGTTTATTTGTCCTAGTGTGTCTCTATGGGGGCATCGATTCTATTTGTAAAGAAGAAGGATGGTACTATAAGGATGTTTATCAACTACCGTTAGTTGAATAAGTTAATGGTAAAGAATAAATACCCACTTCCCAAGATCAATGATTTATTTGACCGGTTTTGTAGGGCTTCTGTGTTTTCAAAGTAGATCTTTGTTTTGGGTACCATTAGCTTAAGGTTAAAGAGGTTAACGTTCATAAGACTGTTTTTAGGACTCGTTATGGGCACTACGAGTTCCTAGTGATGCCTTTTGGTTTGACGAATGCTCCGGCTGCTTTTATGGATCTTATGAATCGGGTTTTCTAATAGTTTTTGGATCAATTTTTCATGCTCTTTATCGACAATATTCTGGTATACTCAAAGATTGAGGATGATCATGATGAGCATATTATAATAGTTCTTCAAATACTCCATGAAAAATAGCTCTACGCTAAGTTGAACAAATGTGAATTCTAGTTGAGGGAGGTGACTTTTCTGGAGCATGTAGTTTCTGCAGAGAGGATCTGAGTTGATCCTAAGAAAATTGAAGTTGTGCTTGAATGGAAACAACCTAGGAATGTTTCTGAGATACGTAGCTTTCTTAGGCTAGCGGGCTATTATCGGAGGTTTGTTGAGGGGTTTTCATTTATCACAGCTCCTTTAACTAATTTGTTACGTAAGAACGCCCCATTTGTCTAGACTGATGAGCAACAATCAAGCTTTGAGAAGCTCAAATTTGTTTTGACTTAGGCTCCTATTTTGACACAACTTAAATCCAATAATGAATTCATAGTTTACACGATTTGGGTTATATTCTGATGTATGTCGGGAAGGTAATGGCTTATGCGCCCCGAAAGCTTAAGTCACATGAAGGCAACTACCCTACACACGATCTTGAGTTTGCCGCGATTATTTTTGCCTTAAAAATTTGGAGGAATTATCTAATGGTGAGAGATGTATCATTCACACCGATCACAAGAGCTTCAAGTATCTCCTTACTCAAAAGGAGTTAAACCTTAAGCAACGTAAATGGGTTGAGTTGCTTAAGGATAACGATTGTACTATTCAGTATCATCCCAATAAGGCCAATGTGGTGGTCGATGCTCTTAGTTGTAAAGTAATGTTTGATTTAAAGGCGATATTTGCTTGCCTAAGTCTGTTTGATGATGGGAGTCTGTTAGCCGAGTTGCAAGTTAAGCCAACTTGGATTGATTAAATTCAGCTTAAATAGTTGGGGATGGTTTTCTAGTTTTGCATTTTCGCGGGTTGAGGAAAGAAGTACTACTGATTTTAGATTGAACAGTGATGGGGTTTTATGTTTTCGAGGCCGGGTTTGTGCACTTAATGATTCTAATTTGAGGCAGTCTATTTTGCAAGAAATGCATAGTATCCCTTATACTATGCATCCCAGCAAGAATAAGATGTGTTAGGATCTCTGCAAATTATACTGGTGGCCTAGTTTGAAACGGGAGGTGACGAATTTCGTTTCTCCTTGTTTGACATGCCAGTAGTTAAGGCTGAGCACCAATTGCCTTCGAGTTTGCTTCAACACGTTATGATTCCCCTATGGAAATGGGAATGAGTGACTATGAACTTCGTTAGTGGGTTGCCCTTGACACCTACTAAGAAGGATTCTATATGGGTCATTGTAGATCGGTTGACCAAGTTTGGTCACTTCATTCCAGGTAGGACAGATTACTCCCTTCAGAAGTTAGCCAAGTTATATTTTTTGAGATCGTGAGACTTCATGAAGTTTTGATCTCAATTATTTTTGATAGAGATCCTCGCTTTACCTCTCGATTTTGGATGAATCTTTACGAGGTTCTGGGTTCAAGATTAAACTTCACTACTGCGTTCCATTCTTAGACAGATGGTCAATCCGAGAGGGTGATTCAAATACTAGAGTATATGCTTTGGAGTTGTGTGATCAATTTTCGAGGTAGTTGGAAGTATTTTCTGCCTTTAGTCGGGTTCGTCTACAATAATAGTTTGTAGTCCAGTATTCAGATGACACCTTACGAGGCTTTGTATAGTCGTAAGTGTTGTACTTCGTTGTGTTGGACTAAGTTGGGTGAGCGACGGTTTTGGGTCCTAAGTCGGTTTTAAGACTGAAGATAAAGTTACACTGATTCGAGATCGTCTTAAGGTGGCTTCTAATAGACAAAAATATATGCAGATCTGAAAAGGAGGGATATTGAGTATTCTGTGGGTGATTATGTATTTCTTAAGGTATCTCCGTGAAAGAAGGTTCTATGATTTGGACGTAAGGGCAAGTTGAGCCCTAGGTTTATTGGGTCGTATCAGATTTTGAAACGTATGGGTCTGGTTGCCTATCAGTTAGAGCTACCTCCAGAGCTGAACCGTATTCATGATGTGTTTTATGTCTCCATGTTGAAGCGGTATCGATCTGACTCATCCCATAGTGTTTCTGTTGAGGAGATTGAGGTTAGATCGGATTTGACATTTGAGGAAGAGCCGGTTCAGATTCTGGATCAAAACTTAAAGGTCTTGAAGAGAAAATCTATTTCGTTAGTTAAGGTTCTATTGTGGAATCATGACACTAAGGAAGCCAAGTGGGAACATAAGGATTCGATTCGACAGCAATATCCGCATATGTTTTAATCAAGTAAATTTCGAGGTCAAAATTTCTTTTATTGGGGAGAGTTGTAACACCCTAAAGTTGTGATTTGTGGAATTTGCCATGTGATAAGTACTTGACTCAGTGGTTAAGGGCTTTATTAATGTATTAGGGGTTTTGGTTCGAACCACTACGTGAACAACAAGGGCAATATTTTTTGCAAACTTCTGCTTAGGTTGTATTGGTAGTGGAATTTCATTGGGATTTGAATTCTAAAAAGTTGGGGGTTGTAAGTTACCAAATGTGGTGGGTTTTATGAGTAGTTGGTTAGTAGGTAGTTTTTTCTTTTGGTTTTAATTTTGTTTTAATTTTATTTTTGTTGGTTATCTAAAATTCTTTTTCCCTAAAAGTTTGATTGCGGTGCCACCCTTATGTTTTTTACGTTCTTGTTTCTTGGTTTTTTTTTATTCAATTTTCTTCTCTTCTGTTCATAACTTCTTGGTTAATTTTTTCCTATTGTTTTCCTTTCATTGGTATTTGGTTCTAAGTCCTATCGTGCCATCAATCTTTCAATTATCTCGCGTAAGTGTTTTTTATCAAACTTTTGTTGAAGGATGTAAATGGACGAGTTAAATTCTTTATGGCGTAGTGTTGATTTATGTGAATTTTCGATAGGTGGGGATCCATCCCAAGGTTGGTGTTTCTCCTGCCACTTAATCTTCGCATAGTTGTTGTTCGTTCAAGTGGCAAGGGTTCGATTGTGTTTTTAGGATTTTAGTTAATTCGTTTGAGATTGATTTTTGCATTAAGTTTCGTGAATTATTTCTGAAATTACTTGTCTGAATGATTGATTTAGGTGTATGAATACTCAATTGTTGATTTTGCATCGGAAAATACCTAGGTGTATAACGAGAAACCAGAAAATCAATGAACGGAAAAAGCCAAAAAACAATATTTTCGATGCCACATGACCGTGTGCTAAGCTGTGTGTGATACACGGTTTGGGCTATTTGGGCCGTGTGGACCACACGGGCGTGTGTGGGCCGTATGGGCCCAAAATTCTAAAAATTTTTCCTAGGGTCGTACACGTAATCCCGATCGACCGTGGGCTTTCCATAAGGTCGGTATGTGATTAAATATACTATAAAACATGAAATATGGTCATCTGTTAGTACTAATTCTGATATATGTTCGTATATGTGAAACATCATATGATAAGTAAGTTGCGCAATAGGTTGTGAGTAAATCGAGAAACGCTAAGTATGTTCTGTATCTATGATGTTTTGTGTATATATTGTATGTTTGACTGATTTCTGTTACATTTTGTATTTGCATCTAGGGAGGGTTTTGCTATGTGGAGGAAGTGTTTTTGTAAAAGGCGATAATTCGCCTATTTATCTGGCAGCGCAACTGCAAATATTCTATAAAGTGTCATACCAACACTAAATGGTTTGTAGGGTTTGATGGTCATTTCATACCCCATATGGTGTGTTGGGATGACCGGAGATAGTGCATAGCGGATGGTGTTAGTGAGTAGCGGATGGTGTTAGGAAAATATGTTTGTATTTGTACTGTTGACTCTATTTATGTTTAATCTATCTTATATAAATTATTTGTTTGAGCTATTTGTTACACACTAAGTTTTGAAACCCACTTTTTGTTTGTCTAAAATTATATAAATTACTTGTTTTGAAACGCTAAGTATGTTCTGTATCTATGATGTTATGTGTATATACTATATGTTTGACTAATTTGTGTTACATTTTGTATTTGCATCTAGGGAGGGTTTTGTTATGTGGAGGAAGTGTTGATTTATGTGAATTTTCGATAGGTGAGGATCCATCCCAAGGTTGGCTTTTCTCTTGCGACTTAGTCTTCACATAGTTATTGTTCGTTCAAGTGGTAAGGGTTTGATTGTGTTTTTGGGATTTTAGTTAGTTCGTTTGAGATTGATTTTTGAATTAAGTTTCGCGAATTGTTTTTGAAATTACTTGTCTTAATGGTCGATTTAGGTGTAGGAATACTTAATTGTTGATTTTGCATTGAAAAATACCTAGGTGTGTAGCAAGAAACCCGAGAACTAGCAAACAATGAAAGCCAAAAAACAACACTGTCGATGCCACATGGACGTCTGTGGGACTATGTGTGACACACGGTCTTACCATTTGGGCCTTGTGGACCACACGAGAGTGTGTGGGCCCAAAATTCTAAAAATTCTCTCTAGGTCCGTACACGTCATCCCGATTGACCGTGGGCTTTTCGTAATGTCGGTATGTGATTAAATATACTATAATACATGAAATATGGTCATCTGTTAGTATTAATTTTGATATATGTTCATATATCTAAAACGTCATATGATAAATAAGTTGCGTAACAGGTTGTGAGTAAACCGAGAAATGCTATGTATGTTCTGTATCTATTATGTTATGCGTATATACTGTAAGTATGACTTATTTCGTTTAGTTCTGTATTTGCATCTGGGAGGGTTTTGCTATGTGTAAGAGGTGTTTATGTAAAAGCCGATAATTAGCCTATTCATCTGGCAGTGTAGCTGCAAATATTCTGTAAAGTGTCATATCGACACTAAGTGGTGTGTAGGGTTCGATAGGCGTTTCATACCCCATAGGTGTGTTGGGATGTTCGAAGATGGTGTGTAGTGGATGGAGGTAGGAATATATGTCTGTATTTGTACTGTTTTATTATGACTCTGTTTCTGTTTAATCTGTCTTATATAAATTATTTGTTTGAGTTATTTGTTACACACCGAGTTTTGAAAACTCACTTTCTGTTTGTTTGATATTTTCAGATAATCCTCAGACTTAGGTGGGTTGGTGCGACGAAGCTCGATTATAAAAGTTTTTCTTTCAATTTGTTTATTATTATTAATTTAATTTGGGTTTAAGTGTTTTTTTTTTTTTGTAAATTTTAGACTATCTGGACATTTTGATTGTTTGAGTTTTGCACTTTATTTTCGTTTTTCATAAAATACTGCTGAAATGTTTTATTGACAAAATTCGTTTTCTGCAAAAGTAATGGAATTCAAACAATGAATTATATTTTCATAAATCAACATTCTAAAAGTTTCCACTACAAAATTGTAAGTTTTTTTTGAAATATATAAACAAACATTGTTTCCAATAAAATAGTTAGAAAAGATATGCCTTCGAATAATCCGGGATTTTAAGAGTTTGCGATGAGTTTCAAGATACACGAAAACCAAATTTTCAATCATTTAACGTAACAACTTCAGATTTAGCAATAACGTCTAAACCGGGTTTAGGGTGTTATAAAAAATATTAATGAAGTGAACAAATTTTAAAAAAACTCATAAATTTTCTTTAAAAAATTATCCATTGTAACAATGAAGTATACATAGACTGCCATCTGTCACGACAGTATCATTAAAAATTTAAAAGTTCAATCAAATTTTCTATCCAAAGCAAAATAATTTGACTAAAATTTGAAGGTTAAGGACTAAAGGGATAAAATAAGAGAGTCAAAGTTACAAAATTAATAAATGTTAAGAGCTAAATTTATTATTATATTATTGATAAATCAAATAAAAAATTTAAAACTGTGGTTTTGATTTTTTTATTATAGAAATTAACTTTTGGATGAAATGATATTTTGTCTTCGTATTTTAAATTTTATTATTTTAAATATATATTATTTATATGCTCATGGATGGAATTAAACCAAATTTTATTAAAATATTTATGTTTGTTGAAGCCTACTTAATCTAAAATGTTAACTCGTACTTAACAATGGTTAACCAAATTTATTTTAACGGCAAATTACCAGAAAATATCTTTTTTTTACAAAATTTATGGAACAGGACTTGTTTTCTAATTATTTATCGGAAGGGCCATTTCCCCCGAAAACGCGTCCACGTCAGTGCGTTTTTAGGGGAAGCAACAGGAAAATGCGTCCCTGAGTGAGCGTTTTTATTACATCAGCAAAAAATGCTTCCTTGAGGGCGCACTTTGCTGATGTGACAAAAACGCTCCCCTAAGGACGCGTTTTAGCCCTGTGTTTTTTTCCAAAAAAAATATATTCTCGAATTAAATTTTCAAAAAATGTCATTTTAAATATTATAAAATAGACCAAAATTTTTAAAATTTATGAGAATAAACATTTATAAAGGCTCAAAGTGACAACACTTTTTTTTTTTAAGGTGCCATCAATTAATATGGAAATACAACTTACAAAGAAAATCTTTATGTAGACCCAAAATCTCATTTCACTTGTTTTCTTGAGCAATGTGAGATATGAGATATGTGTATATATAGACTCATGAACAATTTTGCAGCTTGTTTCTAAACAATGTGAGATTCCTTTTAACTGACAACATAAGATGAAATGCTACACTATATTTGATTTTTTTACTTAAAGTTTAAATTTTTTACAAAAGTTAACATTTGTTACATTATAAATAAAACTTTTAAGTATATGCAAAATATAAATATAGTACTAAATCTGTCTCAAATGTTATTAGTTAAAAAAAACAAAATGGTGTAGCCTTTCAAATATTTAATTTTTAACAAAATTATTTTTCAAATGTTATCTCGATTTTCCATTTTATAAAAAAAATCTTATCATCCCACTTTGTATTTAGTACTAAATCATCTGTGAAATAAAAATTCTTGGTCGAATCAAAGCCAAGGTGTCCATGGATAATTAAGTGGTATTAAAATTATTTTTATATTATTGGTTTTGAAATTACTTTATTACCCATTCTTAATATCATATTATCGGCTCAATGTAATGTTAAATTAAACATAATAATGTGATTACAAAATATCTTTAAATCACAAGTGTTTGAGTGGGGCAAATATCTCAAAAATACCAAAAAAAATCAAAATTATCTAGAAAGGATGTGTTTCAAAAATATTGACCTAAAGGGCAATTTCAAAAATCGCGTCCACATCAGCTGCTTTTGGGAAAGAAGCGCGCGCCTTCGAGGAGCTGCTATTACCTCAAGAAAAACGCCCCACGAGGGCGCTTTTTGTCGAGGTGGCTAAAAGCGCCGCCGTGGACGCGCTTTAGGCTATTTTCCCCAAAACGCGCTTACGTGGACGCTTTTTGGGGATTCTTTCCATCCACTTGCAATGTGAAAATGAAATAAGTTTTGGGCGTAGTCTCCGCAAAATAATTTTGAGGAGATGTTTCGAACAAACCGTGGTCGAAAACGCTTCCACGTGACGCGCTTTTGCTACAAAGGGTCTCGGGCACAATTATTTTGAGGAGACGCTGCGTAACAAACCGTGGCGAAAATGCCCCACGTGGACTCTCTTTTGCTACAAGTGGTCTCCGCAAAATTATTTTGAGGAGACATTTCAACAAACAAGGCAAAAACGCTTCTAAATAGGTGCACTATTACCAGAGTATCAAAAGCGCCCCACGTGGACGCGCTTTTGCTACAATGCTATCCGCAAAATTAGGCTATAAATCGTGCAAATTTCATTCTCGCCATGTAAAGCAAATTCAAGCAAAAGGAAAAAAATTGAAAATGAGTGAACGATTAATGCTGTTATTTACTACGATGGTGAAGTGCGTGACACCAAGATGGTGTTGTTTTCTTATCGGAGAACACAAATACGATTGAGTTTTAATCGAACGCCGATTTGGTAGAACTTCAAAAGAATTAGGTGTAAAATATTCGAACAACGCTAATGAAAGTTCAGTCTATTAAGTATAGATTTTGCGCTTGCTGATCCGGTGAGATATGACGATTCGACATCAAAGGTCCTCGAGCCTTGAGGCAATGGTGGAGACTCATCTTGCCAATGGTTCACCCTATATCGAGGTATATGTAGAATTTTCATCTCCAAGTGATCTCGTCACACCTCAACATCTAGTATCGCTCGAGGGAATACACGACCCCAAGTCGACACTGTAAGTGGGAGGCAAAACACGAAGTGCCCGTGTGCGTGGTAGTATGGAAAACATAACCCCGCACGACACTCTGTTGGTGGATGGGACATGCATATTCGCCATTCAACGCCGGATGACGTAAATACGATTGGGGACGCCATCAACTTCTAGTGGATGGCAATCCACATACGATTGGGATCTTTACGAAAGATGTTTAAGGAGGGATGATGTATTAACGACGACATCCACCAGCGAGGGCCCTCGCTTGTTGCAGGTTATGGAGGATCGGACGATGAATTTGATGTGGATCCACCTCGAGAGCCGTGGCCCGACGGTGCGTAGTTGGATTATTTTCTAATCGGAGCCCGCTTCAATTGTACCAAGATGTTGAGGCGGTTCGCATAAAGAAGAAGAAGATCCGCTATTCGTGGCATACTCACCTCCAACAAGACATGCATAATGTCGATCTATCTCAAGATGATGCATTGAGTTTCTAAACTACCACACCGGACGCGTGATCGCATAAATTCTTCGTTGATTCGGACCAATTAGAAGTTGGTAACCGCTTTCCAACAAGAATACTTTTCTTGGTGCATTGAAACAATACAAGATCGTGAACGGGTTAACTACACTATGGTTAAATCAAAGCTCGATAGGTACGAGGCGAAGGTGTAGTGCAAGACGGCACATGTTCATGGAAAATCATGGCGCCATTGAGGAAAAGGATGTGGATGTGGGAGGTGAAAAGTACAAAGGTCCGCATACATGTCTTACCGCAGACAAGACTACTATGTGCTCAATGATTTTGAATAACACTAATATTATGTAATGTTGCATTATTTAACGATTTCGCTGATGTGTGTAACACAAGATCATCCGAGGATGGATTCGCACATGTTGGCTGATTTAATAATCCCGACGGTGAAGGCCGATCCCAAAACTACAAGGCTTACCTTAATTGGCAATATTCAGAGCTAAATGGGGTACACGCCTCTCTGTAAAGGCTTGATAGCCAAGCGTATATGCTGGAAAAGTTGCACGGTCGGTGGGACGCTTCATATAATGAAGTGTGGCAAGGTGTCGTGTTGAGACGATGTCCCGCAAAAGACAATGCACCTTGAAACGGAACCGACGATTACAACGATCGTCTTCTCCCATGGATGCGCAGTGTTCAAGCGCTGCTCGACATTTAAGCAATGCCGAGATGCTTTTACATACCGCAAGCCATTGGTACAAATTGACGGTACTTTCATGTATGGTAGATATACGCATCGGCTATTGCTAGCTGTGGCACAAGACGGCTGTGGGAGAATCCTTTCGATTGCATTCGCAATAACACCAGGGGAGTCAGCTGATGACTGGGACTTCTTCCTATCTAGGTTAAGGAGGCATGTCTGCCCTCAACCTGACATATGCGTTATATCGGATCGGGGCCCTGGAATACTTGCGGCAATAGAACGACAGGGAAGCATGTGGCATCGCACACACCATCGATATTGCCTGAGGCATGTTTCATCCAACTACTATGGGCAACACCGATCTAAAAGACAGAAACGGCAAGTGACCGATATGGGTATGAAATATCTATTAATATAATTTCTTTTGAAATTTTCAATTTATTCGCAATTGAATAGTGGTATGTAATATTCGCTATCAACGATATTGGTGGTACGAGATCAATAAAGACCGCTTTCACGAGATGTTGGCCGCTTATGCTACAGATAACACCAAAGGCGCAGAGTACCTGTGCAATATTCCTTTTGAACAATGGACACAAGCATATGACGGCGGCCTACGATATGGTCATATGACCACAAACTTGGCCAAATGCATAAATTCTATGCTAAAGGAACCCGCATCCGCCGATTACAAGCGGTTTTATGGGAGACATATTTTCGCTTAGCGACACTATTTTAGAAGAGAGCAATGAGTTATCGAGGGCGATGCAAGGAGGCCATGTATGGAGCCCAAGGTCTTGCAAGAAATTAACTGTGGAAGGCACGGCGAACACCATGCACACAAGGTGTCACGACCATGACAAATTTATGGTTTCATGTCACGGAGTTTGACAGATCGAACCAAGGTATTGTTGGTGGGCATTATCGTACACTTGACAAATAGGACATGCGATCGTGGATATTTGATGCACTTCGCTACCCATGTGCTCATGTACTTGCGGCTTGTCATAATCTTCGCCTTGACCCCATGAGCTATGTCGACGAAGTCTACAAATTAGAAAACATGTACAACGTGTGGAGACACGATTCCCACCATCCCAGATGAACGTAAGTGGCCATCAAGATCGCTTGCATCAGATAAGTCGCTGTTTGATAGAGAATTGAGGCGAAACCAAAAGGTCGACCTTCCTCGACTAGAATACGCAACAATATGGATATCCGAGAACCGACCAACCAAAGTCGGTGCAAGGGTGGTGTAGGAACCCGCCATACATCTCGCCGTGTCCAAATCGGACTAGTTGACCGTGTTCTTAGCTTGTTTGTCTCTTGTCGGCTATGTAATTTCTATTTTTTGGAGGAAAACGTGAAATAAATAAAATTAAACCATTTCTATCTTATCAAAGATATTAAATTAAAATAAAAAATTAAATTACAAAATAAATAAAATTAAACTCAAATTTTATTAAATATAAAAAATAAATTATAAAAAATTAAACCATTTCTATCTTATCAAAGATATTAAAATTAAAATAAAAAATTAAATTACAAAAGAAATAAAATTAAACTCAAATTTTATTACATATAAAAAATTAAATTACAAAAAAAATTAAACCATTTCTATCTTATCAAATATATTAAAATTAAAATAAAAAATTAAATTACAAAAGAAATAAAATTAAACTCAAATTTTATTACATATAAAAAATTAAATTACAAAAAAAATTAAACCATTTCTATATTATCAAAGATATTAAAATTAAAATAAAATTAAATTACAAAAGAAATAAAATTAAACTCAAATTTTATTACATATAAAAAAATTAAACAACAAAAAAAGAAATTAAACCATTTATATCTTATCAAAGATATTAAATTAAAATAAAAATTAAATTACAAAATAAATAAAATTAAACTCAAATTTTATTAAATATAAAAAATAAATTATAAAAAAATTAAACCATTTCTATCTTATCAAAGATATTAAAATTAAAATAAAAAATTAAATTACAAAAGAAATAAAATTAAACTCAAATTTTATTACATATAAAAAATTAAATTACAAAAAAAATTAAACCATTTCTATCTTATCAAATATATTAAAATTAAAATAAAAAATTAAATTACAAAAGAAATAAAATTAAACTCAAATTTTATTACATATAAAAAATTAAATTACAAAAAAAATTAAACCATTTCTATATTATCAAAGATATTAAAATTAAAATAAAAAATTAAAATACAAAAGAAATAATATTAAACTCAATTTTTATTAAATAAAAATTAAATTACAAAAAATTAAACTATTTCTATCTTATCAAAGATATTAAAATTAAAATAAAATTAAATTACAAAAGAAATAAAATTAAACTCAAATTTTATTACATATAAAAAAATTAAATTACAAAAAAATTAAACCATTTCTATCTTATCAAATATATTAAAATTAAAATAAAAATTAAATTACAAAAGAAATAAAATTAAACTCAAATTTTATTACATATAAAAAATTAAATTACAAAAAAAATTAAACCATTTCTATCTTATCAAAGATATTAAAATTAAATTAAAAATTTAAATTACAGAAATTAAAAAATTAAACTCAAATTTTATTAAATATATTAAAACTAAATTACAAAAAATAAAATAACAAAACTAAATTAGGGTTTAGGGTCGATGCCTGGGGAACCAATGCCACATGGGGGCTATTACGCATACGTATACCGGATTCTCTTTTCTTCTAGCTTCCAATGGGGTCGGGAACCTCAAAGGGAATCGGGTTCTCCTAAGGGTCCGGTTCGGTGTTGCGATGATGACCCACCTTGATAAAATAATGACCCGGAGGTGTTTGCATAAACCACGGCGGGTGATCGCATCCCGCACGGTGAAGGAGCCTCGTAGAAAGAATCGCCCCGACGGCGCCTCCTCTAATCCCACACCGACGCCACTCACGATCGGTGGTTAACGGAGTTGTCGAGAACGGACTCAACCCGCCATGCATTCCAACTCGGGTGGGACTAGGAAAAGGAAACATATATGGGTTAGAGGATACATATAAGGTGGTACGACCGCATAAATCGTGGACGCCGTGATGTCGGTGTTGTCGGCTAAACCGATGGGCCCGGTGATTGTGTAGGCGCTGTTGATGGGCCCGGATCGTAGGCGCTGTTGTCGGGCCCGCCTCATCACCCTTCTCCTTGAATGTAAAGGGCCCGACGCTCCTTCGCTCGTGAATTTACCGCCGCTCTCTTCATCCGGACAACAGATACGGCTTGCCATGGATTCTAAACCATGGCATGTACTTCGCATGCACGCTAACTCAGAACTATGATCGGTTCCGGTTAGGTAAAAAGTCAAACGGTTCTCCCACGCCTCGATATGTTCGACCAAAATCTTGGCCAATCCGTGTCGCTACCAGAAGTCCACTTTGTGCTCATCATCGAGCACCTCGGAGGCACGGGAATCGCTGTTGCATCCAAATTACCGCAGAACCCGATCCGACCGGTGCATCTCCATGGTCGCAGAGGTGATTAGCGGCACCTTAACGTGCTAATCTGCTCGATTTTGGAAGAACTCCTCCGAATTCATCGCTCAATTTCGGATCCTCGTACGATGTCCATTGAAACTATATTAACATTACCAAAATATTAGTTATATACATAAATACTAAATTATAATAATGAAATTGACACTTACTTGTGATTCCGACCGTTGTTCCAATAGGAGCCGATATCCTCAAGCGAAGTTAGGTATTCCAACATGACTCGTTGGATGGTTCCACCTAATTAAATAAACTTTTAGCATGCAATTATACTATAAATCTACGACATAATTGTAAAATATAATATTAAATTTACCTCGTTATCGGGGAATGAATATGGTCGGTCGAGTCGAGGACGTAAAATGGAAATCAAAACCATGCCCATGACCGCAGAGTGATAGGCAACCTCCGATTTTTGCTTTACTCTGCAAGATCGCCGCAAGACATCTCCCAATACAACCTCGATAGCACGGCGACCCCCAACTCAATTCACCGGCCGCTTTGAAATCAACAAGTTTCGTGAGCCATCTCGTGGACGAGGTTTCTAGAGAGGTCCCAGATCGATAGCCTCCAATTATCTCAAGCATGTATGCCCGCAGATACCGTATTCTTTCTTCTTCTTCTCGAACCTTCATTCGGCCATGGAATGCGCCTCGAACCAAACCATATCAATCCGACCTCCTTGCATTCTATCCGAATGGCACCCGTAAGCTCAGAGCATACGGCCATCCAATCGAGAGATGTTACGGACCCGGTGACTCACCGACCCGCCCACCGGTAATCCCAATCAGAATCGCACATCTTCTAAGGTGATGGTACACTCTCCGCATGGCGATGGAAAGTGTGCGCCTCGGTCTCCACCTCTCTATCAACGCTACCGATCAAAGACGGGTCCAACTTGAACCCCTACCTATCGTGGCCACGTGCAAAAACCCGCTTCCCGCAGTAATTCTCGATCAATGGCGATGGGGACCGCATGTTGCGAATATAACATTGCAACACCGATCTACGATCAGTTTAAAAATTATAAAATTCAAAATTAATTAAAATTGCATAATTGAAAAATTTTAATAATATTGAAAAATTAACATTCAAACTTACCATTTTCATTTGCTCGACAAGAATGTGCTTGTTGTCTAGGCGACGTAATTCCCGACCATTGTACTCCGATAAAGAATTTTTAAATTTTTCAAAAATAGATATATTAAAAAATTATAAAGGGCTTTTTCAGAATAGTAAGGACTATTTTGAAATTTGAGCGTAAATTTCAAGGACTTTGAGAGAAACTTGAGAGAAAATTGAGAGCAAATTGAGAGAAAATTGAGAAAGGATTGAAGTGTGAAAAATGAAGGGTTGGGAGGTATTTATAGTTTTTTTTCTCGATCATTAGGGGCCAACGGTCAAAAAAATTTGATCATGGCCTAAAGCGCGCCACTGGGGCGCTTTTATTACCTAAAGAGCGCCCCGTGGGAGCGTTTTTCTTGAGGTGGCGCTCCTCGTGGACGCGCTTAGGCCGCTTTCCCAAAAACACCGACGTGGACGCAATTTTTGGAGAAATTGCCCTTCCGGTCAATATTTTTGAAACTTGTCCTTTCCGTAATTTTTATTTTTTTGGTATTTTTGGGATATTTGCCCGTTTGAGTGCTCTTATAAAGTAATTACCTTTTAACCAACAAATGTTGCGTATCAAGAGAGGTTGAAGTTCAAATTTTGATGACAATAATATCAGGAGGGACTCCGAACCTCAAACATGATCTGTGAAACGAACATGAAAAATATAAATAATAATAATAATTTTCCTTTTAACATTGTTGTAGTTACATTTTTGTTGCATTTCACTGAAGTGCAAAGTTAATTATATTTGTTCCATAAAATATGAAATAAGTATAGGGATGAAATTTTAGCCTTTGAAGTAATGAATCACATAAATGATAATGAAGTAATAAAAGAAGAGAACCATTACAGTCTTAGCCAGCTTGTGCTAGAATTGGGGGAGAGAATGCAGACGGGGCTAGGAATTGGTGGTTTTTTTTTTTTATTGTTAACAGCACGTACAAGTATTTCTATGGATATTGATTAGGATTTATCGATATTTTTAGTAGATTATATTTATGCATGTTTTAAATTACATTTTGGTTGTTGAATTTAAAGAAATAATTAGTGATGTTATTGATTTATTGTATTTCAAGTTGATTAAACAGTTAGTTGACGTAGTATGTTATATCATTTCAAATAAAATTTTTGATAAAAATGTAATGTTGTTGTTTTTATGCGCTTTAATTTTTAAAAATTTTAGGTTTAAATAAATATTTGGTGATTGAATTTGACATTTTAAGCATTTTTAAAGCGTATAAATGATTTTAAAAATATTAAAATTATATCAAAAAATGTTTAATTCTTCTCTTAGCCTTTGGATTGCAATCTTCTTTATGGTAGTTGTCGTAACCATTCTTTTTTGAAAAAACAAAAAGGGGTTCGACTTTGGTTTTTAAAAACGAAAAAAAAAAAGACAGGGAGTCGCCACTGATCTTTATTTGGTGTGATCGGATCACCTTTGTTTTAATAAAACATTTGGGTTTACTAAAACAATGTTGATGGTCTCATGAAATTTTGAAAATCGGGTTCGAAGTCGGTTACATGACGAGGAAGGGCTAGCACCCTCGATACATCCAAAATTGGTACCAAAATAATTAATTAGTGTCTTAGTGTCGGAAGTTTGAAAAGGTTTTAAAATACGGATCCTTTAAAAGGTATTGGGAAATTTGAGATTTCTTTGTTCCGATAGGGTACAAACATCACATCCAAAGACGTTAGGACATGATATTCTAAACCTTCATAATCAAAGCTATCTCATGATTTTACGACGTTTATCAAAAGGATGTTTAGTTATTTAGTCAAACGGAAAATCGCAACCCAGCACGTTAGGGCACTATTCCTCGAATTCCTAAATACAAAACATTGCCTTTATTTTAAAGCCTTTAAATGGAGTGTAGCAATTTTACAAAATGCACCGTATCGTATTAATTTAAAGAAAAGGCTGAGTCAAAACTTGAGATTTCTTTGTCCCGAGAAGATATAAACATCACATCCAGCCCGTTAGGACACGATGTTTTAATCTCTCGTAATCAAAGTCGTCTCGTGATTCGTAAAACTTTGTAAAGGGATGTTAAGTTATTTAGCTAAACGGAAAATTGTAACCCAAAGACGTTAGGGCACTATTTCCAATTTCTAAATACAAAACATTGCCTTATTTTAAAATCTTTCAGGTGAAATATGATGATTTTACAAATGGTGTTTTGTTTAATAATTTAGTACAAAACGAAGAAAACAAATATGGATGTGAATGTAGTAAATAAATAAAAAAACAAATAATAATAATAGTAATAATAATAATAATAATAATAATAATAATAATAATAATAATAATATGATAATAACAAAGTAGTGATGGAAAAAAAAGAAAAAAATAAAAATACAATAAGAAATAATAATGACAAAATAATAATGATGATACGTGAAATGAAAATAAAATAAGAATGATAATACAAAAATGATGGCAAATAATACATGAAATAATATATATAAAATAAGTAAATAAAATATATACATATAAAAAATAATATAATAGTAATAATAATAATGATAAAATAATGATAAAAATAGATAATAATAATGATGAAGACAATAAATAATAATAATAAATAAAATAACAATCTCAGTCATAATAATGGTAAAAAAATAATAACACATACGATCATAATAATAAATAATAGTAATAACAAACGAATAATAGTAAAAATATAATCAAAATAACAAATAATAATAATAATAATAATAATAATAATAATAATAATAAAGTTAGTGAAACACAACAATAATAAAACATGTACATAAAAAATATAATAATGATAATAACAATAATATAATAACAAAAAAACTAAAAGATTGCAAAATAACTAAAATAGGATTAAATTGCATTTAAAATGAAAGTTTGGGGTCAATTCAAATAAAACAAAAGAAAAGGGCTTATTTACACGCGCAAAAAGACTGGAGGGACCAAAGAGGTAATAAACCCCTTCGACCAAAACGCGCAGCAACACCAGGGACCAAATTGAGAACCTGAATAAATAATAGGGTCAAATGTGAAAATAACAAAACTGGATTGGAAAGGTAAGAAAATGCGGAAGGGTCAAATGCGCAAATAGACCCTTCTACAAAAACACGCGGATCCTGAGGTGGGTCGGGTCGGATCGGGTCGGTAAGGGGCAAAATCAGCTTCGTTTTGGGCATTAAAGGCCAGCCCCAAAACGACGTCGTTTTGAGGGGCTATTTAAAGCCCAAAAATCAGAAAAAAATCAGTTGTGCAGAGATTTTAAAAAAATTCCTTTCTCTTCCTTTTTTTCTCTGCAGGGGGGAGAGTTCGGTGGGATTCCTAAGTCGCCGCCTCGCCAAGATTGTCATGCCACCGTATTACCTGTGGCCGGAAATCTCAACAGTATATTTTTTTCTTTTTCTTTTATTTTTTACCAGTTTATATATATGTTTTCGACATATTTACACAAGTTAAAAGGATTTACAGTAGCAAAACGAAGAAAAATTTTTTAAAAAAAAATGACCTTTTCAGTCTTTTTTTTGATGTTTGCAGATCTACTTTCGTTTGAACCTTTGTATATTTTTTGATGCGTTTGAATCTCTCCTTTTTTTTGTATTAATTTTTTTAAAAAAACCCTCTTTACATTGTTTCATTCGGTTTTTATAACCAAATTTGGAAGAAAAAATACATTATTTCCTATTTTTCTGCCATTGTTGTCTGTTGTTGTGTCTTCTTTTGTTCTTGCAGGGTATGGGGAGCAGGTGGTGATGGGACGGTGGTCGGTGAAGGTGGGGGTTGCGGCGCTGGGTAGAGCAAGTGGGGGGTTAGGTGGCTACATTAGGGTTTTCAAAACCCTAGCATTCTAAATTTTTTTTTTAATTTTTTGGGCCTTTTGGGCCACTTGTAAATTGGGCTTATTGGGCTAGAACTTAGTTTATTTTGGGTTTATTTTATTTTTTGGGTTTAATGGGTTTTTAGTTTTGGTTTGGGTAGTTGGGCTTGTGTTTTAATGGGCCCATAATTGGGCTTGTACAAGAGTCATTGGCTTCTTATTTCCATCGACAAAATCTCCATTACTTGAGAGGATATATATATATATATAATATCTGTGAAAAAATTCCTTCTAATAATACAATCAAAACCAAGTTGGGTTTTAAATAAAATTCAATTATTCTTAGTTTACAATTCAAATATATTATTTATTTTGTGTAAGTAAACAACATTTTTATGGATTTGTTTTGAAAAGAAATTCAAATTTCAATAATTATTTATTTACTACTACCCAATTATTTTTTAAAAACTAAGGTCACTTTTAATATAAATTAAACTAATCATTATTTAATTAGTAGAAATATGTATTTTTAAATCATATAATATTTTACTTAGAGTTTAAATTTTTTACAAAAGTTAACATTTGTTACATTATAAATAAAACTTTTAAGTATATGCAAAATATAAATATAGTACTAAATCATCTCAAATGTTATTAGTTAAAAAAAAAACAAAATGGTGTAGCCTTTCTAAGTAAAAAAAAAATTAAATATAGTGTAGTCTTTTATCTCATGTTGTTAGTTAAAAGAGGAAGAAATCCTACATTGTTTTGAAACAAGCTACAAAACTGTTCATGAGTTTATATATACACATATCTCATATCCCACATTGCTCAAGAAAACAAAGGAAATGAGACTTTAAGTCTATATAGAGATTTCCTTCGTTAGTTATATTTCCATATTAATTGATGACACCTTAAAAAAAATAGTGTTGTCACTTTGAGCTTTTATAAAGGTTTATTCTCGTAAATTTTTAGAAATTTTGGTCTATTTTTATAATATTTAAAAAAATGACCTTTTTGAAAATCTAATTCGAGGATAGTTTTTTTTAGAAAAAAATAAGGGCTAAAACGCGTCCTTGGAGTGTTTTTGCCACATCTGTAACACCCCAAACCCGGCCCATGAGCCCGACCGGATCTGGTATGTCACGGAGTAAAATAATTTGAAAACATTTTGAGTGTCTGGTGAAAACTTGTTAAAATATGGCTAAGGTTTTAAAACGGTGTTTGAAAACTCAGTTGGGCTTTTATAAACATGGTTGGGTTGATGAACCCTTTGAAAACGTTTGATCATGTAACATCTTAAAATCGTCTGAGTTATTGGTGACTTGGTAAATTTTGTTACCCGATGGTAACTTCTTTGAAAACTCGTAAAAGTTATTAAGTTGGAAAAAATTACTTTTAACCGGTTCATTTAACATTTATAAATATCATTTGTAATATAACATAAGTAAAATAAAACAGAAAAATAAACATCCAAAATAATAATAGCGGCCTTATTACATCCCAAATTTAAAAGACTTAGAAAAGAAAATAAATAAACTTAAAGATAATAAATTAAATCCAACGATAAGCATGGCCGCCTCGAGTCCTCTCCGGCTCCATCTCCGCGATCTACTCGTCTGCAAAATAGTAAGGGAAGGGGTGAGTCACCAAGACTCAGTGTGTAATTCCCCCACCCGGAAAATACAACTCATACACAATTTATTAATAAACATGCACATGCACATGCAACCCAACCTAACCATCCATACTCCTTAACTACCCCGTGTGGTCAAAACCACCGGTGGTCAAAACCATCGTGACTAGTGTCACAAATTAAATGATGGGCCAACCCATCGTGTGGTCAAAACCACCGATGACCATAGGTCACAATTTATCAAGTGTGGTCAAAACCATCGGTGGTACCAAACCACCGGGACTTAGTCGCAATTTATCAATCGGTGTGGTCAAAACCATCGATGACCATAGGTCACAAATAATCTGATGGGGCCAACCCATCTTGTGGTCAAAACCATCGCGACATATCCATAAAATTATCCCTCCTCTCATCAATCCCACCATCATCATGCTTACATATCAATATCATAAATCATGCATTTAACAGCATATGATGGCATACTCAATTATATTTCATAAACAAAATAATAGGGGACTTACCCGAAATCCGATCTCATGCCCACAAGCAAAACTAGCAAAAAGATTAAAAGGCAACAATATGGCACTGTTAATTAATATAGTGTGTAAGAGTTTTACACACCTGATACTACCACGAGTCCTAGATCCCGAAGATCCGATCTACAACGCTAGATCTCTTAACCTATAATCGGCCAACAACATGATTAGGGACATTAGGCCTATTCGGCCATGCTAATAACCCCGAAGGATCACTTTGTACCAAAAGTATGGCCTTTGGCCGAAAGTGCTTAACCACTTACCAAACTCACCGAAATCCGGTATTTGTCACTTGTCCTGTCGAGATTCCTACCAAAAACACTTGTTAAAAATTGGCTTGCACACTAATACATAATCAAGGCCTATGGTCGAATGTTACTAACCTCCTTACCTTAGGAAAACAAATCCCGAAAGCTCCCTTCAATCGGCTATGGCCTCCCTACAATTGGTTTAATCATATTAGTAAGAGTCTTAGGCCATTCGGCCATAACCTTGAACCTAAAAGAGGTGATTACCCCTTACCTTAATGATTATTTAGGCCCCTAAGCACCACAAGTCAGCACCACTTGGTGTCATTAGGGGGTTCGCTACCTTCAATGAAGAGAAAAACCAAACAAAGACCTTTCTTTAGGGGGATTCGGCCAAAGTGAAACAAATAGGAGGAAGGGAATTTTGGCACACCAATGATGTATTTTCGGCTAGAGAGGAAGAAAGAAATAATGAGAAAAGGGAGATAGGAGTTTCGGCAGCAACTATTGAAGAGAAAGAGGAAAAGAAATTTGATGAATTTCGACACTCCCTTTAGGTGATAAAACCGAAAGTGGATAGCCCCCCAAGGAGTCCTATATTCAGCCAACAACACCCCTCCCTATGATGATAATTTTAGCTTTTAATTATCAAAGATAATGCAAGATTTATCATTCATATTCATCTCCTAGCCACCCTTCAACAATTTAAAAGCAAATAAACTACTAACAACTACCCCTTCCAGCCGAAAGTATGCAAAAATTTAAGCTTAATCTCATCACTTAAAGAGTCTAAAATCAAGCCAATACTCTCCCATTCACGCCAGCCGCATAAAAAAAATAAAAACCATATGCTGTTTCTTTGGTTCGAACCTGGAACCTCATGCCCCAGCCCTCTCTTCTAACGCCCCAGGCCATTTCTCCCCATTTGACTTTCATGTCATGAACCCTCTCCATTTAATTTTAAAGCCTTCTTACCTGGCCCCTTTTCCTTTAACGCCGAAAAGCCCAAAAATAAAACACTCTTGCATCCATCATGACTCGAACCCGAGTCCTTATACCAAGGCCCTTAAGTGGCGCCCCAAGCCACTCCACCAACCCGACTTTCATGCCAAAACCTTACCCACAAAATTCTTTAAAGCCTTCTTACCTCTTTCTCTAACGCCTAAAAACCCAAAAGAAAAAAACACTTCCCCCTTGTAACTCCCAAGAATCGAACCTCCTCCCTTGCAACACCCTTAGACGCACCAAACCAATCGTGCCCATACAAACCTTGTGTCATGTTCCTTCCAAAATTTTCTTTAACCCCTATCTCACCTAGCTCCCTTCTTTTAAACACTTAAAAAGAAATTTTTAGCCCTAAGTCGGGCCTAGCTCGAGTTTATCTCTAGACCTTTGAACATGCCAAATAAATCATAGTATTTATTTCTTCAAGCACACACACACATGGGAAACAAATAATTAAATTTTCAAACAACCGCTAATTCAGATGTTACAACATCAAGAAAGCGCACCCTCAAGGAAGCGTTTTTTGCTGATGTGGCAAAAATGCTCCCCTAGGCGTGGACGCATTTTCGGGGGAAATGGCCCTTTCTGGTAAATAATTAGATAACATATCTTGTTCCGTAAATTTTGTAAAAAAAAAAAAAGATATTTTCTAGTAATTTGCCCTATTTTAACCATTTCCACTTTTTATCTTAAAAATGTTAATTTGTTATCTTTAATTTAAAATTTAATAATTCTATAAATTTTAAAATTTTAAATATAAATAACTTAACATACTTTTAATACATAAAATATTTTAAATTTTTTTATCAACTAAATATTCTTTCATAGAAAAGAATTATAAGCAGCTAATGACCAAGTCTCGTACAAAGATATAATCAATACAAGACAAACCATACAAAAATATAATTAATACAAGAAAAACCATACAAGACAAATATCCAATAGGCTTGAAACCCAATTTTGGGACAAAGAGCGTACTTAACTTGAATTCGACTACCATTGCCAAAAAGTGAAAGCATGGTGGAAACCCTCACCAATATGTTGGTGTTCAACCATTTGGGCGAAGAAGCCACCATAATGCATAGAACCCTCCATTACCATGGTCTTGCCTTTGCTAATATGAAAGAGCAAATGCGAAAGCTCAAGCAAATTAGGTAGTCTCAGTATGCCCAAAAAATCCCATATGGGTAGATGCGAATTTAGGGGCCCAACCCCCTAAAATAAAAAAAAATATTATTTAGGCTATTTAAATTTTTTTAAAATTTTAAATTAATAAAGTTAAAATTACACTTTAGCTCCCTAAAATTATAAAAATTTGATTTAATCTTTTAAAAATTATAAAGATATAGACTATAAAAATTAAAATTTCATTCGCCCCCTAAAAAGTTGTTCTGGCTTCGCCCCTGCATATGGGAACCAAATCCTTCAATTGACACCATTGTCGTAACTCAATAACATGAAGACAACGCATTATTAGTCCACTTAGTTTTCTCTAAAAATTGTAGCTATTCTTATCTACTGCTTTCTCTGGTGATTTTAATTTTAATTTTTTTAGTCATATTTTGACGTATATATAGGATTGGCTAAGGTAAGGGCATTGCCAGATCTATTGGGAATCATTATCAAGTGCTTCATCATAATAAAACACTGTGGTTATGTTCACAAGATTGGTCTCCCAGATACGGAGGAGAGATGACCATTTAAGACTTGGCTTTTAGTACATCACTAATACGAAGGGTCTATTAGGCTCTCGGTAGCGATTTATTGGTTGACCAGAGTTTATTATTTGGTTGATCTGATGATGTCAAGATTAAGATGCAATTCTTCACGGTTGATCAAGGTAATGCATCTTTAGTTTATTTATGAACCTTAAATGTTGTGGTTACTAACAATTCATCTCTCTTCTATTGTTTTTGTTTTTAGATAGTGGCATTTATGTAACAATTTGTAATGTTTTATTTGTTTATTGTACTAATGCCCATGTCTATGTAAAATTTTGTTGAATTTTGCCTTCAAATATTCGTTCGGTTGCAACTAGACGAAGCCACTACAGTTGTAAAAATGGAGATGGGCATGATCAATTTGTTTATGCAGTTTAAAAACTTTCTATGTCTGTGGCCCAAAAAATAATTCACTATATAATCAACAAGTATAAACTGTGATTTAAGTTTAACTCACTCTCCAAATTGCAACCTAAAACCTATGCTTCAAAGTAAACCATTTTTTCTTCAAGACTTTCGCCTTAGATGTAGATTGATGAACACAATTCAATTTAGGTATAATTCTTACCCTCAAAGATAGTTCCTAATTTAACAAATAAAATGCTCTACTACATTTAACCTAAACGTGTGGTCCAGTATATAAACATAAAAAGCTTTATAAAATACAATCAATACCAATTTTTAATTCAACTAAAATAACCCCCTAAAATCATCTTCAATAAATTGTACATTTAACAGCGATTTGTTAGATTTGTAAAATAAATCTGAAATAAAACTTAATAAACCAGGATCTATCAAGTCAAATCATCAAGAATAAAACTAAATGAGGAAGTGTATCTGAATCTATGAATTCCTTGAAGTTTTACCGAATTTTAGGGATTTAATCTTCCAAATTAGTACACAAGAAATTTAGAAAATATTTGCTCTTTCTTTCCTAATGATGTGATATTAGAAAAGATATCTTGTGTATAATTTGAGGACCATAACCCTAATATCTATAACATTGGCATATTAGTTCTAATCAAATTCTAATTAGCCCATCATTAATTAGAATTTGATTAGAAGAGTATCTACATATTTGACCCATACTTTATTTAATAATTAAAAGGCTAATAAAATTCTAACAAAATTAGATCACTTTTAATTTGAGCTAATCTATCATGATAGTAAATAATAACATGTAATTATCCTTATTATAAATGTGATGTCCAAATTTTTAACAGGATCTTCTTATCATCAAAATTTTTTAAAGATAAAATCTTTTATTTAAAGGAATTTCGATACTAATGAGAAATTGAAGTCAATCAGTGCTTACCTTTGATTCTTTTTATATATGCCTTTATTTTAGTATATCTGTATATGAAGTTTACTGATAAGGGATGCTTCAAATTTGTTTAATGAGGCTGAAAAACATTTTAATGAGGCTGAAAAACATACTGTATGATCTGTGTCACAAACGTGAAATTTAAAGCTCAGAAGCTGTTATCGTCGAGGATGTAAATAAACAAGGAAAAAGAAAACAGTAGGTGGAGACGAACAATAATATAATAATACATGTATTTATATTTTTTAGAGTATATTATATTTATATTTATTTTAAACGGAAATAATTTATTTATATCAATATAAAAATTCAACTAGTTTAACAATTAACACTCATTCTTATATTTTGTATTATTAATATTTTAATAATCCAATCGTCATATTTTATATTCTATTTTTATAGATCAAGTATCCTAATTTTTATGTAAATTAAAAATTTCTAACTATTTATTTTATATAAAAAATATTTCAACTGCTCAATAAATATCAATATATAGTATTTTAGATTGATATAATAGAGATATCGATCGGTTCGATTTTTTTCTTGAACAATCTCATGATTATAGGTTTTGATCATATATACTCTTTTTGACACAATGTCTAGAACTACCAATCGCCCCTCCCCAACTCATAAATAAGAGGATAATAAACTTTAATGCATTAGATCAATTCAAAAATTATATGTATAACAAATACAATTATATAAATAAATTTAATGATTAAATTATTAAAATATTAATCTTTCAAAAACATAAAAAAAAAACAATAAAACTAAAATTTTACATTGGATGACTCCTTTATTAAAATAAGCAATTTATTATTATGATTACACTCACTTGCTGCTCATATAATACACAACCACCTATGAAGTAAAATCAAAATTCTGCCAAAAATTTAAAAAGGTAAAACTACATTTAAGTTGATTAAATTATCAGTAAATTTACGTTTTAGTCACTTAACTTTAAAAAGTTATAAAATGGTTATTTAATTATTTAAAACTTTTCATTTAAGTCACTAAACTATTTGAAAGTTATTATTTAAGTCACTGGTTGTCAAGGTTTTTTTAGAAGTCTGGCTAGCAAACTCCAAGATATGATTCGACAATTAGTATAGTGGATCAATACCCATCGATAAGTAGAAGAATATAGCTTAGATCTAAGTCAATTTGACGGTCAGTGTCGGAATCGAAGAAGATAGCTGTTTGGATGTATATTCGCAGATTCGTGATGTTCAAAATTAATTTAAGGGAAAAAAATGAACTATTAAAAAGAAAGGGAATTAGAGCTTTTGATTGGTGCAAGCAGTGCGAACAAAGAAGGTCATATGATAACGATTTTAACATTCCAGGTAATTTAAATGAAAACTTTAGAATAGTTCCGTGACTATTTTGTAACTTTTAAAATTGATTAACCAAAATGTAAACTTACTAATAGTTGAATGACATTGGGTGAATATACCCAATTTAAAAAAAATTAACGAGCCTAGCCTGAATTCAAATTTAGGCATCAAAGCATAGCAAAATGGACTCAGCCCAAGCAATAGTAACACGACTTAGAAAACCTAGGCTTCGTACAATCCAAGCCACTGGTCCAGTCCATTTCAATGACCCAAGATCACACTAAAAATTTCATTTTCTCAATTAAAATCATTTGTAAAATTTTCAATTTAATTGGTGTTAAAGCTGTTAATTGTGAAAATCTGATGTTGTATACTTCTAGTGATTACAGATTCAAGTAAATTATAAACACTTATGCATTAATAACATTGTAATATCTTTCAATACCAAGTTAATATTACACCATTTAAGATGCTTTTCCTTGAGGAATATTTTTAAACCTCGATGGTAAATTCTAATATAAGGGTGAAAGTATATATTAAGTTCCTCTATTATAGGAAATGGATTAAATCTGTCTATAAATGGATTGATTTATTTCATGTATTATAAAAGGAATCAAATAAGGTTAAATTGTAATAGAGTTGATATTTATTATTTTGAAAAGGCTTAAAATCATAAAATAGTGTCTAAACTATATTCTTTTTCCCAAGTTTATACCTAAACTTTTTTTTTTGTCATAAGATGTACCTAAACTATACCACGTTATTCAAAGTGGTACTTAAATTGTACTCCGTTACCTGAATTATCTTGATCGTTAAAAAAAATCTCACCAATCAATATGGAATACCTTGCACTTTTAAATTACAATTAAAATAAAAGAATAGAAATAAATTAAATTATAAAAATCAAAGTTAATTAAATGAAAACATTTCAAGTTTTTACACTCTCCTCATGAATCTTTCTTCTCTTTTAATGCAGTATTTTTAACCGTTAGATAATTTCTCTTTGCATTCCTTTTATCATACTTTTTAAATTAAACTTTTCCTAGTATTTAGATTTCTACTTTATATAATTTTGCATTATAAAGATTGACCCAACATTGATTATTTTATATAAAGTATATAGAAAACACAAAAAAAAAATTATTTTTTTAAAAATAATACATGAGTTTTGAATCTAGGTGAGAAAGAAATTGAAATCAAGTTTAAAATGAAAAGAAAAATATCATCGTCAAAATCTAGGTTTTGCCTTTGAAAATTGGGTTTAGATGAGTTTTTCGATGAGTTTTTAAATTTTTTGTCACTAGGGTTCTTGGGTGAAGGACAAAGAGATGGATATATTTATAAGTTTATCTTAAAAAAAGTTTAAGAAAATAATATTTAACATTTTTTTGGGTTTGTTTTAATAAAAAAATGTTACGTTTCATAAAATGTTTGCCTAAGAGTTTTTTTTTTTAACGGTTGCGGTAATTTGGGTAATAAAATATAGTTTAGGTATCACTTAATACCAAAAAAGTTTAGGTGCCAACTTAAAGAAAATGATATAGTTTAGGTACCATTTTGTGGTTTAAACCTTTAAAAATAACATAAATATTATTTTTATTTGCAGTTCAATTCAAGCAACATATTTTATTTACAAAACCGTAAAAGCTTTCAAAATATTAACTTTGTTAAATAGTAAATAATATTTTTAAACAGAAAATGTTAACTCTATTAAAATTTAATCTTATTTAATTTTTTAATAATAAAAAATTAAATTAACTCATTTAATAATAAAGGGATTGATTTAATTCCGTCCTATCTTTATAATAAAGGGTCATTCCAAATTCCAAGTACTTTCACTGTTTTTCCTTCCTCTATTTTTATGTTTCCAAAAGCATCATTATTTTAATAATAAAATTACAATTATGTTTTTTACCTCTTTACTTCTTCTCTAATTACTTTGACTAACATGTTTTATTTTTATTTTTAAACTTATATAATTTTATAAATATATTTTATAAATATTTTTATTTAAAAATTGAATTAATTTTATTTCATAGGCATATGAAACATTTTACAAAACTTTAGCATGTAATTTTATAAAAAAGTATATTTGATAAATGTATCATTTCAGAAAAAAAATGAAAAGTAAGACTACATTTATAAATTAAACTTTAAAGATATTTTATAAGTCATGAAAAAATATTTGAATTATTAGGATATTTTTAACAACAAAAGTGAGAATTCATAAAATAATATTTTTAAATTCATTATAGTTCCAATCATATTTGCTTTTATGATATAAAGTTTAGAATTATCCATAGCCCTTCCCCAACCCATAAAAAGAAAGATAATGCATTTCAACACACTAAAATTCACGCCCTCTTATATTAATAACAATACCCATGTCAATCGAATGAAGTAAAACTCAATTAACATAAACTAATACTTTAGATTTAATAATTCAATATTTTTATCAACTAGACAATGACCTATTTTAATTTAATACTGATGTTATTATAACAAGTTTTTCCTTGTATTACTACATTAACCAACCAAACAATATTTAATAATTCAGTATCGATGTACTAGTTTCTTAAAGTTTAATATTTTGGATAGAATTTGGATTTAGACTTTAAGATTACATTAATTAGATTTTAAAATTTAAACTAAATTTTAGGAGTTTAGAATTTTATTTCTAATTTTGATCATTTTAGTTTTCTTTCTTAAGTTAATTCTAAATATTTTAGGTTTTTTCCTTTGACTATAGACGGTAGATATTATTTTATTTTTGGATTAGTCATTTGGAGTAATTTTATTTTTTTAGGCATGAAACTCTAATTATCTAATTTTGTAAGACTAACGCCAGATAGGCATTGTAAGGGTGCTATAACCTTCCCTACTGTAACATTCCTTGCACGACATGATAGTTGTGTCCGAGCTACAGGATGCTACATTCATTGCCGGAGCAACTACAATCAATTTCACAGTAAAATATTCACATGCATATGTAATTTGATGCCAATCATATTCATTTATGTTTAAACAATCAAACCGACTCTTAATCGAGCTTACGAAATCTCTTTTGTTGACCCGAGCATGAAATATGGCCAAATTGTAAAGTTTTAAAAAGCAAAGTCGACATTGTGATGTCATCTACCTCATGTCATGATGTCGCCAAACAGTTTGTTACGTCATGACATCAAACCACTTGACGTCACGATATCACATACTGTCAGTCGACGTTGTGGCGAGGAGAAATGGTTGTCGGGACGAGGACTTTGTTCTTGGTAAAAATGAACCATTTACTACCTATTCCAAGCTTTCCAACCAAACCATACAAGATATGCACCAAACATTTACTTAACTTGATTCAAAACATGTAAAAAACATACCAAACAAACTCAATATTCAATCCAACCTTTAAACTAAACATTCAATATATATTTCTCAACTAAATTCAAACAGTTCAAATGACATTACGATATACTAACCAAAACATCTAAGCACTTATCCTTACCTAGTAGTCCTTACCACAAAGAAACATACCAATTCATTTCAATTTCATGCACATAAGTGTACACTTTACACATCTAGAGCCATAAGCATTAAACATAACCATCATTTATCAAGATTTGGCCACGTATTCACCAAGTCATTCAATACCAACTTTACCTATGCCAATTCACTTTAAAACATGTCATTTCATATGCCATACATATTTCAAACTTAAAAATCAAAGTATACTATTCAACTAGGTATCAAAAATGCCAAATCATGCATTTCTAAACCATATACCAAAACCAACATCTAATTCAAATAAATCAAGTTCAACAACACATTCAACTTATAAATATTTATATACATTAAGGAGAACATCAAGACAACTTATATACATGCCACAATTCCTTGACTCAAAATGCTCAAAAAGCTATCAATTCGGTGATAGGATAGTGTGAGCTTCGAACGATCCAGTTTGATGTGTTTCGTAAGATAACAATCTACAAGGAAAAAGGAAAACAAACGGGGTAAGCATATACGATGCTTAGTAAGTTCATAGGCATTAAACAAAAACTTACCTTATCTTTGAATGAAGTACAATAAGTTATCAAGCTTGGCATAATTGGCTGGACATGGAAAACCACATATCAATAAGGTGAGTTTTAACTTGTAAATAAAACTTATAATACCACAATCACATATAATGTCAATTCATGTCATTTTGATTAACTAGATAAAAACATATTCAATCATGGAATGAAATAATTGCATTTTCAAGTTCAAATTCAACGTTTCACAAGTGAATATCAAGATCATTATGTCTCATACCAATTTCTCATTTCATATAAATTGTTTCGCCTGATGAACCCTAGTAAACAGACTCAGATACACAGGTATTTACGTCATTCTAGTTGCTCGTCCGAGCTAAGCATATTCGTGTCAGGTCACTAGTCCAGGATAAACCTTTATAATGACATGTCTGATTGCTTTTCCAAGCTGAATATATATACATGTCAGGTTAGCCGTCAAGGATAAACCTTTAAAACAACATCATGTTACCATTCCAGGCTAAACTTGTGTCAGATGTATCTTCGAGTCTGCAATAAATGCTGAATCTCGGTAACATCTATAACCAATCTCGTACAAACGTGCACAATAACCTATTGGAATGCCAATCAGATCCTAACATTTACTAAGTTCAAATGGGCATCTATTACACAAATTAACATTTCTTTACAATTTAGTCCAAATCTCACATTTCATACCAATTTACTACCAATTAATTCACAATCAATTATACATATACAAATCAAACACATAATTATTTAAACACATAAATACCATATGAACTTACCTGGCCAAAATAGTAAACAAGTTTAATCTTTAACGGCTATTCGATAATTTGGGCTTTTCCAATATTATCTCCAGTTTGATTTAATTCTTGACATAAAAAATTATTGTAAACAATTCATCAATACCAAACATTTTTATGCCATTCCATGACATGCATGAACCTATTTAATTCCATTTTTTGAATGCCCCTTAAGGTTTTTCATTTTATCCAATTTAGTCCCTAAAACCAAAATAACAATATCTTTCAATTTTGAGCTTCGATTTTAAAACCAATCTCAATTACATCCCTTAGGGACCCTCTACTATCTAATATTACAAAGTTTTCACAATTTATTCATTTAATCCTTATGTTCAAAAACTAATAATTAAACAGTACAATGTAGTCCTTTTTCAAATCTAAGCTTAAAATCTATCAATTTAACACCAATTTCTTCAAGAAAACAACAACGAAAACTTTAACAATTTAAAAAATTGGCACATGAGCTAGCTAAATCAAGCTCCCATGACTTCAAAAACATAAAAATTACAAGAAAAAGATCTAATTAAAATCACCAATTGATTGCCAAAACCTTGAAATCCTTAGGGACGATATCTTGGTTTCTTTTCTTAAATGTTAGGGTGTGGAAAGGTGGAGAAGATGAACCTTT
Organism: Gossypium rotundifolium; assembly: GCA_025506655.1. Lineage (NCBI taxonomy): Eukaryota > Viridiplantae > Streptophyta > Magnoliopsida > Malvales > Malvaceae > Gossypium > Gossypium rotundifolium. The sequence goes on from CP106723.1 coordinate 47,338,297, forward strand.
TCTTTTTTCCACTTAAATCATGTTTTTATACATTTTATACTTATAATTAGTTTAATTATAATTTTAATAATAATCAAGCTTAAAACATTTCACTTACCATCCACTAATCTCTTCAAGTTGGATTAGACCTTGGGTTAATTGTCTTCCAAGTCCTTTAGTCTTTGACCAATTAAAAATCTATTGTGATAAGACTTTTACAATTTAGTCTTTGTACCTTAATTAAGCAATTGATAGACAAAATTAAAGGACTAAACTTTAATATTCTATTATACTAACTTTGTAAATATTTTAATTTAATATTTGTAGTCTTAATTTATAGAAATGGGGTTTTGAAACTGTCTTTTTCGGCACCATTAAAAATCGGGTTGTTACAACTCTCCCCCTTTAAGAAATGTCATCCTCGAAATTTACTTGAGAATAGATGAGGGTACTGTGATTTCATAGTTTCTTTCGGCTCCAATGTTGAATTTTTTTTACCGTGACGGTGCCACAACACTTTTACTAATGCCACACATTTGTTTCTCAACTTTTTTTACTTCCCAAGTTAAGATCTTAACCAATTCAAATCAGGCTTCAATTCAATTTCATCAGGAGATAATTTTTTATTCAACTTGTTTACTTCCCACTCATTTGTTTCGCTTCTTGGTTGTTAATCGATTATTTTCGTGATTTTTTCTTTTTCGTGTTCGTTAGTTAATTTTTGTTTTAATCAATCACTCGAATTATTTAGTTAAACAATAGAAAGATGGTAATTACTAGTACTTTAGTCTTCGTGGGAACGATATCTTTGCTCACCGTAGTTATACTATTAATTGATAGGTGCACTTGCCTTTAGTCAAATTTTTAGTTAGTTCTGTGGACATTACTATGTAGTGTGCATGCCATGTGATAAATCGCCTGCCTCCATGGGCAGGTAAAGAGAAGTTTCTTTTTGAAATTTTATATAATTTCAAGTCAAATGTAAATTATTTTCGGGTATTTGGTTCAATTTTTATGTTCATATTCCAAAACCTAACATAACCAAATTTGACCCAAAAGCAAATAAGTGTATTTTTGTTGGCTATAACCCTTGTTGTAGGAAAGGATAGAGATGTATGGATCTATAAACAAAGAAGTATGTCACTTTTAGAGATATTGTTTTCAACGAAATATCATCCTATTATCAAAAAGTTGTTCGTGATGATGAGAAAAGTAGCTTACAACTATTGCCTGAAAGCAACATAGAAGCTCCAAATGATGAACATCCTCTAACATCTGATACCTCAGATGTGGAAGGTGGTGAGCAAGAACCCCAAAGGAAATCTACATGGGAGAAGAGACATCCACAATACCTGAAGGAACCAGCAATTGTTCCATTGCTTCATGCTTCTTTATTGGAGCAATGGATGAATAAGAACTAGCAAGTTATGAGGAAGTTAAAGATCAACCAATGGCAAACAACTATGCTAGAAAAAAATGAAGCTTTAAACAAAAATCAAACTTAGGAGTTGGTGCCAAAACCAAAGAATTGTGAGCCTATTACTTCCAAGTGGGTTTATCATTTGAAGAGGAAATTAGATGAAGTTGTTGATAAATGCAAAGCTCGACTTGTTGCACGAGGATTTTCTCAAAGCTACGGGTTGAATTATGAGGAAACATTTAGTCTAGATGCAAAAATGAAAACATTAAGAACACTTTTTTCTCTTATAGCCTTTAAGAGGTGGAAACTATGGCAACTTGATGTAAAGCATGGAGTATTTATGGAACAACCTAGAGGCTATGTTTCTATGCAGCATCCCTGCCATGTCTGCTCCACATTATCCCGTTTGACTAAAGAAATCAATTCAAAAGAAATTTTGATTAATCCGTTCTTTAGATACCATACCTGAATAAATCGATTACCAGTGATTAATCTATTCTTTAATAGCGACGTTGCGTATCCCAAATGATCTTCAGAAAAATGTAATATCTCTTGTAGAACTCTTTTGCTTACTAACCCATTCTCAGCTTTTACCACATAATTATTCATTCAGCCACTGAACTCTTTGCTTTCATACTTGTGGGCTTAATCAACATAAATATTGTGAATTCTGTTTGTATAAGACATTGAGGGTAAGGGGGTGGAGATTGTAAAGCCTCAAAATTTAAATCTCAAAGAATACACAAAACATAACATTCATTATCAACATAACATTATGAACTTTTTCTCTTACCTTTATGAGTTTCTACTAATCCTTAACAACTTTTGTAATCAGACACTTGAATATCGCTTTTAGCATTATCGGAATTAGCTCAGTTGGAAAATATATCTATCTAAAAATGAAACAAATCTCATCAGAGTCAGGAGATATCACACTATCACAGGTTATATAATGGCATGTATTTCTAGGATTCACACATGCTACGTTCAGTCCGATAATCGACTAAATCGTAACTCTACCACTAAATGTAACACCCCTAACTCGTATCTGTCACCGAAATAGGGTTACAAAGCATTACCACAAAATCATAGCTTAAATCACTTGATTACAAACATTTTACAAATCATATCAAAGCTCAATCAAACACAAACATATTTTCCCTTGTTCGAGCCCTCGAGGCCTTAGAATCACTTTAGGAACGATTTGGGACTAAATCAAAAAATTTTAAACATTGAGGAAAAAGATGGAACAATTCATACTGTAGGGGTCACACGATCGTATGACTCATACGGGTGAGACACATGCTTGTGTCTTAGGCCATGTGGACATTCGAAGTAGGGACACACGACCGTGTCTCCGCCCGTGTTCGTGCTCGTATAGCTCTCTAACTTGGGTCACACGGTCAAGCCAACCAGCCCGTGTGCCAGGCCGTGTAACTTTTGAAATGCAACCATCAAAACCTACAAGGGACACACGACCGTGTCGCGTGGTCGTGTGTCATACACGGTTGAGACACACACTTGTGTCTTAGGCTGTGTGGACAAGAAATAGGCCAATTTCAAGTTATTCCTTTTCCCCATTTCAAGCTCACACCTACAAGACACTTGCACATGCAATCAAACTTTCAAACATACCTAAAATATGCATAATAAGGTTAATTCAATATGAAATCTATCCATATAATCAATATGCCAAAAAGGCACCTCAATCACAACAATCAAGTATACTTACACATATGTATAATTTAATCATTCATCAAACATACATTTATACCATTTATACCATTTCAAAATAGCTCATATTTACCCCAAAAACATACTTCCACTTGGTCTCATTATAAACATACCAAACAATCATTCCAAACATACCTAAACATGTGCATATTTAACTATACCATATTAGACTCATGCCAAATCAACATAACGTTACCATTTGGACTATTTCTCATATATATCAAAACCATCAAAATGACACAAATCTAGCCATTTCCAAATGGTACCAACAACCAACATATATTCTTACCATATTTCAATCATGCACATCTATTCAAAACCTTTCTATGCATATCATTACTCGGCTATGTTGAAGTCAATTCATCACCTATCACTTTGGTCATTCAAACATGCATTACAACATTGACAAAATAACACACATCAACAATGCATCAAAAGTACCAAGTTTACATCAACCAAAATGACATATACATGCCAAACTCATCAATTATCATGAACCACAAGTCCACCTATACATGTCATTCTAACCTTGATCAAAACATCAGAATCTACCAATTTAATCTTTGGATAGCGTGATAGGTCTCTAACGAGCTTCCAAACCAATCGAGCTTCCGATAATTTGAAAAGTGAGAGAAATATAACTATGTAAGCAATGAATGCTTAGTAAGCTCGATGCATTAAATGATAAATCTTACCGAAGTAAATACAACAGTTCAAACAATAATAATCAACCAAGAGAATTCCTTATCATCCACAAATTCAACCGATGAATTCATCTATGTTTAGATCAATATGCAATAATAAAAAATCTTTCAAATTCATTAAACAGATTACCTTAACCAGATATTTCATTCGAAGAATGACTTACGAATAAGAGTACACCGTCGGATCAATCGAACACACCGGACAGAAGCTTATAAGAGCTAATTAAATCGAAACACATCAGACAGAGAGTATAACACGAGAGTTCGCAATAAATGCTGAACCTTAGTTTACTCAGGTAATATATAGATATCTCCCTCCAATACCATCTCCATTCCAAACCCCTGTAACACACCAAATCACGATTGTACTCTATCCCGTGTTCAGTCCAAACCGATCATCAAATTTAATAATATATCTCAATTTACCATTCATTATCAACAATTAAAAATAAATATATAAGTTGTTCCATATAATCTACTCAAGAATTCATATTGATGTTAAATTCTAAATCGTACAAACTTACCTGACTAAAATGCAGAAATATCAAAGTACAAGGGTTTTTTGGTAATTTTTTATTGTCCTCGATTTTCCACTCGATCTTGATCTAAATTAATAATTTCATTAAATTTATTAATATAGACAGAAAAATCACTCCATTTTATGCAATTTAGTCATTTTTAACATTTTTACAAAATTACCCCTAATATTTTACTTTTATTCAATTTAGTCCATGAGCCTAAAACATGCAAATTAAGCATTTCTAATGCAAACCCATGCCAACTAAACATTCATGGAATCTGATAAAGCCCATTTTTACAACAATTTCACATCAAATCCTTGTACTATTATTATTTTAACAATTTAGTCCCTAATCGATAAATTCATCAAAAATCACTTAACAAAATACTTTTAAAAAACAACTAATATCTCAAATTCATCATTTAACATAAAAAAAATTACTAGATTAATCAATGGTAACATTTAAAATCTTTAACAGTTTCAAAATCGAAAGTACAAACTAACTAAATCTAATTACAACGATCTTAAAAACATAAAAATTATTAAAAATAGGACTAAATCAGACTTACATGCATCATCCAAAGCATGACTAAAGCTTGAACCCTTGCATGGAGTTTTTCTTCTTTCAATTTAGGTGGGGATTGGTTTTTGGAAGATGAACCTTTTATCTTATTATGCTTTATTCATTTTATTATTATAATAACATATAATTTAATAAGCAAAATTGTATATAATAACCTATTAACCGACCCACCATATAAAAATGGTATAATTACCATTTAAAACCCCTACTGTGTTTAAATATTCATTTAGCACAAATTTTAATAGCTATTAAATTTTACAATTTTTACTATTTAGTCCTTTTTACTTAATTAACTATCGAAACGTTAAAATTTCTTAATGAAACTTTAATACAACCTTAATAACACTCCGTAAATATTTATAAAAATATTTACGCCTCGGTTTATAGAAACGAGGTCTAGATACCTTATTTTCTAAAACCACTTGGCCTTAGGGTCTTACCATTTGAACTTAATAAATCATTTATATAACAAAAATCACTAAATCAAAAATCTTTTTAAAATCATGTTTGACTCTTAAATATTAAATAATAATATTTATGAATTTACTTGTTAGAGTTGTGGTCCCGAAACTACTGTTCCCGACACTACTGAAAAACGGGTTGTTACATGCATCTCACAAAATTTCAACGGATCTGTAGAGATTGGAAACTTGTAAAAAAATCTGGACATCGCCCTTCTACAACGGATAGCTATTTTCGCACTGTTCTTCCTTTTCATTTCTTCCAAGTTTACAGTTTTATTGAATCGCAACCCTACTCTTTACCAAACTTAAAATACACAAACAACATCACCTTCTACAATTTTACCATAAAAAAGAACGTACACCAAAAACACTGAGTTATTCATCTTCACCGAATTTTTAGCTCTCCAACTAAACACAATAATTTATCTCTTTTCTTCTCTTCCAGTTCAACTGTTACAAAAAAAAGCCTCAACAATATCTATATATGTAGGACAACCAAGGTGGTGGATCCATAAATAAGACTCCACAAAAATAAAATATCATTTTTAAAAATTTTAAATTAAAAAACAACACATTTAAAAAAATAATATATTAAAAAAACATACATAGTAAACTTGTGGCGCCATTCTATATGGCTCCACTAAATAAAATGTTATGTAAAAAAAAATACATTACAAAAACCCCTCACTTAAAGTGGTGGCGCCATTTAGAATGGTTCTATTCAATAAAAAATATTTTTTTTCATAATTTTAAATTAAAAAAACTGAAAAGAAATTACACTGACACATATAAAAGTAGTGATGCCAAACACTTTAGCTCCACCATCATATTTAATTTTTAACCCTTAATTTTTCAGAAATAATAATATTTTTTTATTTATATAGACGACGCCATCTTATATTGCTCTATAAAAAAATAAAATTTTATTAAGTTTACTAACGTAGCATATTAGTGACACCAATCACTTTGATTCTACTAATTTTTACTATAAATTTTAAATTATTTATGTGTATAATAAAAAAATAGATGATTTTCATAAGTAACAAGGGTCATCTGTTAAAAAAAGCTGCATAGAGTTTGAAGTAGAGGTCGGCATGGGTCAAGCTACTCGGCTCGACTGACGGCCGACTAAAAATAGGTGGATTCGGTAAAATATAGGTCCAAATATGGGGTTTGGGCAAAAAACGAGGCCTGTTTAGAAAATAGGTGGGCTCTGGTAAAACTTTTTGGTTCTGAGCCTGGCTCTGCCCTACCAATTATATACTAAATATATATTTTTATTTTTAATTAAATATACTTTTAAATTTACATATTTTTATTTATTTTATTTGTTTTAATATTTATTTTAAAATTTTTATTTAATGAAAAAGCTAAAAAATTACATATTTTTATTTTTTGTTTTATTATTTGTTTTAAATTTTTTATTTAATGAAAAAATTAAAAAATTAATATAAGGTAGGCCAGTGGGACTCGAGTTTATCAATTTTTTTCGGCGAACTTGAACAAAATTTTAAGCCCATATTTTGAGCCGGGCTGGACCTGGACCTAAAAAATGGACCTAAAATTTTATCTGGATCCGACTCAAACCCGATCCAACCCGACCCATACCCACCTCTAGTCTGAAGTAAACATCACTCATCCCCTATCTTTATTTTCGTTGCCTGCCAAAACTCATTCATAGCTTCAATAGTTAGTCCATTATCGAATTATGCAACAAAAGTACACTCCTCACATAGGTTGGCAGTGACTGTAGAATGGACTTAACAAGTACTTCTTCCCCCGCGATTTAAAACTATCACATCACTATCAAGTCAAAACTAGGAAATAATTATACAAAAAAATTAAAAGTTATGAAAAATGATAATAATAATGAAGGCTAATTTATCAATAAATATTTTTTTTTCAAAAATTATAGAAATGGACTTATTATTTAATTATTTATCGGAATGAGCCATTTTTTTCGAAAGTATGTCCACATCAGCACGATGTCAGGGTATGTGGTAGGAAAACGCGTCCCTAGGGGAGCATTTTTGCCACATCAGCAAAAACTGCGTCCTTGAAGGCGCATTTTGTTGATGTGGCAAAAACACTCCCTCAGGGACGCTGTTTTTGCCCGTTTAACGGCTATTTTTTGACCGCTTGGCTTCCAACGGTTAAAAAACTATAAAAGCCCCCTTTTAATTTTTCACACAAAAGTCCTTTTACAATTTCTACAATTTCTCTCAAATTTCTCTCAAATTCCTCTCAAATTTCACAAAAGTCCTTTAATTTTTACAAAAAAGTCATGTTTAAAATTTTTTTGAATTAGTTTTTATTTAAATTAAGAAATATTCGATCGTGTTAGTAATGGCCGGAGAATTAATTCGTCTCGATAATAAACACATCTCCGTCGATCAAATGACAATGGTAAGTTATAATTTTAATTTTTCAATACTATTTAATATTTTTTTCATTTATGCAATTTTAATTAATTTTTATTTTATAATTTTTTATAACTGTCTGTAGATCGGGTGTTGCAATGCTATATTCGTAATATTCCTAGTTCGCCATCGCTGTTGATAGATAAATACTTGCGGGAAGCAGATTTTTGGCACGTGGCCACGATAGGTCGGGGGTGCAAGTTGGACCCGAAACTAATCAGTGTGTTGATGGAGAGGTGGAGACCCGAGACGCACACTTTCCATTGTAACATCCTGATAATTAGGGGTTATGCATCTTACTTAACTGAATGATGTTGCATGCTTAAATATGTTAAGTGTGTTTTGGAAGTTATTTTTGAGCTTCATTAATTAAGTGAATGCCTAGTGATTTATTAAATGTTTAATAAATGAGATGGAGCTAAGCATGATAGCCTTTAAGAATTAATGACAAGGAGCTTAAAGCATAAGATGAGTAATTAGCAAAGTGGTAAGGACACATGGATGAGTGCTTGAGGGGAGAGGTTCGAATCCCCTAGCTAACAATGGGAGGATTTTTATTTTTGTTTCCTTCCTTATAGTGTCGGCCAAGGTTCTTCTAGAATGGATGAACATTCTCTTAATTTTGGCTACTTGACCATGTGAATAAGGTAAGCAAGAAGATATGGCATGGAATCAAGATAGGATGATAAGATAGGGGGACAAGAGGCTTGATATGTGGGCAATGTTTTGGAAACTTGTTCATGGTCATTTGACCATGAACCTAGACGGCATAAGGGGCTAAGGGAGTGGTTTAATTGTGTTGGAAATTATGGAGTTGATGGGGAAGAATTGTGGAGGAAAAAGGGGGATTGTGTTGGCTTCCTTGTTGGCCGAATTTGACTTGAGTTAGGGGGTGAAAGTTGGCCAAAAGTTCTAGCAATTGTGCATCTTTTCTCATTTCTCCAAAAACTCTCTTCTTAGCCGAATCTTGCTATGGGCATTGGGTAAAACTTCTCTTTCTTTTGGCTCTCATTTTGACCATTTCGATTAAAATTTCTATTCTCTCAAAATTCTTGTCAAAAGCATCAAAAGTTGGAAAAGCCTTTCTTCTTTTCTTTGTTCTCTCATTGCCGAATGTACCAAAGTTCAAGCACCATTTTTTCTTCATTTCTCCTCTTGGCGAATGCACCTAAGCCCCAAAACCAATCTCTTTTCTCTTTGAAAATCATCTTCATTATCATCTTCTTTTAATCTCTTTCTCTTTCTTTTCTTCCTTTTCTTTCCTTCCCATTTCATTTTCTTTCTTTCTTCTCTCATAGCCAAAACTATCCTATAATCTTTTCACCATTTTTCTTTCTTTTCTTTTGGTTAAAAATCAAACCATCATATTTGAAGCCACCATCTTTTCTCTTCTCTTTGTTAAAGCTGAATTATCAATTCCTTTCTTCTCTTTGTTCAAGGCCGAACCTTCAAGTGAATCAAGTAAGGATCTTATCAATCGTTTTCATGATCTTTTTTTTTTTTTATTATAGTCTCATAATCCTTTTATTTTTCTCTCCTAGGCCGAATCCTTGGAAAGGATTTTAAGGATCCTTGTTGAAGCTAACTTTTAAGAAGTAACCTTTGAAATCATCCAAGGTAAGATTTTTCACATTGGTTATATTAATCCTTTTAGAATGGATCGCTAATCAATCTTATTTTTAGGGGTGATTTGAGACTAACAAGATAGGTAAGAAAAGAGCCGTACGGAGTGTTTGGAAAAGAGGAGGTACTCTTTTACCATCGAACTTCAAACGAAGGGCTGTATCGGCGGTAAGAGATTTTCCACCGGTTGTGGACCCTCTGCTAACGAAGATCGGTTATTTGAAGTAGTGCGTACAATCGAACCACTTTACGTTGGTGGGATATCAGCGGGTTTTGATCCATCTAGTGGAGAAAAACCACAAATAACTGTCGTTCGAGAATTTGAGGGTAAGGATTTAGATCCATCATCAATAAGTATAGTTTTGTTAGTAAAAGTTTATACTAACCAAGTGTGATGATTAACTAGGTGTTGACGAGCGAGAGGGTATCGTTCTTACTGTCACAAGGTGTGTAACCTTACATTAAAATCTCATAGATCTACATATTTAAATATGATTATATAACAATGTGTTTGATAATGATTTTGGATACCATTCGGTGGTATATAATATTCAGGTATGTCTACCCCAATATTCCGTTAAATTTTGATATATGCATAAATGTGCAATAAGTATGACTATATTTTGATCTGTGGGGTAAATGGCATAAAAATTGTATGATATGTATGTGCATGGGCATATGGGTATTATTCATGAAGGGGAAGTATTCTGGTGGTTTTACCACATTCCGGTGACTTCGGTCACGTATTTGAAATCCGGTGACTTCGGTCACATATGTGAATTTGGTGACTTCGGTCACAAATATGAAATCTGGTGACTTCGGTCACAATTTTGTCTGTGGCTTTGCCACAAAATTATAAGGGCGATGTGCATGTTGACTGCAAAGAATCGCCTTCGATGGTGTGTAGCGGATGGAGGGTCGATTTAGTAATCCCACGGTGTGTTGGTTGGTACGGTGGTGTGTAGCGGATGGATATTTAGGTGGGCGGGCTTGCATTTCATTTCATGTACATAATCATGTAATATTGAATGATTATTATTTGATCTCGCTATGAAAATGGGCTTTTGGGCTAAATATGAGCTAAATGGGCTTTTAAGCTAAATATGAGCTAAATGGGCTTTTGGGCCAAATATGACTTAAATGGGCCTATGAATAAATGTGTTATGAAAATGGGCTTTTTGATGTATGTGTTACACATTGAGTTTATGACTCACCCATTTTATGGGATAACTTTTCGATGATTCAGTAGTGCGATGGATCGGTCAAAGAAGGATTTCGAGGTGGCCAACGCTCAAACAAAGTATCTTGAAATTTTCCTACTTAACTTATTAAGTTAATTTTATTACTTAGACTTTATTTTGGGTTTGCTATTTTGTAATAAGGCCACTATAAACTGCTTTTAATTTTTGCGCTTTGGACTTTTATTTTGCCATAAACAAATATCTATCAAATAACTAAATGGTTTTTCGATAAATAATTTATAAATGTTTTTGTCACTAATATAAATATGTTTTAAGGTAATTTTCCTTAAATTTAGTTTTCATTTAACTTATTAATTCCTTTTAAAAATAATGTTTTAAAAGACATTACAATTTGATTTCAACCTAAAATATTAAGTAAATTAATTTTCTACAAAATCATCAAGTTTTTCTTAAATAAAATGAGAATTTGCTAAAGTTAGATTCGAGGAACATAACAAATCCGGTCAGGCTTTTTGGGCCGGGTTTGGGGTGTTTCAATTTGGTATCAGAGCCCAGATTTAAACTCTCGGCCTTGGGTTGTGAAGCCCACAATGTTTTCAAAATATGGCCCAAATGACTTTTTGAAAGTTTTCTTAAGTTAAAATGGTTTTATAAGAGCATGGCACTCGGAGTTCTCAGCTCAGATCCATCAGGTATGTATATTTTTGATAAGAGATATGAATGTCTGATAAGCTTAAGGAAACTATACTTTAGAGACATGGACCCTAGGTGTTTGTATACTACTACGGAAAAACCACTAAATATCTGTTTCATAAAACTTTCTTTTAATAAGAAGTGAAAAGATCCTAATACATAAGACTTTTCGTAAAAACAGATAAGACGCATAGTAGACATGAGTTCTAGGGGACGTGGTTGTCGTGGACGTGGACGAGGAAGAATGGCTGTGTCGGAACCAGTTAGATCTGGTCAAGGTTCCGAGAATGATGCTCCACCACCGGCTGTTGGGGTGGATTTTCAAGAGCAAAATGAAGGAGGTGACGCAGTATCACAAGTCAGGTCATGAAGTTTTGAACGTGTAGCGTAAGCTAGTTCGAAATGGGTCTCAAAGTCGAGAGTGAGAGACTAAGATCAAATGGAGCCGAGGTTTTCGAGGAGTATCTCAAGTAGCTCCAAATGTAGCGGAATACTAGTTGGAAGCAGTCGAAAGGATCATGGACGATATAGACTGTACTGCTGAAGAGAAATTGAAAGGTGTTATTTCACTACTCCGTGATGAGGCCTACCAGTGGTGGCTCACTATTAAGGAGAGTACCCCTGTAGATCGACTGGATTGGGGGTATTTCAAAATTAAATTCGAAGGAAAATACGTTGGAGCTAGCTATATCGACTCCCAGAGAAAGGCATTTCTGAATCTAGTGCAAGGCAGCAAGTCGATAGCTGAATATGAAGTAGAATTCTTGCGACTTAGCCGTTATGCCAGAGGAATAGTAGCTACTGAATATGAACGGTGTGTCAGATTTGAAGATGGACTTAGAGATGAATCATGCAGTGATGATTGCTCAAGACCGTGAAAGAGATTTTGCAATCTTAGTAGAAAGAGCAAGAATAGTGAAGAAATTGCTTAACCGAAAGATGTAACCGGATGAGGTCGAATAGAAATAAGAGAAGCTTTGGGTCTTGTGGTTATCCGGAATTTTCAAAAGAAACCAAGAAATGAAGGATCATGAGGTCAGCAGATCACTTCGGTGGACAAAATTGTGCTTGTGCCCAATGTGGAAAAATGCACTCGGAGAATGTTGGAAAAGACCGGGGATGTTTCAAGTGCTGGTCGAAAGACCATATGATCAAGGATTTCCCGAAGAATTGAGACAAGAACCGCCCAGTAAGTCATGGTGTTAATCAGGCTGTCAGAGGTGAACAGCAGCCAATAAAGGGCCGTGGTCCAAATGGAAGGGGTAATGGCTCTGGTAGAGGTCGTGGAACTTCAGGAAGAGGCAGTGGTAGCTCTGAGGCGAGACAAACAGTGTCGGTATATGCGGTTCGTCGCAGAGAAGACAGTGACGCACTTTTGATGTTATCACGCACGCTTCGATTTCGGGTTACCCTTTATTACTTTGATAGATATAGGGTCAACTCACTCTTATATCGCTAGTGAAGTATCTGGGACTTTGCATGTAACTTCGAGATCGTATTTAGGAAGATGATCGTATTTTAGTCCTTCGTGATGCATGATGAGTTATAGACAAACTCTTTAAGGAAGTACCTTTAGAAGTTCAAGGGACGTAGTTTTCGGCTGATTTAATGGAGTTGCCATTCGGAGAATTCGACCTGATCTTAGGCATGGACTGGCTTGTGAAGTATCGTGCAAATGTGGATTGTGCTGCTAAGCGAATGTCCTTAAGAACTCTTGATGAAAAAGAAATTGTAGTGATGGGCGAGAGACGGAACTACTTATCTAATGTAGTATCCGCTCTTAAGGCAGAAAAGATGGTTAGAAAGGGATGTGTAGCCTTCTTGATGTTGGTAAGTGCCTTGGAGGCTAAGGAGGCGACTGTTGAAGAAGTCAGGACTGTGAATGAATTTGTAGATGTTTTTCCGGAAGAACTTCCAGGTTTGCCTCCGGATCGAGAGGTAGAATTCGGGATTGATTTATTGCCTGGAGCAGCGCCAATTTCTATTGCTCCATATAGAATGGCACCGAAGGAATTAGTTGAGCTTAAGGCTCAGATTCAGGAGTTGCTTGATCGTGGATTTATCCGACCTAGTGTGTCTCCATGGGGAGCACCGGTCCTATTCGTGAAGAAGAAGGACGGATCGATGAGGATGTGTATAGACTACCGACAGTTGAATAAGCTGACCATCAAGAACAAGTATCCTTTGCCAAGGATCGACGACTTGTTCGATCAGCTCAAAGGAGCTGCAGTATTCTCAAAGATTGATCTAAGGTCGGGGTATCATCAGCTTAAGGTGAAAGAAGCGGATATCCATAAGACGGCTTTCCGAACTAGATATGGGCATTATGAATTTTTGGTAATGCCATTCGGATTGACGAATGCCCCAGCTGCATTCATGGATATGATGAACTGAATTTTCCAGCCCTACTTGGATCAATTCATCGTGGTATTCATAGACGACATCCTGGTGTATTCTAAGTCTGAAATGGAACATGATGAGTATCTCCAGATTGTGTTGCGAGTTTTAAGGGAGAAGAAGCTGTATGCCAAATTCAGCAAGTGTGAATTTTGGCTAAAAGAGGTTGCGTTTTTAGGCCATGTGGTGCCTGCAGAAGGGATAAGGGTGGATCCTCGGAAGATTGAGGCTGTGCTAGATTGGAAACCACCTAAGTCCGTAACTGAAGTTCGCAATTTCTTGGGGTTAGCAGGCTATTACAGAAGATTTGTTGAAGGATTCTCATCGATAGCTGCACCTTTAACGAAATTGCCGAGAAAGGAAGTACCTTTCGTAGGTGATAAGCAACAAGAGAGTTTTGAGAAGCTCAAGAAGGTTTTGACCGAAGCTCCGGCTTTGATTCAAATGAGGCGTGAAAGGATTTCGCCGTGTATTGTGACGCTTCTCACACGGGATTAGGATGTGTTCGATGCAAGACGGGAAGGTAGTTGCATATGCATCTCGGCAGTTGAGACCTCACGAGGTTAATTATCCGACGCATGATTTGGAATTGGCAGTTGTAGTCTTTGCTCTTAAAGTTTGGAGATATTACTTATATGGGGAAAAGTCAGTGATATACACGGACCACAAGAGTCTGAAATATCTACTGACTCAGAAAGAACTGAATTTTAGACAGCGAAGGTGGATAGAGTTGTTGAAAGACTACGACTGTTCTATCGAGTACCACCCGGGCAAGGCGAATGTGGTGGCAGACACTCTAAGTCGAAAAGTGGTGTCAGATTTAAGGGCGATGTTTGCACATCTTAGTCTTTACGATGACGGGAGCTTGTTGGCAGAATTACAAGTTAAACCGACATGGTTGAGTCAAGTGAAAGAGAGACGCTTAGTAGACGAAGATCCGAGTGTAAAACTTCGAAGGTGCAGAATGGGAATTAGAAGATTATAGTATTAGCCGTGATGGGGTATTATGTTTTAAAGGTAAAGTCTGTGCCGAGGGATCGGAGTTGAGGCAAAGATTCTTCAGAATCGCATGGTAGCCTCTATACTATGCATCCCGGAGGAAGTAAGTTATACCGAGATTTGCGAGATCGCTTTTGGTAGCACGGACTTAAACGGAAGTTACGAGTTTGTAGGAAAGTGCTTAACGTGTCAAGAAGTCAAGGTGAACATCAAGTACCTTCGGGCTTGCTTCACCGATAAAGATTCCACAAGGAAGTGGGAGAGAATCACCATGGACTTTGTTAGTGGGCTTCCTCTTACGCCTACTAAGAAAGACTCTGCTTGGGTGATAGTGGACCGATTGACGAAATCGCACATTTTATCCCGATTCGGGTTGATTACTCTTTCCAGAAATTGGCGAAGTTATATGTGGCTGAGATTGTGAGATTGCATGGAGTGCCGTTGTCAATCATTTCAGATAGAGACCCGAGGTTTACGTCTCGATTTTAGAAAGCATTGCATTAGGCTTTGGGCACCAGATTGGACTTCAGCACGGCATTTCATCCATAATCTGACGGCCAATCTGAACGAGTAATCCAAATCTTAGAAGATATGTTAAGGGGATGTGTGATGGATTTTAAGGGAAGTTGGGAGGAATTCTTACCGTTAGCAGAATTTACGTACAACAACAGTTACCAAACCAGTATTCGGATGGCACCATATGAAGCATTATATGGACTAAGTGTCGCACTCCTATGTGTTGGATGTAATTAGGGAACGCCGATTTTGGGTCTAAAAATAGTGGTGAATCCAAGAAAAGGTTAAGGTAATCCGGCTCGGTTAAAAGAAGCATCCGATGCATAAAAAGTCGTATACGATCTAAAGCGAAAAGAAATAGAGTTTGTTGTGGGGACCAAGTTTTCCTAAAGGTTTCACCTTGGAAAAAGGTAATGAGGTTTGGTCGCAAAGGCAAGCTAAGTCCCAGGTTCATTGGACCTTATCGAGTTTTGAAGCGGGTCAGATCTGTGGCATATCAGTTAGAATTGCCTTCGGAGTTGAAGGAAATGCATGATGTGTTCCATGTTTCAATGTTACGCCGTTACGGCCGATCCACCTCATGTAGTGCCGCTTGAGAAGGTGGAATTAAGACCAGATCATCATATGAAGAGGAGCCAATCCAAATTCGAGCGAGATGTAAAGGTTTTACGGAAAAAGTCGGTTCCTCTCACAAAGTATTATGGCGTAATCATGGATCGAAGAAGCTTCGTGGGAATCGGAGGAAGCGATGCAACAAAGAATACCCTCACTTATTCCAATGTAATTTCGAGGACAAAATTTTTTAAGGGGTAGAATCAGAACATCCTCGATAATTAGGGGTTATGCATCTTACTTAATTGAATGATGTTGCATGCTTAAATATGTTAAGTGTGTTTTGGAAGTTATTTTTGAGCTTCATTAATTAAGTGAATGCCTAGTGATTTATTAAATGTTTAATAAATGAGATGGAGCTAAGCATGATAGGCTTTAAGAATTAATGACAAGGAGCTTAAAGCATAGGATGAGTAATTAGCAAAGTGGTAAGGACACATGGATGAGTGCTTGAGGGGAGAGGTTCGAATCCCCTAGCTAACAATGGGAGGATTTTTATTTTTGTTTCCTTCCCTATACTGTCGGCCAAGGTTCTTCTAGAATGGATGAACATTCTCTTAATTTTGGCTACTTGACCATGTGAATAAGGTAAGCAAGAAGATATGGCATGGAATCAAGATAGGATGATAAGATAGGGGGGACAAGAGGCTTGATATGTGGGCAATGTTTTGGAAACTTGTTCATGGTCATTTGACCATGAACCTAGACGGCATAAGGGGCTAAGGGAGTGGTTTAATTGTGTTGGAAATTATAGAGTTGATGGGGAAGAATTGTGGAGGAAAAAGGGGGATTGTGTTGGCTTCCTTGTTGGCCGAATTTGACTTGAGTTAGGGGGTGAAAGTTGGCCAAAAGTTCTAGCAATTGTGCATCTTTTCTCATTTCTCCAAAACCTCTCTTCTTAGCCGAATCTTGCTATGGGCATTAGGTAAAACTTCTCTTTCTTTTGGCTCTCATTTTGACCATTTCGATTAAAATTTCTATTCTCTCAAAATTCTTGTCAAAAGCATCAAAAGTTGGAAAAGCCTTTCTTCTTTTCTTTGTTCTCTCATTGCCGAATGTACCAAAGTTCAAGCACCATTTTTTCTTCATTTCTCCCTCTTGGCCGAATGCACCTAAGCCCCAAAACCAATCTCTTTTCTCTTTGAAAATCATCTTCATTATCATCTTCTTTTAATCTCTTTTCTTTCTCTTTTCTTCCTTTTCTTTTCCTTCCCATTTCATTTTCTTTCTTTCTTCTCTCATAGCCAAACTATCCTATAATCTTTTCACCATTTTTCTTTCTTTTCTTTTGGTTAAAAACTCAAACCATCATATTTGAAACCACCATCTTTTCTCTCTCTTTGTTAAAGTGAATTATCAATTCCTTTCTTCTCTTTGTTCAAGGTGAACCTTCAAGTGAATCAAGTAAGGATCTTGTCAATCGTTTTCATGATCTTTTTTTATTATAGTCTCATAATCCTTTTATTTTTCTCTCTAGGTCAATCCTTGGAAAGGATTTTAAGGATCCTTGTTGAAGCTAACTTTTAAGAAGTAACCTTTGAAATCATCCAAGGTAAGATTTTTCACATTGGTTATATTAATCCTTTTAGAATGGATCGCTAATCAATCTTATTTTTAGGGTGATTTGAGACTAACAAGATAGGTAAGAAAAGAGCCAGACGGAGTGTTTGGAAAAGAGGAGGTACTCTTTTACCATCGAACTTCAAACGAAGGGTCAGACGGTGTAAGAGATTTTCCACGGTTGTGGACCTTCGCTAACGAAGATCGGTTATTTGAAGTAGTGCGTATAATCGAACCACTTTACGTTGGTGGGATATCGGGTTTTGATCCATCTAGTGGAGAAAACCACAAATAACTGCTGCTCGAGAACTGAGGGTAAGGATTTAGATCCATCATCAATAAGTATAGTTTTGTTAGTAAAAGTTTATACTAACCAAGTGTGATGATTAACTAGGTGTTGACGAGAGAGGGTATCGTTTTCTTGTCACAAGGTGTGTAACCTTACATTAAAATCTCATAGATCTACATATTTAAATATGATTATATAACAATGTGTTTGATAATAATTTTGGATACCATTCGGTGGTATATAATATTCGTGTATGTCTACCCCAATATTCAGTTAAATTTTGCTATATGCATAAATGTGCAATAAGTATGACTATATTTTGATCTGGGGTAAATGGCATAAAAATTGTATGATATGTATGTGCATGGGCATATGGGTATTATTGATGAAGGGAAGTATTCGGTGGTTTTACCACATTCCTGACTTCGGTCACGATTTGAAATCCAGTGACTTGGTCACATATGTGAATTTGGTGACTTGGTCACAAATATGAAATCTGGTGACTTCGGTCACATTTTGTCCGGTGGCTTTGCCACAAAATTATAAGGCGATGTGCATGTTGACTGCAAAGAATCGCCTTCGATGGTGTGTAGCGGATGGAGGGTCGATTTAGTAATCCCCACGGTGTGTTGGTTGGTACGGGTGGTGTGTAGCGGATGGATATTTAGGTGGGCCGGGCTTGCATTTCATTTCATGTACATAATCATGTAATATTGAATGATTATTATTTGATTTGCTATGAAAATGGGCTTTTGGGCTAAATATGAGCTAAATGGGCTTTTAAGCTAAATATGAGCTAAATGGGCTTTTGGGCCAAATATGACTTAAATGGGCCTATGAATAAATGTGTTATGAAAATGGGCTTTTGATGTATGTGTTACACATTGAGTTTATGACTCACCCATTTTATGGGATAACTTTTCAGATGATTCAGAAGTGCGATGGATCGAATCAAGAAGGATTTCGAGGTACAACGCCAAACAAAGTATCTTGAAATTTTCCTACTTAACTTATTAAGTTAATTTTATTACTTAGACTTTATTTTGGGTTTGCTATTTTGTAATAAGGCCACTATAAACTGCTTTTTAATTTTTATGCTTTGGACTTTTATTTTGCCATAAACAAATATCTATCAAATAACTAAATGGTTTTTCGATAAATAATTTATAAATGTTTTTGTCACTAATATAAATATGTTTTAAGGTAATTTTCCTTAAATTTAGTTTTCATTTAACTTATTAATTCCTTTTAAAAATAATGTTTTAAAAGACATTACAATTTGATTTCAACCTAAAATATTAAGTAAATCAATTTTCTACAAAATCATCAAGTTTTTCTTAAATAAAACGAGAATTTGCTAAAGTTAGATTCGAGGAACATAACAAATCCGGTCAGGCTTTTTAGGCCGGGTTTGGGGTGTTTCATCCATCTTCCATGCGGAGATTGTACTATCACTCTGGAAGACGTGCAGTTGCAGTTGGAATTTCCGGTGGATGGGTATGTAGTCACCGGGTCCGCAACTTCTGGTGATTGGGGAACCGTATGCTATGAGTTTTTGGGTGCTATTCCGGATAACATTAACGGAGGTCGGATCGAGATGGGCTGGTTACGAGACACATTCCGGAGCCGAATAATGATTCGACTAAATTAGAAAGAATACGGTATGCTCAGGTATACATTCTTGAGATGATTGGAGGCTATCTAATGCCGGACTTGTCACGAAACCTCGTACATCTGAGATGGATGCTGAAACTCGTTGATTTTAGAGCAGCCGGTGAATTGAGTTGGGGGTCTACCGTGCTAGGAAAATTGTATCGAAAGATGTGCAGGGCGACGCGACCGAATAAAGCCAAAATCGGAGGTTGCCTATCACTACTGCAATCGCGGGCATGGTTTCACTTTCCATTTTTATGTCCTCGAGTGGACCACCCATATACATTCCCACTCATAACGAAAAAAATTTAATATTAGATTTTACAATTATTACGTAGATTTAAAATATAATTGTATGCTTAAAATTTATTTAATTAGGTGGAACCATTCGGCGAGTTATGTTGGAATACCTACCTCGCTTGAAGATATACGACTTCTATTAGACCAACGGTCGGAAGCACAAGTAAGTATTAAATAAAATATATTTTCGTAATAAAATAGTCGTTTCATTTTTAGTATTTAGTATTTAGTATTTAGTATTTAGTATTTAGTATTATATATATAACTAATATTTTTATCATGTTAATATAGTTTCAATGGACATCATACGAGGATTCGACAATTGAGGCAATAATTTCGGATGAATTCTTTCAAAATCCGAACATTTGGCATGTGAAGGTCCTATTGGTCAACTATGCCACCGTGGAGATGCACCAGTCAGATCGAGTTCTGCGACAATTTAGATTCAAACAACTGATTACCATGGCACCTGAGGTGCTCAATGATGAGCAAAAAGTCGACTTACGGCGGTTGCATACAGATTGGCCGAGATTTTGGCCAGCATATATCAAATTGTGGGAAAACCAGTATGATTATATACCTGCTTGGGAACCGATCATCGTTCCTGAGTTAGCGTGCGTGTTGGAATACATGCCATGATTTAGGATCCATGGTAAGCCGTATTCATTGTCAGAAGAGGAGAAGTGACGGTAACTTCGTGTACAGAGGGAACGACAGGGCCCTTTAAATGAAAAGGGATGATGGGATGGGCCCATCAATAGCGCCGACAGAATCACCGGGCCCATCAACAGCATCCACATAGTCACCGGGCCTAACACTTCAACCGACGACATCCACATCATAGCCTGTTCAGATCATGCCAGGTGCGTATCCTAGCCCTTATATGTATCCTAACCCTTATATGTTTCCTTTTCCCAGTCCTATGGCAGGTTGGAATGCATGGCCCGATTCATCTCTATTTTCGATTATTCTGAGTGGACACCGATTTATAGGCTGCCGTCGCATAAGGGATCGCACGAGGCGCCGTCGGGGAGCTATTCTTTTTACCAATCTCCTTCGCCTTATGGGATTCAAACACCTCTGCCATGGGTGATGCAAACACCTCCATGATCGTTATTTTATCAAGGTGGGTCATCCTCCCAACACTCACAACCAGATCCTCACGGACGAACGAGTAATCCCTTGGGAGCAATTACAACCTCACTGAAGCTAGAATAAGGAGGAATCCAATACGTATCAAATCGACCACCCCATGTGACACTGATTCCGACCGGCACCAACATTGATTTTTTAATATATTTGTATAAACTTATTTATATTGTTTCATTTAATAAAATAAAAGTTATTTTTAATATTTTAATTGTAATTTACTTTTTATATTTTTAATAAAATAAAAGTTGTTTTTAATATTTTAATTGGCCATTTAATTCTTATATTTTTAATAAAATAAAAGTTGTTTTAATATTTTAATTGTAATTTACATTTTATATTTTAATAAAATAAATTTTTTAATATTTTAATTGGCCAATTAATTTTATAATTTTAATAAAATAAAAGTTTTGTTAATATTTTAATTGGCCATTTAATTTTTATATTTTTAATAAAATAAGAGTTGTTTTAATATTTTAATTGTAATTTACTTTTTATATTTTAATAAAATAAAAGTTATTTTTAATATTTTAATTGTAATTTACTTTTTATGTTTTTAATAAAATAAAAGTTGCTTTTAATATTTTAATTGGTCATTTAATTCTTATATTTTTAATAAAATAAAAATTGTTTTTAATATTTTAATTGTAATTTAATTTTTAATTTTAATAAAATAAAATTGTTTTTAATATCCTAATTGTAATTTACTTTGTATATTTTTAATAAAATCTATTTTTAAATAATTCACTATTTTTAATATATTTCTACAAACTTTTTATATTGTTACATTTAATAAAATAAAATTTATTTTAATATTTTAATTGTAATTTACTTTTTATATTTTTAATATCCTAATTGTATTGGTTCAAGTAAGGACTAAATCACAAATGTGAGAAAAGTTTTGTGGCTCAAGAGTAAATATTCAAAATTTGAGGGTTAATATATATATATATATATATATATATATATGAAAACTTGAAGGGCCAATAGTATAAATATATTAAGGGTGGAATGATCTAGAAACTAAGAAAAATGGATGAAGTAGGACTAAATTGAATAAGTGAAAAAGTATGAGGGGTTAAATTGTAATTTATTTATATTTAATTAATTTTTACTTAGTATATAAGGAAGGAAAGATGAAGAGTCTTCATCCTTCCATCTTTCCAACGTGAGTAAGGAGAAGAGAAAAGAAAAACTTTTTTTTGTTTTGCAACTTAGTCATTCTATAAAAGTTTACCATTTTCATCAAGAAATTAAAAGAATTTTCATAGCCACCAAGAGACGAAAATGATAAGGAGACTATCAATTAATTTGATTTGGACATGAGCGAGATGTATGGCCTGGGTTCCTACACCATCCGCATAACTTTCGTTGGTTGGATGTTTCTCGGATATCCATATTGTTGTGTATTCTAGTCGAGCAAGGTCGACCCTTTGGTTTGTGACGCAGTTCTCTATCCGATAACAGCTTAAACAGAGAAAGCGATATAGACGACCACTTACGTTCATCTGGGACTGGTGGGAATACATGTCTCCACACGTTGTACATGTATTCTATTTTGTACACTTAGTCGACATAGCTCATGGAATCCAGGCGGAGATTCAGACAAGCTGCAATTACATGAGCGCATGGATAACGAAGTGCGTCAAATATCCCACAGTCGCAGGTTCTACTTCTCAAGTGTACACAATATTGCCCGCCAAGAATACCTTGGTTCGGTCTGTCAAACTCCGTCACACGAAACCATAGGTTGTCGAGATCGTGACACACTGTGTGCATGGTGTTGGCCCGTGCCTTCGCCTTGTTAATTTATCGCAATACCTTCACGCACCATACATGGCCTCTCTGTATTTGGCCTTTATAACTTGCTGCTCGCTTTGGAAATAGTGCCACTAAATGAAAATATGTCTCTCACACAATCGATTTTATCAGCAAATGACGCGTTTATTTTAGAACAAAATTTATGCATTCAGCCAAGTTTGAGGTCATATGACCATATCGTAGGCCACCGTCTTCTTTGTTAACTGAGCGCAAAATCGCCAATATCTCGTGAAAAAAGTCCTTATTGATCTTGCACCCTGCCAATATAAGTTGATAGCGAATATTACATACCACTCTTCAATTAAGAATAAATTGAATATTACAAACGAAATTATATTAATAGATATTACATACCCATGTTGGTCACTTGTCATCGTTCACTTATAGATCGATGTTGCCCATGGTAGTTGGACGCAACATGCCTTAGGTAATATCGATGGTGTGTGCGATGTCAAAGGCTTCCCTGTCGCTCTATTGCGGCTAGTATTCTAGGGCCCCGATCCGATATAACGCATATATCAGGTTGGGGGCAAACATGCCTCCTTAACTTAGATAGAAAGAAATCTCAGTCATCAGCTGACTCCCCTGGTGTTATTACAAACGCAATTGGAAGGATTCTCCCACTGCCATCTTGTACCACACTTAGCAATAGCCGATGCGTATATCTACCATACATAAAGGTACCGTCAATTTGTACCAATGGCTTACAGTATAGAAATGCGTCTCGGCATTGCTTAAATGTCCAGAACAGACGCTTGAACACTTGGCATCCATAGAGCAATTGATCGTTGTAGTACGCAGGTACCGTTTCAAGGTCTGTTATGCTGCCTAGGACATATCTCTCCAGCACCTGACACCACTACCACACTTTATTATTTGAAGCATCCCACCGACCAAACAACGTTTCCAACGCCTTCTGCTTAGCTATCCAAGTCTTACAGTAAGAGGGCGTGTACCCCAATTGGCTACGAATATTGGCAATTAAGACAGGCACTAAAGTTTTGGGATTCACCTTCACCGTTGGTATTATTAAGCTAGCCAACATATCTGAATCCATCTTGGAATGATCTTGTGAAACATCATCAATGAAGTACGTTAAATAATGCAACATTACGTAATATCAATATTATTCAAAAACCCTAAACGCCTAGTGATATTGTACCGGCAACACATGTATGTGGACCTTTGTACTTTTTAATCTCCCATAAGCCTGTCCTTTTCCTCAACGAGACCATGCTTTTCCATGAACATGTACCGTCTTGCACTGCACACTTGGCCTCATACTTATCGGGTTTGAATTTAACCACGTTGTAGTTAACCCCATTCTTGATGCTATATTGTTTCAATGCACTAAGAAAACTATCCTTGTTAGAAAACTCTTTACCAACTTCCAATTCACCCGAATCCAATGACGAACTTGTATGGTCACGCCTTCTGTGTGGTAGTTCTGGAAACTCCAACGCATCGTCTTGAAATAGATTGACATTATGCATGTGGGCTGGAGGCTAGTACGCCCCAAATCGCAGATCTTCTTCTTCTTCATCTGAACCTCCTTCAACATCTTTAGGTATGGTTGGGACACGCTTCAGTTCAGAAAATAATACAACTTCTGCACTATCGGGTTCGGGCTTTCGACGTGGATCCACATCGAACTCATCATCGACCCACCATCATCTGCAACGAACGAGGTCCCCTCGCCGGTGGATGTCGTGGGGAGTACATTATCCCTTCTTAAACAATTTTCGTAACGTCCCCAATCATATGTGGATTGCCAACCACTAGAAGTTGATGATGTTTCCCAATATGTATTTCTAGCATCGAACATCGACCCACCGATATGCATGTCCCATCCACCAACCGAGTGTCGTGCAGGGGTTGTGTTTTCCATACTACCACCAAACACGGATGCTTCCGTATTCTGCCTACCACTAACAGAGTGTCGACTTGGGGTCGTGTATTCCTTCAAACAGCAGTAGATGTTGAAGTCGAAGGAATATCACTTGGCGATGACAATTGCACATATACCTCAAGATAGGGTGATCCACTAACAAGATGAGTCTCCACCATTGCCTCCAAGCTCTGAGGACTTTTGATGTCAAATGAGTCATATCTCACGGGATCAACCGAAGCACAAAATCTATACTTAATAGACAGAACTTTCATTGGCATTGTTCTGAAGATTTTACGCCTAATTCTTTTACGAATTCTGTCAAATCTATGTTTTGGTTAAAATCCAGTCGCGTTGTGTTCTCCGATAAAAAATAGCACCGTTTTTGGTGTCACGAACCTCACCATCATAGTAAATAACAACACTAAGACATTCATTCATCTTCAGTTTCTATTATACTTTTGCCTCAATTTCTATTATGCAACCTGAGAATGAAATTTGGCTCATTTATAGTGTAAGGTCAAATAGGAACTACTGTAGCGAAAGAGCGTCCACGTGGGAGTTTTTTTTAGTACTGTTACTGGCATTGCATCCTGCTTGAAGTGTTTTTACCGCTATTTGTTCAGAAACGTCTTCTCAAAATTATCTTTTCAGGAACTACTATAGCAAAAAAACGTTCATGTAGGAACTTTTTTCAGTACTATTACTGACAGTGCATCCTGCTTGAAGCGTTTTGGTCACTATTTGTTTAGAAATGTCTTCTCAAAATTATCTTTTCAGAACTCATGTAGCAAAAGAGCGCCCCGTGAGAGCTTTTTTCAAGATTTTCTTGACATGCATCCCGCTTGAAGCGTTTTGGTCATTATTTGTTCGAAACGTCTTCTCAAAATTATCTTTTAGAACTACTGAGCAAAAGAGCGTCCAAGTGGGAGCTTTTTCAAGATTATCACGACAGGCATCCTCGCTTGAAGCGTTTTGGTCACTATTTGTTCAGAAACATCTTCTCAAAATTATTTTATCATATACTGCTGTAAAAAAAAACAAATAATTTTTATATTGCTAATATATTTTCCCCAAAACCTTAAACATAAAATTATTTTAATTAATTAACCCTAAACTCTAGTTCATTAACTTTTCCCAAAAAACCTAAACACTAAACTTTAAATGTAACACCCCTAACCCATATCCGTTGCCGGATTAGAGTTACAGGCATTACTTATCCTACCACAAGTCAATGCACCATATAAAAACTACTTCATTAATAGATGCGTACCAATCTATACTTTCACTATTAAACATGTACATCCCTTCTAATATCAAAACATTAATGAACATATCACAAATGATATCATTAACATCAATTAAAACTAATTACATTCAATTAGCAAAACACTATTCATTTGGTCATTTTGAATAGCATAGCGAATATATATAGATTTATCTATAGTTAACTTATACCAATCAATTGACCACATATATTCAGTCACATGCATACCATAACTAATTATAAACAACAATGATTTAACATTTTTAAAACCCCATGACCGAACATATGCATATATAATCAATCCAAGAAAAAAACATAAATACCAACTATGACAAATGCCATAACTAAATATTTATGAGTGAGAATAATTCCATTGGATCATTAATACATCAAATTCATTAACTACATGTCTATAGTTTAACCTTATTCATTCATATCTTATCTTGTAAGTGCACGTAAAAATATAAGAAAAATTTATCCATTATCCACAAAGTATGATATACCTTATTTAAACCAAAGTCAAACACTCAAGTATTACGCATAACCTAATATGAAATAACTTCCAAGTTAAGTTTACGTCACACATGGCATTCTTATTTGAACATAAAGATAATATCCCTTACATAATTTCATGAAACACATACATACCAAACAAGTTTATACTATGACTGAATATGCACAAACATATAAGACATCTCAAACATATTCAACCAACTCAAGCATAGAAAATAAAGCCATTTTCGCATGGCATTTATATATATACATATACATCATTTGAGTCAAAATAAAAGCAGTTTAGCCTATACATGCCATAGACATAATGTTCATTCACAAAAGAGGTACCAAAAATATTGACGATAGTGTGATGAGCTTCAACGATGATCCCTGAGCACGATATGAACCCCTAAAAGAGATCTACTATGCGGAAACAACCAAGAACAAGTAAGCTTTCATAGCTTAGTAAGTTTTAAGCAATTACATCACATACAAGTTTTATCATGATTTAGTAAATAAATTCAATTATAACCTCATTGCCGAATAGTCAAATATACAAAAGTAGATTTCATAGCAACCGTTATATGCATATATATATATCCATATACTACCTTCACATGATAAAATAAACAGCATGTACATCTATTACTTAAATACTCACACAAAAGAAGACAAATCAATTTAGCCACTTAATTTAATAAATGGCTACTTTTACCACTTACGCGATTTAATCCTTTTCTTTAAATTAAACACACAAACGTTCAAATTAATTCACGAAAATTTTTGCACATGCACACTCATAAACCATCGACACCAAATATAATATTTAAATATTCTATCGACTCGGATTTGTGGTCCTGAAACCACTATTTTCGATTAGGGTCAAAATCAGGTTGTTACATTAAAACCCTAAAAAACCTTAAACCTTAGCCCTAAAACCCTAAAAACCATAACCCTAAACCCTAAAAACAACTAAAACCCTAACAAAAATAACGGGCAAAAACGTGTCACTGGGGAAGCGTTTTTGCCACATCACCAAAGCGCGTCTTCAAGGATGCGATTTTTGCTGATGTGGCAAAAACGCTCCCCCAGGGACGCATTTTCCTGCCACATACCCTAACATCGCGCTGATGTGGACGCGCTTTCGAAAAAATGGCCCATTCCTGTAAATAATTAAATAATAGGTCAATTTCCATAATTTTTAAAAAAAGGTATTTACTGGTAAATTGGTCAATAATGAAAATAAATTTATAAAATTCATTTAATTTATATAGATTAAGGCCTTCTTTGGTTTGGCTTTTAATTCCAGTGAGGTGCAGTTGGGGTAAATAACTTTTACCAACCTCACTGCTATGCTGTTTGGTTCAGCATGATAGTTTAGTGAAAATGCATTTCAACCACGCTGATATGCTAAAAATCAGTTGGAGATTTCAGCAGCAATTAAAATTCACTGGGACAGTTAGTATTTTTAACAGACAAAAATACCCATCTTTTATTTATTATTTTACCATTTTATCCTTGAAAGTTAAACTAATTTATTTCCCAATCTTTTTTTTTTAGATTTGGCAGTCGAATTCTGCTGAAAATGGTGAAAACTCTTCAACTCCTCCTTAATCGACGACCGATAAGCCTGTGATTGTAAAGGTTAAGCGCAAATTTATCCCTTTGGTTTCGTCTTGATGCTTTCTGTATGTCATTTCTTTTCATTCTTTCATTTTTTACCCTTTTTTATGTTTCCTTTTTCTTCCATTATAAATTAAAATGCAATTTTGAAAATTAAGGAATACTCATGTTGTCTGTTGTAGGGTTGGAAATTAATGAGAGACCTTTGAAACGCCCATTTTTCTAATTTTGAGAAATTATCGATATCTGAATCGTCCCAAAGAGGTTTTTCTTTTCCCAATTAAATTCAAGGGTCATTCTTAATTTGCATGCTCCATAATTTAGAAATTTCTAAAATTGACGCAATGATGTTGTTTTGCATTAGAGGAGTTGAAGAGTAAGAAAGTATTTTTCTTTAGTGTTCATCTTATGGCTTTTATCCTTTGTTCTGATTTTGTTGATCTGATAGCATTTTTTTTTGCTTTGTCTACATTTCAATTTACTATTTAAAGCTGGATTTATGAGTAGTTTTACAGTCTCAGCCTTTAGAAATTATGTTGACAATATTAAACTAAAGAGAAAAATGAAGAGTGAAGAGCAGTAAGTAAAATGTAAAATGATGAATGTATACCCTCAAATCTTGAATTTGGATCCAAGTAATATAAAATGGGAGAGAATGAGTTAAAAGGATCATTCAAAATGGGAATATTTTTACAAAAGTGGAGGAGGCAAGTTGATTTAGATTTTAATTAATTCCATTAATGTTTTGGTTTAGATGAGGTGAGAGCTCACATAAGTACCATGTGACACTTGATTATTGGTAGTTATATATATGGTGAATAAGAAAGATAAAAACAATGTAGTAGTCTGCAATCATTCAAAGCAAAGGGCAGGAGATGCATGTGATGGATGGACCCATAACCACCTTCAATTTCCCATGCCTTAATTACGAGGGATGATTTATTTCTAAGCATGGGAAAAATAACCCTCCATTTCCTCACTAAACAAATAAAACTTTGCCCATTTTTAATAGAATATATTTATACCACCTTCCCACTTCTAAGGTCACTTTCTCAAACCTTGAAATACATATATGTGTCGTATACAAATATCTTCAATTTATTTTAATTTTTTAATGAATTTATATGCTTCTTTTAACTCAAATTTGAACATGATAGTATTACATTTTCTTCTGTGAAAAGGAAAAAAATTACGTTCCTGAGTATAGTTGGCTTTTGAATTCTGCATTTATTGATGCCATAAGCTTGAGTGATTAAATGCATGCTTTTTTTGAGACTAAAATAAAAATTTGATGACTAGTGTTGCTAAGAAAAACCAACTGCTCAAATTTGCTTACACTTTTGAAAAGATAGTCATAATCAATTATCCTTTCTATATCCTCGTTATTGTTTACCATGGATCTTTGAGAATTTTTTCTTTAGTGCTCATCTTATGGCTTTCATCCATTCGTGATGTGTTATTCTTATTTTTTTATGAAACTATATTATTATATCTAATTATATATTTATGGTTTTATGTCAGTTGACATTTAAAATCAAAATAATAATAGATGGTAAAGACACGAAACTTTATGGAGGGAGATAGTACTTTAGCAACAAAAGCTGTTTGGGATGATGAGCTGACGTTGATATTTTGTGAACTTTGCGTGAATGAAGTCAATGTTGGTAATAGACCGACAACTCATCTGAACTCAAAAGGATGGGAAAATGTCATTGCTCTTTTTCAAGCAAAAACAAAAAAAAATTATGGAAAACCTCAATTGAAAAATAAGTGGGATACATTAAAAAAGGAATGGAGGTTATGGAGGGAGTTGCTTAAGGAATCTATAGGTATTGTATGGTGTCCATCTAAAAAGACGGTCGATGCTACTGAAGAATGGTGGTGATGCGCCCTGGGTCTACGAAAGACACGAGTTGCGTGAGTTGCCCGATCGTCTACGAGGATGATTCGTCTTGGGAAAACAAAGGATAAGCAGTTAAGTTTGCGGAAGCTTTTAAGTGAATTTCTTTTGTCGTCACCATTTTTTTTAAAACGGGAAAACAACAAGGGGTTCAACTTTGGGTTTTAAAAATAAAACAAAATGGGAGTCGCCACCAATCCCTTTTTGTTGAGGTGTGATCGGGTCACCTCATAAAACGATTGTTTTTAATAAACAGCTTGATTTATCAAAACAACGATTTTGGTCTCTGAAATCCGAAAACGAGTTCGAAGTCGATTACACGAGGAAGGGTTAGCACCTCGATACGTCCAAAATTGGTACCGTAATGATTAATTAGTGTCTTAATGTCGAAATTTGAAAAGATTTTAAATTCAATCTTTAAAAAATGTTTGGATAGTTGAGGCCGGAGTTTGAGATTTCTTTATTCCGAGAGGATACAAGCATCACATCCAGTACGTTAGGACACAATATTCGAAGCCTTCGTAATCAAAGTTATCTCGCAGTTCGTGAAATTTATTAAAAGGATGTTTAGTGTTTTAGTCAAACGGAAAATCGCAACCCAGCACGTTAGGGTACTATTCCCCAAATTCCTAAATACAAAACATTGCCTCTATTTAGAAACCTTTAAATGGAATGTAGCAATTTTACAAAATGCCTCGCATCAGATCCAATCAAAGAGAAGGCTCGAGTCAAAACTTGAGATTTCTTTGTCCCGAAAAGATATAAATATCACGTCCAGCTCATTAGGACACGATGTTTTAATCTCTCGTGATCAAAATCGTCTCGTGATTTGTGAAACTTCGTAAAAGGGATGTTAAGTTACTTAGTTAAACGGAAAATAGCAACCCAGCACGTTAGGGCACTATTTTCCGAATTCCTAAATACGAAACATCACCTTTATTCTAAAATCTTAAGATAATTTTACGAAATGCTTTTTGTTTAACGATGAACATGTAAAAACTAATAATAATGATGGCCATATCGAATAATAGTAATAGCAATACTAATAAAAATAGGATAATGATAATAATGATAATCAAACAATATAAGTAAGGTATAAAATAAGGTGCGAATAATGATATGAGCGAAGCGAAATGAGAATGCAAATAATATATTAATACTAAAGATAATAATAACAATGTTATAATAAAGATAATAATGATGAAAATATAAGTAACGCTAAAGGTATGTAAAGTATAAATAATAACGAGAAATAAAACAATAGATGAAATGATAATAATAGTAGTAATAGTAATGATAGTAGATAATAAATAATAATGGTAAAAAAAATAATAGTGACGTGAATAATATTGGTCAATAATACTAAATAAACAATGGTAATAATAGATAATAGTAAAATAAATAATATAATAATAATGGTATTAATAATAAAATAATAATGGTAAATAATGATAATAAAATAACAAAATAACAATAAACATATAAACAATAATAATAAAAATCAATATTAAATAATAGTATAAATAACAAAGATTGTAAAGAATAAAAAAAATGGGTCAAATTGAAATTACAATGTAAATAAAAGGGTCAAATTAGGCATTATAAGCAATAAAGTGACTAAACAAAGAATATCGCAAAAATGTCAGGGGATGAGGGGCGCTATTTTTCCAAATAGTAAAACGCAGTGTTTTTAAAAAGGGACCGAATTACAATTGCATAAAATTTCTGGGGTAAAATTGAAATAGTGGAAAACTTAATTTTAAAATATAAAAATGCGGAAGGGCTGATTGTGCAATTAGACCATCGATTAAAAAACACGCAGATCCTAGGGCGGGTCGGATCGGATCGGGTCGGTCATGGGTAAAACGACGTCGTTTTGGGGTTAAAGGGCAGCCCCCAAAACGACGTCGTTTTGTGAGGCTATATAAAGCCCTAACTGCTAAAAAAAAAATCATTTTGGCCTGTTTAAAAAAAAATCCTTCCTTTCTTTCTTTTTTTTCTCTGCAGGAGGGGATGGCTGGGATTCCTATTGATCGCCACCGAAATGCCATTGCCACGGCCGCCATGCACGGTGGCCGAAAGTTCAGAAGAGGTAAATTTTCTTCCTTTTTTTTATGTATGTATTCTTAATAATATAGTTTTATGTATGTTCACTGAAAAAGAAAGAGAAAAAAAGGAAATAACTTTCGAAAATAAAAGAAAAAAATCACCTTTGGCCTCTATTTCTTTCGATTTCAATGAATCTTTTGTGTTGTTTTTTTTCTTTTCTGTGTTTAGATCTGCTATTTTTTGTGCTTTGAAATTCCTTTTTTTCCTTGTATATTGATCGAGAGAAAAAAAAGATCTTTACAAATGAAGTTAGATCGGTTTTTATATCTGATCTTTTTTTTATCTACTTGATCTAACGCCCTTTCGTTTTAATGGCATGCAAGTGCTTGGGCGGTGGCGAGGGTGGTGCTGCAGATGCCATCAGACTGGTGGCAGGCAAGTGGGGCAAGTGGTGGCAGACGGGGTCAGAGGCAGGAGACGAATGGCCCCAGGCCATTCAATGCTGCGGCGCTGGCAGATTAGGGTTCCCAGAACCCTAATTTTAGGTTTTGGGCTATTGGGCCACCGGGTGAAATTGGGCTTAAGGGTTTGGGCCTTGGTTTGTATTTGGTCAGTGTGTCTGGGTTTTAATTTTGGGTGGGGTTTTGGTTTATAATGGGCCCGGGCGAAATTGGGCTTGTACAGTTGCCCCTCTTTGCTCATTGTCGTGCAACGAGAATGGAGCAAAGACTTTCAAAAGGCCAATTTTGTCTGGTCTCGCCGAGTCTTGACTTCTTTGGTGCTATTCTTCTTCAGGTAGCCTTGTTTTAGTCCACCATACCTTGTTGCTTTGATCCACTCCACTGCTGCTTCGACGAGATGGGATCTGTGGCTCCAATTTGCTCTTGCTACGACTTGTGACTTGTTTATTTTAGATTGCTCCACTGCATCTCTAGAAAGATGAGGTCTTTGGTCTTCAGCCTATTCCACTGTTAGCTAAGGCAATAGGATTAAAGCTTTGACCATGCTCCCTACTGGTTAGGGAGCCAAGATTCGCATTCGATCTTGCCCCACTACTGATTAGGGCGACAAGATCTATAATTTTTGACCCATTCCACTGCTGGTCAGTGGCAATAGGACGGTGGCCTAAATCATGTTCCCCACTGGTTTGAGAGCCAAGATTTGCCTTCGATCTTGCCCCACTCTTGGTTAGGGCGACAAGATCTACAATTTTTGACTTATTCCACCGCCGTCAAGGCAATAGAACAGTGGCCTAAATCATGTTCCCTCTTGGTTAGGAGCCAAGATTTGCCTTCGATCTTGCCCCACTCTTGGTTAGGGCGACAAGATCTACAATTTTGACCCATTCCACTTCTTTGGTCGGTGTAGCAGAACGGTGGCCTAAATCATGTTCCCCACTGGTTTGAGAGCCAAGATTTGCCTTCGATCTTGCCCCACTACTGGTTAGGGCGACAAGATCTACAATTTTTGACCTATTCCACTGCTGGTCAGTGGCAATAGGACGGTGGCCTAAATCATGTTCCCTACTGGTTTGGGAGCCAAGATTTGCCTTCGATCTTGCCCCACTACTGGTTAGGGCGACAAGATCTACAATTTTTGACCCATTCCACTGCTGGTCAGTGACATAGGATGGTCTTCAACCTATTCCACTACTGGTCAGTGGTAATAGGACAATCTTCAACCTATTCCACTGCTGGTCAGTGGCAATAGGATGACCTTCAGCCTATTCCATCGCTGGTCGATGGCAATAGGACGACTTTCAACCTACTCCACCGCTGGTCGATGGCAATAGGACCACCCATTCCACCGCTGGTCGATGGTAATAGGATAATCTTCAACTTTTCTCACTGCTGGTCAGTGGTAATAAGACGATCTTACATCTATTCCACTGCTGGTCAGTGGCAATAGGGTAATCTTCAATAGTGTTGCTACACCGTCCTCTAGGGACATATCCTGTAGACTCGATTTTATATGTTTGTGTTTATGCCAAAGGATACGGATGCTATGATCGGAATGACTCAAATGCTTCTGACTACGTGTGATATGGATGACACTTACATGAATACAGAATGTCATGAGAATGATGGTTTTTTCATTAAGACGCAATGATTGTAATAAATCGAATGCTCCTAACTAAATGATATTATGGAGGACATTTGCATGAATGCAGGATGTCGTGAGAATGATCTTTTTTTAAAAGCTTGAGGCAGTAATTGCTCGCTCGTTCGTCAAGGTTACTAAGACGACGCAATATCTCGTCGATATCTATGACAAATAATCAAGAAATAATCATGATTTTAGACTCCTCTTTCTAACATTTCCAACCCCTAAGTGTGAAGGTTCCTACACAATGCCTTGTTTTAGGTTCCTCTGTTGCTTAGAGGCCTCGAGTAATAAGGCGGGACTCCTTTTATGGAAGCATTATGGGTCCATGGGTCGTTATTTCAATTGCAAACAACTTAAAGATTTAAAGTAACAATGGAATTTATGAAGAATGGAATTGGATTAAATCAACAAAAGTAAACATTATTGAGTACAAAAATGGGTAAAAGAAAAAGTAGGTGCCCTAGATATTGCAACTGAGCTTCACCAATCGAATCCTTCCAAGATCATTTTGAGTTTGAATAGATGTTGGGAGATCTGCAGTGCTTTGTAGATGTTTCGAGGTGTAACATTCCTCCTTTTGCTAATTTGGGAGAACAAAATTGTCACATACCTCCTCTTCGTGCAAATTTGAGCCGCCCTTATCGGGTTTTCACTCAAGGCCCTTTGGTCTCAAAGCGCCCTTACGGGTTTCGCTTTGGCCTCTCTTTTTTTAGGTCTTAAAGCGCCTTTACGGGTTTTCACTTTAGCCTTTCCTTCTTCAAGCATAATACTTTTACCGAATCAATTTATGGGATTGGATAGATTTTCCCATCAATCTCGGCCAAAATTAGAGCCCTCCGAGAAAGCCTTTTCACCACATAAGGTCCTTCCCAATTTGGCATCCATTTCCTCTGAAATCCTTTTGTATGGGGAGGATCTTTTTCAAAACTAAGTCTCCCTCATGGAATTCTCTTGGACGCACTTTTTTGTTGTATGCTCGCGTCATTCGCTTTTGGTACATCTGACCATGACGGATAGCTTTTAGTCTCTTTTCTTCAATCAGATTCAACTGGTCATATCGAGCTTGGATCCATTCTACTTCATCCAATTTCAATTCGGACAATACTCGAAGGGACGAAATTTCAACTTCGATGGGTAAAACTGCCTCCATTCCGTAAACCAATGAGAAAGGAGTTGCCCCGGTGGAGGTTCTGATTGACGTTCCATAGGCGAGAAGGGCAAATGGTAACTTCTCGTGCCAATCTTTGTAAGTCTCAATCATCTTCCCTACTATCCTCTTGATGTTCTTATTAGCTGCTTCTACTGCACTATTCATCTTTGGGCGATACGGTGACGAATTGTGATGTCTGATCTTAAATTACCTGCAGACTTCTGTGATCATGCTATTATTTAAGTTTAACGCATTATCAGATATGATCCTCTCAGGCATTCCATATCGACATATGATTTCCTTTTTTAGGAACTTGCTGACCGCTGATTTTGTCACATTGGCATATGAAGTGGCCTCCACCCATTTAGTGAAGTAATCAATTACCACGAAGATGAACCGATGTCCATTGAAAGCTTTTGGTGAGATTGGTCCAATGACGTCTATGCCCCACATAGAAAAGGGCCATGGGGAGGTCATAACATGTAAAGGTGAGGGTGGTACATGAATCTTGTCCCCATAAATTTGGCACTTATGACATTTCTTAGCATAATCAATGCAATCTCTTTCCATGGTAAGCCAATAATACCCGAATCTCATGATTTGTCTGGCCATTGCGAACCCATTGGCATGTGTTCCGCAGACACCCTCATGGACTTTTTCTAGGATCTGCTTAGCCTCGGCGCCGTCCACACATCTCAATAGCACTTGATCCTTTCTTCTTTTGTATAAGACCTCTCCGTCTAAGACATAGTCACAAGCTAGTCTTCTCAACGTCCTTTTGTCATTTTCAGTTGCTTGATCGGGGTATTTACGATCTTTCACGTATTATAGTATATCGTGATACCACGGGTGATCATTTTGCTCTTCTTCTTCCACGTTGTAGCAATGGGCTGGGGCCTCATAAATGCTCATTTGTATAGGCCTCATATCCTCCTTGTTGTTTGCTCGTACCATAGAAGCCAATGTGGCTAGAGCATCAGCCATCTGGTTTTCGTCTCTAGGTAGATAATCGAAAGTGATGTCATCAAACTCTTTGATCGCTTCTTGGACCAATATTTTGTATTCGACCAATTTGGGATCTCTCGCTCTCCATTCTCCTTTAAGTTGATAAATCACCGGTCTTCCTCCCGTATACTTCTAGCACCTTAACTTTACGTTCTATAGCAGCACGGATACCCATGATGCAAGCTTCATATTCTGCCATGTTGTTTGTACAATCAAAATCCAGCCTACAAGTAAATGGGTAATGATCTCCGTTTGGGGACACCAGAACTGCCCCAATTCTATTGCCCATAGCATTCGATGCCCCGTCAAAATTTAGTTTCCAAGGATGACTTTTCGGGGTACCTTCTTCAGTGGTTGCTACATACATTAGGTCTTCATTAGGGAAATCAAAGTCCAAAGGCTCATAATCTGCTAGAGCTCTACTGGCCAGAAAATCTGCTATTGCACTTCCTTTTATCGCCTTCTGGTTTACATAAACTATGTCAAACTCAGAAAGTAAAATTTTCCATCGGGCCATCCGTCCATTCAAAGTAGTCGACTCCATTAGGTATTTAAGTGGGTCTAGCTTTGAGATGAGCCAGGTCGTATGATACAACATATCTTGCCTCGATCCGAGTTGTCGGATCAAGGCACAACATAGTTTCTCAATTGGTGAGTACCTTGTTTCACACTCGGTGAACTTTTTACTAAGGTAGTGTATTGCCTTTTCTTTCTTTCCCGACTCATCGTGTTGGCGAGCACATCCCATTGAATTATCAAGTACCGTCAAATAGAGGATTAAAGGCTTCTCTGGATTAGGCAGTGTCAATACCGGAGGATTGGACAGGCACTACTTTACTTTGTCGAAGGTTTTCTGACATTCTTCGTCCCACACACCTAGATTGTGTTTTTAAGAAGGCGAAATATGGGATCACATTTCTCGGTCGGTTGTGAAATGAACAAGAGCAATGTAATTTAATCTTCCTAAGAAACCTCAAACTTCTTTTTGCGTGCGGCGGAGGCAATTCTTGTATAGCCTTGACCTTGTGCAGGTCAACCTCAATCCCCTTTCATCGACTATAAATCCTAGCAGCTTCACGACACGGCTCCAAAGGTACACTTAGCGGGTTAAGCTTCAATTGACTTTCCTTAACCTCAAAAATAATTTTCTTAAGACTTGGATATGCTCCTTTTCGGTTCGGGACTTGGCGATCATATCGCCGACATAAACCTCAATTTTCTTGTGCATCATATCATGGAATAGGGTTACCATGGCTCTCGATATGTTGCTCCAAGCATTCTTCAACCCAAATGGCATTACCTTATAGCAAAAGGTTCCCACATGGTTATGAATGTGGTTTTATCTATGTCTTCGAGAAGCATCTTTATCTGGTTGTATCCTAGAAGCCATCCATGAATGAGAACAATGAATAACCCGCCAGATTATCCACTAAGGTGTCGATATGAGGTAACGAAAAATTATCCTTCTGGCTAGCCTTATTTAGATCCCTCGTAGTCTACACATTCTGTATTTTCCCATCTTTCTTAGAGGCGGGGCGATATTGGCTACCCATTCTCGGTACTTAACCACTTGCAAGAACCCCGTCAAATTGCTTCTTGACCTCTTCTTTTATTTTCAAGAAAACATCCGCCTCATCCTCCAAGTTTACATTGGGTGCTTGTATTCTTCTTTATGGGCAAGCGGTGTACCACGATATCGATGCTTAACCCGCATGTCTTGATATGACCATGCGAAGACATCCTTGAATTCTTGGAGTAACTCGATGAGGTCTCGCCTTGTCTCTACGGTGATACCGGCTCCAATCTTCACTTCTTTCTTTTCTTGTCCATTTCCCAGGTTCACTATTTCTACTGATTCTTTGTGAGGTACGATTTGTTTCTCCTCTTGTTCTACCATCCTTAACAGTTCAGGAGCTAAATCACAGCCTTGGTTGTCTTCAAAATCCTGAAAATCTTCCGCACCCATATCTTGCTCAAAAGGATATTTTGAGTCATCGGTAGCGTTACTCAAATCATTGATATTTGGGGACCTGTTATGGAGATGAATAAAGGCTCATAGAATCACAGAATCTAGGCATGCTTATTTGTATCATAAATGAAGAATAGAAATGTTTAGAAGAATATCTACAGAAAGAATAATGATAATGAATGAAACGAACATAAAAGAAAATTAGCTCAAACGATGGCGGAGATGTATTTCATTGAAAAAAACGATGTCTTATACAAAATCATGCTTCACAAAAGGGACTCTTATTGCTTCTAGACTTAAAGCAACAAGTGTGTTCCGAGTATTACTCTGATTGAGTTCTAAAAGCTACAGGAATCTCCTCTGCAGTCCAGTTGTTTAGAATGCTGCCTGGCTCATAGGGGCGGATGCCATTCCGATTTTTTTCCTCAATTTTTCCTTCAAATATAGCGTTGACGTGCATGAATTCTTCATCTTGCATTCCTTGTCCCGGATGGATAACCCCTCCTGATATAAAGGTCTCACGAATATGAGGAATTATCATCGGTTCCCATTTAATCTCATCTCCACCCAAACGCGCTTTCCTTCTTTCTTGCTTCTTTTCTAACTCTTTCTTCTTTTCCTTTGCATTCGGCTTGAATCCTAAGCCAAAGAGGTCTCTTTTTTCCTTCAACCTCGGGACTCCGATTCCTCCTTGGAGATACCTTTCCAATCCCTTTCCGGGTATGGCTCCATTTCTGACCATTAATTGCAAACCCATTTTTGTGGTTTTAGATAACTGGGGCACTGGGATCTTGTTTCCCTCGATGATAAATATTGCGTTGATTTAATTCCAGAGGCGGAAGGAACATTCGATTGTTTCGTCATTTGCTTCTAAATATGGTGCAGTGTTGGTTACGGTTGCGATGATGTCCTCTTCATCATTTATTGTTACCAAACGGCCTTCATGACTAATTTCAATTTACGGTGCAACGATGAGGATCGCTCGGCGAGTGTATCCAAGGTCTCCCAACAAACAGATTATCTGACGACTGATATCCATTACTATGAAATCCACTTCATATGTACTGGGCGATTAAAGAGGTACTTCGATCCTCCCCATGACTTTCCTTTCAGTTCCATCGAATGCCCTTACTACATTGTAGCATGCCTTCATGTGAGAGCTATCAACGGGTAATCGATTCAACGTCGATAATGGCAAAACATTGAGTGCCGATCCGTTGTCGACTAATACCCCTGGTAGCGTGTATCCTTTGCACCGTGTAGTAATATGGAGGGCTTTGATGGAACCCATGCCCCCCGGTGAAATCTCGTCATCATTAAAGAAAATGAAGTTATCAGCACTTATATTACTAATTAGATGATCCAACTTGTTAACGGTGATATCATTAGCAACATAAGTTTCGTTCAACACTTTCATCAGTGCGTTGAGGTGCGTTTCTGAGCTTAATAGCAAGTCAAGTACGATATATCTGGCCATTTGTTTATGCACGGCTGCTCCACGACACTGTATTCACTATGCTTTAAAAACTTCAAGAATTCCCTAGCCTCGTCTTCCTTCACTGGCTCATTTATAGGAGCTTCCTGTTTGGTCGCACTTTCTTTCTTTTGTTCGCCCACCAAGGTTTTCCCCTTTGCAAGCTCGGTCTGTGGGTTTGTCGTGTCGTCACGCTTCCCGCTATGTGTATAAGAGCCTACTTCTTGGTTTCCCTTTGCAGTGCTAGACGAGTCTCCTTTCCGGAATCGTCACATTACGATTGTAGTTCCAGGGAACCTTTTTGTTATCTTCATATGAAAATGTCGCAGGTCTTGGATCACAATCTTGGAGGCTCTGGTTTCCTTTCATAGTGCGAGGATGAGTCCTCTATTTTAGGAATCGTCAGTTGCAATTAGAGTTCGGGAACCTCTTTGTTGTCTTTATACGAAAGGACCGCCGATTTACGAATCATGATCTTCGGAGTTGTCTTTATCCCGGTTCCATCGTTCTTTGGCCGTGAAATGATGACTAAAGGATAGCTAGCTTTCGAGACTTTTATTGCTGATTCATCTTCCAACACGCAAATGCTTCCTTCTTTTCGGCCTTCATTAATCTCAAAAAACTCCAACTCTTTATTGTCCATCAATCTAGATGGCGTAATTCTAAACTCAAGATCAGATCTGGATTTCATGCCCTTCCATGTTATGAAACTCGCAACCTCTTCTTGTTCTTTCATGCTTTCCTCTGGCCTTGATACATTAATCCTCTCTTCATCATTTCTTTCCAAACTTGTTTCATCGAGTCTTTACTTCGTCAACATTCCTTTAACTCTCCTTCCCATGTTTTTGCCTATCATATTGACCTCATGATTAGGCAAGGGTGCCTGCTACCGGGGTATCGTCTACTTTTATAATGCCCATCTGGATGAGTCTTTGTACCAGCTTTTTGAAAGTAAGATAGTTCTCTATTGAATGCCCCACGATCCCTGTGTAGTACTCACACTGTGCGTTCGCTTCATACCACTTAGGGTATGGGGGTTGCGAGGTTTTAGGTAATGTGGGGCAACAACATGTGCATCGAATAAATTTCGTACATTTCCTTGTATGTGACCGGATTGGCGTGAATTGGATTTTCTCGTGTTACGCTTTGTCTTTGGATTCTGCCTAGAGGAGCCTTGATGATCAGCGATTATGGCCTTGGGCTGATTTATAGTAATAGGCTTCAGATAACCTTTACCTAAGTTATTTACATCGTTCTCTCTTTATTTGGGATTGTCTTTACGGTACTTTCTCCCACTTCTATCTTGCCACATCGATTGCATTTTCTATCATCTCTTGAGCATCACGATGTCCGAGAAGCTTTAGTGGCGCTTCGGAAATATGATTGATGAAAGGAGCTTTCAACGTATTTATAAAGAGCATGGTTGTCTCCTTTTCCAAAAGCGGTGGTTGAACTTGTATCGCTATCTCTCTCCATCGTTGGGCATCTTGCCTAAAACTTTTCGCTTGACTTTTTCTTTATATTTTGGGCGTGATTCTATCGGGAGCAATATCGATCCACATGGCCATAATGTTTCATGAAGGCTCGTGCGAGTCCTTCCATGTCTTGATTTGGGCACGACTAAGTGATTATACCATTTGGCGGAGACCCGTAAACCGCCTTGAAAATGAATGAATCAAGAATTGGTCATTATTAAGGTGCCCGCTATCCACCGGCGAACATTGTGATGTGTGCCTCAGGACAGCTAGTCCCGTTATATTTCTCGAACTCTGGTGTTTTGAACTTTGGCCGAAGGACTAAGTCCGGGACTAGACTTAAGTCTTTAGCATCTATCCCGTAATGATGGTCAGCCATTTCTATTTCTTTAAACTTTTCTTCTAGCCACTTGCAACGGTCCTCAAGTTGCTTTGACAAATCTATTTTTGCCTTGTCCATTTCTGCCAATTCATCGAAATCCAGGACCACAGGGTTGGCCGGACTTTCCCCTGGGTTAGTACCCGAACTAGTCGGAAGGTGGGCTGGTATCGCGGTACCAATCTGATATTGTGGTCTAATAGTAACGGGCGTCCTTGGGTGATGCACGTCCGGTGCTTGGGTATTAGGTGGGGTAAAACCCGGAGGGTAAGCAGGGTCGTCATTATCATTTCCCAAACTAGGAGCAACTCCCTTTCCTTTCTCACGTTCATTGGCCAACAACTGCGCCAATTGATTCATCATGCTACTTGGAGATTCTTGCATTCGTTCAATCATGTCTTGTTGTATCTTAATCAATCGTTCTTGCATCTGCTCTTGTATTTCCTTTTGCATTTGTTCTAGTCTCTCCATTCTTTGATCCATGATTTTTGTTTTGCCTCGTGTATTGTACCGATGTTCCAAGGTCACTGTCATAATTTAAGGTTCCTTTGTGAGATTTAATGCATATGATGCAATGTGATGCTGATGCATGAAATGTATGCAAAAAAAAAAAGGCATTAATTCTGATACAATTTCTTTTTAGA
This sequence comes from Gossypium rotundifolium, assembly GCA_025506655.1. Lineage (NCBI taxonomy): Eukaryota > Viridiplantae > Streptophyta > Magnoliopsida > Malvales > Malvaceae > Gossypium > Gossypium rotundifolium. The sequence continues at coordinate 47,380,359 of CP106723.1, forward strand.
ATAACTTTTCTAGAAAACAAGTTTCTTTACATAAAATGGATTACATATAAGGCCTCGCCCTAATACTTAAGGCCTTAATTTCTTCCAGAAGCCCAGCTAACTCTTGACCTTGCTCTGACTTTGATTCGTAAAATAAACTTAATACATCAACTCGGATTGCTAAGGTTTGTAAGTGATCCACTACTTCTCGCACTTGAGCCACGGCTTCCCCATAATGTAATCTCGATCTCGACTTGATTACGAGAGTGATGAAGTTTTGCTTCAGCTTCCTCATTGACTTCAAGCTCCACCGTAGCTCACAACCATGTAAAGTAGATTCTAACTCTTGATTCTTGCTTTCATTTCTTCAATTTTACTCAGACTAGCCTTTAATTGACTACGAGTTACTGGCTATGATCTTGATACAATGACCTTTCGATTCATCACCCGCCTTTAATTCCTCTTTCTCATTTTGAGTTTCTACCAAACTTCTTTTCAGAGTAGTTTCTCGAACTTGAGTATCTCGGAGTTCCCTTTCCCATTGACTGGCTCTATGTCTTTCCTCTTTCAGTTCTTGACGCCATTGCTCTGACATTTTTCCTAATCCAACAATTTTCATTGACCTTCGCAGCTTCTTGTAGTACTTTTCAAAGCGTCCAAATCTTCCTCGTAGTATTTTTCCCTTTCCTCGGCTTTTCGGCTTTCAGCTTCTGAATGTCAACATCTAACCCTAACTGCATCTTTTCTTCTTCTAATTGCTCTATCCTTTTCCCTAATTCCATATTCTTTTTTCTCAAAATCCTGCTTGATGATTTCGAGCTCCGACGGGATTACCTGCAGGTGTTCTTCCACCGATCGGGTGTTTTCTTGGTCTAAAGTATGGATATTATCGTTGATTCTCTGACTCCTCCATCGGTCATATTCAGGGGTTGTCATCGGGTTAGTGGAAAACCTTTTCATCCTATGAGTCCGACTCCATGCACTTGCTATTTCGCGAACCCTCTTCTTACAATTGTCTCCTTTATATTCGAACTCGCACTGAATTAGACCTTGTGTTGCAGGTATCAATCGCTCTCGATCTGACTTGTCTCGAGACGAGGAGAGGGGCATATCCGATAGCTCCCCATATTCTCAGTAGAGAAACCCAGTCAAAATCTCCACACCGATATAGGATCTCATCAGGGATCATTAAAGGAGCTTTCTATTCTACGTCTTTTTCTTGCAGGTTTTGTAGAATCGTCATCCATTTTTCTTCCGTAAGATCGTCTCGCCTTGGTGTGGCTGCTAATTCTTTTAGCGGGGAATATTCCTCGGAGAAGATTCGACCCGGTGCCTTTTCTGCTTTCCAAAAATGATTGTTGAACCATACTAGCAAGAGCTGTGCACAACCGGTGAATCTTCCTTCACCCGCTCTTCGGCACGCGCTTAAGGACCTAAAAGTTTCAGCCAGAATTACAGAAACGGGTATGACTCCTCTATCCAATCTGTCGAATAAATTTGAGACCGCCTAGACTACATGCCCTAGAGCTTTAAGGAAAATAATCAGTCTATAAATGCTCAAGGCAAAAATGTCAACCCTTTTCTTCACGTCAGGGTGTGCTATGATCAAATCCCTTAAATTTCTCCAAGGGATGCACTTACAATCTCCTTTTTGTTTTATCCGTGTTGCAACCTTTTCTTCGCTCATTCCGTAATATTCATCGACTTTTTTAAGAAGGTGGGGACATTAATGAGTCTTGTATAAACTTTGTCGGTTTGAATTTTTCAAGCGGAGTAAAGTCGTGTATTTTTCTATAGTAGGCATCGATCCGCTTTCCAAAGTAAAACAACTATAAGCGAGGATTCCAAAATTGGGCTATAGCTCGGAATAAGTCTTTGGTCTACCTTGATGTCAAGCGAGATAAGGCGATCGCCGTAATGTGATAGAATAGTTGCTTAATCTCGTCGTCCCATTGACTCCATATCTCTTTCATCTCTTGAAGATTATTTTGAGTTACACTAATACGTGTGAAGTCCCATAATTCTGACACGTGCCCTTCTGTAAGACTATCACCCTTTCCTTGTTGCAGTGTCTTGGCCTATTTCAGACGGCCGCATTGTCCTTCACTCTATCAAGAAACCCTCTTTCCATGAGAAGCTATCTATTTAGCAATTGAATGTGAATCAACACCTTTTTTGATGAAGATGCCATGCAAAAATAAAAATGAAGCAAATCAGTAATCCATAAGCAGTAAGCAAAGAATAAAATACCTAATCTGGTAACCACTAGGGTTTGGCGCGGCTCTACCTAGGGTGGGTTCTTAGGGCTTACTATATGAGGTTCAGTTCTAAAGTAAGGGTACCTGAACTAGCAGATTCCTCAATCCTCACCCATTATAGGCTCATATAGACCGAGTTCAGTTCAGGGGAATACATTTCCCTATGGCTGCACGGAGATGAAAATCTCACGAAGACATAGGTACGGATGTATCCCGAAAGTGATCCACTATCTTGCGGAGGTGAAAACCTCACGAAAGAGTAGTTTCTCACTTCCACTTAAAGGTGTAACCACAGCGGTCATGCAATGCAATCTTTGAAGTTAAAATAATATGCGATAAAAGATCGTAATTTTTAACTTGAACTTTCAAATTTCCGAGAAGGCGAAAAATAATCAATTTATGGCTTGACTTTCCAAAAGAGCGTCCCCTGGAGTCGCCAAGTTTGTAAATCACCATTTTTTTAAAACGGAAAAGCGACAAGGGTTCGACTTTGGGTTTAAAATAAAACAAAGCGGAGTCGCCACCAATCCCTTTTTGTTGAGGTGTGATCGGGTCACCTTATAAAGCGGTTGTTTTTAATAAGCATGCTTTGATTTATCAAAACAATAATTTTGGTCTCTGAAATCCAAAAACGAGTTCGAAAGTCGATTCACATACGAAGAAGGTTAGCACCTCGTCGTCCAAAATTGGTACCGAATGATTAATTAGTGTCTTAATGCGAAAATTTGAAAAGATTTTTAAATTCGGATCTTTAAAAATGTTTGGATAGTTGAGGCTAGAGTTTGAGATTTCTTTATTCGAGAGGATACAAGCATCACATCCATGCGTTAGGGCGCAATATTGAAGCCTTCGTAATCAAAGTTATCTCATGATTCGTGAAATTTATTAAAAGGATGTTTAATGTTTTAGTCAAGCGGAAAATCGCAACCCAACACGTTAGGGTACTATTCCCGAATTCCTAAATACAAAACATTGCATCTATTTAGAAACCTTTAAATGGAATGTAGCAATTTTACAAAATGCCTCGCATCGGATCAATCAAAGAGAAGGCTCGAGTCAAAACTTGAGATTTCTTTGTCCGAAAAGATATAAATATCACGTCCGACATTGTTAGGACACGATGTTTTAATCTCTCGTGATCAAAATCATCTAAGTAATTTGTGAAACTTCGTAAAAGGGATGTTAAGTTACTTAGTTAAGCGGAAAATAGCAACCCAAAGACGTTAGGGCACTATTTTCCAATTCCTATCTGAAACATCACCTTTATTCTAAAATCTTAAGATAATTTCTGAAATGCTTTTTGTTTAATGATGAACATGTGTAAAAACTAATAATAATGATGACCATATCGAATAATAGTAATAGCAATACTAATAAAAATAGGATAATGATAATAATGATAATCAAACAATATAAGTAAGGTATAAAATAAGGTGCGAATAATGATATGAAGCGAAAGCGAAATGAGAATGCAAATAATATATTAATACTAAAGATAATAATAACAATGTTATAATAAAGATAATAATGATGAAAATATAAATAACGCTAAAGGTATGTAAAGTATAAATAATAACGAGAAATAAAACGATAGATGAAATGATAATAATAGTAGTAATAGTAATGATAGTAGATAATAAATAATAATGGTAAAAAAAATAATAGTGGCGTGAATAATATTGGTCAATAATACTAAATAAACAATGGTAATAATAGATAATAGTAAAATAAATAATATAATAATAATGGTATTAATAATAAAATAATAATGGTAAATAATGATAATAAAAATAACAAAATAACAATAAACATATAAACAATAATAATAAAAATCAATATTAAATAATAGTATAAATAACAAAGATTGTAAAAGAATCAAAAAAAAAAAGGTCAAATTGAAATTACAACGAAATAAAAGGGTCAAATTAGGCATTATAAGCAATAAAGTGACTAAATGACAACACGCATAAAATCTTTGGGACGAGGCTAATTTTTCCAAAAAGTAAAACGCAGTGTTTTTAAAAGGACCGAATTACAATTGCATAAAATTTCGGGGTAAAATTGAAATAGTGAAAAACTTAATTTTAAAATATAAAAATGCGAAAGGTGGATTGTGCAATTAGACCATCGATTAAAAACACGCGATCCTAGGGCGGGTCGGATCGGATCGGGTCGGTCATGGGTAAAACAGCGTCGTTTTGGGGTTAAAGGCGGCCCCAAAGCAGCGTCGTTTTTATGAGGCTATATAAAGCCCTAGCTGCTGAAAAAAAAATCATTTTGGCTGTTTAAAAAAAATCCTTCCTTTCTTTCTTTTTTTCTCTGCAGGAGGGGGGATGGCCGGTGGGATTCCGTAGGTCGCCGCCACATTGGCGTTATGTCGCCGGCCGCGTTACCTGATGGCGGAAGTTTAGAAGAGGTAAATTTTCTTCCTTTTTTTTATGTATGTATTCTTAATAATATAGTTTTATGTATGTTCCTTTGAAAAGAAAGAGAAAAAAAGGAATAACTTTCGAAAATAAAAAAAATCACCTTTGGCCTCTGTTTCTTTCGATTTCAATGAATCTTCGTGTTGTTTTTTTCTTTTACGTGTTTGGATCTGCTATTTTTGTGCTTTGAAATTCCTTTTTTCCTTGTATATTGATCAAGAGAAAAAGTTCTTTACAAATGAAGTTAGATCGGTTTTTATATCCGATCTTTTTTATCTACTTGATCTAACGTCCTTTCGTTTTAATGGCATGCAGGTGCTTGGGCGGTGGCGAGGTGGTCTTGCAGATGCCATCGGGCCGGTGGCGAGCAAGTGGGGCAAGTGGTGGCGGAGGCGAGGGTGAGAGGCGAGGCAGATGGCCCGGGCCATTCAATCTTCTTGGCTTGGCAGATTAGGGTTCGAGAACCTAATTTTAGGTTTTGAGCTATTGGGCCACCGGGTGAAATTGGGCTTAAGGGTTTGGGCCTTGGTTTGTATTGGGTCGGTGTGTATGCGGGTTTTAATTTTGGGTGGGGTTTTGGTTTATAACGGGCCCGGGCGAAATTGGGCTTGTACATCTTTTATACTTTGATTTAAGGTAGGAATGGAGGTTAAGGATAATGGAAACAAATTACAAGATTGGGAAGAATAGGCTCGATTTTGGGTGATAGAAAGAAGGATGGATGATAAAGGTTTAGGTTTAAAAGTAATGGAGAAAAGTAAATTAGGATGGAAGAACAAGGTACGAGTTTGAGTAGGGTATCGATGGTTGTGGATGATGGAAGATAGAACTTAACCAAGAGCGATTCAACACTAGAGAGTGTCGCCCCGGTTCTTATACGGTTAAGGTGGACGATGGAATAGAATGACCGCTACACTCAGGTTTAAGAGTGATAAGTTCGGATAGAAAGATTAAATCTTGCGACACTAAAAACTAGATAAGTCGATCGGGTCTCGAACAAAAATTGAGAGAAAAGTTTCTCACAAATTCGGCAGCAATTCATTAAAGAATCAAAAAGTTTTTTTTTACAAGAAAATAAACAAGTATTTATAGACTAAAACTAGCTAGCCAAATAGTCACTAGAGTTCCTTAAAGACTAAGCAAAATTCAGCTAAAACATTCTTGAGTAATCTAGAATAAATCCATTGAGTTGCCATGTCCAAATTCGGCTGAATTGGAATGCATGGGACGACTTCTAGATGGCTGGTTGCATGAAGACTCTTGGCTTGGTGCATGCTTACTTCTAGGTTCGGCCAATGGAGTTAATGGCTTCATTCAATAAGCAACTCTTGCTGAAAGGATACCAGCTTTAACTAGAGGAGTTGAGTAGCCTTTGGAGGTGAGAAAATGTGGATTGAATGGTCATTGAAGTGTGAACATTCTAGTCGAATGGTTTCTTGCATGGGCAGCTAGTGTGAACGCCTATTAATGGTGCATGGGAGAGAAAATCAGCCAAGCAACAAAAGATTGAATGCTGGTACTTGTTGGCCGAATGGACACCTTGAAACTTCAAAAATCAGCAGCCAAATTCAAAGTTCCAGCCGATCCATGATTTAGCCAAGTTCATTGCACCTAGGTGCATGAATCTTCTTTAAAGCTTCTTGAAGATTCGACTGAACCTACATGCATCAAGAAAATACATTAACTCAATTCATTTCAGCTGAATATCAATTGAACTTAGCTAGGACACATTAAGGGACACTTAGACAAATTAAAAACAAGCTAGCTAAGACACATTCAATATTCGGCTATAGCTAGAGACACATTAAACTTGCTGTAAAAATAAAGACAAATTAAATGGAGTTTTGGGCATCATAATTTCGACACTAATTAAGACTCTAGGGCACATTAAATTGCTGTAGAAAAATTAAATAGAATTATCAAGTTCAAATTTAATTAATCACAAAATTAAGAAAACTAGTTAATTCAGCTCATTTGAGCTAAACCAAGCTGAGGGAAATCGGAGGTGTCGTAACCATTTTTTTGAAAAAACGGGAATCGACATGGTTGACTCGGGTTTTGAAAATGTAAAAGAAAGGAGTCGCCACCAATCTTTTTTGTTTGATGAGGTGTGATCGGGTCACCTCGTAAAGCAGCTTGTTTTAATAAATAGTTTGATTTATCAAAACAACGATTTTGGTCTCTGAAATCGAGCGAGTTTGGGAGTCGATTCACATACGAGGAAGGGTTAGCACCCTCGTCGCCCAAAATTGGTACCAAATTGGTTGATCGATGTCCTAATGTTGAAAACTTTGTAATGATTCAAAAATAGATACTTTTTATTTCCAAAACTTGAAGGGATCGGAACGGACGTTAAGACTCTCTTATTTTCGAAGAGATAAAGCATCATGTCCAGTAAGTTAGGGTGCAATACTTTAGACTCCCGAAACTAAGCTCGCCTTTTAAAACTTAGTTTTATATTTGAAGATAGTTTTATATTTGAAGAGGATCTCCCGTCATTTGTCAAATGAGAAATCAGAACCCAGTAAGTTACGGCTCGTTTTCCCGAAAATCCAAATTAGGGATATTGCCTCTATTTTATAAGAAAAAGAAACTTATCTCGAAGTATCTAGGCGTCGAGTCTAGTAAGTTAGGGTGCGACATTTTGAATTTCCGAGATTAAGTGTTTTGTTTAAAATTTGAATTGCGATTTTAAAAAAAAAAGGATATTCTGTTGTTTAACTTAAACGAGAAAGGCCAGGAATCCGATTGAGTTAGGGCTCGATTTTCCCGAATTGCTAATCTGAAAATATTGGTCGTTATAAAGATTGAGATGTCGAAAAATAGTGAGACGAGCGATGAGAATATTGATAATAACAATAAATGGATAATAATATAAGTAATGGTAAAAGGAAATATATTGACGGTGATAGAAAATAATGATAATGATGGAAATAATAAAATGATAATAAATAAGGTAGTAATATATTAGTGGTAATAATAATGGTAATAGTAGAAGAACAAAATAACAACATGCAAATGTAATAATAAAATAATAGTAAACATAATAAAAAAACAATGGAAATAGCAAATGGTAATAAAAATAACGATAATAATAACGTAGTAATTATAATAATAGATATATGTATGAAAATAATAATTGTAAAAGATAAATAAATTATTAAATAATAAGTAAAGAAGGGTTTAATAAAAATAACAATGGTGCATAATAGTATAGTAATAATAATGCAAATAAAATAGATGAATAAAATAATAATATAAGCAAATAAAATGTATGCATATATATAATATAAAAATATAATAATAATACTAATAAAAATAAATAAATAACATAATATAAGCGCACAAAATATACAAATCGTAGAATATAATAATATAATAATGGTGATCTTGATAATAATATAACAGGTAATAATAAAATAATAATAAATAATTAATAATAAGAAAAATTAAATAAAGCAAAAATAGTAAAATTGCAAAATAATTGAAAATGGATTAAATTGCATTAAAACCGAATTTTGGGTCAATTTGTAAATGAAGTAGAGGTTTAAGGGCTAGAAAAACACGCGCGTAAAAGGCGGGGATCAAAACGGCAATTTTCTCAGCAAATTAAACGCAGCGCTTTGAGGGAGGACCAAATCGCGAAATCGTGCAAAATTTCAGGGCCAATGTGCGAATACTGAAAATTTGATTTGAAAAAATAAAAATACGGAAGGGCTGATTGCACAATTCCCCCCTCTGGTTTAAAACACGCGGATCCTCTTGGGGTGCGGTTGGTTCAGTCGGACCGGTGAAGCAGCGTCGTTTTGGGCATTAAAGGCCGACCCAAAGCAGCGTCGTTTGAGGGCTATATAAGGTCCAAAACCCAAAAAAATCAGATGTCTTTGTGTGCTTAGGAAAAAAAAGGAGTTTCGTTCTCTGGTTTTCTCTCTGCTCCCGGAGAGGAAGGGTCATCTAGGGGAGCTCCGGTCCGGCACTCTGGCGACGCGTGCGGTGGCCGAAAAGGTAAAACCTTACCATTTTTTTCTTTTTTCTTTTTATATTTTGAAATATATGTATAGTTAAAATAGATTTGTTTAAGTCTTGGTCTTAAAAGGAAAGGAACGAGGCGAAACAAAAGCTGAATCTTGTGAGATCCTTACTCATCTTTATATTTCCTTGCTTTTAAATGGAATCTCGGATTGGTGTTAAATAGGTGATTCTGTTCTTGCGTTTAAAGATCTGCTCTTATGATATTGTTAATCTCTCGTTTTTTTATTATTGGAAAAAAAAATCCTCTGTACAGTTTTCGATTGGCCTTTTATAGCCATTTCTAGAAAAGATTATCCCCCCTTTTCCTTGTTCTATCTTCTCGTATTTAATGCTTGCAGGTGCGCGATGCAAGTTGCTGGCGGTGGAGGTGCTGCGACTCTGACAATGGCGGTGGATGGGACACGATCAGAGGCAGAAGGTTAGGGGTCGAACAGTCTGGGCAGAAGGTTGCGGCGTTAGGTTCCTTAGGGTTCGAAAATTCTGAAAAATTTGTTGGGTTAGGGTTGTAATTGGGCCTTTAGGTTTGGGCTTAATTGTTTTTGGGTTAAGCTTTATTTTTGGGTTTGGTAAGTTTGGTTGGTATTGGATTTTTAGTGGAGTGTAGTTTGTTTGCAATCGGGTTTGGGCATTTGGGTTTTGGTTTTAATTTTGGGTTGTAATGCTTGTTAGCGGGCAAAATTGAGCTCTGACAATGCCCTCTTTGCTCATTGTCGGTATAGCGGAATGGAGCAAGGACTTAAGAAGGACCAATTTTGCACGGTCCTTGAGGTAGCCTCATTCGATCCACCGCATCTTGTTGCTTTGATCCACTTTCTTTGGTGCGACTTGGAGGTATAGGATTCGTTGTTCTAATCTGCTCTACTTGCAACTTCAGTGAGATAAGATGTGATGTCTTCAATCTGCTCCTACAACTTCAAGGATGCCAAACCTGCTATCTTCAATCTGCTCCACTGCAACTTCAGAGAGATAGGACCTGTAGCTTTAATCCGCTCCACTCAATCTTCTCTACTTCAAAGAGATAAAGATTGATCCTCATTGTAAACTCAGGGAGATGGGATTTGTAATCTCAACCTACTCTACGGGAACTTAGCGTGCGACACGAGGCTCAATTCACCTCTCGCAATATGAGTTGATTTTTTGCCTTTTATTTTGAAAAACAGAAATTGAAAAACAAAAATTGAAAATACCTCGGCCTGTAACCCGAGACCCAACTCACCTCTCGTATTATGAGTTAATTTTTGAAACAAACAGAATTTGAAAAACAGAAATCGAAAATACCTCGGCATGTGACCTGAGGCTCAACTCACCTCTCGTATTATGAGTTGATTTTTTAACAAAAATTGAAAGACAAAAATTAAAAATACCTCGGCCTGTGACCCGAGGCTCAACTCACCTCTCGTATTATGATTTAATTTTTGAACAGAAATTAAAAGACAGAAATTAAAAACACCTTGGCGTTCGACCCGAGGCTCAACTCACCTCTCGTACTATGAGTTGATTTTTGAACAGAAATTGAAAGACAGAAATTAAAAATACCTCGGCGTGCGACCCGAGGCTCAACTCATCTATTGTACTATAAGTTGATTTTTGAGCGAAATTGAAAGATAGAAATTAAAAATACCTCGGCGTGCGACCCGAGGCTCAACTCACCTCTCGTATTATGAGTTAATTTTTGAACAGAAATTGAAAAACACCTTAGCGTGTGACCCGAGGCTCAACTCACCTCTCGTATTATGAGTTGATATTTTGAAAAATAAATATTGAAAAGCACCTCAGCGTGTGACTCGAGGCTCAACTTACTTCTCGTATTATGAGTTGATATTTTGCAATCAGAATTTCAAAACACATCATCTGGTGGAACTCGGATGTCTTCTTTTTCCTTGGTTTGGTACAACTATCATCAAAACTTCTTGCTTTATTGGCGTGCCTGTATGTGTCATACGTTATGTTATCATGATATGCACGTGTTTGTCTTAAATGCTTTTATGCCTACATGATTATGCCATGCGCCTTGGGCTTATTTGTCATGTATCTCTTTTAAATCACGACTTTCATGATGACTGTATTCATTGCTTTGACTCTTGACTTTTCTTTCGGGTTTTGTACCCGTCCTCAAGTTTCTGAGTGTCTGCGTTTCTCGTATATCACCCTTTTGCCCTCTGTTGAACTTTGTCCTTGCTTTGAGGCTCTTGCACTTACCAAATTCTCATCCAGGTAATGCTCAACATTCCTTTTGTTTAGAGTATGTAATTTCACTATTTATCGTTTAAATGAACCAAACATGAGATGCATGAAAATGGCAAAGTAGGTATGAAAGGGATACCTCACACTCATATTTATTTCAAAAGCAACAAGAGAAGAAAATTGACAAGGAATATTTTAATAAACAAAATGTTATAAAAAAGGAAAGCAGGTTCAATTGTCGCAAATGCTCTAGATATCCAACGCAAGAACTTCTTCACGTTTCTTTATCCTGGATCTTTTCAAGCACGGCTTCTTGTGTAGAAGATTTCGAGCTTCCGAGACTGCTTCAAATACTATAATCTTGCCATTTGACTCTCTGTTCAAATCGTCTTGCTTTTTATGTCTGAACCCCCTTCATTAGGATGCTTTTTCAGGTTTTCATCCTAATATTTTGTTTACCAAAATGCCCTTTCGGGTTTTAATCTTGATCCCTTTTTTTTAGGCATAGTACTTTTTCACGGCATCTGAGTTCACTGGATTAGGTAACTCCTTCCTATCCATCTCAGCGAGAATCAAAGCTCCACCTGAGAAAGCCTTCATTACGACGTATGGCCTTTCCCAATTTGGTGCCCATTTTCCTCGAAAATCTTTTTGTATTGGGAGAATCTTTCTCAGTACAAGTTCTCCCTCGTGAAATTCTCTTGGCCGCACCTTCTTGTCATGGGCCGTGATTATTCTCTTCTGGTACATCTGTCCATGGCAGATCGCCTTCAAGCCTTTTTCTTCGATAAGATTTAGCTGGTCATATCGAGCTCGAACCCATTCTGATTCTTCTAGTTTCGACTCTATTAAGACTCGTAGAGAGGATCTCAACTTGATGGGCAGCGACTTCCATTCCATAGACCGGAGAGAAAGGAGTTGCTCCGTAGATGTACGCACGGATGTGCGATATCGTCAAAGCGAATGGTAGCTTTTCGTGCCAGTCTTTATATGTCTCGGTCATTTTCCCAATAATCTTCTTAATAATTTTGTTAGCAGCTTCTACTGCTCCATTCATCTTTGGGTGATAGGGTGAGGAATTATGATGCTTTATTTGAGATTGCTCACATACTTCATTCATCATCTTGTTGTTTAGATTCAATGCATTATCCGAAATGATTCTCTCAGGCAAACCGTATCGACATATGATCTCCTTTTTTAAGAAGCTGCAAACTGCGGTCTTCGTCACATTAGCAAATGAAGCAGCTTCTATCCATTTTGTGAAGTAATCTATGACCACAAAAATGAATCGGTGTCCATTAGAAGCTTTTGGGGAAATTGGCCCTAAAACATCCATGCCCCACATAGAAAAAGGCCACGGAGAAGTCATGACATGAAGGGGCGAAAGGGCTGTATGAATTTTATCGTCGTAAATTTGACATTTGTGGCACTTTCGTGCGTAACTAATGCAGTCACTTTCCATTGTCAGCCAGTAATAACCGAGTCTTATAATCTACTTGGCCATAGTGAAACCATTGGCATGTGTTCCACAAACTCCTTCATGGACATCTTCAAGTATTTTTCTGGCTTCAACAGCATCTGCGTATCTCAAGAGCACTTAATCTTTTCCTCTTTTGTATAGGATGTCCCCATCAAGAACAAATCCCACCACCATTCTTCTGATTGTTCTTTTGTCGTTCTCATTTGCTTGCTTGGGATATCTTTGATTCTTGACATATTCTAAGATATCGTGGAACCATGGCTGTCCATCTGCCTCTTTTTCAATGCTAAAACAATGTGCAGGGACCTCATATATGCTCATTTGGAGAGGCATTATTTCTATTTCTCTGTTTACTTTGAACATTGAGGCCAAAGTGGCCAGGGCATCAGCCAATTGGTTTTCTTCTCGTGGGAAGTAATTAAAAGCCACTTCTTTGAACTCTTTGACCAACTCCGCAACAAGATCACGATTTTTGACCAACTTCGAATCTCTCACTTCCCAATCTCCACAAATTTGGTAGATCACCAATGCTGAGTCCCCGTACACCTCCAAGATTTCGATGTTTTGTTCAATGGCTGCACGAAGTCCCATGATGCAAGTCTCATATTCCATAACATTATTAGTCTGAGAAGAAATTTAGTGCAGCGTTGGCGGATAATGGTTCCCCTCTGGTGACACTAGGACTGCTCCAATCCCATGCCCCAATGCATTTGATGCACCATCGAAGCTCATCTTCCATGATTTCTCTTTTGACGACTCACACTCTTTTTCTGTAATGCACATCAAGTCTTCATCTGGGAAATCAAATATCAATGGCTTGTATTCCTCTGTTGTTTGAGTTGCTAAGAAGTCCACTATCACGCTCTCTTTTATCGACTTTTGACTCACATATATGACGTCGTACTCTGATAGTAGGATTTGCCATCGTGCCATTCTTCCTGAGAGTGCAGGTGATTCCATCATCTATTTTATTGGGTCCAGTTTTGAAATTAACCACGTCGTATGATACAACATATATTATGCGAGCCTTGAATTACCTGACCAAAGCACAATGTAATTTTTCAATTGGTAGGTACTTTGCTTCGTACTCTGTGAACTTCTTCTTTGAGGTAGTAAATTGCCCTTTCTCTTTCCTGACTCATCATGTTGCCCGATCGCAACCCATTGAGTTTTCAAACACAGTTAGAGACAATATTAACGGTCTCCCAGGAGTTGGTGGTATTAGCACTGGGGGGCTAGACAAATACTGTTTTATTTTATCAAAAGCCACTTGGCACTCCTCGTTCCATTCTCTAGGATTGTGTTTTCGAAGGAGTCAAAAAATTGGTTCACACTGGTTGGTAAGTTGAGCAATGAATCGAGCGATGTAGTTCAACCTCCCTAAAAATCCTCTAACTTCTTTTTGTGTGCGCAGAGGTGGTAGTTCTTGTATGGCTTTTATCTTATCTAGATCAACCTCAATACCTCTCTCACTGACGATGAAGCCTAGTAATTTTCCCGAGGTAGCCCCAAATGTACACTTGGCTGGATTAAGCTTCAGCTGGAACTTTCTTAGTCTTTCGAACAACTTCTTGAGGTTCTCAACATGCTCTCTTTCCCTCCTAAATTTGGCAATCATATCATCGACGTAGACTTCTATTTCTTTATGCATCATGTCATGGAACAATATCACCATAGCCCTCTGATATGTTGCCCCGACATTCTTCAATCCGAATGGCATCACCTTGTAGCAGAATGTTCCCCACATCGTCACGAATGTAGTTTTCTCTATATCCTCAGGAGCCATCTTTATCTTGCCATCTTTTTCGGTACTGGGACTATATTAGCTACCCATTCTGGATATTTAGAGGCTTGTAGGAAGCCAGCATCAAATTGTTTCTTGACTTCTTCTTTTATCTTTAAAAGCATTTCAGGCCTCATTCGTCTTAACCTCTGTTGAATAGGTTTGCATTCTGGTTTCAGTGGGAGTCTATGGACCACTACATCCTTGTTCAACCCTGGCATATCCTGATACAACCATGCAAATACATCTTTGTACTCACGAAGAAAGGAGATCAAATTATGTTTGGTCTTCTACGAAATGGGGTCCCAATCTTCACTTCCCGCCTCTTTTTTCATTTCCCAAGTTCATTGTCTCAACAGATTCTTGATGGGGTAGAATCATTTATCTTCTTGTTCTATCATTCTTAGTAAGTCGAGAGGCGAGACATAATCTTGATATTTTCCCACTTTGAATTCTCCTAAATAAATAGCTTTCTAAATCGATTTGGGACTTATAGCAGGATTGTTCATGTCCTTGGTATCTGAAACACTGAAAGGTGAATGGAAAAGAAAACTATAGAGGAGCATCAAAGTATTGGAACCAAACAAACATAATGTTATGGCATGATATGAGGTACATGTAAGGACAGGCTGTGAGAAGAGGGAATAATTATGAAGTTAACAAGAATGAAAAGACTATGACAAAATGCATCTCCATTAATGTTCATTTAAATGATAAAGAGCAAACATAAGCTCTTACAAAAGAATCCCACTACTACTTAGGGGTACACAAAAAGAGAGTTAATATTGAGCATTACTCTGGAAAGGACTTAGAAACTACAAGAAGATCCACATCAGTCCAATTGTTCAAAATGAATCCAAGAGGACAAGGGCGTATCATTGAAACATCTTCAATTGCATCATCCCCTTTGTCAACAACATTTATACTAACGTTCTGAAGACCCCTTTCAATCCATAACGACGTGCTTCGTGAATTATCTCTCCCTGGGTACATCATTCCTGCAGATGTAAATGTTTTTGACAAAGGAGGATACACTATGGGTTCCCATTTCGATTCCCGACCTGAGGCTCTTGCAATCCTCCTTTCTTGATCTTTCTACAACTGTTTTCTTCTTCTATAATTTTAACTTATTAGACTCTTTCTTTGGACTCAAATGCATATAACGTGATGTAATGCAAATGCATAAAATGCAATGCAGGCCCATGGCATGAATGTAAAAAGAAAGAGAGGTGTTGATCATGAATTTGATTCCATTAGAAGAAATTTTCCAGAAGATACGTTTCTTTACATAAAATAGATCGCATATACGGCCATGTCCTTATGTTCGAACGACCGTATTACAATCCACTTTATCAAGTAACACATTTTCTTATGACAAACTCTTCTAATTAGCAACCGAATATGAATCAACACTTCCTTTCTAAGATGATGCAATGCCATTCAAATGCATAGAGAGAATGCAAAAAGAAAGATAGGCGCTGATTATAAATTCAATTCCATTATAAGAACTTTTCTAGAAAATAAAGCTATTTACATAAAACGGATTGCGTATACGGTTTTGTCATCATAATCCAAGTGGAAACACTAGTCTTTTTCTTCGTATCTGTATGTTATGGTCGTGTCCCGTAAACTTTCTCCATAGATGCTTCTTTTAGCTCCTTGTTGCTCAGTTCAGGCCGTACCTCTTCACTCACTTATCCTCCGTGATATTCATAAGCTTCTTTAAGAAAATTGAGACGTGAGGACTCTTATATAATCCACGTTGGCTTGAATCATCGGGCAAAGTCTTGCGTTCTTCTATGGACTATCGGCCTTCTTTCGTCATTTATTTAGACTATATTTGGGCAACTGTATTACAATCCACTTTATTAAGAAATTCTATGTCAAACTCTTCTATTTAGCAGAATATTAATCAATACCTCCTTTCTTTGATGATGCAATGCAAATGCATGAATGCAAGAAAAAGGCATCGATTGATTCAACTTCATTTAGAAAACTTTATTAGAAAAAATCCTTTACATAAAGCAGGACTACAAATATGCTTTAGCCCTAAGGCCTAAGGTTTTGATTTTCCCAAGCAAAGAGATTAGCTATTGATTACAACATTTGTAGCTCATATCTCACGCTCAATATGTCGCCTCTCTGACCAAAAGTACATGGGTGATCAGCTACCTCTCGAATCTGGATTATCCTTCACCCATGAGGTAATTCTGACTTCTAACTTGCTCACAAGAATGGCGAAGCTCCTCCTCCCAACGCCTTTCTCTTGTTTCCAGAAGCTCAATCCGGAGCTCACCATTGTGTAATGTCGATTCTAGCTCTTCAACCTTACCTTTCATTTCCTTGATTCTATTCAGACTTGATTTCAGTTTGCTTTCTGAGTCTTGACTTCGATAGTGGTGCAGAGACCGCCCAAGCTCAGCCACTCTAGCTTTTAGTCCCTTTTTCTCCTTTTGGCTTTCTGCCATGCCCTTCTCTAAGGCCTCGTTTTGTGTTTGCATTTCTTGAAACTTTTTCTCCCAACTGCTAACTCTGGCTTTTTCCTCTCGGATCTCTTATCGCCACTGCTCTGAAGTTTTTCCTAATCCAACATTTTTTATCGTCAGACGCATCTTCTTGTATTCCGTCTTCAAGCTATCTCGGTCCTCCTCTACCTTCTATTTTTCCTTTCTAAGTTTCTCGACCTCCGATTTTTGACCGTCCACCTCTAATTGGAGAAACATCTTTTCTTCTTCCAGCTTTTCTATCCTTTTTCCAAGCTCCGAACTCATCTGTTCAAAATCTTGTTTCACAATCTCTAATTCTGATGGGACCACTCGCAAGCATTCTTCTCTCGATCGGGCGCCCTCTGGATTTGGCTCAAGGACATTATCATGAATCCTTCTAATCCTCCATCCGCTGTACTCTAGGGTCGTCATCGGGCCTGCGGGTAGCCTTTTCATTTTATGAATCTCATTCCAGGCACTAGAGATCTCTTTAACCTTTTTCTTATAGCTCCCCCCTTCGTATGAGAACTCGCATTGAGCCAGCTCATATGTCGTTAGTACTGTGTCTTGAACTATATTGTCTTAGGACCAGCAAAGGGGCATATCGGTGGCACCCCAAATTCGATGAGGAACCCGGTCGAAGTATCCAAAGCGATAAAGGATCTTATCGGGAATCATCAAGGAGCCTTCCACTCGATGTCGTCTTCTTGAAGGTTTTGAAGGGCGCTATCCGGTTTTCTTGAACCGTCTTCTCTCTAGGCGTAGCTACTATCTCTTTCAGCGGGGTAATGCTCGGCAAAAATCGATAAGACACTTTTTCCACTTTTCAGAAGTGACAATGGAACCAGGCCAATAACAACTGCGTACATCTAATAAATCTACCTTCACCTATTCTTCGACATGCATTCAAGGATCTGAATGTTTCGGCCAAGATGGCAAGAACAGGCGTGACCCCTTTGTCTAATCGGCTGAATAGATCAATAACTGCTTCGTCAATGTGTCTTAGAGCTTTTGGGAAGATCACCAAACCATAAATACATAAGGCCAAGACGTCAATCTTTTTCTTTGCATCAGGATGTGTTAGGATCAGGTCCCTCAAATATATCTAAGGTATGCATTTACCCCCGCCTTTCTTCTGCATTCTAGCTAAGACCCATTGTTCGCTCATTCCCGTGATATTCATCAATTTCTTCGCAAAAGTTGGGCTATTAACTACTTTGGAATAAGCTTTATCAACTTGAATTCTCGGACAACGTAGCAAGGTCGTGTATTCCTCTACCGTGGGAACCAAATCTACTTTTTCGAATGAGAAACAGCTAAAAGCAGCATTCTAGAATCGAGTCATTGCTCGAAATAGGTGCTTATCTATTTTCACATCAAGCAGATATGGTAGATCGTCGTAGGTACTATAGAACAACTGCTTTGCCTCATCATCCCACTGGGTCCATATTTCTTTCAACTCCTGGAGTTCATTCTGCGTGACAACGATATTGGTGAAATCCGTAATTACGACACATATCCTCATAAAATTTGTCCCCTTTTTCTAATGGGCTTTGCTCTGACCATGTGCGGGCCGCTGCATTGTCCACCACTTTATCAAGGATTTCGCTTTCCATAACCAACTTTCTAACTTAGAAACTGACCATGAATCGATGCCTCTTAAAAATGGAAATGACATGCAGAGGAAATAAAACATCATCAATTAGTACCACAGAATGAGATATAAAGCATGTAAAACACACAAACGCCTATCTGGGTAACTACTAAGGTTTGACATAGTTCAGCTCGGGGTGGGTTCTTAGGCTCCTTACGTGTGGTTGAGTTCTATAGTTCGAGGTACCCGAACCAGTAGATTCCTCGATCCTAACCCATTATAGGCTCATACGGACCAAGTTCGGTTCAGGGGAATACATTTCCCTATGGCCATGCGAAAGTGAAAACTTCACGAAGACATAGGTACGAATGCATCCCGAAAGCAGTCCACTAGCCCATGTGGAGGTGAAAACCTCATGAAGGCATAGCTTCTCCCTCCCACTTAAAGGGTGTGACCACAACTGAAACACCCCAAACCCGACCCATTCACTACGACCGAATTTGAAATGCCACTGCGGAAAATGTTTGAAAATATTCTTACTTAAGAGTAAAAGCCGTTAAAAATTTGTCGCCTTTGATAAAAACATTTTCATAGTTTAAAACATTCTAAGTAAAACTTAAGTTGTTATAAAAATACCGGATTCAAATCTTTAATATCTTTAAAGATATGAGTTGCCAAGAATAAAAGCGTTTCCAAATAATAATTTAATCGTCATTTAGCTTGACATAAGAACAATGCTCAAATACTTTAACGGGCCTTATTACAATAAATAATTAAACAAAAGTACTTAATAAAAGCTGATTGAAATAATCAAAAGCGTCTTACTGCATGGGCCACCTCGTATCCACTCTAACGGTCCGATCATCATATCACTGCGATGTTTGATAAATAATTGGGTGAGTCATACTGACTCGGTGTTGAATTCCACCCATATGTTAACCACATATTAACCCATATAACAAATAGAAATGCAACATTATTCACATGAGTTCACTTATTGGGCTTGGCCCATAACCATATCACATTCTTATAATAGGGTAATTAACCACATATTTCCATATACTGGGCTTAGCCCATTACCACATTAATCCACATCACATACTGGGCTTGGCCCACTTTCACATTAATCCACATATCATATTAGGCTTGGCCCATTTCCACATTTATTCATATCACATATTGGGCTTGGCCCATTTTCACATGTATTCACATACAAATTATGCAATTATGAAGCCCAACCCACCTAGGGTCCATCCTCTACACACCCGTATCCGACCTACCACACACCGGGGATTATTAAATCACCCTCTCCTTTTACTCCAATAAGGCAACAAATGCCGTCACGAACAATCGCAAATAATCCACAACGTGACCTCGATCAACGTCATTCCACGATGTGGCGAAGCTATCATCAAAACCACGATGAGCACAAAGCAATTAATAACCACGATATGGCACATAGCCTATATAAATCACGATGAGGCACAGAGCCATTCATCAAACCACGCACTCGAAGTACACCCTGTCCTTCTTTCATATCCCACCCATGCACATGCAACATAAAATAGTGCCATGATGATAATACATGTACATGTTATTTAGCATATTATCACATATTCGCATTAATAACCACATCACATTCAGATTTAGAACTTACCAGGTTGTTGACATACCCCATAAGGGTATCCATATCACAATTTCCATTGCACTAGATAGCACATTTATAACACATACACAATATCACATTCATAGCTTAAACCCGAAAAAACGGTAGGCTAACTACACACCTGATCACTTGAAATTCTAAACTCTCGATCCCGACGCTATCACTAAGCGAGACTACGGCTATCTGCCTATAGCTTTCTCCTGCTGCTGGCCCACATCCTGGGGGCCAATCCCGAACTGTCGAGACAGATCTTTTCTTAAACTTCAGGATAGGGACTTTCCCTTTACCTTCTTGACCGGCATCTATGTTCATTAATGATATCTTAATCAGAACCAAACGGTTAACCGATAGCATCATAATCTAAATATGCCAAATCTAAACTATACTTACTAAATATTCTTACCAGCGAATCGAATCTCGGAAGCTTTTGATTACCTTTGTCGAAATTCCTAAATGACCACAGTCAGAATCAGTTATCACTTATTTACCAAATATGTCCTATGGCCGAATACCATGAATCACTTACCTTACTTACCAAAATCCCGAATCACCACTTAACTATGAAGTCAGCCGAAATCCACAGGTGAAACCACATTAGCATCGACTTTAAGCATATATCCATAAGAATGGCCTTTGGCCGAATTATCACCTTGACTTACCTTGATGAATCGAATCTCGGAAGAGCCCTTTAGTGCTTCCTTCCTTCGGCTATTCACAAAAGAACACGATATTATGGCTTTATAGAGCATTCGGCCAACCTTAGATCAAGGCCTAGACACTTGATTCCATCACACAAATAAAAAGAAACAAACCGAATACTTAAATACTTACCCACTTGAAGATTCGGCTAAGCCTTATAAAATAATGATGGAAAAGTCAGCCACAATAGGAAAAGGTGTATTCGGCTAACACCAATTAAAGGAAGAAATTTGGGAGATTGTTAGAGACCTAGGAGCATTCGGCAATAGAGATTAAGAAAGAAATAAAAGATGAACTCCCTCCTAATAAAATTCGGCACACACACATGGAAAAAAAAACCAAATTTCGGCACCCCTCTCCTTAAAAGCTTCAAAGTCGAACATGCACACCTCAAGAGTCCCATAATCGGCTAATTATCAAATCCCTATTAAATCTCCTATTTTATCCCTATATCACCTATTCAAATAAAATAAAATAGCAATTATCTCTTATCTTACCCTTAAAAAAAATAAATAAAATAAAGCCATATATTAATCCAACTCTTCCAAAGAAATTTAAAAACAAAATCATCAAGCTTATCCTCATCTATTTGAGAGTCCATGTGCGGACCACCAGCTCCTCTCTTTGGCCAAAAGCCAAATAAAAAAATATCCTACTCCTTCTTTGCTCACCACCTCGAACCCAAGACACATTGGAGCAAGCTTACAGTGCGCCTGAGCCATTTGCCAAGGCATTTTTTTGTGATATGCTTCACCCAAAACTTCTTTTAAGATCTCTTTCCTAGCTCCCCTTCCCTTAACGCCAAAGCAAAATAAAAACACGCCCATCACGCTTAGCAGAGTTGAGCAGGGCCCTTGTCTAGGCGTCATTCGAGCCCTTAAGTGGCGCATGGAAGCCACTTTACCAAAGCTTTGTTTTATGCCAAACACGCCTAAGATTTTTCCCTTAAGGCCTCCCAGGCCTTGCTCCCATTCAGACATAAAAAAAAGCCCATTGCTTCCCACGCCGCTCGAACCACATCCACCTAGCTCCTTGAGGCGTCACTCCCCTAAGCACTAAGTGGCGCCTCTTAGCCAATTACCACTTGGATTTCTTGTGTCCTAAACTCCCCAAAAATTTTCTTAAGGCCTCTTCAGCCTAATTTCCTCTTCTCTTAAATTCCAAAAATTTCCAATGCATTCCCTTTTAATCCTAGAGTTTTAAAAACCCTTAAAACATCACCAACCACACTTAAAGCCTACTAACACTTGAGTTATGCTTCAAACGCACAACCCCTAATCTAGGATATTACAGTTCTACCCTCCTTAAAAATAATTTCGTCCTCGAAATTACTTACTATCAAACAATCGTGCATTCTTAACTTATCACCCTACTCTATTGCTGCGCACTCTGATCTTAACAAAACTAACATATTCCTTAGATACTATCTCAAGATTCGCATTCAAGGTTCCATACACTTTGCTAGCATACAAACACGAACTATCTCCTAACAATCAAGTCAATAAAGAGATTCCAGGGTTAGGGAACATACCTTGGTTGCCTAAGCCAACCTTGGTTGCCTCACATCCGAACCTTCAGCACCACCGCTTGGTGTTCCATGACCTTGACCTCGAGCCCTATCCATCACTTGAGGACATTTCTTAACCAAATGAGCCTTAGACCCACACCGGTAACATTCCTTACTATTTCCCCAACATTCTCCTAAATGAGCTCTTCCACACTGGGCACATAAACTACTCCGATTCTCAAAGCTGATGCAGTGCACGTCTGAAATTCTCGATCCTTGGTCTTTTCCGAATATCTACAAATGATCTTTGTCGGTCTAAACCTTCTCTTATCCTCGTTCTTTTCCTTCTCTCGGTTCTACCTCACCGTCCTCTTAACCTCTTCGACTATCAAACCTTCTCCACTAGAATGGTAAAGTCTCTTTCTCATGCTTGAGCAATCAACTCTCGCAACTCATCTCATAACCCATCTTGAACCGGACACACCTTTCGTGTCGGTAGCCACGATCCCTTTGGCGTCTTGACTTAACCGCCTAAATTCACTTCATACTCTGCTCTGACTTGCTTCCTTGAACCAAGTTTAGAAACGCCTTCCTCTGCGAGTCTAAGTAGCTAGCTCCAACGTACTTCCCTTCAAACTTAAGCTTAAAATATTCCCAATCCACTCAATCTGCCGGAACACCTTACCTGACAGTGAGCCACCATCGATAAGCTTCATCTCGGAGCAACGAGACAACACCTTTAATCTTTTCCTCAGTAGTTAAATCCAAATCATCCATAATCCTTTCAACTGTTTCTAGCCAATACTCCGCCAAGTTCGGAGCTACTCTTGACACTCCTCTAAAAATCTCGGCTCCGTTTGACTTAAGCCTTTTTGGCACTGATTTCTGAGTTCCATTGCCCACCTTAGCCCCGTGACTCGCTCTAGCACTTTCATGACATAATAGCGATCTGCGTCATTTCCTCTTGTCTGATCTTTATCCTCTGCACCCACTTCTGGCGGCGACACATCATTTTCTGACCCATGGCGGACCCTCTGGTTCCGATCTGACCATCCTACCTCTACCGCGTCCACGGCGACCGTCCCCTAGAACTCATTTCTAACGTCGCTTTAATCGATTAAGTTTTATGCATTAGTATTTGTTCCTTTGTTTAACCGCGAACAATTTTATGAAAAGAAACTCTAGAAGTGGTTCTTTCGATCGAACAAAGTTTTAGTTCAAGTTCACTACTCTAATTGAGAGTCACATTCATTCCTCAACAAGAACACATTCATTCGGTGGTATCTACCACACATTCACTATTCGGACATTTACGCGTTTCTATCGAGGGGTATTTTAGTCATTTGTCCTACAAGGGTATTTTTGTAATAAATCAAAATCAATTTAAAAATCTTTATAAACCAAAGGTATTTCAAAAACTCGGGTAATCTTAAAATTTGTTTTCCAAATCGAGTATTGCCAAAATTTTGAGAATCGGGGTTATTTGGTAATTTTTTTAAAATTTAGAGGCATTTGGTAGTTTTGAAATTCGAGGGTATTTTGGTAATTCTTCAAACCAGGGTCATTTTGGTTATTTTGCAAAATAAGGGTAATTTGGTAATTTTGCAAGTCAGGGGTATTTTAGTAAATTTTCAAATCTGGGTATCTTAACATTTTGCAAAAATAGAATTTTCTGGTATTTTTGTAAAATAAGAATATTTTAATGGAAGTCGGGGGTATTTTTGAAAATCTTAAAAACTAAGGGTATTTTTGTAATTTACAACACAGGGGCATTTTTGTAATTTTGTAAATCGAAGATTTTGGAAAAATTTTCACAATAATCTTTTACTACAATTAAAAGGGTAATTTAGGGATTTTAAAACTAGAAATTTTATAAAATTGCATGGCTAGTCCCTTTCGGGTTTTAATTAGGGGTTTAGCCCGTAATTAAGTCCTCTTAGTTAGAGTGAACCGAGGCTACGCACTAGGTAGGATTCGAGTGGAGAGGAGGTGAGTCACGCGGACTGCTTAAATACTAAGCTCCCACCGAAACCAATCCCAGACATGCGTACCATGGTTGCCACATCCTAACTCGGCGACTTAACCATAGGTTTGGTTGATTAGGCATTTAAGTCTTATGTAATTGATAGGGTAACTAGTCCTAGGGTTCAAGTACTTAATCTCTATTCTATGTTCCATTCCATTTCTACCCTTCTACAAATCACAATATAAATCACACAATGGTTAGAAGTACTTACATGGTGGACTTGAATTGGAGACTTAGTGGGCCATGCTTGAGAACACGAATTTTTTTAGAAAATTCCTTTTGGGCTTACTTGAGAAAGCGTTTTGGGCCTTAAACCCAAGGCCGAGAGTTTAAAGCGGGCTCGATACCAAGCTGAAACACCCCAAACCGGCCCATTCACTCTGTTGAATTTGAAATGCCCTTTGCGGAAAGCGTTTGAAAATATTCTTACTTAAGAGTAAAAGCGGTTAAAAATTTGTCGCCTTTGATAAAAACATTTTAGTAGTTTAAAACATTCTAAGTAAAACTTAAGTTGTTATAAAATACGGATTCAAATCTTTAATATACTTTAAAGATATGAGTTGCCAAGAATAAAAGCGTTTCCAAATAATAATTTAATCGTCATTTAGCTTAGACATAAGAACAATGCTCAAATACTTTAATGGGCCTTATTACAATAAATAATTAAACAAAAGTACTTAATAAGCTGATTGAAATAATCAAAGCGTCTTACGCATGGGCCACCTCGTATCCACTCCAACCCGGTCCAATCATCATATCACTGCGATGTTTGATAAAAATTGGGTGAGTCATCTGGACTCGATGTGTAATTAATCCTTGAATTCCACCCACATGTTAACCACATATTAACCCATATAACAAATAGTAATGCAACATTATTCACATGAGTTCACTTATTTGGGCTTGGCCCATAACTATATCACATTCTTATAATATGGTAATTAACCACATATTTCCATATACTGGGCTTGGCCCATTACCACATAATCCACATCACATCTTGGGCTTGGCCCACTTTCACATTAATCCACATATCATATTGGGCTTGGCCCATTTTCACATTTATTCATATCACATATTGGGCTTGGCCCATTTTCACATGTATTCACATACAAAATTATGCAATTATGAAGCCCAACCCAGCCTAGGGTCCATCCTCTACACACCCCCGTATCCAGCCTACCACACACCAGGGGATTATTAAATCACCCTCTCCTTTTACTCCAATAAGGCAACAAATGTCGTCCACGTGAACTTAATCGCAAATAATCCTGGCGTGACCTCGGTCAACGTCAATCCACGATATAGCGAAGCTATCATCAAAACCACGATGAGCACAAAGCCATCAATAACCACGATATGGCACGACCTATATCAATCACGATGAGGCACGAGCCATTCATCAAACCACGTACTCGAACTACACCACATCCTTCTTTCATATCCCACCCATGCACATGCAACATAAAATAGTGCCATGATGATAATGCATGTACATGTTATTTAGCATATTATCACATATTCGCATTAATAACCACATCACATTGATTTAGAACTTACCGGGTTGTTGACATGCCCCATGAGGGTATCCATATCACAATTTCCACTGTACTAGATAGCACATTTATAACACATACACAATATCACATTCATAGCTTAAACCCAGAAAACGGTAGGCTAACTACACACCTGATCACTTGAAGTTCTAAACTCTCAATCCTGACGCTATCGCTAAGCGAGACTACGGCTATCTGCCTATAGCTTTCTCCTGCTACTGGCCCACACCTCGGTGGCCAATCCCAAACTACCGAGACAGATCTTTTCTTAAACTTCGGGATAGGGACTTTCCCTTTACCTTCTTGACCGGCATCCATGTCCATTAATGATATCTTAATCAAAACCAAACGGTTAACCGATAACATCATAATCTAAATATACCAAATCTAAACTATACTTACTAAATATTCTTACCAACGAATTGAATCCCGGAAGCTTCTGATTACCTTTGTCGAAATTCCTAAATGACCACAGTCAGAATCGGTTATCACTTATTTACCAAATATGGCCTATGGCCGAATACCATGAATCACTTACCTTACTTACCAAAAATCCTGAATCACCACTTAACTATGAAGCTATCGAAATCCCTAAGTGAAACCACATTAGCATCGGCTTTAAGCATATATCCATAAGAATGGCCTTTGGCCGAATTATCACCTTGACTTACCTTGATGAATCGAATCCCGGAAGAGCCCTTTAGTTCGGCTATTCACAAAAGAACACGATATTATGGCTTTATAGAGCATTCGACCAACCTTAGATCAAGGCCTAGACACTTGATTCCGTCACACAAATAAAAAAGAAACAAACCGAATACTTAAATACTTACCCACTTGAAGATTCAGCTAAGCCTTATAAAATAATGATGGAAAAGTCGGCCACAATAGGAAAAGGTGTATTCGGCTAACACCAATTAAAGGAAGAAATTTGGGAGATTGATAGAGACCTAGGAGCATTCGGCAATAGAGATTAAGAAAGAAATAAAAGATGAACTCCCTCCTAATAAAATTTGGCACACACACATGAAAAAAAAAAAACCAAATTTTGGCACCCCTCTCCTTAAAAGCTTCAAAGCCGAACATGCATACCTCAAGAGTCCCACAATCGGCTAATTATCAAATCCCTATTAAATCTCCTATTTTATCCCTATATCACCTATTCAAATAAAGTAAAATAGCAATTATACCTTATCTTACCCTTAAAAAAAATAAATAAAATAAAGCCATATATTAATCCAACTCTTCTAGCCGAAATTTAAAAACAAAATCATCAAGCTTATCCTCATCTATTTGAGAGTCCATGTGCAGACCACCAGCTCCTCTCTTTGACGCAAAAATCCAAATAAAAAAAAATAAAATCCTACTCCTTACTGCTCACCAGCCTCGAACCCAAGACTCTTTGGAGCAAGCTTACTGTGTGCCTTGAGCCATTTGCCAAGGCATTTTTTTGTGATATGCTTCACCCAAAACTTCTTTTAAGACCTCTTTCCTAGCTCCCCTTCCCTTAATGCCAAAGTAAAATAAAAACATGCCCATGCTTAGCAGGATTGAGCCGATGCCCTTGTCCAGGCGTCATTCCGGGCCCTTAAGTGGCGCATGGAAGCCACTTTACCAAGGCTGTTTTATGCCAAACACGCCTAAGATTTTTCCTTAAGGCCTCCTGGCCTTGCTCCCTTCAGACGCAAAAGAAAAGCCCATTGCTTCCCACGCTGCTCGAACCACATCCACCTAGCTCCTTGAGGCGTCACTCCCCTAAGCACTAAGTGGCGCCTCCTAGCCAATTTACCACTTGGATTTCTTGTGTCCTAAACTCCCAAAAATTTTCTTAAGGCCTCTTGACCTAATTTCCTCTTCTCACTTAAATTCCAAAAATTTCCAATGCATTCCCTTTTAATCCTAGAGTTTTAAAAACCCTTAAAACATCACTAACCACACTTAAAGCCTACTAACACTTGAGTTATGCTTCAAACGCACAACCCCTAATCTAGGATATTACAACAACGGTCATGCAATGCAATGCCAAAGTATTTACGAGACCCAAAATTGAAAGTGCATTAAAAGAAGCATGATTTTTCGAAACCAATTTCCAATTTTAATCAAAAGGACAAAAATCAATTTATCTATGGCCTGACCCTCGAAGCCCCCAGCGGAGTCGCCAAGCTGTCGTAACCATTTTTTTGAAAAAATGGGAATCAACGTGGTTGACTCGAGTTTTGAAAATGAAAAAGAAAGGAGTCGCCACCAATCTTTTTTTTTTGATGAGGTCTGATCGGGTCACCTAGTAAAATAGTTGTTTTTAATAAACAGTTTTATCAAAACAATGATTTTGGTCTACGAAATCCAGAAAACGAGTTCAGGAGTCGGTTACGCACGAGGAAGGGTTAGCACCCTCGATACGCACAAAATTGGTACCAAATTGATTGATCGATGTCCTAATGTTGAAAACTTTGAAATGATTCAAAAATAGATACTTTTTATTTCCAAAACTTGAAGGGATTGGAAGGGACGTTAAGACTCTCTTATTTTCGAAGAGATAAAGCATCATGTCCAGTAAGTTAGGGCGCAATACTTTAGACTCCCGAAACTAAGCTCGCCTTTTAAAACTTAATTTTATATTTGAAGAGGATCTCCCGTAAGTTAGGGCTCGTTTTCCCAAAAATTCAAATTAGGGATATTGCCTCTATTTTAGAAGAAAAAGAAACTTATGTCGAAGTATCTAGGTGTCGAGTCCGATGAAGTTAGGGCGCGACATTTCAATTCGAGATTAAATGTTTTGTTTAAAATTTGAATTAGATTTTTAAAAAAGGATATTCATTGTTTAACTTAAGCGAGAAAGGCGGAACCAGTGAGTTAGGGCTCGATTTTCCGAATTGCTAATCTGAAATATTGGTCGTTATAAAGATTGAGATGTCGAAAAATAGTGAGAAGAGCGATGAGAATATTGATAATAACAATAAATGGATAATAATAATATAAGTAATGGTAAAAGGAAATATATTGACGGTGATAGAAAATAATGATAATGATGGAAATAATAAAATGATAATAAATAAGGTAGTAATATATTAGTGGTAATAATAATGGTAATAGTAGAAGAACAAAATAACAACATGCAAATGTAATAATAAAATAATAGTAAACATAATAAAAAAAACAATGGAAATAGCAAATGGTAATAAAAATAACGATAATAATAACGTAGTAATTATAATAATAGATATATGTATGAAAATAATAATTGTAAAAGATAAATAAATTATTAAATAATAAGTAAAGAAGGGTTATGATGTTAATAAATAACAAAGATAGTAATAAAAATAACAATGGTGCATAATAGTATAGTAATAATAATGCAAATAAAATAGATGAATAAAATAATAATATAAGCAAATAAAATGTATACATATATAAAATATAAAAATATAAAAATAATACTAATAAAAATAAATAAATAACATAATATAAGCGCACAAAATATACAAATCGTAGAATATAATAATATAATAATGGTAATCTTGATAATAATATAACGAGGTAATAATAAAATAATAATAAATAATTAATAATAAGAAAAATTAAATAAAGCAAAAATAGTAAAATTGCAAAATAATTGAAAATGGATTAAATTGCATTAAAAATTGAAATTTTTGGGTCAATTTGTAAATGAAGTAGAGGTTTAAGGGCTAGAAAAACACGCGCGTAAAAGGTAGGGATCAAAAGGGCAATTTTCTCAGCAAATTAAACGCAGCGCTTTGAGGGAGGACCAAATCACGAAACCGTGCAAAATTTTAGGGCCAATGTGCGAATACTGAAAACTTGATTTGAAAAACTAAAAATGCGGAAGGGCTGATTGCGCAATTCCCCCCTTTGGTTTAAAAACACGCGGATCCTCTTGGGAATGCAGTTCGGATTCGGTCGGACCGGGTGAAGCAGCGTCGTTTGGGCATTAAAGGCCGACCCAAAAGCGACATCGTTTTGAGGGCTATATAAGGTCAAAACCGAAAAAATCGGATGTCTTGTGTGCTTAAGAAAAGAAAGGAGTTTCGTTCTCGGTTTTCTCTTTGCTCCCGGAGAGGAAGGGTCATCGGGGAGCTCAGGTCCGACACTCGGCGATCTTGTATTTCCTTACTCGGGATCCTTACTCATCTTGTATTTCCTTTGCTTTTAAATGCAGGATCTCGGATTGGTGTTAGATAGGTGATTCTGTTCTTGCGTTTAAAGATCCGCTCTTATGATATTGTTAATCTCTTTTTTATTATTGAAAAAAATCCTCTGTCTGAGTTTTGATTGGCCTTTTATAGCCATATCTAGAAAAGATTATCCCCCCTTTTCCTTGTTCTATCTTCTCGTATTTAATGCTTACAGTCTTGTGACGCAAGTTCTTGGCGGTGGAAGTCTTCTTGGCTCGACAATGGTCGTGGATGGGACACGTTAGAGGTAGAAGGTCGGTCGAGCGATGCAGGTAGAAGGCTGTGGCGCTAGGTTCCTTAGGGTTCGAAAATTTTGAAAATTTTGTTGGGTTAGGGTTATAATTGGGCCTTTAGGTTTGGGCTTAATTGTTTTTGGGTTAAGTTTTATTTTTGGGTTTGGTAAGTTTGGTTGGTATTGGATTTTTAGTGGAGTGTAGTTTGTTTGCAATCGGGTTTGGGCATTTGGGTTTTGGTGTTGGTTTTAATTTTGGGTTGTAATGCTTGTTAGCCCGGGCAAAATTGGGCTACGAGGAAGAGCTAGAGGTGAGCTAAAATCAGCCCTTAACAAGGTGTATAATCGACTTCGTTTGCTATTTTGAGAGGCTATGGCATGCTTGTTATGCCGAAACAGCTTCCTTGAGCTACCTAGCTCGTGCTCCCGTGATGGGGCCTTGGGGCATCACCAAGGGATCCATGATCGAGCTTGAATCTTGCTGGGGCGAGGTTGCATCATTCCCCCTCTTTGAAACGACTTGTCCTCAAGTTGAAATCTGCGTCAAAAGGAGAGAGGTCAGAAACATTAAAACTTGCATTAATGTTATATTCACCAGGTAAATCAATTTATATGAATTTTCATTGATACGTTCCAAGACTTGGAATGGTCTGTCCCCTCGGGGTAATAATTTAGATCTTCACTAAGCCAGGAAACGCTCCTTTCGCTTGTGCACCCAAATCCAATCACCGGGTTCAAACATAACTCTTTTCCGTCCCTTGTTTGCCTTTTGCGCATAGGTCTTGGTTTTGGGTTCAATATTGGCTCACACCTTCTCGAGTAAATTCTTCACAAATTCAAATTTCTTTCAAGCATCTTTATGAACAAGTTGTTCGCTTGGAAAAGGCACTAGGTCTATGGGCATTAAAGGGTTAAATCCATAAAAGACTTCAAAAGGGGAGTGCTTGGTTACTGAATGCATTAACTGGTTGTAGGCAAACTCGATATGAGGAAGGCATTCCTCCCAAGTCTTCAGATTCCTTCAGTATTAATGTCTGAATTAAGGTAGATAAAACGCGGTTAACCACCTCGGTTTGTCCATCGGTTTGTGGGTGACAAGTCGTCGAAAATAAAAGCTTAATTCCTAGCTTTCCCCACGGAATCGCCAAAAGTGACTAAAAATTTTGCATCTCGATCGACACAATCGTCCTTGGTATTTCGTACAGTCGAACGATCTCCCTAAAGAAGAGATTAGAAACATTAACAGCGTCATCATTTTTGAACAAGAAATAAAATGCGACATTTTGGAAAATCTATCAACAACTACAAAGATAGAATCCATCCCGTTTCAGTCCTAGGCAATCCAAGTACAAAGTCCATAGATATGTCTATCCATGGCACCTCGGGAATCGGCAGGAACGTGTACAACCCATGTGGCTTAATCATTGACTTAGCCATCTTACATGTCATACAACGTCTGCAAATTCGCTCGACATCCCGCTTCATTTTGGGCTAGAAAAAATCTTTGTTGAAGCATGGCTATGGTTTTCTTTACACCAAAATGGCCCATGAGGCCTCCACAATGAGCCTCGTCTGCAAGCAAGTCTCGGGTTGAGCTATGTGGGATACACAATTTACCTTCCCTAAATAGGAAGCCTTCGTGCCTATAAAACCTATCAACTGCAACATTCTCACAGGCAACATATATCTTACCAAAATCCTCATCAGTAGGGTACAAATCTTTCAAAAATGTAAACCCTAATAATTTAGAATCAAGATAGGACAGTCAGTATACCTTTTCGAGTGCATCAGCTACAATATTTTCCTTACCTCGTTTGTACTTGATAACATACGAAAATGACTCCAAAAACTCTACCCACTTGGCATGCGTTTTATTAAGCTTATGTTGGCCTTTGATGTGTTTAAGTGCTTCGTGGTCTGAATGAATCACGAACTCCTTCGACCACAAATAATGTTACCAAGTCTCGAGTGCTTGTATAAGAGCGTACATCTCCTTATCATAGACGGGGTAGTTCAGCACGCTCCATTCAATTTTTCGCTAAAATACGCAATCAGTCTTCCGTCTTGGGTTGATACGGCACCAATCCCTATACCTGAAGCATCACACTCTATTTTAAACGTTTTAGTAAAATCTGGCAAGGCAAGTAACAGTGCGTTAGTGAGACGATTTTTAATATCAATAAAGGCCCTTTCTTGTTCTTCGCACCAATGGAAGGCGGAGTTTTTCTTTATTACACTAGTCAATGGCACAGCCAAGGTGCTGAAATTTGGCACAAATCACTGATAAAAGCTTGCCAACCCATGAAAGCTTCTCACTTGACTAATGGTCGTCAATTTCGGCCATTCTTGGATGGCTTTGATCTTTTCTTGATCCACCTCGAGTCCCGTCGAGCTGACCACGAATCCGAGGAAAAGACGTAAGACATGGTTCATAAGTCTCATGAACGTGCTAGGAGCGTTGGTTAGGCCAAAGGGCATGACCAACCACTCGTACAAACTGTGTTTCTTATTGAACGCCGTTTTCCATTCATCACCCTCCCGC
Organism: Gossypium rotundifolium; assembly: GCA_025506655.1. Taxonomy (NCBI): domain Eukaryota; kingdom Viridiplantae; phylum Streptophyta; class Magnoliopsida; order Malvales; family Malvaceae; genus Gossypium; species Gossypium rotundifolium. Next base: position 47,413,002 of record CP106723.1, read on the forward strand.
GTGCGAATTTGGTGATATCCACTTTTGAGATCAATCTTGGAGAAGAGTTTTGCACCACTCAATTCATCAAGCATATAGTCAAGTCGTGGTATCTGATGCCAATATTTGACGGTGATTTTGTTCACGGCGCGGTAGTCAACACACATGCGCCATGTTCCATCCTTCTTTGGTACTAATAAACCGGAGCGGCATGCGGGCTAAGTCTCTCTCGGATGTAGCCCTTTTCCATGAGTTCATTGACTTGACGTTGGAGTTCTTTAGTCTCTTCGGGACTAGTTCGGTATGCTGGCCGATTTGGAATAACGGCTTCGGGCACAAAGTCAATTTGGTGCTCGATCCCTCGAAGGGGAGGCAATCCACTTGGTACATCATCTGAAAACACATCTTCAAAATCCTGCAACAAAGCCATAACTGAAGAAGGAAGATTTTTGGGTAATTCATTAGTGTTAAGTAAATTCTCCTTGTACATGAGAACAAGGATCGGTTGCCTCAAGGACATTGCTTTTCGTACTTCACTACTTTTTGCAAATATGCTCATCTTGCCTCGTTTTTTTCTTTTTTAACTATTTCTTTCTTTTCTTTCTTTCCACACTCTTTTTTTTTACTTTTTTGTTCTTTTTCTCTTTTATCTTTTTATTCGTACTCTCTCCTTTTTCTTTTTCTTGTTTTTCTCTCTCTTTTGTTTGCCTTCAATTTCTTAAAGAGATTTCTCATCTTGATTTGATCTTCATAAACTTCCTTTGGCGTCAAAGGAGATAATGTTACCGTTCGATTTCAATGTTAGAAGGTGTATCGATTGGAGTAACCGTCATGAATAGCCCGCTTGTCGTATTGCCAAGGTCGCCCAAGAAGAAGATGTCCGCGTGCATAGGCATGACATCACAGAAGACCTCGTTTGATACCGCCCGATAGAGAACTGTACTAAAACTTGTTTCATCACGTTTAGCTCTCCATCGCTATTAAGCCATTGAAGCTTATACTGTCGAGGATGTTTGGTAGTGGCCAATCCAAGTTTTTCCATCATGATCATGCTAGCCACATTAGCACAGCTTCCTCCGTCGACAGTGACACAACAGACCTTCCCACGCACCTAGCAACGCTTATGGAAAATGGTTTCCTATTATTGCTCATCTTCGACACTTTGTAGACTTAAGCTTCGTTTTACGACCAAGAGCTCATTATCCTGGATGTCGTTAAACATTGATACTGACATTTTAAATCATCACCACAAATCTCACTAGTCACTCATAAAGAAAAAGTTCGCTCACACTCGTGTTTAACTCAATATAGGCTTTTTCTTTGATGTATACTCTCACGCCTTTTACCACTCATCTTTTCTCTCGTGTCTTCGTAGGAAACTGATTGTGACGTTATCATAGTCTAGGTAGGTCGGTTTCAAAGTAGTTACAATGGGTGAATGTTAGGTGTTCGGTAGGCTAAACAAATAAGAAAAAAAACTGGATATGTGTGGCGTTGGATGGGTAGAAGATGGATTACCAAATAATGGCATAAGGTTTTGATGGATCGGGATTGAAAGTAATGGTTTAATATCAGAACTAGAGGAGAAGAACAGAATACAACCAATACTTACTAACTTTGAACACTTTTTTTTACTTTAGTACGAAAATATTACAATGAAAATGAAATTACAACTTTGAGATTTTTTTTTTAAATTTTGAATTTTTTTAAACTACGAACCTATTTCGGCCTCTTTGATAAATGCCAGCTCCTCATTATCAAGCTCTGATACCAAATGATGTGCCCTGGGTCCACGAAAGAAACGAGTTGCGTGAGTTGCCCGATCGTCTACGAGGAGGTGATTCGTCTTAGGAAAACAAAGGATAAGCAGTTAAGTTTGCGGAAGCTTTTAAGGAATTTCTTTTATACTTTGGTTTAAGTTAGGAATGGAGGTTAAGGATAATGGAAACAAATTAGAAGATTGGGAAGAATAGGCTCAATTTTGGGTGATAGAAAGAAGGATGGATGATAAAGGTTTCGATTTAGAAGTAATAGAGAAAAGTAGATTAGGATGGAAAAATAAGGAACGGGTTTGAGTAGGGTATCGGTGGTTGTGGATGATGGAAGATAGAACTTAACCAAGAGTGATTCAACACTAGAGAGTGTCACCCCGGTTCTTATATGGTTAAGGTGGACGATGGAATAGAATGAAAGCCACACTCGGGTTTAAGAGTGATAAGTTCGGATAGAAAGACTCGAATGATGCCACTAAAAACTAGATAATTCGTCAAGTCTCGAATGAAAATTAAGAGAAATTTTCTCACAAATTCGGCAACAATTCATTAAAGAATCAAAAAGTTTTTTTTACAAGAAAATAAACAAGTATTTATAGACTAAAACTAGCTAGCCGAATAGTCACTAGAGTTCCTTAAAGACTAAGCAAAATTCAGCTAAAACATTCTTGAATAATCTAGAATAAATCTATTGAGTTGCCATGTCCAAATTCAGCTGAATAGGAATGCATGGGACGACTTTTTAGATGGCTGGTTGCATGAAGACTCTTGGCTTGGTGCATGCTTGCTTCTAGGTTCGACCAATAGAGTTAATGGCTTCATTCAATAAGCAACTCTTGCTGAAAGGATACCAACTTTAATTAGAGGAGTTGAGCAGCCTTTGGAGGTGTGAAAATATGGATTGAATGGTCATTGAAGTGTGAACATTCCAGCCGAATGGTCTCTTGCATGGGCAGCTAGTGTGAATGCCTATTGATGGTGCATGAGGGAGACAATCGACCAAGCAACAAAGGATTGAATGCTGGTACTTGTTGGCCGAATGGACACCTTGAAACTCCAAAAATCAACAGCCAGATTCAAAGTTCTAGCCGATCCATGTTTTAGCCAAGTTCATTGCACCTAGGTGCATGAATCTTCTTTAAAGCTTCTTGAAGATTCGGCTGAACCTACATGCATCAAGAAAATTCATTAACTCAATTCATTTCAGATGAATATCAATTGAACTTAGCTAGGACACATTAAGGGACACTTAGACAAATTAAAAACAAGCTAGCTAAGACACATTCAATATTCAGCTATAGATAGACACATTAAACTTGCTGTAAAAATTAAGACAAATTAAATGAAGTTTTGGACATCACAATTTCGACACTAATTAAGACTCTAGGACACATTAAATTGCTGTAGAAAAATTAAATAAAATAATCAAGTTCAAATTTAATTAATCACAAAATTAAGCAAACTAGTTAATTTAGCTCATTTGAGCTAAACCAAGCTAAGGGAAATCGAGGGAGTAGGAGGTGAGCTAAAATCAGCCCTTAATAAGGTGTATGATCGACTTCATTTGCTGTTTTGAGTGGCTATGACATGCTCGTTTGACGAACCAGCCCACACTTGCTCCAATAATGTCGAAACAGCTTCCTTGAGCAGCCTAGCTCGTGCTCGTGTGATGGGGCCTTGGGGCATCACCAAGGGATCCATGACCGAACTTGAATCTTGCTGGGGCGAGGTCGCATCAGGTGGGTTGAAAAAATACCGGTTAATGTTAACTTTATCATTATTTTAATACATAAATTTTATTGAAATTAATAATTTACAAATATAAAAATCTTAGTATAACATTTTACATTTAACATGTTATGTAGGAAAATCCTGATTTTAAAGGATTTAAAAAGAAAGGAATTGAACCATGATTGAATGAGTTAATGTGGCAAATGTTTGGTGGCATTGTAGCCACTGGAGAGAATGCATGGGCACCTTCGTCTGGTGTTCTTCCAAGTGGGGTTCCTATGGGAGATGATACTCCTAATAAGGGATTTGGTGATTCAGATGAACATAGTAATGAGAATGAAGGTATTCCTCCTAATGAGGTACCATCAAACCCTTCTCATGAAACTCCTAATCGAAGAAAGCAAACACTTGGGGTTGTACACAGTAAAGGAAAAAAATTAAGTTCAAGTAGAAAATCATCAAGAAATACATTAACTACTCAGTTGAGAAATTGTGTGAGAGTATGGCTAGTCCAAGGAAGTCAGTGAATGAAATTATTTTTCCTCACTCTCAATATACTATTTCAAATGCAATGGATGCTTTGCGTGCTTTGGGAGATAAAATTTCAAAAAAAGATGAACTGTACTATTTTGCCATCAAAATGTTCCAAATACCGGTGAAACGAGAAGTGTTTTTGAACTTAGATCTAGATGTTAGGGTTTGGTGGTTTCGACGTGAGTATGCTGAACAGAATCCAATTGCATCATTTTCATCCTTGGTAGCAACATCCTCATTTCCCTTCCAACCATACCATCAACCACCTCTACCATAAGCTCCTTAGAATTATTATTGTAATATAACTATACTACTTTTTTATATGTAAAACTAATGTATGATATTCTTTATGTATGGTATTTTTATGCTATGCTTTTATTCAAGTTTCTGTGTTGTATAGAATGTCACAAAATATTAATTTATTTTCATTTCATTACTTTTCTAGGTTACGGATGAATTTAACAATATGTATAATAATTTTGATATGAATTATGATACCCTTGAATTAAGTGAAGAAGCTCAACGAAGAATAGCCAAAATTGTTACACAAGTTGAGCACAACAATTATCATGAAGAGGAAGAATATATGTTAAGCAATGTATTGGTACAACATGAAACTTATTTCACTATGCAACCGTGTATGAATTCAAATTATACAGGTCAAATGTGGGTGGACGAAGTATTAAATGGGCATGATGATCGTTGCATGAATAGTTTTAGGATGCCAAAAATATATTTCACGACTTGTTGCATGATTTGCAAACAAATTATGGCTTAAAGCATGGGAAAGTATCGTGATGGAGAAATTAGCATTATCATTTTACAATCTTGGAAATAGTGAATCAAATTCAAATGCGATGAAAGCGATTTCAACGATCCAGGGAAGCTGTTAGTCAAATTTTTACTAATATATTGCATATATTTGCTCGAATGGGAATAGACACGATTAAACCCACTGAAGGTCAATTCAAAGAAGTACCGAACCATATTCGACATGATACAAGATATTGGCCTCACTTTAAGGTAAAATTTACACAATCTTTATATTTTTAAAATATAAATCATTTCTAACTTTTATCTCATTACTTGTATTTATTTTAAAGGATTGTATTGGGGCCATAGATGGAACACACATAAAAGCATGCATTTCGCCTTCTTGTCAAATACCTTATATTGGACGGAAAGGTGAACCAACTCAAAATATTATGACAGTTTGTGACTTCAACATGTGCTTTATTTTTTGCATTTCCTGGTTGGGAAGGAACAACACATGACAGTAGAATTTTTTTGCAAGCTCTTAGAAAACAAGAGTTAAAGTTTCCACACCCTTCACCAGGTTGAACTTTAAATTTTTAATTAATTTTTACATAAAAACAATATTAAAATTTTTAATTTATTTTTAAACTTGATATTATGTTTTACTTTTTTGCAGGAAAATATCATTTTGTGGATTCAGGATATCCACAAATGGCAGGTTTTCTAGGTCCATATAGGGGGAACGATATCATTTACCTGATTTTCGTCGAGGTAATCATCAAGTATCTGGAAAAAAAAGAAATCTTTAATCATGCCCATTCTTCGTTACGCTCTGTGATTGACGAACATTTGAGTGTGGAAAAAAAATGGCCAATATTAAGAGATATTCCAAGTTATTCATTCAACAAGCAAGTTTTAATAGTTATTGCAATAATGGTTTTGCATAATTACATTCGAAGACATGCTTGGTCAAATGATGAGGATTTTCGACAATTTGAGAATATACCCGACATGTCAGTCTCTTCAGGCCACTTTGATAGAGGTGAATCGAGTTCTTCTAACAGTGAAAGTGACCTTGAAATTGCGATGTTAAGGGAAACTATTACAAATAGTTTAATAAATCCATATTTATAAAAACATTTTATATCATAACCTAATTTCTAGTGATAATGAAACTTGTTATGTCTTATGTTACTATATTTTTTTTATTAAAAATCATCCGTTTAGATACTTCAAAATTTGATTCAAGTATAATGTTATTATTTGTGAAAATAATATTTATCATTGTTATAAAAGAATATTTAACTATAAAAATAAAAATAATTATAATTTATCTAATAAATAATTTAAATTGATTATATAATTCATTAAAATATTTATAATAAAATATTGGAAGATACATTTTAATATTTTATTAAATTAATTTATAAATTCACATATTTTAATAATTTTATAAAAGTAAAATAATTTAAAAACTTCTATTATATATCAATTCTGATCTAATGTCTTTAATAGTCATTTTTTATTCTCACCTCATTGCTACAGCTGCATTTGAATCGAGATACACACTCCACCATTATTTCTAATCTCATTGCTACAGTATCCAATTTCACCGCTACAGTAACTAATCTTACCATCACCGTTGTTTTTAACCTCACCGGAGGTAAACACACCGCCCATCCAAACTAAGCCTAAATATTATAAGAAAAAAAATAGAAAATTTGTATTTTAGAATTTTATTATATTTTTCAAAAACCATTTGAATTATTTCACTTAATAATGACACGATAGTGCCACATGTCACCTTCTTATTAAACAATATTTTGTTAAATCATCATTTTGGTTAATCAAACCAGAAAAGAGAACAGTGCAAACACTAATTTTATATATAAACCTAAACAATTGAATTTGACAAATTTAGATTAACAAATTATAAATATAAATTTGAAGCACTTGTTCTTATTTCTAAATAGAGAACAAGTCAAAATCGAGTGAGGGAGGTTGATTTGAATGGTATTTCGAGAAGCTCAATTGGGCCGATTTAACCCAAAGTACTAACCCAAGCTTTTGAAATGATGAATAAAAATGGCCCAATAGAAATGGAGTTGGACCATTATTTACTATCTTTGCTTTAATGTGCTTCCAAAAATTTTTCATGGTTGTGTTTTCCTATTCCTAAACCAACATTGTTGCTTTAACTAGTCTTTCCTAAAATTTTAAAATACAAAAAATAAAACATGAATCTAACAAAAGTTTTAAGATATCAAATCGAAATTTAACTTAATTAGTACATTTTATTGCTCGTAAAAGGGTTTTAGTAAATTGTAAGTATTATTTGTAAAAGATCCAAAATATTACTGTTCAATATATAATTTAATGAGGGGTAAAAATTTCTCTACTCTCTTTCATTTTTAAAATTAAGAAAATTGTTCTTTCTTTTAAAAAAGTTAAAGCAATTTAATCTCTATAAAATTGAAAGTGAATAATTAAGGACAATTAATAACGATGTTAATATTTTTCAAGTCAATTGTACATGATAATAAATTTAGCCCTCAAAGTTTACACATTTACTTAAATTGGTCCTAATTTAACAAATTTATCCCACAACATTTGTATAAATGATAAAAATATTTGAAGTTGAATTTGTTGAACATTTAAAATTAAGGCCAAAATGACATATTAGGTACACATCGAAGGCTAAATTTAGTATTATACAATAAAATTATGTACAATTGACGAAAGTCATTAAACCATGATTAATTATTCTTAGTTGCACACTTTCAAAATTGATATAAATTAAATTGCTCCATTTTTTTAAAATGTACTAATTTATCTAATTTCAAAATTGAGAGAGACTAAACAGAATTTTTTTTATCTTTTATCTTTAACGAGGCTTTCAACCATATCAAGATTCTTGAAATGGTTTTGGACCAGAAGAAAATATGTATATTAAGCCTGGTCTAGTATTATTTTATTTTAGGTGAGTAATATTTAGTCCTAAACTTTATAATTTTTTAACTTAATTCTTAAACTTGATAACTTTTTCAATTTTGACCCAAGTAATAATATGCCACTTTGATAATGTATCACATCACCTAAAAATTATAATTTTTATAAAAGTTAAGTCATTACCACATGGACCAAAACTTGAAAAATTGTTAACTTCAGTAATTAATCTGTACAAAAAAAATTAAAGACCAAATTAAAAAAAAAAAGATATATTTGAGAATTAACTTTTAAGATGAATTCATAATTTTTTTTTTGTCAATTGAATCTCTTCATGCTACAAAAATAGAAATGATTGGAGGGGCAATGAAATTAAAAGAAGTAAAGAGAGTGTAAGATAATTGAAATTAACTTGGACTAGTCACTTTCCTAACTACTTTCACAATAACATATCCTTGGACTCACAATGATCAGATTAATTAGCAAGATCATTGGTACAAACAGTCTCAGATTTTGGAAATTGAACTTTTCTTTCTTTTTCCTTTTTTCACACTCTAAACAAAAAAGTCCTAGTTTTTGATTGAGTGATTGGAAATTTGCTAACATTATTGGCTTAACATAATTTCTACACCTGCTTTTCATTACTCCATTTTATTACACAAATTATTGAATAGCATTTAATTAAACCCCATCTTACAAGTTGACGGACCAAGAATTGTCATATAACTTCAATTCATCAAAACCCTTCATTTCTTTTGCCCTAAGTTATTCATATCTTAATTTTAATTTTCATTATAATAAAAATATGTTATTGAAAATATGCAATGGTGATAAAAGAAATGTGTATATATATAATTACTAAACATACAATGAAAATAATATGATTTTAGGAGCACAAATTAGCTATTTAGAAATATGAATGAATTTGTATAAAATTTGAGTCTCATATTTTGAACCAAACTAAGCTTAAACAACTATTATAATATTATATATGAGTCTACTTTAAACCTGATCTAACTTATCTATAAACACCTTAATACCACATCTTATTTATTAAAAAAATTATCATGGTGATGTTTGAGCTTAGCGTTTTATAAATTTGACATGACCGACCTAGAATTCTCATCAAATTAGCTAATTAATCACCTTAAGAATTTAGGATTTATATTTCTTCAAGGATGTCCCCACAATCAATATTAAAAAAAAACAAAAACAAAAGAGTTATACAATTTGTTCCATTAATATTATATATACATATACATATACATATACATTATCGATATATTAAATATAAACTATTAGTTTAATATGAACATTACTATAAAGCTAACAACCAAATCACCTTTGAACAGAACCTTCATTTTTATCAAGGGACCATTAAAGTTCACTTACTTTTTTCATTGTCTATGGTGGGGCAATGGCAGTCGTCCAAAATTGGAAGAAACGCAAACATTTTTCCACAAAGAATTGCTATCTGAACAAACTAAAATAGTTTCAAAAGCTTTTAGGTCTCTCAAATGGGATCCACCCTGATTAATTTTCCTTCCTTATTTGAAATAGTAATAATAATGATAATAACAGCTTAACGTTAAGAAATATTAAAAATTCATTGGAATTTGAAACATGGAAAACATGCATTCGACCTCTAAGATTCTTCTCACTTCATGTATCCGATAATACGACGAAATATGGATGCACTAAAGTTAATATATGCAATATCATGATGTAAAACTTACTTATTTGCCACCTTCAATGCGTTCTCGGCATCCTAATGAAGCAAGTTAAAATAAGGATATATCATATTTATTAAGTTTTGAATTGCTTGTTATCTTTTCTTTTCTTTTTTTGTTTTTTTAACAAAGAGAGGACACAGCACGAACAAATTAGGTAGAAGACTAAGTCATATAGAATGTTGCTCGAGTTATTACAAATTTTCAAACTTTAGAGATGAAACTATTAAGGGAGACAATCACAAACTCTAAAAGGATTAGTCTATGTAGATCCTAAAACTAACATAGAAAATATCTTAACACTACACCAAACAGGACTTTTAGCGGCATTTTTAGTGGCGTTTTAAATAAAAACGCCGCAAAAATTACACAATAGCAGCGTTTTAAGGAAAACGCCGCAAAAAAATGAGCAATAGCGGCGTTTATTTGCAAAACGCCGGTAAAAATGATAAATAGCGGCTTTTTTTCTTCAAACGCCGTTATAAATCAGACCTTTAGCGGCGTTTTTTCAAAAGCGCTGCTAAAGGTCTGAGCATTAGCGGCACTTTTTCAAAAACGCCGCTAAAGGTCTGAGCATTAGCGGCGTTTTTTCAAAAGCGCCGCTAAGAATTTTTCATATTTTTTCCTTTTTCTTGCTTTGAATTATATTTTATTTTGATAAATTCACTTATAAGCAATGAGAAGGTTTCATTTTAGTTACTTAATTATGGAAAGTTACAAATTGCTAACTAAACAATTTAGAAATTTTCATTTAAGTTACAAATTAAGCTATTAAAATTAATTTAGGGTTTATTATTTAGTACGTTAATTTCATGGTTTAAGGTTTGTTATTTTGGTGTATGGGTTTAGTGTTTTAAATTTGTTGTTTGGGTTTGTTGTGTAGTGTTTAATATCTTAGTGTTTATCAGTATTAAGGTTTAAGTGTTAGTGGTCAGGGGTTAATGTTTAGGGTTAGGGGTTTAAGGGAAATGGTTAATGGGTTAGGGTTTTAAGTTTAGGGTTTATGGTTTATAGTTTTAGGATTAATTTATTTTAGGGCTTTAAGGGTTTAATATTTAGTATGTTAATTTAATGGTTTAAAGTTTATTATTTGAGGTTTATTGTTTAGGGTTTAAGATCTTAGTGTTTAACGATATTGAGGGTAATTTAAGTGGTAGTGGTTAGGGGTTAATTAATGTTTAGGTTAAGGGTTCATTGGTTTAAGGGTTAAGGGTTCAGTGCTTGTGGGTTAGGGTTAGGGGTTAAGGTTTAGGGTTTAGAGTTTAAGATTTAAGGTATAGGTCAAATTAGGGTTTAGTGTTTATGGATTAAGGTTTAGGGTTTAGGGTATATGACCCAAAATCCGAAAACCAAAATCCCTCAAATCAGTTTCCCCTAATTTAAACCCCAAAATCAATAGAATCTTATAACCCCAAAATCAATTTGGGGTTAAGTGTTAGAGATCTTAAGGTTTGAAGTTTGAAGTTCGGGTTATGTACTGCAGTTTGGGGTTAAATTTTTAAATTTATATATTAAATAATTTATTTTTTATATAAAAATTATCATTATAGTTTTTTAAACCTTTTTATTTCATATTTTGTAATTTTTTGTTTTATTTTCTTACATTAAAATTTATATAAACATTATGTCATGTATCTAATTCTTTTAAATATTACTCAAAGTTTCAAAAATTATTTATTTGAAATTGCTATGAATTATGTAATAATTAAATATAATTGTAATAAAAGTCAATCACTCTTTCATCCTCTTCTTATAATTATTTAACTTTGTATTAACTAAAATGTAATTTTTAATTTTATATTTAAATTATTTAGAAAAATTAATAACACATATAAAAATTTTGAAACAAATTATAACATAGAAAATATATGTTAAAATGAAAAAATTAAAATACTATTCTTTAAAATAATTTTAAATATTTATGGGTATATAGTGATATATTTTAAATTTATATATATTTAAAATAATTTTAAAGTAATTGGATATAAGATCGATATATAATTTATATATATATATTTTAAAGATTATTTAGTGTTAATAATATTAAGTAAATGGATTAATTAATAATAGTATAAAAATATATAAATTAAATGACATTAAAATTACCGGCGTTTAATACAAAAGCATACAAAACCCATCAATTTATTTTAAGGCGGTGTCGTTTGAAACATTGTTGTATGAATTAGTGGCGTTTATGTGTAAAACATACAAAATATATCAATACAATGCAAGGCGTTAAATCGTTTAAAGCTTTTTTAGTGGCACCGTTGGTAAAACGCCACGATAATCTATCAAGTATTAGTGGCGCTATTTCAAAAGCGCATGAAAAGTCTATATTTAGTGGCTTTTTCCGAAAACGCGCAAATATGTATGGACATTAAGCTTCACGTCGTCGTTTTATCGACAATATAATGTCTGATAAGGTGGACGACGTCCCTTTATCAACAATTAGCGACGCTTTTTAGAAACGCCGCAAAACATAAATTGAGTTTGAGCAAAAGCGTCGTGCGTTTCTTTGTGCTCGATTTTATCTTCCTCCATCCACGAAATCACTAAGTATTTTCTCCTAAAACTTTTCCTAAATCCAAAATCCCTAAGCTTACATTTTACGCTCAAAATTTTCCCTAAATCCCTAAGAGCTAAGTCCCCAACATTTCACGAATTAAAATTTCCCATATCCCAACATTCAACAAAGAACGGCGGTATGGAATTTGTAAATGTAAACTTTTTGATTTAGGGTTTTTGTTTATTTATATCATTCATTTTTTATTTTGTTCACCTTCTTTATTTTTCTTGATGTAAAGGTTTGACTGGAAAGACTTTGAGAATTGACAAGAACCAAAATCAAACCCGTGTATTTGAATAGCATTATCTACGATCTAAAACATGTATTGATTCTATGGTTTATCAAAATCACTTTGGCATGCGATATCATTAGATGTTCTTCTGGTCTATATTTATTCCTAGTTAACAGGCCCTGAAGTGAAGAAATCTATTTATTCCTAGTTGCAGATATCATTAGATGTTCATTTTATTTGATATTACATCTTTGGCATCCATTTCTTCTTATTAAGTTTGAAAATGGAAACTTAGGTTACTTTTAGGCATAACTTAGTTGTATGTATATAACTTAGTTGAAATTTGATATTATTAAGTTATTAAAATTATTAATATATGTATCCAATTTCTTTCGGTCAAAGAATATATACATATAAAATATATAACTTAAAAATATATACATATAAAATATATAACTTAAAATTATTAATATATGCCTAAAATTATCAACTTTAAAAACACTTGGATTAACATTTGTTGAGCTCCAATCAAGTGAAAATAGCCCCCCTTTTTGTGTTAAATCTTATAGTATGTCTTGAATTCAATGTAAATAGCTTGTTAATGTTAAGAATAGGAACACGAATGAACAATTTGCATCCCAATGCTAAGTATAAATAGAAAGTTGGGCTACATGGAAGCGGTTCTAATCGATTTAGTTGCATCCCAATGAGAACATTGATAGAAGTGCAAGCGCTCTAATTTGGGATCACAGTGTAGCTGCTAAATTCCTCTCTATAAGAGCCATGATGGACACTTCTTTTCAATCATCCAAGAGGCACAACAATGTTTAGTTTTTGAACCATGCTATATCAGTGCTGCAAGTGTTCCAAAATATAACCTAACAGATTACCCTATTTCCACCTTTTATAGAACAAAATTGGGTGGTTTAGCCACCTTGTTTCGTTCATAACTTACTTCATCAATATTAGACCTATAGTGCCCTTCTCCTAAAGATCAAAGATTTAATTCTCCCCCTCTAAAAGTTGTTAAGAATCTTGCTAATATAATGTTTTTTTAATATAATAAATTTTGTTATTTGTTAATTTCATCACTCTTTTTATGTTATTATAAATATATATATATATATATATATATATCTTTTTGGATCTGTTTCTGCTAGCCACTAAGTGAGGTATTGTTAGAACTTATTAGGTATGATTTGATAGTCAAGTCGATTGGGCCATCAAGCTGTTAGAAGTTTGGTCTGCATGATCTTGTTGTGTGTTGGAATTTTGAATGACAATTTTTTTATTTTTTACCAGCTACATACAACCAAATTCCTGTATGCATGTGTGGTGAATTCATTAATTCTAAAAGATAAGTGGCTTCTTGATTCGATTCATGGTGGTTCTGCGTTATCACTGAAAAGTAAGTTCTTTCATATCTTAGTTTTACTTTCCACTTGTTAATCTTAGGCTTGGTTTTGTGTTAAAATAATGAATTACATTTGTGCAAGCGCCTTTTAGAAATTTTAGCTTTTCGGAACTTTATAATTAAGTACTTTTTCCTTGATTCTTTGTTGCCTAGTTTCTTGTTCCTTGGCCGTTTTCTAGGAAATTTTTACACTTTCGTACTAGTAAATGCTTTAACATGTATAAAACCTTTTCTATACTTAAGATATTAAAAATATTATTTATTAAGATATTAAAATTTTAATAATATTTTATGTATTACTAGTTATAATTATAAACATATATTTTGATATACTAAATTATACATAACTATTGATACTATATTTTTTATTATAGTCTAATAATATAATAATAGTTATATATATTAATATTTAGAAAATATATTATTTAATTATATAAGACTGGTTGAATAATTATTATCATATTGTAACACCTAAATTAGGGGTTATTTGTAAATTTAATTTATTTCCTATGTATGTGCTTGTAGAAATAAATATTTTGATTTCTAAGCATATTTAGGGCCTTGACATAACCACAATTAGGTCGATTTGGAATTAAAAATCTCTTTTAAGGAACTTAAAAGAAAGGAGCTAGGTGAAGTTAGGGCTTAAATAAAATTTAGGAGGAACATGACACAAGAATGGGCTTGGTAGAAGTGGCTTGGTGCCTAAGAGGGTTGCTAGGGAGGAGGTTCGAGCCTCGGCGATAACAAGGGGAAATGTTTTTTCCTTGTGGGCTTTTTAGGCGTTAGGGCTAGGAGGCCTTATAATTAAATAAAGGAGGTTTGTGACATGAAAGTTAGGTTGGTGGAGTGGCATGGGCGTGGCTTAAGGGCCTTGGTATGAGGTCTCGGGTTCGAGACATGAAGGAAGCAAGGAGTTTTATTTTTAGGCTTTGGCGTTAAAGGAGAAGGGCCAGTATAAAGGTGTTATAAATTAATGGTGGGGTTATGTGACATGAAAGTTAAATGGGAAGAGATGGCTGGGGCGTTTAAGGTGGGTTGGGGCATGAGGTCTTGGTTTGAACCAAGGCAAGCTGCGATGAGTTTTTTCTCTTTTCTGCCGGCGTGAAGGAAGGGTGATGGCTGCTACTTGGACTCTTTAAATGATAATGATAAGGCTTATTTTTTCATTAATTTAAGTGGAAGGGGAATTATTAGTGGTTTATTTGCTATTAAATTGTTGAAGGTGATTAAGAGATTAAATGTAAGATAATTTTGCTTTGTTTTGTGATAATTAAAAGCTGGAAGTTTTATCTCATGGGGGGATGTTGTTGGCTGGAATAGGGACTCTCTAGGGCCACCTATTTTCGGTTTAATGATTAAACAAGGAGTTTGAAAACATTCAGCAAATTTCTTCTTCTTTTCCTTGGTCTTGCGAATTTTTCCTTGTTCTTAAGCCAAAATTGTTCAAAATTTCCAGCATCTTTTTCTTCTACTTTCTTTGCGAATTTTCCTTGTTCTTAAGCCAAAATTGTTCAAAATTTCCAGCATCTTTTCTTCTCCTTTGTTTGAATTTTCCCTTAAACCATAGCCAAAATCGTTCAAAAAATTTCCAGCTTCTCTTGTTCCTTTTTAGCGAATCTACCTCCTCTTTAAGAGGAAAATTCCACCCTTTCCATCTTGTGATTAGCAAATTCCTCTAAGGTAAGTTCTTGTTTGATTCTTTTCTTTTCATTGAAGATAGCGAACCCCTCACAACACCAAGTGGTGCTGATTTGTGGAGTTTAAGGGTGAAACAATTATCAAGGTAAGGGGTAATCACTGTTTTAGGTTCAAGGTTATGGCCGAATGGCCTAAGTTTCTTACTAATATGATCAAACCAATTGTAGGGAGGCCATAGTCGATTAAAGGGAGCTTTGGATTTGTTCTCTTAAGGTAAAGAGGTAAGTGACATTCGGCCATAGGCCTTGATTATGTGTGATTATACAAGTCGATTCTTAACTAGTGTTTTGTTAGGATCTCGACAAATCAAGTGGCGTTTTGGATTTGTTTGGAAATCAAATCCGTTCAAGGTAAGTTAAGTAAAAGAGCCTTTGGTATTAATTTGGTTTGGCGAATAGGCTAAGTCCCTAACCATGATTTTTGGCCGATTATAGGACAAGAGATCTAGCGTCGTAGATCGAATCTTGGGATCTAGGAATTACGGTAGAAAGCAGTGTGTAAACTCTTTACACACTTTATTAATAAACTTGCTATATTATTGCCTTGTGTATAAATGTTGGTAGTGATCTATGATATGCTTGTGGGCTTAAACATGGATTCCGGTAAGTCCCCTAACTTGTGATCTTTGATATATGTTTTGCATGCCATCACAAGTCATTAAATGCCATGCCTAAATACATGATTAAATGACATGTTGCACATAAAGCATGATGATGGTGGGATTGATGAGAGGAGGGGATGATTTTATGGTATGCGTGCGGTGGTTTTGACCACAAGATGGGTTGGCCCCATCGATTATTTGTGACCTATGGTCATCGGTGGTTTTGACCACATCGATTGATTATTTGCGACTAAGTCCCGGTGGTTTGGTACCACCATGGTTTTGACCACACTTGATTATTTGTGACCGATGGTCATCGGTGGTTTTGACCACCGATGGGTTGGCCTATCATTTGATTTGTGACTCTAAGTCATCGATGGTTTTGACCACCGGTGGTTTTGACCACAGGGGTAGTTAAGGAGTATGGATGGTTAGGTTGGGTTGCATATTTGCATGTTAATTAATATCTTGTGTATGTGTTGTATTTTCCGGGTAGGGGATTTACACACTGAGTCTTGGTGACTCACCCCTTCCCTTAACATTTTGCAGATGAGTAGATCGCGGAGATGGAGCCGGAGAGGACTCGAGGTGGCCATGCTTAATGTTGGAGTTAAATTTATTTTCGTTAAGTTTAATTATTTTATTTCCTAAGTATTTTTAATTTGGGATGTAATAAGGCCGCTATTATTTTTTTGGATGTTTATTTTACTGTTTTATTTTACTTATAATATATTACAAATGAAATTTACAAATGTTAAAGTAAACCGGGTAAAAGTAACCTTTTCCAACTTAATAACTTTTACGAGTTTTCAAAGACGTTACCATTGGGTAACCAAAAGTAAACCTAGTCGACTACAACTTGATGATTTTAAAATGTACATGATCAAATGTTTTCAAAATGGTTTAAAAAGCCCAACTGTATTTATAAAAAGGCCCAACTGAGTTTTCAAACTCCGTTTTCATACCTTAGCCAAATTTTACCAAGTTTTCACCAAACTCTCAAAATGACTCAAATTATTTTACCCAGTGACATACTAGATCCGGTCAGGACTCATGGGCCGAGTTTGAGGTGTTACATTTTTGGTATCAGAGCCCGGTTCAAAACTCAGCTGTGGGGGGCCCAAGGCCCAAAATGTTTTGGTTTTTATTAGTAGGCCTTATTATGATGTTTTGAGGAACTGTTTTGGCTTGAACAGCATGGCACCGAGTCTCCGGCACCTATCCGCCCAGGTAAGTACTTCTATCAACTTTTGTGAATTCTTTTGATGAAGGGTAGAAGAGTAAAATGGGAACGTAGACTATTAGAGTAGAACTGTTGAACCCTAGGGCTAGTATACCTCAACTATACATAAGAATTAATAATTACCTAAACAACCCTGTGAGTTGTCACTAAGCAAAGGATGTGGCAATCGTTATACGCATGTCTAGGAGTGGATTCGGTGGGGGCCTGGTATTTAAGCAGTCCTCGTGACTCACCTCCTACTCACTTGAATCCTACCTGGTGCGTAGTAACGGTTCATCCTAGCTGAGACGACACACTCACAGGCTAAACTCGATAACTAAAACCCGAAAGGGATTAGCCGTTTTGACTTTGGAAATAAATAAAACTTTAGTTTTAAAAAAATGACCAAAATACCCCTGGCTTGTAAATTACCAAAATACCCTCCGTATGAAAAATTTTCAAATAGAAATTTTCAAAATATCCTTCTTTTGTGAAATCACTTAGAACCCAATTTTTGGAAATCATTTTGTGAAAATGCCTTGATTTGGTAAAAATTACTAAAATACCCTTAGGGGTAAAATTACGAAAATGCCCTTGATTTATAATATTCCCAAACTACCCATAGTTTAAATCAAAAAAATTCATCACATGAAAGGTGCCCAAAAACCTTACTTTGCAAAATATCGAAAACATCATGATTTAAAAATTACAAAATTGCCCCAACCAACAAAATTACCAAAATGACCTTGGTTTTCAAAATTTTTGCAACACCATCAAAATGGAAGATAAATTCTTAAAAGTAACTCCTAAAGTTTTACAACTCTTTGAAACATCCCTGATTTATCAAATTTTACAAATTCACCCTGATTTGTGTAAAATTACCAAAATGCCCCCAGGTTTGAGAATCACCGAAAGACCCCAATTCTAAAATTTTCCAAAATACCCGGAAATTAAGAGTTTTAAAATAATTTTGACAAAACCATCCGAGAACACATATTTTGAAAAATTACAAAATACCCACAGAGAACAAATTACAAAAATACCCCGGGTAGTGGAAAACAATCACCATGAAAACTACAACGTCTCTATGAGTGAATGAATGGAAAACTCTGTGTGTGTATGTTTGCGAAAGAACCACTTCTAAAACTCCTATCATAAAATTTCTTCGCGGATAACCAAGTGAAATACTAATGCATAAAATTCTTAAACAGATAAACGCGATCGTTAGAATGAGTTCAAGAGGTCATGGACGTCCGCCGCGTGGCTGTGATAGAGGTAGGATGACCTTGTCTGAGCTAGCGAGGTCTGGTCATGGGTCCGAAAATGAGATGTCGGATCTGCCGGCGGCGGAGACTGAATTTCAAGATCAGACAGGTGGTAATGATGTCGTATCTCAAGTCAGATTCGAGTGTTAGAACGAGTAGTGAGGTAACAGTCAGAGAACCCGTAAATCTGTGGGTTGAATGACTCCAAGCTAACGGAGCGTAAGTATTCGAGAGAGTATCTCGAGTAGCACCCGGTCTTGGCGGAGTATTGGTTGGAATCCACTGAAAGGATTATGGGTGATTTGGATTTCACCGCTGAGGAGAAGCTAAAGGGTATCATCTCTTTGCTTCGGGATGAGTCATATCAGTGGTGGCTCACCGTAAGGGATGGAATGGTGGCAGAAAATCTTACTTGGGAATTCTTCAGGGATGCCTACCAGAAGAAGTATATCGGAACCAGTTACGTGGATGCACAGCGAACGGCTTTCTTGAACCTGGTTCAAGGCACTAAGACGGTGGCGGAGTTTCTTCGGTTGAGTAGGTATGCTCGTGGTATTGCGGGTACCGAGTATGAACGCTGTGTTAGATTTGGGGATGGGCTTAGAGATGAGCTGAGAATGATGATAGCTCCACAACAGGAACGGGAGTTTGCGGTCTTAGTGGAGAAATCGAAAGTTACTAAAGGGGTAAGACAGTCGGTTAGACAGAACCAAGATCGAAATTGGAATAAGAGGAGCTCGGAACCTTCGAGGTTCTCGAGTAATGAGTAGAAGAGGACGAGGTTTGATGGGTCGGATCAGTGCGCTAGGCTCTTCATTGTTGTAATCCTCAATGGCCGCCACGGTGTGATAGGTGTGGCAAGTCTCATAAGGGGGAGTGTTGGAATGGTAATCGTGGATGCTTCGAATATGGGTCTATGGAACATCGTGTGAGAGACTGTCCGAAGAAAGTAGCTAGACTGAGATCTGAGGGTCAGGATCGGGCACCGAACAGGGGGGATAACCAATAGCCACAGAGGGGTCAAGGTACAGTTAGGGGTAATGAAAATGGTAACAGCGTGGCCGAGGTGTTTGAAGGTGCGAGGCGAGGCAACCAAGGTTGGTTTATGCGGTTGGCCATCGAGGAGGAAGATGTGCGGATGTGACAACGGTATGTTCCTTATTTCGGAATACCTTAATTGCTTTGATCATTGTAGAGTTTTCTTGTTTTACTAGGGAAGTGCCTGAAACCTTGGTTGTGAACTTAGAGATTGTGCTTAGGAAGTAAGATAATTTTATTAAGATCAAAGTCAAAAGACATAAGCGTGTACTGGTGAGTTAAGATGTATGACTATTCGTTAGTAAGTAATTTCAAGGCCGAAATTCTTTTTAAGGGGGTAGAACTGTAACACCTTAAATTAGGGATTATTTGTAAATTTAATTTATTTCCTATGTATGTGCTTGTAGAAATAAATATTTTGATTTCTAAGCATATTTAGGGCCTTGACATAACCCTGAATTAGGTCAGATTTGGAATTAAAAATCTCTTTTTAAGGAACTTAAAAGAAAGGAGCTAGGTGAAGTTAGGGCTTAAATAAAATTTAGGAGGAACATGACACAAGAATGGGCTTGGTACAAGTGGCTTGGTGCGCCTAAGAGGGTTACTAGGGAGGAGGTTCGAGCCTCGTCAGTAACAAGGGGAAATGTTTTTTTTTCCCTTGTGGGCTTTTTGGGAGTTAGGGCTAGGGAGGCCATATAATTAAATAAAGGAGGTTTGTGACATGAAAGTTAGGTTCGATTGGAGTGGCATGGGGCATGGCTTAAGGGCCTTGGTATGAGGTCTTGGGTTCGAGACATGAAGGAAGCAAGGAGTTTTATTTTAGGCTTTGGCGTTAAAGGAGAAGGGCCGGTATAAAGGTGTTATAAATTAATGGTGGGGTTATGTGACATGAAAGTTAAATGGGAAGAGATGGCCTGGGGCGTTTAAGGTGGGGTGGGGCATGAGGTCTTGGTTTCGAACCAAGGCAAGCTGCGATAGTTTTTTTCTTTTTCTGGCAGCGTGAAGGAAGGGTGATGGCTGCTACTTGGACTCTTTAAATGATAATGATAAGGCTTATTTTTTTCATTAATTTCGGCTGGAAGGGGGAATTATTAGTGGTTTATTTGCTATTAAATTGTTGAAGGTGATTAAGAGATTAAATGTAAGATAATTTTGCTTTGTTTTGTGATAATTAAAAGCTGGAAGTTTTATCTCATGGGGGGATGTTGTTGGCTGGAATAGGGACTCTCTAGGGCCACCTATTTTCGGTTTAATGATTAAACAAGGGAGTGCTGAAAAACATTCAGCAAATTTCTTCTTCTTTTCCTTTCTTTCTTCTTGAATTTTTCCTTGTTCTTAAGCCAAAATTGTTCAAAATTTCCACATCTTTTCTTCTACTTTCTTTTAATTTTTCCTTGTTCTTAAGCCAAAATTGTTCAAAATTTCTAGCATCTTTTTCTTCTACTTTCTTTGTCAATTTTCACTTAAACCATAGCCAAAATCGTTCAAAAAATTTCCGACTTCTCTTGTTCCTTTTTTAGTAGAATCTACCTCCTCTTTTAAGAGGAAAATTCAAGCCCTTTCCTTCTTGTGATTAGCCGAATTCCTCTAAGGTAAGTTGCTGTTTCGGTTCTTTTCTTTTCATTGAAGATAGCCGAACCCCCTCACAACACCAAGTGGTGCTGATTTGTGGAGTTTAAGGGCTGAAACAATTATCAAGGTAATGGGGTAATCACCTCTTTTAGGTTCAAGGTTATGGCGAATGGCCTAAGTTTCTTACTAATATGATCAAACCAATTGTAGGGAGGCCATAGTCGATTAAAGGGAGCTTTCGGGATTTGTTCTCTTAAGGTAAAGAGGTAAGTGACATTCGGCCATAGGCCTTGATTATGTGTGATTATACAAGTCGATTCTTAACTAGTGTTTTGGTAGGGATCTCGACAAATCAAGTGACGTTTTCGGGATTTGTTTGGAAATCAAATCCATTTAAGGTAAGTTCGCAAAAGAGCCTTTGGTATTAATTTGGTTTGGCCGAATAGGCCTAAGTCCCTAACCATGATTTTTGGCCGATTATAGGACAAGAGATCTAGCGTCGTAGATCGAATCTTCGGGATCTAGGAATTTCGGTAGAAACAGGTGTGTAAACTCTTTACACACTTTATTAATAAACTTGCTATATTATTGCCTTGTGTATAAATGTTGGTAGTGATCTATGATATGCTTGTGGGCTTAAACATGGATTCCGGGTAAGTCCCCTAACTTGTGATCTTTTATATATGTTTTTGCATGCCATCACAAGCTGTTAAATGCCATGCCTAAATACATGATTAAATGACATGTTGCACATAAAGCATGATGATGGTGGGATTGATGAGAAGAGGGGGATGATTTTATGGACTGTCGCCAGTGGTTTTGACCACAAGATGGGTTGGCTCCATCAGATTATTTGTGACCTATGGTCATCAGTGGTTTTGACCACAAGATGGGTTGGCCCCATCAGATTATTTGTGACCTATGGTCATCAGTGGTTTTGACCACATCGATTGATTATTTGCGACTAAGTCCCAATGGTTTGGTACCACCAGTGGTTTTGACCACACTTGATTATTTGTGACCGATGGTCATCAGTGGTTTTGACCACACGATGGGTTGGCCCTATCATTTGATTTGTGACTCTAAGTCATCAGTGGTTTTGACCACCAGTGGTTTTGACCACACGGGGTAGTTAAGGAGTATGGATGGTTAGGTTGGGTTGCATATTTGCATGTTAATTAATATCTTGTGTATGTGTTGTATTTTCCGGGTAGGGGATTTACACACTGAGTCTTGGTGACTCACCCCTTCCCTTAACATTTTGCAGATGAGTAGATCGCGGAGATGGAGCCGGAGAGGACTCGGCGCCATGCTTAATGTTGGAGTTAAATTTATTTTCGTTAAGTTTAATTATTTTATTTCCTAAGTATTTTAATTTGGGATGTAATAAGGCGCTATTATTTTTTTGGATGTTTATTTCTTGTTTTATTTTACTTATAATATATTACAAATGAAATTTACAAATGTTAAAGTAAACCGGTAAAAGTAACCTTTTCAACTTAATAACTTTTACGAGGTTTCAAAGACGTTACCATCGGGTAACCAAAAGTAAACCTAGTCGACTACAACTTGATGATTTTAAAATGTACATGATCAAATGTTTTCAAAATGGTTTAAAAAGCCCAATTGTATTTATAAAAAGGCCCAACTGAGTTTTCAAACTCCGTTTTCATACCTTAGCCAAATTTTAATGACTCAAATTATTTTACCTAGTGACATACCAGATCCGGTCAGGACTCATGGGCCGGGTTTGGGGTGTTACACATATATTATTATTAATTATATATTATTATTTATTATTATAACTATTGAATAATGCTCTAAATCCCATACTTTGTACATTTGAAAGTTGGCATTCCAACTATATTATATAATGATATATCAAATCATATAGTATATAATATATTAATAGTTTATATATATGAATCAATGTTTAAACATTATAATATCATGTAATACTATATCTTTTATTATAATATATAATATAATAATTATTATATAAAATAGTAGTACCTTTATATTAAATATTATCATATATTATTATAATGGTTGAAATATGCTCTAAGTCCCTTTATTTTTCATATATTTGAAAATTAGCCCTCCTATTATATTATATAATGCTATATCATATCATATAGTATATATAAAATATTAATAGTTTATATATATGCATCAATGATTAAACATTATAATATCATACAATACTATACTTTTCATTATAGTCTATAATATAATAATAGTTATATATAATAGTAGTACATTATATATTATTGTTTATTATTATACTATTTGAAATATGCTCAATTTCTATCTTTGTTAGTACATTAAAATATTTGTAATTAAGTGTTAAAATATTCTTTACACTTTCCTGCTAGCAAATGCTTCGTTAGATTATCAAATTAAAATTTAGTTGAGTTCTAGCATAAATGGTTTCAAAAGGAAAAAAAATATTTGTGTTAGTGTTCCTGATAAGTTTGCTATTGTGGACATATACAAATATAAAATGGCATTATTCCTAATAAGCACCTAGGTTCCACAATTGATTCAAAGTAAAACTTCAAGCCTCTAATCAATAATCATGCCTTTTCTAGACCCTATTCATCATTTTTTAATTTGTAATTTCATATAAGTGTTTAATAATGTATGTGAATAAACTTTTGTTTTAATAAATTTCATATGTATTTATTCTGATTTGTATTAAGAAAAGTATCCGTACTTTGAAAGTGAGTAGAATTGAAGAGGACTTAGACCGACTCTTGAATTGCCTATTTTTCTTTCGGGCAAAGAATGTGAGTATTAGTTTTAGTAAATAGCATTTTGTAATTAATCAATAGCATTTGTTAATTCATATGTTATACGTATTTAGATTCTTTTTCCACTTCTCCCTGGCAACTGTTGGATTGGATTTGGTGGTAACAACTTAACAGGTATAAAATCATTATTATTCTTATTTATATTTATTTTGCTGATTTATATTCATTTGATAGAAAAACATTAGATATCCAATTGTTAGTCAAGATTATTAATCTTTTGTATTTCTGACTGCAGCCCCTATTTCTTGGTGAGAGTGGAGTAGACCATCTTCTTGAAATTATTAAGGTACATTTTAGTTCAAAATTCAAATCAGTAATAGTTATATCATGATGAATTTGTCAAATTTGCTCCCCAAATTGTGGTTTATTATCCTGCTTGGTTGGTATCTATGCTGTTTTGTTCTATTGCTGTCCAAAAAAAAAAGATTCAAAGTATATAGGCTGGAAACCTAACGGGTTGCCTTATATCTCACTGTAAGATATAACGGATCCTCCCAAGGTGTAACAATGCACGTCGATGAATCTTAAAGAATTTTGTCTAAATTGCTATTTATTATTCTTTGTTTATTATTAATAATGTTTGAACAACCTCCAAATTGCTATCTAATCATGTTTGTAACACCCCAAACCCGGCCAAACACCACCACAATGGGATCGGTATGTCACTAAGGAAATTTTGTAAAACATGTATTTTAGAAAATATTTTCTTATGTTTAGCCCTTTATTCGGAAAAAATTAATAGTTAATAGTTTAAATAAAATAAATGTTTTAATAACTAAAATAATTTATCCCATAATAAAACAAGATATAAACTAGTGGCCCATGGCCTTATTACAACAAGGTTTAAAATCCATTAAATAAAACATAATATAAAAATAATTAACTTGAGTCTTTTTGCCGGATCCACAAATTCTTTTGCATGGCCACCTTGCGCTCCTCTCCAGCCCAGTCCGATGCACTAAGTGTTACCTGAAATGTTAATTAATTGGTTGAGTCGCTAGACTCAGTGTGCAACCTTTATGCACCATTAGATTTTTGGGCCTTAGGCCTGTTAGACAAAATAAACAGTTTAATACTCATAATAAAAATTAACAACAAATAATATGCAAGGCCCAACCCGTTTGCCTAGGTTTCCATCCGCTACACGCCCGCACCAACCGTTCACACCATTGGGGATTTCTACAATCGACCCACACCGCTACACGCCAAGATGGCAGTCATGCTGCTCATCCACATATGATGCCCGAAGCCATTATAACATATAATGGCCGAAGCCCGTATAACAGTTCACGGTATTAGCCGCTACATCAGATCACGGTAAAAACCGCTACACATACAACGTATAACTTCCTCCTTTCATCAACCCAACCCATGCAATCACATACAAGCATTTTACTTATAACATTTAAACAGATTATTTACTAACCTGGTGATCCGCTTTTACCCTCCTTGGGCTTTCATCAATAAACCTAGATGTTGGCAATTATCAAAACATATAAATCTTATGATCATGCATTTTATGATTAGATCTAGATGGTGGGGAAGTATTACACACCTGATATCGCTAAATCAATATTCTTAGTCGATGTCCTTGATATCCTGGATCTATTATCCTCAATCTATAACTTTTCTTAAAAGTCGAAAAAGCGTGAAAATATGCCTCTCCTATATTCGCCATGGTTAGTATTCTACCGAATTTTATATATATAAATAAACAAGTCCTCTTACCTTGAAATCCCGAAAGTAACACGATTCTATAACTTAGAGATCTATGCAATTGGCCTCCTTCTTCAAATCTCGGAATGCCGAAAAGAAGTGTGAAATAAGAGATTAGTTTCTAATAGCCATTCGGCTAAGGACTTTGAAAAGCCGAAAGAACATTGAAATCCCAAAATCAACACTTACCTATTGTTTCCTTTAGATTAAGCATGCGCACTCCATTAAAGAGGATTAAGCAACTACGGAGATGAGATCTAGCGATTTGGCTTTTATGAAAATCCCGAAAAAGATGAACTGATGCATTTTCGCTTTTAGAAAAAGCGAGTGAAGTGTTTGACTTAGAAGGAAAGTGAAAAGAAAGTGGAGAGAAAGAATACCTAGGGTTTGACTTTAGAAGAAATCAAAAGAAAAGATATTACCAAGAAGAACGAGAATTTGACACGAAGATGAGAGAAGAGAATGGGGTTCAAAATGCCTAATTGAAGAGGTACCCCTATTTATAGGGAATTTTGGCACTCCTGGAGATGGAATTTCGCCAACTCTGTACTCAGAAGATAACTCCTATCTTTTCTCCTCTATCCTTCTATCCCTTATCCCTATCAAAACACTCATCCATAAGAGGCCACATTTGCACCAACTCTCCCTTTATTTTATCAGCTTGTAATCCTCATTAATTAAACAAAAATAATCCCTAAATTATAGCCTTGTGCCGTCCCCCCCTTAGCTCACCTTGGCTGCCAAAATTTTGACCCAATTCTTTGGGCCCAACTGAACCTCAAATTAACATATTAAACATAACATTCTTTGGGCCCATTAATACCTTACCATAACATTCTAAGTGCTACATGCATCTCAAAAATTTTAAACGTTCCCATTCTCAAGGCCTATTGGGACCAATTCTACTAGGCCCAATTTCAGGATGTTACACATGCCGCTTAGATTTTTTACAAGCTCCCGTGTATTATTTTTAAAATTTAAGGTACAGTACATTATAAAAAAAAAAACATAAACAAAATATAAAAGTTAATTGTTAAAATTAGTTATAAATTTTTTATTTTAAATTTAATTCTTATATTTTTTTTGTTAAATTTATTGTTGTTAAATTTAAAAAAGTAAAAATTACGTTTCGATTAACTTTAATTTAACAAATAATAATAATAATAATAATAATAATAATAATAATAATAATAATAATAATAATAATAATAATAATAATAATAATAATAATAATAATAATAATAATAATAATAATAATAATAATAATAAGGAGACCTAAATTTTAAAATTTGTAAAATAAAATGACTAAAATCATGCATATAAGATGATATAAAATGATAATACAAAGTTGAATTTTGCAAGTTAAGATAAGAGATTAACATAAATTTTATATTTTAATAAATATTTTAACATAAATTTCATATTTTAATAAATATTTCCAAGTTAATAAGAGATTAACATCATCATAAGAAATTTCAATTATAAAAATCATATAATAATATTTTTTAGAAAAGCGATTCTCGATATTTCAATTTAACTTACATAATACATAATACATAACTTACATAAAATTATTTAACTTACATAATACATAACTTACATAACAAATTATTTAGCTTTCATCAAATTATTTAACTTACATAATACATAACTTACATAACTAACATAATACATAACTTACATAATACTTGTATAGAAAAAAAAGATTCAAAGTATATAGGTTGAAACACATCGGGTTGCATTATATCTCATTTATTAGATATAACGGATCCTCCTTAGGTGTAACAATGCCACGTATGATGAATATTAAAGAATACATAACTTACATAATACTTGTATAGAAAAAAAAGATTCAAAGTATATAGTCTGGAAACCTGACGGGTTGCCTTATATCTCACTGTAAGATATAACGGATCCTCCCTAGGTGTAACAATGCCACGTATGATGAATCTTAAAGAATACATAACTTACATAATACTTGTATAGAAAAAAAAAAGATTCAAAGTATATAGGTTTGAAACTCGACGGGTTACCTTATATCTCACGCTTAGATATAATGGATCCTCCCTAGGTGTAACAATGCCACGTATGATGAATCTTAAAGAATACATAACTTACTTAATTTTAAGATCAAATTTCATAACTTACATAAGTTTAAGATCAAATTTCATAACTTACATAATTTTAAGTTAAGATCAAACTTCATAACTTACATAATACTTGTATAGAAAAAAAGATTCAAAGTATATAGGATGGAAACCTAACGGGTTGCCTTATATCTCACAGTTAGATATAATGGATCCTCCCTAGGTGTAACAATGCCACGTATGATGAATCTTAAAGAAGACATAACTTACTTAATTTTAAGATCAAATTTCATAACTTATGTAAGTTTAAGATCAAATTTCATAACTTACAAAATTTTAAGTTAAGATCAAACTTCATAACTTACATAATACTTGTATAGAAAAAAAGATTCAAAGTATATAGGCTAGAAACTGACGGGTTGCCTTATATCTCACAGATTAGATATAATGGATCCTCCTAGGTGTAACAATGCCACGTATGATGAATCTTAAAGAATATATAACTTACTTAATTTTAAGATCAAATTTCATAACTTACATAAGTTTAAGATCAAATTTCATAACTTACAAAATTTTAAGTTAAGATCAAACTTCATAACTTACATAATACTTGTATAGAAAAAAAGATTCAAAGTATATAGGATGGAAACTCGACGGGTTGCCTTATATCCTGATTAGATATAATGGATCCTCCTAGGTGTAACAATGCCACGTATGATGAATCTTAAAGAATACATAACTTACTTAATTTTAAGATCAAATTTCATAACTTACATAAGTTTAAGATCAAATTTCATAACTTACAAAATTTTAAGTTAAGATCAAACTTCATAACTTACATAATACTTGTATTGAAAAAAAAAAGATTCAAAGTATATAGGATGGAAACCTGACGGGTTGCCTTATATCTCACAGTTAGATATAATGGATCCTCCCTAGGTGTAACAATGCCACGTATGATGAATCTTAAAGAATACATAACTTACTTAATTTTATGATCAAATTTCATAACTTACATAAGTTTAAGATCAAATTTCATAACTTACAAAATTTTAAGTTAAGATCAAACTTCATAACTTACATAATACTTGTATAGAAAAAAAAGACTCAAAGTATATAGGATGGAAACTCGACGGGTTGCCTTATATCTCACGATTAGATATAATGGATCCTCCCTAGGTGTAACAATACCACGTATGATGAATCTTAAAGAATACATAACTTACTTAATTTTAAGATCAAATTTCATAACTTACATAAGTTTAAGATCAAATTTCATAACTTACAAAATTTTAAGTTAAGATCAAACTTCATAACTTACATAATACTTGTATAGAAAAAAAAGATTCAAAGTATATAGGATGGAAACCTGACGGGTTGTCTTATATCTCATAGTTAGATATAATGGATCCTTCCTAGGTGTAATAATACCACATATGATGAATCTTAAAGAATACATAACTTACTTAATTTTAAGATCAAATTTCATAACTTACATAAGTTTAAGATCAAATTTCATAACTTACAAAATTTTAAGTTAAGATCAAACTTCATAACTTACATAATACTTGTATAGAAAAAAAAAAAGTTTCAAAGTATATAGGCTGGAAACCTGATGGGTTGTCTTATATCTCACAGTTAGATATAATGGATCCTCCCTAGGTGTAACAATGCCACGCATGATGAATCTTAAAGAATACATAACTTACTTAATTTTAAGATCAAATTTCATAACTTACATAAGTTTAAGATCAAATTTCATAACTTACAAAATTTTAAGTTAAGATCAAACTTCATAACTTACATAATACTTTATAGAAAAAAAAAGATTCAAAGTATATAGGTTTGGAAACTTTGACGGGTTGCCTTATATCTCACAATTAGATATAATGGATCCTCCTAGGTGTAACAATGCCACGTATGATGAATCTTAAAGAATACATAACTTACTTAATTTTAAGATCAAATTTCATAACTTACATAAGTTTAAGATCAAATTTCATAACTTACATAATTTTAAGTTAAGATCAAACTTCATAACTTACATAATTTACATAACTTACATAGTACTCATTATATATATGATCATATCATTACTTACATAAATTATTAATTAAGAATTTAGCGTGTAATTTATTATCAACTTTAGACTTCAACAACTACGAAATAGATAGGAGTTGGATGAAATTGTCAAGGGTAAGCAACGGCTATCGAAATGGAGTAGAAACTTTTCTAAATTTCACATTTCAAAATGCAAGTGAAGAGAATATGATTCTTTGCCCGTGTGATAAGTGTTGCAATACCAATTGGCATTATCGTGAAGTTGTCTACGAACATCTAGTTGTTGATGGCTTTGTCCGGGGGTACAAAAAATGGATTTTTCATGGAGAGTGTACATCTAGTGGAGCATCCTCATCGATGAATCTAGGTTATCCTCATAGTGCTTACAATCAGAATGTTAGAGATGATAACATAAAAGGCATGTTGCGGGACGCTTTTAATATGCGCAGTGATAGTTTTGGGTCATTTCCACCTGACATGGGTGCAACCGATGATTATAGTTTTGGTGGAAATACTTTCACCAAAGGGGGAAGAAGTGTACCTGATGAACAACCAAATGAAGAAGCGGCATGGTTCTACATGTTACTTGGTGAAATGAATGAAGAACTGTATGAGGGATCAAAATTTTCCAAACTGTCTTTCTGTATTCATCTTTTTCACTTGAAATGTTTGGGAGGATGGACCAAAAACTCATTGACAATGCTTGTTAGAGTTTCGCAAGAAATGTTCCGCTTATGAAAAATCCTCAATCGTCCAAAGACATGAAGAAACCGATAAAGGATTTGGGCCTTGGCTACAACAAAATTCATAGTTATCGAAATGACTGCATGTTGTATTGGGGCGACTGGATAAACCAATAGTGCTGTCATGTCTGCGATCAATCCCATTGGATCAAAAGCAATGCAGAGGATGGTAACGAGGATGAACACGATACACAATCAAGGAAGTAGCCGATTAAGATTTTACGGTATTTCCCGCTAATACCAAGGCTTCAAAGGCTTTTCATGTTGTCGAAGATAGCCGAGTCAATGACATGGCACCATGACGGATGAATCGATGATGGATTGTTAAGGTATCCTATAGATTCTTTAGCTTGGAAATCATTTGACTCAAAATTTCCAAGCTTTGCACGCGATCCTCGGAGTGTTAGGCTTGGGCTAGCATCTGATGGATTTAACCCTTACAAACTCATGAGCACAGCGTATAGTACTTGGCCGGTGGTGCTTGTTCCTTACAATTTACCTCCATGGGTTTGCATGAAACAATCATCTTTTATCTTATCTATGATTATACCTGGAGAGAAAGGGCCCGGGAATGATATTGACATATATTTGCAGCCACTTGTTGAGGAGTTAAAACAACTATGGGTTGGTGTTGAGACATACGATGCAATGAGAAAAAAGAACTTTAACTTACGTGCAACTTTGATGTGGACTATTAATGACTTCCCGGCTTATGCTAATTTATCTAGTTGGAGTACCAGGGGACGTTATGCTTGTCCTTGTTGTGCTGCGCAGACATGTTCGAAATGGTTATATAATGGGAAGAAGTTCTCTTATATGGGGCATCGTCGATGGTTACCAAAAATCATAGATTTAGATATCAGAGTGCTCAGTTTGACGATACTGAAGAGTTCAGAGAAGCTCCTTCGCAGACCGGTGGATCCAAAATATTGTTCATGTTAAAAGATATGAATTTCATTTATGGGAATATGAATCAACTGGCCAACCCGCAAAGAAATAGAAGATCAAGGGATGAATCTGATGATGAATCTAACGAAGAGGATGATCATAATGAGGCGGACTTGTGGAAAAAAAGAAGTATTTTTTTTAGTTGCCTTATTGGGAGCATCAGATATTACGCCATAATCTTGATGTCATGCACATTGAGAAAAATCTCTGTGAGAACATCATTGGGACTATTTTGAATGTCAATGGAAAATCAAAAGACAATCTTCAGAGTCGACTTGATTTAGTCCACATGGGAATTCGACAATGTCATCCCCAAGCACTTTCGGATATGAAATATCGTGTTGCTATTTATTCAATGTCAAGACGGAGAAAGAAGTGTTCTGTACGGTGTTGAAGGATATAAAGGTCCTAGATGCGTATGCATCAAATATATCTCGATGTGTGAGTCTTAAAGATCGAAGACTATATGGCATAAAATCGCATGCCTATCACATCTTGATGCAAGACTTACTGCCAGTTGCTATGCGGTGTTGTATGTCCAAAAAGGTGACGTCTTGTGTAATTGAACTATCCAATATAATCAAAGGCATTTGTGGCAAAGTTTTGGATGTTCAAGAACTTGAGACACTACAAGATCGAGCCGCACTGACTTTATGCAATCTAGAGAAGATCTTTCCACCTTTCTTCTTCACAATTATGGTGCACTTGTTAATTCATCTCCGTGAAGCAATACTTGGTGGACCCGTTTTCTATCGATGGATGTATCCCATTGAAAGGTCTTAATTTATTTGCAAATTAGTCTTTCATTCACCTAAATGCTTTTAGTTGCAACTTTTGATAATGTTCTATACCGTATTTAGGTTCCTATCCAAATTAAAGTCTTACTGCCGCAATAAACGTTATTTGGAAGGATCAATTACTGAAGGCTACTTGGCAGAGGAATGTATGAGTTTCTGTTTAAGGTATTTGGAAGATGTTGAAACAAGAATGAACAGACCAAGTAGAAATGCTGGGCTCACAGATCATAACGTGGCCGAAACTTATTTATTTCAAAGTTTTGGAGAACCGATTGGAAAAGTCAAAATTACAGAATTAGACGATAGATCATGGGTCCAAGCACATCGATACGTTCTTTTTCATAATGATTCAATGGAACCATTACGGAAGTAAGTTCTAGAATTTGATAAATACTCATCAATTATAATTTCTTTGTCTTCTAACAAAATAACCATTTTTTTAACATAGTGAGTACAAACAAGTATTGAGAGCTCGTTCACGGTCTCGAAGATTACATCAACGAGAAATTAATAAGATGTTCACAGAATCATTTCATTAATGGTTAAGCCAAACGGTATGCAATTGAAGTTTTCATTGACAAGTAATAATGTTTTCTCACAACATTTATAATTACTCGAATTACTTTCGATTCAATAGGTTTGGAGTCAGAATGAAGTAAATGATGAAGTTAAATGGCTTTCACAAGGTCCAAACCAAATAGTGAAAAGATATAGTGCCTTCCTCATCAACGGATACAGATTTCATACAAGGTATCGCGAGAGGTTGAGGAGAACCCAAAATTATGGAATTGTTGTTAATTCTTCAATTACGAGTTATTATAGTGCTAGGGACAATAATCTTATCGAGGGGAATCTAGAGTATTACGGACTTATTACTAACATCATTGAGTTGGATTATTACGGGAAATGGAAAGTTATCTTGTTTCGAGGTGAATGGGCTGATGTGAATATGAATCGCAAAATTAAAAAAGATCAATATGGTTTTACAATGGTGAATTTCTCTCGATTGATTCACACTAGAGAACAACTGATAGACGAGCCGTATGTGTTTTCTTCTCAAGTGAAACAAGTTTTTTACTCGAAAGATCTAACTGATGAGGGTTGGTACATTGTACTTCAAAATACTCCTAGAGACTTGTTCGACATGGGCAGTAGAAGTAGAGATGACATCGTCGAAAGATCAGAAACTCTGCCTTTTTCAGAACAAAACTTAAATGAAAATATCCCTAGTACTAGTGCACAATTTCAATGGGTTCGTCATGACGTGGATGAAAATATTTACGAATTATGATGTAGTAAGATTTTACTATTTTTATTTATATTTAATATTATAATTTTAATCATGGTTATTTTATGTAATTTAAATATTTTATATGCACCATTATTGTTATTATTTGTTACTAATATTTCAACTATTTTACGTGTATTACAAGGAAAATGAGTAGAAGAAGATTACGGATTTAAATATTGTACAGAATGCTGTAAATTTTGAAGAGAGCAATAGTGAACAGCAAACAATAGTTGGATCCTCTAATGTGCCTGACATAGATGATAAGCCTGTAGAATTACAAAGTAAAATTAAATTATTTTACATGCATGTTGACTTTTTTTATTGATTTATTTTTCAATTTTAATATAACAATAATATATCATTGGTTAGCTGAGAGTGGTGGGACGAGTAGAGGTCGCGGACGTACGCTGCTTAAAGGTTTATACGAATTAAATTCTGGCAACCGTGTGAAAGTAAGGAGAAATAAGTCTTGGCCACTGTTAGCCTCAAGCTCGAGTTCTAGCAGGCTATTTGGGCATTATTGCACGAAATGCAAATATGTTGCCCATCAATTACGAGTCATGGCATCACATGCCTGATGCAAACAAAAATCAAGCTCTGGAGAACATTAAGGTAACAAAACATGAATGTAATTTATAATACTTTGGTTGAAGTTTCATTTATATTTACTTTTTTAAACTTATGTTTTTTTAGGAGAGGTTTATTTTGGAGGACTCCATGACTATACAAAGAAGACATTGGGAAAAAATGGAGAGACAACAAAAGCATATTGAAAAAGAATATTTTAAGAAAGAAATAAGCCTCGAGGATAAATCATGAAATGTCCCACCGGAATGTTGAGGTATCAATGGGAAGATGCGGTTAGATTCGGAACTCAAAGAAAGGAGAGGTATTAACTAGTTCTAAACTCTTATAAATTTTTCAGTTTATAGTATTTACTATATACATAATAATAATATCGTTATGTAGGACCGTGGCGTGTCGGAACAAGCAAAGACGTAAACAAAAATTCACGCATTATGGCGGGTCGTAGAAGTTTTGCTTCAGAAATGAGGCCGAGGTATTTTAATTTATTAATTCATCAAATATTAATGACTTTATACTATTAAATTATATTTCTACTACAACACTGTAGAACTCTCCACCGGTCAAAAAGTTGGACGCGTTCAGCTTTTTGACATTACGCATAGGAAGAAGGATAGGTCTCCGATGACATCCGAAGCTGAAGAGATTATGGTATATTTACTTAATAAAATTTGATTTATTAAAAATGGATTTATAATATTTACTTATAATAGTTTAATTCTTCGTTAGTAGTTTTAAATCAATAATGTTAAGTTATGTTGCATTCCTTCTTATTGTATATTTTGTTTCTAACTTTTTGATTGATTTATTAGGAGAAACTAAATCAGAAGAAGGCACATTATGAAGCGGTTGCTTCGAGTGATAGTTCTGTTCATCTTGAGGATATCGATAATGTAATTATTATCGATGTTTTGGGCCCTGAAAGGTACAATCGCTTGATCGATAGTTCTATTAATCTTGAGTATATTTATAACAAAATTATCACTAATGTTTTGGGTGTTGAAAGGTATGGTTAGGTTCGACTTCAAGGATCTGGTGTTACCCCGACCCAATATTTTGGATCCGACTCCCAACATTACATGCCTTCCGGGAGTCAATCTCATGCTAAAGTTCAGAGGTTAAAAGACCAGATAGCTCAGATGCAAGCGAGCACTGTTGAGCAAATTTCTCAACTTAGAGCGGAGGCAAGCCGAGGAGGCAGAGGCGAGGCAAAGCAAATTTCTCTACTTAAAGCGGAGGCAAGAATGAGGGAGGCAGAGCGAGCAGAAGTATGAAGAACTTCAACGCGACTTTCAGACTATGATGAAGATGTTCCAGCGATGCAGAGGTCGCCATCTTAGACATTTATGTTCTTATTGTAAGATGATTTTAACATTGTTACATTTAACATTTTAGTAAGAATATTTTGTAAGATATCATATATCTTTTATTTATTTTAAAATATCATTTACAATTAATGTAGTTGGTGTAATTTTGATGCTACATTTGTTGTTTGGGTTAGAATTATAAATTATATTTACTGTCATTGGTTGGTTTTAGTGCAGGAGGGGTATGATATTGGATAAATTGAAAATTTTAAATATGTACAAGTTAGCGGCATTTTCGAGAAAAGCGCCGCTAAAAGTCATGATTTTTAGCAGCGTTTTTGGTAAAAGTGCATAAAAGTCATGGTTTTCGACGTTGTGGTAAAAGTGCCGCTAAAAGTCATATTTTTAGCGGCGTTTGTGGTAAAAGCATCACTAAAAGTCATGGTTTTTAGCGGCGTTTGTAGAAAAGTGCCGCTAAAAGTCATGCTTTTTCGGCGTTTGTAGAAAAAGTGTTAAAAGTCATGCTTTTAGTAGCTTCTTTGAGAAAAGCGCGCTAAAAGTTATGATTTTTAGGGGCGTTTGTAGAAAAGCGCCGCTAAAAGTCATGGTTTTAACGGCATTTGTGATAAAAGCGTCGCTAAAAGTCATGCTTTTAAGCGTTTAAAAGCGCTAAAGTCATGGTTTTAAGCGCGTTTGTGAAAAGCGCGCTAAAAGTCATGCTTTTAGCGATGTTTGTACAAAAAACACCGCTAAAAGTCATTGTTTTTAGCGGCATTTTTTGCTCATAAACGCCGCTAAATTTTACGGCGCTTCTTTTAGCGGCATTTTTTGCGGCGCTTCTAAAAATGCCGCAAAGACTTTTAATGGCGCTTAAAAATGCCGCTAAAGGCCTAAAAAAGCCGCTAAAAGTTCAAATTGCTGTAGTGTAATTCCAAAAAAAAAAACTTCCAAAGATGGCCTGTCGAACTTAATTAACTTGAGATGGACATTTGTAACTATATTTGCCATGCGGTTTGCCTAGGAATTAGCTTTATCAAGTACATGAGAGATTTGAATATGCCATTATTGTTGGTAGAGTTCTTTTATGCTTCTAACCAATCTTAGATTACATGTGTTGCTTGAATTGTCATTTACTAAAAGAACTAAAATCGATATTTGCAAGTAAATTCAAGTAGTGCAAGAACTAGTGTTAACTTTTTCAAGCACTGATGATAAACAATGTTGAGTGTAACATCCTAAATAATTGAGTATCATTATGTTGCTAAATGTTGGTTCGAGTTACTTGGAGTTAGAATAAATATTATTATTTAAGTGTACTTTAGAGTAAAGAAATTAAATGACCTTAAGACTTAAATTAATTAAGTGCCAAAAGATGGCATAAGTTGAGCTAGTAGTAAAGTGGAGTTGGCGCCATATGTATTACCATGAGGGAAGGAGTTCGAATCACCTAGCATGCAACTAGGAATTTTTTTTTTTTTTGCTTTAGCTTGAGCATGTGTCGGCAAAGAGATAAGGCTAGGATGAGTTGGGATGTTTTATTTTGGTAAGAACACTAAGTATTTGGAAAGCTAAGGATAAGGGCTTGAAATGGGGATTGTGTTTCATCAACTTAAGGAAAAGGAGGGAAAAGGCTTAAGTGTAGGAAGGTGTTTTGGAAACTTCTTAATGGCCATTTAACCATTGTATTTGGACAGAATTGAGGCTAAGGGGTGGCGGTTTGGTTGAGAGGATGGTAAGCTAGGATGATAGGAAAACCTTTTCATTTTGGTCATTTTGGCTTAAGCAAAGTGTTTATTCTCCTTTCATCTATCTTGCTCTCTAGCCAATTTTACCAAACCCTTGAGAAAGCTATAGCAATTTTCTTGTATCATTCTTTCTTTTTGATCATTTGATCAATTCTTGGCCATCTATTCCCCTAGTGCGAAACCATCAACACACCAAAAGACCATTCTTTTTTTCTTCTTCACAAAACCGATTATACCATCCTTCCAAAAATCCAAATTCTTTTTCTTCTCTTTTCTTTCTCCTTTCTTTTTCTTTCTTGCTCTCTTTCTCTTTTGAAACCGAACCATACCATCCTATTTCCCTTTTCTTCATTTTTTTTCTTCATTACAATTTTCCTCAATTTTATATCATCCATGGCCGAATGCATTTTGCTCTTGTGACAAAATTTCTTCATTTTCTTTTACCACAATTGATTTCAAGAATCAAGGTAAGGAGTTTTCTTTTAAGGATTCTTATTCATTTAGTATAGTTAGTTATTAATCGATTTCATTTTAGGGACACAATTGCTCGATCGATTCTCGTGGAACGAAGACAAACCATGGTAAGCCAAATCTAAAATCTTATAAATGTTAGTCATATATCAATATTTATAGTCGGACTAATGATCGTACATCTTTAGAAACTTTCAAGATAGGGCAAAAAAGGCGATCCATAGCCTTGAAAGAGGCGGTTTCAAAATCCCCTATTTATAAGCGAAGAAATTTTAGAAATCTGAGATTTTCCACCGGGTTGCGGACCATCAACCGAGGAGAATCAATTATTTGAAGTAGTTCGTACTCCGAGCCCTTATGCGTTCGTGGATTCTCGTGAACAACGAATCAATAAGCGAGGAGAAACTAAAAAGAAGTGGTTCAAAATCAAAGGGTAAGGATTTAGATCGAATCCCAATAGTGTATTTTGATAAATGATAGTATTCTAATGGTTCGTCTTACGTTTAGGTGTTGACGAGGGAAGGTTTAGTACTCACGATATCAAGGTGTGTAACTTCACACTTTTCTCGAGTTGGATGTCATTCGTGGTATTAAGTAAAATTGTAAAAATGACAAAATCGGTATAATCTGAAATAATTGGTATTTTGGTGAAATTTCATAAAATTGTTAAAAATGTGAAAATTTTGAAAACGCTCGATGTGTAGGTAGTAAAATGAATACTAAAAATCTCATGTAAATGGGCCAAAGATGTGTTAGATCGTAAAATGGGCGATAAGTTTGCTAGTTAGTAAATGGTAGAAAAATATGCTAGTTAGTAAAATGGGTAGAAATCTTGGATAGATAGTTAAATGGGCAAATCACGATAAATAATAAATGGGCAAATCTCTACTAGATCGATAAATGGGCGATATCTCGCTAGATCGATAAATGGGCGAAATCTCATTAGATCGAAAATGGGCGAAATCTACATTAGATCGTAAATGGTAGTAATCTACATTAAATTGTTAAATGGGCCAAAATCTATGCTAGATCGCTAAATGGGCCAAAGATGCTAAATAATTATATGGAACAAATGATATATTGTATTATGGGCCTTAATAAAACCTAAAATATTGACTTGGGCCTTTTGATAAAATCATCATATGTACATAAGCTATTTTGCATACATGTTGCATGGGTTGGGATTAGATGAAGAGAAGAAAGGCTGTTTGCCAAAATCTAGTTTGGTGGCTTTGCCACAAAATAATTAAGCAGTGATTGCCTCTAGTTAAATGGCTATGCCACAAATATTTTAATGGCTTAATGCCTCTAGTTCGGTGACTTTGTCACAATCTAGTTCGGTGGCTCTGCCACAAAAATAAAATGGTTTAATGCCTACGATTGGTGTGATGGCGGAGTGGGTTGACTTGATCCCACAGTGTGATGGTTGGTACGGTGGTGTGTAGCGGATGGAAATTAGGTTTGGGTGGGAAATTTCATTTTGCATGCATTCCATTATTTATCTTATTAATCTTGATAATGGGCTCAAGCCCAAAATCATGACTTGATGATCTGGCCCAGTGGATTAAGTAAGTAATTTATACACTGAGATCTGAGTAACTCACACCCTCAAATTTTTCCTCTCAGGTAATGGAAATTGATGTGGACTTGGGCCGGGGATGGCTTTGTGGAGGCCATACTGCAAACATGGGTTAAATAAATTTTGAACTTTTAAATAAGTACTTTCTTTAAATTATTATTTTGGGTATGATGTAATAAGGCCTCTATTATTATTATTTTATGGATTTTTATGTGTGGTTGGTTTAAAACTATGTTTTGGATATTTTAATATGGGCTTATGATTATTATATAATGTTTACTTAAAATAAATTGGTTTTTAAAACATATGAGAAACTTTTAACTATTCTTATTTCTCAAATAAATCAAGCTTAAAATTATTTCTCTTGGTTTTTATTAAACTCTAATTTCAAAAGGGTTTTAAAATCTTGATTCATCGAAATTATTAAGATAGTTCGATCGTGTAACAAACCAAATCCATCTTAATGCATAGACCGGGTTTGGGGTATTACATTTAATGGTATCGAGCCAGTTTCAATAACTTCGGTACTGGTTGGGTTCAATAAATAATTTCAGATAAAATTATTTCAATTATGTTCTAAAAGATCCATATGGCACCACAAGCATCCGTGACAAGTCAAGTAAGTATTTATTACTTAATGATTATTATGATGATCATATGAACACTCTAGAACTTCTAGTTTTAGATGTTAAAAATCATAGAGATTGGGACTATAGAATGTGTTGCGAAAAATAACTTTATCTCTCAAATATCATAAAACACCGTTAATAAACATCTGAAATAATTTTACGATTCATAAAACTTGTAATCGTTAAATCGAATTAGTCATCATGAGCACTAGAGGACGTGGTCGTGGACGCGATAGATGTGGCCGTGGTAGAGGGCGAGTCTTTGCAATGAAGTACCAAATCATATCTGAAAATGGATGCACTGCGTCATTTGAGAGTGAGGCGGGATCACGCGATCATATGGAAGAAGATAATGCCTTGACACAAGCGATCTGCGAGTCCTAGAAAGGGTCGCTAGAACTAGAATTGGGCCAACAACTCGTGGGTCAATTTGAACGACTCAAGTCAAATAATGCGAAATTTTTAGAGGAGTTTTTGTAGCTCGAATGTGGTGAATATTGGCTCGAGTCGCGGGCGGATTATGGATGATATGGAATGCAATTGTCAAGCAAACCGAAAGGCTGTGTCCTTGCTAAGAGGCGAGGCGTATCAATGGTGGCTTCTTTCGAGAAGGCACCGTCGCACCTTGATTACTTGGGAATTCTATAAAGTCGCCTTCAAGGGAAATATGTTGGAGCGAGTTATGTAGGCGCCCGAAGGAAGGAATTTTGAATCTTGTCCAAGGAGTAAGACAAGGCGGCGTATGAAGTGATTTTACGCTTGAGTCGCTATGCTCGGACAATAGTGGCAGAGATCATGAACGATGTGCGTGATTCGAGGATGGGCTAAATGATGAGTTGAGGTTTCGATTGCCCCACAACAAGTTAGAACTTTTCCACGCTTGAGAAGGCCAAGATAGCCGAAAAGGCTAAGAACTCAGAACGTCAGAATCGAGAAAGATTTAGAAACAAGAGAGAGACACAGCAGTCGGGTTCTTCAAAGAGATTTTAGAAGAGGCCTCGGAATGATGAATCAGCCCAAGGTAGAGCACCTGTAACTAATAATCGAGGTCGAGATTGTGCTGAATGTGGAAAAAGGCATTCGGAGAGTCTTTGGAGGAAAGCGGCGCTTCTTACAAATGCGGTTCGATGGATCACCAAGATAAAACGCCTCGACGTATGGATCGACTCGGAAAGTTCATAATCTTGATGCATAGCCAGCCGAGGTACTCGGCTGACCACCGGAGGTCGTGGACCGGTCGTGGTGGTAATGGGGCTGGGCGTGGTCAAGGTGCACCGAGTCGAGGCAATGGTCCTAGAGGAAACACGGATGCAAAGATGCCGGATCGGTCTATGCGGTTAGACGCCGTGAGGATGGCAATACACGATGTAATAACTGATACGTTCTTCATCTTGATGTACACATTCGCCTTAATAGATATTGGTTCTACCCACTCGTATGTTGCTAGTGCCATATCGAAAACTGAATCTAGAATCAAATTACCGATAGTGAGATGATGATAATTAGTCCTTTAGACGATGAGATAATTGTAAATAAACTATTTAGAGGCGTACCTTAGAAATTCAAGAGGAGGTATTCTTGGCGAATTTGATGGAATTGCCTTTAATGAGTTCGATCTCATTCAGGCATGGATTGATTGGTTAAACATCGGGCATTTATATTGTCTTTGAGAAATGGATGTCAATAAGAACCTCGGATGATAAGGAAGTCATAATGATTGGTGAATGAAGGAACTACTTGACAAACGTGGTATCGGTGTTGAAGGTAGATAAGTTGGTGCAAAAAGGGTATGGAGCATTCCTAGTCCTTATTTGTGCTTTGGATGCCAAAGAGTTATCTGTGGATGATGTGAGAACGGTGAAGGAATTTTCAGATGTATTTCCCGAAGAACTTCCTGGTATACCTCTAGATCGGGAAGTAGAATTTGGTATCGAGCTTTTGCCCGGAACGGCTCTAGTGTCCATTGCTCCTTATAGAATGGCACCGAAAGAGTTGGCAGAGCTTAAAGCTCAAATTCAAGAATTGCTAGATCGGGGATTTATTCGACCGAGTGTGTCTCCGTGGGGAGCACCAGTTTTGTTCGTGAAGAAGAAGGATGGATCGATGCGTATGTGCATTGATTATAGACAATTGAATAAATTGACGATCAAGAATAGGTATCCTTAGAGAATTGATGACCTATTTGATCAATTGAAGGGAGCTTCGATTTTCTCCAAAATTGATTTAAGATCGGGTTATCACCGACAAGGTGAAAAAGCGGATATTTATAAGGCGGCATTTCAAACTCGTTATGGACATTATGAGTTTGTAGTGATGCTGCTTGGATTAACAATGCACCAATCGTATTTATGGACATGATGAACCGAGTCTTTCAACCATATTTAGACCGATTTGTGGTGGTATTCATAGATGACATTTTGGTTTATTCAAGAAATGATGAGGATCATGACATGCATTTGCATATTGTATTACA
This sequence comes from Gossypium rotundifolium, assembly GCA_025506655.1. Lineage (NCBI taxonomy): Eukaryota > Viridiplantae > Streptophyta > Magnoliopsida > Malvales > Malvaceae > Gossypium > Gossypium rotundifolium. The sequence goes on from CP106723.1 coordinate 47,455,306, forward strand.
ACTACTTGAGATAAACAACTTTATGGCAAATTCAATAAATGCGAATTTTGGCTAAAGGAAGTGACTTTCTTGGGTCATGTGGTATCGGTGAAGGAATAAGGGTAGATCCTCGGAAAATTGAGGTTTGACTAGATTGGAAACCACCAAAGTCGGTGTGAAATTGAGTTTCTTAGGATTGGTGGTTACTATAGATGCTTTGTTGAGGGTTTTCGTTGATTCTTTGCCCTTAACTAAACTATTGCGAAGGGAGTTCAGTATATTTGGACCGAAAAACAACAAGAAAGTTTGAAAAATTAAAGAAGATTCAGCGAAGCACCGGTTTTGATTCAAATTTAGGTGGAAAAAATTCTTGCTTATTGTGATCGTCTCACACGGGTTTGGGTTGTGTCTTGATGCAAAATGGAAAGGTGGTGGCCTATGCTTCTTGTCAATTGAGATCGCACGAAGTAAACTACCCTACTCATGATTTGGAGTTAGGCTGCAGTGGTTTTTTGCTTTAAAGATTTGGAGGCACTATCTCTACGGTGAGAAATTTATCATCTACACGGATCACAAGAGTCTTAAGTACCTCCTTACCCAAAAGGAGTTGAATTTGAGACAAAGAAGATGGGTGGAATTATTAAAGGACTATGATTTCTCAATCGAATATCATCCTGGAAAGGTTTACGTGGTAGCTGACGTGTTAAGTCGTCAGGCGGTATCTGATTTAAGAGTAATGTTTGCTCATTTAAGTTTGTATGAGGATGGTAGTTTGTTAGCGAGAACTTCAGGTGACGCCTTTGTGGTTGGAACAAATCAAGGAAGCGGACATCGATAAAAGTTGGAACTTTATTTCACGAAGTTGAAAGGGGTGAAATAGAGGATTTTGGTATAAATATGAATGGAGTCTTTGTGCTTTCGTGGAAGGGTTTGTATGCCTAAAGACTCGTAATTGAGACAAATGATTCTACGGAGGCGATAGTAGCCCTTATGCTATGCACCCGGAGAAGTAAGATGTATCGAGATCTCCGTGAGCAGTATTGGTGGCTAGGGTTGAGCGTGAGATTTACGAGTTTGTAGGAAAATGTTTGACTTGTCGACAAGTGAAGGTAGAGCATCAATTACCGTCAGGATTGTTACAACCGGTAAAGATTCCTCTTTGGAAATGGGAGTGGATAACTATGGATTTAGTTAGTGGGTTACCTTTAACACCTACTAAGAAAAATTCCGTATGGGTAGTAGTTGATCGTTTGACGAAGACCGCTCATTTTCTTCCTGTTCGTCGGATTATTCATTGCAAAATTGGCAAAGTTGTATGTATCCGAGATTGTGAGGTTGCATGGGGTACGAGTCTATTATATCGAGACGGGGATCCTAGATTTACATCACGATTTTGAAAGCTCGCATGAACCTTGGGGACAAAGTTGAATTTCGATCTGACTTTTCATCCTCGGTCGATGGTCGATCGAAAGAGTAATTCAGATATTGGAAGACATGTTAAGGGATGTGTCGACTTGAGGGTAGTTGGGAGGATTTTCTACCATTGGCGAGATTTGCGTATAACAATAGCTATCGGTCTAGCATTGGATGGCACCTATAAGGCATTGTATGGTCGTGGGTGTCGACTACTCCTACTTGTTGGACCGAATTGAACGAACGAAGATGTTGGGTCTGAGATGATATCTCAAAGCAGAGGAAAAGGTGAAAGTTATTCGAGTACGGTTAAAGGAAGCCTCAGATAGAAAGAAGTCGTATACAGACCTGAAGTAAAAGGATATCGAGTTTGCTGTGGGAGAGCAGGTCTTCTTGAAGGTCTCACCTTGAAAGAAAACTTTTAGATTCGGAAAGAAGGGCAAGTTGAGCCCTAGGTTCATCGGGCCATATCGTGTGACGAAGCGTGTTGGTCCAGTGGCTTATCAAATTGAATTACCTCCGGAGTTGGGTCAAATTCATAATGTTTTCCATGTTTCCATCTTTGAGGCGCTATAGATCGGATCCATCTCATATAGTCTGGGTTGAGGAAGTGGAATTAAATTCAGACTTGTCTTTTGAAGAAGAACTAGTGGAAATTTTAGGCCGGATGTTAAGGTGCTAAGAAAGAAGATCATGCCATTGGTCAAAGTTTTATGGCGTAATCATGGAGCGGAGGAAGCTACGTGGGAACTGAGGAAGCTATTCGACAACAATATCCTCACCTCCTTTAATCGAGTAAATTTGAGGATGAAATTTTATTTAAGAGGGTAGAATTGTAACATCCTAAATAATTGAGTATCATTATGTTGCTAAATGTTGGTTCGGGTTACTTGGAGTTAGAATAAATATTATTATTTAAGTGTACTTTAGAGTAAAGAAATTGAATGACCTTAGGACTTAAATTAATTAAGTACCAAAAGATGGCATAAGTTGAGCTAGTAGTAAAGTGGAGTTGGCGCTATATGTATTACCATGAGGAAGGAGTTCGAATCACCTAGCATGCAACTAGGAATTTTTATTTTTATTTTTTGCTTTAGCTTCACGTATGTGTCGGCAAGAGATAAGGCTAGGATGAGTTGGGATGTTTTATTTTTGGTAAGAACACTAAGTATTTGGAAAGCTAAGGATAAGGGCTTGAAATGGGGATTTTGTTTCATCAACTTAAGGAAAAGGAGGGAAAAGGCTTAAGTGTAGGAAGGTGTTTTGGAAACTTCTTAATGGCCATTTGACCATTGTATTTGGACAACATTGAGGCTAAGGGGGTGGCGGTTTTGGTTGAGAGGATGGTAAGCTAGGATGATAGGAAAACCTTTTCATTTTGGTCATTTGGCTTAAGCAAAGTGTTTATTCTCCTTTCATCTATCTTGCTCTCTAGCCAAATTTTACCAAACCCTTGAGAAAGCTATAGCAATTTTCTTGTATCATTCTTTCTTTTGATCATTTGATCAATTCTTTGCCATCTATTCCCCTAGTGCGAAACCATCAACACACCAAAAGACCATTCTTTTCTTTCTTCTTCACAAAATCGATTATACCATCCTTCCAAAATCCAAATTCTTTTCTTCTCTTTTCTTTCTCCTTTCTTTTCTTTCTTGCTCTCTTTCTCTTTGAAACCGAACCATACCATCCTATTTCCCTTTTCTTCATTTTTTTTCTTCATAACAATTTTCCTCAATTTTATATCAACCATGGCCGAATGCATTTTGCTCTTGTGACAAAATTTCTTCATTTTCTTTTACCACAATCGATTTCAAGAATCAAGGTAAGGAGTTTTCTTTTAAGGATTCTTATTCATTTAGTATAGTTAGTTATTAATCGATTTTATTTTAGGGACACAATCGCTCGATCGATTCTCGTGGAACGAAGACAAACCGTGGTAAGCCAAATCTAAAATCTTATAAACGTTAGTCATATATCAATATTTATAGTCGGACTAATGATCGTACATCTTTAGAAACTTTCAAGATAGGGCAAAAAAGGCGTCCATAGCCTTGAAAGAGGCGATTTAAAATCCCCTATTTATAAGCGAAGAAATTTTTGAATCCGGATTTTCCACCGGGTTGCGGACCATCAACCGAGGAGAATTGTACTCCGAGCCCTTGTAAGTTCATGGATTCTCGGTAGACAGCGAATCAATAAACGAGGAGAAACCAAAAATAGAAGTGGTTCAAAATCAAAGGGGTAAGGATTTAGATCGAATCCCAATAGTGTATTTTTGATAAATGATAGTATTCTAATGGTTCGTCTTACGTTTAGGTGTTGACGAGCGGGAAGGTTTAGTACTCACGATATCAAGGTGTGTAACTTCACACTTTTCTCGGGTTGGATGTCATTCGTGGTATTGAGTAAAATCGTAAAAATGACAAAATCGGTATAATATGAAATAATTGGTATTTTGGTGAAATTTCATAAAAATTGTTAAAAATGTAAAAATTTCGAAAAACGCCCTCGATGTGTAGGTAGTAAAATGAATACTAAAAATCTCATGTGTAAATGGGCCAAAGATGTGTTAGATCGTAAAATGGGCCGATAAGTTTGCTAGTTAGTAAATGGGCCGAAAAATATGCTAGTTAGTAAAATGGGCCGAAATGGGCCAAAATCCCTAATAAATAATAAATGGGTCGAAATCTCTGCTAGATCGATAAATGGGCCGATATCTCTACTAGATCGATAAATGGGCCGAAATCTCTGTTAGATCAAAAATGGGCCGAAATCTCTGTTAGATCGTAAATGGGCCGTAATCCTTGTTAAATTGTTAAATGGGCCAAAATCTATGCTAGATCGCTTAATGGGCCAAAGATGCTAAATAATTATATGGAACAAATGATATATTGTATTATGGGCCTTAATAAAAACTGAATGGGCCTTTTGATAAAATCATCATATGTACATAAGCTATTTTGCATACATGTTGCATGGGTTGGGATTAACGATGAAGAGAAGAAAGGCTGTTGCCAAAATCTAGTTCGATGGCTTTGCCACAAAATAATTAAACAATTGATTGCCTCTAGTTCGGTGGCTATGCCACAAATATTTTAATGGCTCAATGCCTCTAGTTCGGTGACTTTGTCATAATCTAGTTCGGTGGCTCGCCACAAAAAATAAAATAACTTAATGCCTACGATTGGTGTGATGGCGGGGTGGGTTGACTTGATCCCCCAGGTGTGATGGTTGAATGCGGTGGTGTATAGCGGATGGAAATTAGGTTTGGGTGGGAAATTTTATTTACGCATGCATTCCATTATTTATCTTTGTTAATCTTGATAATGGGCTCAAGCCCAAAATCATGACTTGATGATCTGGCCTAGTGGATTAAGTAAGTAAGTTACACACTGAGTTCTGAGTAACTCACACCCTCAAATTTTTCCTCTCAGGTAATGGAAATTGATGTGGGCTTGGGCCGGGGATGACTTCATGGAGGCCATACAACAAACACGGTTAAATAAATTTTGAACTTTTAAATAAGTACTTTCTTTAAATTATTATTTTGGGTATGATGTAATAAGGCCTCTATTATTATTATTTTTATGGATTTTTATGTGTGGTTGGTTTAAAACTATGTTTTGGATATTTTAATATGGGCTTATGATTATTATATAATGTTTACTTAAAATAAATTGGGTTTTTAAAACATATGAGAAACTTTTAACTATTCTTATTTCTCAAATACATCAAACTTAAAATTATTTCTCTTGTTTTTATTAAACTCTAATTTCAAAAGGGTTTTGAAATCTTGATTAAATCTGAAATTATTAAGATAGTTCGATTTGTGTAACAAACCAAATCCAGTCTTAATGCATAGACCGGGTTTGGGGTGTTACATTGAGGATCGAACCGATTAAGCAACGAACAAGTAAAAATAATGAAAGAAATTGAGAAATTGAATACACAAATTTAACATGGAAAAACCCTTCCAAAGATGATAAAAACCATAGGCAAAGATAATTTTACTAAAATGGCAAAAGAATGAAGAGTACAAAAGATGGAGATAAAAACTAAATCCTGAAAATCTGAAAACAAAGAACCCTCAAAACGTAAACACAAAATTCTCTAAATGTGTTATGAGTTCTAATCTCTAATGGGTGTATTTTCTAAAGTTGTAAAAGAGCCTATTTATAGGCTAAATTCATAAGTCAAATAATAATAAAATAATCTAGACTAATCAGAGTTTGATTGAAACAAATAAACATAGTTTAACTAGAAGATTATTTCTCAAATTTGACTGAAATAGGAGTTATACTTAACAAACAAGATAGGAAAACAAATAACACACAATATATTTACACAATTTGATTTCCCTATATCTGTAGGGCTTTGTCTAGAGAGATAATCTACTATCTTAGCATTCGTACAATAAGTAACCATAACCTCTAACACTCACCATATTAGACCACTCTCCTATAAATTTTCCCCTAAAAATTTAGTAAAAACCAAGTAACATATTTGATTTTGTATTCAATACACAAATAAGTGATCTCAGGTCTCCCCAATTTATAAGGAATCTTGACTTCCTAACATACTATATCAATTACAATCAATCTTCCTGTCAAACCAACAAGATAACATGCATAAATATCTTCAATAAGCTTAAGATAAGTCTTGAATCTTCAAGATATGCTTCCAAGTTTTACTTGATTTGATCTTAATCTCCATAAAGTTGGGAAGTCAATTTTCTTGATCGAATCCAAACCAATCTCTTTGATATGTTGCTATAAACAGTTTGGATATCATAGATGGGCTTGTAGTCGTCCAAAGTATCAAAAGAATCAAAGGCTAAGGGTTTTTTTCTTTGCCAAAATTTTCCAACACAAACATGGCAAGTTTCTGGACTAAGCAGCACTAGACATTAGTGGGCACTGCTCAATATTTGTCTCAATAATCTCTCTCTCAATATTTGTCTCAATAATCTCTCTCTTTGGCTAAATTTTGAATAAAACCATAACATGAAAACATACACAATAGAACATACAAATGCACCCCTTAAGTAACTCCCCCTAAACCAATCATACTTAACTATTAACATACTCAAGAAAATCAATCAATGTTAGAAAGATGATGATTGCATTAATAATCAAAATACTAAAAAGTATATTATAGTAAGCATAATTAAAAAGGAACACAAGAAAATCCAAAGTCATTAAAGTTCATAGTTCCAACACTACAACTTCAAAAAGAAATAGAATAAAATATGAAAAACATCAAAATCAACAAAAGAAACGAAAACTCATAGAACTAGACTTGATCATGGGTCGAGCCACCCGTCCAAGCACAAAGGCCCGCCCAAAAAGAGAGAGGGTTTGGGTAAAAATATAGGCACAAAAAATGTACTTGGACAAAAAAAGGAGGCTAGTTTTATATGCGGGTTTGGCCTCGAGTAAGAAATTTTTGGCTCGGGCCCAACCTGGCTCGAATCACATGGTTAATTCCCTAGTCCCTTAACTTTTCTTTTATTTTCCTAATTTCCTCTATTCAGCCAACCCTTCCCCCCCATTCTAATCCCTAACAACTCTAAATCTTTAGGAACCCTAACAAATTAACTTTGTCTTCTCCACTCTAATACCCATTGGCCACCACCATCATTGTTCACCACTCTAGTTACCATTGGTTCACCACACATCCATGGTCACTGGCCACTATCATCTCTTTATTAACTCCTATCCTTCACTGTAAGCTTTTCCTGAACCAGTATTGTCATCTCCCAATTTTTTCTGTATGATTTTTAAATTTAGTCTCTCATGCAAATTTTATACATACTACTCAAAATACAAATTTTTGTTCTTCAGCAGGCACCTTATTTGTTCTAAAGGTATAAAGTAACTTTCTTTGGATAAGGTAATACTGATTTTTAGGATGATTGTAACAAGTTTTTTCCCCAAGTTCCTTTTCTTATATATTTCATGGGGGAAAATTGTCTATTGTTATCATATTTATTATTCTCTCATCAACCACTTTATGTTTTAGTAGTTTTATTTCTCAATATGATATTAACTAAGGGATGAAAGATTTTGTTTGTTAATGTAGATTATTCATTAAAATACTTTGCACTGACTCATCAACAAGAATCTGTTTTAAATGTTTATTGGTTTCTTGATTTCTTCAAACTAAGGTGATTTATGTGGATTTTGTTTTTAACATAGGAATAAAGCATTTAGTAATTTATGCACCCATAATAGCATAACACTTATGTTGTAGGAAAGATGTACAGGTGCTAATACTATAGCTCTTGTAGCTTGACTATTGTGTAGATCTAGAACTAATCTCCAATAATTACTATTAAAGAGTAATACAGTTGTAGTTGAAGATTTCTTTCTGCACCTGGTATGTTTCTCATTTAATCATTTTCTATCAATTGGGTTAAGAAATGCAAAATGCAATATATATACTTGTGTGATTTATGTTGACTTATGGTTTAGTGCTATGTATAAACAAGATGAGAATAGTTTTTTATAATAGTATTGGACCACTACTAATCCATATTTTCTTGAAATTTAAAAAATACTTGTAATAAGAGACACTTTGTACTCTCTTCTTCCACAAAAGATGTCTTGTTTTCTGCTTTGTGTTATTTGTATATGTATAGTATTAATTAAATGTCAAAGTAGTATGTGGTCTAGATTTTAGTTCCACCTTTCATAGAAAAGAAAGTTATTAATGCTTTGTAGACATAGAGATATAGATAAAGATAGGGGTCGTTTTACTAGATCTTCCAAGTGAGTCTGTAGGGTATGTCAAAGTAAACATAATAATTTCCCATTTTGTTCCTTCATTAATTTGGTGCAGTGAACCTTTTGAACATATAGGTAGCTTCATAATATATTCAAGCAGTTTGTTTATTACTTTATATTAAATTCAATTGAATCATTATTTGATATGATGTGATGAAAATTCATTAATGATGGAAAATACATGATGATGAACTTATACTCAAGATTTTTAGAATCTAGCGACTTGAAGATAAGTTTTACCCCATGTCCCCACTTTGAAAAGAATGTGAAAAGAAAAATAAAATTTCATTTTGAATAATATATGTAATAAATAGACTAATAAAAAGAACAATATTGGTGCCAATTTTGAGTTCCACGTACAGATTTGAGCTTTAATAGAACAACAACATGCTTAATGATGAATAAAGCTAAAATTGAAATTGAAAAAAGAAAAGTACAAACAGGTCTTGGGATGAACATTGGTCTAACATTATATTTCTAATTTCATTTTCATTTTCTTTATTAATTTTTAGATTTATTTTTATTTTGTATCTAATATACTTGTTGCTACCTTTGTTAATTTATGAATGTTAAACTATGGATCATGAGGGTTTGATTTGAGAAACCAACCAATCTTTCTTCTATTTCAATAATGAGTGTCAAATTATGAATCATGTTCCATGCTTGCTATTTGTTTCAAAATATGAATGTCTAATCTATATTGTATTGTAGTTTAAAAAATGAAAATTTGAAATTTAGTATAGAATTGTATATTAATTGAGTTTTTACTATTTCAGGACTTTAGTTTTTATAATAATGGCTAGTTTGAACACTCCAATTCCTATGGATAATGGGTTTAATGAATATGGAAGTGGTCTCAAACGTCAAAAGTCTACTACTTCAAAGGTGTGGGATGAAATAACAAAGCTTGAAAGTGAGAACAAAGACGAAATGAAGGCACAATGTAGTCACTGTAAGAGTATCTTCTTTACTAAATCTTCTAGTGGAACCTCCCATTTAAGACTTCATTTAAATAGTTGTTTGAAAAATTTAATAAAAAACATCACTCAATACACTATAGCCACTTAATCATCCTTAAGAGGTGGTCCATCTATAAAAAACTAAAAGTTTGATGTTGATGAGTGACGCCAAGTTGTATCTACTTTTCTTGTGTGTGGCAAGCATTTATTTAGGATAGTTGAAGAACCAGGATTTAGATACATGATCAGTATTTCTAGTCCTAATTAAAAAGATAAGTAGACATACAACTACTTGGGATGTCCTAATGTATTATGCAAAATAGAGAGATCTTGTTAAAGAAAAGTTGGCTGGAGCACCTAGTTTAATTTTCCTAACTTCTGATAATTGAAACTCTGAGCATACTAAAGATGAATACATTTGCATTACTATTCATTGGGTTGACAAATATTGGAAGCTACAAAAGAGAATTATAAGGTTTAGAGGTTTATCTTTTTAGTATGATGGTTTGAACATAATAGATGAACTTACTTTATGTTTATTTCAGTAGGGTATAGAGAATAAAATTTTTAACATTACTTTATGGCTTCATGTCTTAAAAACTGTTTTTGTGTGACTTGAGCTCTTTTGTCTAATGGTTCTTTTTTTTCAAGTTAGATGTTGTCCACATATATTGAATCTTATAGTTAAAGTTGGTTTGGAACTTACTAATAATGTTGCATGTAAAATCCAAAATAGAATTAAGTACATAGAAAAGTCGGGAATTCATAGGAAAAGATTTTATGATGTGGTTGACAAAAGCTTTTTTTGAATGTGACCAAAAAGCTACGTATAAGATGTGTGTATGATGGAATTTTACTTATTTGATGCTTGAATTTGCTTTTTAGTATAAATATGTGTTAGATTATTAGGGCCAATAGGATAAATGTCATCAAATACTTGTACTTTCTGATGAGGAGTGGAGAAATGTAGATATTCTTTGCAAATTTTTGAAAGTCTTTTATGATGTGACTTGTGTTTTTTCTAGTTCTAATTATGCAACGACTAATGTTTATTTTAGAAGGGTTTGGAAAGTTTATAAGGTCTTGCTTGATATTTAAAGGTCCTCATTCTTTTTTAACTCCGATGGTTAAGTAAATGCAAGACAAATTTAATAAATATTAAGTTGACTATTCTTTGATATTGTCATGTACTGCAATTTCAGTCCTCGTTAAAAGTTAATATATGTGTAGTATTACTTTGGAACTCATGCTTCGGACTTTATGCAAACCATTCTTAGCAATCTTCCTTTTTGGCCTGGAATTCTAATGATTCGAATAATGATATTGCTAATAGTTTGCATCAACTCAATCTTAGTAGGGTTGATTTGGTAGGAGATTATGATGAGAGTGATGATTATTAAACAATACTTAAATGGATCCAATACTAAGAGTGAAAAGTCACAGTTGGACCTTTATTTGGAAGGACCAGAGCTTGAGTTGAATAGTCAAGTAGATATATTGGATTATTGGAGCAAAAGTTCAATTCGATGTCAATACCTTTCATTATTGGCTCATGATCTTTTGGAAATTCCAATGTAACACCCCTAACTCAGATCCGCCATCGGATTAGGTTTATGAGGCATTACCGCATAAAAACACGCTTCAAGATCCATTTATCACCTTTCATGCACCAAAGAATAACGATACATTTATAACATTATCAAACTTGAATATCCAAAATTCACTTATTTTAAATTTGAATATATGAATCATCATTCCAATTCAAATCAATCAAACCTTACTAATCATGCATCACAAATAAGCACATTTCAAAATTTCAACTAATTCAATTAGTACATACATCAAAACTCAATTGAACATGTTCCATAATTACCAAATCGAACCAAACTTGTATACATCAAAGCCATGTTCACATATTTAATACTTTTAATATTTGATTCCCTATATCCATCACATTAATGACATTTTCATAATTAAATCAAATTCAAGCATATATCCTTACTTTTCATATACAGAAAATATGCCAGTACATAGTTTCATTAGCTAAGTATCAAACATTTCATTTCATAACTTCTGCATATGTACATAATGAAACCAATCGAACCAATATGTATACAACTTAATGTCTAATCACATATGCGACATTAGCAACATTACAATATGGCCGTACATACCTTTGATGTCATTATATTATATGTATTTTACCCTAAATGTATCCGCCCTTTTCTATGTATATTTACCGAATCAATATTAAGTTATGACTATACCAATTCACATGTTATGCATGTTTGTCTAGATTTAAACATCCACACGACATAATAGGTATGCGTATATAATACACATAAACAAGCATCTCCATTTAACCACATACAATTATGATTATTACCAATTTTAAACGCTATTACCAAAGCAAATCATACCAAAGTACCTATCTATCATATACCAAATTATTTAACCACAAATATGGCACATTTTCAACTCAAATATTAAACATAACATTTTGATCTTTCATTACCGAATCTCAAACAAAGCATATCAACCAAAACAATCATATAACATATTCATTATTTTCCTTCACCAACCGTACCTAATTAGCCAACCATTCAAGCATAATATATGTGCATACATTGCCATTACAAACCGAATCAAAATAACCAATACACAATCAAATATATAATCATCATTTTACCCCATTACTAAGCCGAATTATAAAACCATTCATAAAGACGAAACATACCATGCATCAAGCTTACCAAAAATGAGTTAATCATAAGCTATTCATATCATTACTCAATCAAGCCATATAACCAAAACACTATACTTACATGCCATTAAACACACTTACCAAAATGAGTTTATACCATGACTGGATATATATACCACACTAGCATCATGATCAAGCCATTTTAACATAGGTATATATATACAATTCAAAACCAACCATATCAAGCTAGACTATACATGCCGTATATCATAAATACAAGTTTTCTTTTAACGTACCAAAATAGATATCGATAGTGTGATGACGTTCCTCGACGATCCTGAGCTCTACCTAGCTTTAAATATCTATAAAACAAAGAAAGAATATACAAAGTAGGCTTTGAAAGCTTAGTAAGCCATAAGCAAATAAATTAACACAAGAACATTCATAATTCATTTTGAAACAACCAAACCTAATTAATTCCATATACATATATGATCCCAATTCTCATAAAGTTCACATAATCACTTTAATCATCAACACTTACCTTTTCTTTCAAAGTTCGTATAAACTTAATACATACTTGAATAATTTAAATCGACCTCACATCCGTTCTTGCCATGTATTTTCCCGATGAACCATTCGAAATTGTTAAGGATACACAGAAATCATAATATGCTCGTACATTGCCATATCCCGGATATGGTCTTACATGCGATCACATAACGATGCCACTGTCCCAGACAAGGTCTTGCACGAATCATATACGATGCCAATGTCCCAGACATGGTCTAACATGTTTTCTCACTTCGATGCCAATGTTCGAGACATGGTTTTACACTAATCACACATCGGAAATCCTAATGTCATGACATACGTATCCTATACTATTCCTATGGTTTGTACGGGACTTTCGAATGCCATAATTCAATTAATTCGAGCTCGATACAAGTCATACCATGCTTATATCAATTCGGCAATATGTCAAATATATACATACCAATTCAGTAACATTTAAAACATATACATTCGAATTTAACACCATTTATTTACTAATGAACTTACCTCGTACAGACATGAACGGACCGGAACGACTATTCGACAACTTTTGATTTCCCTCGATCCAAACCTGATTTCCTCTTTCCTTGATCTAATTTAATACAAATTTAACTAATTTAATCACACATTTAATCAATTCAATACACAAATACATAATTAGGCCTTTTTACACTTTGGCCCTTATAATTTCACACTTTGACATTTTAGTCCTTATTTCACAAAACACAAAATGTACATAATTTCCTTATACACATGCTTGGCTGAATATTCCATTAATTCATATAAGTCCATATCTTTCATTTATTTCACATTTTGACCCCTTAATTTACAATTTTCACTATTTAATCCTTAATACACATTTCTATCAAAAATTACATAATTAAACATAATAATCTATCAACAAAGATTTATTTTTCATCATCAAACCACAAAAATTTGAAGCTATCAACAATGTTAAATCACAAAATCCACAACCAATACAAAATTCAAGCATGGGCTAGCTAGTATTCGAAGCAACGATCTCAAAAACGTAAAAATTATCAAAAACCGAACAAAATCCATACCTTAATTAAAGAAAACCAAGACCAAACCTAGCTTGCTCTTTTTCTTTCTTTTTCTTTTGTAGTTTCGGTTAAAAGATGAACAACATGCATGGCCATTTTAATTTTTGTTTTATTATATTATCATTTATTAACTTAATTACCTTATTAACCTTAATGAAATAATATAAAAGCTTTATAATGGTTGTCCACTACAGTCCATGCTATTATTTAATGGTCTAATTTCATTTTAAGGCCTCCACATTAAAAAGACATAGCAATATAGCACTTTAACAATTAGCAAGTCTTTTTTGCATTTTACGCGATTAAATCCTTTTATCAAATCAAGCACGCAAACAATAAAATTTTCACACGAAACTTTCACACATATCAATTAACATACTATAAACACGAAAAATAATATTAAAATAATTTTACGACTTCAAATTTGTGGTTCTGAAACTACTGTTCTGATTTAGCTAAAATCGAGTTGTTACAACTCTCCCCCCTTAGGGATTTTCGTCCCCGAAATCTTATCGGTGAATAGGTTTGGGCATTTCTCTCTCATAGCATCCTCGGGCTCCCACGTAGCTTCTTTAACCCCGTGTCAATGCCATAAGACTTTCACTAAAGAAATTTTCTTTTTTCTCAATTCTTTAACCTTGCGATCTAAAATCCAGATCGGTTCTTCTTCGTATATCATATCAGGCTTAATTTCAATTTTAGACGGAGAAATCACATGCGAGGGATCGAATTGGTATCATCAAAGCATCGATACATGAAAAACATTGTGGATCTTTTCTAATTCAGGTGGCAACAACAATCTGTAAGCAACCGGCCTAATACGCTCGATAATCTTATACGGTCCAATAAACCTCGGACTCAATTTTTCTTTACGACCGAATTTGAGTATTTTCTTCTACGGAGATACTTTCAAAAACACTTTATCCTCGACCTGAAACTCAATATCTTTTTGTTTCAAGTCTGTGGATGATTTCTGACGATCTGACGCTACTTTCAGACTTTCACGAATCACTTTTACTTTCTGTTTAGTCTCTTTGATCAAATCGACCTCGTGTATCTTATTCTCACTAAGCTCAGTCCAATACAAAGGTGTTCAGCATTGTGACTGTACAAAGCTTCGTAAGGAGCCATTTTTAAACTCGATTGAAAGCTATTATTATACACAAATTCAATCAATGGCAAGTATCGTTCCCACATACCTTCAAACTCAGGAATGCAACATCTCCACATATCCTTGAGTATCTAAATAATCCGCTCGGATTGACCATCTGTCTGCGAATGCAAAGCAGTACTGAAGTGTAGCTTCGTACCTAATACATATTGTAGTTTCTTCTAAAACCGTGATGTAAACCTCGAATCTCTATCCGAAACAATAGAAATAGGTGCTCTATGCAATTTCACACTTGAAGAAATATACAACTCAACAAGCTTCTCAAGTAAATAATCTGTGCGTACCAAAATAAAATGAGCCGATTTAGTCATTCTATCAACAATCACCCATATCGCATCTTTCTTACTCGTTGAAAAAGGCATTCCCGATATAAAATCCATCATGATTCTGTCCCATTTTCACTCGGGAGTCATAATCGGCTGTAGTAATCCAGATGGTACTTGATGCTCAGCTTTGACTTGCCGACAGATTAAATATTTTAAAACAAATTTTGAGATATCACGCTTCATACTAGGCCACCAGTAAAGCTGTTTCATATCGTTATACATTTTCGTACTTCCCAAATGTACAAATAACTGACTATTATGAGCTTCCTTCAAAATCATCTGAAGCAACTCTGAGTTTCTCGAAACACATATTCGGCCTCTGAATCTTAAAAAATCATCAGCATCAATCTGAAATTCTGAATCAGAGTTTAAATCACATTGAGCCCGTTTTGCTAACAATTCATTATCAACTTTCTGAGCTTCACAAATCTACTATATAAATAACGGTCTCACTTTCAACTCAACTACAATCGAGCAGTCATCAGATAGAGCCAACTAAGTATTCATTGTACGTAGGGCGAACAAAGATTTTCGGTTCAAACCATCAGCAACAACATTGGCTTTCCCTAGATGTTAGTCAATCACTAGCTCGTAATCTTTTAACAATTCTAACCATCTTCGCTGACGTAAATTTAGATCTTTCTAAGTCATCAAATATTTTAAGCTTTTGTGATCAGAATAGACGTGACATTTCTCACCGAACAAATAGTGGCGCCAAATCCTTAACACAATCACAATAGCTACCAATTCCAAATCGTGTGTCGGATAGTTCTTTTCGTGCGACATTAACTATCTCGAGGCATAATCTATGACTTTGCCTTCCTGCATTAAAACATAGCCCAGACCATTCAACGATGCATCACTAAAGATTACGAATTCTTTACTCAATTCTGGCTGAACTAACACTGGAGCTTCGGTCAACAAAGCTTTCAACTACTCAAAACTTTTCTGGCACTTTTTGACCACTCTAACTTAACATCTTTCTGAAGTAGTCTCGTCATCGGGGTTGCAATCATTGAGAAACCTTTTACGAATCATCTATAATAACCGGCAAGTCCCAGAAAGCTACGGACTTCAGATACATTTCTCGAGGTTTCCAATCTATTATTGCAGAAATCTTGCTCGGATCAACTCTAATACCCAATGCTGACACAACATGTCCCAAAAAACTGACTTCGCACAACCATAACTCACATTTACTGAACTTCGCATACAACTATTTATCACGTAAAGTCTGTAGCACTATTCTCAGATGTTCAACATGCTCAGATTCATATCGGGAATAAATCAAGATGTCATCTATAAACACAACCAAAAATCGATCCAAATACGGTCTGAAGATCTAATTCATTAGATCCATAAAAATAGCAGGTGCATTCGTTAATCCGAAAGGCATAACCAGAAACTCATAATGTCCATACCTAGTTCGAAAAGCATTTTTGGCACATCGGAGTCTTTAATTCGTAGCTAATAATAACCATACCTCAAATCTATCTTTAAAACACTGTAGCCCCTTTCAACTAATCGAACAAATCATCAATTCGTGGCAGAGGATATTTATTTTTGATAGTCACTTTATTGAGTTGTCAATATTTGATACACATTCTCATAGTTCCGTCTTTCTTTTTCACAAACAAAATCGGTGTACCCTAGGGAGAAAAACTCGGTCGTGTAAAACCTCTATCTGTCAACTCTTACAACTGAGCTTTCAATTCTTTTAATTTGGTTGGTGCCATTCTATACGGAGCTACCGATATTGGAGTTGTTCTTGGCACTAATTCAATGCCAAACTCTACCTCTCAGAACGGTGGTAAACTCGGTAACTCTTCAAGAAACACATTCGAGTATTCACACACAACTCGTACTGATTCAATCTCCTTTTCGGTCACTTTAGAGTCGAGCACATAGGCAAAGTAAGCTTCACAACCCTTTCTCACATATTTCTGAGCTAACATCGAAGAAATCACTATCGGTAGACCATTCAGATCATTAGACTCAATCCGAATTATCTCATCATTCTGGCATCGCAAATCAATAGTCTTTCGTTTGCAGTTCACAATAGCATTATTCAATGTTAACCAATCCATACCTAGAATTATGTCAAATTCATCGAATTGCAACAACATCAAATCGACCGGGAAACATGAATCTCGAATCATCAACGAACAATTCTTACATACTTTATCAACCAAAACACACAGGCCTAAGGGGTTCGATACTCTAATCACAAACTCAGTAGACTCTACAGGCAAAGTCTTACTAGATACTAAAGTCTCACATACATAAGAATGAGTCGATCCAGGATCGATCAATGCAACAACACTAGTGTCATAGAGAGTGAAAGTACTGGTAATAACATCTAGAGATGAAGCTTCTTTGCGAGCGCGAATAGCATAAGCTCTGGCAGGTGCGCGAGCCTCAGATCTAACAGCAGTGTCTTTAGTACCCCTCTGGCTACAACTCACATTACTTGTGTTTTTGGGTGGTCTACCTCGAGCTGCCGTATTACTCGACCTTGTATTCTGCATTGTGTCTTGTTTAACCAACTCAGGGCATTCGCGAATAAAGTGACCTAACGATCTACATTTAAAATAGGCCCAATCATTCAATCTACAATCACCAAGGTGGCGTTTACCACAATGTCTGTACTTGGGTCAGTTCGTTCGGATATTACCAATATTAGCAATCGAGGTGGCTTTCGAACTTATAGGTGGTCTGTCTCGATCTCGTCTAGAATAACCCATAGTAGCCTTTGATCGGCCAAAATAATCTCATAATTTCTTTGATGCCGGTTGAAATGACTTACTCAATGATCTTTTTTGTGAATCTCTAGCTTCAAAGTCAACCTTTCTTTTCTCTTTCTCGAGCTCTTCAACTTTGCATGCTCGCTCGACTAGTACCATAAACTCTTTTATTTCAAGAATCCCGACTAACAGCTTAATGTCTTCATTCAATCCGTCTTCGAATCTTTTACACATTATTGCTTCGGTTGATACACATTCCCGAGCATATTGTTGAGTTTCACAAATTCCCGTTCATATTCTGTAACTGTCATGCGACCTGTTTTAACTCGAGGAATTTTTTGCGTTTTTGATCTATAAATATTTGACTAATATATTTCTTTCGGAATCAATGAAAGAACTCCCAGGTAACCCATTCTTTTGGAACCACTGATACTAGTGTATTCTACTAGTGATATGCGGTGTCTCGTAACAAGGATACAACACATTTTATACTCTCACCAAGGGTACAAGATAGCTCATCGAACATACGGATCGTATTATCAAGCTAGAATTTAGCTCACTCAGTGTCATCATCCATAGTAGCTCTGAACTCTTCGGCTCCGTATATTTTGATTTTATGAACTGGTCACACCGGATCAGTAATTTGTGGCATTATAGGTATTTGAGGAGGAATTGGTGGGGGTGGAGGTTGTTGAGCAGCCGAATTTGTACGGATATACCACGTGAACCATTTTTCATCATCTGGAAGAAGGCTTGTTTAACCTCTCCCTCGTGGCTACTCGAAATCGGCCTAGAATCAGCCGGCGCTGTCCCTTGAGTGGGAGCAAGCGCAATACTCTCTACGTCATCAGCTACGGATCGATCGAGATCCATTTACTATACGAAAACACTTTTTTAATTGTTAGGAATCATCACACTATCGCAGTATATAAATATGGCATGTATAGCTAGACTCACACGCGCTACATTAGTCCTAGAATCGACTAACCGTAGCTCTAATACCAATCAAAAGTAACACCCCTAACCCACATTCGTTGTCAAATTAGGGTTATGAGACATTACCGTACAAAACAAAGTTTAGCACAATCATTTATCACCTTTCATCAACCAAAGAATAACGATACATTTATAACATTATCAAACTTGAATATTCACAATTCACTTATTTTAAATTCAATACATGAATTATAATTCGATTCAAATCAATCAAACCTTACTAATCATGTATCATAAATAAGCACATTTCAAAATTTCAACTAATTCAATTAGAACATACATAAAACTCAATTGAATCCATAATTACTAAATTGAACCAAACTTGTATACATCAAAGCCATGTTCACATTGATGACATTTTCATAATTAAATCATATTCAAGCATATATCCTCACTTTTCATATACAGAAAATATGTCAGTACATAATTTCATTAGCTAAGTATCAAACATTTCATTTCATAACTTCTGTATATGTACATAATGAAACCAATCGAACCAATATGTATACAACTTAATGTCTAATCACATGCAACATTAGCAACATTACAATATGGCCGTACATACCTTTGATGTCATTATATTATACGCATTTTACCCTAGATGCATCCGCCTTTTTTATGTATATTTACCATATCAATATTAACCTATTCCATTAATTAAGTTATGACTATACCAATTCACATGTTATGCATGTTTGTCTAGATTTAAACATCTACACGGCATAATAGGCATGCATATAAAATACACATAAACAAGCATCTCCATTTAACCACATACAATTATGATTATTACCAATTTTAAACACTATTACTGAAACAAATCATACCAAAGTACCTATCTATCATATACCAAATTATTTAACCACAAATATGGCACATTTTCAACTCAAATATTAAACCCAACATTTTGATCTTTCATTACCGAACCTCAAACAAAGCATATCAACCAAAACAATCATATAACATACTCATTATTTTCCTTCACCAACCATACCTAATTAGCCAACCATTCAAGCATAATATATGTGCATACATTGCCATTACAAACCGAATCAAAATAACCAATACACAATAGAATATATAATCATCATTTTACCCCATTACTAAGCTTAATTATAATACCATTCACAAATACAAAACATACCATGCATCAAGCTTACAAAAATGAGCTAATCACAAGCTATTCATATCATTACTCAATCAAGCCATATAACCAAAACACTATACTTACATGCCATTAAACACACTTACCAAAATGAGTTTATACCATGACCGAATATATATACCACACAGCATCATGATCAAGCCATTTTCTAATAGCTATATATATACAATTCAAAACCAACCATATCAAGCTAGACTATACATGCCATATGTCATAAACCCAAGTTTTGTTTTAAGGTACCAAAATAGATATCGATAGTGTGATGATGTTCCTCGACGATCCTGAGCTCGAGCTAGTTTTAAATATCTATAAAACAGAGAAAGAATATACAAAGTAAGCTTTGAAAGCTTAGTAAGCCATAAGCAAATAAATTAACACAAGAACATTCATAATTCATTTCGAAACAACCAAACCTAATTAATTTCATATACATATATAATCCCAATTCTCATAAAGTTCACATAATCACTTTAATCATCAACACTTACCTTTTCTTTTAAAGTTCATATAAACTTAATACATACTTGAAACGTTTAAATCGAACTCACATCCCGTCTTTCCATATCTTTGCTCGTTGAACCATTCAAAATTGTTAAGGATGCACGAAAATCATAATATGCTTGTACATTACCATGTCCCGGATATGGTCTTACATGCGATCACATATTGATGCCACTGTCCCTGACATGGTCCTACACGAATCATATACGCTGCCAATGTCCCAGACATGGTCTTACACGTTTTCTCACTTTGATGCCAATGTCCTATACATGGTCTTACATGAATCACACATCAAAAATCCTAATGTCATGACATACGCATCCTATACTATTCCTATGGTTCGTATTGGGCTTTCGAACGTCGTAATTCAATTAATTTGAGCTCGATACAAGTCATACCATGCTTATATCAATTCAAAATATGTCAAATATATACATACCAATTCGATAACATTTAAAACATATACATTTGAATTTAACACCATTTATTTACTTATGAACTTACCTTGTACAGACACGAACGGACCGAAATGACTATTCAACAACTTTTGATTTCCCCCGATCCAAATTCAATTTCCTCTTTTTTGATCTAAATTATTACAAATTTCACTAATTTAATCAATTCAATCCACAAATACATAATTAGGCCTTTTTACACTTTGGCCCTTATAATTTCACACTTTGACATTTTAGTCTTTATTTCACAAAACACAAAATATACATAATTTCCTTATACACATGCTTGGCCGAATATTCCATTAATTCATATAAGTCCATATCTTTCATTTATTTCACATTTTGACCCCTTAATTTATAATTTTCACTATTTAATCCTTAATACACATTTTATAAAAATCACATAATTAAACATAATAATCTATCAACAAAGATTTATTTTTCATCATCAAACCACAAAAATCTGAAGCTATCAACAATGGTAAATCACAAAATCCACAACCAATACAAAAATTCAAGCATGGGCTAGCTAGTATTCGAAGCAACGATCTCAAAAACGTAAAAATTATCAAAAACCGAACAAAATCCATACCTTAATTAAAGAAAACCAAGGCCGAACCTAGCTTGCTCTTTTTCTTTCTTTTTATTTTGTAGTTTCGGTCAAAAGATGAACAACATGCATGGCCATTTTAATTTTTGTTTTATTATATTATCATTTATTAACTTAATTACCTTATTAACCTTAATGAAATAATATAAAAGCTTTATAATGGTTGTCCTCTACCGTCCATGCTATTATTTAATGGCCTAATTTCATTTTAAGGCCTCCATATTAAAAAGAGCATAGCAATATTGCACTTTAACAATTAGCAAGTTATTTTTGCATTTTACGCGATTAAATCCTTTTATCAAATCGAGCACTTAAACAATAAAATTTTCACATGAAACTTTCACACTTATCAATTAACATACTGTAAACACGAAAAGTAATATTAAAATAACTTTACGACTTCAAATTTGTAGTTTCGAAACCACTATTTTGATTTAGCTAAAATTGGGTTGTTACATCCAATATCGGTTGTAGCTTTCGAGTCAGCTGTTAGCATGAGGAAGAAAGTTATCACACCTTTGAGGAGTTCACTTAAACTGAAAATGATTCAAGCTGTTGTTTGCTTTGATTACTGGATGCAAGCTAAAGGATTTTCAATGGGTAATTATTTCTTGTTTTATTGTTATAATTTTATAACTTTTCATCAATTTGATCATCTAACTATTTATTCTTCTTTCATATTAGGAATTGATTGCAAGAATGATGAGAATGATTATGATGATGAGGACAATGGTTCTTCGATTGCTTTCTAGGTTACTTTCCTCATTGTTTACAATTTAATTTAGCTTACGATTTATTGCTTGTTATAAAATTAAATATGGTGACTGGTTAATATATAGATATTTTGGTTGGTTAATTACATTTTGCAGGTTGTTTTTGGTGTTCTTTTGGTGTTGATTTTGGGTGGTGTTTTGGGTGTTATTTCACTATTGTTTCGTTGTCAATTTTAATGGTGTTTCAATTCCATTTTTAATATTTTTTGGATATTTTAGAACTTTTGTTTTATTGTTAATTTTTCCACTATTTTAGTTATAACTATCTTAGTATAAAACTTTTTAATGTATTTTCAATTTGTTAAGAATCATTTGTTTTAATGTTTTTAATGTATTTGATATAGTTTTAATCCTTCTTTTGGGTAAAACTAATTAGTTTGCTATATATAAGTTTTTCATATGGAATAATACCTTTGTAATTTTCTCTAATTTGATTTCTATTTTTTTCTCCTAATAAAGAAGGAAGACCTGCTAGAAATTTTTCTTTCCAAAATGGTTACTGATTATCAGATCTTTATATAACTTTGGTCATAAAGACATTATATAAAAAAATATTAATACGGGTCAGGCTCGGGTTTGTCATCTATAATCTAGGCTGGGCTTAGGAAAAATTTTAGGCCTCTTTTCCAACTTGGACCAAGAAAATGGGCCTAAAATTTTGCGGAGGCCCAACCTGGCCGATGATCAGGTCTACATAGAGCATTTAGGGGTTTAGGTAATGCTTACCGACCCTATAGTAGGTTCACAGTTGACTTGGGTGACCTGTTTAACCCTAGAAATCATTTAAGATAAATGGGCTCAGATGCCCAAGTGGCTTGCCTGTGTGGGCCCACACGTCCCTATGGCCCACATAGCCCAAATTAGCCTTGGTCGTGTGGATCACACGGCTTGGCCCAAAATCCCACACGCCCGTGTGGCCCACACGGCCTAAATCAGTCTAGCCTGTGTGTCGCATATGGCCTACCTGGCTATCACACGGCCGTGTCTTGTACGCACGGCTTGGCCTCGTCAATTACATGCCCGAGTTATGGCACACGACCTATCACACGGGCAACCACACGCCCGTGTGGCGTTGACAATGGAGTTTTTGGCTTTCACCAAACCTTAGTTTCTGTATAATCAGTACACACTTGGTATGCTTTGATGTTAAAACGTTCTCTGAGCACTCTAGAACCTAAAAATCATCATTTCAACATTTAATTTTAGTAACATTAACAAAACCTAAATGAGATTGCAATGAGACATTCATCCTTTAACTATCAAAACCTATACCTTCGCTCAAACGAAGAATCCCAAGCGTTTAACTTGTCGAATGGGAGCAATATTCAGTCTCTTGATTACTTCCTAGACATCAAATGGAACCCCTCTTAGAAAGAATTCAGAAAGCATTTAGAAAAGTAAGCACTGGAACTTACCAGCCTACTATTAACGCACAAACGATATGGGATGACGGAATACTGATTTGGTTACCAAAAAGAAAGCAAAAAGAAGGAAAAACAAAAGAATCGGGAAAGATGAAAATAGCTAAAGGAAATCGGCAGAAAAGGTAGGGGAGACGTTAGAGAGCAAGAAAGAAAAAAAATCGATGGAATAGAGATGTAACGCCCTGAATTTGGGTTTAGAAGAAATAGGTCTTGAGCGTAGGAACACATAAAAGTTTATATGTGCAAGGAAATAACACAATTGACTGTCTACTTCAGTGGTTAAGTGATTTAGCAGTGTTTGGGAGTGTTTGGGAAATCTTGGGTTCAAATCTAGGCTTTAGCAAAAAAAATTTATTTTAGTGAATAAAATCATTGAGATCTAGATAGAAGATTCTTAAATATTTGTGGTTAAATTATGACACAAGAAGAGCCTGTGGTTTAGTGGCAAGGTGGCGCGCAGAGTTCTCTCAAGGTCTAAGGTTCAAGTCATGGCAAGGTAAAAAGAGTATTTATTTTGCTCTCTTGCCATGTAAGAAGCAGAAGTCGACTGAAACTCTGCAAGGTGGAATTTGAATTGGTCAAGATATAATGGTGGAGAAAATCAAGGAAAGGATTATGGAGCAAATCAAGGAGGATGGGGGAGTGAAGGAATAGATGTGCTGAATTAGGACTCTGAACTTCCTAGTAATCGATGTTGGTAGGGAATTTTCACTTTTGGTCAGTTTCTGTTTTGCCACCAGCTTGTTTCCTTTCTTCTCCCTGTACTGCCGAATTTTGCATTTGATCTTTTGTGCATTTTTTGTTTCAGTTCCTGTTGTTCTGCCAAATTTTTTGTGCTACCTTTTTCTAAGTCATTCTATTCTCTTTCTTTTGTTTCAACCTGTGCCGAATCAACAATTCTACTCCTGTCTCCTTTCGGTTCCCAAGCTTTGGCCGAATATCCTGCCTATTGTTTTTGCTCCATTGATTATTATTTTTGGGCTGAATTCATCCACATTTCCTCTTTCTTGTTCTTTTTCTTTCTCGGCATTCTAGTAGGTTGTGACCGAAGTTCTACCTTTTCCTCCTCGAATCAATTTTTTCCATTTTCACTGTGTGTTTCATACTTTAGCTGAATCTCAGCACTGTCCCTCTCTGTTTCAGTTCTACAAGTGTTCCTGGTAAATCGGTAACTGTCCATATTTCCTTCTTTCATTCAAATATGTTCTCTCTAATCATTTTCTAAAAAGTCAAATGTTCTTCTCCATATGTTCTCTAACTGTGGTTTTTGTTCATTCTTTGCTATATGGTGATTGATAGGTTAGGTGTTCCTAAGAAGTGAAGGGGTGCAAGGGTTACCAAACCGTCGAGGTCCGTTCTTCTATTATTTAATTAAGGTAATTTCGATACCTTGTTTTTAGGTAGGCCAAATATTCATTTGCTTTTGAGAGGATAGTATTCGTGGATTTAAGCCACATTTACAATCTATCCTTTCTAATAAGATCTGTTGTTAGTGTAACACCCCAAACTCGACCTAGAAGTTAGGCCCGAATCTGGCGTGTCACATTGGGGTGCTTTTCGAGAAACCATGGTTCCATTTGAAAACCTTTCTTGATATTAAAACTAAAGTCCCAGTTTACATTTGTTTATTATTAATCAACATTTATTAAAAAGTTATTACTTAAAAAAACTTTGTTTGTTGCGGAAACTTAATTAAAATGACTAACTTATGAAAATGTGATGTTTACGACCTATTCGCGAAAGCGTAGTATTTTGAAAGCAGATATTGTTTTGGAAAACCGTGATACAAAGTTTAGCAGATTTAAAACATAATAAACTAAAAATCCAAAACTAAAACTAGAATTTAAGAGAGGCTTTATTACAAATTATTAACCCAAGTTAAAAATAAGTAAAATACTAGATTCCAAACCTGCTCGTAGTGTGGCCACCTCCGAGTCCTCCAAAGACGTCGAATCGCCATCGAGGATTACTTGAGAAAAATATTAAAAAGAGGTGTGAGTTTACGAAAACTCAGTGTGCATAACCTCATCAATAAGAACATGAATCACAATAGTCTGGGCCGAAGCCCATTTCAGTAACGGTGGGAATTGAGCCTTAGCCCATAAAAGCCTCAGTTGGGCCTTAACCCATAAATGTCACAAATCATATTTATCTGGCCTGAGCCCATCTCAAATAAAACCACATATGCAATGTATTAATGCCCATACCAACCACGATTCCGTCTCTTGTCCAACCTCGCACTCTTGTGGGATTTAATTAACCCACCCATCCTACACTCCTTATGTAGCACCGATTGTGGCACTAACTTATTGGTGCAAAGATAGCTCGGTGGCTAAAGCCTTGGTGGATCCACAATCGTCAGCGACCAAAGCGATCCTATTTGCACTTCCCCTTTCGAATAATCTCATCCCCATGTAACATAATAACACATGAATGCAACATACAATAATAATCATACGATAACAATCATAAATCACATACAAGAATAATCATATAACATGTAGGGCATTTTCATCATTTTTACCTTCCAAGGGCATATCGATCATTTTACCCATCGAGGGTGTTTCCGTAATTTACCTACCAAGGGTATTTTTGTAATTTACCTACCAAGGGTATTTTTGTAATTCTACCATATAGGGGTATTTTGGTAATTTCACAAATTAGGGGTATTTTAATAATTTCACAAATTGGGGATATTTTGGTAATTTTATAAATCGAGGGTATTTTGGTAATTTCACAAATCGAGGTATTTTGGTAATTTCATAAATCGGGAGTATTTCGATAATTTCACAAATCAAGGGTACTTTGGTAATTTTACAAACTAGGGGTATTTTGGTAATTTCACAAGTCGAAGGTATTTCGGTAATTTTGTAAACCAGGGGTATTTTGGTAATTTCACAAATCGGGGATATTTCGGTAATTACACAAATCAGGGGTAATTCGATAATTTTACAAACCTGGGTATTAACGACCCAACAGAAGGCCAACTGTCACCTCGAACGACTCAAGTAATTTAAACAGAGATAATGACGCGAATGGGCCTAAGGCCCATTCTCAGCCCAAGTGGGCCCACACACTCGTGTGGCCCATTTAGCCCAAACCTAGCCACATATATGAGATTCATATAGTCTAGTTCACTATCTTCTACTCAATCATGCAATTTACTCATATGGGCCCCCAGGCCCATTGGGCCCACTTGACCCTTTTCGAGATCGTAGCCCAACAACCCACACCTACAAGAATACTCATGGTGGCCTCGACTATTGCGTCGAAGCTTCCACTCGTGCACTCGCATGCTCGTGTGGCTACCATCGCCGTGTGAGTGGCATTTCGGCATTTGCTGCTCTACAGCTATAGTAGAGAGAGGTACACACCTGATAGGAATTCTGAAGTTACTAAACCGCGCTCCCAAAGCTCTTATGCCCAATGCCCACCAATGTATCTTTTCTCTCCTCCTAGAATGCTCTTTATATAGCTAGCTTCTCACCTTCCATCTTTGTGTCTTTCCGATGTGGGATCCTTCCGCTAGCAGAGTTTAAATCCAACTCAAACTCTTGCCGCCCCTTCTTAGCAAAATAAATACTCCTTTGCTTCTCATGAGATTCAAACTCAGGCTCCCTTGTAACATAATCCATGCTGCTAGCCACTTTACCAACTAGCTTCTTGTTTTTAAAATCATGCGCAACTAAATATAAGTCCTATGGCCAAATTCAAAAATCCATTTAAAAAGAAAACCAAAATGCAAGCACCAAGACTTGAACCTTGGACCTCCTTCCTTCCTTGTGGCGTCACCCCCTTGTCTCTTATGTGGTGTCACTTTGCGACTACACCACACACTCCACTTGTCATTTTTCCCCACATTTTATTCTTAAAGCCTACCTACCAACTCCCAGGGTTTTTTTCACCTAAAACCAGAATTTTTCCTATTGCCTAACTTTAACCCGGGACTTCATAAAAGCCTCCTAACCTTCCAAAATCACTCACATACTAGATCCAACTTGCCTTAGTACCATTCTCTTGTTCTCAAAAATTTTAAACGCTACTACTCCCAAGGCCCATTGGGCCAATCCTACTAGGCCCAATTCCAGGATGTTACATTTAGTCAGTAAATTGGCAAGAGACATACGATTATTCTTAGTCAGTGATCTAAAAGGAGTAGATCGCTTGGTACTCAATCAAGGTTGGTAGTGATTATTGTTTGGGGATTAAGTGCTTTGAACAATAATATATGAAAGACTGACTGTATGTGGAATGAATGTAGGTTAGGCATTTAAGAAACTTGGAATGGTTACTTAAATAGGTGTGTAACTATTTTCCGTAAATGATAGTCGACTTAAAAGCCGAAAAGGGTGTGTAACCGTATACCCTATATTTGTTGATCGACTTAAAGTCGAAAGTGTGTGTACACACACACCATTCTAATTGTAGATCGACAAATACCGAAATGTCGAAATGTCGAAAAGCTAAAAATATGGCAATGGTTACCATACGAGCACACAAACGCTCATGTAGAAAAGTCGATACAATGATGGAGGCTGCCATGAGCGATCTCATGGTCTTGGGCCACTTTTGGGTCAAATGGACCGAAATAGGCCACGTGGACCCAATGGGATCACGGGCCCCACATGGGCCAACTTCATGAACTTATGTGAAATAATGAGCTCGACCATGTCGTTCACATGGCTAAGGGTAGTTTTGGGCTTAGCAGGCCACACGAGCGTGTGGGCCCCACTTGGGCCATACTTTGGGCTTTGGGTCCAACTATTCCTTTTGATTGCTAAAGGTTGCACAAGTCGTGCGGATCGAATATGGACCTATTGATGAGTTGACACATATACTTGGACCCTAGGGTGAGAAATGACCGTAATGCCCTTGTAGGGTAAAATGATTGTAATGCCCCTGTTACATTTTCCTTCTTGATTTTTCGTGTGTGTCTACCTAATTTCGTTTGAAATTATGGCAGTTTGTGGTGTTTTTGGGGGGCTTGGATTTTACTTTGTTGATTTCTTTATTTCGTCTTTGATTTGTTTTTCCTTCGAATTTTGGTTTTCTCATCGCGGTGGAATTTTTCATCTCTCTTGTTTTTGTGCAACGAGATTTCACATTCGCTGGCATCTTGGTTTGATGGATTGATTGCCCTATCTTGTCTATCGCCTTCGTTGTCGGTTGCGAGTGTTTCTCTCTTCTTTGTTCTTGGTATTTTCTTTCCAATTTTGGTTACGTTTTTTCGTCATTTTGGTTTGACTTATCGTTGTGTTTTTTCGTAGTTTGTTTTTGTTTGTCTTTTTTCTTTTAATCGTGGATTGCGATGGGTCCCATGGTGTTTCTTGGGTTTGCGTTCTGTGCGTTACCCTTTACGAACTCTGCATGGGTTTTTTTTATAGTTTTCTGGGTTTTTTCATTTTCTTTGATAAGTTGCATGGCTTCTTTTAAGTATAATGCATGATTTTTCTTTTAGGTTTCTTGGTTTCTTCATATTTTCTCTTCCTTATGCATGATCTAGAAGTCTGGTTTTGCTACCTTTAGAATCTCATTTGTTTTTGTTATTTTCTTTATTCTCTGTTATGCTTTGCTTTTGTTTTTTTTTTTTTCCCGTCGTGGCTGCTCTGGCCAAGGGACGGTGTTTCCTATCTATTTTTTGGTAATTTTCCTTTACCTTGGGGTTCTTGTTCCATTTTACGGTATTTGTATATTGTTTTGTTTTTTAGTCATTGTTCACTTCTTAAATTGGCTCATTTTTGTTGCTTTCTCATTTTTGTTTTGACATGGCTTTGTTCCTTCGTTTTTCTTGTGTTTTGGGTTCTGCTTTTTTTCTTTGTGTCTTTTGTTAGGAGCCCTGTGATCTTTGTGTTGGTCGATTGGTCGGTGAAGGGCCTTTCGGTGAAAGCGTGGATTAAAGCTCAGCTATTTTGGCCATGGAAATCTTATGTTGGAACTGTCGAGGGTTGGGGAACCCTGCGATAGTTCGCGAGTTGAAGTAGGTTATCGCTGCTAATATCCCCAATGTTGTTTTTCTTAGTGAAACAAAGATTAATGCTAACAATATTTCTCGGGTTAGTTCTCTATGTAGGATGAGTGGCTATTTGGCGGTTAGCTCAGACGGTAAGAGTGGTGGTTTAGCTCTTATGTGGAAGGAAGGGACCAAGGTCGCTGTCCAAAGCTATTCTAACTTTCATATTGATTCGCTTGTAGGCCTGGAGGATGGGACAGAGATACGGTTTACGAGCTTTTACGGTCATTCTGACCTTAGCTTGAGAGTCCAAGCATGGGACATGTTAAGAAGGACTAAAAACATTGTTAGAGAGGGTTGGGTGGTGGGGGGGAATTCAATGCCATTCTTAACGCCACCGAGAAAGAATGGGGGAGGAGAAAGCCTAGGGCCTCTATGGATGAGTTTAGAGATTTCCTAGAAGAGATGTTGCTGGTCGTTATTAAGACGAGCTTTGGTTGGTTTACTTGGAGCAATAAAAGGGAAGGGATGGGTCTTATTAAAGAGCGGCTTAATAGATTTGTTGTTTCTGAGGCTTTTGTTGAAAGTATGCCCTTTGTTGAAACCAAGGTTATTCGCCAGTCCAAGTCTAATCATGATGCTGTTATTTTGGATACCATGGGGAATAAACCGAGGGAGAACCACATGGGTTCTAAGTTTAGATTTAGATATGATAATTGTTGGGCCAAGGAACAAGATGCTAAGGAGATTATTAATACTGTTTGGTCGAAAAGTGAAAGATCTCTTATTGATAAGTTGGAGGATGTCAGAGAGAAGCTGGTAATGTTTCAAAGAGATGAAGTGTAAGATTAATGCTTTAGAGAGGAGGATCAGTAATTTGATGGATTGCCCTATTAATGCGGATACCTCGAGGCTCCTTAAGATGGCGAGCAGCAAGTTGGGTCATATCTTTGATGTTGAGGAGAGATATTGGGCTCAGAGATCCCATTCACAGTGGCTTAGAGAAGGAGATCTCAATACGCGTTACTTCCATGTCCGAGCCACCTACCGGAATAAGAAGAACAGTATCGAGAAGATCAAGGATTCTAGGGGGATATGGCATGAAGATAGTTCTGAGATCAACAAGGTGGTTCGGGACTATTTCAGTGAGCTTTTCAAGAGGTCTACTGACCCAAGGGATAATGTCGACTTTCATTTTATTCCTAGTTGTGTGACGGAGTGCATGAACAGAAAGCTTAGTAAAGTGTTTTCTGATGAAGATATCCTTACGGATTTCAATCAAATTGACCCTAGGAAGGCCTCTGGCATTGATGGGCTCCCTGGGAGTTTCTTCAAAGAGAATTGGCAAACTGTGGGGAAGAATGTCATTGATTTTTGTCATATGTTGTTAAGGGACACTAACAATATTCACAATATTAACGAAACTCTCATTGTATTGATTCCTAAGATTAAAAACTCGTGTGACATGACAAATTTTCATCCCATTAGCCTTTGCAGGGTCATTTACAAAATTATTTCAAAAGCTCTGGCTAACCGTCTCAAAGATACCTTGTCGATGTACATCAGTGAGAATCAAAGTGCCTTTGTGCCTGGCCGGATGATCCATGACAATGTGTTGATCGCCCACGAACTTATTCACTATCTTCGCAGAGCCAAAAATGGTCCAAATAAAGGATGTGTGATTAAGTTGGACATGAATAAGGCTTACGACCAAGTGGAGTGGGATTTCCTCAAAAAGTTATGATCAAGCTTGGTTTCTCGATCGATTGGGTCCACAAGATCATGAAATGTGTTTGCAGTGTTAAATGTAGAGTCAAATACAACTCGAGTATTACTGATATTATCATTCCAAAAAGGGGTCTCCGCCAAGGTGACCCCTTATCCCCCTATCTCTTTCTGTTCTGTATGGAGGCCCTCTCTCGAATGCTTTTGGAGGCCCAAAATAATAACTTCATTAAAGGCATTCGGGCTAGTAAGGATGGGCCAAGGATTAATCATCTTTTCTTCGCTGATGATGCATTATTATTTGTCAGGAATAATCGAGACGAGGTGGAAACATGCATAAAAATCCTTAACAACTTTGAGAGAATGTCGGGGCAGAGAATTAACGCTGACAAGTCGATGGTTTGCTTTAGTCTGAAAACTCCCACGGCTCAAAGAGATGCTACGAATGATCTTCTCCGTATGAAGTTGGTGGAAAACTTGGACAATTACTTGGGGCTCCCAGTCTCGATTGGTAAGAAGAAATCCCTTACTTTCAAAAGCATCCTGGAGCGCATAGCCAATAGAATCAACAGCTGGTCTAAGATTTACTGTCGGGGGTGGGTAAAGAGATTTTCATCAAGTTCATGATCCAAGCGATCCCTTCCTATGTGTTTTCTATTTTCTTTACTCCGAATGGTGTGATCGAGGAGATCCATTCTAAGATTGGCCAGATTTGGTGGGATGGTGGTGATAACAACAGAGTGTGGAGCAGGGTGGCTTGGGATTAGCTGTGCTTTCCAAAAGGAATGGGGGTTTTGGCTTTAGGGTCTTACGCTTGTTTAACGTTGCTCTTTTGGGTAGGCAAGTTTGGCGCCTTCTCAAGTGTAAGGAAACTCTTTGCCATAAAGTTCTCAGTGCCAAATACTTCCCTAACGGGGATGTTTTCCACCCTAAAAAGGTTGACAAGCCAACTTTTACATGGCAAAGTATTTCTAAAGTGGCTAGCATTTTGATCGGGGCTTTGGTTGGAGCGTTAGCAACGGTAAAAGTATCGACATATGGAGGGATTAATGGGGCTTCGAGGGTCTGACAGGCTCTTCTATTCATGTGGAGAAAAGTTTGGTGAAGGAGAGATATGTTTCTGAGTTGCTGACCGACAATGGGGAAGGTTGGAAGGAAGAGAGGATTATGGATTTATATGGCGAGAACATGAAGGACCTGATATGCAAAATCCACGTTTCTTCTAATGAACATGCTGATTAACTTGTATGGTTCCAAAACCCTTGGGGTCTTTATTCTACGAAAATAGCTTACTCGTGGTTGATCTTGAAATGAGTGGGTTACGGTCCTCATTGCTTCTACTGGAAGACGATTTGGAAATTGAAGACTCTCTCAAAAATCTGTATTTTCGCATGGAAGCTGGGCCATGACATACTGCCTACCTACGACAAAATTGCTGGTATTCATAGTGGGTTCAATAGTTCTTGTTCGAGGTGCGGGATGGCTAGGGAAACTCTCTTTCATGCAATGCGGGACTACCCAAGAGCGAAGGTGGTGCTGGAGCATGGAGGGTTGAATGACAGGCGCTTAACGATAACTTCTCCTATTGTATTACTTGGCTTGAGGAGGCGATGAGAGTCTTGCATGGTCGGGCCATGGCTGATTTTATTGCCGTTCTATGGAATACGTGGAACAGTCGTAACAATCGGGTCTTTTGGGGTGTGGATGAAAGAGCTAGAACTACCTGGGAGAGAGCGTCCAGCTTAAGTCATGACTTTAGAATCTTCAACCTGGTTGGGAGGCCGATTCATCGATCGTGGAAGTGGAGAAGAGTTGGAAAAAACCCGAGCTCGGTGAGATTAAGATCAACTTTGATGCCTCGTTCCAGGACAACAAGGCGAGCTATGGCGTGCTGGCTAGAGACCATGATGATTTTGTCGTTGGTGGTCTGATGGGTTCGTTGGATATTGCTAAAAGCGTTAAATGGGCCAAGTTGCAAGCTCTTGAAGAAAGCATCAAATTTTCTCGGTTGAATGGCTGGAAAAAAGTTGCCTTCGAAATCGACAGTGCAGGCATGGTCAACCATTTTAGAAAAAGAGATATTGATTTGACTTTTATGGGTGCTTGTATGTAGGCGTCCATTCTCTTTAGCTGATTTTTTTCTATTTTACTTTCAATTGGGTGCCCAGGTCTAGTAACAAGGCAGCCGACATTTTATGTAAAGTGGCTAATAATAATCATTGTACTAAAAGCTTCAACTTAGACTATCCATTGGAGATTCATAATTGTATTTTGAACGATGCAATAATATGAGGTGACCCTTTGGGTCATTTTTTTATCAAAAAAAAAAGAATGTAATGCCCCTGTTAAGGTAAAATAACCATAATGCCCCTGTAGGGTATAATGACCATAATGCCCCTGTAGGGTAAAATGACCGTAATGCCACTGTAGGGTAAATGACTATTTTCTCATCGAGGGTAAATGACTGGCTTGCGCTATGATTTGACTAATTTGAGTGTGATTGTATGACTATGATTTGATTGACTTAACTTTGAATGATATGATGATTTGTGGGCTGGACATTCTGCATACATGACATACTGTATGGGGTTTGGATATTAGTTATGGAGGAAGTACTATTCTGATAGGGTCATACGGGTCGCACGAGACGATTATGGACCCAATAATGATCTATTAAAGTCGCACGGGTGGCACAAGACTACTGTGGACCTACCAATGGCTTTAAGCCAGTTAATCTAATTATGGCTCTATGCCAACCTAATTATGGCTTTGTGCCGTCTTGATTATGACTTTGTGTCGATCATATTTATCCATGGCTGTGTGTCGATTGTAATTATTGATGACTTTGTGTCTAGCTTACTTACCCATGGCTATGTGCCGGTTATATTACCGTAGCTGATGGCTATGTGCCAGTCTTATTACAGTTATAGATGGCTATGTGCCAATTATGAGATCGTTATTGAAGGCTTAAAGCCACATATATACTAGCAGCTTTGCTGCAATTTTGGTTAGTGCTGCAACTGGTGCTAACACTGTAAGTGTAGGGATGGCGTGGTTTATTTATTCTCCACGTGTAGTGCGGGGGTTGGGCGGAGGCAAGTGGTTGGATGGGTTTGCATGCATCATGCATCATTCATACCGAGATCATTCTCGTGATGGGCTAGGCCCAATTGATTCTCATATGGCTCGTGACCCAAATGACAATGTTTTGGGCTTTGGCCCATATATACTCGAATCGAACTGCATCACATCGAGAAAGGGCTCAGCCCAGATTGATTCTGCTTCAGATATCGATCTGCTTCTTTAATAATGGGATTACACATTGAGCTTTCGTAAACTCACCCTATTTTTAACCTTTCAGGTAATCCCCAATGTTAGACGGTTTGGAGCTGCGAGGGACTCGGAGAGGGCCACACAACTGCACATGTTCTATTCTGTTTTGCTCATTTACTTAAGCACTTTGATTTTGCTTCGGGTTGTAATAAGGCCTCTATAATTTTGGATTTTAAATTTGGGATTTTATTGATTGTGATTTATATATGCTAGAAGTAGAACACGGTTTTCCAAAGTAATAACTATTTTCAAACGCTAAGTTTCCACAACTTAATTTTTAAATATCACGCTTTCGTAAACATTTGTTTTAAATTAAGCTTCCGTAACAAATAAGGTTTTAAAGGTAATAATGTTTTAAAAGGGAATAAATTTTTAATAAACCACGATTGAAAATAAATAAACGCAAACTGAGGTTTTGTGCAAGTTTTAAATGTAAGAAGTTTTAAATTTCAAGAAGGGTTTTCAAGGAAAACATGGTTTTCGAAAAACACTTCAATGTGAGATGCCAAATTCGGCCGTAACGTCTAGGATGGGTTTGGGGTGTTACAAGAGAGGAAGAGAATGCCAAAAATTTCCCCAAAAGAATCTCAACTAGGCCGATAACTTCCACATCTCTCGATTTTCTTCCACTTACCCCTCCATCACAACCACTTCAGAATTCCAATTTCAATCAAACTAATCCACATGCCACACGCTCCATGCAAAAAGAATTCCTTTGCTCGCGCAGGGATTCAAACACAAGACCTCCATCCCCTAGCACTCCACTTATCCACCGGATCAGCAGGCTCATTCTGATGTAAACTTACAAACAATTACTTAAAAGCCTACTAGCCAGAAATAGGGGTTAAGTCAGAAAAATACTAAAATTTGCCAAAGTCAGGGCTTGAACTTAGGACCTCACACACATACCTAGAACACTTAACCACTAAGCAAATACACATTTGTGTCATATTTTCACAATAACAAAAAATAATAATTTTGGGGCATTACAACTCTACCCCTTTAAAAGAAAATTTTGTCCTCACAATTTACCTGGTCAGAAAATGTGAGGATACTGCTGACGCATCAATCCTCAGGTTCCCACGTAGCTTCCTCAGTGCTATGATTACGCCAAAGAATGTAATGCCCCTAACCCGTAACCATCGCCGTATTAGGGTTAAGAGGCATTGTAATATCTCGGACTATGGCTTATGCATAATTGCTTAAGTGGATGTGAAAGCATGCCTTTGTATGTATAAATGTGTTCTATTAACCTTAGTGAGTAGGTGAATGCTTTAGAAATTATTTAATTCTAAGTCTAAAAGAGGGAGTTAAGCCTGATAGGCCTTAAGAAAATAAATGGGGGAAACAAAACACACAATTGGGCTTGGAAAAGTGGCCCGGAGGCGCCACCTAAGGCCTCTGGAAATGACGCCAAGAGCAGGGTAAATGGGCCAAGGTTCGAGTCGCATGGGAAGCTAAATGGAAGCTTTTATTTTCGGCAACAAGGAGCGAGAGGGACGGCAAAAGGAGTCTATGGGAAGAGTTTAAGATGAGGTCAAATTCTTTTGGAATTTTGCTAAGGTAGGAGAAATAAGTGTTGGCTTAATATGGGTCTCTAGGTAGACTAATTTCTAGAAAAGGGAAAAGGGTGGCTATCCTTCATTCTTTCTTTTCCTCTGCTGAATTCTCTCTGCCAATTATTCTCCTTTCCTTTTTGATTCTCCAAAAGCTGAACCTTCAACATCAAACCTATTCTCTTCTTCTTCTTTCTTCAATTCAACCAAAAGCCGAATCTCCCTAGTATTCTCCAAAATCGAATCCCTCTGAGGTTTTAGGCAAGGTGCTGTCGATTTCTATAGAGAAGGTAAAGACCAAATATCATTTGATTTTCGTTCTTTTCTCTTAGATCTATCAAAATCTAGAAATAATCCCATCAATATTCTTGTTTGCTAAAATTTGAAAGGATCTTTCGGGATTTTTAGTGTGGTCGACCATAAGGAGGATTATTCAGGATTTCAACATCCAAGGTAGGCTATGTGATATTCGGCCATAGGCCATTCCTATGTGACTTAAAGGTTAGAATTAAATCTAACCTATGCCTATAGGTATTTCAACACCTTCATAACCAAGTAGCACTTTTCGGGATTCGCAAGGTAGGTGAATCTGATATTTGGCAAAGGCTATAAACAATGATTTAGATCTATTTCATCATTATTCAAAAGCCAAAAACTAACCCTTTAAGTGATCTAATGTTAGCCGAACACAAGGTAGAAGGATTTCGACGTTTGAGATTTGATTAGTAGTGAAATCGACACCAAGGTAAGAATTTGATTACAATAATCCTATTAGGATTTGGTTTATAGCCGAATGGCTTTTACTAATAAGATTGGGGTTGGTAAATATAGGCGATAAAGATCTAAAGCGATGAGATTGGATTTTCGAATTTAGAGTGAATTTGCTAAGTAAATCGGTGTGTACTCCACACTATCTCTTAATAGATGTAAGGCAATATTTAATATATATGTTATAATAATGTGAATGTGGCTAAGTTACCATGCGATGGTACAAAGTACTCAGGTACGTTTTTCCTACTCCTACTATGAGTATGATAAAAATGACAATAGTGATAAGAATGTGAAATAAAGCATGTTTTTGCATGATATGTTTGACATGGGGCATATGGGTGATATGAGAAGGGGAAGTGAATTGGTGGTTTAATACCCCAATATCTGAATGTGGTGACTTATGTCACAATATCAGAATGTGGTGACTCATGTCACAATATCCGAATATGGTGATTTATGTCACAATATATGAATGTGGTGACTTATGTCACAAAGTAATTATCTGGTGGCTATGCCACAAATTTTATAAGGGCGATGAGCACGTCGACTGCAGTGACTGCCTTCGATGGTGTGTAGTGGATGGAGGGTTGACTTAGTAGTCCCCACGGTGTGATGGTTGGTACAGGTGATGTGTAGCAGATGGCATTTAGGTTTGGGTTCGGGAATGCATCATTTATTTAAATGCTATGTAAATATGTATGATTTGATATGCCATATCCATTGAGACTTAGTGTTGATTGTACACATTGAGTCTGTTTAACTCACCCCATTGTGGGAACATTTTTCAGGTGATGATCAGTGATGGACCGGGTCGGCAGAAGCTCAGTGATGGCCATTCACAGTTCGGGATTTTATTTCATTTTGGACTTGTTATATTTTAAGTATTTGGATTTAATTTGGGTTTTGATTTGATGTAATAAGGCCATGGTTTGAACTATTTATGCATACATATTTAATTATCTAAGTATGACTCGATTTTAATAATACAAGGTTAAAGTCTATTTTTCTTAAGTATAAATATTAAACGTTTTGACACTTAATCAACACGGGTTTTTTAATTCGAGCCCAACCCAAATCAACTGTTTTCAAAAACTCGCAAAAATTTTAGCAAAGTTTCAAACAAGATTCAAACGGTTTTTCCTAGGCACATGCCAGATCCGGTCAGGGCTTGTGGGCCGAGTTTGGGGTGTTTCAGGCATTATTGGAAAAATTAGAAACTTTTATAAACATTTCACAATGTAAAGTATATCATCGTCATATCATAGAAAAATACAAACATATAGCCCCTTAATGAGCTCTACGAGACCTTAATCATGCATTAGAAAAGGGTCGGGACTAAACCAAACACTTACGAAAATTTTTGAAAACTTAACATTTTTCTAAGTTACAGAGGTCACACGCCAATGTCTAAGCCATGGAAAAACAGGGCATACATACTGACTTGTCCACATGGCCTGAGACACGCCCATGTGCCTCACCCGTGGTTGACACTGACTTGCACCACACGGCTAGTTACATGCCCGTGTGTCCAGCCCGTGGTCGAAACTGAATTGTTTTGAAATACAACCACGAAGGACACGGTTGAGCCACAAGCCCATGTGCTCAACTGTGTGGGCAAATATAGGCCACTTGCAAGGCCAATTTGCCACCCACACTTGGGTTGTACCTCCAAACACATACAAACATCGTTCCAAACACCAAAAGCAACCAAATCATGCCAAAATGTTTATCTTTTCTAACCATTCAAGAGCAAGTCAATCAAACCAATTTATGCAACATTTATTTCATTATCATCTCAATCATTTCTAAGTATAAACCATTTAGAAACTTACCAATTCAATATTCTAGCTATTCATCCAAAATATACCAACTTTGCATTATAAAACTTATTATAAATTTGGCCATTTACACATCCATTTACAAGCCATATCACATAGCTTTTATATACAACTTAAAACATCAAACATTTCAACTAGACTATACATTGCATACTTAAATATGTACACATTCAAAAGGGTACCAAAATAGAGTTTGATAGTGTGGTGATGATCCTTGATGATCCCCGATCCTTCCATAGCTTTAACGATCTATAAAACAATGCAAACACACATAGAGTAAGCTCTCAAAAGCTTAGTAAGCCATATACAAATAAACTTAACATATAACATTCATAAACATATCAAATATAAGATCAATAATATATCTCAATTGCAAATTCATAATTCTTCTTTGGCTCATTTATTTAGCCATTGCTTACTAACAATTCATACTTCAAAGTATCTCTTTTGCTCATATTGCAATCATACATATACCATATTTTGTCTCATTGAAGCTATGCACATATCTCACTTGTGCACAATCACATATACTTACCTTTCATACTCAATCATAGTATACATTTCAAACATACCTGAATCGATTACATATTTCACATAGTCTTTCATTTCTTGAAATTTCCCATAGAACCATTCGGAATCAAATAGGATACTCGAATACTCAGAATGCTCATACAATGCCAACATCCCAGACGTGGTCTTACATGTAATCAAATATCGATGCCACTGTCCTAGAATGGTCTTACACACAATTCTCAAATCGATGCCAACATCCCAAACATGGTCTTACATGAAATTCTTAAATCAACGTCGACGTCCCAGACGTGGTCTTACATGATATCACATATCGAAATTCCTATGTCATGACATAGAAATCCTATCTATTCCTAGAGTTCATACGTGACTTTTTGGATCCTAACACATTGTCGATATTTTCTCGGATTTCACACGTATATCTTCCAAAACCATTCATCATAATTAAATATTAAATGAACATGAATAATTCAACTTAAATACATTTATTTGTATATAGACTTACCTTGTACGAGATATAAATGGACGGATTCGACTATTCTATCATTTTCGACTTTCCTCGATCTAAATCTATTTTCTTTGGTTCTTGATCTATACATATTCAAATTTAAATCATTTATTCACCAAACCATTCAATTTAATCCAAAAACACACATGTAGGGCAATTTACAAATTAGCCCTCACATTTTCACATTTTGACATTTAAGTCTTTATTTCACAAAATCATAAAATACACAAAATTCTCTTGTACCCATGCTTAGACGAATTTTCATCATGATCATACAAGTCCATACATTTCATTTATTTCACATTTTAGTCCCTCAAAATATTATTTTCACAATTTAGTCCAAATTACTCAAATTCACCAAAAATCTAAGGACAAAACATGTTTTTTCTAACATATATATTTCACATTTCATCAACTAATATCACAAAGCTTACAAAACCATCAATGGCACATTTCAAATTCTTCATAATATTCCAAAATTAAGGCATGGGTTTTGAAGTATTCGAAGCAACGATTACAAAAACGTAGAAATTATCAATAACCGAACAAAAACTAACCTTGAATCAACCAAAAATGTGTGCCAAATATGAAAGAGCTTCAAACCCTTCTTTTTCTTTCAAGAATCGGTGGAAGAAAGATGAGAATGGCCATTTTCATGCTTTTGTTTTATTAAATTAAACTTAATTAATAATTTACCATTTTACCCTTAATAATATATTAATGAAAAACATTTAATCTATGGACATAATTGTCCACTAACTTAAAAATGGCATAATAACATCATAAGGGCTTAATATTAATAGAGACATTGCACATAGGTACTTTTAACACATGGCATGCTAATTTTGCATTTAATGCGATTTAGTCTATTTCTCAAATTAAGCACCCAATCAATCAAATTATTTCACGAAACTTTCACACATGCTTAATCATATGCTGCAAGCACAAAAAATAATATTTAAATATTTTTCTAACTCAGATTTGTGTTCCCAAAATCACTATTCTTAAGAGGGTCTAAATTAGACTGCTACAAAGAACCTTCACAAATAGAATGGACTTCTTCCTCAGAACCTTAACGTCACGATCCAGAACCTGAACCGGCTCCTCCTCAAAGGTCAAGTCTGGCCTAACCTCAATCTCCTCAACAAGGACAATATGCGTAGGATCAGAGCGGTAGCGCCTAAACATCGAGACGTGGAACACATCGTGAATGTGGTTTAACTCTGAAGGTAGCTCCAACTGATAGTGACCTGTCCCATTCATTTCAGAATTCAGTACGGCCCAGTAAACCTAGGGCTCAGCTTGCCCTTATGACCGAACCTCATAATCTTTTTCCATGGCAAGAACTTGAGAAATACAAAGTCCCCCACAGAATACTCAATCTCGCGTCTCTTTAGATCCACATAA
This sequence comes from Gossypium rotundifolium, assembly GCA_025506655.1. Lineage (NCBI taxonomy): Eukaryota > Viridiplantae > Streptophyta > Magnoliopsida > Malvales > Malvaceae > Gossypium > Gossypium rotundifolium. The sequence goes on from CP106723.1 coordinate 47,496,549, forward strand.
AATTTTTGTTTGTCTGATGCCGTTTTCAATCAATCCCGATTCAATCTGACCTTAGCCTCAGTCTCAGAAACCAACTTAGGACCCAGAGCACGTCATTCACCCAACTCAATCCAACACAAGGGAGTGCGACACTTACGACCATACAGAGCCTCGTAAGGTATCATCTGAATACTAGACTAGAAATTATTATTATAAGCAATTTCGCTAGCTGCATATACTCCTCTCAACTGCCTCAAAAATTGATAGCACAGCTCCTCAATATATCCTCCAGTATCTGAGTCATCCTCTCCGATTGACCATCGGTCTGAGGATGGAACGCAGTACTGAATTCCAACCTTGAACTTAAAGCCTCATGTATCTTCTTCCAAAATCGAGGTGTAAAGAGAGGATCCCTCACAGAGATGATCAAAATCGGTATCCCATGCAGTCTCACTATCTCAGAAATATAGAGCTTCGCTAGCTTCTGCAAAGAATAATCTGTCTTAACTGGGATGAAGTGTGCAGACTTGGTCAACCGATCCACGACGACCCACACTGAATCCTTCTTAGTGGGTGTTAAAGGTAATCCACTAATGAAATCCATCATTACACACTGTCATTTCCATAACAGAATCTTAACCGGTTACAGCAAACCTGAAGGCAACTGATGTTCAACCTTAACCTACTGGCATGTCAGACATCTAGCCACAAAATCGGTCACTTCTCGCTTCAATCCTAGCCACCAATACAACTTTTGAAGATCTCGGTACATCTTATTTCCACCAGAATGCATAATATAAGGGCTACTATACGCCTCTCTCAGTATAGACTGTTTCAAATTAGAATCATTCGGCACAAATATTCAGCCTCGAAAACACAACACACCCTCAAAGTTCAACCCAAAGTCCGTAGTGCTACCACTCTCAATCTGACGGAATCAAAGACCCAAAGAGTCATCCTCCAGTTGTTTACCATTAATCTACTTGATCCAAGTTGGTTTGACTTACAACTCAGCCAACAAACTCCCATCGTCGACAAAGCTAAGTCGAGCGAACATCGCTCTCAGATCTGTCATAGCCATACGACTCAATACATTGGCCACTACATTGGCCTTGCCAGGATGGTACTCATGGTACAATTATAATCCTTAAGTAGCTCAACCCATCTATGCTACCTAAGATTTAGCTCATTCTGAGTAAGGAGGTACTTGAGGCTCTTGTGATCACTGTAGGTGATACACTTCTCACCATATAGATAGTGCCTCTAGATTTTCAAAGCAAAAACTACGGTGGCCAATTTGAAATTGTGCATCGGGTAGATCATTTCATGTGTCTTTAGTTGATGAGACGCATATGCCACCACCTTACCATCATGCATCAGCACACATCCCAAATCGACATGTGATGCATCACTATAAACCGTAAACTCCTTTCTAGGTTTAAGCTGTATCAGAACAAGAGCCTTAGTCAGTACAGTCTTGAGCTTCTCAAAGCTATCTTGCTGCGCATCAGTCCAGAAAAATGGTACACCCTTACGTAGCAGCTTAGTTAAGGGTGCTGCAATCAGTGAGAAACCTTTCACAAACCGTCAGTAATAACCTGCCATCCCTAGAAAGCTACGGATCTTAGATGTATTCTTAGGTTACTTCCAATCTAATATAGCCACAATGTTTCAAGGATCGACTCGAATCCCCTCGGCAGAAACCACATGACCCAAAAAAGTTACTTCACGTAACTAGAACTCGTACTTGCTGAACTTAGCATAGAGCTACTTTTCCCTCAAAGTTTGAAGAACCACTCTGAGGTGCTCATCATGCTCGTCCTTAGTTCTTGAATAAACCAATATGTCATGATGAACACCACCACAAACTAATCCAAATAGGGCTGAAAAACTCGATTCATAAGATCCAGGAAAGATGTCGGTGCATTAGTGAGTCCAAATGGCATCACTAGGAACTCAAAATGAACATAATGAGTCTTAAATGTCATCTTATGCACATCAGCCTCCTTAACCCTCAACTGATGATACCCAGAATGCAAGTTAATATTAGAGAACACAGACGCCCCTTGAAACTGGTCAAACAGATCATCAATCCTTAGCAACATATACTTGTTCTTGATGTTCAGCTTATTCGGTTGTTGGTACTCAATACACATTCCCATGGATCCATCCTTCTTCTTAACAAATAGTATCAACGCTCCCCACGGAGACACACTAGGGCAGATGAACCCACGATCCAACAACTCTTGAATGTGAACCTTAAGCTCCATAAGCTCCTTATGTACCATTCGATAGGGAGCGATAAACACCGGAGCTATACCAGGGAAAAGCTCAATCCCAAACTTCATTTCTCGATTAGGAGGTAAACCCGGTAGCTCCTTAGGAAAAATTTTGGAAAATCCCTTATAGTTCGGATATCCTTTACAGTAGAGTCCCCAGAAATGGAAACACTAATATAGGCCAAGAACGCCTCACATCCCTTACGAACCAATTTCTCAGCCACCAGTTCAGAGATCACATTCGTCAAATAATTCTGACATTCCCCAATCATTACTACCTCATTACCTCCTCATTTTTCAAAATGACCCTCTTAGTCACACAGTCAAGACTGACACGGTGCTTGACCAACCAGTCCATACTTAGAATCAGGTCGAACTCCCAAAATAGAAGCTCCATCAGATTAGCTAGAAATGTCGATCCTTGAAGCTCTAGTAGAATATCTCTATACAATTTGCTAACCCGAATAGATTGCCCCAACAAACTCAATACAGTGACCACACTCGTAGTGCTCTCAACCGATAACCCCAGATTTTTAGAAATAAAACAGGCTATGTAGGAATGAGTAGATCCTATGTCTATCAGAGCAAGATGTGGTACATCAAAAATAAAGAACGTATCAGTGATATGTCAAGAGCATCTCTGTCTTTACGGTGACGAGCAGCATAAACAAGAGAAGGCTGCCTCACGTCAGTCTGTCTAGCACCTCTGCCTAATGCTCTCTGTCCACGACCCATATCGTTACCACCCTTAGCCTGACCACGGCCTCTCGGTGGTTGCTATGCTACTCTCTGTGGCTGCGTAGTACTAGTACCCTGAGCTTGCATCTGATCAACCCTCAACGAACACTATAATACGATGATCCAATGATCCATACCTCAGACACACCCCAGTCCTCCTCCAACACTCGCCTAATAGCGTCTACCTCAATCGACACATGGCTACAGCCTAGTAGCAGTAACAAGGGGCCCATCTCTAACCAGCCTATCAGTCCTGGCCTTTTCCTTAGGCCTTTGTACCGAAATCGAGGGATCTGAATACCTCTTGTTCTTACCCCTCTCTATCTCTATTTTGGTGCTCAGCACGCTTAACATCCTCGGCGATCTTCGCCTTCTCTACTAGTACAACAAACTCTCGCTCCCTTTGTGGGGCAATCAACACCCTCAGATTATCCCTCAGCCCGTCCTCAAATCAGACACACCTCTCATACTCATCTGCCACCATGCCTTGAGCATAGCAGCTCAACGAATGTAACTAGCTCCCACATACTTCCCATGGAAGGCAACCTTAAAGAATTTTCATGTCAAACGTTCGGGCTAAGTTCCTTCCTTAACAATAAACCACCACTGATAAGCCTCATCACGCAACAGAGAGACTGCACCCTTTAGGTTCCACTCAGGGGTGCAATCCAGGTCATCAATAATCCACTCCGTGGCCTCAATCCAATACTCAGACACATTAGGGGTGACTCCAGTGACACCCCTAAAAAGCTCAGATCCATTGGATCGGAGTCATTTCGTGATCGACCCTCAACCCCTAGATCCAGTATTGGGTCCAACGAACCTCTCTAGTATCTTTAGCATAGCCTGGGACATTGTGTCGTTCCCAACCATGCGACCCTAGACCAAGTCTCGGTAGTAGGTGACACTGGCATCTCACTTGTATCCAAATTTAGTATACTACCCAAGGAAGAGGAGTCAGCTCAAACCCTTCTACGGCCTCTACTCGGCCTCTAGCACCTCGTGCATAGATACCTCGTGGGCTCATCGTAGATTCAGGGTTTTATCTACATTAACAGTTTTATGAATTAGTTACAGTTTTGATATTTATTAACAGGTGTTTTATGTAAACATTTCAGTAATTCAGAGTGGTTTTTGCAAATCGCAGTTTCTATCGGGCTTTACTCTGCTTTTACTAACGATTTGATACATTGCCTAGAGTGCTTTCACAGTATACCGCTTACAGTAGTTTTAGAATATAGTATCTATAGTATTTTTAGTTTAAACTATCACAGTTTTAGAATATTTATAGGACTGGTGCCGGAGACTTAGTGTACCATATTCTCAGTTAAATCGTTTAAAATCATTTGAAAATCAGTTCTTAAAAACCAAGTTTTAAAACCCAAAATCCACAGTCAAATTTTGTAACCTGGCTCTGATACCACTAAATGTAACACCCTCCAAACCCGGCTTGGACGTTATGGACAGATCTGGAGATGTCATATGATAGGGTGATTGAAAATTATAGTGACGAGAAACCATTTCCGTTTGTTAACATTTGATTAACTCAAATAAAAAAAACACATGTCCATTGATTTGCCTCAAACTTATGTTTTTAGCGGAAGCTTTGAAAATAATTTATTTTAAGTAGATTCGTTCATTTTATGGAAAACCTTAGTGTTTAGGAAATCCATATTATTGATAAATGGTAGTTGTAAGTATGGAAAAGCAGGTAAAATTTCAAAAGTTAAAACAAAATAGTCCTTAAAGTCCAACTACATAAAAATACCCCACAATGAAGTAAAACCATAAACAAAAGTAAAATTGTTTAAAATATGTGTGGCCACCGTCGAGTCCTCCGCTGCACTGAACCGTCAAGTCTAGGGATTTCTTGATCACATTAAACAGAAGGGGTGAGTTTACGTAAACTTAGTGTGTAATCCCCACAGAAAACATGCATATAGTTAATTAGCAGTAAACAGTCAAATGCAATATGGGGCCTAATCCCATTACATTTTCAGTAGTAGTTTGGGCCTTAGCCTATTTTAATTCATATCAAACATGCATTAGGGCTTTAGCCCATCATAGTATCAGTAATGCAAACAGTAATTAGTAATAGAGTCCTACCCACCAGCCTCTACACATCATCTCCGTCCATCCTTACACTCCATGTGAGGTTTAAAACACCCACCCATCCCTACACTCCGAGTAGTACTGAATGCGGCACATATTTAGTATATTGCAGTTGAGCTGCCAAGTAATAGGCTTAAAACCTTTCAGTACACTTCCTCTAAATATCATTATCCCAACCCAATGTAATGCAAACATACAATATGTCATGCTTTTATGCAACCATCATTCATACGTATACATATATGTATATCAATAATCATGCATAATTTATCATGTATCACATACACTCAGATCATACATTTAGGGGTCTAGGTGACGCTTACTGACCCCATAGTAAGTTGCAGTTCACAGTCAACTTGGACGACCTGTGCAACCATAGGAATCATTTCAGATAAATGGGCTCACACGCCCAAGTGGCTTGCCCATGTGGGCCCACATACCCATGTAGGCCTACATACCCATGTGGGCCCATATTCCCATGTGGCCCACACAGCCCAAATTAGGCTTGGCCGTGTAGATCACACGGCCTGGCCCAAAATCCCACACACGTGTGGACTACCTGTGTATAACAACTTGATTTAGACCTTAGTCAAAATAGTGGTTTTGGGACAAAAATTTGAGGTTAGAGAAATAATTTAATATTATTTTTGATGTTAATGGCATGTGATAAAGTATGTGTGAAAATTCTGTGTGAAAATTTTATCGTTTGTATGCCGATTTGAGAAAAATGACCTAATCGCGTAAAATGCAAAAGTTGTGTACTAGTAGTTAAAAGTGCTTATTTGATATGGTTCCCTAAATTAAAGGTCCTTATGTTAATATTGGACCATTGATAGGAAATTTGACTTGTATGGCCATTAAATGAAAGCTTTTAAATGTTTTTAAGTAACGATAATTTAGTAAATGGTAAATTAATGTCTGATTAATTAAAAGAAAAATAATATGTAATAGCCCGAATTAGGGACTAGTCAAAAGCATGGTTGCAAGACCACAAATTTGAAGTAGAATATGTGTTTTATGCCTTATATGAGGTCTATAGCATACTTGCACGATTGTGTGTAAATTTCATGAAGAAATTTTTATAAATTAGTGATCAATTTATTCATTAGGACTAAATTGCAAAGATTGAAAAATATGAGATTCTAGAAGATTCAAGTATGAAATAGTATTAGAAAATTTATTAGAGGTCCTTATATAGCAATTAGACCATTATATGTCAAGATGGACAAAAATAGACATGGGAAGGAAAAATCTCAAGAAAGGGGCCTTAAGGGCATTTTAGTCATTTGGATAATAAAAGAATAAAAAGGGAAAAAGAAGTTAAAATTGTGTCCATCTTCTTCCCTAAGTGTCGAAATTTGCAAGGAGCCATAGCTAGGGTTTTGTTTCACTTTCAAGCTTGATTGTAAGTACCTCCTAGCCCCGTTTTTAATGTTCTTCATATTTTTGAGATCCTTGTAGCTTGATTTAGCTATTTTTAGCTATATTTTGAGCTAGGGTTCATGTTAAAAAATTTACCTATGTATGAAATACATGTATTTTGATTTTTAATGGAGAAATAAGAAAATCATGTAAGACCATGTATGGGACATGTCATCGATATACGATCTCGTATAAGACCATATCTAGGATATGGCGTCGACATCGATATGAGATCTCGTGTAAGACCATATCTAGGATATGGCATCGGCATCGACATGTGATCCCATGTAAGACCATATCTGGGATATGGCATTGACATCTTATTAAGTGTATGACGAACTCCGGTATCCTTCGATATTCAAAGTGGTTCCACGGGTAAAGAGCTAAGTTTATATTCAAAGTGGAAAAAGTGCTAAAGTTACGTGATGAAGTGATACAGGTGCATATGAGATACTTACGAGAAATAAGTTTGATATGTGATATGTGATGGGTAAGAGTAACCATGAGTAAGCCATGTCAATGTTACTTGAGAATCTTGTGTTAATTCATGATGAATGTGTGGATATTATCATAAGACTTTATGTCACTATTTTTTGCATGCAAACTTACTAAGTTTTATGCTTACCCCTTATCCTTTCCATTTCCTTGTAGTATCGCCAAGCTAGCTTGAGGATCGAAGGACGTCGGAGTTTGATTCACACTATCAAGCAATTCTTTTTGTATAGTAAAGTTTGATTATTTTGGGTATGGCATGTATAGGTACTTGGTCATTTGGTTTATATCATATTGGTTGGCCAAGGTGTTGGCTATTAATGCTACTTAATTCATTTTGTAATTGGCCATTGGAATTGGCCTATAATAGTTAAGTTATATATATTCAATGATGATGAAATTCATAAAGTGCAAGTTGATGCAATCGAATTAGTAGTGTGTGAAGTAGATGTATAATGAATTAGTGAATGTTAATGGTGCATTATTACTATGCTATATGTTGCTTAAATTGGTATAAGTGTGATTGCTTTTTTTCAGGGTGGCAATTGGCTTGTTAAATAGCCTTATAATTGTCCACGGGGTAGACACACGGGCATGTGTCTAGGCCATGTGTGACACACGGTCAGCCCCAAGGGTGTGTTGATAGGCCGTGTGTCCCCTGCATCTAATTTGTGAAAAAATTTAGTTTGTCACATGGGCCAGCACATGGGCGTGTGACTAGGCCGTGTTCCTCTAAGTGTCTGCTGACATCATAAATAGAATGTCAAGGTTTTCACATACGGGCTAAGACACGGGCGTGTCATGGCCATGTGAAGGACACGGGTCATAGACATGGGCATGTGCCAGGTTGTATGCAAACCCCTGTAGGTTCGAAATGAAAAATAAAATCCACACGGATTAGGGACATGGGCGTGTGAGACTACACAGCCTGCCCACACGGGCGTGTCCCTATCCACACGGTGTGTGGTCCTATTTTGAGTCAAAAATTTCTAAGTGTTCGTAAGGTTTTGGTTCAGTGTCGGATCACTCCATGTGTATTTTTGGGTCTCATAGGCCCATAATAAGGACGTTAAGAGTTCGAATGAAAAATTTAAGTTGAAAAGAAGTTAATTGCTTGATTTCATACAAATAAGTAAGTTAAGTCCGGTAATGCATTGTACCTGGTTCCGGTGTCGAATGCGGGTAATGGTGGTACATTTAGTGGTATCAAAATTACGATTTAGTCTATTCTTGGACTAACGTAGTGTAAGAATGAGTTTAGCTATACATGCCATACATATTATTATTTATATAATGATAGTGTGACGACTCTTGACAACTTAAATTATGTTTTCATATAGTAAATGGATGCCAACAGAGTAGTGGAAGATGATGTAGAAAGTAACGCGCCGGCTCCAGCCTAAGGGATAGTACCGACTGAAAATGAGAATAGACCAATGACCGTGAGTTAGAGAGGAGGAGAAGAGGCTAGGGAAGCCTTTCTTCACATGATGAATGCCTGGTATACGGAGTTCATTTGAATGAAACTGAACACGTAACCCCTTCCACCCCTACCTATTCCTCAGCCTACCCCTGTAGCTCCCTAAGTTGTAGAAGTGGTAAGAAGGTAAAAGCCCTATGTTGATAGAATTCGGAAATAAGGAGCTGAGGAATTTTGAGCTAATAAAGACAATGATTGAAAAAGCGCAGAATTCTGGCTTGAAAATACCATTGGGTATTTGATGAACTATCTTGCACACCCAAAGAGTGTATGAAGTGTGTTGTGTCTCTCTTAAGAGATTTGGCTTACTAGTGGTGGAACACTCTTGTGTCAGTTGTACTAAGGGAGAAAGTTAATTGGGAATTTTTCCAAGAAGAATTCTGAAAGAAGTATATCAGCCAAAGGTTCATCGACTAGAAAAGAAAGAAATTCCTCGAGCTAAAGCAAGGTCGAATGACAGTAACCGAATATGAGCGTGAGTTTGTAAGGCTCAACAAATACACTTGAGAGTGTGTATCCACTGAAGCTATTATGTGGAAAAGGTTTAAGGACCAGTTAAATGAGGATATCCGATTGTTTGCTAGTGTCCTAGAATTAAAGGAGTTTGTTGTGTTAGTAGATAGAGCTTGCAAGGTCGAATAGTTGGCCAAAGAGAAAAGAAAGGCTAAAATTGAGTCTCGTGACTTGAAGAAGAGACAATTGGGAAAGTCATTTCAATCCTCATCCAAAAAATCAAGATATTTCACAACTCGATCAGCCATTTCAGCTGGGTTTTCAAACAGAAGTAAGGGTAAATAGGACTCGGGGACTAAAGCTCAGACCACTTCGATTGCTAGCATTGGTAACGCTCGACCAAGTAGGCGGGAGTGTCCACAATGTGGTAGAAATCATCCCGATGAGTGTCGAGCAAATGAGAGAGCTCGTTTCAAGTGTGGATCCCCATATCATTTCATTAGAGATTGCCCCGAGATGGTCAAAAAAAAGAAATCTCAGAGTGCAAGATCGGAAGTATTGCTAGAGGGAGGTCCTAGAGAAATCTGGGAAATGGAATGAGTAGTAAGAATACACCTAGAGAGCAAGCTGCAAGATCTGAGGGTAGAGTGCTTGTAAGGACTTACGCCATTCGCACTCGTGAAGAGGCGTCATCCCCGATGTAATTACGGGTACATTTTCTTTCTATGATACTCATGTTGTTACTTTAATTGATCCAGGATCTACCCACTCATATGTTTGCAGGAAATTAGTATCTAGTATGAACAGGCTTGTAGAGTCTACAGAATTTGTGATAAAGGTGTCAAATCCCTTAGGTAGGTGTGTATTAGTTGACAAGGTATGCAAAGATTGCCCTTTGATGATTAGAGGTCATTATTTTTTGGCAAATCTCATGTTATTGCCATTTGATGAATTTGATGTAATACTTGGTATAGATTGGTTAACTACTCATGATGTGATAGTAAATTGTGGAAGGAAATTTATTGAGTTAAAATGTGAAAATGGGGATATTCTTCGTGTTGAATCAGATATATAAGACAGATTGCATGTAGTGATTTTTTATATGTCTACTCAGAAATATGTAAGAAAGGGATATGAAGCTTATCTTGCCTTTGTGATGAATTCCAAAGAGACTGAGTTAAGAATTGAATCAGTGCCCATAGTATGTGAGTATCCAGATGTATTTCTAGAAGAATTGCCAGGGTTGCCTCCGGTTAGAGAGATTGAATTTGGCATTGAATTAGCCCTTGGTGTTGCCCCCATTTCGATTGCTTCATACAGGATGGATCCAACTGAGTTGAAAGAATTGAAAGCACAGTTACAAGAGTTGAAGGATAAAGGTTTTGCAAGACCAAGTTATTCTCCATGGTGTGCTCCTGTATTATTTTTGAAAAAGAAGGATGGTTCCATGAGGTTATGTATAGATTACTGGCAACTTAATAAGGTAACCATAAATAACAAGTAACCATTACCAAGGATTGATGATTTGTTTTACTAGTTAAAGGGAGCCACTGTGTTTTCCAAGATAGACTTAAGGTCTGGATATTATCACTTGAGAGTAAAAGACTCAGATATGCCAAAAACCACATTTCGGACAAGGTATCGTCACTATGAATTTTTAGTCATGCTTTTCGGTTTAACAAATGCCTCTGTTGTGTTTATGGATTTGATGAACCGCATCTTTTGGCCATATTTGGATAAATTTGTGGTAGTATTTATTGATGATATATTGATTTACTCTCGTGATGAGAACAAACATGCTGAGCACTTGAGGACAGTTCTACAAATTTTAAAAGATAATCAATTATATGCCAAGTTTAGTAAAAGTGAATTTTGGCTTAAAGAAGTCAAATTTTTAGGGAACATCTCGGGAGATGGAATTAGAGTTGCCTTGAGTAAGATTTTAGTAACTGTGGATTGGAAGCCGCCAAGGAATGTATTCGAGATTAGAAGTTTTCTGGGCCTAACTTGTTATTACAGACGATTTGTCAAGGGATTTTCCATGATAGCTACTCCGATGACGAGACCATTGCAAAAAGGTGTGAAGTTTGAGTGGACAGAAAAGTACAAACAGAGTTTTGAGAAATTGAAGGCATTGTTGACTGAGGCTCTAGTTTTAGTACAACCTGAATCGAGAAAGGAATATGTGGTCTCCAGTGATGCATCATTGAATGGATTGGGTTGTGTACTCATGCAAGAAGGCAAGGTGATAGCATATGCCTCTAGACAATTAAAACCGCATGAGAAGAATTACCCAACCCATAATTTGGAGTTAGCCGCTATTGTGTTTGCATTGAAGATATGGAGACACCATTTGTATGGCAAAAATGTCGAATATTCACTGATCATAAAAGTTTAAATTACTTGATGACCCAAAAGAAATTGAATCTAAGGCAATGAAGATGGTTAGAGTTGATAAAAGATTACGAGCTAGTGATTGACTACCACCTGGGAAAGACGAACGTGGCCGCTGATGCCTTGAATAGGAAATCGTTGTTTTCTTTAAGAGCCATGAATACACGAATGGCTATGTCGGATGATGGTTCTATTCTAGCTGAGTTGAGATTTAGACCGATGTATCTTCAAGAGATTTGTGAAGCTCAGAAAGGCAACACTAATTTACAAGCTAAAAGAGTTCAATGTGAGTAGGGCGTTGAGTCGACTTTCGGTTTAATTTCGATGGATGTTTGATGTTTCAAGATAGGGTCTGCATACTCTGAAGTGATGAACTTATTCAAAAATTTTACACGAAGCATATAGCGGATGTTTATTTGAGCATCCAGGCAGTACAAAGATGTATAATGGCTTGAAGAAATGGTATTGGTGGCCACGTATGAAGAAAGATATTTTCGATTTTGTATCGAGATGCTTGATTTGTCAGCAAATAAAAGCTGAACACCAAGTGCCTTTTGGTCTACTTCAGCCTATTATGGTTCCCGAGTGGAAGCGGGACTGTATTACTATGGATTTTGTGATGGGTTTGCCTTTGACACCGAAAAAGAAGGATGCCGTATGGGTTGTGGTTGATAGACTTACGAAGTTGGTCTATTTTATACCGGTACGCATTAACTATTTACTTGACAAGCTGGCGGAGTTGTATGTTTCAAAAATTGTACGACTTCACGGGGTTGATCTAGTCAGAGAAACCGAAGAGAAAGTAAAAGTAATACGTGATCTTTTAAAAGTTGCTTCTGATAGAAAAAATTCCTACGTGGATTTGAAACGAAAAGAGATTGAGTTTCAAGTTGGTGATAAGCTATTTTTAAAAGTGTCACGATGGAAAAAATTCTCAAATTTGGCGGAGAGGCAAATTGAGTCCGTGCATTATTAGATCGTATGAGATTACTGAGAGGATAGGACCAGTAGACTATTGTTTGGCATTGCCATCTGAGATGGAAAAGATTCATGATGTATTCCATGTGTCTATGTTACGTCGCTACCAATAAAACCCTTGGCATGTGAGTGTATCGACAGAGGTTGAAATTCAACCGGACATGACTTATAGTGAAGAGCCGATTAATATTTTGGCACGAGAAGTGAAACAGTTAAGAAATAAAAGTATAGCTCTTGTGAAAGTATTGTGGAAAAGTCATGGGGTAGAAGAGGCTACATGGGAGCCCGAGGAGGCTATGAGAAACCAATATCCCAACCTTTTTACCGGTAAAGATTTTTGGGACGAAAATCCTTAGGGGGAGAATTATAACAGTCCAAATTAGGGCCTAGTCAGAATAGTGGTTGCGAGACCACAAATCAGAAGTAGAAATATGTGTTTTATAGCTTATATGAGGTTTATGGCATGCCTGCATGATTGTGTGAAAATTTCATGAAGAAATTTTATAAATTACTGATCAATTTATTCATTAGGACTAAATTGAAAAGATTGAAAAATATGAGATTCTAGAATATTCAAGTATGAAGTAGCATTATAAAAATTATTAGAGGTCCTTATATAGCAATTAGACCATTATATGTCAAGATGGACAAAAATGGACATGGGAAGGGAAAAGTCTCAAGAAAGGGGCCTTAAGGGCATTTTAGTCATTTGGATAATAAAAGAATAAAAAGGGAAAAAGAAGTCAAAAATTGTGTCCATCTTCTTTCCTAAGTGTCGAATTTTCCAAAGAGCTATAGCTAGGGTTTTGCTTCACTTTCAAGCTTGATTGTAAGTACCTCGATTTAGCCTCATTTTAATGTTCATGTTCTCTATTCCGGAGATAAAGGACTTAAGGATTAATGCATGAAAAGTTAATCACAAAAGTTATGTCGAATCATGACTTCTTGTATCTTAGGTAGCAATGATGCATTGCTAGATGCCACTCATTGTTTGTGACATTAGAATCGTTCTAGTATTACTACTAACGTTACAAGAACCTCTGTGGTCACACCCTATGGTTGAAATGAACTAATGAAACATAGTTGGTATTGTGTTTGATTGTCACATGAATTAAATTAATTAAAGAATTAATTTAATTCGGTAATCAAATATTGAATATATTATATGTACAAGGATGTTGTACACATAATGAGAATTAATATATGAATTTGGTTCCTATATAAATTTAAATAAATATAGTTTATCGAATCCATGTTATAATTAATGTAATTATAACTTTTGGGTATAATTAATGTAATTATAATTTTCGTTAAAACATTATTATATTTATTTAATCTTGATATATAAAAGGGTAATATGTGAAGAAAAACCTAAGAATTTTGCTTAAAAGGTCTAGCACCGTCAAGCAATACACCTCTCTCCGAAAAATAGTTTTTGGAGATTTACTATAGTCAAACCGGTGGATTACGTAGAGGCCGACATCGTAAAGGTTGTGGCTTGGTTCGACGATGATCGGATATCTTGTCGTAGAGGCGTCGCAATCTACTCGGATCGAAACTTTGGTAATTTGAAACCTTTATCTCACCCCGATTCGTGTTTTGGATTCATGGTTTGGATCACGGATTAATTTTATTTCATTTGCCATGGGGTGCCGGCGTTCCAACATGACATACATGTATTTTGATGTTTAATGGAGGAATATGAATGTTTGATGCATGATAAACATCTTTTTCTAAGTGATTTTCATGGAAAATTCATAAAAATGACCTAATTGTAAAAGTGATAAAATGTGTAGTGAAAATCAGTTTTAAAGGAAAATATGAGCTACTATAAGATTAAGATAGGTTCGACTAGGCTTGGGTAACCAAGGAAATGAGTGTATTTCATTATACGGGCCTAGGGACCATTTTGTAACTATAAGAAAGTATAGGGGCAAAATAAAGTATGATTCATGGTTCCCTTTAGTCAATGTGATTATTAAAAAAGTGAAATTGTCATTATAGATCAAGAAACACGAAGTCCGGACCAAAATTGTGGAAAGAATAAGGTGGTGGACTAAATCGAACAACTATACACATTTTGATAACAAGGTAAGTTTGTGTGTAATAAATTAACCTTATGTCATTATGTATTGAAATGCTTGAAATTACATGAAATGTACATTATTTCTATGAAAATTGATCAATGATGTTCGATGAGAATATGATAAAGATTTATGATGTGAAAGTCCCAATTGACATTAGGAATAGAAAGGATACCATTGTCAAGACATGAGATTATAAGGTCCTATATAAGACCATATCTGGGATATGGCCTCGGCACCAAATTGAGATCCCGTATAATACAATATCTGGTATATGGAATTGGCATCGAATAAGAAAATCATGTCAGACCATGTCTGGGACATGGCATCGATATAGATCTTGTATAAGATCATATTTGGGATATGGCATCGGCATCGATATGAGATCCCGTGTAAGACCATATTTGAGATATGACATCAACATCGACATGTGATCCCATGTAAGACCATATCTGGGATATGGCATTGGCATCTTTTAAGTGTATGACAAACTTTAGGTATCTTTCGATATTTTAAGTGGTTCAACGGGTAAGGAGCTAAGTTTATGTTAAAGATGATAAAAAGCTAAGTTTATATTTGAAGTGGAAAAAGTGTTAAAGTTATGTGATGAAATGATACAGGTGCATATGAGATACTTACGAAAAATAAGTTCGATATGTGATATGTGATATGTGATTGGTAAGAGTAACCATGAGTAAGCCATGTCGATATTACTTAAGAATCTTGTGTTAATTCATGATGAATGTGTGGAAATTATCATAAGACTTTATGTCACTATCTATTGCATGCAAACTTACTAAGCTTTAGGCTCACCCCCTCTCCTTTCCATTTCCTTGTAGTATCGCCAAGCTAGCTCAAGGATTGAATGACGTCGGAGTTTGATTCACACTATCAAGCTATTCTTTTGGTATAGTAAAGTTTGATTATTTTGGGTATGGCATGTATAGGTCCTTGGTCATTTGGTTTATGTCATATTGGTTGGCCAAGGTGTTGCCTATTAATGCTACTTAATTCATTTTGTAAATGGCCATTGGAATTGGCCCATAATAGTTAAGTTATATATATTCAATGATGATGAAATTCATAAAGTGCAAGTTGATGCAATCGAATGAGTAGTGTGTGAAGTAGATGTATAATGAATTAGTGAATGTTAATAGTGCATTATTGCTAGGCAATATGTTACTTAAATTGGTATAAGCGTAATTGTGTTTTTTTTTTGGTGGCAATTGGCTTGGTAAATAGCCTTATAATTATCCACACAGGGCATGTGTCTAGGCTACGTCTGACACACGATCAGCCCCGAGGGCATGTTGATAGGCCGTGTGTCCTCTACATCTAATTTGTGAATAAATCCAGTTCGTTAAAAGGGGCAGCACATGGGCGTGTGACTAGGCCATGTGCCTCTAAGTGTCTGCTAACGTCATAAACAGAATGTCAAGGTTTTCACACAAAGGCATGTCATGGCGATGTGAGGGAGATGGGTCATAGAAATGAGTGTGTGCTAGGCGTGTGTAGACCCTTGTAGGTTTGAAATGAAAAATAAAATCCACACAGACTAGGGACATGGGAGTGTGAGACTACACCTTGCCCATACGGTCGTGTCCCTATCTAAATGGGCGTGTGGTTCTATTTTGAGTCAAAATATTCTAAGTGTTTGTAAGTTTCAGTTTAGTCCTGGATCACTCCATGTGTATGTTTTGGGTCTTGTAGGCCCATAATAAGAACGTTAAGAGTTCGAATGAAAAAGTTTACGTTGAAAAGAAAGTTCATTACTCGATTTCCCACGAATAAGTAAGTTAAGTTCGATAATGCCTCATACCCGATTTCGGCGTCGAATGCAGGTAAGGAGTGGTACAAATTTGATGGCCATTATCATCTTCTTTCACTGATTTTAGAAGAAAAAGAAAGTTTTTTAAGATTTGTTTCATTCGGCCATCAACAAGGCTTAATTGAGGTATGATTTTGACCCGTTTTTGATAGTTTCTACGTTTTTGTGATCGTTGCTTTGTGTTCTATAAAGCCCATGCTTAAATTCATGAAATTAATGATGATTTTAAGTTATGTCATTGTTGATTTTGTGAGCTTTGTGATGTTTGATGATGAAAACTAAGTGTTTGATGATTGATATACATATTTTCTAAAGTGATTTTGAGTAAATGCATTCTTGGGATTTAATTGAGAAATGTGAAAATTTTGTGCAAAATGTGAAATAAATGTGAAATATGGGCTGCTAGGGGAACTATGGTAATTCAGCTAAGCATGGATTAAATTAGATTTTGTGAATTTAATGCATTTGTGAAATAAGGACTAAATTGCTAAAGTGTCAAATTATAATGGCTAAAGTGCAAAATGCCCTAATTGTGTGTTTGTGAATTGAATTGAGTAAAGATGAGATTGAATGAGTTGAATTTGATATTATATAGATCAAGAAAAGAGAAAATTGGGCTTAGATCGAGCCAAGAACAAAGTGCTCGATTGATCGAATAGTATCGTTGTTTCTACGTCCGAGGTAAGTTCATGTATAATACGTATTGTTTAAACAATGTTCGTATGTGATGAAATGAATGGAAATGTGATTGTGGAGTTTGGCAATGTTAAATGTGAGTTCGAAGATATGTGGCACTAAGTGTGCGCAAATAGAATCGTTACAATGATGAATGGCACTAAGTGTGCGAGATAAAGAAAGCATCGGCTGAATTATTTGCCACTATGTGTACGATACCGAGACAAATTTGGTTTAATGTGATGTCACTAAGTGTGCGATATTATTATAGCTTCAGCTAATTAATTGGCACTAAGTATGCGAGTTCATCGAACGTTTAAAGAGGATCGAATGAATTATGGCATCGAGCATTGAAGTGGTAAATGTGATAGATAAATACGTGATGGTACAGGTATGTACAGAACCTATGTGGTTTATGATATTGCGTATGAGATAGATGGAAGATTATGTGAATGAATGATGAAAAGAGTTGGATTGAGTAACATTATAAATGCTTGTATATGAACCTATAGATATGGTATGAAAGTGAGTAATAGCCATGGATGAGATTGAGTAGTGATGTGAATTCAATGAAGTGTTAGTTAATTTTGCATATTGAATTTGAATTGTTGAGTTAGTTGTGTTATATTACGAACTTACTAAGCTTTAAAGCTTATTGTGTGAAGTCTTTCTCTGTTTTACAGAGGCATTTAAAGCTAGCTCGAATCTGGGATTGTCAGCGACTCAATCGCAGTATCGGACATCTATTTTGGTACATTTTGAAAGTTGTATTTATGGTATATGTCATGTATAGGCTAGTGAGGTTGTGGAATGTTTTGAGATGTATAAATCTTGCCATGTGATATGGCTTGATAATGGATGAGACTTTGGATTGATTTTGGTGTATGTTTTGCTATGTGAAAATGGTGTATGTGTTGTGTGGATGGCCAAAAAAATGGTCAATTTTGGTAAGTTTTATGGTTGATTTGGGAAATTGATATGATGAGAAATGCTGTGATTTGAAATGGATTGATATGATGTATGAATCACATGTTTTTTATGTGAATTTGGTACTTTGAATTGGTATGTTTGAGTTGGACTTGTATATGGAAATGAATGATGTTGTTACTGGTCAAATTGTGCTTGATTTGGTATATTTTTGGCTTCATTTTGGACATAAATTGATGCTTGTTTGATGCTTGTAGGTATGACCCAATTTTGGGTGGCAAATTGGCCTTGCAAATGGGCTATATTTGCCTACACGGTTGAGCACACGGGCGTGTGTCTCGACCGTGTCTCTCAAGGTTGCAATTCGAAGTAAGTCAAACTTGCACACGGGCCAGACACATGGGCGTTTGACAGGCCGTGTGACTTAAGTTAGTGTTGCACATGGGGTAAGACATGGTCTAAGGCATGGTCGTGTGAGGCACATGGCCTAGCCATACGGGCTTGCGCCCTATTTTGAAAGAAAAATTTTCTAAGTTCAGCATAGTTTTCGTATGGGATCGGTTTAGTCCCAAACCTTCTCTAAAGCATGTTTAAGGTCTCGTAGACCTTCGAAAGGGACTTTGTGTTTTTAATTAACTATGATATGCTGATGTGTGAGCAATGGTTGTTTAAATGTTATGATTCGACTGGTAATACCTCGTAACCTTAGTCCGGCAATAGATATGGGTTAGGGGTGTTACATTTGATTGGTATCAGATCTACAATTTAGTCGATTCTAGGACTAACGTAGCATGTGAGAGTCTAGCTGTACATGCCATATATATATGTGATAGTGTGATGATTCTTGACATTTAAAAAAATGTGTTTTCGTATAGCAAATGGATCCCAATCGAGTTGGAGCTGATGATGTTGAGAGTAATGCACCTGCTCCCGCTCAAGGGACAGCGCCATCTAATTCTAAACCTGTTATGAGTAGCCACGAGGAAGAGGCTAAGCAAGCCTTCTTCCAAATGAAGAACAAGTGGTTCACAGAGTTCGTTCGAAAGAATCTAGCTGCTCAACAACCTCCACCCCCACAAGTTCCTGTAGTGCCACAAGTTATAGACTGATTTGATTGAGTAACCTCTAGTTGATAAGATTCGTAAGTGTGGGGTTGAAGAGTTCAGGGCCACAGTTGATGATGATGCCGAGCGAGCTGAATTCTGGCTTGAGAATACCATTAGAGTGTTCGATGAATTATCATGTACTCTTGATAAATGTCTTAAGTGTGTTGTTTCACTGTTGAGAGATACGACGTATCATTGGTGGAAAACATTGATATCTGTGGTTTCGAGAGAACAAATCACCTAGGATTTCTTCCAAACTGAATTCCGGAAGAAATATATTAATCAATGGTTTATAGATCAGAAACGCAAAAAGTTCCTTGAGCTGAAACATGGTCGTATGTCTGTTATGGAATACGAGCGAGAATTTGTGAGATTGAGCCAGTATGCAGGAGAATGTGTTTCGACAGAAACTACTATGTGTAAACGATCCATTGAAGGGTTGAATGAAGATATTAAACTTCTGGTCGAAATTCTTAACTTGATTGAATTTGTGGTATTTGTTGAAAGAGCTTGTAAAGCCGAGGAGCTTAGTAAAGAAAAGAAGAAAGCAGACTCAGAAGCTAGAGACGAGAGAAAAAGGTCGATGAGTAAGCCGTATCACTTTTCGTCAAAGAGATTTAGAGATGCAACAATTGCTCAAATGCTTCGATTGGACATTCGAGTAGAGATCGTGTGAAACAATATACGAGTCCTAAAGCTCAAATTCCAATGGAACCAAGTGTTGGCAGTGTCAAAAAAATAAGCCTGAGTGTAGACAACGTGGGAGACGTCATATTGCTTAAGGCTTGGGCAAGTATAATAATAGAGTTTGTTATAAATGTGAATCACGAGATCACTTCATTCGGGATTGCCCAGATTTGGCTGAGAAAGATAATGCTCACAATGCGAGGCTGAGTAACACGATAGCTAGGGGTAGACCACCTAGAAACACAAGAATTATGAGTGGTAGTCAGAGAGGAACAACAGATATAGTTGTGAGATCCGAGGTGAGAGCACCTGCCAGAGCCTACGCTTCACTCTTTATGATACTTCTGTGATTGCATTGATAGACCTAGGATCAACTCATTCATATATATATGGATGAACTTAGTATCCAGTAAGAATTTTCCTATAGAGTCTTCTGAATTTGTAATTAGAGTATCGAACCCCTTAGGCAAGTGTGTTCTAGTTTTGATATAATTCTGGGTATGGATTGGCTAACTTGGCATAATGCTATTGTGTATTACAAACGAAAGACTATTGATTTGAGAAGTCAGAATGACGAGATAGTCTAAATTGAATCCAGTGATTTGAATGGGCTACCGGACGTAATATCTTCGATGAAAGCTCTAAATTATGTGAAAAAGGGATGTTAAGCTTATCTTGCATATGTGATTGATATGAAAGTGGCAGAAAAGAAAGTTGAATTTTTGCCAGTGGTTTGTGAGTTCCCCGATGTGTTTCCTATAAATTCTTTGGGATTACCTCCGTCGAGAAGTTGAGTTTGGCATTGAGTTAGTCTTTGGGGCGACCCTATCTCAATAGCTCCGTATAGAATGGCTCGATGAATTGAAAGAATTGAAGTCTCGGTTGCAAGAATTGATGACGGAGGTTTCGTGCATGTAGAGCTTTTCTCCTTGGGGCACTCCCGTTCTATTTGTGACAAAGAAAGATGGCATGATGAGAATGTGCATTGATTACCGTCACTTAAACAAGTGACTATTAAGAACAAATCTCCTCTGCCCAGAATCGATGATTTGTTCGATCAGTTGAAAGGATCTACTATGTTTTTAAAGATAGATCTGAGATCGGGATACTATTAGTTGCGAGTAAAAGATTCAGACATTCCGAAAACTGCTTTCAGAACGAGGTATGGGCATTATGAATTTTTAGTTATGCCTTTCAGACTAAAAAATGCTCTTGCTGTCTTTATGGACTTGATGAACATAGTTTTCAGACCGTATTTAGATCGATTTGTTGTTGTATTCATTGAAGACATTTTGATTTATTCGCGTGATGAAATTGAGCATGCCGAACATTTGAGAATTATGCTACAAACTCTGCGTGATAAGAAATTGTATGCAAAGTTTAGTAAATGTGAGTTCTGGTTGCGCGAAGTTGGCTTTTTGGGGCATATTGTGTCAACATCCGGTATACGAGTTGGTCCGAGTAAGATTTCAGCTATTTTAGAGTGGAAGCCTTTGAAAAATGTGTCTAAAGTCTGCAGTTTTTTGAGACTTGCTTCAGAACGATGTGAAATTCAAATGGTTTGAAAAGTGTTAGAAAAGCTTTAATCAGTTGAAAGCCCTTTTTACTAAAGCTCCAATTTTGGTTTAGCCAGAATAAGGTAAAGATTTTGTGATTTTTAGTGATGCTTCGTTAAACGGTCTTGGTGCGTCTTGATACAGGAAGGCAAAGTTATAGCTTATGCCTCGAGACAATTGAAACCGTATGAAAAGAATTATCCAATGCATGACCTTGAGTTAGCTGCGATCATGTTTGCTCTAAGCCACTATCTTTTCGGTGAGAAATGTCATGTGTTTTCAAATCATAAAAGCCTAAAATATCTGATGACTCAGAAAGATTTGAATTTGCGACAGAGAAGATGGTTAGAACTGTTAAAAGACTACGAGTTTGTGATTGATTATCATCCGGGAAAAGCAAATGTTGTTGCTGATGCTTTGAGTCAAAAATCATTGTTTGCCTTACTTGCGATGAATGCTCATTTAGTTTTATCTATGATGTTTTTTTAGCTGAATTGAAAGCGAGACCATTGTTCTTACAACAGATTTGTGATGCCCAAAAAATTGACGATGAAATGCTAGCGAAACGAGCTCAGTGTGATTTGAACTTTGATTCAGAATTTCAAGTTGATGATGATGATTGTCTGAGATTTCGAGATCGAATTTCTGCTCCAAGAAATTTAGAGTTAATTCAGTTGATTTTGAAAGAATCTCATAGCAGTCGCTTATCGGTTCATCCGGAAGTACAAAAATGTATAATAATTTGAAACAACTTTACTGGCGGCCTGGAATGAAAAGAGATATCTCTGATTTTGTTTCGAAATGTTTGATCTGTCAGCAAGTTAAAGCTGAACATCAGGTGCCATCCAGTTTGTTACAACCGATTATGATTCCGAGTGGAAATGGGATAGAGTGACGATGGATTTTGTTTCAGGTTTGCCTTTAACTCCGGTGAGAACAGATTATTCGCTTGATAAGTTAGATGAGTTATACATTTATGATATTGTGAGATTACACAGGGTGCCACTATCTACTGTGTCTGACAGAGATCTGAGGTTTACTTTGCGATTTTGGAAGAAATTGCAAGAGGCTTTAGGTACGAAATTGCATTTCAGTACTGCTTTTCACCCTCAAACGGATGGTCAATCCGAGCGGATTATTCAGATACTCGAGGATATATTGAGATGTTGCATTCTTGAGTTTGAAGGTAAGTGGGAACAATATTTTCCATTGATTGAATTCGCATATAATAATAGTTTTCAATCGAGCATTAAAATGGCACCGTATAAAGCCTTGTATGGTAGGAAATGTCGAACACCTCTATATTGGTGAACTTAGTGAAAATAAAATCCACGGGATTGATTTGATTAAAGAGACTGATTAGAAAGTAAAAGCAATACGAAATAGTCTAAAAGCAGCGCCTGATCGACAAAAATCATACGCAGATTTGAAATGAAAAGATATTGAATTTGAGATCGGTGATAAAGTATTTTTGAAAGTGTCTCCGTGGAAGAAAATACTCGATTAAATGAGAAAAGGCAAATTGAGTCAAGATTCATCGGACCGTATAAGATTATCGGCGTATTGGGCCGGTTGCTTATAGTATTGCTACCATCTGAGTTAAAAAAGATCCATAATGTTTTTCATGTATCGATGCTTCGATGATACAAATCTGATCCCTTGCATGTGATTTTTCCATCTGAGATATAGATTCAGTTTGATATGACTTATGAAGAAGAACCGATCCATATCTTAACTCGAAAGGTTAAAGAATTGCAAAATAAGAAAATTCCGTTAGTAAAAGTAATGTGGCATCGACACGGTGTTGAAGAGGCTATGTGGGAGCCCGAAGATGCTATGAGACAACAATTTTCGAATCTGTTCAACGGTAAGATTTTCAGGGACGAAAGTCCCTAAGAGGGAGGTTGTAACAGCCCAATTTAGACGTTAGCTAGAAAAGTGGTTTTGGGACGACAAACCTGAGGTCAGAGAAATAATTTAATATTATTTTTGATGTTTATGGAATGTGATAAAGTATGTGTGAAAGTTCTGTATGAAAATGTTATCGTTTGTGTGCCAATTTGTGAAAAAGGACCTAATCGCGTAAAATGCAAAAGCTATGTGCTAGTATTTAAAAGTGCTTAGTTGATATGGTTCCTTAAATTAAAGGTCCTTATGTTGATATTGGACCATTGATAGTGGAATTTGACTTGTATGGCCATTAAATGAAAGCTTTTAAATGTTTTTAAGTAACGGTAATTTGGTAAACGACAAATTAATGTATGATTAATTCAAACAAAAACAATTTGATGGCCATAATCATCTTCTTTCACCGATTTTAGAAGAAAAAGTAAGTGTTTTAAGCTTTGTTTCATTTGGCCATCAACAAGGCTTAATTGAGGTATGATTTTGATCCGTTTTCGATAATTTTTATGTTTTTATGATCGTTGTGTTCTATAAAGCCCATGCTTAAATTCATGAAATTAATGATGATTTTGAGTTATGCCATTGTTGATTTTGTGAGATTTGTGATGTTTGATGATTGATATACATATTTTGTAACACCCTTACCCGTATTCTACACTGGAACCAGGTACGAGGCATTACCATGCTCAACTTTGCTTGAACGTGTAATAATGGACTATAAAATTTTGTTTGAAACTCATTTCTTGCTCATTCTCGGCCTACGTGGCCCTAATCACACCTCCGAGAGGTTTCAGGATTTAACCGGGGACTTTTACGAACTTGGAAAACTTTTCATCAAAACAGGGGCCACACGCCTGTGTTGAACTAGGGACACACCTATCTGCTCCTATGACTATGACATGCCCATGTCTTCCACCCATGGTTGACACTGACTAACTTCACACGGCCTTGACACGCCTGTGGCCCTGGCCCATGTGCCAAACCTTGGTATTTTGACTTATCCATACGGCCTATACACATGCCCGTGTGCTTTAGCCGTGCCTCCCACACAGTGTAGACACACGCCCGTGTGTCTACCCATGTGGACAATTACCAGGCTATCTACCAAGCCTTTTAGCCACCCACACTTGCATACATTCACACACCATCACATAAACTTCCACATCATTAATCATAACTCTTGAATTATAACATTTAAACTATAAAATGAAGTCTTAATCCCATACACGAGGGAGAACTATTTCTGGTATAATTACAAACGACTTAAGCTATCATTTATGGCTATACACAAACGAACCATAAATTCTCTTAGGCCAACACATTTGGCTATATCAACTATGACTTAATCAACTTTAAATACTATCCCTATACATTCCATAAATTATAAGGACTTGAAACCTCATACCAAGTGTCTGCTCGATAGTGTGAAAACATCTCCGGCAATCTTTAACCCGAGCTAGTTAAGCAAACCTATAAGAGATAGAAAAAGAAAAGGAGTAAGCAATAATACTTAGTAAGTTCATATGCAAATACTAATCAATTATTGATACACATTGTTTATACACCATCTCAAGGTATTATAATGAGTTTTACTCGTAAACTCATGGTTACTAATTCAATCATTCATAATGCTTACTCATTCCGTCTCTTACCACGTTCTAAGCATATCTCGAGCTTAAGGCTCGCATTCATTAACTTACATTCCTACACTTAACACCACATAGCCACATGATGCAACACATCGTAACTTATCAATGGCTTATTCATACTACCAGTCATTTGGTGGTTTCGCACTCAGCCCACCATCAATCTCTAATAGGGGTATCCCACATAGCCTACCATCAATTTCTAATAGGGTGGTATCGCACATAGCCCACCATTAGTCACTAAAATCAATGGCATCGTACACAGCCCATCGGTAACAAAGGATATGGTGGTAACGCACACAGCTCACCATTAATAATATTGTTGATGGTATCGCACCTAGCCTATCACTAACAATTAATAAGGTGGTATCGCACATAGCCCACCGTTATTATATATTCACAGATATTTATCCACATGTATTTCCCTATTTCAAATGTTAATCTGGGAACATCCTCACACACTATCTGTAACATCCTAAATTAGGAGTTATGCATTTGTGTGTTTGTGTGTGAATGCTATGCTTGTTATGCTAGTTTAGGGTGCTTTGGGGTCCAGGAATGACTTAGGGGTAAGCCAGAGCCTTGGTAAAAATTTTGTTTTTAGGAACTTTAAGGGAGAGCTGAATGGGATAGGACTTAAGGGTTGGTGTTGGTGTGTTTAGACATAAGAAGCACTTTAGTAAAGTGGCAAAGAGGCGCCACTTAGAGCTCTGGAAGATGACGCCTCAGGGATCTGGCAGGGAGGAGGTTCGAGCTGCGTGAATCCCCTTTTTGGAGATTTATTTTGATGCCAAGGTGGAGGAGAGTGGCATTCAGCATGGACTCTGGAGGGATAAGTGTTGAAAGGGTCAACACATTTGAATAGATGGACAAGAGCAATTCAAGGAGAAGGATTTGGTCAATAGATATGAATGGGAGTTTGATGTGTTCAATCATTTCAAATGGGTGGTCAAAAGTGATTCAAGTAGGAAAAGTAGGGGATGGACATGTGAGCTCAGTGTTGGCCGAAATTCAAACTCAAGGGAGAGTGGGAAATCGGTTCTAGTGTGGCTAGGGTGTGCCAAATTTCTTCTGGCGGTAGCATAGGTTTTTAATTGCCAAATATGCATCTTTCGGGTTTGGTTAGTAAGTGCCGAAATTCTGAGTAATCAGGTGAGAAGTTCCTTTTTTCATTTTTGGTATTTGGGGTCTTCTTTCGTTCCCTTCTTACTTCTTTTCTAAGGGTGAGCTGAAACTCCCATTGGCATTCTTTCTCTTTTTCATTTTCTGCCATAGCCGAATCTACCTTAGGTCTTGCCGAAATCCTCTTTCTTCTTCTTTACCACTTTCTATCACTTTCTTTTCCATTCCATTCTATTGCTCTACTCTCAATTATCCCTTTCTCAAAAAAGTCGAAACCTCTAAACTCCATTTTCATCTCTATTTCCATGCCATAGCCAAATGTCCCATGTCTTTTATTCCCATCTCCATTCCTTTCTCCTACAAGTCGAATCTTCATAGACCTTTTCTTCATCTTTTCCTGTGATCTCTTTTAAAGCTGAAACTCCTATGTCCCACTTATAGTTCTTTTGTTTATTTTCTTTGGCTCTTTCATCTTCTTCCCTGGCATTACTGAATTTCTTCTTCTACGTTGCTAAGTGCCAAAATCTTCTAGGGTTAGCCGAATCTCCTGTGTAAGGTAGGTGGTGATTTCTTTTATCTCTTCACTTTCTCTTTCGATTTTTGGAAGCCAAAGCCGAAAGGTTAATTGGCTTGGTAAGGCGACCTTTTGGTTTAATGATGTGGTTGTTTCTTGTGTTCTCTTTTTGGGGTGATGTTTCGGGAATCAAGTAGATCGAATCAGCTAGATCCCTAAGTCAAAAATCGTTAGTCCCTGAACTCTATCTCTTGAGATTTCAAGGTAAGGGTGTCCTCTTTAGACTTATTAGACTCGTTATCGTATTATTACCTTAGCCCTATGTTATGGTTTAACAACCATATATTATGATGGTAGAGACTGACAAGGTCTTTTGATGGAATCAAATACCAATCAGGCGAAGTAGGGGATTAGACCCGTGAATCCAATCCCCAAGTTTAAGAAGCGAGTAGTGTCGGTAGTTCGAGATTGGCCATCGGATTGTGGACTAGCTTCTGAGCAGAGTCGTAGACAGATAGCAGTAGTTTCGATTAGCGAGAGTATCGACATAAAGAGCGTGGTGTTACGTGTTATCAGGTGTGTAACTCTTACACACTTTATATGTTAATTATGTTATTATCTATGTATTGCCAAAAGCTGAAGTGATGGTATGGATCACTATGTTACCCTTGTGGGTAAAAGCGAGGACTCCAGGTAAGTTCTATTATATGCTGTTATTAATGGATGCTTGTATGAGTGAATTGATTGTTGTTGTACATTGAAAGCATGATCATTCCATATTGTAAAGCATGAACATGAAGATGGGGTATGATGTGAAGAGGGAGGAAATATAAACTCTTTCAGATTGTCACCAGTGGTTAGGTACCACAAGTGGATTGGCCCCACATATTATTATTTTGTGATTAAGTCTCAGTGGTTTGGAACCACCAGTGGTTAGGTACCACATATATCTTATTTCTGTGACTCGTCCCAGTGGTTTGGTACCATAGTGGGTTGGCCCCACATACGGATATCAAGGATTGTCACCAGTGGTTAGGTACCACAAGTGGGTTGGCCCCACATATTATTATTTGTGACTTTTGTCACGGTGGTTTGGAATCACCGGTGGTTAGGTACCACCGGTGGCTAGGTGCCACAAATGTTGGGTGAATCTGAGAGATACGATGATGTGCATATTAGGTTGGTTGGATTGCATGGCATACATACGTAACATATGGTTTTGTGTGAGATCTGGAAAATCTTTTGGACGGGGATTTACACACTGAGTCTCAGTGACTCACCCCCTCCGTTAAATTTTGCGGTAATCCTTAGACCATGGACATGGGCCGAGGTGGACTCAAGGTGGCCATCGTAATATTTTAGACTTTATCTTAAATAGTTATTTTGGGATTACTCTACTTTAATTTGGATTTTGGTAATGTAATAAGGCCATTTAAACGTTAATTTGGGTTTATATTTATTTTATTAACTTTCTTGATTTTATTTTTTTTTTTTGGATTGTTAAGGCATGCCTAATAAATTGTCGAAATGAATGATTTTCAAAACTTAAGAACTGTGAGACTTTACAATTGGCTAACTAAAAAAAAATAATTTGGGCTTTAGTAGGAAAGTAACTAAATTTTCAAACAAAGACTCAGAATTGTTTTCAATTGATCACTCAATATTAATTCTGTTTCTACAAAATCAAAGATTTTTCCTAACTCATGACGTTAACTCGATTTTCAAATTTTCTTTTCTTCTCTTGTAGCATGCCAGATTCAGTCATAGCATTTTGACCGGGTTTGGGGTGTTACACTATCATTATTACTTAGATTTCTACAATAATCATTTGCTTTCACGCAATGCATTTATAGATACAACATATGCGATTTGGATGCATCATTCACACATGACCCACTATGGATTCATCATATACCAAATTTACCTCAATTTAATTCTAACACATACCTGTACCTCTCGTGGTATGATAAACCGAAATAGTAACATATTTTAATCCCACATTTAGCATACTTTTGGATGATTTTTCCCTTAAATTATGGAAATAGGTGCTCCTAATCCTTTGTTTTCATATTTTATACTCAGTAGAGCACCGGAGGATGAAAAGAACGAATAACAGGTCGAAAACGGAGAAAATGAGCCAAAGTACAAAATCCACACTGCCTGGGCACAAGACCACACGGTCGTGCCTCGTGAGAAAAGTCGACCACGGCCTGGACCCCAAAAAACACAGCCATGCCTCATCAACAGGATTGACCACGGCCTAGCCACGACTTACACGGGCGTATGCCATGGGTGTGTCTCTGTTGTAGGAAATAAGAATTCTATTCGGATTAGGGTATTTAGAGGCAAAGAAACATATTCCAAAAGCCTATATAAAGACCCTAGAGGCCAACCTTTAAGAAAGCTTTCAGCTAGGCCAAAGAGCCAAGCCAGGGCAGTTAAATTCAGGGATTTACTTGAAGAAAGCCAGTTGATTCATCTCAAGAAGCCAGAATCATACTCAAGACGGAGGTTCTCTCCTTCAATTCCTTCAAGGGGTTTTAGGGATTTCTTATGTTTTGTTTTATCTTTTCTTCTGAGATGTTTTCTTTTATAATTATGAACTAAACCCTCAAATAATTGAGGGGGATGAAACCTAAGACGAATCTTGTTATTGTTATCTAAACTGAATGATAAATATTCGATTTGTTCTTTACTATGTGTTCTTAATTCTTGTTTTGGTATTTCCGGGATATTGATTCAAGTGTGATGTGCTTAGGCAGAGGAGGAAGAGACCCTGTCTAAGAGTAGATCTAGCATAGTTAAGCGGAGTTGCTCGCGCGCCTAGAGATAGGGTGACAAAAATCTGCCAAATTAGGTCAAACCTAATATGGGAGTCCATAGATCGAATTAATGCAATTCTAGGGGTTTTAATTAGAAAGAGATTTCAATTAATCAACCTAGGATTAGATGTTAATAGCCTTTAAGAGAGGATTAATCCTACAGATCAAGTCAAATGAATAAATCATTCGGTTCAGAGTTAGATAACAAGTGAAGTCTAGGTGGATTCTTCCTCAAGCATTGTCCAAGTCAATCAGTTTTCTCTCAAGTCTTTTCCCCCATTTTTAGTTGAATAGTTAATTTTAGACTAGATAAAAATCCACTTAATTCTTAGGCTAAATAATAGAAAGAGGGTTAATATTAGTACTTTTGGTTCATTTGGGTTCGACAATCCGGTCTTGCCGCTAACTATACTACTGTTCGATAGGTGCACTTTCATCCATCGTTGTCTTAGTTAGTTTCCAGGTTCGATCAATCTTTTTATAAATTTTTAAGACTCAACAAACACGATCAAGTTTTTGGCACCGTTGCCGGGGAACTAAAATATTAAGAATGTTGAATTTTTATTACTTTATCCATATTATATTTTGCAATTAAATTTTATTTTTACCTTTCTAAGTTTTCTTTTTCTTTTTCTCTTCTTTCCTAGCAGTTACCTCTAGTTTATGACTAGAAAGAACCCAACAGGACCACTACTTTATGATAGCAACATCGAAGGAACCGTACGCAAAAATTCGTAAAGAAGTAAGGCGGGTCTTAGATTACATACACGAAGAGCAAGAGGATGAAACCAATACCACCGAAAGGATGGCCAAGAATAATCTGCCATATCAAGATATGGCGGACCATCATGCTCCTCGAACTATGTATGATTATGCTAAACCTAATTTAATAGGAGCTAAATCGAGTATTGTTGGGCTGCTATAGCCGCTAATAATTTTGAATTAAAACCTAACACTATACAAATGATTCAACAGTTTGTTCAATTTGATGGTTTGCAGGACAAAGTCCCAAATACTCATTTAGCTGATTTCCTAGAATTTTGTGATACCTTCAAAATAAATAGTGTTTCTGATGATGCCATTCGTCTTCGGTTATTTCCATTTTCTTTGAGAAATAAAGCCAAATAGTGGTTACATTCTCTTCCACGAGGATCAATCACTACATGGGACCAAATGATCGAAAAATTTTTATTAAAATATTTTCCACCGGTCAAAACGGCCAAATTAAGGAATGATATCTCTTCTTTTGTGCAGATGGATTTAGAAACATTATACGATGCATGGTAGAGATACAAAGATTTGTTGAGAAGGTGCCCACACCATGGTTTACCCTTGTGGTTACAGGTCCAGACCTTTTACAACGGTGTGAACCCCTCAACCCAGCAATTGACTCAACAGCCGGTGGAACCCTTAATAACAAAACTCTTGAAGCAGCTTATGTATCCATAGAGGAGATATCACTGAATAACTATCAGTGGCAAAGTACAAGGACAAAGCTAACTAAAGCAGCTAGAGTCTTTAATCTCGACGCAGTCACCATGCTATCAAATCAGGTAGAGATGATGAATAAAAAGATTGACGGTTTGTGTGATTCTTTGTAGGTACATCCAGTTATGCAATGTGACTCAAATCTAGGAGGTGTGGCGAATCCTGAGTGCCCACCCTACAATCTGGGCATGGAAAATGAACAATTAAACTATGCGGGTAATAATTTTAAACCTCAAAATAATCCCTATAGTAATACTTATAATCCAGGTTGGAGGAACCACCCCAATTTCTCGTGGGGTGGTCAAGGTAATTAGAGACAACAACCACCCCCTCCAAACTTCCAACAATAGCCCTACACATAGGAAAAGAAGCTGGACCTTGAAGAGATGCTGACAAAATTCATAGCGGTGTCTGAAACTCAATTTCAAAACACCGAGACAACACCTAAAAATTAACAAGCATCGATTAAAGGAATCAAGAACCAGTTAGGGCAACTCACAAAGTTGATCTCCGAACGACCACTAGGTAGCTTGCCAAGTAACACTGAGACTAATCCCAAGGAGCAAATTCAAGCCATAACAGCTCATGATAGTGAAAGGTTAGTAGAATCTAAATCAGGACCAAGGCAAGAACCTGTGGTAAGTGAAGGTAAAATTGAGGTAAGCCAAGAAAAGCCAAAATCGGTAATTAAAGAATACAAACCTCGTATACCTTACCCCAATACGATGAAAGAAGACAATACAGAAGAACTGTTTGATAAGTTCCTTAAACTCTTAAAAAAATTACATATTAACTTACCGTTTCTCAAAGCTCTTTCACAGATGCCAGATTCAAGGAAATTTTTAAAAGAGCTCTTAACAAACAAACAAAAGTTAGACGAGAAGTTGCATGTGGAACTAAACGCATGCTCAGTAATATTGCAGAATAGATTACCATAAAAGTTAAAAGATCCAAGGAGTTTTACAATTCCATGTTTAATTGGTAGTTTATCTGTTGATAATGCTTTAGCTGATCTAGGGGCAAGCATCAATGTTATGCCATCTAAAATGTTTAAACAACTAGTTCTAGGGAAACCCAAGCAAACTAGGATGAGTATTCAATTAGCTAATAAAACTATTCGCATCCCTAAGGGTATAATTGAAGATGTACTAGTTAAAGTTGACAAATTCATATTCCCCGTAGACTTCGTGGTTTTAGATATGGATGAAGACAATAGTATCCCTTAATTTTAGGAAGACCTTTTCTAGAAACTGCCAGATCTAAAATTGATGTTAGCACAGGTGAACTCATACTCCGTGTAGGTGACGAATCAACCAGTCTTCAAGCTCTCGATTCAGCTAGGACATCGAGTGAGAAAGGTGAGGATGTAAATTCCCTTGATAAGCATTCAATTAAACTTCCTTTCTAGGAAACACCACGGAATCACACTACAGAGCCAGATCATATAGCTCGCACCAACAAGAAAATATCTCATGAGGATCGACGGCTTCAGACCGATGAGCTAGATGAGTGGGAGACACATTTCAAGGAGGAATCAAACCCACACGAAGTGAAATCGAAGGAAACCCCAGAAGAATTTAAAGGGACATCAAACACTTCAAAATAGGAGATCAGGTACTATTAGATAGAACAAACCCATGAATCGCCACATCAAACCTGAAGATAACCGAAGAAATCCCCTTTACAGTACTTAATGTTTTCCCTTATGGAACAGTCGAGGTAAGTAATTCTACTTTCGGTACTTTTAAAGTAAACTCTACTCGACTCAAATTATATGATGATAGCACGGAAAAGGATTTTTCACTCCTTAAACCATCGTGAAGGTACGAATGAGAGGTAAGTCTAGCTTAAGACTTTAAACGAGTGCTTCTCGGGAGGCAACCCGAACACTAACCCATTTATTTTCATTTTTTTTCTTTTAGCACCTAAACTACAAACTAACCAAGTTAATGAAGCGTAGATCATCACATCACATGGCTTTACACACGGCCGTGGTCATGGTCGTGGTCGTGTGACTTATTTTCATACTGACATGGCAGAGATAGTACGAGACAGGACGAGAAAATATCTTTGAATCACGGACTCACCTAACACAACGACTGCGACATAGCCGTGGCCGACACTGATGAACCAACACGGGCATGCCGACTTAAATATCGGGTGTGGGAGAAGCGATTGAACCACCACACGGCCATGCTACATGGCCGTGTGACACAACATGACCACAATACATGGGCGTGGGGATGTACCAGAGCTGAAATTTTCTATTTAAAACACCCCTCTCCCCTTCTCATCCATCCCTTATCCACTCCCCACTTCCCTTCATCTTCACTTTCTCCTTTCTTTACTCCATAAAAAGTTTCAACCTACGCTTCAACAATGTCAAAGAAATGGAAAGATCTGAGTCCTGTCTCCCTGTGCGAAACAAATCAACATAAGCTCATGCCGACCGCTTCATTAACCCGATAAGCCAAGGGTCTTTGAGACCTTTTAACTTTTATTTTACTCTTCTCTTCTCCTTTATTTTACTTTTCTTTATTTTTCATATATTAAATTTAGTTTATTTTGTTTTAGTTTCTTAGTTTTAGGTTCTAAAGGCTACTAGGGAATCACACACCACGGCCTTAGAAATCACACCCACCTCGCGAACCATCTACCAATAAGGACTTTCTAGTCCATCCATCTTCTCTCTTAGCTTTATTTTAATTCATATTTTCTTTATTGTTATCTTTATTTACTTTAATTATATAATTAGTATAATTTAAATTATTATTGTTATTTCCTGGCTAATTCTTCACGAGTTACCCAATTTCTTCATCTAACACAAGAACTAGAGGCGCTCCCTCCAACTTATCTTTAACCTCCGAATCAAGTTTCCACACTTCCAACTCAAGGAATCCATCCAAAAATTAAGGAAGTTTCACCTCTCTCCCTCTCTTTTAATTTTCTTATTATATGATTATTGTAACACCCCCAAACCCGGCCCACGAGCCTGACCGGATCTGGTTATGTCACTGCGAAAAGACATTTAAAAATCTTTTAACTTTAGAATAAAACATGGAAATTTGGTTGACTTTTGAAAACCATGTCCGTTTAAAATTATAAGTAAAACTTTGTTATTATAGAATGTCCATATTAAAACTTTAGTATATAAATATATATATCTTGAATAAATAGATTGCTAAAAATAAAATAAAATCATCTTTATATAGTAATTTAATTTTAATCTAACCACAATCTAAATAATACCAAAAATAATAATAAGGCCCTTATTACAACCGTTATTTAACCAAAATACTTAATAAAAAAATGCTTAAAATAATTAAAATATC
The DNA here is from genome assembly GCA_025506655.1 of Gossypium rotundifolium. NCBI lineage: Eukaryota > Viridiplantae > Streptophyta > Magnoliopsida > Malvales > Malvaceae > Gossypium > Gossypium rotundifolium. The sequence continues at coordinate 47,530,568 of CP106723.1, forward strand.
TTCTTTCTGCATGGGCCACCTTGTATCCACTCCAAACCCGGTCTAAGGTTTATGCATCACCTGAAATGGTTGAGAAAAATTGGGTGAGTCCACAGACTCAGTGCATAATCATCACACATGCCTCCACACATGGGCTTGGCCCATATCCACACAGATCATAAATATGCAATTACGAACCCTAACCCAACCTAGGTCCATCCGTTACACCAACCTTAGCAGACTCCCTGCTCAAGGCCGTGGCTAATCCACCGATCACAACCGAGTGATCCCACATATCTTACCTCGACAGACCTGCTGCGCAAGGCCATGGCTGAGGCATCGATCACATAAGTGATCCCAATATTAATCCGTCTACGGTGATGCACACACCATCAACCGCCGAGATGGGCACCTAGCCACACCTCCTTGATGTAGCACACACTAACCATCAAGCGCTAATGTAGCACGAGGCTAACATTAGACCACGTACATAAATATGTACACCCCGTCCTTCCTTGATCACAACCAATCCCACATACATATATGTAAAAGTATCATGTCAAATCACATATATAACAAGTACACTTCACATGCTCATTACCATATCACACATATATCATAATAATTTAATATCACATATTACTGACTTGTTAACCGAATACCCCAAAACGTGGGTTTCCACCACTTTAGTCTTTATTGTCGGCTATCACGCATCATACACCAAGTATATGTACATATATATCAATACACAAAATAGGAGAAAACAGTGTGATAATTACGCATCTAATTACTTGTAGTTCTACACTCTCGATCCCAACGCTATCGTTAACTCAAACTACTGACTATCTCCGCCTAATCATTGCTACGACTCGCCCACACCCGTGGCCAATCTCGAACCGCAGAGATCGATCTCTTTTGAACTTGAACGAGGGACTTTCCTTGCCCTCCTTGACTAGAACTTGCCTCCATCAACACACTTAATCAGATTACGGTTAATCCTCCAAGTCATAAATCTAAACAACGAATCTTACCAAATATTGCTTACCAAAACCACTTACCTTCCTCTCAAACCAATTGGGAAGAAAAGAGCACCTTTGCTTTGATATTCGCCAAAATTACACCAAATAGGAGGAGTAGATTAGGCTAAAAGAGATCTTGGAATTTTGAATAATTTTGGGCTGTTTTTCTAAGGAAGTTTCAAAGACAAACGGTGGTGGATATTGACCAATGGTGGAAGAAAGAATAAGAGAAAAAGTAGGAGAAATCAAAGGTGGTTTTTGGCTAAATAAAAGAAGAAAAAGCTGGAAAATTTTGAAGGATTCCCTAGGGGAATTTCGGTAGCAGCAGAGGAAAAAGAAGAAGGATTTGTTGCTGGATTTTTTGGCACAACTTGTCATACAAAAATAAATTTTGAACAGCCCCCAAGAGTCCCAATGTTGGCCAATTCCTCCCCTCTATGCTGATAATTTCAGCTCTTATTTATCAAAGATTTAATCAACATTTATCTACTTCTTATCTCCTAGCTACTCTCAACAATTTGGTGAAAATACAATTACAAAATGCTCCTTTCTAGCTTAATTTTTGCAAAAATAAAACCTTCTTTTATCAATTTGAAGAGTCCATATTCATGCCAATTCTTCCTCCTCAACACGCCAAAGACAAGGAGAAAAAATAAAATTTCAACGCTTGCTTCGGACTCGAACCAAATAACCCCAAGCAACCCCCTCTTCAACGCCTTGCCACTTCTCCCAATCGACTTTCATGTCAAATACTCCTTTCATTAATTTATGAATCCTTTTCTTGGCTCTTTTCTCTTAACGCAAGCACCCAAAATAAAAATGCTACATCGTCCCTCGAACCCGAGACCTCTCCCTCTCAAGTGGCGCCCCAAGCCACTCCTACCACCTGGTCTTTCATGTTTATTCCTTACCCAAAATTTCTTTAAAGCCTCCTTTGCTTGGGCCCATCACCGCATAAAAATAAAATGCAAAACACCCTTCTAGCCACTCGAACCCGTAACCTATGCCCATTCTCTCCTCCAGTTCTTAAGTGGCGTCCGGTTACCACTTTACCAATTTGATTTTTATGACATAACACCTCCACATTTAATTATAAGGCCTTCCTAGGCCGATCACTCCAAAAATTAAAAGCCAAAAATCCATTCCAGCAGCTCGAACCTATGACCTCTTAGCACCCTGAGGCGTCACCTTCCAAGGCCATGAGTAGCGCCTCATTGCCACTCTACCAAAGAGATTCTTGTGTCATGTTCCTTCCAAAATTTTCCTTAAGCCCTATCTCACCTAGCTTCCCTCCTTTAAACACTTAAAAATAAATTTTTAGCTCCAAAACTGACCTAGCTCGGGGTTAGTTCTAGGCCCTAGAACATGCTTAAAATCCTAGAATTTAATTCTTCAAGCACACACATGGGAAAATAGTTAAATTACAAATAACCCCTAATTCAGGGTGTTACAATTATTATCTATCTTTGTACATTGAGGGCAATGTACATCTTAAGTGTGGGGGGTGAAAGTTTATTAGAAAAAGTGCCTAACTTTTTGCATTATTCTCGAATCCCTGAATGATATTCTATCTTAAATTAAGTTTCTCATATCACTAATTAGAATGAAATTCTTATTGATTCATGATTTTTATTAATATGTTTTAGGTTAAGTCATAAATATTTGTACAATGATGATTTAAACTTTAAGATACTAAAGAATCAAGCATGATGAGTCTATTTTCAAAAATTAAAATTCTGTTACGTTGTCTACCTGAATCTAAGTTGTTACCTTGAAGTTTGAAATTTACGAGGTTGACATCAAAATACCCATAATTTTTAGGAGATTTTGAGCCTTTAGAGCATACATTCTTTTCGTGCTCACTTTATTTATTATGAGCGTGTCAACATTGATTTGTTATTCTAGAACTTGCTTCGATTATACATGTCGAGACCACGCTATTGATTTGATAGACAAAGATGATTAAGGCACCTAGGATTCAACCCACTTATTCCACTAAAAAGCCTACCCTCATAATTGACCCCTAGTGAACCCTTTGATCCTAAGAACCCTTTCTTTTTGACTCAACCCACTAATATTAAACCGAAACCCATCTTGTATTTATTATCACCATTCCTTTTAATTACCCTTCTATCGAGACTTGTTTTGATTAGTTGCCCAATTAGATTATTTCAGTTGTAAAAGTTCTATTTTATATTTGATTTGTTCTTAAAAAAATTAATCAAAAAAATCGAAGTTAGTGATGTGATTAAGCGAACCTATACGTTTAATTTCAACACCTTGAAAAATAGGCTCGTATTATTAATGTTACAAGTTTTCAATTGATGTAATTATTCAGGTTATTAGTCATTTTTCTAGTTAGGTAATTTGTCAATTCAATCTCGATTCTAACCCTTCTAAATCAGCCTTTATCCACACCATTAATCTAAGCCCCGTTACAAGCCTTTTTAAAGACCTTTTGATTTGTGTATCATCTCATTTTACAGTGGTGGAGATTTGATTTTCAAGCAAGCCTATGGTAATAACTTTTCTTGTTCGAATTTTGAGAGCTTAATTTTTGAACCTTAAACACCTTGAGTGATTTGAGTGAATCTTTAGTGAGGATGTCAACTTTTTTGATTTTAAATCAAAGGTAATTATTTAGATAAGGGAAAACACCTATGTTTTCATGCTAAAAACTCATGACTTTGATTGTTTAAATCTTTAGGACTCTTTAAGTTGAATTATCCATGTATAAATTATCTATGAATCATGATGAGGCATTGTTGATGAATATTATGAATTGAGGAAGTTCATTTTAATTGTGAGTTGAGAATTTTGCTTGAGGACAAGCAAAAGCTTAAGTGTGGGGGTATTTGATAAATCAAAATAGTAACATATTTTAATCCCATATTTAGCATACTTTTGGATGATTTTTCCCTTTAACTATGGAAATAGGTGCTCCTAATCCTTTGTTTTCATTTTTTATACTCAGTAGAGCACTGGAGGATGAAAAGAACGAATAACGGGTCAAAATTTGAGAAAATGAGCCAAAGTACAAAATCCACACGGCCTGGGCACAAGACCACACAGCCGTGCCTCGTGAGAAAAGTCGACCATAGCCTGGACCCCAAAAAACATAGTTGTGCCTCTTTAACAGGATTGACCACGGCCTGGCCACGACTTACACAGGTGTGTGCCATAGGCGTGTCTCTGTTGTAGGAAATAAGAATTCTATTCAAATTAGGGTACTTAGAGGCAAAGAAACATATTCCAAAAGCCTATATAATGACCCTAAAGGCCAACCTTTAAGAAAGCATTCAGCTAGGCCAAAGAGCCAAGCCAGAGCAGTTAAATTCAGGGATTTACTTGAAGAAAGCCAGTTGATTCATCTCAATAAGCCAGAATCCTACTCAAGACGGAGGATCTCTCCTTCAATTCCTTCAAGGGTTTTAGGGATTTCTTATGTTTTGTTTTATCTTTTCTTCTGAGATGTTTTCTTTTATAATTATAAACTAAACCCTAAAATACTTGAGATTGTTATTGTTATCTGAACTGAATGATAGATATTTGATTTGTTCTTAACTATGTGTTCTTAATTCTTGTTTTGGTATTTTCGAGATATTGATTCTAGTGTGATGTTCTTAGGTAAAGGAGGAAGAGACCCTATCTAAGAGTAGATCTAGCATAGTTAAGCGGAGTTGCTCGCGCGCCTAGAGATAGGGTGACAAAAATCTGCCGGATTAGGGTCAAACCTAATATGGGAGTCCATAGATTGAATTAATGCAATTCTAAGGGTTTTAATTAGAAATAGATTTCAATTAATCAACCTAGGATTAGATGTTAATAGTCTTAAATAGAGGGATTAATATAACTTAGGGAATCCTACGGATCAGGTCCAATGAATAAATCATCTGGTTCAGAGTTAGATAACAAGTGAAGTCTAGGTGGATTCTTCCTCAGGTATTGTCCAAGTCAATCGGTTTTCTCTCATGTCTTTTCCCCAATTTCTTCTTTGTCTTCGCATCTTTAGTTTATTTGAATAGTTAATTCTAGACCATATAAAAATCTACTTAATTCTTAGGCTAAATAATAGAAAGAGAGTTAATATTGGTACTTTTGGTTCCTTTGGGTTCGACAATTCGATCTTGCTACTAACATAATATTGTTCGATAGGTGCACTTGCCTCCATCGTTGTCTTAGTTAGTTTCCAGGTTTGATCATTATTTTAATAAATTTTTAAGACTCGATAGACACGATCATGGTACAACCACATACTTTCTCATTTTCAACATATTTGTTGAATCACTCAAATTGTTAGATAACACTCTTGAGTCACATACACATAACATCACATCGACATCGACATCATGCCCCCGATGGGGTCTTACACTAATTATCATATAGATTCCATTTCCATAGCATGGTTTTATCCAATATCACACACTGAGGCCATATTCCAATATGGCCTTACACACAACCTTAACTATCATCATATCATGCTATTTGCATTTCCCATTATTCTTAGATTCAATTCTCTTGATATCTCATCAAAACATATTTAATACATTTATAAAGTAAATATAAATTCCATACAGTATTGGAATATTAAATAATTCACACATAATTGTAACATTTGCACACGAACTTACCTCGATATCAAAAAGGGTAGAAAGGGACTTATTTGTCCATATGTCTCTTTTCTCTCGTTCTAGGTCTGAATCTCATTTTCTTTAATCTAGAACAATAGAATTTACTCATGTAATCACTTATAAATCATAATACATCATAATCTACACTTAGGCAAAAATGACTATTTTGCCCTCATACATTGGCAAAATTATGATTTTTCCCCTAGGCTCGTAAATCACTTTTCATCACATTTTCTTATTAAAGAAGCCTAGCTGAACATTTAATTCTCTTACATCTATTCATAATTCTAACCATCTCATGCATTAATGAACAAATTACAACATTTGCATCTTAGCCCCAATTAGGTGTTTTCATGACAACACCTTTAATAAAAGTTGTTTCTCATCTTCTTAACATTCATTTTCTTCCATAAAAACTCAGCAACCAACTTAAAATCTCTCATGGAAAGTCCCTAGACTCTCAACCATATAGCAAATTAGTCCCTTCATTAGCTAGCTTAAGCTTGTATTGCATTTAAAAAGTGTAAATGTGGGAATATTTGCAAGTTATAGTAACATGTCTAGATGCATGCAAGTGAAAAATTTTCATGATGAGCACAATTGTTATGTTAGTTTTAGAAACAAAATGATTAATGTAAAAGTAATTACATATGATTTTGAAGCTACTATTAAGGACCACCTAAAAATGAAGCTAAGAGAGATACAAAGGAGGTTAGCTTCAGAAATGTATGTGAATGTTAATATGACAAGGTGTAGAAGAGTCAAGAAAATGATGAAGGATAAGTTGGCAAGAAACTTTGTAGAGGAATTTGTTATGCTGTGGGATTATGCTGATGACTTGAGACTAATGAATCCTGAAAGTACTATAAAGATGGCAATGAATGGAGTCATGTCTGAATCTCCACCACATTTCAAGAGGTTTTATGGTCTGTTTTAAAGCACTGAAAAGAGGGTGGAAAGAAGGGTGCATACTTATACTAGGTTTGGATGGCTGCTTATTGAATGATCCATTTAAGAGTGAGATGTTTTTTGCTATTGAGAGAGATTGAAACAATCAAATGTACCCAATTTCCTGGGCTATTGTTAAGGGGTATTGCATTGGCTTTTGGTAATGGTTTCTTAGTCTTTTGACAACAGACTTAGGAATGGAATATGGTTTTGGGTATAGCATCATTAGTGACGAACAAAAGGTAAATAATGCTATTTATTTTGCACCAATTTATTACTGATGCTATTTATTTTCCACGAATTTATTACTGATGTTTTGTAAATTAATTTGCAGGGTCTTAAGATAGCCAGTAATGACATTCTACCTAGAGTAGAACATAGAAATTGTGCTAGGCATGTCTTATCAAACTGATCTAGTAGGAAGAAAGCAAAGACATTCAATTTTTTTTTTAGTGTGGAAAATTGTGAAGTCTACAACACAGAGGGAGTGAGAAAAAACAAAGAAGAAATGTATAAGATTAATGAAGGTGTTGCAAAGGAGTTTCTCTCTAAGAATTCAAAAGTTTGGACCAAGGCCTTCCAGGTTGCACTTAGTGTTAGATATTGTTAACAATAACCTTTGTGAAGCATTTAATTCTAGCATCATGGAGACTATATTAAAAAGCATAATAACCATGTTGGAGGAAATCAGAGTTAAAATGATGACCAGAATAGTAGATAAAAGGAAGCAATGCAGTTCATGGAAATACAATTATGGTCCACTGATAAAGAAGAAATTTGATGACAGTAAAAAGGAATGTGTTGATTGGAAGATGATCTGGAATGGGGAAAATGGGTGTGAAGTTAAAAAAATAGTAAATGTAGAGGATAAAACCTGCAATGGTCAAAGCTAGCAATTATCTGGGATCCCTTGTCCCCATGCCTGCTCTATTATATGACATCTTGAACAAGATCCTAATGACAACTTACATAGGTACTACTAGAAGTAGACATATTTGAAAGCATATGCATATGCATATGCTTTGCAACTCATAAATGGGTCACATGAGTGGAGAAAATCTAGTATTGAGCCCATGATGCCACCAATTAAGAAAACAATGCATGTTAGGCCAAAGAAGAATAGAAGGAAAAAAATGAACCAAAAAAAGTGAAGCTTGTACAACTCAGTAGGGCTGGTCTAATTATGAGATGTAGAAAATGTGGTGGTGAGGGTCACAGCAGAAGATCATGCCTTCGAGTAACACGACTGGATCACAGGTATATCGTAAACATATTTTCATTGTCAAGTTCTAAAATATTTAAATCTAATTTGGGGTTGTGATTTTTTATTATCTCAATTTGGCGCAAGTACAAGAACTAGAATTCAAAAAAAAAGAACAATAGAAGACCATGCATTCAACCTAACACAACTGGATCACAGGTGTATTGTAAACACTTTTTTACTGTCAATTTTTTGAAATATTTAAATTTAATTTGGGGTTGTGACTTTTTTTTCCACAGTCTAGTACGAGTACAAGAAAAGCCAAAAAAGGATGGTATGTTAAGAACCTATCAGCACATAAGAATCCACTACAGCAAAGAAGATGAAGAATTGATTTGACATGTTATTTTGACTAAATATTTTGTTTGTTTGTTGAAATAGTTTCTTAACATATTTTTTGTTTTCAATTACATGTGATAGTTGCCATAGATACTTTTTGTATTCCAGGCTTCTAGGACTTGTTTGAAGTTCGTATAACAATGATGATAAACATATCAATTTGACATGGTATGTCATTACTGCTATAGGCAACTACATAGGTCTAGGGTAATTTTGTTAGTTACTATTTTGAACATGACATACAATGTCAAATATCCAACATTTTAGTACATGTAACTTCTTTTTCAACAAACATTCTTTTTTTCATTTTGCTCGTAGACCTTTCATTATACTTCCCTCAATTTAGCGACAAACACTAATTCGAATGTGACAATTTATGTCAACAACAAAGTTTGAACGTATTAGATATACAAAACACAAGAACATGACACCATACTTTTCAAATTATAACATTCGTAAATAATGTGACACATAAGATAGATAATACACTGCAAATAAACATTTTCTTATAAAAATCTTTCTCTTTCTTGAGTGATTTACATTTTTGCTTCAACCTTTTAATCTTTTTGTTTAATTCAATGTGATCTACAACATCATGATTGACCTCCTTTTTTTGGTTGTCCTTGCCCACATTATGCACACTGCCTGTAACAGCCCGATTTAAGGCCTAGTAGGGATAGTGGTGCGAGGCCATGAACCCGAGGTGAATTTATGAGTTTTTCAAGTTTATGCCATGTTTGCACGTTAGTATGAAAGTTTTGTAAAGCAATTTTATTAAGTTGAGGTCAATTAGTCCAAAAAGGACTAAATTGCAAAAGTTGCAATATATGAGTTTCTAGAAGCTTTTTCCATGAAATAGCTTTAGAATAATAATTATGATCCCTTAAATAGAAATTTTCCCAAAAATAAAAATTTGGACAAAATTGACCTTGAGATGGTGTTAAATAGAATTTTTATGAGGAAGGGCATTTTGGTCATTTGCCTATTAAGTGTTTTAAATGGGAAAAAGATGAGAAAAATTCACTCATCTTCTTCCTTGTGCTGTCAAAATTTGAAGACACCATAGCTAGGGTTCTTTATTTTTTTCAAGCTCATAGTAAGTTCATCTTAGCCCCGTTTTTAATATTCTTCGTATTTTTTAAGTTCTCGTATTATGAATTAGCTAATATTAGCTATAAAATGAGCTAAGATGCATGTTCAAAAATTTACCCTTGAATGATATGCTTGTTAAATGATGTTTTATGGAAGTTTAAGAGAGTTTGATGTTAGATAAACATCTTTTTCTTAATGAGTTTCATGAAAAATAGTAGTAGGGACCATTTTGTAATAGTTATAAAAGTGGTCATACCTACTAGAAATAGTGAGAATTGATGATTATTATAGAAGAGAAAATGATTCAGCTAAGCATGAAGTTTAAGAAAGTTGCATGAAAATCAATTTACAAGAATTAGGGTAAAAGTGCAAATATTAGATAGTATAAGGGCAAAATAGTAATTTTTCCAAAATATGAGTTATGTGTATTGCTTTACTTAAAATTTTTTAAAGCTTGTTCCTTTTATGTGTATTGCTTTAGATTTCCTTGTTAAATTATTTTAGTTTCATGTTATTTAAGTTTTCTTGCTTAAAAATCTCAACTTTCATATTTTTCTTAAGCTTTACTTTCATAGTTGCTTTGTTTTCCATTTCCATGTTTATTTCTTTTACTTTTAGCATGTGTAGCTAAACCTCAAAGGATGTTGGTTGATGGAGATGTGGTAAGCTGAAATCTTTGCACAAAGTACTAAATCGTAATAAATTAGACTAAATCGTATAGACCTAAAAACTTAGGAAGTGATGCCCTTAAGGGAATATCGAGGCTAGTGAGAATGGAAGGTAATCTTGTCATGCACTCGTCCATTAGTCTCGGACTAACCAATCAAATCGGAAGATAAATCAAAGCTAATTCGTTTAATTTTGTAAAATTGAGATCTGAAGATAAAATGGAGCCACTTAGTAATTTATGCGATTTAAGTCCATTTTTCAATGACCAATGAACCACATCGAAATCAACCAACCACTATTATTTATTTCTTAGATAGTCCCTTAGTTTTACATTCTTTGTAATTTAGTCATTAGAGTAACACATTTAATTTTTTGGTGATCTTTTCTTATTATGAATTATCATACTATAATATTGTATCAGTAGTCGCTTAGACTCTATCGTGTATGCTAGCTATTGCTCAATTTCCATCTCCCTTGGGTTTGATCCTTGGAATACTCCAGTGTTTCCTTGTAACACCATAAATATTACAATTTACCTATACGCTTGTAGTAAAACTGAGTTTTAAAAAAAAATTATAAATTTATTATTTTATAGCACATGCCTCATGCCTATCAAAGATCTTAAAATTGCAATTTTTGACACCACTAAATTTTGGGACATTACATTCAATGCTAGCATGAGTGATGATCTTAAACTTACATGACTTTGGCATGTTAAAGGTTGCAAAGTGAAGTAATTGGGATAGTTAATTTGATAAATGGTTTGTTTGAATGTTAAGCATGAAATATAGCTTAGTGCATGCTTTGTTTGATTCATGTTAAGGTTATTTAAGTGTTTGGTTCCTAGATTGCATATGTATTATATGTTTGAATTTGAAAACTAAATAATTTAGTATGACTAGTTTAATAAAAGGTTTGAATATGCCTAAAAGATGAACATTTATTTTGTACTATATTGAAGCTTTGATTCAATGCTCATAGTCTTGAATTGGTATAGATTGATATGGAATGATGGTGTTTTGATTGTGGAAGGATGTATGAAAATATAGGTGTTTAATTGAAAGCATGAAAAATGTACAAATATGTTCATTACCAAAACAAGGGAAACATTGCGACCACGAGTCCTCGACGTCGTGACATAGATCAACAGTGAGTCTTTTCGTGACGTCAAGATGCCTGAAGTCATGACGTAACTCTTGATTGATGATGTCGCAACGTGGAAACCATGGTGTCTCAATGTCAGCTCGAAATTTTAAAAACTTTACAATTTGATCATAATTCAACCTCAAGTTAACAAAAGAGCTTTCGCAAGCTCGTATGGGACTAAGAAATGATTATGTAGCATAGCATGATTGCATAATATAATTATTTACATGTGTAAATGGTTGTATAGTGTATAATTGATTGTAGTTACTCTAGCAACGAATGTAGTGTCCTGTTGCTCAGACCCGATGATCAAGTCGAGTAAGGCTTATTACACATACCTTAGCCTTGAATGGATGATGGACTATGTATACGTAACTCGTATACTTTGATGTAAGTAAAAGCTTTAGTTTAAATAGATAAAAAAACTGAGAGGTAGTGCATTGGGTATACGACTTCTACAGTATGTACCATCATTCACAATAATGGAATCCATAGCCTAACTAGTAGGTAAATGATATCCTCTCATCAGCATTACATGATAGATGAAACGTAAATGTGGCCACGGATCGTTTGTTTGTATGATAAATGACTTCATTGCTATTTAATAGTAATTGACTTTTCATAAAGGAAAATATAATGGTTACCATGAAATAAAATAGGATCATATTGGAAGAACAAATTTATCCCAAAGAGATTAAGGATATCTTATGAAGTTAACACATTTATGACAAGGTCATTGTAAGAATTGTTGAGTAGCTTTCATAATGGTATGTAATTAGGGAGAGTTTAGTCTCAATACTATAATGGAATGATTTCGTGACTAAATAAGTTCATAATTAATAGGCAAAAAGCTGAACTTAATTATAAATTATTTGAACCCTATTTATATATGCCCAATCTGTGTCTCTGCTATCTCGTTGAAATTGAAAATGAATTACATTTAGAATCGAATGAATAGAAATGGATGGAAATGATAAAATTAGATAAATGAGTCAAATTCACAAATGAATATGTTTTCTCATTGAGTATAGAAAATGACTTGATAATTAACTTAAGGTTTTGAATTATTATTTAATTAAATAATTGAAGTTCGAAAATGGAATTAAATTAATTAGTCATTGCAAACCCGTTGAATATGAAAATTAAATATATTTCCTCATAGATTCTCTTATGATAAAGTTGTCATGACTTTAACGAAATTAGAATTGGGTTGAGAAAATTATTTAATTGAAAAAGTAATTTATCTAATTTAGTTAATTAATTAATAATTATTTTTGGAAATAGAAAAACAAGTAATGAGTTGGATTAAATTATAAAGTATTGTGTTAAAAGTTCAGAAAACACATATAATTTGACCTAATACAAGAGAGGCCTAATTCCCCTCATAGTACAAGAAAGGGTCACAAACCCAAGTATATTTTACTAAGGTGTGTCACCCCCTCTTATAGTTAGACTAAAAGACTGTTTTTTTATTAAATAAATATTATTTGTGTTTCACTAATTCAATCATGATCCTCCTATATCTTAATAAATAGATGGCACTAATAGAGCTATGTATAAGAGTTACACACAACTTTGAGATATTGTTAGTCTCTCAAAAAATATAGATAATTTATTTTCTAAGTATAAATTCTATTTTCTGGGAATCACAATTCTACTGGTTTTTATTGAGAGAGAATTAATATCCTACTGAAAGTAATAAAATGTTTTCGGTTCTATGTTTGATTCGTCCTTTTTTGAGCTCACACTCGAACCAATTCGTGGTATGGGAATACCAAAGAAGGTTGTTCGATTGAAAGCTGAGAACATCTAGGATCCGTCTCGCTCAAAACGTAAGTACTTTTCAAAAATCAATTATTGCTATAAATATCACAAACTGACTTGATTTTCAAAATTTTAATTATCCACTATAATTGAAAATCGTTTTTTAAATCAAATTTTTCTAATGCCCCATTAAATTAAAATGTATATATGAATCCGTATCAAATAATTATTAAATAAAAATTATAACTAAAATAATATAAATGAATCTCTCTCTCTCTCTCTCTCTTTATATAATATATATTATATGAATGGTTGAATAAAAGTTGGGGCGCCAGAAAGATTTGCAAAAACTTTGACAACTCAACCCAATTCAATCCAACCAAATTTCACATCCAAATATTGATGATGTTGAATAAATTCCCTCTGGTCCTTACACATATACTTTCCATATATAAAATTAATTGTGTTTAAAGAGAGATGAAGTCTTTCTTTTTATTATTTTGATAAGTTCATTCCTTATACATATTTTTTTTATTTGTGGCTCTCTTGTGCTATTGGAATCAAATCACTCCATCAACCATAAGGGTACATCTTATGCGTTAAAGATGGATTTGGATTTTTTTTACTATTTAAATATATTTATATTTATATTAAAATAAAATAAATATTTCTTGGTTATTAAAAAATTATGACCTACCTAAATCTAAAATGTCAAATTTAAACCATGTCAAAGACCATCAAACCGGACAAATAACCTAACTTCTATACATGCATCATTCATTAAGTTTCTCCTCATTAAAACCTAATTATGGTTGCGCTGTCCAAGATAGGAAATGACTGAATTTGGAATTTATACTCCCTCAAGGAAAACATATATGTATTTATGATTTATATATCATACATAATTGCCTCATCTAAGGAATCACGTAATTATCAAGGTCAACCACGATTAAAGAAGATTTATCTATAGAAAAGGCTTGCATATTTGTATATGTTCTTTACATGAATCGTGAGTTGATTAAATTAAGGTTTACTCCTTTCTATAGTTACATCTTATAGAATTCTTTAGGTATCTATAATTGGTAGTTAAGTCAAGTCTCATCCAAACACATATTAGTAGAGTATTCAATAACTTAGGACGCTTGTCTAGAAGAGAGATTACATCATGCTCGTCTATAGAAATCTCACTATACTTAAACCTTGTTCACTCTCTACAACTCTATGAACCTCTATAACCTTCACTAACTACTCTCAGCATAACCATGTGACCCACCCTCTGGTCACCATCTCCAAACCTTGTATCAACAACATTTAGAAAAAAAAATAAAGGCAAATTAAGAAGAGTACAAGTCTATGATATTCTCTTTTTTACATATGATGAACGATGTTTTTGTACTAAAATCTTTGCTATAAATATATCTCTTTTTTTTTTTTCAAATACATTGATATTCGTTAGTCACATTAAACTTTTATTAAATTTAATATCAAGTTAAATTAGATCCATAAATGAAAAATAAATTCTCCCAAATTATTTTCTTCATGAAGAAAAATCAAACTCAAAACATTGTCTAAAAAACATCAAACTCTCTACCAATCTGCCCAATAAACGTTACTTGCTCCCTAAGCTTGTTTGTCCAAATATAAGTCAGATATCTAAAATTGCCCAAAAGGGAGGGTTAGCCACACCTTACATCAATAAACATACGTATTCAAACATGAAAACGTGGCCTAATTTTTTGTGCTAACCCTGTCGGGTAAGTGTTTGCCGACTAATTTCCTTGTCCTTTCACAAGTTTCCTAAATTGATTAGTTTTTAATATGTTGCATCATCTTTATACTATACGTCAACCTATGATATAATACCTAATCAATTTTTTCTTATTATTTGCTTAGAATTGGTAGTGTTACCTGTCCAAAGCTAATTTATTCTTGCTTATGTACAAGACTTCTAGCTATCATTATTATCATGTGAGCAATTGGTTACTAATCATGGTCTTAATGATTTTCTTAAAATAATGAAAAATTAAATAGAAAACTAGTTGAAAAATAACTTTGGGCATTTATTTCAAACATGTCAAGAACTTGGGAAGACATTCGATAACTTGTTCAATTTTCTTTTTCCGAATGAAGGTAAGAAAATCTGATGATAGATTTATAAGATAAAAATAATTAATGTGTTGTAAGTAATATAATTATTGTGAATGCCCATTAAAGTAAGATAAATATTTAATTTTTCTAGGGTATATCATTTATTTATCAATATCTTTTACTCCTAAACCTAACAACAATAATAATTACATTATCTATAAATTTATTTTAATTTGAAGGGCATAAAGAAGGAGAAGTTTCATCATACATAAATGTCATTCAATAGGGTTGAGAAAAAAATTTGAGAAATTGAAAATCAATCTAAATTGTAATATTTGAAGGGTTTTGATTCAAAAGTTACCTTAACCAAAGCAAAACCTTTTATTATTTTATAATTATTTTTTACTTTTTATGATGTAAAAATTATTTTATATTTAAAAGTGTTAAAATATTTTAAAATTTATATAAAATTTATTTATTCCATCACGATTTTATTCATATTGCATGCTCAATTTTACGGGTAAAAGAATTTAAATAATGGTCCAATATATGTTACATTTTTAAAAAAATTAGGTTAAGGTGACAATTTGTCAATATATTTTATTTGGATATTGAAATTTGTCACTATATTTTATTTTAATCGATATTTTTTATTATACATTGAAAAAATGAGTAAATGTGTCATTTAGCTGTTATATAATTGAATTTTGCTATCAAACTTTGAATTTTATTAAATTTTATCACCAAACTTGATTTGTTTAATTAAATTTCATCACCAATATTGATTTTATGATTTAATACAAACTCAACAAAAATTATTCTTTCAAATATTTTTTAATATTTAATAATAATTTAATTTATAAATATTAAAAATAATAACTTAACTTAGAATTCTAATTTAGTGGAAGAAATACTTGAAAAGGTTAAAAAGAACGATATATTTTTTTTTATAAAACAATTATTTTTTTTAAACCAAGAATAATCCTCTTGTCAGGAGTACTATTTGAAGGATCAAACCCCCAACTAAATGTTAAGGGTTGATGTGAACAATCACCACACCACACCACACCTCATGGTTATTGTTTTATTATTTGAATATCTTATTACTTAATTTATTATTTTTAGATGTTAAAATAAAATATTAAAAATATTTTTAATTTAATTTTTCTTCAAATTATTTTAAATTGAAATTGAAAAGCAAAATTCAATAATATAAAATTAAAATGAAAATGAAATTTTGAGTATATAATTAAAGTATAACCGTATATTTAGTTACCATAGTGTCAAATTTAACCCTTAATATATACATCTTTTGTCATTTTGGCCATTATTCCTTTTTTTAGCTAAATTTGGTCATTCATTTTCAAAAGAGTCAAATTGCTTCTTTTTTAAAAAAATTGAAATATTGACTTAAACATTATAAAATATTCAAAAATTTTAAGTAGTTCAAAAAAGTAACATAGATACATGTAAATTGTCATGCAGGTTGCTATATTTGAAATTTTAAACATTTTAGTTAGCATTTCCGTTAAGAAACAATATTTAGACTCTTTTTGAAAGGTTAATGGTCGAATTTGACTCTTTTTAAAATGTTGTGGGCCAAATTTAGCTTTAAAAAATAATAAGGGTTAAATTAATAAAAGATGTAAATGTTGAGAGCTAAATTTGACATTATGCCAATTCATTTTTAGTTCAAAAGTATGATAATCAATATCAATCAAAATAAAATAGGGATAAATAGCAAAGCTATACGTGAATTTTGATCCAATGTGTAATGTAAAACATGAACATTGATTTTGGGCAATTTTCAACTTGAAATTTTAATTTGATTTAATCACATCACAAACAATATTATAGAGTTAGTAACATTTTACATTGATATATTGTATGTAACGCTCCAAACTTTTAAGTTTATGAATTGCAGGAGTTGGTTAAGTAATTTATTTTGGTTCTATGGTTTGGAGTTTTATTTATGTGGGTGAGGTCCCGAGTTCGAGTTTCCTTATGTCTAGAGTGAAATTTTTTTTTATTTATTTTTTCTGTTCTTTTCGTTCGTTGTGGCCACCCTAGTATTGTTTTGCTGGATGAATTTAAATTGTTAGTAGTTGAATTAAACATTGAACAGTTGATTCGATTTGATTGTATTTATCTTGTATTTCATTTTTTTTAAATGGAGAAATTATCTCAACGTCCCCTGCTTGTCGTCCCATAACTCCATTTTTTCCCATTTGCTCTTTTGATTTTTGGACTCTTTGAAACTGTCAAGATTTTTGTTCTCTCCTTGTTCTATTCCTTGCTATTATTCAATTTTTATTTCCCCTATTCTAGTCAATTTACTTTTGTTTTTTTTGCTCTCCATTTTCGCGTGGATATTACTGAAGGTATTGGACTTCAATTTTCTTTCTTCTTTTCTTGATGTTGTTCCCCATTTTCTTGTGCGAATTAATCCTGGTGGTGTGTGTTGCGTTAACTATTGATAATTCGGTTCTTGGCATAAGTGACATTATTTCCATTATTAAGGTTTAGTTGTCTCTTGCGCGTAGTTATTTTTTTCGTGGTTACGAATTATGTTTTTAATCATTTGGGTCTTTTAGGTGAAGTCCCGAGTTAGAACCTGTTGGTGGGCGACTATCTTCGTTGGGGTAAGTGGTTATTCGTTGCGTTGGGATTGTGTTTCTATAGTTACATTGTATGATGTTGATTTCGTCAATTTTGATTATTGAATTAATGTTTGGGATGGAGGAATCGTGTTAATTATTTCGTGTATATGGTTAATTTAGGTACTAAACTACTTATTATTGAATCAACATCAGAAAATACTCAGGTGTGTAACAAGAAACTCAAAAATTAGTGAACGGAAAAAGCCAAAAATCAATACTACCGACGACACACGATCATGTGCCAAGCCGTGTGCAAACCCTTGTGACACTCAGTCTAGGCCAATTGGGCCATGTGGGCCACACAGGCATGAGGGCCCAAAATTTTAAATTTTTCCCTAGGGTCGTAAACAGTGTTTGGATCGAATGTGGGCCTTCTGTAAAGTCAGTATGTTATTAATTAAGTTATAAAGCATGAATTCTGGCCATCTGTTAGTGTAAAATTGAATATTTGTTCGCATGTCTAAAATGAAATGTTATGAGTAAAATCTTTAATATGCTATGTTTAATCTAAAGAAAACATTATGTATGTTCTATGTCTATCATGATAAGCATGCACATCATAAATATATCTAATATCTATTAGCTTTGCATTTGCATTTGGGATGGGAATTATGTACTGGAGGAAGTGTGGATAGTTTCATTATCTGTCGTAACTGGTGGCATGGCCACATCTATTTCTGTACATGCGGATCATTTGCTTATTGGTTTGGTAGTTAAGCTACAAATATTCTAAAAGTGTCATACCGACACTAAGTGGTGTGTAGGGTTGGATGGGTCTTTCATATCCTATATGGCGTGTTGGGATGATCGGAGTTAGTGAATGGGTGTAAGATTATACTTTTGCATCTATATTGCTCTAATGTGATCAACATTTGCTATATATATTTGATTAAATTCTGTTGTTTGAATTATATATTACACACTGAGTTTCAAAAACTCACTCTTTGAATGTCTGTCACTTTCGAGTAAGCCTCAGACTTAAGGCAGTTCGGTGCGACAGGAGCTCGATTATGATGTTTTGTTTTTTGGGGAGATTTTATGTGATTTGTAAAATTTGGATTATCTTTGGCCATTTTGGGACTGTTTATATTTCTGGACTTTTCTTTCTGATTTTCAACTATTTTATCGTTTTTGGTGGGTTTACAACTTGTTTTGCGAAACGTTGATTTTTAAATTACAAACCATGTTTTTAAAACTGAACTCAAATAAGACTTTCCGTTGCAAACTCGAATGTTTTTAAAATAAACTTTCCTCTATAAATAATGTTTTTGATAATTGATTAAGAGAGATGGGCTTACAAAAAATTTGGATTTTAAGTAATGAAAGCTAAACAATTATTTTTCAAAAACAAATGAATTTTAAATTTCCAATCGATTTATGGTATCATCTCCAGACCTAGCTATAACATCTAGGCCGGGTTTGGAGTGTTAATTTAGTGGTATTAGAGCCAGATTGTAAAACTTAGGTTGTCAAATTTTGAGTTTAAAATTTTAGTGAAAATTCTTTTCTGGACAAAACCAATTTCTGCTTATATCTGGAAAAAAATGTTAATGAAATACCGAGTCTTCGACCTCGATGCTGTAAGTAGTTCTACATAGTTAAACTGCTTAGTTTAAAACAAAATTGTAGTATTAGAAATACTAATACTCTAGTCCAAAACTATAGCACTTCTGAAAAATACCCTAATAAAACTTTTTGACATAAAACATTTGATAAGAAAATTTTGAACTGATACATAAAATTATGTAATGTAGATACCATAATGAGTGCACGTGGAACTCGTGAATACAATACACGCGGGCGCGGTGGACACGGAAGTCGGGCTCAGGCTAAGCTATCCTCGATGGGTAATATGCCCAATTTGGATACGAATGAAATACCGAAGATGTCTACTAGTGAGACTGGGTCTCAAACTTAAATGCCTGGGGACGACGCATTGTCCTAAGCCATGTTGAGGGTTTTTGAGAGAATCGTTAGGCCCCATTTTGGATCTAGGAGCCGAGGGTAGGTAACTGAACAACTCTGGTCCCACGGTGCAAAACTATTTCGAGGCATCACTGGAGTCACCTCGACTGTGGCTGAGTTGGAGGCCACGGAGAGGATCATGAATGATATTGACTACACCCTTGAGCAGAAACGGAATGGTGCAATATCTTTGTTTTGTGACGAGTCAAACCGTTGGTGGTTGACGGTTGAAGAGGGTACTCAGCTTGATCAGATTTCATGGGGTTATTTTAATAACGCATTTTAGAGAAAACTTGTGGGGGCGAGTTATGTGGATGCTCGTAGGCACACATTTATGAGCCTTACTCAAGGAGCTAGGACCGTGGCTGAGTAGAGGCTGAATTTTTTAGACTGAGCATATATACTCGTGGGCTAGTGTCGACCGATTATGACAAGTGTATTCGTTTTGAGGAAAGGTTGAGGCATGACCTCAAGGTTTTGATAGCTCTACAAAAGAGCAGGTTTTTACCCTCTTGGTGGATAAGGTAAAGATTGCTAAGGAGGTTAAGCATACTGAGCTCGATAAGAGGGACCGAGAGAAAAGTAAGAATAAGAGGATTCAGAGGCCTAAGAACGGACCAAATTTGATGGGCCTCTGAGAGTTGAGGCATATGTTTCTGTCACTAGAGTACAGTCTTATGGAGATTGTGGTAGACACCATTTGGGCAAATGTAGGAGAAGGTTGGAAGCTTGCTTACATTGTGGGTCTATGAAGCATCGCATCAAAGATTATCCATAGTGCTTTGATCAAGTGCAAGCTCAAACTCCAGGTTTAGTTTAACCTCAGCGAGTAGTTCAGAAGCTGCCTAGGGGTCGTGGTTCATCGAGGGTGGTAATGGTATGGGTAGAGGTCAGAGAGAATCGGGCAGAGGTGCTAATCAAACTGAGGCCAGGTAGCTAACACTTGTATATACGGCTAGGCTCCGTGAGGACAGAGACGCCACAGATGTTATCACTGGTACATTTTTTATTAATATTACTCCATACTTTACATTGAAAGACATAAGATCAACACA
This sequence comes from Gossypium rotundifolium, assembly GCA_025506655.1. Taxonomy (NCBI): domain Eukaryota; kingdom Viridiplantae; phylum Streptophyta; class Magnoliopsida; order Malvales; family Malvaceae; genus Gossypium; species Gossypium rotundifolium. The sequence goes on from CP106723.1 coordinate 47,551,184, forward strand.
TTTCTATATAGCTAGTTCTACTTCTGTGAATTTGGGTATTTCTGTTGAAAGCACTTCTAATGAGGTTACTGTAATCAGTCCACTGGGTTAGTCAGTATGAGTTAATAAGATTTATAGGAGAGTGCCGTTGGAGATACAAGGGATTGTGTTTCTAGCTAATCTGATAGAATTTTCATTCGGGTAATTTGATCTAATTCTGGGAATAGACTGGCTTATGGATCATCAAGTCATCTTGGACTGTTCTACGAAAAGGGTGGTTCTTAGATCTAAGAATGGAGTAGATGTGGTTATAATCAGCAAGCGTTGAGATTACCTCTCCAATGTGATCTCCCCTTTCATGGCTGAAACATTTATTTGTAAAGGAGTTTTCAGATGTCTTTTCTGAGGAGTTATCGGGCTACCTCTAGACAAGGAGGTTGAATTTGATATTAAGATTCTACCGAGTACAGCTCCGGTGTCAATTACTCCCTACCACATTTCATTTATGAATTTAAGAGCTCAACTTCAAGAACTTCTTAATAGAGGTTTCATTCAGCCCATTATGTCCATGTGGGGAGTATCAGTTCTGTTCGTAAAGAAAAAATATGGTATAATGAGGATGTGTGCAGATTACCATCAATTGATGACTTGTTTGATCAATTCCGTGGAGCCTTTGTGTTCCCCAAGATAGATCTCTATTTTGGGTACCATCAACTTAAGGTTAAGGATGTCGATGTTTATAAAACTGCTTTTAGGACACGTTATGGGTATTACGAATTCCTAGTCATGCCCTTCGGCTTGACAAATGGTCCACAGCGTTCATGGATCTTATGAATCAAGTTTTCCAGCCATATTTGGATCAGTTCTTCGTGGTCTTCTTCAAAGATATTCTGGTATACTCTACTAAGGATGATCATGAAGGACACATTAGAGTAGTTTTTCAGATGCTCCGTAAGAAGAAGCTCTACGTTAAGTTGAGTAAATGCGAGTTCTAGTTAAGGGAGGTAACTTTTATGGGGCATGTACCTCGGGGGTGAGTCGAGTCGTATGTAAGATGCCTAATCGTCAACGAGGAGTACTTTGAAAAATTGTCGGAAAAGGGTGAAATTAGGCTAAAGTTGCGAAGCTTATCAAAAGGGTTTAAAAATTGGTTAAGTGATGGAGATAGGTTCGGCTAGGAAGTAAACAAGGAAGGAGGATATAATGGATGGAATTGGTTTAATAAAAATAATAAGGATATGTATTAAGATAATTTGGTGGAGATGGAGAAATGGAATGAAGGTCGAAACAAGAAAGAACCCTTAATAAAAGATTAAGGACCCAAATCTTATATGTTTCAAAGGGATGGTTGAATTGAATAAAAACCTCGACCCAATATCTAGCAAGATAGGAACCTTGGTATAAAGGTTTGAACGCCACACCTGAATCGATGATAAGTTCGAAACAAAGTCAGATTGACGCCACTAGCTACTATATAAGTCAATTTGAACCTTGAAGAATAATGAGAGCATATAACTCGCAATAAGAAAATTTCATTAAAGATCAAAAGTCCTTTTACAAACTAATAACAAGGTATATATAGTGTTTACAAGTGGTTAGCTGAAGAGTCATATAATTTTAGCTTTAATATGCATTTAAATGGCTGAAATAAAATCTAATCAATAGATAAAAAACACTTGAGTTCCTCCAAGCCAAATAACAGCAACTTTATGACACTAAATAAACTAATTAAATGAATTTGAATTCTTGGTTTCATATTCTCTTAACAGCTGAAAGGTCACCAGCAACTTAATGAAAATTTGTAACTCATGTGTGATCTTTTCAGCATCAATGGTTATGGAAGAATAATAGGTTGCTGCCGAATTTAATAGACATGTAATGCTTCCTTCAATTTATCATAATAGCCCCTTTAAATGTTGAATAATGCTTCCCCATGTGTGTAACCGATTCTCACTTGAAAAGTCACTTTAAACTCTTTGTAACATCCCTTGAGTGTAACGGTTTCAATTTGTTTCCTACATTCAAACACATTAAACAAAGTAAAAGTTTTCTACATTCAAACATATTAAACAAACATATTAATCACATTTAAACACTTATTAGACACTAATTTAACTTAACATATTAAACACTTATTAAACACTAATTTAACTTAACACATTAAACACTTGACTTTATTAAATGAGCTAAAATTTAAGACTTCAATTAATGCAACAATGAGTTAATTTATGGAAGCGAAATTAAATTAACTTAAACTCATGCTTCATTAAAACAACCTAGTAACTAGATTATTTAATAAACATCTTATTAAACACAACTTATTTATTTAAACTAAACACCTTTATTTAAAACTAATATTTAATTTAAAAGTTTGTATTCAACAAAATAAAAAAAATGCATGAATTAAATCAAGCTAAACACAAACTGAATGAACTGAATGTGAACTTTAACCGAGCTTAATGAGCTGAGATGAACTCATGTGAGCTGAACCATATAGGAAGGGAGTTTAATTGAGCTGAAAAATTAGCTAGAATCAGCTTTATTTTGCACTTTGGCCCCTTAAACTTAGGCCACTCTCAATGGCGTCGGTTGGAGTCGAACCATGATGCGACCAGGATCGCATCATACCCCCTCTTGAAAGCGATTCATCCTCGAATTGAGCCGATGGTTCTCTCGAATAGAATTCCTTTTGCTCAGCTTTCCTCGTTCAAATGGGAAGGATGGTAATCGAGACACCTGGAAAGAATAGTGTGAATTAACAAGTATTGCTTTAAACAAATTTGCAATCCATGTACAAACATAGCAACACAAGTATGTCGCATGTGGAAGGACAAGATCAACTTATCATACAAAAGAAATAATGCCTTATCAAATGTTTGAAACAGAATTTCATAAGGATCAAGGTATTCAACCAACTTAAATTGCTTCCATGAATTGAAATGCGAGTAGTAGGTCAAAAGTTGAATATAATCGTCACCAACAAATAATAGAACAGATTCACATGATTCATGACCTCGCACAATCAATCCTTGCAATTGACCTTTGGACATATGCTCGCTAACAAATGCATCATGCCAATTATCAAAAACAAGAGTCTTTTTATCAATGTCCAAAATCGATAGATCATTATCAAACATAATAGAACAATTAAGCACATCACAATTTAAGGACTTTATAAAAATGAAATAATCAACGTGATGGTTGTCATCTTCCGAGGAAAACAAAAGTGTTTTACAGGCTTTTGAGAATCTTACCTTGCTTGTCTTCAAGAGCAGGAAAACAAAGATCGAATTTACCTTCCTCACCTATCACAAATCTTCGCTCCTCGGGGGTATAGCATAGCTGATGTTTCGCGATTGAATTAATTTTTCCAAACTTATCACAAACTTCATGGACAACCAAAGAAATTATTTAAAGAATGAATGTAAATTGAAAACACATTGGGAAATTTTCATTACCTTTTTCAAAGACCACAAATCAAAATGATAGAAATGGTTCGTACACAATCGATGTGGCTTGATTTTTCAACAAAATGAATCAACACAAATTCTCGGCTTAAAAACATAAGTTTGTTTATTTAAAGCAAAAAATAAAAATGGTTTCATTAAATCGATCATGTTAAACCAATAGGACTTGTGGACTTGTGCATACTCAAAAACAAACATTCAAATCTATTTTCATGCTTTAAAACAGATTTGCACAAGTTTAAAGATTTCTCACAAAACTTGAGTGGGTGCTCGTTAATGTCATGTTCAAACAAATTAAGCGCTTTTTCTGAAAAACCGTTTGCACACAAAATAAAATTTTTGGATTGTCGATCGGAACGAACAGTGTTGACCACATTTAAAGAATAGAAATCAATCAGATGAGAATAAATGGGTCTTTTTATAACTAAGCCATCGGAGATTTTATTGACAAATGTCAAATTAGATTGCCTTGACTCGTTTAAAAGTTTATTACCTCGCTTACTTTTGGGTTCGTGTGGTTTATTTTCAAATATACCTTGGCTGATCATACGGAAACATCATTCTTCCGGAAGGTATTGTAGTTGAAAAACATCTTTCGGTCTTTCGGGAACCTGAAAAGTAGAAATAGAACAAGAACAAACTTCTAGGGGGTTGGTTGAATCACTCCTCACTTTTTCTAGCTCGTTCTTTTCTTTTGTTTCTTTTTCTATCTTGGGTTCTTTTCTTACTTTTTCAATCTCTTTTTCTTCACTCTCTTTTCTCTTTCAAATTTCTTTTCGACTTCTCTTTCAACTTCTTTTTATTCTTTCTCTTTTTCAAAAACCTTCTCAATGGCTTTTTCAAGCTCTCTCAAGACTTGCTCATTTTCTCTCTTTCTTGCCTCTTTTCTCTCTTTTCTTTTTATTTTGTTTTCTTTTTCTTCGTTTCTATTACATGACATTACAAAAGAAACATAATAATAACAAGGATTTCCAAAAGAAGAAAATTTATTTACATTGGATTCACGAACATTTCTTCAAGAAGAATACTCTATGGATGTTTTCTTAGAAGTTCCTGAACGAGTATACCGATCAACTCGCACGTCTTCTTGGAGGGAGTAAAAATCAAAGTCAGCTTCTCTTCACCTCGAGATCCTTGATGAATAAGAATCTCGATCGAAATCTTATCTTAATAATCGTTAAAAGTGTATCTTTGCAAAGTTCTCGATTCTGCTTTCCGATTTGATGACACTCGTTTTCGTGGATCTCTTTGTTCCACATGATCTAATCTCTCGTGTAGTCTATCAAACGTGGAATTCACCATTCTTTTCATTTCTTGCACCAAGTATTGGTATTCTGATTCGGTAAATTCTTCACGAGACATGATTGTTATCGCTGAAAAGGAAAATTGTTATGTAAATAAAGTCCTCACTAAAAAATCCTCACAAGTTCACTCGGAAAGAAGAAAAAAAATATTGAGCACTCACACTCGTGTTTCACTCAATTTCGGCTTTTTCTCTAATGAGTCACTCATGCCTTTTTCCTCTCGAATGCACCTCTCAATATTCTGGAAGGTTACCTTAGATGTATTAGTAACTTGTAGGTCTGCTTCAAGGGGTTTAAACAAAGGAAAAATCGTTTTGGGTAAAGGTTGGCTAAATAAAAAAAAATGTTGGGGCTAGTGGCGTTGGAATTGAACAGATGGTACAAAATGATGGTTAAAATGCTTCTTGAATGATCGAGGTAGGAATATGAAAATTATTGGTTTCAAATCTCAAAAATTGAGGAGAAGAATGGAGAAACTAACAAGATCACAAACTTCACTTTTTTTTTTTTTTTTCGTATATTTTTTTACTTCAAATGCACAAATTTAAGTACAATAGAACATTGTGAATACAATTTGATTCTTTTTTCTAAATTTGGTTTTTTTTTCGAAATTTTTTCTTCACTTACCTACTTTGGATTTACGATTATCGATGGAGCTCCTTGTTTTTTAGCTCTAATATCAAATGATACGATCCGCCTCGGGGGTGAGTCGAGTCGTATGTAAGATGCCCGATCGTCTACAAGGAGTCATTGAAAAGTTGTTGGAAAAGGGTGAAATTAGGCTAAAGTTGCGTAAGCTTATCAAAAGGGTTTAAAAATTGGTTAAGTGATGGAGATAGGTTCGGCTAGGAAGTAAACAAGGAAGAAGGATATAATAGATGGAATTGGTTTAATAAAAATAATAAGGATATGTATTAAGATAATTTGGTGGAGATGGAGAAATGGAATGAAGGTCGAAACAAGAAAGAACCCTTAATAAAAGATTAAGGACCCAAATCTTATATGTTTTAAAGGATGGTTGAATTGGATAAAAACCTCGACCCACTATCTAGCAAGATAGGAACCTTGGTATAAAGGTTTGAACGCCACACCCGAATGGATGATAAGTTCGAAACAAAGTTAGATTGACACCACTAGCTACTAGATAAGTCAATTTGAACCTTGAAGAATAATGAGAGTAGATAACTCACAATAAGAAAATTTCATTAAAGATCAAAAGTCCCTTTTACAAACTAATAACAAGGTATATATAGTGTTTACAAGTGGTTAGCTGAAGAGTCAAATAATTTCAGCTTTAATATGCATTTAAATGGCTGAAATAAAATCTAATCAATAGATAAAAAACTCTTGAGTTCCTCCAAGCCAAATAACAGCAACTTTATGACTCTAAATGAACTAATTAAATGAATTTGAATGCTTGGTTTCATGCTCTCTTAGTAGTCGAAAGGTCACCAGCAACTTAATGAAAATTTGTAACTCATGTGTGATCTTTTAAGCATCAATGGTTATGGAAGAAGAATAGGTTGCTGCCGAATTTAATATACATGTAATGCTTCCTTCAATTTATCATAACAGCCCCTTTAAATGTTGAATAATGCTTCCCTATGTGTGTAACCGATTCTCACTTGAAAAGTCACATTAAACTCTTTGTAACATCCTTTGAGTGTAACGGTTTCAATTTGAAAAGTTTCCTACATTCAAACACATTAAACAAACATATTAATCACATTTAAACACTTATTAAACACTAATTTAACTTAAACACATTAAACACTTATTAAACACTAATTTAACTTAACACATTAAACACTTACTAAACACTAATTTAACTTAACACATTAAACACTTGACTTTATTAAATGAACTAAAAGTTAAGACTTCAATTAATGCAACAACTAGTTAGTTTATGGAAGCGAAATTAAATTAACTTAAACTCATGCTTCATTAAAACAACCTAGTAACTAGATTAAATAATAAGCCTCTTATTAAACACAACTTATTTATTTAAACTAAACACCTTTATTTAAAACTAATATTTAATTTGAAAGTTTGTATTCAGCAAAATAAATAAAAAAATGCATGAATTAGATCAAGCTAAACACAAACTGAATGAATTGAATGTGAACTTAAACCGAGCTCAATAAGCTGAGATGAACTCATGTGAGCTGAACCACATAGGAAGGGAGTTTAATTGAGCTGAAAAATGAGCTGGAATCAGCTTCATTTTGCACTTTGGCCCCTCAAACTTAGGCACTCTCGATGGCATCGATTGGAGTCAAACCATGATGCGACCAAGATCGCATCATACCCACTCTTGAAAGCAATTCGTCCTCAAATCGAGCCAATGGTTCTCTCGAATAGAATTCCTTTTGCTTGGCTTTCCTCGTTCAAATGGGGAGGATGGTAATCAAGACACCTGGAAAGAATAGTCGTGAATTAACAAGTATTGCTTCAAACAAATTTGCAATCCACATATAAACATAGCAACACAAGTATGTTGCATGTGGAAGGACAAGATCAACTTATCATACAAAAGAAATAATGCCTTATCAAATGTTTGAAACAGAATTACATAAGGATCAAGGCATTCAACCAACTTAAATTGCTTCCATGAATTGAAATGCGAGTAGTAGGTCAAAATTTGAACATAATCGTCACCAACAAATAATAGAACAGATTCACATGATTCATGACCTCGCACAATCAATCCTTGCAACTAACCTTTGGACATATGCTCGCTAACAAATGCATCATGCCAATTATCAAAAACAAGAGTCTTTTTATCAATGTCCAAAACCAATAGATCATTATCAAACAGAATAGAACAATTAAGCACATCACGATTTAAGGACTTTATAAAAATGAAATAATCAACGTGATGGTTGTCATCTTCCAAGGAAAACAAAAGTGTTTTAAAGCTTTTGAGAATCTTACCTTGCTTGTCTTCAAAAGCAGGAAAACAAAGATCGAATTTACCTTGCTCGCCCATCACAAATCTTTGCTCCTCCGGGGTATAGCATAGCTGAAGTTTCACGGTTGAATTAATCTTTTCCAAACAGATCGCAAACTTCATGGACAACCAAAGAAATTGTTTAAAGAATGAATATAAATTGAAAACACATTGGGAAATTTTCGTTACCTTTTTCAAAGACCATAAATCAAAATGATAGAAATGGTTCGCACACAATTGATGTGGCTTGATTTTTCAAAAAAATGAATCAACTTTAAAAACATGATTTTGTTTATTTAAATCAAAAAATAACAATGGTTTCACTAAATCGATCATGTTAAACCAATAGGACTTATGCATACTCAAAAACAAACATTCAAATCTCTTTTCATGCTTCAAAATAGATTTGCACAAGTTTAAAGATTTCTCACAAAACTTGAGTGGGTGCTCGTTAATGTCATGTTCAAACAAATTAAGCGCTTTTTCTGAAAAATCGTTTGCACACAAGATAAAATTTTTGGATTGTCGATCGGAACGAACAGTGTCAACCACATTCAAAGAATAGAAATCAATCAGATGAGAATAAGAGGTCTTTTTATAACTAAGTCATCAAAGATTTTATTGAGAAATGTCAAATCAGATTGCCGTGACTCGTTTAAAAGTTCCTTACCTCGCTTATCTTTGGGTTCGTGTGGTTTATTTTCAACTATACCTTGGCTGATCACATGGAAATGTCATTCTTCTGGAAGGTATTATAGTTGAAAAACATCTTTCGGTCTTTCGAGAACCTAAAAAGTAGAAATAGAACAAGAACAAATTTCAAGGGGGTTAGTTTAATCACTCCTCACTTTTTCTTACTCGTTCTTTTCTTTTGTTTCTTTTTCTATCTCGGGTTCTTTTCTTTCTTTTTCAATCTCTTTTTCTTCATCTCGTTTTCTTTTTCGAATTTCTTTTTGACTTCTCTTTCAACTTCTTTTTGTTCTTTCTCTTTTTCAAAAACCTTCTCAATGGCTTTTTCAAGCTCTCTTAAGACTTGCTAATTTTCTCTCTTTCTTGCCTCTTTTCTCTCTTTTCTTTTTATTTTGTTTTCTTTTTCTTCGTTTTTATTACATGACGTTACAAAAGAATCATAATAATAACAATGATTTCCAAAAGAAGAAAATTTATTTACATTGGATTCACGAACATTTCTTCGAGAAGAATACTCCATGGATGCTTTCTTGGAAGTTCATGAACGAGTATACCGATCAACTCGCACGTCTTCTTGGAGGGAGTAAAAATCAAAGTCGGCTTCTTTTCGCCTTGAGTTCCTTGATGATTAAGAATCTCGATCAAAATCTCGTCTCAAATAATTGTTAAAAGTTATCTTTGCAAAGTTCTCGATTCTTCTTTTCGGTTTGATGACACTCGTTTTCGTGGATCTCTTTGTTCCACATGATCTAATCTCTCGTGTAGTCTATCAAACTTGGAATTCACCATTCTTTTCATTTCTTACACCAAGTATTGGTATTCCAATTTGGTAAATTCTTCATGAGACATGATTGTTATCACTGAAAAGTAAAATTGTTAAGTAAAATAAAGTCCTCACTAAAAAATCCTCACAAGTTCACTTGGAAAGAAGAAAAAAATATTGAGCACTTACACTCGTGTTTCACTCAATTTCGGCTTTTTCTCTAATGAGTCACTAGTGCCTTTTTCCTCTCGAATGCACCTCTCAATATTCTGGAAGGTTGCCTTAGACTTATTAGTAACTTGTAGGTCGGCTTCAAGGGGTTTAAACAAAGGAAAAATCGTTTTGGGTAAAGGTAGGCAGAATAAAAAAAAATGTTGGGGTTGGTGGTGTTGGAATTGAACAGATGGCACAAAATGATGGTTAAAATACTTCTTGAATGATTGGGGTAGGAATATGAAAATTATTGGTTTCAAAACTCAGAAATTAAAGAGAAGAATGGAAAAACTAACAAGATCACAAACTTCACTTTTTTTCCTTGTTTTTTTAATATATTTTTCTAATATTTTTTACTCCAAATGCACAAATTTAAGTACAATAGAACACTTTGAATACAATTTGATTTTTTTTCTAAATTTTGTTTTTTTTAAATTTGTTTTCACTTACCTACTTCAAATTTACGATGATCGATGGAGCTCCTCGTTTTTTAGCTCTAATACCAAATGATACTATCCGCCTCGGGGGTGAGTCGAGTCGTATGTAAGATGCCCGATCGTCTACGAGGAGTAATTGAAAAATTGTCGAAAAGGGTGAAATTAGGCTAAAGTTGCGAAAGCTTATCAAAAGGGTTTAAAATTTGGTTAAGTGATGGAGATAAGTTTGGCTAGGAAGTAAACAAGGAAGAAGGATATAATGGATGGAATCGGTTTAATAAAAATAATAAGGATATGTATTAAGATAATTTGGTGGAGATGGAGAAATGGAATGAAGGTTGAAACAAGAAAGAACCCTTAATAAAATATTAAGGACTCAAATCTTATATATTTCAAAGGGATGGTTAAATTGGATAAAAACTCGACCCACTATCTAGCAAGATAGGAACCTTGGTATAAAAGTTTGAATGCCACGCCCGAATGGATGATAAGTTCAAAATAAAGTCAGATTGACGCCACTAGCTACTAGATAAGTCAATTTGAACCTTGAAGAATAATGAGAGTAGATAACTTACAATAAGAAAATTTCATTGAAGATCAAAAGTGCCTTTTACAAACTAATAACAAGGTATATATAGTGTTTACATGTGGTTAGCTGAGGAGTCATATAATTTCAACTTTAATATGCATTTAAATGGCTGAAATAAAATCTAATCAATAGATAAAAAAACTCTTAAGTTCCTCCAAGCCAAATAATAGCAACTTTATGACTCTAAATGAACTAATTAAATGAATTTCAATGCTTGGTTTCATGCTCTCTTAGCAGTCGAAAGGTCACCAGCAACTTAATGAAAATTTGTAACTCATGTGTGATCTTTTAAGCATCAATGGTTATGGAAGAAGAATAGCTTGCTGCCGAATTTAATATACATGTAATGCTTCCTTCAATTTATCATAACAGCCCCTTTAAATGTTGACTAATGCTTCCCCATGTGTGTAACCGATTCTCACTTGAAAAGTCACATTAAACTCTTTGTAACATCCCTTGAGTGTAACGGTTTCAGCTGAAAAGTTTCCTACATTCAAACACATTAAACAAACATATTAATCACATTTAAACACTTATTAAACACTAATTTAACTTAAACACATTAAACACTTATTAAACACTAATTTAACTTAACACATTAAACACTTATTAAACACTAATTTAACTTAACACATTAAACACTTGACTTTATTAAATGAACTAATAAGTTAAGACTTCAATTAATGCAGCAACTAGTTAATTTATGGAAGTAGAATTAAATTAACTTAAACTCATGCTTCATTAAAACAACTTAGTAACTTGATTAATTAATAAGCCTTTTTATTAAACACAACTTATTTATTTAAACTAAACACCTTTATTTAAAACTAATATTTAATTTAAAAGTTTGCATTCAGCAAAATAAAAAAATGCATGAATTAAATCAAGCTAAACACAAACTGAATGAATTGAATGAGAATTTAAACCGAGCTCAATGAGCTGAGATGAACTCATGTGAGCTAAACCACATAGGAAGGGAGTTTAATTGAGTTGAAAATGAGCTGGAATCAGCTTCATTTTGCACTTTGGCCCCTCGAACTTAGGCCACTCTTGATGGCGTCGGTTGGAGTCAAACCATGATGTGACCAGGATCGCATTAGATGGGATTCGAGTTAATCCTAAAAAAATCGAGGCTATGCTTGAGTGGAAAAAACCTAGGAATGTTTCTAAGATCCATAGCTTCCACGAGTTAGCGGGTTATTATCGAAGATTCATTGAGGGGTTCTCGCTTATCACAACTCCTCTAACTAAATTGTTGCGTAAGAACATACTATTCTGATACAGCCTGAATCCGTAAAAGAGTTTGTGGTTTATTGTGATGCATCACATGTTGGATTAGATTGTATCCTGATGCAATATGGTAAGGTAGTGGCTTATTCGTCCTGATAACTTAATTCACACAAAGGCAATTATCCTTAAAAATCTAGAGGCATTATTTATATGGAGAGAGATGTATCATTTACACCGATCACAGGAGCTTCAAGTATCTCTTTACTCAGAAGGAATTGAACCTTAGGCAAAGTAGATGGGTTGAATTGCTTAAAGATTACAACTGCACTACTGAGTATCAATCCAATAAGATCAATGTGGTGGTCAATACTCTTTGTCGAAGATCAATGTCTAATTTGAGGGCGATATTTTCTCGCCTAAGTCTATTCGATGATGGGAGACTGTTAGCTGAGTTGTAAGTTAAGCTGACTTGGATTGATTAGATTCGGGTTAAATAGTTGGGGGATGATTCATTGGTTTTGTGTTTTCATCAGTTTGATTAAGGTAATAATTCTAATTTTGGGCTAAACAGTGATGGGGTTATGTACTTCCTATGATGGGTTTGTGTACCTAATGATTCTAAGTTGAGGCAGTCCATTTCTACAGAAAGCGCATAGTAGTCCTTATCTTATACATCTTGGTGGGAATAAGATGTATCTGGATCTCTGTAAGTTATACTGTGGTCTTGTTTGAAACGGAGGTAACAGATTTCCTCCCTCGATGTCTGATGTACCAGCAAGTTAAGGCTGAGCACCAACTACCTTTGGGTTTGCTTCAACCCGTTAAGACTCTCCTTTGGAAATGAGAATGAGTGACTATAGACTTCATTAGTGGGTTGCCCTTAACATCCACTAGGAAGGATCCTGTTTGGGTCATCGTAGATCGTTTGACCAAGTTTGGCCATTTTATTCCTGTTAGGACAAACTAATCCCTTCAAAAACTAGCTAAGTTGTATGTTTCCGATATTGTTAGACTTCATGGAGTTCTGATCTCAGTTATTTCTGATAGGAATCCTCATTTTACTTCTTGTTTTTGGAGGAAGTTTCATGAGGCTCTAGGTACCCGATTGGACTGCAGTACTACATTCCATCCTTAGAAGATGAACAATCTAATAGGGTGATTCAGATACTAGAGGATATGCTACGAAGTTGTGTCATCAATTTTTGAGGTAGTTGGAAGGAGTTTCTACCATCTATCGAGTTCGCATATAATAATAGCTCCCAATCCAGTATTCAGATGGTACCTTGCGAGGATTTGTATGGTCATAAGTGTCATACCCTTTTGTGTTGGACTGAGTTGAGTGAGCGACGGGTTTTGCATCTTGAGTTGATTTCTAAGATTGAGGATAAAGTTAGACTAATTTGGGATCATCTTAAAGTGGTTTCTGATAAGCAAAAGTCATATTCGAATATGAAGAGGAGAGATATCGAGTATTATGTGGGTGATCAAGTCTTCCTTAAGGTATCTCTATGGAAGAATGTCATTCGGTTTTGACATAAGGACAAGTTGAGCCTTAGGTTCATTGGGCTGTATTGGATTCTAAAATGCGTGGGTCCGGTTGCCTATCAGTTAGAGCTACCTCTAGAGTTGGATCGTACTCACAATGTGTTCCACGTCTCTATGTTGAGGCGGTATCGGTTGGGCCATCTCATATCGTATCTGTTGAGAATATTGAAATAAGACCGAATTTGACCTTTGAGGAGAAGTCAATTCAAATTCTAGATTGAGACATTAAGGTCTTGAGCAAGAAGTCTATTCCATTAGTTAAGGTTCTGTGGCAAAATGATAGCACTGAGGAAGCCACTTGGGAACCTGAGGACTCGATTTGACAGCAATATCCGCATCTGTTTAAATCAAGTATATATCGAGGCTAAAATTTCTTTAGGGGGAAAGTTGGAACGCCACAAACTTTTAATTTTATGAATTGCAAGAGTTAGTCAAGTAATTTGTTCTGGTTCTATGGGTTGGAGTTGTGTTTGTGTGGGTGAGGTCTCGAGTTCAAGTCCCGTTATGCCTAAAGTGAAATTTATTTTTTTTCTTTTCGTTCATTGTGGGCCATCCTAGTATTGTTTTTCTGGATGAATTTAAATTGCTAGTAGTTGGATTAAACATTGAGCAGTCGGTTGGATTTTATTCTTGTTTTTCTTTTTAAAATAATAAGAGAGAAATTATCTCTAGAACCTCCCTTATTTTCCATCCCATAACTCCATTTTTTCCCATTTGGTTTTTTTATTTTTGGACTCTTTGAAACTGCCAAGATTTTTGTTCTCTCCTTGTTCTATTCCCTGCTATTATTCAATTTTTATTTCTTCTATTATGGTTAATTTACTTTTGTTTTGTTTGCTTTCCTTTTTTGTAAGGATATTAGTAAAGGTATTGGACTTCAATTTTCTTTCTTCTTTCCTTGATTTTTTCCCCATTTTCTAGTGAGAATTAATTATGGTGGTGGGTGTTGCGTTAACTGTTGATAACTCGGTTCTTGACATAAGTGACACTATTTCCATTACTAAGGTTTAGTTGTCTCTTGCACATAGTTATTTTTTTAGTCGTTATGAATTCCATTTTTAATTGTTTGGGTCTTTTAGGTGAAGTGTACGAGACAAATAATTTTTCACGAGTTAGAATCTATTGGTGGGAGACTATCTTTATTGGGATAAGTGGTTATTTGTTGTGTTGGGATTGTGTTTCTGTAGTAACATTGTATGACGTTGATTTCGTCAATTTTGATTATTGAATTAATGTTTCAGGTGGAGGAATCGTGTTAATTATTTCATATATGGTTAATTTAACTACTGGACTACTTGTTATTGAATCGACATAAGAAAATATCCAAGTATTTAACGAGAAACCCAAAAATCAGCGAACGGCGAAAGCCAAAAATCAGTATTTTCAAAGCCACACGGCCGTGTACCATGCCATGTGCGAGTTGTTGATCGAACATGGGCCTTCTATAGGGTCAGTATGTTATTAATTAAGTTACAAAGCATGAATTCCGATCATTTGTTAGTGTAAAATTGAACACATATCTGAAATGAAATGTTATGAGTAAAATTTGTAATATGCTATGTTTAATTTGAAGAAAACATTATGTATGTTTTGCGTTTATCATGATAAGCATGCACATTATAAATATATCTGATATCTATTAGCTTTGCATTTGCATTTGGGATGAGAATTATGAACTGGGGAAGTGTGGGCAATTTAATTATCTGTCGTAACTGGTGGTACAGCCACATCTATTTTTGTACATGGCGGTAATTCACTTATTGGTTTGGTAGTTAAGCTGCAAATATTTTGAAAGTTTCATGCCGACATTAAGTGGTGTGTAAGGCTGGATAGGTGCTTCATACCCTATATGGTGTGTTGAGATGGTCAGAGTTGGTTATCATAGCCCAATTTTGCCCGGCCTGTTACAAAACCCAAACCACTACAAACCCAAAACAAACAAAAAAACTAAAGACCAATTAAACCCAAGTTAAAATCAGACTGTCCCATTACCCAAAATTAAACCCCAAAACAACCCCACCATTAGCCCATAACCCATACAGACTTAACCAACAACTCATAAACCTAATTTTACATCAAAGCACATATAAACCCAATTAAAAAAGAAAAAATAACCCAATTAAACCACAAACCCGAGGCCCAATCACAAACCCACTACAGCCTACACTAAACCAACCCAAAGACCCCACAATCAGCCCAATTACTCTAGCCCACTAAACAAAAGAAAACAAAACAAAACCCTAAGGGCCACTTGCCCCTCTGCACCTCCGAACCTGCCTTTGACATGTCTGACGCTGCCAGCAGTCCCGTCCACGGCCACAGTGCACGCTCAGCACCGCCCAAGTTCCTGCAAGCATTAAACAAGATAGGACAGAACGGAGACAAAGTTGTAAAAACAAGGCCATATAAGCCGAACACGAATGTTGTAAAAGGGGGGAGTTTTTTTTGAACAAAAAAAAACAAAAAGATTCGGCTAAAAACAAACAAACACGAACTATCAAAATCAATAGAAAAGGTTGATTTAGTTCTTGGTATTTTGATTCATCATTTACTGTTTTTATTTTTATTTTCTTCATATATATTTTAAAAAATAAAAATAAAAAAATGAAAAAAATCAAAAGGAAAAGAGGGACGAAACCATACCTGAGCCGTCGGGGCGCGTTGTCGGAGCCTCGTCTCCACGGTTGAAGCCAGATCGAGGGTAAGGAAAGGGGGGTTTCTCCTCTTGGGTTTTTAGGGCTTCAAAGGGGTTCCAACAAAAGGCCAAAAGGCCAAGTTTTGAGAATCACTGGCCACCGATACGGTGATGGCACGGTGGCGCGAAGGGAGGCCGAACGTCGAAGGAAAAAGGAGGAAGAGAGGTCTACCATTTTGATTTTGAGAGAGGGAGAAGGGAGAAGCTTTAGAGTTTTAAGTTTTTTTTTCTTTTCTTCTTTCTGACTTAGGTTGGAATAAGAAAAAAAAGGGGTTTCTTTAAGACATAAATGAAATAGGCGCCGTTTGGTCTAGGAATATCGCATATCCCTTGAAAAGGGATAATTTCACGCTTAGTCCCCTCCTTTGTATGCGTTATTTGATTAGGCCCCATTCGCATTTTTTAAATCTCGCCTATTATTTCGTAGTGTTTTCGATCTGGTCCTCGCTCTCCCTATTTTAATTTATTGCCTTTTAGTCCTTATTTTTATTTTGATTTCAAAGATAGCCCTCACCTATTTATTTTGTTATAATTTTTACTTTAAACTTTATTTTCATTCGATTCAGGTCCTAAATTTGTTTAATTTCAATTTATTTTCACAACTTTGCCATTTACTCATTTTAAAACTTTCATATTATTTATTTTAAATCTTTTTATTCATTATCTATTTATTAAACTTATCTATATATATATATATTTATGTTCATTTCAAATTGTACATATATATTTCTATCTCATATTTATTTTATATATTATTATCTTGAAACCAATATATTAGGTTTTAAATTATTACAGATATTATTAATTTCATATCATATGGATTTTGCTATTCATATATGTACATATATTTTGGTAAATACTTTAAATCATTTTTTATACATTTATGCATTCTTTTGCATATTACAAAGTCACTTTTATTCTTTTAAATCATTAACGTTTTATTGTATATATCTTATTTGTTTTAGAACTTTATATCTATTTTAAATACTTCACATGCATTATTATATATTGTATATATAATTTTCAAAATAAAGTAATATTTTACGTTTGGAAATTCGAAGGAATCGTGCCCAATCATGCTGGGTTTCATTTTTTTTATTTGGCCAAATAGTGCAATACCCCTAATTTGGATTTTCGAGAAAACGAGCCCTAACTTACTGGGTTCTAGTTTCTCGCTTGACAAATGACGGGAGATCCTCTTCAAAAATAAAACCTAGTTTTAAAAGGCGAGCTTAGTTTCGGGAGTTTAAAGTGTCGCGACCTAACTTACTGGACATGATACTTTATCTCATCGAAAATAAGAGAGTCTTAGCATCCCTTCCAATTCCTTCAAATTTTGAAAATAAAAGTATTGTATTTTCGAATCATTTCAAAGTTTTCAACATTAGGACATCAATCAATCAGTTTGGTACCGATTTCGGGCATGTCGAGGGTGCTAATCCTTCCTCGCATGTAATTAACTTTCGAACCCATTTTTCTCAGATTTTCGTAGACTAAAAGCCTCGTTTTAATAAACCGATGCATTTTATTAAAACAAAGGTGTCCGATCACACCCAAATAAAGATCAGTGGCGACTCCCTTCCTTTTCATTTTCAAACCTCGAGTCGACCGCGTCGTTTACTATTTTATCAAAAAAATGGTTATGATGACTTGGCGACTCCTTCGGGACTTGAGGTCGTGCCATAGATTGATTAATTTTTGTACTTTGATTAAAATTGTAAAATGGTTTCGAAAAATCATGCTTCTTTTAATGCACTTTCAATTTTGGGTCTTGTAAATACTTTGGCATTGCATTGCATGACCGTTGTGGTCACACCCTTTAAGTGGGAGCGAAAACCTATGCCTTCATGAGGTTTTCACCTCCGCATGAGCTAGTGGACTATTTTCGGGATACATTTGTACCTATGTCTTCGTGAAGTTTTCACTTCTGCATGGCCATAGGGAAATGTATTCCCCCGAACCGAACTCGGTCCGTATGAGCCTATAATGGGTGAGGATCGAGGAATCTACTGGTTTGGGTACCTCGAACTTTAGAACTCAACCACACGTAAAGAGCCTAAGAACCCACCCTGAGCTGAACTATGCCAAACCTTAGTAGTTACCCAGATAGGCATTTGTGTATTTTATATGCTTTATATCTCATTCTGTGGTACTAATTGATGATGTTTTATTTCCTCTGCATGTCATTTCTATTTTTAAGAGGCATCGATTCATAGTCAGTTTCTGAGTTAGAAAGCTAGTTATGGAAAGCGAATTCCTTGATAAAGTGGAGGACAATGCGGTCGTCCTCACATGGTCAGAGCAAAGCCAATTAGAAAAAGGGGACAGCTTAGCTGAGGGATATGTGTCAAAATTACGGGATTTCACCAATATCAGTGTCACGCAGAATGAACTTCAGGAGTTGAAAGAAATATGGACCCAGTGGGATGACAAGACAAAGCAGTTGTTCTATAGTACCTACGATGATATACCATACATGCTTGATGTCAAAATAGATAAGCCCCTATTTCGAGCAATGACTCAGTTCTGGAATGCTACTTATAGATATTTCTCATTCGGGAAAGTAGATTTGGTTCCCACGGTAGAAGAATACATGACCTTACTATGTTGTCCGAGAATTCAAGTTGATAAAGCTTATTCCAAAGCAGTTAATAGCCCGAATTTTGCGAAGAAATTGATGAATATCACGAGAATGAGCGAACAATGGGTCTCAGCTAGAATATAGAAGAAAGGCGAGGGTAAATGCATACCTTGGATATATTTGAGGGACCTGATCCTAACACATCCTAATGCAAAGAAAAAGATTAACGTCTTGGCCTTGTGTATTTATGGTTTGGTGATCTTCCCAAAAGCTCTAAGATACATTGACGAAGCAGTTATTAATCTATTCGACCGATTAGACAAAGGGGTCATGCTGTTCCTGCCATCTTGGCCGAAACATTCAGATCCTTGAATGCATGTCGGAGAATAGGTGAAGGCAGATTTATTGGATGTGCGCAGTTGTTATTGGCCTGGTTCCATAGTCACTTCTGAAAAGTGGAGAAAGTGTTTTATCAATTTTTGTCAGAGAATTACTCCCCGTTGAAAGAAATAGTAGCTACGCCTAGGAGAGAAGACGTGTCTGAAGAAAATTGGATAGTACACCTTCAAAACCTTCAAGAAGACGACATCGAGTGGAAGGCTCCTTGGATGATTCCCAACAAGATCCTTTATCATTGTGGAAACTTCGACTGGGTTCCTCTACTGGGAATTTGGGGTGCCACTGCATATGCCCCTTTGCTAGTCCTAATATAATATAGTTCAAGACAGTTCGTACCAACGACATATGGGCTGGCTCAATGCGAGTTCTCATACGAAGGGGAGAGCTATAAGAAAAAGGTTAAAGAGATCTCTAATGCCTGGAATCAGATTCATAGAATGAAAAGGTTATCCGCAGGCCCAATGATGACCCTAGAGTGCAGCGGATGGAGGATTAGAAGGATTAATGATAATGTCCCTGAGCCAAATCTAGAGGGCGCCCGATGGAGAGAAGAATGCTTGCGAGTGGTCCCATCAGAATTAGAGATTGTGAAACAAGATTTTGAACGGATGAGTTCAGAGCTTGGAAAAAGATAGAAAAGCTGGAAGAAGAAAAGATGCTCCTCCAATTAGAGGTGGACGGTCAAAAATCGAAGGCCAAGAAACTTAGAAAGGAAAAATGAAAGGTAGAGGAGGACCGAGATAGCTTGAAGACGAAATACAAGAAGATGCCTCTGACAATAAAAATCGCTGGATTAGGAAAACCTTCAGAGCAGTGGCGACAAGAGATCCGAGAGGAAAAATCTAGAGTTAGTAGTTGGGAGAAAAGTTTCAAGAAATGCAAACACAAAACGAGGCCTTAGAAGGGCATGACGAAAGCCAAAAGGAGAAAAGGGACTAAAAGCTAGAGTGGTTGAGCTTGGGCGGTCTTTGCACCACTATCAAAATCAAGACTCAGAAAGCAAACTGAAATCAAGTCTAAACAGAATCAAGGAAATGAAAGGTAAGGTTGAAGAGCTAGAATCAACATTACATAGTGGTGAGCTTCGGATTGAGCTTCTGGAAACAAGAGAAAGGCGTTGGGAGGAGGAGCTTCGCCATTCTTGTAAGCAAATTAGAAGCCAGAATTACCTCATGGGTGAAGCGATAATCCAAATTCGAGAGGTAGCTGATCACCTACAAACTTTGGTCGCAGAGGCTGACATATTGAGCGTGGGATATGAGCTACAGCCAGGTTGTAATCAAGAGCTAATCTCTTTGCTTGGGAAAATCAAAACCTTAGGCCTTAGGGCGAAAGCATATTTGTAGTCTGTTTTATGTAAAGGATTTTTTTCTAATAAAGTTTTCTAAAATGAATTTGAATCTGAATCGATGCCTTCTTCTTGCATTCATGCATTTGCATTGCATCATCAGAGAAAAGAGGTATTGATTAATATTCGGTTGCTAAATAGAAGAGTTTGTCATAAGGAAATAAATTTCTTGATAAAGTGGATTGTAATACGGTTGCCCAAATATAGTCCAAATAAACGACGAGAGAAGGCCGATAATCCATAGAAGAATGCAAGACTTTGCCCGATGATTCAAGCCAACACAGATTATTCAAGAGTCCTCACGTCTCGATTTTCTTAAAAAAGCTTATGAATATCACGGAGGATAAGTGAGTGAAGAGGTATGGCCTGAACTGAGCAATAAGGAGCTAAAAGAAGCATCTGTGGAGAAAGTTTATGGGACATGACCATAACATACAAATACGAAAAAAAAGACTAGTGTTTCCACTTGGATTATGATGACAAAACCGTATACGCAATCCGTTTTATGTAAAGAGCTTTATTTTCTAGAAAAGTTCTTCTAATGGAATTGAATTTATAATCAACGCCTATCTTTCTTTTTGCATTCTCTATATGCATTTGAATGGCATTGCATCATCTTAGAAAGGAAGTGTTGATTCATATTTGGTTGCTAAATGGAAGAGTTTGTCAAAAGGAAATGTGTTACTTGATAAAGTGGATTGTAATACGGT
The DNA here is from genome assembly GCA_025506655.1 of Gossypium rotundifolium. Taxonomy (NCBI): domain Eukaryota; kingdom Viridiplantae; phylum Streptophyta; class Magnoliopsida; order Malvales; family Malvaceae; genus Gossypium; species Gossypium rotundifolium. The sequence goes on from CP106723.1 coordinate 47,572,084, forward strand.
CGTTCGAACATAAGGACATGGCCGTATATGCGATCCATTTTATGTAAAGAAACATATCTTCTAGAAAAGTTCTTCTAATGGAATCAAAATGATCAACACCTCTCTTTCTTTTTACATTCATGCCATGCACCTGCATTGCATTTTATGCATTTGCATTACATCACGTTATATGCATTTGAGTCCAAAGAAAGAGCCTAATAAGTTAAAATTATAGAAGATGAAAACAGTTGCAGAAAGATCAAGAAAGGAGGATTGCGAGAGCCTCAGGTCGAGAATCGAATGGGAACCCATAGTGTATCCTCCTTTGTCAAAAACATTTACATCTGCAGGAATGATGTACCCAGGGAGAGATAATTCATAAAGCACGTTGTTATGGATTGAAAGGGGTCTTCAGAACGTCAGTATAAATGTTGTTTATAAAGGGGATGATGCAATTGAAGATGTTTCAATGATACGCCTTTGTCCTCCTGGATTCATTTTGAACAATTGGACTGTTGTGGATCTTCTTGTAGTTTCTAAGTCCTCTCCAGAGTAATGCTCAATGTTAACTCTCTTTTTGTGTGCCCCTAAGTAGTAGTGGGATTCTTTTGTAAGAGCTTATGTTTGCTCTTTATCATTTAAATGAACATTAATAGAGATGTATTTTGTCATAATCTTTTTATTCTTGTTAACTTCATAATTATTCCCTCTTCTCACAGCCTATCCTTACATGTACCTCATATCATGCCATAACATTATGTTTGTTTGGTTCCAATACTTTGATGCTCTTCTATAGTTTTCTTTTCCATTTACCTTTTAGGTACTCAGATACCAACAACATGAACAATCCCGTTACAAGTCCTGAAATCAATTTAGAGAAAGCTATTTGTTTAGGAGAATTCAAAGCTGAGGAAAATCTGAAGATTATGTCTCATCTCCTAACTTACTAAGAATGATAAAACAAGAAGATAAACAGATCCTACCCCATCAAGAATCTATTCAGACAGTGAACTTGGGAAATAAAGAAAAGAGACAGGAAGTGAAGATTGGGACCTCCATTTCAGAGAAGACCAAACATGATTTGATCACCTTGCTTCGTGAGTACAAAGATGTATTTGCATGGTCGAATCAGGATATGCCAGGGTTGGACGAGGATGTAGTGGTCCATAAACTCCCACTGAAACCAGAATGCAAACCTATTCAACAGAAGCTAAGACGAATGAGACTTGAAATGCTGTTAAAGATAAAAGAAGAAGTCAAGAAACAATTTGATGCTGGCTTCATACAAGTCTCCAAATACCCAGAATGGGTAGCTAACATAGTCCCAATACCGAAGAAAGACAGCAAGGTACGAATGTGTGTGGATTATCATGATCTGAATCGAGCAAGCCCTAAAGATAATTTTCCCTTGCCACACATTGATACGTTAGAGGATAACATAGTGAAACATTCATTATTTTCTTTCATGGATGGATTCTCGGGTTATAATCAAATAAAGATGGCTCCCGAAGATATCGAGAAAACCACATTCGTGACGATGTGGGGGACATTCTGCTACAAGGTGATGCCGTTTGGATTAAAGAATGCTGGGGCAACGTATCAGAGGGCTATGGTGATGTTGTTCCATGACATGATGCATAAATAAATAGAAGTCTACGTCGATGATATGATTGCCAAATCTCTGGGGGAAAGAGAGCATGTCGAGAACCTCAAAAAGTTGTTCGAAAGACTAAGAAAGTTCTAGCTGAAGCTTAATCCAGCCAAGTGTATGTTTGGGGCTACCTCGAGAAAATTACTAGGCTTCATCGTCGGTGAGAGAGGTATTGAAGTTGATCCAGATAAGATAAAATCCATACAAGAACTACCACCTCCGCGCACACAAAAAGAAATCAGAGGATTTTTAGGGAGGTTGAACTACATCGCTCAATTCATTGCTCAACTTACCAACTAGTGTGACCCAATTTTTCAACTCTTTCGAAAACACAATCCTGGAGAATGGAAGGAGGAGTGCCAAGTGGCTTTTGATAAGATAAAATAATATTTGTATAGTCCTCGGTGCTAGTACCACCAAACCCCAGGAGACTATTAATATTGTATCTGACTGTGTTTGAAAACTCAATGGGTTGCGTACTGGGGCAACATGATGAGTCAAGGAAAAGAGAAAGGGCAATTTACTACCTCAGCAAGAAGTTCACAGAGTATGAAGCAAAGTACCCGTCAATTGAAAAATTCTGTTGTGCTTTGGTCGGGGTAGTTCGAAGGCCCAGATAATATATGTTGTATCATATGACGTGGTTAATTTCAAAAATGGACCCAATAAAATACATAATGGAATCACCTGCACTTTCAGGAAGAATGGCATAATGGCAAATCTTACTATCAAGTACGACGTCATATATGTGAGTCAAAAGTCGATAAAGGGGAGCGAGATAGTTGACTTCTTAACAACTCGAACAACAGAGGAATACGAGCCATTGAGATTTGATTTCCCAGATGAAGATTTGATGTGCATTACAGAAAAAGAGTGTGAGTCGTCAAAAGAGAAATCATGGAAGATGAGCTTCGACGTGCATCAAATACATTGCGGCATGGGATTGGAGCAGTCCTAGTGTTACTAGAGGGGAACCATTATCCGTTCACTGCCAGATTAAATTTCTTCTGTACTAATAATGTTGTGGAATATGATGCTTGCATTATGGGACTTCGTGCAGCCATTGAATGAAACATCAAAATCTTGGAGGTGTACGGGGACTCAGCGTTGGTGATTTACCAAATCTATGGAGATTGGGAAGTGAGAGATTCGAAGTTGGTCAAATATCGTAATCTTTTTGCGGAGTTGGTCAAAGAGTTCAAATAAGTGACTTTTAATTACTTCCCACGAGAAGAAAACCAATTGGTCGATGCCACGCCACTTTGGCCTCAATGTTCAAAGTAAATAGAGAAATGAAATAATGCCTCTCCAAATGAGCATATATGAGGTCCCTGCACATTGTTTTAGCATTGAAAAAGAGGCAGATGGATAGCCATGGTTCCACAATATCTTAGAATATGTCAAGAATCAAAGATATCCCAAGCAAGCAAATGAGAACGACAAAAGAACAATCAGAAGAATGGCGGTGGGATTTGTTCTTGATGGGGACATCCTATACAAAAGAGGAAAAGATCAAGTGCTCCTAAGATGCGCAGATGCTGTTGAACCTAGAAAAATACTTGAAGTTATCCATGAAGGAGTTTGTGGAACGCATGCCAATGGTTTCACTATGGCTAGGCAGATTATGAGACTCGATTATTACTGGCTGACAATGGAAAGTCACATCATTAGTTACGCATGAAAGTGCCACAAATGTCAAATTTACGGTGATAAAATTCATGCAGCTCTTTCGCCCCTTCATGTCATGACTTCTTCATGGCCTTTTTGTATGTGGGGATGGATGTTATAGGGCCAATTTCCCCAAAAGCTTCTAATGGACACCGATTCATTTTTGTGGTCATAGATTACTTCACAAAATGGATAGAAACCGCTTCATTTGCGAATGTGACAAAGACCGCAGTTTGTAGGTGCTTAAAAAAAGGAGATCATATGTCGGTACGGTTTGCCTGAGAGAATCATTTTGGATAATGTTTTGAATCTAAACAACAAGATGATGAAGGAAGTGTGTGAGCAATTTCAAATAAAGCATCATAATTCCTCACCTTATTGCTCAAAGATGAACGGAGCAGTAGAAGCTGCTAACAAAAATATTAAGAAGATTATTGAGAAATGACCGAGACATATAAAGATTGGCACGAGAAGCTACCATTCGCTTTGTACGCATATCGCACATCTGTGCGTACATCTACGGGAGCAACTCCTTTCTCTCTGGTCTATGGAATGGAAGCTGTGCTACCTATCGAAGTTGAGACCCCTCTCTACGAGTCTTAATGGAGTTGAAACTAGAAGAATCAGAATGAGTTCGAGCTCGATATGACCATCTAAATCTTATCAAAGAAAAATGCTTGAAGGCGATCTGCCATGGACAGATATACTAGAAGGGAATGATCACAGCCCATGACAAGAAGGTGCGGCCAAGAGAATTTCCCGAGGGAGAACTTGTACTGAGAAAGATTCTCCCAATACAAAAAGATTTTCGAGGAAAATGGGCACCAAATTGAGAAAGGCCATACGTCGTAAAGAAGGCTTTCTCAAGTGGAGCTTTGATTCTCACTGAGATGGATGGGAAAGAGTTACCTAATCCAGTACACTCAGATGCCGTAAAAAAGTACTATGCCTAAAAAAAAATCAAGATGAAAACCCGAAAAGGGCGTCTTGGTGAAAAAAAAGAAAAAAAAATAGATCAAGACGAAAACCCGGAAAAGACGTCTTGGTGAAAAAAAGATCAAGATGAAAACCCGAAAGGGCATTTTGATAAACAAAAAGATTAGGATGAAAACCTGAAAGGGCATCCTAGTGAAGAGGGTTCAGACATAAAGAGTAAGACGATTTGAACAGAGAGTCAAAAGTCGAGATTATAATATTTGAAGCGGACTCGGAAGCTCAAAATCTTCTACACAAGAACTTTGCTCGAAAAGATCCAGGATGAAGAAACGTGGAGAAGTTCATGCGGTGGATATCTGGAGCATTTGCAACAATTGAACCTGCTTTCCTTTTTATAATGTTTTCTTTATTGAAATATTCCTTGTCAATTTTCTTTGCTTGTTGATTTTGAAATAAATATGAGTGTGAGGTATCCATTTCATACCTACTTTTCCATTTTCATGCATCTCATGTTTGGTTCATTTAAGTGATAAATAGTGAAATTACATACTTTAAACAAAAGGAATGTTTAGCATTATCTGGATGAGAATTTGGTAAGTGCAAGAGCCTCAAAGTAAGGACAAAGTTCAACAGGGGGCAAAAGGGTGATATATGAGAAACGCATATTACTCGTAAAACTTGAGGACGAGTACAAAACCTGAAAAAAAAGTCGAGAGTCAAAGCAATGAATACAGGAGATATATGACAAACAAGCCCAGGGTGCATGGCATAATCATGTAGGCATAAAAGCATTTAAGACAAACACGTGCATATCATGATAACATCACGCATGACACATACAGGCACACCAATAAAGCAAGAAGTTTTGACGATAGCTATACCAAACTAAGGAAAAAGAAGACATCCGAGTTCCACCAGATGATATGTTTTGAAATTCTAATTGCAAAATATCAACTCATAATACGAGAAGTGAGTTGAGCCTCAGGTCACACGCTGAGGTGCTTTTCAATATTTATTTTTCAAAATATCAACTCATAATACAATAGGTGAGTTGAGCCTCAGGTCACACGTTGAGGTGTTTTTCAATTTCATTCAAAATCAACTCATAATACGAGAGGTGAGTTGAGCCTCGAGTCGTGAGGTTTTTAATTTCGCTTTTTAATTTCATTCAAAATCAACTCATAATACAATAGGTGAGTTAAGTCTCGGTCACACGCCGAGCTATTTTAATTTCATCTTTCAATTTACATTCAAAAATCAACTCATAGTACAAGAGGAGAGTTGAGCCTCGGGTCGTCTGCCGAGGTATTTTCAATTTCTATCTTTCAATTTCAGTTCAAAAATCAACTCATAATACGATAGGTGAGTTGAGCCTCGGGTCACAGGCCGAGGTATTTTCAATTTCTGTCTTTTAATTTCTGTTCAAAAATCAACTCATAGTACAAGAGGTGAGTTGAGCCTCGGGTCGCACGCCGAGGTATTTTCAATTTCTGTCTTTCAATTTCTATTCAAAAATCAACTCATAATACGAGAGGTGAGTTGAGCCTTGGGTCACAAGCCAAGGTATTTTCAATTTCTGTCTTTCAATTTCTGTTCAAAAATCAACTCATAATACGAGAGGTGAGTTGAGCCTCGGGTCACATGCCGAGGTATTTTCAATTTCTGTTTTTAAATTCTATTTGTTTCAAAAATCAACTCATAATACGATAGGTGAGTTGGGTCTCGAGTTACAGGCCTAGGTATTTTAAATTTCTATTTTTCAGTTTCTATTTTTCAAAATAAAAAATAAAAAATCAACTCATATTGCGAGAGGTGAATTGAGCCTCGGGTCTCACGTGAGTTCCCGTGGAATAGGTTGAGATTACAAATCCCATCTCCCTGAGTTTACAATGAGGATCAATCCTTATCTCTTTGAAGCAGAGAAGATTGAGTGGGGTGGATTAAAGCTACAGGTCCTATCTCTCTGAAGTTGCAATGGAGCATATTGAAGATAGCAGGTCTGGCATCCTTGAAGTTGCAGGAACAGATTGAAGACATCACATCTTATCTCACTGAAGTTGCAAGTAGAGCAGATTAAAATGACGAATCCTATACCTCTTAAGTCAGCATAAAAAAGTGAATCAAAGCAACATGATGCGGTGGACCGGAATGAGGCTACCTGAAGAAAAGAGCACCAAAGAAGTTAAAGCCTAGCGAGACCGGGCAAAATTGGTCTTTCTTATGTCTTTGCTCTATTCTCGTTACACGACAATGAGCAAAGAGGGGTAGCTATTGTAGCCCAATTTTGCCCGACTGTTACAAAACCCAAACCACTACAAACCCAAAACAAACAAAAAAAACTAAAGACCAATTAAACCCAAGTTAAAATCAGACTGTCCCATTACCCAAAATTAAACCCCTAAACAACCCCACCATTAGCCCGTAACCCATACAAACTTAACCAACAACTCATAAACCTAATTTGACATCAAAGCACATACAAACCCAATTAAAAAAGAAAAAATAACCCAATTAAACCACAAACCCGAGGCCCAATCACAAACCCACTACAACCTACACTAAACCAACCCAAAGACCCCACAATCAGCCCAATTACTCTAGCCCACTAAACAAAAGAAAACAAAAAAAAAAAAAAAAAACCCCTAAGGGCCACTTGCCCCTCTGCACCACCAAACCTGCCTCTGACATGTTTGACGCCGCCAGCGGTCCCGTCCACCGCCATAGTGCACGCTCAGCACCGCCCAAGCTCCTGCAAGCATTAAACAAGACAGGACAGAACGGAGACCAAGTTGTAAAAACAAGGCTATATAAGCTGAACACGAATGTTGTAAAAGGGGGATTTTTTAACAAAAAAAAACAAAGAGATTCGGCTAAAAAAAAACAAACACGAACTATCAAAATCAATAGAAAAGGTTGATTTAGTTCTTGGTATTTTGATTCATCGTTCTCGTTTTTTTTATATTTTTATTTTCTTCATATATATTTTAAAAAATAAAATAAAAAAAAAAAATCAAAAGAAAAGAGGATGAAACCAGTACTGAGCCGTCGGGCGCGGCGCGTCGAACCTCGTCTCCACCGTTGAAGCCAGATCGAAGGTAAGGAAAGGGGGGTTTCTCCTCTGGGGTTTTCGGAGCTTCAAAGGGGTTCCAACGAAAGGACAAAAGGCCAGGTTTTGGGCATCACCGACCACCGATTCGATGGTGGCATGGTGGTGCGAAGGGAGGCCAAACGTCGAAGGAAAAAGGAGGAAGAGAGGTCTACCATTTTGATTTTGAGAGAGGGAGAAGGGAGAAGCTTTAGAGTTTTAAGTTTTTTTTTTCTTTTCTTCTTTCTGACTTAGGTTGGAATAAGACAAAAAAGGGGTTTCTTTAAGACATAAATGAAATAGGCGCCGTTTGGTCTAGGGAATATGCGCATATCCCTTGAAAAGGGATAATTTCATGCTTAGTCCCCCTCCTTTTGTGGCGTTATTTGATCAGGACCCCATTCGCATTTTTTAAATCTCGCCCTATTATTTTTGTCGTGTTTCGATCTGGTCCTTGCTCCTGCCCTATTTTAATTTATTGTAGTTTTAGTCCTTATTTTTTATTCCAATTTCAATATAGCCCTCACCTATTTATTTTGTTATAATTTTTACTTTGAACTTTATTTTCATTTTGATTCAGTCCTAAATTTGTTTAATTTCAATTTATTTTCACAACTTTGACATTTACTCATTTTAAAACTTTCATATTATTTATTTTAAATCTTTTATTCATTATCTATTTATTAAACTTATATATATATATATATATATATATATATATTTCAAAGTGTACATATATATTGTTATATTGTTATATGTATTTTTTATATATTATTATCTTGAAACCAATATATTAGATTTTAAATTATTCATATATTATTAATTTCATATCATATGGATTTTGCTATTCATATATGTACATATATTTTTGGTAAATACTTTAAATCATTTTTATACATTTATGCATTCTTTTGCATATTACAAAGTCACTTTTATTCTTTTAAATCATTAACGTTTTATTGTATATATCTTATTTGTTTTAGAACTTTATATCTATTTTAAATACTTCACATGCATTATTATATATTATATATATATTTTCAAAATAAAGTAATATTTTATGTTTGGAAATTGAAGGAATCGTGCCCAATCGTCTTTGGGTTTCGTTTTTTATTTGGCCAAATAGTGCAATACCCTAATTTGGATTTTCGGAAAACGAGCCCTAATTTCTCGGGTTCGGTTTCTCGCTCGACAAATGACGGAGATCCTCTTCAAAATAAAACCTAGTTTTAAAAGGCGAGCTTAGTTTCGAGAGTTTAAAGTGTCGCGACCTAACTTACTGGACATGATACTTTATCTCGTCGAAAATAAAAGTCTTAGCATCCCTTCCAATTCCTTCAAATTTTGAAAATAAAAGTATCGTATTTTCGAATCATTTCAAAGTTTTCAACATTAGGACATCAATCAATCAGTTTGGTACCAATTTCGGGCGTGTCGAGGGTGCTAACCCTTCCTCGCACGTAATTGACTTCCGAACCCATTTTTCTTAGATTTTCGTAGACCAAAAGCCTCGTTTTAATAAGCCAAGGCATTTTATTAAAACAAAGGTGATCCGATCACACCCAAATAAAGATCGGTGGCGACTCCCTTCCTTTTCGTTTTCAAACCTCGAGTCGACCGCGTCGTTTACTGTTTTATCAAAAAAATGATTATGACATTGGTGTGTAGCGAATGGGGATAGAATATATTTTTGCATCTATATTGTTCTGATATGATCAACATTTTCTATATATGTTTGATTAATTTCTGTTGTTTGAATTATATGTTACACGCTAAGTTTCAAAAACTCGCTCTCTGAATGCCTGTCACTTTTAGGTAATCCTCAAACTTAGGCGGATCGGTGCGACGGGAGCTCAGTTATGATGTCTTACTTTTGGGGGGGGGGGGAGGATTTTACGTGGTTTGTAAAATTTAGACTGTCTTTGGCCATTTTGGGATTGTTTATATTTCTGGACTTTACTTACTAATTTTTAAACTGTTTTATCATTTTTGGTGAGTTTACAACTTGTTTTGTGAAACGTTGATTTTCAAATTACAAACCATGTTTTCAAAATTAAACTCAAGACTTTCTGGTGCAAACTCAAATGTTTTTAAAATAAACTTTTTTATATAAACAACGATTTTTTTTATAATCGATTAAGAGAGATGGGCTTATAAACAAACCAGATTTTAAGCAATGAAAGTTAAACAATGATTTTTCAAAAACAAATGAATTTCGGATTTTCAATCGATTTATGGTATCATCTCCAAATATGGCCATAACGTCTAGGCCTAATTTAAGGTTTTAGATTGTATACACAAACAATTATATTAATCCGACATGAAAATAAATGTATGCATTTATTTATTTAAATTTGTACAATTGAATCAAAATTAAAGTTTCAAATATATATATGAACCGAAATTCAAACTTTATATGTATAATTACACCAAATCAAAATTCATATTGATATTTATCCCAAATTAAATATAAACAAATTAACTTTTTTTTTCAAACCGTGGATATTTTGTTATTATAATAGCAAATAATATATATGAAATCTACAACATATAATAGCAATTTCTGTGTATGGAAAAAAGGGTCCCATTAATCTATAATCTTTCATCTGTAAATAAACGATTCAATAATAATTGCCCTATCAATGCCGCTTTTGTTTAAAGTAGCTTTATTCAAGATTCTTCTTCATATATATATCACTGTTAAATTTGTAGAAATTTAGTTGTTGTTAAATCATCTTTAATCAAAACTTTTATTTAGGTTAAAATGGGTCCTTAATAATATACTTGTCTGCTAGCTGTGACTGAACTGAACTAACACCTCTTTTATTTTCCTGTTAATCCATGCCAAAAAAAAAAAACTGATATAAATTATGTATGTCAAATTTGATATAAATTAATTTTTAAATTATTTAATTTATATAAAAAACTTTAAATTATTTAATACGTATTAATATAGACAATATTTTAGATCAATATATTAGAGATATCAAATCGGTTATAAAATTTACATGCATAATAAGTATAATTATATCGATAAATTTAACGTTGAATTGTTAAATTATTAATCGTATAAAAGATATGAAAGAGTGTAAAACTATTATAGTTTTACACCAGTATAAATGAATTCTTTTCCTTGTTATTATTTTGTTTACATAAGATTTATGCATCAAAATAATATATATATATATATATATAATATTTCTATTATATTTTCTTTTTCTTTTCTAAAAGACCTTAAATCTTTACAGGAAGATAATCAAACAATCGTAATTCCTCAACGTTTATCAAAATTATTTTTGTTAAGGCATTCGTTACCTAATTTTTTGTCTCTAAGAAAATAAATTTATTTTTACTAAAGGTTACGCAATTATTAGCGTGAGATCCACTTTGAATATAATTAAAAAGAAATATTTTTGAGCAAATAAAGTGAAGATTTTGGTATGGAAAGAAGTAAAAGTTTCCTAAAATACTCATCTTACTTACTTTATATTTTTATATTAGATTGGATTTCTTAATATAATACGGAAAATAAACATTTAACTACTCTTGCTATTGTTTTATGGAATTTAATTATAGAATTAAACAGGACCTATTAATTTTAATATTAAATTGACTAAATTTGTTGACGTGTCCATCATTAAAATATTATTTTATTTTAATACATGTCAATTTTATTAATTTTATTTTTGTTAAAGTATTTCATATCCTATAATTTATTTATAAATATTAGTAGTTCATATCATATGATTTATTAGAGACATAAAATTGATTTGAATGAATACTTTGAATTGATGGTAAAAGCACCATAAAATTCTATATATTATGTATTGGATTGCATTTTAATCCTTCTATTGAAATATAGGTAGATTAGCCCTGTAAGTTAGATGAGTGTGCAAAAGAGCCCTTTGCTAAAAATGTGATGTTTGTATATAAAATACAATAACAAATTTGGTCCTCAACATTTACACATTTAGTTAATTTGAACTACTCTTTTATTAGAAGTAAATTAAAAAAATTAAACTAATAAAGCTAAAGGATCAAAAAGGCCCTAGTAACAAATTAAAAGAAATCAATTAAGCTCTTTTAAATTTTGAAAATCATAAAAATTATAAAAAAAAGTTACAAAAGTTTTATTAAAAATAAAAAATACGGACCCATTAAATCTAATGGCTATAAAACTTTTAAAAAATTTGACCTCTAGTCTTTTATAGGGTCAATATTGTTATTTTTTAATAAAAATATTATAATTTTAAATTTTTATAACTTTTTTATTATTTTAAAATATTTTAAAATTTTAAAAGGATTAATTGATTTTTTTTAAATGTGATACTAATGCCTTTTAACCTTTTAGCCTTATTAGTTTCAAAATTTCTAATTTATTTCCAATAAAAGAATAGGGACAAAATTGAATAAATGTTAAAAGGTTGAGGGCTAAATTTGTTATTATACCTTATATAAACACCAAAAATTGAACGAATGGGCTGTTTTACACGCTCATCTAATACACAAAGGCAAATTTACTCATTTTTAGTAGAAGAACTAAAATATAATCTAAAGTATAATAGATAGGGTTTTATTGTAGTTAAATTATAAATTCATAAAATTTAAAAGTGAATGCGAGTGAAAGGTTTTTATGCATACATAATGTAATGCCAATTAATATATTGTATTAAAAATTAAGTTATTATACAAAATATATGTTTAAGAGTAGTATTAAATTACACATGGTATTGCACTGTTTTGCCAAATGGCAATAATTCTAACTTACACTTTGACATTTCCAACTTAACTTTGTTTTAGTATATACATATATGATTCGCATTGTTGAATCATTTACCTTACATTTCTATTATTTTATTTTCCAAGTAATTAATAGTTTTAGTAAATATCCAAATTAAATATAAAAATCATAATAACGACATGAATTACAATAATTCTCCTCTACTGTAAATGTGGCTCATTATGAACATTTGTTATTTCGAGAAACCAAGTACTCTTCAATAAAACCATATTTCATTAACACAAAACAGCTCATCAAGACTTTTTGGAGGTCATCTGTAATGATTAGCCAATTAAAAGGAAAAAGCCCACATAAATTTTTTAAAAAGAAAAACTCATGTTTATCTCTTTTTAGGTGTAATGCTGGTTGAAAGTAAGTCATTAAAGGCTTTGCAAGAAGAAAGTAAGTTATGGTCTGTTAAAGTTTGTGTTCAATACATAAACAAGTGAGAAGCAAACAAACAATGGAGAAAATTTATTTTAATAGAGTAACGGTTAAGTGGAGAAAATGACGAAGAAGAGGGAGATACCTAGCTTTATTCTTGACTAGGAGGTTGTATTGGGACCATCCTATCGCCCATTAGTGTGATGAGATTGGTCAATTCCTTTTATCCTTAGCCAGCAAGTTTATCATGGTTGTATGCATATTAGTACTAGCTTGCCACATATGTCGGGGGTTGAAAGCTACGTGCTTTAGGCCTTGTGAACCATGTGATCTTTGGGTCTTTGGCTATTTGTGTAGTGTTACTATAACAGTAGTTTCTCTTGTAGGTCCGAGGCAAGTTATTAAGTGGTCTGGTGAAGAAATATCTTGTGGAGAGTAATCTTGAGGTTGCATCGAATGTTTACCCTTATGGAGATGGGAATGGAAAGTGTCAACAATTTCTTTTTTGTAAATATAAACAACATATTACATAGACAAATTCATAGCTAGATTGTCACTAGTGTTTTCTTCTTATAGAACTTCTTGAACCTCTAAAGGCAGATCATAAAACATGTGCAATACTTCATCATTTGATAAGGCCATTTTTGCTAATGCATCAGCAATCTTGATTGCCTCTCTAGGGACATATCTCAACAGCCACTTCTCTTCTTTAGCTAGAATCTATTGAATCCTCCTAACTAAAATAGAGGTCGATCCTTCAAGTTTACTATCACTAATGGCTATAACGACCTCTAGATTATCTGATTGGATGGCGACTTCATCATATCCTTGCTTTTGTAGTAGAAGTAGGCCATCCAATATACCCCAAAGCTCAGCAACAACGACCAAACACTTCCCCAAGAAGCGGTTGTAGCCTAAGTGTAACATCCTAAAATCTAAGGGTCTGTAATATTTGTGTAAATGCATGTTATGTGGTTTTGTGTGTTGTTTAAGAGTGTTTAGGGGCCCTAAGGGGGCCTGGGGTCGAGATTGAGCCCTGATAAAATTTTGGTTTTTGGGCACTTTAGGGGGGTGGACTGTATGAAGCAAGGCTTAAAGGAATATGTTGGTGTTTTACTAACACAAGTGAGTAAGGGGCACAGTGGTGATGGCGTCAACATGCATGCAAGGGGAGTGAGGTTCGAATCCCACAAGTAGCACTTGGGAGGGTTTTATTTTTTGTGCTTAGGAAAGGGAGGTAGCTGAGTGGAGATCAAACATTACCTTGGTGGTTGAGGACTTGGTCAAACCGTTTGAATGATTGATGGAGAGGATGTTGGGGAGCAAAATGTAGAGCAAATTAAGGGATTGAGGGGGAGATGTGGTGGTGGCCGAATATGGGGAAGTGCTTGGGGGAATTTCGGTTAGAGGGCTTTTGTGTAGCTAATTCGGCAACCTTGGGTGTTAGTAGAACCGAAACTTTCCTTGTGTTAGGCTTTTGGTTTTTCTTTTGTTGTTCTTTCGAGTTTTCTCTTGAGAAGCAATCAGAGCATTTTTTTTCTTTTCTTCTTTATTTCGTACCAGTTTTTGCTTTTTGTGCATCTTTTCTTTACATCTTCGAATAGACCAAACAATTGTTGGCCGAATCATCTTCTATGTACCTTTCTTCACTTTGTGTTTCTTTCTCTTTTCTTTAAGCCAAATTGCCACACCTCTTCCTACTTGATTTTTCTTTAAGCCAAATTTGGTAAGGTCTCATTCACTCTTCTTTTCGCTCTTCTCTCATCTCCTTCTCTAGAACTTCTCTAACAGCCGAACCTCATCTTTTATTTCTTTTGAATCGATTTCTCAATACTTTTGTTAATAGCCGAATATTAGTAGTTGGAAGTTGAATGTTCTTTGACCGTCGAACCTATCTTATTAATTTGATTCGGCTGTGATCACAAGGTAACGTCTTTCTTTATCTCTTTTCTCATCTTTCCTTTCTCTTCTCTCCCCACTATAGTCGAAACACTCACTTTTTCCTTTATCTTTATTTTAATCATGGTGAACCTCTCTTGTTTTCTTTTGGTAATGGTCGAATTCTATAGGGTGCAATTCGCATCGTGTGGGTTCAAATCATTTCGAGATATTGTCTTGTTGTAGGTAAGTTGGGGATATAATCGACTTGGGGCAATGGGTTCTCTTTTTTTTGATTGAAGTCGTTGGGGCTAAAAGGCTATTTCTTTTACTATCATCTTGGATAAACTTTCTAACACAATCTTTTCGTTAGAAGCGCGGAACCTTGATCAGTAGAGGGTGGACCGAATACTTTCTTTAGAAGGAAGGCGTGTATCTGTCGGTAAGTTAAGCCTTTAGTCCTGTATTCACATTTTGGGTTTATTCGAACGAGAAGACTAACTACTTAGCCGATTTCGTCTCAAGTGTTTTGAAAGGTGATGTGTATTGCAACTTGTAAGTAGGTGTGTAATCTCACACCTCTTTGAATGTTTGTGTGAAATGTTAGTGAAACGACCAAATGCCGAAATATCGAAAAATTCAGCAACTGTGACTACTCAAGTACGCGAGCGCTCGTAGTGGTAAAACGAGATGCGAAACATGACGTTAGGTCTTTGAGGGTGTCATGAACACTCTCGCGATACTGAGGCTGAAATGGGCCTATCTAGGCCGAAACGAGCCTAATGCGCTATTCAGCCCACATGGGCAAAATTTATGGAAAATTATAAATGAGTAAGTGCAGTTGCAAAATCTGGAAATATGAGACTGTAACATTGCGAAATGGGCCACACAAGCGTGTGGCCCGTTTAGGCCTAAAATGAATTTTAGGCCCAATAGCTCCGTAGAGACCTAGAAAGGGTCTCATGATGCTCGAGGCGACAGTAGGCCTTCAGAAAGGCCATTAGTTGGTAAAATTCCTGAAATATCCTCGGTGGGTAAATTATTGAGATACCCTTGTTGGGTAAAATTACTGTTATACCCTTAGGGGCAGATTTGGCATGATTGTGTATAACTTGATTAACTGCCATAATGATACATTTTGCATACATTGAATTATTATGCCATGACATGTTGCATTGGGATGGGTTGTAATGATGGAGGAAGTGCTGTATTGGTGACTATGCCACAATATACCGATTTCAGTGGCCCAGCCACATATATTGATCTTGGCGACTTTGTTTGATTTATCTTAGCGCAAATTTGCATTCTTGGAGTGTAGGGTTGGGTGGGTTGACTTGGTCCCCACATGGAGTGTAGGGCTAGTACGGGTGGAGTGTAGCGGATGGACTATTAGGTTGGGTTGCATTTTCTGTTTGCATTCTCATGATTTTGGGGCCGTGGGCCCAAATTGATACTGTATGGGGCTTAGGCCCAAACTGAGACCATGATTGTGACTGAAATCGGGATTACACACTGAGTTCTCATAACTCACCCTTCCATTTTAACCTTGCAAGTAATCCCCAGCGTTAGTGGATTTGGAACTGTAGAGGACTCTGTGGTGGCCATACATCAGGATTTATTATCGTGAACTTAGTAAATTTTTGTTTTGCTTTACTTTAGTCTTATTTTTATTTTGGGGTTAATATTTTTGTAATAAGGCCGTTGGTTTATTTTCTTTAAGTTTACTTTAATAACTGCTAAATTTATTGATACGTGGTTTTCTTAAAATGACGATAACCGTTTTCAAAATATCGCATCTTTGCAGATAACTGAACCTGATTTCTATTATAAACATAGGTTTCAATAGTTA
Organism: Gossypium rotundifolium; assembly: GCA_025506655.1. Classification (NCBI taxonomy): domain Eukaryota; kingdom Viridiplantae; phylum Streptophyta; class Magnoliopsida; order Malvales; family Malvaceae; genus Gossypium; species Gossypium rotundifolium. The sequence goes on from CP106723.1 coordinate 47,588,294, forward strand.
TAACAAACAACGTTTTTAGAACAACACCATAAAAGTGAAACTGATTTTCATAGACAACAAAGCCAAAGTCTTAAAATAAAATTATACGAAGTTTTTAACGAGAACACAGCTTTTAAACAACCAACCATGTGACATGTTGGATCCGGTCGTAACGTCTAGGCCGGGTTTAGGGTGTTACACTATAACGGTCCGATTTATACCCTAGTCGAAACAGTGGTTTTGGACCACAAATCTGAGTCTGAATAATATTTTAATATTATTTTTTGTGCCGTTGATATGTGAATTAGCATGTGGTAAATTTTCGTAAGCGAATTTATCTGTTAGCGTGTTTAATTTGACAAAAGGATTGAAATGCATTGAATGCAAAAGTTGCATGATAATTGTTAAGTATCAAGGTGTTATGGCTTTTAAAAGAGAAGGCCTTATGAGGAAATAAGACCACTATTTAGATAGTGGATGAACAAAGGACAAATATGCCATTGTTATATGTTTGTTTTATTTATTAATTGAATGGATATTTTAGTAAAAGAAATAATAAAATGTTTGTAATAATAAACAAAGAAAAGATGAATGCTATCATCTTATATTGGGTGCCGAAATTGAAGAAAGAAAAAGAAGAGAAATGTGTTAGGGTATTCAGCCATTTCAAGCTTGAATTAAGATCAAGAACCGAGGAAAACAAATTTAGATCACGGGAAAGCGAAAGTAACAGAATAGTCATTTTCGTTCCGTTAAATCGAACCCGAGGTAAGTTACTATGCAAATAAACTTATCTGTATTGATTTGAATATATGTATCCATATGTCTATCAATGAAAATGAATGAGTATGAGATGTTAAGTGCGTAAATTTCAAAATAAGTTTGATATAGTGATAAAGGTGAGAAGTCCCGTACGAACCTAGGAATAAATAGGATTAGCCATGTCATGACATAGGTATCTGTTCTATTTTATCATGTAAGACCATGTCCGGGACGTTGGCGTTGATTTGAAATTTCGTGTAAGACCTCGTATGGGATGTAGGCATCGATATGAATTATATGTAAAAGACCTTGTCTGGGACATAGGCATCGATATGAACTATATGAGTAAGACCATGTTTGGGACATCGGCATCATATTGACTAATGTAAGACCATGTCTAGGATGTTGGCATCATTATGATCTGTACGTGTAAGACCCTGTCCGGGACAGTGGCATCGATATATGAGTGCATGTAAGACCTCGTTTGAGACGTTGGCATTTTACTACTATTTCGAGCTCTCTGATCATCCTACTAGATTCCTAAGGGTTGAACGGGCAAGATTATGATATGAATGTCAAATCCAAGCTATGAACAATTATGTGATATTAAGTTCGATTCAGGTACTTTGTTTATACACTATTTGTGTATGTATGGCAAGTATCTAAGCGATCTTACTATGGTGATAAGTACATGGAATTTGTGATATGATAAGAGTTGTTTTGGCTAGATGAGCTATGTGTTCATATGATTTTTGAATGGTGAAAATGGCCAATATGGTTAAAAGTGTATAAACCGAAACAAATATGTGAAAGTTTGCCAAGTGATTGATATATGCTTTTCATACCAAGTTTATTTGTATATGACTTACTAAGCTTTTGGAAAGCTTACTCTGTGTGTGTATTTTCTCTGTTTTATAGGTCTCGAAGCTACTGAAGGCTCGGGATTGTCAAAGATCATCATCACACTACAAAAACTTATTTTGGTACCCTTTTGAAAATGTATATGGCTAATTATGGCATGTATAGGCGAGATAGGTCTATATGTCTATGAAATGAGCATGGCCATGTGTATTGGCAAGCTTTTGAGTTGATAAATGTTTGAATGAATGTGTTATGAAGCATATATTGGGTATGTTTTGATGCATATGGAATGGTTAAATTTTGGTTAAACAAATGGATGATACATGATTGAAACAATGTAGGATTTAGTTTGCAATTTGGTATGAATGGAATTGTTATTGAATGTATGGATGAAATGAACCATTTGATATGTTTGGTTGCCATATATGCATATTATGTTTTGATATGTATTGGTTGTAGGTGAGACCCAAAATGGGTGGCATATTGGCCTTGTAAAATGGCCTATAATGTTACACGGTTGAGGCATACGGGCGTGCCTGAGACTGTGGGTAAATTGGTAGAATGTGGCTTAAACTGCACACGGCCTTGGCACAGGCGTGCCTACAGGTCGTGCTAGAAATGGCAGTATGTGATCTAGTAGTACACGGCCTTAGGACACGGGCTTGCTTGGTGACCGTGTTGATTTTGGCAGAATACTACCACGGGGAGGTCGCACGGGTGTGTCATGTAGCCGTGGGTGAGGCACGGCCTACCCCCACGGCCGTGTGTCCCCTGTATGTTAAAAAAGTTTCAAATTTTTATTAAATTTCTTATGTGTTTCGGTTTAGTCCCGACTCAGTTTATAAGCATGCTTAAGGTCTCAATGACCTACTTAAGGGATATTATGATTGATATTGATGAATGGTTGTACGATTAATTCAGTAAATATTTCTAACCTGTCTGGTAACGCCTTTAACCTTAATTCGGTGATCGGACATGGGATAGGGGTGTTACATTTGGTTGGTATCAGAGCTACGATTTAGTCGATTCTCGGACTAACGTAGCGTGTTAGAGTCTAGCTATACATGCCATATATTTGAACTGTGATAGTGTGATGAATCCTGACGTGTAAAATGTGATTTCTGTATAGCAATGGATCCCGAAAGAGCCGTAGCCGACGACGTAGAAAGTAATGCGCCTGCTCCCGCGCAAGGGACAATGCCCTCTGATTTGAGACCAACTACGAGCGGTCATGAGGGAGAAGCTAAACAAGCTTTCTTCCAAATGATGAGTGAGTGGTTCACTCAATTCGTAAGAAATAACCTGACTGTTTCGCAACCCCCGCCCCCGGTTAATCCCCCTCAGACTACAGTTGTGCCATCGATTATGTATCCGAATCTGTTAAATAAGCCTCCGGTTGACAAGATTCGTAAGTATGGGGCTAAAGAATTCTGAGCTACTAATGTTGATGATGCTGAAAAAGCTGAATTCTGGATTGAAAATACTATTCGGGTATTTGATGAGATGTCTCTGACTCCGGAAGAAAGTATTAAGTGTATGGTATCATTACTCTGAGATGCAGCTTATCAATGGTGAAAACCCTTAATTTTCATTGTTCCGAGAGAACGAGTCACATGGGATTTCTTTTAGACTGAGTTTAGGAAGAAATATATCAATTAGAGATTCGTTGATAAAAACGAAAGGAATTTTTGGAACTAAAACAGGGTCGAATGACTGTTTCTGAATATGAATGAGAGTTCGTGCGACTAAGTCAATATGCCCAAGAGTGTATATCTTCCGAAGCTATAATGTGCAAAAGATTCGAAGATGGTCTTAATGAAGATATCCATTTGCTAGTCGAGATATTAGAAATAAAAGAGTTCGTTACACTCGTTGATCGAGCATGCAAAGTTGAAGCAATTGGGAAAGATAAAAAAGCTGAGTCTGAAGCTCGAGATACAAGAAAGAGATTTCAGAATAAATCATTTCAGTCTGCTTCAAAGAGATACAGAGATGATCAAAGTCATTCCCGAGAAAATACGGGACATTTGAATAGAAATAGAGCTAGATTGCAAATGAGTTCCAAAATCCCAGCAACTTCTGTGGCCAGTGTTGGTAATGTTCGATCTAAGAGACCTGAATGTAAACATTGTGGAAAAAGACATCCGGAAGCTGCAGATTAAATGATAAAGCTTGCTTCAGATATGGATCGCTTGATCATTTTATCCGTGATTTCCCTGAGCCTGTCGAACCAAAGACTGTTTAGAATCTGAGATCTGATAATGCACCTGCGAGAGGTCGATCATCAAAGAATGTAAAGAATGTCAGTGGTAGTCAGAGAACTATGAGAGACAATGTTGTCAGATCCGAAGCCAGAGCGCCTGTCAGAGCGTATGCTATCCGAGCTCGTGAAGAAGCTTCATCACCTGATGTTATAACGGGTAGTTTTACTCTTTACGATACTACTGTGATTGCTTTGATAGACCCTGGCTCTACGCATTCATATATATGCACAAATTTAGTATATGGTAAGACTTTGCCTATAGAGTCTACTGAATTTGCGATAAACGTATCGAACCCTTTAGTTAAAAGTGTCTTGGTTGACAAAGTATGCAAGAACTGTCTCGTTAATGTTTCGAGATATCTTGATCCGATGCTCTTTCCATTTGATGAATTCGATATTATTTTGGGAATGGATTGGTTGTTTATGCATGATGCCGTTGTAAACTGTAAAAGAAAGACCATAAATTTACGAGGTTCGAATGATGAGATTATACAGATTAAGTCTAATGATTTAAATGGATTACCTACTGTGATATCCGTTTTAAAAGCTCAGAGTTATGTGAAAAGGGGGTATGAATCATATTTTTCTTATGTGATCGATTCAAAAGTATCCGAGAAGAAAGTCGAATCAGTACCCATTATTTGTGATTTTTCTGATGTGTTCTCTGAAGAGTTACCGGGTTTACCTCCGATTCGTGAAGTTGAATTTGGTATTGAATTGTTGCCTGGTACGACACCTATTTCGATAGCTCCGTATAGAATGGCACCAATAGAGTTGAAAGAGTTAAAGTCACAGCTACAAGAATTGACTGATAGAGGGTTTGCTAGACCGAGTTTTTTGTCTTGGGGTGCTCCTGTTTTGTTTGTGAAAAGAAAAGATGGCACGATGAGAATGTGTATCGATTACTGTCAGTTGAATAAGATGACTATAAAGAACAAATATCCATTGCCCAGAATTGATGATTTGTTTGATCAGTTAAAAGGAGCTACTATATTTTCAAAGATTGATCTGAGATCGGGATACTACCAGTTGAGAGTTAAAGATTCAAATATTCTGAAAACTGCCTTCAGAATGAGGTACGGGCATTATGAATTTTTAGTTATGCCATTTGGACTAACCAATGCTCATGTTATTTTTATGGATCTGATGAATAGAATTTTCAAACTGTATTTAGATCAATTTGTTGTAGTATTCATAGATGATATATTGATTTATTCACGGAATGGAAATGAGCATGATGAACACTTGATGATTGTGTTGAAAACTCTGCGAGAGAAGCAATTGTACGCAAAATTCAGCAAATGTGAATTTTGGTTGATTGAGGTCAGTTTTTTGGGGCATATTGTGTCAGCTTCTGGGATTCCTGTTGATCCGAGCAAGATTTCTACTATTCTGAATTGGAAACCTTCGAGAAATGTATCTAAAGTTCGCAGTTTTTTGGGTTTAGCTGGTTATTACCGTAGATTTGTAAAGGGCTTTTCAACAATAGCTACTCCGTTGACAAGATTACTTCAGAAAGATGTCAGATTTGAATGGTCGGATAAATGTCAGAAAAGTTTTGACCAGTTGAAAACTTTGTTAACAGAAGCTCCAGTGTTAGTACAGCCAGAATCGGGTAAAGAATTTGTTGTTTACAGTGATGCTTCGTTAAACGGTCTGGGATGTGTTTTGATGCAAGAGGGTAAAGTGGTAGCTTATGCTTCGAGACAATTAAAGCCTCATGAAAAGATGTCAGATTTGAATGGTCGGATAAATGTTAGAAAAGTTTTGACCAGTTGAAAACTTTGTTAATAGAAGCTCCAATGTTAGTACAGCCAGAATCGGGTAAAGAATTTGTTGCTTACAGTGATGCTTCATTAAACGGTCTGGGATGTGTTTTGATGCAAGAGGGTAAAGTGGTAGCTTATGCTTCGAGACAATTAAAGCCTCATGAAAAGAATTATCGACACACGACCTTGAGCTTGCTTCGATTGTGTTTGCACTTAAAATTTAGCATCATTATTTGTACGGTGAGAAATGTCATGTGTTTCAGATCATAAAAGTCTGAAATATCTAATGACTCAGAAAGATTTGAACCTGCGTTAGAGAAGATGGCTTGAATTGTGAAAAGATTATGAGCTGGTGATAGATTACCATCCGGGGAAAGCAAATGTTGTTGCGGATGCTCTGAGTAGAAAGTCATTGTTTGCACTACGTGCTTTGAATGCACAGTTAGATTTGTCTGATGATAGTTCTGTGATAGCTGAATTGAGAGTGAAACCGTTATTTGTACAGTAAATATGTGATGCTCAGAAGGTTGATAATGAATTGTTGTTGAAACGAGCTCAGTGTGAATTAAATTTTGAATCTGAATTTCGAGTTGTTGATGATTGTTTGAGATTTTGAGATCGAATCTGCGTTCCAAGAAATCTGGAGTTGATTCAATTGATTTTTGGTGAAGCACATAACAGCCGCCTATCTGTCCATCTGGGAAGTACAAAGATGTATCATGATTTGAAGCAACACTATTGGTGGTCTGGCATGAAACGAGACATTTCTGAATTTGTTTCAAAATACTTAGTTTGTCAGCAAGTGAAAGCCGAACATCAGGTTCCGTCTGGGTCGTTACAACCGATTCTGATTCCTAAATGGAAATGGGAAAGAGTAACTATGAACTTTGTTTCTGGGTTACCTCTGACTCCGAGAAAGAAGGATGCGATATGGGTCGTAGTTGACCGATTAACTAAATCAACCCATTTTATTTCAATAAGATCTGACTACTCACTTGAAAGATTAACTGAGCTTTATATTTCCGAGATTGTGAGATTGCACGGGGTGCCATTATCTATTGTGTCAGACAGAGATCCGAATTCACATTGCGATTTTGGAAGAAATTACAAGACGCTTTGGGTACGAAATTGCATTTCAGTATAGATTTTCATCTGCAAACGGATGGTCAATCCGAGTGAATTATTCAGATTCTCGAAGATATGTTAAGGTGCTATATATTAGAGTTTAATGGTTTGTGGGAACAATAATTGCCGTTGATTGAATTTGCGTATAACAATAGTTTTCAGACGAGCATTAAAATGGCACCATATGAAGCTTTGTACGGACGTAAATGTCGTACACCTTTATATTGGACTGAACTCAGTGAGAATAAGTTATAGGGGGTGGATTTGATAAAAGATACCGAACAGAAAGTGAAACTGATTCGAGATTGTTTGAAAGCAGCATCTGATCGTTAGAAGTCCTATGCAGACTTAAAACGAAAAGATATAGAATTTGAGATCGGCGACAAAGTATTTCTGAAAGTGTCTCCGTGGAAGAAAGTACTCCGATTCGGACGTAAAGGCAAGTTAAGTCAGAGATTCATCGGACCGTATGAGATCATTGAACGTATTGGGCCTGTTGTATATAGATTGAAGTTACCCTCTGAATTAGAAAAGATTCACAATGTATTTCACATTTCAATGCTCCGTAGATATTGGTCTGATCCGTCACATGTGATTGCCCCATCTGAAATTGAAATCTGATCTGATATGACAAACAAAAAGGAACCGATCTGTATCTTAGCTCGTGAAGTGAAAGAGTTAAGAAACAAGAAAATTCCATTAGTGAAAGTATTGTGGAATCGACATGGATTAGAAGACGTTACGTGGGAGCCTGAGGATTCAATGAGACAGTAACATCTGAATTTGTTTAACGGTAAGATTTTCGGGGACGAAAATCCCTAAGGGGGAGAATTGTAACAGTCCAATTTATACCCTAGTCAGAACAGTGGTTTAGGGACCACAAATTCGAGTCTGAATAATATTTTAATATTATTTTTTTGTACCGTTGATATGTAATTAGCATGTGGTAAATTTTCGTAAGCGAATTTGTCTGTTTGCGTGTTTAATTTGATAAAAGGATTGAAATGCATTGAATGCAAAAGTTGCATGATAATTGTTAAGTATCAAGGTGTTATGGCTTTTAAAAGAGAAGGCCTTATGAGGCAATAAGACCACTATTTAGATAGTGGATAAACAAAGGACAAATATGCCATTGTTATATGTTTGTTTTATTTATTAATTGAATGGATATTTTAGTAAAAGAAATAATAAAATGTTTGTAATAATAAACAAAAGAAAAGATGAATGCTATCATCTTATATTGGGTGCCAAAATTGAAGAAAGAAAAAGAAGAGAAATGTGTTAGGGTATTCAGCCATTTCAAGCTTGAATTAAGATCAAGAACCGAGGAAAACGAATTTAGATCGCGGGAAAGCGAAAGTAACAGAGTAGTCATTTTTGTTTCGTTAAATCGAACCCGAGGTAAGTCACTATGCAAATAAACTTATCTGTATTGATTTGAATATATGAATCCATATGTCTATCAATGAAAATGAATGAGTATGATATGTTAAGTGCGTAAATTTCGAAATAAGTTTGATATAGTGATAAAGTTGAGAAGTCCCGTACGAACCTAGGAATAAATAGGATTAGCCATGTCATGACATAGGTATCTGTTCTGTTTTATCATGTAAGACCACGTCTGGGACGTTGGCGTTGATTTGAAATTTCGTGTAAGACCTCGTCTGGGACCTAGGCATCGATATGAATTATATGTAAAAGACCTCGTCTGGGACGTAGGCATCGATATGAACTTTATGAGTAAGACCATGTTTGGGACATCGGCATCATATTGACTCGTGTACGACCACGTCTGGGACGTTGGCATCGTATGATCTGTACGTGTAAGACCCTGTTCGGGACAATGGCATTGATATACAAATGCATGTAAGACCTTGTCTGAGACATTGGCATTGTACTACTATTCCGATCTCTCTGATCATCCTATTAGATTCCTAAGGGTTCAATAGGCAAGATTATGATATGAATGTCAAATCCGAGCTATGAACAATTATGTGATATTAAGTTCGATTCAGGTACGTTGTTTATACACTATTTGTATATGTATGGTAAGTATCTAAGTGATCTTACTATGGTGATAAGTACATGGAATTTGTGATATGATAAGAGTTGTTTTGGCTAGATGAGCTATGTGTTCATATGATTCTTGAATGGTGAAAATGGCTAATGTGGTTAAAAGTGTATGAACCAAAACAAATATGTGAAAGTTTTCCAAGTGATTGATATATGCTTTTCATACCAAGTTTATTTGTATATGACTTACTAAGCTTTTGGAAAGCTTACTCTGTGTGTGTATTTTCTCTGTTTTATAGGTCGTCGAAGCTACTGAAGGCTCGAGATTGTCAAGGATCGTCATCACACTACAAAAAACTTATTTTGGTACCCTTTTGAAAATGTATATGGCTAATTATGGCATATATAGGCGAGATAGGTGTATATGTCTATGAAGTGAGCATGGTCATGTGTATTGGCAAGCTTTTGAGTTGATAAATGTTTGAATGAATGAGTTATGAAGCATATATTTAGTATGTTTTGATGCATATGGAATGGTTAAGTTTTGGTTAAACAAATGGATGATACATGATTGAAACGATGTAGGATTTAGTTTGCAATTTGGTATGAATGGAATTGTTATTGAATGTATGGATGAAATGAACCATTTGATATGTTTGGTTGCCATATATGCATATTATGTTTTGGTATGTATTGGTTGTAGGTGAGACCCAAAATGGGTGGCATATTGGCCTTGTAAAATGGCTTATAATGTCACACGATTGAAGCATATGGGCGTGCCTAAGACCGTGGGTAAATTGACAGAATGTGGCTTAAACTGCACACGGCCTTGGCACGGGCATGCCTATAGGTCCTGCTAGAAATGGTAGTATGTGATCTAGTAGTACACGGCCTTAGCACATGGGCATGCTTGGTGACCGTGTTGATTTTGGCAGAATACTACCACGGGGAGGTCACACGGGTGTGTCATGTAGCCGTGGGTGAGGCACGGCCTACCCCCATGGCCGTGTGTCCCCTGTATGTTAGAAAAGTTTCAAATTTTTATGAAATTTCTTATGTGTTTTGGTTTAGTCCCGACTCGGTTTATAAGCATGCTTAAGGTCTCGATGACCTACTTAAGGGACATTATGATTGATATTGATGAATGGTTGTACGATTAATTCAGTAAATATTTTCGATCTGTCTAGTAACGCCTTTAACCCTAATCCGGTGATCAAACACGGGATAGGGGTGTTACATACACCAAGACCCAATTCCCTTTCCTATCACGTATTAATCCACCTGCAACAGAGAAACCAAAAATAAAAATTAACAGCACCATCAGTATTAAGGGAAAAGCACCTGATTCTGCATTTTCAGAAGTCTACTGCATCTCCATCACTAAAGCTTCACTATAGACTTAAGAAAATTTGTCTCACCCAACTGCAGGAAACCTTAATAATTTCCTCCAGACTCATTGATTTTCCTTGGAAGATAAATAAATTATGGTTTTTTCCAAATACGCCATAAAATTAAGCTAAAGAAGGAAGCCCAAGTTGATTCTCTTATATTATTGTCCGATTGGTCTTGCAAATTCGAAAGTAGCCGCTACGAAATATTTCCCTCAAAGAACTGTCTAAATTGATTAGGAGGAATTTTTATTCCAAATGCCCCTTGCCAAAGGGCAGTCCCTAAGAAAATACAAAGCATCCTCAACGTTATGACTGTAAAGTTGACAAGATTCATCTTGTCCAATTGCCATTCGAACCCTTTCAGAGTTAGTTAAAAGTCTCTACTTCAGAATTAGCCAATTGAATTATCTAACTATTTAAGGGCCTGGGATTTTCCAAAAAAATATTCCAAGTACCATCCTTCAGACTCCAAAACTCCTCCTTAAGTATCCAATGAGCGCTTTTAACTGAAAGATACATGTCGTAGTCTTAGACCAAGATAGAGTATTTGGGCTTACTGACTTCATGGGAGGTGGAATGCTAATGATGTGTTGGACGATTTCTTCTGGTAACTAAACCTGAAATAAATCAAGGTTTCATGCACCATACACCATTCTCCATTACCATCTCAAGCACTTTACAATCAGGATAGATATTCGTATGTTCAGGAACATGGTTAAGTAAGGGTCCCACATTAGGAACTCAAGGATCCTCCCAACATCAAAAAGTTCGTCCATCACCCATTGACCAAATCATTTTGTTACACAATAAAGGCCAAACGTTGGCTACAAATTTCCACATAAATGAATATCCACTCCTCATAATACAGTCCGACAAACCTTTAGTAACTCTATTTTTTCCTCTGAAGACTCTAACCCATAAGGCTTCAGTCTTAGTGATAAGACTGTAGCCAATCTTCATCATAAAAGCTTTATTCTAATCACCCAAACAACAAAACTTGAGACCACCAGATGATCTAGGCTGACAAATATTATTCCAACCAACTAGGGTCATTTTCCTTTTCTCATAAAAATACCCCAAATGAATTTCCTTGCCATTGCTTCGATTGAATCACAAATGCCCTTTGGAACCAAAATAGACTACATAAGATAATTCGAGATGGTTAGCAGAACGGTTTGTGCTAATGTGACTCTCCCTGGAAAAGAAAGTTTTTTGGCATCCCAACTAGATAATCGATTGCAGACTCTTTCTACCAGAAAGTCCAATGTGCTTTAGTCACTCTTTTGTAAAAAAGAGGAACCCCCAGATAATGTCTCAAACCATCAACTTCTTGAAAGCCAAGGATGTTGTTGATACCCCTCTTTAAATATTCTTTAACACTAGTAGAGAAAAGACATTGGTCTTTCTAGTATTAACTTTATGACTTGAGAGTTCACAGAAATTACCTAGGAAATTTTTTAGAAGATCATTGTGTTTCAAATCAGCTTTACTGAAAATGACTAAGTCATCTACAAAAAATAAATGAGAGAGATTTGACCATGTGCATGATAAACGAATAGGGTTCCATTCTCCTGAAGAAATAATCGTGTGGAAACAATGACCCAACCACTCCATGCAAAGGACAAAAAGGCAAGGAGACAGTGGACATCCTTGTTAGATTCCCCTTACAGGCTTGAATTTCAAAGTTAGAGCTCCATTCTATAGTACCTACATAGTAGACGTCAAAATAGCATTCATAATAACATTTATTAAACAAGAAAGAATATGTGTTGCTTTAAGTGACACTTCTATGAAATCCCACTACACTTTGTCATAAGCTTTCTTTAAGTCAATCTTGACTACCATCGATTGGAGATTCTTCTTTGTTCTTATAGAGTGTAAATCTTCCTGGGCAATAACTATATTGTTAATGATGCTTCTCCCCGCAATGAATCCCGCTTTCTCTTGGCCTATAATATTCGGGAAAATACTGTTGAACCTATTGGCAATGACTTTCATAACCAACTTATATAATACAGATTAGAGGCTAATGGGTCTAAATTGTGAAAAGCTTCTAAGATTGGAAACTTTGGGAATTAAGACAATAAGAGTATTGTTAAACTCTGAGTCTATAGTCTCACCTTCAAAAATCTTCCTGACCCATTCACAAATTACTCCTCCTAAATTATCTTACTGATTCTGAAAAAACAAAGCATGAAATCTTGTGTATAAAATTAAAATATGTCAAGGTATTTATACAAGAGGATGATAATCTATCTAAGGTAACGAGCAAAGCTACCAAATGAATATTACATAATGAAATCCCTAAAAATCAAAATTAAATTCGTTGAAGCTAGTAGCTAATATTACACAATCAGTTGTTAAAGCTTCCATATAGTCAACACAACCCCTCAAGTTGTTGCATAAATATCATAAATGCTTAACTTGTAGACCATATTATGATAAGTTTTTTTTTTTTTGAGTCCTTTGGTAATGACAATAGCTAGTTGTTTGCCTAACATTATACGGACTAAGTTCAAACAACTAGTAATTAACTTTTCTTTGATAAAGTGTTGATTGATCTCAGCGATGTTTCATTTGATCATGCTGAGCGATTTTGAAAATACTAATGGTAGCTTTACTATCACAATACAAGGATAATTTTAATCCCTCTAGTAATTTCCATAACCATATTAGCTCACGAACACCTTGAGCCATGACTCTACATTCTACCTTTGCACTTGATCAAGCAGCAATACTTTGCATATTACTTCTTCAAGTGACAAGGTTTCTACCCGTATGTAAGTCTCTTATCATCCAGAGAATCTACCAAATCTACATATATAAAGGCTTCTATCCAAAGATGACCATGTTTAGAAAAAAGAGATTTTTGGAGGTAGACTTTAGACAACTTGCATGTGATATTCTCAAGGATTATGCATGAAGTGGCTTACCAAGCTAAATGTATGTGCTATGTTGATATAGTGCGTGAGAGATAAATTAGTTTTCCAACATATCCTGGATACCTCTCCTTATCAACTAACTCTCCACTCCCAACTTTTAGCTTATGATTGCTCTCTATAGGTGATTCTACTAGTTTACATCCCATTATACCAGTTTTTGCCAAGGGATCCAGGATATACTTTCTTTGAGAAATGAAGATCATTTTTTTTCTAATCTAGCAACTTCAATTCCCAAAAAATATTTCAGCTTTCCAATATCCTTGATTTCAAATTTCGAGTCAACAATCTCTTTAGTTGAGGCAATTCTTCTCTTTCATCACTAGTCATGACAATGTCATCAATGTATACTATAAGAAGAGTGGCATTACCCTTGTGATGTTTTTTGAAGGGACTGTTCCAATTTCATAAATCAAACAATGACAACTGACCCATAGTAATATAACCAAAATATCAACTTTTATCTCACTACTTTGAGAGCATAGCTTTTCAATATATCAAAGTACATGAGTCATTCACACATAATCATTCACTTGCTCAAGATTTAGATAAGTCACACTATAAACATCATATGTGAATTAATATATTAACGAATTTAGGAAAATTCAAGTTGCCTCTAGATAATCATATCATAGGCCTAATATGAGTCAATACAACTCCAATAATCAAGACAAGATATCTCCCAAATTGGACTTATAAATGACATAATAGTCCTAACATGAGACATTTCCTCGATTTGACCCCCATGAACTCTATACTATTTAGATTACCTACTAATATAAGTTATCATATGCATTACGATTGATCCATTTAATGCAACTTAATATTAGTTAAACCTTAGGTAATTAGTGAAATAATATTAGTTCAATTATCTAATGGATGCTAGGTCCCCCACCAAAATATAATAACATATAATGTCTCATTCTTTGTAGATAATTGATTATGTGCTTCATTGCTTTGCCAACGCCTAGGTCCATGATTCATCTAATGTTGACTCACCTGTAAGAAAACTTCAATTCAGTTGAACTATGTAACATCAGAACTTGTGCTCCTAGATATTCTCTGATACTTAAGTAAATGAGGAGCTTAAGGAAAATAGAGGGAGTAGCGATATTTTAGGAGAGTAACAATTAAGTGAATATAAAGGTAAATACTGAGCTTATATCCTACTTTTAGGTTGATTTAGGGTCGTTTTCTAACCCATCAATGTGAGAGATTTGGTTAACTCTTTTTGTTCTTAGCCGACAAGCTTGGTAAGGTTGTGTGCATGTCAATCCCGACCTACCACATATATTAAAGGTTAAAAGCTTTATACCTTAGGCTGAGTTATTGCCGATTGCTATTCAGCAATGTTCCAAGTCTTGTGGACCATGCAATCCTTAGACCTTTGGCGTGTTTGTGAAGTGCTAGTACAACAACCTACATGTTAAAAATTAAGTTTTAATACTAATAAATATTAGTGTAGTGATAAAATACATTACACTTTAAAAAAAAAAAAACTCATGTGGAGAAAACATGATTGAAAAAGATAACCACAAACTTCAAAAAAATTAATCTTCATGAACTATATAAAATGAAGATAAAAATAAGTTAATTCCACTAAAATATTTAATATACTTTTTTTTTCTTTAAATCTTGTAATTGCAATTCCCACTACGTCCCTACAAAGTGCACTTCGAAAAAGTAAAATTACAATAAAAGTCATAATTTTGAAAAATTGAAATTATTACAAAAGTTTAATATTTGAATTTCATCGATATTTCAAGTTATAATTAAGGTAAACATAATTTGTATTCTTTACATATTTTGTCTAGGGTTAGAATGTTCTACACATGGTTTGATTTTTCTTTTCTTTTTTTAATATTTTATTTTTGGTAAAGCACAATGTTTGCCTAATACATGATGTGACAATCAAAAACTCCAACGTCACTATAAACTACATTTCGTCACCATTACTTTACAAAGCTTTTAAACCATGTCCTTTGTTTCTTAATCACAAGATTTTCCACCTTACATGTATTTATATATTACTTTTAAACTATAATTCTGATTTTCAAAGTGCTACTTAATTTCGTGATAGAATAAATCAATATTTTATGATTCAATCAAAGACTCAAGGAAAATTAATTTTAATCACTGAAAATTAAAAACAAAAATGAATCATAATTCCTAGAAATTGGGAGCATCAATATTAATGAAATGGAGAGTATTTTTTATTAATAAATATTTAAATAAATTTTCGGTAAAAGTATTATGGAGTATCTTATACTAGGAGTTAGATCGCATTCTGCATCCTCTACTTAAAAAAATAAGTAAATTAGTTCATGTACTTTATCTCAAAAAGTAAACGATTCTTTTATTAAAAGTTTTCAAGAATTTCTATTGTTAAAACAGTCCATGTAAATCGATATGAGGTACATGTGGCATGCCATATGTAATTGTCTGTTATTTCGTCAATCAAGCCAGTTTTTAACAATAGAAATAGATGAAAAGTTTAATTGAAATGACTATATTACTTTTTAATTAAATGTATACGGACTAATTTACTATTTTTTGAGTAAATATGACAAAATATAATGTAACTCCTAACATAAAAACCTTTTAATATTTTTACGATAAATTTTCTAAACATCCTCATTTTATTCAACAATTTATTAAAATATACCATTCTAAATTAAAAAAAAAAATCAGGTAAATATTGAAGAGCCTATATATATTAGACAAAAGTAATGGGTTCCTAAGACTAAAAAGATTGCTTCTCATGCAAACTTCAACATGACCTACCAAAACTATGCCATACAAAATCATTTGGTTGGTCATGCTATATATTATATATAATGAAAAATAAATTAAAATGGCAGTCCCTGCCGTCACAAAAGACGTCATTTACAACCATAACGACATGGAGCAATTGGTTAACTAAGGTTTATAAATAAAAATAAAAATATTCGACCACGTTACCAAACTACAAGGAGAAGATGGAAGCTGATAAGGAGAGATTTGATGCGTGAGTGCAGGTTAGTAAAAGAAGTGGTTGTTCCATCAATCGTTGCCCCTCAAAATAAAATCATAATTAGCCATGGAATTTTGTGAATTAACCTTCATGATTAGGGCTACGACACTAATCTTCCTCCCATCACCCATAACAGATTAGATGTAGTACTACCGTTATCAAAAGGAAATATATATATCAATTACCACCTACTTTTTCATACATCTACAATTTAACTAATTTTCATTTTTATACTCTTTTTAAATCGAATTAAACTGATCAATTAAATTGAAAATTTATCGATACACTAATTTAGAGTAAGGTAAAAACCTGTTTATCCTACAAATTAGTATAAATCAATTGAGCCACATTAAAATTAGTTTAATCTAGAATTTATATTTTTAAAATTTTTATTTTTTAATAGTGGATGATTAGTTTAATTAAATCGAATCGATGATCTAACTGGTTCAACCACCCATCTAGTTTCAAAAACATTGATAATAAGATTCCAATATTGAATTTTGAATGCTAAAAAAAGGCCGCTTGTTTGTGGAATTTAATTAAATTGATTCTTAAAATTATTTTTAATGATAAATTAATTTAGAATTTGAATTTTTATAATAAAAAATGAAATTTTATTAGCGAAAGTGTTGCTTACATGTTAAAAACAGGACTATTATATGGTTTTACTATGGTATTTTTATAAAATTTTGCTCCATTAAATAAATTAATTCATTTGAATAATATTGGTCAATGCTAAGGTGGCACAATAGTATAGAATGGGATGGAGATATATGTCAAAATCACAGTCATTATTAAGTTGAATAATTAAAATTTTAAAATTAAATAAAATATGAAATTTATACATAATTCAAAAATATAATTTCAAACAAAATGTGTGAACTTTTAAATTTATGAAAATGTTTTATTATATATAAGTTATAAAATTCAAAATAATATAAATAAAATGTTGTTTTAAATTTTGTAATATGATAAATTATACAAATTCAAAAAAAATCTAATTTTTTATCATATACAAAAGCATTTAAAATCCATATATATATATATATATAGAAAAATTAAAAAATATTTTCTGAACTTTCAAAATTTTATAGTTTTTTCCATGTTATTTTTACAATACAAAAGTTATATAAAATAAAAAAATGAAAATATAAAAATAATTTTGAATTTTCTAAAATTTATTATTAATCCACCTCATTGACTAACATATTTAATCAAACAACACAAATAATTTGAGATGCCAAAAACAAGCGTTTAATGAAAGAATTACCCTTTTTCTATAAAGAAATGGATGCACACTTTTTCATTTTCAAATTATAATACAGCATATCTCAAATGCCGCCCACATGCGGAGATTGAAAAGCTTTTTAGTGCCCACTGGCCAAGGTTGTTAATGTGGGATTTGACTTCCATACATATATTTATAAATAAAAGGGCCCTTAACTTTACTACTTTTATCACATACTATACAATATATTATAATCTTTTGTCCTCAGCTGCTCCAAATCTTGGTCTCTTCTTCCTGTCTTTTTTCTTTTCATAAATCTTCTTTTTCATCTACAAATTTGGATATTTTTGGTAATCACTGCCACCAATACTTTTATATTAAAAGTTAGATTATATTTTATTCGATCTACTAAAAAAACAATTGCCATTATACATTAGATCAAAAAATAAATTAGTTATTTTTGTTAAAAATTTCACCCATTTCTACTGTTAAAAACTAGATAGTGAGATGTGACATGCCATGTGTACCTTATATTGGCGTATAATGATCAATTTGTAACAAAAAAAAGTAGATGGAATTGTTAACAAAAGGACCAAGTCCAGTCTTTGATCTAATATATAGGGACTAATTTGTTTATTTTTTTAGTAGAGAAGTAAAATACAATCTAACTCTTAGTACAATGGCCTCCATGGTACTTCTACGGATATTTTTATAGTAAATTTTATAATATGAAATGTTTGGGTGATATGTAAGATAAATTATATTTTTAAGAAGAGAATTCTGGTTCAAACCTTAAAAATAAAATAAAATTGTTAAATGATTAGTTTTCGGTTAAGAAATAGTGATGCGTCGTTGAGAGCATCAAAAATATCTTATCCCTATAAAATAATGAAAAAAATAGTATAAGGGAACTAGGGTCAAATCCTCAGGGACTTGATTTGCACAAGTGCTTGTTCTTTGAAATCTCAGTAGAATCGTGCTCAAGAAAACTCACAGTACTAGAGGTGTGTGCATGGGTCGTGGCGGGTGGGTTCAGTTGGGCCCAAAAAATTTTGGCCCATTGGTAGGCCTAGCCTGCCCGAGCCCAAATATGGGCCTAAAATTTGTCCAGCCCGCCGCATGAAATTGGTAGGCCCGAGCCGGCCCGACTAGTATAAAATTTTTTATTTTATTAAAAAATAAAATATAATAAATTCAATACATTTAAAAAAATAAAAATAAATATTAAAACAAAAAATAAATAAAAAATATAATAAAGCAAATGCATTTAAAAATATAATAAATCAAATACAAATAAAAAATATTTAAAAATAAATCAAATACAATTAAAATATAACAAATAAAAATATTTCGGGCCGGCCAAAAAAATCATACCCGAGGCCCAGCCCGTTTTCTAAACGGGCCTCATTTTTTTGCTCAAGCCCATTTTTCAGGCCTATATTTTTGTCCAAACCCTCCCACATTTTGACGGGCCTTGGTCAGGTCAGGCCGCCCGCCCATGCACACTTTCTCACTGCACCTAGAAAAAAACAAAAAAAATAGAATTAAAAGTTTTGAGTAAATTGAAATTACAAAATTAAAATTAAAATAGTAGACATAAATAGGGTTAAGGAAAAAGAGTTCTTATGGAGAGATTCCAGCCTCCTGTTGTCTCGATCCGCCTTGGGTTTAATCCTCGGCTTTTAGGTGATCCTTCTCAAACAGAATAAGCCAGTTATAGTGGAAGAGGACTCCTACAACCACTAGCTCCAAGATTTTAGACTTATGATTTAGAGGAACCTGACTCTAGCCAACAATCGTTTTTGTGGGACCATCTTATGCTAGATCAACACTTCTCAATGGCGAATGCCACGCTATTTTGTCTCTTGGGCTTGCCAACCTCTGACGCAGTAAGCTAACAAACCAACTGTACAACCTTCCCAAAACATACAAGCGGTCGTTCCTTTCACAAGTTGAAAAGATCACTTTTTAAGGGATATGGACGAAAATGTCAGCCTCGTAATGCGCAGAAACGATGAATACTCGTTGAGAAGGCTAAGCTCAATTCTAAGCCTCATGAACCTTTTGGGGATTTTCAGCAACCTTTGGCTAGATAAGTTTAATGGCTCATGATTTTTGGGGAAAAAAGAAATAAATGTAATGGAAATAGAATTTTTATTGAATAATATGAAGGGAAATGAGGCTAAGTTTTATGGGGGAGAGAGTGTTTATAGAAAAGATAAATCAAACTTGTGTCTCTCCATCCCTTATTTATAGTACTAAGAAACCTAATCTATTCCTACTTAAATTCTAAAAGATAAATACAAATAAATAAAGATAAATACTAAAATTGAATCTAAATAATAATCTTTAACAATTATCCTAATATAATTAAAAATTAAATAGAGTCTTGTGTTTTTAAAAATCTCTTCTTTGTACTTTTGCCCTTCAAGTCTTCCATACTTTGTATTTCTAGCAACACTTCTCTCCTACTTCGCATGTTGGCCCATTTCATCTTTAAATTTACACTTTTAGCCCCCAAATTTCCTTTTGCCTTTGATTTAGTCCCTACAAGATAAAAAAAACCATAAATAGCTCAAATTAGTAGGATCATACTCAAAATAAATGTGTAACATTCTAGAGTATTATCGAATTCCCCCAACTTAGCTCATGCTTCCCCTCAAGTATGGTTCCTATCCACTGTGAAATTTAGAATTTTGCCATGAAAGAAATATCACTCCAAAGTTTTATAAGAGGTAGGCATAATGCATATGAAAAATAAAGAGAACCTTTAACTTGCTGTAAGTAAATCTGAAAAAGTAATCCAATTTAATCACACAAAAATCAAAATCGACTTGGATTATTTCACAAAAATTAGGTAATTTACTAAAACTTACCAAGACACCCTATTTGTTTCCACCTTTAGTCCCCTAATGCATTTTTTTTTGTTTTTGTTTTTTTTTGTGTTTTTAATTTTTTTAAGAATATATTGAATCTTTTGACGCGAAGAGAGATGACAGCCAAGCACCCCACCCGGTTACTCAACCCAACATACTCCTAATTTATTATATTTTCCTTAAGAACATATCGAACCTTTTGATGCGAAGAGAGATGACAGCTAAGCACCTCACCTCGGTTAATCAGCCCAACATATTCCTAAAAAAAAATTTATTTTCGGTTAACGAGTTTACCTAACACGTCACACAACCTTTTGACACGAAATAGGATGACAACCCAAGCATCTTTCCCCGGTTACTCAGACAGTCACGTTTTAAAATGTACTCATAACCATGGAAACATCAAAATTTATTATTAATGAAACAGAATTTTAATTAGGAGGACTAAAAAAAAAAACAATCAAGTGTCTAAAATAAGTTTCAGCAATCACCTAACAGTCATGAACATAATTTTAGCATGCAATTGTGTTAAGTGTTTTGTTTCCAATTAGACTTTATCAATTTTACTATAAGCAATATATGGTTAACTTTATCAATCATAATTATTCAGCCTAAAAGAAATAAAAAAGTGGAGATGAAATCAAATAGGCAAAATCATAACTAACTCAATAGACAAGAATCATGCATGTAGGTTAAACAGTGGGCAAGTCGTGGTCAAATTCTTGGGCATAAAAAGAGGCAGAATATTCTAAAAAATAAATGTGGGCAGAAACGAGTACAAGGCAACAGCAACAGTAACACAACACTAAAAGTAGCAGATAAAACAACAGAAATAATGACGAATGTCTCCCCTTACGTAAAACACATTGTCCTCAATGTGAAAGAAAAAGGAAAAAGAAAAATAGGGGAAAGTAAAAGGGTTTAGAAAAACTCCCCATGTAGTCATTGTCGTTCATACATAGTGTCGTTCATACATAGTTATCGGCACTTATGTTGCTAACCAGGCGATCCAGCTTGTTAACTGTTATATCATTCGCAACATAAGTTTCGTTCAATACCTTCATCAGCGCGTTACGGTGTGCTTCAGAGCTCAATAGTAAATCTAACACCGATATGCGAGCCGACTGTTTATGTAGCTGCTCTACGACACTGTATTCACTATGCTTCAAAAACTTTAAGAATTCCCTAGCTTCTTCCTCCTTCACCGGCTCGCTTTATATGTGTCTCTTGGTTGGTCCTTTTTCTTTCTTCTCGCTCGCCATCAAGTTTTTCCCTCTTGAGTGCTCCGTCTTTGTGTTTGACAAGTCGTAGCGCTTTCCCTTCGCTGGCGTGTAGGAGCCTTCCTCTTGATTTCCTTTTTGTAATGTTAGGCGAATCTCCCTCCTAATCGTCACATTGTAGTTATAGTTCCAGGGACCTTCTTGTCATCTTTATATGAAAAGGTTGCGGTTTTCGGATCACGATCCCTGATACTCTGCTCCCTTTTGTTGACGGACCTCCTTTTCGTGAATCGCACGCTGCGCTTATAATCCCGAGAGCATTCGTTGTCTTCAATAAAAAGTAGTAAGCTTTGAATCACGATTTTCAGATTTATTTTCACTCACCGCCCTTTGATCGTGAGATGGTGACTAAAGGATTGCTCGCCTCCAAGGCTTTTGTCACGACTCATCCTCCAACGTGCGATGTTACCCTCTTTCCAATTCTTCATTGTTTTCAAAGAATTCTAGCTCTTGTTGTCCATCGTCGTTCTGAACCAAAGATTCTAAACTCAGTACAACTTTGGATTTCGTGCCCTTCCGAGTTATGAAATTCACAGCCCTTTCGTGTTTCTTCATGTGCCACAACCAATCCCCTTTTTATCATTTCCTTCCGGACCTACTTCATTGGGGTTTTCACATCGAAATATCCTTTTACTCTTCTCCTCATATCTTCGCCTATCATGTTGACCCGTGATTAGGTAGCGGGTGCCCTTGCCGAGGTGTCATCGACTTCTATAACTCCCATCCGGATCGGTCTCTCCACTAGTTTTTAAAAGCGAGACAGTGCTTTATAGAATGCCCCACGATTCTCGCATGGTATTCAGACTGCGTGCTCGCATCATACCACTTAGGTACGGGTTGCAAGGGTTTTAAGTAATGGGGAGACAACGTCGCGTCAAATAATTTCTCGTACATTTCCTTGTATGGGACCGGATAGGCGAATTAGATTTTTCCGTATTTTGCCTTGTGTTGGACTCCTATCTAAAGGGCTCTCGATGATCGGGGTCATAGTCCTTGGTCGCTTACAAGAATAGGTTTTGAATAACCTTTTCCTATGTTGTTTATATCACTCTCCTCTTCTTCTGGACCGCTCTTTCTAGTACTTTCTCCACCTCTATTTTACCGCTTCGATTGCATTCTCGATCATTTCCCCCAAAGACAATATCGGAAAAACTTTTGTGGCACTTCCAAGCATGTGATTAATGAAGGAGCTTTCAACAGATTGACAAACAAGATGGTTATCTCTTTTCTAGGAGCGGTGGCTGAACTTGTGTGGCTACTTCCTCCACCACCGGGCATACCGCCTGAAATTTTCGTTTGGCTTTTTCTCCATATTTTGGAGAGTGATTCGATCAGAGCTATATCGCCACGCGTTCAGATTGTTTCGGAAGGCTCTGCTAGATCCTTCCATGACTTGATCCGGGTACGATCGAGCTGATTGTACCACTTGGTCATGCCCCGCCAAACTATCCTGGAAACAATAAATGAGCAGTTGATCGTTGTTAACATATCCCGCCATCCGCCGATGTAACATCGTGATGTGCGCCGGGCAATCGGTCCCATTGTATTTTTCAAAATCCGGTCTTGAACTTTAGCGGAAGTATGAGGTTTGGGACTAGGCTCAAGTCTTTAGCGCCCACTCCGTAGCGATGGTCGATGAGTCTCTATTTCTTAAATTTTTCTTCTAACCATTTGCAACGATCCTCGAGTTGTTTGGGAAGGTTTGTTTTTGCCTTATCCATCTCAGCCATTTCATCAAAGTCGGGGACTATAGGGTTAGCCGGACCTTCTCCGGATTACCGCTGAACCAAATGAAGTGCGCCGGCATTGCGGTCTCAACTCGCATGTGGCTCGATAACAAAAGGTGTCCTTTGGGGACCTATTTCGTGGTGCTTGAGTGTTTGGCGGGTAAATCACGGAGGTAAGCGTGGTCGTCATTATTCCCCGAACTAGTAGCGACGCCTTTTCCTCGCTCATTGGCTAATAGTTACGCCACCGGCTCATCATGTTATTTTGGGACTCTTGCATCCGTTCTATCATATCTTCTTTGGAGTTTCATTATTTGCTCTCGTGATCCGTTCTTGCATCTCTTTCTAAATTGTTCAAATCTTTGATCCATTTTCTTAGCACGAGTCCCGTAGTGATGTCCTGTTCCCATTTCTTTTTCTTCTCTCTCGCTTTCTTTTGTTTCTCTCGTTAATCTTAACCAATTAGGCTTCGCTTTATAAACTTTAATGCATGTAATATGATGTAATGCAAATGCATGAATGCGGGAAGAAGACATCGATTCGATCAACTTCATTTTAGAAAACTTTATTAGAAGGCAAAACCCTTTACATAAAGTAGATTACAAATACGCTCGCCCTAAGACCTAAGGTTTTGATTTTTCCAAGTAGAGATTAGCTCTTCATCACGACCCTGGTAGCCCATATCTCATGCCCACTATGTCACCTCCTCACCAAAGTCCATGGGTGATCACTACTTCTCGAACTGGATTATTGCTTCTCCCATGAGGTGGTCCCGCTCAAACTTGCTCGCAAGAATGGTGAAGCTCTTCCTCCCAACGCCTTTCTCTTGTTTCCGAAGCTCAATCCGAGCTCGCTACTATGCAATGCCGATTCTAACTCTTCAACCCTATCTTTCGGTTCCTCTATTCTCGCTTAGGCTTGACTTTAGTTGGATTTCCAGTCTCGACTTGGTAGTGGTGCGTAGATTGCCCAAGCTCACTATTCTAGCTTCTAATCCTTTTTCTCTTTTGGTCTTCTCATCCGCCTTCTCTAAATCTTCCTTCATACCGATTTCATGAAACTTTTTCTCCCAACTGCTAGCTTTGGCTCTTTCCTCTCGACCTCTTGTTGCCACCGCTCAAGTTTTCCCTAATCCAAGATTCTTTATCGTTAAGCGCATCTTCTTGTAATTCGCCTTCAAGTTATCTCGGTCTTCCTCTACTTTTCGCTTTTCCTTTCGAGTTTCTCACCGACTTTTGACCGTCCACTTCTAACCGGAGGAGCATCTTTTCTTCCTCCAACCTCTCTATCCTTTTCCCGATTCGAGCTCATCCGCTCAAAATCTTGCTTTACAACCTCTAATTCTGATGGGACCACTCGCATGCATTCTTCTTTTGATCGGGCGCCTTCTGGATTTGGTTCAGGAATGTTATCGTTGACTCTCCTAGCCCTCCATTTAAGGTATTCCGGTCGCCCCTGCCCGTAGATAATCTTCTCATTCTCGTGAATCGATTTAGGCACTAGAAATCTCTTTAACCCTTTTCTTATAGCTTCCCCTTCATATGAAAACTCGCATTGAGCTAGCCCAGTATGTCGTTGGTACGAATCGCCTTGAACCATACCGTCTTAGGACCAAAGAAAGGGCGAGGCGTGGCACCCCAAATTCCCAATAGGGAAGCCCACCAAAACTTTCAAGAACGATAAAGGATCCTGCTTGGAATCATCCAGGAGCCTTCCATTCAATGTCGCCTCTTGAAGGTTTTGAAAGATCGCGATCCGCTTTTCTTCGACACATCCTCTCTTCTAAGCGTAGTTGCTATCTCTTCTAGTGGGGAGTACTTCTCGACATGAACCGCAAGACACTTTCTATTTTCCAAAAGTGACTATGGAACCAAGCCAATAACAATTGCACACCCAATAAACTCCGCCTTCACCTCTTCTCCTCGGATGCGCCAAGGATCCGAATGTTTCGCTAAGATGGCGAGAACGTGTGACCCCTTTATCCAATCGGCTGAATAGATCGATAACCGCTTCATCAATGTGCCTTAAAGCTTGGGAAGATTACCAGTAAGTAAATACACAAGGCCAAGATGTCTACCTTTTTCTTCAGACGGATGCGCTAGGATCAGGTCTCTCAAGCATATCCAGGGTATGCATTTACCCTCGCCCTTCTTTTGCATTCTAACCGAGACCCACTGTTCACTCATACCGGTGATATTCATCAACTTCTTCGCGAAGGTTGGGCCATTAACCGCCTTGGAATAAGCTTTGTCAACTTGAATTCTCGGGCAAATAGCAAGGTCGTATACTCTTCTCGTGGGAACCAGATCCACTTTTCCGAAGGAGAAACAAATATAAGTGGCATTCCGAATCGGGCCATTGCTCTAACAGGTGCTTGTCTATTTTGACCTCGAGCGGTAGGCGGTCACCGTAAGTACCATAAAACAATTGCTTGGCTTCATCATCCCACTGAGTCCAAATTTCTCTCAATTCCTGGAGCTCGCTCGCATGACAATCGATATTGGTGAAGTTCCGTAGTTCGACACATACCCTTCGACTAAGCCATCTCTTTTTTATTTGGCATTGTTTCGACCATATGCGGATCGCCGATTGTCTTCTACTTTATCAAGGAATTCGCTTTCCATAACCAATTTCCCAACCGAAACGGACCGTGAATCGATGTCTCTTTAAAATATGAAATGATATGCACAAAAGAAAGAAACACAAAAGTTAGTACCATGGAATGTAAAGTAAGTAAAATAAGCAACGCCTATCCGGGTGACCACTAAGGTTTGTCATGGCTCTACCTAAGGTGGGCTCTTAGGTTTGCTATATGCGGCTTAGTTCTAAAGTTCGAGGTACCGAACCAGAGATTCCTCGATCCTCACCCATTATAGGCTCATACGGACCGAGTTCGATTCTGGGAATACATTTCCCTATGGCCATGCGAAGTGAAAACTTCACGGAGACATAGGTACGGATGTATTCAAAGCAGTCCACTAGCCCATGCGGACGTGAAAACCTCACGAAGGCATAGCTTCTCGCTCCCACTTAAAGGTGTGACCACAACGGTCATGTAATGCAATGCCAAAGTATTTACAAGACCAATATTGAAAGTGCATTAAAAGAAGCATGATTTTTCAAAACCATTTTAATCAAAAGGACAAAATCAATCAATCTATGGCCCGACCTCAGATCCCAAAAGTGGAGTCGCCAAGTCGTCAGAACCATTTTTTTGATGAAAACGTGAAACGACGCTGTCGACTCAATTTTTGAAAAAAAAAAAGAAAGGAGTCGCCACCGATCTTTATTTGGTGTGATCGGATCACCTTCGTTTTAATAAAACATTTAATTTACTAAAACAGTGCTTTTTGGTCCACGAACTTTGAGAAAACGGATTCGGAGACATGCCCAAAATTGGTACCAAACTGATTGATTGATGTCCTATTTGTTGAAAACTTAAAAGGATTCAAAATACAATGTTTTTATTTTCAAAATTAGAAGGGCGTAAGGCTTTCTTATTTTGAAGAGGTAAAGCATCACGTCCAAAGAAGTTAGGCACGATACTTTAAACTCCCAAACTAAGCTCGCTTTTGAAATTTAGTTTTTATTTGAAGAGGATCATTCGTTATTCGTCAAATGAGAAATCGAACCCAAGAAGCTAGGGCTTGATTTCCGAGATTTCAAATACGAAGATTGCCTCTATTTTAGGAAAAGAAACTTATCCCAAGTATCTAAGTGTCGAGTCCAAGAAGTTAGTATGCGACATTTCAAATTTCCGAGATTAAGCTTTTGTTTAGAAATGTATTTGTTTGAAAAAGGACATTCACTATTTAGATCAAACGAAAATCGTGACTTAAAAGGAGATATCCGTTGTTTAACATAAACGAGAAAAACCTAACCCAAGAAGTTAGGGCTCGATCTTCCCGAATTTTCAAACACCTAACATCATCTTTATTTTTGAAAATTTGATTGATTAATATTAGACAAAGTAGTGATGCTAACAAATTAAACGAATATATGAATAAATCTAATTTTATTAACGAATGAATGAGCAACTAAATGATGACACAAGGTTTACGATAATGGGACTTTAGAAACAAATAGAATGATAATAACAACAATAATAAGAAAATAAAGAATATGATACGTAAATGAATAAATTGCTTTAAAGCATTAAAAGAGTAAAAAGCAATGAACTAATAAACAATAAGTAAATGAAACGATAATAAATAAAATAATAAGAAATGAATAACGTAAATAAAAAATTTTATAAATGGTGAAAATTTTAAAATGGAAATCAATTCAAATTAAATAATTGTAATAATAATAATAATAATAATAATAATAATAATAATAATAATAATAATAACAATATAGTGATAACCAAATAATAAAAATAACAATAATAAATATAATAGTAAATAAGTAAACCAAAGTAAAAAAATGAAATGATAATAATAGTAATAATAATAATAATAATAATAATAATAATAATAATAATAATAATATTAATAATAATAATATGGTGATAATAAAATAATAAAAATAACAATAATAAATATAATGGTAAATAAATAAACAAAAGTAAAAATGAAATGATAATAATAGTAATAATAGTAATAATAGTAATAATAATAATAATAATAATAATAACAATGAACAGTGGTGAAATATAATGGAAATAATAAATAATGATAATAAAAATTAATAATAGTAAAAGTAAAAAAATAAAAAAACAGAAAAAAATGGTGCAAATTGCAAAATAACTGAAAAAGGATCGAATTGCATTAAGAATAAAAGTTTTGGGGTTAATTTATAATAAACGAAAAGGGGAAGAGGACCCCATTGTGATGCGCGCGAAAACAAGAGGGACTGGGAGCGCAAATTTACCTAAATCGCCTAAACGCGGCGTTTTAAAAGGGACTAAATTGTAATCGCTCGAAGATTCTGGGCCAAATAGCAAAATTGAAAGACTTAATTGTAAAAATAAAAATGTGGAAGGACCGCACGCCAGAATTTTCCATTTTTTCAAAAACACGCGGATCCTTTGGAGCGGGTCGGTCCGGATTCAAACACGATGAACGACGCTTTTAGGCCATCAGACGTGCCCTAAACGACGCTGCTTTGAAATGTTTATAAATATAAATTTTTGCTTTTTTTTCATTTTCGCACTTTCGAAAAAAAAAGGGAGGGCTCTCCTTTCTCTCCGCAGATCCGAGGGGAGGATCTCCGGAGGATTCCGGTCGAATCCGGCCATCGGCCGCCGCCGGTGGGCCTAAAATCAAAATGGTAATGCGTTTTTTTTAAATATATATTTGTTTTGTTTTCTTTTTTTTTTATTCACTGACTTATTTTTTGTTTTTGAAAAACCCAGAAAACCCACCCCATTTGCTCCCGATCTCGGCTTCGACGACGGAGATGGGACTCACCGACATGTCATGGCTCAAGTAGGTATTCGCCTTCTTTTTAGATTTAGTTTTAAAAAATCTAAAAATAAAAATAAAAAATAAAATGAAACGAAAAATAAATAACAATAATAGTTAACAACGTTGATGAAATCAACCTTTGTGTTTGGTTTTCGATTTCGGACAACTCTTGTATTCAAGGTTTCTGCTGTTTTTTGAATTTTTTTAAAAAAGGCTCCCGTTTACAACGTTTTTTTGTGGCTTTATAGCCGAAATCGAAACAAGAAGACAAATTCTTCTCTTGCTAAGTCGCTATGTGCTTTGTCTTTGTTTTGCAGAAGCGGGCGACAGGCGGGAGCGGCTGTGAGAGCGTGAGAGGTGTGGGTCAAGTCGAGAGGCTCGGCTAGGGTTTTTGTTTTCTCTTTTTTTGTTGTTTTCTGAGTTGGGTCATTTGGGCCTATTTTGGTTTTGTTAATGGGCTCCGTTTTTTTGTTTGATTGGGCTTGTATATATATTTATTATTTTTTTTGTAATCGGGCCCGGGCAAAATTTGGGCCATCTACACATAGCTGCAAGGAGGGGAAGGTTTGGCGTCACGTGGAGGAGAAGAAGGTAATGAGGTGAGCGAGTCCTTACCATAGTGTTTAAAAAATCGGAGAAGGTGCGGCGACTGGTGGGGGTTTGGGTGAAAATGAGATAAATTTAGGGTTTGAATGTGTAGAAGAAAGGGTCTTTGGCTGTAGGGTGGATGTTTGAATGTAGGTTTTGGTAAGTATAAAGCAGGGATGCACTATTCTTTCTTGGAATAGGGATAGAATAAGGGATGTTTGTGAAAGCATGCCAATTCTTGAGTTTTTTCCTCGTCGATTTACCTAGGCAGAAGAAGAGAAATTTATTAATATCCAAACAAAATAAAATAATAAATAAATAATAAATTATAAATTATAAAATAAAATAAAGAAAAATAAAAATTGGGTTGCCTCCCGATAAGCACTTGTTTAATGTCGTTAGCTTGACGCCTCAACTAGTATTGGAGCTATTCCAACTGAACTCTTTCATTCGTATGGGCTTGGAAATTCTCCTTTTTTACCACATCCACCATATTTGGGTTTAATCATCCTCGTGCCTCTTTCTTTGGTTTCGTTTTTTCCTCCAAGAAAATCTTATGTGTGACTATCAAGGGGTTAATCCCTTTTAAGTTGGCAATGGTCTCATCATTCTCCAAAATGCGCACTTGAGATGCCCAGGAAGTGGTTTTAATTTCAGATTTGGTTCCTGCACAACAGAAGGTAGAAGTTTAGTATCCATAGGAGCCAATAATTCATTAACAGATTCAAAATCATCAAACATCATTTTAGATTTATCTCCATAAGGTGACTCAAAATTTTCTTCTACTAATGAGTCAATTATGTCGACACGGTTTACGTCCAAGATTTCACTTGGGTGACTAATAGCATCGTAAAAGTTAAAATTCACGATCTGCCCACAAATTCCATCGTGAGAGTTCTACTACGCACGTCAATCTTAGTGCTAGCGGTACTAAGGAAAGGTCAGCCCAACAAGATGTCTAAAGATCTAAGAGTGTTATCCTCCTCCATTTTTATCACATAAAACTCTGTAGGGAAAATAAGACTGTTGACATTGACTAATACGTCCTCAAGGACTCCTTCGGGATGCACAATAGGCCTAACTGCCAACTGAATGATAACACCTGTTTTCATCAAAAAAACTACATTAAGTGATTCATAAATAGAAAAAGACATGACATTTATGGAGGCACCTAAATCACACATAGCTTTTTTAATTCCTAAGTGGCCTATTTTGCATCGTATTACGAATATGCCCCTATCTTTGCATTTCATTGGCATCTTCTCGCTGTAACACTGCGGATACATTCTCACCAATACTTACCCTTTCATTACTAGTTAATTTTCGCTTGTTAGTGCAGAGCTCTTTAAGGAACTTGGCATATCGCGAAATTTGTTTGATGGCATCCAACAATGATATGTTGATCTTGAAATTTCTAAATGTTTCGAGGATCTCCTTGTCCTCTCTACCTTTCCGACATTGGTTCAATCGTCCTGGAAATGGAGGTTGAATTATAGGCAATGGAGGTTTTGCTCGGACCTGTTCATCGTTTTCGTGTTTTTCTTGGGCAGAATCTTGGCCAAGATTTCTACTAGGAATTGGTTCCAGTATTTTTCCACTTCGTAACGTTACTGTATTTGCATGTTGTCTTGGATTAGGTTCCGTTTTGTGACGGCAATTCCCTTGTGAGTTCATTTTCTCAATTAATGTGGTCAACTCTCTTATAGACGCATTGGTTTTTTGTTGAAAATCATTTGTTTCCTTTTGGAAATCAGGAGTTTGCCGTAGTATTTGCTGTTGGAAATCAACAGTTTTGTCGTTGTATCTGCTGTTGGAAATCAAGCACATTAACTGCTAATTTATTGACCATGGTTTCTAGAGAGGTACCTGAATCCTGCGTTTGTTGTGGAAATCGATTTTGGTTATACTGCAGGTCTACCCCATAACTCAAGTTGGGATGATTTCTCTATTCTAGGTTGTAGGTATTAGAGTAGGGGTCATATCGCCTTTGTGGTGGCCTAGGAAAGTTTCCCACAGTATCCAAATGAGCCATAGTATCATCATACAAACTAGGACATGCATCCGTTGTATGTTTAGGTGTAGCACATATTCCGCATAATCGGGCAGGTTTTGCTTTTTCTGTAATAAGAGAGTTCAAAATATTAATAAGTATATCAACTTTATCTTCTAAGGTTGAATTACTTAACTAGTGAACCTTTCTAGAGGATTGGCTCAGAACTGTTGAGTATTTGTAGCCATCGTGGATATCAAGTCCCTTGTTTGTTGGGAAGTCATGTTGACCAATGCTCCTCCACTGGCGGCGTCTACCATATTCATCTATATAGGATTTAAGAGATCATAAAAGTATTAGAGCAGAGACTATTCCGTTATACCATGTTGTGGGAAACTTGCACACAACTTCTTAAATCGCTCCCAATAGTCGTAAAGAAACTCTGATTCTTTTTGCCTTATCCCAACGATCTCCTTCATAACTCAGCTTCACGTGATGTTGAAAAAATCCTGTTGAGAAACAAACGAGAAAGATCAGTCCAAGTTGTAATAGATTTAGGGGGAAGACAAAATAACCATTCCCTAGCAAAATCTGCTAGGGAGAAAGAGAAAGCACACAATTTGATTTGATCCTCAGTTACCCCCTGAGGTTTCATGTTAAGACAAACCATATGAAACTCTTTCAGATGTTTGTGGGGATTTTCATTTTACAACCCACGAAAAGTTGGCAGTAACTGGATTAAACCTACTTTAGTTCAAAAGCAATATCCATGGTAGGATACTCGATGCACAATGGTGGTTGTTCTACCAGAGCTTCGGCCTGTTGCCGAATCGTTTGAGCTATTGGTTGATGTGCTAGATTCTGGTTTTCATTAACCCTAGCGTTAAGCAATTTTTCTGGTGAATTGACTTCTACTTTTTAGCTTTCAAGTGTTTGAGTAGGATTTTCGTTAACCCTAGACTCAAATTCGTCGTCGACTTCGATTTCTGGTGGTGGGTTCTCTGAGTCCCAACCACTACTGACTACTTTTTCCGTAACTTTATCTCATTGCGATTGGCTCTCGCAATCTTCTTTATTTCTGAATCAAACTCAAGAATAATTGGAGCAGACCTGGTCATAAGAAACAAAGAAACAAGATTAGTACGTTACCAGTCCCCGGCAACGGCGCCAAAATTTGATGCGTCGTTGAGAGCACCAAAAATATCTTATCCTTATAAAATAATGAAAAATAATAGTATAAGGGAAGTAGGGTCAAATTCTCAGGGACTGGATTTGCACAAGCGCTTGTTCCTCAAATCCCAGACAGAATCGTGCCCAAGAAAACCTGTGTACCTAGAAAAAAAATTAAAAAACAGAATTAAAAGTTTTGAGTGAATTGAAATTACGAAAATTAAAATTAAAATAGTAGAGATAAATAGAGTTGAGGAAAAAGAGTTCTTATGAAGAGATTTCAGCCTCCGATTGTCTCGATCCGCTTTGGGTTCAATCATCGGCTTTTAGGTGATCCTTCTCAAACAAAATAAGCCAATTATAGTGGAAGAGGACGCCTACGGCTACCAGCTCGAAGATTTTAGACTTATGATTTAGAGGAACCTGACTCTAGCCAACAATCGCTTTTGTGGGACCATCTTATGCTAGATCATCACTTCTCAATTGCGAATGTCACGCCACTTTGTCTCTTGGGCTCGCCAACCTCTAACACAGTAAACTAACGAATCGACTGTGCAACCTTCCCAAAACATACAAGCGGTCGTTCCTTACACAAGTTGAAAAGATCACCTTTTAAGGGACATGGACGAAAATGTCAGCCCCGTAATGCGGAGAAACGATGAATACTTGTTGAGAAGGCTAAGCGAGGATTCTAAGCCTCATGAACCCTTTTGGGGATTTTCAACAACCTTTGGCTAGATAAGTTTAGTGGCTCATGATTTTTGAGGAAAAAAGAAATAAATGTAATGGAAATAGAATTTTTATTGAATAATTTGAATGGAAATAAGGCTAAGCTTTATGGGGGTGAGAGTGTTTACAAAAAAGATAAGTCAAATTTGTGTCACTCCATCCCCTATTTTTAGTACTAAGAAGCCTAGTCTATTCCTACTTAAATTCTAAAAAATAAATACAAATAAATAAAGATAAATGCTAAAATTGAATCTAAATAATAATCTTTAATAATTATCCTAATATAATTAAAAATTAAATAGAGTCTTGTGTTTATAAAAAATCTCTTCTTTGTATTTTTGCCCTCCAAGTCTTTCATACTTTGCATTTCTGGCACCACTTCTCTCCTACTTGGATGTTGGCCCATTTCATCTTTAAATCCATGCTTTTAGCCCCCAATTTTTTTTTTTTTGCCTTCGATTTAGTCCCTACAAGATAAAAAACCATAAATAGCTCAAATTAGTAAGATCATACTCAAAATAAATGTGTAATTAATACATAAAAATATGACATTCTAGAGTATTATTAAATATAAAAAGAGAAGGGATTGGTTTTGGAGTTGCATTTTTAAATGGTAGTGAAATTGAGGTGAAACTTTGACAAAAATGAAATAATATTGATTTATGTTAGGTGGAAAGTTGAATTAATGTATTCTAGCAGGACAAAGACAATGCACGTAAATAGGATGATCTCTTCAACTTCCCAATATATCTGTACCAACCCTAAATTGATTTACAATTTGAAGTACAAGTCAAGAACTTGTTTTGATTGTTGAAGGGGAGATCAAGGTGTTAAGAAAGGTTAATTTCCCCTACTGCAAATTTTCTATCTTTCTCAAAACTTCTCAATTATAGGTTATATTCACTATTTGCTCTAAATTATACCAATTTTTTCGGTTTACTACTCAATTTAATATTTAAAGTTCAATTTTGTTCACCAATTTTTGCCACCACATAGCCCTAAAACAGGCGCAGCGTCACATTTTTTTCCTATCTAGTATGATGTGATTTTCACATGACTTAAAAACTTTAAAAATTTATATATGAATTATAAAAATAAAAAATATTTAAACATTTTACAAATCTTATAAAATATACATTTTAGAAAAATCCAACAAATATATAAATATAAAAATAAAAATTTATTAAAAGTTCTCGAAAATTACAAAACACAATAATATAAATTCTAAGAAGCTCAAAGTTATAAAACTTTGGGAAAAATTGTTAAACTTTTACAAAATTTCAAATCACATTCTAATATATATTCTAAAAAATTTAAAATTAAAAATCTACTGAAATTAATCAACGATGATAATAATTTGACAAACTTTGATCAGTGTTGACACCAATCAAAGTTTAGTCAATAGCCAACGCCAATAAAAGTCAATCAAACTCTAGTCAGCATTCGATCATTCACAATTTAACTTTTAATTTCAGAGAATAAATTTTTTAATTTTTCTAGAAATGCTTTTTCCTTAAAATTTTATATATTTATTTTTAAAATTTCTATAATGTTTAATTATTCTTTTATATTCAATTTTATATACTTTTTGGTTTTCGATTTTCTAAAATATATTATTAAATGTCTAATGTTTTAAATTATTTAAATATTTAAATAAAATTATTTTATACATTTACATTTTTTATATATTTTATTGAATTTTATAGTTTTTTAGGTAACTTTTTTTTAGTTTTTAGAATTTATATATGTACATCTATACATACATATATAATGCTTCATCTCGAGTTGCCGTCACCCATAATCGTGTCCAACTTAATTATTAAATTATCAAAATATCCGTATTTTAACAAAGTAGTCAATATTAATTTGAGTCTATTTCTTTTTATTTATGAAATCCAAAATAAATACATACTTCTAATCAAATTTGAATAAGAAAGTAAGAAACACTATAACATTTACTTTCTTAACTTTATCATTTCAACTAAAGTATTATTTAATAACATTTTAACTTAATATATTACATAATTATTTTTTATCTACATTGTGGATGTGCTATAAACTAATATTTTTAAGGCTTTGAGTCCATGTGGATACCACTTTATGTTGACATAGGAAAAAACACACCACGCGGCACGTTTTAGTAGAACTGAATTTTTTATTTTTTATTTTTAATTATGTTCATTTCAGAGATTAAATCTATGAACAAAATTAAACTTTAAATATCAAAAATGAGGAAAAATATTCAATATCAAATTGTATAATTTAAGGATTAAATAGTAATTATATCCAGAAATTTGTCTAAGATTTTAATTAATAGCATCATTTATGAATCTAGTGAGTCAATCGAATAATTATTGATTTTCTTAATTCTAATGTATACTAATTGTGACTAGGGGCGTAGCTAGGGGGGCTAGCATGGGCCCCGGCCCCCCTAAAATGTAAAATTATAATTTTGGCCTTTAGAATTTTTTAAAAATTTTAAATTAGTAAAGGTAAAATTGTACTTTGGCCCCCCCTAAAATTATAAAAATTTGATTTAATCATTTACAAATTATAAAAATATAATTTATAAAAAATTAAAATTTTATCTGCCCCTAAAAAATTATTCTGGCTTCGCCCCTGATTGTGACTATAAATATAGAAATTTTATTCTTCCTCTAAGAGGTAAAAATGTGCTAATAATTATTTTGTTTTTATTAAGCGTTAATCAATGTTTTAGTTTGAGAATTTATGATGTTCTCTCAAGATGATTGAGATGAAGATTCTACAAAATAATATTGGTGTTAAATATAATTACTATTATAACTAAATGTATTTAGCTTCCTTCTCTATCAAAATAATAATAATAATAATGAAATGCGGCCATAGCAATGCTGCCAATTTTAATTTTGTTTCTTTTGTCCAGTCGTTTTATGCTATGGCAGGAAATCATGAGCAACTTCCTTAATTTGTTACCATGTTGGACACCATTTTTTTCCTGCAATTGTTTGTACCAAAATTTAATCTTAAAGAAGCAAAACTACCTATTTCAGTAGTTTCTTTACTCTATTGAAATTGAGTTGCACCCAAGAAAGAAAAAACTGCAAATAAAATCATCTAAAATTTGATTCATTTTGGGAACTGAAGCAGCTGGTTTCACCTACGGAACTATACTCATGCGTCGTCAAGCTTAACTTCTACAAGATAATGACTATCCCTTTTACTTTTCTTTCTTTCAAAAATGACTCTATATAATTTTGTTCATCCAATTTGGTAATTAAATCTATTTTTGTACATAAAATTGGTAACTAAGTCAGATTGATCCCTAAACTTGAAAAATATATAACAGTTCAATGACGTGATACTCCAAAATTGTACCACATTATTACTTAAACTATAAGTTAAACTAATGATATGATACATTTTTAAAATGTTATGTCATCAAACTGTTACATCTTTTTAAAATTTTGATGTCAAAATGGATTTTATTTTTAATTTTATGTAGTAAAATGAATAAAAATTTATATATACCAAAGTGAAATTAACTATTAAGTTCAAAAGCTAAAATTACATCAAGTATTCTAAAATTATTCTCCATCTTTAAATAGAAAATGGTTTGATCTAGTGATAATATATAATTTTATGCATCGAGAATGAAGCAGTCTTCTTCACCCACCCCTCGTGGGTTCTTCAAACGCCATTGGAGAAGTGGGTAAGGGACAAGGTATAGCATGGTGAAAGAGGTTTAACGAAGTTGTCTGTGTTGATGTGGGACCATGAAAGCTCAGTGGCTCCGACCCCATCATCTATTTTTTTTCTTTGCTATCTTGTCGTTGAGGTAGGTGCACAAGTAAAACGAGTTCCAGTTTTGTAATAATATATAATTAAAAAAAAAAAAGTGAGATTGTTTTAAGGGATAGAGATTAGAGAGAGAAAGATGGTTTTGGAATAGATATATTAAGGTCGAGAGTCATATAGTTGAGATGTGAGCCTGCCCCCCGCTGCCTCTCCCTCACTTACAACCCGTCCCTCCCCCCCTTTTTATTTTTCAGGTCTTCTGTTTTACCACCAAATTGTTGTACCTACATTCCCCATATGTTCCAAATTATTTTGGAAGATTATTTTTATTATTTATTTTATGTTATATGTTTGGAGTTGAATTATCGCTCTCAATAATATTATATCTAAACTTCAAATTTATATTATCTTTTGAGATTATAATGTGCTTTACTGTTATTGAAAATCAAGGGACAGAATTGCTTTTACAAAATTAAAAAGTGTACATTTATACACGTTCAAATACATATCCTCTCCTTATTTAAAAACGAGGAGTGATTGCTACTAGAAATAAGCCTACAAAATTGTCTAATTCTATATATCCTAATAAACATCATTATACATCATTAAAAATAAAATAAAATTAAAAAATTAAAATTTATTTTTGAATTTTAAATAAATGCCAATTTTTATTTTAAAATTTGAAAATAATAGAAATAGATGATCCAAACAAAGACGGTATATATTCAAAAAGCAAAGAAAAAGAGAGATCCTCTGCCAAAAATTGTGTCTGCTTTGTATTCTAGGAATCTTTTTGGACCACGTGAATATCATGAATGTTATAATCTATATGCTTTCTTAATTTATTTTTCTTGGATAAATTCCATTAACTATCCCAAAATTATTGTGTAAATTATAAATTGATTCCTCGACTTGGATATATTATAATTGAAATCCTTGAAATACTAGTATTGTATCAACAAAGTCTTTTTGTCATTCTAGTTGTTAAATTAAACATCAAATACTAGTTCAGGTCTGACATGAAGTATATCTCAAACACGCAAATCAAATTATAAACATGTTTGTATATATTGCATGGAAAACTTGAATCTTACGTGTTAAAAAATAGATCGTATCAATAAAATTTAGGGAGACTATTATTTTAGTATGATAGATCCAAATTATTAATTCAATAGCTAAACCTTGTATTCATAGTTTGATCAACGTGTTTTAAACATGCTCCATGTTGGATTTGAGGGGCATTTAACGATCAAACTAATGATGAGGAAGACAAAAAAAACTTGAGGTGATTCAAAGTTTATATTTTTACGAATTTATTCAGAATCTTTTGAAGTTTGAAGAAATAATTTAAAATTTAAGTCAAATGTCTTTTATTGCTTCTCTTGTTTATTTAGATTACACAAATTGAAGTATAAGGTCATTTAGAATTTATATCTCCTGTATGAATGGAGTAAATTGCGTTGAAAGGTAGATTAAAGTATGTGATTAGACAATCGGAGTGTAAAGGTCATAGGATTAGACATTTTCATATATTGCATTGAAATGATATTAAAAGAATAGTAAATGGTTTCAGCTTTTTCGTTGACAATGAATTGGCCTGCAATTTGTTTTAGGAAACATCTGACATATCTAGATTTGACCCTCAATCTGTTAGTAGTAGCCGAGTTTCAAGGTAATCAAACCTTTATGCAGCTATATTATCTTCAACTTTGTCTAATTACTCACAACAATATTTTTCATATAGAATACACTTAGAAAGAAATTAAATAATGCTCACAATAATTAGTCACAACAATATTATTCTATGTATATAAGGTATTGTTCCACTAGTACTAAATATTTTAATGTAGTAGATTGATGGTTTAATTTCTGGAAGCACACTTTTCATGATCAATTTTTTTAATAATATTAATATCTTTCTCATGAGTTTGCAAGTCATATTTACATCAACCGAAGTAATTCCAATGGGACAATACTTTTTTTTAGGAGTCCGAAACTCAACTCCCTCAACACTTTTATAATAAATTTGTAGATAACAATAAAACAAAATAAAACCTCAAAAACAAGCAAAACTAGGAAAAAAAGGAACTAGTAGCTTGAGATGTATATCCCTTTTAAAATGACTTGAAATGTGGTGTTTGAATCCATAAAACGACATGGTACTCGGAAACCAAAAAGTGGCAAATATTTTTTATTTCGTCAAATATACTATTATTAGATGCTTTTGCCTCTATACCATATTCGACACTCCGTACATAATTCTATCACTAAATTTCTTTGTAAAGTAATTTAAATCTACAAATATTGAAATTCCACTTAAAACATCAATTTCATCATTTCAACTAGAAATCATGGTGGAATTTACTTCTTTAATCAAAACAATATATTTTTAATAGCTATAAATAAGTTACAAGCAAAGGACAAACTTACAAATTAAAACTAATCTTAATTTTTTAAAATTAACTTATTACATATTTATTATTCTTCATATTTATTTTAATTTCTTAAATCAAATCATTAACCCAGTGACCCGATATTCCTTGATGGTTCATTATTGCGAGCTACTAATTGCATTGGATACAAAAATAAAAATAAAAAACGTTAAAATGGTCTAAGTTTTTCTTTTCTTTCCGAATTTAACTTTTATTTTTATTTTAAAGAATTTAATATTTCTTAATTTTTTTAGAACTATAAATTCAATTGTTAATGCTACTAAAATTCTTTTGTTAAATTAAAGTTTATTACAATTTTTTTTGTTACACGACAATTTATATATTATTTCTTTATTTTAAAATGTTATATTAATGAATTTAACATAAAATTTTAAATTTTGAAATTCGTGAAATAAAATAAATTAATTTCTAAAATAAAATAATGGACTAAATTCTAAATATATAAAGAACATATGAGAATAGATGAAATTGAGAAACTTTTATGTGTTATGACTTAGAGTTGTTATGCCCTATACTTATCTAATACTTTTACAACTTGTAATCATTTTAAAAGAAACACAGTCCGGAATAATTCATTGGTAAAAGATTTAAAATTTTATTAAAGTTATAAACAAATAAATTTCATATTGAATCAGTATTAAAATTTCGAGTTTATAAATAAAATATGATGTATGTGAGTGTATTAAATATTAAAAATTAATTTTGTTGTATATGTAAATATATGGATGTAGGGTGGTTTAGTTTTTAGGTGGTTGGGTCTTATCAATGGCATAAAACCTCACGCTAAGTACATCAATGGCCATGATACCCAAACTTTTTTCATGCATATTTGGAGCATTCCATTCCCTACCACCATTATAAATTATCATGACTGCATTACCCTTTACGCACCCTTCTCTCTCTCCTTGTGTTATTGCTTTTCCTTTTTTCTCTTTCTGTTATTCTCTCTCTTTCCCCTCTGCTCTTTACCTTTAATTTCTATGATTTAAAGCTATATACATATATATATCTGCAAGGAAAAGCCCAGTTTCTTTCCTGTTTAGCTAATGTCAGAAGACATGAATCTATCAATAAATGGGCAGTCTCAGGTCCCTCCTGGTTTTAGATTTCATCCCACAGAGGAAGAGCTCCTTCACTATTATCTAAGAAAAAAAGTGGCTTACGAAAAGATTGACCTTGATGTTATCCAGGAAGTTGATCTCAACAAGCTTGAGCCTTGGGATATTCAAGGTACATACTAGTCAACCTAACCCTCTCTTTTTAATGCAATTTTTTGGTCTAATTTGTTGGTTATATGCAGAAAAGTGTAGGATAGGATCCACTCCACAAAATGATTGGTATTTCTTCAGCCACAAGGATAAGAAATACCCGACCGGGACTCGAACCAATCGTGCTACGGCTGCCGGATTCTGGAAAGCAACCGGCCGTGATAAGATTATATATAGTGGGTTTAGGAGAATTGGGCTGAGGAAAACATTGGTGTTTTATAGAGGCAGAGCTCCACATGGTCAAAAATCTGATTGGATTATGCATGAGTATAGGCTTGATGATAACACTACCGCCCATGACTCTAATGTAAGCAAGCTATATTTCTCTTTCAATATTTCCTATATGTATGTATGCATGCATAGTATAATAATATTGAATTGGTCCAGGGTTCGAACCCCATCGGAGATTCGGTGACGGAAGATGGGTGGGTGGTTTGCCGTGTGTTCAGAAAGAAGAATTATCTGAAAACCCTAGAGAGTCCTAAAAGTAATTCGTCCTCCACCGGTCATGATTTAAAGACACACATGCTTAGCTCAGGAGGCAACGATGGTGTCTTGGATCAAATCCTTCATTACATGGGAAGGACTTGTAAGATGGAGAGTGATTCATTGAACAACATCAACAACATCCCCATCCCCAACAACAATCCGAGGATGCTTGTTGGAAACAACGCAGGAATCAACGATGGGCTCCATGACCATGAAAGGTTCATGAATCTCCCTAGGCTTGAAAGCCCAACTCTCCCTTCGCTTTGTTACCAATCCATCGAAGACATGCTGACCGAAACCGAACACCAAGGTGGAGGTTGTGGCGGTGGTGGTAATAATGAGACCAAAAATGGGGTAAATGACTGGGTCACACTGGACCAACTGGTGGCATCCCAGCTAAGTGGTCAAGTAGAGACAAGCAAGCAACTATCATGTTTTAGTGACCCTAATGCGGTTTTTAGTCTTTGTCACGATGATGGTATTCAATTATCGCATTTAAACTTACAGAGATCAAATCAAAGCTCACAGGTCTACAGCAACAACGACAATGATCTATGGAGCTTGACCAGGTCATCGTCTTCACCGTCTTCATCAGATCCCTTATGCCATCTGTCGGTATAATACAAGTACATGTCATTGTTAAAAACAAGCCTTTTGTTTCATTGCTCAAGTACTCTCTTTAATTAGGTATATGTTGACATATATATATATATATACACACACATATGTATTTTGCATTAATAAGTATGAAATATGAGATGGGATGGCATTGTCAAAGTCATTACACTTTACTTAATAACGATGCCATCGATTTAATCATCTTAGGGAAAGGTTGTTTATATATATATATATATATATACTATCTTGAAAAGCTTTGATTGATCATAGCAAAGTGCTGACTTTTAGGGCATGGAATCTGGGGGTCATGTGTCTAATGGGGTCACACACACACATACAAATAATGATAGTCCATTTGGTTGGATATCACATGGAAAAGTGGGGAATGATATATATATCGTTAATTTGAAAATAAAAAACAAAAAACAAAAATAAAAATCAACAAATCTTTGAATGATGGTGTCGAGGAAGATTGAGAATTGTATGTTACTGTTGTCTTCACCTAACGTACGAGCGCCTATCATGGGTTTTTTTTTTTTTGAGGGAAAAAAAAGGTGGCCATCTTTAAGGAATTAGGATAAGATGTGTTGCACAGAAAAAGAAA
This sequence comes from Gossypium rotundifolium, assembly GCA_025506655.1. Lineage (NCBI taxonomy): Eukaryota > Viridiplantae > Streptophyta > Magnoliopsida > Malvales > Malvaceae > Gossypium > Gossypium rotundifolium. The sequence continues at coordinate 47,630,614 of CP106723.1, forward strand.
AGCACGTACCATCCTTGGGCCAATTTCAAATTTTTATACACTGTATTTCTTTTGTCCTTTCTTCTAAATATCTCAACTTCAACTCCAATTAATTATTTTCATTATCTTTCTAATAAAAAGAAAAATAATATTGGTTAAGTATGTTTTTAAGTGATTAAGGCATCGAGGGTTGCCTTATTTAAGGTTACAACTTACTACTGATGTAGACAGGACGGACCAATGCTTTTTTTTTGGACTGATCTGAAAAATTATTTATTATATTTTAGTAAAATATAATAATATTATGTAACTAGCTAGGGCTAAATAAGTTGTTTTGGTAAAAAAAAAAAATACATCTACTTTATTTTACATCACATTTATATATTATAATAATAAGATTTATGATTAGTTTGCTGTTGCATCTTTTCACTTTAAATGCCAACTTTAATGATTTTCCTAACACATAAATGTCATCTTTTAAAAAGAAATAATAATTTAGCACAAGCTGAAACACATGCGGTTAGAGAATGAAATTAGTGTAGAGAAGTTAATTAATTTCACTTCAATTTTCTTCTAATTAACTAATTATTATCACTAATATAAATACCACCATTCAATTTTGTTTGTATGCAAGCAATAATGTAGTACTAATTCACACCAATATATATTATAGAGTGGCGAATTTCAAAAAAAACCTTGGAAAAAGCTGGTGATGGATTCAAATGGTTGGCTCATGGGGCATAGCAATGATGGATGTACCAGATGTGATTTTTTTCTTTGGAATATGAGATAGAACAAAATGTTATAATTATACTAATTATCAATTGGAATGATCCACACGAAAATTTAAACTTAAATTGTTATAAAAAAAAAAAGAAAAAGCAAAGTATTTTAGATCTTCTTTTTCTTAAATAAATCTTATTTTTGGTAGAGCAATGGTTTGAAGATGATGGCTCCGTCTTCATCTTGTTTAAAGATTCATTAGGCTTTCCTTCTCTTCTTTTCACCGTTATTTGTTCTGTTTTATCAAGTTCAAAAAGCTAGAATCAAATTACAAAATAAAAAAATAAAAAAAAATCTGCAAAATGGGTACACCACTCATATCACGAAACACTAACCTTCTAACTTCGGGAGGCGGCTATGTAAAATTCGCAATTTCACTGTGGAATTCAGAGACGTCTACTCCCTCCACTATTGGTTGAAGTAATACAACGGTGGAAGTGCTTCTTTGTATGATGTGGTCACATTAGCTTTTTATTCAATATTTGGGACACTGGACCCTTCTTGGCGGAATTTTATCGGGTCGTTGCTTGACATTTTTGTAAAACCTTGTAGTTGTTTTTGTTGATGTTTCTTTGAATTGGATCTGAAAATTTCATGTCGTTGTAAGTCCAAGTATAGATTAATCGTCTTCTTGTTTCTAGATATCTTACTAGCACTAATCACTCAATATGAAGTCTCAAATATCTAATTTACAAAATTAAATATCTATATTTTGAGTTAGTGATTATCAAATTTAAGTATGTATTGAAATCTAGAATTGATTAATCTTTTAACTTAGTTTTACTAAAAATAGTTATATCCACCAAAAACTTAAAATTTTCATTGTATCTTGAAATAAAAACAAGTTAAAAATCTTTCAATATGCACAAGCATAACTTTCTTGACTTTTTGATTTAGGTTAACTAATTCTGTTAGAGTTTATAGCAGTTACTACTCTATGTATGTGTATAAATGCACTACCTTTGTAATCATTCAGATCAAGCAATAATAATCAAGATTATTCAGTGTTAGTTTAGTTTCTTTTCTATAGTTCTTTCATATCATTCTTTCACGGTATCACCGCTTCCTCTTGGTGTATTTTCGTTGCCTAAGATGGATAGATCGTCACCCACTGAGTCTGCCAACAATGCAACGTCCCCAAGAGCCTCTGCTCCTGGTCACAGTCCCACATCGCCATGTCTCTCCAATGGTGAAAGATTTCTCGTGTGATTCATACGTTTCCTAGACATGACACAATCAAGCTCGATGAGAATAATTCCGTGCAATGGCAACATCAGTTAAAGCTAATCATTGATGGCTACGATCTATTGATTATGATAACGGTACTCTTCCGGTGCCACCTCAGTTTGTGCTGGACAAGAAAAGAGTTACTCTCGAATCCTGACTTTGTTGTTTTTTGTCAGCAGGACAAATTGCTTGCTTCTTGGATTTTATCCACCATAAGTGGCTCCCTTTTGTCCTGTTTTACAGGTGCTAACACTGTCCATGATGTGTGGAGCACGACGTGTCACTTATTTGTTGCAACCTCTGGAGCCAAAGTTTCTCGATTAAAGCATGAACTTCACTTGCTAAAAAAGGGTCACCTGTGACCTTCTTGGTGCTTCTGGCCATTTGATCTCTGCTGCTAAGAAAGTTGATATCATTCTTGCGAGTCACTACACCAATACAGACTTTTAGCTGCGTTTTTAGTGGCATTTTAAAGAAAAACGCCGCAAATAGTATACATTAGCGGCGTTTGAAGGACAACGTCGCAAAAAAAAGATCAATAGCGACGTTTATTAGTAAAACGCCGCTAAAAAGGACATATAGCGGCGTTTATTTGTAAAACGCCGCTAAAGATCTGAGCATTAGTGGCGCTTTTGGGGAAACGCCGCTAGAAGTCTGAGCATTAGCGGCGCTTTTCGAAAACGCCGCTAAAAGTCTGAACATTAGCGGCGCTTTTGTGAAAACGCCGCTAAAATTCTGAGCATTAGCGGCGCTTTTGGGAAAACGTCGCTAAAAGTCTAAGCATTAGCGGCGCTTTTGGGAAAACACCGCTAAAGGTCTTAGCATTAGCGGCTCTTTTGGGGAAACGCCACAAAATTTTGAGCAAAATAACATTGTTTAATTTTTTTGAACTTTAGTGGCGTTTTTTATAGAAACGCCGCAAAAAGAATATTTTATTTTTGGGTTAATGATTTAGGACTTAATTAAGGTTTAATGTCTATAGTTTATAGTTTTAGGGTTTATGATATAATGTTCATTATTTTGGGTTAATGGTTTATGTTTTATAGTTTAGGGTTTATGAGTTTTTAAATTAAGTTTAGGTTTAGAGTTTTTAGTTTAGGATTTAGTGTTTTCTCGTTTAGGGTTTATGTTTTATTATTTATTTAAAGGTTTATAGATCATGGGTTTTTGGATCATGTTTATGGATTACGGTTTAAGTGTTGGGGTTTAGGGGAATAGGTTAAGGGTTATGGGAGTAATATGGTTTGGGGCCGGTTAATCTTTAGGGGTTATTATTTTATGGTTTAAGGTTTACGAGTTATAATTTAATTTTTAAGTTTTACGAGTTACTATTTCAATTGTTTAGGGTTTAGGGATACTATGCATGGTTTATAGTTTATAGTTTATAGTTTAGGGTTTAAGGGTGTATGATTTAGGGTATAATTTTTAGGGTTAGGGTTATGGATTTAGGAATTAATCTTAGATTTTTAGAATATAAAAAAGATAAATATAAATTATTATTTTAAAAGAATACATATCAAAATGTGTTAAATCCTAAAAGCATACATGAACTTTAATTTGATCCAAATCTTGTAAAATATAAACATAATTATTGATATTATTAACATCATTTTTATTATTGCATACATAAAAATTTATATTTACTCAAAGATAAAAAATAAATTGATGTATTTTATATTTTAGAATAATGTGTATGATTAAATCAAAATTAAAATTTCAATGTATATATATTTAGGGTTTAATTAAGGATTAAGAGGTTAATGGTTTTTGGAATTTAAGAAATAATTAAAACATTAGTGGCATTTTTACAAAAAAGTAGTAAAACGCACCACTTTAGCCAAAACGGTGTCGTTTCAGTTGTGTTTGTTGTGGCATTAGCGCGTTTTCTCGAAAACGCCAATAAAGATCGGTAATTACCGGCGTTTTTCTAAAGCGCCGCAAAATGTAAAGTTATCGATGTCGTTTTGTTTTATCCATTCCGAGACCCTTATTGGATGACGCGTTTTGTCAAAATTGAAAAAATTTTAGTGGCGCTAGTGAATAAACGCTAAAACTCATACATTAGTGGCACTAGCTTGCAAACGCCACAAAATGTATTTTTTGAGCAAAACGACGCGTTTTTGTCCGTGTTCGCTTTATCCCCAATCCAACCCCGAAAACCCTTCTTGTTTTCCTCTAATTGAATACCCTAAATCCCTAACTCCCAAAATCTTCGTCTGACATCCGCTTCCACATCGACGACTATTCCTTTGCCGCATCACCGTTGACCTTCCTCTGTCTCATCTCCTTCGACACTCACGCATCACCGGGTAAGTCTTCCTATGTATGTTCGATTATTAGCAAAAGAGCAATGGGTTTTATAAATTTCGATGATGACTAAAATGAAATGATCCTTATTGGAATGCTTAGAATCTTGTTTTTCTTTTGAGACAGTTTTATGTCTAACCTATGAATATATACCAATGAGATTGATATAATGCGTCTTAATCTACAATCATATTTGATTTCAATTTGCAATATTAGGTTACCTTTCATTTCTTTTCTCGTAATCCTTGTTTTCTTCTTCACCGTGCTATTATATGTTCCTTAAATCTTTTTGCAAGATTAATAATTTGTAGGCCATATTGAAATGTAAGATTCAATGTCGTAATTTCTCAATCTCAAAACTCACTTGCACTTTGAATTTCTCGACTTGGTTATCCAAACTTAAGATCGTAGAACTTGCCCATTTAGTTTGCGAATATGCATATTTATAACTAATTGCACTAGACATCCTCAAACTAGGTCTCGACTTCTAAATTGATACCCAAACATCAAAAATTTTAATCGTGTCTTCAAAGTATCAATATTGTATCAATCGAATCTTGCTTTGGTCAACCTCGTCATTTGCTTAGTCGTTAAGTTACAACTCAACTTGCGGTAGCTTTAGTCATCATTTTCAATTCCAAAGAGCTCATTGGTAGGTCTTCCTTCTTCCATTAATCCTCATCTCGTTGAATTGGCTGTCAATAACGCTAAAGCTACCGTCTTTTGCAACGCTGGACGATTCAGCGAGGATGAGGTTCGCTTTTGATTATGAAACTTTGGTTACAAAATAGAATACTCTTTTGCTAGTAATGTTTATCTCGGAGTTAGCTACAAGAAGCTAGTAATGTTTATTTTACTTTAAATTTCCTACCGTATAGTTGGTGCATTATGTACCCTTTTCCCTCCGAATTGAAATGATTCGAAACTAGTATGAGATGAAATGCCTCGGTCTTATCAATTGAACAATCTCAGATTATATTTCTAAGTGAGAGATTGGTCGCTAGCCGATATTGAACTTTATACTAATAACATTCTTTCTTATTTTGTGTTTTCGGGCTAGGTATTTTTTCATAGATTGATCGGGATCCGAAGTTAGAGAATACCTGTTGGATGGGAGCCCTGCTCTCGTCTCAAAATCTATGATTTTGGTTATTCAAAGGTATAAATAAATGGGGTCATTATTACGATAAGCATGGTCAAATGCATTTGAAATTATTCTGCTTAAGATTTTCCCTTATCCCCATTTTGTAGTCATCTCTCTCGCATTCAAGACCCAAGTCAACTGTTGGAACTCCAAATATATTGCACCGTAAGTTCTTTCTGGAGAGAATATGATGGCAAGGTAATTTAGTCTTTATCTATTTTGTTCAAATGTTGTTGATGGTCGCTTCTTTATTTACTTTGGGTTATTTGACTTATGATTATGTGCTTATGATAAATGATCTCGTGTGCTAGAGTAATTGATGGCTTTACATACTGTTCTAAAGATCACCGGTGTTTCTTGGCACATGTTATGAGTGATTATATACTTTGTAAATGATTAATCATCTTTAACAATTAGTGGCTCGTGATGTAAATGAAAATTCTACGTTAAATTCGGTGATTAGCAATGTAAGTTACCCAAGAATGTAACTATTGAATATGATTCTCCTTCATTACTTATTAATTTATAATTTTCAATCGGTATTTGGTTTGGATAATGTTTGATTAGCAATAACATTATTTATTTTAAATTACATAGAATATTATCAATATAATGTTAGATTATTGTGTTTGATTCAAGTATTTTGAATGCAAGATTTTGTTATTTAGTAGATACAATAAAATATAATCTTGAAAATATTATTTACTAAATCATCCTTCCAATTTTTTTCTAGTATATTTGAAATTTGTTTGATTTTGGTATTTGATCTCAAGAAGTTGGCGACACCATTTCGACATTTCTAGGGTTGTCTTCATTTGGCATTTTCTGTGTTCTCTAAACATTTCTTAGAGGTATGTATATGTCTGTTTAAGCGATTTGATTGGTTTAAATTTTCGCTTCTGATGAGTTGCTAAAGTTAATCAATTCATAACATGTGCCAATGTTCGTTGAAATTAAAATGGTTCAATTCGAATATCTAATTCCTTTAAGGTTGTTTATGAAATTCAATACTAATCCTACTTGAATATGTCAAACATATGCTTTTCTATTTCATATTTTATTGATTAATCTCTGAAAAAATTAGAATTGTGACGTTTTTTTTTATAATATAATAAGATTTTAGGTATTGTTTTAGCAATCTTTGGAGCTTGTTAAGTAGATCATGTTGTTGCTTCTTTGGAGGTTGTTAAACCATTTTGTGAATATATATCCTTTATTTGCTGCAAATTGATCAATTTAAATGCTGTAAATTGATCAATTTAAATCAATAGAGGTTAATTTTACTCAACGCTTCCCTTTTTGCGACTTACGAGGAGGAATCGAGTTTTCTTGTTGATCGAGGAACCATTGTTTCATCATTAAGAGGTATGTTACTTGATTCGATCTTAAATACTTGCCATTGAGTTTGATTTGAATATTTTTGGAAGTGATTTTTTGTTGAAGTGAATTCTTTGCCTAAACAAATTCGAGGACCCGTCGATTGATTAATTTTTGTTGGAAGTGTTTCATAAGCATTGTATACTTATATTAAAAATTTATTATTAGGAAAATTAATTAATAATAATTTTATTATATTAAATTATAAAGTGAAATAATTTTTAAAAACATCAAATTAATACAAATAATTTGAATACTATAATTATATATGTATAAAAATATATAAAAATAATAATTATTAAAATATATAAAATTAAGCTTTAATAATAATATAGTAATATATTATATAACTATTATCAAAAATTGAAACCGATTACCTAAACCCAACCTTAAACCAATACTAAATTGATATATTACTAATACATAATACAATAATGTATTATAATGTATTAGTATTACTAACACAAAATATAACATATAATTATTCCTAAAAATATTAATACATATATAACTATTATTATACTTATAGCATATTTCAACCAATATAATTGTAATAATTGAATTATTTGCTAAGTTGTATTTGTGGTTTATGCTAAACCCTAAAAACTTAAAGCCCTAAACCTTAAACCCTAAACCCTAAACTTTAAACCATAACCCTTAACCCTTAAACCCTTGAAACCTTAAAACTCTAAACCCTTTAAACCTTAAACACTTGAAACCCTAAAACCCTAAAACCCTAACCCTTAACCCCTGACCCTTAATCCCTAAACCCTAAACCTTTAGTCCCTTAAATCTTAAATCCCTAACCCTTAAACCCTAACCCTTAAACCCTAACCCTTAAACCCTAAACCTTAAACCTTTAAATCTTAAACCCTAACCCCTAACCCTTAACCCCTAACCTATAACCCTTAACCCCTAATTTTAAGTTAATATCAAACTCCATAACTTACATAATACTTGTATAGATAAAAGAAAAAGATACAAAGTATATAGGCTGGAAACCTGACGGGTTGCCTTATTCTCACTGTTAGATATAACGGATCCTCCCTAGGTGTAACAATGCCACGTATGATGGATCTAAATGAAATACCAAATTAAATATCGAAATAATATAGCATTTATTAAACTTTAAACCCTAAACCCTTGAAACCTTAAAACCCTAACACCTAACCCCTAACCCCTAAGCCCTAAACCCTAAACCCTAAACCCTTAATCCCTTAAATCTTAAATCACTAACCCTTAAACCTTAACCCTTAAACCCTAACCCTTAAACTTTAAACCTTAAACCCTAAACCTTTAAATCTTAAACCCTAACCCCTAACCGTTAACCCCTAATTTTAAGTTAATATCAAACTCCATAACTTACATAATACTTGTATAGATAAAAGAAAAGATTCAAAGTATATAGGTTTGAAACTGACGGGTTGCCTTATATCTCACTGTTAGATATAACGGATCCTCCCTAGGTGTAACAATGCCACATATGATGGATCTAAACGAAATACCAAATTAAATATCGAAATAATATAACATTTATTAAACTTTAAACCCTAAACTTTTAAAACTCTAAAACCCTAAAACCCTAACCCCTAACCCTTAACCCTTAAGCCTTAAACCTTAAACCCTTAATCCTTTAAATTTTAAATCCCTAACCCTTAAACCCTAACCCTTAAACCTTAAACCCTAAACCCTAAACCTTTAAATCTTAAACCCTAACCCCTAACACTTAACCCTTAACTTATAACCCTTAACCCCTAATTTTAAGTTAATATCAAACTTCATAACTTACATAATACTTGTATAGATAAAAGAAAAAGATTCAAAGTATATAGGCTGAAAACTTGACGGGTTGCCTTATATCTCACTATTAGATATAACGGATCCTCCCTAGGTGTAACAATGCCACGTATGATGGATCTAAACGAAATACCAAATTAAATATCGAAATAATATAACATTTATTAAACTTTAAACCCTTAAGATCAAACTTACATAATTTTCCTTTAAGATCAAACTTCATAACTTACATAATACTTGTATAATTAAAAAAAGGATTCAAAGTATATAGGTGAAACTGACGGGTTGCCTTATATCTCACTATTAGATATAACGAATCCTCCCTAGGTGTGACAATGCCACTTATGATGGATCTTAAAGAATACATAACTTACCTAATTTTAAGATCAAATTTCATAAATTACATAAGTTGACGATTAAATTTCATAACTTACATAATTTTCCCTTAAGATCAAACTTCATAACTTAAATAATACTTGTATAATTTAAAAAAAAGGATTCAAAGTATATAGGTCGAAACCCGACGGGTTGCCTTATATCTCATCGTTAGATATAACGGATCCTCCCTAGGTGTAACAATGCCACGTATGATGGATCTTAAAGAATACATAACTTACCTAATTTTAAGATCAAATTTCATAAATTACATAAGTTGACGATTAAATTTCATAAGTTACATAATTTTCCTTAAGATCAAACTTCATAACTTACATAATACTTGTAGAATTAAAAAAAAGGATTCAAAGTATATAGGTTGGAAACTCGACGGGTTGCCTTATATCTCATTATTAGATATAACGGATCCTCCCTAGGTGTAACAATGCCACGTGATGATAGATCTTAAAGAATACATAACTTACCTAATTTTAAGATCAAATTTCATAAATTACATAAGTTGACGATTAAATTTCATAACTTACATAATTTTCCTTAAGATCAAACTTCATAACTTACATAATACTTGTATAATTTAAAAAAAAAGAAAAAGGATTCAAAGTATATAGGCTGGAAACCTGACGGGTTACCTTATATATCACTGTTAGATATAACGGATCCTCCCTAGGTGTAACAATGCCACGTATGATGGATCTTAAAGAATACATAACTTACATAATTTTAAGATCAAATTCCATAGCATTATTTACATAAATTATTAATTAACAATCTAGTAGTATAATTTATTGTCAACTTTAGACTTCAACAACTACTGAAATGGATAGGAGTTGGATGAAATTGTCAAGGGTAAGCAATGGCTATCGAAATGGAGTAGAAACTTTTCGAATTTCGCATTTCAAAATGCAAGCCAAGAGAATATGATTCTTTGCCCGTGTAAGAAGTGTGGCAATATTAATCGGCATTATCGTGAAGTGGTCTACTAACATCTAGTTGTTGATGGCTTTGTCCGGGGTACAAAATATGGTTCTTTCATGGCGAGTGTACATCTAGTGGAGCATCTTCATCGATGAATCTGGGTATCCTCATAGTGCTTTCAATCAGAATGTTAGTGACGATAACATGGAAAACATGTTGCGAGATGCTTTTAATATGCACAGTGATGGTTTCGGGTCATTTCCACCTGACTTGGGTGCAACCGATGATCATAATTTTGGAGGAAATACTTTCATCGAAGGGGAAAAAGGTGTACCGGATGAATAGCCAAATGAAGAAGCGGCGCGGTTCTACAAGTTACTTGGTGAAATGAATGAAGAACTATATGAGGGATCAAAATTTTCCAAACTGTCATTCGTAGATTCGCTTTTTTCACTTGAAATGTTTGGGGGTAGACCAAAACTCGTTGACAATGTCATTAGAGTTTCGCAAGAAATGTTCCGCTTGTAAAAATCCTCAATCTTCCAAAGACATGAAAAATTGATAAAGGATTTGGGCATTGGATACAACAAAATTCACAGTTGCCCAAATGACAACATGTTGTATTAGGCGACCGCATAAACCAACAAAGGTCTTTGTCATGTATGCGGCCAATCCGTTGGATTAATAGAAATACAGAGGACTTGATAACGAGGATGAACACGGTACACGGTCAAAGAAGTAGCCGCTTAAGATTTTACAAGATTTTCCCTATCACCGAGGCTTCAACGACTTTTCATGTCGTCAAGACAATGAATCAATGATGTGGCACCGTGATGGACGAACCGATGATGGGTTGTTAAGGCATCCTCAGATTCTTTAGCTTGGAAATGTTTGACTTCAAATTTCCAAGCTTTGCAAGCGATCCTCGAGTGTGAGGCTTGGGCTAGCATCCGATGGATTTAACCTTACAAACTCATGAGCACAATGTACAAGATTGGCCTGTGGTGCTTGTTCCCTACAATTTGCCTCCATGGGTTTGCATGAAACAATCTTCTTTTATCTTGTCTATGATTATACCTGGAGAGAAAGGGCCGGGGAATGATATTGAAGTCTATTTGCAGCCACTTGTTGACGAGTTAAAACAACTATGGGCTGGTGTTCAGACATACGATACAATGAGAAAAGAGAACTTTAATTTACGTGCGGCATTAATGTGGACTATTAACGACTTTCTGGCTTATGCTAATTTATCTGGTTGGAGTACCAAGGGACGTTATGCTTGTCCGTGTTGTCTTTCTGCATATGTTCGCAATGGTTATATAATGGAAAGAAGTTTTCTTACATGGGGCATCGTCGGTGGTTACCGAAAAATCATACATTTAGATTTCGAGTGCTCGCTTTAATGGTATCAAGAGTTCGCATCAGCCTTCGCATCGGTGGATCCGAAATATTGTTAATGTTGAAATATATGAATTTCATTTATGGGAAGATGAATCAACCGCAAACCCACATAGAAATAGAAGATCTATGGATGAATTTGATGATGAATCGATGAAGAGGATGATCCTAATGAGGCGACTTGTGGAAAAAAGAAGTATTTTTTTCGAGTTGCCTTATTAGGAGCATCGATTTTACGCCATAATCTTGATATCATGCACATAGAGAAAATGTCTCGCGAGAACATCATTGGGACTATTTTGGATGTCGATGGAAAATCGAAGATAATCTTCGAGTCGACTGATTTAGTCCACATGGAATTCGCGTGAGCTTCATCCCCGAGCACTTCCGAATATGAAATATCGCTTGTCACCGCTATTTTTTCAATGTCGAAGACGGAGAAAGAAGTGTTCATGCGGTGTTGAAGGATATAAAGGTCCGGATGCGTATGCATCAAATATATCGCGATGTGTGAGTCTTAAGGATCAAGATTATATGGCTTAAAATCGCATGACTATCACATATTGATGCAAGACTTATCGCCGGATGCTATGCGGTGTTGTATGTCGAAAAAGGTGACGGCTCCTGAATTGAACCGTCAAATATAATGAAAGGCATTTGTGGTAAAGTTTTGAATGTTCAAGAACTTGAGAGACTACAAGATCGAGCCAGTATTAACTTTATGCAACTGGAGAAGATATTCCCGCCTTCCTTCTTCACTATCATGGTGCACTTGTTAATTCATCTCCACATGAAGCACTTCTTGGTGGACCTGCTTTTCTATCGATGGATGTATCCCATTGAAAGGTCTTACTTTATTTGCAAAATATTCCTTCATTCACTAAATGCCTTTATTTGTAACTTTTGATAATGTTGTATATCGTGTTTAGGTTCCTTTCCAAATTGAAGTCATCATCGCCACAATAAGCGTTATCCTAAGGATCAATTGTCGAGGCTACTTGGCGAGGAATGTATGACTTTCTGCTCGAGGTATTTAGAAGATGTTGAAACAAGAATGAATGTACCAAGTAGAAATGTTTGGGCTCACGATCATAATTTGGTGAAACTTATTTATTTCAAAGTTTTGAGAACCGATCAGAGAGTCGAAATTACGTAATTAGACGATAGATCGTGGGTCCAAGCACATCGACACGTTCTTTTCATCACGATTCAATGGAACCATTTCTAAGTACGTTCTACAATTTGATAAATACTCATCAATTATGATTTGTTTGTCTTCTAACAAAGTAAAACCTTTTTATCGTAGTGAGTACAAACAAATATTGAAAGCTCGTTCACAATCTCAAGATTAAATCGACGAGAAATTAATAAGTTGTTCGCAGAATCATTCCATGAATGGTTAAGCCAAATGGTATGCAATTTAAATTTTCATTGACAAGTAATAATATTTTCTCGTAATATTCTATAATTACTCGATTTAGTTTCGACTCAATAGGTTTGGAGTCGAATGAAGTAAATGACGACGTTAAATGGCTTTCACAAGGTCCAAACAGAATAGTTAAAGATATAGTGGCTTCCTCATCAACGGATCTGATTTCATACAAGGTATCGCGAGAGATTGAGGAGAACCAAAATTGCGAAATTGTTGTTAATTCTTCGATTACAAGTTATGCTAGTGCTAGGGACAATGTCGTGTCGAGGAAATTTGGAATATTACGGACTTATTATCGACATCATTGAGTTAGATTATTACGGCAAATGCAAAGTTGTCTTATTTCGAGGTGATTGGGCTGATGTGAATACGGCTGCAAAATTAGAAACGATCAATATGGCTTTTACAATGGTGAATTTCTCTCGATTAATTCACACCGGAGAACAAGCGATGGATTTAGCCGTATGTGTTTTCTTCTCAAGTTAAACAAGTTTTTACTCGGAAGATCCAATTGATGAGGGTTGGTACGTTGTACTTCAAACACCCCTAGAGACTTCTTCGACATTGGCGGTGGAAGTAGAGATGACATAGTCGAAAGATCGTAAACTTTGCCTTTTCCGTAACAATACTTAACCGAAAATATCCCTAGTACTAGTCAACAATTTCAATGGGTTCGTCAGATGTGGACGAAGATATTTACTTAAATATGATGTAATAAGATTTAACTATTTATTATTTATATGTAATATTATAATTTTCATGTTGGTCATGTTATATAATTTAACTATTTTAAATGTCCTATTATTGTTGTTATTTGTTACTAAAATTTTGAACTTTTTATGTGTATTGCAAGAAAATGCCTAGAAGACGATTACGAGATTTAAATATTGTCCGCAAAACTCCAAATCTAGAAGAAGCTAATGGTAGTGAACAACAAAAAGTTGTTGGATCTTCTACTCTACCTACATAGATGACGAGCCCGGAGAATTTGAAAGTAATGTTAAGTTTATTTTACATGCATGTTGAATTTTATTATTGATTCATTTTTAATTTTAATATAATAATATATCATTTTTCAATTTGAAGGTGGTGGACGCTACAGAGGTCGGGGACGACATTACTTAAAGATTTATCGACTTAGAGCCTACCGATCGTGTTAAAGTAAGGAGAAACAATCATGGCCACTGTTGGATCCAAGCTCGATTGTTAGGAGGCTATTTGGGCATTTTAGCACGAAATCCCAATATGTTGCCCATTAACTACTTAATCATGGCATCACATGCCCGATGCCAACAAAAATCAGCTCTCGAAAATATTAAGGTAATAAAACGTGAATCTAATTTATAATACTTTAATTTAATTTTCATTTATATTAACTTTTATACTTTTTCTTGTGGTAGATTTAATTTAGAGGTCTCGATGACTATGTTAAGAAGACATTGGGTAAAAAATGGAGAGACAATAAAAGCACGCTCAAAAACAATATTTTAAGAAAGACATAAGCCTCGACGAAAAATTAAGAAATGTTCCACCGGAATGTTGAGGTACCAATGGGAAGATCAAGTTAGATTTTGGAATTCAAAAAAGGAGAGGTATTACGCATTTCTAAAATCGTATAAATTTTTTGGTTTATAGTATTTACTATATATATAATTCAAATTGCATTATGTAGGACCGTGAGCAAGTTGGAATAAGCAAGAGATAAATAGAAATTCACGCACCTACCCATGTGTTCTAGAAGTTTTGCTTGTGTAGTGACGCTTGAGGTATTATAATTCTATCAAATATTAATTACTTTATACTATTAAATTATATTTTTCTCGCTAAAATGTAGGAAACTTCGATTGGTCAAAAGTTGGACGTTAAGCTTTTTGACATTACGCGATGACATCCGGGTTACGTAAATTTTGGTATATTTACTTAATAAAATTTTATTTTTTATAAATATTTCTACCGCTTAATTATAATAGTTTAATTCATCGCTTATAGTTTTAAATTTATAATGTTAAATTACATTGCATTCTTTCTTATTTATATATTTCGCTTCTAACTCTTTCATTGACTTATTAGGATAAACTAAAAGAAGAAGTAGTCGAGTATGAAGCTACTGCTTGATCGATAGTTCTGTTAATCTTAAGGAGATTGATAATGTAATTATTACGTATGTTTTGGGTCCCGAAAGGTACGATCGCTTCAATCGATAGTTCGCTAATCTTTAGTATATTTTAATAAAATTATCACTGATGTTTTTGGTCTTGAAAGGTATGGTCGGGTTCGATTTAAAGGATCTGGTGTTACCCCGACCCAATATTTTGGATCCGCCTCCCAGCAGTACATGCCTTCCGGGGGTCAATCTCGTGCTGAAGTTCAGAGGCTACAAAACCAGATAGCTCAGATGCAAGAGAGCACGGTTGAGCAGAGGCAGCAAATTGCTGATGTTCAAAGAAAATATGAAGAACTCCAGCAACAGCTTAGAGCGGATGCGAAGCAAGATCAAGAAGAGAGGCAAAGAAGAAGAATAGAGAGGCAAATGACAATGCGAGGGAGGCAGAGGCAGCATCGATGCTAGCAGAGCAGAACAGAAAATACGAAGAGCTCCAGCACCAGCTTCAGCATATGATGCAGATGTTTCAGCAGTCGCAGAAACCGCCATCTTAGACATTTAGTTTCTCGTTGTAAGAAGTTTTGACATTATTACATTTAACATTATTGTTACAATATTTTCAGTTATCATTCATTTAATTTATTAAATTTCAAGTATCATTTAGAATTAATATATTCTTGTGATTTTATGCTAAATTTGCTATTTTATGTTGGAATTATATACTTGTTATTGGTTGGTTTTAGTGCAAGAGGGTATAATATTGAAAAATTATACTTTTTGAAATCTGTACAAATTAGCGGCTTGTACCAAAGTTACCGCTAAATGTCAAGAAATTTTGCGGCGTTTTTGAAAAGCGCCGCTTAAAGGCCCCGACTTTTAGCGGCTTTTTATAAGTAACCGCTAAAGGCCCCGACTTTTAGCGGCGTTAGAAAGCGCCGCTTAAAGGCCCTTACTTTAGCGGCATTTTTGGGAAAGCACCGCTAAAGGCCATGACTTTTAGCGGCGTTTTTTAGAAAGCGCCGCTAAAGGTTCCGACTTTTAGCGGCGTTTTTTTAAAAGCCGCTAAAGACCTTGACTTTTAGCGGTATTTTTTAAAAAAGCGCCGCTAAAGGCCATGGTCTTTAGCAACTTTTATCACAAACGCTAAAAGTCGGTCTTTAGCGGCGTTTTCATAAACGCCGCAAAAATTTTCGGCGGTTGTATTATGCGGCGTTTTGTGGCGCTTAGAAAAGCACAAGAAGACTTTTTGTATGCTTTATAAACGCCACTAAATGCCCAAAAAACGCCGCTAAAAGTCTGCTTTTCAGAGTGAGTCTTTTGCAGAGTTTGATTCAATTATTACGGTGACTTCTCTTTCACAGAAACCTCTTGAAACGAATCGTCTTGTGGAAATTCTATTGGAGTGCGAAAATAAGTAATGACGGTTTGTGTCGGAAGTTCCTCCTTAGTCCAATTTGGTTCAGCATTCGTCGAGTTTCGATTGGATGTTGGCTCCTCCGACAGGTTCGGTAACTGATTTTTGAGGCATGAGTGCATTCTCCCACAATGGTCGCAAGTCTTATTGTGGTCATAGTCAGAGCAATGGCGGCCAACCTCAATGTCAGATCTACGGTCGCCTTGGACATCTCGCTCAATGCTGCTACTATCGATTCGACCACTCGGTTGATGGCCCTCTGATAACATCTTTTGGCCCTTCGACGTCGGTGCCTGGTGGTTCTCCAGTTTCATCACATGTTTGGTCTTCTGAAAGAAACATGGTACTTACCTCGAACCTTCCTTCCTATTTTCCTAATAAGGGAGCCTTTGTGAATTATGGGTCTCCATTTCTTAGGTCATTTGCTGGGCTTTACTCAATCATCAGCCCATTTGCGTCTATCCGTCCAATGTCATCTAGGCCAAATCTATAGGGCACTCTTCGTTTGGGCCGTCTATGTAATTCCCTTACCTGCTTCAACACCTAATCGGATACGGTATGCTACTGCATTTAACTCATGTGGTCATACGACTTTGGGCTATCAAATTTCCTTCCAAATTACAACCTTTTCACACACACACCTCTAACATCCTTATAATAGGCCTACGAGGCCCTAAACATGCCTCTAAAAGGTTTCGAAAATAGATCAGAAACTTTCACACACTTGGAAAATTTTTACCTGAACAGGGGCCACATGCCTGTGTAGGCTTAGGGACACGCCCGTGTGCCCTTAAAACACGCCCATATCTTCCACCCGTGGTGCACGTTGCCAAATTACACATGGCCTTGACACGCCCGTGGCCTCAGACCGTGTGTCACACCTTGATATACTGACTTATCCACACGGCTTGGAGCACACGCCCATGTGCTAACCTTGTGTCACACACGGCCTATACAAACGGCCGTGGGGTTAGCCCGTGGTCTATTCTAACTTAAAACACTCACATGTTGGGAACACACAGCCTAGACACACGCCCGTGTGTCTATTCGTGTGGGCACTTAGAGGCTATCTACCAAGCCTTTTTCCACTCTCATTTGCATACCATCATATATTAGCACATAATATCCCATAACATTAATATAACTCTTGAATTAAGGACATTTAATCATAAGAGTGATAAAGTCTTCATCCCATACACTAGGGAGAACTATTTCCAATACATTTACAACAACTTAAGCCATCATCTATGGCTACACACAACCCAATTATAAGTTCTCTTAGGCCAACACAATTTGGCTACATCAACAAAGACTTAATCAACCTTAAGCACTAGCCCTATACATGCCATGACTCATAAGGACTTGATACCTCATACCAAGTGTCTGCTCGATAGTGTGAAAACATCTCCGGCAATCTCCAACCCGAGCTAGCTAAAATGATCTATAAGAGGTGAGAAAGGAAGAGGATTAAGCAATAATGCTTAGTAAGTTCATCTGCATAATTTGACAATTATTGATATTCACTGAATAAACGTAACTACGAGGTAATATGTCGAGTTTTTCTCATTAGCTCATGATTACTTACTCAATCATTCTTGAAGCTTACTCATTCTATCTCTTACCACATTCTTACCATGCCACAAGCCAATTTGCTAGTTTAATTAACATACATTTCTGCACTGATCACACATGATCATATAAAACAACACATCCAACATTTTCGGTAAGCCACTCATTCTACTAATCTCTCGGTGGTTTCGCACTTAGCCCACCATCAACCTTGAACAGTGCGGTATCGCACACAGCCCACCAATCATTTATACTTATGGTGATTTCGCATTTAGCTCACCAATCATTTATAAGCGATGGTATCGCACATAACCCATCAATTAATAATTAATCAGGTGGTAACACACACAGCCCACCAATGATAATATGGTTGATGGTATCGTACACAGCCCATCAATAACCCTCAATGAGGTGTATTTACACATAGCTCACCGTTATTATACATTCACAAATATTTATCCTCATACATTTCTCTAATTCAAATGTTCATCCGTGAACATCCTCACTCACTATCATTCTTACTTAAATTCTACAATAATCGTTCACATTCACACAATGCATTTATAAATCTATCTTATGCAACTAGGTGCGTTGATTATACATAATCCACTAGGTTTTATCATATTCTGAATTCATCTCAATTCAGTTCTAACACATACTTGTGCTTCTCATGGCATACCCACATACTTTCTCTCTTTCAACATACCCGTTGAATCACTCAAATTATTAAATAACACTCTTGAGTCTTATACGCATAACGTCATATTGACATTATACCCCAATAGGGTCTTACATGATATATCGTATTGATGCCATGTCCCTGGCATGGTCTTATTCAATATCTCACACCGAGGCCATATGCAGACATGGTCTTACACGAGACCTTAACTATCATCATATCATGCTATATACATTTTCATTACTCTTAGATTCTTTTAACATCTCATCAAAAGATATTTTAAACATTTATTGAGTAAATATACATTCAATATTATATTGGAATATTGAATTAGCTCGTACGTAATTGCAACAATCGCACATGAACTTACCTCGATGTCGAAAGGCCGAAAGGAACCTTTTTGTCCACATTTCTCTTTTTACCCGTTCTAGTTCCAAAACTCATTTTCTTTGATCTAGAATAATGGAATTTAATGATTTAATCACTCATAAATCATAATATACCATAATATACACTTTAGGAAAAAATGACTATTTTGCCCCTACACTTTGGCAAAATTACGATTTTGCCCCTAGGCTCGTAAATAAATTTTCATCACATTTTCTTATTAAAAAAGCCTAGCTGAACATTTAATCCTCTTACAACTATCCTCAATTCCAACTATTTCATGCCTTAATGAATAAATTATAACTTTTGCATTTTAGCCCCAATTAGGTGTTTTCATAACAAGACCTTTCACAAAAGTTGTTTATCATCATCCTATCATTCATTTTCTTCCATAAATACTCATCAACCAACATAAACCTCTACCATGGTAAGTCCCTAGACTCTCGACCATGTTGCAAATTGGTCCCCTCCTTAGCTAGCTTAAGCTTTGGGGACTCCAAAAGTACAAATTTAATCAAGAGAGCATGCAAAAGTCACTTACTTGAGGTGATGAGAAGTGGTAGAAAATTTCAGCTCCCATGGAGGTTTTCTTCTTCAATTTTGACAGAGAGAGGAAAAATAGGGAAGGGAGATGACCACTTATTATTTTATTAACTTTTGCTTATGTCATCATGTACCAACCCATACCAAAACTTTGACTTCTCAACCTTTCTTATCCTCTTAGGCAGCCATCTCAATTAAACAAGGCCAAATTACACATTTGGGACCTCCAATTAATAATCCATAGCTATTTGGCATCTCTAGCAAATAAAATAGAACTTTCGCACTTTATGCGATTTAGTCCTTTTTAGCGATTAAGCATGAAATCGCTAAAATTAAAGCACCAAAATTTCCATGCATCCTTATAAACATGCTATAACACATAAAATAACATGAAAATAATTTTCTCTAACCTCGAGTTAGTGATTCCAAGATCACTGTTTCGACTAGCCCCTAAATCGGGCTGTTACAATTCTCCCCCCTTAGGGATTTTCGTCCCCGAAAATCTTATTAGGAGGAGTTGCTACCCACATTCTTAAAACGTTCTATAAACTCTTCAAAATCACAAATCCATTTATCCTCAAGTTTCTCTTGTCAACAACCTTTAAGCTATCATACACAAGGTCGAGGCATCACTTGCGACCTAGGTATTTCTTCCTCCAGGGCGTATACTCAGTAATCCACTAATTTAGAACTCTGTACACGTCCAAATGATCACTCGGATTTTTACCGATTGATTTACGACAATTCGAATGACATTCTCCTTCTTGGGAATTTTTTCAAGCCAAATTTGAAATCAATAAGGTTTTATCTCACTTTCTTATTAAAGCATTCCCCGACTTTAATACTCTTGACTTGTACGCTTTAAAAACTCAGCTTTTAGCGGTCAACTACTTCTGGCCATAAACTCAATCATATCGTGAAATGTATTCTAGTGTCGAAACATTTATGCACATAACTGTACTTCCTTATTCTTGTATTAGTAGATATGTTACTACTAAATCTCATACCAAAACTTTCGCATAAGTTCTGGATTTATCATCATTCGACTTCTATCTCAAGGAAACATCAACAACGAAAATCTTATCCTACATGGATTTTATCACCTTAAATAAACTCATTCAGAGCTTATTTAAAATACCATTTACTATCAAACTTCTGAACCCTTTTGTTCTGAAAAGAAAACTTGCTCTAGTCATTAACCTCGCTGAAACTAAGATATTACCAACTAGGATCAACCGAGTAACTAACTCGCACTGCTTAACATGGATCTTTCATTCAGTCACCTGTACTATGTCTTCTATCTGAGAAGTATTACAATAACTATACCCTCAATCATTAAGATTCAGAAAGTACACATCGATTTTTTTCCATGAATCATTACATAACATCTAACTCATAACACGACACAAAAGTGATCGTCTCAGGATCACAACCTGTTAGCTCTTTTTCTCGATTTAGACTGAACTCACTACTAGAACTTTTAACTAATAGTTCCTTTTATAGCTTTCAACTCGACCATCACAATTTGAACCTTTCAATGAGCATACCTTTTGTATCATGCTCCCTACTGACGTACACACAGAATTTTATTCTACTTATTTATTCATGCGTAAATATACACAAAACTTGAATCATATTTCAATATATTAATCAATCCTTTTCTCCGTACTAAGAACATATTTCAAGCGCACTCTCGTCTGAGTTTCTCTTGCTATGCTAATCTAAAACCTTGACCCTCGTCACATCTCACGACAGCAGGGACATCTCGATTAAATTCATTAACTCTATTCGCTTGCTTTAAAACTCATCACACAACATGAAACTTGTGATTTCACTTCTTATACTAGATTCATCCCCAACTTCTCCCTCAAAGCACCCGAATAGGGTTAGAGGAGATAAAGAAATGTTGATCTCAATTAACTAAATCGACAGCCGCTTAGTCTGATTTCTTAATCAGCTAACATTCTCACATATTCACAATTTCCTGAAAAGAACAACCACATCACCCTTAAGGGAAACAAGTATTAATACATAATATCCAAGGGAATCATTATAATCCATTCATGGTATTAATTAACCATGCATATGTCACAGGCTTCAAGCCAACTTACTCATACTTGCCTTTATTAAGCACATACTATGCCACACATTGTACTCGTTTCTTCGTGATTCATTTACGAGTACTTATTCTCACTCATCCGCATGACTTTAGTACTGATTTCATTTCTACTTTTAACTCATCTACTTATCCCATTGGTCACTAGGGATAGTCAAAGACATAATTCATCGTCATTCATGTAAGTACGAAACCAATGCCACATTCTCGAGGTGGTCTTAGATAGAGTCACCTCTAGCTGCCAATGCCATATCCCGGATAAGGTCTTATATGGACTTCCACATCAAGTATCGATGCCATATTCTGAATATGGTCTTACACGATTATCATATTCGTTACCTAAACCATATCCTGGATATGGTCTTATACGAAACCTTATCATTTTTGTATCTCAACAGTAGCCTCTCTATTTTAGTCCCCTAGGACTTCAATCTTATGTTCAACAACAATTACTCTATTTAGTAGAGTATCATGTACCAATGTGATACAAAGCATCTCAATTGTGTTATCATAAATATTGCATTAATCACATACATCAACATATTTTGATATGGTAAACATAATCTCAACTTCTTCATTCGTAACATGCATAACACTCTTAGTCAGCTTTAACTAGCATAACTTAATAACAGCTTTACTCACTTGACTTCCTTGCTTTCTCATTCAATCTTCACTCTTTTGCCCGATGAATTACTATGAGACCGAGGATACTGAATCTCATCTCACATATATCTCGATGCCAATGCTATATCCTAGATATAGTCTTACATGGGATTTCTTAACTTGCCCTCGACGGCCGTGTCTTGACAGGGACTTACTTGATATCTTTGCCTATTTGCAGATGCCATGCCTTGGCTTGTCTTATTCGGACTTTCTTGTCTTATGTGAGCGATTGAGTATCCTAAGTAATTTAGCTTCAATCAAAACTTTCACATACTCAAGTTCCACATTAATACTACTCGAGTACTAAACAATTCACTCTAATTTCTCTTACTATTACTAATCAATTAAAGAATGTCTTACGGGTTTGAGTACGTCGTTTACTTGATTGCCATAGTTCAACTATGATCTTACTCGTATCGCAACATCATAGCCCTGTTACTACTTTACATGTCATTACGATGTCATAGCCTCTCTATGGTCTTACACGAAATCTCGTATCAATACCAATGCCATATCCCGAATATGGTCTTACATGGAACTCATGTTGATGTCGATGCCATATCCCAGATATGGTCTTATACGAGATCTTTCTGTAGTGTCGAAGCCATGTTCGAAACATGGTCTTATACGAAATCACTATTTGATGCTGACGCCATATCCCAGATATGGTCTTATACGAAATCTTACAACAAATATCGGTGCCATATCCCGGATATGGTCTTATCCAATTATATTATTCAATACCGAAGTCATATCCCAGATATGGTCTTATACGGGATCATGTATCGATGCCAATGCCATGTCCCAAACATGGTCTTATATGGGATCACATATACCGCCATGGTCCAACCATGGTCTTATTCATCAATTTATTATTAGACGACCATACTGATCTCCTGCATTCTAATAAATCAAACTTCCCAGTTTAGCTTCCACACTATAATACGTGTGGCTTTATAATAGAGTCATGAAACAAAACATTATACATTTTCTACTTTAACAAACACACATGAGATTTAACCATGTGGACACATTCCTCTAACATCCTTCAAACAATTGTACATATACACATATCTCATTCTCTAGACAATTTTACTTACTATATGCACTTAACCCAATAAGTTGAGTATATAACACCATACGCATATCAAATCAATATAAATAAGTTCATCACTTCATAACTCTCATTTCATTCCTTTACTTGGAGTTATAACATTTGATACCTTATCACCCACATGTCATAAACTTCTATTCATACTTCTCTAAATTTCAACAATGTATAAGCACATTTCAATTACCTCATTGCCACTTACAACCTTATTGAGATTAGCTCGGTTGGGAATCATTTCTGTCTTAACAAAACAATTTCGTTAGAGCCTGGAGATATCACACTATCACGGTCCACCTATGGCATGTATAGCTAGACTCTTACTCACGCTAGGTTAGTCCGAGAACCGAATAAACCATAGCTCTGATACCACTAAATGTAACACCCCTTACCCATGTTCTACATCGAAACCGGATACGAAGCGTTACCGTACTTAACTCACAGGATCATACGACTTTGGGCTATCAAATTTCCTTCCAAATTACAACCTTTCCACACACACACCTCTAACATCCTTATAATAGGCCTACGAGGCCCTAAACATGCCTTTAAAAGGTTTCGAAAATAGATCGAAAACTTTTACACACTTGGAAAATTTATACCTGAGCAGGGGCCACACGCCAGTGTAGGCTTAGGGACACTCCCATGTACCCCTAAAACACGCCCATATCTTCCACCCGTGGTAGACGCTACCAAATTACATATGGCCTTAACACGCCCGTGGCCTCAGACCGTGTGTCACACCTTGATATACTGACTTATTCACAGGGCTTGGAGCACACGCCCATGTGGTAACCTTGTGTCACACACGGCCTATACAAATGGCCGTGGGGTTAGCCCGTAGTCTATTCTGACTTAAAACACTCACATGCAGGGAACACACGGCCTAGACACACGCCTATGTGTCTATCCGTGTGGGCACTTAGAGGCTATCTACCAAGCCTTTTCCACTCTCATTTGCATACCATCATATATTAGCACATAATATCACATAACATTAATATAACTCTTGAATTAAGGACATTTAATCATAAGAGTGATAAAGTCTTCATCCCACACACTAGGGAGAACTATTCCCAATACATTTACAACAACTTAAGTCATCATCTATGGCTACACACAACCCAATTATAAGTTCTCTTAGGCCAACACAATTTGGCTACATCAACAAAGACTTAATCAACCTCAAGTACTAGCCCTATACATGCCATGACTCATAATGACTTGATACCTCATACCAAGTGTCTGCTCGATAGTGTGAAAACATCTCCAGCGATCTCCAACCCGAGCTAGCTAAAATAACCTATAAGAGGTGAGAAAGGAAGAGGAGTAAGCAATAATGCTTAGTAAGTTCATCTGCATTGTACAAGCCCATTTTGCCCGGCCCAAACCTGAAACCTAATCCTAAAACCTATTTACCCTAGCCCAACCCTAATCAGAAACAAACAGAAACCCTAGCCCCCTAGGTGCGCCACTGACACCTACTTGCCCTGGCCTCTGCCGAAGCCACCTGCTCCACCGCCCATGCCCAGCACCGCCACTTGCGCCTAGCCACCTGCAAACATTTAAAAGAAAGGACAGAAAGTAACAAAAGAGGGTTATAAAAGCCGATTTACATTTTGTTGTACAGGACTTTTTTTTCCTTCGATTAATGAATATAATCAAGAGAAAATTCAAACAAAAAATCAGAGAATAGCAAGTGTTGATTAAACAGAAAGGTAGAGATTAAACAAAAAGAAAACCTCAAAAAAACCAAGAACAGAAACTGAAAAGAGGTAAAATTTTTATTATTTTCGAATTTTTTTCTTTTCTTTTCCTTCGCTCCTTTTTTGGCATACACATACTATATTTTTTAAAAAAAAAGAGAAAAAAATCGAAGTTTACCTTTTTTCTACCATCAGATGCGGTGGCTTGAGGCTACCGACGACGAACCCGTGATTTGACGCCGACCGAGCCGGCGGACTCCTCCCCGCAGAGAAAAAAGAGAAGAAATTTTTTTCTAAACAAAGACTCAAATGATTTTTTTTTTCGGTTTAGGGCTTTATATAGCCCTCAAAACGACGCTGTTTGGGATCGACCTTAACGCCCAAAACGACGCTGCTTTACCTCCGTGATCCGCGTGTTGACCCGACCGCCTTAGGATCCACGCGGTTTTTAAGTAGAGGGTTTATTGCGCTTTTGGTCCCTCCGCCTTTTCAGAATCTAGCAATTAGGTTTTCAATTATTTTTAATTTTGTCCCGAAATTTTAACGTAGTTTTAATTTAATCCATTTAAACGTTGTTTAATGGACTTGGGTAAAATTACGCCCCTCGTCCCTCACCATCTCGCGTGCATTTCAGTTCAATCCCGATATTATTTATTTCATATAATTTGTCCCAAAACTTCCATTTGTAATGCAAATTAGCCCTTTTTTTAAATTATTTTACAATTTTTATTATTATTACTATTATTTAATATTTTTATTTTCTACTATTGATTATTTATTATTATTATTATTATTATTATTATTATTATTATTATTATTATTATTATTATTATTACCACTTGTATTTTATTTATTTTATTATTTCTTTTCATACTTTCTATTATAGTTTTCATTATTTTTCTTAACATGTTGTTATTTTCTATTTAGGTTATTATTATTATCATTATCAATATTTATATTAACACATTGTTATTATTTTCATTATTATCATTATTTTATTTTTAATGCTATTATTATTATAATCATCGTCATCATTTTATGTTCGTCATTATTTTGTCATTGTTATTATTTTTAACATCTTTTTATTATCTTTATTTTATTATTACTACACTACTACTATTCTATTTTCATTATCATTATTATTACTATTATTATTGTCATTACCATTATATCGTTAGCATATTATTATTGTTTTCTTTTCGTCAGAATTATCCTTCCCGATATCTCGCTTTTATAGCCATCGACATCCCAGATTAGCAATTCGAGTTAGTCGAGCCCTAACTTATTGGGTTCGATTTTTCTTGTTTAAGCCAAACAACAGATGTCCCTTTAAAATCGCAATTCAAATTTTAAACAAAACACTTAATCCGAATTGAAATGTCGCGCTTAACTTATCGGACTCGACATCTAGATACTTTGGATAAGTTTTTAATATAGGGCAATATTCCTAGTTTGGGCCTTCGAGAAAATGAGCCCTAACTTACCGGGTTCGATTTCGCTTGACAAATGACGGAGATCCTCTTCAAATATAAAGCCAAGTTTTAAAAGACGAGCTTAGTTTCGGGAGTGTTTAACTTCATCGGACGTGATACTTCATCCCTCCGAAAATAAGGGAGCCTCATCATCCCTTCCAATTCCTTCAAATTTTGGAAATAAAAAGTATCATTTTTTTCGAACCATTTCAAAGTTTTCAATGTTTGGACATTGATCAATCAATTTGGTACCAATTTTGGGCGTATCGAGGGTGCTAATCCTTCCTCGTGCGTAACCGACTCCCGAACTCATTTTTCTGGATTTCGTAGACCAAAATCGTTGTTTTAACAAATCAAACTATTTGTTAAAAATAACTATTTTACAAGGTGACCCGATCACACTCGAATAAAGATCGGTGGCGACTCCCATTTTATCATTTTCAAAACCCAAGTTCGATTCCCGTTTTGTCAAAAAATGGTTACGACAGCTTGGCGACTCCACTGGGGAAATCGAGGGTCAGGTCATAGATTGATTGATTTTTGTCCTTTTGATTAAAATTGGAAAATGGTTTCGAAAATTCATGTTCCTTTTAATGCACTTTCAATATTAGGTCTCGTAAATACTTTGGCATTGCATTGCATGACCGTTGTGGTCACACCTTTAAGTGGGAGCGAGAAGCTATGCCTTCGTGAGGTTTTCACCTCCGTATGGGCTAGTGGACTGCTTTCGGGATACATCCGTACCTATGTCTACGTGAAGTTTTCACTTTCGCATGGCCATAGGGAAATGTATTCCCCGAACCAACTTCGGTCTCAGATAAGCCTATAATGGGTGAGGATCGAGGAATCTGCTGGTTCGGGTACCTTGAACTTTAGAACTCAACGACATGTAAAGAGCCTAAGAACCTACCCCGAGCCGAACTATGCCAAACCTTAGTAGTTACCCAGATAGGCGTTTGTGTATTTTACATGCTTTATATCTCATTCTGTGGTACTAATTGATGATGTTTTATTTCCTCTGCATGTCATTTCCATTTTTAAGAAGCATCGATTCACGGTCAGTTTCTGAGTTAGAAAGTCGGTTATGGAAAGCGAATTCCTTGATAAAGTAGAGGACAATGCGGCCGTCCGCATATGGTCGAGTACGTACCAATTAGAAAGAGGGACGACTTAGCTAAGGGATATGTGTCGTAATTATGGATTTCACCAATATTAGTGTCACGCAGAATGAACTCCGTGAATTGAAAGAAATATGGACCCAAAGGGATGATGAGGCAAAGTAGTTGTTCCATAGTACCTACTACGATCTACCATACCGCTTGATGTCAAAATAGATAAGCACCTATTCCGAGCAATGACTCGATTCGAATGTCGCTATAAATGCTTCTCATTTGGGAAAATAGATTTGGTTCCCACAATAGAGGAATACACAACCTTACTATGTTGTTTGAGAATTCAAGTTGATATTCCAAAGCAGTTAATAGCCCGACTTTTGCGAGGAAATTGATGAATATCACGGGAATGAGTGAACAATGGATTTCAGCTAGAATGTAGAAGAAAGGCGGGGGTAAATGCATACCTTGGATATATTTGAGGGACCTGATCCTAATGCATCCTGATGCAAAGAAAAAGATTGACGTCTTGACCTTGTGTATTTACGGTTTGGTAATCTTCCCAAAAGCTCTAAGACACATTGATGAAGCAGTTATTGATCTATTCGACTGATTAGACAAAGGGGTCACGCCTGTTCCCCTATCTTGGCCGAAACATTCAGATCCTTGAATGCATGTCGGGGAATAGGTGAAGGCAGGTTTATCGGATGTGCACAGTTGTTATTGGCCTGGTTCTATAGTCACTTCTGGAAGGTGGAGAAAGTGTCTTATCGATTTTTGTCAGAAGATAGTAGCTACGCCTAGGAGAGAAGACGTGTCAGAAGAAAACTAGATAGCGCTCCTTCAAAACCTTCAAAAAGATGAAATCAAGTGGAAGGCTCCTTGGATGGTTCCCGACAAGGTCCTTTGTCGTTGTAGAAACTTCGACTAGGTTCCTCTACTGGGAATTTGGGGTGCCACTGCATATGCTCTTTTGCTGGTCCTAAGACAGTATAGTTCAAGATAGTTTGTACCAATGACATACGGGCTAGCTCAATGCGAGTTCTCATACTAAGGGGGAGCTATAAGAAAAAGGTTAAAGAGATCCCTAGTGTCTGAAATCAGATTCATAGAATGAGAAGATTATCCGCAGGCCCGAGGATGACCCCAGAATACAGTGAATGGAGGGCTAGGAAAATCAATGATAACATCCCCGAACCAAATCCAGAGGGCATCCGATCGAGAGAAGAATGCTTGCGAGTGGTCCCGTCAGAATTAGAGATTATGAAACAAGATTTTGAACGGATGAGTTCGGAGCTTGGAAAAAGGATAGAAAAGCTAGAAGAAGAAAAGATGCTCCTCCAATTAGAGGTGGACGGTCAAAAATTAGAGGATGAGAAACTTAGAAAAGAAAAATGGAAGGTAGAGGAATGCCGAGATAACTTGAGGACGGAATACAAGAAGATGCGCCTGACGATAAAAAATGCTGGATTAGGGAAAACTTCGGAGCAGTGGCAACAAGAGATCCGAGAGGAAAAAGCCAGAGTTAGCAATTGGGAGAAAAAGTTTCAAGAAATACAAACGCAAAAAGAGGCCTTAGAGAAGGGCATAACAGAAAACCAAAAGGAGAAAAAGGGACTAAAAGCTAGAATAGCTAAGCTTGGGCGGTCTCTGCACCACTATCGAAGTCAAGACTCGAAAAGCAAACTGAAATCAAGTCTGAACAGAATCGAGGAAATGAAGGGTAAGATTGAAGAGCTAGAATCAGCATTACATAGTAGTGAGCTCCGGATTGATCTTCTGGAGACAAGAGAAAGGCATTGGGAGGAGGAGCTTCGCCATTCTTACGAGCAAGTTAGAAGCCGAAATTACCTCATGGGTGAAGCGATAATCCAGATTCGAGAGGTAGCTAATCACCAACAGACTTTGGCTGCGAAAGCTGACATATTGAGCGTGAGATATGACCTACCGTTGGGTTATAATTAAGAGCTAATCTCTTTGCTTGGGAAAATCAAAACCTTAGGCCTTAGGGCGAAAGCATATTTGTAATCTCGCTTATGTAAAGGGTTTTGCCTTCTAATAAAGTTTTCTAAAATGAAGTTGATCGAGTCGATGTCTTCTTCTTGCATTCATGCATTTGCATTACATCAAATTACATGTATTTAAGTTTATAAAGATGGGCCTAATTAGCTAAAATTATCAGAAAGAGAGAGAAAAAAATAAGTGAAAGGAGAAAATCTAGAAGCGGAACATCACTACGGAACATGCGTTAAAACCAAGAAAATGGATCAAAGGTTCGAACAATTCCAGAAAGAAATGCAGGAGCAAATGCAAGAGCAAATGTTAAAACTCCAGCAGGAAATGAGGGACCAAATGTTAGAGGCCCAGAGGAATATGATGGCCCAAATGGCCCAAATGATGAATGGGGCAATGGATAAGGGGAAAGGTCCTATGCCTCCGGTCGAGGAAAGTAGTGAAGGCATCCCCCCAAGTTTTACCCCGCCACACGCAAGAACAAGGCTTGAGGGGTATATCCTAAGGCCACCAGTTGCGATCATGCCCCAACAAGGGCAGGATGACGCTAAACCTCCCATGAGCTTCCACGCAGGCTCTGGATCCCAACCAGGAGATAACCCGTCCAATCCTGTTGTACCCGATTTAGATATGGCAGAAAAAATGGGGTCGAGAGAAGAATCTTCAAGGCAGTTAGAGGATCATTACAAATGGCTGGAAGAAAAATTCAAGGCACTAGAAAGTATCGATCATCATCATGGGATTGACACAAAAGATTTAAGTTTGGTTTCGAATTTGGTGCTGCCTCAAAAGTTTAAAATGCCTGAATTTGAAAAATACAGTTGGACTAGCTACCCGGAGGCCCACATCACCATGTTCTATGATTTAATGGTCACTACGTGAACAATGATCAACTCTTAATCCACTGCTTCCAAGAAAGTTTAGTATGCAATGCTAGATGGTATAACCAATTTAGTCAGCCAACATTAGCTCCTCGGAGAAATTTGGCTCAAGCATTTCTAAAGCATTACACCCGCTACTTTACATGGCACCGGATAGAATTACTTTGCAAAGCATGGAAAAAGACAAAATAAAAGTTTCAGACAATATGCGCAGAGGTGGAGGGAGGTCGCCATGCAGGTCCAACCACATCTCTTAGAAAAAGAGACTACCATGCTCTTCATTAACACCTTGAAGGCCTCTTTCATAACTCATATGATAGAGAGTACGACTAAAAGCTTTGTAGACATAGTAATGGCAGGAGAGATGATCGAACATGCCATAAGGGCCGGCAAGATCGAGGCAGGAGAAAGCGCTAGGAGAGCCGCCCTAAGAAGAGAGACGGTGAAGTAAATAACGTGAGCACACACAAGGCGATCACGATTAATCGGCCAAAGACAAGCTACCTCACGGACAACAAGGTCCGAAGATAGGAATCGGGAACCGCATCAATATCAAAAAATTCAATTCACGCCAATTCCAATAACGCATAAAGAGCTATACTGCACTTTGTTCAACGAACATATCGTGTCCCCGCTCTATTTGCAACCATTGCAACCTCCATACCCTAAGTGGTACGACCTAAGCTCAATGCGATTACTATGCAGGGGTAGCGGGCATTCAATAGAGAATTGCCTCGCTTTTAAAAAGGTAGTCGAGAGGCTAATAAAGATAGAGGTCGAACACTCGACGATTTGATAAAAAGAGGAACCCACTACCCAATCACGAGGTAGTAGGGTAAACACGATTGGTGAGGAGGTGGTAAGAAAAATCAAGAAGGACGCCATGGAGGTGAAAACCCCATTGAGAGTAGTCCGGGAGGAAATGGCAAAGAGAGGATTGATGATTCGAGATCCTCGCGAAAAACTGAGGTATATAAAGAACTATCATGAACTCCAAAAAAACAAAAGGGCACGAGATTCAAGAATGTGCCCGCTTTAAAATCTTGGTGCAAAACCTTATGGACAACAAGGAACTGGAGTTTTATGAAAAAGGAGTAGAGGAAAAGAATGTATGTGTGACCGAGGAAGAATTGACGGAGCCTAGAGTCAATTACCCAAGAATCATCATCTCGCGAAACACGGAAGGTGGGGTTCGGGAAGGTCAAGATTATAATTCAGACCGCTTTTTCCTACAAAGACAGTAAAAAGGTACCCTAGGACTACAATTGTAATGTGATGATACCAGGGGAAAAAAGCTCCACTAGCATTTCTGAGGAGGTCAAGAATGAAGGGTCCTATACGCGTAGTAGGAAGCGTTACGACCCTAAGAGAGGAACAGAACCAAGAAATCAAGACCGTGGCTTGATTAAGGCGAAAAAAAACCCAAGCCCCTATCAATGAACCCATAAAAGAGGAGGAGGCCAAAGAATTCTTGAAATTCTTGAAACACAACGAGTACAATATGGTAGAACAAATTGTGCAAACAACTACCAAGATATCCGTGCTAGCCCTGCTGTTAAGCTCAGAAGTGCACCGTGAAGCACTGATAAAAGTACTGAATGAAACCTATGTTACTAAGGATATATCCGTTAATAAGTTGGACCATCTGGTTAGTAACATAAGTGCTGACAATTTTATTTACTTCGGTGATGATGAAATCCCACCAAAAGGCATGGGATCAACAAAAGCCTTGCACATAACTACTGTTGCAAGGGATACACTCACGAGTGTGTTAATAGATAATGGATCACTTTAAATGTCTTACCTTTGGCTACACCGGGAGGTTTCCTATAGACGCTCTCACATGAAAGCATGCCGTAACATAGTGAGAGCATTTAATGGCACCGAAAGAAGAGTGATGGGAAGAATGGACGTACCATTATTGATCGGCCTAACACATATGAAGTAGATTTCTAGTCATGGACATCAAGCCCTTTTACAACCGCTTGTTGGGAAGGCCTCGATTTATTCGCAGTGTCGTGTGCCTCGCCACTACACCGTAAACTCAAGCCGGTAATGTAAAATCGACTAGTAACTATAAATGCCAAGAAGACATCATAGCAATCGTTACCAACGAAGCGCCATATCTAGAAACAAGTGAGGAGGCCGTTGAATGTTCCTTTCGATCCTTAGAGTTCGCAAATGCTACTTTCATCTCAGAAGGGAATGAAGTCCCGGTGTCTAAGCTATCCAAGACCACAAGGATGGGCCTACGAATGATGATAGGAAAAGGGGCTCTACCAGGAAAAGGATTAGGCAAACATCTCCAAGGAAAAGTTCAGATCCCGATGCTGAAAGAGAAGAGAGACCGTTTTGGCTTGGGTTTCAAACCAGATGCAAAACAAATGAGGAAGAAAATAGAGAAGAAATAAGAAAGGAGATGGGCAAGGTTGAACGGAGAGGACGTCAAGTGGGAATCAATGACATTCCTCCACATATCCTGCTCCTTCAGACGAGAGAATGATCTACCTAGAGAATCTTCCACACATCAATGCCATACACGATGTGGAAACCGATCAAGGAAACCTGTTGGGCATTCGCCTGCATTTAACCTCGAAGCATTCTCAACAATTGACCGCAGAGGAATTTCAGTAGTTTTAGAGATTATACAGAGTAATATTCGTAACGCACTCATTGTTTTAAGCCTAGAAACAATGAGATTTCTTTTGTGAAACAGCTCATGTTCGATATTTTGTTCCAATGAAATACATATTTAATTCTAACAAACATTTTCTCATTTTTTGTTCCCATTCATATCATGTGAATAGTTATCCTTCAATTCATTTATTCTGTGTACATCATTTGATACCTGTACAAGCCCAATTTCGCCTGGGCCCGTTATAAACCAAAACTCTACCCAAAATTAAAACCCAAACACACTGACCCAATACAAACCAAGGCCCAAACCCTTAAGCCCATTACACCCGGTGGCCCAATGGCCCAAAACATAAAATTAGGGTTCTAGGAACCCTAACCTAGCCGTCGCCCTAGCTATCTCGACTCTTCCGATTCCACTTGCTCGACCTCGAAAGACTTTGCTCCACCGCCCATGCACAGCACCACCGCCCTTTCCACTTGGCCACCAGCATCTGCAAAGCCATTAAATGGAGATGAGATAGAAAAGAAAAAAGAATGTAAAAAGAATGGCTATAAAAGCCAATCGAAATCAGAAGCAGGCTCCCTTTTTTTTCGATCAATAGAACACCGTAAAAGATTTTTTACAAAGTATTTTCAAATACAATATAGGCGAGAGAAAACAAAACAAAACTAGAGAGAAACATAGGCAATGCACCAATATTCAACAAAAAAAGAAGGCATAACAGACCAAAAAAAGGTGAAATTTTTATTATTTTAAAAACCTTGTTTCACTCCCCTTCGCTTTAACATACATATACATACATATTTAAAAAATAAATTTTTATTTTTTTACCACCGTGGATTTGTGGTCGAGCGCCACGGGCGATGGCGACGAGGATCTCGCTATCAAGGTGCCGGAATCGCACCCCTTTCTCGCAGAGAAAAGAAAAAGAAAGGAATTTTTTTAAAAACTCTATAAATGATTTTTTTCGTGGTTTTGACCTTTATAGCTTCAAACGACGTCGCTTTGGGTCGGCCTAATGCCCAAAACGACGCTGCTTCACCCATGACCAATTCGATCCGATCCGACCCGCCTTAGGATCCGCATGTTTTTTAATCGATGGGCTATTTGCGTGATTGGTCCTTCCGCGTTTTCAGTTTTTTAAAATCAAACTTTTAATTATTATAGAATTAGCCCAATAATTTTTTGCGGTTTGCGATTCACCCCCTTTAAACGCAGCGCTTTTAGTTTATGGGAAAATTGCCTCTCCGTCCCTCACTTTCACGCTGCGTGTTTTCAACCCCTCAACCACTGTTTTATTTACAATTTGGCCCAAAATTTCCAATTTTTGATGCAATTCAATCCCCTTTTCAATTATTTCACAATTTTTATTATAATTACTAGCATTTAATATTTTATTTCATTATTATTATTATACTTACTATTGTTATTATTATTATTTGTTATTATTATTTCACTATTTCTATTAATATTCTATTATTATCATTTTCATATCATCCTTGTTATTTATTTTTCAGATAATGTATATATTTTTCTTTATCGCTTTGTTTACCGATTGTTGCTATTATTATATTATTATTATTATTATTATTTTATCATTATTTCTACTACCATTAATACACGCAATATTTTCACTATATTATATATAATCCGTACTTGTATGTATACGATATGTGTCCTTTTATTATTCTTTTCACGCACAACATCGTGTTTTCGATTTTCGCACTAATTTTTCTCGACGCATCGGTTTCAAATAATCATTCCAGATTAGTAATTCGAGTGAATCGAGCCCTAACTTACTGGTTTCGATTTTTCTCGCTTAAGCTAAGCAACGGATATCTCTTCAAAATCGTAATTTAAATTTCAAAACAAAACGCTTAATCTTGAAAATTTAAAATGTCGCTACTAACTTATTGGACTCAAATCTAGATACTTCGAGATAAGCTTTTTTCCTAAAAATAGAGGCAATCTTCAGTATTTGAAATCTTGAGAAATCGAGCCCTAACTTACGGGTTCCGCTTTCTTATTTGATTTAATAACGGAAGATCCTCTTCAAAACGAAAATCAAGTTTTAAAAGACGAGCTTAGTTTTGGGAGTCTAAAGTATTGCGCCCTAACTTACTGGACATGATGCTTTATCTCTTCGATAATAAGAGAGTCTTAACGTCCCTTTCAATTCCTTCAAATTTTGAAAATTAAAAACATTGTATTTTCGAACCCTTTCAAGATTTTCAACAAATAGGACATCAATCAATCAGTTTGGTACCAATTTTGGGCGTGTCGAGGTGCTAATCCTTCCTCGACGTAATCGACTTCCAACCTGCTTTCTCAAAGTTCGTGGACCAAAAGCGTTGTTTTAGTAAATTAAATGTTTTATTAAAACACGGTGATCCGATCACACCAAATAAAGATCGGTGGCGACTCCTTCCTTTTCTTTTTCAAAAATCGAGTCGACCGCTGCTTTATTTCACTTCACCAAAAAATGGTTACGACGACTTGGCGACTCCAATCGGGGACCTCGAGGGTCAAGCCACAAATTGATTGATTTTTGTCCTTTAATTAAAATGGTTTCAAAAATCACACTTCTTTTAATGCACTTTCAATATTGGTCTCATAAATACTTTGGCATTGCATTGCATGACCGCTATGGTCACACCTTTAAGTGGGAGCGAGAAGCTATGCCTTCGTGAGGTTTTCACCCGCATGGGCTAGTGGACTACTTTCGGGATACATCCGCATTTATGTCGCCATGAAGTTTTCACTTCTCATGGCCATAGGGAAATGTATTCCCACGAACCAAACTCGGTCCATATGAGCCTATAATTGGTGAGGATCGAGGAATCACGGTTCGGTATTTCAAACTTTAGAACTAAGTCATATAGCAAACCCTGGAGCCCACCTTAGGAAGAGCTATGTCAAACCTTAGTGGTCACCCGATAGGCATTTGTTTATTTTACTTGCTTTATATTCCATGGTACTAACTTGTTGTGCTTCTTTCTTTTTGTGCATATCATTTCATATTTTAAGAGACATCGATTCACGGTCCATTTCTGAGTTAGGAAGCTGGTTATAGAAAGCAAATTCCTTGATAAAGTGGAAGACAATGCGGCCGTCCGCATATGGTCAGAGCAATGCCAAATAGAAAAAGGGGATAGCTTAGTTGAGGGGTATGTGTCGGAGCTAAGGGATTTCACCAACATCAATGTCACGCAGAACGAGCTCCAGAGTTGAAAGAGATTTGACTCACGGGATGATGAAGCTTAAACAAATTGTTCTATGGTACTTACTACGACCGCCTTACCTGCTTGAGGTCAAAATAGACAAGCACTGCTCGAGCAATGACCCGCTCGAATGCCGCTTATAGTCGCTTTCTCCTTCGAAGGTGGATCTGGTTCCCACGGTGAGAAGAGTATACGACCTTGCTACATTGCCCAAGAATTCAAGTTGACAAAGCTTATTCCAAATCGGTTAATGGCCCAACCTTCAAGAAGTTGATGAATATCACCAAATGAGTAAACAGTGGATCTCGCTAGAATGCAAAAGAAGGGCGAGGTAAATGCATACCTCGGATATGTTTGAGAGACTGATCCGGCGATCCCGATGCAAAGAAAAAGATTGACATCTTGGCCTTGTGCATTTACGGCCTGGTAATCTTCCCGAAAGCTTTAAGGCACATTGATGAAGCAGTTATTGATCTCTTCAGCCGATTAGACAAAGGGGTTACACCTGCTCTCGCCATCTTAGCCAAACGTTCAGATCCTTGACTGCATGTCGGAGAATGGGTGAAGGCAGGTTTATTGGATGTGCGCAGCTGTTATTGGCTTGGTTCCATAGTCACTTCTGGAAAGTGGAGAAAGTGTCCTGTCGGTTTATGTTAGAAAATTACTCCCCACTAGAAGAGATAGCATCTAAGCCTAGAAGAGAGGATGTGTCCGAAGAAAATTAGATCGGCCTTACAAAACCTTCAAGAAGATGACATCGTGGAATGCTCGGGTTGATTACCAAAAATCCTTTATCGCTATAAGCTTTGACCGGGTTCCCTATTGGGAATTTAAAAGCCACGCTTATACCCCTTTGCTGGTCCTAAGACAATATAGTTCAAGACAGTTTGTACCAACGACATACGGGCTAGCTCAATGCGAGTTCTCATACGAAGGGGAAAGCTACAAGAAAAGGGTTAAAGAGATTTCTGGTGCCTGGAATCAGATTCACAGAATGAGAAGATTATTCACAGGCCCGAGGACGACCCCAGAATACAGCGAATGGAGGGTTAGGAGAGTCAATGATAACATTCCCAAGCCAAATCCAGAAGGCACCCGATTGAGAGAAGAATGCTTGCGAGTGATCCCGTCAGAATTAGAGATTGTGAAGCAAGATTTTGAACGAATGAGTTCGGAACTCGGGAAAAGGATAGAAAGGTTGGAAGAAGAAAAGATGCTCTTCCAGTTAGAAGTGGACGGTAAAAAATCAGAGGCTGAGAAACTCAGAAAAGAAAAATAAAAGGTAGAAGAAGACCGAGATAACTTGAAGACGGAGTACAAGAAGATGCGCTTGATGATAAAGAACGCGGGATTACGAAAAACTTCGGAGCAGTGGCGACAAGAGGTCCGAGAGGAAAGAGCCAAAGTTAACAGTTGGGAGAAAAAGTTTCATGAAATACGAACGCAAAAGGAAGACTTAGAAAAGGGTAGGACAGAAGACCAAAAAGAGAAAAAGGGATTAAAAGCTAGAATAACTGAGCTTGGGCGGTCTCTACACCACTATCGAAGTCAAGGCTTGGAAAGCCAACTGAAGTCAAGCCTGAACAGAATAGAAGAAATGAAAGGTAAAATTGAAGAGCTGGAATCGGCATTACATAGTAGCGAGCTCCGAATTGAGCTTCTGGAAACGAGAGAAAGGCGTCAAGTGTGAGGAGCTTCGCCATTCTTGTGAGCAAGTTAGAAGTCAGAACTACCTCATGGGTGAAGTAATAATCCAGATTCGAGAGGTAACTGATCACCTCATGACTTTGGTCATGAGGTCGACATAATCGAGCATGAGATATGAGCTACCACCGGGTCATGATGAAGAGTTAATCTCCCTGCTTGGAAAAATCAAAACCTTAGGCCTTAGGGCAAAAGCATATTTGTAATCTACTTTATATAAAGGATTTTGCCTTCTAATAAAGTTTTCTAAAATGAAGTTGATCAGAATCGATGTCTTCTTCCCCATTCATGCATTTGCATTGCATCATATTACATGCATTAAAGTTTATAGAAAGAAGCCTAATCGTTAAGATTATCGAAACAAGAGAGAAAAGAGGAAATCTGAACCGAATATTACTACGGACTCGTGCTAAGACAAAGAAAATAGATCAAAGATTTGAACAATTTCGTAAGGAAATGCAAGAACAGATGCAGAGCAAATGATGAAACTCAAAGAAGAAATGAAGGACTAAATGCCGAAGCTCAGAGAAACATGATAGCACAGATGGCCCAGATCTTCAATACAAGAATGCATAAAGGAAAGGTCCAATGCCTCCTGCTGATGAGGATAGCGAAGGCGCCCCTAGGTTTTACCTCGCCACAAGCAAGAGCAAGGTCTGAGGAGTATGTCCTAAGGCCACCGGGCCATGCGACTCAGGCCCCAACAAGGGCGGAGGACGCTAGACCACCCACAAACTCCCACGCTGGCTCAGATCCAATCCGGAGATAACCCGCCAATCTGTTGTACCGGCTTAGATATGGCGTAGAAAAAATGGGGCGTAGAGAAGAATCTTCAAGCGCTAGAGGATCGCTGTAGGTGGTTGGAGGAAAAGTTCAAGGCTTTGGAAAATACCGATCACCACCATGGTATTGACGCAAAAGACTTGAGCCCGGTTCCGATTTGGTGCTTCCCATAAGTTCAAAATGCCGTAGTTCGAGAAATATAACGGACTAGGCGTGCTGCGGCGCACATCACAATGTTCTCACGGCGGATGGCGGGCAACTTAATAATGACCGCCATCGATTCACTATTTTCAAGATACCGCCGGTTCGCGCCAAATGGTATAATCACTTAGTCGTGCCCAAATCAAGACATGGAAGGACACGCATAGGCCTTCATGAAACATTATGGCCATGTGGTGATATTGCTCTGATAAAATCATGCTCCAAAATATGGAGAAAAGTCGAGCGAAAGTTTTGACAAGATACCCAAATATGGAGAGAGGTAGCAGTGCAAGTTCAACCACCACTTTTGGAAAAGGAGACAACCATGCTCTTTATAAATACGTTGAAAGCTCCTTTCATCAATCATATACTGGGAAGCGCCACTAAAAGCTTTTTAGACATCGTGATGTCGGGGGAGATGATAGAAAATGCAATCAGATGTGGCAAGATAGAAGTGGGAGAA
Source organism: Gossypium rotundifolium (assembly GCA_025506655.1). Lineage (NCBI taxonomy): Eukaryota > Viridiplantae > Streptophyta > Magnoliopsida > Malvales > Malvaceae > Gossypium > Gossypium rotundifolium. Next base: position 47,670,146 of record CP106723.1, read on the forward strand.
AGTACCAGAAAGACAATCCCAAAGAAAAGAGAGAACGATGTAAATAAATTAGGTAAAGGTTATCCGAAGCCTATTATCAGAATCAGCCCAAGGTCAGAATCACGATCATCGTGGCTCTCTAAGGTGAATCCAAAGACAAAGCGTAACACGAGAAAATCCAATTCACGCCAATCCTAGTCACATACAAGGAAATGTACCAGAATTTATTCGATGCACATGTTGTTGCTCCACATTACCTAAAACCCCTACAACCCCCATACCCTAAGTGGTATGATGCGAACGCACAGTGCGAATACCACGCAGGGATTGTAGGGCATTCAATAGAGAACCGTCTTATTTTCAAAAAACTGGTAGAAAGACTCATCCAGATGGGCGTTATAAAAGTAGACGATACCCCCAGCGCGGGGCACCCGCTGCCTAATCATGAGGTCAATATGATAGGCAAAAACTTGGGAAGGAGAGTTAAAAGGGGTGTTGACGAAGTAAAGACTCCGATGAAACAAGTTTGTAAAGAAATGATGAAGAGAGGATTAGCAGATCAAGGCTTAGAGAAAAGCATGAAAGAACAAGAAGAGGTTGCGAAGTTTCATAACATGGAAGGGCATGAAATCCAGGATCTGATCGAAGTTCGCACTCGTACAAAGATTGATGGACAATAAAGAGTTGGAGATTTTTGAGATTAATGAAGGCCGAAAAGAAAGAAGCATTTGCGTGTTGGAAGATGAATCGGCAATAAAAGTCTCGAAAGCTAGCTATCCTTTAGTCATCATCTCACGGCCAAAGAACAATAGAACCGGGATAAAGACAACTTCGAAGATCGTGATTCGTAAATCGTCGATCCTTTCGTATGAAGACAACAAAGAGGTTCTCCAGAACTCTAATTGCAACCTGACGATTCCTAAAATAGAGGACTCATCTCGCACTATGAAAGAAAACCAGGAGCCTCTAAAGATTATGATCCGAAGACCTGCGGCCTTTTCATACGAAGATAACAAAAAGGTTCCCTGGAACTACAACTGTAATATGACGGTTCCCGGGAAAGGAGACTTGTCTGGCACTACAAAGGGAAACCAAGAAGTAGGCTCCTATACACGAAGCGGGAAGCGTTACGACACGGCAAACCCACGGACCGAGCTTGCAAAGGGAAAACCTTAGTGGCTAACAAAAGAAAGAAAGTGCGACCAAACAGAAGCTCCTATAAATGAGCCAAAGAAGGAAGACGAGGCTAGGGAATTCTTGAAGTTTTTAAACATAGTGAATACAAATCGTGGAGCAAATTGATAAATAGTCGGCTCAGATATCTCAGACTTTGACTTGCTATTAAGCTCGAGCGCACCGCAACGCACCGATGAAAGTATTGAATGAAACTTATGTTGCTAATGATATCATCGTTAACAAGTTGGATTGTCTAATTAGCAATATAAGCGATAACTTCATTTTCTTTAATGATGACAAGATTCCGCCAGGGGGCATGGGTTCCATCAAGGCCCTTCATATTACTACATGGTGCAAAGGATACACACTACCAGGGGTATTAGTCGACAACGGATCGGCACTCAATGTTTTGCCATTATCGACGTTGAATCGATTACCCGTTGATAGCTCTCATATGAAGGCCTGCTACAATGTAGTAAGGGCATTCGATGGAACTGAAAGGAAAGTCATGGGGAATATTGAAGTACCTCTTTAATCGCCCAAGTACATATGAAGTGGATTTCATAGTAATGGATATCGTCGCCAGATAACTATTTGTTGGGGAGACCTTGATACACTCAATGAGCAATCCCTCACCATTGCACGTAAATTGAAATTAGTCACAAAAGGCCGCTTGCTAACAATAAATGTCAAGAAGACATCATCGCAATCAGAATTCAACAAAGGCACCCTATTTAGAAGCAAATGATTTAAACAATCAATGTTTCTTCCGCTCTTTGGAATTGGCCAACGCAACATTTATCATCAAGGGAAACAAGATCCCAAATACCAGCTTATCCAAAACCACAAAATGGGTTTGCGCTAATGGTCTGAAATAGAGCCGTACTCCAAAAGGGACTGGAAGGTATTCCAAGGAGGAATCGAAGTCCCGAGGTTGAAGGAAAAAAAAGACCTCTTTGGCTTAGGATTCAAGCCGAATGCAAAGGAAAAGAAGAAAGAGTTAGAAAAGAAGCAAGAAAGAAGGAAAGCGCATTTGGGTGGAGATGAGATTAAATGGAAACCGATGATAATTTCTTATATTCGTGAGACCTTTATATCAGGAGGGGTTATCCATCCGGGACAAGGAATGCAAGATGAAGAAATCGTGCACGCCAACGCTATATCTGAAGGAAAATTGAGGAAGAAAATCGAATGGCATCCGCCTATGAGCCAGCGAAGATTCTAAACAACTGATCATGGAGGAGATTCTGTAGCTTTAGAACTCAATCGAGTAATACTTAACACACTTGTTGCTTTAAGTCTAGAAGCAATAAGAGTCCCTTTGTGAAGCATGATTTTGTATAAGGCATCGTTATTTTCAATGAAATACATCTCCGCCATCGTTTGAGCAAATTTTCTTTTATGTTCATTTCATTCATTATCATTATTCTTTCTTTAGACATTCTTCCAAACATTTCTATTCTTCATTTATGATACCAATAAGCATGCCTAGATTCTGTGATTCGATGAGCCTTTATTCATCTCCATAACAGGTCCCCAAATATCAATAATTTGAGTAACGCTACCGATGACTCGGAATGTCCTTTTGAGCAAGATATGGGTACTAAGATTTTAAGATTTTAGAGATGACCAAGGTGTGACTTACCTCCCGAATTGTTAAGGATAGTAGAATGCGAGGAGAAACAAATCGCACCTCACAAAGAGTCGGTGGAAATAGTGAACCTAGGAGGGCAAGAAAAGAAAGAAGTGAAGATTGGAGCCAGATCACCAGTAGAGACAAGGCGAGACCTCATCGAGTTACTCTAAGAATTCAAGGATGTCTTCGCATGGTCATATCAAGACATGCCCGGGTTAAGCACTGATATCGTGGTACACCGTTTGCCTATAAAAGAAGAATACAAGCCAGTCCAATAGAAACTTCAGAGGATGAGGCCAGACGTTTTACTGAAAATAAAAGAAGAGGTCAAGAAGCAATTTGACACAGGTTCCTTGCAAGTGGTTAAGTACTCGGAATGGGTAGCCAATATCGTCTCCGTCCCTAAGAAAGATGGGAAAGTACGAATGTGTGTGGACTACAGGGATCTAAACAAGGCTAGCCCGAAGGATAATTTTCCATTACCTCATATCGACACCTTGGTGGATAATACGGCGGGTTATTCACTGTTCTCACTCATGGATGGCTTCTCCGGATACAACCGGATAAAGATGCTTCAAAGACATGGATAAAACCACATTCATAACCATGTGGGGACCTTTTGCTATAAGGTAATGCCATTTGGGTTGAAGAATGCGGAGCAACATATCGAGAGCCATGGTAACCCTATTCCATGATATGATGCACAAGGAAATTGAGGTTTATGTCGATTTATATGATCGCCAAGTCCCGAACCGAAAAGGAGCATATCCAAGTCTTAAGAAAATTATTTTTGAGGTTGAGGAAAGTCCAATTGAAGCTTAACCCGACTAAGTGTACCTTTAGAGCCAGGTCAGGGAAACTGCTAGGATTTATAGTCAGTGAAAAGGGGATTGAGGTTGACCCTGACAAAATCAAGGCTATACAAGAATTGCCTCGCCTTTGCACGCAAAAAGAAGTTCGAGGTTTCTTAAGAAGATTAAATTACATTGCTCGCTTCATTTCACAACCGACCGAGAAATGTGATCCCATATTTCGCCTTCTTAAAAACACAATCCAGTGTGGGGACGAAAATGTCAAGACCTTCGACAAAGTAAAGCAAGACTGTCCAATCCTCCCAGATTGACACCGCCTAATCCAGAGAAGCACGTAATCCTCTATTTGACGGTACTTGATAATTCAATGGGATGTGTGCTCGGCCAAAGACGATGAGTCGAAAGAAAAAAAAGGCAATATACTACCTTAGTAAAAGTTCACCGAGTGTGAAACAAAGTACTCACCAATTGAGAAACTATGTTGTGCCTTGGTCCGACAACTCGGAGATTGAGGCAGTATATGTTGTATCATACGACTTGGCTCATCTCGAAGCTAGACCCATTGAAATACCTAATGGAGTCGACTACTTTGAATGGACGGATGGCCCGATGGCAAATTTTACTTTCTGAGTTTGACATAGTGTATGTAAACCAGAAGGCGATAAAAGGAAGTGCAATAGTGGATTTTCTGGCCAGTAGAGCTCTGGCTGATTATGAGCCTTTGGACTTTGATTTCCCTAATGAAGACCTAATGTATGTAGCAACCATCAAGAAGGTACCTAAAAAGTCGTCCTGAAACCCGAACTCGACGGGCATCGAATGCTATGGGCAATGGAATTGGGGCGCTTCGTGTCCCTAAACGCAGATCATTACCCATTTACTTGTAGGCTGGATTTCGATTGTATAAACAACATGGCAGAATATGAAGCTTGCATCATGGGTATCCGTGCCGCTATAGAACATAAAATTAAGGTGCTAGAAGTATACGGGGACTCTGCACTGGTGATTTATCAACTTAAAGGAGAATGGGAGACGAGAGATCCCAAATTGGTCGAATACAAAAGATTGGTCCAAGAACTGATCAAAGAGTTCGATGACATCACTTTCAGTTATCTACCTAGAGACGAAAATCAGATAGCTGATGCTCTAGCCACATTGGCTTCTATGGTACGAGCAAACAACAAGGAGGATATGAGGCCTATACAAATGAGCATTTATGAGGCCCCAGCCCATTGCTACAACATGGAAGAGGAGGAGCAAAATGATCACCCGTGGTATCACGATATACTACAATACGTGAAAGATCATAAATTCCCCGATCAGGCAACCGAAAATGACAAAAGGACATTGAGAAGACTAGCTTGTGACTATATCTTAGACGGAGAGATCCTATACAAAAGAAGAAAGGATCAAGTGCTATTGAGATGTGTGGATGGCGCCGAGACTAAGCAGATCCTAGAAGAAGTCCATGAGGGTGTCTGTGGAACACATGCTAATGGGTTCACAATGGCCAGACAAATCATGAGATTTGGGTATTATTGGTCTACAATAGAAAGAGATTGTATTGATTATGCTAAGAAATGTCATAAGTGCCAAATTTATGGGGACAAGATTCATGTACCACCCTCACCTTTACATGTTATGACCTCCCCATGGCCCTTTTCCATGTGGGGCATGGACGTTATTGGACCAATCTCTCCAAAAGCTTCTAATGGACATTGGTTCATTTTTGTAGTAATTGATTACTTCACTAAATGGGTAGAGGCCACTTCATATGCTAATGTGACAAAATCAGCAGTCAGCAAGTTCCTAAAAAAGGAAATCATATGTCGATATGGAATGCCTGAGAGGATCATATCTGATAATGTGTTAAACCTAAACAACAGCATGATCGCAGAAGTCTGTAGGCAATTCAAGATTAGACATCACAATTCGTCACCATATCGCCCAAAGATGAACGGTGCAGTAGAGGCAGCTAATAAGAATATCAAGAAGATAGTAGGAAAGATGATTGATACTTACAAAGACTGGCACGAGAAGCCACCATTTGCCCTTTTCGCCTATCGAACGTCGGTCAGAACCTCCACCGGGGCAACTCCTTTCTCATTGGTTCACGGAATGGAGGTAGTTTTACCCATCGAAGTTGAAATTTCGTCCTTTCGAGTATTGTCTGAATTGAAATTGGATGAAGCGGAATGGATCCAAGTTCGATATGATCAGTTGAATCTGATCGAAGAAAAGAGACTGAAAGCTATCCGTCGTGGTCAGATGTACCAAAAGCGAATGATGCGAGCATACAACAAAAAAGTACGCCCAAGAGAATTCCACGAGGAGATTTAGTTTTGAAAAGATCCTCCCATACAAAAGGATTTCGAGGAAGTGGATGCCAAATTGGGAAGGACCTTATGTGGTGAAAAAGGCTTTCTCTGGAGGGCTCTAATTTTGGCGAGATGGATGGGAAAATCTATCCAATCCTATAAATTGATTCGTTAAGAAGTATTATGCTTGAAGAAAGGAAAGGCTAAAGTGAAACCCAAGAAGGGCGCTTTAAGACCTAAAAAACGCGGAGCCCGGCGAAAACCCGTAAAGGGCGCTTTAAGACCAAAGGGCTTTGAGTCGAAAACTCGATAAGGCGGCTCAAATTTGCACGAAAGAGGAGGTATGTAACAATTTTATTCCCGAAATTAGCAAAAGGAGGAATGTTACACCTCGGAACATCTACAAAGCAATCGCAGATCTCCCAACGTCTATTCAGCTCAAAATGATCTTCTAAGAATTCGATGGTGAAGCTCAGGCTGCAATATCTGGGGCACCTACTTTTTCTTTTTATCCATTTTTTGTACTCCAATAATGTTTACTTTTGTTGATTTAATCCAATTCCATTCTTCATAAATTCCATTGTTACTTTAAATCTTTAAGTTGTTTGCAATTGAAATAACGACCGTGGACCCATAATGCTTCCATAAAAGGAGTCCCGCTTATTACTCTGGAGGCCTCTAAACAGTGAGGAACGTAAAACAAGATCGCGTGTAGGAACCTCCACACTTAGGGGTTGGAAACGTTCGAGGAAGAGGAGTCTAAAATCATGATTATTTCTTCAGATTCGCTGTCATAGATATCGGACGAGATATTATGTCCGTGCCGTGACCCTGACGAGCGAGCGAGCAATTACAGCCCTAAGCTTTTAAAAAGAGATCATTCTCATGACATCCTGCATTCATGCAAATGTCCTCCATAATATCATTTAATTAGGAGCATTCGATTTATTACAATCATTGCATCTTAATGAAAAAAAATCATCATTCTCATGACATTCTGCATTCATGTAAGTGTCATCCATATCACACGTAGTCAGGAGCATTTGAGTCATTCCGATCATAGCATCCGCATCCTTTGGCATAAACACAAACATATAAAATTGAGTCTACAGGACATGTCCCTGGAGGATGGTGTAGCAACACTATTGAAGATTACCCTATTGCCACTGACCAGTAGTGGAATAGATGTAAGATCGCCTTATTACCACTGACCAGCAGTGAGATAAGTTGAAGATTATCCTATTACCATCGACCGGTGGAATGGGTGGTCCCATTGCCATCGACCAGCGGTGGAATAGGTTGAAGATCGTTCTATTGCCACCGACCAAAGATGGAATAGGTTGAAGATTGTCCTATTACCACCGACCAAAGGTGGAATAGGTTGAAGACCGTCTTATGTCACCGACCAAAGATGGAATAGGTCAAAATTGTAGATCTTGTCGCCTAACCAAGAGTGGGGCAAGATCGAAGGCAAATCTTGGCTCCTAGCCGAGAGGGAACATGATTTAGGCCACCATCCTATTGCCACTGACCAGCAGTGGAATAGGTCAAAAAAATCGTAGATCTTGTCGCCCTAACTAGTAGTGGGGCAAGATCGAAGGCAAATCTTGGCTCCCTAACCAGTAGGGAACATGATTTAGGCCACCGTCCTATTGCCACTGACTAGCAATGGAATGGGTTAAAAAAATTGTAGATCTTGTCGCCCTAACCAGTAGTGGGGCAAGATCGAAGGCAAATCTTGGCTCCCAAACCAGTAGGGAACATGATTTAGGCCACCGTCCTATTGCCACCCACCAAAGAAGTGGAATAGGTCAAAATTGTAGATCTTGTCGCCTAACCAAAGAGGGGGCAAGATCGGCGAATCTTGGCTCCCTAACCAATGAGGGAGCATGGTTAAAGCTTTAGTCCTATTGCCTTAACTAGCAAAGGAATAGGTCAAGACCAAAGACCTCATCTCTCTAGAGATGCAAGGAGCAATCTAAAATAAGCAAGTCACAAGTCGCAGCAAGAGCCAATTCGAGCCACAGATCCCATCTCGTCGAAGTAGCAGTAGAGTGGATCAAAGCAACAAGGTATGGTGGACTAAAACAAGGCTATCTGAAGAAGAATGGCACCAAAGAAGTCAAGACTCGGCGAGACCGGACAAAATTGGCCTTTTTGAAAGTCTTTGCTCCATTCTCGTTACACGACAATGAGCAAAGAGGGGCAGCTGTACAAGCCCAATTTCGCCCGGGCCCGTTATAAACCAAAACCCTACCCAAAATTAAAACCCAAACACACTGACCCAATACAAACCAAGGCCCAAACCCTTAAGCCCATTTCACCCGGTGGCCCAATGGCCCAAACCTAAAATTAGGGTTCTGGGAACCCTAACCTAGCCGCCGCCCTAGCTATCTGACTCTTCTGATTCCACTTGCTCTGACCTCTGAGCACTGCCCCACCGCCCATGCACAGCACCACTGGCCTTCCCACTTGGCCACCAGCACCTGCAAAGCCATTAAATGGAGACGAGATAGAAAAGAAAAAAGAATGTAAAAAGAATGGCTATAAAATAGAAAAGAAAAAAGAATGCAAAAAGAATGGCTATAAAAGCCAATCAAAAACTGTAAACAGGCTCCCTTTTTTTTCGATCAATAGAACACCAGAAAAGATTTTTTACAGTGTATTTTCAAATACAATATAGGCGTAGAGAAAACAAAAACAAAACTAGAGAGAAACAGAGGCAACAGACCAAGATTCAACAAAAAAAGAAGGCATAACAGAGACCAAAAAAAAGGTGAAATTTTTATTATTTTTAAAAACCTTGTTTCACTCCCCTTCATTTTAACATACATATACACGTACATATTTTTAAAAAAAAATAAATTTTTTACGAACGCCGGCGCCGGCGACGGAGGACGGCGGCTGGGCAGGCCGAAAATCGCACCCCCCTTTCTGCAGAGAAAAGAAAAAAAGAAAGCAAAATTTTTTTAAAAACTCGGGGCGAAATGATTTTTTTCAAGGTTTTGGGCCTTTTATAGCCCTTCAAAACGACGTCGTTTTGGGGCTGGCCCTAACGCCCAAAACGACGTCGTTTCACCCATGACCAACCCGATCCGATCTGACCCGTCCTAGGATCCGCGTGTTTTTTAATCGATGGGCTATTTGCGCAATTGGTCCTTCCGCGTTTTCGCTTTTTTAAAATCAAACTTTTAATTATTGCAGAATTAGCCCAATAATTTTTTGCGGTTTGTGATTCTGTCCCCCTTTTAAACGCTGCGTTTTAGTTTATGGGAAAATTGCCTCTCTGGTCCCCTCACTTTCACGCGCGCGTGTTTTCAACCCCTCAACCACTGTTTTATTTACAATTTGGCCCAAAATTTCCAATTTTTGATGCAATTCAATCCCCTTTTCAATTATTTCACAATTTTTATTATAATTACTAGCATTTAATATTTTATTTTATTATTATTATTATACTTACTATTGTTATTATTATTATTTGTTATTATTATTTCACTATTTCTATTAATATTCTATTATTATCATTTTCATATCATCCTTGTTATTTATTTTTCAGATAATGCATATTTTTCTTTATCGTTTTGTTTACCGATCGTTGCTATTATATTATTATTATTATTATTTTATCATTATTTCTACTACCGTTAATATACGCAATATTTTCACTATATTATATATAATCCGTACTTGTATGTATACGTATATGTGTCCTTTTATTATTCTTTTCACGCACAACATCGTGTTTTCGCATTTTCGCACTAATTTTTCTCGACGCATCAGTTTTCAAATAATCATTCCGTATTAGTAATTCGAGTGAATCGAGCCCTAACTTACTGGGTTCCGATTTTTCTCGTTTAAGCTAAGCAACGGGATATCTCTTCTGAAATCGTAATTTAAATTTCAAAACAAAACGCTTAATCTTGAAAATTCAAAATGTCGCGCCCTAACTTATTGGACTCGACATCTAGATACTTCGAGATAAGCTTCTTTTTCCTAAAAATAGAGGCAATCTTCCGTATTTGAAATCTTGAGAAATCGAGCCCTAACTTACGGGGTTCCGGTTTCTTATTTGACGAATAACGGAAGATCCTCTTCAAAAACGAAAATCAAGTTTTAAAAGACGAGCTTAGTTTCGGGAGTCTAAAGTATTGCGCCCTAACTTACTGGACATGATGCTTTATCTCTTCGATAATAAGAGAGTCTTAACGTCCCTTTCAATTCCTTCAAATTTTGAAAATTAAAAACATTGTATTTTCGAACCCTTTCAAGATTTTCAACAAATAGGACATCAATCAATCAGTTTGGTACCAATTTTGGGCGTGTCGAGGGTGCTAATCCTTCCTCGCACGTAATCGACTTCCGAACCCGTTTTCTCAAAGTTCGTGGACCAAAAAGCATTGTTTTAGTAAATTAAATGTTTTATTAAAACAAAGGTGATCCGATCACACCAAATAAAGATCGGTGGCGACTCCCTTCCTTTTCTTTTTCAAAAATCGAGTCGACCGCGTCGTTTACTGTTTCACCAAAAAAATGGTTACGACAATACCTATCACAGGTCCCTAGCCATCAATGATATAAGCAACGATACTACAGATTCAGAGGTCTGTTTTGAGCGAGGCATGTGTTTAGAGGAATCTCAGGATTTTGAAAGTGACGGAGAATGTGACTTGCCTCCAGACTTGTTGAGAATGGTAGAGCAAGAAGAAAAACATATCCTACCGCATAAAGAGTCAGTGGAAATGGTGAACCTGGGAGAAGGACAAGAAGTGAAGATCGGAGCTTGTATCACAGCAGAGACCAAGCGAGACCTTATCGAGTTACTCCAAAAATTCAAGGATGTATTCGCATGGTCATATCAAGATATGCCCGGATTAAGCACTGATATCACAGTACACCGGTTGCCCATAAAAGAAGAATACAAGCCCGTCCAATAGAAGCTTCGAAGAATGAGACCGGATGTTTTGTTAAAAATAAAAGAAGAAGTCGAGAAACAATTTAACGCCAGATTCTTGCAAGTGGTTAAGTATTCGGATTGGGTGGCTAATATCGTCCCTGTCCCTAAGAAAGATGGGAAAGTACGAATGTGCATAGACTACAGGGATCTAAACAAGGCTAGCTCGAAAGATAATTTTTCGTTGCCTCACATTGACACCTTAGTAGACAATACGGCGGGCTATTCGTTGTTCTCCTTCATGGATGGTTTCTCAGGATACAACCAAATAAAGATGCATCCTGAAGATATGGATAAGACAACATTTGTGACCATGTAGGGGACGTTCTGCTATAAGGTGATGCAGTTTGGGCTAAAAAATACGGGAGCGACATATTAGAGAGCCATGGTAACCCTATTTCACGACATGATGCACAGAGAAATTGAGGTTTATGTCGACGATATGATCGCCAAGTCCCAAACTAAAAAAGAACATGTGCAGGTCCTAAGAAAAATATTCTTGAGGTTGAGGAAATTCCAGCTAAAACTTAATCCAGCAAAGTGTACCTTCAGAGCTCGGTCTGGGAAGTTGCTCAGATTCATGGTCAGTAAAAAGGGGATTGAGGTTGACCCAGACAAAGTCAAGGTCATACAAGAGTTGCCTCCACCACGTACTCAAAGAGAAGTTAGAGGTTTCTTAGGAAGGCTAAATTACATCGCTCAGTTTATTTCACAACTGACTGAGAAATGTGACCCCATATTCCGTCTTCTTAAGAAACGCAATCCGGGCACATGGGATAAAGAATGCCAGAAGACCTTTGACAAAGTAAAGCAATACCTGTCCAATGCCCCAGTATTGACACCGCCTCATCCAGGTAGGCCATTAATCCTTTATTTGACAGTGCTCGATAATTCAATGGGATGTGTGCTTGGTCAGCACGACGAGTCGGGAAAAAGAGAGAAGGCAATATACTACCTTAGTAAAAAATTCACTGAGTGTGAAACAAAGTACTCGTCAATCGAGAAACTATGTTGTGCCTTGATTTGGACAACTCAAAGATTGAGGCAGTATATGTTGTATCATACGACATGGCTCATCTCGAAGCTAGATCCTCTAAAATATATGATGGAGTCTACCACTTTGAACGGAAGGATGGCCAGATGGCAGATTCTGCTTTTTGAATTTGACATAGTCTATGTGAACCAAAAGGCAGTAAAAGGGAGTGCCTCAGAAGATCATCCTTGGAAGCTGAATTTTGACGGAGCATCAAATGCCGTGGGCAATAGAATTGGGGCAGTTCTGATATCCCCAAAAGGAGACCATTACCCATTTGCTTGCAAACTGGATTTCGATTGCACTAATAATATGGCTAAATATGAAGCTTGCATCATGGGTCTCCGCGCCGCTATCGAACGTAAAATCAGAGTTTTGGAAGTGTATGGAGATTCTACCCTGGTAATCTATCAACTTAAAGGGGAATGAGAAACCAGGGATCCAAAGCTGGCCATCTACAAAAAATTGGCCCAAGATTTGATCAGAGAGTTTGACGACGTCACTTTCCGTTATTTACCCAGAGACGAAAACCAGATGGCTGATGCTCTGGCCACCTTAGCCTCCATGGCCCAAATAAACGAAAATAAGGATATGAAACCTATACAAATGAGCATTCATCAGGACCCAGCCCATTACTACAATATTGAGGAAGAAGAGAAAATTGGCCTATCATGGTACCACGATATACTGCGGTACATGAAAAATCATGAGTACCCGGACCAAGCAACTGAGAACGATAAAAGAATGTTAAGAAGACTAACCTGTGAATACGTCTTGGATGGAAAGGTCCTACACAAGAAAAGGAAAGATCAAGTCTTTGCGAGATGTGTGGATGCCACCAAACTAAGTTAATCCTGGAAGAAGTCCATGAAGGCGTCTGCGGAACTCACGCCAATGGTTTCACAATGGCCAGACAAATAATAAGGTTTGGATATTATTGGTCCACCATGAAAGGAGACTACATCAACTATGCCAAAAAATGTCTTAAATGCCAGATTTATGGAGACATGATTCATGTGCCTCCGTCACCTTTACACGTTATGACTTCCCCATAGCCATTTTCCATGTAGGGCATGGATGTCATTGGACCAATCTCACCGAAAGCTTCAAATGGGCATCATTTCATCTTTGTGGTTATCGACTACTTCACCAAGTGGGTAGAGGCCGCCTCATATGCTAACGTCACTAAGTTAGCAGTTAGTCGGTTCTTGAAGAAAGAAATCATTTGTCGATATGGAATGCCTGAGAGGATCATATCAGACAACGCATTGAACCTAAACAACAGTACGATAGCGGGAGTTTGCAGCCAATTCAACATTAAACACCACAATTCGTCTCCGTATCGTCCAAAAATGAATAGGGCAGTGGAAGCGGCCAACAAAAACATCAAAAAGATAGTGGGAAAGATGACCGAGACTTACAAGGATTAGCATGAAAAATTACCGTTCGCGCTCTATGCTTATCGAACGTCATCCAGAACCTCACTGGGCAACGCCTTTCTCATTAGTCTATGGGATGGAGGCAGTTCTACCTATTGAAGTGGAAATACCTTCTCTTCGAGTATTGTCAGAAGTGAATCTAGATGAAGCTGAATGGATCCAAGCTCGATATGATCAGCTGAACTTAATTGAAGAAAAGAGATTGAGGGCTATCCGTCACGGTCGATGTACCAAAAGTGAATGATGCGCCATTTACAAAAAGATTTGCCCAGGAAATTCCACGAGGGGACCTCGTCTGAAAAAGATCCTTCCCATACAAAAGGATTACAGAGGAAAATGGATGCCGAACTGGGAAGGACCGTATGTGGTAAAAAAAAGCTTTCTCGGGAGGTGCATTAATTCTGACTGAGATGGACGAGAAAAGCTTGCCCAATCCCGTGAGCTCAGATTCAATTAAAAAATACTTTGCTTGAAAGGGAAGAGGCCAAGGTGAAAACCCGCAAAGGGCACTTTGAGACTACAAAAAAAAAATGGAGAGGCCAAGGTGAACACCCACAAAAGGGCACCTTGAGACCAAAGGGCTTTTGAGTTGAAAACCCAAAAAGGGCGGCTCGAGTTTTGAATAGACACGTCACGATCTTGCAACACTAGAATCAATAGAAGAGGAAGCACATTGCATATCGGGGCATCGACAAAACATTTTGAGTCTTCTAAACACATGACAGGCTCAAAGCAGTCTTCTTGAAGTTTGTATATAAAAGCCCAATCATGATGTCTAGGCGTCGATCCATGTTGTTCATTTTACTATTTTTGAGTTCTTTTCTCCGTAAAAAAGGGATATGTCCCCAGTCAATTTTCTTTCGTTTCATAGATAATTCATTTTAACTTTCTTTGAAATCGACCTACTGTTACCCATCATTAACATGCTGCATTGAAACAATAATTGATGAACTAACAATTTCACAAAGGAAAGTTCCACGTATTACTTTAGAAATCTCTAGATAAAATAGGAAACCGAAACAGGACAATTGTTTAGAATTTCCACGAACACAGGATAAAGGCATTGGAGAAAGGGGGTCTTAATAGAGACCATTTCTTCAAAGTTCCTCGCCCGATTCAGTAATTATGGCAGGGTGAATAATGTTACTTGGTCACTTAAAAAAGGTATGACAGGCCAATTTTCGATAAGGAAAGATTCAAAAACCCTAAATTATTGAAGAACGAATCCAAAACGAACCAACTCGGGTATTCTTCAAGTAGGAGTTGTGACTCCCGGGGAAGACAGCTAGAAGTCAATGCAGGCCCGTGTTCCAAGGCCCAAAATGGGCTTTGAAATTTTCATAGGGGCAAGCCATTCATGCAAAAACAGTTACTGTAAGGGAAACGAAGATAAAACCTTGATAGATAAATGAGTGATAACACCTTGAATAGGAATCATACTCATAACATTTTAACTCATTCCAATCATGGCATCCTAATCATTAGGCATGAGTATGTACTCATTCTGCAGGTTATGTCCTTAAAAGGACACTATAGGAACAGATGAGGGAATGGCAGATTTGACCTTCCTGAAGTTGCAGGAAGCAGATCGAAGATATCAGTCTGGTGGTCCTTGAGTTTGCAGGGATCAGATTGAAGATAGTAGATTTGACCTTCCTGAAGTTGCAAGAAGCAGATCGAAGATATCATTCTGGTGGTCCTTGAGTTTGCAGGGATCAGATTGAAGATAGCAGATTTGACCTTCCTAAAGTTGCAAGAAGCAGATCGAAGATATCAGTCTGGTGGTCCTTGAGTTTGTAGGGATTAGATTGAAGATAGCAGATTTGACCTTCTTAAATTTGCAGGAAGCAGATCGAAGATATCAGTCTGGTGGTCCTTAAGTTTGTAGGGATCAGATTGAAGATAGCAGATTTGACCTTCCTGAAGTTGTAGGAAGCAGATCGAAGATATCAGTCTGGCGGTCTTTGAGTTTGCAGGGATCAAATTTTAGGTAGCAGATTTGACATTCCTGATGTTGCAGGGAGTAGATCGAAGATTTGCAATGGAGCAGATCGAAGATAGAAAGTCTGGCGTTCCTGATGTTGCAGGGAGCAGATTAAAAATAACAGATTTGGCATTCCTGATGTTGCAGGAAGCATATTGAAGATGGCAGATCTTGTCTCCTTGAAGTTGTAGGAGCAGATTCAAAACAAACCTTATCTCCCTGAAGTTGCAGTGAAGCGGGTTGAAGTTGTAAGTCTTATCACCACGAAGTCATAGCGGACCAAACTAAAATAGTGAATCTTACTTCCTAAAGTTGTAGTAGGACAAATGGAAGCTATAAATAAGCAGATCTTATCTATCTAAAGTTGCGTTGAAGCGAGATCAAAACAAGTCTTATCTCCCTGAGGTTGCAGTGGAGTAGACTGAAGACAGTTAATCCTATCTCCCTGAAGTTGCAGTGAAGCGGATTAAAACAACGAATCCTATACCTCTGAAGTCGTAGTAGGTAGGACTAAATCAATTACAACTACAAACTTCATCTTTCAAGGTTGCAGTAAAGTGGATCAAAGCAACAAGATGCGGTGGACTGAATGAGGCTACCTGAAGAAAAGAGCACCAAAGAAGTTAAAGCCCAGTGAGACCGGGCAAAATTGGTCTTTTTATGTCTTTGCTCTATTTTCGTTACACGACAATGACCAAAGAGGGACAGCTGTACAAGCCCATTTTGCCCGGCCCAAACCCGAAACCTAATCCTAAAACCCATTTACCCTAGCCCAACCCTAATCAGAAACAAACAGAAACCCTAGCCCCCTAGGTGCGCCTAGCCTTCTGACCCTTGACACTCACTTGCCCTGGCCCCTGCCGAAGCCACCTGCTCCACCGCCCATGTCCAGCACCGCCACTTGTGCCTAGCCACCTGCAAACATTTAAAAGAAAGGACAGAAAGTAACAAAAGAGGGCTATAAAAGCCGATTTACATTTTGTTGTACAGGACTTTTTTTTTCCTTCGATTGATGAATATAATCAAGAGAAAATTCAAACAAAAAATCAGAGAATAGCAAGTGTTGATTAAACAGAAAGGCAGAGATTAAATAAAAAAAACCTCAAAAAAACCAAGAACAGAAACCGAAAAGAGGTAAAATTTTTATTATTTTTGAATTTTTCTCTTTTCTTTTCCTTCACTCCTTTTTAGGCATACACATACTATATTTTTAAAAGAAAAAGAGAAAAAATCAAAGTTTACCTTTTCCCACCGTATAGTGTAATGGACCACCGACAACGGAACCATGACGGACGTCGTACGAGTCGGCGGACTCCTCCCTCTGAGAAAAAAAAGAAGAAAATTTTTTTTCTAAACAATTCAAATGATTTTTTTTTCGGGTTTAGGGCTTTATATAGCCCCTCAAAACGATGTCGCTTTGGGGCTGACCTTAACGCCCAAAACGACGTCGTTTTACCTCCAGGATCCGCGTGTTGACCCGACCCACCTCAGGATCCGCACGTTTTTTAAGCAGAGGGTTTATTGCGCTTTTGGTCCCTCCACCTTTCGTAATCTAGCAATCGGGTTTTCAATTATTTTTAATTTTGTCCCAAATTTTAACGTAGTTTTAATTTAATCCATTTAAACGCCGTTTAATGGACTTGGGTAAATTGCACCTCGCCCTCACCATTTCGCTGCGTTCGCTTCAGTTCCCATATTATTTATTTCATATAATTTGTCCCAAAACTTCCATTTGTAATGCAATTTAGCCCTTTTTTTAATTATTTTACAATTTTTATTATTACTATTATTTAATATTTTTATTTTCTACTATTGATTTATTATTATTATTATTATTATTATTATTATTATTATTATTACCACTTGTATTTTATTTATTTTATTATTTCTTTTCATACTTTCTATTATAGTTTTCATTATTTTTCTTAACATGTTGTTATTTTCTATTTAGGTTATTATTATTATCATTATTAATATTTATATTAACACATTGTTATTATTTTCATTATTATCATTATTTTATTTTTAATGCTATTATTATTATAATCATCGTCATCACTTTATGTTTGTCATTATTTTGTCATTGTTATTATTTTTAACATCTTTTATTATCTTTATTTTATTATTACTACACTACTATTATTCTATTTTCATTATCATTATTATTATTACTATTATTATTGTCATTACCATTATATCGTTAGCATATTATTATTGTTTTCTTTTCGTCGTAATTATCCTTCCTGATATCTCAGTTTTTATAGCCATCGACATCCCGTATTAGCAATTCGAGTGAGTCGAGCCCTAACTTATTGGGTTCTGATTTTTCTTGTTTAAGCCAAACAACGGGATGTCCCTTTTAAAATCGCAATTCAAATTTTAAACAAAACACTTAATCCCGGGAATTTGAAATGTCGCGCCCTAACTTACTGGACTCGACATCTAGATACTTCGGATAAGTTTTTTAATATAGGGGCAATATTCCTAGTTTGGGCCTTCAAGAAAACGAGCCCTAACTTACTGGGTTCTGATTTCTCCTTTGACAAATGACGGGAGATCCTCTTCAAATATAAAGCCAAGTTTTAAAAGGCGAGCTTAGTTTCGGGAGTCTAAAGTATTGCGCCCTAACTTACTGGACGTGATACTTCATCCCTCCGAAAATAAGGGAGCCTCATCATCCCTTCTAATTCCTTCAAATTTTGGAAATAAAAAGAATCATTTTTTTTTTCGAACCATTTCAAAGTTTTCAATGTTAGGACATCGATCAATCAATTTGGTACCAATTTTGGGCATATCAAGGGTGCTAATCCTTCCTCGTGCGTAACCGACTCCCGAACTCATTTTTTTGGATTTCGTAGACCAAAATCGTTGTTTTGACAAATCAAACTGTTTGTTAAAAACAACCGTTTTACAAGGTGACCCGATCACATCTCGAATAAAGATCGGTGGCGACTCCCGTTTTATCATTTTCAAAACCCAAGTTCGATTCTCGTTTTGTCAAAAAATGGTTACGACATGCATAATTTGACAATTATTGATATTCACTGAATAAACGTAACTACGAGGTAATATGTCGAGTTTTTCTCATTAGCTCATGATTACTTACTCAATCATTCTTAAAGCTTACTCATTCTATCTCATACCACATTCTTACCATGCCACAAGCCAATTTGCTTGTTTAATTAACATACATTCCTGCACTGATCACACATGATCATATAAAACAACACATCTAGCATTTTTGATAAGCCACTCATTCTACTAATCTCTAAGTGGTTTCGCACTTAGCCCACCATCAACCTTTAATAGGGTGGTATCGCACACAGCCCACCAATCATTTATACTTATGGTGATTTAGCACATAGCTCACCAATCATTTATAAGTAATGGTATCACCCACAACCCATCGATTACTAATTAGTCAGGTGGTTACACACACAGACCACCGATAATAATATAGTTGATGATATCGCACACAGCCCGTCAATTAATAATTAATCAGGTGGTAACGCACATAGCCCACCAATGATAATATGGTTGATGGTATTGCACACAGCCCATCAATAACCCTCAATGAGGTGTATTTGCACATAGCTCACCGTTATTATACATTCATAAATATTTATCCACATACATTTCTTTAATTGTAATATTCATCCATGAACATCCTCACTCACTATCATTATCACTTAAATTCTACAATAATCGTTCACATTCACACAATGCATTTATAAATCTATCTTATGCAACTAGGTGCGTTGATTACACATAATCCACTAGGTTTTATCACATTCTGAATTCATCTCAATTCAGTTCTAACACATACTTGTGCTTCTCATGACACAACCACATACTTTCTCTCTTTCAACATACCCGTTGAATCACTCAAATTATTAAATAACACTCTTGAGTCTTATATGCATAACGTCATATTGACATTATACCCCAATAGGGTCTTACATGATATATCGTATTGATGCCATGTCCCTGGCATGGTCTTATTCAATATCTTACACCGAGGCCATATGTCAACATAGTCTTACACGAGACCTTAACTATCATCATATCATGCTATATATATTTTCTATTACTCTTAGATTCTTTTAACATCTCATCAAAAGATATTTCAAACATTCATTGAGTAAATATACATTCCATATTATATTGGAATATTAAATTAGCTCGTACATAATTGCAACAATAGCACATGAACTTACCTCGATCTCGAAAGGGCCGAAAGGAACCTTTTTGTCCACATTTCTCTTTTCACCCGTTTTAGTTTCAAAACACATTTTCTTTGATCTAGAACAATGGAATTTACTGATTTAATCACTCATAAATCATAATATACCATAATATACACTTTAGGCAAAAATGACTATTTTGCCCCTACACTTTGGCAAAATTACGATTTTGCCCCTAGGCTCGTAAATAAATTTTCATCACATTTTCTTGTTAAAAAAGCCTAGCTGAACATTTAATCCTCTTACAAATATCCTCAATTCCAACTATTTCATGCC
Organism: Gossypium rotundifolium; assembly: GCA_025506655.1. Taxonomy (NCBI): domain Eukaryota; kingdom Viridiplantae; phylum Streptophyta; class Magnoliopsida; order Malvales; family Malvaceae; genus Gossypium; species Gossypium rotundifolium. The sequence goes on from CP106723.1 coordinate 47,689,997, forward strand.
TTAATAAACAAATTACAACTTTTGCCTTTTAGCCCAAATTAGGTGTTTTCATAACAACACATTTCACAAAAGTTGTTTATCATCATCCTATCATTCATTTTCTTCCATAAAAACTCATCAACCAACATAAACCTCTACCATGGTAAGTCCTTAGACTCTCAACCATGTTGCAAATTGTCCCCTCCTTAGCTAGCATAAGTTTTGGGGACTCAAAAAGTACAAATTTAATCAAGAGAGCTAGCAAAAATCACTTACTTGAGGTGATGAGAAGTGGCTAAAAATTTTAGCTCCCATAGAGGTTTTCTTCTTCAATTTCAACAGAGAGAGGAAAAATGGGGAAGAAAGATGACCACTTATTATTATATTAACTTTTGTTTATGTCATCATGTACCAACCCATACCAAAACTTTGACTTTTCAACCTTTCTTATCCTCTTAGCTAGCCATCTCAATTAAACAAGGCCAAATTACACATTTGGGACCTCCAATTAATAATTCATAGCTATTTGGCACCTCTAGCAAAAAAATAGAACTTTCATACTTTATGCGATTTAGTCATTTTTAGCGATTAAGCATGAAATCGCTAAAATTAAAGCACCAAAATTTCCATGCATCCTTATAAACATGTTACAAAACATAACATAACATGAAAATAATTTTCTCTAACCTCAAATTAGTGATTCCGAGATCACTGTTCAGACTAGCCCCTAAATCGGGCTATTACAATCTACTATTAGGCATGCTGTTCACAATGTTACGTGTGGGCCTGCATCTTGGTCTCATGTTGCTCCTTTTGTTGGGCCTACTTCTGGGTCTACTCATTTTGGGCTGCACACTTCCACTACTCATGCTACCAGGCCTAATTCTGCAAATTTTGTTAAGTCATATGTCCCTTTGCCAATTAGTTCTGTTGAGCCAACCATGTGGTATCCTGACTCGGGTGCCACTAATCATGTTTGGCAAGTGGCTTCCTCGTTGAATAAATCAATTGAATATTCGGGTAATATTCCTCTGCTTATAGGTGATGGTATGAGCGCCCATATTGATCGTTTGGGGCATAGCACGATTTCTACATCCAGTAAATTGTTGCATTTGAAAAATGTGTTTTATGTACCTAAAATACGAAAAATTTTCTCTTGGTTTCTCAATTTTCTCAGGATAATAATGTATTTTTTTAGTTTCACCCATTTCATTATCTTATTGAGGATATACAGACTCAGGAAATTTTGTTTAGAGGCCACACACATGAAGGGTTGTATCGATTATCTCTGGTATCATCTTTCAACAACATAGGGTTCGTTCGAGGTGCTGAGTTATCTCTTCATAACACAGAGTTAACCACTAAAACCAAATAGTTTGAAGTGTGGCATCATAGACTTAGACATCCATCGTCAAATATTATCCACTTGATCTTAAAATATTGTAATATTTTTATCAGTGATAATAAATTGTAACATGTATGTACTACATGTCAACAAGGACAGTTTCACAAATTACCATTCTTAAATTCAATCATTGTATATCGTCATTCGTTTGATTTAGTAGATTCTGATCTATGGGGACCCGCTGCTATTAATTGTGGAAATAGTTGGTATTATGTTTCTTTTGTCTATATTTTTAGCAAATTTACTTGGTTATTTCTTATTCAATGCAAGTCCCAAGCTATTGATCATTTTATTCAATTTCAGAAAATGGTTAAAGTGTAATTTGGAAAAGACATCAAACAATTTCAGAGTGATTTGGGTGCGAAGTTTCGTTCTTTCATATCTTTATTAGCTTAACATAGAATTTTACATCGTGTAACGTGCCCACACACATCCAAACAGATTGGAATTGTAGAACGAAAGCATCGTCATATTTCAAAGTTGCGATCACTTTACTTGTTCAAGCCCATTTGCCGATGAAATATTGGAGCTATATGTTTTCATGTGCGGTCTTTTTAATTAATCGGCTGCCCACTCCAGTTCTTCAACATCGGTCCCCGTACTTGGTTCTTTATGGTACTCATTCAACATGTGATCATCTTCATGTGTTTGGATGTTGTTGCTACCTGTATCATTGTCTTTTTAATCGTCACATATTGGAGCTCCGTTCTCAACCTTGTACTTTCCTTGGCTATAGTTCACAGCACAAAGGTTATCAGTGCCTTGCATCAGATGGCTGAATTTTTGTGACTTGACATGTGGTATTTGATGATGATCGATTTTTGTTTCCTGCGAGTAGTCCGTATATTTCTCCGGCATCCACCCGAGTCACCACTTTTTTCCCTCTCGGGCAATCCAACCCGTAATGCTTACTGCCCTCGAGTGATGCTTCGCTAAACCATTCACCGATCTCTATGTCTACACATGCTCATGATTCTTCTCCTTCAAATAATGATACCACTAGTTTGGGCCATGACTTAAACACTTCCTCTCCCACCCCGGTTGTTCCTGTTACTACTGTTGATCCTTTGCCACAACTTGGTAATACTCACTCTATGGTCACTCAGTCAAAGGCCAACATTTTTAAGCCGAGAGTGCTCATGGGCTGAGTTGCATAAACAAGAATCGTGCACTATTAATGAAGCTTGTACTAGTAAAAAGTGGAAGATGGCGGCTCAAGACGAGTATGATGCTCTAATCCGAAATCGTACTTGGAGTTTGGTTCCCTTACCTTTGGGTCGAAAGGCGATTGGTTGCAAATGGTTGTTTAAAATCAAACGGAATCTTGATGGTACTATGGCTCGTTGAAAAGGACGATTGGTCTCAAAAGGGTACTCATAGGTTCTTAGGGGTGGCTTCCATGAGACGTTCAGTCCTGTTGTTAAACCGATTACTATTCGCACCATTCTGTCAATTACTGTCACCAAACGTTGGTTGTTACAACAAGTTAATGTGAATAATGCTTATCTCAATGGTGAGTTAACTAAAGATGTATATATGCAACAACCTCCCGATTATGTTCCAAGCAATTCCAATGGACAACCTCTTGTTTGTCGGTTAAACCAAGCTTTGTATGGCCTCAGACAAGCTCCAAGGGCGTGGTTTGATAAGTTAAAGGCTTTTCTCGTATCTGTTGGTTCTGGTGTCTAAATCCAATGCTTCTTTATTCATTCATATCACTAATAAGTCATGTATGTATGTCTACGACATCATTATTACAGGTGAATCGTCTCTCGAGATTGATACATTTGTTCATCGACTTCGTACTAAGGTTTCATTCAAAGACATGTCATCACACTGACTTCTGACGATACTCTTCATTTGTGCCAACAAAAGTACATTCTTGACCTTCTCGACCGCTGTCATATGGTTCAGGCTAAAGGTAGTCATACACCCATGATTAGCTCATCTCCTTTGTCTAAACATGTGGAAAGTCAGCTTGATGATCCTCATGAGTATTGCAGTATTGCTGGAGCATTACAATATGTTGTTCTCACTTGACCCGACATCACATATATAGGGGTGTTCAATCGGTTAACCGACCCTAAATAACATTAACCGAATTAACTAACCTTTCAAAATTTTTAACCGTTAATCAAACCGAAATTTTTTCGAAAAAATTAACCGAACCGAAATTTTTCGGTTAATTTGGTTGGTTAACCGAATTAACCAAAAATTATATTTTTTATTTTTGGTTAAAAATTAACCGAATTACCCGAATTACCCGAATTAACCGAATTAACCGAATTACCCGAATTAACCGAATTACCCGAATTACCCGAAATGAATCACTACATAATTAAAAAGATTACATAATTTTTAGTTTTAGTTTTAGAATTTTATTTTTATTTATTAAACTATTTGTAATTTTTATGATTGGGTTGGATTAGGTAATTGGGTTGGGTTGGATATTTGGGTTTGGATTGGGTTTAAAGATTGGGTTTAAGTGAATAGTGGGCCTATTTATATATTATAATTTTATTTATTAATTTTTTGGTTAAGCAAAAAATTTGATTAACCAACAGGTTTCAAACGAATTAACCGTTAACGAAAAATCACAAAATAATTAACCGTGTAACATCCTAGATTAGGGGTTATGCGTTAAATCGTAATTCATGAAATAGTGGGCTCGATGGGTGTGTTGGATGTGATCCGAGGAGCTTTAGGAACCCTAAGATGTAAGGAAATGTATGGAAATGTAAGGAAATGTAAGGAAATGTATGGAAATGTAAGGAAATGTATGGAAATGTATGGAAATGTAAGGAAATGTTAAGTTTTAAAGTTTAAAAGGGAAACTAAGGCAAGGTGGCCTTAAGAGAAAAAGTATGTGAAATTTGACACACAATCGGGCTTGGAAAAGTGGCTGAAGATGTCACTTAGGGCCTTTGAAATGTTTGCTTCGGAAGAAATGAGGTGGACGGCACAAGCTTTTAAAAAAGAGGAGTTTTATTCTCTTTAAATTTACTAAATAGGGGATAAATAATGGGATTATTTTAGATTATTCTCAAGAGATAATTGTGGATTAATTCCTTTTATTTTAATGGATAAAAGAAGAGATAATAGAAGGATTATTATTATTATTATTAATGAGATAAAGTTATCAAATTAAGAAGAGTGGTGGCCAAGTAAGGGACTCTACCCTAGTAAATTCGGCTATAAAAGGAATAGAGGCCATTCAACATTATTTACTCTTCCTTAATAACCTCTGCAAATTTTCTCTGCAACCCTATTCTTTTCATCTTCATTCTTCTCCTCTCAATATTCCAAAAGCGAAAGCTTCCTAAGATCAAGGCCATAGCAGAATCTCGAAGGTTGAAGTGAGGGTGCAATCGATTTCTTCAAATAAGGAGATCTTTGGGACTTACTAAGTGTAGATTACAAGGAAGGAGAAGTTCTTTTCCGAAGGTACACCATAGGCTGCGTGTTCCCTAGTTATTCGGTGAATTTGAGTTTAAAATCCACAAGGTAAGTGTCTATAGCATTCAGCCAAGGGCCATTTTCCTAGATTTATTGTTAAGCCAAAACTAACGAGAGGTTAAGCGGGGAGTTCGACAACTTCTAAAACAAGGAGCGGTTTGAGGTTTAGATTGTGTTAGATTCAATAGATCGGGATCTCGCTAAATAATCGGTGCGTAGTTATCACACTATTCTCCTGTTATTGTATGTTGTTAAGTATGGTTGATTATGAGGTGTATGTTAGCCGAAAATAATGGCTAAGATGGTGGATACCCGTAGTGGGTAATCGATTAATCGGTCGGTGCTCTATTTTGCCTATGATATATGTGTGATATTTGTGGTGAGCATGTGATAAATATTTACTCGATTGTTAATCGACATGATACACATATATGCATGGGACTTGGGATGTGAAAATTGAAGGAAAGGTGTACATCATTATGTACGTGGTCTAATGCTAGCCTCGTGCTACATTAGCGCTTGATGTTAGCTATGTGCTTCATCAAGGGAGGTGTTAGCTAAGTGCCCATCTCGGCGGTTGATAGTCGTGTGCATCATCGTGGGTGATTGATATGTGGGATCCTATGGGATCGGTGGCTCGACCACGACCTTGAGCAACAAGTGCGCCAAGGTAAGATATGTGGATCATTATGTGATCGGTGGTGGATTAGCCACGGCCTTGGCGAAGTGCACTCAAGGTAGGTGTAATGGATGGACCCTAGGTTGGGATGGGCTTCATAATTGCATATTTATGTGTATGGACTATGTGGATATGGGCCAAGCCCATATGTGGAGATATGTGAAATGACTATGCACCCAGTCGGTTTGACTCACCCAATATTTTAAACCTTTCGGTGATGCGTAAAGCTTGGACCGGGTTGGAGTGGATACAAAGGTGGCCATGCGACGATTTTCATGCGAAAGATATTTTAATTAATTAAGCATTTATATCTTGATGCTTTGATTATTCAATTATTGTAATAAGGCCACAAAAAGTATTTAAAGTGCATTTAAGTGTTTCTCATTAAGTTTATTATTGTGTTTTATAATGGATTGACAATTGAGGAATTATTTGCAAACGATTTTTATTTAAATCTATATATACTAAAGTTTTAATCTAGATATTTTATAAACACCACACCTTACTTAAGAATTTTAATGAACACTGTTTTCTAAACTTAACAAAATTTTCGTGTTTTATCCTTAAGTTCAAATTTGTTTCAAGCGTTTTCAGTGGCATTTCAAATTGATTAAGTAGTGAATGGGCGGGTTTGGGGTGTTACAATTTGGTATCGAGCCCAGCTTTAAACTCTCGGCACAGGCTAAGGCCCAAAACGTTTTCAAATCGAGCCCAATGAGTTTCTTTGAAGTTAAGGAGGTTTTACGGCATGGCACCTAAGTCTCCACCATGATCCACGGTAAGTACTTCTAACTTCAAGTGATTTGAATATGTGAAATGTATGGGATTTTATGGCAACGTAGATTAGTATGATAAGTGCTTGAACCCTAGGACTAGTTACCCCAACAATTACATAAGACTTAAATGCCTAACTAAACAAACCCATGATTAAGTCGCCGAATTAGGGTGTGGCAACCATGGTACGCATGTCTAGGATTGGTTTCGGTGGGAGCTTGGTAGTTAAGCAGTCCGTGTGACTCACCTCCTCTCCACGCAAATCCTACCTGGTGCGTAGCCTCGGTTCACCCTAACCAAGAGGACTTATTCTCGGGCTAAACCCCTAACTAAAACCCAAAAGGGACTAGTCGTATTTTTATGAAAACCCTAGTTTTAAAACTCTTAAAATTCCTTTTAATTTGAAAAGACATTTTATAAATTTCTCTGAAATATTTCTTGATTTATGAAAAATTACCAAAATGCCACAGTGGTAAACTTACAAAAAAATGCCCTTGGTTTATGGAATTTCAAAATACCCACAGTTCTTATCAAAATTTCACTACTTTGCTTAAAGGAACTCTAAATTTACAAAATATCAAAATACCTTGATTATGAGAAGAAAAAAATTTATTTACGAAATTATCCCTACCTTACAAATTACCGAAATACCCCTGAGTTACAAAATTACCAGAATGACCCCCGATCTTCAAAAACTTTTTGCAACAACACTGATTTGGAAAACAAATTCTCAAAAACAATCCTCAAGTTTTGTAAATTCCAAAATATCCTTGATTTATTAAGATTTATAAATTTACCCTGGTTTATTACTAAAATACTCCTGTAATTTCAAAATTTCCAAAATACCCCCGGGAATGCAAAATTTCCAGAATACCCTTATTGACAAAAACACCAAGGAACCTTATTTTGACAAATTATGAAAATACCCCTATAGGGCAAATTACGAAAATGCCCCTGGGTAGTGGAAAAACAACAACAATGAAAACTACAACGTTTCTCCGAATGAGCGAAAGTTCATAATTGTTTGATGGATGTATGAATGAATGAAAAGGCTGTGTGCATGTATGAATACGAAAGAACCACTCCTAAAATTCTTTTCATAAAACTTCTTGCGAATAATCGGTGGAATAAAAGCTAATTCATAAAACTTCTTAATCATTAAATCGTGAAGTAGACATGAGTTCTAGGGGCGTGAACTTAAGATCGAGTCTTGACGTAAGCATAGTCTTTGTGAGAAGGATTGTCTGATGTTAATAAGTAATTTAGAGGGCGAAATTATTTTTAAGGAGGGTAGAACTGTAACATCCTAGATTAGGGGTTATGCGTTCATCGTAATTCATGAAATAGTGGGCTCGATGGGTGTGTTGGATGTGATCCGAGGAGCTTTAGGAACCCAAGATGTAAGGAAATGTATGGAAATGTAAGGAAATGTAAGGAAATGTTTGGAAATGTAAGGAAATGTTAAGTTTTAAAGTTTAAAAGGGAAACTAAGGCAAGATGGCCTTAAGAGAAAAAGTATGTGAAATTTGACACACAATCGGGCTTGGAAAAGTGGCACGAAGATGTCACTTAGGGCCTTTGGAAATGGCGCCACATACAAGGGTGTTGGGCACGAGTTCGAGTCACATGGGAAGCAAATAAAAGAAATTTTATTTTGCTTCGAGAAGAAATAATTAGACGGCACAAGCTTTTAAAAAGAGGAGTTTTATTCTCTTTAAATTTAGGCTAAATAGGGGATAAATAATGGGATTATTTTAGATTATTCTCAAGAGATAATTGTGGATTAATTCTTTTTATTTTAATGGATAAAAGAAGAGATAATAGAAGGATTATTATTATTATTAATGAGATAAAGTTATCAAATTAAGAAGAGTGGTGGCCAAGTAAGGGACTCTACCTAGTAAATTCGGCTATAAAAGGAATAGAGGCCATTCAACATTATTTACTCTTCCTTAATAACCTCTCTGAATTTTCTCTGCAACCCCTATTCTTTTCATCTTCATTCTTCTCCTCTCAATATTCCAAAAGCGAAAGCTTCCTAAGATCAAGGCCATAGCGAATCTCACGAAGGTTGAAGTGAGGTGCAATCGATTTCTTCAAATAAGGAGATCTTTCGGGACTTACTAAGTGTAGATTACAAGGAAGGAGAAGTTCTTTTCCCGAAGGTACACCATAGGCTGCGTGTTCCCTAGTTATTCGATGAATTTCGGGATTTAAAATCCACAAGGTAAGTGTCTATAGCATTCAGCCAAGGGCCATTTTCCCTAGATTTATTGTTAAGCCAAAACTAACAGAGGTTAAGCAGGGAGTTCGACAACTTCTAAGACAAGGAGCGGTTTCGGGATTTAGATTGTGTTAGATTCAATAGATCGGGATCTCGCTAAATAATCAGGTGCGTAGTTATCACACTATTCTCCTGTTATTGTATGTTGTTAAGTATGTTTGATTATGATGTGTATGTTAGCCGAAAATAATGGCTAAGATGGTGGATACCGTAGTGGTGTCGATTAATCGGTCGGTCTCTATTTTACCTATGATATATGTGTGATATTTGTGGTGAGCATGTGATAAATATTTACTCGATTGTTAATCGACATGATACACATATATGCATAGGACTTGGGATGTGAAAATTGAAGGAAAGGGTGTACATCATTATGTGCGTGGTCTAATGCTAGCCTCGTGCTACATTAGCGCTTGATGTTAGCTATGTGCTTCATCAAGGGAGGTGTTAGCTAAGTGCCCATCTCGGCGGTTGATAGTTGTGTGCATCATCGTGGGTGATTGATATGTGGGATCCCTATGGGATCGGTGGCTCACCCACGACCTTGAGCAACATATCGCCAAGGTAAGATATGTGGATCATTATGTGATCGGTGGTGGATTAATACGGCCTTGAAAGTGCGCCAAGGTAGGTGTAATGGATGGATCCTAGGTTGGGGTGGGCTTCATAATTGCCTATTTATGTGTATGGATTTGTGTGGATATGGGCCAAGCCCATATGTGGAGATATGTGAAATGACTATGCACCGAGTCGGTTTGACTCACCCAATATTTTAAACCTTTCGGTAATGCGTAAAGCTTGGACCGGGTTGGAGTGGATACAAAGATGGCCATGCGAGAAGCGATTTTCATGCGAAAGATATTTTAATTAATTAAGCATTTATATCTTGATGCTTTGATTATTCAATTATTGTAATAAGGCCCTAAAAGTATTTAAAGTCTATTTAAGTGTTTCTCATTAAGTTTATTATTGTGTTTTATTATGGATTGACAATTGAGGAATTATTTGCAAACGATTTTTATTTAAATCTATATATACTAAAGTTTTAATCGGATATTTTTATAAACACCACACCTTACTTAAGAATTTTAATGAACACTTGTTTTCTAAACTTAACAAAATTTTCGTGTTTTATCCTTAAGTTCAAATTTGTTTCAAACATTTTCCGATGGCATTTCAAATTCGATTAAGTAGTGAATGGGCCGAGTTTGGGGTGTTACAAACCGACTCTCGAATCAAAAAATTTGGTTAACCGACCGATTAACCCAATTCGGTTGATTAATCGAATTTTTTCGATTTTACTCGAATTTTGGACACACCTACACATATGTTGTTAATTGTATATGTTAGTTTATGTATGCTCCAACTGATGTTCACTTTGTGGCAATGAAACGCATCTTGCACTATCTCTGTGCCACTATTGACTATGGATTGCTCATATGGCCATCCAAGATGTTGTCGCTAGTTGGAGACGTAGATGCAAATTGGGGATTAGACTTTGATGACCGTCGCTCCACCGCCGGGTACTATGTGCATTTTGGTGGGAATCATGTCTTGTGGTGCTCCAAGAAACAACAATTGTGTCCCAATCCATCGTTGAAGCTGAATATCGGGGGTTGGTTGCTGCTGCTGATGTCACCTGGTTAGGATCCTTATTACGAGAACTTCGATATAATTCTATTGATACATCGACCATCTAGTGTGATAACTCCAGTGCCGTAGCTGTTGCATTCAATCCTGTCCTTTATTCAAAGTTTAAACATGTTGAACTCGATTTATTTTTTGTTCAAGAGGAAGTTGTTGATGGTTCTCTCATTGTTGGTGAGGTCTCTGCATGTGATCAGGTTGCCAAAATCCTCACCAAACTGTTATCTGCCTCTCATTTTTGTTGTCTTCGACAGTTTCTTCGGGTCTCGATATTAAAATAGTTGGGTGAATGTTAAAGTTTGTAAGTCAGGCTTAACTAATTTTGTTATCAGTTTATAGCAATTACTACTCTATGTATGTGTATAAATACACTACCTTTGTAATCATTTAGATCAAGCAATAATAACCAAGATTATTCAATGTTAATTTAGTTTGTGTTCTATAGTTCTTTCATATCATTCTTTCATCTTGAAATAAAAATAAGTTGAAGTTTTTAATATATTTTTTAATAAAATTTAAGATATATATTCATAATCTGCACATAACAAAATCAATTTATCTAAAAGCTAGCTTTCAATTTGCACAAGCATAACTTTCATGACTTTTTGGTTTAGGTTGTAAACTTAGGATTATATTTGATTTGAGACCAATTAGAGAAGCTCGAGTCAAAATTTGAAATTCAAATTAACTTCACTTAAGTTTAAATTTTAAAGTTGGAGTTAATAAGTTGCTCAAATCAAATATTATGACCCTACTTTTCAATAGCTTAAGCTTAGCTCAATAATTGTGTACTTGAATTTGAATTTTTTTAAACTAAATTAAAAAAAATTGTGATTAAAATTGTTTATAGGTCAAGTCAAAGTTTAAGATTAGAGTCATATATTTTTACTTTATTATAATTTTAAACAATTGAATATATTTTTTAATATGAACTTCAGTGTTAACCCATTTTTGAGCAACCTAATTTTTGAAATTTACAATAAATAACAAATATTTTGCAGGGTTTTTCCTCCTCACTTATCAACAGCTTCACCTATATCTCTTAATTGCTTGCACATTTCCCCATTGATTATCACATGGTTCAAACTTAATACTGGAGGCCAATTTAATACGAGGCAAAAGTATATATACAGTTATAACACTGCAACTCTAATGAAAATTATATTGTTTAATTATTCATATGGTCCGACTTTCCCAATAGGGAAAATTAAACAGTAAAGTTGGGTGGATTTCTCCCAAATTTTCGCTTTGGTTAAAACGATAAAATAAAACAATAAAATCAATTTATTATAGTCATAGATCATTCTGTTTTAAGTGAAAATGTTGTGGAGGTGTTTATATTAAGTTGATATTGTATTTTGCTTATTTTATTGAAAATATGAGTAAATTAGGTTATATATATTTTATCAAAAATAAATTGGTCCTTTTACTAAAAATTTTATTCATTTCTATTATTAAAAACTAGCATGGTTGATAGAATAACCAAACTGTGACACGTGGCGTGTCATGTGTACCTTATATTGACATACAGAAACTATTTTTAACAGTAGAAATAGATAAAAATTTTGACAAAAGACCAATTTACTTTTGATCTAACGTATATGAATTAATTTGTAAATTCTTAAATAAGAATAAAATAATTCTATATAAAAGGTAACCACAGTACTTTCACATTCTATATTACAGTTTTATAATAATAAAAATTTCATTTTATCCCCAATTAATTCCGTACAAGTACAAACTCAATTATTTACAATAATCATTTAATGTAAAATGTATATATAGCTATCTATGCTTATTACAAAAAAAAAAAATATTGAGTTAGTACTACAGATTAATCAAAACCAATATTTTTTAAAATAATAATTAATATTATTATGATGAAATTTTTTAACCCTTCACCTATAATTATTATTGAATATATTTAAAATAATTTTTTTCCATAAAATGTTGTCTCACCCAAACCCCTAGGTGTCGTATAATCTAGTGTATCATAAAACACTTGTTGTTTAAGACCTGATTACAAATAATTCTAAAATCTGATTTAATCCAAAACATGAATGGCTTTTCTTTTTGAAGGTTTAAAATTACAAATAAAACACACATAAGTACAACATAAGTGTAAATATGTTGCATAATATAAATATATATATATATATATATATATATATATATAAATAATGAATTGATCATGGCCAAGTAACTGCTCAAGCCTGAAAATGTATTTAAAAAGTGAGAGGATTTTAGTAAAAATATAAATTCGAAAAATAAGTTTGGACAAAAAATAAAGTCCTATTTTCAATAGGCCGAGTCTCGGTTAGGATTTTTTACATAGGCTTGGCCCGAATTAATTGTTTTTATGCTATTTACTATTGTTTTGCTTTCATTTTATTATTATATTGCTATTATTTTGTTATTATTGTTTGAATATTGTATAACTCATATTTTATTGTTAATTTTACTAGTATTTTAGAGGCATTTAATTGCTAAGTTGCAACTATCTTAGTGTTATTTAAGTATAGACCTTTTTTAATGTATTTTCAATTTGTTGGGAAAATTTTATTTTAATATTTTTAGTGTATTTGATGTATTATATTTTTTAAAATTTGTTTTTATCTAAGAAAATAATCTAAAAAAATTAATATGGACAAGCTGAGTCGGGCTCGAGTTTAGCCTTTTTAATCTAGGCCAGACTTGGGTAGAATTGTAGGCCCATTTTTCGGACAGGCCAAGCCTAAAAATGAGTCTAAAATTTTGCATCGGCCATACCTGAACTTGACTTGGCCCAAGATCAAGTCTAATATATACGTAGATATTATATTTTATAAAATATTTTCAAATAAAATATATATTATTAAAGTTTTATGTCATTTATAATATACATACATATAATATGTATATATAATGGAAAAGAAAGAAAGAAAATGATATCAAATTAAATAGGTGTCTATTTTAATGGACACAACTATTCATAAACTTTTTTCTAAAGGAAAGGTAGAGTCCTTTCAAATAGACACATAGGTACCTCTTGGTATTCTATATATAAACACATTAATCAAAATTGAAATTGAATTGAGTTAATCAATTTTTTTGAATATTTCTTTTTTTCTTTTGAGCGTTTTTGAATTTATTTTGAATTTTAGAATAATTCGAGTGTAGTCACATTGTTATAAAGGCATTGTATAGTATTTTCCCTTTGGCCCCCCACTTTCACGCGTGTTTTCAACCCTCAACCATCGCTTTTATTTACAATTTGGACCAAATTTCCATTTTTGATGCAATTCAACCCTTTTTCAATTATTTTACAATTTTATTATAATTACTAGCATTTAATATTTTATTTTATTATTATTATACTTACTATTGTTATTATTATTATCTATTATCATTATTTCACTATTTCTATTATTATTCTATTATTATCATTTTCATATCATCCTTATTATTTATTTTTCGTATATGTATATATATCTTTTCCTTTATCGTTTTATTTATCGATTGTTACTATTATTACATTATTATTATTATTATTATTATTATTATTATTATTATTATTATTATTATCGTTATTAAATATATTGTCATCGCCATTCTTTCTTACTATTACTATTATATACATATATATATATATATATATTACTATTATTCGCTTACCATCATTTTTATATTATTACCATTACCTTATATGTTAGTATTTTATTATTTAATTTTCATCACTAATTTTATTATTCTATCATCACTAATATTATATATGTATTATTCATAATGGTATAGTATCATCATTATTTCATATCATTATCATATTATTATTATTTGTACTCTCATATTCACTATATTTATATCTACGTTTATCTTTCTTAATTTCATATTATTACTACATAAAACGTATTTTGAAAATCATCATATTTCATTTTAAGGTTTTAGAATAAAGGTGATGTTTCGTATTTAGGAATTCGGAAAATAGTGCCCTAACGTGCTGGGTTGCGATTTTCCGTTTAACTAAATTACTTAACATCCCTTTTACGAAGTTTCGCAAATCATGAGACGACTTTGATTACGAGAGATTAAAACATTGTGTCCTAACGAGCTGGATGTGATGTTTATATCTTTTCGGGACAAAGAAATCTCAAGTTTTGACTCGAGCCTTCTCTTTGATTTGATCCGATGCAAGGCATTCTGTAAAATTACTACATTCCATTTAAAGGTTTTTAAAATAAAGGCAATGTTTTGTATTTAGGAATTCGGGAAATAGTACCCTAACGTGCTGGGTTGCGATTTTCCGTTTGACTAAAACACTAAACATCCTTTTAATAAATTTCATGAACTTCGAGATAACTTTGATTACAAAGGCTTCGAATATCGCGTCCTAACGTGCTGGATGTGATGTTTGTATCCTCTCGGAATAAAGAAATCTCAAACTCCGGCCTCAACTATCCAAACATTTTTTAAAGATCCGAATTTAAAAATCTTTTCAAACTTCCGACATTAAGACACTAATTAATCATTTTGGTACCAATTTTGGGCGTATCGAGGGTGCTAACCCTTCCTCGTACGTAACCGACTTCCGAACTCGTTTTCTGAATTTCGTAGACCAAAACCGTTGTTTTGATAAATTAAACTGTTTATTAAAAACAATCGTTTTACGAGGTGACCCGATCACACCTCAACAAAAAGGGATTGGTGACGACTCCCTTTTTTTCATTTTTAAAACCCAAAGTCGAACCCCTTGTCGTTTTCCAAAAAAAATGGTTACGACAGCTTGGCGACTCCACTGGGGACGCTTTTTGGAAAGTCAAGCCATAAATTGATTATTTTCTGTCTTTTGTCGAAAATTTGAAAGTTCAAGTTGAAAATTACGATCTTTTTACTGCATGTTATTTTAATTTCGGCATTGCATTGCATGACCGTCGTGGTCACACCTTTAAGTGGAAGTGAGAAACTACTCTTTCGTGAGGTTTTCACCTCCGTGCAAGATAGTGGATCGCTTTCGGGATACATCCGTACCTATGTCTTCGTGAGATTTTCATCTCCGTCATGCGACCATAGGGAAATGTATTCCCAGAATCGAACTCGGTTTATATGAGCCTATAATGGGTGAGGATCGAGGAATCGCTAGTTCGTAACCCTTACTTTAGAACCGAACCTCATATAGTAAGCCCTAAGAACCCACCCTAGGTAGAGCGGCGCCAAACCCTAGTGGTTACCAAATTAGGTATTTTTATTCTTTGCTTACTCGTGTGTATGGAGTCTTGATTTGCTTCATTTTATTTTTGCATGGCATCTTCATCAAAAAAGGTGTTGATTCACATTCAATTACTAAATAGATAGCTTCTCATGGAAAGGGGGTTTCTTGATAGAGTGGAAGACAATGCGGCCGTCCGAATATGGGCCGAGACACTGCAACAAGAAAAGGGTGATAGTTTTACAGAAGGGCACGTGTCAGAATTATGGGACTTCACACGTATCAGTGTAACTCAAAATAATCTTCAAGAGATGAAAGAGATATGGAGTCAATGGACGGTGAGATTAAGCAACTACTCTACTGTCATTACGGTGATCTGCCTTATCTGCTCGACATCAAGGTAGACCAGCACTTATTCCGAGCTATAGCCCAATTTTGGAATCCTGCTTATAGTTGTTTTACTTTCGGGAAAGCGGATCTGGTGCCTACTATAGAAGAGTATACTGACTTACTCATACCCAAAAAATTCAATCGACAAAGTTTATACAAGACACATTAACGTCCTCACCTTCTTAAAAAAGCTGATGAATATTACGGGAATGAACGAGCAGTGGGTTGCAGCACGGATAAAACAAAAAGGAGATTGTAAGTGCATCTCTTGGAGAAATTTAAGGGATTTGATCATAGCACACCCTGACATGAAGAAAAGGGTTGACATTTTTGCCTTGAGCATTTATGGACTGATTATTTTCCCTAAAGCTCTAGGGCATGTAGACCAGGCAGTCTCATATTTATTCGACAGATTGGATAGAAGAGTCACACCCATTCCTGCAATTTTGGCTGAAACTTTCAGGTTCTTAAGCGCGTGCCGAAGAGCGGGCAAAGGAAGATTCACCGGTTGTGCACAGCTCTTGCTAGTATGGTTCAACAGTTATTTTTGGAAAGCAAAAAAGGCACCGGGTCGAATCTTCTCCGAGGACTATTCCCCGCTAAAAGAATTAGCAGCCACACCAAGGCGAGACGATCTTACGGAAGAAAAATGGATGACGATTCTGTAAAACCTGCAAGAAGAAGACGTAGAATGGAAAGCTCCTTTAATGATCCCTGATGAGATCTACCTTAGTAAAAAGTTCACTGAGTGTGAAACAAGGTACTCACCAATTGAGAAACTATGTTGTGCCTTGGTCTAGACAACTCGGAGATTGAGGCAGTATATGTTGTATCATACGACTGGCTCATCTCGAAGCTAGACCCACCAAATACCTAATGGAGTCAACTACTTTGAATGGACGGATGGCCCGATGGCAAATTTTGCTTTCTGAGTTTGACATAGTTTATGTAAACCGTAAGGCGATAAAAGGAAGTGCAATAGCGATTTTACGGCCGAGAGCTCGGAAGATTATGAGCCTTTGGACTTTGATTTCCTAATGAAGACCTAATGTATGTAGCAACCATCAAGAAGGTACCGGAAAGTCGTCCTGAAACCGAACTCGACGGGGCATCGAATGCTATGGGCAATGGAATTGGGGCGATTCGGTGTCCCCAAACGGAGATCATTACCCATTTACTTGTAGGCTGGATTTTGATTGTACAAACAACATGGCGAGTATGAAGCTTGCATCATGGGTATCCGTGCGCTATAGAACGTAAAATTAAGGTGCTAGAAGTATCTGGGGACTCTGACCGGTGATTTATCAACTTAAAGGAGAATAGGAGACGAGAGATCCCAAATTGGTCGAATACAAAAGATTGGTCCAAGAACGATCAAAAGTTCGATGACATCACTTTCGATTATCTACCAAGAGGCGAAAATCGATAGTCGATACTCTAGCCACATTGGCTTCTATGGTGCGAGCAAACAACGAGGAGGATGTGAGGCCTATCTGAATGAGCATTTATGAGGCTCCAGCCCATTGCTACAGCGTGGAAGAAGAGGAGCAAAATGATCACTCGTGGTATCACGATATACTATAATACGTGAAAGATCATAAATACCCCGATCAAACAACCGAAAACGACAAAAGAACGTTGAGAAGACTAGCTTGTGACTATGTCTTAGACGGAGAGGTCTTATACAAAAGAAGAAAGGATCAAGTGCTATTGAGATGTGTGGATGGCGCCGAGGCTAAGCAGATCCTAGAAGAAGTCCATGAGGGTGTCTGTGGAACACATGCCAATGGGTTCGCAATGGCCAGACAAATCATGAGGTTCGAGTATTATTGGTCTACCATGGAAAGAGATTGCATTGATTATGCTAAGAAATGTCATAAGTGCCAAATTTATGGGGACAAGATTCATGCACCACCCTCACCTTTACATGTTATGACCTCTCCATGGCCTTTTTCTATGTGGGGCATGGACGTTATTGGACCAATCTCTCCAAAAGCTTCCAATGGACATCGGTTCATCTTCGTAGTAATTGATTACTTCACTAAATGGGTGGAGGCCACTTCTTATGCTAATGTGACAAAATCAGCAGTCAGCAAGTTCCTAAAAAAGGAAATCATATGTCGATATGGAATGCCTGAGAGGATCATATCTGATAATGCGTTAAACCTGAACAACAGCATAATCGCAGAAGTCTGTAGGCAATTCAAGATCAGACATCACAATTCGTCACCATATCGCCCAAAGATGAACGGTGCAGTAGAGGCAGCTAACAAGAATATCAAGAAGATAGTAGGAAAGATGACTGAGACTTACAAAGACTGGCACGAGAAGCTACCATTTTCCCTTTTCGCCTATCGAACGTCGGTCAGAACCTCCACCGGGGCAACTTCTTTCTCATTGGTTTACGAAATGGAGGCGGTTTTACCCATCGAAGTTGAAATTCTATCCTTTCGAGTATTGTCTGAATTGAAATTGGATGAAGCAGAATGGATCCAAGTTCGATATGATCAGTTGAATCTGATCGAAGAAAAGAGACTAAAAGCTATCCGTCATGGTCAGATGTACCAAAAGCGAATGATGCGAGCATACAACAAAAAGTCCGTCCAAGAGAATTTCACGAGGGAGACTTAGTTTTGAAAAAGATCCTCCCCATACAAAAGGATTTCATAGGGAAATGGATGCCAAATTAGGAAGGACCTTATGTGGTGAAAAAGGCTTTCTTTGGAGGGGCTCTAATTTTGGCCAAGATGGATGGGAAAAATCTATCCAATCCCATAAATTCAAATTCAGTTAAGAAATATTATGCTTGAAGAAGGGAAATGCTAAAGTGAAAACCCGTAAAGGGCACTTTAAGACCTAAAAAAAAAAATCGGAGAGGCCAAAGTGAAAACCCGTAAAGGGCGCTTTGAGACCAAAGGGGCTTTGAGTCAAAAACCCGATAAGGGCGGCTCAAATTTGCACGAAAGAGGAGGTATGTGACAATTTTTGTTCTCCCAGAATTAGCAAAAGGAGGAATGTTACACCTCAGAACATCTACAAAGCACTGCAGATCTCCCAACATCTATTTAGCTCAAAATGATCTTCGGAAGGATTCGGTGGTGAAGCTTAGGCTGCAATATCTGGGGCACCTACTTTTTCTTTTTACCCATTTTTTGTACTCCAATAATGTTTACTTTTGTTGATTTAATCCAATTCCATTCTTCATAAATTTCATTGTTACTTTAAATCTTTAAGTTGTTTGCAATTGAAATAACGACCCATAGACCCATAATGATTCCATAAAAGGAGTCCCGCCTATTACTCTGGAAGCCTCTAAATAGCGTAGGAACATAAAACAGGACAGTTGTTTAGGAACCTCCATACTTAGGGGTTGGAAACGTTAGGAGGAGAGTCTAAAATCATGACTATTTCTTGATTCATTCATAGATATCGACGAGATATTGCGTCTGCAAGCGTGACCTTGACGACGAACGAGCAATTACATGACCCTAAGCTTTTAAAAGAGATCATTCTCACGACATCCTGCATTCATGCAAATGTCCTCCATAATATCATTTAGTTAGGAGCATTCGATTTATTACAATCATTGCATCTTAATGAAAATCATCATTCTCATGACATTCGCATTCATGTAAGTGTCATCCATATCACACGTAGTCGAGCATTTGAGTCATTCCGATCATAGCATCCGCATCCTTTGGCATAAACACAAACATATAAAATCGAGTCTACAAGATATGTCCTAGAGGACGGTGTAGCAACACTATTGAAGATTACCTTATTACCATCGACCAAAGCGAAAGGAATAGACGTAAGATCGTCTTATTACCACCGCCACCGTGAGATAAGTTGAATATTATCCTATTACCATCGACACCGGTGGAATGGGTGGTCCTATTGCCATCGACCAGCGTGGAATAGGTTGAAGATTGTCTATTGCCACCGACCAGCGGTGGAATAGGTTGAAGATTATCCTATTACCATCGACCGCACGGTGGAATGGGTGGTCCTATGGCCATCGACCACCGTGGAATAGGTTGAAGATTGTCCTATTGCCACCGACCCGCAACTAAAGAGTGGAAGGGTCAAAATTGTAGATCTTGTCGCCTAACCAAGAGTGGGGCAAGATCGAAGGCAAATCTTGGCTCCCTAACCAGTAGGGAATATGATTTAGGCCACCGTCCTATTGCCACCGACCAGCAGTGGAATGGGTCAAAAATTGTAGATCTTGTCGCCCTAACCAGTAGTGGGGCAAGATCGAAGGCAAATCTTGGCTCCCTAACTAGTAGTGAACATGATTTAGGCCACGTCCTATTGCCACCGACCAGCGATGGAATGGGTCAAAATTGTAGATCTTGTCACCCCAACCAAGAGTGGGGCAAGATCAAAGGCAAATCTTGGCTCCCAAACCAAGAGGGAACATGATTTAGGCCATCAGACTTATTGCCACCGACCAAAGGGGAATGGGTCAAAATTGTAGATCTTGTCGCCTAACCAAGAGGGGGCAAGATCGAAGGCGAATCTTGGCTCCTTAACCAAGAGGGAGCATGGTTAAAGCTTTAGTCCTATTTCCTTAACTAGCAGTGGAATAGTCAAGACCAAAGACCTCATCTCTCTAGAGATACAATGGAACAATCTAAAGTAAACAAGTCACAAGTCGTAGCAATAGCAAATTGAAGCCGTCGATCCCATCTCGTCGAAGTAGCGGTGGAGTGGATCAAAGCAACAAGGTATGGTGGACTAAAACAAGGCTACCTGAAGAAGAAAAGAGCACCCAAAAGAAGTTAAAGCCCGCTGAGATCGGGCAAAATGGGTCTTTCTTATGTCTTTGCTCTATTGCCGTTACACGAGAATGAGCAAAGAGGGGCAGCTGTACAGACCCATTTTGCCCAAACCCAAATTAACCCTAACCCAAGCCCAAATTAACCCTAACCCTAAACCCAAAACTAGCCCTAGCCCAAAAAAATAAAATCAGAAAAAGAACCTAATCAACCCTAATCTAGCCTGCGCCGTTTCTGACTCCCTGCCACCATTTGCTCCACTTGCTCTAAACACCCCTCGCCACCGCCAAGTACTGCAAGGAGTAAAATGAAAAGATGTAAGACAAGATGAAAAGAAAAAAGTGTAAAAAAAATGGCTATAAAGCCAAGCAAAAACCGTGTAAAGAGGACCTTTTTTGGATCTTTCTTTCATCTGTTTTTATCTTTTTCTTAATCATCAATACAAAAGCAGAGGAATTTTCATCAAACAGAAAATCAATCACAACCAAAAACAGAGATAAAAATACTAACAAGAATAAGTAACCGGAATATCAAGGGAGACAAAATCAGAGAACCAAAGTATTAAAAAATCGAGATCAGAGGCCCAAGGTATTATTTTTTTATTTTCTTCCTCATTTTACGAATCTGCTTCCTCTTTGTTCATGCACGTATGAAAATATGAAATACTAAAAAAGGGAAAGGAAATAAACACATAGAAAAAGGAAAAAAGTTACCTCTTTTTGAACTTCCGACCACACCGTGCAGGCGGTGGCTCACGCCTGGCCGAATCTCGCTTAATCCCACCGGAGGCTCACCCCACCTGCAGAGAAAAAAGAAGAAGCAGAATCATTTTTTTTCTAAAAAAATGAGAAAATGATTTTTTTGCAAAAAATGGCTTATATAGCCAAATCAAAACGACGCCGCTTTTGGTTTGGCTTATAAGCCCCAAAACGACGCTGCTTTGGTCATGACCGAAGTCTTGACCCGACCGCTCCCAGGATCCGCATGTTTTGGAGGAAGGGTTAATTGCACAATCGGTCCTTCCGCATTTTTAGTTTTTTTTTAAAATCAAACTTTTAATTATTGCAACATTGGCCCAATAATTTTTCACGGTTTGCGATTCAGTCCCCCCTTCAAACGCTGCGTTTTAATTTATGGGAAAATTTCCCCTTTGGTCCCCCCCACTTTCATGCGCACGTGTTTTCAACCCCTCAACCACTGTTTTATTTACAATTTGGCCCAAATTTCCATTTTTTGATGCAATTCAACCCCTTTTTCAATTATTTTACAATTTTTATTATAATTACTAGCATTTAATATTTTATTTTATTATTATAGTTACTATTGTTATTATTATTATTTATTATCATTATTTCACTATTTCTATTATTATTCTATTATTATCATTTTCATATCATCCTTATTATTTATTTTTCGTGATATGTATATATATCTTTTCCTTTATCATTTTATTTATCGATTGTTACTATTATTACATTATTATTATTATTATTATTATTATTATTATTATTATTATTATTATTATTATCGTTATTAAATATATTGTCATCGCCATTCTTTCTTACTATTACTATTATATATATATATATATATATATATATATATATATTACTATTATTCGCTTACCATCATTTTTATATTATTACCATTACCTTATATGTTAGTATTTTATTATTTAATTTTCATCACTAATTTTATTATTCTATCATCACTAATATTATATATGTATTATTCATAATGGTATAGTATCATCATTATTTCATATCATTATCATATTATTATTATTTGTACTCTCATATTCACTATATTTATATCTACGTTTATCTTTCTTAATTTTATATTATTACTACATAAACGTATTTTGAAAATCATCATATTTCATTTTAAGGTTTTAGAATAAAGGTGATATTTCGTAGTTAGGAATTCGAAAAATAGTGCCCTAACGTGCTGGGTTGCGATTTTCCGTTTAACTAAATTACTTAACATCCCTTTTACGAAGTTTCGCAAATCATGAGACGACTTTGATTACGAGAGATTAAAACATTGTGTCCTAACGAGCTGGATGTGATGTTTATATCTTTTCAGGACAAAGAAATCTCAAGTTTTGACTCGAGCCTTCTCTTTGATTTGATCCGATGAGAGGCATTTTGTAAAATTACTACATTCCATTTAAAGGTTTTTAAAATAAAGGCAATGTTTTGTATTTAGGAATTCGAGAAATAGTACCCTAACGTGTTGGGTTGCGATTTTCCGTTTGACTAAAACACTAAACATCCTTTTAATAAATTTCACGAGCTTCGAGATAACTTTGATTACGAAGGCTTCGAATATTGCGTCCCTAACGGTCTTTGGATGTGATGTTTGTATCCTCTCGAATAAAGAAATCTCAAACTCCGCCTCAACTATCCAAACATTTTTAAAGATCCAATTTAAAATCTTTTCAAACTTCCGACATTAAGACACTAATTAATCATTTTGGTACCAATTTTGGGCGACGAGGGTGCTAACCCTTCCTCGTATGTAACCAACTTCCGAACTCGTTTTACGGATTTCGAGACCAAAACCGTTGTTTTGATAAATCAAACTGCTTATTAAAAACAACCGCTTTTACGAGGTGACCGATCACACCTCAACAAAAAGGAATTGGTGGCGACTCCTTTTTTTTTATTTTAAAACCCAAAGTCGAACCCCTTGTCGTTTTCTAAAAAAATGGTTATTCAACTATTCATAAACTTTTTTAAAGGAAAGGTAGAGTCCATTCAAATAGACACATAGGTACCTCTTGGTATTCTATATATAAACACATTAATCAAAATTGAAATTGAATTGAGTTAATCAATTTCGAGTGAATATTTCTTTCTTTTCTTTTTGAGTGTTTTTGAATTTATTTTGAATTTTAGAATAATTGAGTGTAGTCACATTGTTATAAAGGCATTGTAAGTATTTCCTGATTATCCTGCAGGATAAAGAGTATTGTATCGTGATAATAGTATTTCTTGATTGTCCTGCACATCAAAGAGAATAAATTATTCTTAAGACAGTTTCTAAAATATAACTTTATATTTTTTTTTACAATTTTAGATAGAACCAAATTTTTTTATACAAAAAAATTACATATCCGAACAATTACAACGTAAAATTAGATTAATACAAAATAAAATGAAGGAAGAGTGAGATAAAACCGGAAAGAATCCAAATAAAAACTCACCATGCATGTAGTATACATACATAATGAAACTAAAAACTCATATTAAATTACATATTAAAACTCAAACCTAAAACAGCTTTTTAAGTAGCGAAGTGAAACGGAAAATGTGGATAACATGAGATGTCTGATACCTTGAAAGTCGGCCCTACGTCTATTGTCGTCAATAAAGAAAATCATTAGTGTTCCAATTTGAGTGATTTTGTCGTTGAAATTTCATATATATTCTTACATTCTGAACGAAAATTCAGTGTTTGTGTAATAGAAATTGTAAACACGCTGGAAATTAAGGAAAATATTATTATGATTGAATTAATCCTTGAGTAATTCAATAATCAAAATGATCTTAAACTAATAAAATCTAGAAATCATAACAAGTTGAAATTTTTCATTTTATTTAAAATAAGGTTTACATCCAAATTACCCTTAAACTTTAATTGGTACCTAAGCAAAATCAATATTTTATTTGAAATAAAGGGTAATTTATATGCAAATCATAGACACTTATTTGAGTAAAAGAAAAAGCTTATTTAACAAAAAACAAAAAAAATTTTAGAGGCAAATCTATACAAGGTAGTGTGTCCCAAAACAAACAAAGCTTTTTTCTTTAGATTTTAAAACAATGGTATAACTTCAGTTTTACTCCCTAGAGTATGTTAAATTTTATGCACCTATATATAAAAGGACCTTGCTGGCACATTGCTCTTTTTATTTTATTAAAATGGTTAATTTTCAATTTTGATCCTTCTAATATGCCTAAATTTAAATTTTAATACTTATGCTTTAATTTCTAACTTAATTTGGTCTATATTTTTATACTGTTATTAATTAATTATATAGTTAACTTTTCAATTAAAACGTTACGTAGTTATATATAACTTTAAAATGGATTTTAAATAACAAAAGTAGAGCAATTAAATTCTTGCAAATAAAAGTATGACTACTAATTCCAAACATACAAAGTATAGAAACTTGTTTAAATTGGACTAGCAAGCAAACCAAGAACCAATTGGGATGTCGATCCAAAAAGAGACATCAGACTAGTTGATCTGTGAATCAGTACAGACTGTTTGAACCAGGTTAAAAAAACCAATTGAATTGGCTTTTTTTTTAATGATTTTTTAATGGTTTCTTTAATCCAACCATAGAATATATTTTAATCTTTAAATGTTCACTCTATAATTTAATACAAACAAACAATCAATCGAACGTAGACAAATGATAAGATTGTAAAAGATAGAGTTTGACAAGATCCGCTATCAATTTGAGATATATTAAAAAAATTATTTATAATAATTTGGTACATTAAATTTTTTTGATGAATTTTGGTACATTTAATTAAAAGTGATAAATAATGAGATGAAATTATTAGAACGTTAAGAAAAGATAGTTAATAAATAGGAGTGATCGAAAAAGGAAAAATTGTATATGTTTCAGTTCACAACATTAGGTTTTTACTCGTAGAATTGTACACATCAATTAAATCACTTTTAATTTAATTATTTTTAAAAAATTTCTTTAAAATATTATAACATTTCACAAATAATATAATTAAAAATTAAAACACTTTTAAAATCTTGATGGTTGATATTAAAATGATTTTAACTAAAGAGAATTTAAATTTTATAGAAGCAACAAGGCAACGTAAAATAAAATAGTACACAAAAATTAAAACCTACAAACTATTAAAAAATAGTCACTAAAAATTATAATGTACAAGAAGAAATATCCCTAATAGAATTATTCCAATATTAAATTAATTTAAAAATAGATGAAAATATCATTTATTGTAATTAATAATTAATCTTAATTTTTTATATAAGTGAACAGTTATATTATAATGGGAAAAAGAATAAAAAATCAAACCCTAAACCTTAAATCAATTAACTTAAAATCCACACAATTTTATCAATAAGCCAACCTTAATTATTCCTTATATATATATATATATATATATATATATATATATAAAATGCTAACTTATCCATCAATGAGTTGCACAACGAAATCCCTTAAGATTGTTTCTTATTTTGTATGAAAACTTACTTTAGATAATACTAGTTTCATTTCCTACGATTTACGGGTTTATTATTGTTATAAATACAAAATAATAATAATTTGAGTAATTCAAAAATAAATGTCAAATTAAATTACAAAAAATTGTTTTTTAAACCATGTGACAGTACTTGTAAAATTAAAATTGTGGTAAATTACACTATAAGTCACCCTAAAATAATATCGTTCCTATTTTGATTACTTTATTTTTATTTGTGAATCTAATCACTTTAATTAAGATAATTGCTCGAATTGATCAATATTGTTAAAATTCCGTTAATCCACTAATGGATTGATAACATGGCATTTTTTAAACTTTTTACCAAAGCTAGAGACCTCTCTATAATTAGTCCAATTTTTTTATTTTTTATTTGCAACATGAAGATTTCAATGGTAGTATTGCCAATATTTGAATCCTCTTTAAAAAGAGAGAATTTAACAAAGGTGACGACGAACCATGACCACGACACCACCTTTTTTATGAGTCCACCTACCCGCATAACACCACTGACCACCCTATCGCCACTAACTACCACGACCAGGCTAAGGTCAAATATTAAGCTAGTAGCCATTTAACCTTTAGCCCGATTGTGGAAGTCAGTGACAATAAGGTGATCGATGATGTTATTCTAGCAAGTGGGCTCATCGAAAAGGTGGCATTATGGTTCGTTGTCATCACTTTTATTAGATTCCCTCTTCTTAAAGAGGATTCAAATGTTAATAATATTACCATTGGAATCTTCATGTTACAAATAAACCAAATATATATATATATATATATATTTTGGACTAATTATAGAGAGGTCCTTAACTTTAACCAAAAGTTCAAAAAATGAATAAAAATTTTAACGAAAGTGACCAATTCAAGCAATTATCACAATTAAATTGACAAAAAAAAATTAGAGTGGCCAAAATAAAAACGATACTATTTTAAAATGACATGCGATGTAATTTGTCCTAAAATTGATCATAGATAATGTATAAAAACTATCCTATTATGTATAATTATAATATTATTACTATTATTGTTTCCACATTCCATCGGCTACACTTATTCATTAGGAGGAAACAAATAAGTCCTAATTTTTTATTTAGGGCTCCTTTGGATTGGCTTTTGAAGCCGGTGTGGTGCGATTGGGTAGCTAACGCTATCAATCTCACCGAAATCTTGTTTGGTTTAGCATCACGTTTGACCAAAATCCAATTTTAAGCGACCGATCAGATAAAATAAATGAAGGTTTCAAAGATTGTCTCCAGTTCAATTAAAGCTATTTTACCGGACAAAAAGCCTCTATCGCCAAGTCAGTAACTTTGATCCCTTAGTGCGGTATCGCCATTTGCATACCAAACAAGAGTGTTTTCGGTATTTTATTATACCGGATAGAGAGCAAGAAGAGATTCTTGTTATTGTTGAGTTGGTGAAAACCAAAGGCAAAATCACCTGATGGAGAAACCCATGGATGGGAGTTTTCATGAGTAGAGAAAGAAGCACCCACCGTTACATTACCAACAGTTTGAGCATCATTAAACAAAGTGAGAGAAAGGAAATGAGAGGAAAGATTCCCAAAGCCATAAGAAGAAATAAGTGTTTGGATAGATGGATTCGTAAAATTAGTGAAACTAAAGAATGATAGATATTTTAAGCTTATAACTTGACAAAAGTTGTGAAATTTGCTTACATCAAGTAAAACTCCCCCGTCCTGTCATAGGCTTGCTGAAATAGAGATGGATGGTAGAAATTTCAACATTTTCCTTTGCTTTACAGGTTGTAAATGTTTGCTTTACAGGTTGTAACTTATCAACATCATAAAGGTTCTACTATGACGAATATTATTTCGTCAATATTAATTATTATTGCAACCCTCATTTTACATATAAATTATAAATAATTTTATTAAGAGTTTATAAATTATAAATAAATTTTGCAATAATAATTAATATTAATAAAGTTTATATATCAATTCTAATATGATGTCCTTAATAGTCATTTTATATTCTCACCTCACCGCTACAGCTGCGTTTGAATCCAAACACATACTTCACCATTGTTTCCAATCTCACTGCTACAGTATCCAATCTCACCACTACAGTAACTAATCTCACCGCCATCATTGTTTTAATCTCATGGGAGGTAACACACCATCCATCCAACTAGCCTTAGTCCACAAATAATGAGGTGCAAGTATGAATGAAGAACTAGCATACAAAAATAAACGATGGAAGTACGTTGGGTTAAAAGAAGAAAATGAAAACTGGTTAGGTGTGTGGGGTTTGATTTATAAGGCCGAATGTAACATCCAGGATGGTACCAACATGTCATATTCATAATCATCATCATACTCTACATTTTCAAATTAGGTATGCTTTTTTTTTCTCTCTCTTACTCTTAAGAACCTTACCTTACCATTCGCTTCAAATCAAATATAATGCCAATGTCATCACATTTCAAAAACCTACCTTCTTTTTTTTATACTCTACTTTCTCCATCTTTTTATTTTTCACAAATACTGATTCAATCAATCAAATCAAAGATTGTTTATTAATTTATATAATCAAACCAAACTAACCAAATGAACCAAAAACCAAAAACTAATGGCCTAACTGATCTAACCTCCTATCTACTTACAAAAGTATCGTGGTTCAGTTTTCATCCGTAAAACACAAACCTTTTATGAAGCCGTGGGCCTAAACGCTTAGGCTCATTCTTTATCAAGGCCCAAATTCATTTGCCCAATACTCAGTGGAATCCTTCAAAGGTTATCAACAGTCGATTACTACCCATTACTCAGCAAGTGTATTTACACCCACAAATTTATAATAACGCACAATATAGACAATCAAAACCTAATTCAAACCGTAATATTCTATTTTATTTTTTTATTGAATTTCTGATTCAAGTAATAATAAAATGTACTGATTCAAGTAATAATAAAATTTGCCTGAAAAGAAGTAAAGACAATCAATAATATATTGTGTGCTAAGTAAAAAATGCTAGAAAATCTTAATGAATAAGACAGGCTCTCAAATAGATTTCCAAGATGATGAGAAACCATGCTAGCAAAAACTTAGGATTATTTACGGTGGAAATAGATAGACAAAAACATGGAAGTTATACCAGTGGATCCGTATCATAGGTCCATAAATAGTGTTTCATCTACTGCTTAAAGCTTATCACCTACCAAGCTCCTTAAAACTTCAGAAGATTTTGCATTTAGGGACAAGACTACAATAGCAAAAGCCCTCTCCAGCAATTACAATAAGATAGTTATTTCCATGTTTACATAGGATGACTTGAAGAAAAGGAAAATAGAACCTTTTTTTGGTATAACGAATGTGTCTTCCATATCTGTTTTACGATTCATGAAGACTAATTCTTTCGAGATTCATGGCTACCCCACCCAACAATGTCATCTCCAAAGTTTGAACCCGAGTTCTTCCTTTAAGAGTGTGTGCCTTATCATTGCACCCAACAATTGTTGGTAAAAAAGATACAAAACTTTTAGGAATACAATAACTAAACTCATTGACCTCATAGGTAACAAGTTTCATGCCTAAAGCCCCACTAAATATATTTGTAATCAACCACATCCTACTCTCCAGCCCTCCAGATACCTTATGTTATCAAATGTCCTTCATTACTTGCCCTTCTGTAAGGCCAATACCAATAGCAGCTACACCTAGTTCATCTCCTGTACACCTTAAGCCAACAAGCAACGTTACTACATTCTAGTTGCCTATTTTGCAAAGCTACTTCAAGTACCAGGAGAAAATATAGCTAAGAAAAACTCAGCACATGTCCCTATCAGCTAGCCTGTAAAATAACTCAATTCTTGCCACACTAGACAAAACCACCTCGGTTAATAAAAGATTCAGCCATACTATTAGCTTCAGGCCCCGAATAATGATGTTAATAACATCTGGTTTATAGAGAATTTAGCTACATATTCAACAGCTTGGAATCAATCCATCAGTACACTTGATAATAATAGAAGATTGCTCAACTTTGTCTTCTATGATGATAATCCCATCTAAAGTTCAGCATTCTTTTCAAGCATCTTTCTCTAACATGATTCTGTACACTTCTTCATTCATAAACAGGTTAAATTGGAAATATGATTCTTGAAAACAACTTGACACATTATCCTCTTAAATATGTTCAACAAGCTCTTCACTTTGTCTACATATAGAGAATTTCGACACACTCTTATTTATGATAGCTTCATTAGAAGAAAATTTTATTTAAGTTAGCATCTGCTCTAGAGTATAATAATGTAAACTTATTAATCCACAAGAAACCTAAGTAGTAAAAAGATTTTCAGCAGCAATTTGTCACATTAATCTTCTTAATATCCGCATTGCTAACATTAGTAAAACTTTAACATAAGGCAACATATATATAGATTTGATCAAAAAGAGAGGGCAGCAAATAAGGCTAATCATGTAAGCATGAACTCAAACACTTCACCATTAAAACTTATTAAATTACCAAAAGTAACCCATACAATCTATCAGCTACAAAGGGGGCAAAGGACCAGACCGTTCTCATTGCAGTCCGTACACCTGACCACCACCGTCCTCCTACCCTCCTCCGCCGCCGCTGCCATCTTACAGCTACCGTTGCAACGAAAACACGGCAAGAACTTCACATCTCCACAGCCATCACAAACCTCCCCTGCTTTTTTCTTCGGCAGCCCATTAATTAAGTCCCCAAACCAACCTTCGTCCACGATCTTCATCACTTGTTCGGCTCCCCCAATGTACCTTCCCTTAATAAAAACCTGTGGCGGCGTCGTTTGTTTCGTCGCTTTCATCAATTCCCGTAACTCTTCTTTGAACCCTCGATCCATCGAAATGTCCCGTTCGCATATAACAACCCCGTAACTCTCAATCGCTGATCTAACCGCATTGCAGTCTTCAAACGTCTTACGGATACCCCTTAACGTCGTCGTATAAATCACCACTCTGTTTTCTCCGTTCGGTGGGCACATATTCTCAAACTTGTCCAGCGGCGATGGTTTCGAAACGGCGTCGCTTCCAGAATCGTATTTGTGTAGCGGTGAAAAAGGAGTTTTCGCGACGGTGCCGTTTTTGTTTAAATTAGGATCGGCGTTTTCCTTTTCGGGTAACACCGTGATTGGGAAACGGAAGCTGTCAGCCTGGAATTTATCCAGCAGCGAAGATCGGGAAACCGGCGGTTTCGAAACGCTGCCGTTTTTGCCAACATTAGGGTTTGAGTT
Source organism: Gossypium rotundifolium (assembly GCA_025506655.1). Classification (NCBI taxonomy): domain Eukaryota; kingdom Viridiplantae; phylum Streptophyta; class Magnoliopsida; order Malvales; family Malvaceae; genus Gossypium; species Gossypium rotundifolium. The sequence goes on from CP106723.1 coordinate 47,721,071, forward strand.
TTCCTTGTTTGGAATCGGGGAGAAACGGAAGCTGTCGGCGTCGAGACCGGACATGAGCTCCCAAGAGTTAATGACCTCGGGTCGGGTAGGGACGGGTCTAGGCTCCGACCAGAGAGATTTGGAGTCACTGAAGGTGGACCCGGAGGTGAAAGATGGCTGTGGAGAGGGCGGCGTAGTAGTGGAATGCAACGGCGGATCAAGAGTGAGCAGCCCATACGTGGTGGAAGTGAGGGAGACGATGTGGTTACCAAATGCTGAGCTACCGAGTTGAGTAAACTCGTCGTCCCGGTTCAGTAAATTAGATGAAACGCAACCCATCGCCACCAAAAGAGAGGAAAACAGGAAGAGAGAGAAAAGCAAAGATACAGGAAAACTTTTAGTTTAGAAGCTTGAAAAGAATCAGAGGAAGAGAAGAGAATAATATAAAATAAAAAAAAAAAAAAAGGAGAAGAAGAAAGAAAACAGGATAATTAATGGAGTGAAGTGTAAATTAATTTAAATTCAAAATGGGGTTTAAAGGATTCTGGAATATGTTTAAGAAGTAGGAAAGAGAGAGGGAGTGAGATTCAAATTTAATTTGGTGGGAGGAAGGCACCCTAGCTTTGGGCGCTAAAACATTATTAATTCAAATTAAAAATGAGTAGTCATGTGTCCGTGGTTAATGGGCAAAGGCTCCTTCCTCACGTTTCTCGGGGTTTCATGGGTATTCTTGTCGAGGATATATGGTATAAAATTATAATTCTATTTCATTTTTATCTCGTTTCAATACGAGAATGAAAATACCTTTTTCAATCTTCCCTACCAGTAAACTGAAACCGGTGTTAGTTTCCATTATTTTTATCTTTCCTTTTGCTTCTTTTTCCAATCCTATCAAAAACAATGCATTAGTACAATAGGCCTTTCATTAAATGCGTATTTCATTTGGAAATTTATTACAAATATACATACCGCTTAAAACCAGCATTAGCAGCTCTCCATACAAAGTAGAAACTCCAGCTTTTTTCTCTTAATGACCAATGAATAAACAACAAACAAGGAACTAAATAAGAAGGCATAAATTTTTGTATTTGTAGTTACAGATGGCTATCAAATTCACAAATGTGAATGCAAGTTTCAATGTTACCCTATCAACTTCGGAAGAGGAAAATGGCATTAAAAAAAAAAAGGATTAGCACAGTTCTTTATTAACATTGTTGCCAATTTTGATGATCTTCTACTCAACTTCCCGGTTGATCCCCTGCACCAGTTTCTTCAATCATTCTCCATATATATATATATATATTTTGTTCTCTGTGAATGCTTTCACAGTTCAAACTCATCTTCAAGCTTCAACTGTTCTGCAGCAGCCTCTTCCTCCTCATCATCAATAACAAAATACGGGTTATGTGGCTCTGGTTTGAATTTATACCCAGTAAACACATAAAATGAGAGAGTGGCCACTTCCCCGGCCACCACACTGGTCCAAAGATACTTATATGATGTAATCGTCACCAAAGCATAGACCACAACTCGAGTAAAGTAAATATAGCAGATAACCACAATGTAATATTGCCTAAACAGTGTCAACTTCATCAAATTCACCGCAGCTTTGCCATCCGTCTTAGCTGCCTCTCGCAAGTTCTTTATCGACCAAACAATCGGGAACAATACCGCGCAACAACAAACAACGTCGACGAGCAAAAACACCTGTTTCCACACCATCCAATCGTGACCGAAAGGTCCGGTCTCATCGATAACAATCTGGGCAACATTAGCTACAACCTGAAGTGGAATCACAATCATCAACACATTCTTTTCCTTGTCCTGCAAGTAAGGTTTCAAAAACGACCACCCAGTACCAATCAGAACGATTAACGTAAAAAGCATTACTCCTTTCAAGAAACTGAATATGTAAAACAAAACATCCCAACCATGAGCGCTTCCGGTTCGTTTAATATACGATTTATCTTCTGCTTCACATAGCAGATTAACCGCTTTTAAAATAATCACAGCCAACATAAATAAATGGATTCTAAAAACGGTGAGTCGTTTTAAATAAAGCACGTAAATCCAAATCCCTGCCAATGTGAAATAAACGAGGGCGAAAATGAAGTAAACCCTAGGGAGAATCGTTTTCCCGGCGGAGAGATAATCACGATGTTTTTCCTTTCCGTCGAGATTGTACATCGCCGATCGGACATCCATCGATACTTTGACATGACTCAAACAGTTAGCGAAGACGAGCGTGTATTGATCGGCGGTGTTCTCTTGGTAAACGGTGTTGAAACTATTAGATTTCCCTTTAAGCTGTTTGAATTCGAAGACGAGTTTAACGAAATCGGAATTGAGAGCGCAGTTGATATACCCGTCTTCGATTTGTAATAACACTTGCATCCAAGCGTCCCGCGTGCAGAGAAAGAACCCCACCTTAGACATGTCGAGATCCGGGTTCTGGTTCGAGAGCGCAATGTTGGAGACGTTGAGCTCGAGGCGACCGGTGTGGGTGAAGCCGAACTCGTCGAAAGGGATTATGGGACGGTCATCGTGGCGGATCTCTGTTAATCGGATCTCAGCGTAACAAAATGAAACGAAAAGGGAGACCAAAAGGAAAGATAAACAACATGGATAAATCGCCATGGGAGGAGAAATGGAAGGGAAAAAAATTATGGTTTGTGTAGATCTGATACAAATATCATCAGACCTAACAGTTTGTTTCCAAGCGATGGTCGAGAATTTTAAGCTTCTGAAAATTACAAATTTAGAACTTGGTTTTTTTTTTTTTTATATATATGAACTGCCAAAAACAACCAGTTTGAAGTGACTGTTTTTCTCGTACGTGGTACGGGTAATATGGTAACTTTCTATCCTGAAATCTGTTTAAACTTTAAACACGTGTTTAATTGCAATGGAAAAATATTATCTTCATTCCTTTTTCTGATTGTCAATTGGTCTAATTTTGCTTTCACTCCCTATATCTTCATCTCTTTAGTTTTAATAGCATAAGTTTTAATTTAATTATTGTTAAATTAGATATTTTTAAAATAAAAATTTTATGTGATCAATATTACACAAGTGTAAGTCAAATTAAAATATTAAATCTAGAATCATAAGTTTCATCACCATTGTTTCATAACAATAGAATGATAGTCTTCTTGTTTTTTTTTTTTTGTTTGTTTTAGTTAATTGTATCAAATATTAAATTGATTTCTAAACTTTAAATCATTTTAATTACATCCTAAATTATCGATGTTATAGTAATTAGACCCTTTGTTACTAAAATTGTTAATTTAACTATTAAATAACACATTGGATTTTATATCATATAATTTAAAATGGAAAAAATTTGTAAAAAGTAATGCCTTAAAATTCTTACTTTACTTTTAAAAGTTATGCAGCAACATTTTATTTCATTTCAAATTTAGCTGCTTAAAATTTAATGAGTCATTTAACAGTTAAATTTAATAACAAAAAACTTGATTGATATAAAATTAATAGTTGAAGAATGTAATTAGAACATTTTGAAATTTAGAGACCAATTTAAAATAAAATTCATGATTTCATTCAATTTTAATTTGCAAATTTGTTTTAATTTTAAAATACCACATACACTAAATTAATTATGAAATAAAAAGAGAGTAGAGATATTGGGATGACGTTGTCAATTTTAAGAAAATATAATTGATAATTTGAGATTATGAAAATTGGTGTGTTTTATGTTGTATACATGTATCGTCAGTTTGTGTCTCCAATATTTTCTGGGTATTTATCGTACACCTCTTGGTTTTCTTTTGGGTCAGTTAGTAGCAAGGAGAAAGGGTTGTTAACAAAAATTCATTCAAAACAAGTAATGACTTTTTTCATTTTAATTAAAAATATTATTGCCTTTACTTGAAACAAGATGCTCACAAATTTTATTTTAATATATATAATATGGATTTGTTAATCAGGTTATTAAAATTTATAATTAAATCAACTAATTTAACCAACTTATATATATATATATATATATATATTATTTTAAATATAAGATAAGTCAATTAATATATTTAAAGTATTTAAAAGATAATATATATCTTAATCTAAGCTGATTAATTGTCTTAATCATTTACTCCTTTTAGTTAACTCGGCATAAAAATAATTTATTTTGCTAAAATCATAAAACACTTATGTTGCATTTTTTTTTTGGCTCTTTAGTTTCAAGTTTAAAAAGTGTTTTATTTTATATATAATAAATAATATTTTTTTCATGTTATTACATTAATACCCGAATCTAACGTTTGGAGCGCACTAATTCAAAAGTTAAGGGCAACATGTTTTTTCTCTTTTGAATTGAAACTGACTAAAAGAAAAGAAAAGAAAGCACACCGGTAAGACTAATGGTCAGTTCTGCATTACTTTTCAAAAGATTTCAGGTTCTAAAAGCATTTTTAAAAAAAGTTGTCTTGAAACAATTTCTTTTATTTGAATTTTTAACTTTTTAAAGATTTTCAAAAGATTTTACGAAAGGAGAAGTTTAAAATTTTAGCTTTTCCTCTCCAAAAGACTTTTAGTGCTTAATTACTTTTTCACCCTCTAATAACATAGTACTTTCCTTTTTTTCGTGGGGCTTAATTATAAATGTGTTAAAATTATTAATTAAAAATAAAAATATTTTTAAAATATTAATTATAAATATCTAATGGTTATATTTAAATATTTAAAATGTAGTTTATATATTCTAATTAAATTTTATAACTAATTAATATTTATTACTTACAAATATTTAAAATTAAAATTTATATTTCATATATTAAAATATTAACAAGTTATAGTAATTTTTATATTCTTACTAAAATATAATAATATTAACTAATTTAAAATTTATTTAAATGTATATTTGTTACTTGATAATAACATATACAAAATGGACATTTTATTTCTCAAAAGATTTTTAGCGTAGAATGCTAAACACTCAATTTTAAAGAACTTTTCAAAAGACTTCTCAAAAGATTTTCCACAAGACTTTTAAAAGACTTTTCAAAAGCGTTCTTAAACCAAATTTCTAACTTCGTCAAAGCATGCTTCTACTTTTCTTTCCACTAACTCCCCTATATTATGTTGGTACTTGGTAGTATCCCTAATTTTAGTCCATACATTTCTTTCATTTTAAGTCCCCAAATCTCTCTACGTTTCAACATGCCTACAACCTTCTCAAAGCTACTCTCCTCCACTTTCTTTTTTCTATCTACACTGCTCTTCTTCTCCATTAAACTTGCCTCTGCAAAACCCCATGGCTTCTCAAACAGTTTGTCTCCCAAACACTTGGGCCTCAAACGACAGAAACTCAGCCATCTTCACTTCTACTTCCACGACGTCGTCAGCGGACGAAATCCCACTGCTATCCGGGTCGCCAGTGCAACCTTGACGAACAAATCCGAGACTGGTTTCGGCACTGTCGTGATGGTTGATGACCCTTTGACGGCTACACCCGACCGGAACTCCAAGCTTGTGGGAAAAGCGCAAGGGATTTACGCATCCGCAGCGCAAGACGTTGTTGGTTTGTTAATGGTAATGAACTTGGCTTTCGTGGAAGGCAAGTATAACGGTAGTGCCCTTAGTCTTTTGGGGCGGAACACGGTGTTCTCCACGGTGAGGGAGATGCCTATCGTCGGCGGTAGCGGCCTTTTCCGATTTGCCCGTGGATATGCTCAGGCGAAGACTCATTCATTCAATATTAAAACTGGGGATGCAGTTGTGGAGTACAACGTCTATGTCCTTCATTATTGATAAGATTATATGATTAATGTATGAATCCCAATGGCTTGAGATTTTGTGGACTTTGGTCTTCTTCTGTATAACTTGATAATTTGCTTTAAATTTATATGCTTTGGACAACTAATTTTGTGATTTATCTCAAAATTAAGAGAATAGATTGTATGAAACAGTGACGTCACGTTATTTATATCTTTTTTAATAGATTTATGTCACATCAAGATTTTTATTCTAAATTTTAATATTTTTATTCTAAAAAATTAAATTTAAATTAAAATTTTAAAATTCAAGATTAAAATACTTGATGTAATATAAATTTATTAAAAAATATAAATAATATAACGTCATTATTTTATATAATTTTTCTCTAAAATTAATTATAAAAGTTTTTTTATTATTTGTGATGGAGAGAGAACTATCCATGAATTGTCAAATATTGATAATGAATGTAATTTCCGGATTTTGCTGACCACTTTTACGTATACAATGTCTAAATCATTATTTCTTTTTCCAAGATGAAGTGTTAAGCTCATTGCTTTACCCCTCACCACTTTCAAGGAAACCAAAATAGATGGAATTTCTTTCTTTTCTTTATTCCGTTCTGAAAAAAAAAAAAAAAACAAAAGGTTTCATATCATGGTAGCACACCTTTAAAAAAGCTACGAATAAAATTCAAAAGAAAAATGCTGCATGAATGAGTGTTTTCTTGTTAAAAGTAATTCTATTTTTTTATTAATTACAAAAAATACGTAAATAACTTAAAATGAATAATAAAAATTGGTGAAGTGAAAGAGTTTAACGTCTTTATGCTAAAGACTTTATCTCGTGGTTAAAGGCTAATTTGCAAAGTAATGCCAAATCAATTGACGGTGAGGTAACGTGGTCATATTTATTTGGCTTACTAATATGGCGAATTTAGAAAAATCGAAATCTCTTTATTTCAGGGGGTTCATGGAACACAGGTGAGATATTTAAGATTTCATACACATGGACAAAACAATTTTTTTTTTTTCACAGGGAAGATGTATCTAGGCGAAAAGAACATAATTCATCACACCAGACACCAAATAGCTAGATCAGCCTTTACACCGATGGGGCGGTTCAGATTGCTTCTAAAAATGCTGCACCGAGGGGAGTCAAAAGGAATAGAGATGGAGAGTGGATTATGGGGTTGATAAGTGTCAAAAGTAACATATTTTAATCTCGTTTTTAAAGCGCTTTTGGATTATTAATCAATGCAAAATGGTGAATTTTATTCTCTTAATCTTTTAAATTTATCTTTCTATACTTAGAAGAGTATTTGGGAGCAAAATGAGCGAAAATCGAGCAAAAATCGAACAATTGGAGCAGATTTCAAGAGCCACACAGGCTGGACACACGACCGTGAGAGCCACACGACCATGTGCCAGACTGTGTGGATTTCACGATTCGCACTCCAAATAAGCGGAAAAATGCAATTTTTAGGTTTTTCAGGAATTTTAATACCTATATATACCAAATATAAGAAGAGAAGTGGGAGCTGTCAAAGAATTTTAGGAAGAAAACAACTTGGAAAACACCATTGAAGCTTACTTTGAAGCAGATTTCCATCAAGATTGAAGATCTCCTTTTAATTAGTTTGAAATTTATTATGAGTTTCTCTATTTCTTGTGGTTATATTGTCTTTGAAATGTTTTTATCCATGATTATGAACTAATTTTCTAAATACATAGGGGAGATGAACCTTATGATGAATTTTGTCTTTTGATTTCTACTTTACGCAATAAATACTTGAATCTTGTTCTTAGTTATGTGTGTTTAATTCTTGATTTAATATTTTCAGATTATTAATTCATGTTTGATGTGCTTAATTCAGAGGAGGAATAGACCCTATTTAAGAGTAAATCTATCATAATTGAGTGGAGTGATAACTTGTTCATTTGCACAATTTACATGTTCAACTCGACTTATTCTCGAATTAATCCCTGCTGATTGGTGCATTTTGTGTTTAAATATTGACAGGAATAAAATTCGGGAACTTTAAAGTAGAAACAAACAAAGAATGGATTAAATTGAAGCACGGGAAAGAGAAGAGGAACCGAATTGTAAATTTTGAGACATTTGAGAGGCTAGTTAGATTTTGACCTTGTAAAAGCTAAAATTAGTAAATTAAATCTGAAAATATTTTGAGTAGTTAGTGGTAGGTGAGGTGGTGTACTTGAAAACACACCTTGAATACATTGGAAATTGATTGGATTTAATGCAATTATCCATTTTCTACCTTTTGTTCAAAACATCTATGGCTTATTCTTTTTCATTCTACCAATTTTTGTTTCAATAGCTTTTAATTTCTTTATTGGCTTAATTATTTTCCAAGTCCCCTCCCTTTTCCATCAATCTCCACTACCATTTAATCCTTTACCATAAATCAACAAAAGCATGATTAATTTCATGCTTCACTAAAATTTTAACTTAGTTTTAGGCCAGTATTATTTCTGATCAGGAATCGTGATAAATGTAACTACACTAAAGAATCCTTCAAATCGGTATTCACCATCTCTCTAGAATATTGGGATTGAAAAATTCATCTCTTAAAGTTAACTTGATTTCAATTCAAAGAATGCAAGTTGGGTTGGAGTGGTTTTAGTATACAGTTGGGAAGAAGAGCTGGCCGTGATGTATTTAGATTTTCGCGAACAAGTTAGGGAGATTGTGATTGAATTTAGATGTCTCGCGTAGTTGAGGCTGTTAATCTGAGTTGGGTTCTTCAGAACGCAAGACTCCTGGGGTCTTGAATTGCGAACGCATGTATCGCGATTAGACAACTGGTAAGGGTTGGTTTGCAAGGCGTACCCAGATCAATGACAAGAGGAAGAATTGGCAGTTAGGACATTCTTAACCACTATAACAACTTATTGTTTGGAGGAGAAAACTAAATTTCGATGATTGATTCAAAAACCAGAATCCACCGAGTCTAGGGCTAAGGCTTCCTAATTCTGTTTGCAAAAATCCAAATTCATTTTCTAATTTAGTTTTACTTTCGATCTCTTTAATTGTTTATTTCGACTATCTTAATTATTAAATTTCTAGACATTGCTAACTCCCCTAACTTATTTCATTTATTTTTCAGCAGGTCCGTTTGGAATCATGGGCACGACTATTGCCACGATTATCAGTTCGACTAAAATTCTATTCATAAGAAAAACACGGGAGTTGATCATAATATCCAATCCCTATGGACTCGACCCTACTACTCTTACTACTGTTTAGAATTATTTTATTGTAGAAATTATTTTTGGTGGTTTTGACGCCTATTAAATTTTGACGCCATTGTCGGGGATTAGAGATATTTTTTTAATTTTCTTGTTTACCTTATGACCAGATCAGAACCGGGTCTCTAAAGTTTGAACCAGAAATAGCAAAGTTGGCTCGAAAACTATGAAAAGAAGCCATTCAACGCGGTAAATGATCGAATCCTAGATTCGAAACCATATCTTATACTGAGGAAATTTTCTCGTATGACGAACCAAACGAGATGGCCTAGCAAACTATACGCCAACTTGCAGCAGCACCAGATTAACAGTAGCCCTTATGTATAACATAACCGGTGGGAGGAATGCCGTTCGAGTTGATGTCGGGTTTGATTCATTTATTACTCACCTTCTATGGATTACAGAACGAAAATCCGCACACCCATACCATCTCAAAGAATTCCATATGGTGTGCACAAGCATGAAGCCTTAAAGAGTAACTCAAGACTAAATTGAACTTCGTGTTTTTCCTTTCTCATTAGCCGATTCTGCTAGAGAATGGCTATTTTATTTACCTCCGAGATATGTTAATACATGGTCTGACATGTCTTGTTTATTTCTTGACATGTTCTTTCTAGCAGCTCGAGCAACCGAACTAAGGAAAGATATTATAGGAATCCGTCAAAAGGATACTGAATTGCTCTATGATTACTAGGAGCAATACAAAAAGTTGTGTGCAAGTTGCCCACAACATGGACTGACTGAAGAGTCACTTTTGCAGTATTTCTATGAAGGGTTGCTTCTTATAAAAATGAAAATAATAGATGTTGCAAGTGGAGGGGCACTTGTTAATATGACTCCTCAGAGAGCACGAGAGTTGATTTCGACAATGGCTGCTAAATCTCAACAATTTCGACTGGCTACAGAAGCCATGGGACGGGTTCATGGGTTAAATTCTCTATCTCTAGAAGATAAAATCGATAAGCTGACTAACATTGTTAAAATTTTGCTTATAGATAAAACAGGCCCAGCACGGTTATGCAAAATTTGCGCTGAGCTAGACCACCCAATGGACTCATGTCCAATTTTACATGAAGATTCATCAGAACAAGCAAATGTTATCAGGAACTTTCCAGGATTGTCCCAAAGGCAATATGACCCTTACTCGAACTCATATAATGTGAGGTGGAAAGATCACCCAAATATAAGTTATGGGTTGAATCCTCGGTTCAATCAACCTTACCAATAAAGGCCGCCCCCGAATCAACAATTACCACCCCTAAAGTCATCATTGGAAGCCATAGTGGAAAGGCTAGCCAATAATACTGAGAAGATCCAGCAAAAAACTGACATGCATTTGCAGGAATTAGAAAAGTAAGTGAGCAAGCTTGCGCTCATGGTTAACTGTTTGGAGTCCCAAAGTAAGCTGCTGTCCCAAACTAAGCTTAATCATCGACACAAAGCAAGTGTTATAACATTGAGGAGTCGGAAGGTTTTGGAACCCATACCTGGCACGAGTCGTGCCCATGATGCGGGTCGAGATGAGAAGAAACTTGACTTGTCCAATACAAGGAGGAGTGAAAAGAGAAGAAGATCTTTGACACCTTTCAAAAGGTAGAAATCAACATACCTTTTCTTGATGTGATTAAGCAGATTCCACGATATGCAACATTCTTAAAAGAATTATGCACGAGTAAGAGGAAGCTCTAGGCAATGAAAAAGTGAGCATTAGAGAAAATGTCTCCACCGTATTACAAAGGAAAATACCACCTAAATGTAAGGACCAATGTATGTTTTCCATATCTTGCAAAATAGGTAGTGTCGGTATTAAAAAAAACCATGTGTGACTTAGACGCATCAATTAATTTTATGCCTTTTCAATTTATAAACTACTTAACGCGGGTCCTTTGAAGGAAATAGGTGTAATTATTCAGCTTGCAGATAGATCTATAGTGCATCTAGAGAAAGTGCTGGAGGACGTTCTTGTTAAGGTAAACAAACTAATATTTCCTTTAGACTTTTATATTACCGACATGGCAGATGACAACTCAGCCAATTCTTTTGACATACTTCTTGGGATACTATTCTTGAGTACCACGCGAACTAAGATTTACGTACGAAATGGGATACTCACTATGGATTTTTTATGGGAAAGTGGTGAAATTTAACGTTTATAATGCCATGAACCGCCCTAACATGATTTCTAATGTTTCTAGTGTTGACATAATTGATCCCTTAACTGAATTACATTTGGAATATCTTGATGAGGATAAATTACGAACTATTCTTTACAAAAGCCTAAATTTTGATGCCCTGGAGGAACTAGAGGAGTGGATGACTGTTGAAGAGTCAATTCGTGAAACGATTGCTCTTAGTTACAAAAAAAAATTAGGTAAAACCTTTGAATTATCTCATTCACAAACTAAACTTTTACCATCTATTTTGCAGGCTCTAGAGCTTGAACTCGACCATTTCCGGACCATTTGAAGTACACTTTTCTAAGAGAAGCAAATACCTTACTGGTTATAATATCGAGTAAACTCTCAAAGATAGAAGAGGAAAATTTGGTACGAATTCTTAGAGATTATAAAAAGGTGATCAGATAGACAATATTCGATATTAAAATTTTGAGTCCATTGACTTGCATGCACAAAATTCCAGTTATAGAAAATGCAATCCACAAAAGAGAGACTCAAAGGAGTCTCAATCCGCCCATGATAGAAGTAATAAGGAAAAAAAGTTCAAAAGTTACTTGACGCTAGAATGATTTATTCCATTTCTGACAATAATTGGGTCAGCCCATTCCATGTAGTGCCAAAAAAAATCGGCGTAACTATAATTGAGAATTCGACAGGTAAGATGGTTCCCACCCGGGTTCAAAACGGGTGAAGAGTCTACATCGATTACTAGAAGTTGAATTCTTCAAATCAAAAAAATCATTTTCCACTTTCTTTTATTGACCAGATGTTAGAACGTTTAGCTGAAAAATCTCATTATTGTTGTCTTGATGGTTAATCAAGGTTTTTCCAGATTCTAGTGGCACCAAAGGATAAAAAGAATACGACGTTTACATGTCCATTTGGCACGTTCGCTTACAGACGGATGTCTTTTGGACTTGCAACGCACCAGCCACATTTCAAAGGTGTATGGAAAGTATATTTTTTAACTACGTCGAGAAAATAATTTAGGTATTCATGGACGACTTTATTGTGTATGGTGAGTCTTTTGAGGTGTGTTTGTCAAATCTTGCAAAAATTTTGGAAAAATGTCTAGAACTTAACCTTGTTCTAAATCATGAGAAATGCCATTTTATGGTTGATAAATGATTAGTTCTAGGTCATATCGTTTCTGCTGAGGGAATTTCTGTTGATAAAACAAAAATTGACAATATTAACTCACTTCTATACCCCACAACTGTGAAGGAGATTTGTTCTTTTCTTGGTTATGCAGGTTTCTACAGACGATTCATTAAAGATTTTTCAAAAATTGCAAAACCGCTTTGTTATCTCTTACAGAAGGACAAAGAGTTCGAGTTTGACCAATCATGCAGGGATGCTTTTGACACGCTAAAACGTAAACTTATCTCGGCACTCATTGTTCAACCACCAAATTGGAACTATCCTTTCGAAATAATGTGTGACGCAAGTGACCATAGCGTAAGAGCGATCCTTGGGCAAAGAATCGAAAAAGAACCACATGTTATCTCTTATGCATCTAAGACCTTAGATGCCGCCCAAAGCAATTACTTGACCACTAAAAAAGAATTTCTAGCTCTTTGCTTTGGAAAAGTTTTGTTCGTATTTATTAGGGGCTAAGATTGTTGTTTTCTTTGACAATGCAACTCTTAAATATCTGATCAGGAAAAGGAATCAAAATCGAGGCTTATTAGATTTATATTACTTTTTCAAGAGTTTGATCTCGAAATAAAGGATAATGAAGGATGTAAAAATTTGGTAGCTGACTATCTAAGCTGAATACCTCTATTGAAAGATGTCACACCTTTTAAAGATAATTTTTTGGATGAAAGTCTACTTTCTACTCAGACAATTTTTTTTCTTGGTACGCAAACATGGTGAATTACCTTACTGCAGGTATTGTCTTTTCTAATTTATCACGATCTAAAAAGGATAAGATTAAGCTAGCGACATTAAACAAAAACAGTTTTTAAGAGGCAACTCAAATTTATTTTAATTTATTTAATTTTGAGTTTTAGCAAGATTTAGGTTGAAAATAAAATAAATAATATTTTATTTAATCCAGTTAATGTGATATTTTTAGGAACATAATGGTGGTTGCTAATTTTACGAAAGTCGAATATTGATGGTTGCGTGGGCACGACATACTAAATGCTGACAATTATTTAGTTACAAACAAGTAAAAACCCAATACCCTTAACCCCAATTTTAAAAAAGAAAGAAAGAAGCCCAACACCCCTAACCCAAATAAAAACCTCATGCTCAATATCAACCCAACACCCAAATAAAAACCAATTACCTAAAACCTAAAAATATACCTAAATCCCTAATAAGTCCAACAAAAACCAAAAGAAAAAAAGGGGAAGAGAATTGGGCCAAACGGCCAAACAGGCCCAAGAAAAGAAAAAGAAGAAAAGAGAGAGGAAAAACAAAAGAAACCCCAACCATCCAAGAAAAAAAGAGAGGAAAACCCTCAAACCCCTCTACCATTCCTCTCTATTTCCCTTCCTTCTTCATCTTTTCCATACTAATCCACATTCACACGCTACATCGATCGGTCACTGTTGCACCCACCTATGGCAACATCGATGGTACGCAAGCACCACTGTCGTTCCTTTTTTCCCCTCCATTGTCGTTTGCCTCTTATTTTCTCCACCATGAACCACCATTCGACAGCCCCTTCTCTTACCCATGTACCACCACACTCCCCTAACACCTAACCGCCACCGTTCCATGAACTTTAAAACCCATAACACCACCATACTTTTAAACACCAACCCCCCACTCCAACCACCTTAATCGACGCCATATCTGAAACACCTACCAGCATCCTTCGAAACCCACATCATCATTGGCACTAATGGCCATAGCTATCGTACGCTGTGAGCAACCAAAGTCATTTGTTCCTAAAGCCCATACAGAAACCATGGTTCGAACTAGGAACCAAATGGCCAATAATATTGTAACTTCACTCAATCACAGATGAAACTGATTTTTAGCACCTACTATTGTCGATTTAGACAATGACGAAACCCTCTACAAGATGAATGGTCACACCAATGAGAACTCGTCACCGACGAAGCCCAACTTTAATCGAGACAGAACAATTAATAGCCTTACTACTTCCAAAAGGTTGATTCCTAACCTACAACCTGTTTTACCTTTACCAACGAATTATGCAGGTTACTCGGATGAGGTCGGGACTTCTAACAACCATGGTGAAGGTCTTTCGACTAAAATCGAGTGTGTTTCTCAACGTCGAACATGATCGTCCACCATTCAAGCCCGTCGACCACCGATACATGAGTCAATAATGCCTCCACACAGTAGTACTGACGCTGTTGGAAATTCGAGTCCACCACCTGACTTGCCCGACGAAAATGTTCGACCATCACGAGACAGCCAACGTAATGGGTGAGGGCGTGCCTACACTGTTTCCACTGAAGGACGATTATGAGGGTCTCTTAATTTTTCGACCCCGGAGCATCGTGCAAGTTACGATAATATTCGACAACGTCTACTCCCGCTCTATAAGCAAATTGATATTTACACCCTTAATATGTTAAATATTTGTGATGCTGTAAGATATTAATTGGAGTTCATTTGCAAATATCTCATTTAGTGCATATTATGAATTAATTTATGAATTCTACACAACATTTAGTTTTAATATTAATGCGTTACAGAACTGTTGAAACGCAAGACATTGTTTGTTTTCGGTTACTTGGTAAAGACTTTAGTATGTCAATTTTTGATTTTAACATTGTTATGGGTTTCATTGACCCTGACAGCATACAAACTGATTCCTTCCATACTGCTTTGTTAGATATTCCTAGTAACTTTGATGCTCAAGATGTTTATTTTGCTTTAACTCATTCTAGAAATCAACTTTATAATCCAAAGACTTCTAAGGACTTGTTGGTGCATGAATCCGCTTTGTTAGATACTATTTTGGTTACTGTTAGTTCACTAGAAAGCTTATCTCTTTTCACACATGGACCTTAGGATTAGGTATTAATATATATCATACATCATGTACTTCTATAACCACGGTGACCGAAGTCACGATATAAATGTGATACCAAATCACCGTGACCAAAGTCACGAATAATCCATCTCAGGCCAACCCACGTGTGATACCAAATCACCGGCGACGATCCTATATCTCAAAAGTGGGGCCAACCCACGGTGGTGTTAACCACGAGGACGAGTCACTATGAGGTGCCAAACCTCCGTGTCCAAGACACGAATGTGATACCAAATCACCGGTGGTGCCAAACCATCGTGATTGAAGTCACGAATCATCAAGTTGTGGGGCCAACCAGCGTGTGATACCAAATCACTGGCGACGATCCCATATCTCAAAAGTGGGCCAACCCACGGTGGTATTAACCATGGGACGAGTCGCCATGAGGTGCTAAACCTCCGTGTCCAAGACACGAATGTGATACTAAATCACCGGTGACCAAGTCACGATATCAATCTTCCCTCCTCTCATCATACCCGCGTAATATGACATAATAATTGTGTATGCGTTATGTCATGTATGCTGAACATATATCAAATATAAGTATAACATGAATTACCATCATAATCGAGATAGACATAAAACAACATAATCATGCTAATCAACCTCTGAGGGTATAACCGTAATTTTACCTACCAAGGTATTTTTGTAATTTATCCACCAAGGGTATTTTCGTAATTTACCCACAAAGGGTATTTTAAGTAATTTACCCACCAAGGGTATTTTGTAATTTACCAACCAAGGGTATTTTGCAATTTACCTACCTAGGGTATTTTTGTAATTTACCCACCAAGGGTATTTTTGTAATTTACCCACCAAGGGTATTTTCATAATTTACCCACCAAGGTATTTTCGAACTTACCCACCAAGGGTATTTTCGTAATCTACCTACCAAGGGTATTTTCGAATTTACCCACCAAGGATATTTTCGTAATTTACCCACCAAGGGTATTTTCGTAATTTACCCACCAAGGGTATTTTAAGTAATTTACCCACCAAGGGTATTTTTGTAATTTACCCACCAAGGGTATTTTAATAATTTGTACTGGAATGGCCTTTCTAAAGGTGCGAGTGTCACCTTGACGACTCAACTACCATTTTCGATCTTTCTTTGATGTTGGGCCTAAACCCGATTTCGGCCATTCAGCCCACACGCTTCGTGTGGCCCACCTAACACAAATCTATCCACGATATAAGTTCCACCTAGTCTAGTTCACTATATACTATATCATCATACAATTTATTCCAATTGGGCTGGGCCCATTGGGCCCATCGCAATTTCAAGTAGCCCCAACCCACAAGAATACTACCGATGGCCTCAACTATCGCGTTGAAGCCCCACACGTCTTCCGCACGCTTCGTGTTACTACTATTACGATGGCCAAGCACTTCACATTTGCCGCTTACAACTAGAGTAGAGAGTTACACACGATAGGACTCGGTGCTAAGCTGCTACTGCGACCACTCCTCGTGCCCAACGCCCACCAAAGTATGTTAACCCTTCTCCGGCATTATAAATCCGCTTTGTTAGATACTATTTTGGTTCGTTAGTTCACTAGAAAGCTTATCTCTTTTCACACATGGACCTTAGGATTAGGTATTAATATATATCATACATCATGTACTTCTATTGTAACACCCCAAACCCGGGTCAATACGCCACGAATCGAATCTGTATGTCACTAAGGAAAATAATTTTGAAAGAATCAAATTAACAATTAAATTTTGTGAAAAACTCTTTGTAATTCTTTATTTGTCGAAAATAAGTTAAAATTGAAATTTACTTGAAATTACATAAAACTTTAAAACTTAGTTGATAAATCATAGGATATAAAACATTTATATCTTTTAAGAAAATTAAATATCATTTTGGAAAATCCGTTTGCAATTGAGTATAGAAACTTGAATTTTGGAAATCACTTAATCTGTTGAAAACATTTAACTTGTAATTTTACTATTGAACTATTCATGTTACCCGATGGTAAGATTTTTAAAACCATTATGAGTTTTAGTTTAGAAAACTTTGGGCTCAATTATTAAATTAACCAAGTAATTTAAAAGCCATATTTTAAACATATTCAAAACATAAAATAATCCAAAACATAATTAAATGGGCCTTATTACAAATCCATAAAAATATGAAAACCAAATTAAAATAAAGTACCCAATTGGAAATTCATGTAAAACCAAATTTTATTGCATGGCCTCCTCGAGTTCATCCGGCCCTCATCCGCAAACTCACGAATCACTGAAAAGATAAGGAGAAGGTGAGTCACCAAGACTCGATGCATATTCCTCTCCGGTAAATACCACATACTTACACAAATTATAACAAAGCAACATATATGTATAATGCACCCAACCTAGCCATCCATAACTCCTTTTCTACCCGTGTGGTACCAAACCACGGTGGTGCCAAACCACCGGTGACCGAAGTCACGATATAAATGTGATACCAAATCACTTTGGTGACCAAAGTCACGAATAATCCATCTGTGGGGCCAACCCACGGTGATACCAAATCAACGGCGGCGATCCTATATCTCAAAAGTGGGGCCAACCCACGGTGGTGTTAACCACGGGGACGAGTCACTATGAGGTGCCAAACCTCCGGTGTCCAAGACACGAATGTGATACCAAATCACCGGTGGTGCCAAACCACTGGTGACTGAAGTCACGAATCATCAAGTTGTGGGGCCAACCAACGTGTGATACCAAATCATGGCGACGATCCCATATCTCAAAAGTGGGGCCAACCCACGGTGGTATTAACCACGGGACGAGTCGCTATGAGGTGCCAAACCTCGGTGTCCAAGACACGAATGTGATACCAAATCACCGGTGACCAAGTCACGATATCAATCTTCCCCTCCTCTCATCATACCCGTGCAATATGACATAATAATTCGTGTATGCGTTATGTCATGTATGCTAGACATATATCAAATATAAGTATAACATGAATTACCATCATAATCGGATAGACATAAAACAACATAATCATGCTAATCAACCTCTGAGGTATAACCAGTAATTTTACCTACCAAGGTATTTTTGTAATTTATCCACCAAGGGTATTTTCGTAATTTACCCACAAAGGGTATTTTAAGTAATTTACCCACCAAGGGTATTTTGTAATTTACCAACCAAGGGTATTTTGCAATTTACCTACCTAGGGTATTTTTGTAATTTACCCACCAAGGGTATTTTGTAATTTACCCACCAAGGTATTTTCATAATTTACCCACCAAGGGTATTTTCGTAACTTACCCACCAAGGGTATTTTAAGTAATCTACCTACCAAGGGTATTTTCGTAATTTACCCACCAAGGATATTTTAAATTTACCCACCAAGGTATTTTCGTAATTTACCCACCAAGGGTATTTTCGTAATTTACCCACCAAGGGTATTTTTGTAATTTACCCACCAAGGGTATTTTCGTAATTTTGTACCTGGAATGGCCTTTCTAAAGGTGCAGTGTCACCTTGAGCGACTCAACTACCATTTTCGATCTTTACCGGACTGTTGGGCCTAAAACCCGATTTCGGCCCATTCAGCCCACACGCGTGTGGCCCACCTAACACAAATCTATCCACGATATAAGTTCCACCTAGTCTAGTTCACTATATACTATATCATCATACATTTATTCCAATTGGGCCTCACGGGCCCATTGGGCCCATCGCAACCAAGTAGCCCCAACCCACAAGAATACTCTTGATGGCCTCAACTATCGCGTTGAAGCCCCACACGTCTTCATTACGCTCGTGTAACTACTATTACGATGACAAGCACTTGACATTTGCCGCTCTACAACTAGAGTAGAGAGTTACACACGATAGACTCGGTGCTAAACTGCCACTGCGACCACTCCTGTGCTTAACGCCCACCAAAGTATGTTAACCCTTCTCGCATGCTCTTTATATAGCTAGCTCTTCACCTTCATTCCTTGTATCTTTCCGATGTGGGATCCTTCGTCGATGAGAGTTTAAATTCAATGAAACTCTTATATACTCTATTTTAATATTAATTACTTCAACAGATGGTGGATAAAAGTTAGATGGATGCTTCGAGATTTAAAGCTAGTCACCTAGCTAAAATAGAAAGATTTCTATCATTTGCAATTGGAAAATCACTTTTTAACAGAAAAATATATTGTTCGTGCCATTTTTGCAATAATAGTATATTGCACGAACCACATATTGTGGGTGAGCATATTCATCTTCATGATATAATAAAAGAATACGAGCATTGGATTTTTTATGGAGAATACATTAAAAGGACATTGGTGCAAACCAGCCAAATGGTGAGAACTTTTCCGTCAATTTGTACGTTATCCCAAGACAACAAAGTTGATTTAAGAGATCTCATAACGGATGCTCCAGTTATCAACATCCCAACTCTTAATGAGAGTTTTGATGGAGTTTCAAGCGAGTTTCAAAATAATGGTCGGGAGTATGATGCTAATGAGGCCCAAAGGACTATGAAGAGAGCAACTACTCTTCTAGATGATTGTGATATTTCGCTCTATCTGAGTTGTGTCAAGTTCTCATGCGTCTCATTCCTACTTCAACTTTTCCATTTCAAAGAACTTTTTGGATGGTCAGCAAAATCTTTAACATGCTTATTGGAGTTTTTTAAATGAGGCATTTCTAGATGAATCGCGATACTATGCTTAAGACTACCCCTACCTTTAGAAATATAGTTCCGATTAGGTAATTCGACGTTGTGTTACAAAAACTGAGGTAAAATCAATTCTATCTTTTTGTCATTTTTACGCATGTGGTGAACATTTTGGCCATTAATGAACTGCGCATAAAATACATCAATATGGACTATATTGGCCACATATTTTTTGTGATGCATATTTATTTTGTAAAACATGCGAAAAGTGTCAAAGGGTAGGAAACTTGAGTCAGAAAAATGAAATGCCTTTAAAACCTATACATGTATGTGAAATTTTTTATATATAAGGCATCGATTTTATGGGACCTTTTATCTCATCATACGGTAACGTTTATATTTTACTTGCAGTTGACTATGTGTTAAAGTGGGTGGAAGCTAAAGCCACTTGTCATGCTGATGCCAAAACGGTAGTGGATTTTCTAAGGAGTTATTTTTTTTCTAAACTTGGTACACCGCGAGCATTGATCAGCGATCAGGGAACACATTTTTGTAATAAGGTAATTGACACACTTTTGAAAAAATACGGGGTAGTGCAATGAGCCGCTATGGCTTATCACCCTCAATCAAACTGTCAAGCGAAAGTGTCGAATCGAGAAATCAAGTTGATTTTGGAGAAGACCGTTAAGTCAGATAGGAAATATTAGAGTTTGTGACTAAATGATGCACTGTAGGCCTACTGTACAACTTATAAAGGACCCATAGGTATGTCTCTTTATCGACTAATTTTTGGTAAACCCTGTCATCTTCCTATAGAACTAGAACATAAAGTATTTTGGGCGGTTAAGCAATGCAACATGGAGCTAGAAGCTGCAAGTAAGTATCGTAAGTTACATATTCAAGAACTTGAGGAAATTCGAAGAGAAGCATATGAAAATGCCCAAATTTATAAGGATAAGATCAAGGCATACCATTATTAAAAGATAACCCGTAAAACAATTTGTGGTAGGGCAGAAAATATTACTTTATGACCTTACATTAAGAATTTTTTGCAATTAAGCTCTGAATTAAGTGGTTATGGCCATTTGTTATAACTCATGTATTTCCTCATGGTGCAATTGAAGTCAAAACGGAAGAATCCGAAAAAAGTCTTCAAGGTCAATGGATGGTGATTAAAGCCTTTCTACGAAAATTTTCAAGTCCACTTGGTTGAGGAATTAGTCTTTGAAGAACCAGTTGAATAAATTGCTAGGTCGTCGAGCTTGAAAATTAAAATATATTTAAAAGAAAAATAAGTTTATCTCTTTATAAAATAACATTTTTATTAATTTTTAATACTATATCAATTAACTTATTATTGCTTATAACTATTAAAATAAAATATAAAAAATTTATTAGATCTTGTCCTAAATTATTTTAATTAAATTAAAATTACATAGCAAAATTCAATTCAATTAAATAGTAAATAACATAACTCAATATAGAACTCAAGTGTACTTGTAAATTTACTTTTAGTTTAAAAATACAATTTTTTTAAAAAGTAGATGGATAAATATGAATTAAAATATAATGAAACATTAATAAAATTTCACATTAATCATTAATAGTTTGACATTATATATATATATATTGATTTTAAAATTTTGAATTAACAAAAACTATTTTAATTTCTTTCGTCACTTTGATAATGTTGGCTATAATTCAGCCTTGCAATGGAATGGACATTCTCCCTTCTTTTGACTATAAACTTGTCGACCCGACCTCAAAAGCCAAAATAAAACTTAAGCAAATAAATAAGCCAACCTTGCTCCAAATTTACCGTCGGCATCAAGTTTCCCGGCAATAAATCTTAAAAGGAAGTTGAAAATTCATATTTTTCCCGGTTCAAATCTCATGTTCTTTTCCTCCTCCTCAAAACCCATGACCTTTTCAGTGCTCTGCTGGGTGCTTCATCGTTAACCGTCATCTATTACCGCTTTGTTTTTCTAGGAAAATGATTGGGAAAGTGCAAATATTAAAAGGTGCACAATTTTCTTCAAGGGGTTCTTCCACAGGTTCGAATACCTTGGGATGTGTTGCTACTGATAGTCAAAGTACAGAAGAAGAAACTCCAACTCAAATAGCGGAAGAGGTACCTACAACTCCGGCTGGTACTTCCATTGCCTTCTCACTTATGCTTTCTCTAGTTTTGACTCATTTATTACATTCAGCAAATGCCCCTCCTCACTTTTTCCAATTAAATTTCTTGAAAGATTCTTGTTAGCATATAAGGGTTTATAACAATTCGTGCTTGAATGGGAGATAGATTTTGGTTTATGCTATAAGGTTAGGTCTTCAACTAGTTTCCATTAAGGTTTGACTTCCTTTTGTCTAATTTGATTCTTATTTTGAAAATTTATACAAATTACCACTTTACTTTGACTGTTTTCAACTTTTATGCAACATATGTTCAAGCTTATTCTTGATGTTTATTGATTTTGGCATCTGTTGTCTTTACTTATTGCTGTGATATGATAGATTTAGTTTCACCTAGAAATTAGAATACAACTATTTGGTTCTTAAATAGGGGAATCTTGGGAATTTTTTACTCTTTGACTTATAATTGATCCATGTCATTATTTGCAAAATAATCAACATCCTTTTTTTTCTCAATTTAGTCATCTTTTAATTTTTCATCTTTTTTAACTATTAAATTTTTGTTTTTGTCAAATCGTATCAAAATAGATGAAAAATTTAATGTTTAAATTGACAAATGATATGCCAACATTTAAATAATTAATACCTTTTTTCCCTCTTGGGATTAGTTTACTATATGAAGACCGTTTTTTGCATTACTAGGAGGTCGATTTCCTGTGTTAATAGGCATAGCTATGTAAGTCTCTAATTATCAAAAAAGAAAGTATAGACCTTATTTGCTTATTTTTCTCAAACGATTTTATTCATAATCCCATAGGAAATCTCATCAAAAGAATGGACATTGATTTTCATTAGTATAACACATGAGTAGCTGCCATGCAGCTCAAAAAATGCACAGAGGACGAAACGCGTAAAAGGCTTATTATAATTCATCCATTAAGTCTTCTCATATATACACTTGTCCATGAGATCATTCTTTTTAATTACAGGATATATAAACACATTTTGGTTAGGATATTTGACCATTAGACAGTAGGACACTATATCAAACTTCTTCCATAATCCCCAACCTATACTTCATTTGTCTTCAGCAAAATCATTGTTTGAATCAGCATCCAAACCCTCCATTAATTGATATACAATTAAAAGTTTTTGGATACAAATTGTAATTTATCAACTTCTGTAAATTCAATACAAAATAAAAATGGCATAGTTTAATAATTACAAAAAAAGTAATGATAACAATTAAATATAAAATCACAAACCCGTAAAATTTATGTGATATAAGTATACTGAACCGAGACTAAGTCTTGTTTCTTTGCCAAATAAGAAAGAAAGTAGGGCATTAATTTCATTTAAATATATAAATTTTTACAGGAAAAGAAATAATAGTAACAAATATGAAGCTGATCAATTGCAATTTGCTAATGATTCCATAATTGTTACTATGTGCTGAGAAAGAGAACAAAGATGAATTGTGGGAATGTGTGGTTTATTTAAAGAATCAAAAATTGGTTTACGCTTGAGGTACAAAATGTTGGAAACAACACTTTAATACACAAAAATTTTGTTTTGTCACTAATAAGCTATAAAAGTAACATATTTTAATCCTATTCTTAAAGCATTTTTGGATGATTAATCATGCAAATTAGTGAATTTGATGCTCATAATCCTTTAAATTCATGTTTTTATACTTAGGAGAGCATTTGGGAGTGAAATAAGTGAAAAACGAGCCAAAATTGAACAAATAGAAATGTTTTCAGGAGCTACACGACCTAGGCATTTCCACACGGGCTGGTAGAAGCCCATGTAAGCCACACGGGCTGGACACGCACCCATGTGCCAGCTCGTGTCGATTTTGCATTCTTGTAACACCCCTAACCCATATCCGTCGCCGAATTAGGGTTACGGGGCATTTTCAAAGAAAATATAACTTTCGTACTGTAATACCCTTTTCATTCAATATACTTCATCCTATTCTAAAACCACCAAATTGATACATGTTTAGATACATACTTCTCAAACATATAACCCAAATTCATATTCATATCAATTTCATGAAATTTAAAATTGCCTAACATCTCTCTTTATTAACTTACCACATATATGCATGATTAAAATTCTGAGTATATTCGGTATAATCATCAACGAATACAGAATGATCAATCAATATACATATCTTTAATAAAATCAACCACAAAACAAATACAAACACCTACTTAGCACCACCACCTACGCATTCATTTCATGCAACCATTCCTCATGTACAATCTTGTTTCGAACCAATGCACATTAAAACTTTATAGTTAGAAATACTAATAAGCATCATATGGTTACATGCATATATCACCCGTTTGTACACTTATAAACTAAGAAATAATATTCCTTTTACAATTACATATATCAGAATGCGCATCATCTTAGCTTTTAATGCCATAAACACAAATTAACTTTGCATGATATATGCATATGATCAAAGACCGAATATACTAATTAAACTTCCATAATTCATGAATTCTATGTCACGAATTTGTACACTATTGACCATTCATAAACGTAGATCTCAAACTAAATTAACATAGAATTATAAGCATATTTAATCATGCCTAGACCGAACCTTCCATACCACCTTTCCATACAATTTATAACTACCTATACTTATCATTAACAAATGAATCTAGCAAATCAACTTACATATACAAATTTTCATTATGAGATCATTATTATCACCTAACCGTAACAACCATATTTAACATTCAATAACCCAAGTTAAGATTTTACAACTATATACATAACACTCATATCACCTACCACATTTCCAATAATATCTAAACTTCAACCGAATACAAACATTCATTAATAGCATGAGCAAGCCATTTCATCCAAACATATTGATGAAGTTTAACCCAAAATAAGTAGCCATTTTCGCAAGGCTATAAATACACGATTAAGTATCATTAGTAATACAGCTTAGTCTAACCTATACATGCCTTTTGAATTAAAAACCAAGTTTATCAGTACCAAAAGAGAGTGGATAGTGTGGTTAACTTCTTTGAAGATCCTTCGAGTCCGTAGCTTGAATCAAAAATCTATAAAACATAGGTAGACAAGAATACACACAGTAAGCTTGCTAGCTTAGTAAGTCTCAAGCAAATATAAACGTAATGAACATACATTTAAACATGTTAATACCCAAGCTTATAGTATGGAACATAAATATTTCATTATGTAAAATGTACATAGCTGAATACTAGTAACGCTCTTGATTTAAATATCGTTGCTATGTCATCATGAACCTGTACATTATCAAATCACATGAATATCATCTTATATCGTATATTCCGAATCACATGAACCAATCTAGGCATCGATCTTCTATTTCTACTTATACACAAAAACAAACACTTTTGTCTCATTCATCACTGATCTTTAACTAAACAATAAGAATTTAGCTCACTTCATTCCTTACTAATATAGTAGGCTAATTCTTACCCGAACTTTTAGTACATAGCACTATATATATATCTCACCTTGTTTGATTCTCAGAATCTCCATTTATAGCATATCACCGACATAAAGCCTGCTAGGCATTAAAGCCCAAAATAAATCACCAACGAAGCTCGCTGCTATTGAAGCGAAATAAATCAGGAAGCTATTGATTGAAGCCCAAAATAAATCATCGACACGAAGCACGCTAGGCATTGAAGCCGAAATAAATCAAAAGACGACGCTCGCTAGGCATTAAAGCTCGAATAAATCAAGCATAAAGCTCGCTAGCATTAAAGCTCGAAATAAATCAATCAAGACGAAGCTCGCTAGCATTAAAGCCGAAATAAATCAAGCAAGACGAAGCTCGCTAGGCATTAAAGCCTGAATGTAATTATAGTTAATCTTTCATTTCACATTTCATAGTGCTAAATTCACCACCACTTATATTTCACATATTTTAATCATATAGCAAACCAAAAGCACTTATTCATATCACATTAAATAAAATTTCAACCAATCCAATTTATTATCATCACATTCGCCAACTCATGACTTTATAATATAATTATACCAATTTCATCATAATTAGATTTATAAATAAACTTTTAACATATGTTCGCAGGACTTACCTCGGTTGTCGATAGACCGCAAAATCGCTATATTCGAGAACCTTCGCTCTTTCCCCGATCTAAACTGCTTTTCTTTGCTCTTGATCTAAAACACATTAAAATTTAGCTCATTCAAGTACATTTCATCTCAATTTAGTCCCTAAGCAAATAAATAGGCAATTTACCATTTTACCCCTACTATTTCAAATTTTTACAATTTAGTCCTATTTACCTAAAACACAAAATACACCAAATTTCTCAATACTCCTTAAGGGTCGAATATGTATAGGGACTATACTAGTCCTTTTATTTCAATTATTTAGCAAATAAGCCCCTCTAAAATTTCATTTTTTTTTACAATTTGGCCCTAAAAACAAAAATTCATCAAAATTTCCAATACATAAAATACTAATTTTTAACTTATCTTTTATCTAACATCATCAAATATCAAAAACCATATGAATCTATCAATAGCCGAACCTCAAACATGCCTAGATTCAAAATTTTTAACATGGATCAGCTACGGTTTGAAGCAACGATCTCAAAAAACGTAAAAATTAACAAAACTAAATTCAAACTAACCTTGAAATCAAGCCTCCAAGTGCCGAAATTTAAAGAACAAAAACCCCCTTTTTCTTTCTCAATATTTGGCCATGAGAGAATGAGAATGATGCTGGCTTTTGTTTATGTTATTTTAACATATTATAAAGTAATTATTAAATTACTAATATAACCTTTAATATAAAATAAAAACTAACATATATACTAAGGTTATTTTTGACATAAGCCACCCACTAACTCAAAAATGGGTTATTTACCCTTTTAATGCTCCACTTTAAAAAGCCATCATCTAATAGGCACTTTACACTATAGTTTGAGACTTTTAAAATTTACGCGATTAAGTCCTTTTTGTCAATTAAGCACCCAAACGATGAAATTTTTCTACGAAACTTTCACACATTTTAATTCACACATAATAAACACAAAATAAAATATTAAAATATTTCTCAGACTCGGATTCGTGGTCCTGAAACCACCGTTTCGACTAGGGTTAAATTCGGTCTGTTACAATTCTATTTTCCAAATACACGGAAAAACCCAATTTTTAGGCTTTCTGAGCATTCTAAAGTCTATAAATACCCATTAGAAGAAGACATAAAAGGGCCATCAGAGATGATAGAAGAAAACACTCAAAGAACGCCATCAGAATCAACTCGGAAGCGGATCTCAATCAAGATTAAATATCTCCTTTTAATTTCTTTCAAAGTTCTATTGAGTTTGTTTATGTCTTGTGGTTATTCTAACTTTGAGATGTTTCTATTCAGGATTATGAACTAAATTCCCTAGATACCTAGGAAGGATGAAACCTATGATGAATCCTCTTATTTAATTTCTATTTTTACGTGATAAATATTTGATTCTTGTACTCAATTATGTATGCTTATTTCTTGTTTTAATATTTCCGGGATATTAATTCATGTTTTATATGCTTATTTCAGTGGAGCAAAAGCTTCTGTTTAATAGTAGATCTAGCATAATTGAGTGGATTTGCATGCAATCCTAGAAATAGGATGACATAAATCTACCGGATTAGAGTCAAACCTAATAGGGGAATCCATAGGTAGAGTTAATGTGACGATAGGGGTTTTAATTAGAAAGAGATTTCAATTAATCGACCTAGAATCAACTGTTCTTACTCTCGAAAGAGATATTAACATAATTTAGGGGTTTTTACGGATTAAGACACAAGTGAATATCGTTTAATTCAGATGCATAATAAAAGGTGAAGTCTAGGTGGATTCTTTCCTGAGTATTGTCTATCTCATTGGTTAATATTCGATTATTTCTCCATTGCTTTCTTAGTTAAAGTAGTTTAAAAAGTTTAGAATAAAACACATCACCCTAAATTGTCAGCTAAATAATAGAAAAATAGTAATTACTAATACTTTTAGTCCTCATAGATACGATATTCTCTACTCACCATAACTATACCATTATTCGATAAGTGCACTTGCCTTTGTCATGTTTATAGTTAGTTTAGTGACCATCAGTCACCAATATGAACCCTTTTTATCTATAAACTGCTCTGCTAGATACAAAGTAATACTGTATCCCTATCTTATATTGGAAAAGGGGATTTCACTTCTCACAATTCACCCAAGGTAATAGGTATAATATCTGTATTCATTTTTTATTATGCTTTTATATAATTAATATTGGTACGTTTTTTTTTATTTTACCATATTCACAATTTGCTCCTACATCATATTTATTTTTTCACATTGATATATAAAATTTTTTTGTTCCATTTTCATATCTAAACTATAATTGCTACTTTTGACAGAGGCTACTAAGGGTACTAAAAGAAAGCGATGGCTTACAAACATGAAAGATATGTGGAATTTTCAACCTGAAACTCGTATAGTAATAGATGCCAACTAATATGGCTAGCCTATTGGGAAAGAAGCATCCAAATTGGCTAAATTTCTCGATACAATTGCAAGGACTAGTTCTATTTGCCCTTTGAATACAAAACATCAGAAACTTCTTTCCAAATATGTGTTGGAAATTGAGAATTGTTCATGTATGTAGTACATAATCATTTTCTAATTTAATGTATTGCAATAATTTTGCATTATTTGAAATTGTATGTAATGAGTACTTGTAACATTAATTTGTTATATGTATAGGAAAAGTTTGATCTCCAAAGTAAGATGGAGGACTCTGACATCCTCTCACATGTTGGAAAACTCTGGAAGAAGTTTAAATTGACTTTGAAAACTAGATGCTACAAAGAGATGGTCCAAGAAGGTTGACTGATTAAAGAAATATATGAAAACAATCCTCTTGGTATGCATGATGACCAATAGAAGTAGCTTGTGGAGCGATAGGGAACACCACAAGCTGCGATATACACTTTTATTAGACTAAATGTTCCATTTTTTTTTTTCTACTTACGACATGATCAAAGTAAAGGAATCATGTATACCTGATTTGTTGAATGAGGCACAATAAACATAACTTTCCTATTACTCTCATATTTTTCTTATTAATTTAAACAACAGGCACAATTAGAAAAGGCGAAAGAATCTCGAACAAAGGTGTGTTATGCACACAACGCTGGTAACATAAGATATGCGACCCTCAATGCACAATTTGTAAGTATTACATATTAATCAATATGTAACTTATATTAGTTGTTTTGCGCTCATTGGTGAATATTTTTAACAAATAATGTTTTGTTGTATAATAGGATGAGAAGGAAGGCCGTGAACACTCCTGTTTGGAGCAGTTTAGATTTCAACATTTGCGGAAAGATGAGAGTGACAAATTGAGCAGTGAAACAGCAGAACAAGTTTATGTAAGAAACATATGGGTATTATTTATTTATTTTAATTTATTTTGACATCAGTTTTACTTTTTTTTTTCAAAATAGATTTTTCTAATGAAAGAGAACTGTAGGATGAAGCATGCAAGAGGGTTAATGTAATAGCCCGATTTAGGGGCTAGTCGAAACAGTGATCTCGAAATCACTAATTCGAGGTTAGAGAAAATTATTTTCATGTTAGTTATGTGTGATAACATGTTTGTAAGGATGCATGACAATTTTGGCGCCTTAATTTTAGCAAATTCTAGCTAAATTGTGAAAAAGGACTAAATCGCAAAAAGTGCAAAAGTTCTATTTTATTTCCTAGAGGTGCCAAATAGCTATGGGTTATAAATTAGAGGTCCCAAATTTGCAATTAGACCATGGGAATTGTCTTGGACGGTCAAAGAAGACAAAGGGGACAAGGGCATTAAATGTTGTCATGTTAGGTTATTAAAAAGAAATAAAATAAGATGAAATAAGAAAAGCTATCATCTTTTTTATTTCTTCTCCTCTTCCATCGAAAATGGACAGCAAGAATGGGGTTTTTGAAGCTCAAAATTTCAGCAAGTATTCCTCCTCACAAGTAAGTGATTTTGATGACTTTTCTTGA
Organism: Gossypium rotundifolium; assembly: GCA_025506655.1. NCBI lineage: Eukaryota > Viridiplantae > Streptophyta > Magnoliopsida > Malvales > Malvaceae > Gossypium > Gossypium rotundifolium. The sequence continues at coordinate 47,751,090 of CP106723.1, forward strand.
TAAAAATTGTACTTTTGGAGTCCCCAAAGCTTAAGCTAGCTAATGGGGGGACTAATTTGTAACATGGTTGAGAGTCTAGGGACTTGACATGAGAGGTTTTATGCTGGTTTCTGAATTTTTATGGAACAAAATGAATGATAGGATGTTGATAAACAACTTTTGTGAAGGGTGTTGTCATAAAAACACCTAATTTGGGCTAAAATGTAAAAGTTATAATTTATTCATTAAGGCATGAAATAGTTAGAATTGAGGATAGTTTTAAGAGGATTAAATGTTCAGATAGGCTTGTTTAGCAAGAAAATGTGATAAAAAAATTTTACGAGCCTAGGGGCAAAATTGTAATTTTGCCAAAGTATAAGGCAAAATGGTCATTTTTGCCTAAAGAGTGTATTATGGTATTTTATGATTTATAAATGAATAAATCAGTATATTTCATTGTTTTAGATCAAAGAAATTGAGTTTCGGACCTAGAACGGATAAAAAGAGAGAAGTGGGCAAATAATCATTTTTGGCTATTTCGACATCGAGGTAAATTCATGTGCAATTATTGTAAGTACGTACGATCTAATTTAATATTCCAATATTGTATGGAATGTATATATATACACTCAATGAATGTTGAAATGCCAATTGATGAGATGTCGGAGAATTGAATTAAAATGAAATCTTTATGTGATGAACTCTAGTGGGATGTGGTTAATTAATGCACATTAGAAGTATGTGATAGAACTGTATTGAGATGAATTCGATATATGATAAACTCCTGAGTGGGATGAACGTAGTAGAATTTGATATTGGATGCATGGTTGATATTGATTGAGACTCTATGTGGCTCAAGTAGAGTAAAAGTGGTAGAGTTGTGCATGTGTTGTGATAATGCTAGATGGTAAGATAAGTACGATAACTTCTCATTAATTGATTATGGTAGGCTAAGTGCAAAGCCACCGAGGTATTGTCTGTGTGGACTAACTGTGTGTGAAATAGCTAGGTGAATTAACTATGTGATTACGTTATTGAGGGAAGTGGCTGAGTGGATGTCTTATTGATGATAATGATGGGCTGTGTGCGATACCATCTACCATATTATTATTGGTGGGCTATGTGCGTCACCACCTGAGTAACTAATAATCAATGGGCTATGTGCGATACCATCGCTTACAAATGATTGGTGTGCTAAGTCTGAAAACACCATAAGTATAATAATTGGTGGGCTGTGTGCGATACCACCTTATTAGAGAGTTAATGGGGGGCTAAGTGCGAAGCCACCGAGACATGAGTAGTTTATTGATAAGGCTTAATGTATTGTTTTATGAAATTACATGACAATCAGTGCAGGAATGTATGTTGGTTAAACGAGCGATTGGCTTGTAGCACGGTAAGAATGTGGTAAGAGATAGAATGAGTAAGCTTCAAGAGTGGTTGAGTAAGCAACCATGAGTTAATGGGAAAAACCCAGTGTAATACCTGGTAGTTATCCATATTTAATGAATATCAGTGTTTATCAGTTATGCAGATGAACTTACTAAGCATTATTGCTTACTCCTTTTCTTTTCCCATCTCTTATAGGTTGTTTTGACTAGCTTAGGTTGGAGGCCGCCGGAGATGTTTTCACACTATCGAGCAGACGCTTGGTATGAGGTATCAAGTCCTTAAGAGTCCTGGTATGTATAAGGCTAGTACTTAAGTTTGATTAAGCCTTGTGAATGTAGCCAAATTGTATTGGCCTAAGAGAACTTATAGTTGTTTGTGTATAGCCATAGATAATGGCTTAAGTTGGTTATAATTATATGGGAAATATCTCCCTTAGTGTATGGATTGCAAACTTTACTTCTCTTGTGTTTAAATATCTTTAAACTAAGAATTATAATGATATTACTAGAATTTAAGTGATGATGAATGAATGTATGCAACTGAGGGTGGTGATTGGCTTAAAAAATAGCCTTCATGTGCTCACACGGGTAGACACACGGGCATGTGTCTAGGCCGTGCGTAACCTGCACCTTATTGTTTTAAGTTAGGATAGGCCACGGTCACACTCCATGGCCATTTGTATGAGCCGTGTAGGACACACGATTTGGACATGGGTGTATGCCCCAGACCCTGTGAACAAGTCAGTATACCAAGGATTTACACACGATCTAGGCCCACGGGCGTGTCAAGGTCGTGTGAATATAGTCAGTAACTCCCCACGGTTCAAGGCCACGGGCATGTGGTGAAGGTACACGGGCGTGCCCCCATTCTACACAGGCGTGTGCCCTAACCGTGGGAGTTTTGGCAGAATGTTGGGATTTTTAACACGGTGCGTGCACATGGTCGTGTGTGTCAACACACGGGCATGTGTGTCATCTAACACAGGCATGTACACCCTGTTTAAATGGGAAAGAAATTTTATGGATCGTAAGAGTTCCCGATATAGTCTCGAGAGCCCTCACACGTATGAGTGAGGTCTTGTAAGTCAAAAAAAATCAAAAAGGTTGTAGTATCGACATCAAGGAGAGTAGTCGCGTTGAGCCTAAGTGGAGTTCAAGTAGTTTTATGCGGTAATGCCTCGTGCCCGATTCCGACGGGGATTACGGGTAAGGGGTGTTACAGTTAAAGACTCTATGCGAACACCTAAGAGTTCTTTGGTGCCTCAAAATAATATTGCATTAGAAAACAAGGTGTATACACAAGTGTTCGGCCTTGACAATGATGGAAAAATGTTGGGATATGGACGTGGAATGACCAAATCCAAGTTGTTTGGCTATGGTTCACCACCGAGAAACCAATCTACATCGGCCATTAGAAAATTGATTGAGGAGATGAGCGCTAAACATGAGTGCTAAACATGTCGAGCAAATAAAAACAATTCAAGCAGAACAAGCAATTCGAGAGAAGACTCTACTCGAGGAAGTAGAATCTCGATTTCGTACAGAGGCCGCAGAGTGAGAAGTTCGTTTGATAGCTGAGGCAAAAGAAAGATTTATGAAATTAATTGAGACTTGAGAGGCAAAGTTCATAGATATGATCGATGCTCGTGAGAAGAAGTATAGGGCTCTCTTTAACGAGTTTATGGCAAAGGGAAATGTCAAGTAAGGCTTTTCATAGTAAGCATAGTAAGGTGACTATTTTATAACTAGATTGTCAATAAGTTTTTTAGTGGTTTAATAGACATTGATTGTTGTAACTGAATGCTAGGTTCTTATTTGATGTCTTCATTGTTTTCTCAACTAATAATTAGTGGATGTACTGATGAAAATTCTTTATTTAGCTTCAATTTATGGTTCTTTGGTTAATACTAAAATATTCTTCCCACGTGTTCATGTTGTTTCTCATCTAACTCGTATAAATAGAAAATGTACATTGCTATTTTTGCAGTTGAATTTTAGAGTAGCGGACTTGATGATAAAGCCTTCAGTTCAGATGATGATGAATGACGCTTGCTGCATATTATGTATTTATATATATGTTATAGTGGTTGATGAATGCAGTTGTCCTTTAATTTTTTGATGTCATTAGAAATAGGTTGACAACATGTTCGTATTAGGACTTGTTGACTGCTTCTATTAGGATTTTGTGTATAAATTACTAACTGCATTATGCAATGGTAATTTTGTATTTATATGATCATTTTATGTTAATTAACTGTTCAATTAATATTGTCTCAAACTTTTCCAAACCCAATACATACAAATTTGCTTATATTTCGCCAAACTAGGCTCTTAAAAATCGGGGAAAAACGTCGTAAAAAAACGTTGGACATGAGACAAAGAACTATCCTAACATTTTTAAGTTTGCCTTAGAAGGGTTTACCCGAAGCTTTTTAAGGTTGCCTTAGATGAGTTTATCCAAACTTTTTTTAAGTTGCCTTGGAAAAGGTTTATCCCAACCTTTTTATGGTTGCTTTAAACGGGTCTATCCCAACATTTTTAAGGTTTTCTTAAATGAGTCAATCCTAACCTTTTTAAAAGTTGCCTTAGACAAGGTCTATCCCAACCTTTTTAAGGTTACCTTAGACGAGTCTATCCTAACCTTTTTAAGGTTGTTTTAGACAAGTCTATCCTAACCTTTTTTGAAGGATGCCTTAAAAAAGGTTTATCCCAACGTTTTTAAAAGGTTTTCTTAAAGTGGTCTATCCCAACTTTTTTTAAAGGTTGCCTTAGACAAGGTCTATCCGAACTTTGTTAAAAGGTTGCCTTAGACTGGTCTATCCCAACCTTTTTTAAAGGTTGCCTTAGACGAGGTCTATCCCAACTTTTCAAGGTTGCCTTAGACAATTCTATTCTAATATTTTTTAAAGGTTGCCTTAGACAAGGTCTATCCCAACTTTTTTAAAAGGTTATCTTAGACTGGTCTATCCCAACCTCTTTAAGGTTGCCTTAGATTGGTCTATACCAACCTTTTTCAAAGGTTGGACTTGACTAGGTCTTTTCCAACCCTTCAATAAGGGTTGGCTTATGTTGACTTATGACAACGCTTTTTTGAAAGTGTCACGGAGCCTATGCCAACTTTATTATAGAAAACCTTTTTGGAAGCATCGGGAGAAGCGTCGCGAAACCTATACCAACCTTTTTTGTGCCGTCTTAGGTACAAAAAGTGTCATGGTAGGCTTGTTTTGTTGTAGTGGGTGCTTGGGTTGTCATCCTAGTTCGCGTAAAAATATTTAACTATGTCCAACAAAAAAAAAAAGATTACTGCATGATTAATTGAGAATAATACCTTGCAAATTTTGGTTCAAACTCAATTTAGTGAAATGATTTAATTTACATGTTTCAATTTTATGGACACTTGTTGATCAAACTAGGTATTTTGAGCACCTATTTATTTTTTGCCTATATTGTTTGCATTGATCATGGATGCAGAAAAAAGGCTTGATTTCTAATAAGTTATTGAATAATTTCTAATGTATGAAAGTACAATATGCTTGAGGGTAAGCATGAGCTAAGTAGGGTGGATTTGATAGCTTGTTTATTTTGCACAATTTACGTGTTCAACTCGACTTATTCATGAATTAATCCTTACTAATTGGTGTATTTTGTGTTTAAATATTGACAAGAATGAAATTCGGACACTTTAAATCAGAGACAAGCAAAGAAGGGATTAAATTGAAGCATGGGAAAGAGAAGAGAGACTGGGAAAGAGAAAAGGGACTTAATTGTAAATTACATTTGAGGGCTAGTAAGATTTTGACCATGTAAAAGCCAAAGTTAGTAAATTAAATCCGAAAATATTTTGAGTAGTTAGTGGTAGGTGGAAAAAGCCTTAAATTAGTATGTGGATTTTGTAAATAGGTGAGGTGGTATACTTGAAAACACACCTTGAATATATTGGACATTGATTGGATTTAATGCAACTATCCATTTTTTACCTTTTGTTCACAACACCTGTAGCTATTCTTTTTTATTCTGCCAATTTTCATTTCAATAGCTTTTAATTTCTTTATTGGCTTAATTATTTACAAAGTCCCCTCCCTTTTCCATCAATTTCCACCATAGTTTAATCCTTTGCCATAAACCAACAAAAGCATGATTAATTTAATGCTTCACTAAAATTCTAATTTAGCTTTACGCCGGTATTATTTCTGGCCAGAAATCGTGAGAAATGTATCCGCACTAAAGAATCCTTCAAATCGGTATTCACCATCTCTTCGGAATATTGGGATTAACTCGATTTCAATCCAAAGATTGCACATTAGGTCAAAGTGGTTTTAGTATACAGTTCGGAAGACTAGTCGTTCGTTCTGTATTCAAATTTTCGCGAACAAGTAAGGGAGATTGTGATCAGATTTAACATCCCGCGCGGTTGAGGCTCTTAATTTGAGTTGGGTTCTTCAGAATGCAAGACTGTCGGGGTCTTGAATTGCGAACACGTGTATCACTGTTAGACAAATTGGTAAGGATTGGTTTGTAGGGCGTACCGGAATCAACTACGAGAGGAAGAATTTGTGGTTAGGATGTTCTTAACCGCTATAACCAGCTTATTGTTTGGAGGAGAAAACTAAATTTCGAGGATCGATTCAAAAACCAAAATCCACCGAGTCTAGGGCTAAGGCTTCCTAATTCTGTTTGCAAAAATCCAAATTCATTTTCTAATTTAATTTTACTATCGATCTCTTTAATTGCTTATTTCTACTATCCTAATTATTTAATTTCTAGACATTGCCAACTCCTTTGATTTATTTAATTTATTTCTTAGCAAGTCCATTTGGAGTCTTGGGCAGGACTTCGGCTCAACCGAAATTTTGTTTATAAGAAAAACACTGAAGTTGATTCTAATATCCAATCCTTGTGAACTCGATCCTACTACTCTTACTACTGTTTAGCATTATTTTAATGTAGGAATTTTTTTGGTGGTTTCGACGCCCATCATGGAGTTGTGTGCAATCCTAGAAATAGGACGACATAAATCTACTGAATTAACGTCAAATCTAATACGGGAATCCATAGATCGAGTTAATACGATAATTAGGGTTTTAATTGGAAAGAAATTTCAATTAATCAACCTAAAGTTAGTTGCTCTTAGTCTTGAAGAGAGATATTAACATAGTTTTAGGATTTCTACGAATCAAGATATTAAGTGAATAAATTGTTTAATTCAGATTGATAATGACAGATGCAGTCTAGGTGGATTCTTTCCTGAGTATTGTTTTGTTCTTTGGTTATTAATCGATTATTTTCCTAATTTGTTCTTTATCGTGTTTTTAGTTAATTATTTTAGTTAATTTTAGTTTTAATCAATCATCTCAATTTGTCATTTAAATGATAGAAATAATTACTAGTATAGTCATAATGGTATTTATAGGTCTTTATATGTTAGGCAGGGGCAAAACTAGAAAATTCTTTCAGGGGGATCGAAATTGAATTGTAATTTTTACGATAGAAAAAATGTAATTTCACCATTTTAATAAACTGTATATTTATAATTTTTAAAGGATTAAATCAAAATTTTATATTTTTAGAAGAGACTAAAGTGTAATTTTATCTTTACTAATTTAAAATTTTAAAAATTTTAAAGGGCCATATGAAAATTTTTTTCATTTTAGGAAGGGCCGGGGCCCCTGCCAGCATCCTAGTTTTGCCACTGATGTTAGATAGGTTAGATTTAGGTTGACCTTATATACATTATTAATATCATATATAATTGCTTAAATTTGGCCCGACTTAAAATATGGATTTTAAAATATTTACCTCAGCACATTTATATTTTTGTAAATGACTAATTTGTGTTTGTTTAGGCTTACTTGTATCATTGTTTAATTTAAAAATATTATTTTATTAAGTGTTTAGTAATATGTATTTCTTTTACTATCATTATATATTTTTATTTTATTAAAATTTTAAATATAAACAATTTATGATAATTTTTTATATTTACATTATGATATAATACATTTAGTTTTCATATAATATAAAATACATAATACATATTAATAGGGAAACCAAAGGGTAAGTAAGGATCTTGTCCCTTAAAAATATTAAAATTACAGATAAACCCCTTCAAAATTTTAAATTATAAGTCGAAACTGTGATAAAATAACATTTTATGTAACACCCGAAACCCGGTCTCGACGTCATGGCCGAATCTGGCGGCATTACATGATAGTGTTTGGAAAACGTAGCTTCGTTAAAATCATTTCTAATTATATTGGGCTTTCACCAAAACGTGTCATTTAATAATTTATTATCCATCTTAAAGCATTATATGTTGCGGAAGCTTTTACCATAATTTGCGAGTTCGTGTATTTTACATTTATTTATTTAGAAAATCCGCGTCTTATCCTACTACTAGCAGTTTATAAAATAGTAATCCCGAATTTTAACCAAAAATTCGTAAAGGCCATGTTACATAAAAGTTACCCAAATATAACCAAAACAATAAATAAAATAAAAGCCAAAAAGGTCCAGAACTGTGGTCACCGTCGAGCCTTCTGCTGCACCGATCCATCTATTGTTGGGGATTTCCTGAACAGATTAAACAGAAAAGGGTGAGTTTTCACAAACTCAGTGTGTAATCCCCACAGACAACATACACACATAAAAATATCAGAAAACAAACATCAAATCACAATTCGGGTCTGAGCCCATTACAGAAACGGTGTGGACCTTAGCCCACTCAGATACAGATTCAGACATATTTCAGGGCCCTAGCCCATTTCAGATAGAATATGCAAAAAATAGAGTCCTACCCACCAGCCTCTACACACCAACTCCGTCCAACCCTACACACCATGTGGGGATAAAATCAACCCACCCAGCTCTACACACCATGTTGTACAGAATGCGGCACATAATCAGTAATTTGCAGCTGAGCTGCCAGATAACAGGCCTAAAAGCCCTTCAGATACTTCCTCCGAATATTATCAATCCTACCCCGATGCAATGCAACATACATAAATGTCATTCTAATATGCAGATAGTAGTTCATACATTCAGATCAGCATACATGCTCAGTACAGAAATCAAACAGTCAGATCATCTATTTAGAGGTCTAAGCATTGTTTACTGACCCTACGGTAGGTCCATAGTTGACTTGGGCGACCTGTGCAACTTTATAGAGTTTTTAAGAAAGATGGGCTCACATGCCCATGTGGCCTACCCGTATGGCCCACACGGCCTAAATTGGCCTTGGCCGTCTGGGTCACACGGCTTGGCCTAGAATCCCACACGCACATGGCCCAATTGGTCGAGCCTGTGTGTTGCACATGGCCTTTCCCAGCCATCACACAGCGGTGTTGCTCGCGTACGGCCTGGCTCGTCGATCACATGGCCGTGTGGTGACTTACAGTCTTGCACACAGCCTACCACACGCCTATGTGGCGTTGACAGAAAGGTTTTCGACTTTCGTTGAAACCTCGTTTTCTGCATTTTGTGTACACACCTGGTTCGATTTTAATGCGTAACCACTCTCGAGCACTTCGAAACCTATATTCAACAATTCCAAGCCCAATTTTAGTCACTTAATCCGAATTATCATGAACAGAGAATTCCTAAAACTTTACCAACAGCCTTACCTTAACGAGCCACGCTAATTTCTCGCTGCTACAAAGCTGAAAAGCAGCCCACAGCTCCTTAATTGTCCCCTAATAAGAAAATAACCACTTAATACCCCATTATTTCATCCAAACAAAACAAACGTACACCTAGACTTATCGAGAACACATCACCGTTTCATAAGGGGGAAACAAATTTATAAAATACTAACCACCAGACCAGCAGGCCCATTCTGTTAATTACTTACACACTTAAATTTATAAACCTATTAACTAGAGTTTGGGCTTTATTCATAAAAATACTAAAATTTACCCAAGTAGATGCTTAAACTTGAGACCTCCCACACACACCCAGAACACATAACCACTGAAGCAGACACCTATTCATGCCAAAATTACAAAAGCCAAAATTAAGCTAAAACCGGGGCATTACAACTCTACCGCCTAAAAGAAAATTTTGTCCTCGAAATTTTACCTGATTAGAAGAGGTGAGGATACTGCTGATGCATCGAATCCTCTGGCTCTCAAATAACCTCTTTAGTGCTATGATTCCACCACAGCACCTTTACTAAGGGGATAGATTTCCTCCGCAGAACTTTAATATCGCGCTCTAGAATTTGAACCGGCTCTTCCTCAAATGTCAGATCTGGTCTAACCTTGATGTCCTCAATAGGAACAACATACGTGGGATCAGAGCGGTAGCGTCTCAACATTGAGACGTGAAACACATCATGTATGCGATTCAACTCCAGAGGAAGCTCCAACTAATATGCGACTGGGCACACTTATTTTAGAATACGGTACGGCCTAATAAACCGAGGCTCAGCTTACCCTTGCGACCGAACATCAAGACCTTCTGCCATGGCGAGACCTTGAGAAAAATTAAGTTGCCCACAGAGTACTCAATATCCTTTCTTTTCAGATCCGTAGGACTTCTGCCTATTAGATGTCGCTTTTAGACGATCCCGAATCAGTCGGACCTTATCTTTAGTTTCAGAAACCAATTCTGGACCTAGAACCCGTCACTCACCCAACTCAATTCAACATAAGGGAGTACGACACCTACGACCATACAGGGCCTCGTACGGTGCCATCTGGATGCTAGACTAATAGTTGTTATTATAAGTGAACTCTGCCAACGGCAAGTACTCCTCCCAACTGCCTCAGAAATCTATAACACAACTCCTCAACATATCTTCCAGTACTTGAATCACCCTCTCCGACTGACTATCTGCCTGAGGATGGAAAGCAGTACTGAAGTCTAACCTCGAACCCATAGAAGCAAGGATCTTTATCGAAAATGATCAAGACAAGAACCCGATGCAGTCTCACTATTTCAGATACATAGAGCTTAGCCAATTTCTAAAGTGAAAAGTCCATCCTAACTGGAATGAAGTGAGCAGATTTGGTCAATTGATCCACGATGACCCAAACAGAATCCTTCTTAGTGGGTGTTAAAGGCAACCCATTAACAAAGTATATAGTTACTCGCTCCCACTTCCATATCAGTATCTTTACCGATTGTAGCAACCCCTAAGGCAACTGATACTCATCATTAACCTGCTGACAAGTCAAACAGTGAGCAACAAAATCTATGACCTTACGCTTCAACCCTGGCCACCAATATAACTCTCGTAAATCTCGATACATTTTACCCCGACGGGATGCATAGCATAAGGTCTACTATGCGTCTCCCTCAAAATCGACTGTCTCAAATCCTCATCATTCGACACACAAATCTGACCGCGAAAATGAAGTACCCCATCACTGTTAATTCCAAAATCCGTAGTATCCCCATTCTCAACGTAGCAACCCCTAAGGCAACTGATGCTCATCATTAACTTGCTGACAAGTCAAACAATGAGCAACGAAATCTGTGACCTCACGCTTTAACCCTGGCCACCAATATAACTCTCGTAAATCTCGATACATTTTACCCCGTCGAGATGCATAGCATAAGGTCTACTATGCGTCTCCTCAGAATCAACTGTCTCAAATCCTCATCATTCGCACACAGATCCGACCGCGAAAACAAAGTACCCTATCACTGTTAATTCTAAAATCTGTAGTATCCCCATTCTCAACCTGACAGAACCTCAACTTGAGAGACTGAGAGACTTATCCCTTATCTGTTTACCTCTAATCTGATCAATCCACGTAGGCTTAACCTGAAGCTCTGCTAACAGACTCCTATCATTGAATAAGCTAAGTCGAGCGAACATCGCTCTCAGATCGATCATTGCCTTATGGCTCAAAGCATCTGCCACCACATTTGCCTTACTAATGTCTTCACATTAGAAAGAAGAAGTTCTTTACTCTAATGAAGAACTTAATAAAGAAAATGAGGATGGGGTATCAACTCTGTTTTACCTGAAGACAATTTATCCAAGTGAGTTCTTTATCCATTACCATATTACTCTTTATTATTTGGAATAACGTGAACTAAGTTAGAGATGTCTGCAAACTAGATGAATAGAACAATTTCAAGGAGCGTGTGAAGGACAAACGAAAGGAGGAGGAGAACGAAGAACGTCATAAGTGGGTGAGTTACAGAGGACAGACACTCTCTAGATTAGGTCAGGATGATGATGATCAATTAGTAGTCTGTCATACAATAACTTAAAGTTAATTGTTTATTCTTGGCGTTTGACACAACTATGTTTTCCTATGTGTTTCTAACCGCTAGAGGGATGATGTACTACAAGAAGGCTCTAGAACCGTAGTGCTCAATGGAATTTCTTGAATGTAACGACCAATGGCTTATATAGACATGAGATTAAAATTCTAAATATTATCTCCAAAATTGATTCAATATATTTCAGTTCAGCTGAAAGTTATATCATATAGTTATTAACTTTATATTGACTTCCTTCATAGCTATTTCAAACGAGGAGGATTGCATTTGAAAGCAAAAATTACCTTATTTGAAGTTCACCTATATCATTTCTTGTCAGATATACGAAAATATCAAACGTTTAAAAGATCCTCGTCAAAAGGATATTCTAAACCTCATGATAATGTAAGCTAACTTGCATAGTGCAGTCATAAGATTAAAGTTCTTGACATAAATCTATGGCTGATTCTTTTACTTCTAAAAGGTATTCATCACTGCGTGTTGCTTACATCAATGAAGTAGATGAGGCTTTGAAGGAAAAGACTGAGGGAAAACTAAGAAAGTGTATTACTCTGTTCTTATCAAGGGTGATACGATCAATTATTCTAAAAGAGTAAGTGTTAGTTTGTATGAAATTAATTTTCCAAATGAATTTTGTTTAAAGTACTTGATTTTGAATTTTTACCCTCTTTGGAACCTGGCAATCCTCAACCATTTATAATAATTTTGGGCCTGGTGGGGTTTCGGTGAAGATTCTTTGAATATGATTCTTGATGGAGTGAGTTAAAATATTTCCTGTTGTGACCAAATATAACCATGCATATAAAGTTAACGGTTATAAGTTACAACTAGCTTTATGTGCTTTCTCTCTTATCTACTAGTGGCAAGTGGGATCCTAAAAAGTAAAGTATAACCTAATACTTGTATACATGTTGAGACCAAAAGTTAGTTCAGATTCCACTAGATTTGGAATATAAGAAATTGTATTCTAATTTCCTTTCTCCTTGATCCTTACCATGTCTGTAGAATTAAAAGAGGTTTTGCATCTACAATATTCTTAAAGTGGCATACAAACTCATTAAGGCTCATGTCGAGAGTGATATCATAGTCTGGAAAAATTGATTTAAGCAATCTACAAGACATCTACACATGCTAACCTCAACAATTCATTGCCTGAATGGTTAGGTTTCACTTGTGAATTGGTGTCCAGCATTTGAAGTTTTATATCTAACTCTTAAAATCTATTCTAGTCAGTTTCTATTGAAGGGGAAAAAATATTATGTTGGAAAAGGAATTATGTTTCAATTGTTTGATTAAGATGAATAGCTACACTACTATGCATTACTTAATGCCCTGATTTTTATGGAATTATTTGAAATTCTAATTGCTTATGACCTCCCTTTACAGTTGTGTGGTAAAATATCTTGCTTTGTTATTGTTTTATTTTCTTGTGTTACTAATTTCTTATGACAACCTAGTGTGGCATGTGGCTTGTAGGAAATATACCGTATGAGACTTTCAGATTCTCCAAAAAAAATTGGTGAAGGGAAGCCTGAAAATCAAAATCATGCTATTATATTCACTCGTGGAGAGGCCCTGCAGACTATAGACATGAACTAGGTAGATGCCTTTTTGCTGTCTTTCAAGGACTCATTTTTTGTAGAAAATTTTCCTATGTCTTTAACTCTTTGGTTGTAGGACAATTACTTTGAAGAGGCTTTTAAGATAAGTAATGTATTGGAAGAGTTCCCACATTCCCATGGTACACAAAAGCCATATTAGGTTTAAGGGAGCATGTATTTACGGGAAGGTTAGCATGACCACTTCTCTTTATAAGTTTAACTGATCTTAAATGGATAAACAGAGTCAATATGAAAAATACCATTTGCAGAATAATTTGAAGTACTAAATTTTGCTTGAGCTTTTCTTCCTCTTCTACGGTGTTTCATCACTTGCTTGGTTTATGTCCAATCAAGATTTCAACTTTGTAACCATTGGCCAATGCTTTTTGGCAAGTCCTCTAAGGTAAACTTGGCATTCTTATGATAACTGACTCAGTGCTTCTGAAACATCATGCCTGATTACTATTAATATTTTCACTAAGCTTTTAAGAAGAGCTTAAATGGTCGTTATGCTATTATAAGAACTCGCATAATAATTGTGATAAATAGCCATTTTTTACTGATAACTAAGCCTCTCTCACAACATCTCAAATTAAATCTTTACAATTCCATTTAAATCTAATAAAGGAACTGAATAGAAATTATGTAGCATTTTGTAACTTTGAATTAGCCACAGAAGGTCAAGTCAAACCAGGCATTTCCAATTCAGTTTGAGCTGAGTTGAATCTTTTTCATTATAGTATACGATAATATTATTTGAAAATAAAATCTCCCAAGTGATGATTTTGGATGATTCTATATTCAACAATACATTCTCATGGGCTTTTTCCTTTTCTTTTATGGTATACAAAGCTATTTCATTTCAGTTGTACAACTTTTTTTTACCTATGGGCCTACTTAATTCAATCTTAACCAGTGCAGTTTCTTTAAATGATTATCTTTTCAAGGTGTGATTCCATTATGGTCATCCTAATATATTTGACAGAATCTTCCACATAACAAGGGGTGGGAAAATAAAGCATCAAAAACTATAAACTTAAGTGAGGACATATTCGCAGGTAATGATAAACCATTATAAGTAGCCAATGTCATATATTGGATATAGTGGCTAATTGCTTAAATCTCTTCAGGGTTCAATTCGACTCTTCATCTTGGGTCTGTGACACACCGTGATTATATGCAAGTTGGAAAGGGGCATGATGTGGGGATGAATCGATATCACTTTTGAGGCCAAAGTTGCAAATGAAAATAGGGAACAAACAGCTTGCTCATGACGTCCAATCGCCTTGGATGTCACTTTGACTTCTTCGTATGCTATCATTCTACTTGCATAACAATTGGCTTCTATTTTAACAACTGGTATATATAATATATACAAAATGTTTTTCTATTTTTAGATTGGATGAGCTACTTCACAAATTAATGATTGACTAGATTCATTTTAAGTGACTTGACCTTATCAGTCGTGGTTATCATTACGTTGGTATCTCACCGTATGACAAATATTCTTGTTGCTCGGTGTTGAATCTTTAATTTGACTAGATAAGCCTTGATGGTTGGATCTCGCATTCATTGCATATAAATGTAGGCTCATGGATAATACTAAGACTTATGGATGGTTTTATCGTGTTCTTGCTTGTAGTCCGTTATACTCGAAAAACTATTGTGACTAACCCTATTATAATTCATGTTACCGCCCTTATTGTGTATGTTTTCCTTCTGACGCTTGTACATGGTTATGACCGGACGGAAAGAGAGATTCTAGAGGATCCACAAATTAAAAATAACAATGCCCTCGAAGCGACTTTAGTTACACAATCTTTCATTCGGATGGGCATATTCTTTAACGCCCATGTTAATGGAGATTGGCCTAGAAAAAGGGTTCTGTGATCGCTTTGGGTGATTTTTTCATTATGCAAATGCAGCTATCTTCTGTGTTCTTTACATTCCATCTTGGAACAAAGGCACATTATTTTGGGAAATTAATCTTGCATAAAAGTTCTAAATTTCGAGCTACTGGGCATGGTTTTGTTGTTCGACATTCTAAATTTGCTGATAACTACAGGCTTTACTTTCGAAGTCACTTTGTGAAAGCATTGGAACTGGGTCTATTGCTTACCATAGATGAAGTTTATGGGAAATCATATCGCAATTCAAGTCTTTATTTGTTCATCACCTTCTCAATGTGGTTTCTAGTTGGATTTTGGTTATTTGCTCCCTTTATATTCAACCCATCTAGTTTCGAGTGGTAAAAAAATAGTGAATGATTGGACTGATTGGAAGTGGTGGATGGGAATTCGTGGTGGTGTTGGTATCCAGCCTGAAACCAGTTGAGGCTTTTATAATCAGTGTAGATAGTACACTTCTCACCATACAGAAGTGCATCCAGATTTTTAGAATGAAGACAACAGCAGCCAGCTCTAACTCATTCGTCGGATAGTTTGCCTCATGCGTCTTGAGCTGACGAGATGCATAAGCTACCACTTTACCATCCTGCATTAGAACGTAACCCAGGCCCACATACGACGCATCACTGTATACCACGAAATCCTTCCCAGATTCATGATGTATCAGAATAAGAGCTTGCATCAAAATAGATTTGAGCTTCTTGAAGCTATCTTGTTGCTTATCAGTCCAGACAAAGGGAACTCCCTTATGCAGAAGCTTGGTCAATGGTGCTGTGATCAAAGAGAACCCTTCTACGAAGCGTCGATAGTAACCTGCTAACCCTAAAAAGCTGTGGATCTCAGACACATTCCTTGGCTGTTTCCACTCCAACACAGCCTCAATCTTACGAGGATCAACAGAAATCCCCTCTGCAGAAACTACATGTTTTAGAAAGGTTACTTCTCGGAGCCATAATTCACATGTACTAAACTTTGCGTACAACTATTTCTCACGCAAATTCTGTAATACCACTCGGAGATGTTCATCATGCTCGTCCTCAGTCTTTGAATACATCATAATGTCTTCAATGAAGACTATCACGAACCGATCCAGATAGGGCTGGAACACTCGGTTCATCGGATCCATAAAAGCTTCTGGTGCATTACTCAGTCTGAATGGCATTATTAGGAACTCGTAATAGTGGTACTGAGTCCTAAATGCCGTCTTATACACATCAGTCTTTTTAACCTTCAGTTAATGATATCCAGATTGCAAATCGATCTTGGAGAACACAGAAGCCCCTTTGAATTGGTCAAATAATTCATCTATTCTCGGTAGTGGGTACTTGTTTTAATGGTCAGCTTATTCAATTGGAGGTGGTCGATACACATACGCATGGATCCATTATTCTTTTTCACAAACAAAATAGGTGCTCACCATGGAGACACACTAAGGCGGATGAACTCATGATCCAATAACTCTTGAATCTGAGCCTTAAGCTCCACAAGCTCCTTCAGTGCCATTTTATAAGGGGCGATGGACACCGGAGCTGTACCAGGAAAGAGATCAACCTCAAACTTTACTTCTCGGCTTGGAGAAAGACTAGATAATTCCTCAAAAAAATTTGAAAAGTCCCTTACGGTTCTGATGTTCTTCACCGAAGAGTCTCTAGAATTCGAAACACTGATGTAGGCCAAGAATGCCTCACATCCTTTCAGTACCAAGTTTTTCGCCACCAACGCAGAAATCACATTTGCCAGATAATCCCGATGTTCCCCAATCACTACCACCTCGCTATCCTCCTCGATTTTAGAATAACCATTTTTGTAGCACAGTCCAGACTCATCCGATGCTTGACCAGCCAGTCTATTCCCAGACTCAAATCGAACTCCCCAAATGGAAGCTCCATCAGATCAGCCAAAAATATTGTCCCTCGAACCTCTAGCAGAACTTCTCTAAACAATTTACTAACCCGGATAGCTTGCCCCAATGGACTCACAACAGTTATCTCACTCAAAGTACTCTCAACCGGAATCCCCAAATTCTACAAAGTTTCAAACATAGAGCTAGCTACGTAAGAGTGTGTAAAGCCTATGTCTATCAATGCAGTGTACGGTACATCAAAAATTAAGAACCTACCCATAATGACATCCAGAGCATCACCATCCTCTCGGCGACGTGCAGCATAAACCAGTGTAGGTTGCCTCGCCTCAATCGGTCCCGTACCTATGCCCGATCCTCTCTGTCCTCGACCCATGCCATTTTCACCCTTGGCTTGACTTCGACCCCTAGGTGGCTACTGAGCTACTCTCGGTGGCTGTGCAATACCAATACCCGTAGCTTGCATCTGATCAGTCCTTAGTGGGCAGTCTCTGACACGATGTTCAGTTGACCCGCATCTCAAGCATACCCCAGTAGTCCTCTAACACTCGCTTGGATGGCGTCTACCACAGTGCCCACAAAGCTTCACCCCAGCAGGTGCAACGGAGGCCCAACTCTCACTGGCTCATCAGATCTGGCCTTTTTCTTAGGCCTCATCCCAAAATTTGAGGGTTCCGATTCCCTATTAGTCTTTTCTTTCTCACAATTTTGGCGCTTAGCGCGCTTAACCTCCTTGGCGATCTTCGCCTTATCCACCAGAGCAGAAAAATCATGCTCCCTCTACGGAGCTATCAGAACCCGTAGGTTGTCCTTGAGTCCATCCTCGAAACAGACACATCACTCATATTTAGTCGCCACTATGCCCCGGGCATAACGGCTCAATTTTAGAAACTCGCCTCATACTCGGCCACTGAACGGTCTCCCTAGGTGAGATTAAGAAACTCACGCCTCCTAGCATCGATGTAGCTGGCTCTCGCATACTTATTTTGGAAAGCCATCTTAAATATTCCCAAGTCAAATGGTCGGGTTGAGTGCCCTTCTTAATAGTCAGCCACCACTGGTAAGCCTCGTCGCGAAGTAGAGAAACAGCCCCTTTGAGCTTTTGCTCAGTAGTAAAATCCAAATTATCCATAATTCTTTCTGTAGCCTCCATCCAGTATTCGACCACGTTAGGGTGACTCTAGTGACATCCCTGAATAATTAAGCCCCATTGGACTGGAGTCGTTCCATAACTGACCCACGGCCCCCAGATCCAATGTTGGGCCCAGCAACCCTCTCTAATATTCTCAGCATAGCCTGAGACAATGCATCGTCCCCAGCCATGCGATCTTGAGACTCAGTCTTGGTAGTAGGTAAGATCGGCGTCTCGCTCGTATCCAGATGGGGCAGATTCTCAGATGCGGAGGACCCAGCTTGAGCCCCCTACGACCTCTACCACGACCTCTAGTACCTCGTACGCGGATACCTCGTGTGTTCATCGTAATTTCAAAAGTTATCTATATTAACAGTTTTATGCATTAGTTTACAGGTCCAATATTTATTAAAAAATGTTTTATGCAGAATAGTATCAGAAGTTCAGAGTTCGTTACCGCGGATCGCAGTTTTACTATGATTTTTCAGTTTCGCTACAGTTTTTAGTTTACACTACCTAAAGTGTTTTTAGTTCAATATACTACCTTAGGCTGTCTCAAGCATGCAAGTAGTATTTTAGAAAAATCTTAAACAGAATTCAGAACACTTATAAGATCGACGTTGGAGACTCGGTGTACCACATACCCATTTTAAAATATTCTGAATCACTTGAAAATAGTTTCTTTAAAACCAAACTTTTAAAACCCAAATCCACAGTCGAGTTTTGCAACTTGGCTCTAATACCACTAAATGTAACACCCTAAACTCGACCTAAAAGTTATGGTCGAATCTAGCGGCGTTACGTGATATTGCATGAAAAACGTAGCTTCGTTAAAATCATTTCTAAATATCTTGGGCTTTCGTCAAAACGTGTCATTGAATAATTTATTATCCATCTTAAAGCATTATATGTTGCGAAAGCTTTTAACATAATTTGCGAGTTTGTGTATTTTTAATAAAACATTTATTTATTTAGAAAATTCGCGTCTACTAGCAATTTAGAAAATAGTAATCCCGAATTTTAACCAAAAATCCATAAAGGCCATGTTACATAAAAGTTACCCAAATATAACCAAAACCATAAATAAAATAAAAGCCAAAAAATGTCTAAAATCGTGGTCACCGTTGAGTCTTCCACAGACCGATCCATCTTTTGTCAGATTTCTGATGATTAAATGTAAAAGGGTTAGTTTTTGCAAACTCAGTGTGTAATCCCCACAGAAAACATACACACATAGAAATATCAGATAACATACATCAATTCACAATTCGGGCCTGAGCCCATTACAGAAACGGTGTGGACCTTAGCCCACTCAGATACAGATTCAAACATATTTTAGGGCCTTAGCCCATTTCTGCATGTATATGCGTAAAATGAGTCCTACCCACCACCTCTACACACCAACTCCGTCTAACCCTACACACCATGTGGGAAAAATCAACCCACCCAGCCCTACACACCATGTTGTACAGAATGCGGCACATAATCAGAAATTTACAGCTGAGATGTCAGATAACAGGCCTAAAAGCCCTTCAGATACTTCCTCCGAATATCATCAATCCCACCCTGATGCAATGTAACATAGATAAATGTCATGCTAATATGTAGATAGTAGTTCATACATTCAGATCAGCATACATGCTCAGTACAGAAATCAAACAGTCAGATCATCTATTTAGGCTAAGCATTGCTTACCGACCCTATGGTAGGTCCACAGTCGACTTGGGCGACCCGTGCAACCTTACAGAGTTTTTTCAAAAGATGGGCTCACCCTCCCATGTGGCCTGCCCGTGTGGGCTCACACAGCCCAAATTGGCCTTGGCCGTGTGGATCACACGGCCTGACCTAGAATCACACATGCTAGTGTGGCCCATACGGCCCAATTGGTCGAGCCGGTGTGTCACACACGGCCTTGCCCAGCCATTACACGGCCGTGTTGCTCGCGTATGGCCTGGCATGTCGATCACATAGCCGTGTGGTGACTTACAGTCTTGCATATGGCCTATCACACGGTGACCACATGCTTGTGTGGCGTCGACAGAAAGGTTTTTGGCTTTCACCGAAACCTCATTTTTTACATTTTCGTGTACGCACCTAATTCGGTTTTGACGCGTAACCACTCCCGAGCACTCCAAAACTTATATTTAACAAATTCAAGCCCAAATTTAGTCACTTAATCCAAATTATCATGAACAGGAAATTCCCGAAAACTTACCAACAGCCTTACCTTAACGAGCCACGCTAACTTTTCGCTGTTACAAAGCCGAAAAGTAGCTCACAGCTTCTTTGATTGTCCCCTAATAAGAAAATAACCACTTAATACCCCATTATTTCATCCAAACGAAACAAACGTACACCTAGACTTACCGAGAACACACCATCTGAAACACCCTAAACCCGACCCACGAGCCTTGACCGGATCTGGTATGTTCCCCGGTGTAAACCGTTTCAAATTCTTTTGTTACTTAGGAAAAACTTGTGTGATTTGGAAGAAAGATCGTTTTGGGTTGGGCTTGAGTTGAAAACAAGTTTAATTCATTGTTAAAAATCCTTTACTTTAGGTGACAAAACATTTGGGCTTTGTTTTAAAAAAAATGATTTACTTAATCTTTTAATAAAATGAGGTTTGTAAGTTTAACAAATAAAAAGTAATAAAATATTCCTACTAAGGCCTTATTACATCAAATAATTCCCAAAATTTAAATAAATCATAAATACTTAAAGTAAAATAGTCCAAATAAAATAAATCAACTTCACATGGCCTCCACTAAGCATCTCCAACCCGGTCCATCACCGATCGTCACCAAACATGTTCCCACAACGGTGAGTCAAATAGACTCAATGTGTACACAAACACTAAGTCTTAACAAATTCAGGCATAACAAATCATATTCATACGTATTCACATTTAATGATTCAAGATAATGATGCAACCCAAACCCAAACCTAGATACCATCCGCTACATATCCCTGTACCAACCTGCACACCGTGGGGACTACTAAGTCAACCCTCCATCCGCTACACACCATCGAAGGCAGTCGCTGCAATCGACGTGCTTATTGCCCATATAAAATTCGTGGCATAGCCACCAGATAAATGTGTCATGAGACACCACATTCAAATAATGTAACCGAAGTTACCACATTCAAAAAATGTGACCGAAGTCACCACATTCGGATAATGTGATCAAGTCACCACATTCGAGATAGTGAGACCAAGTCATCACATTCACTTCCCTTTTCAAATAACCCAATGCCCCATATTATTCATATCATGCATATCATACTTAAATTCACATTCATGTCACTTTTCACATGTTAAGTATAACATATTTCGTAATCCTAGTAGGAGTAGGAAAACGATTCGAGTACTTTGTACCATAACATGGTACTTTAGCCACATTCTTACACTTTCATATTAACACATTTATCAAGTTTAAGCCATAAATCTATTAAGATTAGTGTAGGGTACATACTAACCTTAGCCATATTCTTACACTTTCATATTAACACATTTAATTTAAAACATAGCCATGAGCATATTAAAACTTAGAGTAGGGCACACACCGATTCGCTTAACAATTTCACTTGAAATCCCAAATTGATCCATCGCCTTAGATCTTTAACTCCCTTCATTCGGCCCATATTAAAGGTTTAATGAAAAACTCATTCGTACACAAAACCAAATCCTAGTAGGATTTGTACACTAAGACTTACCTTAATGACGATTTGCTTATCACTCAAATCACGAAAACTTTGCTTTTCTTCTCCTTGTATTCGCCAAACACTAGATCTCTACATAGGTTAGTTTTCGCTTTTAAGATAATAAGAAAATAGATCTATGTACTAAAGTAAGGCCTTAGCCGAATGCTATAGTGCTTACCTTATGGATCTTAAATCCCAAACTCATTGAATAACTAGGGAACATGCGCTTATGGTGCACCTTCGAAACAAATTTCACCTTCCTTGTAGTCAACACTAGCAAATCCCAATGATCTTTCCAAATTTTGGCAAACAAGATATTAATGATATTAGTTCCTATGTTGCGACTTAAAGAAGAGAATAAATTAATGGCCATAAAAGTCTTACCTTAATATTGAATTTGACAAAGACCTAAGCTTGAAGCCACTTGATATATTTGGCTATGGCCTTAAAAGGCTTACTTTCGCTTTTGGAGGATTAGAAGGAAAAGAGAAGGAAGAATAAAGATGGAGGATTCGCTAGAGCACAAGGTATTTCGCTTTGGCTAACAAAAAGAAGAATAAAATCAGAGGAAATTCTAAGAGAGAGGAGAATCGCTTAAGAAATTCGCAAAGGAAGAGTGAATGAATGAATGGCCTCTTTTCCTTGTATAGCCAAAATTACTAACTTAGAATCCCTTACTTGGCCATCACTCTTCTATTTTGATAGTTTTATCTCTTTAATTAAAAATTAAAGAATAATCCTCAATTATCTCTTTGAAAATAATCTAAAATAAATCATCATTTATCCACCTATTTAGCCGAAGTTTTAAGGAGAATTAAACTCTTCCCTTAAGAGTCCCTATTGTCATCCATTGCTTCCTCTTTAAGTAATTAAATACAAATCACTTAAAGTCTTAGCTAGATGCCGCCCACCCCTTCCCTTGATGAGTCGAATTTAAACTTGTTCTATTGGACTCCTTGTGGCCATAGAGGCCCAAATTATCCACCTAAGTGGCGTCACTCACTGGGCTTTAAGTGGTATCTTCAGGCCACTTTTCCAAGCCTGTTTGTGTGTCAAATTTCACATACTTTTTCTCTTAAGGCCACCTTGCCTTAATTTCCTCTTTTAAGCTTTAAAACTCGACATTTCTAAGTCATTTCTAAGTTTCCAAAAATTTCCGCTTGGCTCTTTAAACTTGACATTTCCTTACATTTCCAAGTTTCCCGAAATGTTTACTTTCCTCTTTTGAATCATTTCTAAATCATTTCCTTACATTTCCTAGTTTCCAAAAATGTTCACTTTGAACTTAACATTTCTTTACATTTCCATACATTTCCTTACATTTCCATACATTTCCATACATTTCCATACATTTCCTTAGATTTCCAAGGTTCTAAAATGCACACCACATGTCACAAGAAACATGCTATTTCATAAAATTAAGCAAAATGCACACAATGGGATTCGAACCTCTTCCTCAAAGTACTTCACTTGATGCCATAACCCTTGCACCTTAGGTGGCGTCCTTGCTACTTTTCCACATCACTTCTTGTTTTAACTTAAAACCAATAATTGTCCAAAGCTTTCTTCCATCCTAGGATTTTAAAACCCTTAATTCACTTCCAAACACCGCCAAAACCTACTACTCATGAATTATGCACAAACGCATAACCCCTAATCTAGGATGTTACACCACCGTTTCACAAGGAGGAAACAAATCGAGAAAAATCGATGAAGAGGGGAAAACCAAGGGATTTCGACAGGGGATTTGGCAGAAAACGACAAAAAGAAAAAGGGAAAATCTTGAGAACAAAGTAGAAAAACTAAAAAATAGCGAAGTAATTAGAGTGGCAAGAATTCTGATAACTCTCCTATTTAAGTCTCCTTAATTTTCTCCATCAACCTCTTCACTATCAGAATTCTAATCCATCTCAACCTCTTCACACGGCACAAGTAGCAAAAATAATTCCCTTGTTCGCACAGAGATTCAAATTCATGACTTCAACCATAATAGCACACCACTTAACCACCAGACCAGAAAGTCCATTCTATTAATTATTTACACACTTAAATTTATAAGCCTATTAACTAGAGTTTGGGCTTTATTTATAAAAATATTAAAATTTGCCCAAGTTGAGGCTTGAACTTAGGACCTCCAACACACACCCAAAACACATAACCACTAAAGCAAACACCCATTCATGCCAAAATTACAAAAGCCGAAATTAATAAAAAATCGGGGCGTTACATTTTAACCTTCTAAAAAATTATAATTCAATTTTGACCTCTTAATTTTTTTATTTTTTCACTTCACCCCTATATTTTTTTTATCAAGATATTAACATATTACATTATAAATTATATAATACAAAAGCAAAGTATGGAAGGAAATTGAAATGTGAAATTGCAAAATTAGTATTGTTTGGTTCGTAGTTGACTCTTGAGAGTTAAAAAGGCCCATATCAAGTGTTTCAAATTAGATTAAGATAGGTCATTCAAGGGAACATTCAGAATATGTATTCTTACAATTCCAAGAATTTCTTAAGTAATATTTTTCCCTTCACATATAATTCGATTTGGTATAGTGGAAACCATAATTCAAAACTAGTTACTACTACTACTAATAACAATGGGTCACAACTTGAATATGGAAATGGAAGCGATTCTTTTCACTACATCAGCTTCTCTTCTTCCTCATATTCACTGCTCTTCTAAGCTTTCCCCGAGAAGAAAGCAAGAGCACCCACGAAGGGTGCATTAATATAAGTAGCTGGCTCAGATTGTTGATAATTGTTACGATCATCAGCAAAGTTGTCTTTACTATCAGGTCCACCTATGACGGCTCCAACAAGGACGTTGGGATTAGGTGAGTTAGCGTAAAGGTATTGGAACCCATTGTTGCAGTTGATACGATCAGGGTGCGCCTTAATGGATGGAACCGATGAACCCCTATGGTGCACATGTTGTGGATATCTCTCTCCAAACCCAACCATGTATGACATTTTGACTGGATTATCGCCTAAGATGTAGTCCACCTGCTTTTTTGCTTGTGCTATGAGGCTCTCAGCTGTTACAGTTGAAGTCCCACATGTGACGACTCCACCATTTGTACTGAGATATTTGGCGTACGTCAAGAGGAGGAAAGTTGTGGTTGTCACATATTGTAGATTGCTTTCACTGGCTTTGTAGAGAAGGCCCCCTGGTGTATATTGGGCTTGGAACCCTGATGATCCTGGAATTAGGGAGCATATGTAGTTGTCTGAATGTGATTTGTATAATTGAAACTCTGATGTGCTTTTCTCCAAGAAGTCCTGTTAAGAATTAAAATCATTCGGAACTGGTTAAGTTTCGGGTTTGATGTTGATTCGGAGAGTCATGAAGGCTCGAGGACATACCTTGGAAAGAAGGACCTTTGTCCCAGCTCTCTTATCATCCCAACTGAAGGAGAAATCATCATTATCTGATCCCATGGTATGGCCATTGGATTGGATGTATGATAAGTACGAACTGTCCTGCGTCGCTCGATGCATCCATGACGCTCCCCAAAGAAGCTCATCCTGCATGTTCAAACCATTTTGATCAATGAATCATGATTAATTTTCCAATGGAACATGAACCAAAAGTGGATTTCACTATTTCTTAACTTGGTATCCAGAGTAAGAGCAGTAAAATGGGCAGACCACAGAATTCAGAGCGTCACTGTAAGACCCTCGGTACTTGTCTGCGAAATCGAAGACCTGCATTCATAAACAGAGGAGATTAGAAACATGAAAAGAACAAATGAGACTGCTAGTAATTTATAGATGCTTATTACATTCTTGGCAGTTTGAAGCAACTTGGCAGAGTAGGAAGGGTCGGAATCTTTAAACACTATCGAAGCTGCAGCCAATGCGGCAGCCGTCTCGGCTGCTACATCGGATCCTGGATTTTGAGCAGACACCTTGTATACATTGCGTGGGGTATCCATGTCTTCGGGTCTCTCCCAGCACTTGTGGTCCATGTTTGGATCTCCCACCTATAACATATCACAACAACATTATAAAAATGATTTTGTTTATCTTCCCCGAAGTTTCAAAACTTCGAACACACTCACTTGAACGTATAAACTGTCAGGGGTAGCAGTAGCTGCTTTTAGAAGATAATCCGTGGCCCATCGGAGGGCAGTCTTTGCATTCCCAATCTGACTATGCATTGAACCGCCAAATTCAATAACACTCCATGCCAACATTGTTGTGGTGAAGGCCATTGGAAGGCCAAACTTGACATTATCTCCAGCATCATAATAGCCACCCACAAGGTCCACGTGATAAGAAGCACCGTCGGACAAACCAGAGTTACCCCTCCATTTGAAGCGTTGATTAGACGGCAACGGACCCGACCGCTGTCCCTCAAAGAAAAGAATAGACTTTTCAAGAGCATCAGCGTAATCTCGAGAAGTGAAAGCAGCAGAAAGTAAACTAAGGGATAAAAAAGATGTACAAAGAAACAGCGTTGTTATAGGAGCAGCCATTTTTTATAATTTGGCTCTTCGCGAATGCGTTATAGGTGGTGGTGGGAATGTGTTAATAGCAAGGGGAGTTTATTTATAGGCAAAAAATAAGCAGAAAGTCGTGAGGTCGTTAGACGTTAAGGTGGAACCAAAAAGACAAGAAACATTCATGCAGCTCACGGGATCAACTGCGTAAATTTGGAGGATATGTTGTTATGTTTTGTTATGGGGACGACATTGAAAACTTGATCCAAACAAAGATATGGGAACATGGAAGGTCTTGGAACGACACAAGAACCTAACTTATTGTTATCAATATTGGTCTCGTGTTAATAAAGTCTTTGTAATAGTAGAGAATGATAATATCCCTCACAAAAAGTCTTTGCAAATGCTGCGTGAATTAAGATAAACTTTTTTGCTGCCAAAATTAAGATAAACTTTTGATTATAAAATACCGTAATTAATGCCGTGTGAGTATTTTAATTTCCTTTTCGTAAGAGAACATAATTTTGTCACTATCTATAAAGTCACGGATGCGTATAATAAAGCTGAGTCACATGAGACTCCAATGCTATTTAGATCCCCTAACTTTTGCGTGAACCATGAATCCCCAGCACTCATTTCTCTTTGCCCAAATTATGGGTTTGATACCCCTCAAATTCCAGATTTATTTCCCGTATTAGTTTGGAGAGGAAGGGGCTTTGGCCTAACCTTCTTTCCCATATTCTAAGGAATATTTACAATCCCTTTTTTCTTCTCATTTCTAGACGACTTGGACTAGTTTAGTTTAATTAGTTAAGAGTCCAAACAATAATCCCAAAATCATGTGATTGGAAGATATGAGAGAGGCCCCTAAAATCGTAAAAAGGCTTCACCTGGTTGGTCAAGGAATTCAGAAATTTGTTGGCTAACGAATACTGCGGCTTTGATTTTGGAACCTCCTTCTTTCTTTTGTTGACTTTTCAGATACCTAACCCATATAAACAACCCTACTGTTTTTACTGTATCTCTGCCCAAAATTTATCCGTATTATGCATGAGAACAATTTTTTTAGTGCTCTATTTTCTAAGCCTACATGTGACCTTCGCCTGCTTTCCTCAATTGGTTTTGTAATAAAAGGAACCAAGATGTGTGTCACGTGTGTTTTTTTACTATTAACAATATTGAAAAATTCTTGCCTACTTGGGATAATGCAACTCCCAGACATAATATGTTTACTCAATTTGCTAAAACTGTCTTCTAAGGGAATCAAAAGCAACTCCCCAACCTCAAAAGTCGTGTGTCTTAATAAATGCAATTAGTGATCATGCTATAATATAATATTATCAACTTCTTGTAGTTTTATAAATAAATTAGTAGTTGATATTTGATGTGTTGGTATTCAATGAATAAAATGATATGTTATTAAAAGGGTTAATATTTAATGGTATAATTTAATATATCATTAATGAAATAAAATTAAGTGAATTTAGTTTTTAAAATTTAATTGATAATGCGTCAACAATAAAACTATACACACTCGTAAAAATATTATGGAGGTCATTATATTAGGTGTTAGATCGCATTTTGTCCATTTGCTAAAAAAATGAACAAATTAGTTTATGTACATTAGATCAAAAAGTAAATCGATTATTTTTATTAAAAATTAATTCATTTTATTGTTAAAACTGGTATAGTTGACATAATAATCAAGCCACGTGTACCTTATGCTTACATATATAAATTAGTTTTTAACAAATAGAAATTGATAAAATTTGAACAAAAGGATCAATTTACTCTTTGATCTAACATATAAAGAATCATTTACTCATTTTTTTGAGTAAAAGAAACAAAATGTATTCTAATACTTAATATAGAGACTTCCGTAATACTTTAACTTGCATCAAATATAAATCCTTATTTAAAAATGACGTGGAATGGATTTAAATTAAATTTTTTTTATGAATTATCAGTGAGTAGATTAATTAATTGTTTATAGAGGAAGCAGGATGGAGCTTCTTATGTTTATTGTTTGTTTGTTGCTGAAACAAACTTGTAGGGTGTAATAAACTTTTGCCTGGTTTTCTCAAAAATTGGAAATGGGTTAACTTAAAATTAAAACTAAACGGCAAGCGGGTGTTTGGGTATCCAATAGTTGAGGGGTTGCGTGATCTTAGCCAAATTAGAGTTTATTTCTTTTTGTCTGGCTCACCCCTCTTCATCATCCACCACCTTTACATTTCTATACTAATCACCAATTCTTCCTTAAATTACTTTTAAACTATTCATACTCCTAATTGATTATTTATTCTTTCGTACCTGAGTTTGATATTTTTTATGTATTACTTGTAATGTGGTATCTATATTTGATAAAAAATTATACACTTTAGTATCCGAAAGTAATAATGTCAATTTTCTTGCTTAATTTGAATTTTAAAATTAATTTAATAAAAATTCATAGTTAACTAATAATATTAACAATTAACTTTTATCAAACCGTAATCACCACACCGCATCTCCTAAGTTAAACACTAATAATTTTAGCAATTAACATTCATAAAATCAATCCTAAAACTCGAATTAAATACTAAAAGTTAACACTGTTACATTTGAATATCAAAATATATAATTTTATCAAATATAAATACCAGATTGGAAAAAAAGCACATGTACCATATTAAAAATATATCAAACTTAAATTCCAAATGATATTCTTCAATAGTACATTATATCGATAAATTTATTCTAATCTACAATCTCCGGAGTATTAAAAAATGTAGCTTGATTTTATATAAACAATGTTATTTTTATGGAAATAGGTAATATTAAATTATTTACACTTAATATATATAAAGGTATTTGAACTTGATAATTTATATCTACTTGTATTTAAAATATTTTTGGACCTAACTGACACCTAAACATGAAAATTGTAAATCAACTTCATACTTTTTTTTAGGTACCTAACAAACACTGCTAAAATAAATTAACATGGCGCTGGCGACCAATAACATAATGATGTGGTAGTCTCACATCTTAATACGTGACAAAAAATAAAATTTATAATTCTTTTGGCTTTTTTACCCAAATAATATAAAAATAATTAATTAAGAAAAAGGTATGAAAAATAAATTAATTACGAAAATAGGCATTTGTTACAGTGGTATGACGGTGCTGCTTGACAAATTGACAGCACTAGACTGAAATGTGATGACTTAAAATATTCAGGGGCTTGATAAGTAAATTTTCTGTTTTTGTTGGTAGCTGAATAAAAAAAGGGTTTAAAAGTGCCACGGCGGCACCAAACTTCATAAACCCCCCTTGATTCATAAGTACAAAGCATACAAACGAGCCTACCATTTTTATACCTAATTTTGTTTAAAGTAAAATGATTCTATTATGAAATTTCAGAATAAGTTTTTGAAAGTTTAGAACCTCACTTGGGAGAGCATTCATAGGGAAATTTCATTGATATGGGATAAAAGGGGCCTGCTAATATATTTTATTCAAGTGAAAATTTGAACTCTTTGTAGTGATATTATCTTTTCCTGCCGAATAATCTTGCAGGTAAGACCAAAAGAAGTGGCCATTTCATACGGTCAATCTGAATGAAATAGAAGCATCAATCCGTTGGTGTGAAACATCACAGTAGGAAAAGAACAGAAATTGGAAAAGTTGTCGTTCTTCTGCCCATTTAGAAGGTAGCAGTTAAGAGTATGAGAAGTTGCAAGTCCCATATTTTTTTTGAAACCTCAAAGCATATTTTGAGCATGCTTGTGATGGGAAAAAAAAAATAAGAATACCGTATGTGTACTTGTATAAGTATGGTGTTGTTATTCCTTTATGAAAACTAGAACAATTTACCCACTGAGAATAAAATAAAATAATAAATAATAGGAGTTTATGAAGCAGTTTAGCCACTTACGGTTTGGTGTCGCCTGAAATCTTCTTTTCAAGCTGCCAACAAAAATAGAAAATTTATATATCAAGTGATACGAGCTCGGTTGTAGATGTCTCGAGTCGTATTGTTTGCCCGATCGTTAAAATTGAGTAAGTCTGAACGATTTACAAAATATGCTTGAAGTTATGAAAGATAGGTTCAAATGGGATGGTTTCGAAACGGATATGGAAACAAAGGTATGGTTTCGGCTAAGGCTTAAGAATGAACCAACACAATATACCGTGTTGACCCGAAACTTAGACAAGCACTTAGATTGAAAAGTGATGGAAATAGGAAGGATAAATTGATAAAAAAACTCCGACCCACTATCTATGAAAGATAGGCACTTTGGTATGGGTGAACGCCACACTTTAACAAAGTGATAAGTTCAAGAAAGATGGGATTGACGCCACAAGGGTTGCTTGATAAGTCAATTCAATCGAAGGAGAACTATGAGAGTTGAACACTCACAAGTTTGAATAAAATTCATCAATTGATCAAAAGTC
Organism: Gossypium rotundifolium; assembly: GCA_025506655.1. Classification (NCBI taxonomy): domain Eukaryota; kingdom Viridiplantae; phylum Streptophyta; class Magnoliopsida; order Malvales; family Malvaceae; genus Gossypium; species Gossypium rotundifolium. Next base: position 47,781,792 of record CP106723.1, read on the forward strand.
CTTACAAAGTGAATGAAACTACATATTTATAGTCTAAACATGGGGTAGCCGAATGGGCTATTAGGGATGCTGAATGGACGGCACATTGAAGCTAGAAAGAGGCTGAAAATTTTCTTGAAGTTTCTTGAACGTCCCTAGAAGCTTCTTAGCATGAAAAACACAAATGGGCAGCTTCTAGATGGTGATCATTCAACTAGACATTAATTGAAAGGGTGGTGAGCTAAACAGCCTTGTCTATGTTCAGGGGATTAAATGCTCTTTTATGAAGCTACTTGGTTGAGCTAAAAGGTCTTGAATTTTAATGATCAACTTGGGGCACTTCAATGGTCCTCAAATTGTGAAAGCCGAATGTGAGTAGTCCCTTGGTGGGAATGCACAAAACCGATCAGGCATTCCATGTGAAAAGGATCTCCAGCAATGTGAACACTTTAAAATGCTGCTTTGAAGAGCTGGATGGTCAGCCTAGAGGAAAGAAAGCATCAGCTATCTTTTGGCCCTTGGTGTCACCGAAGAGTTGCTGGTTAATAGCATTCAAGTGCTGACAATATCCATGCCGTCCCATACATGTACCTATACACATTTAATTGAACAAATTAATTAGTTTTAGGACACCATAAATTCAGCTAGAACAAAGACAAATTAAATAGGCAGTAGCTAAGACAACTTAAATAGCTACATTCGGCTGGACAAGTTAATTAGCAACAAGAATCAAATTTGTCCTAAACTTGACACATTAAAAATATTTATTAACTAAAAAACACATTTAAGCTTAAATTAAAATGTCCAGAATTTAAACACATTAAAACAAAATTAAATTATTTGAGCTGAACTTTAACTAATTAACTAACTCAATTAAATAAATTTACTCCAGTAACTTAAATGCATGAAATTAGATAAATAGGAATCAAGCTCAATGAGCTAGCATAAAGCCAAATTGAGCTCCATTGAGCTAAGTCGAGCTAAGTCAGCTTGCAAGACATTGAAAACTAAGCTTGGGAGCTGGTCTAACAATGATCGGTCACTTCTTCTCTTCAAGCTCGATCAATGCAGCTTGATATAGCTTCTTGGAACCTTTAGCTCGGGCTCGAGTGATTGGTCCTAAAGGCAACTCTAAAAGTTTGACCACTAGCTCCTTGGTTAAGCTCGTAGCATTCCCCCTTCTTCGAGGCGATTTGTCCCCAAATTGTCACCTACATCAAAAGGGGAATGATCAGCAACATTAAAATTAGCACTAACTCCATACTCACCGGGTAAGTCCAACTTGTAAACATTGTCGTTGATCCAGTCCAAGACTTGAAGTGGACCATCACCCCTTGGTAGGGGTTTAGACCTTCTTTGTTCGGGAAATCTTTCCTTGTGCATATGGATCCAAACCCAATCATCGGGTTCAAAAATGATTCATTTGCCCCTTATTTGCTCTATGGGCATGGTCGGTTCTCCTCTCGATATTTTCTTTGACTTTCTTATGAAACTGTTTTACAATATCAGCCTTTCTTTTGCCATCTACATGTACTAATTGGTTAGAAGGAAAAAGAACTAAATTAAGAGGAGTTAAAGGGTTGAAGTCGTATACCACTTCAAAAGGAGAGTGCTTAGTAGCCGATGAATCGATCGGTTATACGAAAATTCTATGTGTGGCAAACATTCCTCCCACGACTTTAGATTTTTCTTAATGATGGCTCGCAGTAATGTCGATAAAACTCAGTTGATTACCTCCGTTTGTCCATCCATTTGGGGTGGCACATTTTCGAGAACAATAGCTTGGTGCCTAGCTTGCCCCACAAGGTCCTCCAAAAATGGCTGAGGAACTTGGCATCTCGATCGGAGACGATGGTTCAGGGTATTCCATGCAATCAAACGATTTACTTGAAAAAAATTAGCAACATTAATAGCATCATTTGTTTTATGACAAGCAAGGAAATGGGCCATTTTAGAAAATTCGTCTACAACAACAAAAATTGAATCTTTTCCATTCTTGGTTCTAGGAAGCCCTAGAACGAAGTCTATAGATATATCAACCCATAGTGCATTCAGTATTGGCAAGGGTGTATACAGATCGTATGGCTTGATTTGTGACTTTGCTTTTTTACAACCAATACAACGATCACACTTTCTCATCACGTCACATTTCATCTTAGGCCAATAAAAATGTTCTTGAAGTATGGCCAAGGTTTTGGCTACACCAAAGTGTCTCATAAGTCCTCCGCTGTGGGCTTCGTTAACGAGCACTTCTCGAACAAAACTTTAGGGTACAGATAACTTACCTTCACGAAATAGATAGCCATCTTGCTGGTAATACTTTTCATGAGTACCTCGCACACAAGACTTATATATCTCACCAAAATCAACATCAGTTTTATAAAGATCTTTCAAGAACTCAAAACCAAGCAGTTTGGAATCTAATTGATTGATAAGAGTATACCTTCGTGATAATGCATCGGCAACAATGTTTTCTTTACCTTTCTTATATTTAATCACGTAAGGGAAAGATTCCAAAAACTCCACCCACTTGGCATGGCGCTTATTCAGCTTGGTTTGTCCCTTAAGGTGCTTTAAGGCCTTATGATCCGTATAGATGACAAACTCTTTAGGCCAGAGATAATGTTGCCATGTCTCTAAGGCCCGAATCAAGGTATACATCTCTTTATTGTATGTAGGATAATTGAAAGTAACTCCATTGAGTTTCTCACTAAAGTACACAATAGGTCGTCTATCTTGAGTCAAAACCGCTCCGATTCAAATTCCTGAGGCATTACATTCATCTTTGAATGTTTTGTTAAAATCAAGTAGTGACAACAGAGGAGCGTTAGTTAAACAATCCTTGATTTTATTAAACGGCATCTCTTGCTCATCAATCTAATTGAAATGAGAGTTTTTCTTTATGATACCTGTCAAGGGGGCGGCTAAGGTACTAAAGTTAGGCATAAACCTTCTATAAAAACTTGCTAACCCGTGAAAACTCCATACTTAGCTGATGTTCGTAAGACGTGGCCAATCTCTAATTGCTTGATTTTCTCTTGATCGACTTCTAGGCCATCGACACTTACGACAAATCCTAGAAACACAACCTTTTTAGTACCAAAAGAACACTTCTTAAAATTAGCATAGAGTACCTCATTATGCAGAACTTTTAGCACCGCACGCAAATGCTGAACGTGGTCTTCCAAAGACTTGCTGTATATCAAAATATCATCAAAATAAACCACGCAAAATTTTCCAATGAAGGCATGCAATACATGATTCATTAATCTCATAAATGTTCTAGGAGCATTAGTAAGACCGAATGGCATTACCAACCATTCGTACAAACAATATTTAGTCTTGACTGCGATCTTTCATTCATCCCCCTCTCGTATGCGAATTTGATGATAGCCGCTCTTTAAATCAATCTTTGAGAATAGTTGGGCTCCGCTTAGCTCATCAAGCATATCATCGAGACGGGGAATTGGGTGCCTATACTTGATGGTGATCTTATTCATGGCGCGACAATCAACACACATTCGCCACGATCCATCCTTTTTAGGCACTAGTAAAACGGGTACCGCACACGGACTCAAGCTTTCTCGAATGTATCCTTTCTCCATCAACTCAGCAACTTGTTTTTGTAATTCTTTCATCTCTTTGGGGTTACTTCGGTAAGCTGGTCGATTAGGTATCGTTGCTCTGGGCTTAAAATTAATTTGATGCTCAATGCCTCGGATGGGAGGCAAGCCGCTCGACACTTCATCCGGAATACATCTTCAAATTGCTAGAGCAAAGAAACAACAGGAGATGGCAATGTATTTTCAATTTCGTTAGTCTCAAAAGGCATTCTTTGTACATAAGTACAAGAATGGGCTGTTTCAATTCTCTTTTCCTTGCAAATACGCTCATTTTTTCACTCTCACTCTCGTTTTGTCTTTCTTTTTCCACTCGTATTTTTAACTCATTATTCTCACCTTTTCCTCTCTTTTTTCCACTTTCTTTTCTTTTTCACTCTTTTTGTTTTGTTCTTTTGATTTTGATTTTTCTACAGACTGCTTTATTTTGAATTGATCTTCGTAAACTTGCTTTGGGGTAAGAAGCGCTAAAGTGATAGTCTTTCAGAGGTGTTTGAATGTGTATCTATTTATATAGCCGTCATGGATCACACGTTGGTCGAATTGCCATGAATACCTCAACAGAAGGTGCCCCACGTGCATAGAAACTACATCACATACCACCTCGTCTTAGTACTTGCCGATTGAAAATGTCACTACAGCTTGCTTGGTTACTTTGAGTTCACCACCATCGTTTAGCCATTGCAATTTTTAAGGGTTCAGATGTTTTATCGTGGCTAAGCCGAGTTTTTCTATGAGTATGCTACTCGCAACGTTGGTGCAACTCCCTCCGTTGATTATCATGCTACACACTTTGCCTTGAAAGTGGCAGCGAGTGTGAAAGATATTTTCTCGATGTTGCTCGTCTTCAACACTTTGAATGTTTAAGCTTCTTTTGACAATGAGAATTTTGCCTTTGATGGGATATTTGAGTTCTTCTTCTTCATTGGTAGGGTTTTAGGCTCTTCCTCTTTTTCTACCTCAGACTCGATTTCACCGTTTGGTCTTAACCACCATCACTCGACGGTTGCAACATTGACTAGCTATGTGTCCCCTTCCTTGGCACTTGAAACATTTAATATCCCGAGAATGATTAGGGACAGGATCGTTCTTCCTTTTACTTACCTCGATACTCAGTTGATTGGTTTTGGTGGTCACAATAGGTTCTTTGGAACGCATAGGGGCTTTACTAGTCCCTTGACTCCACTTGTTGGTAGAAGAGATAGGATAGGTTCGGTTGGTTCCCTTCGCTTTAGTTATTTCTCGATTTTAATTGCCATGTGGACCATATCCATCACTTCAACATAGTGTTGTAATTCCACTATGTTGGTGATGTCACGGTTCAACCCCACTAAGAATCTAACCATCATCACCTTGTGGTCTTCCTCGACATTGGCTCGTATCATGGAAACCTCCATCTCTTTATAATAATTCTTGACACACCGGTTGCCTTGAGTGAGGTTTTGTAGCCGCTGATACAAATCTCGGTGATAGTACGATGGAACAAAATGTTTCCTTATGACTGCCTTCATTTCGCCCAAGTCGAAATAAGCTTTTCCCTGTTCCTCCTTCGACTCGACATGAGTTGATCCCACCATAAAAGTGCATAATCAAAAATTCTATGGCCACAAGTTTTGCCTTCTTGCTCTCCGAGTAGTTATGGCACTCGAAGACAAGTTCGATTTTCTTTTCCCACTCCAAATACACTTCAGGGTCGTTCTTCTCTTGGAATGGTGGTATAGTCATTTTGATGTTCTTGAGATTATCATCGGGACGATCTCTTTCTCTATAGCCCCAGTTTTATGGCCTTGATGCCGTATACTTCAAGCAGATGAGTGGTCACTTTCTTGCTCGCTTGAGTCATAAAGATCTTTCCTATTTTGGTTTAGACACCCGCGCTTACGCCTTGCAACTTCGGGGTTTCTTCATGTTGTTCTCGTGTTTCGACTCGAAATAGTCGATCTTTGATGAGCTCAAGTTTATGATCAAAAAGCCACTCCATTTCTCGAATGAGAGCTTGTAACGTCAAGTCAGGAACTCCTCCACTAGCAATATTGCGAATGGGTCGCAATCCACCTCCGTCCATTTGGTTCCTTTCTGGACTTCTGGCCATGGAATTTTAATCACACAACAATCCTCACTCGGATAATCTCACCGCACTCTTGCATTTTTCCGCTCAAGTTCGCCTTTCAAAGTTCTCTAAGGACTACATAGACGAATCAGCTCCCGTTGGGAGTCGGTTTACAAAAGTGATGTTGGGTTGGGGTGAGGGATTGATGTTGGGACAATGGGTAGGCTAACAAACAAAATGAAAGGGTTTAAGTGTGGCCGAATGGCTTGTTCGTAAGAAATGATTTTCCAGGCAGAAAATTTGTATGACTAACTTTCCTCTTCTTTTTTTTTTTAATAATTTCGAATTTGCACTTCAAATATATATTCTCTTTTTTTTCATGAATTTTTTTAAGAAAATACAATCCAAAGACTACCAAAAACATTGATACTTACTTCAATTTTACCAACTCTGATACGAAATGATACGAGCTCGGTTGTAGATGTCTCGAGTCGTATTGTTTGTCCAATCGTTAAAATTGAGTAAGTCTGAACGATTTACAAAATATGCTCGAAGTTATGAAATATAGGCTCGAATGGGATGGTTTCAAAACAGATATGGAAACAAAGGTATGGTTTCGGCTAAGACTTAAGAATGAACCAGCACAATATGCCGTGTTGACCTGAAACTTAGACAAGCAGTTAGATTGAAAAATGATGGAAATAGGAAGGATAAATTGATAAAAAAACCTCGACTTACTATCTATGGAAGATAAGAACCTTGGTATGGGTGAGTGCTACACTTTAACAAAGTGATAAGTTCAAGAAAGACGGATTAACTCCACAAGGTGAACACCCCAAACCCGGTCAACACACCACGACCGAATCTGGCATGCTACGGAGTGAAAACCTTTTTAAACCAAAAGTTTGTCGGATAATTTTCCTAGAAAACCCTTTTGTAGTATGAAAAGTTTAGAAATCCTTGTTTAAGATGATTTTGAAATCGTGTGATGGCTGCTTCAAAACTCATGCTTGAAAAACCTACTGGTTGTTGCAAGTTTTAGAAAACATACAAGTTACCTTTGTTATCATCTTATAAGTGATGTTACCCGATGGCAACGTTTAAAAACCCGAAGGAGTTATGGTTTTGAAAACATTGCTTTTTACCGGTTAATTTAACAAGTCCATATATCCAACATAGGTATAATATAATCAAAATAAAAGCAAATGATAAAAACCCAAAATAATACTTAGTGGCCTTATTACAAACCAAACCAAATTTAAGTAAATAAATAAACTGAAATAGTAGCTTAAAAGAAATCAAAACCCAAACTAGCATGCATGGCCGCCTCGAGTCCTCCACGGCTCCATATCCGTAATCTACGCCCCATCTGCAAAATATAAGGGAAGGGGTGAGTCACCAAGACTCAGTATATAAACCCCTAACTCGATAGTGCAAGCACTCACACAAATCATCAGTAAAACATGCAAATCATGCAACCCATAACCTAACCAACCGAATCTCCTTTAACTACCCTATGTGGTCAAAACCACTGGTGGTCAAAACCACTAGTGACCGTAGTCACAAATATATCGGTATGGTCAGAACCACTGATGGCCGAAGTTACAAATTAAGTGATAGGGTCAACCCATCGTGTGGTCAAAACCACTGATGACAATCCCATAATTAACATGTGGGGCCAACCCACTGTGGTACCAAGCCACTGGGACAGTCACAATATCCATGTATGGTCAAAACCACTGGTGGTCAAAACCACTGGGACTTAGTCAGAATTATATTATCAAAGACGGAGCCAACCCGTCGTGTGGTCAAAACCACTGGTGACAGTCCAAATATTCCTTCCCCCTCCTCTCATCAATCCCATCATCATGTCCATAACATACGTGACATAATATCATGTATCATGCAATAACACATAGCATAGCATATATCAATAACATGATGATGTATATCAAAAATCACATAACAGGGGACTTACCCGGAATCCAAGCTCATATCCACAAGGCGTAACCACTGATTTCATTGTCTAAAACAGTAACATAATAGGCATATTATACTAATAAAGTGTGTAAGCATTACACACCTGCTACTAACGCTATCACTAAATCCCGAAGACCCGATCTACTACACCAGATCTTCTTGATCCTACATTCGGCCAAACCTAAAATCAGTAACAAGGCCATTCGGCCACACCAACAAATCCCGAAGGGTTAATGCATGGAACCCCAAACCTTACCTTGATGCTCTTTGAATACTAGCCACCACCCAAAGTATATGAGATTGAGCCTTCCCCTACAATCGGCAATCATTAACACTCATTTCAATAGCCTTCAGCTTTTCAAATATCTAATGGAAAGACTGAACTAACATGGATCCTTACCACTAACTTATCGAATTCGATTGTCAGAGAATAGAGGGCTCAGATCTACTGCTTCAAAACCCCGGAGGTCCTAAAAGAAATCGGTCCTATAAATTATTAGCATTACTTATCAGCAAATACTGAAATTCGGCTTTTGCTCTCATGAGAGTCGACAGAGAGAAGAGAGAAAAGAAGTAATAAGATTTTGGCCATGGACACTTACCCTCTTCAAATCTGATTAGAGAAGAACCCGAAGAAGATCTACTCTTGGTTGATATTCAGCCAAAATAACACTAGAAGAAAGAAGGAAAATTCGCAAAGAGTTGAGTGATGAAGGAGATTCGCTATAGTTGATAGAAGAGAAACAAATGGGGTTCACTAAAGTGAAAAGAAGAGAATGGGAAAGAAAATATGGAATGGGAGAGGGAAGATTCGGCAAGGGAAGAGGATGAAGATTTCGGCACAAGGGTTTGAGAAAAGGAAAAGATGAAGTGGACTAAGATGGTTTGACTTTGAGCAAGAATAAGAAGAAGAAAAGAGAGAGAGATGGGGAGAAGAAGATTCGCCAAGCACTTTGAGAAGGAAAAAAAGAAATAAAATAAAATCAAAGAACTTAGAGGGACATTCGGCCACACCAAAAGCTCCCCAAAACCGATAGCCCCCTTGCCCACAAATCCACCATTCGACCAACTCTTCCCAAATGAGTTTGATAAGATTCAAGCTCCTAACTTTTATCACCTTTATCTATCCAATTCAAACAGATGATCACATCCTCATCCATTCAAGAGAGTCCCTCCCGAGCACTCCTCTTCCTTGCTTGTGGCGTCAAAATAATAAGCAGAAAGTGAGATTTCTGCAGCTCGAACTTGAGTTCTCCTCCCCTGTATATGGTGCCACTCTTTAGACACCTTAGTGGCGCCTCCTTGCCACTTTTCCACTGGTATTCTTGTGTCTAAAACTTCCAATAATTTCCTTTAACCCCTAACTCTCCTAGCTCCCTTTTACTAAAACTTAAAACAAAAATTTTCCCACAGCTCGGGCCTACCCTTAGCTTATACCTAGATCTTAAAACACTTAATTACTACCACAATCAAGCCATACCCATACAAAAACAATTTAAACACAATAGCCCCTATTTCAGGATGTTACAGTTTTACCCCCTTAAAATAATTTCGGCCTCGAAATTACCTGGTCAGAAGAGTTGAGGGTATTTCTGCCGCATCACGTCCTCTGGCTCCCACGTGGCCTCCTCCATACTATGATTCCGCCATAAAACTTTCACCAGGGGTACTGACTTCCTACGCAAGACCTTGACATCCCGATCCAAAATCTGCACCGGTTCCTCTTCGAAAGTCAAGTCAGGGCTCACCTCTATCTCCTCAACTGGTACCACATGTGATGGATCTGACCGATAGCGCCTAAGCATCGAAACATGGAAGACGTCGTGAATCTGACTTAACTCTACTGGCAACTCGAGCTGATACGCTATCGATCCCACTCTCCTCAACACCATATACGCCCGATAAACCTAGGGCTTAGCTTCCTTTCCGTCAAATCTCAAAGACTTTCTTCCGTGGCAATACCTTCGAAAAACCTTATCACCCATCGCATACTCTATATCCTCGCATTTAAGATCGGTAGAAGACTTACGCCGTCTCGCGCTTCCTTAAGACGAGCCCGAATCACCTTAACTTTATTCTCAGTTTATGCCACTAACTCCAGACCTAATATCTGCCGTTCACCCAACTCTTTCCAACACGTAGGAGTGTGACATTTTCGTCTATACAGTGCCTCGTATGGTGCCATCTGGATACTCGCTTGATAACTATTGTTATAAGCGAACTCCGCCAATGGTAGATACTCCTCCCAACTACCACTGAAATCCAGAACACAGCCTCTTAGCATATCCTCTAAAATCTGGATTACTCTTTCAGATCGTCCATCGACAGGATGGAAAGCCGTCAAATCCAATCTCGTTCCCAAAGCCTAATGCAAAGCTCTCTAAAACCTTGACGTGAACCTTACTATCTCGGTCATATACAACTTAGCTAGCTTCTGAAGCGAATAATCAACCCTTACCGATATGAAATAAGCTGATTTAGTCAAATGGTCCACAATCACCCAGACTGAGTCCTTCTTGCTAGGCGTAAGGGGTAGCCCACTGACAAAGTCCATAGTGATCCTTTCCCACTTCCACTGAAGAATCTTCACCGGCTGAAGTAAACATGACGGCAGCTGATGTTTAACTTTGACCTACTGACACGTCAGACACTTACCCACAAACTCAGTCACTTTTCGCTTCAATCCTGGCCACCAGAACTGCTTTTGCAAATCCCGGTACATCTTGCTACCTCCAGGATGCATAGCGTATGGGCTGCTATGTGCATCTTGAAGAATCCTTTGCCTCAACTCGACGTCCTTCGGCATACAAGCTCTCCCTTGAAAACACAACACTCCATCGTGAGTCAAGCTGTAACCTTCCATACCATTACTCTGTACTTGCAACCTCCGAGCATTCAAACCTTTATCCACTAACTGTTTTTCTTTAATCTGCTCCACCCAAGTCGGCTTTACTTGCAATTCCGCCAACAAACTCCCATCGTCATACAGACTAAGGTGAGCAAACATCGCTCGCAAGTCTGCTACCACCTTACGGCTCAACGCATCAGCCACTATGTTAGCGTTGCCCGGATGATACTCAATCCAGCAGTCGTAGTCCTTTAACAACTCAATCCACCTTCGCTGTCTCAAGTTTAAATCCTTCTGCTTCAAAAGATACTTCAGACTCTTGTGGTCCGTATAGACTATTGACTTCTCTCCATATAAATAGTGTCCCCATATTTTTAGGGCGAAAGCCACTGCAGCCAACTCCAGATCATGCGTCGGATAGTTAACCTCATGCGGTCTCAGCTGTCAAGACGCATATGCCACTACTTTCCCTTCCTGCATCAGCACACATCCCAAGCCAATATGTGATGCATCACAGTAGACCGTGATACCTTTCCTGCCTCAGGCTGTACCAGAACAGGAGCTTCTTTCAGAATCTTCCTCAACTTGTCAAAACTTTCCCGCTGTTTCTCCGACCACACAAATGAAACTCCTTTCCTTAATAACTTGGTCAACGGCGCCACGATCAGAGAAAATCCTTCCACAAATCTCCGATAATACCCCGCCAGACCTAAAAAACTCCGAATTTCTACAATCGACCTAGGCGATTTCCAATCCAACACCGCTTCAATCTTGCGAGGGTCCACTCTAATCCCTTTAGCGGACACTACGTGACCTAAGAAAGTCACTTCCCTAAGCCAGAACTTGCACTTACTGAACTTGGCAAATAACTGCTTCTTCATCAGAATTTGCAAAGCCAACCGCAAGTGCGTATCATGATCCTCCTCAGTCCTTGAGTAAACCAATATGCCGTCTATGAATACTACGACAAACTGGTCTAAGTACTGCTGGAACACCCGATTCATCAAGTCCATGAATGCTGCCGGTGCATTGGTTAACCCGAACGGCATTACCAGAAACTCGTAGTGCCCATACCGAGTACGAAATGCCGTCTTATGAACATCAGCCTCCTTTACTTTGAGTTGATGATACCCCGACCTGAGATCTATCTTCGAGAAAATTGATGCACCCTTAAGTTGATCAAACAAGTCGTCAATCCTGGGCAATGGATACTTGTTTTGATCGTCAACTTGTTCGGTTATGGTAGTCTATACACATCCGCATTATATCGTCTTTTTCTTCACAAAAGCAGGTGCTCCCCAAGGAGATATGCTTGGTCGAATGAAACCTCGGTCCAATAACTCCTGAATTTGAGCCTTCAACTCCACCAATTCATTTGGTGCCATTATAGACGGGGCTATAAACACTGGCGCTGTTAAGAATAGGTCTATATCAATTCAACTTCTCGATCCAGAGGCAGACTCGAAAGTTTTTCTGGGAATACATCCGTAAATTCCCCTACAGTTTGAACACTCTCTATAGCTACATCCTTGGCTCCCAAAGCACAAACATGCACCATGAAGGCCTCACAACCCTTCCTTACCATTTTCTCCGCCTTCAGTGCAGAGACCACATTAGATAAGTAATCCCTTCTATTACCTATCATCACCACCTCCCTACCTTCCATTATTCTCAACACCATGCGCTTGGCCACGCAATCCAAACTGGCCTGGTACTTCACCAGCCAATCCATCCCGAGAATCAAATCAAACTCCCCAAACGGTAATTCCATCAAATCAGCCAAAAACACGACCCCTTGAAGTTCTAGGGGTACATCCCTATATAGTCTACTTACTTCTACAGAGTGACCTAAAGGGCTTATCACAGTCATCTTCCTAGAAGTAATCTCAGAATTCAAGTTCATGGTTTCCACTATGCTACTGGCTACATATGAGTGCGTCGAACCCACATCTATCAAAACATTATAAAGTAGTCCAAAGATTAAGAACGTACCAGTTATGACGTCTGGTGCGTCACCCTCCTCTCGATGCCTCATTGCGTGACCCGATCCAGCTATCTAGCCTTTGTACTACTCCGCACCTTTGCACAGGTGCTCCACGGCCTCTACTAGAGCCATTACCTCCCCTAGCAGCACCACGGCCCCTCTGTGGCTGCTGACCATCCCTCCTGTTCTGAGTACGATTCTGATCCTCAGACTGCAACCTAGTTGACCTCTGTGGACAATCTCTCACTCGGTGCCCTATCAATCCACACTCAAAGCATCCCCTATTTCTAGTCCAACATTCCCCCGTGTGAGACTTTCCACATCGAGCACATCGTGGCGCCATCGAAGTTTCAAAGAAGAGAGGGCTGGCGAGCTTGATTCGGCCCACATATCTACCCCATTTCTGTTGACTCCCGGTTGACCCAGATGATCTAGAATTCCTCTTATTCCACCTCTTGTCTTGATTCCGTCTAACCGACTGTTTCACTTCCTCCTCAACCTTGGCCTTTTCCACTAAGACCGTAAATTTTCTCTCCTACTGTAGAGCGATCAGCAACCTCAGATCATCCCTTAATCTGTCCTCGAATCTGACACATCGCTTATGCTCTGTTGCTATGATGCCCCGAGCATATCGGCTCAACCTTAAGAATTCTGCCTCGTACTCCGACACGGACTTACTCCCCTGAACCAGCCTCAAAAAAGCCTTTCTTTACGCATCAATATAACTGGTCTTGACATACTTCTTTTGATAAGCTGCCTTGAAATAATCCCAAGTGAGATCATCCGCTGCAGCACCATCCCGAATCGTGAGCCACCACTTGTATGACTCATCTCGGAGAAGCGACACTATTCTTTTTAGTTTCTCCTCAGCCGTCAGATCCAAATCATCCATGATTCGTTCTGTTGCTTCCAACCAATACTCAGCCGTATTGGGTGCCACACCAGATACACCTCAGAATACTTCAGCTCTATTAGTTCGAAGTCGCTCAGATACGAATTTTCGAGCTCCCGTACCCCCATCTGCTCCAACCACTCTCTCAAGACTCACAAAGATCGCCACGACACTTTGATCTTCCCCGCTTGATCTTGATACTCTACACCAGCAGCTGGTGGTGGTGGTATCTCATTCTCAGACCTTTGACCAGACCTAACGGGTTCCGATACGGTCATTCCACCTCTACCACGTCCTCGCACATTATGACCATGTCCCCTAGTACTCATATCTAAATCGCGATTTATCTGCTTAAAAAAATTTATGAATTAGCTTCTGTTCCACTTATTACCCACGAGTAAGTTTTATGCAAAGTAGTTTGGTAGTGGTTCTTTCGATCATCACAAAGTTTTCATTTCAATTTCCTACCCTAATTCAGTGAATCACATTTACTCATCAATAACCTCCTCCACCTACATTCCACGTGTAGGGGTATTCTCATCATTTCACTACTCGGAGGTATTTTCGTAATTTAACCTATCGAGGTATTTTAGTAATAAAATAGGGCTAATTTGGAAACCTTTACAAATCGTAGGTATTTTAGAAATTCCGAAATCGGGAGTATTTTGGTAATTTCATAAACTAGGGTATTTTCGTAATTTTATGTTTAGGGTATTTTCATAATTTTTTTCCAAAATATGGTTCGGTGATTTTACAAAATAAAGGTATTTTGAAAATTTTTAATTCGAGGGTACTTCGACAATTTTCCATACTGAGGGTATTTTGGTAATTTTCACAACTCAGGGGTAATTTGGTCATTTTTCAAATTAAGGGTATTTTGGTCATTTCCTAAATCAAGGATACTATGGTCATTTCAAAACCAAGGTTTAAAGTGTTACCAAAACAAGATGGCTGGTCCCTTTCGGGTTTTAGTTATTGAATTTAGCCTGTGAATAAGTCGTCTCAGTTAGGGTGAACCGTCACTACGCACCAGGTAGGATTCGAGTGGAGAGGAGGTGAGTCACTAGGACTACTTAAATACCAAGCTCCCTCTGAATCCATTCCTAGACATGCGCACAACGGTTGCCACACCCTTAACTCAGTGACGAACTCACAGGTTTGTTTAGTGGATCTTTAAGTCTTATGTAATTTGTGTTGGAGTAAGCTATTCCTAGGGTTCAATAACTCCTAATCTACTATTCTACGATCCCAAAATACCCATTTTCCCCACATATAATTCACACAATAGTTAGAGATACTTACTTGGGCGGATTGGTGCTGGAGACTCGGTGCCATGCTGTTCAAACCATGTACCTTTTCCAAAAACTTTTCAAAACCCTACTTTAAAACATTTTGGGCCTCAGGCCCACAGTCGAGCTTTTGAACTTGGCTCTGATACCAAAATTGTAACACCCCAAACTCGGTCAATACACCACTACCGAATCTGGCATGCTACGGAGTAAAAACCTTTTTAAACTAAAAGTTTGTCGGATAATTTTCCTAGAAAGCCCTTTTGTAGTATGAAAAGTTTAGAAATCCTTGTTTAAGATGATTTTGAAATCGTGTGATGGTCGCTTCAAAACTCATGCTTGAAAAACCCATTGGTTGTTGCAAGTTTTAGAAAACATACAAGTTACCTTTGTTATCATCTTATAAGTGATGTTACCGATGGCAACGTTTAAAACCCAAGGAGTTATGGTTTTGAAAACATTGCTTTTACCGATTAATTTAACAAGTCCATATATCCAACATAGGTATAATATAATCAAAATAAAAGTAAATGATAAAACCCAAAATAATACTTAGCGGCCTTATTACAAACCAAACCAAATTTAAGTAAATAAATAAATTGAAATAGTAACTTAAAAGAAATCAAAACCCAAACTAGCATGCATGGCCGCCTCGAGTCCTCTCCGGCTCCATATCTGCAATCTACGCCCCATACGCAAAATATAAGGGAAGGGATGAGTCACCAAGACTCAGTGTATAAACCTCCAACCCGATAGTGCAAGCACTCACACAAATCATCAGTAAAACATGCAAATCATGCAACCCATAACCTAACCAACCGAATCTCCTTTAACTACCCCGTGTGGTCAAAACCACTGGTGACCGTAGTCACAAATATATCGGTATGGTCAGAACCATTGATGACCGAAGTCACAAATCAAGTGATGGGGCCAACCCATCGTGTGGTCAAAACCACTGATGACAATACCATAATTAACATGTGGGGCCAACCCACTGTGGTACCAAACCACTGGGACGAGTCACAATATCCATGTGTGGTCAAAACCACTGGTGGCCAAAACCATTGGGACTTAGTCACAATTATATTATCAAAGATGGGGCCAACCCATTGTGTGGTCAAAACCACTGGTGACAGTCCAAATATTCTTTCCCCCTCCTCTCATCAATCCCATCATCATGTCCATAACATACGTGACATAATATCATGTATCATGCAATAACGCATAGCATAGCATATATCAATAACATGATGATGTAATCAAAAATCACATAATAGGGGACTTACCGAAATCCAAGCACATATCCACAAGGCATAACCACTAATTTCATTGGCTAAAACGGTAACATAATAGGCATATTATACTAATAAAATGTGTGGCGTTACACACATTACTAACGCTATCACTAAATCCCAAGACCCGATCTCATCGCACGGATCTTTTGATCCTACATTCTACCAAACCCAAAATTAGTAACAAGGCCATTCGCCACACCAACAAATCCAGAAGGGTTAACGATGGAACCCCAAACCTTACCTTGATGCTCTTTAAATAGTAGCCACCACCCAAAGTATATGAGATTGAGCCTTCCCTACAATCAGCAATCATTAACACTCATTTCAATAGCCTTGGCTTTTCAAATATCTAATGGAAAGATGAACTAACATGGATCCTTACCACCGACTTCATCAATTCGATTGTCAGAGAATAGAGGGCTTAGATCTACTGCTTCAAAACCCCGGAGGTCCTAAAAGAAATCGGTCCCTATAGATGATTAGTATTACTTATCAGTAAATGCCGAAATTCAGCTTTTGCTCTCATGAGAGTCGACAGAGAGAAGAGAGAAAAGAAGTAATAAGATTTTGGCCATGGACACTTACCCTCTTCAAATCGATTAGAGAAGAACCGAAGAAGATCTTCTCTTGGTTGATATTCAGCCAAAATAACACTAGAAGAAAGAAGGAAAATTAGGCAAAGAGTTGAGTGATGAAGGAGATTCGACTATGGTTGATAGAAGAGAAACAAATGGGGTTCGCTAAAGTGAAAAGAAGAGAATGGAAAAGAAAATATGGAATGGGAGAGGAAGATTCTGCAAGGGAAGAAGATGAAGATTTGACACAAGGGTTTGAGAAAAGGAAAAGATGAAGTGGACTAAGATGGTTTCACTTTGAGCAAGAATAAGAAGAAGAAAAGAGAGAGATGGGGAGAAGAAGATTGACCAAACACTTTGAGAAGGAAAAAAAGAAATAAAATAAAATTAAAGAACTTAGAGGGACATTCTTGCTACACCAAAAGCTCCCCAAAACCGATAGCCCCTTGCCCACACTCCACCATTCTACCAACTCTTCCCAAATGAGTTTGATAAGATTTAAGCTCCTAACTTTCATCACCTTTATCTATCCAATTCAAATCCGATGATCACATCCTCATCCATTCAAGAGAGTCCCTCTTGAGCACTCCTCTTCCTTGCTTGTGGCGTCAAAATAATAAGTAGAAAGTGAGATTTCTACTGTTCGAACCTGAGTTCTCCTCCCCGGCATATGGCGTCACTCTTTAGACACCTTAGTGGCGCCTCCTTGCCACTTTTCCACCGGTATTCTTGTGTCTAAAACTCCCAATAATTTCCTTTAACCCCTAACTCTCCTAGCTCCCTTTACTAAAACTTAAAACAAAATTTTCTCACAATTTCGGGCTACCTTGGCTTATACCTAGATCTTAAAACACCTTAATTACTACCACAATCAAGCCATACACATGCAAAAACAATTTAAACACAATAGCCCCCATTTCAGGATGTTACACAAGGGTTGCTAGATAAGTCAATTCAGTCGAAGGAGAACTATGAGATTGAACACTCACAAGTTTGAATAAAATTCATCAATTGATCAAAAGTCTTTACAAAGTGAATGAAACTACATATTTATAGTCTAAACATGGGGTAGCCGAATGAGCTATTAGGGATGCTGAATGGACGGCACATTAAAGCTAGAAATGGGCTAGAAATTTCCTTGAATTTTCTTGAACGTCCCTAGAAGCTTCTTAGCATGAAAAACACAAATGGATAGCTTCTAGATGATGATCATTCAGGTGGACATTAATTGAAAGGGTGGTGAGCTGAATAGCCTTGTCTATGTTCGGCCAAGGGGACTAAATGCTCTTTAATGGAGCTGTTTGGTTGAGCTAAAAGGTCTTGAATTTTAATGATCATCTTGGGGCACTTCAATGGTCCTCAAAGTGTGAAAGTCAAATGTGAGTAGTCCCTTGGTGTGAATGCACAAACCGATCAGGCATTCCATGTGAAAAGGATCTCTGGCAATGTGAAAACCTTAAGATGTTGCTTTAAAGAGATAGACGGTCAGCCTAGAGGAAAGAAAGCATCAGCTATCTTTTAGCCCTTGGTGTCACCAAAGAGTTGCTGGTTAATAGCATTCAAGGGCTGAAAATATCCATGTTGTCCCATACATGTACCTATACACATTTAATTGAACAAATTAATTAGTTTTAGGACACCATAAATTCAGCTAGAACAAAGACAAATTAAATAGGCAGCAACTAAGACAACTTAAATAGCTACATTTGGCTGGAAAAATTAATTAGCAACAAGAATTAAATTTGTCCTAAACTTGACACATGAAAAATATGTATTAACTCAAAAACACATTTAAGCTTAAATTAAAATGTCCAGAATTTAGACACATTAAAACAAAATTAAATTATTTGAGCTGAACTTTAACTAATTAACTAACTCAATTAAATGAATTTACTCCGGCAACTTAAATGCATGAAATTAAATAAATTGGAATCAAGCTCAATGAGCTAGCATAAATCCAAATTGAGCTCCATTGAGCTAAGTTGAGCTAAGTCAGCTTGCAAGACGTTGCAAACTATGCTTGGTGAGCTAGTCCAACAATGACCGGTCACTTCTTCTCTCCAAGCTTGATCAATGTAGCTTGATATAGCTTCTTGGAACCTCTTAGCTCGGGCTCGGGTGATTGGTCCCAAAGGCAGCTCCAAAGGTTCGACCACTAGCTCCTTGGTTAAGCTCGCATCATCAAGTCCCTGAATATTTTAGGTCATCACATTTTTGTCTAGTGCCGTCAATTTGTCAAGCGGCTTCGTTAAAATACTCTAGCAAATGTCTATTTTCATAATTAATCTCTTTCCCTACCTTTTTCATAATTAATTATTATTATTTATATTATCTAGGTAAAAATTAAATTTTTTTTTTTTATCATGTGTCAAAATACAAAGATACCATATACTATTATACTATTTGATCATTAACATCATGTGAGCATATTTTAAGGGTTTGTACTTAAAAGAAATACCAAATTAATACTTTTACCCAATATAAGGGCCCATAATACATGATACTTTTACCTAGATTTATCTCGTTTAGGACCAATCCAATATGTATTGATTAGACATAAAACCGATCTCAATCTCCAATCACTTCCCCAATAAGTTTTTAATTTTTTAACTAGAACCTTCACAATTATCTTATACATGCTGCTAACAAGGCTAATATGCATGTAATCATCAAGGCTCTTTGGAAACAACATATTAAGGGTGAACACAATTATTGAACATTTTATATTTAAGGGTAGCAAGTTGATTTTATAAAAGGTAAATCATCTAACTATTTAGATCATTCTATTTTGGTTATATAATTATTATTTTTTCAATGGGTAAACTACACTTATAATTACCCAATTATTGGTAAGTTTTTTTTAGTCACCCAATTATGAAAAGTTACAAAATGGTCACCCAACTATTTGGTTTTTTTTATCATCAGTCATTAAATTGTTGACGAAAAATGGCGTGACAACTTTTAAATTTGGCATAATAGCAACTTTAACCCTCAATGTTTATACATTGTGTCAATTTAATCTTAATTTAAAAAAATTAACCCTTAACGTTAACACATTGTGTAAATCAGTTTCTTTTTTTTCTCAAAATTACTTTTATTTAAAACTAGAAATACCCAAAAATCCAAGATAATAAATTTTATCTTATCTCATCCTTCAAAACTAACCCTCAATACCAAAAATAAAAAGTATAAGTGCAAAAAAGGAGAGATCAAATTACACAATAGACCTATCAATTTCTACTCAGTTTTATATAAATTGGTTATGAAGATTATTGCCAATAGATTTAGGGTGATATTCCCTAAAATCATTGGCCAAGAGCAGGCTAGGTTTATTGCTGGCAGAAACATCTCAAATAATATTCTTGTAGCTTAAGAGGTCATTCATTCTATGAAGTCTAAAAACAAAAGATGGATGGCAATTAAAATTTACCTAGAAAAAACTTATGATAGGCTAAGCTGGGATTTCATTGATTTGTCTCTTCAAGCAGCTGGCATTCCATTTTATCCTAGAAGAGTTATCATGTCAGCCATATTGAGCTCTACCATGTAAATCTTGTGAAATGGGGTTCCAACGTTAAAGTTCTCACCTGCTAAGGGGTTAGACAGGGATATCCATTATCACCTTACTTTTTCATGTTATGCATGGAGTGGTTTGGACATAGCATACATTTGGCTATTTCTAGTGATAAATGGTGCCCTATCAAACTATCTAGTAGTTTGGGATATCCATTATCACATTTATTTTTTGCAGATGATTTGGTTCTTTTTGCTAAGGCAGATTTGAAAAATGGTTTGGTCCTCAAGGAAATTCTGGATAACTTCTGTAATATCTTAGGGCATCCGATCAACAATTGAAAAACAATTATGTATTTCTCAAGAGGCATGGAGGAGGATCTAAGCGATATTTTCAATCGTACTCTTGGTTTTCAAAAAGTGAGTAATCTTGGTACTTATTTGGGTATACCTCTTTTTCACAATAGTGTCACTTGCTATACTATGAGATTTGTGGTGGAAAAAGGTGTGAAGCAAACTAAACAATTGGGATGCTAAACAACATTCGATGTCAAGTAGAGTTGCCCTTACTTAATCATTCCTCCTTTCTATCCCAAATTATTTCATGCAGTCTATGCAAATCCCTAAAAGTGTTTGCAAGGAAATTGAACAACTGGTACGTCAATTTATCTAAGGCTCTTCTAGTGGTGGGAGAAAAGTTTCCTTGGTTGATTGGGACTCCATCTGTCAACCCCGTACTTGTGGTGGTTTAGGATTTTGACATCTAGAGGATTAAAATTCTTCTTTTTTTACCAAAGTTGGGTTTTAATATTTGTTTCGAAGGTTGATGCTTTATGGGTTCGAGTTTTAAGATCGAAATGCGGAATAAAGGAAATGCTGCCTAAAAGCCTTACGCGAGGAAGATGTTCAGCTATATGGAAAGCTTATGTTAAGGTTTGACCTTTGCTATGTGAAAACTTGTGTTAGTTTGTTGGGGTTGGGGACTCTATTAGATGTTAGAAAGACCCTTAGATTCTGAACTTAGGTTTATTAATAAACTATATGCCTTCTTAGAATAATCTTGTGTTGGATCGTCTATTATGTGACATGGTTGCATTTGATGGGTCATGGAACTTAAATTTGTTTTGGGTATGGCTGCTTGAAGATATTGTTAAAAAATTGTAAGTTTTCCTACCCCTCATCCTTCAGAAGGTAATGATAGAATTTTTTGGACTGGCACCTCGACATAATCCTTTTCCATTAAGAGTGCCTACAAAATTCTCTGTCAAAACTCTTGGAATACGAATGACAGGTGGTGGAAGATTATTTGAAAGTTTTAGGGACCTCAAAGCGTTCGGCTTATCTTATGGCCTGTTTTTAAACAACACTTTCTAACTAATATGGAAAGAGTACGTAAAGGCATCGTACAAACTGGCTCTTGTTCATTGTGTCAGCATGGAGCTGAAGATTTAATCCATGTCCTCAAGGACTGTCCAGCTGCTAAAGAAATATGGCTAGACATTGTCCCTACTAATCTATAGAACAATTTTTTTCTGGTAATCTCTTTGAGTGGATGGAAACAAATTTGGGTTATTCAATGTGGTTGCCTAATGGTGAGGGTTCTCTAGTTGAGTATATTTGGCTTAATCTCTTGGAACATATGGAAAAATAGGAATCTTTATATATTTCAAAAAATTTCATGGAATTCTGTTGAGACTATCAAGTCTTCGATAAGTTGGGCTGAACAATACTTTAGAATGCTTAAACAAGACTCTATTGGACAGTGCAAACTTGACCACAATCCTGATCCAACATGTATTTGGATTCATTTATTTACTGAAGGTGCTGTTAAGTTGAATGCAATGTGGGCTGCTACTGGAGGGATGTCGTATAAGCAAGATCGACAATGGGTCATTGGATACAATCGATACTTGGGATTTTATTCAGTTTTTTATGTTGAATTGTGGGGAATTTTAGATGGCCTAACCTTTTCAAAGGAAGGGGTGCAAGAAGGTGTTCATTCATACTAACAATTTGGTGGTGGTCAAAGCTCTTCAAGACATCCACATGACCGAATTAGCTTCACCTTTGGTTAGAAGGATCCATATGATTTTACAAACTATGGAGTAATGGGAGATCAAGCATATCCTAGAGAGAGAAATCAAATTGCAGGCAGTCTAGCCAAAATAGTTTTAGAGAGAAATTCAACTTTGAAAATATTTGCAAAAATTCCAGAAGAGATAGCAACGATTGTTGAGATTGCTAGAGTTTCAAATTTTCCGATTATGACTATATTATATAATTTGTCAAAAAAAATACACAAAAGAAGTTCCGTTAAATTTATTGAATTTTTTAGATTTAAGATCAAATTGATAAAATATGTAAACATTGCAAGGCTAAATTTATTATTAGGCCAATAAAACAAAACCCATATTAAAGTTCATTAAACAACTAATGAAAAAATGACTAAAATATTTATTTTAAAAAATTGAATGATTAAAATAAAAAATAATATTTAAGTAACTAAAATAAAACAAACGGAATAATTGAATGAATATTATTATGCTTTACCATTTTATAAAATTGTGCTCATTAGGTAGATGTGGCTAAGTTTCAATTTTATGAAAAAAATATGGCAAATTGAAGTTGTTGGGCCTGTGGCCTTAATCCCATCACACCATTGATTTGCAGTTCACACTAGGCCCAAATCTGACGTAGCACAAATTTCTTCAACGAAATCATGAAAAACGAGAGATAAAATTTTAAATCTAACCATAATAAAATAAATAGAAGGATATTATGATAGAAGGATTTTTTTTATGAATTTATATATTACAAATTTAATTATTAGATTTATTATTCGATATTAATTTATGATGTGTATAAATATAAGCTCAAAAATATTTATTATTTAAATTCACTTTGATTTTAATTGGTAAATTACCAAGAAATATCGTTTTTTTTTCAAAATTTACGGAAAATGACCTGTTTTCAAATTATTTACCGGAATGGGCCATTTTCCCCAAAAACGCATCCATGTCGAAGTCAGGGGATGTAGCAGGAAAATGCGTCCTTGAGGGAGCGTTTTCTACCACATCAGCACAAATCGCGTCCTTGAAGGCGTGCTTTGCTGATGTGGCAAAAATGCTCCCTCATGGACACTTTTTGCCCTTCCCTTCCATTAGGGTTTTCAGCTATTTTTAGGGTTAAGGTTAAGGTTTTTGGAGTTTTAGGGCTAGGTTTTTGTGTTTTTAATGGTTTTTAGAGTTTAAGGATTAGGATTTTAGGGGAAAGTTAATGAATTAGGGTTTAGAGTTAATTAATTAAAATAATTTTAGATTTAGGGTTTTAGAAAAATATATATCAGCAATATAAAAATTATTTTTTTACAGTAGTATCTAGTAAAATAATTTAGAGAAGACGTTTCTGAACAAATAGTAACCAAAACGGTTCAAGCAAGATGCACTGTCAGCAAGAGTACTGAAAAAAGCTCCCACGTGGATGCTCTTTTGCTACAGTAGTCTCTGGTAAAATAATTTTGAGAAGATGTTTCTGAACAAATAGTGACCAAAACACTTCAAGCAGGATGCACTGTCAGCAAGAGTACTGAAAAAAGCTCTCACGTGGACGCTCTTTTGCTATAGTAGTTCCTATTTGTCCTTAACTATAAATAAGTCAAATTTCATTCTCAAGTTGCATAATAGAAATTGATGCAAAAGTAAAATATAAACTGAAGATGAGTGAATGTATTAGTGCTGTTATTTACTATGATGGTGAGGTTTGTGACAACGAAAATGGTATTATTTTTTTATCGGAGAACACAGCGTGATTGGTTTTTAACTAGAACATAGATTTGACAGAACTTCACAAAAGAATTAGGCGTAAAATCTTCGGAACAACGCCAATGAAAGTTCAGTCTATTAAGTATAGATTTATTGCTTTAGTTGATCTCGTGAGATATGACTCATTCGACATCAAAGGTCCTCGGAGCTTGGAGGCAATGTTGAAGACTCATCTTGCCAGAAATCACCCTATCTTGAGGTATATGTACAATTTTCATCGCTAAGTGATCTTCCTTCGACTTCAACATCTACTACTATTCGAGTGGAATACACTACCCCAAGCCGACACTCTGTTAGTGGGAGGCAGAATACAGAAGCGCCCATGTTTGGTGGTAGTATGGAAAACATAACCCTTGCACGACACTCGGTTGGTGGATGGGACATGCATATCCTTCCTTCGACGTTCGATGCTAGAAATACATATTGGGGAACGTCATCAACTTCTAGTGGTTGGCAATCCACATATGATTGGGGATTTTACGAAAGTTGTTTAAGAAGGGATAATGTACTCCCTACGACATCCACCGGCGAGGGGACCTCGTTCGTTACAGATGATGGTGGGTCAGATGATGAGTCCGATGTGGATCCACCTCGAGAGCTCGACCTCGATGGTGCTAAAGTCGCATTATTTTCTGAACGGTGCCTATTCCAACCATACTTGAAGATGTTGAAGGGGGTTCAGATGAAGAAGAAAAAGATCCGAGATTCAGGGCATACTCGCCTCCAGCCCGCATGCATAATGTCGATCTATCTCAAGACGATGTGTTGGAGTTTCCTGAACTACCACACAAAAGGCGTGACCATACAAGTTCGTCATTGGATTCGGGTGAATTAGAAGTTGGTAAAGAGTTTTCCAATAATGATAGTTTTCTTGGTGTATTGAAACAATATAGCATCGAGAACGGGGTTAACTACAATGTGGTTAAATCCAAACTCGATAAGTACGAGGCCAATTGTGCAGTGCAAGATGGTACATGTTCATGGAAAATCATGGACTCGTTAAGGAAAAGGATAGGCTTGTGGGAGATTAAAAAGTACAAAGGTCTACATACATATGTTGCCGGTACAGTATCACTAGGTGTTTAGGGTTTTGAATAATACTGATATAACGTAATGTTGCATTATTTAACGTACTTCGTTGACAGGTGTTTCACAAGATCATCCTAAGATGGATTCAGATATGTTGGCTAGCTTAATAATACCGACGATGAAAGCGGATCCCAAGACTTTAGTTGTAACACCCCAAACCCGACCCAAACACCACGACTGGATCTGGCATGTCACTAGGAGAGAATATATATAGCACTACGAACTTCAAAAGATTCTTAAATCATTTTTTTTAAATGCCAAATTTTCATGGTTCTACTGAAAACCCATTATTCATTTAAGATAAAATTCAATTAGCCAAAACCTTGTGATTAGGTGACATTTGAAAACACCTGTTATTACATTTGATAAAGCTAGAGGTGTGTTGTGGAAATCCGTTTGTAAAATCGTTAATTAAGTTATAAGAAAACTTATTTGCTTTTTGGTGAATAAAACATCTTATCAATTATCTTATATTTAAAGCATCTAAAACTAGAAACCTAAATTATAAACCAAATGATAGTGGCCTTATTACAGCATAAAATCCCAAAAATTAAAGATAAATAATGTTCTATTTTAAAAGAAAGAAAATCGTGCATGGCCACCTCGTAGTCCTCTCCGGCCCAGTCCACTGCACTAGGTATTACCAGCATAGATGTTAAACAAACGGGGTGAGTCAAAAGACTCAGTGTGCAATTTCCAAGCACTATTATTGGGCTCAAGCCCTCCACTTACCACTTGGGCCTTAGCCCCCTTTAAATAATCATATTGGGGAAGCCCATCCGAAATCAGATTGGGCCTTAGCCCCACAGTACAGAATAGCAGAATAACATATGCAAGATAATGCAGAACCCAACCCAACCTAAATTTCCATCCGCTACACACCACCCGTACCTGCCAATCACACTAATGGGGATTTCTACAATCAACCCTCACCGCTACACACCATCGATGGCAGTCATGCTGCAGTTAGCTGCTCATCGTCAAAAATTGTGACAGAGTCACCAGGCTGAAATGGCATAGCCACCAGATCATCAGAGTTGTGACAGAGTCACCAGGCTGAAATGGCAAAAGCCACCAGATCATCAGAGTTGTGACAGAGTCACCAGGTTGAAATGGCAAAAGCCACCAGATATACTTCCCCTTCTATCCATGGCATATTCCTTCATGCAACATAAAATCGTGATGTATGCGTGCAACAGATTTCAACATGTATCAAATGCTCAGAATGAGCTAATAATCATATCAGTATAACTACATATTTAACACAGATGAAAGTCACTAACCTGATATCCTGCTTTTACTCACCATGTGTAAAAGAATAGCTAATGTCGAAGTTGTGGCATTTCACAGAGCATAAACATACTTAAAAGTACTAGAAAAAAGGTGTGAATATTACACACCTGTATACGAGGAGAACTAAGCTCTCAATATTATTTCACTCTCGGAAGAGGGAACGACTGCAATCTGCCTATTATGCTCTGACGCCGGTCCACAACCCGGTGGCCAGTCTCAAACTACCGATACCACACATTTTTTGAACTTAGGGGTAGGGACTACGGGTCTAACCCCCTCATTTGCTTGGCTGGCATTTGATTCCATGAAAGAAATCTTGGTCAGAATACCCAGTTAAGGCATTGAAGCAGATGAAATAAGAGTATACGCTTAAATGAAGAGGTTTCATACCGAAATCAACGGGAACCGCAAGCTTCAGGCTTGGATTAAGGATCGATTGAATCCCTAAAATGTTACTACATTAGAACCGATCTTTCAGATGAATTACAAGAATGGTCTTTCGGCCAAACAAGCAAATAAGGAAACTCTTACCACCATTCAGCCAACACTACTTACCAAAGATCTTCTAACCGATAGCTAGATGCAGCAAAGAGTCCAACAGCAAAGCCCCTCCACTAAATAGGAAGAAACTAATTTGAGAGAGATAGGAGGATGAGTGGCGGTAATCCACTGAAACAAGAATCGAACGAAGAGATATAAACACTAGAGAGATTTGGCTAACAAGAAAATAAGAACAACCCAGGAAGAATGAAGAGAAGATAAGTTTCAGCTTTGAAGGAATAAACCTTGAAACAAATGGTGACAAATGGTGACTAGAGGATGAAGTACTAGGTTTCAGCAATAAAGTAAGAAACAAAAGGGATGCTACGACATTGAGTAAATGAGGGAAGAAACAAAAAGAAGAATGGAAGTTAAGAGAATTCGACAAGAGGGATGAAAGCTTGATATATGAAGTATATGAGAAGAAAAGAGAAATGAGTAGAAAGGGAAAAGAGTGCCCTATTAGTTTCGGCCTTACTAAGCAAAAGAATGAACCAAAATAGCTGAGGAGTTTCGGCAAACCAAATAAAAGATTGAACAAGATAGAGGAATACCGAATGCCCAAAAGAAAATGAAAGCTCTTAAAACCCAAATACTAAACACCCTACAAAATTTTGGCACCTAAACCCCTCTACCAAAATCGAATGCCTACACACTTCCAAGGACCCCATATGACCGGTTTTGCTCCCCCCAACACCTCCCAACATTCAGCCAACTTGCTTCTCGCCTCAATCCCCAAGCTTCCTCCTTGATTTACTCCTTAATCCCCTCTCCTCCACTCATTCAATTTAGTTTGAATAATTCAAACTCCCCAAATGGCTCTCCACCACATATTTGAATTATTTGACCAAGTCTTGTCTCTCTCCTCTAGAGATTGATTACCATCCAGCCGCCTCCCTTACTTAAGCTAAAAATAATACCCTCTTGTGCTGCTTAAGATATTCAAACCCTCTCTCTCTCAGCTTCTCCTGTGACGCCACCTCCTTGCATGCTAGCTGGCGTCTCCTTGCCACTTTACCACTGCACTTCTTATGTCTTCAAACACAAGCAATAATACTTAACACCTGCCTCAGCTTACCAAACACACCCAAACAACAAGCACAACATACCAAACACAGAGAAACATAATAAATGCAAAGCCCTAATTCTCGGATGTTATAGTTCTACCCCACAAAGAAATTTCAGCCTCAAAATTACCCGCTCAAAAGAGATGTGGGTATTACTGCTGCATAACATCCTCTAGCTCCCACATGGCCTCCTCTGAACCGTGGTTTCACCACAAAACTTTGACCAAAGGGAAAGATTTTCTCCTCAGCACCTTAACGTCTCGATCCAAAATTTGCACTGGTTTCTCTTCAAATGACATGTTTGGTTTTATCTCGATCTTTTCTACTGGCAAAATGTGAGTTGGATCCGAATGGTAGCATCTCAACATCAAGATGTGGAACACATCATGAATCTGTTTCAATCCCGAAGGCAATTCAAGTTGATACGCCACTGGTCCTACACGCTTCAATACTCGATAAGGCTCGATGAACCTAGAACTTAGCTTGCCTTTTCGTCCAAACCTCATCACTTTCTTCCACGGTGAAACTTTTAAGTAAACCCGATCACCCACTGCAAAGTCTATTTCCTTTTGCTTCAGATTTGCATACGACTTTTGCCTGTCAGAGGCTTCTTTCAACCGAGTCCGAATTAACTTAACTTTCTCTTCTATTTCTGAAATCAAATTCGAACCCAACAATTATTGCTCACCCAACTCTGTCCAGCAGGTAGGAGTACGACCCTCCGTCCATACAACGCTTCATAAGGCGTCATCTAAATACTAGATTGGTAGCTGTTGTTGTATGCGAATTTTGCCAACGATAGAAACTCTTCCCAACTCCCCCGAAAATCTATGACACAACCTCTCAATATATCTTCCAAGATCTGGATTACCCTTTCGAATTGACCATCAGTCTGTGGATGAAAAGCTATACTGAAGTCTAGTCTTGTACCCAATGCCTGATGTAGTACCTTCCAAAAATGTGACATAAACCTGGGGTCTCTGTCCGATATAATCAACACTGGTACCCGTGCAAACAATCTCTGCTACATATAGCTTAGCCAGCTTCTGTAGGGAATAGTCAACACGAATAGGTGTGAAATGGGTGGACTTTGTCAACCGATCAACAATCACCCATACCGAATCTTTCTTATCAGGCGTAAGAGGTAGCCCACTAACAAAGTCCATTGTGATCTTCTCCCATTTCCACTGTGGAATCTTCACGGTTGTAATAACCCCGAAGGCAACTAATGTTCTACTTTCACTTGTTGACATGTTAAACACTTGCCCACAAACTCTGTAATTTTTCGCTTTAATCCAGGCCACCAAAACTATTCACGCAGATCTCGGTACATCTTACTCCCTTCAGGATGCATAGCGTAAGGGCTACTATACGCTTCCTGAAGAATCATCTACCTCAACTCAATATCCTTTGGCATGCAAACCCTCTCACGAAAACACAAAACCCTATCATTTTTCAAATTATAATCTTCTACCCCACTATTTTGTACTTGTAGAAGTTGAGCACTCAAGACATCATCTACTAACTGCTTCTTTTTAATCTGACTTACCTACATCGGTTTCACTTGGAGTTCAGCTAATAAACTTCCATCACCATACAGGCTGAGATGAGCAAACATTGCCCTCAAATTCGATATCACTTTCTGACTCAATGCATCTGCCACCACGTTAGCTTTTCCCGGATGGTACTCTATCGGGCAATCATAGTCCTTCAACAGCTCAATCCACCTTCGTTGCCTTAAATTTAACTCTTTCTGAATTAGAAGATATTTCAGACTCTTGTGGTCAGTGTAGATAACGGACTTCTCTCCATATAGGTAATGTCTCCAGATCTTCAGAGCGAACACTACCGCAACCGACTCTAGATCATACGTGGGATGGTTTATCTCATGCGGTCTTAACTGTTGAGATGCATACGGAACAACCTTTCTTTCTTGCATTAACACACACCCTAACCCCGTGTGTGAAGCATCACAATAAACTACGAACTCTTTCTCGGCCTCTGGCTGAATCAAATCTGGAGCCTCTGTTAAAATCCTCTTCAGCTTCTCAAAGCTTTCCTACTGCTTGTTAGTCCAAACAAATGGTACCCCTTTTAGCAACAACTTAGTTAAGGGTGCCGCAATTAGGGAGAATCCCTCAACAAACCTTCTGTAGTAACCTGCCAATCCCAAGAAACTTCAAATTTCTACCACGGACTTAGGCGGTTTCCAGTCCAACACAGGTTCAATCTTTCGGGATCTACCCTAATCCCCTCTGCAGATACCACATGACCCAAAAAGGTAACTTCTCTCAACCAAAATTCACACTTGCTGAATTTGGTGTACAACTGCTTTTCCCTTAAAATATGTAGAACTACCCGAAAATGCGAATCGTGCTCCTCTTCTATCTTGGAATAAACCAGAATGTCGTCTATGAATACTACAACAAACCGGTCCAGATAGGGTTGGAAAACCCGGTTCATCATATCCATGAACGTAACTGGTGCATTTGTCAATCCAAACGGCATCACTAAAAACTCATAGTGACCATAGCGAGTTCAAAACATCATCTTATGAATATCAGCTTCCTTGACCTTGAGTTGATGATATCCTGACCTTAAATCTATCTTTGAAAAGACTAAAGCCCCTTTGAGCTGATCAAACAAATCGTCAATCCTTGATGGTGGGTACTTATTCTTAATCGTCAGCTTATTCAACTAGCGGTAGTCAATGCACATACGCATTGACCCATCCTTTTTCTTCACAAATAGTATCGGTGCTCCCCACGGAGATACACTTGGTCGAATGAAACCACGATCCAATAGCTCTTGGATCTAAGCTTAAAGTTCAACCAGCTCATTCGGTGCCATCCTATAAAGGGCGATGGACACCGGAACTGTACCAAAAATAGCTCAATTCCAAACTCCACTTCACGGTCCGGAAGCAACCCTGGAAGTTCCTTAGGAAAGACATTGACAAATTCCTTCACTGTTCTAACCTCATTAGCAGTCACTTCCTTTGCATCCAAAGCCCTGATAAAAGTTAGAAACGTCTTGCACCCTTTCTGGACCATCTTAACAGCCCTTAACGCAGAAACCACGTTAGACAAATAATTCCTTCTTTCTCCTATCACAACCACTTCTTCATCCTCTTGGGTACTCAATGCCATTTGCTTAGTCGTACAATCCAATTTAGCATGATGTTTACCCAACCAATCCATGCCTAAGATGAGATCAAACTCCCCAAATGGTAATTCCATTAAGTTCGTCGGAAACAATACTCTTTGAATCTCTAAAGGCACCTCCCTAAATAGTTTGTTCACTGCCATGGATTGTCCAACGGGCTAACCACAGTTATCTTCCTAGTAGCTATTTCAGATTCTAAACTTAAAGTCTCAGATACAGTATATGTAACATAAGAGTAGGTTGATCCAATATCAATTAAGGCAAGAAATGGCTTATCAGCTATAAGAAATGTACCGATTATGACGTCCGGCGCGTCGCCCTCCTCTCGGCATCTGGCTGCATAAACTAAATCTAGTTGTCTAGCATCTGCACTACCATCACCCCTACTAGGTGCTCCACGACCTCGACCAAAACCATTTCCTCTACTAGCTGGACCCCGAGCCCTCGGTGGTTGCTGACCACCCCTCCTAAACTGATCAAAACTCTATCTAACTGGCCACACTTGCTCTACTTGTGGACAATCCTTAATCATATGATCCATAGACCCACACCTGAAACATTCACCGGTTCTCTTCCTACACTCCCTAGAATGCCTTCTCCCACACAAAGCACATGATCGAAACTGACCCATTGCCGTCGGCCTCACAACCCGAACTGGCCCATCAAACCTAGCCGTTTTTTAGAAACCTCCCGTTGACCCTGACGACCCAAAGCTTCTCTTATTCTTACCTTTATCTTTCTCTCTACTTTGGTTCTCAATCTACTTCACCTCTTCAGCTATTTTTTCTTTCTCAACCAAGATGGTAAAGTCTCTCTCTCACTGCGGAGCTATCAACACTCTCAACTCATCCCGCAACCCATCTTCGAACCGCACGCAATGCTCATAGTCAGTCGTCACTATTCTCCGGGCGTAACGGCTCAAGCGCAAAAATTCTGCCTCATACTCAGCTACAAATTTGCCCCATTGTACTAAATTCAAGAATGCCTTCCTCTGAGCATCCACATTACTAGTCCCAACATACTTCCCCTAAAATGTCATTTTAAAGAAATCCCAGTCAATCCGATCCACCGGAGTACCCTCTCTTACGGTGAGCCACCATTGATAGGCTTCGTCCTGAAGAAGAGACACTGCTCCTTTAAATTTTCCTTTGCCATGCAGTCTAGATCATCCATAATCCTCTCGATTGCCTCTAGCCAATACTCGGCTACGTTTGGAGCCACTCCAGAAATACCTCTGAACATCTCAACTCCATTTGCTCGAAGTCGCTCAAGAATAGACTTCCGTGATGCTGTTTCGCCCTTGCCCTAGCCACTCACTCCAACACATGCAACATTGCTTGAGACAGGGCATCATCCCCACCAGTTTCTATCTTGCGATCCCACTTCTACCATAGGTGATGCTGGCACTTCACCCTCGGGCTCATTCCTTGCTTCCGAGAATTCGGCCTCAGCACTCCGGCCTCTCCCACGGCCACGTACAACATGTCCACGTCCTCTACCACTCATGTCCAATGTTTTGTCTTAATCTAATTTACAAGTTTTATGAATTAGCATTTCATTTCACTGTTGATTAATGCGTAGTTTTATAAGGATAGAGTTATAAGTAGTTTTTCCGCAAAGCACATGTATACCTAAGGGTTTTTATCTCTACAGTAAAGTTTCTAAATTCTAACATTCATAGCGATGTATTCGTATAATATAACTACCTCATGCAAATCATTTAACAATCAAAAGACTTACTAGGCAGACTTGGGCCAGAGACTCGGGTGCCATACTTCCAAGACATGTACCTATGTATTTTATTTTCTATGTATTTTATTTTCTACACCATCTTAAACCAAAACTTTAGAAAAAGTTTTGAACCCAAAACCCAAGGCCGAGCTTTTAAACCTGGCTCTGATACCAAATTATAACACCCCAAACTTGGCCCAAACACCATGACCGGATCTAGTATGTCACTAAGAGAGAATATATATAGTACTACGAACTTCAAAAGATTCTTAAATCATTTTTTTAAATGCCAAATTTTAATGGTTCGACTGAAAAGCCATTATTCATTTAAGATAAAATTCAATTAGCCAAAACCTTGTGATTAGGTGACATTTGAAAACACCTGTTATTACATTTGATAAAGCTAGAGGTGTGTTGTGGAAATCTGTTTGTAAAATCGTTAATTAAGTTATAAGAAAACTTATTTGCTTCTCGGTGAATAAAACATCTTATCAATTATCTTATATTTAAAGCGTCTAAAACTTGAAACCGAAATTATAAACCAAATTGATAGTGGTCTTATTACAGCATAAAATCCCAAAAATTAAAGATAAATAATGTTCTATTTTAAAAGAAAGAAAACCATGAATGGCCACCTCGTAGTCCTCTCCGGCCCGGTCCACTGCACTAGGTATTACATGCATAGATGTTAAACAAACGGGGTGAGTCAAAACACTCAGTGTGCAATTTCCAAGCACCATTGTTGGGCTCAAGCCCTCCACTTACCACTTGGGCCTTAGCCCCTTTTAAATAATCATATTGGGCGAAGCCCATCCGAAATCAGATTGGGCCTTAGCCCC
Organism: Gossypium rotundifolium; assembly: GCA_025506655.1. Classification (NCBI taxonomy): domain Eukaryota; kingdom Viridiplantae; phylum Streptophyta; class Magnoliopsida; order Malvales; family Malvaceae; genus Gossypium; species Gossypium rotundifolium. The sequence continues at coordinate 47,815,362 of CP106723.1, forward strand.
ACAGTACAGAATAGCAGAATAACATATGCAAGATAATGCAGAACCCAACCCAACCTAAATTTCCATCTGCTACACACCACCCATACCTGCCAATCACACTAATGGGGATTTCTACAATCAACCCTCACTGCTACACACCATCGATGGCAGTCATGCTACAGTTAGTTGCTCATCGTCAGAAATTGTGACAGAGTCACCAAGCTGAAATGGCATAGCCACTAGAACAGAGTGTGGCAGAGCCACCAGATCATCAGGGTTGTGATAGAGTCACCAGGCTGAAATGGCAAAAGCCACCAGATATACTTCCCCTTCTATCCATGGCATATTCCTTCATGCAACATAAAATCGTGATGTATGCATGCAACAGATTTCAACATGTATCAAATGCTCAGAATGCGGTAATAATCATATCAGTATAACTACATATTTAACACAGATGAAAGTCACTAACCTGATATCCTACTTTTACTCACCATGTGTAAAAGAACAGCTAATGCCGAAGTTGCGGCATTTCACAAAGCATAAACATACTTAAAAGTAACAATAAAAAGGTGTGAATATTACACACCTGTATACGAGGAGAACTAAGCTCTCAATATTCTTTCACTCTCGGAAGAGGGAACGACTGCAATCTACCTATTTTGCTCTGACGCCGATCCACAACCTAGTGGCCAGTCTCAAACTGCTGATACCATAAGTTTTTTGAACTTAGGGGTAGGGACTACGGGTCCAACCCCCTCATTTGCTTGGTTGGCATTTGATTCCATGAAAGAAATCTTGGTCAGAAGACCGGGTTAAGGCATTGAAATAGATGAAATAAGAGTAGACGCTTAAATGAAGAGGTTTCATACCGAAATCAACGAGAACCGTAAGCTTCAAGCTTGGATTAAGGATCAATTGAATCCCTAAAATGTTACTACATTAGAACCGATCTTTCACATGAATTACAAGAATGGTCTTTCGGCCAAACAAGCAAATAAGGAAACTCTTACCACCATTCGGCCAACACTACTTACCAAAGATCTTCTAACCGATAGCTAGATGCAACAAAGAGTCCAACAGCGAAGCCCCTCCACTAAATAGGAAGACACCGATTTAAGAGAGATAGGAGGATGAATGGTGGCAATCCACTGAAACAAGAATCGAACAAAGAGATATAAACACCAGAGAGATTCGGCTAACAAGAAAATAAGAACAACCCAAGAAGAAAGAAGAGAAGATAAGTTTTAGCTTTGAAGGAATAAACCTTGAAACAAATGGTGACAAATGGTGAGTAGATGATGAAGCACAAGGTTTCGGCAATGAAGTAAGAAACAAAAGGGATGCTACGACTTTGAGTAAATGAGGGAAGAAACAAAAAGAAGAATGGAAGCTAAGAGAATTCGGCAAGAGGGATGAAAGCTTGATATATGAAGTATATGAGAAGAAAAGAGAAATGAGTAGAAAGGGAAAAGAGTGCCCTATAGGATGCGGCCTTACTAAGCAAAAGAATGAACCAAAATAGTTGAGGAGTTTCGGCAAACCAAAGAAAAGTTGGACAAGATAGAGGAATACTGAATGCCCAAAAAGAAAATGAAAACTCTTAACACCCAAATACTAAACACCTCACAAAATTTCGGCACCTAAACCCTCTACCAAAATCGAATGCCTACACACTTCCAAGGACCCCATATGACCGATTTTTCTCCCCCCAACACCTCCCAACATTTGGCCAACTTGCTTCTAACATCAATCCCCAAGCTTCCTCCTTGATTCACTTCTTAATCCCCTCTCCTCCACTCATTCAATTTGGTTTGAATAATTCAAACTCCCCAAATGGCTCTCCACTACATATTTGAATTATTTAACTAGGTCTTATCTCTCTCCTCCAGAGTTTGATTACCATCCAGCCGCCTCCCTTGCTTGAGCCAAAAATAATACCCTTTATGCTACTTGAGAGATTCGAACCCTCTCTCTCTCAGCTTCTCCTGTGACGCCACCTCCTTGCATGCTAGCTGGCGTCTCCTTGCCACTTTACCACTACACTTCTTATGTCTTCAAACACAAGCAATAATACTTAACACTTGCCTCAGCTAGCTTTCCCCTAAAGTGCCCAAAATTGAAATTTTGACCAAGGCTTTGGCTTAACCCTGAGCCTTCCCGAGGCCCCCAAACACACCCAAACAATAAGCACAACATACCAAACACAAAGAAACATAATAAATGAAAAGCCCCTAATTCCGGATGTTACATTAGTGCTAGTCTTAATTGTCAATATTCGTAGCCAATTGGGGTACACGCCCTCTCACCGCAAGACTTGGATAGCTAAGCAGAAGGGGTTAGAAAAGTTGCATGGTCGGTAGGACGCTTCATATAATGAAATGTGGCAGTGGTGTCAGGTGCTGGAGAGATATGTCCTGGTAGCATAATAGACCTTGAAACAGTACCTGCGTACTACAACGATAGATTACTCCGTGGATGCCAAGTGTTCAAGCGTCTGCTTCTAGACATTTAAGCAATGCCGAGACACATTTCTATACTGCAAGCCATTGGTACAGATTGACAATACCTTTATGTATGGTAGATATACCATCAACTATTGCTAGCTGTGGCACAGGATGGTAGTGGGAGAATCCTTCCAATTGTGTTTGCAATAACACCGGGGGAGTCAGCTGATGATTGAGATTTCTTTCTATCTAGGTTAAAGAGGGATGTCTGCCCCCAACCTGATATATGCGTTATATCGGATCGGGCCTTGGAATACTAGCTACAATAGAGCGACAGGGAAGCCTGTGCCATCACACACACCATCGATATTGCCTAAGGCATGTTGCGTCCAACTACCACGGGCAACATTGATCTATAAGTGAACGACGGCAAGTGACCAACATGGGTATGTAATATCTATTAATATAATTTCGTTTGTAATATTCAATTTATTCTTAATTGAAGAGTGGTATATAATATTTGCTATCAACTTATATTGGCAAGGTTCGAGATCAATAAGGACTATTTTCACGAGATGTTGGTGATTTTGCGCTCAATTAACAAAGAAGGCGCAAACTACCTATACAACATACCTTTCGAACAGTGGACACAAGTATACGATGGTGGCCTACGATATGGTCATATGACCTCAAACCTGGCTGAATGCATAAATTCTATTATAAAAGGAACGCGTCATTTACCGATAACATCGGTTGTGCGAGAGACATATTTTTATTTAGCGGCACTATTTTAGAAGTGAGCACCGAGTTATAAAGGCCAAATGTAGGGAGGTCATGTATGGTGCACGAAGGTATTGCGAGAAATCAACAAGGCGAAGACACGGGCCAACACCATGTACACAGTGTGTCACGATCGCGACAACCTATGGTTTTGTGTGACGGAGTTTGACAGACCGAACCAAGGTATTGTTGGCGGCAATATCGTGTACACTTGAGAAATAGGACCTGACGACTGTGGGATATTTGATTCACTTCATTACCCATGCGCTCATGTGATTGCAGCTTGTTAGAATCTCCGTCTTGATCCAATGAGCTATGTCGACGAAGTGTACAAAATAGAATACATGTACAACGTGTGAAGACATGTATTCCCACCAGTACTAGATGAACATAGGTGGCCGTCTATATCGCTTGCTTCATTTAAGCTGTTACCGGATAAAGAACTGCATCGCAAACCAAAGGGTCGACCTTACTCGACTAGAATACGCAACAATATGGATATCCGAGAAACAGCCAACCAACGGAAGTTACGCGGATGGTGTAGGAACCCAGGCCATACATCTCGCTCATGTTCAAATCGGAATAGTTGATAGTCTCCTTATCATTTTTGTCTATTGATGGCTATGAAAATTCTTTTAATTTCTTGATGAAAATGGTGAATTTTGTAGAAAGACTAAGTTGCAAAAAAAAAAAAGTTATTCAATTAATCTAAAAAATTATCTTTCTTACTAAATGATTATTTTGTCCCTTAAGATCCTTCAAAATTCCTACATTGGATCAACACACATCTTGATAAATTATAAATTAACCCCTCATAATTTTTCACATTTTCAATTTAGTCCTAATTCATCCATTTCTTCTTAGTTTCTAGATCCTTCCACCCTTAAAAACAACTTTTATTTTATTAAAATATTAAAATAAATTACAATAAAAAATAAAAAACAACTTTTATTTTATTAAAGATATAAAAATAAATTAAAATTAACAATGAAAAATAACTTTTATTTTATTAAAATATTAAAATAAATTACAATAAAAATTAAAAACAACTTTTATTTTATTAAAGATATAAAAATAAATTACAATAAAAATAAAAATAACTTTTATTTTATTAAAGATATACAAAATAAATTAAAATTGCCAATAAAAACAACTTTTATTTTATTAAAATATTAAAAACAAATTACAATAAAAAATAAAAATAACTTTTATTTTATTAAAGATATAAAAAGTAAATTAAATTACAATAAAAAATAAAAAACAACTTTTATTTTATTAAAGATATAAAAATAAATTACAATAAAAATAAAAACAATTTTTATTTTATTAAAGATATAAAAATAAATTACAATAAAAAATAAAAAACAATTTTATTTTATTAAAGATATAAAATAAATTAAATTACAAAAAAATAAAAATAAATTTTATTTTATTAAAGATATAAAAATAAATTACAATAAAAATAAAAAAACTTTTATTTTATTAAATATATAAAAATAAATTAAAATTGCCAATAAAAAACAACTTTTATTTTATTAAAATACTAAAATAAATTACAATAAAAAACAAATTTTATTTTATTAAAGATATAAAATACATTACAATAAAAAATAGAAAAAACAACTTTTATTTTCTTAAATGAAACAATATAAAAAGTTTATACAAATATATTAAAAAATCAATGTTGGTCTTTGGTCAAATCGATTGCCACATGGGGGTGGTCGATGGTTACGCGACTGAATACCTCCTTATTCTAGCTTCCAACGGGGGTTGTGGTTGCTCAGGCAGGGATTCTGGTTTCTCTGACAAGGGCTCTGGTTGTGAGTGTTGGGAGGATGACCCACCTTGATAAAATAATGACTATGGAGGTGTTTGCATCACCCATGGAGGAGGTGTCTGAATCTCATAAGGCGAAGGAGATTGGTAAAAAGAAGAGCTCCCCGATGACGCCTTGTGAGATCCCTCATGTGACGGTGGCCTACAGATTGGCTGGCCAGTAGGAGTGGTCGGGAACGGACTCGAACAGGGCCATGCATTCCAACCTACCATGGGACTGGGAAAAGGAAACATATAAGGGTTAGGATACATATAAGGGCTAGGATACGTACCTGGCATAATATGAAAAGGCTGTGATGTCGGTGTCGTCGGCTGACATGTTGGGCCCAGTGATTATGTGGGCGCTGTTGATGGGCTCGGTGGTTGTGTCAGCGCTGTTGATGGTCCCGTCTCATCATCCCTTCTCCTTGGATTAAAGGGCCCCATTTTTCCCTTTGTACATGAAGTTGCCGCGCCTCTCCTCTTCTGACAATAAATATAGCTTGCCATGGATCCTAAACCATGGCATGTATTTCGACACGCACGCTAACTCAGGAACGATGATCGATTCCCGAGTAGGTATATAATCATACCGGTTTTCCCACAATTCGATATATGCTGACCAAAATCTTGGCCAATCTGTATGCAACTGTCGTAAGTCGACTTTGTGTTCATCATCGAGCACCTCAGGTGCCACGGGAATCAGTTGTTAGAATCCAAATTGATGCAAAACTCGATTTGACTGGTGCATCTCCACGGTGGCATAGTTGACCAATGGGACCTTCACATGCCAAATGTTCGATTTTGAAAGAACTCATCCGGAATTACTGCCTGAATTGACAGTCCTCGTATGGTGTCCATTCGAACTATATTAACATGATAAAAATATTAGTTATATACTAAATACTAAATGCTAAATACTAAACGACTATTTTATTACAAAAATCTATTTTATTTAATACTTACTTATGCTTACGACCGTTGCTTTAATAGAAGCCGTATATCTTCAAGTGAGGTAGGTATTCCAACATAACTCGCCGAATGGTTCCACCTAATTAAATAATTTTTTAGCATACAATTATATTTTAAATCTACGTAATAATTGTAAAATCTAATATTAAATATGAGTGGGAATGTATATGGGTGGTCCACTCGAGGACGTAAAAATGGAAAGCGAAATCATGCCATGATTGCAGTAGTGATAGGCAACCTCCGATTTTCGCTTTATTCGGTCGCGTCGCCCCGCACATCTCCCGATACAATTTTTCTGGCACGGCAGATCCCCAACTCAATTCCCCGACTGCTTTAAAATCAATGAGTTTTAGTAGCCATCTCAAATGTACGAGGTTTCGCAAGTCCGGCATCAGATAGCCTCCAATCATCTCAAGAATGTATGCCCGAGCATACCGTATTCTTTCTATTTCGGTCGAATCATTATCTAGCTCTGAGAATGTGTCTCGTAATCAGCCCATCTCGATTCGACCTCCGTTAATGTTATCCGGAATAGCACCCAAAAACTCGTAGCATACGACTCCCCAATCACTAGAAGTTGCAGACCCGATGACTACGTACCCATCCACCAGCAATCCTAATTGCAAATGCACGTCTTCCAGAGTGATAGTACACTCTCCGCATGAAAGATGGAAAGTGTGCATCTCGGGTCTCCACCTCTCTATCAACGCACTGATTAGCTTCGGGTCCAACTTACACCCCCGACCTATCGTGGTCACGTGCCAAAAACCCGCTTCCCGTAAGTAATTTCGATCAACGGCGATAGCGGACCAGGCATATTGCGAATATAGCATTGCAACACCGATCTACGATTGTTAAAAAATTATAAAATAAAATTAATTAAAATTGCATAAACCTAAAAATATTAAATAGTATTGAAAAATTAAAATTATAACTTACCATTGTCATTTGATCGACGGAGATGTGTTTATTGTTGAGACGAATTAATTCTACGGCCATTGCTAATACGATCGAATATTTTTAAATTTAACAAAAAAAATATTTCAAAAAACTTTTGTGAAATTTGAGACGAACTTTAAAGGAATTTGAGAGAAAACTGAGTAAGGACCTTTGTGTGAAAAAAATGAAAGGGAGTTTTATAGTTTTTTTTTTTTTTTTTTGTTGGAGGCCTAACGGTTAAAAAAGTATGACCATTGGAACCAGGCAAAACGCATCCTTGAGGGAGCGTTTTTGCCACATCAGCAAAGCGCGCCTTCAAGGACGCGATTTCTGCTGATGTGGCAGAAAACGCTCCCTCAAAGATGCGTTTTACTGCTGCATCCCCTGAAATCGTGTTGATGTGGACGTGCTTTCGAGAAAAATGACCCATTCCGGTAAACAATTAAATAATAGGTCATTTTCCATAATTTTTTTTAAAAAAAGTATTTTTTGGTAATTTATCCGATTTTAATTTTATTTGATATTGTTATTGAAATTGAGTTATTAATAATAATATAAAATTTTGATATTCAAACTGGATGTTATCTATTCATATATTTTCAAAGTTAGTTTTCTAATTTAAAATTTTATTTTTTTAAAAAAATTATTAAATTCTAATATTTTAAAGAATCTAATTATTGTAAGTTTTTATTAGGGTAAATTACCCAAATATACCAAAAAAAAAAATTTAAAAATTTACTGAATTGGGCCGATTTTTAGAAAATTTACGGAAAAGAGCCATTTCCCATCAAAACGCATCCACGTCGGTAGCGTTTTGAGGGAAATGCCGAAGAAAGCGTCCCTGGGGCACGCTTTTGCCTCCAACGATCAAAATTTTCCTATAAAACCTCCAACCCTTTTTTTTTTTCACACTTTAATCCTTCTCAATTTTCTCTCAATTTTCTCTCAATTTTCTCCCAAAGTCCTTGAAATTTACTCTCAAATTTTAAAATAGTCCTTTACTATTTACAAAAAGTCCTTTTAATTTTTTAATATATTTTTTGGAAAATTTTAAAATTTTCGATCAGATTACAATGGTGGGAATTACTTGTCTAGACAACAAGCACATCTCGTCGAGCAAATGCAAATGGTAAGTTTTAATTTTAATTTTTAATATTATTTAATATTTTTTAGGTCTATGCAATTTTAATTAATTTTTATTTTATAATTTTTAAACAGATCATAGATCGGTGTTGCAATGTGCAATGTTGGGTCCCTATCGCCGTTGATCGACGATAGGCCGAGGGTTCAAGTTGGAGCCGCCTTTGATTAGTGCGTTGATAGAGAGGTGGAGACCCGAGACGCACATTTTCCATCTTCCATGCAGAGTATATACCATCACTCTAGAAAATATTCGATTCTGCTTGGGATTGCTTGGGATCTGCCCAGAGTCATCCGGGCCCATAACTTCGGTGATTGGATGGCCGTATGCTATGAGCTTCTGGGTGCCATTCCGGTTAAAATTCAGGGAGGTCGGATCGATATGGCCTGATTACAAGACATATTCCCGAAGTTGAATGAGGGTTCGACTGAAATAGAGCGAATACGACATGCTTGGGCATACATTCTTCAGATAATTGGAGGCTATCTGATACCGGACCTTTCTAGAAACCTCAGACACTTGAGATGGTCTGAAACTTGTTGATTTTAGAGCGGTGGTGAATTGAGTTGGAGGTCCGCCGTGTTATCGAGGTTGTATCGGAGATGTCGCGCGCGACACGGTAAGTAAAGCAAAATTAGAGGTTGTCTATCACTCTGCGATCATGGGCATGGTTTCGATTTTCATTTTTCGACTCAACCACCCATATTCATTCCCACTGATATAACGAGGTAAATTTAATGTTATATTTTACAATTATTACATAGATTTATAGTATAATTGTATGCTAAAAATTTATTTAATTAGGTGGAACCATTCGGCGAGTCATGCTAGAATACCTACCTCGCTTGAAGATATACGATTTCTATCGGACCAACGGTCGGAATCAAAAGTAAGTTTCAAATTTCGTATTTATAATTTAGTATTTCGTATTTAGTGTCTAGTATTATGTATATAACTAATATTTTGGTAATGTTAATATAGTTTCAATGGACACTGTACGAGGATCCAAAAATTTGGGGAGTAATTCTAGAGGAGTTCTTGTAAAATCCGAGCAGTTGGCACGTGAAGGTCCCATTGATCACCTATGAGACCGTGGAGATGAACTAGTCGGATCGAGTTCTCGACAATTTGATTCCTAAACATCGATTCCGTGCAGTCTTCGAGGCGCTTCGATGATGAGCACAAAGTGGACTTACGGCAGTTGCACATGGATTGACCAAGATTTTGGTCAGCATATATCGAGACGTGGGAGAACTGGTATGACTATTTACCTAACTAGGAACCGATCATCGTTCCTAAGTTAGCGTGCATGCTAGAATACATGCCATGATTTAGGATCCATGGTAAGCCGTATCTATTGTCGGAAGAAGAGAGGCGACGGCAACTTTATCAATAAAGGGAATGTCGGGGCCCATTAAATTCAAGGAGAAGGGGTGATGAGACAGGGCCATCAATAGCGACGACATACCATCGGCCCATCAACAGTGCCCACACAAACATCGGCCCATCGATTCAAATTGGCGACACCGACATCACACCCTTTACCCTTTATGCCGGTGCATACCTACCCCTTATATGTATCCTAACTTATATATGTTTCCTTTTCCATCCCAAATTTCAGTTGGAATGCATGGTCGGGTTCGAGTCGTTCAACTACTCCGGTTGACCAGCCGATCTTGAGGCCGTCATCGCGTGAGGGATCATAGGAGGCGCCGTCGGGGGGCATTTCTTTCTACCAGTCTCTTTCGCCATACGGGATTCAGACACCCCCGTCGTGATTTATGCAAACACCTCCGGGGTCGTTATTTATCAAGGTGGGTCATTCTCACAACAGCCACAACCAGACCCACTGTCGGAGGAATCCAAATCCCCGCCCTTGGTTCCATGACCCTCGCCGAAAGCTAGAAGAAGGAGGAATCCAACGTAACCGAATCACGACCGCCTGTGGCATTGATTCCACCGCATCAACATTGATTCGATCGACTTTTTATTTTTAAATTGTTATAATTTTTTATTTTTTAATAAAAAAAGTTGTTTTTTATTTGTATTTGTAATTTAATTTTAATATCTTCACTAAAATAGAAGTTGTTTATTTTTTTGTATATAATTTAATTTGAATTTTTTAATAAACTATAAAGTTATTTTTTATTTTTGTAATTTAGTTTTAATATATTTAATAAAATAATAGTTTTTAATTTTTAATTGTAATTTAATTTTAATATATTTAATAAAATAGAAATTGTTTAATTTTTTATTGTAATTTAATTTTAATATATGTAATAAAATAAGTTATTTTTATTTTTATTTTATTATAATTTAGTTTTAATATATTAAATAAATAAGAAGTTTTCTTTATTTTTATTTTTTGTAATTTAGTTTTAATATATTAAATAAATAAAAGTTTTCTTTATTTTTATTTTATTGTAATTTAATTTTAATATATGTAATAAAATAAGAAGTTGTTTTTATTTTTTATTTTTTGTAATTTAGTTTTAATATATTTAATAAATAATAATTTTTTAATAAAATAATAGTTGATTATATGTTTTGTAATTTAATTTTAATATCTTTTATAAAATAGAATTTGTTTAATTTTTTTAAATTTAAATTTAAAAATAAATATCTAATATTTGAGGAAAGAGAAAAGCGCGTCCCTGGGGATGCACTTTGTGCCACCTCAGCAAAGCGCTTCCACGTAGGCGCGCTTTTGCTGAGGTGGCACAAATTACGTCCCAGAGGCACTTTTGTTGGTCATTCCCCTCAAAACGCGCTGACGTGGAGGCGTTTTGAGGGAAAATTGCCCTTTTCCGTAAATTTTCTAGAAATCGGCCCAATTTCATAAATTTTTAATTTTTTTGATATATTTGAGTATTTTACCCTTTTATTATTTCTAGTTGTAATTAAATTCTATAAAATTATATAAAACATGGTAGACAAAACATTCTAATTATTAAATAATCTTTAACCGGTAAATATATACACGGATTTTAAACCCCCCACCCCTCCCTCAAAAAATCTAATAATGTTATGAAATTTTGCCTGCATTTCCTCTTAATTTTAGAAAAAAACAAAAAGAAAAAAATAAGTGCATAAGATGTACGTAGGTTGAAGGATCATGGAGACTAACAGGGTATAAGAAAGAAGTCTTGAACTATATATACATGTTTGTATGTATGTATATGACGTAGTTTTCCCTCGACTTCTTTTCCCTGCAAGAGAACTAAGGCAGGGAAGTATGATCTCAAGCTTGTAATTTGTGGCAGACACTAGACTTGGGGTTTGCCATGGAACCTGCGCATGGTGTTTAATGGTAAGAAACAATAATATTACTGGGTCCTTCATAAGAGAACCTAACCCTTTTTTTTTTTTTTTGCTACAATGAAACTGGAATTAACTTACATATTTCTGCAAAACAAGGCTGCTTGGATGCTTCGTCCTCCTCGAAAGATGGTGGAACTTGTCCATACACCATTTCACAACTCATGTCTTCAAAACCTGAGGACCAATCATTTAACCTTTTAAACCATTACCAACATGAAGCTGATAATTCAATAGGGCAAAGACCAAAATTTTGAAAGAACATACTTGGGATCATGGTTAATGGAAGGCCGAACTCATTGGTAAAGAAATCTTGGGTTGGAATTTTGCACATATTCACACACATACCAACACACCCACTGTTCTCTAGGTACCTTTAGAGAAAAAAGTATTGCAGAATTAAGTAGATTGAAGAGCATTCATGAATTCATAAATGAATGAATGAATCAAGTTCTGTACCTGCATTTCTTAATATGAACCCCACTTTTTTGCTTCACTCCATTTATCTCCACTTCCACAACCTAAAAAATATTATTATCAGTAGGAATTAGAGATGCAAAAATGGAGAAAGTATTGAGTTTTAGATGTTGAAAACGTAAGCTTATGTTGCTTGGAATGATGAACATTCAGGATTATGATCAAAGGGGTAAAAGCTTTGTCTTACATTGAAAAGCAGGGAATCCAATAAAATGTTACCACCTCTGTTACAAAAATCGCATTTATTATAACATTATTGAGTAGAATTAACCATTCACAAACTTTAAATTGTGTTTATTTGGTATTTATATAGAAAATTCCTACTTACGCTTTAATTTTTGGTAAAAGTATCGAGAAAGGATTAGATAAACTTTAATTTTATGGTATCTTGAATTTTAGGATTTTAATTTGATTTAATTTTTTCGGGATAAAAATCTTTGAAATTCGAGGATAAAATATTGATGTGGCATAAATCTATTGAAAAGATCTGATGATAATGAGCGTCATAATCTTTCCCAAATATCATATAGAAATAGTAAATTGTATTTAGTAAAAATATCGTAAAGTTTATTGTATCAAGGGTTGAATTACATTTTGTCTCTTATACTAAAAAGAATGAGTAAATTAGTCTTGTTAAAAATTTAATCAATTTCTACTGTTTAAAACTGATCACTATATGCTAATATGAGGTATACATGACATCTCATGCCTTATTGTTTGATTTTTTCATCAATCATACCAGTTTTTAATAATATAAATTGATGAAATTTTTAAGAGAAATGATCAATTTATTTTTATTTAATATATAAAGATTAATTTACTATTTTTGAGTTAAAAAAAACAAAATGTAATGTAAGTAGTAGAGACTCAAGATGGTAATTTTATCTCTAATGTTCATTCATCGTACCAAGTAACATTGGTTACAATTAGATGACAGAAGAAAGTGCAAAACAGCAAAGAACAAAGAAAATTTACCTCAGATGGACCAACTAACCAGTAGAAGAAAGGAACAGTGAGTGCAGCATTGAACTCTGCAGCCCACTTTGTTGGTGGAAACAATTTCCTAAACTGCATCCATAGCAACAACAAGGTTACATGATAATTACTTTAAAACACAACTTACCGAACAGTTCCAATTTTTAAAACTATAATAAGTAGTTCACCTGAGCTGGTGCGCCTGGTGGGAGCATGGACAAGAGCACTTGTCGGACCACTTGTTGCTGCTGCAACCGAGACCTTCCTTGCATTACTCTCTTTGACACCTCAACAAAGCTCTCGTAGTCATAGTCGAAAACCCCTTTCTTTGGTTCTGTTCCAGCTTTTGGTGCAGCCGCGAACTTCTCCATCTTGCGGGCGAAAAGACCCATAAATGCCTTGGCAAACAACCCATCGTTGTATTTAGTTTTTTGTCCCAATGGTGCTGGTTCTCCCGACGGCTCTGCAATACTACACCGGATGACAATGTTGCTAAAGGTTCTTTGTTTACGTATTGGTAACTTTTGAGGGGCAATCAAATGTGTGGCTCTGAGGCCTAAAGCCACCATGGTTTTATGCTTTTAACTGCTGTTTTTTTTTTTTTCTCTCGAGAAAGAACACTCAAAAGCTCAGCCTGCCTGCCTGCTTGAAAGTTATCAAATCTGTCCATTAACAATTAAGAAAAAAAGGTTAAGATTATGTGGTTGGCTGAGGTTGCATGGCCGCCATTGAATAATCGATGGCCATACATATCATCACTGAGAGAAGATTAATAATTATTTCCATTGTTGTCCTTGGGCTTCATATACTAAATAATTTTAATATGTTGGTTACAATTAAATAAATGCATTTGCAAGGTTAAGAATGAAATTTCCAAACAAAAAAAGAGGATGGTCCCATTTGGAAGAAGGAATAGAGAAGTGGTCGGATATGTTTCTGAGGCTTAAAGAGACGCCACGCATTGGCTTTGCTGTTAACACGGTGTCTGGAATTTGTGAAGCCAAATAAGCCAGCTACATTTATGTTATTTGAACAAAATTAACCATTAATATAAGTTTTTGGAAAAAAAAAATTTGAATAGTAATTTTCAAAATATTTTTTAAAACTGTTTTGCAATTATTAAAATAAAATTTAATGTATTATTATTTTATAAAACTATTTTAAAATTATGTTTTGAGAAGAAAGTTTATAGAAGATATTTTTAATCTAATTTTAAAAAAGGAATAAAAATGTTTATTAAGAGTGATGAGTAAAATAAAATGCTTTTTAAATTGATTTTAGAAAAAATTTTATGGAAAAATAATTAAAAGTTTTATTTAAAATTAAAAATTATTAAAATTAAGATATATAGAAAACATTTTTTTAAATTAACTTTGTAAAATAATTAATGACATTAAGGAATTTTAACTCTTACCATATAAATTGATTTTGTAGAAAGCATTTTAGAAAATATTTAATAATATAAATATATACATTTATAAGCAATATTATTTATCTATTTATTTTAAAATGTTTAATAATATGAGTGTATATATTTACCGCGAAAATAGATTTTGTTCCAATATAAGCGATATTATTAAACCGGATATTGACTATAAAAATATTCTTTTAACTCTCGAATAATATAAATGTATACATTCATAAAATCACTTTGTAAGATAATTAATAGTGGGTCTCAATTGATATTATAAAATTATAATTAACGAGGTATTAAATAATAAGAGTTGTCACTTATCAAAATTATAACTAATTCACTTAATGGTATTTTTCTTCTTTGTTCTAAAATGTTACTATACATTATATATAATATTATATATATGTCACATGTCGCGGATTAAAGCTTTTGACTGTTGTGCATAGAACAACTCATAGATATCAACTTATTAAATGGGGCTCATTTGAGTCGCTTGAATTGGTTTGACTTGTGGAACATATAAAAAAGTCCATCTACTTAGAATTAATGTAGAACTAGAGTTATCAGGGTAATTAATGTAAATCATAAGGGATAAAGATGTATAGAGTCTAAATCTCTTAGAATTCTCATTTTGTAGATATACACAAATTTAAACCGTCGATGTAACTCAATTTATATCATTAGATTTGAGAAAGCTCAACTATAAATAGAGGCATTTCCCCTTATTTATAAACCTTCAAAGTAATAGAATACTTTTGAGAGCATTTACTAAAATACTTGGTGTGTGCTATTTTCTTGTGGCTTCTTTTATTTCGAGTTTACTTCCACTTTGTTTCGATGCATTAGAGAATTTTTGTGAGAAGTCTCACTTTTTGAGAGTAAGACTAACTTAGGCGATTTGAACCCAATAAATCGCCAAAGGTCACACGCGCAACAGCAAAACAGACTTTTAGCGGCATTTTTTTAGGCCTTTAGCGGCGTTTATAACCGCCATTAATTGAAACACCCCAAACCCGGCCCAAAAAGCCTAACCGGATTTGGTATGTTCTTCGAGTAAAACTTTAGCGGAAATAACGTTTGTTCAAGAATACTTGATGATTTAAGGTAAAACGGATTAACTTAAAGATCGAGTTGGGCTTAGTTGAAAAATAGAATTGTATATTCTTAAAACATATATATATATATTACTGACAAAAAACCTTTTTAAAATTATTTATCGAAAACCATTTAGTTATTTAATTGATAATTATTCATGGCAGAATTAAAAATAAATCCAAACACAAAATTAAAAATAGTTTATAGTGGCCTTATTACAAAAATAGCAAACCCAAAATAAATTCTAAGTAATAAAATTTAAATTAATAAGTTTAAGTTGGGAAATCTCCACAATACTTGATACGAGCACTGGCCACCTCGAAATCCCTGCTGCCCCGATCCATCGCACTACGAGTCATCTGAAAAGTTATCCCATAAAAATGGGTGAGTTATAAACTCAATGTATAACACATACACTAAAAAGCCCATTTTATCAAATGCTTTTAAGCTCAAAAATTTCACATATGGCCATAGGCCCATTTAACTCATATTTAGCCCAAAGGCCCATTTAGCTTAAATTTAGCCCAAAGGCCCATTTCATAGCAAAACAAATAATAATCATTCAATATTACATGGTTATGTCATGAAATGAAATGCAAGCCCGGCCCAACCTAAATATCCATCCGCTACACACCCCCGTACCAACCAAAGACAGTGGGGATTACTAAATCGACCTCCATCCGCTACACACCATCAAGGCGGTTACTTCACCAACATGCACATCGCCCTTATTGTGGCAAAGCCACCAAAACAGATGTGACCGAAGTCACCTGACCGAAGTCCAAATTTCAAATACGTGACCGAAGTCACCAGATTCACATATGTGACCGAAGTCACCAGAGTTCAAATATGTGACCAAAGTCACCGGAGTCAAATATACGTGACCGAAGTCACCAAATTCACATATGTGACCGAAGTCACCAGAAATGTGGTAAAACCACCAGAATACTTCCTCCTTTATCAAATATACCCATATGCCCATGCACATACATATCAAATCGATTTTATGTTATTTACCCCACAAATCATAATATAGTCATGCTTATTTCATATTGATGCATATAGCAAAATGAACAAAATATTGGGGTAAACATACCTGAATATCATATACCACTGAATGGTATCCAAAAGCACAATCATACACATGGTCATATAGTCACAATTAAATATATGTAAATCTTATGAGATTTTTAATGTAAGGTTACACACCTAGTGACAGTGAGAACAATACCCTCTTGCTCGTCAACACCTAATTGATTGACACATTTGGTTAGTATAAACCTTTGTTAACAATATTACACTTATTGACGATGGATCTAAATCCTTACCCTCGGATTCACGAATGACAGTTATTTGTGGTTTTTCTCCACTAGATGGATCAAAACCCGCCGATATTCCACCAACGTAAAGTGGTTCGGTTGTACGCACTACTTCAAATAACTGATCCTCGTTAGCAGAGGGTCCACAACCCGGTGGAAAGTCTCTAACCGCCGATCATCGCCTTCATTTGTAGTTCGATGGTAAAGGAATACCTCCTCTCTTCCAAACACTCAGTCGGCTCTTTTCTTACCTATCTTGATGATCTTAGATCGCCCTAAAAATAACGTAGATTAGTGATCCATCTAAATAAATCGATATGATCTAAATTAATAACCTTACCTTGATGATTTGAATGATCACTTAAAGGTTGTCTTCAACAAAGATCTTTGAAAAATCTTTTCAAATGAATCGGCCTAGGAGAAAATAAAAGATCATGATTTTAAGTTTGCTAAAGTAAAAGGAATGATGAAAATAATTGATAAAATCTTACTTTGAGTTCTTCAAGGTTCGGCTTTGAATAAGAAGAAAAGAATATGATGATTCGCCTTAACAAAAAGAGAAGAGAAATGGTGGTTTCAATATGATGGTTTCGGTTTTGAGGGAAAGAAGAAAGAGAATGAAAAGAGAAGGAAAAAGAGAAGGAAGAAAAAGAGAAAAAGGAAAAGAAGATGATGATGGTGATTTCTCAAATGAAAAGAAATGTGTTTAGGAACCTTTGCACATTCGGCCAAGGAGGTAACAATTGAAAGTGGTTCTTGATCCTTTGTGGTTTCGGTAATGAGAGGGGAAAGAGAGAAAAGAAATAGAATGAAAAAGAAAGAAAAATAAAATGAAAGAGAAGGCTTTTGGTGATAACTAAATTCGGCACTAAAGAGAAAGAAAAGAAGTGACTTCAAAAGTGAAAATATTTTGGCATCAAAAGAGAAATAAAATTTTGAGAGGAAAAGATGAAATAAAGGTACCTATTTGGTCAAAAATACCAATGCCAAAACAAAGTAAACTTGTACCAAATGCCAATGATAGTTTCGATTTAGGGAAAAGGTTTTGGAGAAGGGGAAAAGATGGACAATTTTGCTAGGATCTTAGGCCAACTAGCACCCTAATGGCTACACTAATTTTTGGTCAACCTAGCCAACATCATCCCCTTTTCCTCCTTGTTTCTTCCCATCATATCCAAAATTTGCTTCACAATTAAACCTCTCCCTTTAGCCCTTCATGCCGTCTAGGTTCATGGTCAATTGACCATGAACACACTCTCAAAACCTTGCCCCATATCATGCCTTTTGTCCCCTCATCTTATCATCAACTTATGATTCCATGCCATAAGTTCCTAGCTTCCTTTTCACATGGTCAAATAGCCAAAATGAATGAATGCTCATCCACTCTAGAACTTTCTTGGCCGACACTTATAGGGAAGAAAACAAAAAATTAAAATCCTCCCTAATGCTAGCTAGGAGATTCGAACTTCACACCTCAAGCACACATCCATGTACCTTAACCACCGCCAATTGCTCAATTCATGCTAGAAACCTCTTGTCATTAATTCTTAGGCCTAATTTGCTTAGCTCTCTCTTAATTAATAGAAATTAAAATTTTCACTAAGCATTCACTTAATTAATGAAGCTCAAATAACTTCCAAAATTACACTTAATAATAATTAAGCATGCAACATCATTCAATTAAGTGAAATGCATAACCCCTAATTATCAGGATGTTACAATTCTACCCCCCTTAAAATAATTTCATCCTCGAAATTACCTGGCTGGAATAAGTGAGGGTATTGCTGTCGCATCGCTTCCTCCGGTTCCCACGAAGCTTCTTCTGATCCATGATTATGCCATAATACCTTAACGAGAGGAACTGATTTTCTCCGTAAAACCTTTACATCTCGCTCCAGAATTTGAATTGGCTCCTCTTCATATGACAAATTTGATCTTAATTCCACCTCCTCAACTGGCACTACATGAGATGGATCCGACCGATAGCGGCGTAACATTGAAATATGGAACACATCATGCATTTACTTCAGTTCCGAAGGCAAATCTAACTGATATGCCACAGATCCGACCTGCTTCACAATCTGATAAGGTCCAATGAACCTGGGACTTAGCTTCCCTTTGCGTCCAAATCTCATCACCTTTTTCCAAGTTGAAACCTTTAGGAAAACTTGGTCTCCCACTGCATACTCTATTTCTTTCCGCTTTAGATCTGCGTACGATTTTTGTCTGTCAGATGCTTCCTTTAACCGAGTCCGAATTACCTTAACCTTTTCTTTAGATTCAGCCACTATCTCTGGACCCAAAATCTGACGTTCCCCTAATTCTGTCCAACACGTAGGAGTGCGACACTTCTGTCCATATAGTGCTTCATATGGTGCCATTCGAATCTTGGCTTGAAACTGTTATTGTGCATAAATTCGCTTAACGGTAAGAATTCCTCCCAACTTCCTTGAAATCCATCATACATCCCCTTAACATATCTTCTAAGATTTGAATTACTCTTTCGATGACCATCCGATGAGGATGAAATGCCGTCTTGAAGTCCAATCGGTGCCCAAAGCCCGATGCAATGCTTTCCAAAATCGCGGCGTAAACCTCGTGCGGTCTCAACTGTCGAGACACATACGTAACTACCTTTCCGCCTTGCATCGAACACATCCTAATCCGTGTGAGAAGCATCACAATACACGAAAAATCCTTTCCTCCCTCAAAGTTGAATCAAAGCTGAGCTTCAACAAAACTTTCTTTAGCTTCTCAAAACTCTCTTCTCGCTTATCATTACACACGAAAGGTACTTCCTTTCTCAACAATTTTGTTAAAGGTGCAAATATCGATGAAAATCCTTCAACGAATCTTCAGTAGTATTCGGCTAAACCCAAGCTGCGAACCTCGATTCTGGGACTTAGGTGGTTTCAATCTAGCACGACCTTAATCTTCCGAGGATCCACCCTTATCCCTTCGCAGACACCACATGGCCTAAAATGCAACTTCTTTCACCAAAATTCACACTTCTGAATTTGGCGTCGATTTCTTCTCCTTAAAACTCGTAACACAATCCGGAGATGCTCATCATGTTCTACTTGGACTTAGAATACACCAAGATGTCGTCTATGAATACCACGACGAATTGATCCAAGTAGGGCTGGAAAATTCGGTTCATCATATCCATGAATGCAACTGGGGCGTTCGTCAATCCGAATGGCATTACCAGAAATTCATAATGCCCATATCTAGTTCGGAAAGTCGTCTTATGGATATCCGCTTCTTTCACTTTAAGTGATGATACCCGACCTTAGATCAATCTTTGAGAATACCGCAGCTCCTTGGTGATCGAACAAGTCGTCGATCCTTGGCAAAGGATACTTGTTCTTGATGGTCACTTATTCAACCGCCGAGTCTATACACATCCTCATCGATCCGTCCTTCTTCTTCACGAATAGGACCGGTGCTCCCCATGGAGACACACTAGGTCGAATGAATCCACGATCAAGCAACTCCGAATTTGAGCCTTCAACTCAACCAACTCCTTGGTGCCATTCTATATGGAGCAATAGAAGCTGCACCGTTCCAAGCAATAAGTCTATCTCGAATTCTACCTCACGATCCGGAGGCAAACACCGAAGTTCTTCCTAAAAACATCTACAAATTCCTTCACCGTCACGACTTCATTAGCGATTGCTTCCTTAGCCTCCAAAGCATTCACTAACATCAGGAAGGCTTCACATCCTTTTCTAACCATCTTTTCCGCCTTAAGAGCGAATACTACATTTGATAAGTAGTTTCGTCTCTCGCCCATCACTACAACTTCTTTGTCATCAAAAGTTCTTAATGACATTCTCTTAGCAGCACAATCCACATTTGCACGGTACTTCACAAGCCAGTCCATGCCTAAGATAAGGTCGAATTTTCCGAATGGCAACTTCATTAAATCAGCTGGAAACTGTATCCCTTGGACTTCTAGAGGCACTTTCTTAAAAAGTTTGTCTACAACTCTATGCATCCTAAAGGACTAAGTATAGTCATCTTCCTAGATGCTTTTGAAGTCACATGCAAAGTCCCGGATACTTCACTAGCGATATAGGAATGAGTTGACCCTATATTTATCAAAGCAATAAAGGGCAACCCAGAAATCAGAAATGTACCAGTGATAACATCAGGTGCGTCACTGTTTTCTCTGCGACGAACTGCATACACCAAACCTGGTTGTCTCGCCTCAGAGCTACCACTGCCTCTGCCTGAAGTTTCGCGTCCTCTACCAGAACCATTGCCCCTTCCATTTGGGCCACGACCTCTTATCTGCTGCTGTCCATTTCTGTCAGCCAGATTAGCACCCTGACTTGCTGGACAGTTCTTCTCCGAGTTCATCGGACAATCTTTGATCATGTGATCCTTCGAACCGCACTTGAAACATCCGCCGGTCTTTTTTCGACATTCTCCCGAGTGCATTTTCCCATACTGAGAACAAGTACGATTTTGTCCTCCCGAAGTAGTATGTTGACCTCGCGGTCTATCATTTCTTGATTTCTTCTAAAAATTCCCAGACGACCCTGAGGACCCAAAGCTTCTCTTATTCTTGCTCTGGCCTCTGTCCCGCTTACGCCTCTCAAATTTAGCCTCTTCGGCAATTCTTGCCCTTTCCACTAAGATTGTAAAATCTCTTTCACGGTGTGGTGCAATCATCACTCGTAATTCATCTCTAAGTCCATCTTCAAATCTGATACACCGTTCATATTTCGTAGCCACTATCCCTCTGGCATAACGGCTAAGTCGCAAAAATTCTGCTTCATATTCAGCTATCGACTTGTTTCCTTGTACTAGATTCAGAAATGTCTTCCTCTGGGAGTCAATGTAGCTGGCTCCAACGTATTTTCCTTCGAATTTAATCTTAAAATACCCCCAATCCAGACGATCCATAGGGGTACTCTCCTTTATAGTGAGCCACCACTGGTAGGCTTCATCACGAAGAAGTGAAATAGCACCTTTCAATTTCTCTTCATCAGTGCAGTCTATATCGTCCATGATCCTCTCGACTGCCTCCAACCAATATTCAGCTACATTTGGAGCTACTCCAGATACTCCTCTGAAAACCTCAGCTCCATTCGATCTAAGTCTCTCAGCTATTGACTTTCGAGACCCATTTCTAGAACTAGCTTCTGCTACTCGTTCCAAAACTTGCAGCACAGCTTGTGATACTGCGTCACCACCTTCATTTTGTTCTTGAAAGTCCGCCCCAACAGCCGGTGGTAGAGCTTCATTCTCGGAACCTTGACCAGATCGAACTGGTTCCGAAATAGTCATCCTTCCTCTTCCATGTCTATGACGACCTCGTCCCCTAGAGCTCATGTCTACTACGTATCTTATCTAGTTTACTAAAAGTCTTATGTATTAGAATCTTTTCACTTCTTATTAAAAGAAAGTCTTATGAAACAGATATTCGATGGTTTCGTAGTAGCACACATACACCTAGGGTCCATGTCTCTAAAGTATAGTTTAAGTTTAAACTATCATACATATCACATATCGATAAAGTACATACCGATGGATCCGGCCGAGAACTTCAGTGCCATGCTCTTATAAAATCTTTTAACTTAAGAAAACTTTCAAAAAATCATTTGGGTCAACTTTTGAAAACATTGTAGGCTTCAAAACCCAAGGTGAGAGTTTAAAATCGGGCTCGATACCAAGTCGAAACACCCCAAACCCGCCCAAAAAGCCTAACCGGATTTGGTATGTTCCTCGAGTAAAACTTTAGCGAAATAACGTTTGTTCAAGAATACTTGATGATTTAAGGTAAAACGGATTAACTTAAAGATCGAGTTGGGCTTAGTTGAAAAATAGAATTGTATATTCTTAAAACATATATATATATATTCTTGACAAAAACCTTTTAAAATTATTTATCGAAAACCATTTAGTTATTTAATTGATAATTATTCATGGCGTAATTTAAAATAAATCCAAACACAAAATTAAAAATAGTTTATAGTGGCCTTATTACAAAAATAGCAAACCCAAATAAAGTCTAAGTAATAAAATTTAAATTAATAAGTTTAAGTTGAAATCTCCACAATACTTGATACGAGCCTTGCCACCTCGAAATCCCTATCTTAGATCCATCGCACTCTGAGTCATCCTAAAAGTTATCCCATAAAATGGGTGAGTTATAAACTCAATGTATAACACACACACTAAAAAGCCCATTTTATCAAATGCTTTTAAGCTCAAAAAATTTCACATATGGCCATAGGCCCATTTAACTCATATTTAGCCCAAAGGCCCATTTAGCTTAAATTTAGCCCAAAGGCCCATTTCATAGCAAAACAAATAATAATCATTCAATATTACATGGTTATGTCATGAAATGAAATGCAAGCCCTACCAACCTAAATATCCATCCGCTACACACCCCGTACCAACCAAAGACACAGTGGGGATTACTAAATCGACCCTCCATCCGCTACACACCATTGAAGGCGATTCTTGCGGTCAACATGCACATCGCCCTTATTGTGGCAAAGCCACCAAAACAGATGTGACCAAGTCACCGATCAAGTCCAAATTTCAAATACGTGACCGAAGTCACCAGATTCACATATGTGACCGAAGTCACCAGAGTTCAAATATGTGATCGAAGTCACCAGAGTCAAATATACGTGACCGAAGTCACCAAATTCACATATGTGACCGAAGTCACCAGAAATGTGGTAAAACCACCAGAATACTTCCTCCTTTATCAAATATACCCATATGCCTATGCACATACATATCAAATCAGATTTTTATGTTATTTACCCCACAAATCATAATATAGTCATGCTTATTTCATATTGATGCATATAGCAAAATGAACAAAATATTGGGGTAAACATACACGAATATCATATACCACCGAATGGTATCCAAAAGCACAATCATACACATGGTCATATAGTCACAATTAAATATATGTAAATCTTATGAGATTTTTAATGTAAGGTTACACACCTAGTGACAAAGAGAACAATACCCTCTTGCTCGTCAACACCTAATTGATTGACACATTTGGTTAGTATAAACCTTTGTTAACAATATTACACTTATTGACGATGGATCTAAATCCTTACCCTCGGATTCACGAATGCGGTTATTTGTGGTTTTCTCCACTAGATGGATCAAAACCGCCGATATTCCACCAACGTAAAGTGGTTCGGTTATGCACTACTTCAAATAAGCGATCCTCGTTAGCGGAGGGTCCACAACCCGGTGGAAAGTCTCTAACCGCCGATCGCCCTTCGTTTGTAGTTCGATGGTAAAGGAATACCTCTCTCTTCCAAACACTCTGCATTTTCTTTTCTTACCTATCTTGATGATCTTAGATCGCCCCAAAAATAACGTAGATTAGTGATCCATCTAAATAAATCGGTATGATATAAATTAATAACCTTACCTTGATGATTTGAATGATCACTTAAAGGTTGTCTTCAACAAAGATCTTTGAAAAATCATTTCAAATGAATCGGCCTAGAGAGAAAATAAAAGATCATGATTTTAAGTTTGCTAAAGTAAAAGGAATGATGAAAATAATTGATAAAATCTTACTTTGAGTTCTTCAAGGTTCAGCTTTGAATAAGAAGAAAAGAATATGATGATTCGGCCTTAACAAAAAGAAAAGAGAAATGGTGGTTTCAATATGATGGTTTCGATTTTGAGGGAAAGAAGAAAGAGAATGAAAAGAGAAGGAAAAAGAGAAGGAAGAAAAAGAGAAAAAGGAAAAGAAGATGATGATGGTGATTTCTCAAATGAAAAGAAATGTGTTTAGGAACCTTTGCACATTCGGCCAAGGAGGTAACAATTGAAAATGGTTCTTGATCCTTTGTGGTTTCGACAATGAGAGGGAAAGAGAGAAAGAAATAGAATGAAAAGAAAGAAAAAGAAAATGAAAGAGAAGGCTTTTGGTGATAACTAAATTGAGACTAAAGAGAAAGAAAAGAAGTGACTTCAAAAGTGAAAATATTTTAGCATCAAAGAGAAATAAAATTTTGAGAGGAAAAGATGAAATAAAGGTACCTATTTGGTCAAAATACCAATGCCAAAACAAAGTAAACTTGTACCAAATGCCAATGATAGTTTCAGGTTTAGGGAAAGGTTTTGGAGAAGGGAAAAGATGGACAATTTTGCTAGGATCTTAGGCCAACTAGCACCCTAATGGCTACACTAATTTTCGGTCAACCTAGCCAACATCATCCCACTTTTTCCTCCTTGTTTCTTCCCCATCATATCCAAAATTTGCTTCACAATTAAACCTCTCCTTTAGCCCTTCATGTAGTCTAGGTTCATGGTCAATTGACCATGAACACACTCCCAAAACCTTGCCCCATATCATGCCTTTGTCCCCTCATCTTATCATCAACTTATGATTCCATGCCATAAGTTCCTAGCTTCCTTTTCACATGGTCAAATAGCCAAAAATGAATGAATGCTCATCCACTCTAGAACTTTCTTGGCCGACACTTATAGGGAAGAAAACAAAAAATTAAAATCCTCCCTAATGCTAGATAGGAGATTCGAACTTCACACCTCAAGCACACATCCATGTACCTTAACCACGGCCAATTGCTCAATTCATGCTAGAAACCTCTTGTCATTAATTTTAAGGCCTAATTTGCTTAGCTCTCTTAATTAATAGAAATTAAAATTTTCACTAAGCATTCACTTAATTAATGAAGCTCAAATAACTTCCAAAATTACACTTAATAATAATTAAGCATGCAACATCATTCAATTAAGTGAAATGCATAACCCCTAATTATCAGGATGTTACATTAATAGTATTTGCTGTGCTTTTAGAAGCGCTGCAAAAAAATGCCGCTAAAACAAACGCCACAAACTTTAGCAACGTTTATGAGGAAAAAATGCTGCTAAAGGTCATGACCTTTAGTGGCGCTTATCCCACAAATGCTGCTAAAGGTCATGACCTTTAGCGGCGCTTATCCCACAAACACTGCTAATTTGTACAGATTTGCAATGTTCAATTTATCCAATATCATACCCCTCCTACACTAAAACCAACCAATAACAGTAAATGTAGTATATAATTCCAACCCAAAACAGCAAATATAGCATAAAAATCACACCAAATGCATTAATTCTAAATGATACTTCAAATTCAATAAAAGATATGTGATATAAATTAATAAATGAATTATAATCGAAAATATTCTTACAATAATGTTAAATGTAATAATGTTAAAATAATCTTATAACGAGAAATTAAATGTCTAAGATGGTGGCTTCGCGATCGCTAAAACATCTCATCATATCTTTGAAGTCAGAATGGAGCTCATCGTACTTTCTCTGCTTCTGCTAGCATCATTCTTTGCCTTTGCCTCCTCATTGCTACTGCTTCGCATCTTCTCTAAGTCGCTTTGGAGTTATTCATATTTTCTTTAAACATCAGTAATTTGCTCAACCGTGCTCGCTTGCATCTGAGCTATCTGGTCTTTTGGCCTCTGAACTTATTTCGAGATTGACTCCGGAAGGCATGTATTGTTGGGAGCGGATCAAAATATTGGGTCGGGGTAACACCAGATCCTTGAAATCGAACCCGACCATGCCTTTCAGGACCCAAAACATCAGTAATAAAAAACAGCAAATGTAACATATAATTCCAGCTAAAAAACAGCAAATGTAGCATAAAAATTCCGACCATACCTTTCAGGACCCAAAACATCAGTAATAATTCTGTTATCAATATCCTCAAGATTAACAGAACTATCAGTCGAAGCAGCCGCTTCATACTCTACCTTCTTCTCTTTTAGTTTCTCCTAATAAATCAATTAAATAGTTAGAAACGAAATATACAATAAGAAAGAATGGAACATAACTTAACATTATTAATTTATAACTACTAACGAAGAATTAAACTATTATAATTAAACATTATAAATATTTATAATAAATCAAATATTATTAAGTAAATATATCATAATCTCTCCAGCTTCTGATGTCATCGGAGACCCATCCTTGTTCCTATGCATAATGTCAAAAAGCTGAACGCGTCCAACTTTTTGACTAGATGAGGCTTCCTACAGTGTAGTAGTAAAAATATAATTTAATAGTATGAAGTCATTAATATTTGACAGAATGAATAAATTATAATACCTCGGCCTCAGCTATAGAAGCAAAACTTCTCGACCTAAGGTAATGCGTGAATTTTATTTCGCTCTTGCTTGTTCCAACACGCTCACGGTCCTGCATAATGAAATTATTATTACGTATATAGTAAATACTATAAACCAAAAAATTTATAAGAGTTTAGAACTAGGTAATACCTCTACTTTCTTTGAGTTCCAAAATCTATCCGTATTTTCCCATTGATACCTCAACATTCCCGGCGGAACATTTCGCAATTTATCCTCGAGGCTTATGTCTTTATTAAAATATTATTTTTGTCAATATGCTTTTATGGTCTCTCCATTTTTTTCCCAATGTCTTCTTTATATAGTCATTGGAGACCTCCAAAGAAAATCTCTCCTAAAAAAAAACATAAGTTGAGAAAGTAAATATAAATGAAACTTCAACCAAAGTGTTATAAATTACATTCACGTTTTGTTACCTTAATGTTATCGAGAGCTTGATTTTTGTTTCCATCAGGCATGTGATGCCATGACTCATAATTGATGGGCAATATATTTGCATTTCGTGCAATAATGCCCAAATAGCTTGCTAGAAGTCGAGCTTCAGGGCCAACAGGCTGGCCATGGCTGTTTTTCCTTACTTTCACACGCTCGATAGGATTTAATTAGTATAAATCTCTAAGCAGCGTACGTCCGCGACCTCTGCACATCCCACCACTCTCAGCTGAACAATGATATATTATTGTTATATTAAAATTGAAAAATGAATCAATAATAAAAATCAACATGCATGTAAAAAAAAAACTTAACATTACTTTGTAATTCTGCAGGCTCATCATCTATGTCAGGCACATTCGAGGATCCAACAACATTTGCTATTCACTATTTCCCTCTTAGAATTTCTGATTCTATACAATATTTAAATCTCGTAATCTTCTTCTACTCATTTTTCTGCAATACATAAATAGTTGAAATTTTAGTAACAAATAACAACAATAATGGTATATAAAATAGTTAAATTATATAAAATGACCAAGATTAAAATTATAATATTACATATAAATAAAAATCGTAAAATCTTACTACATCATAATTAAGTAAATATCTTCATCCACGTCTGTGAACCCATTGAAATTGTGTACTAGTACTAAGGATATTTTCATTTAAGTTTTGTTACGGAAAAGGTAAAGTTTCGATCTTTCGACGATGTCATCTCTACTTCCATTGCCCATGTCGAACAAGTCTCTAGGGTGTTTGAAGTACAACGTACCAACCCTCATCAGTTGGATCTTTTGAGTAAAAACTTGTTTCACTTGAGAAGAAAATACATACGGCTCGTCATCGGTTTGTTCTCCACCAATCAATCAAGTAAATTCACCATTGTAAAACCATATTAATTCCATAATTCGTATTCACATCAGCCCAATCACCTTGAAATAAGACAACTTTCCATTTGCCGTAATAATCCAACTCAATTATGTCAGTAAGAAGTCCGTAATACTCCAAATTCCCCTCGACAGGATTACTGTCCCTAGCACTAGCATAACTTGTAATTGAAGAATTAACAACAATTCCACAATTATGGGTTCTCCTCAATCTCTTGCGATACCTTGTATGAAATCTGTATCCATTGATGAGGAAGGCACTATATCTTTTCACTATTCTATTTGGACCTTGTGAAAGCCATTTAACTTCGTCATTTACTTCATTCCAGCTCCAAACCTATTGAATCAAAAGTAAATTGAGTAATTATAAATGTTATGAGAAAACATTATTACTTGTCAATGAAAACTTCAATTGCATACCATTTGGCTTAACCATTCATGAAATGATTCTGTGAACAACTTATTAATTTCTCGTTGTTGTAATCTTTGGGACCGTGAACGAGCTCTCAATGTTTGTTTGTACTCACTATGCTAAAAAAAGGTTTACTTTGTAAGAAGACAAAAAAATTATAATTGATGAATATTTATCAAATTCTACAACTTATTTGCATAATGGTTCCATTGAATCGTGACGAAAAAGAACATATCAATGTGCTTGGACCCACGATCTATCATCTAATTCTAAAATTTTGACTTTGCCGATTGGTTCTCCAAAACTTTGAAATATATAAGTTTCGGCCGAGTTATGATCTGTGAGCCCAGCATTTTTACTTGGTCTGTTCATTCTTGTTTCAACATTTTCCAAATACCTTGAATAGAAAGTCATACATTCCTCTACCAAGTAGCCTTCGACAATTGATCCTTCTGGATAACGTTTATTGCTATAGTAAGACTTCAATTTGGATAGGAACCTAAACATGGTATAGAACATTATCAAAAGTTGCAACTAAAGGCATTTAGGTGAATGAAGGAATAATTTACAAATAAATTAAGACCTTTCGATGGGATACATTCATCGATAGAAAATAGGTCCACCAAGTATTGCTTCACGAGGGAGATGAATTAACAAGTGCACCATAATTGTGAAGAAGGAAGGCGGGAAGATCTTCTCCAGATTGCATAAAGTCAATGCGGCTCGATCTTGTAGTGTCTCAAGTTGGTGAACATCCAAAACTT
The DNA here is from genome assembly GCA_025506655.1 of Gossypium rotundifolium. Taxonomy (NCBI): domain Eukaryota; kingdom Viridiplantae; phylum Streptophyta; class Magnoliopsida; order Malvales; family Malvaceae; genus Gossypium; species Gossypium rotundifolium. The sequence continues at coordinate 47,844,709 of CP106723.1, forward strand.
TACCACAAATGCCTTTCATTATATTGGACAGTTCAATTACACAAGACGTCACCTTTTTCGACATACAACACCGCATATTAACTGCCAGTAAGTCTTGCATTAAGATGTGATAGTTATGTAATTTTAAGCCATATAGTATTTGATCTTTAAGACTCACACATCGAGATATATTTGATGCATACACATCCGGGACCTTTATATCCTTCAACACCATACAGAACACTTCTTTCTCCGTCTTCGACATTGAAAATATAGCAGGCGGCAACCGATATTTCATATTCGAAAATGCTTGAGGATGAAGCTCACGTCGAATTCCCATGTAGACTAAATCAAGTCGAATCTGAAGATTGTCTTTCGATTTTCCATCGACATTCAAAATAGTCCCAATGATGTTCTCGCAGACATTTTTCTCAATGTGCATGACATCCAGATTATGTCATAAAATCTGATGCTCCCAATAAGGCAACTCAAAAAAAATACTTCTTTTTTTCCATAAGTCCGCCTTATTAGGATCATCATCTTCATTTGATCTTCTATTTCTTTGCGTGTTGGGCGGTTGATTCATCTTCCCATAAATGAAATTCATATATTTCAACATGAACAATATTTCGGATCCACTAGTCTGCGAATGAGCTTCTCTAAACTCTTCAGTACCATCAAACTGAGTACTCTAAAATCTAAATCTATGATTTTTCGGTAACCACCGACGATGCCCTATGTAAGAGAACTTCTTTCCATTATATAACCATTGCGAACATGTTTGCACAGCACAACAAAGACAAGCATAACATCCCTTGGTACTCTAACCAGATAAATTGGCATATGCCAGGAAGTCATTAATAGTCCACATCAAAGCCGCACGTAAATTTAAGTTCTCCTTTCTCAGTTATCGTATGTCTCAACACCAGCCCATAATTGTTTTAACTCTTCAATAAGTGACTGCAAATATATATCAATATGATTTTGGGCCATTTCTCTCAAGGATAATCATAGATAAGATAAAGGATGATTGTTTCATGCAAACCCATGGAGGAAAATTGTAAGGAACAAGTACCATAGGCCAAGTACTACACGCAGTGCTCATGATTTTGTACGGGTTAAATCCATCAGATGCTAGCCCTAGCCTCACACTCCGAGGATCACTTACAAAGCTTGGAAATTTCGAGTCAAATGATTTTCAAGCTAAAGAATCTATAGGATGCCTTAACAATCCATCATCGGTTTGTCCATCATGGTGCCACGTTGTTGACTCGGCTGTCTTCGATGACATGAAAAGCCTTTGAAGCCTTGGTATTAGCGAAAAATACCACAAAATCTTAACTGGCTGCTTCCTTAACTGTGTATTGTCTTCATCCTTGTTACCATCCTCTGTATTTCTATTCATCCAATGGGATTGACCACATACATGACAGCACTATTGGTTTCTTCGATCGCTCCAATACAACATGTAGTCATTTGGGCAACTATGAACTTTGTTGTAGCCAAGGCCCAAATCTTTGATCAGTTTCTTCATGTCTTTGGAAGATTGAGGGATTTTCGCAAACGGGAACATTTCTCTCAAAAACTCTAACAACATTGTCAAAGAGTTTCCGGTCCACCCTCCCAAACATTTTAAGTGAAAAAGACGAATACAGAAAGACAGTTTTGAAAATTTAGATCCCTCACACAGTTCTTCGTTCATTTCACCAAGTAACATGTAGAACTTCGCCGCTTCTTCATTTGGCTGATCATCAGGTACACTTCTTCCCCTTTCGATGGAATAATTTCCACCAAAATTATAATCATCGGTTGCACCCAAGTCAAGTGGAAATGATTGCAAACCATCACTGCGCATATTAAATGCATCCCGCAACATGCCATCCATGTTATCTTCTCTAACATTCTGATTGTAAGCACTATGAGGATAAGCCAGATTCATCGATGAAGAGGCTCCACTAGATGTACACTCTCCATGGAAAATCCATTTTTTATACCCCCCGAACAAAGCCATCAACAACTAGATGTTCGTAGACAACTTCACGATAATGCCAATTTATATTGCAACACTTCTTACACGGGCAAAGAATCATATTCTCTTGGCTTGCATTTTGAAATGAAAAATTTAGAAAAGTTTCTACTCCATATCGATAGCCGTTGTTTACCCTTGACAAATTCATCGAAGTTCTATCCATTTCGTAGTTGTTGAAGTCTAAAGTTGACAGTAAATTACACGGGTAAGTTGTTTATCTATACAGGTATTATGTAAGTTATGTAAATTATGTAAGTTATGAAGTTTGATCTTAAAATTATGTAAGTTATGTATTATGTAAGTTAAATAATTTGATGAAAGCTATGAAATTTGATCTTTAACCTATGTATTATGTATTATGTATTATGTACGTAAGTTATCCGAGTTATGTAAGTTATGTATATTACGTGAGTTATGTGAATTATGTAAGCTACTTAAATAATGATCGTTATTATTATATTGATACGAGAAAATTATAAGTTTTAAAAACATTTAAATATATTGAATATTAAAATCTCATGAATGTAATTGAAAATTTTTCATTTATACTTGCCTGGATCCAATGTCTTTTGATAAAGCTAATTATGATTTTACTATTTATATCATCTCTCTACTTTTTATTTTGTTAAATCAATTTATGTAATATTTTAAAATACCACTTAGGATCTATGTATAAAGTAAATAAAAATATATATCGACTTTCTTTCAAGCATTTTTAAAACGTTTTATTTGCTTATTCTACTTTTAATTTTAAAATTTACCAAAATATTTTTAATGCTATTATTATTTAGATTAAATTAAAATAATAGAAAACTAAATAAAAGCTAAAGAAATTAAAATTTAAATATTTAAAAATAAAAACGAAGTCATAATTTAAAAATAAATATGAAATGAAAAATAGTGTTTTACAAAGTATTTTAATCTTTGTTAAAATTGTATTTTAGAACAATTAAAAGAATATTTATAAATTGTTTTACAACAATATTAAAATAGTATTTTAAAATTAAAAACAATACTATTCTAAATAGTATTTGTTAAACAATGTTTTAAATATAAAAAATTAATTTGAAAAATGTGAGAAATTAAATGTTACAATTTAAAATGCAAATACAAAATGTGATTGTATCCTATTATTTCTTTCATAATTATCACAATTCTTGAAGCTATAATGCAATCATATTTGCTATAAATTCGGAAAAATATTTTTTAAAAAAGTAAATTATATATCAATACATTTTAATGAAAATACTATTAGACTGATTTAGAATTGAATTTTAAAATTTTGAAAAAGGTAAGAATTTGTTGTTTCAATAGAATTTCAGAAATTAGGAAAATAATTTGCTAGACTTACACTGATGCATGTTTCAATAGTTATAATTTGTTGTCTTGTACATACATGCAAGCTCAAAATTATTAGTATTTAGGATGATCAGTATACATCCTTTTTACAAAATCACACGAAAATCCATTTTGTTCAATTCAATGAGAAATTAAACCAAAGCAATTTGGGAGAGAAATTAATAATATTATACCCGTTGTAACAATATAATAAATAAAGAACATATTAAATAGAATATATAGCAGTTCAAACAATATAATAAATGACAATTTAGATGAAATTTTTAAGATTCATCATGCGTGGCATTGTAACACCTGGGGAGGATCCGTTATATCTTACAATGAAATATAAGGTAACCCGTTAGGTTTCCAGCCTATATACTTAGAATCTTTTTTTTTTTGGATAGCAATATAACAAACAGCATATATACCAACCAAGTAGGATAATAAACAGCAATTTGGACAGAAATTTTTTTAAGATTCATCATACGTGGCATTGTTACACTTGGGGAGGATCCGTTATATCTTACAATGAGATATAAGGCAACCAGTTAGGTTTCCAGCCTATATACTTTGAATCTTTTGTTTTTGGACAGCAATATAACAAACAACATATATACCAACCAAGCAGGATAATAAACAACAATTTGGATGAAATTTGGATTTGGATGTAAATTTTTAAGATTCATCATACGTGGCATTGTTACACCTGGGGAGGATCCGTTATATCTTACAATGAGATATAAGACAACCCGTTAGGTTTCCATCCTATATACTTTGAATCATTTTTTTGGATAGCAGTATAATAAATAGCATATATACCAACCAAGTAGGATAATAAATAACAATTTGGACCAATTCATCATGATATAACTGTTACTGATCGCAATTTTGAACTAAAACGTACCTTAATAATTTCAAGAAGATGGTCTACTCCACTCTCACCAAGAAACAGGGGCTGTAGTCAGAAATACAAACAACATTAACTCACTAATACTTTAAATTTAAAAAAAAATAGAAAAAAAAACATTAACATGAATGATGAAAAATTATAGATAACTATACTGGATATAAATATCCAGTGCGTTGTTGTCGGAAAAGAAGAAAAAGAAAAAGAAACCATCCTTAATGTTCTCAAACATGAACGGAAATGGGGTTAAAGAATGGCAAGAAGATGCATTCATTAAGAAATAAAAGTAGATATTTTTTCACCTATTAATTAGTTTACTTGCATTTTAAATTGGCCAAATGTTCTTAGAAACAATGCAAACTTAGATTGATTCTCTTCCTTCTAATTCAAAATTAAAGTGCAACTTAGATTGATTGCCTCTCATTATTTGCGGTATATATATATATATATATATATATTCTTGATCTATGCTCTGTGAATGTGGCTTTCAATCCTTTATGACATCAAAGAACATGGTTGAATTTCTTTAACTAGAATTTACCAAATGCGTTCATTTTCTTAGTTCTAGTCATGATTGGATTTACATACATCATAAATCAGTATTTGTGCACTTACGTATTTTGTTTCATCTAAAAGGACAACACCCAAAAGGTTTCTTTTGTGGTGATTCTAACATTCAAGACATTGCATCTTTTATCCTTTTCAAGCCTTTGGCTACATTCAGTGTGATAATGACACATTTATTATAAAAATAAAAATTAAGCGGTATAAATCATTATAAATAAATGAATATCTCTGATTAAGCAGTATTGGTGCAAGTATTGGTGCAAATGAATATAAATCAGTAAAATGAATATAAATAAGAATAATAATGATTTTATACCAGTTAAGTTATTACCACCAAATCCAATCCAACGATTCTATGTTAGTAGTGGGAAGCGATGGCGAAATACAAACAACCTAAGAATTAACAAATGCTTTTGATTAATTACAAAATGCTATTTACTAAAAATTAATACTCACATTCTTTGACTGAAAGAAAAATAGTCAATTCAGTAGTCGATCAAAGTCCTCTTCAATTCTACTCACTTTCAAACTTACCTATGAAGCCAAAATTTAAGCTTTCAGATCAGCAAATATCTGCAGCACGAAAATAGTTCTGTGAATTAAACAGTAGAAGGCTTGCATGATTTTTAAGATGCTAAACATTCAACAACAAATTCACTTGATACTTTCATTGGTTTCCTAGTATCAGCAAGCACATGCCAATAACATGACATTGGAATAGCATTGAAAGAATCGCACACTATTTTATCATGCCAATAACAACATTTGAAAATTTTGACAAACTGGAATAAGAAATTAATACCTCAACAAACTGAATTTCCTTGCCTTGTATGAGTGTTCAGAATGAAAAACAGCAGATGGAAGACGATGTATCAACTCAACCAAAACTGGAATAGAACTCCATGCCGAGAATCAAACAAATTAAATTTGGGGGACGACATACAAAATGCTAAAAAACAATAAATAAATACCTGATGGGGGAAGTAATCAATTTGGGGAAGTATTTTGCCTAATTGGGTAATACCTTTTTCACAAGTAAATGTTAAATATTTTTTTTAAACACTTGCTTACTGTTTGCAGCAGAATTATAGCAATGGAAGCCTCCAACCACAAGAAAGATAAACACTCATTTTTTACCAAGCTAAACATGAACCTAAGCTGAAAAAAAACATAATTAATTAAAATAAAAAAATTAAATAATATATAAACTAAGAAGATTACTAAGAAGATTACCATGGTGACTTAAATACAATATTAAAATTACTAAAAAGATTGTAGGATGATTCCAAAACAGTACTACAATATTATTATGATGGTTCTCATACATTAATACAATATTGAATTTCAGACTTTATAATAATTTTTCTTCCAAAATTTTGGGAAATTGCTTAGAATTGTAATTAAATTAAAAAAACTCTTGTATTTGTAAACCTTAGAGTATAGAAGATTTTAATACTTAATATCTCATGTCATGATTCTATTCAATTCATGGCATCTCCCCAAATTTCCTTAATAAATTGCCTTAACCTCATAAAAATTTAAGTAAAATGTTGTGTCTTAAACAAGATTGATTGCATTTCAAGTTGTTTCAGCATGATTAAAGTTCAGAGTTACTCAAAAACTAATTAGATATGAATATACAAATAAAAAGCATGCATGTTGTTTCAAGTCTTCATGTATTACATCCTAGGATCCTCCAAATATAAGGAAGAAAAATTCGAAAAAATTAGATATTTTAGAGTTATGATACTTATTATTTTATTCTTTCTTAAATTCATCAAAACCTTCTACATAAAATAGAGATCTTTTATAAACTAATACACAATTCACAATATCAATGATATAGCCCTAGCTGTCATTAAATCACAAATAAAGTGACAAAGGGCATAAGTTTAAGTCTTTCGATTAATATCGGTCTCAAATTCAATGGATGAACAACCTCAACCCACTAAACCATATATATAAACCATAACCCTACCCGAACTAAGTATTCCTAGAATCACGCTTCTTTTCACGATTTAAAACACAATAACTTCTTTTAACATGAAATTGCAAATGACTTTAACAAAATTATACAAGTATATACCAAGATCTTCAACTTTCTTAGACTATTGCCTCTTCAGATTTTCTTTTTTTTTTGGGTTAAAAATAAACCTCTTATCTGATGTCTTCAACGGTGGAAATTTAGGATATCTAACTTATTAAAAAATATATATTTCCCTTTATACAAGTACAACAAATAGGTTTAATTAAGTTGTTGTTCTTTAAAAAAAACCAAGTAAAAGAAAGGGGGTTATCACCTGATTTTGTAGCACCCTCCAAGCAAAGGCGCAAAGAATCAGAGAAAGGGGGTTATCACCTGATTTTGCATCAAACTTGTAATCAAGATCAAAACATATTTTTTGAAAAAAATGGCTAAATCAATAACATAAACTAATACTAATACACAAATATCAGTAAATACCATAACACTAACCTTCAACTATTTTCTTCAACCCCAAAGCCAACTTCTAAAACCCTTGCCTTTGTTAATCCTATTTTCTATAGATGGGAAATCAATGGTCGCTAGGAAGGGTGAACTTTAGGGATTTGAAATTGGGGAAAAGGGGTTATTACGTTAGGGATTTCGAATGTCGAATGGGGGGAAAAGGGGTGATAATACTTAGGGGTTTAGGAGTAGGGAAAAGGGGGGAAATGAACTAGGCAGAACGAAATGGGAAACACTATAAGTGTTATCGTGTGGGTAAAAAACAAGAGAGCAAAACGACACTGTTTTGCCCAAAATAATTTAACATTTGCGGCATTTTTACTCGAAGAGCCACTAAAAGGAAAACCTATTGCGCGTTTTACCAAAACGCCACTAAAAATCTAATAAAATGATGTCATTTTGTTTAAAACATATTTTTGGCAAAAAACGCCGCTAATGCCTTTACAAATTAAAATTATTTAATATATAAAATAAAAATAATATAAATTAAAAAACAATTAGTTATATACCTAAAAAACTTTAAAATTATTTTAAATAATAGTATTTTAATTTTTCATTTAAATAAATAATTTTTTAAAATTTAAATAATATTTAAAAGAATTAGATAAAATTTGAAATCTTGAAAATTATTTAAAATTTGAAATTATTTAATATATAAATTAAAAACAAATTAGTCATATACCCAAAAAACTTTAAATTTATTTTAATAATAGTATTTCAAATTGTTAACATATATTTTTCACACAAAATACCCTAAACCCCTAACCACTGTCCCATTAACTCCAAAACCCTAACCTCCATCCTCTTAACTCTTAAATCCCTAACACCTAACCCATAAACCTTAAACCCATATCCTTTAATCCCTAATCCCTAACCAATAACCCCTAAACCTTAAATCATGGACTCTAAACCTTAAACTTTAAATCTTGAACTCTAAACTCTAAACCCTAAACCCATAACCTTCTAAACTTATAAACCTTAAACCCTAAACCCTCGACACTAAATTCCTAAACCATAAACACTAAATCTTAAACCCTACACTTTAACCTGCCTAAACCCACTAAACCACTAAACCGTAAACACTACACCCTAAACCCTATACCATACACCATACACACTACACACTACATCCTAAACCTTAAACCCCTAAACTATAAACACTACATCTTAAACACTATACACTCTAAACCCTAAACACTAAACCATTGAACCACTAAATTATAAACACTAATGCTGAGTTTTTTTTTCAATTTTTATATTGATACCAAATGGTGCCATTATTTTCTAGAATAAAATAGCTATTTGCGGCATTTTGCCGTTATTTCTATACATTTAGCGGCGTTTATGAACAAAAAATGCCACTATTTTATTTTTATATTGATACCAGAACGGCGCCGTTTTATTTATAAATAAAATAGTTTTTTGCGGACAAACGCCACTATTGTTATACCTTTATTGGCGTTTTTGTACAAAACGCTACTAATGCTGAGTTTTTTTTCAATTTTTATATTGAAACCAAAACGGTGCCGTTTTATTTTTAAATAAAATAGTTTTAATAGATTTTTGTGGTGTTTTAGGAAAAGTGCCGCTAAAAGCTCGATCTTTAGCGGCGTTTTTGGGGAAGCGCCGCTAATGTTCAAATTTATAGCGGCGTTTTTAAGGAAGCGCCGCTAAAAGCTCGATTTTTAGCGGCGTTTTTGGGGAAGTGCCGCTATTGTTCAGATCTATAGTGACGTTTGGTAAAAAAATGCCGCTATTTCTCCTTTTTAGCGGCGTTTGGCACAGAAACACCACTATTGCTCAACTTTTTGCGGCATTTTAATATTTGCGGCATTTTTAATTAAAACGCCATGAAAAACACCGCTAAAAGCCTGCTTTGGTGTAGTGGCGGTAGTATATGATCTATGGCCGACCAATGGGCTTGGGTAAAAAAATGTTCGCTTAAAATATGATCGAGCTCGAACTTGAACATTCAAGGCTTGAATCTAGCTTGGCCCGACCTATTTTCTAAGTTGTAATATATTATATTATGCTATTTTTTTTATATATTATGTATTTTATAGCACATAAAAATTAAATCTATATTAATATATACTACTATAAATTTTTTATTTTGATTATATACTACTATAATTTAAAGATAAAAATATGTTAAGCATATATATATATTTTAAAAATGAAAAAATATCAAATTAAAAATATAAAAATTTTAAAAATTTAAAAATAATATGGGCTGGCTTAAAAAGGGTTTGGGTTAATCATTTAAAAATATGGGTGAACTTGGGTAAAATTCTAGGCCCATATTTGGGGTGGGTCTAGTTTGGGTAACTATAAAATATGTTAATATTACACTGAAACCCTAAATTTCTTCTATTTTTTTTTTGGATTTTTCATATCCGTTTTATGATTCATGTTCGGGTTTGTGGCTACCTCTTTCAACAATATTGTCTCTGAGGTTCGAACTTGCATCTCCCCTTGGAGTGTAATGTGCCTTTGTTGAAAAATCGTGTTTGAAACCACAACAAAAATAGGTTTATGGGAAAATTAGAGCTTTAATTTTTTTTCCAAAAATAAGAACTTGATCGTGTTATCTAAAGTAATAAACATTTAATCAAAGTTGTATCTTTATGATTCGTCTAGGATGAACTGTAACACCCCAAACCCGGCCCAAACACTACAACCGGATCTGGTATGTCACTGAGGAGATTTTAGAAAACTTGTGGCACTTTAGGAAAACAATTATCAGGTTTAAATGTTTACCGAAAACTTAATAGTTTATTAGGGTTATATAATATATGAATTTATAAAATGCCATGGTTTTTTTTTTCAAAATAATACCGAAATTTAATACATGACTTAACTTAATTTAAACATAAAGTTTAAATGTCTACCAACAGTAAAACCCAAAATGATAAAGTCTACTGGCCCATGGCCTTATTACATCGAAATTTAAACCCATAAAAATATCAAATAATAAACTAGAGTCTTTTCTTTTCCGAATCCAAATGTTCTTTTACATGGCCACCTTGCGCTCCTCTCCAGCCCGGTCCGAAGCATTAGGTGCTACCTAAAAAAATGTTAAATAATGGGTTGAGTCGCGAGACTCAGTGTGCAACCCTCATACACCATTAGATTTGGGCCTTAGTCCCATAGAACGGAATAATAGAACATAAAATACATATAAAAGTATGCAAGCCCAACCCAAATCCTAGATTTCCATCCGCTACACGCCACCCTTACCTACCATTCACACCATTGGGGATTTCTACAATCAACCCACACCGCTACACGCCATTGATGGCAGTCATGCTGCTCATCATCAGATCATGGCCGTAGCCACTACAACAGGTCATGGCAAAAGCCACTACAACAGGTCACGGAAAAGCCGCTACAATAGGTCACGGTAAAAGCCGCTACAACAGAATTTTTCCCCTTTCATCAAACCCATCCCCATGCATTCATAGAAAATTGACATACACATATCTCATATCATTTAATCAGAACATTCACTTAGAATAATAGGGATCACTAACCTGGTGATTTGCTTTTACCCTCTTTGGGTTTTCAATAGCCTTGCCGGTATTTCGGCATTTATCAGAACATATTAGATTTATATACATGTATTTAGCAAACAGGTCTAGATGGTGTGGAAAGTTACACACCTGATATCGCATAGTTTTATACCCTTAATCAGTATCCTTACTATCTAGATCTAAAACCTTTAGTCTAAACCTTGCTCAAAAGCCGGAAGAACACAAAGATTTGGCCTCCCCTATAATCGGCCAAGGGTTAGTAAATCCCGAATTTACACACTAAAAACAATAGATCTCCTTACCTTAAAATTCTGAAAGTAACACGATTCGAGTGTTACTGCACCTTGACTTAGAGATCTAAGCGATTGACTCCTCTTCAGATCTCAGAATGCCGAAAATAAGAGAAAAAAATAGATTAGTCACTAAATAGCCATTCAGCTAGATACTTTGAAAAGTCGGTAAAGATTTGGTTTTACTCCAAATCAATAATTACCTAAAGTTTCCTTCAGATTTTGACACAAGTAGGCACCCCAGAGTGATTTCGGCACACACAAAAAACTAGATCTCACGATTTGGCTTTTATGCAAAATCCCTAAAAAGATAAGCTATTGCATTTTCGCTTTTAGAATATCTGAGTGGTGTGTTTCGACTAACAAGAAAAGTGAGAAGATAGTAAAGAGAGGCTTGATGATTCGACTAAGGTGTCTCAAAGAGATGAGAAAGAGAGGATTCAAAAAGAAGGAGAGGAGAATAGAGTAGAAATTTAGCAGAGAAAGAGAAAGATGAGAGCTTTTAAGAAAATTTCACACCTCTCCCTGCATGTAGAAAACCTATTCCTCCCCTTAGCGAGAGATTGATTTTGGCCAACACTTGTAATCAATAGATTAACCTTACCCCTATCCCTTATCCTTATCAAATATTCATCCAAAAGAGGCCATATTTGCACCAACTCCTTATTTCCTATTATCAACTTATTATCCATAAATTTTAACAATCCAAATACCCTAATTAATAGCCTTGTGCCATCCCCCTCTTAGTCCCTTAGGCTGCCAAATTTGGCCCACCTCAATGGGTCCAAACAGCCAAACATTGGGCCTCTTCCCTTCCTTGCTTTTGACGCCATCCTCTGCCCATGGTAGCGCCACCTGCCTTTGGGCTACAAGCCCATTTTGTCCCTTAAACCATAGATAACCATCTTTAAATAGAATATTTTAACTGAGGTCTTAGCCCATTCCTGAGCCCAATTAGTACCTTAATTCTCAATTTACATAATTAAGCATAAAAGCACATTAAATGCATAGAACCAATAATTAGGGATGTTACAGTTCTACCCCCCTTAAAATAAATTTCGGCCTCGAAATTTACCTGATCAGAAAAGATGGGGATATTGATGTCGCATAACATCCTTTGGCTCCAACATTGCCTCTTTCGTACCTTGATTTTTCCACAAAACTTTGACCAAAGGAACGGACTTTCTTCTCAACACTTTTACGTCTCAATCCAAGATTTGTACTGGTTCCTCCTCAAAAGACAGATCTGGCCTTACTTCAATCTCTTTCACTGGCACTACGTGTGATGGATCAGAACGATAACGTCTTAGCATCGAGACATGAAACACGCCATGTATCTATTTCAATTCTGAAGGCAACTCCAAATGATAGGCCACTGGCCCCACACGTGCTAGTACCCGATACGGCCCAATAAATCGTGGACTTAACTTACCCTTCCGTCCAAACCTCATTACCTTCTTCCATGGAGATCCTTCAAAAAGACTTAGTCTCCCACTACAAATTCCACCTCCTTCCGCTTTAGATCCGCATAAGATTTTCGCCGATCAGACGCTTCCTTCAATCGAGCTCGTATTAACTTCACTTTCTCCTCCGTTTTTGAAACTAATTCTGGACCCAACACCTAACGTTCACCCAACTCCGTCCAACAAGTTGGGGTACGACATCTTCTTTCATATAATGCTTCAGAAGGCGCCATCTGAATACTAGCTTGATAATTGTTATTGTATGCGAATTCCGCCAAAGGTAAATACTCCTCCCAACTGCCCCTAAAGTCAATGATGCAACCCCTTAGCATATCCTCTAAGATCTGAATTACCCCCTTAGACTGACCATCAGTCTGTGGATGAAAAGTGGTACTAAAATCTAACCTTGTTCCCATTGCTTGATGATGAGCCTTCCAAAATCGGGATGTGAACCTAAGGTCTCTATCCGATATGATCGACACTGGTACACCATGCAATCTCACAACCTCAGCCACATACAACTTAGCCAACTTTTGCAAAGAATAGTCGAACCGAATCGGTATGAAGTGAGCTGACTTTTTCAAATGATCCACAATCACCCAAATCAAATCTTTCTTAGTGGGCGTAAGGGGTAACACACTAACAAAATCCATCGTGATCCTTTCCCACTTTCACTGCGGAATCTTGACCGGCTGCAACAACCCCAAAGGCAACTGGTGTTCCGCTTTCACCTGTTGGCATGTCAAACACTTACCCACGAATTATGTTACTTCTCGCTTCAGACCTGGCCACCAAAATTACTCTTGCAAATCCCGATACATCTTAACTCCTCCAGGATGCATAGCACATGGGCTACTATGTGCCTCCCGCAGAATCATCTGCCTTAACTCCACATCTTTCGGCATACAGACTCTCTCCCAAAAACACAAAACTCCATGACAATTCAAGCTATAGCCCTCTACCTCACCATTCTACACTTGTCGAATTTGAGTACTCAAGACATCATCCAGAAGTTACTTTTCCTTGATTTGACTTGTCCACATAGGTCTTACTTGTAATTCACTTCCGAAACGCCATCCTCATATAGGCTAAGATGAGCGAACACCGCCCTTAAATTCACTATCGCCTTTCTACTTAACGCATCCACCACCACGTTAACCTTGCCCAGGTGGTACTCAATCAAAAATCATAGTCCTTTAACAGCTCAATCCACCTTCTCTGCCTTAGGTTCAACTCCTTCTAAGTAAGAAGATACTTTAAGCTCTTGTGATCAGTGTAAATAATTGACTTCTCCTCGTACAAGTAGTGTCTCCAGATCTTCAGAGTAAACACTACTTTCGCCAGTTCCAAATCATGCGTAGGGTAGTTCAACTCATGCGGTCTTAACTATCGAGACGCATACACAATCACCTTTCTATCTTGCATCAACACACACCCTAACCCTGTGTGTGACGCATCACAGTAGACGGTAAATTCTTTTCCTGCCTCAGGTTAGATTAACACTGGGGCTTCTGTCAGAATTCTCTTCAACTTCTCAAAGCTCTCCTACTATTTGCCAGTCTATACAAACGATACCCCCTTCCTTAACAACTTAGTTAAAGGTGTCGCTATCAATGAGAACCCTCCAATAAACCTTCTGTAGTACTCGGCCAATCCTAAGAAACTTCAAACTTCTGCCACTGACTTCGACGGTTTCCAATCCAATACGGTTTCTATCTTCCGAGGGTCCACCCTAATTCTCTCTGCAGAAACCACATGTCCTAAGAAGGTCACTTCCTTCAGCCAGAACTCACACTTACTAAACTTTGCGAACAACTACTTCTCCCTCAGAGTTTGCAACACCATACGAAGATGTTCGTCATATTCCTCCTCAGACTTAGAATAAACCAGGATATCGTCAATAAACACCACAATGAACCGATCAAGGTAGGTTGAAACACCCTATTCATCATATCCATGAATGCCGCTGACGCGTTGTCAACCCGAGCGGCATTACCATGAACTCATAATGATCGTACCGAGTTTGAAACACCGTCTTATAAATGTCTCTTTCTTTAACCAATAACTGATGATATCCCGACCTTAAGACAATCTTAGAAAAGATCGAAGCTTCTTTGAGTTGATCGAACAGATCGTCGATTCTTGGCAGTGGGTACTTGTTCTTAATTGTCAACCTATTCAGTTGACGGTAGTCCACATACATACGCATGGATCCATCCTTCTTCTTCACGAATAGGACCGGCACTCCCCACGGAGACACACTCGATCGAATAAACCCTCGATCCAACAGTTCCTGGATCTGAGCTTTGAGCTTCACCAAATCCTTCGGCGCCATTCTATAAGGAGCAATGGACACCGGAGCTATACCCGTAAGTAGCTCTATTCCAAACTCCACTTCGCGATCCGGGGGTAATCCTGGCAACTCCTCTGGAAAAACATTCGCGAAATCCTTGACTGTTCGAACCTCATCGACAGTCACTTCCCTAACGTCCAATGCACTGATAAAGGCTAGAAATGCGTGACAACCCTTCCGAATCATCTTAACAGCTTTCAATGCCAAAACTACGTGGGATAAATAGTTTTTTCTTTCTCCTAACACAACCACCTCCCCGCCTTCCGGGGTACTCAACACTATGTACTTAGTCTCGCAATCCAACTTAGCACGATGCTTAGTCAACCAATCCATTCCTAAGATAAGGTCAAACTCTCCAAACGGTAATTCCATTAAGTGTGCCGGGAACACTACCCCTTGAGTCTCTAAAGGTACATCCCCAAACAGTTTGTCCACTACCCTAGATTGTCCTAGAGGGCTAACCACAGTCATCTTCCTAGTAGTTATTTTAGAGTATATACTTAGGGTTTCAGATATTGGACATGCAACATAGGAATGGGTTGACCCAATATCAATTAAGGCAAGAAAAGGGTTATCAGCAATAAGAAACGTACCGATTATAACATCCGATGCGTCACCATCCTCCCGTCGACGAGCTGCATAAACTAGACCTGGCTGCCTTGCTTCTACATTACCTGCACCCCTACTAGGTGCTCCACGACCCCGACCAGACCTATTTCCTCCTCTGGCTGTGCCACGACCCCTTGGTCCAAGCTGATCACCTCTCCTAGTTTGATCAAAACCTCGGTCCGTTGGCTATACTCGATCCACCTGAGGATAGTCCTTAATCAGATGCTCTGTGGATCCACATCTAAAGCATCCACTGGTTTTCATTATGCACTCCCCATAATGTGCCTTCCCACATGAAGGACATGATCGACTTTGGCCCGTCGGAGCACGAGCTGGCCCATCAATCCTAAGCCTTTTCTAAAAATTTCTAGATGCTCCTAATGGCCCAAAACTTCTCTTATTCTTACCTCGATCCTTATCCCTTTCTTGTCTCTCAGCCCGTTTCACCTCCTCAACTATTTTAACCTTATCCACCAGAACAACAAAAACTCTCTCTCGCTGCGGTGCTATCAGAACCCTTAACTCATTCCGCAGCCCATCCTCGAATCGAACACAATGTTTATACTCCGTTGCTACCATTCCTCGAGCGTAGCGGCTCAAGCACAGAACTCTGCCTCCTATTCAGCCACAGACTTACTTCCCTGCACCAAGTTTAGGAATACCTTCCTTTGTGCATTTATATAGCTGGCCCCAACATACTTTCCATGAAATGACTCCTTAAAGAAGTCCCAGTCAATCTGGCCTGTGGTAGTGCCCTCTTTCACCGTGAGCCACCACTGATAGGCCTCGTCTCAAAGAAGAGACACGACCCCTTTCAACTTCTCCTCCACCGTGAAGTTTAGGTCATCCATTATGCGTTCCACCGCCTCCAACCAATATTCAGCTGAACTCGGGGCTATACCAGAGACTCCCCAGAATACTTCTGCCCCGTTGTTTCTAAGTCTCTCCGGTACTGATTTTCGGGCTCCTGTGCCCAAACCAGCCTCAGCCACTCTCTCTAAAACTCTTGCACCCAAACCACATCCTCTCTGCACTCTCTAAAACTCTCCCTCCACAATTTGGAGACACCACATCTCTCTTCCTAACCCGTGGCGATCCTACGAAAATTCCTCCCTACCACGACCACGCGATGGGCGTCCTTGACCTCTTGTGCTCATTCTTCGACTCGTGTTTATCTAGTTAGAAATTTTATGAATTTTAACTCTTTCCAATTATCCACGAATCATTTTATGAAAAGCCTTTCATTTTCGGATTCTATCTACCAGTTTAGTTCTCAAGTCTACTACCCTAATTCAGAGAATTTCATACACTCACAATCAGCATACGGAGGCATTCACAAACTTACGTTCATCACCTATGGGTATTTTCGTCATTTCACTACCCAGAGGTATTTTCGTAATTTTAACCTATAGGGGTATTTTCATAATTTTCCAAAATATGGTTTTCAGTAATTTTGTGAAATAAGGGTATTTTGGTAATTTTGCAATCCTGGGGTATTTCGATAATTTTAAATCCGAGGGTATTTCGATAATTTTGTAATTTAAGGGTATTTTAGTAATTTTGTAATTTGGGGTATTTTGGTAATTTTGTAAGCCAAGGGTATTTCGATAATGTTGTAATTCAGGGTATTTCGATAATTTTTCAAAATCAGGAAAATTTTTACGAGTCAAGGGTAATTTGGTGATTTAAAATTAGGGTTTACTTTAAGATTTTACAAAACAGGGTGGCTGGTCTCTTTCGGGTTTTAATTATAAGTTTTGGCCTATCAACATGTCCTCATGGTTTGGGTGAACGGTCACTACGCACCAGGTAGGATTCCAATGAAGAGGAGGTGAGTCACTAGGTCTGCTTAAATACTAAGCTCTCCCTATATCCACTCCTAAACATGCGTATGCCTGTTGCCACACCCTAACATGGCTAAGGTGAATAGTCACTACGCACCAGGTAGGATTCCAGCGAAGAGGAGGTGAGTCACTTGGACTGCTTAAATACCAAGCTCTCCCTGAATCCATTCCTAGACATGCGTATGCCTGTTGCCACACCCTAACTCAGCGACTAATTCACAAGATTGGTTTGGATAAATTAAGTCTTATGGAATTTAGGAAGTTGTTTAAGCTAAGCCTATAGTTCATCGAAGTCTAATTAAGATAGTATACGTCCCATAAAACCCATCAAGCCCACATGTATATATCACACAATGGTTTAGAGTACTTACCTAGCGGACTTAGGCCAGAGACGCAGGTGCCATGCTGCTAACAAACCTATTATCATTTATAAACATACATGTTTCAAAAGCCCATTTCTAGAAAACGTTTTGAGCCCAAAACCCCCAAAGCTGAGTTTTGAACTAGGCTCTGATACCAATTTGTAACACCCCAAACCCAGCCCAAACACTACAACCGGATCTGGTATGTCACTGAGGAGATTTTAGAAAACTTGTGGCACTTTAGGAAAACAATTATCAGGTTTAAACATTTATCGAAAACTTAATAGTTTATTAGGGTTATATAAGATATAAAGTTATAAAATGCCTTGTTTTTTTTTTTAAAAATAATACCGAAATTAATACATGCCTTAACTTAATTTAAACATAAAGTTTAAATTTCTACCAATGATAAAACCCAAAATGATAAAGTCTACTGGCCCATGGACTTATTACATCGAAATTTAAACCCATAAAAATATCAAATAATAAACTAGAGTCTTTTCTTTTCCGAATCCAAATGTTCTTTTGCATGGCCACCTTGCGCTCCTCTCCAGCTCGGTTCGAAGCACTAGGTGCTACCTGAAAAATGTTAAATAATGGGTTGAGTCGTGAGACTCAGTGTGCAACCCTCATGCACCATTAGATTTGGGCCTTAGCCCCACAGAACGGAATAATAGAACATAAAATACATATAAAAGTATGCAAGTCCAACCCAAATCCTAGATTTCCATCCGCTACATGCCACCCTTACCTGCCATTCATACCATTGGGGATTTTACAATCAACCCACATCGCTACATGCCATTGATGGCAGTCATGCTGCTCATCGTCAGATCATGGCCGTAGCCACTACAACAGGTCATGGCAAAAGCCACTACAATAGGTCACGGCTAAAGCCGCTACAACAGGTCACGACAAAAGCCGCTACAACAGAATACTTCCCCTTTCATCAAACCCATCCCCATGCATTCACAGAAAATCAACATACACATATCTCATATCATTTAACCAGAACATTCACTTAGAATAACAGGGATCACTAACTTGGTGATTTGCTTTTACCCTCTTTGGGTTTTCAATAGCCTTGCCGGTATTTCGGCATTTATCAGAACATATTAGATTTATATACATGTATTTAGCAAATAGGTCTAGATGGTGTGGAAAGTTACACACCTGATATCGCGTAGTTTTATACCCTTAATCAGTATCCTTACTATCTGGATCTACAACCTCTAGTCTAAACCTTGCTCAAAAGCCGGAAGAACACAAAGATTTGGCTTCCCCTATAATCGGCCAAGGGTTAGTAAATCCCGAATTTACACACTAAAAACAATAGATCTCTTTACCTTGAAATCCTAAAAGTAACACGATTCGAGTGTTACTACACCCTGACTTAGAGATCTAAGCGATTGACTCCTCTTCAGATCTCAAAATACCAAAATAAGAGAAAAACAAGAGATTGGTCACTAAATAGCCATTCAGCTAGAGACTTTGAAAAGCGAAAAAGATTTAGTTTTCCTCCAAATCAATACTTACCTAAAGTTTCCTTCAGATTTCAACACAAGTAGGCACCCCAAAGTGATTTCGGCACACACAGAAAACTAGATCTCACGATTTTGGCTTTTATACAAAATCCCTAAAAAGATAAGCTATTGTGTTTTCAGCTTTTTAGAAGATCTCGGTGGTGTGTTTCGGCTAATAAGAAAAGTGAGAAGAGAGTAAAGAGAGGCTTGATGATTCGGCTAAGGTGTCTCAAAGAGATGAGAAAGGGAGGATTCGAAAAAGAAAGGAGAGGGAGAATAGAGTAGAAATTTCGGTGAAAAAGAGAAAAGATGAGAGCTTTTGCGATGAAATTTTGGCACCTCTCCCTGCATATAGAAAACCTATTCCCCCTTAGCGAGATTGATTTTCACCAACACTGTAATCAAGAGATTAACCTTGCCCTTTATCCCTTATCCTTATCAAATATTCATCCAAAAGAGGCAATATTTGCACCAACTCCTTATTTCTTATTATCAACTTATTATCCATAAATTTTAACAATCCAAATCCCCTAATTAATAGCCTTGTGCTGTCCCCCCTCTTAGTCCCTTGGGCTGTCGAATTTGGCCCACCTCAATGGGTCCAAACGGCCAAACATTGGGCCTCCTCCTTTCCTTATTTCTGACGCCATTCTCTGCCCATGGTAGCGCCACCTACCTTTGAGCCACAAGCCCATTTTGTCCCTTAAAACACATATAACCATCTTTAAACAGAATATTTTAACTGAGGTCTTAGCCCATTCCTGAGCCCAATTAGTACCTCAATTCTCAATTTACATAATTAAGCATACAAGCACATTAAATGCATAGACCCAATAATTCGGGATGTTACATGAACGCTTCGACTGAGTAGTCTTCTCCGTTATCCTCAACCTCATGTCTGTCGAATGTGGGCTCGTTTTTGATAAACCATAAAAGTAACATGTTTTTAATCCCATTCTTGACATGTTTTTGGATGATTTATTATGTAAATTAGTGAATTTGATGGTCCAAATCCTTTAAAATTATGTTTCTATACTTAGGTGAGCATAGGGAAGTAAAAGGAGTGAAAACCGGGCCAAAATTGAAGAAAAAGAGCTATCTTCAAGAACCACATGGCTTGGGCATTTCCACACGAGCTGGGCACACACCCATGAGTGAGCCTGTGTCAATATCACTCTCTGTTTCCCAAACACACGGAAAAACTCAATTTTTAGGCTTTCTAAGCATTCTAAAGTCTATAAATACACACTAGAATAGGACGTAAGGGAGCATGCAGAGAAGAACGAAGAAATTACTCGAAGAACACCGTCGGAATCAACTCAGAAGCAGATCTCCTTCAAGATTGAATATCTCCATTCAAATTTCCTTTGAAGTTTTATTGGGTTTCTTATGTCTTGTTGTTATTCTAATTTTGAGATGTTTTCATCATAGATTGTAAACTAGATTCCCTAGATACCTAGAGAGGATGAAACCTATGATGGATCTTGTTATTTAATTTCTGATTTACATGATAAATACTTGATGTTCTCAATTATGTATGCTTATTTCATATTTTAATATTTTCAGGATATTGATTCATGTTAAATGTGCCTATTTCAGTGGAGCAAAAGTCCCTGTTTAAGAGTAGATATAGCATAATTGAGTGGAGTTGCATGCAATCCTAGAAATATGACGGCATAAATCTACCGGATTAGAATCAAATCTAATAGGGGAATCCATAAATCGAGTTAATGCTTTAATAGAGGTTTTAATTAGAAAGAGATTTCAATTAATTAACCTAGATTCAGTTGTTCTTACTCTCGAAAGAGATATTAACATAAATTAAGGATTTCTACAGATTAAGGCACAAGTGATTATATTGTTTAATTCAGATTCAAAATAATAAGTGAAGTCTAGGTGGATTCCTTCCTGGGTATTGTTTGTCTCATTGGTTTATTCGATTATTTTCTTAATTCATTCTTTGTCGCATTCTTAGTAATTAGTTTAGTTGATTTTAGATTAAAAACACCCCTTTTAATTTATAGGCTAAATAATAGAAAAAAGATAATTACTAGTACTTTTAGTCCTTGTGGATACGATATTCTTGACTCAACATAGCTACACTATTATTCGATAGGTGCGCTTGTCTTTGTCGTAATTATTTAGTATAGTGATCATCAGCTTCGAATCCGAAAATTTTTCACAAAATTACTAGTGGGCAATTTCATAATCTTTTTAAATTTTTGGGGTCAAGTTGAAAATAACAAGAATATCTCTAGAATTTTTCTAAAACAATTTCTTTAGAGAATTTTCTCTGTATAACTTTTCTTGAATTCAAGTGTATGAGAATAATGACATACGCTCTTTTTATTAAGGAGAGTTTAGAGAGAATTTAATTAGGATTAGAATTAATCACATTAATATTAAATTAATAAATATTATCTAGATAAATATTAAATTAAATTTAATATCTTATATTAATATCTAGATATATATTAAATTAAGTTCAATATTAAATTCATTAAAAAAATATTATCTTTGGAAAAGTTAATTTGAAATCAAGTTACTTGGTAAAGTTTTATAAGGAGTCTAATTTTTCCACTACTCTACCATCAAAACCATCGCCGTCAACCATCCGTCGACCATCGGATCGCCACTATCGTAGCCGTCGTGCTTGGTGGTGCCATCTTCAGCGTGACTCTCTTGACACCACGAGCCGTCACCATTTTTCCCGAATGGGCTGGCTGGCTCGATCTAGGCTAATGACGGCCCAACTAGTCCGGTCCAACCATCAGTTGGACCATTGGCCTAGTTTCATACAGAGGGCTCAGTTCAACTAGTTTTTGGGTTTCGGTCTCGGGTTCAATTTTTGATCTTAGGTCCAGGTTCCAAGTTCAATTACCCACTCGGCCAAATTGTCTAACTTGAAAATTAATTTTTAAAAATATCATATTTGTTTTAATTAATTTTATTTTACTTGATAAATTAATTTTCCCAAAAATCACTAAAAATTTCCAAATTATTTTTTAAGAAAATTCTTTATTCTCTAGTTGAACAATTCTCACGACTGCCTAATTTGATTCCACATCGAATAAATCGGCTCAATTAAATTATTTCTAAAGTCGTTGAATTTTCTTCTGATTCAACTGCAGTCCAATCGAGCTTTTGTTGAGCTAGAGAAGGGACCAATTAGACATATAAAATTAGGCTCGAGTAATTGCAATTATGTTTAGAAATATTGTTATGATAATTCGTAAATTACTTCATCATAGAGTCAGTCCACCAGAACTACCATGATTGAAAACTCTTTATTGTATACTCTTTACAAAAGCATTTCATCCAACAGCGTTTTTCAATGACCTCGCCATGTGTGTGTTACCTTTATATGATATCTTTGATTTCTTTGAGTTAAATTTGTTCACTCAGTACAATTTTATTTTATCTCATTGTCACCATTGTGTCTTCTTCATGATTAATATGTTCACTATCAACTAATGACTATGATAAATTGCTCGTTTGAGAACAAGCAACCCGTGGCCATGTTCCATATTTATCAATCCACACAATGTCAATGAGAGGATATCGTTAACTCTTTAATCAAGCTATGAATTCTATTGTTTCTAGTAAAGTCATGCCATACACAAGTCATGTACCCAACATATCGGCTATCGACTCGATTATCTTTAGAGCATAAGTCTCCATTTATATCAAAGCATATGAGTTACATACGCATGGTCAGTGACTAACTGAAATTTTAGGTACATCACACCATGAACGTCACAAGTGAATTAATTCACAAATAGATTCAGAATTAATTCAACTTGGGTCCAGTCCAATATATCATTCTTCCAATGAGTAAATCTATGTCTCTACTCGTGGAGTCAACTGCTCCGACAGCCAAGACTAGCCATCTCCCCAATTGAAATTGTAGATGACATAATAATCCTTTTAAGTATTTGAATCAAATTCTCATGTTAATTCTTTTACGAGATTACAGACTTGTTTAGATTATCTACTGAAGTAAATTGTCTTTCTTGTGTTTCAAGTATGAATCTTTACTTCTTGTGTTTGTGTTTTCATTTCTTTGTCTTTGTTTTTGTCTCTTGCTTTTTCATTTCTATTTTTAGTTTTAGAGCTATGTTTTTTTTTTTTTTTTACTTTTATTTCAGTTGGTTTATTGTATGGTTTTGGTTTTTAGGTTTAGACATCATTGTTTTGTTCCGTGTTACAAATCTATTGATCTTGTTCTGTTTATTCTTTTTGTTTGTTTCCTGTGTACTTTTGTTAGAGATTTGGATTTTCAACTTTAGAGAAAGTTTATTTCTTTCTCTATTTGAAACTATGGATCACGTTATGGTCATTTTTTTATTAGCAGATTACTGTTGAGGCTTGATTTTTGGGTCTGAGTCACACATAAATTTGGGCTTACGTTACACTTAGGTGTGGGTCTCTATTTTGACTCACATTATGCTTAGGTTTGGGCTTATGTTATGCTTGTGTTTTGGTTTCAGTTTGCGCTTTTATTATGCTTTAGATATATTTTATACTATTTTTTAAAATTTCTATGAATTATATATATTTTGAATTTTTTTTCATATTTTTTATATATTTTGCAGGCAACGGAAGAGGAAAAGTTAACACTGATAGAAAATTTAAAACACATGCACCAAATTTAACCAGTATTTATATTACAAAAACATAGGTAATAACAGATTTGACCTTCAATATTTATAATATGATTTGACCTTCAATATTTATATATTTTTAGAAATGGTCCTTAAAAATTTTTTAAGTTAAATTTAGTTTAATTTTTTGAAAGAGTTAAATTGTTATTTCTAATAGAAATATTGGTTCAAATATTGAAATTTTAAACATAACAACGTACGTCACAATTTAATAATCTTTTAATAAATTTAATTTGCAAGTTTGTATATGAAATCACTTTGAATAACCAAGCTTTGTAAGCTTTCAAGTTAATAATCTGTTAAGGTAATGAATGGAGGGCTTTAAACAAAACCAATAATTGTATAGGGTTTCCTTATTTATTTTAAATATATCAATATCGGTCACTCAGATAGCCATAATATATTTTCAAGTTCATTTTGTTCCTATTCTTCTCCAAGGATATCCTCATCATATCCCGTCTCGGGATAACCTATTCTAAGGATATCCTACTTCTATGTTATCCCAGTTTACAAATATTAATGGTTGGTTCTGTAGTTTTTGTAACACCCCTAACCCTTATCCGTCGCTGGAATAGGGTTACAGAGTATTACCAGACTTTTCAGATCAAAAACAGACATTACATATTATTTAACATACATGTCATGAATCAATCATACTGTCCCTTATATGAGCTCTCGAGGCCCAAAATATATATTAGAAACAAATTGGGAATAAACCGGGTACTTAGAAATTTTTTTCGAAAACATCAAATTATTTCAAAGAAATAGGGGACACACGCCTGTGTGACCAGGCCGTGTGGCTAACACGGTCAAGAGACATGCCCATGCCTCAGGCCATGTAAACATTCAAAATAGCAGCACAAGGATGTGTTCAAATTTAGGTGCTTAATAACTTGAGTCACACGGCCAAGCCACACACCCATTGTGCTAGGCCGTGTGAGCATACTGACTTGCAATATTAAGGTACAGGGGTCACACGCCCATGTGCTAGGCCGTGTGTCACACACGGCTGAAACACACACCCGTGTCTCTACCAGTGTGAAAATACCCTAGCATTCTGTTTTGAAATTTTAAAGTTGCAGAGGACACATGGCCAAACCACACGCTCATGTGTTAGCCGTGTGTTTCACATGGTCTTGTCACATGCCCGTATGTTTGACCGTGTGGACTCAAAATGAACCTTAAATATCAAGTTTACCATTCCCTGCAATCTTGAATACTAAACAACTCAAAAATCAATTATTCAACCAATTCAAAACAAAATCAAATATCTTCAAAACATGTCAAAATAATCAACCAAGATGTCTAACCAATATATCCTCATAGGTACCACAATTATATTATCAAAACATATTAATTTAAACATCATTCAAATCAAATTTGTAAAGATACCAAATTCAACCTAATTTTTCCTATATTATGTTTATTTATGCAATAATTTAAAACATGCCATAATATGACCTCAAATATAAACACATATTTATATATGTATAGCCAACCAATATTAACTTATAATCTTATTTAAAATCAATCCACAAAATGATTCATATTTAGATACCCTATGTACATGTCGACACAAAAGGAAAAACATCACCACGTTTGAGTTCGGGATTATTGTTGGATGTTGAATTGATGATAAAAATTTAGTACTTAACTTGCGCACAGAAAACAAACCGTACACTGAGTATAAACTCAGTGGTATTTTTATAATCCGAATATTTAAAGTAAAATAATATAACATACATGTTTAATCATACAATATCAATAACTATTCAAATTATCAATTTATAACAAATCATTCATAACTTATTCATTATTCATTACTTGCTATCTCAAATAACTATTCACAATTCATATTTCTCATTTTCATTTTGCATTCAATGCTTTTCAATAACATTCACAATATCATTTCATTTAATTACCCCTATTAACACGACTCGGGCTCAGAAGAATACACGGATCCAACCAAAACACACCAATTTGGCACCCAGTGCCTCATTGGATAATTCGAAGTAATAAGTTGACACCTAGTGTCTCATCAGCTAAACCAAAGTAAATTGGCACCCCGTGCCTCATCGAATTAATTTGAAGTAAATAATTGACACCCAGTGTCTCATCGACTCGAGGTTGAAGAATCCTTGAACTCTTCCAATCCTATGGCATGCCATCTATATCCGTGTAACAGCCCGATTTTGGGTCTAGTTGGAACAGTGGTTTCGAGATCACAAATTCGACGCAGTAAAATTTATTTTTATTATATTTTTATGGTCTACAGTTTTATGGAATGATTTGGTGAAAATTTCGTTCGAAAATTTTGGTGTTTGGGCACTCAATTTAGTTAAAAGGACTAAGTTGAAAAAGGTGCAAATGTGTGTTCTAGAAGCTAGAGGTGTCTAACTGCTATGAAATTTTAAATTAGAGTTCCTTAGATGGTAATTAAACCATTATACTTTAAGTTGGACAAAAATGGACATGGCTAGGTGAAATTTCAAAGTTTGGCATTAAGGGCATTTTGGTCATTTGGTAAATAAGACAAATAAAACTAAAATAAAAGTGTCCATCTTCTCAAATTAGTCCCCCTTGTGCTAAAAATTTGAAGGAAGATAGCTAGGGTTTTGGCCACTTTCAAGCTCGATTGTAAGTCCGTTCTAGCCCCGTTTTTAATGATTTTTATGTTTTTGAGGTCCTTGCAACCTAATCTATCTATTTCAAGGACTAATTTGAAAGAAAATCAAAGTTTAAAATTTTACCCATGTTAGATATTTGTGTATTTTGATATCTAATGGTAGATTATGTATGTTTGATGTTAGATAAACTGTAATGACCCGATAGTTGGGTAATTGGAAAGTGCATTTTTGGGTAACTGTTTTCGAAAAACAGATTCGTAAATATTTAGTAGAAATATTTACGAAGTTATTTGTGTGGTTAATTAGATTTTGGATAGGTGAATTAGCTTGAATTAAGGTTAATTTACTGTAAGGATTAGAATGAATATAGAGTAAAAGTTGAATTATTAAATAGAGAAAAGTCAAGAGACTAAATAAATAAATAAACCAAATTGTGACACTTGTATGGTAAAAATAAAATACGTATGTATGGTTAATGTAAAATACAAGTGTAATACTAATACATATATATGTAATTATTATGTAATTATTTATTATTTAAGTAAAAGATATTATAATAAAATATTAATATAATTAAAATAAAGTAAATAAAATAAATAAACAAATAAAATGAAATCAAAAGAAACGAAGGTTGAAATGAAAAAGAGAGAAAGAGAAGAGAAAGAAAAAGAGAAAGGAAATTAGGGTTTCAAGGGTTCAAACTTAAATTGGTAAGTCAATTTAGCCCATTTTCTTATAATTTTGATGTTTTTGGAGTCCTTGAATAAAATATTACTTGATTTATGTGGAAATTTGGTAAGTTAGTTGATTTTGAGATGTAGTTTATGTTGAATTAATTGAAGACTTAGGGGTTAAATTATAGAATTTCAAGTTAGAATTGAATAAAGGATTAGGGACTAAATTGAAAGAATTTTAACATTAGGGTTTTATGATGAAATTAGGAGTTGAAATTAGTTTAAAGTAAAAATTTAATAAAGATATGGAATTAGTTTTGTATAAATAAAGTTAGTATTGGTTAAGGACTAAATTGGAATTTAGACAAAAGTTGTTTATACATTGAAAAATTTAATGTTAAATTGTGCTGTATTGATGATTTTCAATTATTCTAAATTCTGTAGCTAACGTTGAGCTGGAGACCTCGGCTAGGAAAGGAAAAGACAAAGTTAACGACGAGTAGCTCGATAATTCGGTTTTATTTCTATAATCCGAACTTAATATATATTTGTTGAATTTATTATTTAATATGTATGGTAAGTAGATTGAGGTAAGTATTGGTATTATGATATTGAAATGAATTGAATTGAATTTAAGAGTACTTGTGAATATTTGAATTGAAATGTATATATATTATTGGAAATTGAAAGTGATGTGAAAACCCTATTAACTATATCGGGCTGAGTCGGATATAGTTGGCATGCCATAGGATTGGAATAGTTCAGGGATACTTTGACCACGAGTCGATGAGACACTGGGTGTCATATTATTACTTCGGATAAATTCGATGAGGTGCTGGGTACCAACTTACTTCGGCATAGCCGATGAGACACTGGGTGTAAATTTATTGCTTCGAATTATCCGATGAGGCACTGGGTGCCATACTGGTGTGTTTTGGTTGGATCCGTGTATCCACTAAAGTCTAAGTCTTGTTAATAGGGGCAAATAAATGAATTGGCAATAAGTTTGATATTGAATGTGAATTTGAAATTGGATATGGAATTGAATTGTACAAATGAAATGCATGAACCAAGGGTTCATGAAAAGAGTATTGTTATTGCCAATTGATATATGAATCAAAGTGAGAAAGCTAATTGAATTAGCTAATAATGAGAATTGAAGGTTAAATATATAAAATGAATTATTGATTGGCTAATGTTTATATTTGGTTAAAAAATGTATGTTTTATAATGTTTTTTCCTTTGAAGTATTCGGATTATAGAAATACCACTGAGTTTTATACTCAGCGTACGGCTTGTTTTCGTGGGCAGGTTAGGTTAAAATCGAATTGCCGAATCAGCATCCAAAGCCGATCCTGAACTCAAAATGGTGAAGTATATTTCTTTTGTTAATGGCATGTAGCTAGGTGGTCATATGTATGTCATTTTAGTGAATGGTTGTAAGTGATGATATAAGATGATATTAGTTGGATATAGGTATAAGTTTGTATTTTGTTGGAATTATAAAATGGTATATTTTGGTTGAACTATAAATGAATTCAATGTATGTAAATTTTAGGTTGAACTTTGGTATAAAATTTGAATTGGTTTAAATGAAATTAAATGAATTGAGTTAGTAAGTATTTGTAAAATACCTATGTTAATATGTTGATTAGATCTTCAAGTAGATTACTTGATATGATTTGGATATATTTGATTGTGTTTTGGATTGTTTGAATATTGATTATTGAGTTATTTGAGGTTTAAGTTTGCAAGGTTGGTTAAATTTAATGTATAAGGATCATTTTGAGTCCATACAACCTGGCACACGGGCGTGCGACCATACCGTGTGAGACACTGGGCTTATACTTGGGCGTGTGGTTAGGGCGTGTGTCCCCTACAATTTTAATTTTCCAAAACAGAATGCTCAGGTTTTGCTACACAGGTAGAGACATGGGCGTGTATCTCAGTTGTGTGAGGAACATGGCCTGGTACATGGGTATGTGCTTTGGCCGTGTGAAAACTGCACCTAATTTGCAAAAAAAATTGACTACACGGCTTAGCACACGGGCGTATGGCTTGGCCGTGTGAGGTAAGTCAGAGAGCACATAAATTAGGACACGACCTGAAGCACTGGCATGTCTTAGGGTCACACGGGCGTGTCCCTAGACCACACGGGCGTGTGATCCCTGTATTTAAGAAAATTTGTAACACCCCTTACCCGAGTTCAAAGCTGGAACTGGATACGAGGCATTACCAGACTTAACTTGCTAAAACATACTACATCAAACCATAAAATTTCGTTTCAACTTGAAACTTTTCATTCATACTCATAATGTCCCTATTATGGGCCTACTAGACTCAAAACTTACATACAAAATGGTTCGGGACTAAACTAGAAACTTTCGCACACTTAGAAAATTTCGACTTAAAACATGGCCACACGCCCGTGTGGAAGAAGGGAGACGCCCGTGTGACATATCACATGTAACATCCCGAAATTGGGCCTAGTAGGATTGGGCCCATTGGGCCTTGGGTGCAGGAGTGTTTAAAATTTTGAGAACAAGAGAATGGCATTAATTCAAGTTAGACTTTTTAAGAAAGTAATTTTAGAAAGTTACAAGGTTTTTATGAAGTCTCAGGTTTAATTGGGCCTTTGGAAAAATTTGGTATTTTAGCACTTCAAGGAGAGATGGAAAGTAGCTTCAAGGCTTATAGAAATAAATGAGTAAATTGTTAGCATAAATGAGCAATTAGTAAAGAGGTTATGACATCATATGAAGTACCTTGAGGGAAGAGGTTCAAATCCATTGTGTGCAAATTTTGACTATTATTTTTGCATGCTCTCCTTAAGTGTCGGCCAAGAGGTATATATGGCAAGGTGGACTTCTTTATTTTTGGTAAGGTGACTAAGGAAATAAGGAAGGTTGAGGTTGAGGAAAGGAATCAAAAGAAAAAGGCAAGTATGGGGGACATGTTGGCACAAAAAGGGGAGAATGTTATGGAAAGTGTGGTTGGCCAAATGTTTGACCAATATTGTAATGAATGTGGACGATTTTGGGACTAAAAGGTGATAGCTGAATTTTTGCTTGGTGCTTTAGTGAGACTAAGTGTTTGTTTTAGTCAAAATCCCTATTTCAACTTTTGTGTCATCTTCTCCCAATTATCTATTTTCTTTGCCGAAACCTACTAGCACAATTGTGCATTTTCCTCCTCTTTTGTTTGGTCAAAACCTTCATCCCTTTTTCATCTTTCTTGGATAGCAGAACAACCTATCATCCATCTAACCTTCAATCTTTCTTCCATTTTCCTAAATCGACATTACCATATGAACAAATCTTCTTTGTTATTTTCTCTTCAATAGTCAAATTTCTATCATCTTCTATCTTCCCCATTTTTGTGTGTTGGACTTCTCTCCTTGGTTGAATCGGGTAAGGGCTTCATTTCTACTCCTTTCATTTTCTTCTCTTTCAAGCAGAATAGGTATGTTCATCACTATACGGCTATTCCACTTTGCTTCTTATCAAAATATCACTCTCTCCATCACTCTCATATTTGATCAACTCTATTTCGTAGAGTTCTGGTGGGTGGCCTAATACCAAATCCTTGTCGATTCATTCGTAGTCATAAGCCATTTGGTGGGAATCGGGATTATCATCGATTAAGGTAAGAAGTCTTTTCATAGTCCATTCGATATCGCTATTCGGTTATGGGGTTAATCGGATTGAAAGTTTGGCTGATCGATTATGTTGTTAGGCACGAAATCACGCGATACTCTCTACTTGTGGATTTTTCAGAAATAGTGGTAAAATCGAACACCTATCTCTTGTAATAAGAGACTCGGATTGTTGGTAAGTGATATAGATTGTTAAATCAATCGCAATACTTGGATGAAGTTGTAAATTGGGTTTTGGACTAATTGTTGACCGATTGTATCTTTAGGTGCCGCGGAGAATATCGTGTTACGGATTCCAAATAAGGTATGTAATCTCGTACTTTCCTAATATATGTTTGAAATGGTGTGTAATCTCACATCTCTCTGAAAGTTTGTATGATATGTTTTGTGATTCAGTCAAAATATCGAAGAAAACCAAAAACCGACATCCGTGATCACTCGGGAGTGCGTATATTCATAGTAGTAACCATATTTTGTAATAAAATAGTTCCAGTTAGAAATAGTGATGTGTTTTTGAAAAATCATGAAAAATAAGAGAAAGGTAATTAGAAAGTGAATGAGATATCAAATTAAAACTTACTGTGTATATTTTGATATGGAAGAAACGGAGAAGGAAAAGGAATTTTATATTCTGAAATATCTTAATTTTAGTGAAACTGGTTTTGATTAACTTCATGGTTCCCTGATCTATTTTGGAAAAATCGTATAAAATTGTACAAAGTGAATTATGGGTTATAATTTATATCCATGGAATCCTTAGTGAGCTTATTTTCATGGGAAACAAGTGGTAGCAATATATGAAAACCGTACAGTGAGATATTTGAAATTAAGGTAAGAGAGGTCAGAATCATTAGAAAGTGTAACAAGGGAAATTTTAAGGAATAAATTGTACTAAATGGTTAAGACAAAAATTCTGGAAAAATTTTTGTAAGAAGATATATGAGCTTAGTTTCATGGAAAATTTATGGATTTAGATTTTGAGATTCCTAACCCAAGTTATAGTCAATTTAATTACCATGACGCAGATGGAAAGTTTAAATTGTTATGCCCAAATTAATAGTTAAGTCTGGATTGCGAAACTACCGAATTACCCTTAGTGGGTAAATTGCCGAATTACGAAAATGCCTCTAATGGGCCGAATTATGAAAATGGCTTAATGGGCCGATTTGATAAGATTGCCTTGAAGGGTCGAAATACGAAAATGCCTTAATGGACCGATTTGTTAATTTGCTATATAGGCCAATCTGATAATTTGCTATATGGGCCAATCTGATAATTTGCTATATGGGCCGATATGATATTTTGCTATATGGGCTGATATGATATTTTGCTATATTGGCCAATATGATAATTTGCTATATGGGCCGATCTGATATTTTGTTATATGGGCCAATCGGATAATTTGCTATATGGGCCGATCTGATAATTTGCTATATGGGCCGATCTGATATTTTGTTATATGGGCCAATCTGATATTTTGCTAAATGGGCATATTTGATAAATTGTTATAATGGACTATAATTTTGTAATAAATATCCGAATAAATTATTGTTGTTATATTGTAAAAATTCATGATTTGTTATGCATCATATACATGATTTTGCATGGGATCGGATAATATTGAAGAGAAGTTCTGGTGGCTCTGCCACATATTTTGGTGACTTTGTCACGATCTGTCTGGTGGCCACGCCATGTATATTATGTTATTCTGGTGGCTTGTCCACAATTAAATTTGTTATAAATGGCTTAATGCCTGCGATTGGTGTGTTGGCAGGGTGGGTTGACTTGATCCCCACAGATGTGTTGGTTGGTACGGATGGTGTGTAGCGGATGGAATACTAGGTTTGGTTTGGGAACTGCATTACATACATATGATATAATTGTTACATTATTTTGCTAAATGGGCTTCGGCCCAAGTTATTGTTAAATGGGCTCAAGCTTAAGTTTTTGCTAAATGGGTTCCGCCCAGTGGATGACGGTAAGGGGATTATACACTGATTTCTTGTAACTCACCCCCTTTCTTTCTTAATCCTTGTAGGTAATGCTCAGTGACGAGGACTTAGGGCCATGGATGACTCGGTGGAGGCCATACTTCATAAATGATGATTGCAACTATTAGTAAACTACTTTTCGTATTATTTCGTTACCTTTACTATTTTGGGTTTTAAAGTTGTAATAAGGCCTCTGGTTTATTTTACATTGCTTTATGTTTGATGTATTTATATTTTGCTCAAATTACTTTAAATGGGATTTTTTCTAAAATCATAAACAAAGGTTTTCCAAAATAGATTAACAAATGGATTTCATAACAAACCTTTGCAAATATTTTAACTTAGAGATGTTCTCTTAAATTATCGATGACATTTTCAAAAGTTACGGTTAAAGTTCACTACCTCGATTTTTGACTCATCAATCAACCTCTCAAAAATACTTGTATTTTATCTACGTTTCCGCAATGTTTTCAAAATGCTTCAGCAACTCTATTTCCAAACGTCATATTTTCGTAAATTGTTTATTTCAAATATGTTTTCGCAACTAGAAAGGTTTTTTTAGATAATTACGTTTTCGAGTAGATAACAATTGCTTAAGTGTTTTGGGTTTTAACAAAGAGGCTATAATTCTCAAACAAGTTTTTAACAATCGCAAAGATGGTTTTGAAAAAAAAAACTTCCATGTGACACGCTAGATTCGAGCCTAACTTCTAGGCCGGGTTTGGGATGTTACATCACATTCCTATGTTCCACACTCGTGGTCGACACTAACTTGTATTAGACGGCCTGTCACATGCCCGTGTGTCTGGCCCATGGTCGACACTGACTTGCATCACACGGCCAGTCATATGCCCGTGTCCTTCAATCCTGTGGCAAATTAAATTCCAAATTCAGGTGCAGACTTCGCATGGCCTGGGCACACACCCATGTCCAGAGCCGTGCCATCCACACAATTGAGACACACAGCCGTGTCTCTGCCCGTGTGTTTACTATTGAGAATACTGACTTGTAAACCTAACATGCAAGGGACACACGGCCTAACCACACACCCATGAGGATGACCGTGTGTCACACACGGCCTAGACACACGTCTGTGTGCCTACCCGTGTGGACAAGAATAAGCTATTTGCCAAGCTCTTTTTATCACCCAAACTCCTACAACATAAATCACATTCAGCCATTAATCAAACAATCCAATCATGCATCATACACATTCATGAATAACCTCATATTTTCATATATTAATAATAATAAGCCATCAACTATGGCCATTTACAAAAAGTTCATCTTTAAAGGAGCCAAAACACTTGGCCAAAACAACAAGACATTTCACTAAGTCTAGCCCCTATTATGCCATATTCAAAATGCTAAATCTAACTATACCGAGATGAGCTGATAGTGTGGGTGATCTTCTGATTATCATCGTATCCCGAGCTAGCTCTTTGACACTATAAAATAAGGGAAAAGAAAAGGGAGTAAGCTTTAAGCTTAGTAAGTCTACATGTAAACAATAAGCATCATACCATATGTTAAGCAATCATAACATTACATTTTATATAAGAACAATTCACATTTTCATAATCATGCTTACTCATCTTATCTCTTCCCATTTTCCAACCATGTGACATAGATATTGCTCACATTTATTTGTACATATACCCTGCACTCTTCACCATAAAGCCACGTGAAATATTTACTTAGACAAGTTTCTCGATGAACCCTTTGGAATAATACTAGGTACTCGGTGATTTCGCACACAGCCCACCATTAATCAATAATAGGGTGGTATCGCACATAGCCCACCAAATAATAATTTAAAGGATGGTATCGCACACAGCCCATCGTGAATAATTAATATGGTGGCATCGCACACAGCCCACCAAATAATAATTACGGATATTTATCCATACTTACATTTCTATTTCAAGGTTCATATGAGAATTACTCATTATCTATCATTTTCAATCAATCTCACTAACGAGTAATTTCATCCATACAATGCATCAATAGATAATAACATATGTACTAAAGATGTATCGTTTACACATAAACTTACCTCGGTGCAAAATGTATTAATCGACGGTTTAGTCCGTAACCTTGCCTTTTCCTCGGTCAAGGTTGTTTCCGTGCTCTTCTTGATCTATAATAGTAAAATTTACTCATTCAATCACTATAGAACTCATGATAAATCAAAATTTCTACTTAGGCAAAAATGACCATTTTGCCCTTATACTTTGGCAAAATTACGATTTTGCCCCTAGACTCGTAAATCATTTTTCATCATATTTTCTCATTAAACATACCTAGCTGAACATTTATTTCTCTTATAGAAATTCATAAAACCCATTATTTAATGCATTTATGACTCAATTACAACCTTTACAAATAAAGTCCCATTTAGGTGTTTTCATGGTAACACCTTTCACAAAAATTATTCCTTACCCCACAAACATTCATTTTCTTCCATAAAAACTCAGCAAACAACATAAACACTCTCATGGCAAGTCCCTAAACTTTGAACCATTTTGCAAAGCAATCCCCTTATTAGCTAGCTTAAGCTTTAAGGGTTCTAAATGTACAAAAATTATCAAGAAAAGCCATTAATATCACTTACTAGCAAGGAAAATAGGTTGCTGAAATTTCAAGCTCCCAAAGCCCTTCTTGAGTGTGAAATATCAGTGGAAGAAGAAGAGAAATAAAAAGATGATAGCCTTTTTCTTTATTTTATTTATTTCCTTCAATTTAATCCACCTAACCCACCTACTTGACCAATTTTGACCTCATTTTGTCCCATATGGTCGGCCACCCATTCCCTAAGGGTCTAATTACTCTTTAAGGACCTCTAATTTTATATTTCATAGCTATTAGACACCTCTAGCTTGTAAAATAGAACTTTCACACTTTATGCGATTTAGTCTTTTTGCACAATTGA
This sequence comes from Gossypium rotundifolium, assembly GCA_025506655.1. NCBI lineage: Eukaryota > Viridiplantae > Streptophyta > Magnoliopsida > Malvales > Malvaceae > Gossypium > Gossypium rotundifolium. The sequence continues at coordinate 47,880,540 of CP106723.1, forward strand.
GCATACAATTGCTAAAATTAAAGCACCAAAATTTCCATGCATCCTTATAATCATGCTATAACACATAAAATAATATTAAACTATTTTTCTTCAACCTCGACTTAGTGGTCCCGAAACCATTGTTCTGGCTAGCCCCAAAATCGAGCTGTTACAAAATTGTTGGAATTTCACGAAAAATTTCTTGAGCACTCAAATTGGTCCCGAATCACTTCTAACATGTATTTTGGGTCTAGAGATCCCATGAAAGGGACATTATGATTGTTTCACAATATATATGTTATTTATTTGTGTAAGGTTTGTAATATTTCTAAAAGGTTCGGTAATGCTCTGTAACCCTATTATGGTAACAGTATAGGGTTAGGGGGTGTTACATAAACAACTTTTACTAAGTGATTTTTGATTAAAATACCTAAAAAGGACCTATTTGTAAAAATTTTAAAATGAGTGTGAAAATGTGAATAAATGAAAAATGTGGGTTGCTATGAGCATGAAAAAGATTTGGCTAGGCTTGGGTTTTGAAGAAATTGACTATATTTCATTTTACGAGCCTAGGGACTAAAATGTAAAAAGTTGAAAAGTTGGGGCAAAAATGTAATTTTTGCCGTAAGTTGTTTTGGAGATTAGATTGAATAATATGATAATTGAATAAGCTAAATTTGATATTATAGATTAAGAAAGATGAGGTTCTGACCTAGACTAGGGAAAGAACAAGATTGTGGATTAAATCGAACAATTGTCCATTTTGTATCGAGGTAAGTTCGTATGTTAAAGATAAGCTTTAGAATAATTGTATCTAAATGCCTTAATATTGCATGAATTGTATGTTTGATTTTGTGAATGAGTATAATCCTATGAACAAGTCTGAAGACGAGTCGACAAGCAAGAAATCCCATTTGAACCTTAGGAATAGGTTAGGATACAAGTGAAATGTCACTAGGGTCATTATGTGTTATGTGATTATGTGATTCGGGTGCTGGTCTCGTACGTTCTACCGGTGGGTGAGTATACCGGTATATGTTATGGATACTTGACGGCTGTGTGAGCAACACCATGTAGCTACGTCTTGATTGACAACTGGTGTGAGCAAGCCCGTCGATAGCTCGAGAGTGAGCGATTATGTGATATGAGACTTAGGTAAATTTGGCTATATATGTGGCACTTAGTGAGCAAAGTTTCTCGAGTATCTGACATTGTTATTCCGAGTGGTTCACGGGTATGTCAAAGATGAAAGTATGTGTACATTCATTTTGAGATGGCTCAGGTATGTATGTAAAGCTTATGCTTATTAAATATGTGAAATGATGAATATGAGGTAAGTTTTGTGATGGGTTAGATTGTGATTATGAAACTATGGTAGGTTCACATTTAATTATGTTATGTTATTGTTTTGTGCATGGTAGGGTTGCTTATTTCTTGCATGCAAGCTAACTTGGAATCGGAGATCGTTGAAGATTTTGATCACACTATCAAACTTTCATTTTGGGTATTAATGGTCTTAGAATTTTGAATGTATGACATGTATAGGGACTTGGTCATTTTGTTATATGTGTCATTGGTAATGTGGCCAAATGTATTGGCTTATATTGGTTAATGATTTCATTTTGTATATGGCAATGTAAGTTGGCTAATGTTGGTTATGAGTATATTCATATGTTAATACCTTAGTTGTGGATGTTTTGGTTGTCTAAGTATGCTATGAATTGTGTCATTTAATTGGTGTAAGTGTAGGTGTAAATGAGGGTGGCAAATGGCTTGGTAAATATCCGTATTTTTGTCCACACGGGTAGACACACGGGCGGTGTCTAGGCTGTGTGTGACACACGGTCTGCCCCACGGGCATGTGTTTCAGCCTTGTGTCCCTTGCACCTTAATTATTGCAAAATAGAATGTCCAGAATCGAGCATACAGGTGGAGAGACGGGCATGTGTCTTGGCCGTATGTGCTACACGGCCTTGAACACAGGCATGTGCCCCTGCCATGTGAAGTTTACACCTATTTTCTGAAAAATTATGAAAAATTAAATTGACCACACGGCCTGGCACCTGGGCGTGTGGCATGGCCGTGTAGCACAAGTCAGAGAGCACCCTAATTTGAACACGGCCTATAGCACGGGCGTGTCTCAAGGTCACATGGGTGTGTCCCTTGAACCACACGGGCGTGTGACCCCTGTAACATGAAAAATTTTCCAAGTTTTGAAAAATTTTCTAAAGTTCTCAGTTTAGTCCTAAACTACTTCCAAAGCATGTTTTGGGCCTCGTAGTCTTGTATAAGGGACTTTATGATTGAATATGAATGGTTTTAATTTGGATGCAAATTTATAACTAGGTGAATGCTTGTGTTATAAGTCCAATAATGTCTCGAGCCTGTTCCAGCGCTTGAATACGTGTAAGGGTGTTACAATCTGACTCAGTTCGATATAGTTAATAGGGTTTAATTCCACAATTAAAAACAATCACTATCCAATATCCACATTTCACATTAATCACAAATTCATAAAAATTCAATTCAATATCAAAATGCTAGTTACTCACCTCAATCACTTACCATAATTATTAAATCAAAATACAACAACTAATTATTAGATTCGGATTATAGAAATACAAACCAGAACTTCCGAGCTACTCATCGTCGACTTTATCTTCTCCTTTCTTAATCGAAGTTTTCGGTACAACGATAGCTACGGAAATTAAAACAATTAAAATTCATCAATACAATACAATTAAATTTTCACATTGAATATTTCAATTTTTATTCAACATTTGTCTAAATTCCAATTTAGTCCTTAAATCGAGACTAACTTTATTTCTTCATAATTAATTCTATATTTTCATTCAATTTCCACTTTAAACTAGATTTAACTCTCTAATTTCACTTAAATTAGTAAATTTTGAAATTTTCACATTTTAGTCCCTAATACTCAAAATTTACAATTTATTCTAAAATTCAATCCTTTTTCATTTCTAGCTTAAAATGTATCAATTTAGTCCTTAATACTCAAATTATTCTATATAAACAACATTTAAAAATTCAATAATTTGTAAAATTTCAATATAGGTTGGGTAGTATTTAATACCGGATTTCAAAAACATAAAAATTATGAGAAAATTGACTAAATTAACTAACCAATTGAGCTTTGAATCCTTGTAACCCTAACTTTTCTCCTTCTTTCTTTCTCTTTTTCTTTTCTTTCTTTCCTTCTCTGTTTCGTTTCTTTCTCTCCTTCTTTTTCTATTTTTTTATGTAATTATTATAATATAATATATACTTAACATTTAAGTTTTATTATAATATTATATTATATATTTTAACTTTAAGTTTTATAATAAATACACTTATGCCGCCTAATTCAATGCAATTGGAATAATTGCTTATTTAGTTCCTTCAATTATTCTTTAATCTATAATCCAACTTTCACCCTTTATGCAATTTAGTCATTATACCGAATTCTCTTATTTCATGCAAATTCACCTAACCAAAACCTATTTAACTACACAACTAGCTTCGTAAATATTTTTCGAAAACGAGTCCCGAAAATACACTTTCCAACACCCATGACTATCGGGTCGTTACAATTTTAGTATCCGGTTCAGCTTTTTTACTTGTTTTGATCAGGCTACCTATCGTACTTGTTCCTAGTAGGGATATCCCTAGCCCTAGTTAGGATATCCCGGTTCAGGGGTACACCGATTTGTGGCTATCCTAGCTCAAATTTATCCTGGTTTGGGATTTTAAAAAATTATAAATAAAAAATAATATAAAAAATTAATATGGATGGGTCGAGTTTTTTAAAAATTTTAGGTTCATTTTTTGAGTTGAGCCCGTCCCAACTGACCCATGGACACCTTTTGAACCCATCCAATTTCCAAAAAAGCCCCCCAAGATCATTAATGCATTAAATTTTAATGTCTATTCCATCTGTAACACCCCAAACCCAGCCTAGAAGTTAGGCCCGAATCTGGCATGTCACATTGAAGTTTTTTTCGAAAACCATGTTTTCATTGAAAACCCTTCCTAGAAAAGCTTAAATAAAATCCCGATTCGTTAGTTTATTTTTTAAACGTGGTACATTGAAAATTATTAGCTTTATTACCAAAACATCTTTTCAATTGCAGAAGCTAATTTTGAAAGTAATAGATTTACGAAAAAGATTAAGTTGCGAAACCATTTTGAAAATGTTGCAAAAACGTAGTGTTGTTTTAAAAACAGTTAACATTTTGGAAAAATTGCGATTTACTTCTAATAGATATAAATCAAAATAAAACCAATCTAAAACTTAAAGTCTGAAAACTTTAAGAGGCCTTATTACAACCCCAAATCAAAATATTTAAAAGTAGATAATAAAAACAAAAAACATAAGCAGTGTGTGGTCTTCTCCGAGTCCCTCGCAGCTCCGATCCGTCTAAGGCTGAGAATTACCTGCATAGTTAAAAACGGAGTGATTTTATGAAAACTCAATGTGTAATCCCCTTACTAAAGTAACAATCAGTATACAGAAACTGAAATAGTCTGGGCCAAAGCCCTTTAACAGTAACAGTACAATCCAATTTAGAGCATACGTGGGTCAAAGCCCACTACAATATCATTTGGGTCACAGCCCAAAACAGAATCAATTGGGCCTAGCCCAAACCAATAGTAGAACAAGTGGCCTAAGCCCAGTACAGTGACAAATCTCACAAATAGATATGCAACAGTATGAGGATGCACCCTACCCAATCCAACCAACACACCACCCGTACCAACCCTACACACCATGTGGGGACAAAGTCGACCCACCCAGCCCTACACACCAATAATGCAGCCAAGCTGCTAGTATCAACACAACAATGCTGCTAATAACAATATACGTGGCTGAGCCACTAGAATCAGTATATGTGGCTAAGCCACTAAATCAGTAAAACGTGGCATAGCCACCAGTACAGTAGTTCTTCCGTATCTATGTCCCAACCCCATACAATATGTCGTGTCATGCTTAATCATTACACGTGTATGCAAAATGGCCATGCTTAGTAACAATCATTTACACACATATTAAAAACACATCAGTCACACAACCACAGTCAAATTAGTTAAAACACAGTCTTACATTCACAGTTAGTTCAGTCATAGTCCTAACCAGTCATTTACCCGCAAGGGCAAAATAGTCATTTTACCCTGTAACATCCTGAATTTGGGGTTATGCATTTAGTGCATAATTCAAGTGACAGTAGGCTTGGAGTGTGTTTGGATATGGTTGGGAGGTTTTGAGAACCCAATGATGTAGGAGGAAGTCTTGGAAAAATATTAGAATTTTTAAGTCTAAAGGAGAAGCTGGGCTAAGGAGGCTTTAAAAGAAATTGAGGGGCGTTTATGACACAAGTAGCCGTGTGGTAAAGAGGCTTGGGACGCTACCTTAAGGGCTTGGAAGGTTGCGTCAGGAGAGAGGGGGTTCGAGCTGCCGAAATTTCATTGTGCGCTTTTCTTTTTGCGTCAAGAAGGGGAGCAAGGCTAGGGAGGCCTTAAGGGAAGAATATAGGCATCTTTGGACATGAAAGTGAGCCTAGTAAAGTGGCTGCAAGGCACCACTTAAGGGCCTGGAGATGACGCCATAAGCTTGGTGCAGGTCTGGAGTTTGAGTCAGCAGGAAGCAATATTTTGGTGTTTTATTTTGCGGTGACGTCAAGGCAAGGGGGAAGTGTTGGACGGCACATGGGCTTCCAAAAGATAAGGATTAGGCTTGTTTTTTCTAATTTTTGGCTAGGATTATTTTAAGATAGAAGATAAGTGTAGCTTTATTTATTTATTTTATTTATCTTAAGTGGATAGGTAAGTGGTAAGGGATAAAGTGAGGTTGGATTTAATTTATTTATTTTGAGTGTGTGGGTTGGATTATTTTATTAAGGTGATAAGGAGAAAATGTGGGGATTTTGTTTTATTTGTTTTAAATATTGAGATAGTGGATGAATGGGGTTATTTAATTTATTTTGAATAAGTGTGGATTTATTTTATTTAGTTAAATAGGTAGATAATTGGGATTGTGTTCGATTTATTTTAAATAATAGGATAAGAGATAAAGGAGGAGAAGAAAGTGGGATATGATAGGAGAAAGGTTGTTAGCAGAATGTGGGATTCTTGGTGAGTGCCTAGTGGGTTTTGAAGCTAGATAAGAAGGGAGTGCCGAAATTATTTATGGTTCTTTTAGTCTTCTGCCGAATTTCTTCTCAATCCTCCTTCTCATTCTTTTTCATTTCTTAAACCCCAATTCTACTAAGTTCTTGCCGTAATAGGTAGCATTATTTTCTTCTTTCTTTGCTTGTGATTCTCAAAGCCAAAACACTCCTCATGAAAGCCAGAAATTTCTTCTTTGGAGGGCCATAGCCGAACCTTATAAGCCTTATTTCCTTTTCTTCTTTATCATTATTTTGAGCCATAGCCGAATGTGCAATTACCATTTGAAAGGCTAGCCGAATCTTGTTGTGGAACCTTTCCCCTTTAAGTCTCTTCAAGCAACGAGGTGGTAAGTAGATCCTTCTCTAGTAATCGATTTTGGATTCTCCTCATGAGTGTGCCAAAACCATATGGTTAGGCCTTGGCTATATGGGTGGCCGAATATGTTTAGAGGCCATAGTAATATATGTTCTTTTATGTGTAGCCGAAGGGAGGTAGCACTAGGGATTCTTTCGGGATTGGATTTATCAAGGTGAGTCTATAAGGTATTGACCAAGGGCCATTTGTTTAGATGTTTATTTATGGCCGATTCTAACCGTGGCTATAGGGATTTCGACGTGCTTTTGGGTACAAGTGTGTGATTTCGGATTCGTAAGAAATAGGTAAGAGGTTGTTAATATTCGCCATAGGCCATTATATTTATTAGTGTTGACCGATTTTGGGTTATGGATGTTTAGGCAATTTGACAAATGATTAAGAGGAGCTTTGATTTCGATTCGTTTTGGTAAGAATATTAAGTGTGGATTCGGGATTTGGTAGAAGACCAAATCGGCACTAAGGGAGGAGGAAAACCACGTTCCAAGATCTGGTTAGATTCAAATAGTTCGGGATTTAGCTAAATAGTCAGGTGCGTAGTTATCGCACTATTCTCTTGTTGTGTGTATGTGTTATATTTATAAATATGTATGTGATGTGAATGATAGCCGAAATAAGGGCTAAAAAGGTGGATACCCATGATGGGTAATCGATTAACAAGGTCAGTGTTTTGTGACGTTAATTGATGTATGATATATGTATGAAAATGTGATGGCATGTGATGTATGCTTATTTTAATGATATTGTGGCATGATACATGGGGCTTGGGATGTGACTATCGAAGGAAAGGGTGTACATTATGTACGTGGTCTAATGTTAGCCTTGTGTTACATTAGCGCTTGATGTTAGCTATGTGCTTCATCAAGGAGGTGTTAGCTAGGTGCCACATCTTGGCGGTTGATAGTCGTGTGCATCACCGTGGACTGATTGATATGTGGGATCACTTATGTGATCGGTGGATTAGCCACGGCCTTGAGCAATGGGTCTCGCGAGGTAGGTGTGATGATGGATATTAGGTTGAGTTGGGCTTCATAATTGCATCATTATATATATGGTGCGTGTGGATATGGGCCAAGCCCATATATGGGACATGTGAAATAACTATGCACCGAGTCTGCTTTGACTCACCCAATATTTCTCAAACCTTACAGTGATGCATAAAACTTGGGCAAGTTGGAGTGGATACAAGGTGGCCCATGCGTAAGTTGATTTTCTTATTTTATACATTTTATATTATCGAGACTTTGGAAATTTATTTGATGTAATAAGGGCCACTTATGGTATTTGGGAAACTTTATTTATGGTTTGAAGTTTATTTTATTAAATGAACTAATAATGGAAAAATATTTTTCAATCGATTTATATTATAATAACTTATGTAAAAGTTTTAATCTGGAATTTATAACAACTAAATTTTAATGGACTTTAAATACACAATATTTTATTAAAGATCACAAATTTTCACGTTTTCACCTTTAAGACAAATTCTTTGCAAATGTTTTTCGCGATGACATACCAGATCCAGCCAAGGCTCGTGGGCGGGTTTGGGGTGTTATCGTTTGGTATCAGAGCCCAGTTCAAAACTCGACTTTGAGGGATTTGGGCCCAAAAATGTTTTTCTAAAATGGGCTTTTCAAAAATATGGATTTTCGTGAAATTTTTCAAGGTTATTCTGGCATGGCACCTGTATCTCCGACCCGAAGTCCACCAGGTAAGTACCTCTAATTGTTGAAGTGAATTGTATGTGTGAACGTTATGGGCATATTTGGGCTTGTAGATTAGAAGATTAGTGCTATTGAACTCTAGGGCTAGTGCACTCAAACACATGCGTAGGACTTAAGAACAACCACACAAACCGGTGAAGTAAGTCGCCGAGTTAGGGTGTGGCAACCATTGTGCGCATGTCTAGGATTGGATTCGTAATAGCCTGGTACTTAAGCAGTCCTCGTGACTCACCTCCTCTTCGCTGGAATCCTACTTGGTGCGTAGTTACGGTTCACCCTAACCAAGAGGACTTATTCACGGGCTAAACCCAATAACTAAAACCCGGAAGGGAACTAGCCGTAATTTTTATAAAAACCCTAGTTTTAAAACTCTTAAAATTACCCTTCTGATTTGTAAAGACTACTTTTGTAAATTTTTCTGAAATATTTTCGATTTACAAATTTACTAAAATACCCCTAGTGGTAAAATTACTAAAATGCCCTTGGTTTCCAAAATTACCATACTACCCCCGATTTCAATAACAATTTCTGGTTTTGCAAAAAAAATCCAAAAACTTCACAAAATATCAAAGACACCCCGATTAAAAAAAATTAAATTACCCCTGACTCTCAAAATGACCAAAATACCCTGAGTAAAGAAAATTACCGAAGTACCCTCAAATTAGAAATCTTTAAAAATAACCTTGTTTTGAAAGTCACCAGGAACCATATTTTTGCGAAAAATTACCGAAATGACCCTGGCTTGTGAAATTACAAAAATACCCCTAGTGTATAAATTACTATTTTACTTTTGAAAATTTTCCAGGAAGAATTTTAATTTTGTAAAATATCAACAACCTCTATTTTACGACATTTTCAACTACTCTAATTTGAAAATTACCGAAATACCTTAATTTGGAAATTTACCAAATTACCTCGTTTATTTAAATTACCAAAATAACCCCGATTTCTGAAATTTCTGCAATACCTTGATTTGGAAAATCTTTCTTTCAAAATACCCATGAGTTTGAAAAATATTGAAATGACTTTTGTGATTTTCAAATTGACCCCGATTTATTATCGAAATACCCCTATAGAAAATGACGAAATTACCCTAGGGTGAGGAATGATCGAAATGCCCAAAGTAGTGAAGTGAATGTTGTGGATGAATGTGAATGTGAATGTGATTCTCTCAATTAGAATAGTGAACTTGAACTCAAACTTTGGTGATCGAAGAACTACTTCGAAACTTCTTTTCATAAAATTTGCTCTTGGATAAACAGTGAAACAAAATTTCTAATGCATAAAAAATTTTTAAACAGTTAGATTAAATCACGACGTTAGATATGAGTTCTAGAGGACGAGGTCGTTGTGGATGTGGTAGAGGAAGAATGGCTGTATCGAAACCCGTTAGATCGGGTCAAGGGTCTAAAAATGAGGTACCACCTCTACCACCAGCTTTTGGTAATGAACAGCACGATCAGATGGGAGATGATGTCGTATCGCAGTCAGGTCTTCGAAGTTCTTGAGATAGTGTCTGGAGCTGGCGGAAATATGAGAGCTAGGAAATCTGTACCTGAGTGGCTTCGAGCCAATGGGGCTGAGGCGTTCCGTGGAGTATCTGGTGTGGCACCCAGTGCTGCTGAGTATTGGTTGGAGGCGATCGAACGGATTATGGATGCGCTGGATCTGACCCCTGAGGAGAAAGTGAAAGGAATGGTGGAGATACTACGCGATGAAGCGTATCAATGGTGGCTCACAGTTCGGGATAGTGCCACAGCTGAGGATCTAACCTGGGAGTATGTTAAGGCGGCGTATCAAAAGAAGTATGTGGGAACCAGATATATTGATGAGCAAAGGAAGGCGTTTTTGGGGCTGGTTCAAGGGAATAAGTCCGTAGCGGAGTACGAAGCTGAATTTCTGATGTTAAGCCGATATGCTTGAGGAGTAGTGGCTACGGAGCATGAGCGATGTGTCCGATTCGAGGGTGGATTAAGGGACGACCTGAGGTTGTTGATAGCTCTACATCAGGAGTGGGAGTTCGCTGTGCTAGTAGAGAAGGCTAAGGTAGTGAAGGGATTAAAGACTCGTGAGGCGTAATGTAGATAAGGAGAGGAATCGGGATAAGAGAAGTTTTGGATCATCGTAATCATCGAGAACTTCTGAGAAAAGACCGAGGGTCGAGAATTACATTCATGGCGCTAAGCCGCCTCATCGGAACCGAATCGCCCATGTGCTCAATGTGGGAGGTATCATGTTGGCGAAAAGTGGAATCGAAATCGGAGTGTTTTAGATGTAAATCTAAGACTCATTTGATTAAAGACCGCCCTCGGGATCCGAATAGGGCTCGATGTAAGGTCAAGGAGGAGTGCAATCAAGGCAGAATGGTCGATGAAGACAAGGGTCGTGGCCCGAACCATGGAGGACATTGTTCTGGCAGAGGTCGTGGAACACCAAACAGAGATGCTGAAGGTGCAGACGCGAGGCAACCAAGGTTGGTTTATGCAGTTGGCCGTCGCGAGGAGGAAGATGTGCCAGATGTGACAACGGGTATGTTCCCTAATCCTGGAATCTCTTTATTGCCTTGATTATTATAGAGATAGTTCGTGTTTGTATGCTAGTGAAGTGTAAAAAACCTTGAATGCGAACCTTGAGATAGTATCTAAGAAATGTGTTAGATCAGAGTACGCAGCAGTAGAGTAGTGTGATGAGTTAAGGATGCTCGACTATTCGATAATAAGTAATTTCGAGGACGAAATTATTTTTAAGGAGGGTAGAACTGTAACATCCCAGATTTGGGGTTATGCATTTAGTGCATAATTCAAGTGACAGTAGGCTTGGAGTGTGTTTGGATATGGTTGGGAGGTTTTGAGAACCCAAGGATGTAGGAGGAAGTCTTGGAAAATATTAGAATTTTTAAGTCTAAAGGGAAGTCGGGCTAAGGAGGCTTTAAAAGAAATTGAGGCGTTTATGACACAAGTAGCCGTGTGGTAAAGAGGCTTGGGACGCTACCTTAAGGGCTTGGAAGGTTGCGTCGGTGGAAGGGGTTCGATTGCCAGAAATTTCATTGTGGGCTTTCTTTTTGCATCAAGAAGGGAGCAAGGCAGGCGGCCTTAAAGGAAGAATATAGGCGTCTTTGGACATGAAAGTGAGCACAGTAAAGTGGTTGCAAGGCGCCACTTAAGGGCTCAAGATGACGCCATAAGCTTGGTGTGTCGGAGTTCGAGTCATGGGAAGCAATATTTTGGTGTTTTATTTTGCAGGTGACGTCAAGGCAAGGAGGAAGTGTTGGACGGCACATGGGCTTCCAAAAGATAAGGATTAGGCTTGTTTTTTCTAATTTTTGGCTAGGATTATTTTAAGATAGAAGATAAGTGTAGCTTTATTTATTTATTTTATTTATCTTAAGTGGATAGGTAAGTGGTAAGGGATAAAGTGAGGTTGGATTTAATTTATTTATTTTGAGTGTGTGGGTTGGATTATTTTATTAAGGTGATAAGGAGAAAATGTGGGATTTTGTTTTATTTGTTTTAAATATTGAGATAGTGGATGAATGGGGTTATTTAATTTATTTTGAATAAGTGTGGATTTATTTTATTTAGTTAAATAGGTAGATAATTGGGATTGTGTTTGATTTATTTTAAATAATAGGATAAGAGATAAAGGAGGAGAAGAAAGTGAGATATGATAGGAGAAAAGGTTGGTGGCCGAATGTGGGATTCTTGGTGGGTGCCTAGTCGATTTTGAAGCTAGATAAGAAGGGAGTGCCGAAATTATTTATGGTTCTTTTAGTCTTCTGCCAAATTTCTTCTCAATCCTCCTTCTCATTCTTTTTCTTTTCTTCAACCCCAATTCTACTAAGTTCTTGCCGTAATAGGTAGCATTATTTTCTTCTTTCTTTGCTTGTGATTCTCAAAGCTGAAACACTCCTCATGAAAGCCAGAAATTTCTTCTTTGGAGGGCCATAGCCGAACCTTATAAGCCTTATTTCCTTTTCTTCTTCATCATTATTTTGAGCCATAGCCGAATGTGCAGTTACCATTTGAAAAGCTAGCCGAATCTTGTTGTGGAACCTTTCCTCTTTAAATCTCTTCAAGCAACGAGGTGGTAAGTAGATCCTTCTCTAGTAATCGATTTTGGATTCTCCTCATGAGTGTGCCAAAACCATATGGTTAGGCCTTGGCTATATGGGTGGCCGAATATGTTTAGAGGCCATAGTAATATATGTTCTTTTATGTGTAGCCAAGGAGGAAGCACTAGGGATTCTTTCGGATTGGATTTATCAAGGTGAGTCTATAAGGTATTCGCCAAGGGCCATTTGTTTAGATGTTTATTTATGGCCGATTCTAACCGTGGCTATAGGGATTTCGACAGGGCTTTTGGGTACAAGTGTGTGATTTTGGATTCGTAAGAAATAGGTAAGAGGTTGCTAATATTCGCCATAGGCCATTATGTTTATTAGTGTTGACCGATTTTGGGTTATGGATGTTTAGGCAATTTGACAAGGATTAAGAGGAGCTTTGGGATTTCAATTCGCTTTTGGTAAGAATATTAAGTGTGGATTCGGATTTGGTAGAAGACCAAATTGGCATTAAGGGAGGAGGAAAACCACGCTCCAAGATCCGGTTAGATTCAAATAGTTCGGATTTAGCTAAATAGTCAAAAGCGTAGTTATCACATCGTTTCTCTTGTTGTGTGTATGTGTTATATTTATAAATATGTATATGATGTGAATGATAGCGAAATAAGGGCTAAAAGGTGGATACCCATGATGGGTAATCGATTAACAAGGTCGAGATTTTATGACGTTAATTTATGTATGATATATGTATGAAAATGTGATGACATGTGATGTATGCTTATTTTAATGATATTGTGGCATGATACATGGGGCTTGGGATGTGACCATCGAAGGAAAGGGTGTACATTATGTACGTGGTCTAGTGTTAGCCTTGTGCTACATTAGCGCTTGATGTTAGCTATGTGCTTCATCAAGGAGGTGTTGGCTAGGTGCCACATATCGGGTTGATAGTGTGTGCATCACCGTGGATGATTGATATGTGGGATCACTTATGTGATCGGTGGATTAGCCACTTACCTTGAGCAAAGTGTCTCTTGAGGTAGGTGTGACGGATGGATATTAGGTTGAGTTGGGCTTCATAATTACATGATTATATATATGGTCTGTGGATATGGGCCAAACCCATATATGGGACATGTGAAATAACTATGCACCGAGTCTGCTTTGACTCACCCAATATTTCTCAAACCTTACGGTGATGCATAAAGCTTGGACCGGGTTGAGTGGATACATGGTGGCCCATGCAAGTTGATTTTCTTATTTTTATACATTTTATATTATCAATTACTTTGGGAATTTATTTGATGTAATAAGGGCCACTTATGGTATTTGGGAAACTTTATTTATGGTTTGAAGTTTATTTTATTTAATGAACTAATAATGGAAAAATATTTTTGAATCGATTTATATTATAATAACTTATGTAAAAGTTTTAATCGGGAATTTATAACAACTAAATTTTAATGGACTTTTAAATACACAATGTTTTATTAAAGATCACAAATTTTCACGTTTTCACCTTTAAGACAAATTCTTCGCAAATGTTTTCCGCAGTGACATACCAGATCCGATCAAGGCTCGTGGGCCGGGTTTGGGGTGTTACATACCCTTTAATGGTATTTCGTAATCTTACCCTTCAGTGGTATTCCAATAATTCTACTGTACAGGGGTAATTCAATAATTCTACCCTATAGGGGCAACTTAGTAATTCTACCATACATGGGTATTTCGATAATTCTACCCTACGGGGTAATTCGGTGATTCTACCCTACAAGGGTTATTCAGTAATTTGTAAACCTAGGGTATTTTAGTAATTTCATAAATCACGGGTCCTTCAGTAATTTCACAAATCAGAGGTATTTCAGTGACTTTACAAATCGAGGGTATTTTAGTAATTTTACAAACTGAGGGTATTTCAGTAATTTTACAAATCGAGGGTATTTCATTAATTTTGCAAACTAAGTTTATTTCGGTAATTTCATAAATTGAGGGTATTTTAGTAATTTTGAAAACTAAGGGTATTTCAATAATTTTACAAACTGAGGGTATTTCAGTAATTTTACAAATTAAGGTATTTCAATAATTTTACTAACCGAGTGTATTTCAGTAATTTTCCAAACTAAGGGTATTTCAATAATTTCATAAATTAGGGGTATTTTAGTAATTTTACAAAATGAGGGTATTTCAGTAATTTCGTAAATCGAGGGTATTTCAGTAATTTTATAAACTGGGGTATTTTAGTAATTTTGTAAACAAAGGTATTAACGACCCAACAGAAGGTCCACCGTCGCCTCAAGAAACTTAGGAAATCTAATTTGACTTAATGGTGAAAATGGGCCTAAGGCCCATTACCCTGCCCAAGTGAGCCCACACACTCGTGTGAGCCCATAAGCCCATTGGGCCCACACAGCCCCTCTCGGCCTTACGCGGCCCAAAGCACCTAAGTCATGTGCGCGACATGATAAGCCTATCTATTTCCCATTTAACATGTGACTTGCATTCACGGGCCTTACGGCCCATTGAGGCCCATTCCAGCCTAAATGACCCGTTACGGCCCAAGCCCATGAATTTGCTCATGGTGGCCTTTCTCTTAACACGCTCATGCTCCGTGAGCTCGGTTCACCACATGTGCGATCGTATGCTCGTATGGCATCGTTCATCGGTATTTTGGCTTTTAGGCATAATACCGATCAACAGTCAAGATATTATAATATACGCACCTTTGGCTTTTCAACCAATTAACAATCAGAACAATGTATACGGATACACACCCATGTAGAGTACTAGATAACCATGAACGCCGTCACCTTATGGCTAGAATCCCTTTTGCTCATCAAGAACACGATCTTACAGAACCAGAGTCAACACGAATGCTTAAACTACAACCACAAAGTAACTGATCACCTTAATAGGGAGAAACGAGATAACGATGCGAATGGGCCTAGGTCCATTCTCGGCCAAATGAGCCCACACGCTCGTGTGGCCCATTTAGCCCAAATCTAGCCACAATTATGAGATTCACATTGACTAGTCCAACATCTACTACATAATCATGCAATTTATTTATATGGGCCCACTTGGCCCCTTTTGGCCCATCGTGGCCCAAACCTACAAGAACACTCATGATGGCCTCAACTATCGCATCGAAGCTCCCACACGTGCGCTCGCATGCTCGTGTGGCTACAATCACCGTGTGACCGACATTTCGACATTTGTCGCTCTACAGCTAGAGTAGTGCGAAATACACACATGATAGATTGCTCTATTTAAAGCCAGCTTCTCATCTTCCCTCATGCTAGCTTCCCGATGTGGGATCCCTCCTTCAGCAGAGTTTAATTCCATCACAAACACTTGCCACCCCAACCTAGCAAAACAAATATGCCTTTTTGCTTGCAATGGGATTTGAACCCTTGCCCTCTCCTATGCTCTAAACACTACATGCCACCACAACACAAGTTCCTTTTGTGTCTTAAAGCATGCGCAACTAAATATAAGCCTATGGCCCAAAGTCTAAGTTCATTTAAAAAGAAATCAAAATGAATTGCAAGCGCCAAGACTTGAACCTTGGACCTATTGCTTCCTCTATGGGGTCACTTCCTTGTCTCCCATGTGGCACTATTTGCCACTAGACCACAACTCCTTTTGTGTCATATTTCTCCACATTTTATTCTTAAAGCCTACTTACTAACTCCTAGGGTTTTATTCACCTAAAACCAAAATTTTCCTAAAGCCCAAGTTTGAACCCAGGACTTCATAGAAGCCCCCTAACCTTCCAAAATCACTCACCTAATTGGTTCAACTTGCATTTGTGCCGTTCTCTTGTTCTCAAAAATTTTAAACGCTTCTATGGCCAAGGCCTAATAGGCCCAATTCTACTAGGCCCAAATTCGGGGCGTTACACCATCAAACTAGGCTTGCTATTTGATTATCTTATTTATCTAATTACGGGAGAGAGCGAAGGTTATAAGGAATATCTCAATGAACAATAAGATAAAAGCACTTTTATCCAAAGAAAAAAGAAGAAATAATCCATTTACTTTTTTAAACTAAATTTTACATAAATTAAGTGTTAAAAACAATTTATTTTAAAGGAAAAAATCAATACAAGAGCATTTAAGTCTTTTAATAGTTTATATAAAATCTTAAAGAACACTTTAAAAAACAATATCGTAACTTAGAATCGATTATTAAGGTGCCTCAACCAATATTAAATTTTAAAGAAAGAAAATATATGTCAATCCTTTTACTTGTATTATTCATGTCACATAACAAAATTTTGGAAAAATGTTTAATAGTTTTCTAAATTGTGAAAGTTAAAGTAAATTTTCTTTGGATATAATTTAATTTTAAAAAGATTAGTAAAATGTTTTTCTCAGTCGAATAGTTTATGGGCAAGAGAAGAGCATTTTCCTCAGTCCTTTCAAATCCCCTTCTTTTCCCATAATTAGAAATTTAAATGCTTTCTCCATAGTCCCCATTTCTTCACCATCACACACACACACACACACACACACTCTCTCTCTCTCTCTCTCTCTCTCTCTCTCTCTCTCTCTCTCTCGTGTTTAACACCCTAACTGTCTCCATCGCTGGATTAGGGTTACGGAGCGTTACAATGCAATCGAAAACTTTTAAACATTTTATCGTTCAAATAACTTAACCATATCATAAATCATTCATATACATGCATATTGTCCCTAAATTGAGCTCTTGATGCCCTAAAAATAGCTTAGAAGCAATTTAGGACCAATTTAAAACAATTTAGAAAATTTGAGAAAAAGAAGCAAAATTTGTAAAATAGGGGTCACACGGCCATGTGCCTCACATGGCTGAGACACATGCTCGTGTCTCAGGCCATGTAACCTTCGAACTAAGGACACATGACCGTGTCCCAGCCCGTGTTCTCACTCATGTAACTTTCTAAGTAGAGTCACACGGGAGTGTGACATGGCCGTGTCACATGCCCGTGTTCCAGGTTGTGTAACTCTCGAAATTACCTCACACGCCCGTGTGCCAGGCCATATAACTCACAGACTTGCATGCAGAGGAACCCTCAGATGACGCACGCCCGTGGGTCAGACCGTGTATATTCAAAATGTACCTGAAATCAAACCATTTCATACCATTTCATATAAGACCTTTCCATCAATATATATACACACATTGTATGAGCCTAAATACTTTCAAAACACACATTAATATGTCATTTCAAGTTCCAAATTCAATAAACCAATATGCCATACAAGGCACCTCAATATATACACCAAAACATAACATACCAATTAAGCCAAGTTTACCATATTTCTAACATCATAACCTAGTTTCATACTTGCCAAAACATACCAATAATCCTATCTTTTCATGCCAACCAATCTAAACCAAATAGATAATAAAGCATCCCATCAATGACCAAATTTAACCATTCAAACATACTATAAAAGGAACCTTATATACAATCACATAAAAGTGACCATAAGAACTTACTTAAACAAGCATGATAAGTCCACCAACCATTCATAAACATCATTATAAACCACCCTATACATGCCATTATAAATCTTATCCAGAAATGTTCAAAACTACCGAATTAACTGCTGGATAGTGTGATAAGTCTCTAACGAGCTTCCAACCAAATCGAACCTTCTGATGATCTATAGGAAAAGAAAACAACTAACGTAAGAAATAAATCTTAGTAAGTTCGTATTACGGCAACTTAACTACTGAACATATTAGAGTAAACAAATAATCATGATTTTCATTATAACATAAGTTAACTTCCATTTTCTATTCACTACACCTGTAATGGATAATTGGTCTAGCCTTGCATTTACATGCATATATATTTTTTCCTTATAAGCACTTCATATAATCATTTCACTTAAACGATTCTTCTTACCATAACAATTACACATTTAACATATAATAATTACGTAATTCATCTTTCGCTTCAAAGTTTCATATAAATATATCATCCCTGAATCACCTATTTTCACCAAACAATGTGAAAACTAAATAAAATATTAATCATACTTGTTATTCATTCACGAAGCACTTATAGGATTAATAATTAAAATGGTTCATCATATGCTTCCGTACTATAATAATTCAATCCAAACTCATTCATATATGTGTAAAAATATCTATCTTTAACAATATAATCATCAATATAATTATACCCTCATATAATCAAGTAATTCATTGAACATTTAACATTTACTAATATCTTGACTATATGTTAGCCTTTAAGCACATAAATAATTCTATAAATTCCATTAACATTTAGCCCAATGAACTAGTAACTTGACTTAGATACTCGGGTAACTACACCACACCATAGGCATCATAGATGCATAACAAGGGCACCGAAGTGCAGACAGGAGCACAAATGTGAAAACAAGGGTACCATAGTACGAACAGGGACACCGAAATGTATACAGGGGCATCAAAGTGTAAACAGAGGAACCAAAGTGCAAATCACGTACAAGCGCGCATACTAACTCTATTGGCATGCCAATCGTATCTTAATCATTTACTATGTTCAAACGGGCATTTTAACAAAATATTATAACTTTCATGAATCAAAGACACTTCCATATTTCTCAATACACATGTTGTAACAACTCATAATCATTCCAAAATCACATATATCATATTTCATAAATATTCATTAGATTTCAAATAAATATTTTCTCACCTTATATTCAGTAATAATATTTCGATTTCCAACTCACATTTAAACATCATATATATACATTCATAAAGCAGCAGTAACATTATGTATATATGGATATGTAAAATTCTATACCTACGAACTTACCTCGACAAATAGTTGTAAAATGAAGTCGATGACTAATCTGACACATTAGTTTTTCCTTTGTTTAGATTCGTTTGATTTGTTTCTTGATCTAGATAAATATTTTTATTCAATTAATCTCAATCCATCATTTAAAATAATTAATTTAGCTTATAACCCATAATGGTTTGCATTATTTTCCTTTAATTTTACCATTTTCATAAATAAGTTCGTAAACTTGAAAAACATCAAAAATTACTTAACAAAATACTTACATTTAACAACTAAACTTAATAATCTATAATAAAATTTTAAGAACATTTCAATTTCATCCATGGTAAAATTCTAAACATTAAACAATTTAACAAATTAACCCCCGAGTTAGCTAAATTAAGCTAATACAATAACAAAAACATAAACATCATTAAAAACGGATGCAAAATGAACTTACATGCATACGAAGCTTAGCTGAATGTGTTTCTCCCAAAAATGGAAGAATCGATTTTGGCTTTGAGAAAGAAGAAGATGATGCTTATGTTTATTTATTTTGTCTTTAGCATTTAATAATATTATAACATATATTTAATTTTAAAATAAAACATTTTAATCTTATAACTTCATATCTTTCAATCCAATAACTTGGACTAATAATAATTAAAGTCTAATTGCATTTTAAAACCTTCATTTCATACATTTATAACTATTTAATACAAATAAACTTATAGCAATTAACTTTTGCATCCTTTACAACTTAGTCTCTTTTAATTAATTAACTATCTAAACATTAAAATTTCTTAACTAATTTTTAATACAACCTTAATAACATCACATAAATATTATAAAATATTTACGACTTGGTTTATAAAAATGAGGTCTCGATACCTCATTTTATAAAATCACTTGATTTTAGGGTTTTACCACTTGAACTTAATTATTCTTCCATTTAACAAAAAAAATCACTAAATCAAAATTTAATAATACACCATATTACTCGCAAATATTTAATAATATTATTTATGGACCCACACGTCGAGTTTGTGACCCCGAAACTACTGTTTCGACACCACACAGAATTGGGTTGTTACACTTTCTCTTCAAATTTTTGCTCTCATTCTTTTTCAACTTTCAATAATCAGAGGCCAAAAAAACACACATACCTAGAAAAAAAAAACTCTGGTTCTGCAAGAGTTTGATTTGAACTGAATTAGGGTTTTTTGAATTTCTCTTTTTTATCTCTATATTAGAAAAAAAGGGTCTTGCTCTTACATATCTAGATCTATAAGCAGATGATCTGCTTAAATGGTGTTGTGACTGCTTCTTCTTCTTCTTCTTCTTCTTCTTCTTCTTCTTCTTCTTTTTTACAAATCTATTAGATTTAGTTTGTTTTTCTTATTGCTAATATGCTTGGGTTGCGAATATATCAATCACAGATTTGAAGTTGGAATCATCAGATCTAATGTTTCTTCATCTTCTAACTTTGTTACATGAGTTGTTGGTATTAGCTAAGTTTGACGTTTGAAAAGAAGTATTTTCATCCCTTGATGCTGATATTTTTTTATGTTTTATTGAGTTGTTTGTGTTTTGTTGGTATTTCCATTAATATGTTATATTTTATTTATTGGATGAATTTCATACAATTATTTTTTTGTTTGATCGTGATATTTTCTTCTAATGTTTTGTATTTTATGTAAATTTTGGTTTGTATGTAGCAATGGATACTTCAGAGACTGAAGTGAGAAGCTTGATTCTGTTAGGTCAAAATTGTAAGTGTTAGTTTATCCACTATTTCTTTATTTTGTTAATTTCCAAATTGACCTCTTATGGAAATAGGACCTACTTTTACCTTAATGGTGAATTGTAACAGCCCGGCTTAGACCCTAGTCGAAATAGTAGTTTTGAGACCACAAATCTGAGATCGAAATAATATTTTAATATTATTTTTGTGTGTACATTATGTGAATTAGCCTGTGTGAAATTTCTGTGTGAAGATTTTATTGATTGTGTGCTTAATTAGCAAAAATGATTTAATCGCATAAAGTGTAAAATGTTGTGTGCTAATTGTTAAGTACTTAATTGTTGTTGCCTTTATAATGTGGAGGCCTTATGAAGAAATTAGCCATTATTAAAGTTAGTGGTTGGTTAAATGACATATTAACCTTAATGTTAATTTGTCATATATGATAAATAAAAGGGCAAATTGGTAAAATGATTATTAAGTTATTAAAATTAAAACAAAACAAATGAAATGGCCATTCTCTCATCTTCCATCCATCGAAATAAGAACAAAAGAGGAGAGTTTGAAGCTTGGATAATTTCGGCTAGGGCTTAGCTTAATTAAGGTATGGTTTTGAGTCGATTTTTGATAATTTCTACGTTTTCGTAATCGTTGCTTCGTGCTCTTTCAAGCCCATGTTGTAATTAAAGAATTGATGATGTCTATAAGATGTTCCATTGAAGAACATTGAGCTTTGTGATGTTACTTGGAGAAATATGAAAGCTTAGTGTTGGGTTAACATAGTTTGTATTTGAATTTTTGGTGAAATTGAGTATTTTGGGCTAAATTGTGAAAAGTGTAAATTGAGAGACTAAAATGTGAAATAAATGAAATTTGTGGGCTTTATGAACATAATAAAAATTTAGTTAGGCTTGTGTGAAAAGAAATTATGTGAATTTGATGATTTTGTGAAATAGGGACTAAAGTGTCAAAATGTGAAAATGTGAGGGCTATTTTGTAAAATGCCCTCAATAAGTGTGTGTGGATTAAATTGAATGAATTGGTGATTGAATGGATTAAATTTGAATGTTTATAGACCAAGAGAGGAGAAGTTCGGATCGAGATCGAGGCAAAGATAAAGTGTTCGATTAATCGACCGTTTCGATAGTTCGACGTCCGAGGTAAGTTCGGACATAATACGTGTATTTAACGATTTTAATGTTATGAGATGAATGATATGATATTATTGAATTGTGAATGCTATGTGAGGGTTCAAGTTATGTGGCACTAAGTGTGCGTATTCGAAAATGTGACCGAGATGATTAGCACTATGTGTGCGAAATAATATCAACTTCGGCTATGTGGTTGGCATTTTAAGATGGTTTGATATAGATGCACTATGTATTTAAGATTGGTTTGATATAGATGCACTATGTGTGCGATACTAATTAAGCTTTAGCTAACTATTTGGGCACTAAGTGTGCGATTGAATAGAAGAAGGGATGAAAGTTGATCGAAATAAAATAGTGAGTATTGAGTAGCAAATGTAATCGACAACTAAGTGTTGTTCAGAACCTATGTGGTTGATGAACCTATGGATGAGTTATGGAAGGCTAATTGAGCATATTAGTTTTGGATGATATGAGATATGAGATTGTGAAATAATCTATGTGATGATTTGTATTGGTTAATGTATGTCATTACGAACTTACTAAGCTTTGGAAAGCTTAATGTGTGATTTGTTTCTCTGCTTTGCAGTGTCAGTAAAGCTAGCTCAGATTCGGGATCGTCAGCATCTCTATCACACTATCAGCAATCTATTTTGGTACTTTTGGAAATATGTATATAGTTTAAATATGGCATGTATAGGCTAGAAGTTAATATATGTTTTGAAATGTTTAATCCTTGCCATGTAAGTTGGCTTGGAAGTTGAATGATGTAGAATTTATAAATGAGCTATGAATGTGGTATATTTCATGACTTTATGGTTGGTGAAAGGTTTGGTCTGAAAATGAATTATGGCATGAATTACCTAATGCTTGATATATGTATGTTTTGTGATATACCATTGTTACTTTGAATGAACTTAAGATGATGATATTAGGTATGGAAGTAGATGGTAATGTTGATGGGTGTTGAGTGCATTGAATGATATGTTTGAGAGCATTTAAAAGCATGAATTGGCATTGTTTTGAAGCTTGTTGTTAAACCCTTGTGTGGGTGGAAAAATGGCTTTGCAAATAGCCTATTTTGCTTACACGGTTATGGCACACGGTGTGTCTAGTGACCGTGGGATAAAGTTAGTAGCTAGCTCAAGTATGCATGGCCATGGTACACGGACGTGCCTAGTAGCCATGTGAATGAGTTAGTATATTGCCTAAGAGAACACGGCCTTAGCACACGGGCGTGCTTGATGGCCGTGTGAAGAAGTCAGAATACACGCCTGCTTTAGCATGGTCTGGACACATGGCAGTGTCTGGTGATTGTGTGAGGCACACGGCCTAATTGCACGGGCATGTGACCTCAACCATATTGAAGAATAATTGAAATTTTGCAAAATTTTCTAAGTGCTCTGTTTAGTTCGGCCCTTTTCTAACACGAGTTTAAGGTCTCGTAGACCTAAATGAGGGACTGTAAGCTCATATTTGAGTATGTAGGATTGATGATAGACTTTGTGTCATGGAATGGATGTGAATTATTATGTTTGTTTGGTAACGCCTCTTAACCCTATTTCGATGACGGTCTCGAGTTAGGAGTCTTACATTTTATTAGTATCAGAGGTACAGTTTAGTCGATTCTCGGACTAACGTAGCGTGTGTGAGTCTAGCTATATATGCTATATAAAAAGAAGTGCGATAGTGTGATGAATTCTGGCAGTTGAAAATATGTTTTTGTATTGCAAATGGATCCCGATTGACAGTTTCTGACGATGTAGAGAGTAACGCGCCTGCTCCCGCTCAAGGGACAGCGCCAGCTACATCTAGGCCAAATGAAAGTAGTGAGGGAGGAGAGGCTAAGCAAGCCTTCTTTTGTATGATGAGTGAGTGGTTTTTAGAGTTCATTCAAATGAATCCGGCTGCTCCACAACCTCCACCCCCACAAGTATTTGTGGTACCACAAGTTATAGATCCGATCAGATTGAATAAACCTCCTACGAATAAGATTTGAAAGTACGGGGCCAAATTGTTCAGGGCCACAGTCGATGATTATGTCGAGCGAGCTGAGTTTTGGCTCGAGAATACCCTTCAAGTATTTGATGAGATGTCGTTGACTCCTGATGAATGTATAAAATGTCCTATTTCGTTGTTGAGGGATACTGTGTATAACTAGTGGAAGACATTGATATCCGTAGATCCGAGTGAGAGAATCACCTGGGATTTCTTTCAAGCAGAATTTATAAAGAAGTATATCAGTCAATGATTTATTGATTAGAAACGTAAAGAGTTTCTAGAGCTGAAATAGGGTCGTTTGTCAGTTACTGAGTACGAGCGGGAATTTGTGAGATTAAGCCAGTATGCTCGGAATATGTTTCAACCGAAGTTACTATGTGTAAAAGCTTCATAGAAGGGTTGAATAAAGACATTAAGTTGTTGGTTGGGATACATGATATAAACGAATTTGTTGTGTTAGTCAAAAGAGCATGCAAAGCCGAGGAGCTCAAGAAAAAAGGAAGAAAGATGATTCTGAAGTTCGTGATGGAAGAAAAAGATTGATGAGTAAGTTTTCTTAACCTTCAACGATGAGATTTAGAGATACAAACCACCGATCAAATACTTCATCTGGACATCCAAATAGAGACCGCGCAAGACTAAGTGTTGGTCCAAGAACTCAAGATCCAATAGAATCAAGTGTTGATAGTGCCAAAAGTAACAAACCTGAGTGTAGACAGTGTGGAAGATGATCGTTGAAATTAGAGCTTTAAAATTTATAATGAATGAGATCGAACCTTGAGACTAACTCTGACAATGATTAAAGGCAAGCGTACCTATCGAACAGTAGTATAGCTTAGGCAAGACCGGATTATCTAACCCAAAGGACCTAAAAGTACTAATACTTACTTTTTTTTATTATTTAGCCTAAAATATAGAGTGATTGGTTGATTTAATCTAGTTTAACAATTTCTAAGCTAAAGAAAAAGACAAAAAGAACGAATAGGGAAATAACTCGAAGAAAACTCAATTGATCACAACAATACCCTCAGGAAGAATCCACCTAGACTTCACTTGTTATTTAATACCGAACCATATGATTTATTTACTTAGTTTGATCCGTAAGACTCCCTAACGTATATTAAACCCTCTCTCGAGGCGAATAACGTCTAACCCTAGGTTAATTAGTGGAACTCTTGTTCGCTTATAATAACCTCCTAAAATAGCAATAAATCGATCTATGGATTCCCATATTAGGTTTCACCCTAATCTGGCAAAATCTCGTCACCCCATCTCTAGGTGTGCGATCAACTCCGCTTAATTATGCTCAATCTACTCTTAAGCAGGGTCTATTCCTCCTCCACCTAAGCACATCAAATTTGGATTAAGCATGCATAATTAAGAACAAACTAAGTATTTATCATATAATTTAGAAATCAGTAACAAAATTCATCTAGGTTTCATCCCCTTCCAGTATCTGAAGGGTTTAGTTCATAACAAATAAAGAAAACATCTCAAGAGAAAAGATAAAACAAAACATAAAAATCCCTAAAACCCTCAAGGAATTGAAGGAGAAATTTGCCGTCTTGAGTAGAATTTTGACTCTTGAGATGGATCCACTTGGCTATCTTGGTGATTCCACAAAGCGTGATCTTCTGGCTCGGCTCCTTGGCCTAGCTCACCGTCCCCTTTCGGATGCACTTAGGGTGTTTATATAGACTTTTAGAATCCCTACTTGGTCCCTAAGTGTCCTAATTTAAGTCTGCTTCCTACTCAATGTTTGAATAAGCTTTGGAAAGTGTTTCTTTGGCTCTAAGTATCCAAATTCGAGTGAAATTACTCTCTCCCATAACAGGGGCATGGCCATGGCACACGTCCGTGTAAGTCGTGGTTAGGCCATGTTTTGATTCTGTTGTTTTAGGCACGGCCATGTAGATCAGGATTCAAGCCGTGTCTCGTAATTTGACGAGACACGATCGTGTGGCTTGAAGTCCAGGCCGTGTCGATTTCCTCTTTGGCCCAAATTGGCCCGTTTTAAGCCCGTTTCTCGTTCTTTTCGTCCTTGGGTGCTTTCCTGAGTATAAACATGAAAAGAAAGGATTAAAAGTACCTTTTTACATAAATCAAGCACTAAATCATCCAAAAGCATACTAAATATGGGGTTAAATTATGTTACTTTTACGGTTTATCAAATACCCCCACACTTAAGGTTTTGCTTGTCTTCAAGCAAAATTCTCAACTTATAATTAAAACGAACTTTCTATAATTCATAATTCCTATCAATAATGCCTTATCATAATTCATAGATAATTTATACATGGATAATTTAACTCAAAGACTCTTAAAGATTCAAACAATTCTAAGTCATAAGTTTGTAGCATAAAAACATAGGCGTCTCCCCTTATCTAAATAATTACCTTTAATTCAAAACCAAAAAAGATTGACATCCTCACTAAAGATTCACTCAAAGCACTCGAAGTGTTTAAGGTTCAAGAGAAATCACTCATAAGTCGAACCTGAAAAGTTAATCCCATAGGCTTGCCTAAAAATCAAATCTCCATCACTGTAATATGATATGATACACAAATCAAAAGGTCTTTTACAAGGTTGTAACAGGGCTTAGGTTAAAGGTGTGGATAAAGGCTGAATTAGAAGGTTGAATCATCGAGATTGACCTGATAAATTACCTACTAAGAATACTAAACTAGAAAGTAAGTGATTGAAACTTTGAAACTAATAATACGAGCTCTTCAATAATTGGAATTTAAACACATAAGCTCTTTTAATCATATACTATTGCTTGAATATACTTTAGTTGGTTTTTTTTAGGACAAACTAAAATAGAAACATAATGAATAAAGAACTTAATCAACTAAATTAAACTAACCCGATAATTGATCAAATCAATTCTTGATAGAAGGGTAGTTAAAAAGAATAGTGATAACAAATACAAAGGGTTTTGGGTTTAAAATTAGCAAGTAAATAAAAAAAAGGTTGTTAGGATCAACGGGGTTCACTAGGGGTTAATTTGTAAAGGTAAGCTTTTTAGTGGAGTCAATGGGTTAAAACCTAGGTGCCTTTATCATCTCAGTATATCAAATCGTTTAGTGTGGTTTTGACATGTATAATCGAGGCAAGTTCTAGAATAACAGTTCAAAGTTGACACACTCATAATTAATAAAGTGAGCATGAAAAAGAATATATGCTCTATAAGGCTCAAATCTCACAAAAAATTATGGGTATTTGACATCAATCCTGTAAATTTCAAGCTTCAAGGTAATATTCAAATTTAGTTCAACAACCTAGGAAATTTTTAATTTTTAAAAAATAGGCTTATCATGCTTGATTCTCTAGTATTATTCACGTATAAATCATCAATCCACAATTATCAATGACTTATTCAAGAGCTTATCAATAAAAATCATAAATCATTAGAAACTTCACCTTAATTAATAATATAAGAAACTTACTTAGGAACAAGACTAAAATTCAAGATTTGAGAATAATACAAAAAGTCAGGTACTTTTACCCCCCACACTTAAGATGTACATTGCCCTCAATGTACAAAGATGGATAAATAAAAGTTCTATAATATCAAAAGAGAAGGGGAGAAATTATCACTTCCTGAATTTTGGATGATTCCGTGAGTTGGCATTGGTCGTGGTGGTGGCGGATACTTCAAAGGCAGTGTCTTTACTAGCGTTGATGGTGTTTTCTATGGGCTGGTGGGGTGGCTACTGAGAATCATTTTGCTAGATGAAGAAATTGGGTAGCCTGGGAATATATAGCCAAGAAATCTAGAGAAACATTAAAAATATACTACTAATATTATTAAGGACAAGAAAAATAAAGAAAAGGAGACTAAGAAGAAAACTGAAATTAAAAGAGATTACTAATAGACTAAGAAGGCCTTATTGACAGATGGTTCACGAAGTGGGTTTGACTTCGAAGGCTGTGGTGTGTTGGTGATGGTGGAAGTGACGTGATTCCCTAACTGCCTTTAGAACCTAAAACCAAGAAACTAAAATGAAGGAAATTAAATTAAGCAGAAGAGAAGTACAGATAAGGAAAATAACGGAGAAGAGAAAGGAAAAATAGAACCGAAAAGGTTTTTGAGACCCTTAGCGTATCGAATAGCTGAAGCTGCCAGCATGAACTCATTTGAATCGGTCTCCTTCAAGGAAACTGTGGTTGGCCTTTTACGCTTCTGTGGCATGGCTTTAGTGTCGCTCACGAGTCTTGGACACCTTTTCTAAGGAAAGAAAGAAAAAGAAGGAAGAAAGAATGAGAAAATAAAATGGGGAGAGGGCAAGGGCTGTGAGGTTTAAATAGATTTTAGCTTCTGATGCTATCCCATGCCCGTTTATCTAGGGCGTGTTGCTTTACATGGCTGCATCGCACGGCCGTGCTTGGAAGTAAAATGCCCGTGGTCGATAAGTCAATGTTTTCACATGGTCGCATCGCATGACCGTGTTCTGGATGTGTTGGTATGCCACGATCGTTTGTCACAATGCCACGCCCGTTCTTAAATTGGCAGTGTTTTGGCATGGTTGGATGGCATGGGCGTGTATTTCCCGCGTCTGATAGGACAATAGATTCACATGGCCTTGGAGCACGGTCGTGCCGATTTTTTGGTTCCTGTGGGAGAGTTGTTGGATCCGTGACGTCAAAAGTGGTTGGGATTTGATTTGCACGGTCACTGTTATGTCAGTATGGAGATTCCAATAGTCCATACGGCCACAGGCACGACCGTGTATAAGGCCGTGTGTCATAAAAATCTGCTCTTTTGGTTAATCTATAAAGAGAAAGAGAAAGAGAAAAAAATAAAATAGAAACAAATGTAAAAAGAAGTAGGGTTAGTGCTCGGGTTGCTACCCGAGAAGCGCTCGTTTATAGTCTTAAGCTAGACTTTTCCTTGTACTTGAATCAGGGTGGTTTAAAGGTTTGAATATCTTCCCTCTTACTTAAAGTTCTATTTTCTTGACAAAGTTGACATCGAGAAGTATTTACCTCGAAAGTGTTGAATGTTGGGTTGCTTACCTCTACTATTTCGTGTGGGAAGATATTGTGTACCTTAAGAGGGTTTTCTCCCTTTGCCTTCAAGTCTTTTGTGACGATGTGTGGATCTGCTTTGTCTAACAATGCCTGGTTTCCTATTTTTAGTGGTTTGATGTTCCTACGAGCTCTTCTGGTGGTTTCTCTGGTTTTACTTTGTGCGGTTCGGTTTTTTTACTTGTGTCCTCTACTCTTCTAAATTGTCGATCCTAAGGTCTTGTTCCTTGTGTGATTCCTCTTTGTCACTTTGGGATCTATGAGTCGGCTTAGGGTTGTGCCTTTGTGGTGTTTTCTGCGATAAAGGTTGAACAATTTGATTATCATTTGTATTCACTTTCTTACCTTCATCTATTGTTGTCCTGGCCGAGTCAAGAGCTTGAAGACTGATTGATTCGTCACCTACACAAAGTATGAGTTCTCCTATGGCAACATCAATTTTAGTCTTGGTAGTTGCTAGAAAAGGTCTTCCGAAAATTAAGGGGATTGTATTATCCTCATCCATATCTAAAACAAAAAAATCTACTAGGAAAAAAAATTTATCGATTTTGATAAGAACATATTCGATAATGCCCCTAAGAATTCTAATAGTTTTATCAGCTAATTGTATACTCATCCTAGTTTGTTTGGGCTTCCCTAGACCTAGTCGTTTAAATAATGTATAAGACATGACATTTATGCTTGCCCCTAAATCAGCTAACACGTTATCAATAGCTAAACTACCAATTAAACATGGAATTGTAAAACTCCCTAGATCTTTTAGCTTTTGTGGTAGTCTATTCTGTAACATTGTTGAGCATGTTGCGTTTAATTCCACGTGGTGCTCTTTGTCTAATTTGTGTTTGTTAGTCAAAAGCTATTTTAAAATTTTTCTCGAGTCTGGCATTTGAAAAAGAGCTTCAAGAAGGGGTAAGTTAATATGTAATTTCTTTAAGAGTTTAAGAAACTTACCGAACTGTTCTTCTGAATCATCTTTTTTTATCGCTTCGGGATAAGGTATGCGAGGTTGGTACTCCTTGATTACTGGTTTTGGCTTTTCTTGTGTTACCTCTACCTTACCTTCGTCTATCTTATTTTCTTGTATTGGAATGGGTTCCTCTACCCCTTTACTATCATTAGCTGAGATGGCATAAATTTTCTCCTTTGGGTTGATCTCCATGTTACTTGGTAGACGTCCTTGAGGTCATTCTGACAGTAGCTTTGCAAGTTGTTCGACTACATTAGTTGCTTCCTTCATTAACTTCATAAGTTTCCCCATTCGGTTCTCGTTACTTTTAATTGTTTTTTCAGTTTCTTGGAACTGATTTTCTATATTTGCCATAAATTTTGTCAGCATCTCTTCGAGGCTTGGCTTTTTCTCTTGCGGATTTGGCTGCTTTTGGAAGGTTTGAGGAGGTTGTTGTCTTTGATTCCCTTGATTTCCTTGGCCTTCCCATGAAAAATTTGGGTGGTTCCTCTAACCTGGATTATAAGTGTTACTATAAGGATTGTTATTGGATCTAAAATTATTACCTATATAGTTCGTCTGTTCGGTTTCTGCATCCGGTTGGTAGGGTGGGTACTCAGGATTCGCCACAGTTCCACTTGTGTTGCACTGCATGACTGGGTGTACCTGCGAGGAACATAAACTTTCAAGCTTTTTATTTATCAACTCTACCTAATTTGACAGCATGGTCACTGCATCGAGGTTGTAAACTCTGACTAATTTTGTCGGTTTTGTCCTTGTAACTTGCCAGTGATAGTTATTCAGTGACATCTCTTCAATGAACTCGTAGGCGGCTTCAGGAGTTTTGTTGTTCAGGGTTCCACTGATGGCTGAATTGATTAGTTGCCTCGTTGAGGGGTTTACAACATTATAGAAAGTTTGGACTTGTAACCACAAGGGTAGACCATGGTGTGGACACTTTCTCAAGAGATCCTTGTATCTTTCCCATGCGTCGTATAATGTCTCTAAATCCATCTGCACAAAAAAAGAGATATCACTTCGTAATTTGGCTGTTTTGGCCGGTGGGAAATATTTCAATAAAAATTTTTCGGTCATTTGGTCCCATGTAGTGATTAGTCCTCGCAGTAACGAGTACAACCACTGTTTGGCTTTATTTCTTAATGAAAAGGGAATAACCGAAGATGAATGGCATCATCAGAAACACCATTTATTTTGAAAGTATCTCAGAACTCTAAAAAATTAGCTATATGAGTGTTTGGGTCTTCGTCTTGCAAACCATCAAATTGAACAAACTGTTGAATCATTTGTATTGTGTTAGGCTTTAATTCAAATTTATTAGCAATGTATGGCAGCCTAATAATACTAGATTCAGCTCCTGTTAAATGAGGTTTAGCATAATCATACATAGTACGCAGAGCATTGTTTTCTTCCACATCTCATGCTAGATTATTCTAGTCCATCCTTTCAATAGGATTGGATCTGTCTTCTCGCTCTTCTTCTGTGTAATTTAGGGCTCGCTTAATTTCTCTACGATTCCTTCAAGTGGTAGCTTCAATTTCACTATCGTATTCTAAAAGTCCTGTCGGGTTCCTTCTAGTCATAAACTAAAGGTACCTGCTAGGAAAAAATAATAAAGAAATAAAATTAGCAAAAGATACTAAAATAATAAAAATAGTGGCTAAAGTAATAAAAATAAAGCTTTCTTAATATTCCAGTTCCCCGGCAACGACGCCAAAAACTTGATCGCTGAAATCAGAGCTTTAAAATTTATAATGAATGAGATCGAACCTTGAGACTAACTCTGACAACGATTAAAGGCAAGTGTACCTATTGAACAGTAGTATAGCTTAGACAAGACCAGATTATCAAACCCAAAGGAACTAAAAGTACTAATACTTACTTTCTTTTTATTATTTAGCCTAAAATATGGAGTGATTGGTTGATTTAATCTAGTTTAATGATTTCTAAGCTAAAGACAAAGACAAAAAGAACGAATAGGGAAATAACTCAAAGAAAACTCAATTGATCACAACGATACCCTCAGGAAGAATCCACCTAGACTTCACTTGTTATTTAATATTGAACCATATGATTTATTTACTTAGTTTGATCCATAAGACTCCCTAACGTATATTAAACCTTCTCTCGAGGCGAATAACGTCTAACCCTAGGTTAATTAGTAGAACTCTCGTTCGCTTATAATAACCCCATAGAATAGTAGTAAATCGATCTATGGATTCTCATATTAGGTTTCACCCTAATCCGGCAAAATCTTGTCACCCTATCTCTAGGCGTGCGATCAACTCCGCTTAATGATGTTCAATCTACTCTTAAGCAGGGTCTATTCCTCCTCCACCTAAGCACATCAAATTTGGATTAAGCATTCATAATTAAGAACAAACTAAGTATTTATCATATAATTCAGAAATCAATAACAAAATTCATCTAGGTTTCATCCCCTTCAGGTATCTGAAGGGTTTAGTTCATAACAAATAAAGAAAACATCTCAAGAGAAAAGATAAAACAAAACATAGAAAATCCCTAAAACCCCTTAAAGGAATTAAAGGAGAAATTCACCGTCTTGAGTAGAATTTCAGCTCTTCGAGATGGATCCACTTGGCTATCTTCGAATGATTCCACAAAACGTGATCTTCTTGGCTTGGCTCCTTGGCCTAGCTCACCGCCCCCCTTTCAGGATGCACTTAGGGTGTTTATATATACTTTTAGAATCCCTTACTTGGTCCCTAAGTGTCCTAATTTAAGTCTGCTTCCTACTCGATGTTTGAATAAGCTTTGGAAAGTGTTTTTTTAGCTCTAAGTATCCAAATGCGAGTAAAATTGCTCTCTCCCGTAACAGGGGCACGCCCATGGCACACACCCGTGTAAGTCGTGGTTGGGCCATGTTTCAATTCTGTTATTTTAGGCACGACCGTGTAGATCAGGATTTAGGTTGTGTATCGTAATTTAACGAGACACGGCCGTGTGGCTTGAAGTTCAGGCCGTGTTGATTTTCTCTTTGGCCCAAATTGGCCCGTTTTAAGCCTGTTTCTCATTCTTTTCATCCTCGGGTGCTTTCCTAAGTATAAACATGAAAAGAAAGGATTAAAACCACCTTTTTACATAAATCAAGGGCTAAATCATCCAAAATCATACTAAATATGGGGTTAAAATATGTGACTTTTACAGTTTATCAAAAGACGACATGTGGGAGAATGTTGGGGCAAGTACAACAATAGAGTTTGCTATAAATATGGATCACGAGATCACTTTATTAAAGACTATCCAAAGATGGCTAAGGAAGAAAATGTTCAGAATGTGAGATCGAATAATGTGACTGCTAGGGGTAGACCACCCAGAAACACCAAAAATGCGAGCGGGAATCAAAGAAGAACTATCGATACGACTGTGAGATTAGAGGCAAGAGCACCTGCCCGAGCTTATGCTATACGTGCACAAGAGGAAGCGTTATCGCCAGATGTCATTACTGGTACTTTTACTCTATTTGATACTGATGTGATTGCATTGATAGATCTAGGATCTACTCATTTATATATATGTATGAATTTAGTATCGAGTAAGACTCTACCTGTTGAGTCTACTGAATTAGTGATTAGAGTATCGAACCCCGAGGCAAGTGTGTCTTGGTGAATAAAGTGTGCAAGAATTGGCCATTGATGTTTTAGAATATATGTTTTCTAGCTAATCTAATGTCGTTACCATTTGATAAATTTTATATTATTCTGGGTATGGATTGGCTCACTTTGCATAATACTATTGTGAATTGTAAAAGAAAGAATATTGAATTGAGAAGTCAGAATGGTGAGATAGTTCAAATTGAATCTAGTGATATGAAAGGGTTACCAGCTATTGTATCTGCGATGAAAGCTATGAACTATGTGAGAAAGGGTTGCGAAGCCTATTTGGCATATATTATTGACACGAAAGTGATGAGAAGAAAGTTGAATCGGTACTTGTGGTTTGTGAGTTTCCATATGTGTTTCTTGAAGAGTTATCGGGATTACCTCCAATAAGAGAAGTTTAATTTAGAATTGAATTAGTACCGGGAACTACTCTTATCTCAATAGCCCCATATAGACTGGCACCAACAGAATTGAAAGAGTTGAAGTCTCAATTGCAAGAGTTAACTGATAGAGGATTTGCACGACCGAGTTTCTTGCCCTAGGGTGCTCTGTATTATTCATGAAAAAGAAAGATAACACTATGAGGATTTGTATTGACTACCAGCAGTTGAACAAAGTGACGATAAAGAATAAATATCCGTTTCCTAGTATTGATGATTTGTTTGATCAGCTAAGAGGAGTTACAGTGTTTTCTAAGATAGATTTGAGATCGGGCTACTATCAGTTGAGAGTCAAAGAGTCAGATATGCCAAAGACTACTTTCAGAATGAGGTACGGACATTATGAATTCTTAGTGATGTCATTTGGACTAACAAATGCTCCTGTAGTGTTTATGGATCTAATGAATCGGATATTCAGACCGTATTTGGATCACTTTGTTGTGGTGTTCATTGATGATATTCTGATTTATTCTTGTGATGAGATGCAACATGCTGAACATTTAAAAATTGTGCTATAGACTCTACATGAGAAACAATTATATGCTAAGTTTAGCAAATGTGAGTTTTAGTTGCGTGAGGTTGGATTTCTAGGACATATTGTGTCAGCTGCGGGAATACGAATGGATCCGAGTAAAATTTTTGCTATTTTAGAATGGAAGCCTCCGAGAAATATGTCTAAAGCCCATAGTTTTCTAGGACTAGCGGGATATTATAGACGGTTTGTGAAAGGCTTTTCCATGATTGCAACTCCGTTGATGAAGTTGCTACAGAAAGATGTTAAATTCGAATGGTCAAAAAAGTGCCAGCAGAGTTTTGATCAATTGAAAGCGTTGTTGACAGAGGCACCAGTGTTAGTTTAGCCTGAATCAGGCAAAGAATTCATAGTTTACAGTGATGCATGGTTTGGGCTGTGTGCTGATGCAAGAAGGCAAAGTTATGCTTATGCTTCGAGGCAGTTAAAGCCACATGAAAAGAACTATCCGACGCACGACCTTGAATTGGCAGCAATTGTGTTTACGTTAAAAATTTGGCGTCACTACTTATTTGGTGAGAAATGTCATGTTTATACCGATCATAAGAGTTTGAAGTACTTGATGACTCAGAAAGAATTGAATTTGCGACGGAGAAGATGGTTAGATTTATTGAAAGATTAATTAACTTGTGATTGAATATCATCTGGGCAAAGCTAATGTTGTTGCTAATGCCTTGAGTCGAAAGTCTTTATATGCTTCGCGAGCTATTAATTCTCATATAGATCTGTGTGATGATGGTTCAGTTTTGGCTGAGTTGAAAGTAAGACCAATGTTTATACATCAGATTTGTGATGCCCTGAAAAGAGATGACAAGATGATAGCAAAACGAAATCAATGTGATGTGAATTTGGATGCAAAATTTAGAGTTGACATTAATGATTGTTTAAGATTTAGAGATCGAATTTGTATTCTGAAGAATTCAGAGTTGATTCAGATGATGTTGAAAGAAGCTCACAATAGCCGTTTGACTATTCACCCGGGGAGTACGAAATGTATAATGATTTAAAACAGTTTTATTGGTGGCATGATATGAAACGAGACATTTCTGACTTTCTGTAGAAATGTTTAAATTGTCAACAAGTTAAAGCTGAACATCAGGTTCCGTCCAATTTATAACAGCCGATTATGATTCCTGAGTGGAAATGGGAAAGAATTACAATAGAATTTGTGTTGGGTTGCCTTTATCTCCGGGAAAGAAAGATGCAATTTGGGTGATAGTTGACAAATTGATGAAATCGGCTCATTTCGTTCCGGTGAGAATAGATTATTCACTCAATAGATTAGCTGAATTGTATATTGCTGAAATTGTGAGATTACACGGGGTGCCACTATCTATGGTGTCTGATAGAGATCCGAGATTTACCTCGCGATTTTAGAAGAAATTGCAAGATGTTTTAGGCACAAAATTACATTTTAGCACCGCATTTCACCCTCAAACGGATGGACAATCCGAGCGGATCATTCAGATTCTCGAAGATATGTTAAGATGCTGTATACTTGAGTTTGAGAGTACGTGGGAAAAACATCTTCCGTTGATTGAATTCGCATCTAATAGTAGTTATCAATCTAGTACTAAAATGGCACCATATGAGGCTCTTTATGGTCGAAAATGTCGAACTCTATTATATTGGACTAAGCTGAGTGAGAATAAGATTCACGGGTTGATCAAATAAAAGAAACTAAACAGAAAGTGAAAGTGATTCGTGACAGTTTGAAAGCGGCCTCAGATCGTCAGAAGTCTTATGCGGATTTGAAACGGAAGGATATTGAATTTGAAGTTGGCAACAAAGTGTTTTTGAAAGTGTCTCCGTGGAAGAAAATTCTTCGATTTGGTGAAAAGGCAAGTTGAGTTCGAGGTTCATCGGACCGTATAAGATCATTGAACAAGTAGGGCCAGTTGCTTATAGGTTGTTGTTACCACCTGAGTTAGAGAAGATTCATAATGTGTTTCATGTGTCGATGCTTCGACGGTACCGGTCTGATCCGTCTCATGTGATTGCTCCTACTGAGGTTGAAATTCAGTCAGCCTTGTTGTATAGTGAAGAATCGACTCGAATCTTGGCACGAGAGATCAAAGAGTTGAGAAACAAAAGAATTTCCTTAGTGAAGGTGTTATGGAACAAACACGGAATTGAAGAGGCTACGTAGGAGCCTGAGAATGTTATGAGAGAGCAATATCCACATCTATTCACTAGTAATAGCCCGGTTTAGACCCTAGTTGAAATAATGGTTTCAAGACCACAAATCTAATATCAAAATAATATTTCAATATTATTTTCTGTGTGTACATTATGTGAATTAGCCTGTGTGAAATTTCTGTGTGAAGATTTTATTGATTGTGTGCTTAATTAGCAAAAAGGATTTAATCGCATAAAGTGTAAAATGTTGTGTGCTAATTGTTAAGTACTTAATTGTTGTTGTCTTTATAATGTGAAGGCCTTATGAAGCAATTAGCCATTATTAAAGTTAATGGTTGGTTAAATGACATATTAACCTTAATGTTCATTTGTCTTATATGATAAATAAAAGGCAAATTGGTAAAATGATTATTAAGTTATTAAAATTAAAACAAAACAAATGAAATGGCCATTCTCTCATCTTCCATCCACTGAAATAAGAAGAAAAGAGGAGAGTTTGAAGCTTGGATAATTTCGGCTAGGGCTTAGCTTAATTAAGGTATGGTTTTGAGTCAGTTTTTGATAATTTCTACATTTTAGTAATCGTTGCTTCGTGCTCTTTCAAGCCCATGTTGTAATTTAAAGAACTGATGATGACTATAAGATGTGCAATTGAAGAACATGTGATCTTTGTGATGTTACTTGGAGAAATATGAAATCTTAGTGTTGGGTTAATATAGTTTGTATTTAAATTTTTGGTGAAATTGAGTATTTTGGGCTAAATTGTGAAAAATGTAAATTGAGGGACTAAAATGTGAAATAAATAAAATGTTTGGGCTTGTATGAACATAATGAAAATTCGATTAGGCTTGTGTGAAAAGAAATTATGTGAATTTGATGATATTGTGAAAGAGGGACTAAAGTGTCAAAATGTGAAAATGTGAGGGCTATTTTGTAAAATGCCATGAATAAGTGTGTGTGGATTAAATTGAATGAATTGGTGATTGAATGGATTAAATTTGAATGTTTATAGACCAAGAGAGGAGAAGTTCGGATCGAGATCGAGGCAAAGATAAAGTGTTCGATTAATCGACCGTTTCGATAGTTTGACGTTCAAGGTAAGTCCGGACATAATACGTGTATTTAATGATGTTAATGTTATGAGATGAATGATATGATATTATTGAATTGTGAATGCTATGTGAGGTTTCAAGTTATGTGGCACTAAGTGTGCGTATTTGGAAATGTGACCGAGATGATTAGCACTCTGTGTGCAAAATAATATAAGTTTCGGCTATGTGGTTGGCCCTGTGTGTGTGATGCCGATTTAAGATTGATTTGATATAGATGCACTATGTGTGCGATGCTAATTAAGCTTCAGCTAACTATTTGGGCACTAAGTGTGCGATTGAATAGAAGAAGGGATGAAAGTTGATCGAAATGAAATAGTGAGTATTGAGTAGCAAATGTAATCAACAACTAAGTGTTGGCTAAGGTACGTTCAAACCTAACCTATGTGGTTGATAAACCTATGGATGAGTTATAGAAGGCTAATTGAGCATATTAGTTTTGGATGATATGAGATATGAGATTGTGAAATAATCTATATGATGATTTGTATTGGTTAATATATTTTGTTACGAACTTACTAAGTTTTGAAAAGCTTACTGTGTTATTTGTTTCTCTACTTTACAGTGTCAGTAAAGCTAGCTCATATTCGGGGATCGTCAGCATCTCTATCACACTATCGGCAATCTATTTTGGTACTTTAGGAAAGATGCATATAGTTGAAATATGGCATGTATAAGCTAGAAATTAATATATGTTTTGAAATGTTTAATCCTTGCCATGTGAGTTGGCTTGGAAGTTGAATGATGTAGAATTTATGAATGAGCTATGAATGTGGTATATTTCATGACTTTGTGGTTGATGAAAAGTGTGGTTTGAAAATGAATTATGGCATGAATTACCTAATGCTTGATATATGTATGTTTTGTGATATACCATTGTTACTTTGAATGAACTTAAGATGATGATATTAGGTATGGAAGTAGATGGTAATGTTGATGGGTATTAAGTGCATGAAATGGAATGTTTGAGTGCACTTAAAAGCATGAATTGGCATTGTTTTGAAGCTTGTTGTTAAACCCTTATGTGGGTGGCAAAATGGCTTTGCAAATAGCCTGTTTTGCTTACACGGTTATGGCACACGGGCATGCCTAGTGACCATGGGATAAAGTCAGTAGCTAGCTCAAGTATGCACGGCCATGGTACACGGACGTGCCTAGTAGCCGTGTGGATAAGTTAGTAAATTGCCTAAGAGAACACGGCCTTAGCACACGGGCATGCCTGGTGGTCATGTGAAGAAGTCAGAATACACGCCTGCTTTGTACCTGTATGGACACATGGGGGCGTCTCTTGATTTCCCTTTATTATCTTCTATTTATTACTCTTGTTTCCCCTTTTTCTAACGTTTCTTTTCTGTTAATTCCCCTCCAAATAAAGAATTAGTGACTTAATGAAGGAATACAATGTTACCGTTTAAAGTGAATGGGTATTGAAAGCGTGGCACGTGAGAGGATCCAAAATTTAGAAATTTTCCTATTGTTTGTTCACATCCTCTTCTTTCTCCCATTTATTAGTCGATTCTCTTATCTCTGTCTCTTGCTTTCTTTTTCTTTTCTTTCTGTCTTCCTCCTTTCTTCTCCTTTCATAACAAATCTTTGCTTTTTCATTTTTATTTTAGTTTCAGATCTATAACCTTTTAATTCTATTTCAGTGGGTTTATTGTATTGTTTTTGGTTCATAAAAAT
The DNA here is from genome assembly GCA_025506655.1 of Gossypium rotundifolium. NCBI lineage: Eukaryota > Viridiplantae > Streptophyta > Magnoliopsida > Malvales > Malvaceae > Gossypium > Gossypium rotundifolium. The sequence continues at coordinate 47,920,038 of CP106723.1, forward strand.
CTGAGTGATTGAACATAGATTTGAATTCAGAATCAACAGATGTAAAGTTTCTTCATCTTGTAATCTTGTTGCATGAGTTGTTTGTATTAACTAAGTTAATTTGTCATTTGAAGAGAAGTATTTTCATGTCTTGATGGTGATATTTTTTATGTTTTATTGAGTTGTTTGTGTTTTGTTGGTTTTTCTAAGAATATGTTATATTTTATTTATTGGATGAATTTTATACAATTATTATTATGTTTGTAAGTGATATTTGCTTCTATTGTTCTGTATTTTATGTAAAATTTGGTTAGTATGCAGCAATGTATATATACTTCAAAGACTAAAGTGAGAAGCATGAGTCTGCTAGGTCAAAATCGTAAGCGTTAGTTTATCTATTATTTTTCTGTTTTGTTAATTTCCAAATTGATCTCTGTCACGTTCCATGAGAGGATATGTTCATTAAATATGAGGATACCTTTACCTTCCTGGTGAATAACCAAGCTTTGGAAACTTTCAAGTTAATAATCTGTTAAGCTAATGAATGGAAGGCTTCAAACAAAACCAACAATTGTATCAGGTTTACCTATTTATTTTAAATATATCAATATAGAACATTTAGATAAACATAATATATGTTAAAGTTGATTAAAGATATAAGATATAAGAATAATTATAAATGCTTTTCTTAGGAAAAATAACGTTAGTATGAGAAATTGGTCGAGTTGCAGAGCTACACCAGGGGGTTTTCGTTTGGTTTTTACTTTTCAGTTTTCTAGACCTTATTTTAATTGCCATTTCATCTCTATTTTTTGTTAAATATATATTCTTCTTTATACTTCTATTTTCAGTTGGTTTTGGTCTGGGATTTTGGTTTTTAGCAATATAAATCCTCTGTCATTGCCTTTCTACATCTATTTTCGGTGGGTGATTTTTTTTTTTTTGAATTGTGTTTCCCTCAGTTTTATTTATTTATTTATTTATTTATTTATTGTTTCGGGTTACGATTCTTTCTTTTCATTTCAGGCTTAGCAGTATATTGTTGGGGCTAGGGTGATTGGGCTTTTCTTTCAGTGTTAGGTGTTGTGTCTCGCTTATGTTTTGGATTACTAGGTTATTGGGCTTAGCTTGTATCCAGTACATATTTTTTAATTGTCCTGCTGCAGTTAATTTTTCTTCTTATTCTGCCCACGGATATCATAGTCATATTCCGTCTCGGAATAAGCTGATTTGTGGATATCCTTACTATGTTATCTCCGACTCAAAATTTTTATAGCCCGGTTCAAATTTTTTACATTCCTGAACCGGGCTATTTGTCGTTCTTATTCCCATAAGGGATATTCCATTCTAAGCCTCTATTTATATCAAAGCACATGAGTTTCATACGCATAGTTAGTGACTAACTGAGATTTTAGTAAGTTACATCATGAACGTTACAAGTGAATTAATTCACAAACAGATTCAGAATTAATTCAACTTGGGTTCAGTCTAGAGGTGCATAGGCTAGGCGGCTCAACTAAAAATTTAGGCTAGCTTTGCTAGGCTCAGGCACGCTCTACCAAAAATAGGCCTAAAATTTTGCCCAAACCCGATCTTGATAAAAATATTAAAACCCCTACCGCCTATATTAATTTTTATATATAATACATCAAAATACTAAAAACATCAAAATAAATATTTCCCAACAAATTGAAAATACATTTTAAAAATTATGTATACTTAAATAACACTAAGATGCAACTTAACAAGCAAATACCTCAATAATAATAAAATTAACAAATATCTTTAAAATAATAACAAAATTAACAATAAAATAAGTTTTATACAATATCTAAACAATAACAACAATGGTAGCAAAATAGGAGAAAACAATAAGAAAATAATATTAAAAACAAAAAAGATTTTTTTTGTCCTTTAGTGAATTCAATCAGTCGTGCCAAAATGCATTACCCGGCCCAAATTTCATTTTTTTAAACGGGTTTTTTGTTCAAGCCCATTTTTCAAAGGGTGGCCCGACCCATGAACAAGTCTAGTTCATCTAATGTATCATTCTTCCAATGAGTAAATTTATGTCTCTACCCTGGAGTCACCGTCCGACACCAAGACTAGCCATCTCCCAATTGGAATTGTAGACTACATAATAATCCTTTTAAATTTTGAATCAAATGCTCATTTTGATTCTTTTACAATATTACGACTTGTTTAGATTTTCTATTGAAGTAAGTTGTCTTTCTCACAAAGTAAACATTATTATAGTGCAACTTATCATCTGCTTGAACTTAGACAATCAATGAGCTAATACTTATTTGTCAAAATTTCGCTATATATACAAAACATGAAAGATGAAACACAAAAGATATAAAAGTGAAATGTGAAATTAACTTTATTTGTTCATCTTTCAAATATATTAAAAACAATTGGCAAATCTATGTATATATGTTGGAAAATTTTTTTGAGAAAGTAGGTTGATTTTCTAAAAATTTACCGATCTACACTATTTTTGCAAAGAGAAAGGAAAACACATCCTACAGAGCATTTTTTAGGAGAGAGAATGAAAATGCGCCTTTTCACTTTGGTAAATTTTGCTTGTTTTTCTTTCTTTTTTTTCTTGCGGTTGGAAATTAAAAGTTTGTAGATTTATTTTTGTTCGTGTTTGGGATAGACATGATTATAAATTTACGGAATGTTTGAATTTATGGTGGTGTGGTGGAGCTAGGTGACCTACAAATTTCATCTACCATGTAAGTATGAAGCCATCACTTAGGAAGTTGGATCCTGTTGCAACTCAAGGTCCTAGTTGGCGGTGATTATAAGCTTTGAGGTTGAAGTATAGCTAGGGCTTCAAGTTTACAAAGGTTATGTTGTTAAGGGAGTGAGCATAAATGGAACCATAGTTGAAAGTGGTTATGCGGGCACGACAACCAATTTTTCCTTGTTGGAGGAGGATGCTTTATAAAATCCAAACAGATGTATGGAAAAGCAAAACACAGTGGCCTTTTAGTATAATCAAGTATTTTGTTTTATCTATGTCCACCGAAGGCGATGACCCCATTATTATAACCTTTGACATAATTGGGGTGTAATAGGTTTTACCAACAGGGTCACTGCCTTTTGTGGACATGTACAACACGAATTACTTGATTATACTGGAACGCCTTTACGTTTTTCTTTCTCGCACTTCCGTGTGGGTTTCATGAAGCATGCTCCTCTAAGGAGGAAAAATTAGTTGTCGTGTCCACATAACCATCGTCAACTAGGGCCTCAGTTATGCTCCATCCTTTGACAGCATAACCTTTGTAACCTTGAAGCCCTAGTTACACTTCAACCCGAGACGATATAATCATCGCTAACTTGGGCCTTGAGTTACAAAGCGATCTTGATTTCTCAAGTGTTGACGCCATACTCATATGACAGTGAAATTTGTAGGTTACTGAGTTCCATGACATCACCATGAACCTAAACACTACTTAAAACTATGATTATGTCTCTCTCAAAGCGAGAGAAATAAACTTAAAGCCAAAAATTTCAATAAGCAAGAAAAGAGGGAAAAAACAATTTAGAGGAGACTGGGATGTGGGTGAGTAGGGGACGAAGAAGGAGCATTTATATAGGGGATGGGGTGGGGTATAAAGGGAAATTTTTTTATCTCGGGAATTTCAGGTTGCAGAGGCTCAGAATCAATCAAGTTTGCTTGGTTGAAATGGCCAGAAAGAAAACGCCCCCTGCAAAGGGCATTTTCATTTGACATGGCAGTGAAAATGCTTCCTGCAGGGTACGTTTTCGATTGACACATCAGATATGCACGTTAATAGTAATTATTGAAATAAGATATATTACAATACGCAAGCCAAAGTTTTAATCTTTTTCCGGACCTTCTAAGTAATTCTTTTCTTTCTGAAAATATTGTACTTAACAAATGGATTGAGAGAAACTTAAATGAAAAAGTAACATAAATAATTGTAAATTTTAAACTCACAATATGATTGTGTACAAATCAATCCAATTTAATAAATTTTTTTCAGATATTGTATATAAGTGTACATTTGAGATTAAAACAAATTATACAAAAACATTACAAAATAACATAATCATTGGCATCCCGAATGTGTGCCACAATTGGGTGGGCGCAAGTACACCTAGGGTTCCATCACACTATTTGGGTTGACGGCTCCTCTCATCTTCACATGCACGCCGTGGTTGATAGCCATAATCATCTTCACATATATGTCTCCAAAATTCGATCTTCTAAGTTGAGTATATAAACATAAAAATTAATAATCTAAATAACATAATAATTAACTATTTAAAATTAAATAATTTAATAAATTTTCTTACCATTTCTAATTGAACACTGAGATATGCTTTTCATCCAAATTAATAAGTTGGTTTGCCATTTAAAAATTATAATGAAAAAAAATAAAATCGAACAAAATAAAATTCAAAAAATAATTAATAAAATAATTGAGGATTGGAAATTGAAAATTGAGAATTGAGAATATAGGATGGAAGAATAAGTATTGAGTATTTGGTTGAAAATAATGAAGTTTAGAGGGTTTATATGGGAAATTTTATGGTTGTTGGAGCCCTTGTAGTTGTTGGAAAAGTTACCATTGAAGGGAAAACGCGTCCCACAGAGCGTGTTTTTCACTAATGTGGCAGTGAAAACGTGCCTAAGACACATTTCCTTTCTCTCTCCGAAATCAACATAGATCGGTAAATTTTAGAAAAACGACATACTTTCTCAAAAAAATCAACATATTCTATTAAATTAATCTGAAAAAGCTTACATGTTTACTATAATATGAACACATTTCTCAACATTTTACCATTGAACCCTAAACCCTTGTTTAAAAAGACTATGGTATTTAACATATTAGAATTTAAATGTATATATACTTGTTGCCTAGATGACTTGAATTTAATATGTCAAATAAAAGAGGTAGTATACTTCAAATAAATTTAGGAGGGTTATTTTTACATTTTAAATATGCTCTACGTCATTATCTAAACTAACATTTAATGCTCAAGTTGATCGAATAATCTAATTGATAAGGTAATGATACTTTGAAGACTTCATTAGAATACTTTGAAGCTTGAAGACTATATTTACATCCCAATTATAGTTTGGGAATTTCAATGTAATAATCCCTTATTGAAAACAAAACTAACATTTTAGATTAGGGTTGTGCGTTTGGAACATAACTCAAGTGTTAGTAGGCTTTAAGTGTGGTTGGTGATGTTTTAAAGGTTTTTAAAACTCTAGGATTAAAAGGGGATGCATTGGAAATTTTTGAAATTTTAAGTTAAAGGGAAATTAAGGCAAGGTGGCCTTAAGAGAAAAAGTATGTGAAATTTGACACACAAACAGGGCTTGGAAAAGTGGCTGAAGATGCCACTTAGGGCCTCTGAAATGGCGCCACATGCAAGGGTGTTGGGCCCGAGTTCGAGTCACATGGGAAGCAAATAAAGAAGTTTTATTTTTGCTTCCGGAAGCCTGAAGGTGGACGGCAACAAGCCTCTTAAAAGGGAGTTTTATTCTCTTTAAAATTGATTTAAATAGGGATAAATGATGATTTATCTTAAGTATTTTAAAAGAGATAAATAAGGATTTATTTATCATTATTCCCATGAGATAAAGGTTGGATTAAACTCTTTTATTTTATGATAATTAAAGGATAAAGCTATCAAATAGAAGAGTGGTGGCCAAGTAAGGGATTCCTTAGATGATAATTTAGATCTATAAAAGGAAGGAAGGAGGGCTACTCATTAATTTTCTTCCTTCTCTTCTCTCTCTGCAAAATTCTTGGGGTTCTCTTCTCTTCTCTTCTTTTTCTTTTGTGTAGCCAATTCCCTAGCCCCTCTTTCTTTTATTCAAAACCAAAAACACAATCCAACCTAGTCAATTCTTCATAGCACCAAAAGTGAAATTACGCCAAAGTCGAATCTTTGTTGTGATGAAGGTGTTGCCGATTTCATCCAAAAGGTAAGATCAACTATTATTTGATTTTCAATCTCTCTTTAGCAAAATATAGAATCTAACTCTTTAGAATTCCATTGCTGAAATTTGGAAGGTTTTCTTGGGATCTAGTAGTTATCGACTACAAGGAGCGGTTTGATTTAGATCCGTAAGGTAAGGCGAGAGATTTTCGCCATAGGCCATTTTGGTATATAATGTTAGCCAATTCGACTTAGGTGGTGTAGGAGGAGTTCTACAATCGCAAAGGTGCAAATCGTTAGGCGTGGGTTTGGATTTAGTCAATTGTGCTAATCAAAAAGTGCGTAGTTATCGCACTATTCTCCTATTATTGTATGTTGTTAAGTATGTTTGATTATGATGTGTATGTTAGCCAGAAATAATGGCTAAGATGGTGGATACCGATAGTGGGTAATCGATTAATCAGGTCAGTGCTCTATTTTGCCTATGATATATGTGTGATATTTGTGGTGAGCATGTGATAAATATTTACTCTGATTGTTAATCTGACATGATACACATATATGCATGGGACTTGGGATGTGAAAATTGAAGGAAAGGGTGTACATCATTATGTACGTGGCCTAATGCTAGCCTCGTGCTACATTAGCGCTTGATGTTAGCTATGTGCTTCATCAAGGGAGGTGGTGGCTAAGTGCCCATCTCAGCGGTTGATAGCTGTGTGCATCACCGTGGATTGATTGATATGTGGGATCCCTATGGGATCGGTGGCTCACCACGGCCTTGAGCAACAAGCACGCCAAGGTAAGATATGTGGATCATTATGTGATCGGTGGTGGATTAGCCACGGCCTTGGCGAAGTCCGCCAAGGTAGGTGTAATGGATGGACCCTAGGTTGGGATGGGCTTCATAATTGCATATTTATGTGTATGGACTATGTGGATATGGGCCAAGCCCATATGTGGAGATATGTGAAATGACTATGCACTGAGTCGGTTTGACTCACCCAATATTTTAAACCTTTCAGGTGATGCGTAAAGCTTGGACCGGGTTGGAGTGGATACAAAGGTGGCCATGTAGAAGCAGATTTTCATGCAGAAAGATATTTTTAATTAATTAAGCATTTATATCTTCAGTACTTTGATTATTCAATTATTGTAATAAGGCCCCTAAAAGTATTTAAAGTCTGTTTAAGTGTTTCTCATTAAGTTTATTATTGTGTTTTATTATGGATTGACAATTGAGGAATTATTTGCAAACGATTTTTATTTAAATCTATATATACTAAAGTTTTAATCCGGATATTTTTATAAACACCACACCTTACTTAAGAATTTTAATGAACACTGTTTTCTAAACTTAACAAAATTTTCGTGTTTTATCCTTAAGTTCAAATTTGTTTCAAACGTTTTCCGCAGATGGCATTTCAAATTCGATTAAGTAATGAATGGGTGGGTTTAGGGTGTTACAAATTGGTATCGAGCCTTGTTCAAAACTCTACTTGAGGGTTGTGGGGCCCAAAATGTTTTCAAAATAGACTTTTCGGAAAAAATGGGCTTTTAGAAATTTTTCGAGTTATTCTAGCATGGCACCTAAGTCTCCAACCAGATCCACCGGTAAGTACCGAACTATACGTGTGATTATGTGAATTATAGAAGGGTAGAAAAGGAATGGAACGTAGAATAGCATGATAGAACTTGAACCCTAAGATTAGTCTACTCAAACACAAATACATAAGACTTAATACACTAAACAAACCTATGGCTAAGTCAATCGAGTTAGGGTGTGGTAACCATGGCACGCATGTCTAGGATTGGATCCCAAGAGCACAGTATTTAAGCAGATCCTAGTGACTCACCTCCTCTTGCAGAATCCTACAGTGCGTAGCTTCTGTTCACCCTAACCTGAAGACTTAGTGGGTGTGGCAACCTCATGCAAGCATGTCTAGGAATGGTTTCAGTGGGAGCTTGGTATTTAAGTAGTCCGTGTGACTCACCTCCTCTCCACTTGAATCTTACCTAGTGCGTAGCTTTGGTTCACCCCGACCAAGAAGACTCGGTCATAAAGCTAAACTCAATAACTAAAATCCGAAAGGGAACTAGCCATGTTTTTTATAAGAACCCTAATTTTAAACTCTTAAAATCATTTTTCTTTAATTGTGGAAACTATCTTTTCTACACAATTTTCTAAAAACTTCGATTTATAAAATTACTAAAATACCCTAGTGGTAAAATTACAAAAATACCCTTGGTTTATAAAATGTCTAAAATACCCACAGCTTTTAATCAACATTATTTTATAACAAGTTCAAAAAAACCTAATTTGCAAATTAGCAAAAATACCTTGATTTTGGAAGAACTACAAAATTGCCCCTAACTTACAAAATTACCAAAATGACCTTGATTTCCAAAATTTTGCAACTTCATCGTTTTAGAAAATAAATTTCTCAAAAGAACCCTCAAAGTTTTAAAAATTTTGAAATATCCCTGAATTATTAAACTTTACAAATTTACCTGGTTTATTACCAAATTACCCAAAAATTAAAATTACCTAAATACCTCGAATTTCCAAATTTACCAAAGAACCGGGACTATAAAATTTTTGAAATACTTTTGACAAAATTATCAAGGAACCTTATTTGACAAATTACGAAAATATCCTCATGAGGACAAATTACATAAATACCCACAGGTAGTGGAAAAACAACAACAATGAAAACTACAACATATCTCCGAATGAACGAAGGTTCATAATTGGTTGATGGATGTATGAATGAATGAAAAGACTGTGTGCATGTGTGAATACGAAAGAACCACTCTTAAATTCCTTTTCATAAAATTTCTTCGCGGGTAATCAAGTGAAACAAAAGTACTAATTCATAAAACTTTCTCAAATCGATTAAAGCGCCGCTTAGATATGAATTCTAGAGGACGCGATCGTCGTGGACGCAGTAGAGGAAGAATGACTATGTCGAACTGTTGGATCGGGTCAAGGTGCGATAATGAGGTACCACCGCCCCACCACTCCCATCTGTTGGTGTGGAGCAGCAAGCTCAGACGGGGGAAGATGCTGTGTCGCAGGCTGTGCTGTGAGTTCTTGAGTTGGTGGCTGGTGCAGGAGGAAATTCAGGAGCTCGAAAGTCATGACCGGCGACTCGAGCCATGGAGCCGAGGTGTTTGGGCGTGTCGGTGTGGCACCCAAGACTGGTGAATATTGGTTGGAAGCAACCGAAGCGAATTATGGATAAGCTCGATCGACCACCGAGGAGAAAGTGAAAGGAATGGTGGCGCTGCAGCGACGAGGCATATCAATGGTGGCTAACGATTCGGGATAGTGCCACGACAGAGGATCTCACTTGGGAGTATGTTAAGGCGCGTACGGAAGAAGTATGTCAGGTACTCATTATATTGATCTTGTGAGGAAGGCGTTTAGTGGTCTGGTTCAAGGAACAAGTTCGTAGCGAATCACGAGAATTCTTAAGGTTAAGCCGATATGCTCGAGGGGTAGTTGCTTCGAGCATGAGCGATGTGTCCGGTTCGAGGACGGATTAAGGGACGACACGAGGTTGTTGATAGCTCCTCATCGAGAACGGGAGTTTCTTGTGTTAGTCGAAAAGGCTAAGGTAGTGAAGGATTAAGGACTCGGTAAGATGTAATGAAATAAGGATAAGAACCGGATAGGAAGAATTTTGGATCGTCTAAATCATCCGAGGTCTTGAAAAAACCGAGGATTGAAAATTCAGTTCGTGTTGCTAAGCCAGCTATGGAAAATCTGGACCGTCCGTGTGTTCAGTGTGGAAGGTATCATGTCGGCGAGTGTTGGAACCGGGAACGGGAATGTTTTAGGTGTAAGTCTAAGTCTCACCTGATTAAGGATTGTCCTCAGGATCCGAATAGGGCTCGGACAACAGGCCAAGGTTATGTGCAGCCGGGTAGAGATGGTCAGCAAGCGACAAGGGGTCGTGGTCCAAACCATGGAGGAAATGGTTCGGTAGAGGTCGTGGAGCACCAAACAGAGAGGTGAAGGTGCGAGATACAAGGCGAGCAAGGTTGGTTTATGCGATTACCGTCATGCGAGGGAAGATGTGCCCGAGGTGACAGCGGGTAAGTTTCTTATTTCGGATTATCCTTCATTGCTTTGTTCGTTATAAGGTCGGTTCATTCCTATGATTGCTAATGAAGTGTATGGAACCTTGATTGCGAACTTAGAGAATGTGCCTAGGTAGTATAATAGTTCTTTAAGATCGAGTCTTGCAAGATGGAGTAAGTGGGGTAAGTTAGGATGTACGGATGCTCGTTAGTAAGTAATTTCGAGGACGAAATTATTTTAAGGAGGGTAGAAGCGTAACATCCTAGATTAGGGGTTGTGCGTTTGGAGCATAACTCAAGTGTTAATAGGCTTTAAGTGTGGTTGGTGATGTTTTAAAGGTTTTAAAACTCTAGGATTAAAAGGGGATGCATTGGAAATTTTGAAATTTTAAGTTAAAGGGAAATTAAGGCAAGGTGGCCTTAAGAGAAAAAGTATGTGAAATTTGACACACAACAGGCTTGGAAAAGTGGCTGAAGATGCCACTTAGGCCTCTAGAAATGGCGCCACATGCAAGGGTGTTGGGCACGAGTTCGAGTCACATGGGAAGCAAATAAAAGAAGTTTTATTTTTGCTTCCGTAAAGCCTGAAGGTGGACGACAACAAGCCTCTTAAAAGGGAGTTTTATTCTCTTTAAAATTGATTAAATATGGATAAATGATGATTTATCTTAAGTATTTTAAAGAGATAAATAAGGGATTTATTTATCATTATTCCCATGAGATAAAGGTTGGATTAAACTCTTTTATTTTATGATAATTAAAGGATAAAGCTATCAAATAGAAGAGTGGTGGCCCGATGAGGGATTCCTTAGATGATAATTTAAATCTATAAAAGGAAGGAATGAGGGCTACTCATTAATTTTCTTCCTTCTCTTCTCTCTCTGCGAAATTCTTAGGTTCTCTTCTCTTCTCTTCTTTTTCTTTTGTGTGGCAATTCCCTAGCCCTCTTTCTTTTATTCAAAACCAAAACACAATCCAACCTAGCCAATTCTTCATGGCACCAAAAGTGAAATTCGCCAAAGTCGAATCTTTGTTATGATGGAAGGGTGTTGCCGATTTCATCCAAAAGGTAAGATCAACTATTATTTGATTTTCAATCTCTCTTTAGCGAAATATAGGAATCTAACTCTTTTAGAATTCCATGGCTGAAATTTGGAAGGTTTTCTTCGGGATCTAGTAGTTGTCGACTACAAGGAGCGGTTTCGGGATTTAGATTCGTAAGGTAAGGCAGTAGTGATTTTCGGCCATAGGCCATTTTGGTATATAATGTTAGCCGATTCTGACTTAGGTGGTGTAGGAGGAGTTCTACAATCGCAAAAGTGCAAATCGTTAGACGTGGGTTTTGGGATTTAGTCAATTGTGCTAATCAGGTGCGTAGTTATCGCACTATTCTCCTGTTATTGTATGTTGTTAAGTATGTTTGATTATGATGTGTATGTTAGCCGGAAATAATGGCTAAGATGGTGGATATCCGTAGTGGGTAATCGATTAATCAGGTCAGTGCTCTATTTTGCCTATGATATATGTGTGATATTTGTGGTGAGCATGTGATAAATATTTACTCGATTGTTAATCGACATGATACACATATATGCATGGGACTTGGGATGTGAAAATTGAAGGAAAGGGTGTACATCATTATATACGTGGTCTAATGCTAGCCTCGTGCTACATTAGCGCTTGATGTTAGCTATGTGCTTCATCAAGGGAGGTGGTGGCTAAGTGCCCATCTCACGGTTGATAGCTATGTGCATCACCGTGGGTGATTGATATGTGGGATCCTATGGGATCGGTGGCTCACCACGACCTTGAGCGACAAGTCTCGCCAAGGTAAGATATGTGGATCATTATGTGATCGGTGGTGGATTAGCCACGGCCTTGGCGAAGTGCGCCAAGGTAGGTGTAATGGATGGACCCTAGGTTGGGATGGGCTTCATAATTGCATATTTATGTGTATGGACTATGTGGATATGGGCCAAGCCCATATGTGGAGATATGTGAAATGACTATGCACCGGCCGGTTTGACTCACCCAATATTTTAAACCTTTCGGTGATGCGTAAAGCTTAGGCCAGGGTTGGAGTGGATACAAAGGTGGCCATGCGAGAATGCATTTTCATGCGAAAGATATTTTAATTAATTAAGCATTTATATCTTGATGCTTTGATTATTCAATTATTGTAATAAGGCCCCTAAAAGTATTTAAAGTCATTTAAGTGTTTCTCATTAAGTTTATTATTGTGTTTTATTATGGATTGACAATTGAGGAATTATTTGCAAGCGATTTTATTTAAATCTATATATACTAAAGTTTTAATCCGGATATTTTTATAAACACCACACCTTACTTAAGAATTTTAATGAACACTTTTTTTCTAAACTTAACAAAATTTTCGTGTTTTATCCTTAAGTTCAAATTTGTTTCAAACGTTTTTCGCAGTGGCATTTCAAATTCGGTCGTAGTGAATGGACCGGGTTTAGGGTGTTACATGTCTGGTGATCGTGTGAGGCACACGGCCTGATTGCACAGGCGTGTGACCTCAACAGTATTGAAGAATATTTGAAATTTTGTAAAATTTTCTAAGTGCTCTGTTTAGTCCCGACCCTTTTCTAACACGAGTTTAAGGTCTCGTAGACCTAAATGAGGGACTGTAAGCTCGTATTTGAGTATGTAGGATTGATGATAGACTTTGTGTCGTGAATGGATGTGAATTATTATGTTTGTTCGGTAACGCCTCTTAACCCTATTCCGACGACGGTCTCGGGTTAAGGGTGCTAGATGAATAACCAAGCTTTTGAAACTTTAAGTCACTAGATATATAATAAATGAAAGCATCTTTCATATTTATTTCCCCTTTATTATCTTCTATTTAATACTCTTGTTTCCCCTTTTTTCTAACGTTTCTTTTCTGTTAATTCCCCCTCCAAATAAAGAATTAGTGACTTAATGAAGGAATACAATGTTACCGTTTAAAGTGAATGGGTATTGAAAGCGTGGCACGTGAGAGGATCCAAAAATTTAGAAATTTTCCTATTGTTTGTTCACATCCCTCTTCTTTCTCCCATTTATTAGTCGATTCTCTTATCTGTCTCTTGCTTTCTTTTTTCTTTTCTTTTCTGTCTTCCTCCTTTCTTCTCCTTTCATAACAAATCTTTGCTTTTTCATTTTTATTTTAGTTTCAGATCTATAACCTTTTTAATTCTATTTCAGTGGGTTTATTGTATTGTTTTTTGGTTCATAAATAATCTGAGTGATTGAACATAGATTTGAATTCAGAATCAACAGATGTAAAGTTTCTTCATCTTGTATTGCATGAGTTGTTTGTATTAACTAAGTTAATTTGTCATTTGAAGAAAGTATTTTCATGTCTTGATGGTGATATTTTTTATGTTTTATTGAGTTGTTTGTGTTTTGTTGGTATTTCTAAGAATATGTTATATTTTATTTATTGGATGAATTTTATACAATTATTATTATGTTTGTAAGTGATATTTGCTTCTATTGTTCTGTATTTTATGTAAAATTTGGTTAGTATGCAGCAATGTATATATACTTCAAAGACTAAAGTGAGAAGCATGAGTCTGCTAGGTCAAAATCGTAAGCGTTAGTTTATCTATTATTTTTCTGTTTTGTTAATTTCAAATTGATCTCTGTCACGTTCCATGAGAGGATATGTTCATTAAATATGAGGATACCTTTACCTTCCTGGTGAATAACCAAGCTTTGGAAACTTTCAAGTTAATAATCTGTTAAGCTAATGAATGGAGGGCTTCAAACAAAACCAACAATTGTATCAGGTTTACCTATTTATTTTAAATATATCAATATAGAACATTTAGATAAACATAATATATGTTAAAGTTGATTAAAGATATAAGATATAAGAATAATTATAAATGCTTTTCTTAGGAAAAAATAACGTTAGTATGAGAAATTGGTCGAGTTGCAAAGCTACACCAGGGGGTTTTCTTTTGGTTTTTACTTTTCAGTTTTCTAGACCTTATTTTAATTGCCATTTCATCTCTATTTTTTGTTAAATATATATTCTTCTTTATACTTCTATTTTCAGTTGGTTTTGGTCTGGGATTTTGGTTTTAGCAATATAAATCCTCTGTCTTTACCTTTCTACATCTATTTTCGGTGGGTGATTTTTTTTTTTAATTGTGTTTCCCTCAGTTTTATTTATTTATTTATTTATTTTTTGTTTCGGGTTACGATTCTTTCTTTTTATTTCAGGCTTAGCAGGATATTGTTGGGGCTAGGGTGATTGGGCTTTTCTTTCAGTGTTAGGTGTTGTGTCTTATGTTTTGGATTACTAGGTTATTGGGCTTAGCTTGTATCCAGTACATATTTTTTAATTGTCCTGCTGCAGTTAATTTTTCTTCTTATTTTGCCCCACGGATATCATAGTCATATTCCGTCTCGGAATAAGCTGATTTGTGGATATCCTTACTATGTTATCTCCGACTCAGAATTTTTATAGCCCGGTTCAAATTTTTACATTCTGAGAACAAAATATTTGTCGTTCTTATTCCCATAAGGGATATTCCATTCTAAGCCTCTATTTATATCAAAGCACATGAGTTTTATACGCATAGTTAGTGACTAACTGAGATTTTAGGTAAGTTACATCATGAACGTTACAAGTGAATTAATTCACAAACAGATTCAGAATTAATTCAACTTGGGTTCAGTCTAGAGGTGTGCATAGGCTAGGCCGGGCTCAACTAAAAATTTAGGCCAGTTTGCTAGGCCCGGGCCTGGCTCGGCCTGAAAAATAGGCCTAAAATTTTGCCCAAACTTGACCCGAATAAAAATATTAAAACCCCGGCCCTCCTATATTAATTTTATATAATTTTAAAATATATATATAATACATCAAAAATACTAAAAACATCAAAATAAATATTTCCCAACAAATTGAAAATACATTTTAAAAAATATGTATACTTAAATAACACTTAGATGCAACTTAACAAGCAAATACCTCAATAATAATAAAATTAACAAATGTCTTTAAAATAATAACAAAATTAACAATAAAATAAGTTTTATACAATATCTAAACAATAACAACAATGGTAGCAAAATAGGGAGAAAATAATAAGAAAATAATATTAAAAAACAAAAAAAAAAGATTTTTTTTTGTCCTTTAGTGAATTCGAATCAGGTCAGGCCAAAAATGCATTACCCGGGGCCCAGCCCATTTTTTTAAACGGGTTTTTTTTGTTCAAGCCCATTTTTCAGGCCGGGTGGCCCGACCCATGAACAAGTCTAGTTCAGTCTAATGTATCATTCTTCCAATGAGTAAATTTATGTCTCTACCCTTGGAGTCAGCTGCTCCGACAGCCAAGACTAGCCATCTCCCCAATTGAAATTGTAGACGACATAATAATCCTTTTAAATTTTTGAATCAAATGCTCATTTTGATTCTTTTACGATATTACAGACTTGTTTAGATTTTCTATTGAAGTAAGTTGTCTTTCTCACAAAGTAAACATTATTATAGTGCAACTTATCATCTGTTTGAACTTAGACAATCAATGAGCTAATACTTATTTGTCAAAATTTCGCTATATATACAAAACATGAAAGACAGAAACACAAAAGATATAAAAGTGAAATGTGAAATTAACTTTATTTATTCATCTTTCAAATATATAAAAACAATTGGCAAATCTATGTATATATGTTGGAAATTTTTTTTGAGAAAGTAGGTTGATTTTCTAAAATTTACCGATCTACACTATTTTGGAAAGAGAAAGGAAAACACATCCTACTGAGCATTTTTAGGAGAGAGAATGAAAATCGCCTTTTCACTTTAGTAAATTTTGCTTGTTTTCTTTCTTTTTTTTTCTTGTTGGAAATTAAAAGTTTGTAGATTTATTTTGTTTGTGTTTGGGATAGACATGATTATAAATTTACTGAATGTTTGAATTTATGGTGGTGTGGTGGAGCTAGGTGACCTACAAATTTCATCTACCATGTAAGTATGAAGCCATCACTTAGGAAGTTGGATCCTGTTGCAACTCAAGGTCCTAGTTGACGGTGATTATAAGCTTTGAGGTTGAAGTATAGCTAGGGCTTCAAGTTTACAAAGGTTATGTTGTTAAGGGAGGGAGCATAAATGGAACCATAGTTGAAAGTGGTTATGCGGGCACGACAACCAATTTTTCCTTGTTAGAGGAGGATGCTTTATAAAATCGAAACAGATGTATGGAAAAGCAAAACACAGTGGTCTTTTAGTATAATCAAGTATTTTGTTTTATCTATGTCCACCGAAGGCGATGACCCCATTATTATAACCTTTGACATAATTGGGGTGTAATAGGTTTTACCAATGTCACCGCCTTTTGTGGACATGTACAACACGAATTACTTGATTATCTTTGGAATGCCTTCGTTTTTCTTCCTCGCACTTCCGTGTGGGTTTCATGAAGCATGCTCCTCTAACGAGGAAAATTAGTTGTCGTGTCCACATAACCATCGTCAACTAGGGCCTCAGTTATGCTCCATCCTTTGACAGCATAACCTTTGTAACCTTGAAGCCCCAGTTACACTTCAACCCGAGACGATATAACCACTGCTAACTTGGGCCTCGAGTTGCAAAGCGATCTTGATTTCTCAAGTGTTGACGCCATACTCATATGACAGGTGAAATTTGTAGGTTACTGAGTTCCATGACATCACCATGAACCTAAACACTACTTAAAACTATGATTATGTCTCTCTCAAAGCGAGAGAGAAATAAATCCTTAAAGCCAAAAATTTCAATAAGCAAGAAAAAGAGGGAAAAAAAAACAATTTAGAGGAGACTGAGATGTGGGTGAGTAGGGGACGAAGAAGGAGCATTTATATAGGAGATGGGGTGGGGTATAAAGGAAATTTTTTATCTAAAATTTCAGTTGCGAGGCTCGAGAATCAATCAAGTTTGCTTGGTTGAAATGGCCAGAAAGAAAACGCCCCCTGCAAAGGGCGTTTTCATTTGACATGGCAGTGAAAATGCTTCCTGCAGGGTACGTTTTCGATTGACACATCAGATATGCACGTTAATAGTAATTATTGAAATAAGATATATTATAATCATAAGCCAAAGTTTTAATCTTTTCCGGACCTTCTAAGTAATTCTTTTCTTTACGAAAATATTGTACTTAACAAATGGATTGAGAGAAACTTAAATGAAAAAGTAACATAAATAATTGTAAATTTTAAACTCACAATATGATTGTGTACAAATCAATCCGATTTAATAAATTTTTTTCGTATATTGTATATAAGTGTACATTTGAGATTAAAACAAATTATACAAAAATATTACAAAATAACATAATCATTGGCATCCCGAATGTGTGCCACAATTGGGTGGGCGTCAAGTACACCTAGGGTTCCATCACACTATTTGGGTTGACGGCTCCTCTCATCTTCACATGCACGTCAGGGTTGATAGCCATAATCATCTTCACATATATGTCTCCAAAATTCGATCTTCGGGTTGAGTATATAAACATAAAAAATTAATAATCTAAATAACATAATAATTAACTATTTAAAATTAAATAATTTAATAAATTTTCTTACCATTTCTAATTGAACACCGGAGATATGCTTTTCATCCAAATTAATAAGTTGGTTTGCCATTTAAAAATTATAATGAAAAAAAATAAAATCGAACAAAATAAAATTCAAAAAATAATTAATAAAATAATTGAGAATTGAAAATTGAGAATTGAGAATATAGGATGGAAGAATAAGTATTGAGTATTTGGTTGAAAATAATGAAGTTTAGAGGGGTTTATATGGGAAATTTTATGGTTGTTGGAGCCCTTGTAGTCGTTGGAAAAGTTACCATTGAAGGGAAAACGCGTCCCACAGAGCGTGTTTTTCACTAATGTGCCAGTGAAAACGTGCCTTCTAAGACACATTTCCTTTCTCTCTCCGAAATCAACATAGATCGGTAAATTTTTAGAAAAACGACATACTTTCTCAAAAAAAAAAAATCAACATATTCTATTAAATTAACTGAAAACAGTTACATGTTTACTATAATATGAACACATTTCTCAACAGCCTTACCATTGAACCCTAAACCCTTGTTTAAAAAAGACTATGGTATTTAACATATTAGAATTTAAATGTATACTTGTTGCCTAGATGACTTGAATTTAATATGTCAAATAAAAGAGGTAGTATACTCCAAATAAATTTAGGAGGGTTATTTTTACATTTTAAATATGCTCTCGTCATTATCTAAACTAACATTTAATGCTCAAGTTGATCGAATAATCTAATTGATAAGGTAATTATACTTTGAAGACTTCATTAGAATACTTTGAAGCTTGAAGACTATATTTACATCCCAATTATAGTTTGGGAATTTCAATGCAATAATCCCTTATTGAAAACAAAACTAACATTTTTAATTAGGTTAAAATTCGCTATAAGTTCATATACTCTTTGTAAATTTGAAATTTAATTATTATATTTTTTTGTCTCTTGAGTAGACTTGTCAATGGATTGGGTGGTCCGCCGTCATAAGTTTGGACAAATTTTTTTGTCTTCGATAAGTAATTTTAAAAATATTTTTATTTAAATTTAATTATAAAAATACATAATATTAATATAAAATTATAGATTTTAAATATTTTATTTTTTAAATAGTGAAATGAGTTATTTGAGTATGTTGGACTGAACTAAATTCGAAGTTTGAAAATTTTCTAAATCGGGTTGCAACCTAACCTAACTCAACCCATGAACATTTCTAATCTAGAGAGGAGGCCCAGAAAAGGAAATAAGCCTTCTAATGATTTCAAAGCGTTTCTATTAATCGAGTTGTCGGGCTATTTCGAAAGATTTCAAGTCCAATGCGATGCGAAACATGTGGAAAATCATTTGAGGACTGTAAAAAATCAGTGGCAGATTATATGCAAAATTCGAGGTGAAAGTGGTTTTGGATGGGATGATAACATGAAAATGATCACATGTGATAGAGCAACATATGATGCATCAGTGATGGTAATATATGTATATATATGTTAAGCTTATTTCATATGTTTTTACTTGTTATTCTAATTGTGTATAATATCCACAGTACACAAGAAGTATGAACCATTTTGAATAAAAGCATTGATCATTATGATGAAATGGCTTTGGTTGTTGGCAAAGAAATGGCAACAGGAGTTTTGCCGAACATTTCTTGACATAGATTTGGATGATGGTAATCAAGATTCGATGCACTTCAGAGACTACGACAATGAAGAGGTCAAGAGGTAAGAACAAATGTATCTTCATCCGCACATCCAAACGTAAAAGAAAAATGTTCAAGAAAGTGTCGTCAATGAACAAATTAAAATTGTGGGTGAACAACTTGGCAAAATTGCTAATGCTTTGGAACAATTTCTCGCGGATAAGACACCACGACTTCTGAGCAGTGATGTCGATGGAGGACGAAGGATTTGATGATGACTTCACGTGTTCGTGTTTGATTATTTAGTGAGTCATGAATCCGAAGCCAAAGCTTTTCTAGTTAAAAGTAAGAAGCATAAAAAAATTTGGCTTCAAAAATTTGCTCAAGGTTGAAGATATTGATACTTTTATGTAGTGTAATATTTAGTTATGCACTTGGACAATGTGACAATGTTGTTATTATGTGGTGTACTACTAATTATGCATTTGGATAATATTTCTAGTATTTAATTGTGATTTGGAAACTAATTTATAATTATTCAATCTTTTTTATTTTTTAACACAATTACAAATAATTTATTTGACTTTGGTTGTTTTCAATATGACGTTAATAATGTAACTTAATAATTTAGTATTATTATATATTTATTCTAATTTATTTATAATAAATAAATCATTGCAATATATGTAAAAACATTTTAAAATATAAAAATTGTTAATATGTAATAAATTTATTAATATATATAAAATCAACTTTTCCGGAAAACATTTTAGAAATCGCCAAACAATGAAAATATTTTACAGATTCATCCAAACACCGAAAATATTTTCGGAAATCATTTTCCTGAAAACATTTTATGCAAAACAACAGACCTAAATCTATCTTTTCTCTTGAAGTGTAAAAAATTAAAAGATTGGTTTCATGTCATTAGAAGTTATGTGTTTTTGGGCAAAAGAAATATAAGTTAAGGAACAATAAATAAAATAAATTGGGCTTGAATCTAATTGGATGAAGCTTTTGGAAAAAAAATTATAAGTTTTTTGGAAAAATAGAAATAATAAATAAATAGAGTTAATTGCACTAAACATCTTCAAATTGTGACATTTATTCTAAATTGGTCCTTAAACTTCAAAACATTCTAATTATATCCTCAAACTATTGATGTTATATTAATTAGGTTCTTCTATTACCAAAACCATTAAATGATATATCAAATCTTATGTTACATAGTTCAAAATAAATTTTTAAAGAAAAGTAAAATGTTATCATATAATATTTAAAAGTTAAAACTAAAAATAAAATGAAATAATAAAAAAAAAGTCAGAGAGTAAATAGTAAAACTTTTGTAAAAGTTTCTAAAACCTTAAAACCGAGATGTTTACAACATCTATTTTTAAAGATAGTCATTTTTTCTTTAAATTTTTCATTTTAAACTATGCCACATAAGACTTGAGATCTCAATTGACGGTCAAATTAATGATTTTAATAATTGAATGATCTTATTGATATAACCTCAATAACTTGAAGATGTATTTAGAATGTTTTAAAGTTTGAGGACCAATTTAGAATAAATGTTATAATTTTAGGATGTATGGTGCAATTAACTCATAAATAGATAAGCATGGAATTGGGCTTCAATCTAATTGGATCTAAGGAGTGAATTGTATTTTATTCAATGGGCTAATCCAAGTTTAAAATTGGGCTGACCTAAACTTCTTGAAAACATATATGTTGGCATACAAACACAATACTCCAAGCCTATACATATTGCACACAGAAGAATGGGATTCCATTACATTACACAACATAATCACTTATTTGGCTTTTTACCTTTATAAAAAAAGTGATTTCAGCCTTTGTTTAATTTTTTTATAATTTTAGTCCTTAAATTTGTATTTTTTTTTTATCAAATCATCCAAAAGTTGATGGAAAAGTTAACATTTGTTAACATGACATACATGCCACTTAGATGACATGTAAGCATTTAATTAATTTTTAAAATTTTAAAAAATATATTTTATACTTTTTAAAATAATTTTAATAAATTTTTAATTTTTTAAAATAATTCTTATATATTTTTTGAATTTTAAAATTTTAAAAAATCAATTAAATGCTGACATGTCCTCCAAATGAAAATCCACGTGTATGCCATATCAGCAAAGTTAAAAAACGTTAACTTTTCCATCCATTTTGGAGTGATTTGAAATAAAAGTAAATTCAATGTCTAAAAAAATAAAAAATTAAATAGAAGACTAAAATAATAATTGTTTTAATTGGAAGGAGAAAAATTATTATGCAAAAAAGAAAAGAAAAGAAAAGCAATTTGATCAAGGTTGCACCACATTGTATGGCTTGAAATTAGATTCTTTGGTTTTTCTTTGGAAATGCAAAAAGATATGTAGAGCATATGCCAGGGGAGTTTTGATTGCACCACATAAGCTGACAATGATGCATGTACTAGATTTGTAGCTAGATTATGAAATAGAATGCTACAAAAAAAGAAAAACTTTGGGCTTAAATTCATACAGCTTACTGCAACATGACACAATGGGTAGTCGATATATGACTACTTACTCTCAGTTAAAAAGGGTAACCCATGGCGTCAATGCTGATGCTGACTTAACTGCATAATAGCAAACATGAGAGAGAGAGAGAGAGAGAGTCAGACAATTAAAGGCATTTCAGTGCTGCATTTGCCTCAGCTTCAGACCTTGTTGACAGAGGTTAGGGTTGAAAAATAAAATAAAACCTATTCCAATAGTAGTATTTGTTTGAGTTTCAGTTTGGGTTTATTAATTTTAGTTTGGTTTGTCTTTTATTTTAAAACCGCAAGATTCATATTTTATTTTTCCCAGAACTTATCCAAGCCTAAGCGTTTTAACCCTTACTTCAACATACACAATACAATAAGCAATCAGCTAACTTGCATATACATATAGAGACCCATAACCCTGTTGATGACGCTTGTCTTTCATTCACCTTTTCAAATCACCTGTTTTCTTTCTCTATTTGGATTTCTGTGTACTCCCTGTTCACCCTGCCTCCCTCACCTACAATTCTACATAACATCACCATCTAAAACAAACTACGTTAATTAACATCATCACACTACTCATACTCCAAATTATCTTTCTATTTTACGGTCTTACCTCGATTGGTATACCGTATACGTAAGCTTAATCACGCTTAATCAGAAATGATTATAGATCGAAGTAGCCCTTTTTTTTATCCTTTTGCCACTGATTTTCCTTTCTTTTCTGCATTGTTTCTTTTATCAGTCCTCTGAATCAATGCTATGTCTTTAAGATGAAACACGTGAAACCCCCATGGTTCTATGTGTTGGGCGTATTGATTTTACACTGCTCAACTATTACTATGAACAAAAGAAATTGTAAATTACGATTATTTGTGTTATACCATGATATTATTAAAATTGATTATCAAGCCAAACTTATTCTCAAACCATAAATTTCGAGGTCTCTTAACTTACCTTCGTTTTCAAAACCCCGAAAATATTAGACCCGTCATTATTATTTGTGCTTTTAAACTGGATGCAGCTGATCATGTAAGAGACAAGACCACATGATTCAAGCAAAAAAATGAGAGGTCCAATCCATCACATCATTCTTTCTTTATAGCAAAATCAGTCCCAAAATACAAAACCAGTTTCTTATATAAATAATACTAATGCTAAGCTCTAAACCTCTCATGGTTATGCAAAGTGTTTCATTCATAAAATTAAGACCAAGTAAGTGGCATAGTTATTGGCAAGTGGATTTGATTCTCCTAGACTTCTCATTAACCACTAATCTTTTGATTCCTTTTAAAGTTTATTATTCTCTCATGCCTCTCCTTTTCTTCAAGGAATATGAAGAAGTGTAAAACATACTCTTAATCAAAAGCTGGTAAGCATCAAATGTTGCTTATAATTCTAAGAATTGTAGAATCTCCTTACAAATACTTCCAATCCAGGGAGTGAATTCCATGTATTCAACCTTGAAACTTGCAAAGGATACTACAGATCTAAACCATTAACAGCATGTATAGTAAGTACCAAAGTTAACCAGAGATAAAAGCAAGCATAAATACAAAACATAAATGGCGGAGATTACATAGCTCCAGCATCCTTATCATCCACCACCCACCACTTCTTGTTTTACCAACAAAAGACCTGAAACAGTTACAAAGAACACCTCGATTTAAGCATCCCCAGAGTTGAAAACTGGTTAAAAATTACTACTATAAGAGAGAATCTCAAGTAGCACATGTGTTTTAAGAGAAAACCCTAACCTGAAATCATGGTCTTTTAAGAAAAATGAAGAAAAAAAATCAGGGTTTTAGATAAAAGACAGGCAGGCAGACACAAGATTTTTGAAGCCATCATGAAAAATAAATCAGTTCAATGATGAACACTACACTGAATCCATAGAGAAAGGGGGAAAAAATAAAGAAGTGTAATGTGATAAGAGATTATGCTAACATACTATAACTAGATGGAATACCATAATAGCAATAATGATAAAATAATTATTTGTTCTTTTACATTAGTTAATCATTTGAGTGAGAAAAACCCTAATGTAAGATATGCCCATGTAAAAGGGTAATCATAATCATATCATATTCATACCCTTTTCTTCTTCAGTCAGAAAAAAGAAAAGGGGGGGGGGGAAGAGCAGTCAAAATCTTTCATCATTACACCAATCTGCTCATGCCCACACCCCCAACAACCTCGATTTCCAGGAACCCCATCAACAAGAAATCTTCAAAAATCAATAAAAAAATACACTCATAAAATTACATGTGACATAGACGAGAGAAAACCAATAAAGAAAGGGAAACAAAAAGAAAAAACTTACCAAGAGAACGTAATCAAAATTGGAAGCAAATAATTGGGGGGAATGAAGCCTGGTCCGACGTCATTAACCTATGATTAATGATTAAATCATCATCATCTCTCAAACTTTGATATGTGAAAAAAAAATCCATAGATCTAGTTGATGGCCTCGAGCCAGACAACATTCCCCTCAAAAGAAATGGCTTCCTTTCAATCTTCTCATCTATTTCACCCAAAGGAGATTAACAATGGCATAGGTGAGTGATAGAATTGAAGTGAGGAACTAAAAGTTGATATATAGAGATCAAAAAGGAAAAAACAAGTTACAGAAAAAAAAAAAAAAAAAAGAGGAGAGATGGAGAGGTGAAAAGGACAAACAAAAGTAATAAAAAGTAGCAGAGTCCCTTAAGGTGAAGCCCTGGCCCTACATCTGGGTCTTGGGTTCCAGGAAAACATTAAAAAGTAGTAATCATGTTATTATTTAATTATGAATTCTTGTTCTCATGTTTACTGTGAGATAATAATCATGACCTAATCAAAACCCATCAGCTCCAGCTGTTATATTTAGGCATCTTAATCGCAACCAACTCTACGAAAAACATAACATTACTATTTAACACTCCTATAATAATTCCAGTTCTTTCTTCTTCTTCTTCTTTTTTTTTTTTATCAATTTGGTTTTCTCATCCATTTGTAAGTTTTCCTTGGCATTTAGTTTTGAATGAAACAACCTTTTCTCTCTCTTTATGAATTTAATGAATAATTAAATTGGTATTATTATAAAATTTATAATTTTTTGATGAATTACAATAATATAGTAAACTTAGGGCGATGAATATCTTTGATCATAATGCCATCACATTATGTTTAATTTTAATTATTAATTAAACTATTATTGCACTAACGGTCAAACTTCTTGAAAATTGATAATTGAAATAGTTGAAGCATCAACCTAATTATTAAAACAATACTCACAATTAATGTTTCATTGGCCAAATTCGAGCGAATTTAACAATTGATAAATTAGAAATCTTTAAAAAAGAAAAACTCATATTGAAACAATGTAACCCTTTTTCTATTTTCTGTATACTTAAGAAAAAACCGAATTGAATTACAGATTTCCAAACTATTTCTAAAGAAAGTAAATATAGATTGTATATCTAATCAAACTCCCAAAAGAAGGATTTCCTTTTTATGCCCTTTTTTCCTTTTTTGTTTTTGACTTAAAAAGCATCTTATAATAATCAACTCCGTGTATTGACTTGATGATGCTCGAGATTTTTATCATCCCAAGTATAACCTAGATTCAAATCGCGTTAATCGCATTACATATAAGTCATAAATAAAAAAAATCTTATAATAACAATCACAATTCAAAACCCAGCTTCGATTAAAACTGATAGAAACAGTGTTAAAACATGGTAAATAATATATATTATACTAATTTTTACTCGTATGATGTATGAGTTGGCTGGATATGTTTATTAAATTATTTCAATCATTTCTTAAATTTTAAAGAAAACTAAGATGCCTACATCTACTTTTGAGTTTTGTTATAAAATTTGAAATTTTCAATTATTTTATCTAAAAGATAAATTCAATTTTGAAAATCTTGATAAAATAAAACTTTCTTATAAACCTTTTGTTGAACTATAATTAGCTAATGTTTGAAAAGCGAGTCATGCAATTAAAAAAATGTTTTTATATAATTTTACGTTATGAAAATGATATTATAAAAATAAACACGTATTAATGTTTGGGATAATTATGACAAAAAATTATAGTTATAATATAAATTCTAAAAATATATTATAAAAAATAATTTATGTGTACTTACAAAGTTAAAACTAATAATTATATTATTAAAATCTTAAAAATTTCTAAATTTATGGCTTAAAAATATCAACATAACTTATTTTTATGTCAATGATCTATGTTATAAAAATACTATATGTATTTATAAAAAGTGTTATAATTTTTTCGCCATAACTTATTTATGAAAATAATTTTTTAGAGTTATGAAAAAATTATATTATTTATAAGTAGTATTATGAAAGTGATAAAACGCTTTATAATTTTTATAAAGATTATATATTATAAAATTTATATTATTTTAAAATTTATTTACTTAATTATAAAAGGGTTATTACCTAGGATAAATCTTTCTCCAAAATAAATTAATATAAGTTTTATAATCAAAGTTACAAAATGTTTGCACCATGAAAATATATGGAAGAAGGAAATCTTGATAATCTTAACGATACTCATTTAATTCTAATAATGAACTTGGTCAATGACAAATAGATGATGATAAAGGTTGTGTGTTGAGTGTTAAAAAGGAAAAATTTAACAAATGTGAAATGCTATAACATTTAGATAAAACTGAATATGATATTTATTTTTCTTGTTATTTTTATTAGTAATCATATTTCTAAATTCGACTACTTTATTGGATTAATATATTTTATATGATGATTTGATTTTAATTTTTTACTTGTTTAAAAATATCTTGTATTGATTTTTTATAATAATTAATATTTTAAAAATATAAATTATGTAATTACAATTTTTAATACCAAACATGACAAGGGAATTAGAATGTAATTACACTCTATCACCAAATACATTTAGGAAATTATAAAATTTTGCAATTATAATAGTATTTGGAAAGCCATAATTGGATTTAAGTATAATTACTTGTAATTATATAAAGATGACATATTTGAGTAATCATTTTAATTGGTGGGTCCCATTAAATTCGGTATAGTTGGAGCACTCCAATTACACTCTCAAGTTCTTAGGGACGGTAAGAATTGGAGTAATTACGCAAGTAATTACATCCAAATCTAATTTTCACATGGCTTTCCAAACACTCACACATGATTTAATTTAAATTTTTTATAAAAAAAATTATATTATTAACATGAGCATGTATGAGTGTTTGGGGTGATTATAGCAAAAATTATTAAATAAAAATATATTATAAAAAAAATAATTTGTGTATTTTATAAAGCTATAACAAAATTTTATATTATTTAAATCCTAAAAAAAATTCTAAAGTTATGACCAAAAAGATTTCTCTGGTCCCTCATCCTTGCCAATTTTGAAAGTGAGCAATTAAAGACAATTTAATTACAACATTAATGTTTTCCATCAATTGTACATGATCTTGATTGGTATAATAATATATTTAGCCCTTAAAGTTTACATATTCTATCAATTTGGTCCTGATTTAACAAATTTATCATTCAACATTTGTGTAAATGTTTAGGCTAAATTTGTTGGATTTATTAGAATTATGGTTAAAATGACACATCAAAGGCTAAATTTGTTATTATACCAAACACAATTATGTACAATTGATGGAAGACATTAACGTCATACTTAATTGTCTTTAATTGCTCAATTTCGAAATTGAGAGAGATTGGAGAGGTCTTTTTACGTAATATTTGTTACCGTTAAAAAAAAATTATTGTATTGATAATTTTTTATGGTAATTAATATTTTTAAAAATATAAATTATGTAACTATGTAAATACAATTTATACTACCTAACATGACATATGAAATTATAATGTAAGGTCTGTTTGTTTACATATAAAAAGTTTTACGGAAAATATTTTATGCATTTTCCGTGTTTGTTTCACAAAAAAATAACTTGGTCAACGGAAAATGACCTATAGGTCAACATAAAATAAGCCATTTTTCCTATAAAATGACTTACCATTTTAAAAAGCGTAAGTCTGTCACATCCCAAAAGCCGGGATAGAAGAAATTGGATTAGTGACACCAAGAATGGTTACGTCTGGCTTTTGAGTTGAGATTGTGAAAAATTTTGTAAAGAAAAATAATTTGGTTTAATGGTTAAGTGTTATACTTGTGTGTGAAAGGTTTTGAGTTCGAATCCTATTTTTCCAATTTTGTTAAAAATTGCCCAAACCCTTAAATATGTTATCTGGGTTAAAAGCTATTTGTGAGCATCTATTGTCAAGGATGAGCTTGCTAGTTCAAGCTTTAACTTACTTAGAGATCCTGTGTGTGCAAATTTGAAAATATTTTTATTCCCTTGCTTTGTGTCATTCATGTGGTCAGAATTTGAATTTGAATTTAAATTCTGAAAATATTTTTATTCCCCCACTCCCTTTCACGTCTCCCACACTCTCTCCCTCTCTCACTTTTTGTGGTTCCACTATGTTTTTCCCCAAAACTTCCTGTCGAAACCAATTTTTTGAAAAATGGGGTCGACTTTGGTTTTGAAAACGAAAATAAAAACGGGAGTCGCCACCAATCCTTTTTGATGAGGTGTGATCGGGTCACCTTGTAATTCAATCATTTTAATAAAATTTGAATTTACTAAAACGACGATTTTTGGTCTACGAAATTCGAGGAAATGGGCTCGGGAGTCGGTTACATGCGAGGAAGGGTTAACACCCTCGTCACGTCCAAACTTGGTACCCAATTGATTATTTAATGTCTTAACGTCGAAAGTTGAAATTTGAACAAATTAAAAATACGATCATTTTTCATTAATGTTAATTTCACTATAAACTTGAATGAATTGGAATAAACATTAAAGATCATCTCATCTCGAGGCAATGAAATGCCACATCCAGTAAGTTAGGACACGGCACCCCGAATCCATGAGAATAAGCCCGCCTTTTATTTAAAAGCACGTGTATTTTAAATTTAAAAGAATACTCGATTATTTGGATTAAACGCGAAAAACCGAAACCCAGTAAGTTAGGACACAATCTCTCGAATTTCTAAATACGGAATATTGTCATTTTTAGGAATTCTTATCTCGAGGTAACAAAATGTCACATCCAATAGGTTAGGGCAGAACACTTTGGACTCTCGAGAATAAGCTTTTTATTTTAAACTTGTATTTTTTGTTTTAAAATGATATTCTGTTATTTAGGCTAAACGAGAAAGATCGAAACTCAATAAGTTAGGGCACGATTTTATCGAATTTCCAAAACGCGAAATATTACCTTATTTTAAAAATTTTCATTTTTTTGAATAATAGCGAGTGCAACATGTAGAGGCATACATTTATTTTGTTTGGAGTAAAATGAAGCGATCTAGGTTGGATAAATATGTTGGGATTTAATACACAATGTGATGGCATAATATGAAAATAATAATGATCATGGAACAATAATACATGAAGAAGATACTATACTGAATGAACAACAATGATATGAAAATACGAGTAAGCAAATTATAATACATATAAAATGATAATCACATAACTTGTATCATTTAAATATCAACATTAATAATCAAAGATACGTAAATTAAACAACATATACAACAATTTGCAATAAGTAAAAAGCAAGTTAAAATGTAAAAACATGCACTTTGAAATGATGGTAAATTAGCTTAAAATAGATAATGTAAAAAGGTTTTAAAATCAATAATATACAAAACAATTTTAGATAATGATGTATAAAACTTTTAAATAAGATAGTGCATATATATACCTATATGTAAAAGTATAAAATAAATATGTGAAGAAAACTTAAAATAAATAATAAATCTATTTAAATAAATAATATATGGAATATTTTGAAATAAATAATATATTAAAAAAGAATCTTAAAATAAACAACACATATAAAAAGTTTTTTTTAAAAAAGAGAGTAGTATATAAAAGCTTAAAATAAATAAATAAATAAATATAATAATAATAATAATAATAATAATATGATTTTAAAGAAAATACATAAATAAACAAAAGAATAATAAATAGTTAAACAGGGAAATAAATGAATAAACACAAGAATAAAATAAAAGGACTTGATTGACATCAAAGGAAAATTAAATGGTATAGATCGCAAATTAAAAAAACTGACGAGGACTAGAGTGTGGTGCGCTGAAACTGGCAAGGACTTCATGAGGAAATACCCCTGACCCTTGTGCGCAGCGTTTCAGCAAGCAAAGGCCATGGACGAAATCGAAAGTAAAACGAAATTAAAGGGGCAAATTCTAAATAAAATTGAGGGCCCAATCCAAGAGACGCGTAAAGAATCGAGGACCATATGGGAAATTATCCCTATCCTTCGAAACGCGCAACTCAGTCAGAGACTAAAATGAGGTAAAAGAAAAACATTGAGGCCAAATTAAAAAAAGGAAAACGAAAGAAAATGACTCGATTGAAATGGATAGGAAAAGCGGAAGGACTAAGGGCGCAAATAGACCCTTAGTCCAAAAACACGCGGATCCTAGGTTGATTTGTGTCAGGTTTTCGGGTTTAGACAAAACGGCATCGTTTTGACATGAAGCTTATGTAACACCCCAAACTCAGCCTAGAAGTTAGGCCCGAATCCGAAATGTCACATTAAAGGCACAAATCAAAACGGTCTTGCTAATTAAAAGTTTAAGGCCCAAAAGCCCAAAAATCTATGAGTCTTATTAAGTAAAGGAAAAAAAAACCCATTTCATTGTTTTAAGTATTTCGGAAACCAAGTTAAAACATAGGAGCTTACTTAGGTTTAATAATTAAATAAACAATTAACCTTAAAACCCAAAATAAATCTAAAGTCAAAACGGAGTACAAGGCCTTATTACATCCACCGAAAATTAAGTAAACAAAAAACATGTACTTCGAGACAAATATATGAAAATTCAATCATCTTGTAGTGTGGCCATCTCCGAGTCCTCTCCCACTTCGAGCCGTCTATTCGGAATTACCTGAAACATTAAAATAAAGGGTGTAAGTTTCGAAACTCAGTGTGTACAACCTTTGGAAATTAAATCACACACAAATTTTTACATTGGGCCTAAGCCCTATCAAAATTGGTGGTCTTGGGCCTTAGCCCATATTGACCTCATCATATCATAATGCATCATATACACACAATGTAATGCAAAACCCACCCCAACAATCCATCCACTACACAAACCATTTCCCTTCCAACCTTATGACTCTTGTAGGGAATTCTAGCTCGACCCACCCCTCCGCTATAGACCAAGGGTAGCCCGGTTGCGGTATGACCAAACATTGCAGCAAAGCTGCTAATCATATATTGGGCTTAAAGCCTCCGGTGGATCCATACCATACGACCATGCGATCCTTAAATCTTCCTCCGTACCATAATTCCCACCCATATGCATCTTAAGCAGAATATCATATGAATGCATCAAACACACGAGTAACATCTATAAACTCATATTCGTCACATAAGGGTATTCTCGTCATTTCACTACCAGTGGTATTTTCGTAATTTTACCTTACAAGGGTATTTTGGTAACTTTGCAAAATAGGGGTATCTTGGTAATTTTGCAAAACAAGGGTATTTTGATATTTTTAATAACAAAAATAAAGCAAAACCCAAATAAAAATAAACCAATAATAAAATAAAATAACTAAGTTTAAAATTCAGGTATTTTGGCACTTTATAAATCTAAGGGCTTTTAGTAATTTTCAAAATAAGGAGGTATTTTAGTAATTTTACAAATATATGGGTATTTGGTCCCTCTATCACCGGCTCATTTAACCCACAAAAGTTTTAGTTATGAACTTTGGCCCATCAACAAGTCCTTCAAGCAAATTTACATACAACAATATCTATACAGTTATTAATTGCTAAAGTGATGTACAGACACTAACTAAATCTCGGTAGGATTCCAAATACATGGGTTAGATATTCGAGGAGGTGGCGCCGCAGATTCTTTCTTCCAGCACCCTTGCCAACTCTTCCACCCGCCTTTCATGCCATACAACCCCTTATTTATTTATAAGACCTCCTCAGGCCGTTTACCCCAAAAATTAGAAATGCAAAACGCGCCTTAGCAGCTCGAACTCTTCTTATCCACCTTAGACTCCTAGTGGCGCTCCAAGCCACTTCACCTACCGACTTTCTTGTCCAATTCCTCACCAATTATTTTTAAAGCTTCCCAAGCCAACTCCAACGCCCAAACAAAAATGCCACTTGCGACCATCGTGCCTCGAACCCAGGGCCCTTGTAACACCTTTGGACGCACCCAACCAATTGCACCAAGCCTATTCCTTGTGCCATAATTAAGCCCAAAAATTTATTAAAGCCTTATCTCGTCTAGCTCCCTCCTTTATGGTACTAAAAAAATATTTTAACACTAGGTCGGGCCTAACTCGGGTTATTTTAGACCACTTAAATATGTCAAATAAATCCTAGAATTTAACCCTTCAAGTACACACAAGGAAAATAGCTAAGTTACAAACAACCCCTAATTTGGGGTGTTACAATTCTACCCTTAAAATAATTTCGTCCTCGAAATTACTTACTATCGTTCAATCGTGCATCCTTAACTCATCACACTACGCCATCTGCTTGCACTCGATCTTAAAGAACTATCATACTTCCTAGAAACATTCCCTACGTTCATAATCCAAGTTCCATACACTTTACTAGCAACCTAAGAGTAAATTAACGTAACCACAACCAAGGCAATTAAGAGTATTTCGGGAATAAGGAACTTACCCGTTGTCGTATCTAGCACATCTTCCTCCTCGCGATGGCTAACCGTGCATAAACCAACCTTGGTTGCCTCGCCTCTACACCTTCACACCTACCACGCCTGCTACCATTATCATTACCTCTAGCGCACTTTCGACCCCTCTGTGGTGGTCCTTCATTTCTATCCACGAGCACGGTTTGACCCTCCGGTTGATTCTTAGCTAAGTAAAATGGTTGTTCTCATATTTGAAAGAGTGATTTTAAAGAAATTTTGAAGAAACTAGGATTTCAAAACATGGTTAGTTCCCTTTCGGGTTTTAATCGTATGTTTAGCCAAGCTCTTGGTCCTAGATCCAATCGTGTGGAGAGGAGGTGAGTCTGAAATACCATGTGTTACCACACCCTGCTTAGTGACTATAGGTTGCCACTCTGCTTTGTGTTTGAGTAATCTAATCCTAGGGTTCAAATTCCTATAAGTCTATTCTACGATGCTTCCTACCCTTCTACGAAAATAATTCACAAGGAAGGTTAGAGACTTACAGGCGGATAGGTGCCTGGAGACTCGGTGCCATGCTATTCAAAAACCAAAAATACTTCAAAAAGGCCTACCAAATCATTTTTGGGCCTTGGGCCCCCACAGACGAGCTTTGAACCGGGCTCTGATACCAATTTGTAACAGCCCAAACCCGGCCCAAACGTTTCGACCGGATTTGGTTTGCTACTGGAGAAAACTTTTGAAACCCATTTTAAAACCAATTTAAGTTTTGTTGAAAACTTCTCATTTTGGTTATCTTCTGAAATCATACTTAGATTAAATTTGGAAATTTAATTGAAGTCAAGTTATTATACAAATTTCGAATGTGTCCGCTGACACGATAAAACATTTTCGTGTTAATTTAGGAAAACATGTGATTTTAATTTAATTTTAATAATGTAGCTTTAAACAAGTATCCAACATATGAGTAATAACAAAAATAAAGTTTATGGAGGCCTTATTACAACCCAAATAAAAATAAACCAATAATAAAATAAAATAACTAAGTTTAAAATTCATTTAATTCATGTCCACTGCATGGCCACCTCGAGTCCCTCCGGCTCCATATCCGCGATCTATGCATCACCTGAAAAAAATAATGGAGAAGGTGAGTCACCAAGACTCGATGTAACCCTTCCCCGGTTTAAACCAATCTCATACACATTATAACAATTAATATGCACAAAACAATGTACCCCACCTAGCCAACCAAACGCCTCAATCTACCCGTTGTGGTACCAAACCACTTTGGTGGTGCCAAACCACTGGTGACATATAGTCACGAGATGTGATGCCAAATCACCGGAGGTGCCAAACCTCGGTGTCCATAGACACAATCAATTGATGGGGCCAACCCATCGTGATGCCAAATCACCGGCGTCAATCCCATATCTCAAAGTGGGGCCAACCCACGGTGGTGCTAAGCCACGGGGACAAGACGCGATGAGGTACCAAACCTCCTGAGGTACCAAACCTCACAGTGACCGTAGTCACGGTGTGTTACCAAAACACTGGTGCCCGTCGGCACAATATCACCCCCTCCGCTCATTTAACCCACAAAAGTCAAGTAATCATGATCAAATCTCATACATTTGCACATGTATCATAAAACCATGCTTCCCAAAAGCATAATAATAATCTCATATTAAAAGAGACTTACCTGAATCCTCGCTTGTACCATTAAGGTACTATATCCGTATCTACATCAAGCAAATTTACATACAACAATATCTAGCATAGGTTATTAATTGCTATAAGTGTATGTACACACTGTCACCCACGAATAATCTAAATCTCGAATGGAGGAGTTGGTCACACTAGATCTACTTGTCCTATATTCGCCAAATACATGGGTTAGTATATTCGCCAAATCAAATAATTTAAAGGGTCATCTTTTGGAACCCGAATCTTTACCTTCTCGCTTTTGGATACTAATCACAACACCCGATTTCGAATCGCTTCACCAACTACCATCGGTTAATAAATAAAGCTAATAGCCTTTGGCTTTAAATTCTTGAAAACTAAATCTTATGAAAATCGATCCTTACCACCACTTACCACCCGATTGAAGAAAAGAAAGAGAGAACACCTTGCTTTAATATTAGGCCAATACTTCTCAAAGTTGGGAGAAGGAATTCACTATTGTTGGTTAAATTAATAAACAAGGTTGAACATGTGAAAAAGAAGAACAAAAGTAGGAGAAGATCTGGAATTTTATTAATAACAGAGGAGGAAAATCGGCAACAAAGTGGTGGATTATTCGACCATTGGTGGAAGAAAGAAAAAAGGAGAATAGGTGGGAGAAATCAAAGGTGATTTTTGGCCAAATAGAATAGAAGAAAGCTGAAATTTTGAAGAATTCCTAGGGAATTTTCGGCGAGAGCTAAGGGAAAAAGAAAAGCTACGATTCTGGAATTTTCTCTCTTCTTCTTTACATACAAAATAGCCCCCAAAGAGTCATTATCCGCCAAATTCTCCTTCCTATCTTGATAATTAAACTCTTAATTATCACCTAAGATAATATCACTTATCCTCTATCTTTTTTTTAAACAAATTGAATAAAAATAAAACACCCACTTACCTCTTTCAAAATGAATTTGGGAGTCCAAAGTGCAACCACTTCTCCCCACGCCAATGACAAAAATAAAAGGAAAAGAAACATTTTGGTGCCCTTAGATTCAACCAAGGACACTCAAAGCAGAAGCCCCCTTCTTAACGCCTTTGCCAACTCTCCGAATAGACTTTCATGTCATAACTCGTCATGACATTTTTATAAGCCATCCTTCATTGCTCCTTATGCTTTGGCGCTAAAACAAAATAAACACACATGTAGCACCCTGAGACTCGAACACGAGTCCAAGCACCGCAGATTCTTTCTTCCAAAGACCCTTGCCAACTTTTCCAGCCGCCTTTTATGCCATACAACCCCTTATTTATTTATAAGACCTCCTGGGCGTTTACCCCAAAATTAGAATGCAAAGCAGCGCATAGCAAATGAACTCGCCTATCCACCCCAGGACTCTAGTGGCGCTCAAGCCACTTCACCTACCGACTTTCTTGTCCAATTCCTCACCAATTATTTTTAAAGCTTCCCAAGCCAACTCCAACGCCCAAACAAAATGCCACTTGCGACCATCGTGCCTCGAACCCAGGCCCTTGTAACACCCTTGGGCGCACCCAACCAATTGCACCAAGCCTATTCCTTGTGCCATAATTAAGCCCAAAAATTTATTAAAGCCTTATCTCGTCTAGCTCCCTCCTTTATGGTACTAAAAAATATTTTAACACTAGGTCGGGCTAACTTCGGGTTATTTTAGACCCTTAAATATGTCAAATAAATCCTAGAATTTAACCCTTCAAGTACACACAAGGGAAAATAGCTAAGTTACAAACAACCCCTAATTTGGGGTGTTACAAGGATTCCAGAGAAGAGGAGGTGGGCCACTAGGACCGCTTAAGTACCAAGCTCTTCCTAGATCCAATCCTAGACATGTGTATGCCTGTTGCCACACCCTAACCCAACGACTTGTTCACAGACATGTTTAATTAAGTTAAGTCTTATGAAATTTAGAGTTGTTCAAACTAGGCCTAAGTCCATGAACCCTAGCATATTTGTCTACGTCCCCATAAAGCCCATTAAACCCAAATTCCAACCTTACGACCCATTAGGCCCGAATCTTATCAAATGGCCTATTAGGCCCAAAACAAATCCAGATCGTGTTTCATGCGTGACTAACTCAATTCGTATAACAAACCAAACCATTCCATCAAACTTAGCCTCGAGCCCACTGGGCCCATTTAGCCACTTTCGACTTTTTGGCATTGCCGATTTTGTGTGTGTAGTGTTTGTACACACCTGGTAACCTCGCATGCTGTAACCCCTTAGTCACAAACCTACAATCGACATTACTAGTGATTAACCAAGGTTTTAACACATACTTATCAAAAATCGAAACCTCACTGTACCCTTACTGTGTGCTTCACATTTTAGTAGCCCTTTCTTAGCTACTATTCACGAGTATCCCCTAAATCTGAACCCACACATACACCATAAAAAATTCGAGTGACTCATAACCTACACAAGTCACCCCTATAGATCATGCTTACATTCGGCCATTTACTTAAACCATAATTGAGACAAGCACACTTACCACTTGCTAACGATCCTACCACACTTGCGATCTCTGAATCCTACCCTTGTTAATACAAGGTTAACGATAATGAGAAGTTAGATAGCCCTTCGGCTTTTAACAAAACACATTTAAGGGGTTAATTGAATACTTACCGAATCCATCCTTTTGATCCTACGTCCTAGATAGCTACTAAATGAGATTCGACTTTTAACCTTGACTGAGAGTAGATACTAATCAATTTGTGATGGAGGAAAACCACAAAGGTTCGGCACAAGTAAAAATTTTGGCAAGGGAGGATGGTGGTAATTCGATAATAGAGGAATTTGGCTATGAGAGAATTCGGAAAAAAGGGATGATGGTATTCGACAATGGAAGAAATAAGGATGAGGGGAAGAAAAGAAAGAAAAGATTGAAACTCAAAGAACCCTTCTAAGGAATTCGGCAATGAAAAGAAAAAGAATGGAAAATTCGTCATTACCTAGGACCCCAGATTCGGTACACACACATTTATATAGCCTATAGCCAAAACTTAGCCATCTCTACAGTCCAATTCGGCATCACTTCATCCATTGTTCATCTCCTAATTTTTCTCCATGATATCTCCCTTATCCTTCTCTTATATTCTCTATACTGATCACTTCTCCTTAGAGTCCCTCTACACGCCACTTCCAGCCTTCTAGAAGCTTAAAATTAAACTCCAAAATAAAACTAAGCTAGCACTCGAACCTCAGACCTCCCTACATGCATATGTCACCACCTCCCTACACCCTACTGGCATTACTTAACCACGTCACCATAGGATTCTTTGTGCCATTTTCACTTATTTTTATTTAAAAGTCCACTACCCACAACCCTGATTTCTTAATTAATTAAATTAAAAATCCTCCACCACAAAACTCGAACCCAAAACTTCTCCAACACACTTGGACACTCCAAGTTCATTAAACCCTTAAAGTCATCATGTCATTTGTCATTTTCTTGCTCACTTCAAAATTTTATGAGACCTAAAGCCCAAAGCCCAAAAGGTCCAATACTTTTAGGCCCAAATTCGGGCGTTACAATTCTACCCCTTAAAGATATTTCATCCTTGAAATTTTCCACTAACTATTAATCGCACCGCTCAAGTCACACCACTATGCTTCTGCTGCCCACTTTGATTTAATAACACATAAACATTGCACGCATACAATTTATATACCCAAAAATATAACATCCACACCAAACATACCCGACTTAATGGTGATTGAACAATCCCGAGCCTTATGCTCCTCAGACCCGTATCTTAAACATGCTCTTGACTTCCTTCAGCATTCACTCGGATGATGCCTTCTACAATATTCGCAAGCCAGAAAGTTTGGACGTACTTTAACATGCTTCACAGAACGAGACTGCGGCCCTAAAAAACTGCGATCTCTTTTTTTCTTACAGATCACGCACCTAACTCGAAGTGTTTCGCCAATTTCTTTCACCTTCTCCAATACCTCCCTAACTAGCTGAGTCAGCACATCAGCCCTACACCTCCACGGCCTCTGCCGCATCCCCTTGCACTTCTTCTAGTACTCATCACTAATTCTCGTATTATCTGAATTAGGAATTTTTATGTATTTAGTTCATAGCTCCATTGTTTAAAGCACATTTCTTATGCAAATAACAATTTAAAAGTTGTTTCGCGGTCGTGAATCCATTACAGGCTTAAGTTTCCTACGGGCTTCAGTCTTTAAAAACCTATTGTTTAAAGTAGTCCAATATCTAAATATAGTTCAGTAATTTAAGTAAATATAACAGAAAAACTTACTTGGCTTGACGTCGAGGGCTCGGTGAACCACACTTCAAGAATCCTACCAAAACTATTTTTAAAACCCAAAATTTAAGGCCCATTTCACAGCTGAGCTTTGTAACCGGGCTCTGATATCACTAAATGTAACACCCCAAACCTGGCCTAGAAGTTAGGCCCGAATCCGAAATGTCACATTAAAGGCACAATTCAAAACGGTTTTCCTAATTAAAAGTTTAAGGTCCAAAAGCCCAAAAATCTATGAGTCTTACTAAGTAAAGGAAAAAAAACCCCATTTCATTGTTTTAAGTATTTCGAAAACCAAGTTAAAACATAGGAGCTTACTTAGGTTTAATAATTAAAT
The DNA here is from genome assembly GCA_025506655.1 of Gossypium rotundifolium. NCBI lineage: Eukaryota > Viridiplantae > Streptophyta > Magnoliopsida > Malvales > Malvaceae > Gossypium > Gossypium rotundifolium. The sequence continues at coordinate 47,958,801 of CP106723.1, forward strand.
AAACAATTAACCATAACCCAAAATAAATCTGAAGTCAAAATGAAATACAAGGCCTTATTACATCCACCGAAAATTAAGTAAACAAAAACATGTATTTCAAGACAAATAAATGAAAATTCAATCATCTTGTAGTGTGGCCATCTCCGAGTCCTATCCTACTTCGAGCCGTCTATTTGGGATTGCCTGCAACATTAAATTAAAGGGTGTGAGTTTCGAAACTCAGTGTGTACAACCCTTTGAAATTAAATCACACATAAATTTTTACATTGGGCCTAAGCCCTATCAGAATTGGTGGTCTTGGGCCTTAGCCCATATTGACCTCATATCATATCATAATATATCATATACACACAGGGTAATGCAAAACCCACCCCAACAATCCATCCGCTACACACTCTATTTCCCTTCCAACCTTATGACTCCTGTGGGGAATTCTAGCTCGACCTACCCCTCCGTTACACACCAAGGGTAGCCCGATTGTGGTACTACCGAACGTTGCAGCAAAGCTACTAATCATATATTGGGCTTAAAGCCTCCCGTGGATCCATACCATACGGCCATACGATCCTCAAATCTTTCTTCGTACCATAATTCTTAGCCATATGCATCCTAAGCAGAATATCATATGAATGCATCAAACACACGAGTAACATCCATAAACTCATATTCGTCACATATGGGTATTCTCGTCATTTCACTACCCAAGAGTATTTTCGTAATTCTACCCTATAGGGGTATTTTGATAACTTGGCAAAATAGGGGTATCTTGGTAATTTTACAAAATAGGGGTATTTTGGTATTTTTGCAAAAACAAATCTAGGGGCATTTTAATAATTTTTAAATATAAGGGTATTTTAGTAATTTTATAAATATATGGATATTTGGTCTCTCTCGGGTTTTAGTTATGAACTTTGGCCCATCAACAAGTCTTCACGGCTAAAGTGAACAGACATTACGCGCCAAGTAGGATTCCAGAGAAGAGGAGGTGGGCCACTAGGATTGCTTAAGTACCAAGCTCTCTAGATCCAATCCTAGACATGTGTATGCCTGTTGCCACACCTTAACCCAGCGACTTGTTCACAGATGTGTTTAATTAAGTTAAGTCTTATAAAATTTAAGATTTGTTCAAACTAGGCTTAAGTCCATGAACCCTAGTATATTTGTCTATGTCCCCATAAAGCCCATTAAACCCAAATTCCAACCTTACGGCCTATTAGGCCCAAAACAAATCCAGATCGTGTATCATGTGTGACTAACTCAATTCGTATAACAAACCAAACCATTCCATCAAACTTAGCCTCAGGGCCCATCGGCCCATTTAGCCACTTTTGACTTTTCGGTATTGCCCATTTTGTGTGTGTAATATTTGTACACACCTGGTAACCTCGCATACTGCAACCCCTTAGTCACGAACCTACAATCGACATTACTAGTGATTAACCAAGGTTTTAACACATACTTATCAAAAACTAAAACCTCACCGTACCCTTACCTTGTGCTTCACGTTCTAGTAGCCCTTCATTAGCTACTATTCACGAGTATCCCCTAGATCTACACCCACACATACACCATCAAAAATTTGAGTGACTCATAACCCACACAAGTCACCCCTATAGATCATACTTACATTCGGCCACTTACTTAAACCATAAATGAGATGAGCACACTTACCACTTGCTAACGATCCTACCACGCTTGCGATCTCTGAATCCTACCCTTGTTAATACAAGGTTAACGATAGTGAGAAGTTAGATAGCCCTTCGGCTTTTAACAAAACACACTTAAGGGGTTAATTGAATACTTACCGAATCCAACCTTTTGATCATGCGGCCTAGATAGCTACTAAACGAGATTGACTTTTAACCTTGACTGAGAGTAGATATCAATCGATTTGTGATGGAGAAAACCACAAAGGTTCGGCCCAAGTAAAAATTTTGGCAAGGGAGGATGATGGTAATTTGGTAATAGAGGAATTTAGCTATGAGAGAATTCGACAAAAAGGGATGATGGTATTCGACAATGGAAGAAATAAGGATGAGGGAAGAAAAGAAAGAAAAGATGGAAACTCAAAGAACCCTTCTAAGGAATTCGGCAAAGAAAAGAAAAAGAATGGAAAATTTGACATTACCTAGGACCCCAAATTCGACACACACACATTTATATAGCCTATAGCCAAAACTTAGCCACCCCTACAGGCCAATTCAGCACCACTTCATCCACTGCTCATCTCCTAATTTTTCTCCATGATATCTTCCTTATCCTTCTCCCATATTCTCTTTACTGATCACTTCTCCTTAGAGTCCCTCTACATGCCACTTCTAGCCTTCTAGAAGTCTAAAATTAAACTCCAAAATAAAACTAAGCTAGCAATCGAACCTCAGACCTCCCTACATGCATATGCCGCCACCTTCCTACACCCTAGTGGCGTTACTTAACCACCTTACCATAGGCTTCTTTGTGCCATTTTTCACTTATTTCTATTTAAAAGCCCACTACCCACAACCCTGATTTCTTAATTAATTAAATTAAAAATCCTCCACCACAAAACTCGAACCCAAAACTTCTCCAACACACCTGGACACTCCAAGTTCATTAAACCCTTAAAGCCATCATGTCATTTGTCATTTTCTTGCTCATGTCAAAATTTTATGAGACCCAAAGCCCAAAGCCCAATAGGCCCAATACTTTTAGGACCAAATTCGAGGTGTTACAGCTTAAGTCCAAAAATGGCACCGTATTACCCTTTATATAAAAATAAAAAAAAATCAGAAAAGGGCATTTTCCCTTTCATTTTTCAGAAATAGTTTGAGGGTCCTCTCAAATCCCCTCCCCTTGTCTCCGGCCGAAAGGGCCATTGACCGTCTGTTCCCCACCGTAAATGGTGGCCGACGTTGCGCAAAAAGGGGTTTTTCGACTCCTTTTAGAATGGGTCTTAAGAAAAACCGTCTAAGCTTGTAAAAACAAAAAGTAAAAGGCCCACTTTCACCCCCTCTTTCGTGCCCGATTTCGACCGCGAGAGAGAAACCTCCGACGATGGACCACGAGGTAACGACGCGGTTGTGGGGTAACTCCGGTGAGCCCTTTCCTCTTTTTTTTTTAATTTTTTATGAAAGTTTTTAAAATAAAAAATAAAAAAAATAAACAGTTAATCGAAAATCAAAATGGAAAGATCGAGATCAGCCTTAGAATTTCTATTCTCTTTTTTGATTTCTGATGGTTCGTAAAAAAAAAGGAAGAAGATATTACAATAGATTTGCTTCGTTTTTTTATAACCGAGTTTACAGATTCGTCTTTGTTTGTTTCTATTGTGTCCTCTGTTACTATTTGTTTTTTTCTTCTTTATCTTGTTGTTGTAGGTAGCATCAGAGGCGTACGGGCAGAGGAGCCGCGCGCAAGGTGGCTACTAACGTGCGGCTAGTCAGAGGGAGGCCGATGGTCGGTGGCTGAAAGCTTAGGGGCTAGGGTTCTTTGGCTGAAAGTGTTTAGTTTGTGGGCTAGAACTTTAGGTTAGGGTTAAACGAATTTAGGCTTAGGCTTGTAACTGGGTTAGTTTTTTTAATATAGGTTTTTTGTTTGTATATGGACTATTAAATTATTTGTTTTTTGATTTTTTTTGGTTTGGTTTTGTTTGGGTCCCGGGTAAATTTAGGGGGTAAATATCCCATATATACCAAAAAATTAGTTTATTTACGGAAATGGGCCAGTTTGAAGAATATTTACTGAAAAGAACCGTTTCCCCCAAAAACACGTCCACGTCAGCACGTTTTTGGGGGATATGCTAGCAAAGCGCGCCCTTGGGGACGCTCTTTTGCCACATCGGCACAAAGTCTTGTTGACGAGGCTTTTTTGATGTGGCAAAAATACGTCCCCAATGATGCGTTTTAGCCCGTGTTTTTTAAAAAAACTATTCTCGAATTTTTTAAAAATTTACGAGAATAAACTTTTATAAAGGCTCAAAATGACAACACCATTTTTTTAAGGTGTCATCAATTAATAAGGAAATATAACTTACAAAGGAAATCTTTATATAGACCCAAAGTCTCATTTCCCTTATTTTCTTGAGCAAAGTGAGATATGAGATATGTGTATATATAGACTCATGAATAGTTTTACAGCTTGTTCTTAAACAATGTGGGATTCCTTTCTCTTTTAACTAACACCATGAGATGACATTCTACACTATATTTGATTTTTTTTTACAAAACAATTTCTCTTTTTTATATTTTGTTAACATTTTCTTATATTATAAAATTATGTTTTGAAATCTTTAATCTTGTTGCATTTTAAAATTGTTAACTTGTTGCATTTAAAATTTTATAAATTATGTTTAGCATTTTACAAAACAAGTGGAGGAGTATTCAGGCGTGGAACACCTGAAAGTGGAATTGACTTGAGAGAAAAAGATAACCAACAATAGTAGCATTGACAGAGAAACGTTTGATAGAGATCATGTCTAATGAACAACCTTTTCTTTCAAGAATTATTTCCAGATATGATTTAGTTAGCCATTGTCCAGTAATTCCTATCTGTAATGCTTCTACTCCAACTGTCTATGCAACAGTGTAGCAACCAAATCAAACATAAGTTTTTCATCAACTGTTTTTACATAGACTGACGAATATGGGAGTTTATATTCACTTGCTAACCCAAATTCTTACCACAAAAAAACCAAACACAACAAATAAAGATTGAAATTTTGCAAGAAGAGCATACATGTTTAAAATAAAATCTTGGAACTGAAGCTAAACAGTAAAGTTATGAACTTGACATCTAACAAACAGATAGAACATGAATACAAACATATAGCAAAGAAGACCTCTGAGAATCAAAACACAGTAGATATAACCTATATCAGCAAAATGGTAGGCTAGTAGCAAAGCCAATGAATTTTGGTTCAAATAAAACAAGAAACATTTTAAGTACATTATAGATGGATTGACTGATTGCATTTTGGCATTTCAAAAGTGTTTAACATCTTTGAATTGAGAGATGCCATGATGAATAATAACCCGGTCATTTCTAAAATACATAACATAATTTATAAAATTTTAAATGCAACAAGTTAACAATTATAAAATGTAACAAGATTAAAGATCTCAAAATATAATTTTATAATATAAGAAAATGTTAACAAAATATAAAAAAGAGAAATTGTTTTGTAAAAAAAAAATCAAATATAATGTAACATGTCATCTCATGTTGTTAGTTAAAAGAGGAAGGAATCCCACATTGTTTAGGAACAAGCTGTAAAACTATTCATGAGTCTATATATACACATATCTCATATCCCACTTTGCTCAAGAAAATAAGGGAAATGAGACTTTGGGTCTATATAAAGATTTCCTTTGTAAGTTATATTTCCTTATTAATTGATGACACCTTAAAAAAATGGTGTTGTCATTTTGAGCCTTTATAAAGGTTTATTCTCGTAAATTTTTAAAAAATTTGAGAATAGTTTTAAAAAAAAAACGGGCTAAAGCGTGCCCCTGGGGACGCGTTTTTGCCACATCAGCAAAGCGCGTCCTCGTCAGCGCGCTTTTTGTTGATGTGGCAAAAGCGCATCCCCAGGGGCGTGCTTTGCTGGCATATCCCAAAAAGCGCTGACGTGGACGCGTTTTTGGGGAAAACGGTACTTTTCCGTAAATATTCTTCAAACTGGCCCATTTCCGTAAATAAACTAACTTTTTGGTATATATAGGATATTTACCCAAATTTAGGCCTGTACACTTCCTATTTTTGATTTTATTCATTTTTGCTTCTGTGAGTTCCTGCTATTCTACTTTGTTTTCAACTATTATTCTATCATTTTTGCTGCCTTCTATTTTCAATCTATTTTGGCAAGGATCGGTGTCATCTTGTGCTTTTAAACGGATTCGTCGGTGGGTCGTAAGTGTTTTGTTTTATGAATCGCATTTTGTTGATTGAAAAATGTGTGTAATTTATATCAACTTTGACAAAACGAGATTCTATAGAATTAGGGGATTTTCAATTTCTTTCTTTTAAAATCTTTTTGACAAATTATATCAGTAAATTGATTGATGTATTAAGTCACACATTTTTTACTCAAAGTAAAATTCTATGTTATGTATTTCTTTTTATTGGGATGATTTATTAGCTAAACTTTGAACAAAAAATAGAACAAATTTAAAATATTTACAATTGATGCAACAAGTCATTCAGCAATTGAGGAGTTTGATTTGTTTATTTTTATTATATTGTGGACTATTTTATGTCACCTTTTATTGATATTGTGCAGCATAATTTCATAATAAATTCGGGTATTTTCAATCAATCAAGGAAATTTAGAAGAGGTCTAGTCGATCATTGTTTCTTATTTACAAGATAAGAAGATTTTGAATAAATATCTTTGCATTGTTATTTTCCAAAATAAGAAGTTTAATTTAGGCAAAGTCAAAATAATTATTTCTGTTTATTCTTATTTGATTTACAAAGTTACAAATATCTAAACAATTGAGAGTTGTTTATATGTTTTAAAGTGGAATTAATGGACCTCAATTTGTGAAACAATTGTGAGAGAATTTTTGTTAAACAAACTGTTTTATCAGTTTAGATTATGTTTCAATAGCAGGTTGGTAAAGAGGTATTAATAATTTAGATTAATGCTTTTGATTAGGGACTGATTTGGTTTGTTGAGGCCATGTGTCAGGCCATGTGGACCACATGCGTTGGCCAGTTGATTTACACGGTTTGGGTCAATTGGGGCGTGTATGAGGCCATGTGGGTCATTTTCTAAAATTTTCTCCTAGGTCCATTTGACTTTGAAATTCGTAATTAAACCTTCCGTTAGGCTCGTTTGGCTTAAATAAGACATAAAATGTAACATCTTTTGATATGTGTCTATATGTGCTGGGTAAGATATGTGAAAAATAAATTTACGTTCTATGTTCTGATAATTTCGAAAGCATGATTACATATGATAAGCATGAATCAGTTTAATAAACTCTATGTAGGCTACATGATATAATCTATGTTAAGGACATTTACATAAGCATGTCATATTTCTAATTCGTTACAATTATATGTTAGCATGTTAATGCATGTGCATTAGGGTGTGATTTGATATGTGATGGAGGAAGTGTATTATATTCTGGCAGTATTACTGTAATTTTGGCAGTTAAAACGCAATATCTATTTGGCAACTCAGTTGCACCTTTATGAGTGACATACCATTACAACCCGGTGTGATTGGATGGATGGACTCTTGTAGTCCTATTTTGTGTGATTGGTTGGACAGAGCTGGGGTGTAGCAGATAGGGGTAGGATCTGTGACTGCATTTGTATCTGAATCTGAATATGCATCCATATCTGAATTTGAAAATACATTTGATTCTGTATATGAGAATATGTTTATGAAAACATATCTATTTATTTATGTATATCTGATTTGTTGTTTGGGATGTGTTACACACTAAGCTCGTAAAACCCACTCTTTTTTTGTTATACTCTCAGGTAACCAACAAGTTTAGGACCGGACGGCGAGCAAGAGCTCGGATTGTTTTCTTGGTTAATTAATTATGATAGTTTACGTTATTATTCTTTCTAGACTTTTGGGACTGTAATTTGTTTTTAGACTTTATTTTTGGTTTTGGGGTTTTTTAGCGTAAAACTACAAATCACACGAGGTAACAAATTGAAATCCGGTTTCCGACTAAAACTTTGCAAATTTTCGCTACAAACTTAAGTAATCACCCAAGTGTTATCCTGTAAATGAATAAGTAGTTTTTAGCGTACATTTGCCTTTAAAATGGAAACGATTTGTCAAAATTAATACTTTTAAAAATGACACGACTATGATTCAAGTTTTGGATTTAAATTAGGTGTTTCCAATCATAAGTTTTTCTAAACATTTGTGAGAGTTTTGTCAAAAGTTATGCTTTCGAAACGCATACTGAGTTTTGATTAAGTCAAAAGTTTTTAAACTAGTAAATGTAATTCCTCAAGATTCGATCTTAATGTCTAGGCTGAGTTTGGGGTATTATAAAGTCATTTTCTGGAAAAGAGCTTATCTATTTTGTCAAATTTTTTTGTCAATTTTGTTGATGTCACATTTTTAAATAATAAAAAAACTCACTTGGAAGTGACATAATTAAAAAATAACGTTGTAACGAACTTGAATTTAATAAAATATTTTTAATATATGCAAAAATGTGAAATATAAATTTATAGATATAAAATAAACTCAATTAAACAATGAAAAGATAAGAAAATCGCAAATGTAGGTTTCATTAAAAATAATTTTTATGAAATATTTTTAAGAAATTTATCAAACAATAAAAATATTTTACAAAGATTCATCCAAACACTAAAAATATTTTACGTAAGCTATTTTCAGTAAAAACAAACAACCCGTAATTATACTCTATTAACCAAATACATTTAGAAAATTATTACCCTAATAATTACACTTCCATTCAATTACTCTATGTATCTAAACAGACTCTACAATAAAAATGTAATTAACTTAATAATTACATTTTCATCTAATTAGCGTATGCGGTCGAAACTAATCCTTAAAAGAATTATTTTTCCTTTTACAAAGATGTGTGAGGTATTAATGCAAGACTTCATATTCATTAAAATGTTATAGAAAATAGGTTCTAAATTGAAATTTGAGAGTCCAAATGTTGACTTTCAAAACTCAAATTGCTTATTCAACTAGGTTCAAGTATATATATATATATATATATATATATATTTAGCTAATTTCCTTAAGTTGAAGATGGAAATAAAATTTTTCAATTTTAAATAAAATAAAACATAAAATTGAAAAAAATTAAAAACCTTAATTAATCTGGTAAGCTATGTGAGTAAAGCATTAAAATACTCAATAATTAGAGCTCCACCTAATTTGAATGCTAGTTTTTTTCTTCTTCAACCTCATTAAATGTTAGCAGCGGTAAAGACTGATATTTTGATTAGGTGGCGGAATTCAAAACCATGACTATTGTAGGACCAAATTATTTATCCATTATGTATATAAAAATTTAAACAAAAAATTGTCCAATTCTTTTAACTTTAGATTATTTTGGATTGATTTCCAATTTTAAAAATATTTTAATTAAATTAAAAATTCAATATCTGAACAAGTTTCTCAATTCTGTAAAAAAACATCATAATATTTAAATAACTAATAATATATAAAAATCTCACAATTTTATGTTTTCAAACAAATACCCATAGCTTAACTAAAGTCCCCCGGGTAGGTTAACGAGGTCGATGATGAGAAACATGGGAAAAGAGAGGATTAGTTGAGCTAATTCACCGGCCTATATATGGACAAAAATGCGTTATCCTATTTCATACGGTGGGTGGGACCGTCTCAACTTTAGACTGTATGGTGGAGTTTCTCTAGATATTATTATTATTATTATGAAATTAATAAATTCAATTCTTATGTAATCTGCATGTTGATCTCATTTAATGAAATCCAACTAAAAAAAGGAAGCAAAATATAAATATATAACATATGTTTTTTATAAATTAATAAATATCAAAATTACGCATTAACTTTTAATCAATGTGTAATTTAATACATGAATTTTATTTTGTGCAATATATACATAAAATTTTAAATGTGGTTCAAATGTATATACAAAATTTTAATTTTGATACAATACATTTTAAATTATATAAACATCAATTTTTTTTTTTTGAATAAGTATACTTATTTGTGTTGCAATATGTAAATTTAAAATTATGATATTTCAATAAATGTGTAGGTAATCAGTAATTTGAAAAATTGAGTCAAATTAAAATGTCATGTATAAAATTGTATAAAATTAAAGTTTATATATAAATTTGAAATTTATACCGTATAACTTGCCCCATTTTTGTTTTTTTTTTTTGTATAAAAGAACTAAGGTTGGGTAAGAAAAATCGAAAAATTGAAAACCAACCTAAAATCGAGGTCCTTGCGTTAAGTATTTCCTTTTGTTTATGTCATTGCGTTAAGTAAAAGTACCATGGAGGTCCTTGTATTAGCAGCTAGATTGCATTTTGCCCCTCTATTAAAAAAATGGGCAAATTAACCCCTATATGTTAGGAAAATGTGCAAATTAGTCATTTTGCTAAAAAAAAATCCATACATTCGTGTTGTTAAGTGATGACTTGGCTTTTTCAAAAAAAAAAAATGCAAGTTATGTGAAATTAAAGGATGAGTAGGATTAGGTGCCTTGTACTATGAGTTAGATTGCATTTTGTCCCATTTCATTTAAAAGATAAATAAATTAGTCTTGTACATTAGATCAAAAAGCAGACTAGCCCTTTTGTTAAAAAATTCATTTGTTACACCGTGTGTACCTCATACTAGTGTGACATTTTATCACGTCAGCAAATAGTTAAAAATAAAAAAATCATGAAAACTAAATAAACTTTTAACAATTATTTAAAAGTTATAGAAAATTATTAAGAATCTAATTTGTTATAATTTGTAAATAATTTTAAAATTATTTAAGAAACCACTCCAAAATGAACTTGGACACCATTTATCCAAGTTTATTCTAATCTAAACAACCATTTGTCTAAGTTGATTACGAAACTAATTTTTAATAACTTTTATAGATTCTTTTAATTATTAATAAATTTATATATTTTATAATTTTTATAGTTAGTTAAGAATATGTCCAAGTTTTATCCTAAATTTGGTTTTTAAAAAACAATAATATTTTTTAAATTTTTTATGTTTTTCTAAAATTTGTTTAAATATTACCACGTCAACATGAAGTATACGTGACATGTATCATTAGCACTTAATAGTGGAAATGGATGAAAATTTTAACAGAAAGATAAACTTGCTATTTGTTCTAACGTATAGGGACTAATTTGCCCATTTTTTCGTTGAGAGGGTGTTGGAAAAAAATCAGTTTGAAAACGGTTTTCTTGAACAACGGAAAATTAAAATTTTGAAAACAACCCAGTTTGTGATATTTATAGCAATAAACCTTAGACTGAAATCATACCTATGTTTTCGAATAAGCGAATCCTTAATGTTTTCCGACTTTCAACCAAATGATCTTCTCCGCTATTCTCGTATCACGAATTGCTTCAAGTGTGGGCTTAAACCAATTGAATCAAAACATAGAACAAGAAAAATAAATTCTTTTCTTTTTAGAGTGAAAACGAAAATTCTCTCTTCTTTAATAGAAACTTGTAGAATTGTTATTTTGGAAAAATATATTTAATAGTTGAGAATAATTCTCTCTATTTTTCAACAAAGTAATAATCTCTCAAAGTTATGTTAATAGCTCTACCGGTGTCATCTATTTATATGAAGAAAAAGTAGGACCCTTGTTGAGTTGTAGTGGTTTATTTCAAATATAAAAACAACTTCCTACTTAGAGTGGAAGTATGGTGTAACAGCTCGATTTAGGGCTTAGTCAGAATAGTGGTTGCGAGACCATAAATCCAAGGTAGAAATATGTGTTTTATGGTTTTTATGTGGTCTATGACATGTTTGCATGATTGTGTGAAAATTTCATGAAGAGATTTTATAAATTAGTGATCAATTTATTCATGAGGACTAAATTGCAAAGATTGAAAAATATGAGATTCTAGAAGATTCAAGTATGAGATAGCAAAGAAAATTTATTAGAGGTCTTTATTTAAAAATTAGACCATTATATGATGGACAAAAATAGGCATGGGAAGGAAAATCTCAAGAAAGGGGCCTTAAGGGCATTTTAGTCATTTGGCTAATAAACTAATTAAAAGGGAAAAAGAAGTCAAAATTCATGTCCATCTTCTCCATGCTAGCCAAAAATTTCAAGAACACCATAGATAGGGTTTCTTCAACTTTCAAACTTGATTGTAAGTACCTCCTAGACCCGTTTTTAATATTATTCGTATTTTTTAGATCCTCGTAGCTCAATTTAGCTATTTCTAGCTATATTTTGAGCAAGGGTTTATATTAAAAAATTTACCCATGTGTGATATGCATGTATTTTGATGTTTAATGGAGGAATATGAAAGTTTGATGTATGATAAACATCTTTTTCTAAGTGATTTTCATGGAAAATTTATATAAAGGACCTAATCGTAAAAGTGATAAAATATGTAGTAAAAATTAGTTTTGAAGGAAAGTGTGAGTTGTTATGAGCTCAATAAATATTCGGCTAGGCTTGGGTAACCAAGGAAATGAGTGTGTTTCAATATACGAGCCTAGGGATCATTTTGTAAATATGAGAAAGCATGGGGGCAAAATCATAATTTTTCCAAAGTATGATTCATGTTTTGATTTAGTCAATGTGATCATTAAAAGAGTGAAATTTTCATTATAGATCAAGAAACACGAAGTCCAGATCGAAACCGAGGAAATGATAAGGTGGTGGACTAAATCGAACAATTGTATACATTTTGATAACGAGGTAAGTTTGTGTGTAATAAATTAACCTTACGTCATTATGTATTGAAATTCTTGAGATTGCATGAAATGAACATTATTTTTATGAAAATTAATCAAAGATGTTCAGTAAGAAAATGATGAAGATTTATGAGGTGAAAACCTCGATTGAACTTAGGAATAGAAAGGATACCATCGTCAAGACATGAGATTAAAAGGTCTCGTGTAAGATCATATCTGGGATATGGCATCGGCATCTAAGAAGAAAATCATTTAAGACCATGTCTGAGACATGGCATCGATATACGATCTTGTATAAGGCCATATCTAGGAGATGGCATTGACATTGATATGAGATCCCATATAAGACCATATCTAGGATATGGCATCGACATCGACATGTGATCCCATGTAAGACCATATCTAGGATATGACATTGACATCATTATGTGCAAGACGAATTTCGGTATCCTTCGATATTCTAAGAGGTTCAACGGGTAAAGAGCTAAGTCCATATTAAAGATGATAAAGAGTTAAGTTCATGATAAAGATGATAACGAGCTAAGTTAGTACTCATGATTGCAAAAGTGCTAAAGTTATGTGATGAGTGTATAGGTATACACGAGTAACTTACGAGAAATAAGTTCGATGTATGATGTGTAGGTGATAAGAGTAAGCATGAGTAAGCCATGTCAATGTACTTGAGAACTTGTGTTATTACTTAAAGTAAAATATGAATGTATTATGAGATTTTATGTTGCTATTTATTGCATGCAAACTTACTAAGCTTTATGCTTACTCCCTCTCTTTTCCATTTCCTTGTAGTATCGCCAAGCTAGCTCGGGGATCGAAGGACATCGGAGTTCGATTCACACAATCAAATTATTCTCTTGGTATAGTAAATTTCAGTTATTTTGAGTATGGATGTATAGGTACTTGGTCATTTTGATATGTCATATTGGTTAGCCAAGGTGTTGGCTATTAATACTACTTAATTCATTTTGTAAATGGCCATTGGAATTGACCAATACTAGTTAAGTTATATTTATTCAATGATGATGAAATTCATAAAGTGCAAGCTCGTGCAATTGATTGAGTAATGTGTAAAGTATATGCATGATGAATTAGTAAATGTTCATAGTGTATCATTGCTATGTTATGTGTTGCTTGAGATGGTATAAGTGTGGTTGCTTTTTAGGGAGGCAATTGGCTTGCTAAATAGCCTTATAATTGTCCACACGAATAGACACACAGGCGTGTGTCTAGGTCATGTTTGACACACGGTTAGCCCCAATGGCGTGTTGGTAGGTCGTGTGTCCCCTGCATCTAATTTGTGAAAAATTCAGTTCGTCACATGGGTCAGTACACGGGCGTGTGACTAGGCCGTGTGCCCCTAAGTGTTTGCTGACGTCATAAACAAAATGTCAAGGTTTTCACACATGGGTTAAGACACGGGCGTGTCATGGCGTGTGTGAGGACACGGGCCATGACACAGGCGTGTGCGCTGCAGAAAAAAACCCCCAGAGATTCGAAATGAAAAATAAAATCCACACGGACTAGGGACATAGGCGTGTGTGACCACACGGTCTACCCACACGGGTGTGTCCCTATCCACACGGACGTGTGGCCTTGTTTTGATTAAAACTTTTCTAAGTGTTCGTAAGTTTTCGGTTCAGTCCCGGATCACTTCAAGTGTAAGTTTGAAGTCTCGTAGACCCATAATAAGGACATTGTGAATACGAATGAAAGGTTTTAAATTTGAATGAAAATTTATGGTCCAATATTACATGATGAAAGTATGTTAAGTCCAGTAATACCTCGTACTCGGTTCTGGTGTCGAATACGGGTAAGAGGTGTTACATATGGTGGATGATACACCGTAATATTCCTACTAGGGTTGCCGCCCCCTTCATGTTACATGGGGGTTTTTGGACCTCTCTTATATCGGGTCCAATTACAATTACTTACTTTCTAATTTGATCTAACCCGATTTTGTTTTTCTATTTCCCAAAATAAATTTCAATATATTTATATTAAATAATTTTCTCATCCAAATTTTACTCCCGGTAAAATTATGAAAATTTTATCCCTTAGTATTATTTCAAGAAAATATGTTTAATATTTCACCACTCAACATGTTCACTATGACCAAATGGTTTATTTTCATTTTCGGGCTTTAAATCAACTCAAAAACATAAACTCATTTTTCCAATAATTTCTGAGTAATCCATGTACATTTGCAAATGAATCATTTCTTATTTTCATTTCCATTTTGAGAAAACCACATTCATTTCCAAATGGTTTCATTTCTCCATTTCGGAGTAAACCTGTAACATCCCTAACCCATATATGTTGCCGAAACAGGGTTATAGAGTATTACCAGAGTTTACAGAACCATCACAGATAAATCAAGTAAAAATACTATTCATATTTGAAAACAATCATATCGTCCCTTAAATGGACCCTCGAGACCCATTATAAGCATTAGAAACGAATCGGGACTAGATCGGGATCTCATAAAATTTTTCTCAAAATTTCAAAATCTTTTTCTTATAAACAATGCTCATACGCTCGTGTGGTCTAGGGATACGCCTGTGTGGTCGGGCCGTGTGGTCACACACTCCTGTGTCCCTAACCCGTGTAACTATCTGACTTGTAAAGCATAAAGTAATTAAAGTCACATGGCCAAGTCACACACCCATGTGCTAGGCTGTGTGGCGAATTTTTTTATTTTCGAAATTTAGGTGCAGTTTTCACACGACCGTGTAACACGCCCGTGTTAAAGGTCGTGTCATCCACACAACTAAGACACATGCCCATGTCTCTGCCCGTGTGCCCAATTCTGAGCATTCTATTTGTCATTTTTAAGATGTAGGGGACACACTGCCGGACCACATGCCTATGGGACAAGCCGTGTGTCAACACGGCCAAGACACACGCCCGTGTGGACAAAATAAAGCCATTTCCTAGCCTCACTAGTCACCCAAAACTTACCCCTTTCCTGCACCAAAACTCACTAACATATATCCACCAATCCAAACATTAAAACCAAGCCAATTCTAATACCTAGCATGGTATATTATCACATACAATTCATGGTTATAATTTTATTTTTAGTGAACATACACCTTAAGCATAATCCAATCAACCAACTTAGCACATAGAAATTTAATCATAGGATAACTCTACAAACATGCTAAGTAAAACATCACTAGCCATTCCAATGGCTAGATTACAAAACATCACTTACAAGCCATCATTTGGCCAAATGAGCCTATACATACCATTATACCAAAATGAGATTTCTATTTATACCAAAATGAGATAGTGGATAGTGTGATTGATGCTCCGACCGACCTCCAACCTTCGCGAGCTTACGAGTACTATAAAACAAAGAAAATTAAACGGGGTAAGATTTTCATGCTTAGTAAGTTCATATAACGGGAATTAAACTTACCGGTTATATTTATTGATACAAGCATACATAACCATACCATCCAAAACTTTTTGGGTAAATTTACCTAAACATATACACTAATCAAACAAGTTAGTCACATAACATCATATGAATATCAAGTAAACATAGATGAGCTCATCGAATTATGAACTTCTATTTAGTTTCACCTTTCCATATTTCAAGAATCGTTCCCGTTGAATTATTGAAATTTCGATGGACATTCGAGTAGTCTACACAAAGTATACATATCAACTATCCTTCAATTCATGTTCAAAAATATTCATTTGGCACATGATCATATAGCACACTCGCAAACTACATATTTTATAACAAGATTACCAGTTCAGGCTAAACCCTTTCTGCAGCATATGCTCTAAAAAGCTTGATTTGGATTACCCGTCCGGGCTAAATCCTATCTACAACATATACAGTATTATACTCTTTTCGAGAAACCACCTTATTCCATCGAATTTCAACATTCAACCGAGAAATAACATTTTGTCATTATTTTCCAATTTGTGGTCATTTCATAATCTATATCTTCACATACATATCATCACAAACATACAATTCAGTTCAAGCACCTTAACATACATATTTAGGTTACACGAACTTACCTTGACAATTGTTCGTATTTAAATTTCAACTAATTCAAAACCTAGTTTGGTAGTTGGTCTTTCCAGGTCTATATAAACCAATTTAACTATCAATTTATCACATTTCATATACATTTCCATTCAATTACATCCTAAGCAAAATTACCATTTTACCTCTATACTTTTCATAAATTCTAATTTCGTCCCTAGGCTCAGAAAATAAAATTCATGGAATTTAACCCTCTTTCCAAGAATAGCTGAAATTTATGTACAACTTTTACAGCACCCACATTTCTCAAATTTCAGCATTTTCCATCGGTTTTACTCAATTTTCATTTTAGTCCCTAAATCGAGTTTTCATCAAAAATTGTTTTGTAAAAGTTGTTTATCTACCAACAGCCTTTCATTTTCTACCATAAATTTCTAATTTTCAGCATATTCATCCATGACCCAAATTTCATACCTTGATAATTTTTCAAATAAATCCCCTAAATAGAAAGATTAGACTATCCCGATTCCAAAAATATAAAAAATTACTAAAAACGGGACTTGATTTCATACCTTTTTAAGCTTGAAAAGTTGGATTTTTCTCTCCCAGGGTTTCCATAGAAATTTTGGGGAAGAATATGAATAAAAATTGTCATCTTTAATTTTAGTGATTTCAATTTAGTCTTTGCACATTTCTAATTTTTCCATAGATGAGTCACTAAATTACCTACTAACTTTTCTTCAGTGGTCTAATTACCATATAAGGACCTTAAGTTTTGAATTATATACCTATTTGATACTTATAACTACTAGAAGACAACTTTTGCATTTTATGCAATTTAGTCATTTTCCTAATTAAACATGCAATTGGTAAAATTTTCGTATCAAAATTTTCATATAACCTTCCTATAATAATGCAAATCATAAAATAATATTAAAATAAATTTTATTTTTGGCTCAGATTTATGGTCTCGAAACCACTATTCAGATCTCACCGAAATTGGGCTGTTACAAAACCATGATCATTTCTGAATGTTTTCCATTTCTCTTATTTATTATGTTCATTTTGATTCAAACACGCAATTTATTTCTAGTTTCAACAAGATAGCGGAAGGATTCATCACACCCCATATTTTTATTTATTATTTCGTCAGTTATTGAACAAGCTAGTAAGTGGTCAAGTGGTAAAGGGCTTTATTAAATTCCTAGAGATCCTAAGTTCAATTCCCATCATCCACATTTATATATTTTTAAATATTTGGCATAAAAAAAGATTGGTCAAACCCCTTTAGTCGTCCACCTCACTTACCTTATAGGCAAGCATTTGTTTCCTTTTCTTTCTAATCAACTTACCATGCATAGCCCCATTTTCACTCCTATGATCCATATTTTGTGCCTTTGTCCCCCATATTGTCATTTTCCTCCCCCTTACCATACTTTGGCCGGTCATACACCTAGACATCCCTAAACTTTCATTTTTATTTTTATTCTCCTTCTCTCATCCTTTTTCTCTCTTTTCCTCCTCCTTCAACCACTATTATTTTTTTTTTAAATTTGTCCACCATACCACCACCGTTGGCCACCACTTATTCACCAAATCACCACCAAAACCTCCTCTCTCTTCCATGCCTCCTCTATCACCATCGTCGTACCACTGTCGCACCACCACCATTTTTCTATTTTTTCTCCATTTCTCTCATTCTTTTCATCCATTTGTTAGTAATGGAATTTTATTCATTTCAACATCTACAAATTGGTTAAAAAAGAATTTTTTATTATATTCTTTTACTAATCCATTCTTCTTTATCGTGCTATGTTGTTAGCCATCGTTCATCCTCCATAAATCAACCAACCGTGGAATCAAGGACTCCTCTAATTTTTGGAACTATCATAAGTAAACATTGACATTTCGATATAAATCTTTTCCTTCCATTTCTTAAGGCTGAAACTAATGATGTTTTTACACACTTGTGAAACGTTCTTCTTTGTACTGTTTGGTTTCGTATTCTTGCCTTAGGAAAAGTACTCTCGTTGGAAGATAGTTAAGTGAGTCTCCTCAATTGACTTTTGTAATGAGACTTCAATGGATTGTTTTAAGAGTTTTAACATTTTATTAATTTTTTAATAAAAGGATTCAAGACCAAATTTTTTTCCATGGATTTGGAATAGGATTTGAGATCGAGTTATCAGATCGAGTTGTAGATTTAACATATTAAAAATTTACTATGAGTTTATTTATAAAATAATAGTAAATATATATTAAGATTGATACTATAATTAAGACCTATATGTTGTGAAATATTGAGGATACATTAAGTATTCTAAAGGGATGCTAAATCCGATAAAAAGGGGAAAACACAAGTATTTTGAACCGATTATTTTGGTGATTGTATGTTATAAATGATGTGATTAAATGATTAATGTGAAATGATGTATATATAAAATTGTCATGACATGTGATTTTATGGTGAAATTGATTATGCATGATATATATAAATATATATATATATAATCATGCTACAGTTATATTAATTGATTTTTGATTTGCATGTTAAACATGCCGAATATGATAAACTGAGATCTGATTTGCATGTTAAGCATGCCGACTATGTTGATATTAGATTTCATTCGCATGTTAAGCGTGCCTACTGATAATACTGTTCATATGTCATATTAGATGCATGGGGTTGGGATGATTATGAAAGGAGGAAGACTCAGCAATTTTACTACAAAATTGAGTGGCTTGTCCACAACAATATGAGTGGCTTGTCCTCAACGCTAACGAGTGGCTTGACCACAACGTAAATGAGTGTTTTGACCATACAGTGCAATTTAATTGCAATATTGAGTGGCTTGGCCCCAACGTGGAGTGTTGTCGGATGGACAAGTTATGGCGAACTCTTTATTGGTGTGTAGTGGAGATGGGTAGGAAAGTTTTGTAAAACTTGCACCGATTTTTGAAAAAGTTGCATCGACATTCTCATGCACCTTGCTATATGTGAAGTTGTGTGAAATATACATGTTTCTATGTTATGATATGTATGGCTTGATTACTTCTTTCTTTTATGTTGCCTTCACGCTGAGCTTTAAAAGCTCACATACTTTATTTTCCTGAATTTACAGATAACCCACGAGGTTAAGACATGGGATGGGCTTACGGAGGAGAACTCGGATATTTTGCTAATAAACTGCTAAACTTTATTATTGGTATTTTTAGGACTATTTTATTAGTATTATTATTTGCGGACTATGGTATGTACGTTGATTTTGGACTTTTGAGGATATTTTGTATGATTTGGTTTGGAAATATAAATCAAATGGTTTATCAAACCAATACGGAAAACTAAATTTTTCAATATAATGATGATTTCAACTTAGAAACTTTATTACAAAATCAAGCATATGTTTTTACGAAAAATTAAATCTAATTGTTTATATTTTCAACATTTTATTTAGTAACGATTTATAATCAATATGCAATATTTTTGTTAAATTTTCAGCTATGACAATTTCAAATCAAGATGTTTACTTTAAATACTCAAACTTAGACTTTTCAATTTTTTTGATTTTTTCGAAAATATCTTTCCAAGAATTTCAAAGGATTTACCTTAGTTTATCTTAAGAAAATCAACACAAATAAAAGAGAGAGCAATTTTTGAAGAAAAAATAGCTAAACATTTTCGGTCCATTATCATGGCTAATGTGATCTTCGAGATTCGACCATAACGTTTAGGCCAGGTTTAAGGGTTACAGGATCGATTAGATATATTTAATTATGGCTCAAATGATTTACAATTAAGTTTTGGCTTTTCACCTATTAATTATAAACTCATTTATTCACAAAGTTATTCTACTATAGTATCGTGACTAAGCTCTCCATAACGACATACCATTATGAAAACAACTACTCAGTGCTCGTCCAATGACCTTGTCATAAATGTGTTACCCTTATAGGATATCTTTGATCTTTTTAGGATAATATCCGCTCTCCCAATATGATAATATTTATTACTATCAAATAGTGATCAAGTCATTTATCACAAAGACAAACAACCCGTGGCCACGTTTACTTTTTATCTACAATGTAATGCCAATGAGAGGATATCATTTACCTATGTGTCGGGCTATGAATTCTACTATTGTGAATGGCAATACATACTACAGAAGTCATACACCCAATGCACCAACTTTCGGTTCATTATCTATTCGAATTTATGCTTTTACTTACATCAAAGTGTATGAGTCATGCATAAATAACCCGTCATCTAGCAAAATCCTTGGACAAGCTATTGAACACCATCTTAATTTGAGTGTTCTGGTCCAGATTGGCCTCATTGTCTGCGACCTCGAAAAAGTATCCCATAAGAGTGATCATATGGTATTTGACCAGAGTGCTAAGTTTTTGCTAAACATTCATTAGTTAGTTATAGCAGACTGTCAAGCCAATGCAACTTGGCCTCCAAACATGTCTTCTAGCTTATCTAAAACCACATTGGTAGTCTTATAGTTCTTCAGTTTCTTATATAAGGTACTAGTCTTGCTTGCCAGCATATAGCAATGAGCTATCTCATTAGACTCCTTCCAACGTTTTCTAACCTCAACTTGAGTGGTCGGTGGGAACTTATAATCAAGAACTGTTTTATATTTCTCACATCTTGGGACAATCATTAGGCTCCTTTTCCATTCTTTATGGTTATTTTCGTTCAGTTTGTTTTTAGTGAGTATGTTCAATAAGGGAGTTGGTGTAATTTTTGAACTGAAAATAAAATATTTATATATATATATTAATATCTTTGCATTAAATAAATGTTTGAAAATGTTTTACAACATTACGATATGCATTAAGATGATGCATGTGTCATACATTAAACCTTGAAAACATTTGTAAGCCGTTTTAACGATAATTCGTACACTCATTGAATCAAGCCACTTAAGGGTGATCATGATTAACTAGTAAGAACATGGATTTCTATCCAATTAGTACATGAACCTAATTCCTTAGATATTCACATTTACTAATAATTGTGTAACGTCTGATAGTCATTCTAACTTGAGCATAGCTCCTTAGAGAGTTACTTAATTAGATGATCTTTAGTGTATAACCATCAACTCAACACCTATCGCATCATGTAACAACCCCACCTGATATGATCATCGAATCTGAGTGCATCATCACAATCAAACCAATTTATCATTCATACTAATATCTCGCTAAGTTACAGACATATTGTATTACCTATTTATAAAATTTACAACAATGACTATTTTAAAAATAATGTTCTCCGTCCGAACTCCGGACTCTAAAGGATTTAAATATTTACAATATATATATTCTCCCCATTGGTGGAGTTCTTAAAGGTAACCCTTAGCCTATATGCATGACACTTTCCTTTGATTGTCCTTAACTTATCACGGTCTAGCTCAATCCCTCATGAGTTTCTCAATTTTTCAATCCTGCAACCACAGATCCAACTTTTGTAAGTTTGAATGAACTAAGTGAGTCTCTAGTTCTATGTAATTAATCCCCATCCAATAGAGGTTTAAATAAATAGAGTTAAATACACTAAACTCCCTGATTGTTCTAGGAAGTTTCCCCTAAACTCGTCGTAGCAGAATTTATCTTATTTATGATCATATCCATTGAATAATTACCTTTCAACCATTCTACTGGCCTTGTATTAGCCTTAATTGTTCCTTTGATTGTCTCACCATCTCTGCGGACTTTATCCCTTCCTCTACCTTACATTCTTTCTTCCTTTTATTCCTATTGTGGGTTCTTCCTTTCACTGTACTCCTATAAGATAGTTTTTTAGCGTACCCTTCTACTAGTCATTGAATATCCCCATTGGATGACCATATCAATTCTATTTAGTCCAAGGAGGCTCTTCCTCTTACCTTCATCCCTAAGGACTTACTAGCATCCCGATTGTTGGGATAACTTATTGTAGTCCTCCACCACTCTGACGAACCAATGTTTGCTTAATTTAATTAAGGGTTGGACTACTTCTTTGTAATTCGCTTTAGCTGTATTACATTACCTTGAAACGTAGCATGTGATCTTGTTATAAGTCGCTATGACCTACCAACTATCACGGAGTGGTCATCTAGGTTCATGATTTCTCTTTCATGCTACATCCCTACATAACTAGCCCTTTGGCTAACACTTCCTCAATGGTTTCTCCTTAAAGCGGAATAATATTTGACATACATACCTGTCATTGGTGTCTCTTCCCCAATTTGCTCTCTCTTCCACTTCATTATACACCAAGCGCTACTAGCGCGATAATTCACACCTCTAATTCCCTCTAGGTTACCATCCTTATGCTTTTTTAGCTTTCGTGATTACCATTTTAGCTGACTATTTCTCTTTCTACTTTTCTTTTCCTTATTCAATTGATTTCCCAATAGTTTGCTGAATCATTATTGTTTGTCATTACTTACCTTTTCTTCCAACCCTTTTTCCTTAGTTATTGAATTTCCTACAATTATTGTCTTAATTTTCCACCTATGTTTATTATCCTGTCGAACTCTCTATGCTACCATATCCAAGCCATGGTCTTACACAATATACCCTCATGTTTAATGTCCTAGTTGACTCTATTGGTTGCCATAGTCTAACTATGGTCTTACACCACGGGATCTTTGTGCTTATTTTCTTGGTGAACCATCCCATTTTTAGTGTCCCGATAGACAATCTATGATGTCGTTTCATCTTTCAGCTATAGTCTTACACAATACAACCCCGTGTTTATCGTCATGATAGACTATCCCGTGTTTAGTGTCCTGACAGACTATCTATGATGCCATATCGCCTTTTAGCTATGGTCTTACTCATTTTATCATCAAATCTTCACATAATGCCATAACATTTTTAGTTATGGTCTTACTCATTTTTTTCATGATGCCATAACATCTTTCAGATATGGTCTTACTCATTTTTGGCATGTTGCCTCCGATCAAACCCATAACCTAGCTATTAATGTACTTATTTACTTTTTCATTACATTCTTTCAATTCCTCTAGTTCACCATTCCTAACCTTGATGCATGAACACTATAGTGTCCCCTCGAAAGGCCCAGAGCTTCATTCACCATGGGTACACACAGCAACACCTTATAATGGTATCTTACAAAATCACTCATTTTCCCTTCCTAACTTTGTTTAATCCTGAAAATGTTTCTCTTACATGCATTTCAAGATAAACTTCCATGGAATCATAGTTAATTCATGCACATTAAACTAGAATGATAGACACTTATAAACCCTTGTAGACTTTCAACATACTTAACATTTCAGGGTTGGAGTGCAGAAACTCTCCTGACGCTTCTTTGCCTTGTCCGCTTAACTTCTTCAAATATCGGAGCTTCCATTCTCCTAGCAGCTAAGTAAGACAACCAATTCATGGTTTGAACAAATTCCAATTTAAACTTGATATTTTAGAAACATACAGAACCCTTAAAATGGTTTTTAAAGCCATTAACTTTGGTTCTTAAATCTTATGTACACTAAAAGGTTTAGAACCTTACCAACTTATTGGATTCTTTATTTCTCCTACTCAAATACCATGATCATCGCCTCATGCAGAGCTTCCTCAACTATCTTTCCCTTGGTGCAACCAAAGAAGGAGACAATAATGAAAGAGATTGAAGAAGTCTCTCTCTAGTTATTTATAACCCTTCTCATACGGTCTTCAACCGTGTAAAATTCACCCATTCTCAATCATTTTGTCCCCCACTAAAGGACTAGTTGGTCTAATCTAACCGAACGAATTTCAACCATATCCTATTTCATTTCTAAATTTTCCTGATTTTCTAATAAAGGCCGCTACCTTATGGTATCTTTGAATTTAACCCCTAAATTGTCCCTAGTTTCTAGGTTTAAGAGAAATCTGGGTGTGAAAACTCTCTCAACTTTAAAAAAATTTCGTCCTTGAAATTTCCTGTTACACTCAGCCGCAGAGGCAGACTTAGAGATACCCTTATTTATTCATGCATTTTTATAGCTTAAAAAAGTAATCACCTTTTTATTCTTACCATAACTTTCAACTAGGTTCCCTTTTAAAATTCACATTATAATTGATCCACCCATTTGTGAATCATTTTATAACCTATGTAACATAGGTACCTACTCATTGGCGGGTATATGACCATTTTGATTGTCACACCTGATTTCCCTTGAAACCCAAAAATTTTAGAGCATTAGGGTTAAATTGGAAGATATCGTAAGGTGACAATCTCTATTGAAAAAATAAGAAAAGTTAGAAACAATATTAGACAAGGTTGAAATCCAATTCTGGTTTGGTTGGATTAGAACCAGTGGTCCCTTAGTGGGGACAAAATGATTGTAAACGAGTGGATTTTACATGGTTGAAAATCATGCAGGAATGGCTACAAATAGCCAAGAGGTAACTTCCATGAGAGGATTCATCTCAATTCTATTTCATTTTCTTCTCCTTATTCATATTCTTCATTGCTTTAAAGATGAGATAATTTCGGGAAGCTTTGCATGCAGCAGTGATCATGAGTTTTGAGTCATGAGAATAGAGGACCCAGTTAGCTGGTAAGGTTCTAAGTTTTTTAGTGTACCTAAGATTTAATAACCAAATTTAAGGTCTTGGAGAAACCATTTTAAGGACTCTGCATGTTTTTTGGAAAACTGAGGTTTGAGTTAAACCTACTGAGTTTAACCCATGGTTTTGGTTGTCATTCTTAGCTACATAGAGAATGGAAGCTCTAGAGACCGAAAAAGTTAAGCAAACAAAGAGAAAAAGCATCATGTGAGTTTTTATGCCCCATTTCTAGGATGTCGAATAGGATGTTGAATGAATAGTATGAATTTTGTAATGATACCTATACAAGTTGGCGTGGTCTATGTTGCTATGTTTATTTAAATATATGTCTGCACTTGTTTGTGTATGATCATTTGTGAAATACGACGAGAAATTATTATTGGGTTAGATGAAGATAATACTTGGGAAAAATGGGTGATTCTGTTAGATACAGTCATACGGTTTACTGTGTGCACCCGTGATGTGTGAAACTCTAGGCCTTACAGAGGGGACATTGCGGTGTTTGAGCAACAATGTTAGGATGGTGAATGGAGGAATGGATGAAATGCAACGAGAAAAGTAGATAAAAGATCATGGAAAGGACATGGAACCGAATGGAAGCTATATGCCTAAAATGAGTAATACCATAGTTGAAAGACGTTATGAGATCATGATTAAGATAAGTAAGGCCATAGCTGAAAGATGTTATGGCATCATGATAAAAATGAATAAGACCATAGCTAAAAGACGGTATGGAATAATGTGAAAGTACGTCAAAAAGTCTAGTTAAGACTAAGACCATGACTGAAAGACACAATGACAGCCTTTGAAAGTCCGTTGGGGCAGTAAACACAGAGTTATACTGTGTAAGACCTTAGCTGAAAGATACTACGACATCATGGATAGTCCGCCGAGACGATAAACATGGTCATACTGATGTGAAGGACCATAGTTAGACTATGATAACTAATGGAGTCTGCAGGACATTAAACTTGGTAGAGGTATACTGTGTAAGACCATGGATCGACTGTGACAGCATAAAGAGTCCGCTGGTACGATAAATGGGTGAAAAATCAGAATAAAAATCGTGGGACAACCCGCATTAAGGAAAATAGGCTATAAGGAAAATGGAAGTATGGGCATACATTAGATAGCTATCGGGTTAAAAGAATCCACTAATAAAAGGGGAAATATAAATAGAGAAAAGACTACTAGAAGAGTTGTTGTAAAAGCCAATAGATGATATGGGTGGTAACCCAATAGGAATAGTTATGGGAGTTGATGCACTAGTGGTGCTTGGTGTAAAGACGAATGAAAGTTAGTATAATTGAAGATCGTAGATAAAGATTCAACAATAAGTGCCACCATAGAACACTCATAGAAACTCTATACGTTATGGGGTTGTCATGAGAACGTAGGTTAGTACATATGGAAAAGTTGGACTAGATAGAACCCATTGACGAAGAAGAGTACATGAGATGATGGATATGTCTGTCAAGTTTATTCCTTTATAAAAGGAAACAATTTAGGGAGTATCCACCAAATGGCAAGTTTTGAGGGAATGCAGTATAAAAGAGACTGTGATCTCAAATGGCTAAACAACGACATTCAACTGAATACTAAAAGTCATAGTGGGCCATAGTAGAAAGGCGAGCTATGCTTAAGGATAGAGTAATATGACTAAGTAGATTACAAAGTAGTACTGTGACCACTACTTAAAGTAAATAGGATTTAGTCCGCTAGGGTGGCATAAGACCTTGTTAGCCATACCAAAAGATGAGAGGTGAGCAAGTCACTAGAATTAACATAAAGAAAGAGTCTGCTACGGACTAAATAGATTGAGGATACTCACCAAGGACTTTTAGGAAGGTAAGCCAAGAGGCCACATTAATAAAGCATAATAAGATAAGAATCGCTTGGGCATAAGTAAGAAAGGATAAGAACTCACAGAGATGACGAGACATTTAGAAGAGCTATTGAAGAAGGTTGTTTGAGTGACTAGAGGGTAGTCGCTCAACAATATATCCTCTAGTGGATAGGATTGGGAATAAGATAAAGTCCATTATAATGTAATTAAGAGAATTTACTCTCATAAGCAGAGAGTTAGTTATATTGAGATATTTTTATTTAAACCCCAAAAGGATGGGGTCTATGTTCATGAAATGTAGAAACTCACTAAGTTCACTCGAACTTACAAATTGTTTGACATGTGGGTGAAGGATCTATAGAATAAGGAATTTAATGGGGGATCAAGCCAGAATGGGTGGAATCGAAGATTCATTTTAGTAGAGTTATGTACATAGGAATGGGTCACCTTTAGGAACTTCGCCTTGGGGATGAATATATTATAATTGTGTAGTTCCTTTAGAGTGGAGTAGTGATAGCAAACTTTATTTAGAAAATTTGTCTCTGTTGTAAGTTTAATTAATAGGTAAAATAGTTTGATTTTAAAATAAAGTGTACTAAGTATGTACATTAACCCGATTCACTAGTGACACATGTACCTAGATCCGATGAATAAGTCACATAGGGGTGTTACACCAACATTAGACTTATTGTAATTCATAATTTCTCTTTAGTCTCAATTTGGCGATTGCTCTAAAGTGAAGACCATCTGACTAACATCTTCTTAGTTTTTAACTATGGTAAGAAATTCACATTTACTAGATTCATATATGCACTAAACCTACCCGTTTAATGGGTAAGTTCCTTTCCTATCATTGGGCAACCTCACTCGCCCACGGAGCATTTTCATTTCTATTTTGGTAGAATACTAAAGGTAATACTTCGGTTCCAGAGTTCTTCTCCCATAATAGCAATGGCTTATCAGCCCTTCTCAAAAAGACTTGTCATTTAACGGACTAAGGAGGAGTTGTATTGTTACAGGGGTTACATTATGATGGGTAACAATTGGAAAATATTCCCTTTCTTGGGAATATTAAAGGATTCTTCCTTCCCCGATGCTAATAGGTGGCTTCTTTGCATTAACAAATTTGAATGGTTCCTTAGCACTTATTTGTTTCTTACAACTCTCCACACTTCCCTTTCGTTAAAAATAAAGCAAAACGTTAAGGGAATTTTATAAGGCAATAGGCCTTTGGCTTGACCATTTCTCCCATCACTTCTTACTTCTCACTTCTCACTTCTCACTTCCTTTCTTCCTATCTTTCTTTTCCTTATCCCTATACATTCCTGGGGTGTAGTTCCCTTACTATTCTAACGTTAAGATCCCAAAAACAAATCCTCTATTGTTTGCCTTCCTTGCCTGTCCATTGATTAAATCCTTAAAAGAAGGCACAAACAAGGGAATAATTTCTGACTTAAAAGGATACACCCACGAAATACAGTATGGTGGTTTAACTGTTATCCTGAGAAGTTTGTTTTCCCCTCCTTACTTTTATTCTCGGTGTAGGTCGAAGGAAAGGTCGTCTAGGTGGTGCTAATGACTACTTCGTTTGCCCCCGAAAGAAATTTTCTATCGTGGAAGATCATATGTCTTCATTTTTAATCAACCTAGAATAAGGTAGGTTTTTGCCCCAAAAATTGGGGAAGCTCCTTTACTCTACTATTTAATTTCTCTACAGGCCTAGCTCATCACGACTCCTACTATAACATCGTGATGAACCCATAGCCAGAAAAATCACCTTCCCACGTGGAAAGTCTATATTCAAGCATTGTAGCTTGCGGATAATGTGTAGATGGATGCAATATCCTGATAAAAAGAAGTAGTGGCAGGATGGTGAGTCATCCAATCCTCGGCGGCCACCAATTTTGGCATCCACACATCCCTTCTTTGTCAGATATCTCATCTTGTTCCGAGGATCAAGTGTGTTTGTTTCCATTCATTTTAAGAAGGCAGAGACACTGTTGTGGTAGCAACTCACTTGACGAATAACTATATTTTACCTTTCATTACATCTCTTCTTTAATATGATTTTCCTTCCTTTGGCACGAACTTTTTTTTATCAATGTATCTACTTATCCTTATTTTATGTGTTTTTTTCTCCTTGTTCATCTTCTTTTACTCTTATTTCTGTCTGCCAAGTTAAGTGGTCATATTTATACACTTGACATATAACAACTTAATATAACAAGGACTCAAAGAACTCGACCAAATCATCTGTCATGCACATAAGTCATACTTCTTCTAATTTCTAGGTCCAAAGGAGAGGTTAAACCGTGTTCGGTACCACTTAACTTGTAACACCCCCACCCGACTCGATCACTAGATTTGGATGAGACGTCACAATAGAACTGAATTATCTTAATACTAAGATCTCGCTAAGTTAAAAACATATTGTATTACCCATTTATAAAATTTACAACAATGAAAATATTTTAAAAATAAAGTTAGCCGTTTGAACTTTGGACTTTAAGAGATTTAGATATTTACAGTATATCGCCCTATTAATGAAGTTCTTAAAGGTAACCCCTATCCTATATGCATTACATTTTCCTTTGATGCCTCTTGACTTATCACGATCTAGCTCAATCCCTTATCAAGTTCCTCAGTTCACCAATCCTACAGCCATAGATCTAACTTTTGTAACTTTAAATGAACTTAGTAAGTCTCTAGTTGCACATAATTGATCCCCATCCAAACGAGGTTTAAATAAATAGATCTAGATACGATAAACTCCTTGATTGTTTTGAGATTTAAATAAATAGAACTAGTTGCACGTAATTACCTTTTAGCCATTCTATCAGCCTTGGATCAACGTTAATAGTTTATTTGATTGTCTCGCCATCTCTACGGACTCTATTCCTTCCTTTATCTTATGTTCTTTCTTCATTTTTTTCCTATTGTGGGTTTTTCCTTTCACCGTATTCTTATAATATAGTTTTTCGACTTACCCTTCTATTGATCCTTGAATATCCCCTATCCCTTCTATTGATCCTTGAATATCCCCTATTAGATGACCATTTCAATTCTATTTAGTCTAGGACAACTCCTCCTCTTACCTTAATCTTGAAGAACTTACTTGCATCCCGACTGTTGAGATAAATTATTGTCCTTTTCCGCTCTGGCGAACCAAAGTTTGCTTAGTTTAATTAGTGGTCAAACTACTTCTTTGTAATTCATATTAATGGTATTGCATTACCCTAAATTGTAGCATGTCCTCCAATTACGAGTCATTATGACCTACCAATTGTCATGGAGTGGTAATCTAGGTTCACGATTTCTCTTTCTTATTGCTTGCCCACATAACTAGCCTTTTTCTTGACAGTTCCTTAATGGTTTCTCCTTAAAACAAAATAGTCTTAGCAAGCATACCTATCACTGATGTCAACCCTCATAATACTTTTCTATCCTAGGTCCCTAGTTGACCCTTTTTATTCCAAGACCCTTTTACCGGAGTGCTTAGGATCTTGATTTAACACCCTTACCCGACCCGATTGACAGGTATGGGGATCAGATGCTACACAAATTAGAAAGACTTAACAAATTTTTTATTTCAATTTAATTATATACCAAAATGACTTGAACTTAAAAGTCTAACTGAGTTCACAATTCGTATTTTCTGGAAATAAATATCTAAAACTTTAAATCTACCAGACGTTTACAAATTTAGAACAGGTGTTCGATAACATTTATATATATACAACTTTAACCCTGAGGTGAAATCTCTACGGGTGCCCTATTATACACATGCACAGCTATCGCATTTTACCTAACACCTCATAGACTCTGGCTTGGTTCCCTAAACTTCTAGGTCTTTAACTATCTTGTATTTGAGTAGAAAACTTATAAGTTCAGACGAACTTAGTGAGATCCATATATAGATTTTAAGAAGAAATTTTGAGGTGTTCAGGTAAGATTTTTAACTCATTGATAAACATGGTCATCATTTTTGGTAGGAGACGCTTGGTGATTTCTCAAGCGATTTCTACTTTTGGATCATTCTCAGATTTCACTGTCCTTACGGCCTTAGAGTACTAGGGCTACTAACAGCACTGAAACACTTGCTCTATTGATCTATTTCTAATTGAGGCTTTTTAGGACATGCAATTCCTATATTTGGAGTTCAATAAGAGATCTGCCATTCCCTATGATTACGTTTGACTTCCGCTTTCCACCCTCCTTTAGTAGACTTTGTTGGCCACCCGGCCTTGGACATACATTCTCTCTTTGAAAGTTATGATCAACCTATTAATTCTATCCGAGCATTGGACATATGTTCCCTCCTTTACTGACTTTTATTATTTTACAAATTACAATTGTGTCCCACTACAGACCAATTCGAGCCTGTTTAAATCATGCGGAATTCCATAGTGTTTTCAGCTGGTTGGTATTTGGATGTACCATGTTGTCTCATTATCAGAAGAGTTTCCCTTCCCTTTTCACTCTATCTGGTTTTGAGACATAACCTTTTGCACCTCTCAGTAATCTTGTGGTCTATGTTTCTTAGACACACCAACTCATTTTTTCTTGTGACTTGTAATTTTATTCACACCACGAACTATACTTTCACTCTTAACATCCTTCATAAATAGCATAATTGTAACAGCCCCATTTTGGGGTTAGTCAAAATAGTAGTTTCAGGACCACTAATCTGAGGTTGAATAAAATTATTTTAATATTATTTTATATGTTATAGCATGATTATAAGGATGTATGAAAATTTTAGTGCTTTATTTTAGCAATTGTATGCTTAATTGCGAAAAAGGACTAAATAGCATAAAGTGCAAAAGTTTCATTTTACAAGCTAGGGGTGTCTAATAGCTATGGAATATTAAATTAGAGGTCCTTAAAGTGCAATTAGACCACCCTAAAGGTGATGGCCGACCAAGGGAGACAAGGGCATTAAATTGGTCAAAAATTTGGTGATATTAGGTGACTAAAATGAATAAAATAAGATAAATAAAGAAGATATCATCTTTTACTATTCCCATTTGTTCTTTCACAAAAATTTGAAGAGAAAATAGAGGTTTTTGGAACTCAAACTTTCAGCCAAGCTATTCCCTTACAAGTAAGTGACTTTAGAGGTTTTCCTTGATAATTTTTGTACTTTTGGAACCCTAGAGCTTAAGCTAGCTAATGAGGGGATTATTTTGCAAAATGGTTGAAAGTTTTGGGATTTTCCATGAGATTTTTTATGTTGTTTGCTGAGTTTTTATGGTAAAAAATGAATATTAGAGGGTTAGGGAATAACTTTTGTGAAAGTTTTTTCGAGAATAACTTTTGTGAAAGGTTTTTCCATGAAAACACCTAAATGGGACTTAATTGTAAAGGTTGTAATTGAGTAATAAATGTATGAAATGATTGGTTTTGTGAATTTTTATAAGATCAATAAATGTTTAGCTAGGCTTGTTTAATGAGAAAATATGATGAAAAACGATTTACGAGCCTAAGGGCAAAACTGTAATTTTGCCAAAGTATAAAGGCAAAACGACCATTTTTGCCTAAGTACAAATTTTGATGTATCATGATTTATGTAGTGATTAAATGAGTAAATTTTAATATTTTAGATCAAGAATAACGCGGAAACAACCTTGACCGGTGAAAAGGAAAGGTTACGGATAAAGCCGCAAAATTAACACATTTTGCACCGATGTAAGTTTATGTATAAACAATACATCTTTAATACAAATGTTGTTACCTATTGATGCATTGTACGAATGTAAATACTTATTTGTGAGATTGATTGAAAATGATAGAAAATGAGTAGTTCTCGAATGAACCTCGGAATAGAAATGTGAGTTCGAATAAATATCTGTAAATATGTAATTGTTGGTGGGCTGTGTGCAATACCACCTTGCTATTCATTCACGATAGGCTGTGTGCGATACCATCATTTACATTTCCATTTGGTGGGCTATGTGCGATACCACCGTAATTATCATTGTTGGTGGGCTATGTGCGATACTACCGTAATTATCATTGTTGGTAGGCTGTGTGCGATACAACCCTATTATTGACTTATGGTGGGTTGTGCACGAAACCACTGGGTACTTTATATCATTCCGAAGGGTTCATTGAGAAACTTTTTTAAGTAAATATTTCATGTGGCTTTGTGGTGATAACTGCAGGGCATAAGTACAAATAAATGTGAGCAATGTATATGATATGGTTGGGATGTGGTAAGAGTTGAGATGAGTAAGCATGATTATGATAATGTGAATTGTTCTTACATAATATGTAATGTTTTTGAATTGATTAGCATATGGTATAATGCTTATTGTTTACGTATAGACTTACTAAGCTTAAAGCTTACTCCCTTTCTTTTCCCTTATTTTATAGTGTCAAACAGCCAGCTTGGGATACGAAGATAATCAGAAGATCACCTACAATATCAACACAACTTGGTATATTTAGACTTAGTATTTTGAGTATGGCATGTATAGGGACTAGACTTAGTGAAATGTCATGTTGTTTTGGCCAAGTGTGATGGCTCTTTTAAAGATGAACTCTTTTTTATAAGGCCATAGTTGATGGCTCATTATTATTAATCTATGAAAAGATGAGGTTATTCATGAATGTGTATGATGCATGATTGGGTTGCGTGGTTAAGATATGCATGAATGGGTTGATGGTTGAATGTGATTTATGTTTGTATGAGTTAGGGTGATAAAAAGAGCTTGGCAAATAGCCTTGTTCTTGTCCACACGGGTAGACACACGGGCGTGTGTCTAGGTCGTGTGTGACACATGGTCAACCTCTTAGGCATGTGGTTAGGCCGTGTATCCCTTTGCATGCTAGTTTTACAAGTCAGTATGCTCAGTAGTAAACACACAGGCAGAGACACAGTCATGTGTCTCAGCTATGTGGAAGGCATGGCCATGGACATGGGCGTTTGCTCAAGTCGTGTGAAGTCTGCACCTGAAATTGGAATTTAATTCGCCACACGGTTGAAGGACACAGGTGTGTGCCTAGGCCGTGTGACATTTTTGAGTTGATGACGTTAGAAACAGAATGCCAAGGTTTTGGCACACAGGCTAAGACACGGCGTGTCGAGGCCGTGAGGACATGGGCGAGGACACGGCGTGTGTCGGTAGTGTGAAAACCCCTGTAGGTTCAAATTGAGAAATAATTCTGCACGGGCGTGGAACATGGGCGTGTGATATGTTACACGGGCGTGTCCCTTCCTCCACATCGGCGTGTGGACTGTTTAGAGAAAATTTTCTAAGGTCTTCCAGAGAACTTCAAAAGGGCTCGAATTGATCCCGAACCATTCCTAAACCGTGAATTAGGCCTCGTAGGCTTGTTTAGGAGGTGTTAATAAAATTTTTAAATTGGAAGAGAAAAGTCAAGTTTCTAAATTGCATAATTGATTGCGTGTAAGCTTAGTAATGCCTCGTACCCTGTTCTAGCATTGAATACGGGTAAGAGGTGTTACAGTATTTGTCAATTATGATTCCCATGTCAATCTTTTTGACGGATTTCCCATTTTTACCGTCTCAATGAACAATCTCGTGTTTTACCATCCCAACGGAATACCTCATGTGTACTTTCCTGGTGAACTACCTCGCGTTTTCTATCCCGACGGGCTATCTCATGTTTATTGTCCAGTCAGACTATACTGGTTGCCACAACCAAAATATTATCTTACACCCTAAAGTCCCGTATTTACCGTCTCAACGGACTATCAGAGGATTCCATAACATCTTTTAGCCATGGTCATAGTCCTATTTGGCCACTCTAGCATGCTTTCACATAATGCCATAGTGTCTTTCAACTATGATCTTACTAATTTCTATCATGATCCCATAACATCTTTCAGCTATTTTCCTACTCATTATAATCATGATGCCATATCGTCTTTTAACTATGGTCTTAATCATTTTAGGCATATATCCTCCAATCGGTTTCATTGCTTAGTAATGATATTTTATCTACTTTCCCTGTTGCATTCGATTCATACCTTTATTCAACATCGTAACCTTAATGTTTGAACACTGTAGTGTCCCCTTCGTAAGGCTCGGAGCTTTCATTATCATGGGTGCATTTAATAACACCGTATAATGGTACCTAGCAAAATTCACTCTTTTTCCCATTCCTAACTCCGTCTAACCCTTGGTAGTTTCCTCCCTATCATGCATACCATACAGAACATCGTTATGCAATACACTATGCCAGATAACATATTGGCAATCATCTACTGTTACGATCAACATAATGGTAATTTCAAGTAGCAACATTTAGCAACTAGAAGACAAAATGTAAATTCTCACATCGTTTTCTCATTTTTGGTAGCTTAACAGTCCAGACACCAAAGCCTCATTTATCATTGAAGCTAAGCACCACAACCATATTTTGGTTAAACTAACAGTGGTAAATTTGTAAAAACTCAGAACCTTAAATTATACAGAATTTTTAAGTATATTATTATACTTTTTTTTAATTTTTTAAACCACAGAAGAAGATGAGGAACTTACTAGTTCCTCAATTCTCCATTACCAGCCTTAACTCATGCCTCTATTGTTAATGTAGAGCTTTCTCCATTCGCATCCCCTACTTATTCAAAATGAATGAAGAAAATTGTACCTCCACCCATGCCTTACATATACTCTTTTGGCATAGTTATCACTAGTCATCTCTACCATTCATTCTTAATCATTTTGTCTTTCACTTTGGAACTAATTGGTTCCATCCTAATCGAACTAGCATTGGGATCTAACTAATTAAAACTTGGCCTCTTAAAATTTTAAATTACCTGATAGGGTCCTAAAATTCGTTAGTCCTCTCATTTTAGTCCTAACTTCCTAAATTTTGTGTTAATAATGATATCCATGTGTTACAACTCCTTCGCCCTTAAAGAAATTTTTTTCTTCGAAATTTTGTTTCTTACCTAATCCTCTTAAGACGATGTCTAT
Organism: Gossypium rotundifolium; assembly: GCA_025506655.1. Taxonomy (NCBI): domain Eukaryota; kingdom Viridiplantae; phylum Streptophyta; class Magnoliopsida; order Malvales; family Malvaceae; genus Gossypium; species Gossypium rotundifolium. The sequence continues at coordinate 47,994,563 of CP106723.1, forward strand.
TTTACTTTCTCTTGTCATAAGAAATTCTCTACATCTCCAATGATAGTCACTTCTATTTTCCTTAGGGACATGTCACCGCCTTAACATCTTGAACCTCATCAAGATCTTATCCCGCTCATTGGCGGCTCTGCCCTGATTATCTACAGGGAACTAGCGATACGGGGCCACTTTGTTCTTATCCAAGTAGGTGTTTACTTATACCATCAGCCAGTCGTGTATCAACATAGAACTAATCGACATTTCTGAGGTCATCATGGGTCATGTAGCGGATATTCAATAAATGATTAGCTTTGGCAGACTCTTCTGCTTTTCTGGTTGTCGAGGGGTTTAAAAAGAACCATATTTGGCTCGACAGATGTCATCTACAGAATCGGGGATTTGAACTATTTGCTTTACATCTCCCTAATTTCCTTAGATGATTCGTTGCTTAAATGAAAATGCTAGGAAAATAAGCTATTTGTCTGAAATCACTCTTCAACTCCTACTATCTAAGCCTTTTCCTAAATCCCTAGTTTTTATCCTAGTTTTGTTTATTTTTCCGTCTGAGTTCCTCCTTCTTTTTCCTAGATCGCTTCTCAGCATGTTTCCAAGATTATTTCTTAAATCCTTTTCTACTTCCTTCGTCTTTTCCTCAAAATGGTCGGAATTAAGCAAAGCCATCAAGAAGGTACCAATCATCGTAACAGTGGAAATAAGAAGAATCGTAGTAATTATAGGAAAGGTAATGGGGTTAGATCTACTAGCCATGGGGTAAGTACCGTAATAGAGACCCTTCTTTTTCGATGCACCACATTACAAGGGACAATGATCCGCTTCTGGGCATCATAGGGATTCAACTTCCCAACTTCGCCTACGATTTCAGCCTTGTGCTAGGTAAATGTCGATTAAGTGACCATTCTGATGGCATCATCCTCCCCCTTTATTTGTTCGAATCTAGGTTCCATATACCCTTTCATCCTTTCTTCTACACTGGCATTAATGAGTATGGAGTCGTACCAGGGTAACCCGTAGACTTCTATTGGTGGACCTTAGTGACCTATTTTTTTTACTATAATCTAAAGGGCGAGCCACCTATCTTTTGTGTTTTCCAAAAAAATTACCAATTGAATGTGACTTCTCGTGGGTCCTCTGTTGGGTTGGCCCAATTCAGTACTCACCAGGGACATGAGCCTATTATAAAAAATTGGGCCCCCAACCTTCAGCTCAACAGGAACAAATTTATTCGGGTGAGATGTAATTTAAGTGGTGGATTTGGGTTTCTAACCCAATGGTCTATCCTTCCCGATTTAGGTTGTACCTGAAGACAGTAGCTAGACAACAAGGGTGCGGAGGATTAGTTCAATTGCTTGAAGTTGGGCCACTTACTTGTGTTGGAGAGCGTTATTACTGTTAAAAATGTGTTCCACTTCTATGCAGAGAACCATAGCCCAAATGGTTACAGGGCCTCGGATTCTAGTATAGAGACTATCTCTCGGGTCTTACATCTATCTGATAAGGTGTGGCCATACAGTGTCATTGATGACCTAGCCACTATTTTCGTTAGAAGGAAGGAAGAACTTCCAAATTTATTTTATTCTTATTGTCGAAAATAAGTGCGTCGTTGGGCCACTCCACCAACAGTGGTTGCTAGTGAGTCTCTCAAATAGAGATTTTATTCCTCGTATGGTTATCCCTAACTTTTTCTTTTTAGGTTCCGCCAAATCATCCTCTCCGTCTCAGACCTTGAGTAATATGGACATGGATGCCATTATGGAGAGATCATAGAAGTTCATCGTTGATGTCGACACAAGGAGGTAGGTGGTGGTAGCAACCGTAAGATATTGAGACTTGAAGGGGGCTATCGAAGCACCGAGAAAATTAGTAGCAGTAGACTTATCCGCCGTAAATGGGGCAAGAGATCAATTGATTCTAATGGGGAGCTTACTCCACCTATCCTCTCATCTCAACTCGAGACTTATATTGAGTCCACAACTCTCATGGACATTACTCCTCTTACACAAAGTCCGCTTCCTGAGTTCGCCCCTTGAACTGCCCCTTTTGCACCGCTATCTCTCCAGCCAGGGCTAAGGCAACCTCTCACTTCTTTTGACGGGATGTCAACTTTGCTACCTTGGTGGGGTTGCTTTTCTGCGGGTTAACCTATTTTCTCCTGAATTGAAACTAGCCAATGCTGGGAGAGGGACTTGTCTTGGGAACTGAAAGAATATACGCTATCCTCTTCTTCTGAAACTTGAAAACAAGCTATCTCGAATTTGTTGGACTCATTCCAAATCATGGTGGACAAATCCAATTTGTTTGGTGGGGCCCTCCGTGAATGATGTCACGAGTGTGAAATAAAACGGGCTCAATTATAGATGGCCTTAGCCTCTTAAAATCAAGAATTGTTTCAACTCCACCAAGTGTAAGAGGCCGCGACTTGCCAAGCTCAAGAGTTCACCAAATCCTCCTCTAGCTGGGAGTCCAAGTACAACTCCTTAAAAATGGAGCTTGAGAGTAGGGTCCTTCAATTTGAGGACCAAATCATGGCACAAGAGGAGCACCACTTGGTGGACCTTGAGGAGAAGGAAATCATTGAAGCCCTGGATCAATACAAAGTAGAGACTATGGCGGGGTTCGCAGATTATCTCCCCAAGCTTAGGTCTAATTACATCCTTCATGCCCAAGTTACAGTGGGTTCTTTTTATATGAGCCGAGTGGACTTTAATTGTCTGCTCCTGTATATTAATGAAAATCTAAGATTTAACGAGATGAACCCTTCTGGTGCTAATTGAAAAGAATTTAAGAACAAATGGAAAGAGTCTAAGGGTTTCTTCTTCCAACCCAATCTTGAGTCCTCTACTCCTACTCTAATAGAGGAGGCTATCATTGTAGGAGAGGAGAATGCTGGAGAAATGATTGATTCGCCTGTTGGAGATAATGTTTGACTACCCTTTTGTATCTGTACTAGGCTCCCTTATTAATGAAAATTTTCATTCTTTCCCTTTTTTTTTACGTCATATTTTCCCATCATTCTGACTATAATCTGTTAATCCTATGCTTATCTTTGTCATAATTACCATATCCCATCCACCCTAGAGGGACTAAGCCAAACTTATTGTAATACATGTATAGGAGCTAATTCTTAACTTCTTATGTCTAGAGGATTGGCTAAATAAAAGCTCCGATACCCCTAAATTGCAACACCCCTTACTCGATCGAATCTCCAGGATTGGACATCGGATGCTACACAAATAAGAAAAACTTAACAAGTTTGCTATTTCAATTTAATTACATACCAAAGCGGCTTGAACTTGAAAGTCTAATTGAATTCACATTTTGTATTTTCTGGAAATAAATCTCTAAGACTTTGAATCTATTAGATGTTTACAAATTTTGGATAGGGGTTCGATACCATTTATATATATACAACTTTAACCTTGAGGCGAAATCTCTATAGGTGCCCCTCTACACATGCATAGTTGCCGTGTTTCGCCTAGCACCTATAGAGTCTGGCTTGGTCTCGCCCAACTTGTAGGTCTTTAGCTATCCTACATTTGAGTAGAAAACTTACAAGTTTGGGCGTACTTAGTGAGGTCCACTTAAATATTTTAAGAAGAAATATTGAGGTGTTCGAGTCAGATTTTAACTCTCCGACAAAAACGTTCACCATTTCTTGCAGGCTACTCTTGGTGATTTCCCAAGCAATCTACCTTTGCGTCATTCTCAGATTTCACTGTCCTTATGGCCTTGGACTACTAGGGCTCACTAATAGCATTGGAACCTTTTCTTTATCGATCTATTTCCAATTAAGGCTTTTTAGGACATGCAACTCCTACCTTTGAACTTCAATAAGAGATCTACCATTCCTAATGGCTACGTTTGACCTCTGCTTTCCACCATCCTTTAGTGAACTTTGCTGGGCATCCGACCTTGGACATTCATTCCCTCCTTTAAAAATCTTGATTAGCCTATTAATTTTTTGATTGGCTTTTATCATATTATAAATTACGATTGTGTCCACAGACCAATCTGAGCTTGTCTAATTCATGCGAAAATATGGAGTTTTCTTGACGGGTTGGTATTTGAATGTACCATGTTACCTTTTTAATAGAAAAGTTTCCCTTTCCTTTTTCACTCTATTTGGAGTTGAGACATAACCTTTGGCACCCCTCATTAATCCGGTGGTCTATGTTTCTTAGACGCACTACTTCATTTCTTCTTGTGACTTGTCATTCCATTTGCACTGCAAACTTTACTTTTAACCTTGACATCCTTCATGAACCGTGGATTTTTCAATTATGATTCCCATGTTAATCTTTCTGGCGGATTTCCCATTTTTACCGTCCTGGTAGACTACCTCGTATTTATTGTCCTGAGGGATTACCTCGCATTTTCTATCTCGATGGATTATCCAGTGTTTATTGTCCCGTTGGACTATACTAGTTGTTTACTATTCTAGTGGACTATTGAAGGATGCCATAGCATTTTTCAGCCATTGCCTTAGTCCTATTTGGACACTCTAGCGTGCTTTCACATGATGCCATAGTGTCTTTAAACCATGGTGTTACTTATTTCTATCATGATGCCATAACATGTTTCAACTATGGTCTTACTCATATTAGGCATATAGTCTCTTATCGGTTCTATGGCCTAGCCATGATCTTTTATCTACTTTTCCCGTTGTATTCCATCCATACCTCTATTCGTCATCCTAACCTTGATGCTCAAACAATGCAATGTCCCTTCCACAAGGCTCAGAGCTTCGATAATCACTGGTGCATTTAGTAACACCGTATGATGGAACCTAATATAATTCCCCTCTTTTTCCATTCTTAACTCTGTCTAACCTTGGTAGTTTCCTCCTTATCATGCATACCATACAGAACATCATTATGCTATGCACTATGCTAGATAACATGTCGACAATCATCTACTGTTACAATCAACATCATAGCAATTTCAATTAGCAACATACAAAGACTAGAAGACAAAGTGCAAATACTCATCTCGCTTTCTCATCCTTGGCAACCTAGCTAGTCCAAATGCTAGAGCCTCATTCATCTTGGAAGCTATGCACGACAACAATATTTTGGTTAAATTAATGGTGGTAAATTCTTAGAAATCCATAGCCTTAAATTATACAAAAGCTTTAAGAATCTTATTATACTTTTTTTAGTTCATAAACACAGAAGAACGTGAGGAAACCTACCAGTTCACCATTATTCATTACTAACCTTAACTCATGCCTCTACTGTTACATGCAGAGCTTCCTCCATCCGCATCCACCTCCTTCAAGACAACTGAAGTAGATGATGCTATGGGTAGGAGAAAATTTTATCACCAGAATTTAAGAAATTTTTCCTCTACTCATGCCTTATATATACTCCTTAAGCACGGTTCTCACTGGTAATCTCCACCATCCATTCTTAATCATTTTGTCTCACACTTTGGAACTAGTCGATTCCATCCTAATCGAACCAACATTGGGGCCAATTAATAAAAAATTGGCCTATTAAATTTCTAGATTACTCAATAGGGTCCAAGAATTTGCCAATCCTTTTGATTTAGTCCTAGCTTCATAAATTTCAATTTAATAATGATATTCGGGTGTTACATTGACTCTAACCTACCAGTTTCACTAAGTATCTTTCAGTGAGTCTTAATAGTGGATCCTTATTGCGATTCCCTATTTACTCTCTCTTCCACTTACTTATACACCAAGTGCTACTAGCGTGTTCACACGTCTGGTTCCTGTTGAGTTACCCTACTTATATGTTTTCGATTTCTATGATTACTGTTTTAGCGAATTATTTCCCTCTCTACTTTTCTTTTCCATTATTCAACTGATTTCCAAATAATTTGTTGGCTCATTGTCATTTTCTATTACTTAACTTTTCTTCCAACCCTTTTTCCTTAGTTTGGGATTTCCCACAATTAATGTCTTGATTTTTGACTTGTGTTTATTTTTCTGGTGGACTTTTTATGCTACCATAGCCGGGCGATTGTCTTATATAGTATACCCGCATGTTTAATATCTTGGCGGACTCTATTGGTTGCCATAATCTAACTATAGTCCTACACCTCAGGATCCCTGTCTTTATTGTCCCGGAGGACTATCCCATTTTTAGTATCCCAACGAGCTATCTATGATGTCGTAGTGTCTTTTAGCTATGGTCTTACACAATACATAGTTAATTCATGCACATTAAACTATAATGACGGGTATCTGAAAACCCAAGTAGCCTTTCAACATATATAACATTTAAGGGTTGAAGTGCAAAAACTCACCTGACGCTTTTTTGCCTTATCCGCTTAGCTTCTCTAGACACTGAAGCTTCCATTATCCAGGCAGCTAAGCAAGACAATCACTTTATGGGTTGAACTTAGCAAATCCCAACTTAAACTTAGTTTTTTAAAACCATTCAAAAACCTTAAAATGGTTTCTGGAAGCTCTTAGCTTTGGTTCTTAAATCTTATATACACTAAAGGGTTCAGATCCTTACCCACTTACTACATTTTCTATTTTTCCCTCTCAAATCCCATTATCATCATCCTATGTAGAGCTTCCATGGCTATCTCTCCTTCGAAGCAACCAAGGAAGGAGACGATAATGAAATAAATTGAAGAAGTCTCTTTCCAGCTATTTATAATCCTTCCTACACAGTCTTGAACCGTGTAAAATCCACCCGTTTTTAATCATTTTCCTCCACTAAGGGACCGCTGGTGCTAATCCAACTGAACCAGAATTTGATTTCAACCATGCCTTATTTCATTTTAACTTTTCCTAATTTTCCAATAGAGACCGCTAGCTTATGGAGTCTTTCAATTTAACCCCAAAATTGTCCCTAGTTTTTAGGTTTAAGGGAAATCTTGGTGTGACACATCATGTACCGCAAATGAGTAGCATACTGTGACTACTTTTCATCTTTGAAGACATAAATTCATGATGTTTCACATGATAATACCTACCATAGAGTTTGGTCCAACTATCATTCAAGCATAACAAAATTTTGTTTACTTTAGGAAATCTCCTTAGTGAGATCTATAAGATAACATTTACCTTGTAGCAGATTTGTTTCATGCCATTATAATAAACCATTGATGGAAGCCGTAGGTCTTGTTTAAGGACCTTTTCCTACTCAATGTTTTAAAAACATGTAAGGTTTTTAATTTCTAGTTTCAATCATGAATGACCAATATATGTATGAAAAGTACATGTGGCATTCTTCCCTAATTTATATGGCATGCTTATATCATATATGCATGAATAACCTTTAGTAGTTATATAAATATCATCATGCTTATCTCATAAATATAAAAGCATAAAATTTAAATGACTCTGACCAACCAAAGTTTTCATTATTCCATCCTAGAAAAATTATAAAATTATAAAATTCACCCAAAAGCATACTTTGGGCCTTCAATTTTGCCACCACGGTCTTTTGCTACGGTACCAATTCATGTTTTTGTCGTCACCGTCACCGACCCCTATCGTCGTGCCACCATCGGCTCTATTGGGTCGGGTTTCTATTGTCTTGCTTTTTGGGTTTTGCTGGGAAATAATTTTACAAAAATTCTTATGTACGTTTCGTGCTTACATGTTTTTTTTTCTAAATAAAAGAATTATAAAATAAAATCCTATGTGGAGATGATAGTTCACGATCTAAAATATACATACCCGAAAAATAAATTAAATTAAAAAAAATTTAAGAATCACAACTTTGACAAAATTATTAACATCCATAACATTAAAATAATTATATACATTCATTCACAAACATTCCCTAAACATGCGAGTAATTACAAGAATGTCATATCTTATTAAATATTAATCAAATAAGATGAAGAGAGATTTGGGCTTAGTTTACACTATAAACATAACACAAACTTGGTCGATTTGAAAATGGTTTTATTACACAACAAAAAATTAAAATTTTGGAAATCGACCGAGTTTGTGATATTTATAACAATAAACCTTAGATCGAAATCGTACCTCTATTTTCGGATAAGTGAACCCTTAATATTTTTGGCTTTCAAACAAACGATCTTCTTAGCTATTCTCTTACCACAAACTAGTTCTAGCCTTTGAGTGTGGGCTCGAACTAATTGAATCAAAACACAGAACTAGAAGCAACTTTCTTCTCTTTTTGGGGTGAAAACAAAAATTTTCTCTTCTTTAATAGAAACCGATAGAATTGTTATTCTGAAAAAATATATTTAATAGTTGAGAATAAATTCTTTCTATTTTTTAACACAGCAACAATCTCTTAAAGTTGTGTTAATAACTTTAGCGGTGCCATCTATTTATAGGAAGAGAAAGTAGAATCATTATTGAGTTGTAGTGATTTATTTCAAATAGAAAAACTTCCTACTTAGAGGAGAAGTATGATGGGTGACACACTCTAGTATTCCTACTAGGGTTGCCGCCCCCTTCATGTTACATGAAGGGTTTTTGGACCTTTCTCATATCGGGTCCAATTACGAGTACTTTCTAATTTGATCCAATCTAATTCTGTTTTTCTATTTCCCAAAATAAACTTTAATATATTTATATTAAATAAATTTCTCATCCTAACTTTACCCTCGATAAAATTATGATGATTTTACCCCTAGTAAAATTTCGAGATAATATGTTTATTATTTCAGTACTTAACATGTTCACTATGACCGAATGATTTATTTTCATTTTTGGGCTTTAAAACAACTCAAAAACATAGACTCATTCTTTTGATCATTTTTGAGTTATCCATGAACATTTGCAAATGAATATTTCTCATTTTCATTTCCATTTTGAGAAAACCACATTCATTTCTCCATTTCGGAGAAAACCATAATTATTTCTGAATGTTTTCTATTTGTCTATTTCTATTCATTCTCTTCATTTTGATTCAAACACGGAATTCATTTATGGTTTCAACGAGCTAGCGGAGAGACTGATTAAATATATTTAATTAGGGCTCAAATGATTTATATTTAAGTTCCAACTTTTTGCCTAAAAATTATAGTCTCATTTAGTCACGAAGTCATTCCACTATAGTATCATAACTGAGCTTTCCCCAAAGACATACCATTACGAAAGCAACTACTCAGTGCTCGTCCAATGTCCTTGTCATAAGTGTGTTACCCTCATAGGAGAAAACCAAAATTATTTTTGAATGTTTTCTATTTGTCTATTTCTATTCATTCTATTCATTTTGATTCAAACACACAATTCATTTATGGTTTCGACGAGCTAGCGGAGAGACCGATTGAATATATGTAATTAGCACTCAAATGATTTATAATTAAGTTCTAACTTTTCGCCTAGAAATTATAGTCTCATTTAGTCACGAAGTCATTCCACTATAGTATCGTGACTGAGCTGTCCCCAACGACATACCATTACAAAAGCAACTACTTAGTGCTCGTCCAATGTCCTTGTCATAAATGTGTTACCCTCATAGGATATCATTGATCTCTTTAGGATAATATCCTCTCCCCAATTTGGTCCTATTTTATCTCATAGTAACTACTACATTTTCCTTCATGAAAATTCAATCACTATCAAATAGTGATCAAGTCATTCATCACAAAGACGAACAACCCGTGACTACGCTTACTTTTCATCTTCCATGTAATGCCAATGAGAGGATATTATTTACCTATGTCTCGAGCTATGAATTCCACTATTGTAAATTAATCTCTATACTGAAGAAGTTATACACTTAATGCATCAGCTTTTGGTTCCTTATCTATTTGAACTTAGGCTTTTACTTACGTCAAAGTGTACAAGTCACGCATACATAGTCTATCATCCACTCAAGATTTAGGTATGCCACACTATGATCGTCGCAAGTGAATAAATCCATAAACGAATTCAATATATATTATTCTTGGGTCTAGTCCGATGTATTGCCAGTCCTGTCAGTCACATCTATGTTTCTATCTTCTAGGAGTCATCCGCTCCGATACCCAAGACAAAGCAATTCCCAGTATGACTTGATAGATGACATATTAGTCTTTTAATCAGTTTGCTCATTTTCGATTAGCCTAAGGACATGTTTAGGTTTGTCTACTAATATAAGTTGTATTTTCATATTATGATCCGACCACGTAATACCGCTTAGTATTAGTTAAACATTAGACAACCAGTGAGCAACATGTGCTTCCATTTTGCTTGGCGTGCAAAAACCATGTGAGGACAATATACAAAGTATTAATGTAATTCATGAATAATTTTTTTAATCAATCTGTTCGAAAAATTACAAGTGTACTTAGATGAAAATACTACACTTAGGGCTCCATATTCAATGGAGGGCAAACCGCAATCCGATTTTTAGTATAAGCGCCTTCATGATACTTTTACCATGTTGAGTTTTATGCTTTTTTTCTAATAAAAAATTAATTCCATGTTGGATAATACTTTCTATGTCATTGTTTGACAATGAAATTTTAAGTATATAATGATTCGTTTGCACTTTTTTCTAACGTAGAAAAGTTAATTTGTTTATTTTTTTAAATAAAAAGATAAAACATAATTTAACTCTTAACATAAAACTTTCATAATACTTTTTACCAATTATGTTTATAATATCTAAATTAATCGAAAATTTAGTTTACAAATGTTGATGGATTAAAATTTAAAATGAAAATTTAAGCGTTAAGCTGAGGAATAGTGACAGCTGGAGTGATATTTTCATTGATTTCCGTCCTATGTCGTAGCTTATATTGACTTACGATTACCGAAAAAAAATGATTGAATTATTAAGTTCCTAATGCCATATTGTTTGACCAAATTATTTTGTAGGAAAATTTGAAATTCGATGTTTTTGTCATAGTTCATCATACCACAAAATAATTGAGAAAAAGGAAACAAGTGTACCATATTTGTCCTTATTGACTTTGAAGTCACTAAGTTTTCACATCATTCCTTGGTGACATTATGAAAGAGGATCAACAATATTTATCTTTCACGTCAAAATTTCTTTTATATGTCTAAACTTTTAACATTAAAAAGATGAAAGTATTTAAGTGCACTTGATTCTTTGTTCTATATTTGATAATAATATTTATATCAATCGAGTGAATATTTGATCGATTAATTTTTATATTTTTTAGCTAAAAATTGTATAAACAACTTTTAAATTTTCTATTAATTAACAACAAGCCAAGCTAACCCAAATTTTAAAAGAAAAATCCTATCTTAGTGTTTCTTCTTTTCTTTTGAATTAATGAATGTATCTAATAATTTCATGAAAGCTTTTAACCTAACTCCGCCATGGAGGCACCAACCTTTACCTAGATTTTTGTTCTTTTCAATTCCCACCGCATATTTTAACTATCTTTTTCCTTCAATTAAACGCCAAATCATTCAACAATTATACACTAAAAATAGCTTAATCAAAATCTTGCTTTATTATATTAATCTCTTGCAGCAAAATAAGATTTAGAAACAGTGGAAGAGTGGTTGAAAAGTGAAATGTTGAGAACCCTTTTTTTTTTCTTTTAAAAAAGAAAAACCCTAATATTTTTGCAAGGTTTTAGGCAAACCAACCCCAATCGCGAGAAGAAGATTCTCTATAAACTAAACTACGTAGATAACATAACCAAAGGCTTTTGTTTTTCTTCTTCTTGTTTCAGTATATATATAATCTTTAGATATTATTTGATACACATGGTAAAATTAGCAAGATTAAAAATTCGTTATATGTCTTAAAATATATGTGACTGCTTGTTAACTCTATTTGTAGAGTTATTTTTAGAGAATACTATTATGAATAGGAATAATGAACAATAACAATATAAAGTCATGACACATAGTACAAATGATAAATAAACCACTACAAACTAATGCATAATGACATGTCTGTAAAGTAAAATCTATAAAAAAAAAAAAAAGAAAAAAGCAAGGACATATTGACAATAACTACAACACAATAATAATTTAGAAACAAAGGAAAGATGAATCAACTTGATCAAATTAAAAATGATGCATCTCAAAAAAGATGAACATCAATCAACCAAGAAAAAACTGCCAAAAGCCTTAAGAGACCTACCGCATCAATGATGCACAAAAGACCAACTCTCAGATGTCGTATCATTCTCTTTATCATCTTGAATCTATCATCATCATTATGATTTATCATGATAAAGTCTTTCAAGAACAATTCCTAATAGATTTGATAACACTCTTATATCAAGAAATCTCATATATACATCGAACATGATTAAAATTAAAAATAAAAATAAAACTACTCATGCTTTCAAAGAAATAGAGTAAACAAAACATTTTAAATTTTTATCATAATTAATATATATATATATATATATATATATTCCTTCGTGTTTAAAATTTCCGCATAAAACATACATGCAACGACACGTTGAATTTCGCTTTCCATTAAACACGCCTGATTGTTGTGATTTTGATTTTATTTTGAGAAGACGACTTAAAAATAGGAGAAAGTGTAGTAATTATTAGGATTTGAATTTCAAATCACTACTGACAATTTGGACTTTTAGCGGTGTTTTTAGGCCTTTAGCGGCGTTTTTAAGCGCCACTAAAAGTATTTTGGCGCTTTTAAACGCATACAAAAACGCCGCTAAAAGAGGCGCATAAAATTTAGCGGCGTTTATGAGAAAAAATGCCACTAAAGCCATGAATTTTAGCGGCGCTTTTCACACAAACGCCGCTAAAAGCATGACTTTTAGCGGCGCTTTTCCCACAAACGCCGCTAAAAGCATGACTTTTAGCGGCGCTTTTCCCACAAACGCCGCTAAATATCATAAAAATAAAAAAAATTATTATACTTTTAGCGACGCTTGTTTTCAAAAACGCCACTAAAAGTCATGAAAAATTAAAAAAAAATATTATAAAAACACCAAAAATTCAATTTAAAATATATAATTTAATTTAAAGACATTAAAATGAAAATAATAGAAGAATACATATTTCTATAATTGAATCTCAATATTTGAGACCCTTTCCACTTTTTAAATGTAACAACGAACAATTTTATTCTATCATAATTAAAAAGAACAACGATGCCAAGCAAACCTTTCCACCACATTGGATTTTATTCTAATATAAACGATATAAAAATATTTAGAGGACTCTAAGGACAATTATAATTCGACCGTGTCCTCCAAAGTAAAAATTGGTAATTTTCCATATCCTTCTTGGTAATTCAAAGCGATTGTAGCAATCTCGTTCATCATTAACCCAAGTGCCTACCCACTGTGGATACTTGAGTTGCATTGAGAAATCAACAATGTGGCAATATTATCCATGTAACATGCATTCCCTCTTAGACCGAAGCAAATTGGCCACTTCACATGCGGTCTTTGTGTGTGGCTTTTCTTCCCATTTGAGCTATAAACTTGTCCACCCCATTCAACCAGGTGTTGAACTATGATTCAAGTAAAATAGTAGTGTTAATCTTGGCGAGACCCAACCGGTATATCTTGCCCAATTTTAGTCACCAATTGGTCGTGTTCGGATCCTCGCAAATCAAACCACTCGATTACACGATGTCACAATCAATGAGGGTAACTCGAGCAACTACATAATACATGTTTAGAACAAATCTTGATTCATGCACTAATAATTAGAGGCAATGGAGAATAGCACAAGATTCGGACATTTAACTTGAATAGCATACCGCATAACAACCGATGATGCTTCCAAAACAAACAAACCAGATGCAATGAATAAGGAAAGAACATTCCAAGACAAGCGGCCATTGCGACTAATGCGCCACCGAGGCCGAGGATCCAAGATCACCCATAATTACACCTGCTTTATTAACCCTAATTAAGATTAAATTACAAGATCTAGCTTGAATATTAGAGCACGAGTAAGCGAAAGATTTAAATAAGCCTAAGGATTAATTTGCAATATATACATACACATAAATATTTGCAGCAATTTACCAGGATGTTATGCTTCCCATTAAACTCAGAAGAAACAGTGTTTAGTAGATTTTCCCTTTGAGCTTGATTCGAAACATCACACACTGAACCGGTAACTCGTAAACCCTTTGCCTTCCATTCGAGTAAGCATTCATTGAGCTCAGTTTCAGTTCGAGAACATGTATGCACAATCGCTCGAATGCGACTAATTCTCTACGATTGCATGCCCGATCATCATCGTATTAATCGCACAATACTTGGTTTGTCGGGTTGACATAAAACAAACACGTTGAAGACAATAATAATAAAGAAGAAAAAAGTAACCATTTCGTGTGGAAAGTACCGATGCCTTTGGTACCACCGGTGACAAGTCGAGCATGCCTTGAAGACTCCATCTTTTGTCTTTGCTACACCCTCCGCTTCGATCCCATTTTGCTTACTTATGGTGCTTCATATATCTATATATGGATGGATGGATAATGTCTTTGTAAGTAAGAAGCTCCATTTTCTTTTATATAATCATATAGGTATATCGGGTGGAAGTATAAATATATAGACATGAGAGTTGAGCAGTTTGTGTAGAATTGGGTTTCTTTTTATGAAAATTATGAAATTAATCCTAATCCAAATAGGAATAGGATGATTGAATTTAAATAAAATCCAAATCTAATATGTAAAAAAATAGAAATCCAAACCTAAATCGCTTTATTAATAAATATGATAAGATGAAAACAATGGAAGAAGTCGAAAACTTCAACAAATCAAGGAGTAGGCTTTAAAATATTGTTTTGCACGTCATCTAAGTGATGCAACTCAAAAGTGGAATCATGTGTCTTTAAAATGTTATTTTAGCAATAGCCAATGAATAAGGCTGTGAATGACGATAAATGCATGCGACATCTCAAACTAACGATATTTGCTTGTTCAAAGGAATCTATACTAACACAGGCATATTGGAAGCACCGCAATTGACATTCCAATAAAAGCAAATGAAGCAGTCCAACAACAAGACCATCAAGACCATCTGTTATGTTAACCCTTTTCCCATGGAAACAAAACAAAGTGGAGTCAACAATAGGTAAAATTTTCCCAAGCACAAGAGCCCCAGCAGTGCGGTAGAGAGAACCAACATTTTCCGCAATAAAAGTTAAAAATGGTTTAAGAGAAACCAAATGCATCATTTGAGCATAAAACACAACATGAAATATAGTCTTCAACCAACAGTCTAACACATAAAGCTGAAGCAATGGGAGAAGAAATGTGAAAGACCAAATGGTAGTTTATTTTTAGTGTATGTGTTATACATTGAGTTTATGACTCACCCTTTGTGGGATAAACTTTTCAGATAATTCATAGTGCGATGGATCGAGTTGACAAGGATTTCGAGGTGGCGATTATCAAGATCAAGTATTGTGGAGATTTCCCAACTTAAACTTATTAATTTAAATCTTATTACTTAGACTTTATTTTGGGTCTACTATTTTTGTAATAAGGCCACTATAAACTACTTTTAGAATTTGTGTTTGATTTATTTTAAATTACGCCATGAACAATTATCAATTAAATAACTAAATGGTTTTCGATAAATAATTTAAAAGGTTTTTGTCAAGAATATATATATATATATGTTTTAAGAAAATACAAATCTGCTTTTTCAACTAAGCCCAACTCAATCTTTAAGTTAATCCGCTTTATTTAAAATCATCAAGTTTTCTTGAACAAAACGATATTCCGCTAAAGTTTTACTCGAGGAACATACCAAATCCTTAGGCTTTTTGGTAGGGTTTGGGGTGTTTCAAGCATAATTGTAATAACCCATTTGGGGTTAGTCAAAATAGTAGTTTGGGACCACTAATCTGAGGTTGAATAAAATTATTTTAATATTATTTTATATGTTATAGCATGATTATAAGGATGCATGAAAATTTTAGTGCTTTATTTTAGCAATTGTATGCTTAATTGCGAAAAAGGACTAAATAGCATAAAGTGCAAAAGTTTCATTTTACAAGCTAGGGGTGTCTAATAGCTATGGAATATTAAATTGGAGGTCCTTAAAGTGCAATTAGACCACCCTAAAGGTGATGGCCGACCAAGGGAGACAAGGGCATTAAATTGGTCAAAAATTTGGTGATATTATGTGACTAAAATGAATAAATAAGATAAATAAAGAAGATATCATCTTTTACTATTTCCATTTCTTCTTTCACCAAAATTTGAAGAGAAAATAGAGGTTTTTGGAACTCAAACTTTCAGCCAAGCTATTCCCTTACAAGTAAGTGAATTTAGAGGTTTTCCTTGATAATTTTTGTACTTTTGGAACCCCTAGAGCTTAAGCTAGCTAATGAGGGGATTATTTTGCAAAATGGTTGAAAGTTTTGGGATTTTCCATGAGATTTTTTATGTTGTTTGTTGAGTTTTTATGGTAAAAAATGAATATTAGAGGGTTAGGGAATAACTTTTGTGAAAGTTTTTTCGAGAATAACTTTTGTGAAAGGTTTTTCCATGAAAACACCTAAATGGGACTTAATTGTAAAGGTTGTAATTGAGTAATAAATGTATGAAATGATTGGTTTTGTGAATTTTTATAAGAGGAATAAATGTTCATCTAGGCTTATTTAATGAGAAAATGTGATGAAAAATGATTTACGAGCCTAAGGGCAAAACCGTAATTTTGCCAAAGTATAAAGGCAAAACGGTCATTTTTGCCTAAGTAGAAATTTTGATGTATCATGATTTATGTAGTGATTAAATGAGTAAATTTTAATGTTTTAGATCAAGAATAATGCGGAAACAACCTTGACCGGTGAAAAGGCAAGGTTACGGATAAAGCCGCAAAATTAACACATTTTGCACCGATGTAAGTTTATGTATAAACAATACATCTTTAATACAAATGTTGTTACCTATTGATGCATTGTACGAATGTAAATACTTATTTGTGAGATTGATTGAAAATGATAGAAAATGAGTAGTTCTCGAATGAACCTCGAAATAGAAATGTGAGTTCAATAAATATCTCAAATATGTAATTGTTGGTGGGTGTGTGCAATACCACCTTGCTATTCATTCACGATAGGTCAATGCGATACCATCATTTACATTTCCATTTGGTGGGCTATATGCGATACCACCGTAATTATCATTGTTGGTGGGCTATGTGCGATACTACCGTAATTATCATTGTTGGTGGGCTGTGTGCGATACAACCCTATTATTGACTAATGGTGGGCTGTGCACGAAACCACTGGGTACTTTATATCATTTCGAAGGGTTCATTGAGAAACTTGTTTAAGTAAATATTTCATGTGGCTTTGTGGTGATAACTGCAGGGCATAAGTACAAATAAATGTGAGCAATGTATATGATATGGTTGGGATGTGGTAAGAGTTGAGATGAGTAAGCATGATTATGATAATGTGAATTGTTCTTACATAATATGTAATGTTTTTGAATTGATTAGCATATGGTATAATGCTTATTGTTTACGTTTAGACTTACTAAGCTTAAAGCTTACTCCCTTTCTTTTCCCTTGTTTTATAGTGTCAAACAGCCAGCTTGGGATACGAAGATAATCAGGAGATCACCTACACTATCAACAGAACTTGGTATATTTAGACTTAGTATTTTGAGTATGGCATGTATAGGGACTAGACTTAGTGAAATGTCATGTTGTTTTGGCCAAGTGTGATGGCTCTTTAAAGATGAACTCTTTTTATAAGGCCATAGTTGATGGCTCATTATTATTAATCTATGAAAAGATAAGGTTATTCATGAATGTGTATGATGCATGATTGGGTTGCTTGGTTAAGATATGCATGAATGGGTTGATGGTTGAATGTGATTTATGTTTGTATGAGTTAGGGTGATAAAAAGAGCTTGGCAAATATCCTTGTTCTTGTCCACACGGGTAGACACACGGGCGTGTGTCTAGGCCGTGTGTGACACACGGTCAACCTCTTAGGCGTGTGGTTAGGCCGTGTATCCCTTTGCATGCTAGTTTTACAAGTCAATATGCTCAGTAGTAAACACACAGGCAGAGACACCGTCATGTATCTCAGCTATGTGGAAGGCATGGCCATGGACATGGGCGTGTGCTCAAGTCGTGTGAAGTCTGCACCTGAAATTGGAATTTAATTCGCCACACGGTTGAAGGACACAGGCGTGTGCCTAGGCCGTGTGACATTTTTGAGTTGATGACGTTAGAAACAGAATGCCAAGGTTTTGGCACACAGGCTAAGACATGGGCGTGTCGAGGCCGTGTGAGGGACATGGGCCAGGGACACAGGCGTGTGTCCAGCCGTATGAAAACCCCTGTAGGTTCAAATTGAGAAATAATTCTGCACGGGTGTGGAACATGGGCGTGTGATATGTTACACGGGCGTGTCCCTTCCTCCACATCGGCGTGTGGATTGTTTAGAGAAAATTTTCTACGGTCTTCCAGAGAACTTCAAAAGGGCTCGAATTGATCCCGAACCATTCCTAAACCGTGAATTAGGCCTCGTAGGCTTGTTTAGGAGGTGTTAATAAAATTTTTAAATTGGAAGAGAAAAGTCAAGTTTCTAAATTGCATAATTGATTGCATGTAAGCTTAGTAATGCCTCGTACCCTGTTCTAGCATTGAATACGGGTAAGGGGTGTTACAGTATTTGTCAATTATGATTCCCATGTCAATCTTTTTTACGGATTTCCCATTTTTACTGTCTCAATGAACAATCTCGTGTTTTACCATCCCAATGGAATACCTCATGTGTACTTTCCTAGTGAACTACCTCGCGTTTTCTATCCCGACGGGCTATCTCGTGTTTATTGTCCAGTCAGACTATACTGGTTGCCACAACTAAAATATTATCTTACACCTTAAAGTCCCGTATTTACCGTCTCAATAGACTATCAGAGGATTCCATAACATCTTTTAGCCATGGTCATAGTCCTATTTGGCCACTCTAGCGTGCTTTCACATAATGCCATAGTGTCTTTCAACTATGATCTTACTAATTTCTATCATGATCCCATAACATCTTTCAGTTATTTTCCTACTCATCATAATCATGATGCCATATCGTCTTTTAACAATGGTCTTAATCATTTTAGGCATATATCCTCCAATCGGTTTCATTGCTTAGTAATGATATTTTATCTACTTTCCCTGTTGCATTCGATTCATACCTCTATTCAACATCGTAACCTTAATGTTTGAACACTGTAGTGTCCCCTTCGTAAGGCTCGAAGCTTTCATTATCATGGGTGCATTTAACAATACCGTATAATGGTACCTAACAAAATTCACTCTTTTTCCCATTCCTAACTCCGCCTAACCCTTGGTAGTTTCCTCCTATCATGCATACCATACGTAACATCGTTATGCAATACACTATGCCGAGATAACATATTGGCAATCATCTACCATTACGATCAACATAATGGTAATTTCAAGTAGCAACATTCAAGAACTAGAAGACAAAATGTAAATTCTCACATCGTTTTCTCATTTTGGTAGCTTAACAGTCTGCATACCAAAGCCTCATTTATCATTGAAGCTAAGCACCACAACCATATTTTGGTTGAACTAACGATGGTAAATTTGTAAAACCCGTAACCTTAAATTATATGTAATTTTTAAGTATATTATTATATTTCTTTTTTATTTTTTTAATCACAGAAGAAGATGAGGAACTTACTAGTTCCTCAATTCTCCATTACCAGCCTTAACTCATGCCTCTATTGTTACATGTAGAGTTTTCTCCATTCGCATCCCCCTACTTCTTCAAAATGAATGAAGAAAATTGTACCTCCACCCATGCCTTACATATACTCTTTTGGCATAGTTATCACTAGTCATCTCTACCATTCATTCTTAATCATTTTGACTTTCACTTTGGAACTAATTGGTTCCATCCTAATCGAACTAGCATTGGGATCTAACTAATCAAAACTTGGCCTCTTAAAATTTTAAATTACTTGATAGGGTCCTGAAATTCGTTAGTCCTCTCATTTTAGTCCTAACTTCCTAAATTTTGTGTTAATAATGATATCCATGTGTTACAACTCCTTCGCCCTTAAAGAAATTTTTTTCTTCAAAATTTTGTTTCTTACCTAATCCTCTTAAGACGATGTCTATTTTACTTTCTCTTGTCATAAGAAATTCTCTACATCTCCAATGATAGTCACTTCCATTTTCCTTAGGGACATGTCACCGCCTTAACATCTTGAACCTCATCAAGATCTTATCCCGCTCATTGGCGGCTCTGCCTTGATTATCTACAGGGAACTAGTGATACGGGGCCACTTTGTTCTTATCCAAGTAGGTGTTTACTTATACCATCAGCCAGTCGTGTATCAACATAGCACTAATTGACATTTCTGAGGTCATCATGGGTCATGTGGCGGATATTCAATAAATGATTAGCTTTAATGGACTCTTCCGCTTTTACGTTGTCAAGGGGTTTAAAAAGAACCATATTTGGCTCGACAGGTGTCATCTACAGAATCGGGGATTTGAACTATTTGCTTTACATCTCCCTAATTTCCTTAGATGATTCGTTACTTAAATGAAAATGCTGGGAAAACAAGCTATTTGTCTGAAATCACTCTTCAACTCCTACTATCTAAGCCTTTTCATAAATCCCTAGTTTCTATCCTAGTTTTGTTTGTTTTTCCGTCTGAGTTCCTCCTTTTTTTTCCTAGATCGCTTCTCAGCATGTTTCCAAGATAATTTCTTAAATCCTTTTCTACTTCCTTCGTCTTTTCCCCAAAATGGTCAGAATTAAGCAAATCCATCAAGAAGGTACCAATCATCGTAACAATGGAAATAAGAAGAATCGTAGTAATTATAGGAAAGGCAACGGGGTTAGATCTACTAGCCATGGGGTAAGTACCGTAATAGAGACCCTTCTTTTCGATGCACCACATTACAAGGGACAATGATCCGCTTCGGGCATCGAGGATTCAACTTCCAAACTTCGCCTCGATTTCACCTTGTACTAGGTAAATGTCGATTAAGTGACCATTCGATGGCATCATCCTCCCCTTTATTTGTTCGAATCTAGGTTCCATATACCCTTTCATCCTTTCTTCTACACCGGCATTAATGAGTATGGAGTCGCACTGTGGTAACCGTAGACTTCTCTTGGTGGACCTTAGTGACCTATTTTTTTTTACTATAATCTAAAGGGCGAGCCACCTATCTTTTGTGTTTTCCAAAAAAATTACCAATTGAATGTGACTTCTCGTGGGTTCTCTGTTGGGTTGGCCCAATTCAGTACTCACCAGGGACATGAGCCTATTATAAAAAATTGGGCCTCCAACCTTTAGCTCAATAGAAACAAATTTATCCGGGTGAGGTGTAATTTAAGTGGTGGATTTGGGTTTCTAACCCAATGGTCTATCCTTCCCGATTTAGTTTGTACCTGTAGACAGTAGCTAGACAACAAGGGTGCGGAGGATTAGTTCAATTACTTAAAGTTGGGCCACTCACTTGTGTTGGAGAGCGTTATTACTGTTAAAAATGTGTTCCACTTCTATGTAGAGAACCATAGCCCAAATGGTTACAGGGCCTCGGATTCCAGTATAGAGAGTATCTCTCGGGTCTTACATCTATCTGATAAGGTGTGGCCATACAGTGTCATTGATGACCTAGCCACTATTTTCGTTAGAAGGAAGGAAGAACTTTCAAATTTATTTTATTCTTATTGTCGAAAATAAGTGCATCGTTGGGCCACTCCACTAATAGTGGTTGCTAGTGAGTCTCTCAAATAGAGATTTTATTCCTCGTATGGTTATCCCTAACTTTTTCTTTTTAGGTTCCACCAAATCAGCCACTCCGTCTCAGACTTTGAGTAGTATGGACATGGATGCCATTATGGAGAGATCATAGAAGTTCATCGTTGATGTCAACACAAGGAGGTAGGTGGTGATAGCAATCG
Organism: Gossypium rotundifolium; assembly: GCA_025506655.1. Taxonomy (NCBI): domain Eukaryota; kingdom Viridiplantae; phylum Streptophyta; class Magnoliopsida; order Malvales; family Malvaceae; genus Gossypium; species Gossypium rotundifolium. Next base: position 48,016,354 of record CP106723.1, read on the forward strand.
TAAGATATTGAGACTTGAAGGGGGCTATCGAAGCGCAGAGAAAATTAGTAGCAGTAGACTTATCCACCGTAAATGGGGCAAGAGATCAATTGATTCTAATGGGGAGCTTACTCCACCTATCCTCTCATCTCAACTCGAGACTTATATTGAGTCCACAACTCTCATGGACATTACTCCTCTTACACAAAGTCCGCTTGCTGAGTTCACCCTTTGAACTGCCCCTTTTGCACCGCTATCTCTCCAGCCAGGGCTAAGGCAGCCTCTCACTTCTTTTGATGGGATGTCAACTTTGCTACCTTGGTGGGGTTGCTTTTCTGCAGGTTAACCTATTTTCTCCTGAATTGAAACTAGCCAATACTGGGAGAGGGACTTGTCTTGGGAACTGAAAGAATATACGCTATCCTCTTCTTCTGAAACTTGAAAACAAGCTATCTTGAATTTGTTGGACTCATTCCAAATCATGGTGGACGAATCCAATTTGTTTGGTGGGGCCTTCCGTGACTGATGTCACGAGTGTGAAATAAAACGGGCTCAATTATAGATGGCCTTAGCCTCTTAAAATCAAGAATTGTTTCAACTCCACCAAGTGTAGGAGGCCGCGACTTGCCAAGCTCAGGAGTTCACCAAATCCTCCTCTAGCTGGGAGTCCAAGTACAACTCCTTAAAAATGGAGCTTGAGAGTAGGGTCCTTCAATTTGAGGACCAAATCATGGCACAAGAGGAGCACCACTTGGTGGACCTTGAGGAGAAGGAAATCATTGAAGCCCTGGATCAATACAAAGTAGAGACTATGGCGGGGTTCGCAAATTATCTCCCCAAGCTTAGGTCTAATTACATCCTTCATACCCAAGTTACAGTGGGTGCTTTTTATATGAGCCGAGTGGACTTTAACTGTCTGCACCTGTATATTAATGAAAATCTAAGATTTAACGAGATGAACCCTTCTGGTGCTAATTGAAAAGAATTTAAGAACAAATGGAAAGATTCTAAGGGTTTCTTCTTCCAACCCAATCTTGAGTCCTCTACTCCTACTCTAATAGAGGAGGCTATCATTATGGGGGAGGAAAATGCTGGAGAAATGATTGATTCGCCTGTTGGAGATAATGTTTGACTACCTTTTTGTATCTGTACTAGGCTCCCTTATTAATGAAAATTTTCATTCTTTCCTTTTTTTTTTACGTCATATTTTCCCATCATTCTGACTATAATCCGTTAATCCTATGCTTATCTTTGTCATAATTACCATATCCCATCCACCCTAGAGGGACTAAGCCAAACTTATTGTAATACATGTATAGGGGCTAATTCTTAACTTCTTATGTCTAGAGGATTGGCTAAATAAAAGCTCTGATACCCCTAAATTGCAACACCCCTTACTCGATCGAATCTCCAGGATTGGACATCGGATGCTACACAAATAAGAAAAACTTAACAAGTTTGCTATTTCAATTTAATTACATACCAAAGCTATGAACTTGAAAGTCTAATTGAATTCACATTTTGTATTTTTTGGAAATAAATCTCTAAGACTTTGAATCTATTAGATGTTTACAAATTTTGGATAGGGGTTCGATACCATTTATATATATACAATTTTAACCTTGAGGCGAAATCTCTATAGGTGCCCCTCTATACACATGCATAGTTGCCGTGTTTCGCCTAGCACCTATAGAGCCTGGCTTGGTCTCGCCCAACTTGTAGGTCTTTAGCTATCCTACATTTGAGTAGAAAACTTACAAGTTTGGGCGTACTTAGTGAGGTCCACTTAAATATTTTAAGAAGAAATATTGAGGTGTTCGAGTCAGATTTTAACTCTCCGACAAAAACGTTCACCATTTCTTGCAGGCTACTCTTGGTGATTTCCTAAGCAATCTACCTTTGCGTCATTCTCAGATTTCACTGTCCTTATGGCCTTGGACTATTAGGGCTCACTAATAGCATTGGAACCTTTTCTTTATCGATCTATTTCCAATTAAGGCTTTTTAGGACATGCAACTCCTACCTTTGAACTTCAATAAGAGATCTACCATTCCTAATGGCTACATTTGACCTCTGCTTTCCACCATCCTTTAGTGAACTTTGCTGGGCATCCGACCTTCGACGTTCATTCCCTCCTTTAAAAATCTTGATTAGCCTATTAATTTTTTGATTGGCTTTTATCATATTATAAATTACGATTGTGTCCACAGACCAATCTGAGCTTGTCTAATTCATGCGAAAATATGGAGTTTTCTTGACGGGTTGGTATTTGAATGTACCATGTTACCTTTTTAATAGAAAATTTTCCCTTTCCTTTTTCACTCTATTTGGAGTTGAGATATAACCTTTGGCACCCCTCATTAATCCGGTGGTCTATGTTTCTTAGACGCACTACCTCATTTCTTCTTGTGACTCATCATTCCATTTGCACTGCAAACTTTACTTTCAACCTTGACATCATTCATGAACCGTGGATTTTTCAATTATGATTCCCATGTTAATCTTTCTGGCGGATTTCCCATTTTTACCGTCCTGGTGCACTACCTCGTATTTATTATCCCGACGGATTACCTCGCATTTTCTATCTCGATGGATTATCTAGTGTTTATTGTCCCGTTGGACTATACTGGTTGTTTACTATTCTAGTGGACTATCAAAGGATGCCATAGCATTTTTCAGCCATTGCCTTAGTCCTATTTGGACACTCTAGCGTGCTTTCACATGATGCCATAGTGTCTTTAAACCATGGTGTTACTTATTTCTATCATGATGCCATAACATCTTTCAACTATGGTCTTACACATATTAGGCATATAGTCTCTTATCGGTTCCATGGCCTAGTCATGATCTTTTTTCTACTTTTCCCGTTGTATTCCATCCATACCTCTATTCGTCATCCTAACCTTGATGCTCAAACAATGCAATGCCCCTTCCACAAGGCTCAGAGCTTCGATAATCACTGGTGCATTTAGTAACACCGTATGATGGAACCTAATATAATTCCCCTCTTTTCCCATTCTTAACTCTGTCTAACCTTGGTAGTTTCCTCCTTATCATGCATACCATACAGAACATCATTATGCTATGCACTATGCTAGATAACATGTCGATAATCATCTACTGTTACAATCAACATCATGGCAATTTCAATTAGCAACATACAAAGACTAGAAGACAAAGTGCAAATACTCATCTCGCTTTCTCATCCTTGGCAACCTAGCTAGTCCAAATGCTAGAGCCTCATTCGTCTTGGAAGCTATGCACGACAACAATATTTTGGTTAAATTAATGGTGGTAAATTCTTAGAAATCCATAGCCTTAAATTATACAAAAGCTTTAAGAATCTTATTATACTTTTTTTAGTTCATAAACACAGAAGAACGTGAGGAAACCTACCAGTTCACCATTATTCATTACTAACCTTAACTCATGCCTCTACTGTTACATGCAGAGCTTCCTCTATCCGCATCCACCTCCTTCAAGACAACTGAAGTAGATGATGCTATAGGTAGGAGAAAATTTTATCACCAGAATTTAGAAAATTTTTCCTCTACTCATGCCTTATATATACTCCTTAAGCACGGTTCTCACTGGTAATCTCCACCATCCATTCTTAATCATTTTGTCTCACACTTTGGAACTAGTCGATTCCATCCTAATCGAACCAACATTGGGGCCAACTAATCAAAAATTGGCCTATTAAATTTCTAGATTACTCAATAGGGTCCAAGAATTTGCCAATCCTTTTGAAAGAATTTGCCAATCCTTTTGATTTAGTCCTAGCTTCATAAATTTCAATTTAATAATGATATTCGGGTGTTACATTGACTCTAACCTACCAGTTTCACTAAGTATCTTTCAGTGAGTCTTAATAGTGGATCCTTATTGCGATTCCCTATTTACTCTCTCTTCCACTTACTTATACACCAAGTGCTACTAGCGCGTTCACACGTCTGGTTCCTGTTGAGTTACCTTACTTATATGTTTTCGATTTCTATGATTATTGTTTTAGTGAATTATTTCCCTCTCTACTTTTCTTTTCCATTATTCAACTAATTTCCAAATAGTTTGTTGGCTCATTGTCATTTGCTATTACTTAACTTTTCTTCCAACCATTTTTCCTTAGTTTGGGATTTCCCTCAATTAATGTCTTGATTTTCGACTTGTGTTTATTTTCCTTGTGGACTTTCTATGCTACCATAGCCAGGCGATTGTCTTATATAGTATACCCACATGTTTAATATCTTGGCGAACTCCATTGGTTGCCATAATCTAACTATAGTCCTACACCTCGGGATCCTCTCTTTATTGTCCCGGAGGACTATCCCATTTTTAGTGTCCCAACGAGCTATCAATGATGTCGTAGTGTCTTTTAGCTATGGTGTTACATAATACATAGTTAATTCATGCACATTGAACTATAATGACGGGTATCTGAAAACCCAAGCAGCCTTTCAACATATATAACATTTAAGGGTTGAAGTGCAAAAACTCACCTGACGCTTTTTTGCCTTATCCGCTTAGCTTCTCTAGACACTGAAGCTTCCATTATCCAGGCAGCTAAGCAAGACAACCACTTTATGGGTTGAACTTAGCAAATCCCAGCTTAAACTTAGTTTTTTAGAACCATTCAAAAACCTTAAAATGGTTTCTGGAAGCTCTTAGCTTTGGTTCTTAAATCTTATATACACTAAAGGGTTCAGATCCTTACCCACTTACTACATTTTCTATTTTTCCCTCTCAAATCCCATTATCATCATCCTATGTAGAGCTTCCATGGCTATCTCTCCTTCGAAGCAACCAAGGAAGGAGACGATAATGAAATAAATTGAAGAAGTCTCTTTCCAGCTATTTATAATCCTTCCTACACAGTCTTGAACCGTGTAAAATCCACCCGTTTTCAATCATTTTCCCCCACTAAGGGACTGCTAGTGCTAATCCAACTGAACCAGAATTTGATTTCAACCATGCCTTATTTCATTTTAACTTTTCCTAATTTTCCAATAGAGATTGCTAGCTTATGGAGTCTTTCAATTTAACCCCAAAATTGTCCCTAGTTTTTAGGTTTAAGGGAAATCTTGGTGTGACACATCATGTACCACAAATGAGTATCATACTGTGACTACTTTTCATCTTTGAAGACATAAATTCATGATGTTTCACATGATAATACCTACCATAGAGTTTGGTCCAACTATCATTCGAGCATAACAAAATTTTGTTTACTTTTAGGAAATCTCCTTAGTGAGATCTATAAGATAATGTTTACCTTGGAGCAGATTTGTTTCATGCCATTATAATAGACCATTGATGGAAGCCGTAGGTCTTGTTTAAGGACCTTTTCCTACTCAATGTTTTAAAAACATGTAAGGTTTTTAATTTCTGGTTTCAATCATGAATGACCAATATATGTATGAAAAGTACATGTGGCATTCTTCCCTAATTTATATGGCATGCTTATATCATATATGCATGAATAACCTTTAGTAGTTATATAAATATCATCATGCTTATCTCATAAATATAAAAGCATAAAATTTAAATGACTTTGACCAACCAAAGTTTTCATTATTCCATCCTAGAAAAATTATAAAATTATAAAATTCACCCAAAAGCATACTTTGGGTCTTCAATATTGCCACCACGGTCTTTTGCTACTTGTACCAATTCATGTTTTTGTCGTCAATCACCACACGAATTTCGTCGTCGTGCCACCATCGGCTCTATTGGGTCGGGTTTCTATTGTCTTGCTTTTTGGTTTTCTTGGAAATAATTTTACAAAAATTCTTATGTATGTTTCATGCTTACATGTTTTTTTTCTAAATAAAAGAATTATAAAATAAAATCCTATGTGGAGATGATAGTTCACGATCTAAAATATACATACAGAAAAATAAATTAAATTAAAAAAATTTAAGAATCACAACTTTGACAAAATTATTAACATCCATAACATTAAAATAATTATATACATTCATTCACATACATTCCCTAAACATGCGAGTAATTACAAGAATGTCATATCTTATTAAATATTAATCAAATAAGATGAAGAGAGAGATTTGGGCTTTGTTTACACTGTAAACATAACACAAACTTGGTCGATTTGAAAATGGTTTTATTACCCAACAAAAAATTAAAATTTTGGAAATCGACCGAGTTTGTGATATTTATAGCAATAAACCTTAGATCGAAATCGTACCTCTATTTTCGGATAAGTGAACCCTTAATATTTTTTGGCTTTCAAACAAACGATCTTCTTAGCTATTCTCTTACCACAAACTACTTCTAGCCTTTGAGTGTGGGCTCGAACTAATTGAATCAAAACACAGAACTAGAAGCAACTTTCTTCTCTTTTTGGGGTGAAAACGAAAATTTTCTCTTCTTTAATAGAAGCCGATAGAATTGTTATTCTGAAAAAATATATTTAATAGTTGAGAATAAATTCTTTCTATTTTTCAACACAGTAACAATCTCTTAAAGTTGTGTTAATAACTTTAGCGGTGCCATCTATTTATAGGAAGAGAAAGTAGAATCATTATTGAGTTGTAGTGATTTATTTCAAATAGAAAAACTTCCTACTTAGAGTAAAAGTATGATGGGTGACACACTCTAGTATTCCTACTAGGGTTGCCGCCCCCTTCATGTTACATGAAGGGTTTTTGACCTTTCTCATATCGGGTCCAATTATGAGTACTTTCTAATTTGATCCAATCTAATTACTGTTTTTCTATTTCCCAAAATAAACTTTAATATATTTATATTAAATAAATTTCTCATCCTAACTTTACCTCGATAAAATTATGATGATTTTACCCCGTAAAATTTCGAGATAATATGTTTATTATTTCAAGATTTAACATGTTCACTATGACCGAATGATTTATTTTCATTTTTGGGCTTTAAAACAACTCAAAAACATAGACTCATTCTTTTGATCATTTCGAAGTTATCCATGAACATTTGCAAATGAATATTTCTCATTTTCATTTCCATTTTGAGAAAACCACATTCATTTCTCCATTTCGAGAAAACCATAATTATTTCTGAATGTTTTCTATTTGTCTATTTCTATTCATTCTCTTCATTTTGATTCAAACACGAATTCATTTATGGTTTCAACGAGCTAGCGGAGAGACTGATTAAATATATTTAATTAGGGCTCAAATGATTTATATTTAAGTTCCAACTTTTGCCTAGAAATTATAGTCTCATTTAGTCACGAAGTCATTCCACTATAGTATCATAACCGAGCTTTCCCAAAGACATACCATTATGAAAGCAACTACTCGGTTTCGTCCAATGTCCTTGTCATAAGTGTGTTACCCTCATAGGAGAAAACCAAAATTATTTTTGAATGTTTTCTATTTGTCTATAAAACCAAAATTATTTTTGAATGTTTTCTATTTGTCTATTTCTATTCATTATATTCATTTTGATTCAAACACGCAATTCATTTATGGTTTCGACGAGCTAGCGGAGAGACCGATTGAATATATGTAATTAGCACTCAAATGATTTATAATTAAGTTCTAACTTTTCGCCTAGAAATTATAGTCTCATTTAGTCACAAAGTCATTCCACTATAGTATCGTGACTGAGCTGTCCCCAACGACATACCATTACAAAAGCAACTACTTAGTGCTCGTCCAATGTCCTTGTCATAAGTGTGTTACCCTCATAGGATATCATTGATCTCTTTAGGATAATATCCTCTCCCCAATTTGGTCCTATTTTATCTCATAGTAACTACTACATTTTCCTTCATGAAAATTCAATCACTATCAAATAGTAATCAAGTCATTCATCACAAAGACGAACAACCCGTGACTACGCTTACTTTTCATCTTCCATGTAATGCCAATGAGAGGATATTATTTACCTATGTCTCGAGCTATGAATTCCACTATTGTAAATTAATCTCTATATCAAGAAGTTATACACTTAATGCATCGCCTTTTGGTTCCTTATCTATTTGAACTTAGGCTTTTACTTACGTTAAAGTGTACAAGTCACGCATACATAGTCTATCATCCACTCAAGATTTAGGTATGCCACACTATGATCGTCGCAAGTGAATAAATCCATAAACTAATTCAATATATATTATTCTTGGGTCTAGTCCGATGTATTGCCGATCCAAATACCACATCTATGTTTCTATCTTCTAGCAAATCATCCGCTCGATACCCAAGACAAAGCAATTCCAAAGATGACTTGATAGATGACATATTAGTCTTTTAATCGGTTTGCTCATTTTCGATTAGCCTAAGGACATGTTTAGGTTTGTCTACTAATATAAGTTGTATTTTCATATTATGATCCCACCACGTAATACCGCTTAGTATTAGTTAAACATTAGACAACCAAAGGAGCAACATGTGCTTCCATTTTGCTTGGCGTGCAAAAACCATGTGAGGACAATATACAAAGTATTAATGTAATTCATGAATAATTTTTTAATCAATCTGTTCAAAAATTACAAGTGTACTTAGATGAAAATACTACACTTAAGGCTCCATATTCAATGGAGGGCAAACCGCAATCCGATTTTTAGTATAAGCGCCTTCATGATACTTTTACCATGTTGAGTTTTATGCTTTTTTTCTAATAAAAAATTAATTCCATGTTGGATATTACTTTCTATGTCATTGTTTGACAATGAAATTTTAAGTATATAATGATTCGTTTGTACTTTTTCTAACATAGAAAAGTTAATTTGTTCAATTTTTTAAATAAAAAGATAAAACATAATTTAACTCTTAACATAAAAACTTTCATAATACTTTTTACCAATTATGTTTATAATATCTAAATTAATCGAAAATTTAGTTTACAAATGTTGATGGATTAAAATTTAAAATGAAAATTTAAGCGTTAAGCTGAGGAATAGTGACAGCTAGAGTGATATTTTCATTGATTTCCGTCCTATGTCGTAGCTTTTATTGACTTACGATTACCGAAAAAAAATGATTGAATTATTAAGTTCCTAATGCCATATTGTTTGACCAAATTATTTTGTAGGAAAATTTGAAATTCGATGTTTTTGTCATAGTTCATCATACCACAAAATAATTGAGAAAAGGAAACAAGTGTACCATATTTGTCCTTATTGACTTTGAAGTCACTAAGTTTTCACATCATTCCTTGGTGACATTATGAAAGAGGATCAACAATATTTATCTTTCACATCAAAATTTCTTTTATATGTCTAAACTTTTTAACATTAAAAGATGAAAGTATTTTAGTGCACTTGATTCTTTGTTCTATATTTGATAATAATATTTATATTAATCGAGTGAATATTTGATCGATTAATTTTTATATTTTTTAACTAAAAATTGTATAAACAACTTTTAAATTTTCTATTAATTAACAACAAGCCAAGCTAACCCAAATTTTAAAAGAAAAATCCTATCTTAGTGTTTCTTCTTTTCTTTTTGAATTAATGAATGTATCTAATAATTTCATGAAAGCTTTTGACCTAACTCCCCATGGAGGCACCCTTTTACCTAGATTTTTGTTCTTTTCAATTCCCACCGCATATTTTAACTATCTTTTTTCCTTCAATTAAACGCCAAATCATTCAACAATTATACACTCAAAAATAGCTTAATCAAAATCTTGCTTTATTATATTAATCTCTTGCAGCAAAATAAGATTTAGAAACAGTGGAAGAGTGGTTGAAAAGTGAAATGTTGAGAACCCTTTTTTATTCTTTTAAAAAGAAAACCTAATATTTTGCAAGGTTTTAGGCAAACCAACCCCAATTGCGAGAAGAAGATTCTCTATAAACTAAACTACGTAGATAACATAACCAAAGGCTTTTGTTTTTATTCTTCTTGTTTCAGTATATATATAATCTTTAGATATTATTTGATACACATGGTAAAATTAGCAAGATTAAAAATTCGTTATATGTCTTAAAATATATGTGACTGCTTGTTAACTCTATTTGTAGAGTTATTTTAGAGAATACTATTATGAATAGGAATAATGAACAATAACAATATAAAGTCATGACACATAGTACAAATGATAAATAAAGCACTACAAACTAATGCATAATGACATGTCAGATAGTAAAATCTATAAAAAGAAAAAAAAAAGAAAAAGCAAGGACATATTGACAATAACTACAACACAATAATAATTTAGAAACAAAGGAAAGATGAATCAACTTGATCAAATTAAAATGATGCATCTCAAAAAGATGAACATCAATCAACCAAGAAAAAACTGCCAAAAGCCTTAAGAGACCTACCGCATCAATGATGCACAAAAGACCAACTCTCGATGTCGATCATTCTCTTTATCATCTTGAATCTATCATCATCATTATGATTTATCATGATAAAGTCTTTCAAGAACAATTCCTAATAGATTTGATAACACTCTTATATCAAGAATCTCATATATACATCGAACATGATTAAAATTAAAATAAAAATAAAACTACTCATGCTTTCAAAGAAATAGAGTAAACAAAACATTTTAAATTTTATCATAATTAATATATATATATATATATATATATTCCTTCGTGTTTAAAATTTCCTGCATAAAACATACATGCAACGACACGTTGAATTTCGCTTCCATTAAACACGCCCAGATTGTTGTGATTTTGATTTTATTTTGAGAAGACAGCTTAAAAATAGGAGAAAGTGTAGTAATTATTAGGATTTGAATTTCAAATATGGTGATGGACCTTTCTCCTCACTTGATCTTTTTGAGTTGTGACACACCATCTCAAGCTCCTCCATGATTTTTTCTTATCCCACCTTAGAGATGTTATGAAGTCACAAATACTTTTCCTTTAGATTAATTCTACCTATTGAGACCCTTAGTGTACTCATTTATATATCCTAAGATTTTTTTTTTTTATATGATGTGAGATTAACACACTTTATCTTTTAGTTTAAAATGCTGAGCATAAGCCAACCGATTGGATGGGTTGTGTTATGTTCTACATTTAGTCAATTTAAGTAGGGTAAAGGTAAATTTAGGTAAAATTTTTTCGGTTCAAATCGTTTTGATTTTGTGTCATTTTGAGATTTACATTAATTAAGGGTTTAAATTATTTTGAATTTGTTAGTAGAGTTTTCTCGATTCAAAATATTTCCAATTCCTTTTAAATTAAGATAACTTCAAATTTAAATTAAACTGATTCAATTTGATATATTTTATAATAAAATTAAATTGAATCAAATCAAAATTTTTTTGTTGGGATCAAACTTGAAAGATGTAACTCAACATGACAGTTTGTTGGAACCAATGGTATTAAAAACCAAGTTGGGATAGACTAGAAGCAGCTGTTCAACTTCAAACAATGTTTTCAGTGCCAAAAATTTAAAGCTGGAAACCAAAAGTGAAGGGAAAAAATACATAATACTTTTGTTAAAGCTCTGGACCATAGACGCTATAAAAGGAAAAGACATAAAGGGGGAGTGGGGACTGGAAAACTGAATACGTGAAGCCAACAAATAAATCTATCAAACATATATTCACGTAAACACTGCCTACAAAATCAACGTTGTAGCATGATATGAGGCCAACTCCTCTCCTTCCCCCTTAGATTTACCTGTTTGTATATATTTGGTGAACAAATGCTTTTTCTTTCCCCCTCTCACCCTCTCTATCTTTTCGTTTTCCTATAAATGTGTTCATGAGCTGTGTCTATGTTCGATTTCAAACAAAATTTCAAGTCTCCAGCTTGTTTCTCTGCTCAAAAGATAATTAAAAATATTTTGTTATAATTTAATCATTAATATATATAAATATAAATATAAATATTATTTTTTTATTTTTTACGGTAAATAAAACTAAACCAGCCCAAATTCGATTCAAAACAGGTACACTAATGAACACTTCTTTTCCCACTAATGAATTCTTATTTTAGGCCACTTTGTAAGGGTCCGGCTTTCTTATTGGTTGGAGCCCGTAATACTTTTCGTTTTTAACTTAGTGTTAAAAAAAAAATACAATTTTTCAAAACTCGAATTCGCTATAGGTTTATAGTAATAAGATTTTGTTTACTTAAAGTTTCATTTAACTATGGAAATGACATTAGGCATGTAATCAAGTCGAGTTGAAAATGCTATTAAGTTTAGCTTAAAATTTGAAGTTCAATATTTAATTCAGGCTTGATCAAATTTTTTTTTTAAAGTTTGAGTTTAACTTGAGATACTTAATTAAGTTTGTTTACTAATTTTTGTATTCAAGCTCGAATTTGAGCTTGAGCTTAGGGTTAATAATATATATTAAGAGTAATAATGTAATTTAAGAATATAAAAAAAATATGAAAAGCTCAATAAGACTCACAATTTATTTGAATAAAGTATTACTAGGCTCGAATTCGGCTCGATCAATAACTTGAGCTTAGCTCGATAATTACTAAATCGAGTTCGAATCTTTTTCGAGTCAAACTCAAGTAGCTTATGAGCACTGATGTCTTATTACACCCTATATGAACCTCATTATCAATAAACATTGAGATGGTTCTTATCCTATAAACTCAGGAGTAATTTAGTCTTTTTCATGAGACAATTTAACTATGTAATACCCAATAATGAGTGAATAAGAATAACAAAAAACGATATTATTTAATTCTATCAATAAACAATTAGGTCAAGAACCAGTAAATTCTAAACAAATTAACTAATTTAGTTTTTGTGCAAAGAAGTAGCTAGAACCACGATGCCTCCCTTATCTCTATAATATTCACGAGTAAGTATATTTGATTACAAAGTTAATTTTTTAATCTTTTAAAAGTTGATGTGATCCAAAAAAATAAAGATAATTAAATTTGTGAAAAACATAGACATGTGTACATTTTTTTTTTGTTGAATTTTAATAATTAAAAAATCAAACTTGTTTATATAGATTATGACAAGGGAGGTTGATAAGGAAAAGTAAGGAGAAGATCATGGTGGTGCAATGGAGGCTGATTCACTTAAAGACGCCAAGAGTCGAAACAAGGACAAGAGAACAGATTGACTAAGGTGTTAATTGCTCATAATAACTTTAAGGTGCTAGGGAATCAACCCCTTTTCTATCTTTTTCTAGGGTATTTATAGGAGAGGTACCCTTGTCCATTGGTATGACATGGCAAGATATACATTTAGCCCCACAAAATGTGTAAAGGATAATCATGTACATATATCATGGGACTTTATTAGTACAAGGTAGTATGTCTAAATAGACTCCTTATTGTATTGGAATTGTGTTCACACTCAAATACGAGTGGGTGCCTTCTTCTAAGTTGAGCGGATGGGTGGTTTGCGGAAGTACAACTTAAGGTGGAGTCAACGCCTAACCCAATAATGTGTCTGGTTCTAACACGCGTCTAAATAGTGGAGGGGTACAATAATAGCCCTCTCGGAGTCTAATGGGAGGTTATAAAGTGGCCTTTTGTGAGACATTATTTTAATTCTAACTAAGATTCATCTCTTTGGAAAAGATGAAGGAGTGTCATATTCCTTCTAGAAGGATAAACATAAATGCTACATTTTGGGGAAGAGTGGCCATGATGAGGAGAATTTGACACTGTGCAGGTGGTCAAATGCTATTGGTTATGATTCTCTTACCAAAATAGTACATTTAAGGGTGAAGGTTGAAAAATCCTATAAATTTGAGTTTTTATATTCCTTGAAACCATTTATTATTTTTGTGTTCTTGCATTTCTTTGATTGTGATTTCTTCTCAATAGTTGCAGTTAGGGATTCTCTTCATTTTTTGTTGTTTTCTTGATTTTAATGGAAAAATTGTTAGACTTGCAAGGAGAGGTGGTAGAATTGGTCGGGCATCATTGCAAAAGGGTGAAAGTAGGTCTTTTGTTGTCAATAGTGGGACCATGACAACTAATAGGGTGGCGAGAACAATCCTAGGAGAAATTCAATGATTGGGGAGAAAAAGGGACAAGTCCCAGAACATTTAAGGGCTTTTGATGAACTTGTGGCAATCGATGAATGTCCCCAAGTACGAGTTTAGTATTCTAAAAAGAAGCATTGTTCAGCTCCATGTTTGGGTCGTGTTATGGTGGAAGGAGGGTTTCACTTGTCATCTCATCGATATGTCATGGATTTGTTGAATTCTTATTGTTTAGCACCCGGACAGTTGGTTAAGAGCTCACAGTGGCTGATAATTGGGTTTATAATCAAATGTGGATAAAGGGGTATATAGCGTAATGTGGTGTTGTTCCAATATATACTTTTAGGAGAAAGAGAATTGCGAGGGGTTTTATTTCATTTTTCAAAGGGAATGAACAAAGTGGTTCATTTATGGCGGGGTGATGAGGTTGAAACCATATCTTCAGAAGTATATTCTAGTGGAATTGAAGTTGGGTGATAGTTTCATATTCCCCATTGAGTGGAATAGTCCATTAACCTCCTCAATCGTAATGACATCTTAATCACCCCTCAAGACATCTCTCTTCAAGGGGTGTTTCGCTATTAGCTTTGCCATAAAGGGGTAATGGGATACACCCCTCTAGACTTAATAGATGACTTGAATGATATTTGATGTTGGAAACAACGTTAGCATTCTCAACCTTATGGTTCAAGGGATGTTGTTGCAAAATATTTTTGGGGTTTGCGTTTGAAGCCCTGGAACTTCATTTTAGATTATGTGAGGCCCCTGAATTGTACGTGTCAAATCATTTCGGGGTTTCCTCACATAGTGCCCATACTAAGACCAACCTTGGAGGTGCCTATTTCTTCTCCTACTGTTAGCATTGCGTTAGGTTAATATGATGCAATTGGTGTAAGATCTCCGAGAAGGAAGTAACGCTTGCTCAATTTTCTAACACTCTACATGGTTCTAGGCTTATTTTGTGTTTTTTGGTTTTGTAGATCATGTCTTGGATAAAAAGGATGAGCACTCGGAGGTGTAAAAATCCTTATTGAAGAGGCCTACTGACCGTCACCAAATGTGGGAATGTTTGGGCTAGAAATACTGCAGCAAAAATATATATATATAATAAAGTAGTGGTATCCGCAAGTATACATGTCAAATTGTAAGATAGTTTGTTTACTACGAAATACTTGATAAGTATCTCGAGGATCATACCCAAGGGAGGATGGATTAAACTAAAATATTATCTTCTACAATAACAGGTTTAAATAATAATAATTGAAAATTATATTATGACAAATAACATTAAAATCTAAGATCATAAAGATAAACTAAATTGACTAAAAAGAAATTAACAATTAACGAAATCTCGAATAATAAGTAGAAGATAAACTCGCTTCAGTGTTTGTATGACTTTGATTTTTTTTAGATTGGCCTCAATCCCCTATTGGAGATCATGAATCCTAAGAACTTTCTAGCCCAAAATTTAAATACACATTTGGTCGATTGATCTTAATGTTGTACCTCCTCGAAACTGTGAACATGATACATGCATGGGAGCATCTGATGAAGAATCGATTGGAACAAAATCAAAGTCGTCCATGTCTATACCAATCGGGTTGAAAGATAGGGAGAATTCAAGAAGAAATCCAATTGAAATTCCCGTTGGGCCTATGACTCAGTCTAGATCCAAGAAGCTCCAAGAGGCGATGTTAGGGTTGATTCAGCAAGTTTGGGCCAAGCATGAGAAGTCCAATTTCTATTGGACTCAAGATAACTATCCAATTCCATGCAATGTGTTGCATGTGACAAAATCTTCAATTTTTAATTATGTGTTTTGTTTAATGATCTGTTTCATTATGTGTTTTGTTTGTTAAGTGTATCTTTATTTAATGTTTTGCATTAATACATCTCTTCTTTTAGAATGTGCATTATGTTTCTTACTTATTGAATGCATCTTTAGTTAACGCTTTACATTAATACATTAGCATCATTTAATACTTACATTGTAACAGCCCGATTTTGGGTCTAGTCAGAACAGTGATTTCGGGACCACAAACCCGACGCAGAAAAATTTATTTTTATTATATTTTTATGGTCTATATTTTTATGGAACGATTTTTTGAAAATTTCGTTCGAAAATTTTGACGTTTGGGCACTCAATTTAGTTAAAAGGACTAAATTATAATAAGTGCAAAATATGTGTTCTAGAAGCTAGAGGTGTCTAATTACTATAAAATTTTAAATTGGAGGTCCTTAGATGATAATTAGACCATTATGCTTTAGTATGGATAAAAATGGACATGGTTAGTGAGAAATTTCAAAGTTTAGGTGAAAGGCATTTTAGTAATCTAGTAAATAAAGCCAAATTAACTAAATAAAAGTCTTCATATTTATCAATTTAGTCCCCCATAGCCGAATTTCAAGGGTCACCATAGCTAGGGTTTTGACCAAGCTTTCAAGCTCGATTGTAAGTCCGTTCTTGCCCCGTTTTTAATGATTTTTATGTTTTTGAAGTTGTTTCAACATAATCTAGCTATTTCAAGGACTAATTTGAAGAGATGTCAAAGTCTAAAATTTTACCCATGTTATATGTTTGTGTTTTTTGATGTTTGAGGTTAGATAAACAACTTTTACTAAGTGATTTTTTATGAAAATGCCTAAAAGGACCAATTCGTAAAAGTTGTAAAATATGTAGTAAAAATGTGAATAAATAAAAAATTTGGACTTCTATAAGCATGAAAAAGATTCGACTAGGTTTGGGTAATGAAGAAATAGAATGAAAATCATTTTACGAGCTTAGGGACTAAAATGTAAAAAGTTGAAAAGTTAGGGAAAAATACAAATTTTGCCATAATATGATTTTTGGGTTAAATTGAATAATGTGAGTATTAAATGAGTTAAATTTGATATTATAGATGAAGAAAGACGAGGTTCTGACCTAGACCGGGGAAAGAACAAAGTTGTGGACTAAATCGAACTATTAGCCATTTTGTACCGAGGTAAGTTCCTATGTTAAAAATAAGCTTTAGAATAATTGTATTTAAGTTCTTTAATATTGTATGAATTGTATGTTTGATTTTGTGAATGAATACAATCCTATGAATGAGTCCGAAAACAAATTGACAAGCAAGAAATTTGAACCTTAGGAATAAGGTAGGATACAAGTGACATGTCACTAGGGTTAGTATGTGTTATGTGACTATGTGATCCGAGTATCCGACGGTATTATTCCGAGTGGTTCACAGGTATGTTGAAGATGAAATTATGTGTAAATTCATTTTGAGATGGTACAAGTATGTACTTGAAGCTCATATCTATTAAATGCTTGAAATGATGAATATGAGGTAAGTTTTGTGATGGAATGAGTTATGATTATGAGACTATGGTAATTGTACATTTAATTATGTTATATAATTTGAATGTTAAATGCATGGTAAGGTTGCTTATTTCTCACATGCAAGCTTACTAAGCTATATAGCTTACTCCTTTTTCTTTCCCTTGTCTTATAGTGTCACCAAGCTAGCTTGAGTTGCGGAGATCATCGGAGATCCATACACACTATCAACAATTATTTTGGTATCAATGAATTCAACATTTTGAGTTATGGCATGTATAGGGGACTTGGTCATTTTGTTATGTGTCATAATTGATTTGGCCAAATGTGTTGGTCTCTGTTGATTAGAAGCTCATTTTGTATAAGGCCATTAGAAATTGACTAACATTGGTATAAGTATATTCATATGATGATGACTTTCATGAATGTGAAAACTTGCATGATTTGAGTTCGTAAGTTAGGTGATGCTTATGTATGATATATGTTTGCATATGAATGATGTGTTGATGTCTTATTTTTGGATGATTTGGTTGTATGTACAAGCTTGAATTGGTGCTATGTTATGTTATGTAGGTGTGTGCATTAAAAGGGTGGCAAATGGCTTGGAAAATAGCCTTCTTTTTGTCCACACGGGTAGACACACGGGCATGTGTCTAGGCCGTGTGTGACACACAATCTACCCCACGAGCGTGTAATTCAGCCGTGTATGACACACGGTCTGCCCCACGAGCGTGTAGTTCAACCGTGTGTCCCCTGCACCTTAATTATTGTAAAACAAAATATCTAGAATTGAGCATACGGGCGAGACACGGGTGTGTGTCTCAGCCGTGTGTGCTACACGGCCTTGAACACGGGCATGTGCCTGGCCGTGTGAAGTCTACACCTATTTTATGAAAATTAAATCGACTACACGGCCTAGCACACGGGCGTGTGGCACAAGTAAGAGAGCTCCCTAAATTGAACACAGCCTGCAGTACGGGCGTGTGTCAGGTTCACACAGGCGTGTCCCTTGAACCACACGGGCGTGTGACCCCTATAACATGAAAAATTTTCTAAAGTCCTCCATTTAGTCCTGAACCACTTCTAAAGCATGATTTGGGCTTCGTAGGATAGTATAAGGGACTTTATAATTGAATATGAGTGGTTTAATTTGAACGAAAATTTATGACTCGAAATTGTATGAATGCTTGTGTTATAAGTCTGGTAATGCCTCGAGCCCTGTTCCGGTGTTGAATACGGGTAAGGGGTGTTACATGCATTATGTGTTTTTCATATTAAATAAGTCATGCATTAAATCATCTCATTTGTTAGTTACTTCAAGTATGATTTAAGTTGCATGTTCATTTAATTCATGTGCATGAGTGTTATTAAATATGTTGTTTTTATGAGTGTTTTAAGTTATTGTTTAATGCTTAAATATCTATTTTGCAAGTGACTTTTCATATGATTAAAGACTCTTCAAGTTGGACGGTTTCAAAGTTTTTTAAAGAACATTATGGAGGCTATTTAATGGACTAAATGAGACTTTTCAAGTCTAAATGTTTTTGAGTCTTAAACCTTCATCATGATGCCATTTAAGAGGATGTTACACAAGTTTTTATAATTTGAACTCAAGGGAGCTGAAGAGACATCAATTAAACACATTAAGGATACATTAATTAAGGAAAATTGGCATGCTTTTTCAACTACATTAGATTCCAATGAAGAGACATGACTCATTAGCTTCCTTGCAATAGTTTAAAATGAAATTAGTGCTTGTTATTATACTAGTTAAAGGACGAATATGAAAAGTCTCACATAAGCATTTGAATAGTCACAAAAGTGCCTATAAATATCCTCTATACAAAACTTTGATTGACTAATGAATATTTTTGAGTTTTGTGTGAGAATTCTATCTCTTTGCTCTTACTCTAACTTAGTTGAACTTATCAAGGTTTTCCTTGTGGCGTAAAACCTTTTCTTTTTGAACTTATCACTTTCATTCTTTCCTTATTTTCTTAAGTGTGGCGTTCTAACATACTGTTGGTTCCTATTTTGCTAAATAGTTGGTCACATTTTACTTTTTTTCTTCAAAGATTTGTTCGTTGATTCACTTTATAGAAATTGGTTCATGATCTCTCATATCGTTGGTTCATTTCTAAGAGTTTAATTCGTGCAAATCATCCATCCAACCTACTTTTCGTCATCTTCATCTACCAAGTTTCCATTATCCATAATTTCACCTTGAATGCTAAATTGAGAATATACATAATTAGACGATAGAGAAATCTAGCGTATTGTAATCAAATTCTCAAATACGATCACTCATCATTTGGTATTAGAACTACGAAAATCTAATCCAGGAATCGTATTAGAAGTTTCAAAAGAGTAAAGATAGAGTTGGTTTTTGAATGCCATAATTATTCAGAATTGAAAAAGGTAAAAATTGTAACCATTAAATTTTTAGATTAAGCTATTATATGGTGGGATCAACTAACCATGAATAGGAGACAAAATGGAGAACAACCCGTGGAAACATGGGCTGAAATGAAGGCACTCATGCTAAAATGATTTGTTCCTAGTCATTATCAGCGAGATTTGTTCCAGAAACTACAAAATCTTTCACAAGGAAATTAGAGTGTGGATGATTATTTCAAGGAGATAGAGATAGCTATGATTCGAGCCAATGATGAAGATCAAGAGGATACCATAGCAAGGTTTTTGTTCGGCCAAACAAATGCAGAAATGCAGCCAAATTGTTTGCGAGACGTCAAGTGCTTCAAGTGTTTGGGCCGAGGACATATGCTAGCCATTGTCTCAATCGAAGTGCGATGGTCCTTAGAGATAATGGTGAAATTGAAACTGAAGATGAATCTGATAATGAGTCTTTAACGCTACTAGATGATGCAAATGAAATGGAATATCCTGTTAGTGATAAATCTAATAAAGAGTTTGAATATTCATGCCTCGGAAGATGAACAACAACGGGAAAAAATCTTTCACACCCGATGCCATGTTCAAGGAAAGGTATGCAGTGAAATCATTGATGGTGGGAGTTGCACTAATGTCGCAAGTAATGCAATGGTGGAAAAAATTGGATTGCCAACACTTAAACACACTCAACCATATAAGTAGCAATGGTTGAATGATGGTGGAGAGATCAAGGTAACAAAGCAAATTGTAATTCCTTTTTCCCTTGGCAAGTATAGCCATAAAGTGCTTTGTGATGTTGTTTCCATACATGCTGGACATCTTTTTCTAGGGAGGCCTTGACAATACGATTGACGAATGGTGTATGATGGCTACACTAACAGCTATTCATTCAAGCATAATGAGAAAGCTATTACATTAGTTCCAATGACACCAAAACAAGTCTACGAAGATCAAATTCATCTAAAAGGAGAGAGTGAAAAAAGATCAAAAGAAAAAGAAAAGAGTAACAAAAAGAAAAAAGAGTCTGAGGTAAATTCAAAAGAAATAAAGAGAAAAGAGGAGAAAGAATTTGAAAAAGTTAATTTTTATGTCAATGAGAGAGAGATTAGGAGAACTTTAGTTCTTAGACATCACTGCTTGTACTTGTGCACAAGGTAAGCCTTGTTTAATACTAATGAACTCGATGAGACTTTTCCATCTTCTATTGTTTCATTGTTACAGGAATTCCAAGATGTCTTTCCTGATGATGTGCCGAATAGATTACCACCCCTTTGAGGAATTGAGCACTAAATTGACTTTATTTCCAATTCCATTATACTGAATTGGCCAGCATATTGGAGCAATCCTGAAGAAACTAAGGAGTAGCAAACACAAGTTGAAGCATTAATGGAGAAAGGTTATGTTCATGAGAGTCTAAGTCCTTGTGGCGTACCTGTATTGTTGGTTCCAAAGAAAAATGGTACGTGGCGTATGTGTGTCGATTGCTGAGCTATCAAGAAGGTAACTATTAAAAATAGGCATCCGATACCCCGACTCGATGACATGTTGGGTGAGTTGAGTGGTTCGCGCATTTTTTCTAAGATTGATTTTAAGAGCAGCTACCACCAGATTCGAATGCAAGAATGTGATGAGTGTAACACAGCCTTCAAAACAAAATATGGTTTGTATGAGTGGTTAGTCATGCCATTTGGCCTAACTAATGCACCAAGCACTTTTATGAGGTTGATTAATCATGTGTTGCGACACTTCATTGGTAAATTTTGTGTTATTTTTTTAAGGATATTTTGATTTATAATAAGAATTTAAATGAACATGTACAGCACTTAGGTTCGATTTTAGAGGTTTTACGCAAGGGGAAGTTATTTGGTAATATTAAGAAATGCTCATTTTGTACTGAAAAGCTTGTTCTCTTAGGTTTTGTAGTGACTTCCAAATGCCTTGAAGTTGATCAAGAAAAGGTGAGGGATATCCAAGATTGGCCAAGACCAACAAGTGTAAGTCAAGTTAGAAGCTTTCATGGACTAGCTAACTTCTATGGAAGGTTTGTTAAGAATTTTAGCACTTTGGCCGCACCTTTAACTGGAACCATTAAAAAGAATTTGAACTTCCATTGGGGAGATGAGCAAGAAAATTCCTTCAATTATTAGCTTTACTTGATTTTACTAAAACCTTTGAAGTAGAGTGTGATGCTTCAGGTTTTGGCATTAGCGATGTGTTGATGCAAGAAGGACATCTTGTGGCGTACTTTAGCGAGAAGTTGAATGGTGCTACTTTGAATTACCTAACTTATGACAAAGAAATGTATGCCTTAGTATGAGCGTTGGAAACATGGCAACATTACCTTTGGCCGAAAGAATTCATTATTCACACTGATCATGAGTCATTGAAGTATTTGAAGGGGTAGCATAAGTTGAAAAAATGACATGAAAAATGGGTAGAGTTTCTTGAAACTTTTCCCTATGTCATCAAGTACAAACAAGGTAAAGAAAACGTTGTTGCTGATGCATTGTCACGTAGGTATACTCTGTTATCAACTCTGAATACAAAATTGCTTAGATTTGAGTATATTAAAGACTTATATGATTCTGATACTGGTTTTGGAAATGTATATCAAGCTTGTGAAAAAAAGAGCTTTTGGAAAATTTTTCAAACATGATGGTTTTCTTTTTAGAGAAAACAAGCTTTGTGTTCCTTAGGGATCCATTCATGATCTGTTTGTGATGGAAGCACATGGAAGAGGACTTATGGGTCATTTTGGCATGATCAAAACCTTAGATGTGTTGCAAGAACATTTCTTTTGGCCACACATGAGACGAGATGTTGAAAGAATTTATGAAAGGTGTATCACATGCAAAAAGGCTAAGCCTAAACTTAAAGCTCATGGTTTGGATACGCCTTTACCCATACCTATAGAACCTTGGGTTGATTTATCGATGGACTTTGTGTTAGGACTGCCTAAATTAAAAAATAGTAGAGATTCTATTTTTTGTGGTTGATAGATTCTCTAAAATGACACACTTCATACTTTGCCACAAAACTGATGATGCTATCCAAGTAGCAAACTTGTTTTTTCAGGGAGGTAGTTCGATTGCATGGGATTCTGAGAAGTATAGTTTCAGATTGAGATGCTAAGTTTTTGAGTTACTTCTGGAAGACCTTGTGGAGTAAGTTAGGCACAAAGTTGATGTTCTCAACTACTTTTCATCCACAAACGAATGGACAAACTGAAGTAGTTAATCGAACTTTGTCTACATTGTAGAGCGCGATCATACAAAGGAACTTGAAAATGTGGGAAGATTGTCCGCCCCATGTTGAGTTTGCCAAATAATGTGTGATCGTATTCAAAAATTTGATTATAATATGCTAGATTTCCTGATCATCTAATTCTATATTGTCTCGATTTAGCATTCAAGGTGAAATTATGAATAATGAAACTTGGTAGATGAAAATGACAAAAAGTCGGTTGGATGGATGACTTGCGTGAATCAAACACTTAGAAATGAACCAACGATATAAGAGATCGTGACCCAATTTCTATAAAGTGAATCAACGAACAAATATTTGAAGGAAAAAAAAGTAAATTGTGACCCTCTATTTAGCAAAATAGGAACCAACAATATGTAAGAACGCTACACTTTAGAAAATAAGGAAAGAATGGAAGTGATAAGTTCAAAAAGAAAGTGTTTTACGCCACAAGGAAAACCTCGACAAGTCCAAGTAAGTTATACCAAGATAAAAAAAGATAGAATTCTCACACAAAACTCAAAAATATTCTTTAGTCAATGAAAGTTATCTTTACAGGATATTTGTAGGCACTTTTGTGACTATTCAACTGCATATGTGAGACTTTTCATATTCGTCCTTTACCTAGTATAATTACAAGCACTAATTTCATTTTTAACTCTTGTAAGGAAGCCAATGAGTCATGTATCTTCAATGGAATCTAATTTAGTTGAAAAAGCATGCCAATTCTCTTTAATGAAGACTTAATGTATCCTTAGTGTGTTTAATTGATGTCCCTTTAGCTCCCTTGAGTTCAAATTATAAAAGCTTGTGTAACATCCACTCAAATGGTATCATGATGAAGGTTTAAGACTCCAAAAATGTTCAGACTTGAAGAGCCTCATTTGGTAGATTAAACAGCCTCCATAATGTTCTTTAAAAAGCTTTGAAACCGTCTAATTTAAATAGTCTTTAATCAAATGAAAAGTCACCTACAAAATAGATATTTATACATTAAACCACTCTTCACTTAAAATCAATTATCTCAATGTGAAATTTTTATATGTTGTTCCCACTTATTTCTACTGAAATTAGACTCACTAAGGAATCTAGACATATAAATTATAACTCATAATTATTTTTGTACAATTTTAAATGATTTTCTAAAGTCTAAATAGGGACTTCAAATACCATTTTGACCCTGTCTCACTAAAATTGAAATATCACAGAATATAAAATTCCTTTGCTTACACTGTTTATTTCATATGAAAGTATACACAATAATATTTAATTCTATATCTTATTCACCTTCTAATTCCATTTCTCTTATTTTTTGTGATTTTTCAAACTCACGTCACTGCTGTTATCCAAAAACTATTTCATTGCAAATTTTCACTTTTTCATAATTTTATTGTAGTAAACATCACATAGGTATCCATACAAAATAATTTGATCCCTATACATGCCATAATTTAAAACATTTCAAAATCATTTATATACCAAAATAAAGGCTTGATAGTGTGATACGAGGCTCTGACGATCTCCAATCCAAGTAAGTTCAATACACTATAAAACAAAGGAAAGGAAAAGAACGAGTAAGCTACTAATAGCTTAGTAAGTTACATGTAAACAATAAGCATTCAATTAATAATTAACATTTTTACATATAACTAATTAATATCCTTCTTAGCAAATTTAATCACATACACATGTACAATCTTACCTATTCACTTGCAATACATTTATACACTTAAACTTTATCACGTATGCTCATTCTTTCAATTATACCTGTATTCACACTTCATCTCATATTCACTTTAATTCATTATTAATCCTGTTGAACACTCAGAATATACACGAATACATAGAGAATTAGCATATAAGTGCCACACTGATATGTAGCCGAAGCTACCACTGATACGTAGCCGAAGCTACCACTTTAATGTAGCCGAAGCTACCACTGATCAATAACACTGGAAATGTCCACGGGCATGTTCACACAAGCTGTCAGGTGTCTGTAACACATGCTAGATCACCCAGCACCCAGGGCTCACTGTAACACTGTAACACTGGTCTCTAGTGATATATCACTTGTATTCACTTCTATTCTTAAGTTCAACTGGGAATTTACACTTAACACTTATTTTAAACACTTTAGCACATGAATAATTTTTCTTTCACATTCAATATTAATTCACAAATCAAATACAATTCACAATTTATAAAAAAAATATATTACTATTATTTACACATAACTTACCTCGGATGCAAAACGACTATTTTCGTAAATTAGTCGATAACCTTCTCTTTTCCCCGGTCACCTTCACTATTCCTTCTTTTTTGATCTATATTAACACAATTTAATACATTATATCAACATTCCATTCAAATACAGTTCATACACAATATTTTGACAAAATTACATTTTTACCCCTAAAGTTTCATATATTTACACTTTTGCCCTAAAGCTCGAAATTAAAATTTGTCCCTTATTCTTATGTTTTATGACATGCTGATTATTTTTCCCTTCTATGACAACATCAAATTATCACTCTAACATATACTTATGAACATTAGGTATTTTTACCGATTAAGCCGTCTTACTCGCTTTCACTTAAAATCGCTTAGAAAAAGTTGTTTAACATAATTTCAAACCTCATATTCTATCATAAAACATCAAAATAAACACATTTCACATATGGGTATTTTTCCAAATATGAACCCTAGGTTAAATTATTGCTAGCATAAGCTAAATCGAGTTACCAAGACTCCAAAAACGTAAAAAAAAAATTAAAAACAGGGCTTCAAATCACTTACTATGGAGCTTGGAAGCTTGAAACAAACCCTAGCTATGGAGAACCCTTGAAATTTCATCCTAATGAAGAAGATGGACATATTTTGCCATCTTTTCCTTTTTAATCTTTTAATTACTAGATGACTAAAATACCCTTCATTAAAAACTTTGGTTATTTCTACCAATGTATGTCCATTTTTGTCCATGAAAGTCTAACGATATAATTACCATTAAGGACCTCTACTTCAATTATGCTCTTCAATTAAATCCTTTAACATCTAGAACTCATATTTATCAACTTTTGCAGTTAAGTCCTAATTGGCAAATTAGACATGCAATTCATGAAATTTTCTATCGATATTCTAACACATGCATCTAATCACTCGATAAATTATAAAAATTAATCAGAATAAATTTTTCTACTTTAGAATTATGGTTTCGAAACCACTATTCCGTTTAGGCCCTATTTTGGGCTATCACATGGCCAATTAAAAACCAACAATGATAAGTTTTTACAATTCAGTCCCTGTACCTTAATTAATTACTAATTTGGCTAAATTACTTATCAAATATCCAATTTGTCTATATAATAACGTCATAAATATTTATGGGCTCGGCTTACAAAAACGTGGTCTCAAAATTGTAATTTTCACACC
Source organism: Gossypium rotundifolium (assembly GCA_025506655.1). Taxonomy (NCBI): domain Eukaryota; kingdom Viridiplantae; phylum Streptophyta; class Magnoliopsida; order Malvales; family Malvaceae; genus Gossypium; species Gossypium rotundifolium. The sequence continues at coordinate 48,042,608 of CP106723.1, forward strand.
ACTGACTTTTGGATCGTTACGGGCCACAACAGTAGGTTGAAGTTGTAAGGCCAAACAAGGCAGGATTTGTTTAATAAATTCATCTTTAGGATCTTACAGGGTAACAAGAGATAATGGAGTATAGGAAATTTAAGGAGAGGTTGTTGTGGCTGGGTTAGCCGAGGGAGTGTTAAGGTCATTCAAGAACTAGGCTAGGGGTTTTGTGGTAGACATAGCTGGACAAGTTGATATCTTGGTTTGGTTTGAGGGATATTCAGTGTTGGTGGCGTCATTACCATTTATTAGAGTGAAGGAGTTAGTTAGATTGGTGTCGTTGTTTTTGTTGATGGGGTTGTTGGCAGAATCATTATGATTATGAGACATTTTCATCCACGCTTACTACAAAAATGGTTGATATATAGGAGATTGATAAGGAAAAGCAAGGAGAAGAACACAGTGGTCCAATGAAGGTTGATTCACCTGAAGAGGCCAAAAGTCTAAACAAGGATAAGAGAACAAGCTGGCTAAGGATACAATTACTCATAGTAACTTTAGGTTGCTAGGGAATCAATCCATTCACTATCTTTTTCCAAGGTATTTATAGGAGAGGTCTCCTTGTCCTTTGGTATGACGTGGTAGGATATACATTTAGCCCCACAAAATGTGTAAAGTATAATTGTACTAGTATATTATGGGACTTTATCAGTACGAGGTATTTATGCCTAAATAGACCCCTTATTGTCTTAGAAGTGTGTTTACACTAGGAGAGTGTTCACACTCAAATATGTGTGGATGCCTTCTTCTGAGTTAAGCGGGTGGTTTGTGGAGGTACAACTTAAGGTGAAGTCAATGCCTAGGTCAATATGTGTCTAGTACTAACACGTGTTTGAGCGGTGGAGGGGTATAACAAAACTATACTATAGTATTAAGAAAATCTACAAATTTCTAAATTTCAAAAGATATTAAAAAAATATAGTAATAAATATTTCCAAAGATGTTCTAAAATAATTAAAAAATCTTAATTTTGTAAAATTTACAAAATTAAAGTAAATACTTATATTTTTATCGTTTATAGATTTTTTTTGTATTTTTTAAATTTGTATAAACATTTAAAGCTTTTTATAATATTATTTTTATTTTTAGAATATTTTACTTTTTACCAATACATATTATTTTTTCAAAATTTTATTTTTGTTATTTTTTTTAAAATTAAACCGAGTTTGGTATTACGCAAGGCCATATTTTTCAAATTTTCAAATTATTTATTTATTTATTGATGAAACTTATTATGTGATCTTCAATTGTCTTTATTTACTCTATTTGTATTGTTTATTTTAAATGGGATTAAATTGATCATTGACTTATACTTTATTGTAGAAATAGTTAATGCCATTTTTATTTGTCATTATTCTCTTACTTTTAAACCTAGGATTAAATTGCCGCCACTAATTTAATTTTGGTCCTACAATATAGGGACTTCTTTTATTATTATTCCAATATCATTGAAGCCCAATTAATCAAGAAATTTTAATATATTTTTGAAGTTGTAAATTTAATACTTTAGATATGTATAGATGGGTCCATAAATACTCTAAACTCGTAAATCAAAATAACACATGCCTTTCATTTATTAATTTTAATTATCCACATAAAAAAATAAATTTTATTTGGGCCTTAATTTCGCTGGCCGCTGCCTTTTTCGTTAATTCTGGATTAAAGCTCGTGGTAGAAGTAACATCTTAATTAAGACAAAATTAGGCCCAGTTTTGTGGTTACAGATATATATATCCCAACTAGGCCCATTTTTTTATGGTCAGAATTGAATTGGTAATCAAATCAATTAAATTTTCAGTTCTTAATTTGATCCATCTTATTAGTTTTTCTAATTTAATTAAATAAATTATAAAAATTTTATAAAATAGAAAAAAAATTGATTCAACTGTTTTTTTTTTAATCCGGTTTTGAGTGATTCGCGGATCAACTAATCTAACCCCTCTCTTCAAACTGATATCCTAATTTATTCTCAATCCAACTGACTCGATAAATCAATTCGATCCGATTTAAGCAACATTTCTTCAACTATAAAATCACTTTCCTTTATATTTAAAATATTTGACTATAAATGTTATTTGAATATGTAAAAGAAAAAGTATAATATTTACAAATGTTGAGAGGGTATTGGCTCTTCCGAGAGAAGTCTTCGAAGTGTTGTTCTTGGGGATGCCAACCCAATCTCTTAACAATGGAAGGTATTGTCTCCCAGAAGAGGGTTTTGACCCCACCCCTCTCTGCGAAAAGTTGTGTACGGTCTTGAGCTAGCTAACTAAAGTAGTACCATATACCCCAACAGGTGACCTATATTCCATAGGTTAGGAGTTCAAATCCCATGAAGGACGAGACACTCACGTTGCCTCTTCGTGGGTAGCCATACGTCTACATAGTGTTAAGGCACTCCCCTTCATAAACCGTATATGGCTCTTTGCAGAGGGGGACAAAACTTTCCCCAGAAACCAATACCTTCTATTATTGAGTGATCGTGTTAGTGTATCCAAAAATGACATTTCAAAATTTTCTCTTGAGAGAGCCGGGCAAATATTCATCATTATGCCTATTCGCTACTTGAAAAAGCTGGTTCGTAATCTGGGCCATAAGAATAGCAGCAAAGAACGGATTCCATCCAATAATCTGCTTCATTCAGGAATAATATGCTTTGTAACATTTACTTTATTAGATTCACAGCCATTTTTATTACCATATCTCACTTTCATGCCTTTAGTCCAACTTGGAATTAAGCTTTTCCCTCATCTTAATCAACTTGTATGTATATATGTGTGTGTAAATATATATATGTATAATACAAAATGATAAAGCAAAGTGTAGGTTTTTGTTTGAGAAAGAAAACAAATCCTAATGAATGGAGCACACACCATAAAGCAGAGAGGAACGGGTCCACCAAACATTATTAATGCTTGAGGGAGGAATATTATAGGCTTACGGATTTGCTTTGCTTTTTAATTATAAAGCAATCCTTCTTCCCTGGTTCTTAATGC